>OX457132.1:9122381-13922381 GCA_949752895.1 Dendrolimus pini
TACTAATGTTATAAATGTCAAAATAGTCGTACATAAAAAATAGCTGTTGCTTTTTCATAATAAAAGTCAAACGAATTTTAATGAAATTTACCAAAAAGATATTGTATTATGGGGAAAAACACAGTTATGGCTTTTCTCAAAAAAACTTTTGAACGGGAAAAATAGGTAAAGAAAATTTGTATGAGCAATCCATAATTCCTCAAACTTTATTTTTATGTTTGTATTGTATATGTTTTACTTTATACTTAGGCTTTCGGTGCAGGGTCGCTGTAGGTGCTTACCCTTATGTGTTGTTTTTAAATGCAGTTCATATTGTTATGTACCTACAATGCAAAAAGGTAGTTATGTATAAATCACTACTAATCGTATACCCACAAATTAAGATCAAAGCAAGTACCAATGAAATCGGGTTTAACGGTCATCCTAATTACCTTTTATTATGCAACTAGCGAAGTGACCTAGAATGGCTGATAATATCTTTCAGTAAACCAATATATTAAGATGCGAGGTCAAACCTGAGAATGCATTGAAGGTTTTTGTTTTATATTACGTGATTTGAATGTATGAATTATTTCAGATTTCTTGTACCAGCATCGAGTCGCTTTCGATGGAGCTACGTCTGAGGTTGAAGTTTTGGACACATGCGGTTGTGCGGTAAATTTTTGTTGTTTACTTTTTACTTTACATGACTGCTTCTTTGTTCTTTTTTTCGAGATATGATTGCCTCGAATTTAAAAAGTGAAAATTAGTACTTATTTACTAGCGGCGCCGGCAGTCGTTGTCCTGCCGTGAAAAGATAAAAAACTAGGACCCGATTCTAGTGCCGCCTAGCTGTTCCAGTTGTGAATCTAAGCCATTGGGAAACCCACTCAAACGCACACAAGAAATCAACAAAATCGGTCCAGGAGATTAGGAGGATCCTAGAACCCGATTCTAGCGTCATCTACTTACTGGCTCCAATTGTCAATCTATGCCCTCCTGAGTTATGTGCGACGTGCGTACATTTCTACGATTTATTTTATATTTATATAAGAAGATTTAAAAATTCATAGAAATATAAATGTGAAGAAATGAATATTTTTTATTCCGGCATATTAATACGGATGTAAGTCGCTCGGTAATCTTTAGTTATATTTAGGATTCGTAAATCACCTAGCGTGCTGAATAGCGCCAATAAATCATTTATGAAAATTGTTTTCCTGGGTTTACGGACATTATCTTTCTATAAATATTTATTGAACTATAAATATTTTGATTTTGATATGGCGATATTAGCTTTTGTAAAGTCACCAGTAGGAGGTGAATGAGGAAATCGGAGGACCGGTATAAGTGGTGCAAACTAAGAGCGATGTACCTACATCCTGGCGCCCAATTCTGCTATTACCATCTCCTAAAATCGCCAGGCAATTAATTGTAAGTTTGCCTGATTTCGGTATTCTGTTAATTCAACACTTTAAATATTCTTTTCGGCTAAATCCATTTCTGCTAATGGCAATACTTTTTTTTCTACAATTATTCCGCCGCGACGATATCAAGCAGATATTATGGATTTAGCAGAATACGAGTCATTGGCACTATCGCAATGTAATCGTACTTTGAATATCTTCGCATCGCCAAAATATTAAAATACCAGAATTGGGCTCCTGCGTTTGAATTGCAATTGGCTAGCAATATTAGGTTTATGTTATTGTATATCTTCATTTATGTCACTCATTTTTATAGTTATACGTATATTTTGTGTAGAAACGTGGATGTCTAGCTGAGCACCTTCGCTGGGGCGACGCGTTTGCTGTGGTGTATTCGGTGTGCGACCGGCGCTCATTCCTTGCGGCTGCGGAACTGTTGGCCTTACTGGAACGGACCAGGCTTCCTGGCTGCACCGCCGTTACCTTGTTAGGGAATAAGCGAGACCTGGAACATGCCAGGTATGCACAGTTTTTGTTATTTCATATTGGTGTTGTTATACTGGGGCTGTATAAGTTAAAAATGTTTTTAATATGAAATTAAATTAAAATAAATGTTTTGTGTGATAATACGTGTTATTTTCAAAAGGGTATAGACATAACATAAGAAAATTTTTAGCCAAAGAATCATTTTACTAAAAATAATATGTCCAATGTAGTTTGTACAGGGTGCGTCCCTGATGCCTTGAGCACCTGTAAAATACATTTATAGGATCTAGTTGAATTTTCATGTACGGAGAGCGATCTGATTCAACCAGAAGCTTAGTCGGCTTTCTGAACATCTTATAGAATATAGTAACCTAGGTTAATTAGTCTACCTACAGACTTAGTGATTTTGAAAATATAGAATTAGCCCTCATAAAACATTAACTTTCCTAGTTTATTTTATACTATAGTAGAATTATTTTCTCCGTGCAGTTTGGGTCATGAATAATCGGAGCAGTGAAGCGAGTTTTTCGCTCTCTCTTCCACTCACGGGCCTTATGGGCAGGCATAGTGATACGCATTATTGTTGTCCATAAGCGTTTCGATAGTGTATTTAGTTTTTCTTTTTTTGGGTTAGTGATATAAATGAAAGAAAAAAATAGATAAAACAACGTAATTTATTAAAATAAGAATAATAATGATTTAAAATAAATTATTAATTACGTATCTATGTATTAAAAAACTATAAGTACAAAAGTTTAGAATGTAACAAGTTATATTAAAAATAAATATAAATTCCTATATCTAAGTTTAAAATTAACAGCAAAAAAGATAATAATGATTTTTATAAGAATGATAATCTTTCTTTGATAAGAATGAGTTTTTATCGTTAATGGCGTTGCGCCCGCGCAACATGCTCGCCGCCCTAGCCGGGCTGAGGCCGAGTTTGATTTATGACTCAAACTGCACGGAGAAAATGATTCTACTATAGTCTATTTATTTTATAATTCATTTTACTTTTAAATAATAAACATTTGAGGAGTTCTTTTATCCAACAATTATTATCGTTTGTTAAATAGAGTTGTGAAAGCAGAGGAGGGTCAGGAGTTATCGTTGCGGTTCGGGTGTCAGTTCTATGAGGTATCTGCAGCGGAATCGTCCGCTGGCGCTGCGCTCGCTTTCCACGCGCTGCTGCGGGAGGCGCGTGCGCTCGCCCTACTTCTGCCCTCGCCCAGGCGGAAGCTCGCCGCTTACTCAGTCTCTAAGGTCAGTTCTCCTCTATACAACTCTTCGGAATAAATTTAATTCAAATGTTACCTACGTATTTCATCATTACTATTAAAGACACATTATTATTATTATTATGACATAGAGTTTTACCTAACGATATTGCTTTGAAAATTTAGATACATTGTATGAATATCAAAAGATTGTTACCATAGGGCTCTGGGTGGTCTCACGAATCTTGTTAACGGCTTCTAATTGAGCGGGCTAAGCCTTTGCCAGCTGACGTCACTAGAACCCAGAAAGCTCTCGGTTCGATTTCGGGCATGGTAAATTCTCCGTTATTTACTATGATATGGGTTTCTGGGATCGGCTTCAGAGTAGTCCGTTGTATATAACCTATAACACAAGCGTAAGTTGATTAGCATGGGAATATACAATGTATGTCTACTAATTTATTTATATCAGAAATGAATAGTATTCTTATTGCCGTCACATAAACCAAATGTCATGACAATTATTCAGCTTTGTTTGTGTAAACTTTGTTAGCCCGTTTTCCACGTAATCCCATTTTGTAAAATGTTAAATTTCGCATTGTTAGTGTAGATTAAGTAGTATCTATAAGTAAATGAGATACTTATATTTACACAGGTGATCGGCACGATTCTCGGCCTAAGCAACAAGAGCGTGAGGAAGAAACGGCCATCGCTGAGCATATGATGCGTCGATACAAACATCGGAGGATCTTGTTCACTCCTTGACAGGAGTTTTGTTTTATTTCTGTAAAATAACAGAAACCTTTTGTTATCTCTGTTGGTTTTGCATCGAAGAGATTTGTCGACTGACGAGGGTTCAGGTATGGAGTTATCAGATTTGACTTTATGGTTAGAAAGATGCAGATATACAAACAATGCTTGGAGCGCGTTTACACATTGAGGTATCGCCATTTTATTGCCTATAAATATTTCTGTTTATCTACAATGTATATACATACAATGTTGATTGTTTGTAAAACGTCTTTATTACACTGTAGTAATAATAAGATATTTTATTGATATTATGTAATTTTGACATTGGTATGTAGTATGTAATGAGTTTTCGAGATCCCATATCGAGGTCGCCGCGTTGTAACTTGTAATGCCCAGCGAAGTGATTTACCCACATGGATATTCTTGTCCATTGACCTAGAATCTATGAACACACAATTTTCTCTTTCAAATGGACTGTATTGAATTTCAACGGGAAACTCTTTTACATATTTCGGCACTTTAAATGTTTGTTTTACATTTATGTCAAGAATATTTATGATGTTATGGATACATTACATTCGGCCAGTTGTCCACATTATTATTTGGCCCTTTTATTTAAATCCAGCGACACTTTAACGCTTTTATTGTCAAATTAAAAATATAATATTTGTGATTATCACTAGTATAGTAATTGCAAAATCCATTTACGAAGTATAAAATATCACGCGAAGTTGCGTGCTGCATTAAAATGAAGATAGCGTAGACACTCGACATCGTGCGATGGACAATGTTAGTGTTAAATTTTTTTTGTATAAAAATTATCTTTTACGTCATTTTACGAAGTGCCACCTATAAATAGATATATAACGCATTATCGTTATATATTACTGTTAAAATTACGAGTGTATTAATTAGAATAATTCTTTAATTGAAGAATATAAAAGACACTATTTATATAATCGATTGCTAATATATTAGCAATTTTATTTATAAATAAAGAATGAAATCGTTTTAGTGAAAAGTTTGTTTTACAAGGTTTGCTTGTATCCCAATATTGCCCTCCAGTTTGTAATAAATAATATGTACAGAATTTGTGTAAGCTGAGTGTATTTGATATACATAACCATAGTTCCCAAAAACCTTTTCAGTCGCTCTATATTTAGGCCACGCAATAGACGGGTTCTCATACAAAACCAGTTACTGCTTGGCCTTCTGCAGCGAATATGGATAGACCATAAATCTACTGCGGCTACAATACCATTGACAGCATTTGAGACTTTGTAAATATATCTATTACATAAACATCTAAATACTGTCTGGCTAATTATTACTGTCGAATGTAAATAATTTAAAACGTGCTTTATTTGTTTAAGGCTGCATGTAATTATATTAAGAGGCCTGAAGAAGCATTTTGTAATTTAATTGAGTTGATTAGCCAGGAGAATGTATCAATGGCCTTAATTGGCGAAATAAAGTTGTAAAAATGCGTTTCCAAATATATCATTCATTTTTATTATCTTCCCAAAAGATAAGACTGTTGAAAGGTTATGCATAAATACGAAGTAGCTAATGTGAAATTGATGCCTTATGTTCAAATTGATTACCTATTATATAAGATGTTGCGATTAATATCTATTTTTAAATGATACGCAAATTGCCGTGTTGTGGTCATATTTGCAAATTTTTGCAACTGTTTATTTATTTGAATAAAAAGTATTTAATGTTTATGTTGTGTTTTATTTATTCAAACTCCTAATTTATTTACTAGAGTTGATGGCTAAGGTTTTGGTCAGTAATCTTCATAACAAATTGAATGTCTTGCTTAACATAATGGTTTCCTCTTAGGCATCATTCTCGGAAATATTGGTTCCGTATCCCGCGAGTAAAAGCAAGCTAGTTTTTAAATATTTTTTATGGAAGTGTAGGTTTGCGTTTGAGCACTGTCTCACTTGATATTGAGTGGTGGCGCAGTTTTTTATGGATCACGCTTACCTAGAAGATACTTATTCACTCGTGACTTAAAGACTTCAAGATTGTATTTGTCAGGAAAAACAGACTTTTGAAAAAATAATCAAAAGAATAGTTTGGGTTATGTTTTCGTCACGGCTGTCCGTCTATATTTTTAATTTACAGTTATTTTTCTCTGGAACCACTGAGAATACGCTACTAATTATATTAACGCTGTAGGTGAAGTCGTAAAAAAGTAAAGATATGGGTGGTCACCCGTAATCTTTATGGTGGTCACCATACATGTGTTTTTGTCACTATAAAGGGACTTAGTCATACGAGGTATCAAGTTTGAGATATCATGATGTCAACGAGTGTTGACATATTATATATACATATTAGCGCGGCCACTGTCACATTCCCCCCTTTACTCCGTGACAGTGGTGTCCCATCTATCCACTCCAAATCCTTGTATTCCTTCCCCTCCTCAAACACCCCTCCCTTCCGACGACGACCGCCAGCGTCGAGCTCTACTCCGCCCAGCGCGGTTCTGCTAATCTTGGTCGGTAGAGTTGGAAAACCCTGTGGCCGGCGTTGATACGGTGGAAGCGACTCGACCGCAGCTGTTGCGATGGCTCTCGCGGAAACGCGGGACTCTGACCTTCAGATTGCGGGCTGTCAGCCTTCCCCCCAATGCCACCAGTGTGGCGCGCGACACGGCGTTTCATACGCTAGTGGAGTGCGCAGCCTGGGCACCACAGAGGTTTGAACTCGAGACAATAGTAGGTCTGATTGATTCGCTCGGCAGCCTGGTGCAAGCCACGCTGCATAGTATAGTAGTCAACTTGCATATGTATAAAATACATAATTATTCCAAACTTCGTTGATGTATCTTATACTAATACATGAAGCTGAAGAGTTTGTTTGATTGAACGCGCTAATATCAGGAACTACTGGTCTAATTAGAAAAATTCTTTCATTGTTAGATAGTCCATTTATCGAGAAAGGTTATATATCATCACGCTAAGACCAATTGGAGCGGAGTACAATGAAGAATGTTTCAAAATCGGGGAGTTTTGAAAACAAATTCCACGTGGATGACGTCGCGGGCACAGGTAATAATAAATAAAATAAGAACGTATTGTTTTGACGATTTTATTCCATCACAAGGGTCCATCATCACTTGGAGATGCGGTGGAACTAAACCTCTGTTAGTGAAGTGGGTCACTCTGCTTCCTGGGGTGCAGGCCTTGATGCGTGAATAAAGATGGATGTAACTACGTTCGAAAACTCATTTTCTTGTAACTCAAGCGTGAGCATATGGCAGGCAGGTCCAAGTTTAGTGGTGTAGTTGAGAACGTCTTAGAAAACAAAGGGCCCGGTATTGTACGAAACGCATTCTCCCTGCTTCAACAAAAAAAAGAAGTGTTCTGATATTGTCAAGTGGCTACCGAACCGTAAAAAGTAGTGTTGAAACTTGTAGTTTGAACAAACAAGCTAACAAAGATATTTTCGCAGTTATAACATTTACGTAATTACATACCTATCCGTAATCTAGTAAACCTTTTACACATATTATTTCTTTCCCGATGTCGTTTTCATATAAGTTTATGGAATCTTGGAAACATTTTCCACTTCCCGCTACAATACTTTTAGCATATTGCCGCAACTATCATACCCGGCCTATGGCATGTGTTGAAAGTGAAATCAGAAACCAGTAGTGCAATGATAAACTGCCGTTTCAACACTAATATCACATTTGCTTGCAAATTCCACATTGCACGGCTTCTAGTATTTAATATGCTTATCGGAATGATATCCGTTTTCTGGAACGTAAATTAGTTTTTAGGTAAAACTAAACCCGATAAATGTGATATTTGACGCTGAAGGGAAAGTTTCTACGAGTAGATTAGTGACGACTAAATGAATAAATTTGCACACACATTGTACATATTATTATCTAAGCTGTCCAAGTTAAGCTTGCGTTTTGGGTAATGTCTAACGAACAACCTGGGGCTGATTTATCCGATACTCAGTAAAGAGTAAGTAACAGAAGGAAATTGACTCTGCCCGGAATCAAACTCGAAATATTTGGTGTTGCACCTAAGTGGGCCCACAATTTAGACGCTGGACCATAAAGGCCATTAAAAGAGATGTATTCGATGTTGCTTAAAATGTTTTAAGCAAATAGCTATTATATTTTAACCAGTATGACCGCGTCATTAAAGTACTACGATATTTTCGTTCGCTATTCAATACTCAGAGTAGTCGTCTTAACGAATATTGGTACGTACTGTAAACTAGTACTGAGATAATGATATAGGAATATTAGGGTGGGATTCGAAGCCTGCAGCACTTTGGCAACACCTCAGTCTTACAATTTTCCATAGACGATCAGTGATGGATTTACACTAGGGCCACTAGGAGCTAGTGCCCAGAGAGGCGAGGTTTTATAGGGCGGCAAAATTTAGCCTGTCAGTAAAAAAAAACAACTTCTTATATATAAAATTCTCGTGTCGCGGTGTTTGTAGTTAAACTCCTCCAAAACGGCTTGACCGATTCTCATGAAATTTTGTGTGTATATTGGGTAGGTCTGAGAATCGGACAACATCTATTTTTCATCCCCCTAAATGTCAAGGGTAGTCCACCCCTAAATTGTTTTTTTAATTTTTAGATTATTTTATTTTATTTTTTTGTGATACAGATTATGAACTAGTTTACGATATCTTGATTGAGTAAATGAAACGTAATATTGGGAGACGAATCTCCAAGGAATCTGTGGTTATTACACTAACTGAAAGTGAGTACTGACTGTGGGTTGTTTTGTCGCCTCTTACGACAGGCCGCCCGGCCGCAGGAAATTGTATTCTTTCTCCGTTCCTGCACGGATGAAATGTCAAAAACGGTATTCATTTCTATTCTTATGATTATGTCATGTCCATTTGTCCTTTGTCTATGTAAAATATGTAACACTAAGTTAATGACTAGTAAGAAATGTAATTATAAAGTCGTAAAACAGTTGAAGTATATAGTGGAAAATTCAAGAAAAATCAAGTTGTTATAATTTAATTATTATGTACGATAAACGAAAATCGTCTTTAATTAAATATATCAAGAACTTTTTGTGATAAATTTTAATTCAATATTTTTTAATTTTCGTAGCCAAATTCCGAAAACAGTGGATATTCGTCACCACTGCACAACATTCGATTGGCAAGCTATCATAGGTTTGTTTACAAATCAATATAATTGGATAAAAAATATGTCTCATCTAGTTATCAGATGGGTAAAACACCATCCTCATCATTTGAACAAATACAGGAAGCCTCAGCAACCAAGAGCCGTATCGACGTTGCATGAGCTTCCACACGACGTTGCTTTAAACTGATGACCTTATTTATGCTCTCTAATTTAAGAAGTGGGCAGTGTCTTCATAGAGTAGATTAACGATGATTTTTCATTTTAGTATTAACTTTTAAAATGCCGTTTCATTCTAACGTGTATGGCTTGTAAGTAGGTGAACATCACTTTGCACTCTTTTACAATAAAATATCGAGGTCACATTTTGCAATAATTGGCCGAGGTCATAGGTTAGAAGTTTGACAGTTTGTATTAGCGAGTGTTGGAGATTAAAAGATTATTTTAGATGAAAATGGGTATGGTGCATTGAGCAACGTGTGGTTCTAACAATATTTGAACGGAGTACCCATTCTAAAGCAGGAGAAGTGTTGCCTAATTGGAACTTCCTTTAATGCTTTTGAAGTGCCATGATTAATTTAGGTTGTAATGAATATGATAACCACCCACAGTAATTCACGAGTAATTTAATTGCGCGCTATTCATTTCGCATCTCTTTCATTCGGATTTCAAAGGAATTTGAAACACTTCTAATGGACTTCCATGTGTATGTAATAGCCTAAAAATATCACATTTTATGAGATAAATGTCAAAAATCAGACTACTCAGAGATAATAAGTAGATACATTTTTGAAGTTATAAGAAGGAACAAACAAACATCCGATAAAAGAAGTCATTTTCAGACTTATCACAATAGATATACGAGTATGTACGTACATAAAAAAAATACATTCATATTTACTAAAATATTATGAAATAACATATTTGATTGTTATATAGAAGTTATTAAAAGTAGTAAGTTGTTAAAAGTATACTATAAGTCAAATTGCCTGAAAAAGATCGTTAAGCGGTAAGGCCGCCTTTTGATTTGCCGTAAATTATTGTAATTATTCCTTTTGTAATTGTTTATTTTGGTGAACAATAAAGAGTTTTCTATCTTATTCTATGTGATATGTAATGAGCTCTTTGTAAATTGTGCCCGTGACTGAAAACTTACAAAGAAATTATAACATTAATAGATATAAGAATAACGCTAGGCCATAAATAAGAAGGATGGACTGTTCGAATTTGATCGTTTGTGGATGAGGATCAAGAAAAATAAATGCACATTTTCCTAACTACAAATGATTGGAAATAGAAACGTTAATTTCAAACTAAGTAATGAGTCGAAGATATAAAAACTAGCCGTTTTTAACCGACTTTGAAAAAAGGAGGAAGTTCGTTTAATTCGTCGGGATCTTTTTTTGTTGTTGCTTTTTTTTATGTATGTTCGCCGATTATTCCGTGATTTATGATCCGATTTACGTGATTCTTTTTTTGTTCGACGCGGAATAGTTTCCAATTGGTCCCCTAAAAATTTTACATAGTTTGGCCCAGTAGTTTTCATTTTATGAACATTTTTCATGAAAATAATTTTCACTCCGTTCCATATGTACACCGATTACTCTGAGATTTATGATTCGATTTACGTGATTCTTCTTTTGTTCGACGCGGAATAGCTGCCATGTGGTCCTCTAAAAATTTGACATAGTTTGGCGCCGTAGTTTTCATTTTACGAACATTTTTTTGTTCCCGGTTCTTGTGACCTATATTTTTTAAGAAGCCCGGCACCATTCGTAGGTCCACCCATACATAGCTAGACACTAAAAAGTAACAAATAAAAAATAAAAACTTCGTTTAAAAAAACCGACTTCAAAAACTAAAAAATTAAAATGTATAAAATAACTTATTTCTAAAGTTATTATTATTAATATATATTATCTAAAACATCTTGAAGTCGGTGCAAAGCAAAACATAAAAATTACTATATACATTTTAGTTTTTGAAGTCGGTTTTTTTAAACGAAGTTTTTATTTTTCTTATAAACACTGTAATATCTAGCCATCCTATAGTCTTTGCCTTAGGCTGGAAACAGCTCATTCATTATCAATGATAGGTTCTAATAACGACGCTCTTGAGAAACTAGACGGGGGCATCAAACTTGTTAGAGATAAAATGGCACCTAGTATGACAGCTGATAACCACGTTCGGACTAAGTTATGCAGATTTCATATAAGTATCCTGCCGCACCTTTTGATATGCATTTAATATCAGCTATGGTGATAGAATCGGATAATAAATTAAGCAATGCTATTAGAATGATATCAAGAATAATAAATTAAATGTAGATACTTAGCATAATAATACCTTTCGTGCTTTGTCAAAAAATTTAAAACTGCAGTCAGTAATTTATCTTTTTTAGCAAAGATGGCTTAATACCTTATTTAGAATGTTTTTACTTAAAATTTAATTTTCTACTAAACTCCATTCAAATTGGACAGATTGTTTTTAAATTCTGGTAGTGTGTTTTTACGCACTTACGTCAACTCACTTTCAAGTTACCCATAACATGAACCCACGCCGCTTTACTTATGGCCGGTTCCTAATCTTACTATTTATGCACATGCCTTACCATTATACAGTAGAAATTTTATATTACTTTTGTGGAGCTTATATCAAACTTTAAATGTACTTTTTAACATATGTTGATTCAAATTTATTTAAGCAAACTTCTCATTACATGACAAAGCTATGTGCTAAGGTAAGTTATCCTGGTTGTCACATTCTGAGCGAGATATAGCTCCTAAAGAAGCCTACACTAGGCAAAGCCTGTATCTCCATGTATTGTATACATGGATATATGGGAATAGTGAAGTGGGAAGCATAGAAGCAGTTGCTACTGTCTTCTTCAATATAGGTATCATGTAAGAACATAATGTGTAGTCCACTCACATCTTAAATCCAGTGCCATAAAACTCTAGAACAGAAGATCAAGACGAATGTATAAAAGGGCGCGTCCGAAATCTGAGGGGATCACATACTCTTGATTTTGCCATTGAAACGTATATTAATATTCTGAGTTTACTAACAATTCGCCAACATTTATGTATGCGAAGTATTTTTCGTAATCTCATTGATCTATTAGATTATGTGCAGGTACATATACATTGAATGTAACATAAAGATTCGTTCGTCACCGAGTTTCACAAAGATCGTTAAATTTACAATCGAATGTTTTGAAATAATGCATTGTTTACTCGATTTCGCTTTGGCGGGAGAAGGTTTCTATTGCCGCCATAACATTACCATAAAAACACCACTCCACTTCCCACACGCGTGACTTAATTCTAAATATTTTTGATAAACATCTTGGCAATAGATTACATTCATTTTATACTGTCACACTTGACACCTATGATGTGGGGAAATGTAGTTATATTAATAAAAGAAACTACATTCCTGCATCTCGTAATATAGAAATTCCATGGTCATTATCAAAATATTTTCTTCTTAAAGTTTTCCCATTCTAAAATGCATCTTATTGTTACAAAGGATTACAGCAATGACAGCATTCATATTTACGGTACAGCAGTAGCAAGTCATAATAAGGAAGTGAGTAGTTTAACTTTTGTTTAAGGATTATTTTTGAATACTTTAATATGAAGTTACATAGGGCCTTATTAGAATTAGATGAAAGTTGTGGCGCCAGCGCAGTCGCGTGCTGTGGTGTGCACGACCAAGATGTGCACATAGAAAATGGCACATTATCATAATGCAATACAGGGACTACTACTAGTGATGCCCTCATATGGCATATGGCTCTTTAAATATTCAAATACCAATAATATTGCTTCGGGGAAGCTCATTATTTCGAAATGTAGGAATCTGTGGTAATATCTTAGTTGCGATTGTTAAATTGCTGGGGATTTTAAAGATCAACATTATCAAGTAAAAATAAATTTCACGTGAAAAGAACCAATATTAGACCAGTTTCTTACGACAGCTGTTCTAATCTTACGAATAATAAGTTTTCTATATTAACCTTAGTATTTCAATTAGATACACATACATACATAATATTATACAAAAAATTATTATATGCAGCCAACCTTTTGGGCATGTTCTCGTCTGGTAGCGATTTGTTATACAGTCTACGATCACTTGTACTATTTATAGATTAGTTTATTTTTAGTTTTTATTTTTTCAATTATTTTTAATTTAGTACTACTATTATGTAAATATAACATGATCGATGTTTGTATAACTAATATTGGGTTTATTTCCAAGCTACAAAGAAGTAACAAACAAAGACGTAACACGAAAACGTCTATATAAGCGTATCCCCACTGACGAAAATTTAAATAGCTATAAGAAACTTCGCAACCGTTGCACAAAGCTATGTAGAGATGCAAAAAGAGCTTATATACACAATACATTAAACAACTGCAGCTCTTCTCATATGTGGAAATTTCTCAATTCTCTTGGACTGGGCAAAACTTCTTGTGAGCATAATATCTCTTATGACTTGAATGCCCTCAATACACATTTTTCTAAATCTCCGAGTTGCTTAAATGAACAAACTAAGCGTTCCACTATTAAAAACTATTACGTCTTAATAAGCCTTCTTGTCCATTCTTTACATTTAATGAAGTAACTGAGAAAGAAGTTATCCTTGTTCTAAAATCTATTTCCACCAAAGCTGTAGGCGTAGATGGTATTCATCTTCAAATGATTCAGCTACTATCTTCTGAGCTAGCCCCAATTATAACTCATATCCTGAACCACTCCTTAACTTCAAGCTCCTTTCCTTCGACCTGGAAAAAAGCTTATGTGCTACCTCTCCCCAAAATCACCAATCCTACGAGTGCCTCACATTTCCGCCCTATCTCTATACTGCCTGTGTTATCTAAAATATTAGAAAATATGGTGCATAAACAACTTACTCAATTTTTAACTCAATACAACCTATTAAGTCCATTTCAATCGGGGTTTCGTGCTGGACATAGTACAGTAAGTGCTCTATTGAAAGTTTCTGATGACATTCGTCTTGCTATAGATAACAAATGCCTCACTATACTGGTGCTATTACACTTTAGCAGTGCATTTAATTCCGTTAACTTTGATATACTTCTCTCCATTCTGTCCTCTCTTAATATCTCAGTTCCCGTTATTGCCTGGTTTAAGTCGTATCTCTCTGGTCGTTCGCAGTGCGTCCGTTCAGATGAGTCTTACTCTGACTGGTGTGACATCACTGAAGGCGTACCACAAGGAAGTGTTCTTTCTCCTCTTCTATTCTCGGTCTTTATTAATTCTATTACTCAAGTAATCTCTTCCCACTGTCATCTATATGCTGACGACCTACAGTTGTATCACCACTTTAAAACAGATGAAGTACATAACGGAATTAATCAGATCAATACGGATACGGATCTAGACAATATCAACACATGGGCAAAATGTTTTGGTCTCCTCTCCTACTTAATCCTTCTAAATCTCAAGCTTTAATCATTGGCAGCCACTACATGTTAAATATCATACATCAGTCAACAATTCCCTCGGTAATTTTAAATGGAGCGCTGATACCATATTCCAGTACCGCGAAGAACCTAGGCGTGATTTTTGACAGTAAGTTATCATGGGTCAGTCATGTAAATGAAATTAGCAAAAGAATCCACTTTTCATTCCAGAATCTGAAGCGCTTGCAAAAATTTCTTCCTTTTAATACCAAAATTATCCTGGCTCAATCTTTAATGCAACCCCTTCTAGACTACGCTGATGTATGCTTCCTCGACACTTCTGAAGAACTCCTAAACAAACTTGAACGCCTTCAGAATTTGTGCATACGATTTGTGTTTGGGCTGCAAAAGTTTGATCATGTTTCCAAATTTAGATCACAACTCAAATGGCTCCCGATTCGCCGTCGGCGTGATTTTCACGTCGTTACATTTCTATTTAAAATTCTACATAATCCTCATTTTCCCTCTTACCTTCGCGAACGATTTGAATTCCTAGTTCCCCCAGACATGTCTTGCAGAACCTCTAAATCTCTTCTTCTTAAAGCCCCCATACATTCATCGGCATGTTATAGCGGTTCGTTTTCCGTTCAAGCAGTCAAACTATGGAACGCCCTCCCTCTTGCGATACGTGATAGTCCGTCGGAACCCATTTTTAAAAGAAGAGTTAAAGAACACTATATAACCTAATCAACTGATATATATATATATATATATATATATATATATATATGTGTATGTATGTATATGTATTTATATATGTATATACTAGGTATGTATCGATATATGTGTATGTATGTTAAGTTTATGTATGTATATCTATCTGTATGTAGTTTATAATGTAATATTTATTTTCAATAAGTACTTTTATGTAATAATAAGTTTCATGTACACAACCCTGCCTCTTGTCTTCCCACTTTCACTAGACCCATAGGTTTGCTGGAAGAAAACTCTTTTTAAGGTTAAGCTCGCCTTTGTACATCACCATTATTTTATACTTTTATTTGTAACTATTTTGTGTACAATAAAGAATAAAGAAAGAAAGAAAACTTTTTACGTAGCATGTCGGCTTGAGCTAGCTTCTATCTCTCTACTAATAAAGAAATACCTTGTAAAATAAAAAAAGAAAACAAAATATTAAAATATAACGGCATATATTTACTTTAAAACTTTGCGAGGCAGGTAACGCGTCATTGACGCCCCTGGTATTGAAAACGTTTACACAACTTGCCTATTTCAGGCATCAAAAAATATTATTCAAAACGTATATGTATTATAATAAATATGTCAAAAATGTCTTACAATAGCTAGAAGAAAAAACTAAAATAGCAAGATTGGCATAGATCGCACTATTGCGAAGTGTAACATCGACCATCCTCGTAATTCTTGACAAGTGGCTATTATCTGTGTCAAAAGTGACATAGTTTCATGTGTATAACATTCCACGTGATTACGACAGAGTTAATAAAGCTGTTTTTAAAAAAGGTTGATTTTGAAAACCGTAAATTTATAGAGACAGGTTAATTAATATTGGCGCCAGTTGACTTTATATTGTTAATTAACACGTGAATGACTTTTGGGCTATTGGATTTGGTTGTTGGAGTAACTGTTAAAAATGTTATTCTGCATTCAAAAATGCATGCTTATTATTGCTTAGTCTGCAATTTCTTATAATAATATCTTTATATAACTAATATATATACTATAAGTATATATAATATATAAGTGTAAGTTATTCAATAAATAATATCAGCAGATCATGTATTCATACTGTATCTAGGTAAATATCGTCTCATACGTTTTCCTTTTAAATGTAACGACATGGTACTGAATGTTGATATTATCCAAATTCTTATAAAACTTATTCTTTGGGAATATATTAAACTTGCAAGGTTGTCACGGTCGCTTTTAGGAACATTGATGTTCTTTAATGAACCTTGTGGTTTATCTACATAGGACTTGTTGAATTTAAATTACATATTTAAATAGCTCTGGGCGTTTAAAAATAGTCAAGTAAAGGTTTTTGTTACACGTAATGCTTATAATTTGTATTTGAAATTTCAGAACCAAGTGCAAACACTATATTGATTAAAACTATCGAACTCTGCACTGTACGTAGTTCTATAAGTGCTTGGCCAATTAGCAATTTCTAACCATCAGAAGGACGAATAAAGTATAGATGGCTTACATAAACTAAAGTGTCAAATGAAGTAGAGCATTTTTTATAGACTTGTGTGTGTAAACTTATATAGTATTCACGTGGCCTGCGTCTGTGTAGTCAATAGTAATAATTATTCTAACAAAAGTACTAATTCAATTCATTTTAATACTTAGTAAGTTCTCGTGACGTAGGGACTGCGGCACGATCGGCTTCCTATTCGAAAATTGGTTTCCTTTAGTCTGCTTCACTCTGAGAGCTCGGGATTCCGTCTACCTATTATGTTCGTCTGAGTTTATAACGTAATAAATTAATAACAATATAAGTTTGATGCTATTATTGAAATGAACAACAATAATCACGTTTGAAATTTAATTTATCATAACTAAGTCAAACTTCTTATACTTATATATACTTATTTCTGATTAAGTAATTATTATATTTTAGATACATAGATAACTACCTATTTATTGTAAACAATTACAAAAAACTTATAGTTTAAAAATATTCTGATGACCGTTCTTATCCCTAAAAAATGGTCTCTTCCAGACAAGAAGGAATAAAACAGATTGAATATGTTTAAATTGATATACTTTAATTAATAATATAAGTATGTAAAAATATATATACAAGTAAGATTCATTAATATAATATAAGTATCTACTTCATAGGTAAACTGATATCCACGAAAATATCAAACACCACCATAATGTAAATAGTGTTTTTTGATTATGTTCTTGATTATTGTTACTGACTTAGCTTGTCTAAAAGCAGTAACAGGCAGCAAATTCAATAGTCATATAGCCTTAACAATAAAAGAATTGAAAGAAGAGGAATAATGATTGAGAGTATAAAATCTAAGTTATTTATTAAATAAATAATCTGCTGACAAACACACACATTGCATATCCCCAAAATTAAGCAAGTTTCGTTTGTGTTAGGGGTAATATACTCGTACAACGGACAACCTTGGGGCCGATCTCAGACACCCAGACTATAGTACCATACCAGGAAACGAACCTGGAACCTCTGCGTTGCAGTGAGAATGGGGAGTAGCAAGGACTTCACTTTGGTGGCTATGGGCAGGAAGTTTTTCATCCTCTCGAGGGATTTTAGATAATAAAATGACAAAATCGTGAGCAGTACAACCTATGACGCTCTCTCATATAGAATTTATACCTAGTTTTACAGAATTACGTTTTTAATTGTTTCTCTTCTTCCATGATTGAATATACTTTTTAAATAAACCTATGTAGATATGGTTTTTCAATTCCATTTAAAACTGAATCTGTTTTCCCATTATGAAAATACTTTTTAAAATAAGGTATGTATATTTTTTTTTCTAAATAGGTATATGCTGTATGTTATATGTGTTGAACTCTTGTAGTAGATAGAGTAAATTTGCTAGAAAATTTACTAATGTCCTAAAATTAGTTTAACTGAAGGCATAACGCTCTAAATCGGCCGTGACTCACCGTAAAGTTAAGTTGAAACATTTATCTAGTCCAGTGCGCAGAACAGTCACAATAAATAAAATCCAATACTAGCCGGTTACAATTCAAAGTGACAGGTTTATAATACGCATTCTATCCTACAATTGTGTGCGTCATTATCACTAATAATGTGTATCAAAATCGCAATAAGAACAAGAAGGTACGGCCCATAATAAAGCATTATGCATCTATTGTTAGTTACAGGAAGGATACAACCAGCTTCTTTAAATCTCTGTTAGACTTAATGGTAAGGTCAGTAACTAATGTTGATGTTTTATGGTTCCGTAAAGATTTGGCAAGCCGCAACCCTAGTAAAATCGCCCACCCAAACTACTACTACTACTACTATTGCCACTACTACTATTGCTACTACCACTATTATATATTATGTAACATTTTAAAGAATATTGTGCAACAAAACGCTCCGTAACTTTTGTGTCGTATATCTCTCTCCATCCCAAGGCTGTCTGGAAGAGATCGCTGTCAGCGATAAGACCGCCATTTTTATCTAATTCTAAGCTGTTTTTGTGTATTGTTTCATTCATATAATTGTACAATAAAGCATATTTATTCTATTGCAAAATCCTCACTGCCATCCGTCAACCTGGGGAAGATGTATTCTATATGCCACTATGTAGTATAGAATAAAAATTGGAAATCACCACCATACATGTAATTGCATATGCAAATAAATCAGTGTACATAATTATCTGTATTACATTCCGTTATTCAGATCACGAAAAATTATAACGGTCCGTCTTAGTGATTTTTAGTCTTTAAGTCAATAGGTGATGATATGGGATGGTTCCTTCAAGTCATAAATAGTGTTCCCTTTCTCTTAATGAAGTATATGGCAGTTAATTGTAAACAAATCAATATTAGAGAAAGTAAAATAGAGAGATAAATAATAACATCGCTTATAGGTAACTTAAGAGACGTTTTTGTGTTTTTAGTAGTATTTGTATGTTAATAATAAGCCTGTATGGCGCTCTGTTGTTCGTGCCTGCCCCGCAAGGGACCTGGCGTGAAGTTATGTATGTAGTATGTATGTTTATAGGACTTCTAAACTTGAAATTTAAATTTACTTGAAATTTACTATTAAAAATAATTTTGAATTTTAATTTTCATTGTTTTAATATCGTTTCATACTATTAGTTTCATATTAAGTATCTGCCTATAAAAATAAATAAAAAGTATTACTTTATTTATTTATGTGCTGACAGTACTTAAGTGTATTTACGCTGAATGGAAATTGGTTTAAACATGAGCTATGACTACCACCCAACGTGTAATGTGTAATTCCGTGCAGGAACGGTGAAAGAATACAATTTCCTGCGGCCGGGCGGCCTGTCGTAAGAGGCGACAAAACAACCCACAGCCAGGTGGTAGGGCATTTGCCCGACTGGATGGCTACCATCCCTGGTATAGAGTATGTCGCCATAACAGCCTTGAGTTGTTGATTGTTGACCAGGTTCCAGTCTCCCTTAAGAGAGCAGTAGCGCATTTGTAGCACCTTTGGTGTTACAAATGTTCATAGGCGATGGTAAGAGTTCCGAGTTCCATCAAGTAGGCCGTCTGCCAGTCTGCTGAACTCCAGCTATAAAAAATAAAAATAAAATGGAATCAGCCTTGTGGACACTCTTCCCTCAGGTAGCGACCTTAGACATAAAGCCGCGTACTCACCTGAGAGCCTTAATCATTGCATTTACTGTAAACATCTTAGGGTCCAACTACTACTAAATCATAGTGTGTACGTGTCTCGCGAGTTCGAGGCGAGGAGTGGCACGCGGCGCGCTGCAACAAGCCGACAAAGCGAAGATCAATACCGGCGTTCAAATTAGAGCATGTTACTGTATCCGCACGGTTACAGTTACTACTCACAGGTGAGTACGCAGCTTAGGTCCGGTTCTGATATATTACTGACCGTTCATTTGCCCTACTATCGGTTCAAATTTGACATAAGCTCCGTATAAATAATGTCAAAATGCAACCCATGGTAAGGCAAGTGAATTAATTGTATGATATAGGAACCGGCCATTAATTTATAACTGCACTGTTGTTAATAGTGTTACGAGTTACAGGACGCGAATTAAAACGCCGTTGGAGTTACTGTAGAATTTATTAGAACTATACAAACACGTATAACACAGGTACAAATAATATAACACGCGCAAAGTCCGTTACTAAATAGATTACCGAATGTAGTACACACGTCTTGCTCCGCTAGTGGTTATCGCTTGACTGCCCCTATCTCCACTGGGGTATTGCTTTATACTGCACAATTACAATATGTCTCTCGGCTTCGCAGACTGAATTTCTTAGATTCACACCTAGCTAATGACTACATAAAAGATTACAATACACAATGGGATGTTTTCTTATTACAAATTTAAAACACAAAGTAAACAAAAGAAGTTCAAATGCCGAAAAGGTAATAAACTGCAGGTGTGAATTGGTCTTTGTCGGTCGTAACAATAGGTAGATCTATATAAAATAAGAAACACGCCAATCCATGAAGACATGGATATTGATACTTCATATGTTTTTATCGTATTCTAATATCATTTTTCAATTAATGAAGGTGACTAAGCGATTATAGAATGGTTAATTTACCGTAGACATTTTAATACATGTTGTGATTTAGTAAGGTCGACTGTGTTACGAAGCAATTAATCGTATGTCTTATTTATCATGTGGATGCCGCAGCAGGGACGGGGTTCCGGGACTGCGGACCGCGTCGCAAAAGAAAGTTGACACGGTGCATGAGAGGAGCGTGCTAGCGATCAGCGATTGCTTTAAAAGCTAGAATTTGAAATCTGATTTCCTATTGCAGGTTTATTTTCTTATATTGCAAGTGCAAAACCACGAGCAATATTAGTTTTGACATTTCGCTACGTACATTGTACATGATACCATTACATTACAACAGATGCTAAAACAATTTTCATACAAAGCGCGGGCTTTTGAATAACGGCATCAGTTTTCTTAATTTTAAATTAATTTAATTACTGTTTAATAACCTATAAGAATAGTGTTACATCACGTACATGGGACAATTTATTGCTTGAAAATTAGCAAGGTTACAACTCATCACTTGTGGGGGTTTCTTTAATGTGTGTAGTGCGTCGATATAGTTACCCCGTTGGATAGGGTGACGCACCATTGGCGAGAGCCCATAGCTCCATCGCCGCGGGGGCTAAGCTCGACCGCTTGGGAGGAGAGTACAAAATAATACTTGTTGTATATGTAATTATTACTTAATTAATTAAACATTAAACAAGACATAAAGATACAGAAATCTTAAGTGCTACGTGACAATATGTAAAACCTAAATTGTATAATATATTCGTAGATGCATCTCCGAAGGTTTTCTGTATTGACAAATTTTAGCACGTAGGTACATGGACTATTTAGCTATACTCTGCTAATTATTTAGCAATAAATTATTCCATGTACTACGTGACGTAACAAGTAGTTACATTTAATATGTCATACTTACTAAACTTATACAATTATAAGGAGGCTGTAACATTTTGTAAAAACATAAAATTATATTGTAAAAAAATATTAATAACATAAATAATTAAAAAAAAATCTTAAATCATTAAAAAAATTAAAGCATTATGAGCTTCCATAAGAATTTTGCGTTTTGCCTAATACTAATTCATGTGCAACATTTGTTGTACATGAACTAGAATAAATGCATAAATCTTAAAAATTTAAATCATCAAAACTAGGCTATGTACATAATGCTGAGGTATAATTTTAAAAGAACTCATTAAATTCTCAAATTCAAATATAAGGTTTAAAATTTATTTATAAAAAGTCTTCCTGCTAACATGTCCGTTCCCTAAAAGTAACCGTAGTCCCCGAAATATAAACGAAATTACATTTATATTTACTGCTAGACTATGGGGTATGGGATACAGTTACTAGAGACTACTGTTCCAGCGATGAACGATAAGCTACTGTAATAATGTTTACACTTAGTTTTTCTTAGAAACTGAGGATTTATTGTAGTTTTTATTTTTATTACATGAGTTTAGCAGACAGGCAGACGACTCACCTGATGGAAAGCGGTTACCATCGTCTATGCACATTCGTAACACTAAAGGTGCTATCGATGTGCTACCGTTCTCTAAAGAGAGACTGGTACCAGACCACTAGTGTCGGAACACAACTCAAGTCGTCAAGTCAAGTCGGTATAGTCTAGACCAGGAGTGGTATTCGTTCCAACGGGCAAATACCCTACCACCGGCCGCAATATTTCCCGCAAACGTAACTTATTACTACATAAAAATCTTTATCTGTGAATTGTTTTCCGCTCAATAAAATGAATATCGTTAAATTGGGAATATTATTGAGTGAGTTGCTAAAAGTAGGAATGAAAATCAAGGTAGTAGGCTAAAGAGATATTGTGATGGATGACATAAGCGTTGATGGTCTCATAATAAGGGATGCCGAGTACTGCGTGACGTAGAGGAGAAAAATTAAGAACACAGACTCCGGGCTCAGAAGCGAGCGTACCGAACTCAACTGGATTTTATAACTATAGCATGATATATTATATATATTATATAATTATGCCGATACTTTCGATAATAAGGATTAACATTAGATACCTTTTACTCGGAACATGGAGCACTTTTTGCAGCATACAAATTAAAAATATTCACGCAGACGAAGCACTAGTTGTCGAATAAATTATATCCACTAAGTACATTAGTATGGTTCACAAATTGAAGGTCGCTCAACGGGCTTTGGAGCGAGCTATGTTGGAGTATCTCATATGGATAAAATCAGAAATAAGGATATCCGTAAGAGAATCAAGGTTATCGATTAACATAGCTCGCAAAATTAACAAGTTTAAGAGGAAGTGGCAAGGCCACGTTTTTTTTTTTTTTTTTTTTTTGTTTGAGGCGAGGAAAAATGCTGACCGATTTACGCACTCTCAGGGCCGTCACTAGGAAACGGCGCGCATCCATCGGGGGCGATAACGCTAGCAATAGTATGCTTTGTTTGCGCTTCGTCCGCGATGGCTTGACACTGAGGAGTGTGGAAGACTCAGAGCGATGCCGCACGGGCGAGCAACCTCAATACCCACTAAAAAACCTCTCCTCCCGTCGACCCTGCGCTTTGTTGTGAAGGAAAGACTGAGATATAGAACATAGTTACGCAACAGTCGATCCAGCGCAATAAAGTGCCTGGAGTGTGCCCTGGGAGAACACACCCCACTTCGAAACGGGGGCTGAATCCCTTGCGTTGCCTAGTAGCAAGGGGCCCCTCGTACCGGAACCTAACTCAGGGAGGGAAGTAATGCGCGTACCTGCCTCTCCGGGTGCTAGCTGAAGGCCGGCGACCTCGGGTGGAGACATTAGCACGCGCTGCAGGACTTCGCTCCCTATCCCTTTCTGCGGCCTCTTTTAGAGACATTACCGCCTCACAGAAAGAGACCGCAGACTCCCAGCGGTCGTCGCTGTGCAACATGGCCGTTACCAAGTCGCCAAGCGATCGGACGGCTCCTACGTGTGTCTCGAGCTCGAAACGCTGAGGCGTCCATGCAGCGCACTCAACAAGCGTGTGTAACGCCGTATCGGGTGCGCCGCATTGGCGGCAGTCCGGGGAAGGCAAGCAGCCCACAATGCGAAACAGATACTGGTCGAAACAACCGTGTCCGGTCAGTATCTGAGTCGTCCTGAAGGTCAGGGTTCCGCTGGTGCGGGTCACCCATCTCTCCAGCTGCGGCCTGATTGCATCCACCGTATAGCCGCCGGCCACAGGGTGTTCGAGGTCACGAGACCAGGCGACGAGGCAGGAGGCGGTTTCCCGCTTCCTGACCGTCTCTAATTCGACTTGACAGAAGGTCAGTCCTCTAGCTAGGGCATCCTGCTGGGCGCGACGAACTCTGGACAGGACGTCTGCCTGGAGAGGCCAGGGCAGCTCGCCTGCCAAGAGAGTCGCCGCCGACCACGACACTGTGCGGTACCCCCGTATGGTCCTCACGGCCAGAACCCGCTGTGCGCGGTGCAGCAGGGTTCGGTTGTGGCGGTGAAGCGAATCGAACCAGACGGGCGCACCGTAGAGCGCCATACTCCTCAGGATGCCGGAATAAAGCTTCCGCGTCGCACCCCCCGGCCCCCCCACGTTAGGAAGAAGCCTGGAGAGTGCGCCCGCGGAATTCAGAAGTTTGGGAACTAGCTGCTCAAAGTGCGCTTTGAACAGCCATTTCCCGTCCAGAACTAGCCCAAGATATTTCATCGTGGGCCCTACTCTGATCGCCACCCCCTGAACTGTAACGGACAAGTCCGGGGGAGGATTCCGGAATTTCCTATGGAACATGACGGCCTCCGTTTTCGCGGGGGAGACCCTCAAGCCCAGCCTAGCTATTCGATCTACGACGATCGCCAACCCGTCGTTGGCAACGTCCACGGATTCCGCAAAAGACGCGGCGCGTGCCGTGAGTAGGGTGTCGTCCGCAAAGCAGATCAGCCCTACTCCGGGCCGGACCGTCACCCGAAGGATCCAGTCATAGCCTACGTTCCAAAGGATAGGCCCGAGGACCGATCCCTGTGGAACGCCGCACGCGACACGTCGCCGACCTAACACGTGGTTGGCGGACTCACCGCCCTCCCAAAGGATGTGCCGATCTCGCAGGTACTCGCCCAACAGCCTCGTGAGGTACGGGGGGACTCCGTGCGCGCGGAGCCCCTCCCTGATCGTCTCATGAGGGAGGCTGTTAAAGGCGTTCGCTATGTCTAGCGACACTGCAAGAACGACGTCCTTCGCTTGGACGGCTTCGTCCGTCAACGTTCGCAGCGTCTCGAAGGCGTCCATCGTGGAGCGCCTCCGCCGAAACCCGAACTGCATATCTGATAGCCCCGGCTCCACAGTGTCTAGATGCTTCACAAGCCGCTCCGCCAAGATCTTCTCGAAGACCTTGGCGACCTCGTTCAGCAGCACTATGGGCCTGTAGGCGGACGGATCGTTGGGAGGCCGACCTCCCTTGGGAATTAGGCACAAACGCCCCTCTTTCCATTGCGACGGGAACCTACCTGCGCGAATACAGGCTTCGAAGAGGTCCCGCAGCTGGCTGCGTAGGTGTTTTGCAGCCAGGAAGAGGAGTCGACCTGGAACCCCGTCGGGTCCCGGTGCCGTCTTCCTGCCCCGGAGCCGGTCCAGGGCGACGTCTAGCTCCCCCTCGGAGATGGAGTGAGGCTCCTCGTCCGTGGGGGTGTCGGGAATGGGTGGACCCATACTGGGGGGAGTGAAGATCCCCGGTTCCGGGAAGAGCCCATCGATGACCGACCGGAGCACCTCGGGTTCGAGCGTTTCCGTGACCGTGGATGTGCAAGGCCGCAACTTGTTGCGGGCCCCACGGTACGGGCGCCCCCAAGGGTCCCGATCGAGCGTCTCGAGGAGCTCGGCCCGGGCACGGGCTTTCGATCGCAATATTGCAATCGAAAGGGCCTTTCTGGCCTCTCTAAACTCGCCCACGAGTCCATTTTCCGCGACGAAGTCCGGAGGACGGCGCGCCCTGCAGCGTTTGAGCCTGTGACTGATGATGCGAACTGCCTTTCGCATCTCGCCCAGCTCCTCGGTCCACCAGTGGACCGATTGCTTGCACGGAGGCTGCCGCTTGGAGACGCGTGGCATCGCAGCGTCGCAAACCCTCGTCAGGGTCTTGCGCATGTGCTCTGCCTGCGTATCCAGATTCGCGAAGTCGGCTGGGTAGGCCCAGCTTTCCGAGAGTGCCCGCTCCTCGGCCTGCTCCGGATCGAGCTTGGTAAGGGCCCAACGCGGGAGGAGAGGGGGGCGACGGTGAACAGGTCTCGGACCGGAGGAGGGGGTCGTGAGCTCAAATCTGATGTACCGATGATCAGAGAGCGACTCCACCTCCTCCAGCACCCTCCATCCGGTCACTCTGCGGGCGGCCGCATGAGTGGCGAATGACAGGTCGATGACCGATCCACCCCGCGCGCGCACGCAGGTCTGGACCGACCCCTGGTTCAGTATGGTCAGGCCGGCTTGAAGAGCCCAATCCTCGACCGCCCGACCCCTAGAGTCCGTGAGTACGTTTCCCCAGGAGAGGTGCTTTGCATTAAAGTCGCCCATCACGAAGATCGTTTTGGGCGACAGTCTGCGTACGGCAGCCCCGACGGCGTCCAAGTGAAGCTCGAACTCCGCCAGGGGGCGGTTGCGCGAAAAGTAAACGCCTATGACGACGATACTCCCGCTCTCCGCCACAGCATAGCCCTTTCCTCTTTCGAGACATGTAAGCGGTGTGCCGGACCCGGCTCTGGCCACCACCGCTACCATGTCATCGAGATCGCCCACCCAGTTCCCAGAAGGAGGGACGTAATAAGGTTCACTTATTACGGCTAAATTCGCTTGCCACTCCGCCATCGCCTGCAGGCACAAGTCCTGAGCGGTGGGGGAGTGGTTTACGTTAGCTTGGAAGAACGTTGTTACGGGCGTACTAGGCATTGGAGGTGTCCATTGTCTGTACTCCCGGTTTGCCGGTACGTGGTCTCGCCCGCGAGTGGACGAATTGGCCCCTCACGTAGGGAGGTTGGCAGAACCTCGCTAACGTGTGGTGGGCCGCGTTCAGCCCCCCCGCCGCGCACGCCGCGCAGTGGGGTTTCCGTGCCGTGCAGTCCGGCATCTTGTGTCCGCTTTTACCGCAGCGGAGGCACAAGTTGGTCCGATCCGGGCACGTGTCCGGACAGGTTTGGGTGCCATGACCGACGTTGAAACATCTGTAGCAACGTATCGGTCTGGCTTCCAGTGCCTCGACCTTCGCCGAGGTGAAGCCAACCAGAAGGTGGCCCAGCCCGACGATGGTTTTGGCAGCAGCGATGGGGCACAACACGTATGATGCGCCCAATCCGCCCGGTCCTGCACCGATGTGCTTCGTGAGCACGTCGTCGCGCCGGCAATTGCCTGCGCGCGCGATCGCGTCCCGAAGCCCATCGACCGTGACTGAGTCGTCCAGCCCTGAGACGTAAAGCTCCCCACGCTTTACGGGGCGGACGACCTCAGCCATCCCTTCTAGGGCCCCGCGCAGGGCTTCGGCGACGCGGTCCGCCTTGGCCGCGCTCTCGGGTCCCGGCTGGAACTCGAGGAGACGCGCGTCCCTGGCGGTCCGCACCACTTTCAGCCCCTCGCGGAGGCCCATGGCGGTGATGTCGACCACCGTCGAGGCCTTTGCGAAGACCTCGCGATAGCCGACACCCTTCGCGGCCGCTGCCGGCAGCAGTCTAATAATGACTGCGGCCGACTTCGGTTCGCGGAGAACGACGGCAGGCCTCGCGGCCTGCTTCCGCGGTTGCTGCCTCCACCCCGTCGGTGGGGCAGCAGCTTGCGCCTGGGGGGAGGGAGGGGGCCCGTTGGCCCTCGCCCCCTTACCCTTTTTCCGTCCTACGACCGTGGACCACGCCCCCCCTCGGGAACGGGGGTGGGGGCGGGGGCCACGGGCGCCGGCGGTGGCGCGACGTGCGGGGCGACTTGGCGGGCGCGCGCCACGGGCGCCGGCGACGGCGCCACATTCGAGGCGACGCGGCGGGCGCGCGGGACGGGCGCCGCCGACGGCGCAGACGCGGGGGCCATCTGTCGCCCAGAGGCCGAAACCACTGGGGCGGGCGCCGAAGCGAAGGCCGCCGAGACAGCGGCGGCGGTGCGGGCCGCCTTTCTCCGCTTCCGGAGCGTCCGCTTCACGCCCCCCCTGTGCTTTTTCCTCGCGGGGGGGGTCGGTGGCAGTGGGGAGTCTGCCACCCCGGCGGCCGGGGCCGCCACCACCTCCATCGGGACCGGGGTACTCGCTTCCCCCAGACCCCGGCGGACTGCAGCGGCAGCCGTGGCCGGTTTAGGCCTTCCGGTGGCCTCCGGAACGTATGTGCGAGGAGTCGGTCTGGGCGCCGGCGCCTTACCTCGGTCGGCCGCAAGCGGTGGACGGAGGGTCGGTGCGGGGTTCAGCCTGTCCTCGATGGCGGCGAACCTCGCGTCTATGAGTGGCGCAACGGCATCGAGCACGATGCGCACGAGCGCATCGTACTCAACGCCGCCGCGTCCAACTTCGGCGGGCGCCGCGGCCGGTTCCGCCCCGCTGGCGGGAACCGGTCCCGACCCCGCCACCGCGGCGGGGGTCGGACGCGATTTTTTAGTCGCGACGGGCGCGGCGGGCGATTCCGAAATCGCCGCCGCCTCCACCGCGACCGCCCGTGCCTTCCGCTTGATGGGCACGGGGGGCGGCGCCGCCACGACGGCAGGCGCCGGCTCCACGGCCGGAGCAGAGGCCTTAAGGGCCTTGCGCATATCTTCAAACTCCTTGCGGTAGGAGAGATTTTCCTCCCGCAAAGAGCTTACTTCCATGCGCAGACGCGCATTCTCGTTGCCGAGCTTCCATGCTTCGGCATCCGGATCCCGCGTGACCAGGGTGTCGACAATGTCCGACACTCTGTTCGCGGCATCCTTCAGCCGACGCACGTAGCCCCCCTTCAGATTGCCCGACGTCTGGGCGATCTGGAGGATTTCGGCCACCTGGGCGCTCGCCGCGAGGCGCAGCTCCCCGGGGCCGAGGGCAGTGATGTCCCCTACGAGGGCGGCGCACTTGCTAGCCGCGACCAATTTGGCGTTGGTTGCCTTGCGCGCCTTGCGCCCCTTTTCCCCCCCCCTCTGTGCGGAGGAAGGCCTCCGCACCCGCGAGTACCGACGCGGCCGACGCGGCCGATTCGGTTGCGCCCCACGTGGGGCGCAAAGGCGAGCGCGCGCGCGCTGGGGTGGACGCACCCGACGTAGGGGCCGAATCGGCGCCGCTGCTCTGGGAACGGTCCCAGAACCGCGACCTCGATCCGGCCGCAAATACCGGAGCACACGAGACAGGGGGCACAAATGTCCCCGAAGACGTCGCCCGCGTCGCCGAGCCCGCCGCAGAAGACGACGAACCTGCGGACGCGTACGAAGTTGTTGCCGCCGCCGAAGATGAAGACGTGGACGTGGACGCCGCCGCCGTCGCCGCCACCGCCGCCGCCACCGCCGCAGCCGCTACACACGCAGGCGCCGACGCCGCGACAGCGACTCCCATCCCAGTAGGGAAGGAAGACGAAGGGGTCGCCGCTGTCGCGCCTACAAATTCCCTATCTACGAGCCCGGTCGATAGCGCAAGTGAAGCTCGCGCGACAACCGGGGTCGTGGAACGGCCGTCCCCGACGTTGCGCACCGTTAGGTCGCAAGCCAGTGGCATGGGCACAGGTGAGGCCTGCGCGCTGCTTGCCACCGTCGTCGTGGGGCGACCGCCCCCAGCCGCCGCTGTTCCGGCCGCCGTGTAGACGATTTGTCCACAGGCAGGCGAAGCAGAGCGGGAATAATTAAACGCGCGAATGACACCGTCAAGCGCACTATCCAGAGACTCTGGAATGCTACCTGACAGCGGCGTACGATAGCCATCTTCGTACCCGTCGCTCCCCTGCACAGGTGAGGCCCATGCAGAGGTCGACGGCGTCCCGAAGGTACCTATATCTATATTGCTCGCGTCGCTCACGGCCAGGCAAATAGCCGAGTGCGACCCGAGCAACGTGCTCCTAACTATATCCAGGTGTGCGGCATTATTTGCCGCACGGCTGGATGGGGGCCTACGCGTCACGGGACCTTCCGGTGGCCCCATAACGTTAGTCCTACGAGCGGGGGCATCCGCGGTGAGGTCCACCACGGACGCCGCCCTTCCTACCGAGACAGGCGCCTCAGGTGCCGCCGTGATAACGGCAGCAGCCGGGCGGCCTGCACGTGGCCCGGCGGCAGATTTGCTGCGCCGGGCGATGGAAACTGACGGGACCTTTTTCCTGCGCGTCTCGCCGAGTTCCGCAGCCTGCCAACCGTCCTTGGCCTCTAGGTGGCCCCTCTTGCAGGGCGCACCCGAAAGCCCAGGGGGTGGTTTTGGGTCCTGGGCATCCATTACTGGATGCCCGTTCCCTGTGCGAAACCAGCGACGCGCGCCGGTGTACTTAATGTACAAAATAAACCGTTAAATGTTGCGCAATGCGCCAAAGCGCGCGAAAAGCAAGCAAAGAGTAAATCGACTCACCCAAGCCAAAAAACTGCGATTCGCGCCGGAATCGAACGAAATAACACTGTACACTGACACTACACAACTATATTCGCAATTTATCGCCTTTTTGGAAAGAAAAGGCACGACAAAAACTGCAATATTCAGGAGAACAGGGCATCTGCGACTGCCTCGCACCAATGCCTGGCCGGAACTGGCAAGGCCACGTTTGTCACAAGACTGGTGAACGATGGAGCAGACAAGTTCCTGGAGTGGAGACCGCTTCTCAGCAAACGTAGTGTAGGACGCCCTCCAGCGCGATGGATCGACGATCTGGGCAAACTCGCCAGTGGGGTTTGAAGAACGATAGAAGAGGCCTACGTCCAGCAGTGGAAAACGATTGGTTGACGACGAAGTATATATACATGAAAATTTAAATTATTTCTTTAATATATGTTTTTCTAGAATAGTACAATTTTTGAAACAAAGATTGTTGAATATAATATTTTTTTACGAAATAGGTCTTGTAAAATTATACGTCCATAAACGACAAGAGAAATAAAATACAAGATGCACTAATCTGCATATTCATCCGATTTTAATTACGAAACTTTAATTATGGCCTTAACCGTAATACGCTGACTGACGTTTCAAGGTCAATGAGGTATTTATTACTTTTGCAAATGGTAAGAGAGATCTAAAAGCTTCAACAGCACAATTTCGTTCCTCGTAAATTTATCGAATTAAATGAACATTATTAATTCATTCATATTAATTACTGTACGCTCGTTATTTTCATGACGTAACTCTTAGCTTATTAAACGTAACACCATATTAAGACTTCTGTAGTTAATGGAAAATAGGTTTTTTTTGAGTTCGTCGTGTCTGTGTATGTCACAGCGATTTTAGAGGTGCTGCTATACAACAATGGTAATGAAATAAAAAGAAAACAAAAAATAACTTTGATCTTCGGGTAAAAAATTTGAAAAATTCTAGGCGGAAAGCTTAAAAAACATTTTTAACAAGAATCGATTTTAACGACGCGCACTTAGCTTTTTATGCGCAAACTGTCTAGAAGGTCAGTAATGTTACTTCGTTGGATATTTATCCAAAAAGAATTGTACCTTACCACAATTATAATAAACGATGGAAGCATTTCATAAAATCGAAACTCATAACGCGTCATAATAATATATAACACACTAGTAGGGGAATATTGCACACACATCAAGTTTATCAAAATGAAAATTACAGTCTGGAACCGGAGCAATAAAAACTTCATGACCTCAATTTTTATTAAGAGAAAGGAATAATAAAACCTTTTTACTTTCATAAGGAAACGTAAAAATAAATGAATAAGACTATTTGGTTTTGCATCCTTGATTTTTAGGGTTCCGTAGCAATTTTGGCAAAAACGGGCATCCTTATGTATTCTGCTGGTCCATTCAACTGCTGTCTGTTCGACTGAGTGACCTTAGAAAATCATAGTACTCATATTTTTTTTAGAAACTATTAGGACTTGTATAAATGAAATTCGACAGGAAATTATATCATGTACTGCGCTATACAATGGTGTGTAATAAATTGTGAAAAAAGACATAAGGGTGGGTACCCGCTACACATCTAAGAGCTTTGAAAAATGTTTTTTGATGTACAGCTCTGTGGGGTATTAATAATTTTCTCGACTTTGAGGACTAGTTTTCGTATCTAACTTTTGAACTATGGAGTGGAAATATTGAAAAAAATTCCTCTGACAGGTCCCTCTGGCGATACAATAATACTTTCAAAGAAAATTGGTTAGAATAATATCTATTGAATTGTAGTTTTTGATATATTATCGAGTTTTTCGATTAAATATTTTTTAAAGATTTTATAAAATATTGTTTATGATTTTGAGTGGACATATTTATTCGCCTTTCCGGCACCTTTTGTTGTAGGCGGACGGACTGTCGAGCACTTTACCGATTTATTTAATATTATAAGTGTAAAATGTTATTTTACATAACAAAATTCTTTACATCAGTGAATCATGTTCATGATTATTTCGTTTTTGGTAACATGCCCTGTTGCGCTTGTAGTTGTTATTTGTTTACATTACACCTCACTTCTCTTTAAACAGTGAAATCAGACTAAATATTTTGTCTTCTTAAATGAACAATGAATAATAAATAGTTTGTGAAAGACTTACGTTACAATGCTAGCTGTAAAATGTATTGGTACCTATACTTACTAATAAAATTTCATATGTGATTTCTAAATATTTGACAATATAACTTGAAAGCCTTATTTATAAGATACCGAAATGCAATGAAAATTTTGGGGAATAAAAAAATCTTTAAATTTGTGGATGTTTGATTTCAATATCCTGCAGGGTCCAGAAGATATAATAAAAGTCAAGAATCAAGAGAATGAAGTGGTAGGTATGGCTAGTTTTCAATAGGCTTCTGCTCTGTGTCACGTTATACTATGCTAGTCAGATACTGGGCCAAAAGGCTTTACTCTCAAACGTCTTTCGTCATTTGTTTTTTATTTTAAAACTTTTATGTTTGTTTGGTTTTTTATATTTAAAAGCTTAACCATTACTTTTGTGTTATATACAGTGATTTGATAATATTCTATTGAATGAAACTTGCTTTCCAATTCTAGTTGTAAATTTTACCATTCACTATTGTTACGACCTCAATGCCGACAAAAGAAAAATTCTCACCTGCAGACATTTTGTTACCTTTTCGGCATTTGGACTTCCTTTGTTGACTTTGTGTTTAAAATTTATAATTAGAAAAACAGCCCATTGTGTATTGTAATATTTTATGGTAGTCATTAGCCAGGTGTGATTCTAAGTCAGGTGTAATTCAGTCCACGCGGCCGAGATACATATTGTATGTGTGTAGTATAAAGCAACGCCCCAATGGAGGGATGGGCAGTCTAGCGGTAGCCACAAGCGAAGCAAGACGTTGGTGACGGTCTTTGCGCGTGTGATTGAATCGTGCATTACGTTTGGACTGGTTGTATACAGTTATATTTGTACTTGTGCTATATGTGTTTGTATAGTTCTAATAAATTCTATAATAATTCCAACGGCATTTTAATTGGAGTCCTGCAACTCGTAACATTATATTAGATTTATAGAGTTAATTGTTTATGTAGGATGTATGTAAGTCGAGTGACATGTATGGTTTATAATAATATTATGTGGCAATGACATGAGGTTGTAATTAATGGAAAGGTTGTGTTAATCGCAAACATAAAGTATATTATTGTGGTTTTAAAGAAGTCTTTATTCTTTTAATTTATCTATCTTTCGGGGTGATCGGACGAAAACGAACGACGAAAGGTGTTTGAGAGTAAGGCATCAGACTCCGTACCTGATTTGCGTATCGTCCAACACTCGATAACCGCTCTTTGTAGTTTAAATGGTTTCATAGGAAATCTGTGATAAGAATGAACCCGCGCTTCGATCGTTGTCGGCTCGGTGTAATGTGAGTCATGTTGAACTCATACTATATCTGTTCTGTAAAATTGTTAAAAACACTAATCAATCCTAAAATACATGTGTTTTTTTTAGTCAGTTTACGTAAGAATTTAAATATATTTTTATACAGTCATTAACTCCGTTTTAATATAAGAAGCAGTAAGAAAAAGAGTTTCAACAAAATATCTGTTCGTTCGTTCGTCGTCAGCCATTCACAGTCCACTGCTGGACGTAGGCCTCCCCAAGACGGCGCCACTCAACTGAGGGCCGTTTTCTATGGTGCTTTCTCATGGGGGATAAATGCCATAGTTACCACGCTTGGCATGCGGGTTGGTAACCGCAGTGCCGGCCTATTTTCATCGGAGACGCTGCTGCCCGTCTCCGACCAGGGGATTTATATAGGCCGGCTTTCTTGTGATGGTTATTCCGCCATCTATCGGTCGCCAGAGCCTCGTTTGCTGACGGCAGGGGGTACCGCGAGCAGGTAAGGGGTAAGGGATCTTCTCTCAATATCTTGTGGACTCAATTGTCAAAATATCTGTTGTTTTTCACTCATTAAAAGACTTATAATTTGGTTGTCTAGTAAACTTGGATTTGTAGTAGATATTTTATTGAATGAGTTCAGCAGACGGCCAGACGGTCCACTTGATGGAAAGCGGTTACCATCGCCTACGGACATTTGCAACAGTAAATATGCTACAAATACGCTGCTGCTGTCTTAAGATACCCACAGATTATATTTTGTCAATTGCCAGCGCATAAATATGTATAAATTAATGAACAAAGCAATCTTTGTTTCTTATTTCCTTCAATAATATGAAGAAAAGTGGCTTTCCACGTCTGTGTTTGCCTGTTTGTTTACCGCAACTCCTTCTAAATCACGCGACGGATTTTTAAGCGAATTTCACTATCACATAATTTTTAAAGAAAGGTTTATATAAATTAGGTGTTGCTTAAGGCTTCGCTCTCGATAAATAAAGTTTTTATCGAATTTTAATGTAAACAGAATAGCGCTACTATGCAGGGTTTTCCTTGCGGCAAAATCCTAGTTCAATGAATAACAACTAAACCTTATATATTATAATTTCGTCGTGTTATACATATAATAATAGTGAATGCACCGGTCTTCTATATTTATTAAAAATTTCAGCCTTCTATGAATATATAATAGTACATGATTCATGTGTATTCGTCTTGTTAACATTATACTTACTATAAGCAATATATAATTCATTTAAAACAATCACATGAAAAGTCGTGAAGAATTAATTTTAAAAGTATCAATATTAAATAAATGAATTAAAATGTATTTCTGAAGTAGTCATTACTTACATGTGTAAGTAACCCAACAACATTGTTAAAACTGCTTTTTAATGTCAGATCAAAAGAATCTGCCATGTTAATCGGCGTACTTATTACAAATTAATTAAAGTGTCCATTATTTTCTTATTTAATGTGAATCCGGAAAGTATTGTATTGTTTATCATAATGTACAATATATGTAGGTACATACTGTAATGTATTTATTTATGAACTTTGTTGTCTTTCATAATTTTCTTCATCGTCGGCACAATGTTTTTTCTTTCCATATTCGTCTATTTCGACATAGAGGACCTACTTCTCAAAGTATTTTCTTAAGTTTTTGCGGCTACTACACATAATATAACTACGTTGTAACGGTTTTGAATAAAACTTAAACAGGACTTCTTGACATTTGAAATGTTTTTTCCGTGATCACGGCTGCTGTAAACTAGCCGAAACGTCGGAATAATAAAAATCAAATAAAATAAGTAAGAAAATAAATAAATAGTAGTTTAAGTTGATTAGTTGAAAAATGCTTTTAACGAAATTCGGTTTAATAACAACACGTTGAGTAGTTTTTGATATCGAGGGCTTCATAACAGATGGGCGTACAGACAAAAGTGCAGTTTTACACAAGGGACAAAATTGTGAATTAAACAAAATTAGTTGATAGGATAAGACTGAAATTCGGAAAACTCTTCTTTTTAGGTACAACTTGCATACCGGCAAGACTTTCGAAATTGTAACATGCATAGTTTTTAGTCAACAACAAAAATATGGCATTTTGGCCTATATGTTATGTAGTATTTTAATTGCAATGCATTTTTAAGGTTTTGTAGCCAAATTATAAAAGTAGTGAACTTTCACTGCACGAGGACTGTCATACACTGCAGCAATAAGAAAAGCAAGTTATGTCATTTTTTAAATAATAGTAAAGTACAAGGATGGACAGTAAGATATAGAAATCTGGATCCAAGCAGGCTACATACAGCTTTCCTCAATACATTTGCCTAGAGGAAAACTGTAATAAGAAGAAAATAATCTTTTAATAGGTTAAGTATACGGATGCACAATACGGTAGGTTCTGCGACAAGTGTGAGATACAAGAAGACGTTCCTTAAATGGCGACTGGTAGAATGCGTAAGCGCACACCGTAACAGCGTACGGCGTAATAAGCTGCGGGCCTCTCGCAACATGGAAAAAAGCGCTTCCAATTATTATGTGCATGCCTCACATAGTTTTCGTATTCAGTCATGACATTTTCACTAGAATAAATAAATTGAAAATTGTATAATTGGAAAGACGAACTTTTGTAAGATATGAGGAATTTTAGATTAAACATTTTTTATGGTTCTATAGTCGATTTTTTTTTATTGCAGGAGTTCATCAGAGAGGCAGACGGCCCACTCGATGGAAAGCGGTTACCATCGCCTATAGACATTTGCAACACCAAAGGTGCTACAAATGCGCTGCTGCTCTCTTAAGGGTCACTGGAACCTGGGCACTGATGCCGGAACACAACTCAAGGTTATTATGGCGACATACTATAAGACCAGGGGTGGTAGCTATGTAGTCGGGCAAATGCCCTACCACCTAGCTGTGAGTTGTTTTGTCACCTCTTACGACAGGGATAAAATTGTGAAGCAGAGAGAGCCGTTGGTCTAAATAACACGTAGCCTTGTAAATTTGAACTTCTTTAATGGTAAGCTGTCCAACAGGCAGAGGGCCTAGCTCATGGAAAGGAATTACCGCTACCTGTAGAGATCGGCATCACCAAGGGCGAAGCCAACGTGTTGCCTAACTAACTGTTTTTTGTCTGGAACTGTCTTCTTGTGTAAATAACCTAAATTAAGGCAAAATTGTGAGCTAAGTTCGGTTTGTATACAATAACAGCCCATGTACGTTCCATGGGATCGCGCCTCTCACTATGGGGGAATGGACAGTATACCTGCAACGCTTGTCCAAGGCGGCTTGGCAGGTTTGACACATCGGTTATCTCGATGTGCAGGTTTTATCACGATGTTTTCCTTAACAATATGCACATTAAGTCATAAAAAATGCCTAAGTGGCGCATGCGTTCCGGACAGGATCGAATCCGCGCCCTTTGAGTATGGAACGCGTGCGCTAGCCATTACGTTGTTACCACGACTTTTTCATTTCATTACATTCGGTTTGCATAATTACTTCTAAGTCTTACTCCTAATTGGGCAATCACTACAAAACTAAATCCTCAAAAGACATTCAAAACATAATATATGATAATCTTTGAGTTTTTGAACCCATCTAAAACGAGTCGAAGATTATTCGATTTGTTCACAAACAAATGCATGATACTATTTCAAAAGGTCTTCTATCTAATATTTATTAATAGACTAGTAAACAAGTGCCTTTTGGACCACCTTTTTTCAGCAGTCTCCGAAAATTATAAATGAGGTGTCATTCGATTCGGAATGGCATCTAGATGATTTTTGAATAAAATGAAGTTCCGCTTGCAAAAATAGTAAAAGTTATTAACAATTAACTTAAAAAAGGGGGTTTAGTTTTTTGCAAATATCTCAAAAAGTAATAAAGATTTTTCAAATTTGAAAAAAGCTTCAAAAAGAGGAGGAGATTTCCTAAAAAAAGTCTTGACTACCGAAACTGTAAGATCAATATTTATAATTTTCCCAGAGGGATGAAAATACAGCCGAAAACGGGTACTCTGGCTTACGCAAGCCACACCCACATCGGCCCTTTAATGAATAAATATTATTTAAACATACTAAATATGAAAATAAAAAATTGAAAAAAATCAGGCACTAACTAAATAGATGAATGAACAATAATCTGCTTGAAAATTTTTTTTATAACAATTTTTCATTTAGTTATTCAATAGTAAATTAATATTTTTTTTGCTTGAACATGAACATTGCAAGTGTGATAATTGTTAAACTATAAATTTAAGATTTTTTTCCTTTCTTGGAGCAATTCTTGAAAGACTTTAGAATAGAACCCCGTTGGAAAAATTAGAAAATGTTTATTATTAATTTTTTTATTAATAATTTTCGTTGTTACAAAATATTTTTGTTTTGCTTGAACATAAACATTGCAAGTGTGATAATTGTTAAACTATAAATTTAAGATTTTTTTCCTTTCTTGTAGCAATTTTTGAAAGGCTTTAGAATAGAACCCCGTTGGAAAAGTTAGGAAATGTTTATTTTTCATTTTTTTATTAATAATTTTCGTTGTTTTAAACTTTTAATTTTGTATATATATATAATAAAAAAATAAACATTTTCTAATTTTTCCAACGGGGTTCTATTTAAAGCCTTTCAAGAATTGCTCCAAGAAAGGAAAAAATCTTAAATTTATAGTTTAACAATTATCACACACTTGCAATGTTCATGTTCAAGCAAAAAAAAAATATTAATTAACTATTGAATAACTAAATGAAAAATTGTTACAAAAAAATTTTTCAAGCAGATTATTGTTCATTCATCTATTCAGTTAGTGCCTGAATTTTTTCAATTTTTTATTTTCATATTTAGTATGTTTAAATAATATTTATTCATTAAAGGGCCGATGTGGGTGTGGCTTGCGTAAGCCAGAGTACCCGTTTTCTGCCGTATTTTCATCCCTCTGGGAAGATTATAAATATTGATCTTACAGTTTCGGGGGACTTTTACAGTTTTTTAGTAAATTGTTAATAACTTTTACAATTTTTGCAAGCGGAACTTCATTTTTTCATAAATCATCTAGATGCCATTCCGAATCTAATGACACCTCATTTATAATTTTCGGAGACTGCTGAAAAAAGTTGGTCCAAAAGGCACTTGTTTACTAGTCTATAAAATTTGTGCTAGATTTGAAACGTAGATTTAGAGTAAGTTTCCATATAAAGTGAATTGAAACATTAACAATTTAGCAATCAGATATAGACCGTAAAAATGTGTCATAATACCTATTGAGAAAATTAAGCAATTGTTACAACTTAGGTCGGATCAGTCGTATAAATCAACAACTGATTAATTTATTACCTACCGATTAACATTTTAATCGCTTTATTGCAGCGTGTCTTAATTAATACCCTATTTGTAGGTTATTACAGCATATTAACAGACCTCGTTTCATTTATCTTCCGTTAATGAATTCATTGTTTTTTTTAAATCACACGTAAAATGTATATTTATTGGTAATAACAAGCTAAGCAAGTCCTGTTTATACGAGTATTATAAAATATGTAAGACAGACCAAATAACGTTTTCTTTATTGCATGAGTTCAGCAGACGGAGACGGACCACTTGATGGAAAGCGGTTACCATTGCCTATTGACATTTGCAACACCAAAGGTGCTACAAATGCGCTGCTGCTCTCTTAAAGGAGACTGGAACCAGGCCACTAATGCCAGAACACAAATCAAGGTTGTTATGGTGGCATACTCTAGAAGTCAAGACAACGACGACGAGGGGTGATAGCCAACCAGTCGGGCAAATACCCCACCACTTGGCAGTGGGTTGTTTTGTCGCCTCTCACGACAGGCCGCCGGGCTGCAGGAAATTGTATTCTCTTTCCGTTCCTGCACGGATAAAATAAGTAAAGGATAAGTTATTCTTGTTTCTTGTAAGTAATAATCTAAATATTTAGGCCCATTCTTCTATTTATGTAACTGAACACCAATGTATACAACAGCACATCTACCCACATATGAATGATAAATGGACATGACGACATGTCTGATTAATTTTTGCATAACAAAACCGAGTTTATAATACGATAATTTCTCATGTCGTATTAGATATCTAAGACCATTATTTTAGTGGGTCGATAGAAAGTGTTATATCAATTCAGTGTACATCCATTTCCATAAGCGATGTGTGAATGACAAAGTCAAATAAGTCCTTTCATAGAGCTGTCTGATGTCTGATCTGCAATGTCATTAGATATTTGTACAAACTGTTAGGGCGTGTTCAGATGACACGCGTCGATCACGCACAGGACCCGCACACGCGTTGTGCACGCCTTACCTTCGTAGTTCGTTCAGTAGACATAGTTGTTTCCAGGTGTCACAACGTCAGAACGTTTAAAAAAATATGGATTTGACTAAATCAAAGAAAGTTCTAATAACATACTATATGTATAAACAAAAATAATAAAAAAATAAAAAATTGATAAAATTTTGAATGGTGATAGTTGACAAGAATTATAATTATATTTTCATTGATGTTGGTGCATACGGCAAAGAGTGTGATTCAAATGTGTTCTAGGAGACCACTTTTTGGAAAAGCTTAGTGAACAAGACGTTAAATTTGCCAACGCCTGCACAACTGGAAGGATCAAATGTCGATCTACCCTACATTTTTGTTGGGGACGAGGCTTTTGAGATACAAGAAAACTTACTTCGCCCATTCAGTGGTCAACAACTGGATGCGACTAAATCGATCTTTAACTACCGTTTGACCCGTGCAAGGCGATACGTAGAATGTGCTTTTGGCATTATGGCTAATAAATGGCGAATCCTTCATCGTCCTCTAGATGTGTCACTTGATTTAGCAGTTAAAATCGTAAAGACGTGTTGCTTACTACTTACTTTATACATAAAGAAGAGGGTATGCCTGAAGTATCAACCATCAATCTTGGTCCTGAAATATCGGCTTTACCAAGGTCGCAATCAACACAACAAAACATACCAGCAAGTTCGTGATAATTTTGCGGAATACTTTATGTCTGAGCGGGGAAGAGTATCATGGCAAATTAATTATTGTTAGTTAAAATGATAAAATACAATTTAATAAAAATATTTACGTACCGTATCTATTTTTTTCCACATCCGGTAGCGATTCAAAATCCTCATTGATAATTATACATATCTCACGCCAAGCCTGTAGAGTTTTTCTTTTATCTTTATAACTTTCAAGGGTTTTATCCCACAGAACATCCCTTTCCTCCACCAAAGAAATGAATTTTTCTCTATCGATGTTTTCAGAGACAAGGAGGTGGACGGAAAGATATGACGATCTTACAAGGGTTTTGTTTTTGATGTAGCTATGAAACCCCAAAAACTATACTCCTAAGTAAATTACTTTCATTTGAATAAAGTTCAAATTATAAACTGTCCCTCAGCAAAACTAATAACGTTCGCACAGCACCTTAAAGGGAATGACACCGCACTGTCAAGGTAACTAATGATCACATTCGGAGGCTGTGATGTGACCCACATCAGTATGAACCCCGGTGAGATGTTTGGCACTCTGTAAACTTGACCTTTGCCACAACGTGGTGAAAGTCCAGTAGCAGTATAATAAATGCTTAAGCACCTACACGAGACAGACGATTAATTTCCCATCCATAAATATGTATGTTATGAATTTTTTAAGATCAATCCTAGTTTCGTTTGATGACAGTAGACTGTGTTTACGGTTTGTGTTGTAGACAAAACGGTGAACGATCCATAATCCAACTAATAGCACAAGTTGGAAAACTGCAAAACTAAGAGAAAAACTAAATGAGTGTCGAATGGTAGAGCTGAAGTATTTAAATATACTCTTCTGTTTGACATTAGTTATAATAAATAGTTTCGCTACTATTCGCATTGGTGACATGGTTAGAAGCAACTAGTGGAGCAGAGAAAAGAATAAAGCAAAAATAATGAGTTGCATGGCAATTTATAAAAGTATTTTAGAAAGGAGCGATGTTTTATATATAGTATGTAAGGCTACTATTATATCAAATTTGACAAATCTTTTCATAAAATAAATAAAACAAGTTTATTAATGTTAATAAAAAATGTAAATATCTTATTACTAGGAAAAATATGTACAATTTATGATCATCCAATTTAGATCTGTTAAGCAATGTTTACTCGTATCTGAATATCCTTCACTTCAATTTTTTACGTACTGTTTATTCTAAGGATAAAAAGTATTTCTGATAACCAAATGGACACAACCATTTTTTACCTTCTAAGAAAATGTCACCGCTTAACTACTTCTTATTTTTATGTGAGAAGTTAAATATAACGATATAATTCTAATGAATCAAAAGACTTATTTTTTAATCAATAAACATTTAACTTGCAACGTTGTATTTTTTGTTAAATGACTCTATAGTACATAATATCATGCTTCCTGAAAAGTGCAATTTTGCGAGCTTGTCGTGTTGAGTTGTGCCAACGCTCAATTCAATTATATTGTTGTTCTACTCTATAAATAGATTTAATTCTACATTCAATACTTATATATAAATCCTGATTTATCCCCTATATTATCGACCGCTCATTTGCTTTACTATCGGTTAAAATTTCATACGTACATCTTATGTCGAAATTCAACCGATGTTATAGTAAGCGAATGAATAGCAAGATACAGGAACGGGCCACTGACTAATAAACGTATATGTATTGATGAATAAACGTAAATTATTCATATTTTGCAGTTATCACAATATGCGCATTAATAAGAAGAATGATGATTTACATGATTCAATTAATGACAAATAGGTACGACCTTCGACCTATATTATATATTATTTGAGTCATAACATGATTAACTGTTATGAAAATAAACAATAATAAGCATTATACAAAACTAGTCTATTATAAATTTTTAAGCATGCATGAACGGCGAAAGAGTCCAATTTCCTGCGACCGGGCGGCCTTTCGTAAAAAGCGATAAAACAACCCATAGTGAGGTGGTAGGGTATTTGTCCGTCTGGATAGATACCGCCTTTGGTCTAGACTATACCGCCATTGACAACCTGAGATGTGTTCAGGAATTAGTGGCCAGGTTCCAGTCTCCCCCTTTTAGAGAACGGCAGCACATTGGTGTTACAAACATCTGTAGGCAATAGTAACCGCTTTTCATCAGGTGGGTCGTCTGCCTGTCTGCTGAACTCATGCAATTAAAAAACTAGTGATTTTTACACGGTTTTACTCGCGTATTCGTATCATAAAGATAATAATGTTCTTGTACAAAATTATATATTTATCCCTTTTTCGACGTATGTACCAATCACGCTTTAGTGTAGTATAGTCGGAAAGAAGTCAAAAAGAATAGTGTTAGGACCTGTATGTTTTTCTTTGTTCCAAGTGGAAATACTTCCCTTTAGCCTTTTAGTCTGATTAGCCATTCAGATTATCCTCCTATGGAATTTACTATACCTCGCAATTGATAGACCATATCGTTGATGTTTGTTACCTAACATTTAAAAATAAACTTACAACTTAATTTATGTATTTATCTTAGCCTTTAATTAGTTTAATATTCTGTTTGAATTCGTTATTAATTTACATTTATAAATCTTTTCCAAACGTGTCACTGTTTTTTTTTTAATATTTATTTTTAAGTTAATTTGATTTCTCCTGGTTAATAATAAAGTGTTATCTATACATCTTGACTGTATAGGGATTAATATTAGTTAGAATTATCCGAGTGGCTTGGAGGTTAATTTTGGTGCCAACGCGATATGTATTCAAGATTTTATCTGGCTAATTGGTTATCTGGGCACAGACAACACGGAAATTTCCAACGTGGTGATAATTTTATTCATTAAATTTACCAATGATATATGATTTCCAATTATATTTTTGTGATAGCATCAATATTGATATAAGAAGCAAGTTTTAAAACTACTTTAATCCTCTCAAAGAAATATTGTTTACAGACTTATATTATAAGTTTTGGATCGTGAATATTAATATTGTTTTTATTACTTTCATCGTAGTAATCTTTTTCTTTATCTGTATTTTTATGTCATTTTTATTATAGTGATATAATTAGAAATTTATGTTTTCAATAATTAGAAATTATGAAAATCCAAAATGTGAACGTGAAAGTGATTAATTATGTTTATTTGCTTATATATTTGTAAGATGTCAATTCACGATGTCAAATATGACCGTTTTAGATAATATATATATATATAGTACAGTATATATGATTTTGGGAATACGTAACAGTTTCAATGCGATACAGAATCGAAAAATAAACCAGTGAAATTAGGACAGAAACTTTAATTATGTGTGTTTTTAGGAAACTTAGTAGTTCGATTAGTGTTAAGGGTTTTAAAATCCACGATTTTACTTTTAAATATTTATTTTAGAATCTACATCTTTTTTATATAACGTGTTCTCAACCTGGTGGAATGCTTGGACCATTTTTATATCTATTTATTCTTATATACATATACTATTTTTATTATACGTCACTTATAGGTTCGCATTTACGAGCTAAGGTAAATATTGTTTAACACAGATAATTATCTAATTAAATCTTAAAATGTATAAAGAACTAGCTCGAGTTTTAGCGAGACTCACGAACAGCAATTGATTTTTATATATAAAGACTTAAAGACAGCAGGAAAACAGATAATGGTAAAGACTTGTATTTCGTATCACATTATTCTGATGGTAAAGGAAACAGGACTGTGAATTCAGTGCCGTAAATAGGGCGCTGTCACCGGTGCCCAGGCACAGGGCGTAGACTCTGGGGGGCGCAAGAATGGCCAGACCAGGCATGACTATAATGTTTTCGGTTTGCTCCTGATAAGTTCCCGCTGCGCCCCTAGTGCTCGATTCCAACACACACGTACCTACACGTCAGTATCATCAAAACATCTGTTAAATTAGACAAAACATCGCACTCATTTTTTTGTTGTAGTTCTTTAAAAAATAGATTTTTCTTCCAAAATATTAGATAATTGGTCCACCAACACCAAGGTCCTTGTGCGTTATTTTATCACCCGAATGAAATAAACTAGGCCTATACATACTGTATATAGCTAGGGTACCTATAATATCTAAAAAAACAAGGGCGCCAGTTATAGAAGCTCGCATAGGGCGCATAAAAGGCTATTTACGGCACTGTGAATAGTGTTCTATTTAGATTACCGACTCGCAAGTGGACAGTTACGGCGAAAGAAATCTATTCTTCAATAATAATCGTCATATAGAGGATCTAATAATGAAACATTTATTCTAGACTGATAAATACTGTCTTTTAATGGCCAGGCAAAAAATACAAGAACATACATTCATTGAGTTAACGATCTCATTCATTTATCGTTTAAATATATATTTTAAAAGCAAAACACTCAAGCCTAGTAGCAGTCGTGTAACCGACTCAGGTTAGTCTTGTCGGGGTTATTCTTGGCACAGTGGAACGCACTAATGACTACACTGGAGCGATTGATGTTTTGCATACCCTCAACAAGGTAATAAAATTAAACAAATTGTTTGCACTATTTGCTTATTAGCTGTGGTTTTAAAATCTCAATTACATATCCCTTGAATGTGTTCTATTTAGATAATGAGTAAATAGACCAGGGTTAATAATTTTAGAAACCAAAAAAAATAATAGTAGGATGAATCCTATTGGAAAAGGAAGGCAATATAACGGAAAATGAAAGAAAATAATAATTTACGGGCGATCTGAGGTGTGGAAGTGGAAGGGGGTAAGTTTTTAAGAGTAACGAACGGTTTATCTCGATTTTCGGAAAAACTACAAGTCCTATGGAAAAAAGTTAAATAGCAAAGTTGTAGGTAATGAAAAGATCTACAACTTTTGTATTTACACATTTTTCACATAACCTCAAAATTTATGTAAAAAATTCAAATAACGAAGTTTTTGATTTTTGATTATTATCTTTTGTCTTTAGATATGCTATATATAATAATACATCACGCTGACTTAAAGGATATTTATATATTCACTTGAGTTTTAATGGCTTCTGGAATGAAGAAAAAAAGAAATTCAGATACTGGTTAGCAAAGCTTAGTATATTTTCGAGATAAGACTTTGTAAGATCATTATATCTAGTCAGTACTTCGTTAATCTTCAGTTCAAAATTAATGGTCCAACAGGCATTAGATGATAGCCGGGCACATGTAACAGAAACCTTAATCGAATTCAGTATATTTGGCAGACGCTTAAAGAGCGAGTTGATTATTTGTTATCAGGAACATACGCGTCGCTTAAAAACCACCGATATCCTAGGACTACTTGTTCTCTATTTAAACCAATATTATAAAACTGCACAGCAAAGTATAATCCTTCAAATTTTTGACAAAGATCCCAATTGAGCAATCAATGGACTGGCACTGCTACATTCTATGTATATCTATAATATTATACAATTCTAAACATACGTCTGTATATTAAGGATATCAAAAAACCAACTGGAATAGACTATATAAACGATGGAGAATCCGATGCAATTTTTTTTATTTCTTGCCTGTCTGTTCGGGATTTATGTAAAAACGACTGGGCTGGTTTCGATGCGGTTTTCGCTGATCGACAGCTAATTTTAAAACTTAATATCTGCGATACTTTTTATCTTGTATATATTGTGGGAAATTTTCTGAGAATTATTTAAAACGGTCAGATTAAAAAAATATGGATTAAATATTTAAAAGTCCGGGAAGCCAGCGGGAATATTCCCGGGAACGGTTTGAAGTTGTTCAGGTGCATAAAAATTAGCTTATTTTGACATAGTTTTAACTTAAACGATAGTTACATTATTTTTTAAATGCTGTGATACTTTGTGTCCCGGTAATCTAATGAGAATTTTAAGTCAAGCGTGGACAAAGTCGCGGGCATATCTTAACACTGTATATATAAAAGTATTATTATACTTAGAGAAGTCGTGATATTACTTTGTGTCGAATATGGTACAAATTACCGTTCCAGATAGTTTTATACATTTTATTGTTAAAATTTACGTTTTAGTTGTCAATTTCGTGAAGTTTAAAATCGAGATAAGCATGTTAAAAGTAAAGATTAAGGCTAGATAAGAGTTCAGCTTCTTTCTTAGTAGGCAGCAAGTTGGAACATTTCGGCGATCACGTTCTATATACATATAATTTGTTACTTTGGGACATTGAAGAACGTGGAACGTTGCCTAGATTCATTAGAAATGTACAACAAAGAAAGAAATAAAAAAAATTGCTAGTATATATGGATACACTTAGGTACTTAATGATATTTCGATTAAATAAAATTTAATCTTTGATATAGGTACTCATTAAATTTTCTACAAAATAAATAAGTTCCCTTGGTCTAAACTCTAAACGAATAGGGTGTATAATTAAGAAATATTATTTTTGAAATTTTAAAAAGTATTTCTTTTTTTGTTTCCATAATTATTTCATTCATCTCAATCCCAATTTCGCCCCAACTCAATTAAGGTTCGGTTCGTAAAGTGAATGCAAAGCGGCGGTCCACACATTACGTACTTTTATCACGAGAGACTGCTGTGGAGTTATGCTTAAGGTGGATGTAAAAATTCTTTCAATTCGGTCGATAGAGATACTCTACTATCACGAGTTTATGACAATTTCCACAAATTGTCAATTTTACTGAGAAGCAAAATAAATAAATTTGTGGTAATTTTTACCTTTTAAACAAGGCTACAAATTTCAATGTGTCAAGGCAGACAACGGCAGCAGAATGTTAATTATATTATAATTCAATAAAGTTCACTACTAATTCATCACATCTATATTTTATAAAGTTATAATTTTGTTATAATTGATACGGATGTCATTTCATAGTAAGATTGTATTCAAAATCTTATTTCTTGATATAATAATCTGTTTATCTAGACAAGCGACATATCCATATAAAATTAAACACATTTAATATATGCCTCGCAGGTCTGAGATTACGGCCTTCGTGGTGAAATAGAAGAGGCGACATAGTAATGCAAATGAACGCGCCCGATTCCACAAACCGTTGGGATTTAGTCGCGTTCCTATGCAGACGGTCGCTGAGCTCGTCATCATTATCCGTCTCGCAAAATACCCTTACCATGTGTTTTCACGCACATGTTTCTACTCACGATAATCATATTTCTACTTCATATACCCTACTTCGAAATATAGTCGAGATGGCATCCGAATTGCTCTACAGTAGTATTCTATGAAATATTGTAAATCAGTAACTGGTATGATGTCGTGGTTGCTCAGTGGCAAAGGCACTTACGTCTCATTTTAATGACATGAGACTGAATCCTAATAAAGGGTCTTGGATATTTTCTGAATCGATAATGATATGTATATGTTTATAACAACTCCATATGGGGGATCTACATAATTTTGTATTATTATTTTATATTTACAGTCAATTTGAAGTTGAATACGTGCTTTTAAATTAATTAGGTATGCGTTGTTATGCGAAAGTGATTTTCTTATTTATTTTTAAGAATAAATAAAAAGTTAATTAAATTAGATTATGCTTAATCTCTGAATATACAGAAATTTCATTTAGACGAAGTATAAATAAAAATATGCTTATTATATACTACATATAAAAATCTTCATCTGATAACATAACTAATAGAAGTAGATGGCTACATATACACATAGGTCTTGACTCTGTCAGTCATGAGTGAGTATATAATGTACTTGAGTGTTAAATATAAAATAAAGTTAAAGTTAGATTTTTCTTTCTTTCAAGTTAAAATAATCACTTTCTCGAATTAACAAAAACATTTTGTTCATTTTCTAAGACAATAGTAGGCGCCCTTTTGCAGACTTGTAACGCTTGCTCAGAGGCAATTAGCATCCTCAGTCAATGCGACCGGATTGTTAACATTCTTCCTGATATATCCGTTCCCACATATGCCGAGAAAAGAAACTAATATTAGCAAAGAGAAATATTTGAATAAACATTGGCGCCTGTTATTCTTTTTGACGACAGTGTGACGCTAGGATAGGAATTTCACAACTAAGACTAAATGTTGAAATTGCTAAAAGTCGCAAAACCAAATAGTAACACTATTTGGTTTTGCGACTTTTGTTGATTTAGTTCGTGCTGGCGAAAGTGTCGTCCTCACTACACGGCGCGGTGACTTCGCCCGTTGACAACTTAACAATGGCAGTGAAAGCCGAGTGCACACGACAGATTTGTGTACTCTGTAAAACACTATTGCAGTTTACAAACATTCGCACCTAATAAACACACACCGCAGCTACTGTTTAAGGGCAAGTTATTACGTTCCTATCGTACGCATAGAACTAGGCGCGAGACACCCAAAACCACGTTAGATATTTCAGTATTTTTAATGTCAGATAATTGAAAAGAAAATTTATTAACATAATTTCACATTTTGTACTGGAACCCGTGAGATAAATTATTGAGCACATGTAATTTGAATTTTTTTTTTACAACAGTTAAACGAAAAAACATTTGTATCCTTTTACAATTTTGTTGTTGTTTGTTTGTACAAATTATATTAATATGTATTGTTTGACCCTTTAATATTTGATACCGGTTTCACGTATCAGCCTCTTAATCAATTATTTGCTAATTGTATAATAAAAGGTATTTAAGTATTTAATAATCTTCAAGCTTCAATACCACTCATGCAAGCATGAGTGCATTCATCTGTGATATGTGTTTTTTTCGCAACTTAATAACAGTTAAAATGAAATTCGAAAGTGACATTGAGATCACCCGCCCTTAAACAGACGTTTCACAAGATATGTGAATGTATCAATGATCACTGCGAATACATACTACTTACCTTGTGTAGACTTTTCAACTCAGTCTATTAGAATCTCTTACGTTTGCTTACCGTAATAATTTGAACTTAGAGAGTCAATGAACTTGAATTTTCGACGTTTCCCAATGTAAAGGGTAATCTAGCTAATACCACATCGTTACAATTAAACACTTGATAATCTTGTTACGTAACGTTTGGCAATTAGTGATGAAACCTTAGTACAATGACGTTGAAGAATCTTTATCAGCGTTGTGCTCTGCCTTTACGGAGTGCATCTGACGGTACGTCGTCGGTTACACAATTAAGATGCACTGTGTTGATACTATCAAAGTGGCGCGTTCTACTTCCAACCTATTGTAGTTTGGGTTTAAGTGCGTGTAATCGAATTAATAGAAAATGTCGTGTGTCCGTAGATGAAAGCTGTCTTGTATCATAGTGGACATCACGTCTTGTCTCTTACGTAGTTTGAGTGACAGCCCTTCAGTCCAGCCGTCGTGAACATTCACATTAAATTCTTATGAAACAACTTTATTACATTAGCTACCTTCTTGTATGTTAAAGTCATCAAACTTCACATACATGTTTGGGTATTTTGTTATGCTTCGTAAGAGTAGAAAGCATTGAGGACTATATTTCTAAAAGCTGTTATATTATGTGACAGGTTTCACCCTATTCGAAATCTTAATTGCGAAATCGTTATGTCACATACTTGAATATGCGACAATATGTCTAATTAAATGCATTATATGAATTGGTGTCAACTGTGTTTACTATTTTGTTTGACTGCCAATTATTTTTAATGCAAATAAAATAACATTTGTGAAAGATTAGCTATCGTTATATGTAAAGAAATAAATGATGTACATTTATTTTATCGCTTCAGGGCAAGAACGCGAGACACGAGAAAAAATGGAGTGACATTACGCAAATTGCATAACATAAATCGTATCTTGTAATAATCCCATTTATCAGGGAGATGGTATCGCACTTTCGCTACTACGGGAACAATAAACTCACGTAACGTTAAGAGAAAACAATTAAGTATTTGTGTGTTCATCACTAACTTTCGCAGACTTGAATTATAGTGTTGTGACTTAAATTATTTTTATTTTATTCAATAGAGTCAATTTATTTCTACTTTTGATAACGAAGATGATCCATAATATACTATTGTTAGGTGCGAGCCGGGGTACGCACTTAGGATTGGAAGAAACCACCAGTTTTTAATTTAACTCTTTTATTGACTTACACATCCGCATGTAATACCTCTCTGCAGGGTTGCCCTTATACGCACGACTAACGATGCACAGTCCCGACGATTAGGTGTCTCGCTCACAATACCGTCGCCGATATTGCGTAGACCATCTCCTACTACAGCAGTGTTCACCTCCGATATTACCGCGTGTAGCTCGCTTCTGGTTCGTCTCTCGAACTACGCTTCACTTAGCTGTCCACCAAACTTGTAACTAAATTCACCACTTAACTCGTCACTGTCTTTTATTAATCTTCTCTTCCAACTCTTCCGTATCGCACTTGTCGTTTCGTCGTCTTGAACTCAACTCAACTCTAAACTGCCCGGTAGGCGCGCCTTACGCTGTTTATATACCCGGAAAAATTTTCTGGAACCCATCTATATATCTCTTTCTTTTCCTTCCCGAACCTTCTGTTCGGGAACTTTCGTTTATACATCTATCCCTTTCTAACATCTATGTATCTCTGTCTTTCGTTCATCGTCTATCCTTTTCTAACATATATCCTCTTCTCTCTCTATCCTCTGTCTTGTCTTTTCCTTCCAGAATCTTCTACCTTTTTCCAAAAGTCTTGCGACCGGTTTACGCCGCTGGAAAGTTCTACCCTCGGTCGCCACACTATTTTTAATCTAGAAAATAGGTTAGATTTTAAAGCAACAAGGATATTAAGTTTACACTATAAAGTGAGTGAAACGATATCATTAAAATTTGTCAATGTACTTTCGATAACAGAGATGTATATAGGATATTTTATAGCAAGGAAATAAGAGTGCTTCCTTGCGATAGGAACACGAAGTTTATGGCTGCAAAGACGAGCGAAAACATGATTGACATGAAACACAAGTTCTACTCACTAGCTGCACTTTTTTCGTGAGTAGCTCACTACCTACTCAGCGATCAAAAATGAACTTTAGTTGACTCAAGTTACATCACTATCAGATCTTATCTTTCGTAGCTTAATCAAGCGACGGTCATTTCCCAAAGGTAACTTGAATGATGCGTGGCGTTCAATGGCGGGTCGATTTAATTCGAGCTCTTCGATAGCATCTCATTCGGTAATCTACCTAATTAACTTAAATACTATTTCTTTTTAAATTTCTTTATTAAACTGAATTTCACTTTCTATTTAGATGGAATCTTCAGATCCTTTCTACTTTGATAAGAGTACAGGTGGCTTATACAAAGTGTTGTAACAATAAGATTATGTAATTTAAATTGAGTTAGGTTTAGTTTGTTCGGATTCTAAAGCTAGACTTGAAGTTTAATATTTTCTTCGATGAATGCAACTGATGTTAAACAACTCTTACGTTTCCATTGCGACTATTGCATAAAAATACTTAAAATGGTTTTAAGTGACATTTTAAATCTATGTATATATAACAGAAACTCGTGTTAGTTACACTATTTATAACTCAAGAACGGCTGTACTGATTTGACTGAAAATTGGTGGGGAGGCAGCTTAGAACCAGGAGACGGACATAGAATACTTTTTATCCCGTTAGAACCGGTAGGTGGCGCTGAGATCGGGTTCTAGAATCCTCCTAATCACCTAGAGCGATTTTGGTGATTTTGTTTTTGTGTGTTTGAGTAGGTTCTCGCATGGTTTAGATCCGCAATTAGGTCCGGTAAGTGGCGCTGAGATCGGGTTCTAGAATCCTCCTAATCACCGGGAGCGATTTTGGTGATTTGGTTTTTGTGTGTTTGAGTAGGTCCCCGGATGGTTTAAATCCACAATTGGAACCGGTAGGTGGCGCTGGGATCGGGTCCTATAATCCTCCTAATCACCTAGAGCGATTTTGGTGATTTTGTTTTTGTGTGTTTGAGTAGGTTCTCGCATGGTTTAGATCCGCAATTAGGTCCGGTAAGTGGCGCTGAGATCGGGTTCTAGAATCCTCCTAATCACCGGGAGCGATTTTGGTGATTTGGTTTTTGTGTGTTTGAGTAGGTCCCCGGATGGTTTAAATCCACAATTGGAACCGGTAGGTGGCGCTGGGATCGGGTCCTATTTTTATTTTTTCAGAGCAGGACAACGTCTGCCGGGGCCGCTAGTATTTGATACTTCATTTTTAGTCTGACAGCTCGTCCATTTATCACGAACTGGCACCTATATTTAAATTGGTTACATTGGTTACTAAATTGGTTAAACCCTACTGGTTTTATTGCTATAACTGTCACAGTTATAATATGAGGAACTACTAATACGAATAAAATAATATGAATTGTTGTGGACATCTTTATATGTGTATATGTAAGTTTAGAGTCAACTTCCCGAAAATAGATATAATAATTATTTTACAGTTATCAGATGGTTGGATGAGAATTGGAAATTTTTTGTGAGCAAAACTGCACAGTAATTACCAGTACGTAAAATGCAATTAAAGGCTTTGGACCAACGTGGCGGAGTGGTTTTGATAAAACATAATTATAATTTCCGGGAATTTTCGAGAAAGTTCGAGGCAACTAATACCGGAGTTACCATAAAGAAATACAGTGATGATATTGACTAAATAAATAGTAAAACAATAAAGATAACTATATATATATAAAGCCCTATACATATGGTCTTTCGCAAATCTACGCTTGAAACCAGAAAAGATTTAAAAAAAAATTGTTGAGTGCTAGAACTATAACACACTGCCTGTATTGAAACAACCAAATAATAATATTTAAGATTTGAATACATTCTGAATATCATTCTGGAATAAGCTATGGTTAGTTAAAATATGAAGAGCTTAAATGGTCTACAACTTATTTTTATGAGATTACACACCAGTATCATGGCGTGATATTAAAGAGCAATCGCTTACTACGAGCATGTATATACCAATGCGTTATCTAGCAAATGATAGCTATCAGAAAATTAAATGCGTTTCAAATAGGCGCGTAATTAAGACGAATGCACTCACTATTATGGATAAAGGGTTTGTGCTATGTGATTGAAATGTCCATTTTACCTTGCAATATTTGCAACCATAATGTTAGCCGACCTAATCAATTAGGTATACGAGTATTTTTTTAAATATAATTTCCATGGGGCAGTTCCCGTTTTTCCTATCTCATCCTATTATACCAATCCCATATCCCATGCTCTCTATTCTATCCCATTCACCCTTGTCCCGTTCTCTATATCCTATCCTAAAAGCCGGCAATGCGTTGGCATCACTCCTGGTGGCGCTTTCCATAAGGAGGCCCGCTGGCCTGGGCCTGGCTCTCTTAGCTAGACCAGCAAAATTTTTATTTTCCTACAAGGATATTCCCGCGAATTCGTCCACTTGACTTGAAATCTCCGCGGGATTCCCGGGACACAAAGTATCGCAATCATTTAAAAAAAAATGTAAGCTATCGTTTTAGTGTATATTTTGTCGGAATAAGGTAAATTTTATGTACCCGAACAACTATAAACTGCTCCTGGGAAAATGCCCACCAGATTCCCGGGATAAAAAAGTCTCACATTTTATTACATGCAATTTGCTATCGATCAATGAAAAAATCACATTGTGATTCGATTTCTTTTAATCTGGACATTTTAAATTTTTCCAAGAAAATTTCTCGTGGGATTCTTACGATAAAAAGTAGCGTACATTTTAAGTCTAAGAATTTGCTGTCGATCAAAGAAAACTGCTACGAAATTCGGCCAAAAATTACATCGTGTTCTTCATCGTTTATATACCTAGTATATTCAAGTTATTTTTTTAAAAAGCTTCAATGTACAGATATGATATGTATTATAGATAGTATACTCTTTTAAACAAGACCATTGGAAATGGCTTGTTCGATCTAGTAATTGCCCTTAATGCCCTCCTACAGGCTATTCAGAACATTTCCAATGCAATATTTATTTTATTTTAATCCAAGCTTCGTGGACCGTCCGGTTCCCTTGATGTTATCTTGTCACGCCTTAATTCATTGTGAAGCAAACTTGAACATTTATTTCTGAAAAGAAAATGTAAATGCACAAGCACATTTTCAAATTAAAGTCAAGGAGGCAACTAAATGCTATTTGCATTTAGTTGCAAGTTTATTGCTTTGCTTTTATGAAGATCGTTTATGAGCAGTAAAACTGTGATTTTCTAGAAGTAACAGGTAGTAATCAATGCCTCTGAACCCTTTATTAATAATAATTTATAGTACATCTTAATTAAGCTTAAAGTAATTGAACGATCACTTATATTGAATCTGAGTATCGTAATGTATTTTTACAGAAAGAGATTAGATTAGAAAAAGCTTTTTGAATTTTAATTTGACGTGGTTGTTTGGGGGATAACGTTCCGATTCTAATGACGTGGATTCGATTTTTCCGGTGAGCATACAGTACTTAGGCATATCTGATTTAATGCTCGTATAGTTACAAATATAACTTGTTGATAGTGAAGGAAAACATGTCAAGAAATTCTGCGCCTAAATTAGCGAAATGAGTAGGTCATTATAATTTTATTGGCTATTGCTGTTATTTTAACTGCAATAAGAGATACATCTGACAGCTGTAGAATCACCATCAACGTGTTAAGCAGATATTAGACGATTCATATCTGTCTTTCAATTTTGATGAATGAATCAACCAAAGTGATCCATATAAACATAAACTTGAATCATTGAACGTCTAAATGAAGTCCGTTGTGTCTTTTGAAATCAATGCCTTTCAACCAAATTAAATTAGTTTTATTATTACCCTTTTAAAATTACACATTGCCTATAGATTTTCTTTTGAAAAAACATAAAATGCATATTTTATACTAATAAGATAAAATAAAGTATTTACTCAGTTAGTGATAAAAGTTTAAATTTTAGTAGTATTTAAAAATTAAAAGTTGAAATGCAAAACACGGATAATCTGTGGCGCCACGTAGTCATGTATGTTTTGAGAGCTTTCCAAATATATAAATATTGAAACGTGTATAAAAGTTGTATTAAAATATTTTTAGATCTTTGGTAAAGTTCACTAAATTTAGATGTTTTGCTTGTCTATGAACAATAACTAATCCTGTCATAAAATAGTAAATTACGAAAGGCGGGGGCATATCCTTAGCCTCACGTAGTAAGCTAAACATAGCGACTGTCAAGCATGAAACATCTTGAAATTTATGAATGCGGTCAATTTTGCAATAACATAACTTTCGGTCCTTTTGTACGACCGCTGCAATATCTTTACGCGAAATATTTATAATATAATCATTGTTGTGTTTTTTGTTTTAAGGGTTCTTTTCCACTGGCTGATAACTCTGTCTATATTAATATCAGGAACTCTTCACAGGTGAGATAAAGACTAATGAAAGTCATAAATCGATAACGTGAGACCGGCAACGTGATTGTAAAGCGCCCTTGGTGTTGCAAATTTCCATACGCGGAGTTAACCACGCTCCTTAGGTGGGCCGTTTGGTGGGAGCGTGAGCGCAGGGTACTGTTCCGCTCCCGCCAAAGAAGGACGCGTCGGCGCCGGCGCGGGTAGGGCCTCTTGAGGAATAGGGGTTCTCATTCACCTGCATATGCCATCGAGGGGGGCGCGGCGTGTTCCACGCGCGCTCACCTCTCCTCCCGTGGGGCAAGTTACAGACCGGCCCACGCCGGACTAGACACAGAATATGTCGGGGGATAAAAGCAGTCCCCCGGCAGTGGAAGTGGCTTAGCGAGGCTATATTATGTACCCGTAGATTCGGCATAAGGCGCAGGACGGAACACCTAGGGGTTTTAGTGGATATCCCTAACTGGGGAATGACAATAGCTTGGCACCAGTTCTGACTGGGTATGTTAGTGTCAACCCCGATTTGGCGAATGTCACACAAGGGTCGCGAATTATCTTTTCAAGGTTCTGACCTTGTCGCCTATGTTTCTCAATCGGATTTTATCGGGCTATAAAAACAACAACCTTTTGCCTGTATGTCAACTTTTGACAAAAGAAAATTGGTAGTTACATCGCCTGCGGGTATTTTCCGCATACGGTGTAACAACTAATATAATTTATCGGTCCATATGAAAGCATGCGGGAGGCCAAGATTATATATATTTTTAACATCACTCTTTCGAAGCAACTGCCAAACCATAGTAGGATCTTCAGCAGCATGAGTGAACAGAAATATCCCAGGCATATCGCATTGAGGTCCTATTGATCAATCAAAACAAATCATACTGCATATCGTAAGCGTTGGTGCAGGACCTACTTACTATATGTAGCAATTTTTCTTATTTTCCTGTTTTTTCAATCAATGTCCACAGCTGGATTTAGGCCTCCCCAATTCCAAGTCTCTTTCTCATTCAACCCGTAGTACCGGCAACTACGCAGGTCGTCGGTCCACCGGGATTGAAGAGGGCGTCCTACGCGAGGCCTGCCGAGACGTGGTAACAATTCTATAAAACTAATATATGAATATTTTTTAATTTTAGTTTAAAACGATAAGTGGTTTGGTTCACACAATACGACTCTACTATTTAAAAGATTAATGTTATATGACATTAAAATTTATTCAAACTTCGTAAAGACAAGCATGTATATTTATGAAATATTCTTACGAATGTAAAAATTTGAATGACAAATAGCATATAGAGCCAATGGCCTGTGTATTAATAGAATATCATAGAAGTAATGCTGTTAGCATTGTAGCTACGTTGCCTAGTTATAGAGGTCTAATGCAGCTGAAACATGTCAAATTTGTCCTTAATTAATAACGCAAAACACGCAAAAATATATTTCTTAACAAATAATTATTATATTATATGAATAATTTCATTGTGCAACAAAGAAAGTTCTGACAAGTGACTCGCTGTCACATTGCAATGTAACATTAATGAGGTGTGTAATCTGTAATGGTTGTACCACTCTTACTATTTTCTCCACAGTAGCAACAGCAAGCTACTAAGTCATAACATTTTGACAGACGGACATATCATCTTGTAATATGCAAATAAACGTGTTGATACACGTCATATATCACATGTACATCTTTACTGTTACATTAAGTTGTGCAGAGGCAACGACCTCGCTACCAAATTAATTAATTGTCAGCCCAACTACGCCCACACGTCGCGATACTCAAGTGATAGGTGTTTTTTTTAGTCCATGCCGGTCAGTTTTCGAAGTCGTAATGTTATGTCACTAGCTGCTTCGATAGCGAGCAGTTCCTAGAATATAAGAAGGAAATGTTTAATCGAGTATATTAGAAAACTGAAATTAATGCCAACTGCTTCAGTAGGAACATTCATTTTTAATATCGTCTGGTACCTTTATTTCATTATTATATTAACGGCCAAGGCTTTTCAAATCTATGAAGCTCTACAAGGTAATACTGCCCTGCTTAATATTATAAGAAAACACCAGTTGGCTTTGTTAATAGGCAGGGTATCATGAGGCCCAAAATATTTGCTCCCCCTGGTAGTCATGACGATTAAAACATTCCTCGACATTACCTTTTATGCCTCGTTTACATTTTGACCACTTTCCTGCTTGTTATCGTGGAAGTGTGCAGAATTCCAATAAGGGATTATATCAATGCCATTATCAGCAATTCCTCATAGGGCACGTAAGTCTATGCCTATTGCCTGTCTATGCATTGATATTTAATACAGAGTTATCTATCTTAATTATTAATTTATATATTGCTGAATATAGAATAAGTCAGCGGCCTATTGACATCATTAAATGAGTTTAATATCAGTTGATGAAGTCAAAGTACGCTTTTACTTTAAAAGATCTACAGACACTTTTTTAGTTACTATAACAGATTATTTAGAAGCACAGACTGCGGCTTGTTAATAATTACAAGTCTTGTAGTTCAGTGTTATGCTTTCGATCGTTAGTTATCCGAGGCCTCTTCTGGTTTGTACATTGCAAATCATAATGAAAGAACATTTATTAAAATTAATTGATTTCAACCAATAAATCTTTTTTAACATTACCACATGCAATATGTAAATATTGTCTAATTACCTAAAACTTATTCTTAAGACATTGATCACGAAACGTGACCTGTTCGTTGCATAATATTGAACAAATTGACTACCAGTAAAAGTAGTTCGAACGTTGCGAACGAATTTTTCAACGTAATTAACACTCTTTAAATATAAAAATATAAGTAATCTTCTATATACATAAAAATGAATCATATAAATGTATGTACGGGCTTAAATTGAGAACAACTTTATCGATTTTGATGATTTTTTTTGTGTATGTTTGAGTGGGTCACCGGGAGGTTTAAATTCACAATTGGAATCAGTAGGTGGCATTAGAATCGAGTCATAGATTTTTATTTTTTCAGGGCAGGGCTTACTACCTTTGTATATTTGTTATGTGACAAGCAAAGTGTAAATAGCAATAATTTCAAAGGACGAGAAGCGAGTATATCGAGAATTTAAAAGAAACTGAAATATATTACCATTTGTCACGATATCTCTCATTCTTGTACAAAAATATGGGTTAAATCTAATTTTTACTTAGCTTTTTGCTTCGTGTACTTGAAGAAATTCTTAGTTATAATAGATCGTCCATGTAATAAATCAGGTTACATGCTTTATTAATGAATAGAACCAAATTTTTTAATAACCTAGTTAATTCTTATGCCTATCGCATCCCTCGCCTCTAAAGTCTCTCGACAAATTTAATATTCAAACGTTCTCTAAAACACTTATTTAAAAAAAACCTATATGGATAAAAAAAATATGAAATCATAATTTTATAAGAGACCAAAGCGAAGTCAAAAGGCAAGCCTTGTTAAGCAAGATATTGCATTAATGAGTAAGACATTAATAAATTGGTCTCTTAGTTTTATCTGCAAATATTAAATTACGGTATTAAGGGAAAGCTTTCATGACGTAACTACGACAAGGAAGTTAGATTTTGAATATTTGTATATTGGCACCAATCAACATCACAAACATGGGATCTGTAGAATTACGAAGGATTTTCATTTAACTTCCTCGGAGTAAACATTGAATCTTGAACTGATTCCAGTTTCGGGGTTAAAATGTGTTTCAATAGAGCCATTTTATTTTAGACTTATTTTGGTCCCACAAAATCCTTCCAAACATCCGTATAATATTTATCGCTCTGAAATATGTGGATAAATAAATCCTTACAATGTAGTGAACTAAAAATATTGAAGGTTAATTTTTATACTTGGGTGAATCAAAAAGTTCTTGTAATAAATATTAAAAAATGCAAAAATTTTAACAAAAATATTTTATTATTCTACATAATAGAATAGCGAAGAAGTTCTTCGTTATTCAGTATATATAGTCAGAAACGTGTTAACGTTTCTGACTTCCTTATGCTTTTTAAACGAGAAAGGAAGTCATTTAAGAAAAATATTTTCTTGATTCTCGAAAATCTCCTCTACGGCAGCAATAACCGCGTCATTATAGTGAAATTTAGTTCCACCAATTTCTTCCTTTGATTTTGGGAATAAGTAAAAATCACTTGGGGCTGAGTCCGGAGAATATGGTGGATAGTCAAGGAGATTGAAGTCAGCATAGCGGATTGCGTTGAGCCCGACTTTCGATTGATGAGCGGGAGCGTTACCGTGAAGAAACCACACCCCCAATGACAGTTTTCCACGACATTTTCTTAAATCGCTTCGAGCACTTTCGGAATTAAATTTGCATAATAGGGTCCATAAATCGTCCCGCCTTTTGGCTTGTAATCAATAAAAAGGATTTCTTTACTATCCTAAAAGTTTAAACACTGAAGCCATAACTTTTCCTGCGGTAAGTGCAATTCGAAATTTCTTAATGGATGGAGAGGATGGTCGTTTCCAAGACACGCTTTGTCTCTCAGTTTCAAGATGGAAATGGGGACCCACGTTTCATCTATCGTGACAAGGCGATTGCTAAAATTATCCGAATCACGCTAGAACATTTCAAGACTACTCTTAGAAATTCCCAAACGTCGTTTTTTGTTTCCTCGGTTAACATTCGTGGCACCCATATTGCCAACACTTTTTAGAACACTAGTGAATCAATTAAAATAGATTTAGAAAAGATATCTCTAGGACCTCAGCTATATGTTTTATAGTTATACTTCTGGCTTCCAAAACCAGATTCTCATCCTTTTTGACATTTTCTTCCGTAACGGAGGTTGAAGGCCGCCCAGAACGCGGGTCATCTTTAGAGCTTAATCCACGCGTTTTAAATTCAGCTATCTAGTACGCAACCGTAAAATGGGGTACAGCTTCATGCCCTGATATCTACTGAATGACAGAAAAAAATTATTTGGTAGACATTTTTTTTAAGCTGAGATATTTTATTAACGCACGTAACTTACTTTTATCCATAATTTTTCGTTTTTATCAACTCATTGCACAAAACAATTTATTATCTGCCAACGAAGTGACAAAAACAAGTGTCAGTTGATGAAAATATTGTGTGATTGACATTACTTAATTTGAATATCGAACTTCTCACAAAAAGGTTTTATATATACGAGTATACGTATACCTAAGAACTTTTTGATTCGCTCAGGTACTTTTTATATAGATTGATTTATTCGACACTTGTCAGTACTAATGGAGTTGGGTTGGCTATAATACGAATTCCATTACATTTTGTTTGAATATGAAGGACAATGTTGCAAGTCGTTCTAGAAACTATGCCCATTTCATAGCCGTACCCTCGTGTACCAAAATTATTATTTGTAACAAAGTACTCTGAGATTAATATCACTCCCGAACACATTAAGGTCAATTTATGTCTATTGTTGACCTATTGCGATAAAAGTCAACACTTTAAAGATCACCGGAACAGTATGGCCTTAAGCGCTGGAGCGACTTGTCACTTTCTCCCGGCTGCAGACATTACTGGACTGATGCTCTCCTCTGATTATTTCCATTAGTGTCCATTAGCCATTTAACTCGATATGATTAGGACGCGTCACGATCGCGTGCTGCCATGTTGCCAATCCTACAAATCATACTATCGTGTTCTGAAATCGTTCGAGTTCGCACGGATCCGATTACATAAGGCACCGTATCGGTATTGAGTTATGAGCGCGTGAAATTTGTTACAAAATCATAACATATTTGCTTTATTATTGGCTAATTAAAAATTCGAATTCAGTTTTCTGAAATTAGCCAATCACGGCGTAGAAGATCTAAAGCGCACTTTTGGAGTACTGCTTATTGAATACGACATAACATAAAATTTTAATATATTTTGATACTTGTCATGTTCGTGAAACGAATCTTTGAAAAACACAATTTAAGCCCCCTGTAACAGACGTAGTTTTCCTCATACAACGTCCCCAACGTTTCCGTGACGATCTACATTACGTCCATTCATCCATTCCATTTCCATCTATGTCATCAATCTTACCGGTCGTCGATCCATCGGACTGGAGGACTGCTCACACTCCATTTGTTGAGATGCGATGTATACTTTAAGACTAATGCTCCGTCGACTATCGTGACTTGACCACTACCACTTCAGCTTGCAGTTTTGTAAGATATTTGGACATTGAGCAGGTATTTTTCAATGAATGTGGATTACTTTAGTTCTCCTCCCAATATTCTCGTTTCGGTTGTTATCTAAAAAAGATATAATGCATGGTCTGGCGAAAGATACATACCGTACTGTATTAGCACTATATATGACACGAAACATATATTTGAAATTAATTTTTAAGCCTACTAAAACTATGCTCTTATAAAATGCCTAAATGCAGTATGCGTTCAATTCAAAAATTAATAATTTATTGAATTCGGTCAACTATTAAGGATTTCTTTGAATATCATGGCATGATTCTCATAGGACACTAAGTCGATCAGTATTTCCAAAAAATATTTTCATTTCCAGTTGGGTCAAAATAGACTGTCACACTTTTTTCCAAGACCAGAAATTTCTTAAAACACTTCCCTTCTATATCTCCTACGGTTTCTAATTTGACTGACTCAGTTAAAAAATTACTATTGGTGAAAATTTAATATTACACTAAACAGACATTTAGGAGTCTTTCATAATTTTTAGTGGCAAATCTACGAACATTACGTTATGTGTACTTTGTTTAAATCATGATACAAGTGTTATACCTGACTAATACGTTCACAGAACTCTCATTAGCCAAATTCACAAATCTCATTAGCTAAAAATCATATCATATCCGCGATGTCAATGACACCACACGGATGCGCTTACGCAACATGCACCTTGACAGATACTCCGATGACGATCATTGTTATGTAATCAAATACCGAACTTTTGTTTGCTTTACCTTTCTGTTTTTCCTTGTTTATAATTCTTTAACCAACTAATCAATGCGTCGATGTAAAGATTACAATGGAAGATGTTTTGACAATTGCGTAGGCCAGTACAATAGAAGATATTATTGATGAGATGAAATGTTATTGATAGCATAATTGCACAATAACTTATTGTTTGGTAAAAGAGATCTCTACAAATAAACTATCAATGCATATAATAACATTATTGTAATTCACGTATTATATACTTTCCGTCTAATTAATAGCATTCTATCATCCAGATTACGTCCAATCTCTAATGGTTTATTGAGTACCTTTCCATCTCCCAAGAGGGTGTAATTGAGCAAGCAGGTTTTTTAAATATTTTATATGCATTGGATATCTTTTAGTTTATAAAGTTGATTGCAAATGAATATATTTATAAAATGTATTTATTACTTATTGTTCCAAGTCTTTATTCTAAACACGCTTCTTGTGGTAACTATCAATTTTGATTTTGATAACATTTTGAATTTCATACACAATATTTTCTCTCTTCTGCTTTTAATACTATGCGTATCTAAAACCGATCTTCTCTACCTTTCTTTCGGAGTTTATTCTGTGATGGATAATATTGATACATGCCTTAAAACGACATTTTTATTGGTATCATAAACTGTATTTATAGCTTTAGAAATTGCCTTCAAATCAAGCATTTAGCCCCAATATTACGAAAACGGGGTGTATGTAGGTGTTTTATTGCTCAAAAGTAATAAATAATAATTCATGTAATCAAAATTAAATACATCCTCGCCATAACATATGATCGTAGATATCACTCAATAATGTATTGAAGAATTACTTAGAACAGATTACGTTCAATTTGTATTATAATGCGGTATTGAATTTTAATTTGATTGGTTACTAGCTGAGTCCGCCACTTCGTTCGCGCAAGTCTCAGACTGTAAATTCATATATTTGAACCCTGTAAGATATTGATATTAAAAATACACGAAAATTTAAGGTAAAAAAATCCTGTATAATCTCTAAAATTTTCATTAAAATATTGAGCTGTTTCGGACAGACAAACTTTCAGAGACTCACAAAAATTATAAGAAATATTATTTATGTTTAGGCAGGTATCATGTAAATAGATGATGATGATGATGAGGAAATAGGAGGACAAGGATAAGTGGCGCCAACTTGTGGAGTCCAACGTCCAAAAGTGGACTGCGATTGGCTGAGAACAATAACAACTACGTGTAAATAGTACGATTTACTTACATTGAGGTGTTTATTTTCAACTTCTACACAGACACTTTAATTTTATTTATAGGTTTAGATAAAACTTTCACGACAATAGTGATATAGTTTCTACTGATCTGTACTTTTATACTATTTTTTTATTTTATTTGTGGCATAGAACGATTGGATTAATGCAATTTATTATGTTGATTAGATAATCCTCCTCCTTCGTTATTAGCACAACAGCGCCAATTTACTCGAAAACTCCTGGGTCTATACGGATGATATTTGATTGGAAGATGTATTGCATCACTATTGGATGGGGAGTAATGATTAATAAAAAATAATGTAACCACTATAATGTGATGTATTACAAAGGAATAAAAAATCCTGAGTGTAAGTGTATCATAAAAACCATAATGAACTTTTTAAGTCAATAGGAGGTAAGATATTTGCGTGCAAAGACGTGAAAAGAGAGTTTAGCTTCTAATTTTTGAACTAAGATAAGGAAAATGAATTCTGAAAGAAGTTCTGAAGTAAAATTTAAAAACTTCGTTTAAAAAAACCGACTTCAAAAACAAACTAAAATGTATAAAATAACTTATTTCTAAAGCTATTATTATTAATATATATTATCTAAAACATCTTAAAATCGGTGCTTAGTAATTTTCAAAATATAGTAATTTTTATGTTTTGCTTTGCACCGACTTCAAGATGTGTTAGATAATATATATTAATAATAATAGCTTTAGAAATAAGTTATTTTATACATTTTAGTTTTTTAGTTTTTGAAGTCGGTTTTTTTAAACGAAGTTTTTAAATTTTATTTGTTACTTTTTAGTGTCTAGCTATGTATGGGTGGACCTACAAATGGTGCCGCGCTTCTTAAAAAATATAGGTCCTAAGAACCCGGAACAAAAAAAATTTCGTAAAATGAAAACTACTGGGCCAAACTATGTCAAATTTTTAGGGGACCACATGGCAGCTATTCCGCGTCGAACAAAAAAAGAATCACGTAAATCGAATCATAAATCTCAGAGTAATTGGTGTACATATGGAACGGAGTGAAAATTATTTTCATGAAAAATGTTCATAAAATGAAAACTACTAGGCCAAACTATGTCAATTTTTTACATGGCAGCTATTCTGCGTCGAACAAAAAAAGAATCACGTAAATCGGATCATAAATGACGGAGTAATCGGCGAACATATGGAACGGAGTGAAAATTATTTCCATGAAAAATGTCCATAAAATGAAAACTACTGGGCCAAACTATGTAAAATTTTTAGGGGACCAATTGGAAGCTATTCCGCGTCGAACAAAAAAAGAATCACGTAAATCGGATCATAAATGGCGGAGTAATCGGCGAACATACATAAAAAAAAGGAACAAAAAAAAAAAAAAAAAAAAAAAGATTCCGACGAATTGAGAACCTCCTCCTTTTTTCGAAGTCGGTTAAAAATAGAGCTTAAAAATACAATGCAAAATTTGTTTGAAACGTATCTGATGAGAAGCCTTGAAGCATTTTCAATGAAATTCTTTTTATAGTTTCGTAGAATCTTTCATTGTGCATGGACACATTTGGCCGATTTTAGTTATTTAAGTCAATAGTAGGTTTAAGTCAATGAGCGCTTCTGAAAACGTAGAAGGTGAGTTCTTTTACCTTTTAACTACCTATATGATGAAGTTATTTTTAAGAGTTCCATTTTCTCAGGCAATAGCGATGAACATATTTATACAGATACACAATTTATATAGATGCACGACGAGCAAAGAGAAATTTATAAAAGAACATGACGTAAAAAAACTACAGTAGCATTATTTAAAACATTTATTTCCATTATCTGTTGGTGTGTGTTACATAGGAGATTCTTGTAACATGTTAATGAAATGATGTAAAACCCTGGTAACACGATCGATCCCGTCCGGTGTGGGCAGGTGGCGCCTAGCGCCTACATCGACGGGTATCAGCGCCCGCGCATTGTGTTCAATGGTTTTATATTTGCATATTAATACCAACTGCACTCACTCGAATTGAGGACTGTCTTACGTTGACAAAGAAAAATAGTTTATTGCGTTGAAATATGACTTTATATTTTAAACCGGTATTACCATAACCAGGAATGACATTTTTGTAAAAAAATATGTTTAAAAATGAACACATCAGGTAAATGCCAGTTCTTTTATGTAAATTGAGATTCCTTAAAGCTGTATATATTTTGTAAATACCACAAATTCTTACGTGTAAATTCTTGCACCCCATTAATTTATAAGACATGCACGTTATAAAAGATATATTAAATATCACGAACTCGAATGACCTTTCGTTTTTAAAGGAATTCTCGCTTATATTAAGTTTCTTTGTTTCTTAACCACATACATAATCAAAAAGACATTTTGAAAAGACTTCATTGGAGTTTATTTACAGTTGTTGAATAAAAGCTACCTATGTTTGGTTAATGGTTTAAATGACAATAAATTAGTGAATAAGACAAAAGTTGTAGTCTATCAGTATAATTAAGTATAGTTCCGGATAGAAGAGAAGGTATGGAAGAAAAACACATACATAACATAACTGGGAAAAGATAATGGAAAAGCGAGGTTCCAGAGGTTATTATGAACAACATTCCCAGTTAATGGGAATGTTGTTCATAATTATTATCATGTATTTATAAGGCCAGAAGCGTTCCATTATTTTGATGACACAGTTTCTAGGGAAGTATAATATACCATCCACGCTTGCTTAACGAGGATTAAGGAGTTTTACGTAGGTATTAGTAATCTCAATGTACAGGTTTACAGTATATTCCTTGATCGCCAGCTGACGGCGATTCTAACAATATACTTACTCATTAGGTCAAAAATACAGCATAAGCGACGCGAGGTCTCTCATCTCAGCTGTAATACGTTACGTGTCGTTGATATGAAGTACGGTAATATTTAAATGAAATTTGTAGTGTAGAAAAATTTAGTAAATATTAGGATGCTTTTGTTAGTGTTAGCACGTTTTGACGGGGAAGTCATCCTGAGGAAAGTTTAATAACGAGATTATCACTCTGTAGTGTCTACATATCTGCCTACCCGCCTACTTGGACATATGTGGTGCGTATAGTGTTCGTTCCCTTAAAGCATGGAGATCTTTGACCAGCAGCAGGACTGGGACTATTATAATACTAATCTTATATAATACTAATACTGCCCACTGCATATAAGCTATAAATACAAACGTTGCAACACAGTTAAAGCTCAGACTAATAAAACTAAGCGGATCTTATATAGGAGGTAGTTATAAACATCTCTGGAACGAATTAACGACTGTCCAGATCGTCAACTTTTTATGTGCCGCGGTCAAATATTTGAGGTGGTATAACATTTTAATGGGCATGAGTCAGAGCGCCATACCATTCGCTCCAGTTTTCAAATCATTGAGCAAAGCGTTCGGTTACGGGGATTATTTAATGCGAAATTGCCTCGTATATTTTGTCCTAAATATCGAAAAGTAGTTTATTTTTTTGATAAATATTGACGAACCTCGGTGCATTCCTTCAAAAGGTCATTAAAGTACAAATTATGAATTGTTTAAAGTGATGTAAAAGACTCCAGTAATGGGAAAGACACTTGATTTGGTGTGATAAGGCTGATAGAGAAAAATATTTTGGGTGTATTCGTTGTTATTACAAGGTTGCGACAAACTGTTTCTTCTTTATTGTGGTCGTCTTAACTTAACCAATGGAGAATTTATGAAAATTAGTTCCTTTTTTCTGATCATTTATACTTGCCAAGTACCTATATTTTGTCTAAAACTTCTTAGTCAAAATCTGAAGTTAAAAATGAATCGGTTTCTTAAATAATATCGGTTTCTTAATATTATAAACAAATAAAAATATTTTGTTCTCCAGGGCTCTAATTTGCTTTATATGGATTTTACGTTGAATATGGGCTTAAGCGCATCATTATGTATCCATCAGTAATTAGACTTTCACTTACGATAATTATAGGCTAGTGCATTAATAGACATTTTCTCGACTTTCTTTAGATTGTCAGGTCAAGGTGAGGGCTGATTTACACTATTGTAACTAATTTCTATGTTTGTAGCTTTCAAGAGAATGTGTATTTGTTGTAATTTCCTTTACACATTGGTAAAAAGGTCATTTAACAATTCTTCTATGAAGTGTTTATCCCTCTGCTATTCATGGCATGGCATTTATTGCTTCAGAGAAATTGTATTACAAACGATAGTAATAAAATAAGCCTTATATTCAGTACTATAATGAGATAATTAAATGATTTTGAGCTAGACAAAGGTCTTCTCAAGGTTGCGCTAAATATCTCGATCGTCCGATTTCTTCAGCCAACCTCTACAGCGTCTTTTCATTGGTCACCGATTCGCCGGGTCGAATGGTGTCCTACAATATATCAAGATGTAATCTTTATTGCTGGGTTGGTGTGCTCCATCGACCATCGGTTCTATTACAAAAGTGACGAGTGCACTGTTCCGTCAGTTTCTTAATCTGGCGAAATATATTAGACACCTTGACTTCCTTTCTTTATACATATGTGACATACCCAACATAACTCGGCTTGTAGCCCGATGAGCGACTCATAATTTGTAGAGCACTCCCATTACACAGATAGAATACACCGTCATAAGCAAAGCGAAGCATCGAAACTATATTAGTAAATTTTGACCAGAATCTCCTTAAAATTCCGTTTGTTCAGAGTTTTAACCCAAATATTCAACCAGTCTTTCAATTGTCACGCAGATGCCAACTTACTGAGATCACCAGTTCATAAAATAGCGCTAAACAATTTCACAACAGCTATTACGCTTCGCAAATTTCTTGTGAATGAAATACATACGTCAAATGATATTACAACTGTGTTCGTAGCACACAATATGTCGTTGTATGAATGAAATGACGTATGACAAAGCGCAAAAGAATTCAAGTCTAATTGCGGACCTACACAAATGAGTGACGGGAAGTATAGAATCTGAATAGATGATATAACCACTGGCCACTGACGCAAATACTCACCGGCATACTTTTGTTTTTTTTTTCGAACAAATGAAGATCTCATTCCGGTTGCTAACTTTCTCCATACTCTCGATGAAATGCAAATTAAACGCAACCTTGATGTTCTTGTTGCAGCATTGGTGTACGAATGAAATCTTTCAATTAATCTTGATGTACTGTGAAAGTTGTAAGGAGGTAAATATATGCCTTATACTTAAGATAACTTCAGATTATAATTCCAACACGTTTTTAATTAAAACAGGATTAATTACTTGAAATTCCTGTGTTACACTCGGAATGTATTTTTCTTTAAAGGTGAGTATTATACAGTAGAGTTCCTAATATTTAGTAGATATATTACATTCTCGTTATAAAGATATATATGTAATATTTAGAAAGTTTTAGAATAAAGACGAATATTGAATTTGATAAAGCACATTCATTTTAACAAGCATGCCATAATACACTTAAAAAAACTGTAATTGCATTTAATGTAACATAACAAATTAACTATTACCATATATTTAATGCATGCCAAATAAATATATTTATAGTTGTAGTAGTTATAGTACATATAGTTGCAAGTAAATTTGATTGGATGTGTATTTTATGTACGAGTATGTTGGTTTGATCCTTTATAAACAAATTTTATTTATCGTGAAATTTGTGCGCTTGATTCCGTGGTTAATACTTTATTCGATAAATACAAGTTTAATTTACGCATCCGAAGCCCCATAAATTACTTAAGTAAATAAAACTTTTGTTAGTAGTCCGATTTTAGTCAACAATATTTAAGGAATACAAAATCACTACAGCCTATTCAAGTTTGTTTGCACCACATTTGTATGCGTAAACTTTCCTTACGCGATCTAAAATTGTAGATAGTGACGCGTCATGTCCGCCTGCAGTTCTAGAATTTTTAAACTAGTAGGTTCGAGAATACCATTGCCATTGAAGCGACTAAATTAAACTAGTCATCAACATTTGGTTTCGTCTACAACTGTCCTGCTGTCCATGCCCGATTTCACACTGTAAAAAGTAGCCTCCTATTGCTTTTTAAATATTATAAATGCAAATTTGACTTTTTGTTTGTTACGCTTTCACGCTTTAACTACTGAGCCGATCATTATAAAATTGCATACACGTTGTTAGAGGTATAGAAAAGGATGTTAGGTAACTTACCTGCAGAAAAAGTGGTTTTCCTGTATTAAAAAATTGTTTGATAGACTTGTTCCCCAGTGTATAAAAATGAATATTATAATATAAAAGAAAATAACATGACTGCAGTTGTAGAGAATACTTTGCTTTATCTATACATAGCCGACAATAAATTATTATTAATGTTGCTGATCTTGGCTAATGTTACCACTTATGCAAATTCAATCCCCGCGTATTTACAAAAGCGGTCAAGAGGTTACCTGATGTAACAAAACATTCCTTCAATCGAACTATGCTAATATAAGGCATTATGTTATACTAAATGAATGGTATGCTAATGATGTTGCCAATGTGCAAATTGAGTGTTGACAGCGCACTGGAACGCGCATGATATATGGCCATATTCATATAAGACTAGCTTCTGATTGCGGTTTCGTGTGGGTAATATTTGTAGAACATTATTACGTTCTTCTTAACTTCGGTATTTTGTGCTCATTTAGAGCCTTGAAATATCCAAGATCATTTTTTCGACTATGAGAATTCCACTTACTACTTTTATCACTGTGGGTGGTGCACTATGAGAGATTTTTTTTATTGCAGGAGTGAAGCAGACAGACAGACGGCCCACTTAATGGAAAGCGGTTACCATCGCCTATGGATATTTGCATCACCAAAGGTGCTGCAAATGCACTGCTGCTCCCTTAAGGGAGACTGGAACCTGGTCACTACTGCCAAAACACAACTCAAGGTTGTTATGGCGGCATACTCTAGACCAGGGGTGGTACTCGCTGACCTAGTACCACCCTGGTGCAGGTAGGTTAATATTGCCGGAATACCCACAAAAAATTACTGTGTTCGTTGTATTTGCCTATAACAAGGGCCGCGGGAAACAGTCTCGAAGAACTTGTATTGTCTCAGTTTGTTTAACGTTTGGATAAATCAATTTGTATCGATACTCTTCTATTAGCTTCATGTGATGCTTGTTTGATTTTGTTCAAAACTAGTCAATATGCAACGTTCTTAATAGTAACTAACTAACTAACTAACTTAAAGCTGGAGCGATGCCGAATCATTAAAATTGCCAAAATTGATTTATTTTTTTGAATTTTTGCTACTTTAATTGAATTAGTAACCTATTCTGTTCACTAATAATATATAAGTTGATTAAAATAATAGTTTTATACCAACCAGGATTAGTTTTTGAGCGCATTCTGTACTATAATATAGCTATAAAGGAATAATCGCCGGTCAGTATCACACCACAATCAAAGTTATTTAGATTAGGTGGAACCACGCAGGCCTTTGTTAAAGTACGAGTATATGGCATAAGAATTCTGTGGGCAAGTAAGTCAAAAATTTGAGTCATTATCATATTCTAATACATCATATTTCAGTATTGACTGCTCGCAACAAATTTAATTTTTATTTCGATTAGAACAAACTGACATTATTACTGTATAATATTAGTGTATTTGTAACGCCTTTGGTAACTTTACTTGTAGTAGAGTACCTACTACATAATCCTATTATAATAATGACATAATCATGAATGAGAACAAGTATTTGGCCTAAATATTTTGCTATGTAAACTGGCACTGAAAATGTTAATCGTGATGTACGCTTGCTTATCTTAATACGCATTAATTAGGTTAAGAATGCGGATATTTTCCCTGTTATCAATTATTGCTTCAATGTTTGCGTATTTCGGTTCGTAGTCTTATTTATGACTGGACATGGTTCGTTTGATCTTTTACTAATTCAAACTTCCTGAGTTTTTATTTCTTCTTCAATTTACTCTTTCCATGCTATAGCAGCTACACGGACGACTTAAGTAGAATCAAACGTTCTATTCCTTTCGAAGGGAACTTACGTGTCAGAAAGTTTTCATTGGTAATATAACTAAATTACCGTTTGCTCGCTTGCTAGTGATCATAAGGGATTCCTCACTCTTATAGCTTTTAAACTATAAACTAAAAAAAAATTGCACCACAAATTTTGAACCTTTTCCTTCTTTTAAGTCGGTTAAAAGTTCTGTATGAACCAGGGTGGTACTGCTTAAAAAATACTTTCAACGAAAATCGGTTTGAATACAGACATTTGTTTTAATATTCAGGGTATTTTGGTTACATTCATTTTTCAGAGGTCCATGGCCAAATGGAAAAAAACAGTGGACGATTGACATATTTATGGAAGCATTCTCTGACTGGCAAACTGACGTGTACCTACACTGTACTCTACACAGTCACTGCCGATTTTGTTTCTTACTTAAATAATTACAATTATTTTACAGATAACGGTTAAAAAAATTAAAACTATATTAATAAATGTTTTGAAGATGGCTAAATAGATAAATAACGTGGTACGGTATGAGTAGGTGTATCCAAAAAGACTTAGCTATTGTGCAGTTACCAACAGATTAAACGATAAGATTGGTATCGCTTGATGATCGATAGCGTAGATCGGAAGAGACCTAGAAAGCGGAATTAATCGTGATTTTACTAATTATTTGCGCTATGTTACGTTAGACATTGCGACAAACGTTTACCTCCGTACATACTAGTTACGTCTTACGTATTCGTCTATTTCAATAGTAAAAGTAGATTTATTACTTTTTTTTAAATTAGCGATAAAAACTGGCTTGAAACGAGCATATAAGTACTTATATTATTCCTACAGTAAGGATTTCAGGAAAATATACTTTTTAACACATTTGCTAAAAAAATGCATTTACGAAGTCTTGTTCGAAAGTTAAAAATTGCGCATCACACAATGGAATGGCGTGCGGTAAATAGGTACTTAGATGAAAAAAATATATGTATAACAATTCCACTAAGGATTTTGACATTATGAGAATAAGCAAGCTGAATAATCGAACCTCTTTGGAAACGCCTTTGATCAATACATTTGTCTCATTTCAATACAATAGTGAAAATGAAACGAAAGAAGTAGTTCTAATTTTAATTACGCGAATATAGCGCTATTTGCAAATGCACCATTTTCATATTAGATACGTCAAAGATAGTTAGGACTTTACGACTGATATTTGGATTTGTTTCATTACCTATTGTATTTTTTTCTCGCAAATGTTGAAATACGTTGTATGACACACAAGCGGTTCTTGGGTTTAAAAACTCAAGTATAGCAAGACCTCCACTTAATCTTGGGCTTACATTCGTCTACTCGTTTGTAGAAACCAACTTATCGCTTTAGTATCATAAATGTCTATTATAACTACCTACTCTTATTCGTTCCGACGATAATATAATTAGTGTTATAGATTACTAATAATGCTGTGTAAATTACCTTACGATATTTCTCTTCATTGTCAACAGTAGTCCAGAACGCAGTAATTTTAATAATTTGATGTATTGGCAACAAAATAAGGCTGTAATCTTCCCAAACAATATTTGCTCTCTGGTAGAATTCGAATTTAAGACATTGGAATAGGACGAGAACAACTTTGCCAGGGATCTACCACGTTTTTTAAATAACCCAAATAAATAAACAGTATCCACCTTATTCATAATAGTTAAAGGAGGATTATAAGCTCGTTAACAATAGATTACCAAAAATATTATTTGATAATCGTATTAGGGCATTTTATTGAAACTGTTTTAAAAGTTTAATTTGTGCCTTGTTTTCCTGTCAGTCAGTGAATTATTTTATATGTATATCTATGAAGATTTATGACCATTAATAAGGCTAGAGATCTCAGCTAACTTTGTTTATTACGTGATCCAGTGGATAATAATGTATTTATCTTGAGAAATTTAGTTGAGTAATGACCTTTTAAGTGTTTTATATTACCAAACGTTAATGTTTATCGCAATAATGTTGTAATCAGGATATGAGCACAGACGAACTTCTTAATTGATTTCATTACATAGACACAAATATATGATATAATAATATTTTTATAAATTTTCCATCTGGATTAACTTATATTCGTATAGCGCAAAAATGATCCTATTTTCCAATATAAAAGTATCTTATACTACTATAGAGTCATAAAATATCTGTTATCACAAGTACATATACGTTGTATTTAATAAGAATCGATATGTACCACAGACCGTGAAGAAGGAACAAACACACATCCAAACCAAATCAATTTCAATGGTTACATATGCTAGCTGCTACGTTGACTTCGTGTGTTTTTATGTTTATATGTTTTTTAAAAGAGATACTTTCTCTCTTTATTTTTAAAGCATTAAGTTTTTTTTATGTCTGTATGGGAATGGCAAAAGAATACTAAATGCGGCTTAGTAGCAGTTGTAAGAGGCGACAAAGCAACCCAAATAGCTAGCAAAAAAGCATTTGCCCGCCTTGATAACCACCATCTCTGCTCTTGAATATACCGCCATAAGAACCTTGAGTTGCTTTCCAGCATTAGTGGCCTGGTTCCAGTCTCCCCTTTCCCTCAGGGTGGATCTTCTGCCTGTTTGCTGTACTGTGTAATAGTGTAAAATGAATTAGTTAAAAAATATATCTATCTAGAGGAATTCATTATGGGATGCTCACACAAATTTCTATTTCCTAATTTACCACTTCAAGGTTGTTTGCTGGCGTAAAAGTAATAAATAAGGATATTAAATTATCTATGTGGCTATGTCATTTTTATAACGATCGGTGGGATGATATAGAAAATGATGCACTACAGCGTCATCCAATGCAGAGTTATAGCTAAATGGATGGCATTAGTATGATAAATAATAGTCTTTTTAAACTATTAATTCCCTTCAAGTAAGTAACATAAACTCTATTCAAAAAGCTAGGTAAGATTATACTTTGAAGTTATAAGAATGATATGAAAAGCATCCTGTCTTAATCGATTAATATTTTCTTGGCTTGTGTAATATCTCAGTGATTAGTTACTGATAATCCATCAATATAAACGTAGGGAAGTAAATGTGAAAATGGCTGTAGGATGTCAGGTTGTCTTTTTTAGGCCTTTTCAATGCACTGATTATCATTGAATTTGATATACCCACATATAATACTTTTGTGGAAAAAACTCGGCTCAAATTGGCTTCGATTTGCAAAATAAAGATTAGCAAACAAATAGTATAATTTAATTGTGAGGCGATAATGACAGCTCACTTTTAGTCTTGCTTATTATAAAAGTCTTTTAAATTTTAAGTAATTGCTTGTGTTTAAGTTTAATTTTTCTTAAATGTCAAAATTAAACAACACTGCCATCCAATTTATGCAACGGCTAAAAGGCAATGATGAAATGACGGTTTGTATTAGAATCAGCTGATTGACGTCGACAGATTGTCAAAAATTAGAAATACTAAAAGTCAGTTGTCAACATCTTGAGAAACCGATTCAAAAATCGTACTAGCAATATTTGCTCTTTTGCTTTCTTGAGACAATTGTTTTAGCTACAAGCAATATTGACTAATCAGATTTTATTCATCTGTACGCCTCTTAGATAAGCAACAGCCAATTCAAGTTTATAAGAGAAATAAATATAAGCAATGATAAGGAACTTAATAGCTGTTTAAACATTGCTTAGTAAGATTTTATAAGTAAGGCCCTATGATAATTCTAACAAAGAATAATTATTTCATATTAATTTCCTTTTAATATATTTCGCGTGCATGAGCTAGTAACCTCCTACGGCATGTGAGAAGCGACAGACTTGTGACTACTTGTTGCCTTAACACACATGAGATATTGGATAAATCTCTACATGAAACGTCTAGTTTTGTATGTTATATTAAAAACATGTATAGTAGTTTAAATGTATTAGGCTACTACAATTAATAATTAATGATGATATGGATAAATTTGGATTTGTTAGATAATTAGAAAAGTCTTATAATATCGCAGACATCAGTCAAGTCTCTCTTACGTGACATGACATTCTATTTATATTCATAAACGTTGGTAGAGGTTGGCGCTGAAGAAAGAAACCTCCGTGCTAAACATGTTATGTTGAAAATGTAGATAAAATAAAATACTTTTTATACCCAAGTACGGTATAGTTTTAACGGGATACAGATTCGAAATTTCTACGCATAAAACAGACTCCAAAACTAAGAACGCCTTGGGTTCAAAAATAGGCCTTATAATGTCTAAGGTGATTTGTGACATGTAACAAGTCATTTTCCTTGTAATAAAATTGCACTTCCGCTATTACAAGCACGCATTAAATTTCCTATTGAAGACTCTCCTGGAAGTAAATGTTTGCCTATTGAAGCATTGAAGGAGACCGATTAAGTTGCTTATAACAGTCAATTTAATGAGATTGCGGATCTTTACAACCAAAGGTATGATTACCAAGCTTTATGGGTTTTTTAAGTCTACAAGTTGAGATGACATTTACTATTACTTGGATAGGGCGTAATATAAATGAAACTTTGTAAATTAACTGTTTTCTGGCATATTTAAAGGTTAATTAACAAGATAGAAGTAACGTAATAAAGTCAACTTAATGACACTATTATTAAGATATAGAAACTTGACTTTAGTTTAGATCCTGTCGGAATGACTCTAATTTCCTGGCACTGTGGTAAGCCTCAGAAAGGTATACGTCTGGCGTAGGTACACCAGATCCCTTTTACGAAGTTCTTTAGACCAGCCTATTCGACGGAGAAAATAGCTGAATCATTCAAGCAGCGGAATTATAACCCTCAATGAGAGTTACTTGTTTTTGCCGCTTGCTGTTGAGGTGTTCGGACTGTGGGGTCTTGATGTCTTCAAAGACCTATAATGACGTTTCATCGATTCTTCAGGTGAAAACAGGGCTGGCAGCGAAGTAACATAGCTAGATTTCTGGACATCTTACCTATAGAAAACGGTGACCCAGGTTTATTATTCTACTTATTGTCTTAAGGAATTATACGTAGAATACAATATAACTAATAAATTAGGTTTACCATATAGGTAAGTATTTATTTCTAAATACAATGGACTTCCCCAGTAATCCGGCCCCTGTCTAATCCAGGCCCCTTGTAATCTGACATGCCTGTCACTGTTGAATATAGGTACACAAACATTATTTTGGAAAATCTTAAACAACAACAAAATTGATGAATATTTTCATGCCTCATAAATTGATTGGTTGATATTATGATTTTTATCCGTAGTTTTTGATTATTTTAGTATGTAATTTCTTTGAACACAATTATTTCCTGATGTTTAGTTATTATTTTTTGTAAGTTCTATAGCATTAATAAAATTAATTTTATAATAAAACGTAAGCTCTCTATTGTGTTGTTTAATTTACTAAGTTCGATAAAGCCATGTAGTATAATTTGTAGTTCAAGCAGAATCTAATCATTTTGATCTGTGATTTGTCGGATTAAAAGGTACTATTTTTCAAAAAATTCTGGCCTATGGAGGTCTTAGGCAGTACTCTATAATCCGACAAATTGGATAGTCCGACACTGCCCTACAAACATTTGTCGGATTACCAGCGGTCCACTTTTTATGAAAAAAAAATCTGCCATTCGCAGGACTGTACGTCAAAAATGAAAACTCTGTATATCTGAGCGTGATGGTCACGCGAGTTCAATGGTTTTTCCCCCATCCCTAAAGTGCCTAATGCGCCTAAAAAAGTTTTCACTTCAAAATTGGCATACCTACGAGTACTCAGTATTATGGAAGAAAAACTTCACTTGGAACTCAAAATAATAAATTTTCTGAGATCTGTACACCGTGAGAGGCAACTTGTCGTCGCTGGCGCCGTTCAAATTGACATTTATGTGCGGGAGACCTTGCACGCTACAATTTGCGAACAATGAGTTCGCTTGTCATACATATTCCCGGAACCCGGCGACAGTGCCGCACCCGAAGTAACCTCAACCAGTGACCTCTAAAGCCAGAATTTTGCAAACAATTCATGTGACAGCACTTAGTATGAACCAAGGCGGCAACGACAGGAAGTAAACACCTCGTCTGCGTACGGGCAACTTTTTACTACAAATTGCTTTGGTTGGCGCCAGAAAGCTGATAATTCCCACTTAATTACAATCCATTAAAAGCTAATGGATTTCGAATTAGATATTATATAAAGTTTTCTTATCTTCAAGATAATTAATTAGCGGAGCCAAAGTTACGAGTAAGGAAAAGCATCCAATATCCATCTCATAATCGCCCACGTAACGCACTAGTCGGTAATTTTTCTAAGAAAATTGCTTTATTCGACGTTCCTATAAGTCCGTCATGTTTAGGGTTGCCATACATATAGAATAATCCGGAACTGTCTAGTAATATTTGTAGTGGTTCAAAGAAACTCTACCTCATATCGATTGAGGATCAAATCTAAGCCGATTATAAATAATATCATCGTATTAAAAAAATCAATTTTAATATTTATATTAAAATACAACTTAGCAGTTTTTTTATATTTCTGGTATATATTAGTTACCTGGTGGTAAATGGTTGCCATCGTCTGTAGATAATTTGAACACAAATAGGACTGAAAACTGATCGTTGATGCCGGAAGACAACTCAAGGTTGTTAAGGTAGCATACTCAAGACCAGGGGTCTAAAGTAGTAGTAGCTATCCAGCCAGGCAAACGCCGTACCAAAATAAGATAGTCTTAAAATTTTGTATATTACTTGTTTAACTTATATTTACCTGTCTACATCGTACTTCTGATTAGGCTCTGTTTAATCAATGTAAGTATTACGATATACCTATTTATTTCGTCAGTCTAAAATATTTTTCAAATATTGGAAAAAAAAACAGAATATTATTTGTTCAGCTGATAAGTCTCGTTACATTACTCGATTAAGTAACGATCAGCCGGATCTGCAGGCTCATTAGACGAAAAAAGATCATATCGCAAACAATAGAGTACTCGGTGAAGTCCGAAAGTGATAGTCTAATAGATATTAAATCAAGACGATGACTATAGCAAATTATCAGTAAAGTACCAATCGTGTTTCCCAGTATAGATAGCATAAGTGGTATTGAATGTCTGCAGATAGCTATTTTGTAATCTTTCTCAGAATAAGTATTTCAGATTTTATTGTTTAAAGTATCCTAGGTATTTTAAACATAACAAATAAAATAATCACCTTAAAGTATATGGACCGTAATTTCATACAGACTCCAAGCCGCTTATATATTTGAAAATTCAATAAAGTGTTATCTATAAAGCTTACTTACTGTTTGAAGTAAATCTTTCAAATTACAGAGTACAAAACTCTAAGCAATGTAACAAATCTATTGTGCAAAGTGGCACTTAAATAACACAACATTCGTCTTATGCCGTTAAATTATAGGGAAACTCTGAAACGGCGGAACAGAGGCATAAACGTCATTGAATGGCAAACAAAATGGAAACGTCAAAATTATAGCCATTTTACAATAAATCAGCCGGCGGGTGCAAGTTTCTTTGGCTTGCGGTTGTCTGACAAATGAAGTCGTTGTTCGTCCTGCGCCGGCGCCGAGACGCGCTACCGTGTGACCCCTGTGCCTGTAATAAAGTATACTAGTAGTATTGACATGGCGCCGCGGTCGTCTAGACTCTAGACAGAGCAACGTACGGACCTTATCGAAACTACAACAGAATGATGTCGTAGTTCCACCCGAACTGCATATATCGGAGTATATAGTCAATCAGGCCCATCGAAGAGGGTTGTCGACAAACGCTCTATTCACCCAGAAAAGGTGAATCTGGAAAGCATCTAAATTCTAAATGACTAGCTGGCGTCAGGAATCATTCTTATATCGCATTTTAACCACTACAACTATTTAAAATTACAAATTAGGAACAGTAATTTATCCGTTTAGCACAATATACCTGACAATTTATTTACCAAAACAGGCAGCTCTAAAATTCTAAATTAAGGCAAAAAAGCGTTGCAACATAGTAAGCCATTGCCGTAAACGGTTATAAAGATTATATAAGGTAGTTAGTTCTAAAAATAAACTCAGTTTTATAGTTCCTGGTGCACCTGAGATGTGTTTTATGTTTCCTAAGCGTAAGCCAGCCGGTAGGAAGTCAAGAGAAACATCGCGTACACTGAGAATTATTGGAATAGTGAAATGCAGGCGAAATAGACATTTTAACATTTTTGTTTACTTTACAACAACAGTTGTTGAATATTGTCTGCTTTGGGTGTTTATAAAAAAATAAAATTATTTAATTTAATATAAATATAAAAATGTTGGGTATTTCTCTTATGGATATAATCAAAAATGAGGATATCCGCAAGAGAACCAAGGTAACCGACATAGCTCGCAAAATTAGCAAGTTGAAGTGGCAGTGGGCCGGTCACGTCTGTCGCGGGACCGATGGCCGTTGGACCAGACGAGTCCTGGAGTGGAGACCGCGTCTCGGTAAACGTAGTGTCGAACGCCCTCCAGCCCGATGGACCGACGACCTATGCAGGGTCGCCGGTAGGCGCTGGATGATCAAATCGAAGGACAGGGATGAGTGGCACCGTTTTGGGGAGCCATACGTCCAGCAGTGGACTGCGAATGACTGACGACGACGAAATATTAAAAATATTCAATGACTGAATGATGTAACTTTTTGAGTAACCATAATATGTTCACATTAATTAACTTTAAGGACGCTAAATAACTATGTGCAGTGAAAAATTTCAACATTCAATTACTTGCATGTAGTAATGGGCAATAGAATAAATGGAAAATAGTAAATTTTACTTTTAGACTATTTCACTTTAGCATTGTCTAGAGGCATGTTGTAGATTACATATTCCTTCAAAGCGTAATCCATATGACCAGTAAGTTCTGCGAAAAATGACTGATTTCATATAAATATAGACGAACGAACGCACTGACTTAAAAGGGATTTATTTTTGCTAAAACAGCTCCACACATTTATAAAGTATCTAATATGGATCATTATCTGAAATAAACAACACATATTCATGTAAATCGGTTAGGTTCTAAGGCCATGAAGAAGAAAGAAACAATCATCAAAAGTCAGGTTCATATTGTTACGAGTTACGGGACTCGAATTAAAATGCCGTTGGAATTACTATAGAATTTATTAGAACTATACAAACACGTACACAGGTACAAATATAACTGGACGCAACCAGTACAAACGTGATACACAATTCAATAACACCCACAAAGTCCTTCACTATATAGCTTATTGAATGTACCCACGTCTTGCTCGTATCGTTATCGTCGCGTGACTGGCTCACCCCTCCGTTCAGGCATTCCTGTACAAATACAAATACTCGACCGCATAACAATATTTTCCTAGAATCACACCTGGTTAGTGCCTATCATAAAGGATTACAATACACAATAGGCTGTTTTTATAATTACAAATTTTAAACACAAAGTAAACAAAAGAAGTCCAAATGCGGGAAGGTAATAAAATGTGTTTCTACAGGCGCAGATGTGCATTTTTTTTCCTTTGTCAGCATTTGGTCGTAACAATATTTATATATCTATTTGGATAGTGATCGAATTCTATATAGAGATTTACATCGTCTGTATTGCGGTGAATGCGTACCATACAATGCGTGTATCGTATAATTGGCGTCACTAACCTATATATAGTAAACATTACGACTCTACTCAAGGTCATTGGCCTTGATATTATCGGATCGGTTACAAGAGCAAGGTATGAATAGGTAAACTTATCATAATAGGAGCGCTCGATTCTGTTGTGCATTGATGCGAAGTCTATCTATCTCAGAATTATGTATCCGAAACATAGTAGAAGATTAATACTAGGACATGTGCCCATAACTCCGAGGGTTTCCTAAATATTAATTATAGGTGGCGTTACAGGTCTTATTTATTATAATTACAATTCTCACTCCTATTATGTGACATTTGTTACTATTTAAGTTTTCGGTATTAGTACACATTACTAAAATATTTGGTATGTTGATATACATATATAATACCGCGCTTAAAACCGTTAAATAAACTATTATTTAAAAGATTCCTTCAAATCTCACAAAAATAAAAACAATATTTAAGAGTTTTGGTAAAAAACAGTCATAAAACGGAAAAGCCTAGAAATCACTTCAGAATTAAAGAGCTTTTCAGGATAACGCTTTCTACCGAAAGATTGTTATTTCTAATATTCTTTTTCTATCCTCCAACATATTGTAAGGAAGTAGGTACAGTGTTTACATTTTTAGTCTTGCATACCCTAGAAGTAGTGATGGCTCATTAGTTTATTACAACATTAGTTAGGTTTTTGTGTAAAATTTATTGCGAATGTTATGAATATTTTATCTGTGCAGGAACGGAGAAAGAATACAAATTTCTTGCGGCCGGGTGGCCTGTCCTAAGAGGCGACAAAACAACCCACAGCCAGGTGGTAGGGCATTTGTCCGACTGGATGGCTACCACCCCTGGTTTAAAGTATGTCGCCATAACAACCTTGAGTTGTGTTCCGGCATCAGTGACCAGGTTCCAGTCTCCCTTAAGAGAGCAGCAGCGCATTTGTAGCACTTTTGATGTTGCAAATGTCAATAGGCGATGGTAACCGCTTTTCAAGTGGGCTGTCTGCCTGTCTGCTGAACTCCTGCAATAAAAAAAAATGTATTATGTGTGTTTTATATATAGTGTCGTCGTTTTTAAGTCAATTAATCTTTTTCTTTCTTTCTATTAGTAAAAGCGTCTTATTCCAATAACGTATGTTTTAATAATCTTAGAACTTTTTATGTGCACATGAGCATAAAACAAAGGAACACTGCAAATTATTTATTGGGCATACCACCGATTCAAGCAAAATGGCATACCCAGCAGTGCGACTTTTATATGTTAATATTATTAAAGAACTGGTAATACAAAACGTTGTAAACAATGTATCTCTACAATGTCGTTGAACTATGGAAGTCCTCGAATTATAGACCCAGACAGTCTGAAACAAAGGCATGATAACAAATCTACAATCCAGGCTGAGTCGAAACAACTATAAGCCATTTACATACAGTCCCTGGAGATGCACTGTTGTGATATAAGCTATCGAAGTTTTAAGTTAAATAAATAGAGCTCTTAATGCATACTGGTACTATAACACACGCAGCCGGAAGGTATATAACATGTATAGGTGTATTCGGCGCCAGGATACAAAATTCAGCCTCCCCCTCTCCACTAACAATAAAGTAGTATTTAATTTGTGTTTCATTTTTAAGAACTTTTAGCTATTTCTAAAAACTAATTTCCTTACTCATTTGTTATATCCGTCCACCTAACTTTTTATGTTACAGTTATTTTTGCTCAGAAATTGCTGTTTATGTGGATGAATTTTGACAGGAAGGTGTAGGTAGGTGTAGTCTGAGCGCGTTCTATTAGTATCTCATAACGCCCAAAATGCTCCGTCTGCCGTTCCACATGGCGACCACGATCGTTAAGGTCGTGGCGGAAACGTCACTAATGATGTCATTATTATCGATCACTCAGCGTTTTTAACGACCCATGTCAAGAGGTGGGTCAAAGTGATTAATTTTCTCTTGTGGAAAGTAGCCTATTTATTGGTGTTACACATTGATAAAATATATTTAAGTGTCGTTAGTCAGATCTTGAAAAATAATTATATTCTTTAAAGGCTTTATTTAATGAAGTCTATCGGTTTAAGCCACTTAGGCTCCTGCACCAGGGTGCCACGCACGCACCCCTTGCACCCTCGGATAAAGACGGCCCTGAATGCGTACATGTAATTTTTCATTTCTTATATTACGTACCAAAATAGCAGAAATGTAATTTGTTGCTTTAAAATATTTTTAGGCGCTTACATTAATGTTTATTTATAATTTTTACTAAACTGTTATTTTTGATCGGTACCTATTGCATACATAATATAAATTCAATATTAATAGTATGATTTATTAAAATCAGTTATTAAAGTCCCGTGGTCATTTTAGCAAAAATAGAATATTTTCGTTAATACCTAAATATAACTAAATGTTCTGAAGGTGTTTTACCTTCAGAATTCAATTACAAAGGAAAAACTTACAAAGATTATTGTTGAGGCGGCGCTGGATTTAGCGTTAAGCGAACTGTGTCAACTTTGCGGGAAAAGAAGTGTGGACAATTTGGATTGGGAATCGGAACGAGCACGCACTTACCTGGTTAATGGGAATGAAACGCGGCTCCTCTTCTCCACTACCCACTATCACACACACTTTATTGTATTTTATATTATATATGTATTTAGTTTATATATTTTAATATTAATTTATTATATATTATAATTGCGGCGCGGAGCGGGTTATTTTTAATATATTTATATAAATATATATGCGCATATATATGCGGGGCGATTTATTTTATAGTATTTTATGATATTTTATTTATTTACAGAGCGGAGCGATGTATTTAATTTTATGATATGTCAATGAGTGATTGAAGTGACGTGCGAAAAAGGGAATGCGCCGTCACATTTCGAGGAAGAATTTAATATGTTAAAGAAAAGTATTAATAGGTCGAAAGGAGGTTTACATGGCGGTACCAATAAATATAGTTTCCTTACTGTTCTGATAAATATATAGAAGCCTCTTCAATTCATGTTACAAATATCGAGATAGATCATAAGTAGTTAAATAATAAGTATATGTAGATACGACGTCAATGTTACGATCGAGATGCCGTCAAAAGCAAATTCACACCTGCAGCTCTGTAGCAACACATTTTATTACCTTTTCGGCATTTGGACTTCTTTTGATTACTTTGTGTTTAAAATATGTGATTAGAAAAAAGACCCATTGTGTATTGTAATCTTTTATGGCAGTCATTAGCCAGGTGTGATTCTAGGAAATTCGGTCACGCGGCCGAGCAGATATATTGCATCTGTGCAGTATAAAGCAATGCCTCGATTGATAGACGAGGCATTCAGGCGATACTCACAAACGGAGCAGGACTTGTGTACATTCAGTAATCTATTTAGTGACGGACTTTGCGCGTGTTATTGAATCGTGCAGTACGTTTGGACTGGTTGTGTTCAGTTATATTTGTACTTGTGATACGTGTTTGTATAGTTCTAATAAAATCTATAATCATTCCAACGGCATTTTAATCGGAGTCCTGCGGTTCGTAAAAATGCTACTTTACTAAAGGTTACTTGTATAACAGATGTGAAAACTTAATGAATTACATAAAACGGGAGGTGCGAAAATGTCACTTATTTGCTTTGGGTAATTGACATACTAATTACTGCTGGATTACGAGCACCTATTCGTCGATTGGTAGATTCGCAGAATAAACACTTAATGAAATTGACATATTTTCTATGGCCATTGGCAAATTTAAATATAATGTACTAAACAAACTTTTATGTGCGTCGTTTCTACCTTAATTCTATATTTGTTTTATATTTTATTACTATTTCTTTTACTACTTTAAAGTTGCAATGTTAGTGGTAAAACAAAATTTATTATTATAATAGTATTACACGCCGACAAAGTGAATACACACCTGTAGTTTATTACCTTTCCCGCATTTGGACTTCTTTTGTTTACTTTGTGTTTAAAATTTGTGTATTCGTTTAAGGCCGCAAGTGTGCAGATTACGTTTTCTTGGAAACTTCAGTCCACGATTGTTGCATTGAACACTTTAGTATAACACAATGCCCGAACGGGGGGGGGTGGGGGTGGGGGGTTGTGTGTAAAGCAATCAAGCGACGATTACGATACGAGCAAGACGTTTACATTCGATAATCTCTATAGTGACGGACTTTGCGCGTGTTATTGAATCGTGCAGTTTGTACTGATTGTGTCCAGTTATATTTGAACCTGTGTTATACGTGTTTGTATAGTTCTAACAAATTCTATAGTAATTCCAACGGCATTTTTAATTCGAGTCCCGCACTTGTAACAATAGCATGTCCTAAAAGAAAGTGTGAAAAGTGCTGTTGGATATCATATTAATTACATGTAGAATATAGTTAACATTATTTATAAAATATATATTGTATCTGTTTGCTATTCTTATAAAAAAAATACTATTAAACTTTATGCAAGTACCCATAACTTGTAGCTACATCTGAACACAAGCCCCTGATTTTAGTAAGTATTACTGAACTTTTTATCCAAGGTCGTCTGGGAGAAATAATATTAAGTTGCGAACTCTGTCCGTTGAATTAGATCCACAGCTTTAATAAGTATATTTTTCTTTTGTATTTTTACAGTGCCTATTAAAAGTAATATATTTCAAAACGTCGATCTAATATATTATTATTCAGGTTTACATTCAGCACCAACTGAAACGGCTTTTGGGCTGCAGAGGTGTTTCATTTTAAGAAATTACATTGTATAAAAAATGCAAGCTATCCAATTGTGTTGACATTTAAAATTGTGTAAAGATTTAAACGTATAAAAGCTGACAAGTATATATTTAAACACAATGAATTTCATGTGTATATCTTAAATCGCTCAAACGTAGCGCAAAGGCCATAGTACTTACCTACATATATGTATACCAGATTTCATGATAATCGGTTTATGTAGAGGGGCTACCAGGCGAATATACATACGCATGAATATCAAACCAAAACTTACTTTCACATTGAACATTAACGCGTATGTATCGTACAAAATTAGAAATTATTATGTTTTAAAATTACAAAAATGGAAAGTTACTTAATCATTTAATTTTTACTTTCCATCTGACGGACACGTAATATAGTTTAGTAACAAACTAATATTAAGGTTAACGAGTGATTATCCGGCTCTGAGTGTGACGGGAAAATTTAAAAAGCATTAAATAATAATTTCATTTGTTATATTATATACATAATAAAAAACAACGATGTATTCGTTTCAAAACGCCAAGGAAGAAATTCTAGAAACAGCATACAATGCCTATCTCTAAATCTGGTTATAAATTCGGAACGTTGTGACTGCTTGTATTTACCAAATAGTTTTCCCAGACAGGTCTATGTATACACTGATGTTTATGAGATTGAAAAACCCAGGTTAACGACTGTGGTGTAGTTACTTGTTGCAAGGTAATAACGGGCGGCCGCGCATGCGCTCTTACCCTCATCGATTTTTCTCACTTTGACAGTTCGACCTATGTTTTGAGCCACCACTCGCGTACCAACAACAAAGTAAACAGAAATGGCTTTAGATTTTTCTGCAACGTATAAACTGTTAGTTCTAGGCGATTCGAATGTAGGCAAAACTTGTATTGTGCACAGATATTGTGACGAAAGGTATTACGACATTTACATATCCACAATAGGTGAGTAAAAGCATTTATTTTAGTTTTACGAGCCTTTGTCAATGTGATGTTTTATATTAGTGGTTCTGTAGAAAGTTACCAATCCAATATTATCTATGTACTGTTAACTCAAAGAAGCAAGCAATAGACGATGTTGTAAAGAGCTATAAACCTAGGTACATATTTAATGTGACATTATTTAACGTGTAAAAAGTTGGTAATTTAATTACTTGCCTGGTCATTGCCTTTTTATTGCTACATTTTTAAGCAAGACCCACATTGAATGTGCTGTTAAAACGTAGTCAAATTGGTTTTTAATCGTCCAAATCAATTACACGGTACAAGGTCTAAATTTATATCGATTCTATTGTTGGTGCTGTAAAGGAACTAGACATAAGTCTATTGTAAATATTAATTTCGTTTTTTAAGGAAGTTTTTTAATCATGTTTTTAAGTACTAAATAAGCATTATTATGAAAAGTACTAGCTTTATGTATATAACTTATGTGTATATATATTATAGTTATATATTTATTATTAAAATATATGTAAGTAATCGTATAATAATTATGTATACCACCATCGCCATTCCTAATCAGAATATTCTTGCCACGGGTTGTCTGGAAGAGATCGCTTTTTAGCGATAAGACCGCCCTTTGTACCCAATTAGATTAATACTAGTTCGTAAGTTTTCTGTAATGGTGTACAATAAAGTGTTATCTATCTATCTAGGGTCACCCAACTCGGTATTGAAAAGCAATCGAAACATTTTATATCCGTTTTACTGTAATATCCCACGGGATACCAAAACAGTGAATTCTTTGAGGAAAATCCTCATGAATTCTTGTTTGTGTCATTTTATAATTTGTTACAGACTGATAGGTACTAACAAAGCCTTGAAATTAAGAGTGAGTCATAGCTGACGTAAAAAATGCACATTCTCTTATTGTTTGTAAGGTTTTGGTCGTTCTCAAACGCTAAATTATTTTTAAGGTGTTTTAATTTGTTGCCAAACTATAATATTATAACATTCTTAACATGCCGTGTCTGTACAATGAAGCTACTTACAAAAACAACCGGAATTCTATACTAATATATAAAGCTGAAGAATTTGTTTGTTTGCTTGAAAGCGCTAATATCAGGGACTACTGGTCTGATTTGAAAAATTGTTTGTGTTAGATAGGCCATTTATCGAGGAAGGCTATATATATTATCACGCTAAGACCAATAGGAGCGGAGCACCAATGAAGAATATTTCAAAATCGGTTTTTTTCCTATTCCACGCGGGCAGAAGCTAGTGGATTATATTAACGACGGAGAACACAATGCTTTTTCTTAGATTCTTGTCTGTTTTTTTCGGGATTCACGTCAAAACTACTGGGCAGATTTCGATGCGGTTTACAGTGATCGACAGTAAATCCTGAGACTTAAAATCTGCGCTACTTTTTATTCCTGGAATCCCGCGGGAATTTTTCTGGGAATGTTTTAAAAAGGCCAAATTAAGAAAAAACCAATGTGACTTTTTCACTCGTCGATAGATAATTAGCTTATTCCGACACAGTTTTCTCTAAAGCGATAGCTTACAATCTTTTTAAATGCAGTGGTACTTTGTGTTTCGAAAATCCCGCGGGAATTCAAGTCAAGCGTTGACGAAGTCGCGGGCATAACCCGCCATAACCTTATAAAAATAATACTAGCTTCTTGATGCCTAATAATTTTTAAAGAAATCATCTCGTTTTCATTATCTTATACTGGGCAAAGAGCTTTTCATATTCGCTGAAGCAAGATATTCAAGTAAAACGTATAAGAATAACTTGGATCATACATCTGGTCGTCAACATATTCTTTTGCTAATTAATTATTTGTAATGTTTACACTAATTAAATATAATAGATATATTTAGTTGTTAAAAACAAACTTAACCTCCAGCGATGTATCTTATTATATAGTTACATTGTTACATTTGTTAATTATAATTAAATGATTGTTAGTTATAGGGGCGGCACAATTGACTGCCTCTGTGATTGAGTAGACAAATAGCCGGTTTCTATATCTTGTTGTTCATTCACTTGCCCTACCATCAGTTGAGTTTTTACATGACTTATATGGAGCTTATGTCAAATTTTAACCGATAGTAAGGCAAATGAACGGTTAGTAAGATATAGGCACCGGCCATAAGCCTTTAGTAGCCGACATAACTAGAAAGCAGAGGCTCCGGGTTCGATTTCTGGCGTGGTAAATTTTGTAAACGATCTTTACGTTATTTACTATGGTCTGGAAGACTAGGATCGGCCCCAGAGTGGTCCCTTGTTTATTATCCCTAACGCATGCGTAACGTGCTTAGTTTGGGAATATGCAATGAACACTTATTGTATATAAAAACGTTTCTTGTAATTTACTTTAAAATCTCCTTAGACACTGGGTTGCCTGGAAGATATCGTTATAAGCAATAAGGCCACCCATTGTTCTAATGCAAATGTATCCATATCGATTGTCTAGATTATGGTGAACAATAAGAGTTTTCTTTCATTCATTCATTCTCAAACTAAGCAAGTAACGCTTACAAACATACGTTTGTCTGCAGGTTTAAAAATAAAAAAGTGTCCTTTCGCCTTGAGTTTATTTACTGGGAATTACTGGAAATCATTAATTTTATTCATTATTAAAATACAGACTTAAATTATGGTATATATACGAGAAATTCATCGCTCACAATTTAACGGTTCGTTTGTCGTGGTGGTGCTTGATTGTGAATTAAATTTTGTTTATCCCTTAACACTAATCGAATCGTATAAACTGTCATTCTAAAGACCGCTTTTAAAGTTAAATATTTTAAGGCTGTTGCAAATTTATATTAAAACGCTTTATTTTACCTTTTGCTCTAATTATGAAAATTTCGTGGCCGAGGGAGGATTAGTGAAGGAATAAAAGTTCATCGCCTCCATTGCCTTGGTAACGTATAATGGATTTAAAAAATATACCACGAAACTATCCTAGAGATATATGTCCAATTTAACACATATAATATATTAGTGGTATGAGATATCTTTCATTCCAGTAGATTAATATAATCCAATGCAAATACAATAATAAAAGCAGTTACTGCAGCTTCTGGGTACCTTGCACACAGAAAACGGTTTTAAGTTATAGATAGAATATAAATTGGGAGGTATAGTTGCAGAGCGCTTGTATTAATTATGAACAGATCCGAATTTTTTTAATATACTTAGTTTAGAAGGCTAAGGCGGGAGCGAAGCGAGGCACCCTAGCTAATATTATTTGTTACGTTACGTTTTCTTAATTTTATATCTATACTAATGTTATAAAGAGGAAAGATTGTTTTGTTTGCATTGAATAGGCTCCGAAACTACTGAACCGATTTGAAAAATTCTTTCACTGTTGGCAACCTTTTTTTTTGACGCGGGGGAAATACATTTCGCACACTACCGGGTTCCTTTACTAGTGATTAAACCAAAGCGACGAGAGGTGACACCACCAGTGCTTGAGAATGCCCCGGGAAAGGCAAACTCACTTCGTTAACAGGGGTGAAGACTCCTCTGCTCTCTAGATGGTAGAGGGCCTCTGTAACTTTTGGCAAGCTACACTATCCCAGGGTGACATAACCTATATTATATTTGCAAAAAAAATAATTTTGAATTTTTAATTAAATTTCCGTGCGTTCCGGGCGGCCGCTAGTAATTTATATTTTATGATGTATTTCAATTTAAAATTGAACCAGTTTCTAATTTAACGCAAAAATCCATCTGTTAACTTTCAGGCATAGATTTCAAACAGAAGATAATAAACTTAGACGGAGTGCCTATCAAGCTTCAGATTTGGGACACAGCTGGCCAAGAGCGGTTTCGCACCCTCACTACTGCGTACTATCGCGGCGCCATGGGCATAATTCTCATGTACGATATCACTAATCTCGAATCCTTCAATCACTTGTCTTATTGGTTGAGGAACATTCAAGAGGTAATGAGTATTTAGTTTAGTTTGTACTATGTTCACGTTTGTCTTTTAAATTACAAAATCACCTTAAGTAATCTATTTCAGATAAGTTTTAATTGTTTTAGGAGAAATTTTGTATACATACAATTATAGAATTGAAAAGTTAATTGAAATATAAAATAAGATGCAGTAAAATATTGTCTTCTTCTTAATCATTCACATAGCTTTTTATATTTACTATACAATCGGTGTGATGCAGTTGGGCGCTAGTCTTGCATAGCACCATAGGACCAATATTGGCATTTAGAACCAGCGACGTTGTCAACATACACATGTAAAGTACTGTACATACCTAATCTAAATTCAAGTTCAAATATTAATTTCAACTTGTTTGCAATAAGGATGTAGGTAATGTTCTATACTAAAACTTTTGAATTTCAATTGAAAAATTCCTCAAACAAGATTCGTTCCGTTATTTTTTTATATGGAATAATAAATAAACAATAAATATAATGCCTGTTTTAAATTAGATCTACATTTTATTTGAATATTTCAGTATGCATCTCCGGACGTAATTAAAGTATTAGTCGGCAACAAATGTGACGTACATGAAAATCACAGGGCAGTTCCAAAGGAAAGAGGCCAGAAGGTAAGCATAGTTTGTTTCTAAAATGTTAGATTAGATACATACATAATTATAATTATGCCTATTTCAGTCCTAGTAGTTTAATGGCTAACGCATACGGTTCTAAAACTCAAACAATGCGGATTCGAATCCTGTCCGGAAAAAGTGTGCACCACTTAGGCAGTTTTCTGACCTACTGTGCATATTGTTACCGGTACCATGTGCTGATGGAAAGAAAGCACCGTGATGATACCTAAAATCAAGATAAACGACGTGTCAATGACGCCAAGTTGTCTGTAACACGCGTAGCGGGTATACTGTTCCTTCCTCTAAAAATCTGGGAGGCCTCAGCCTAGCAGTGGAACAACTATGAACTACTTAACAAATGCTATGAAAATAACTTTCATTCAGCACTGTTATGAATGTTAATTGCGGGTTGTTTCGTATTTAGTAGACATGAAAAAAGCAGTCTTGTTACCACCGACAAGTAGTCGAACAGGCCGAATACTGAATGCTGACACACATGTTGTACATTCATACATTCTACATATTTAGTATCATAAATTTAAATGAATACATGTAAAAGTTTTTCACCTGCTTCATTCACGTAAACTCCGAGGTTCAAAGAATTTCAAGAAATCAGCCAAGTGCGTGTCAATCTACAGATAGAAATGTGTTCCGTAGGTATAGGTGAATATCGTTATGGTTTTTGAAGATCTGTCTAACTGTACCCTACATGTCCGGTGTACACTGAATTGAAAAAATTCTGATCTGATACATGGCGGGTAACTGTAACTTTTTATTATTAATTTTGTGGCATGTATTAGAATAAGAGAATACAGAAGTAGACCAATAAAGAGATAGATGAATTGTGTGAAGGATGATATGATGATTTGTAGTGTGACACAGGATGTATGTCAGAATAAAAGAGTGTGGAAGTGAAGGACATATTATATAATAATATAGACACAACCGTTTTAAATGACTATGATATCTTTAAAAGTATGGAAGTGTATGGTGTTATTTAAAAACGATTCACGTGGTAAAAACAAATTTATACTAAAATATACTAAAGCCATAATGATAATATTTTTCCAGATAGCAGACGACTTTGACATGCCATTTTTCGAGGTGTCGTGTAAAAATAATATAAATATAGAGGAAGCCTTCTTGACGTTAGCCAGGAAAATAAGAGAATACAGAGACAACAAGGTGAGCGCGTTTAAATTAAAATACCAATATGAAACACGGATCTGGCTTTATTTAGAAAATAACGTGGTAAATTATTACATTTTATAGCTTATGTAACCCATAGTAGCTAAGTGGTAAGTACCTACTTGCGTCACACACTCGTCTTTCAAATAACACCGCCTTACCCGGGAAGTATGCATCTATGCTGGGGCAGCACCTGCGGTAATGTTACAATTATAGGCCGTTTCACGCAGATGTGGCGACGGATGTAATGTGTTGCGATATTGTTTTTAATTGTTAACGTTAAATATTGATAGATTACGTACTTATGTATGTACACTATTAGATAACGGCGTTAATTTTAACGCTTTAAATAAGTCGCATCAGGCCACAGTCAATACCTTTAATATTATAATTGGAGAGGCCCTATCATTAGGATGTATTCTAACTTCATATCCATATTGTCACAATTACTACATGCTGATGGTAAAGGAAAATATAGTGAGGAAACCTAGACCAATATCCAGTTTCATACATCATTGCATATACCGGTGTTTGAAACTTGCAAATCTGTTTTGGACAAGATTATTTCCCAGAAAACGGGGTACCGAGCCCAGCAATAGAATATAGGCTGATACTATCAATTGCATACTGTAAGAAGCATATGTTCTTTGTAAATTCTTAGGTTACGTGAATTGCGAAATATTATATTAGATTACATACATACACATACCATTGGTAACGGTCAACTTATGTTTCACTTACATACCATACTATAGTATTCATATTCATTCCGATATATGCAGTCTTTGGAAGATTGTTCGTTGTTTCTTCGCTATCTTAGATGTGATATGAAATTATAATATACAGTATTTAAGATAATACAGGCTAATTTTTAACTCGAAAAATAAAAGTTCCGTCGAAAGATAGCTCGTAAATTTAGAGAAAAAGTGGCTGTAATGAAAATATATGAAAAAATTATTTCTCTCATTTTGTAAGTAAATATATTAGATGTACATCATGATGACTTTTGCAACCATAAATTTACGTAATATAAAATATGTAACACGTAATAGGTATATTTCCAAATTTCTCGAAAAATGAAGGTTTTTATATTTGTGACGAAATATCCACTCTTAGGCTGGTGTGCACAGACTATTAACCGATGGTTAAAATAAAATAATCGCCAAAAATGTATGGAAAAACAGTAATTATTTTTGGTTAACCGTCGGTTAAATTACGGTGCACACTACCCTTAGTGGTTTAGCTATGTAATTTTAAAAAGAGTAGATTTCAATAAACATATTTTGTATCCCAAAACTCAAAACCCATTTAACTTAATAATATTAGTTAATATAGATCTCGTTCAAGTTTTCATTGAAGGTAATAAGCACTTAAGCACCATTACCTTGAATATTTTCACAATGTTCTACTTTATAATTCAAACGTGCAAGGCAATTTTGCCACCTATTAAATGAACTATAAGAAGTATGGTTATAGTTTTGGATCTTGCTGGTTCATTCATTATAGGATTGTCTAGTCGTCCGTTACCGGACGACTAGATACTTCCTTAGTTTTTATATATTTAAAATTTTCATTCCTCAGTTATATGCATAGTGGCTACCCTATTTTTTCAATTTTACTACAAACTACAAAGTTTTTAGTAATGATGTAAAATAAAGAGTTATCTCTTTAGAATAAGTATGTTGAACACTTCTTTAAATATTAATTTTATTATGATTTGTTGTGGACTGTAATTATTTTAATTATTATAGAAAAATGCACGTGCGTGATATAATGACGATTTTAATAATAATGGAGGGAAAACAGAAAAAAATTAAAGAACATCTATGTTCCAAATTTAAACATAGATGAAAAATGGACATGACGATTTTATACGGATATATTGTTATCAAAGTATCTACAGAATCGTAAAAGTTTCTAATAAAGCTGCGTATCTGCTTCGATAAAATCTCTACAAATATAGCAATGAATTTGAATTTTAATATTGCTCTCATCACAACATTGTTTTTTTTCAGGCGGATGCATTTGAACTTAAAGAACGTGATAACGTGATTAAACCATCAGAATCCGAAACAGACGTTTCAAAGTGCAGCTGTTAACCTCACCAATGTGTAATGAAATCTTCGTGCTGTGCGCATAGTGCACTTCTAAAACGTAGCATTGAGTATACCGTCTTTTTTACATATAATAGGCATGGAAGAAAGAACTAGGAATTACAATCGCCCGGTGAAGAATAAAACTAAAAAAAAGCAGTAACATTCTTTTGGTGGCCGGCAACACAGTGCCAGCACGTATAATGTTAAAAATGTCCTTAGGTGACTCTTGTACTCCAGCAGAGTTCTATAAGCGTTACCTGTTTTGCGTTTTGATACAGATAACACTACTAGGTTTTCAACGAAACTTTATTTTATATTACATAGTTTTTTCAGTTGGTTTTTCTTCTACATTTGTTTCAACAATTTAACTTAATTCAAGTTTTGATAAATTTGGTCTAAAAATGTGTTTTAAATAAAATAATCAAATTTTGGTTCCAAGCCTAGTGGTCCTTATCTACGTTAAAACGCAAAAAGACTAAGCATCCTCTAAAAAAGTAGGATTTATGCACTTTTTTTAGTTACCAGAATATTATATTGGTCAATTGTTATTCTTAGTACTTACTGTTTTTCCATGTTATAGGCAAACAAATCTTAGGATCAGGTGTATTAACTAAATCAACAAAACAATCGCTACGCATAACGCTCTTACTTACCTACACTTTATTTGAAGTTTAAGTAATTAGTCACATAACTGAATATTGGCAACATTACCTGTTATTGCCTTATATCTAATCCACAAATGGGAGTTTGAAGGACAGTGATTATTTTATTATTATTTTATTGCAGGAGTTCAGCAGCCAGGCAGACGGCCCACTTGATGGAAAGCGGTTACCATTGCCTATGGACATTTGCAACACTAAAAGTGCTACAAATGCGCTGCTGCTCTCTTAAGGGAAGGGGACTGGAACCTGGTCACTAATGCCGGAACACAACTCAAGGTTGTTATGGCGGCATACTCTAGACCAGGAGTGGTAGCCATCCAGTCGGGCAAAAGCCCTACCACCTGGCTGTGGGTTGTTTTGTCGCCTCTTACGACAGGCCGTCTGGGCGCAGGAAATTGTATTCTTTCTCCGTTCCTGCACGGATGAACTTAAGATGATTAACTTAAGAAGTACCTAATGAAAATGAATCCATTTGTCGTCAGATCAATAATGATTTCTGATTACAGAAATTAATATTTATAATTTTAATGACTAAAAATGGCGACTAACATATTGTAAGAGTTTTAAGAATGAAAATCGTCCAGTAAAAAAGGCGAGCACGAGAGAGATATTTACATTGTGGTTTGGACGTTTTAGTATTTAAACATCATTTTATATAAATATATCATTATATAGGTAATTAAAAACAATAATAATAGTATTTTCTTAAGTTTTCGCGACTTGTATACATAATAAAACTACGTTTTAACGATTTTAAGCGCGGTAATTTATTTGATTTTGGTTATTCCGACGTTTCGGCCGCTTTTCAATGGCCGTGGTCACGGACGACAAAGATGACAATTGTCGACGAGTATTGTTAAAGTTTTATACAACGTCGGAATAACCAAAATCAAATAAATTACTGCGCTTAAAACCGTTAAAACGTAGTTTTATTGACAACAATAATAAAATAAAAACATCTATTAAAGAACGAGCGAAAGATTAATAAAAAAACGGACAACGATCGAAAAGCTAAATAATGAACTGTTGCACCATTTCGGCGTCCCTAGATCTTATTATTCACTAGCCCTACCATCGGTTGAATTTTACATTACTTGTGCTTATGTCAGATTATAACCGATAGTAAGGGAAATGAACGGTCGGTAAGATATAGGAACTGGGCCTTAGAATTAAAGAGCTTTTATTTAGGTACATATTTTACTGGGCGATAGTCATTTTTATTTTTCTTCTTCCATAACGGGTATGGTATGTTAAGCGGGTGACAGAATTGTGAGTAAATATGTTATACTTAGAACTCGACGATTTTTTCGCCTGTATATCACCTGAAGTAGGTGAACTTTCAAAGCGAAGATCATCGAGTGTTAAATACAAGTACTTGCTCGTACGTCTATTACTCACTTTAAGATAAAAGATATTGTTAATTCTTACTTTGTTTTCGTTTTGTAGAAATTTTATAAGAGTCAAGATACGGAATAGGTGAGTTTTTGTATAAAATTTGCTGCGGTTTTAGATGAAACGAATTATTATAATATCTACTAAGCTTTGACCAAATAACTACAAAATGTCATCTATAGATAAAGTTAAATTTAAATTCTAAAAAGGTATCTACACTAAAGAAAAGCGAAGTGTATTTTTTCTACTATTCTTTCTAAATATGTCTCTGATTGATTTTTGTGTATGGGCAATGTCAATATTTCATCAAAAAGGTTATCATTTTTTTTAAGAATCATGTGACCTTGTTGATAATCTAAACTCTATACTGAAACATATTTTATCGAACTGCCCACTAGAACTTGTTTATTTGGCGTCAGTCAAAGACTATTCATGAAATAGTGGTTAAATACAAAAATCGTGCAGAGACTTATTTATGTAGAAATAATTTTTAAAATATCTCTCCGGGCTAGATTTGATTAATCAAGCATGTTAATAATTTCCTATAATTAAATATGTAATTTCTCAAGAATTGAATTACAATAAACTCCTTTAGGCTTTACTGGGCTTCAGCTCATAAAAGTATACACCTATTTTATAAGCTAGTAGTGAACTAATGTTTGCTTTATGCATTTGATGTGCATCGCATATAACAATTATTTATTATAATATCAGTGACAATGACAATGCGATTTGTACTTACTAAATAAACTATTTGTAAAAACCCTTGGGTCAAGACGGAGATATGAATGCTTTTAAAAAAATTAATACATTTATAGGAATATTTTATGATAGCAAAGACATAAAAATAAAAGAAATAATATAAAAATATTCACGTCTCGTAATACATAGTAGAGACAACATCACCCTATCTCGCTAAGCGAGTAGAGATAGAATGCGCGGTTTATTAAAAATAATATGGTTTAAAAAAATTCTCATTAGCAATATATTATTCCTATGTGGTGACTCCACTACAATATAATGCTGTCAAAACTAACTAAAGATTAAAAGTCCATTATTTTGTGCATGTAAGAAAAATACTAAGAATGAAAATCCCTCTTTAAAATGTACTTATAATAACTCTAAAAATGTCCTAAATTCTACATCGCTAGATGGCGCTAAAGCTTATATTACTATTCTCGTGTTTTGACGTTTTCTTACTTATACCCTTTCCAAACATTTATGTAACTTGGCAGCTCGATGACGGTTCAATTAGTAAGTCCTATTGCGTCACCGACTAGATTTGTTTTAAAAATTGAATTCATTTATAAATAAGTTTTAACCAATTTATCTTATCTATATATTTTGCTAAAAAATACTATATCATGTAATAAATATACCCACAATTCAATGAACATATTTAAAATATAATAAATAAGTAAAAGTAAACGGCAATCATAATAATTGCGGTTTTATTTTTCTTTAAAGTAGAACAAATGTTATTTTCAAATAAAATTTTACTTTCGATTATTTAAGTATAGTGTCGATGGTTTAATAATCTGTGCGTTACACGACTTCAGAACATTACTATTATGTCACCCACAATAACAAAGTACAACAATTGTCATTTGTTCCATGTGGGCTTGACGGTCAAAAAATGTGAACTTGATAGACGTGCAAACGTCAAAAGTAAAATAAACGCTTGGAAACGGTATAAAACATAAAACTAAATAGAAACATGCAAAACAGTAAATAAAGTGTTATCTTTAAGATAAAATACAACATTATCAAAAATTACAGTTGTGTGAATAAAATAGTTGAATTGTTTTATTATTTATTTATTATATTGTATAATTTAATCGATGTATAACATTTATCTGATGATTAAAAAATATACCGTTTTAATTCATATGGACTGAATTGGTATAAAAAATATTTATTAAATAGGTAGTAAAACCTCAAAAGGCGAGAAGAGCACGAGATAATCAGTGTGTCTAGTCGTCGTGTAGGATAAAAAGCTTTCGAGAATTAAATTTCTTTACTGGGTAATTCTCGTTTTTAGTATTTTTTACGCTATCTACTTGAAAAATTATTACCGACTTACTACATACAACACGTTAAATATTGAAGTGGGATTTTTATTGCAAGTGACGTTTCAGTAAATATATTAATTTTCAATAGGAACAAACCAGTGATCTCTATTATTACTAGACACCATGCTATATCATTTAATTATTGTGCCTGTTTGGCTGACGTCATTTTGGCGCTGATACTCAAGAAGCTGAGTACGAGGGTCCACAAGAACTAAACATTACATACGTGCTTACTAATATTAGTTTCAGAGACGGTCGCAAGTGGCGCTTCAATTCTTCGCTAAAATATGCTTGCCCTGTATGCTGGGACTTCATCTGCGTTAGTGTTAAAGATTTAGGCTGTGGCCGAATGATTTTTATTCGAATCGTTACATTAACGCATTAGTGTTTATACATACGTTATCTGTCAATATTTAACGTCATCAACAGTGTCGCATCTCAAATAAAGCATTAAACCTATTGCCATATCTGCGTGAAACAGCCTAAATCTTTACACTTGAGGCTCCACCTGAAAACAGGTGGCGTCAATGCTTGACGTATATAATACAAATGTATGGGAATGACATGATACTTAGCGTAACGATATAACATTCCCATACTTTCCTTTATATCTTAGCGCTAATGCCTCTTGTCAATATGACCTTATCATTTACTAGCGGTCCCGGCAGACATTATCCTGTCTTGGAACACGATTATTTAAATTAAATAAAATCTGTGTTACTCAGGGATTATCTAACGTTGAAGGAATTTTTGAATTCGATCCAGTAGTTATGAGTTTATTGGTTACAAACATACAACAATACAAATATTTCCTCTTTATAATATTAGTGTAGATATACAGCAGTTAGTCTAGTTATAATATGAGGTGAGTGGAATAAACCCATTCCATCGCTACATAAATATATAAATACCCTAGAGCACTGAATGAGCCTTTAATGCAGGTATGAGGTTATAATAAGCCTACGCAAATTCTCGTTTTGCTCAGAAAATAATGTTAGTAATTAAGAATATAGTCGCAAATCAATGTAATATGGTATCTAACGAATTTAAGAAAATTAATTAGAAAATGTCGAATTGATCTTAGATGAATTTGTTATAAAATAAAAATACATAAAATGCAATCCCATCAGCAAGTTACAGTTAATGTGATTATAATGGAGATGTTTTAGTGATCAAAATATTTTATAAGTAAAATTGATCAGTGGGCAAGTCTCTGGAATAGCTGCAAACTTTTAATAAACGGATATTAGAAAATAAGTTACTGCACAGCTTTCTGCAGAGAAAAATTAACAAACAGCAAGCGTTATCTTAGAGATAAAGTTTGGTATAAAATCCTAAAATTTGTAATTTTTAGTTCATATTATGTTAATTAAGTTTATAATGACCGTTAAAAAAATACTTGGATGACAATTGTACGGTAAAAACAACTCTTAGAAGACATAAATTTTCACGCCTAAGATGGTGCCACTATTAATTATTTTTCCGCTTTTTGACGCTGTATTATCTATTTAAAATATATTTTTTTTAATAAAAAGAACATCTTCATGAATTTCAATCTTTGATTAATTTAATCTAAAATGTTTTAGGTAATAAAATGTCTAAAACTGGGAAAAGAATGAGCTGGATGCCATCTTAGTGACATAGGATTCAGGAACTTTTCAAATAGGTACATGTTTGCTTTTGTTGGACCATTGTTATTCGCAGTATTATTCTTGCATGACAACGTTTTATGAGTTAGAGAGTATTATTGTTTCGTAGAATATGATAGCCTATATTATAAGCCTGTAATTTTATTTTGACGTCAATAAAACCTGAATGAAAATACAACGAATCACTAATATTTCATTTATTGCAATAATTTCATCTCTTGTAACATTACTTACAGTAGTATTGTTTAGATTCACTAGAAAAATAATTAGGTATATGTAACTAACATTCACATCTGCAGAAGATACTAGAAATAACAATCGCACGGTTAAAAATGTAACTCTGACAAAGTCCATCGCATTATTAAGCTGTGAAATTTCATAACCTAGCAAGTGCATTAAAGAAATTTTACACCACAAGATCAAAAAAAATGTTATGAACGCAACAATATACGATTTTAAAACTATCTATGAAGCTCATTAGGGAATGTACCCATACTACGTAACTTATTTTTTACCCCCCTCCCCCCTCTAGTTTTCACGTAGTAATACATAAATATGGTTTTAAATCATTTTTTTGCAAAAATAAAAATTGCTCATTAACCGTTTAAAAAGCTCTAAACGCTGCGCGCCACGCCATATTTGAATGTAGCCCGAAAAACCGCGAGATTTCCCTGAACGATATTGACTACGAGACGAAAACCTAAGCCCCCCTCCCCGTTACCAAGCGTTATATTTTGGAGACCTACCTCCCCCCTGAACGTGTCACGTACCTAGTATGGGTACGTTCCCTTAGGAGCGATATCAGGTTTTTTAAATGCACAATAAACAAACACAAGCATGCCTGTAAGACAATAAATGCATAAACTTAGTCCTACTTTCGTAGACTGCTACAGGTCTTTCTTCTCATTCGTTTCGATATAGAACAACATCGCTAGACTTTTAACCAATTGTTATTATATTAACACATGTTTTTTAGGAATTTACTCCTTAAGAATCGATTTTCATATAAGGCCCTCAGTAAGATATTTTATAAGGAGTTAAATTAATATAAGCGTTAACTCAAAAGAATTAAACTCCTGTCAGAGCTGACACTTTTTTTTATTACAAATGAATTAGATCATTAAATAATAAAGAAACTTGAAATATACTTTCTTTCAATTGTGATAATCTTAATCTGCTTTATGATAATCAAATATTGGTTAATATTCTACTGGTGTGGTTGTAGCGTCTTCTCGAAAAGTAGGATTATTTACTTGTTAGTTAAATAATCCTACGATTAATTAGGATTTGTTATAAACTACATTTTTCACTGAGTGATTTATCATATTTTACATTCTTCTCCTATGTCCAGGCTAATCACATTAGGAGTGACAACTTTTTTACACTAGCACAACTAATCTAACGTTAGTTATTAACAATTCTATGTATAAAATAAAGTTTTACTACAAAAAATATTGTTTTATTTAATTCTTTCACGATGATTTTACTGTTGTTAGAAGTATTCTAGTAATTTCACAATAACAATAGTCTGCATGAATACAGAGCTACATCTCGCTTGATAGAAGTCTCACGTGACAAAAAGGCTGGACTGTTCTTGCGGCAACACATTAGCGTTGCCATCCAGCGCAGGAATGCGGCCAGCATTTTGGACACGTTCCCAACCGACGGCGATTTGGGATTTACTATTTGTAATAAAACTACGTTTTAACGGTTTTAAACGCAGTATTTTATTTTATTTTTGTAATTCCGACGTTTCAGCCACGTTTCAGTGGCCGTGATCACTCGCGATCGCAGACTTCGTAACCTTGTGTGCATGTCAGCAATGTGTTATTTTACCCTTGTTTTTTTGCTCCCTTTGTTTGCCCAATATAATAATTGAAATATGTTTTGATTGAAGGTCGCCTGAGGATGTGTACAATTCTGTCTGTGACTCCCTTGATGTAGGGTAGGGTAGCAGGGCACCGCTCAACTGAAGGTGGTTTGGGGCCTTTGTGACATTGGTGTGGAGTCTTCAGCTGATTGTGTTGTATGACTCGCTTGACATGCTGAAGCTCTCCAGTTACATGGTTCTCGTCACAGATGTTTTGTGCTCTCTGAAACAAAGATTTGCCTATGGTAGCTAACTGACTAGGATGGTGGTGAGACGAAACTAAGGTATCACCTGTATGGGTAGGTTTCCTATAAACTGTATGACCAAGAGTACTGTCAGGGTTCCTTAGGATGAGTACATCCAGAAAAGCTAATTTATGGTTTGCCTCTAGTTTAATAGTAAATTTAATGTTACTGTTAATGGAATTGAGATGATCTAGAAATGCAGAGTTTTTGTAGTTTGGGAGGACGGTAAAAGTATTGTCTACATACCTTTTATACATCTTCTGCTTAGCCGGAGCGGTATCCAGTGCCTTCTGTCCGAAGCCTTCAAAGATACCGGTGAGCCCACGGTTACACCTATGATTTGGTTGTAGAAGCTGCAGTCCCACACAAAATAGTCCGATATGAGGCAATGTTTGAGTAGGTCTGCATATTCCTCAGGCATGTCAATATACATTTAGCTTCCTTTTAACAATCTCAATACAGTCTGCCACTGGTAGCTAAATGAGGAGTGGACATCAAAACTGACTAGTACTTCATCCTCAGCCAATGTCAAATTTTCAATTGCACTGATTAAGTCGAAGGAATCCTTGACATGGTAGGGTGTGCTGCCGTGGAGATTCTTGAGTGGCTTCACTAGATGTTGTGCCAGTCTGTATGTTGGTGAGTCAAGCTGGCTGACTATAGGGCTCAAGGGGATGTTGTTTTCATAAAGTTTAGGTACTATTTGTATTTATTTTGGTAAATTGTATTTAATAAAGTTGTTATTTTTTTTTATTGCAGGAGTTCAGCACACAGGCAAACTGCCCGCTTGATGGAGAGCGGTTACCATCGCCTATGGACATTTGCAACACCAAAGGTGCTACAAATGCGCTGCTGCTCTCTTAAGGGAGACTGGAAACTGGTCGGTAATGCCGGAACACAACTCAAGGTTGTTATGGCGACATACTTTAGACCAGGGGTGGTAGTCATCCATTCGGGCAAATGCCCTACCTACCACCTGGCTGTGGGTTGTTTTGTCGCCTCTTACGACAGGCCGCCCAGCCGCAAGAAATTGTATTCTTTATCTGTTCCTGCACCAATTAATTTTTTTTTAATAATATTACAGAGAAAAATCATTCAAATATTATGTTTGTGTATGAATTAAAATTTCTTTAATTTCAGTTTACAAAAATCAATAAGTCAAGCCTTTTTTCTTTCTTTTTGCCATGCTACCATTTTCATTCCTTACTGTCTCCATTTTTATTGGCTTTTGTTCTTTTTTAACCTTAAAAGCTAAATGATCCTCTGAATTAGATTCTAGTTCAGTTTTAATATTCATCTCTTCTGATTCAACTTCAGAATTACCTTCTAATTTCCTGGAAATTAAAATATGATAAGTGCTAAACATTGGCAATTTATTTTTTCTTTCATCAGACAAACATATTGCATACTAGCCATGTCTGCTACTTTTTTCACAATTGGCTTATACTTTGTTACTTCTGTACACTGCAAGATATCGAAATGGAACACACAAAATCTTAAAATGTCGTTTTAATCCTTAAACTCTTATTGGAAGACTTTGGCCCATGTTGGAATATATTTGAAAAAAACTTTCAGACAGAATGAGAGATAAAGATTTTGTAAATCGTCATTTATGATTGGGCATTATATAAATAGCAGTTTCACTTGAATGTTGGCATTCAATTTTAAATTAAAGACAAGCACTTCAATTTATACAAATATAGAAAGAAGATTCCCAAGTCAATCTAACAAAGCATGTTATGCTTATATTATGAAACAGAAGTCTTCAGAGCATCAAAAAGCTGGTGGACTTCCTGGAGGAGATGGGCTGGATGGAGTAACCTCTCATCCACCCTCAAATGCAAAATAGGCTCTATCTCATTGAGTTGTGGAAACTGCCCACTTGCAGTTGAAGATAGAAGATGGGTGTCATACAACAGACAAGTCTTAGTGCATACTCTAGACCAGGATCACTTGGTACCACAATGTGCTTGCTGTTTTATTACTTCTTCCACATATTCCTTTATTTTTTAGGTATTTTAAAACCAATATATATAAAAGGTTGTTGTTCAAGGTTGGCTGAAAAATATTGAGTATTACAATGTGGCTTGAACTCGGGAGAACTTGTGGCTTGAACTCGGGAGAACTACATCTGGGATAATCAGTTGCAATACACAGATAAGTCGGGTAATGATGTAAAGTTGTATTTTTTCTTTTAGGTAGCGAAAGCTTATATATTACTTTTGATAAAGTACAATTTTTTATACTTACACAGATATTGTTTTAGGTGCTTGTATTACTTTTTCCAATATCACGTCAGGAATATCGCTCTGCCCAAAGTTAGTTTCATATATATTGTGCTTACTTGAATAAACCTCATCATCAAATTTATCAGTTTTACCTGAATCTGTAAAATATTTAAAGGTACTAGTGGTCGCCCGTGGTCGAAATTCGACCATATTAATTAATTTGAATTATAAGTTGACAGATTATTAAGGTTGTTGTCAAAGACTACTTCAATAATCACAGACTTTACCAAGGCTATTGTTAAATTGACTTTAACAATAAACAAACGAGTATATATGCCTGTGTGTATGTCAAATACATCATAATGTGTGTAATTGTTTTTATTGATTTAATATATTTTTTGTGCATAATTAAAAAAAACAAAATTTCATACTCCTCCATCCGTGCAATTTTCATAAAGTTTGTGCTGTGTTTTTGCTTCACATATTAATATGTAGATTTAAATTATCCATATTTATTTTTATCCCAAATAGTCAGCTCCTTTGGAACTTAGCTTAAAACATTGTTTTTTTAAATAAAGTGTTGCTCTTAGGTACTTACACAGGATGTCGACATTTTGTACCCTATATTTACTTATCTCCTTATCCTTATCTTTAAGCAAATTCCGTAGTATAAATTGGCTTGTGCGTAAATCTTTGACTGTTTTTAACAATAGTTGTGTTACATGTTGAAAATACTGCAATAAAATAAATATCTTTAGTTTAAGAAGGATATTCTGCTACCTTTCTAAAGATTACAACCACTGAGAAATGTGAAGATTAACAGTATTTCATATAAGAATATAAAACAATAAGCTATATTATATTTATAAAGTGCATTTTCCCTTTTAATTATATTGCATATAATTATGACGGATTAGAAATGAGGTTACATAGTTACAGTTTATATAGAGCAGAAGGGCTGAAAACATTTAAAAAATATAAGTAATGTATTAAAAATATTTAAAATTTAAAAAATAAATCTGTGGTCAAGCAATTGCATAGAAACCTCTATCACCATAAAATTTAAACTAAAAAAAATATTTAGAGTCAAATTTTTACCACTAATTGGCATCTGATACAAATAAAACAGCTAGACAGTTTCAAAGGAACTTAAAAAGAAATCTATGCCACAGAATATGTAATATATAACCAACACCTTAAAACAACCAATTTTGTTATCATCGGTCAATAATCAAGGCTGTAAGGAAGAAACAAAGTTAATTTCAAATTTATATATATCAGTATGACCAAGTTTTATTTTTGAATTAATTATTGTAAACCATTTGAGATTAATAATCTTGATACTCACATATTCTTCATTTTGTTTTCTAAGTTTACAACCTTCTAATTTAAACTTAAATTCACCAAGAAACATAAACAGTGAAATTGACATTGTACTTTTGTCATCATCTATTTTGACCTCTGATTTTAGTTTTTCAGGTTCAGAGAACATGTTTATTCCTCTTTCTAAAAGCTTATTATCATCATCAAATTCAAGTGTTGCATTGCTTTTCTGTAAACATAAAAAATTATATCATGTTAATATGTGTTAAAAATACAGACACCAACCACTTCTATTTGATACTCTAATGAAATATACTTGATAAGAGTGATAGTAATAATGTGTACTAGCCATAAAAAACTACCAGCCAGCCCAGTTACTAGGGCACTAAAAGTACATCATAATAAACAAACACCATATTACTATAATAACTGAAACTGTTATTAATGTTTTTTTATTGATCATAATTATCTGATTACTTTAAGTGATATCTACTGTAATTTCATTCATTCACCTTTATTCAAATTAAAAGAAAATAGTACACAAGACTTAATGATTAGTTACAGAAGGATAAATAATGAGTCTGCCACCCATGCAGGTGTGTTCAGTGCCAGATGAGCTGGAAAAATACTTGTTTACATCGTACAATTACATTCCATCAAAATTTACAAAAAAACTTAAGATTAGTGGTCACTGAATTTTAAGTAGTGGAGGGGTGGAAGGGGGGAGGAGTACTTCTCCCTTCTGCAACCCCCATTTCTAGGAGACATGTAGTTCTTGAGATATACATTTTTCTGGCACGCGCCTGCCACTCCTGCAGCATGCTCGCATTGCTCACTTGGCTCGTGCGCTTTGGTTTTAAATCTAATATATCCAAACCTAAATCACCATTCTAGTCACTGGTATTGACTTTCGGCTAAAGCCTACAAGCCAGGTGAGCATGCTATGGCAGCAGTCAGTGAGTGTCACAATGGATTTGTAGCCATCACCGTAATATATAAGTAAATAAGAAAACCTGTTTTTATATTTAATAATCATTATACTAATTCAAAACTTGTCTACAAAACTCTAAAACAATTTTAGTGTTTGTATATTGAGCATAAGTGTACAAAAATCACACTTTGTTATCAACAAAAGTGGCAGAACTTTGTTTATTGAACATATTTTTGTTTTTCCCATTATTTATTCAAAACTTGTTTATAGACCCTAAAACATTTTTCCTAGCCCAAATGACAGGTCAAGTGGCTATATATAAGGCGTATATTACCCCTAAACTTAAACCCCATAATTTCATGCCACTCTATGTCAAAGCACAGCTGAACAATAAATGGTTTTACATGGAAAACCAATTTTGTGCAGCTCTCTTTTGCTTGCTAAAAGCGGCAGCGTGAACTTGAGGCATGATTGTGTTGCAACTAGTAGTATGTTTTAAATAAAAACTATATTATTATACCTATAAAACTTTATTATATTGATTTTGACTATTGAATAATAGCAGTAGAAATAGTAGTACCTTAAGGCAAGATAAAAAATCTGACTTTGAGAATGATGTAGACCATATATGTATAAAGTCCGTTATAAATATTTTAAATTCGTTTTCCTGATTAAATTTAACGTATAAAGGAGTAGATCTTTCTAATATTTTCCACATTTTTCGTATGTAAATAAAAATATAAGTGAATTGCAATTTGCAATGAACAAATTTAGCATAATGACGTGACAGTGACACTGACATTTGAAAGTAACATGACAATTGACCTGACGTCGAATTTGCTTTTTAAAGAATACTTTCCTCGCGTACACATTAGGCCAACGAACGTTCACCGGAAATGTAGTAATAACTTTATAATTATTTTAGTTTTGACGTTTGTTTGTTTTTGGGTTGCGCATATAAATTCACATGCTGCAAATGTCACAATTGTCATACTTCATTCTTTCAGGCGATGTTCGTGAGTTACGAAGACTACTTTCCAGAAGAGTACAACGACCACTCTCACGACCGCGATTTTTCCCGTTCCACTTATTTGCGGACGTTACAATCATAAACTCTAGTGGAACGGTTATTCGACCCTCATTTTGACATGAGTCGTTCAGCGGGCTCCACTAGTAGTTCACAACGCCCAAAATGCTCCGTCAACTGTTTCACAAGGCGTTGTGGTCGTGGTGAAAACGTCCTTAATGACGTCATCATTTTCGATCACACGACGCTCACAGCTTATGTCAAGAGGTGGGTCGAATAGCCGTTCCACTTGGGTTTACGATTGTAACGCCAATATTCCGACAAGCAAGTGGAACGGGAAAAATCGCGGTCGTTGTGAGTTCCTAATGAAACGTAGCCGTTATGAGTGCTACGTGATCAAAGTAAATTAAAAAAAAATTGACGTCATTAGTGACGTTTTCGCCACGACCATAACGAATGCGGTCGCCAAGTGGAACGGTTGACGAGTGACGAAGCATTTTGGGCATTGTGAGTTACTAAAGTACCTAACGCGCTGCTAATGATCCAAAGACTGCACTCTGCACGCGACTAGTGACGTGTTTTCTTTTTTTTATTTATCATTTCACAGACCAAGACCCGATTTTTCAAACATCAGGTAAAGGTTAGTCATGGGATAAAGTACACTTGTATAAATTAAACATTAGAATTGCGCAAGTGAAAAAGTTGAATTGTTTCACTTTTAAATTCAGTTGAAAAATCGACACTAAAAGTAATTAAAAATTGGCTAAATATTTTTAACTAGCTTCTGCCCGCGACTTCGTTCGCGTGGAATAGTTGAAAAGAAAAATAAGTTAATAAACACCCGCGAATTTAAAACATACTTCATTGGTGCTCCGCTCCTATTGCTCTTAGAGTGATGGTTTATAGCCTATAACTTTCCTCAATAAATGGGCTATCAAACACTGAAAAAAATTTTCAAATCAGACCAGTAGTTCCTGAGATTAGCGCGTTCAAGCAAACAAACAAAGAAACAAACTTATCAGCTTTATATATATATATTTAGGAATCAGAAGCGGAAAATAATAATAAAAAGTGGAATCGTAAATAATTTAGCGATCATGAGTGGAAAATGATAATAAAAAGTAGAAAAAGGGGGATCGTAAATAACTGTTTAAGTTTTAGAGCAAAACTGATAGTTTGATTATAAACAAACATGTTACAAAACAAAGGGCGCTACGTTTTATACGAGTACTCTAAGCGTAGTAAAAGATGGGTGGGGCAATGTCGCTGCCGCCGTACTTTAAAAAATAGTCAACTACCGACATTATGGCTTATTATATATATAAGATAAAACTCTCTCACCGACACCACACCCTGTCAAAATCTCCGCTTCTATTATGTTACGTTGCAGAGAAGTTACATTCAGTCTGTTATAAGCTGTTTAAGTAATTAAAGGTTTTAACTATCCCACGGGAACTCTTTATTTTTTTTGGATCAAAAGTATCCTATATTGACCAGGGATATAAGCTACCACCATACAAAATTTCATGTAAATCGGTCCAGTCGTTTCGGAGATTAGCCGGTACAAACAGACAAAAAGAGAAACAAAAAATTTGAAAAAAATCTGAATTAGTTCTATTTCACTTCTTACATCCCCCTGACTCGGTTTTTAGCATTTTTTTTCATTGTGCAGAAATTTGACCCTTCAAAGCGCTTTTTTAAGATATTATAATACACCCCACGCTTTTTACAATAATGTACATTCATTTTTTTTTTACACTGTACTTAATCAAATTGATTAATTATTTCTTTTTTGCACTCCACGGTAAGACCCCATTGATCAGAAACCAAATTTATTAAATTTTATTTTATGTTTTTTAGTTGGATTTTTTATGAAAGCGTGTTTTTTTTAGTTTTTTTAAACTATTATTTACTTTTCATATTTTAGTTGTTTTTTTATGTTTTTAATACAAGCTTTTGAGATCCTGCATATCATAGTAGCAGCAGAGTGCTAGCCAAGACAAGTAAAACGAGCCCAAACACGACGGGTCTATCTTGTTTAGTACAGGAGTTCCTATGGCCACCTTCCGACTCCATCATCAGATCAGCTCCATGGTACCATATTATTGCATTTTCACGCGATATAAACATACGAGCCCAAACACGACGGGTCTATCTTGTTTAGTACAGGAGTTCCTATGGCCACCTTCCGACTCCATCATCAGATCATCTCCATGGTACCATATTATTGCATTGTCACGCGATATAAACATACGAGCCCAAACACGAAGGGTCTATCTTGTTTAGTACAGGAGTTCCTATGGCCACCTTCCCACTCCATCATCAGATCAGCTCCATGGTACTAATTATTGCATTGTTATCGACCTTTACAAGTGTGCAAAGTTTGAATTAAATCTGATCGTTCAAAGTAGGACAAAATCGAGCTCAAAGGGGTCGGTTACAAACATACATACACATACATACAGGTGAAGCTAATAAAAGCGTGTTAAAAAACATTGCTTTGGATACAATGGTAGAGTTATGACTTAAAATTAGCTAAGCTATTTGCAAAATTTAATTTTGAAATAAATTTATTTACATTTGATCCTAATATGTAAACTGACGACACTACTCTTAAGGGTTCTCTATATTACAAAAAAATATAGCATCATTTGTTAGAAGTCCACAGGCACAGTGCTGAAATGATAATCTCGTAGAATTATTCATCAAAACCCTTTTTCTACGATATACGTTTCAGGCCTGAAATATGAACGAGATTATGTTCGATATTTTTTTTGTCTCGGATCCATGGGACCAAATGACCAAACATTTTGAGGATTATTTATAGGAGCGGAAGTCGGATTTCTATCTAAGTACTTGTCTTTCATTATTCTATTTACAAATAACTCAACTCAAGGAAAACTTCAGCTGGGAGCTCATGTATAGCTTGTGTATCATTCATGTTATGCGCGTATGGCTTTGTTGTTTCAATAACAGTGGATTGGATTAATATATCACAGTGTGGACACGTGGGAGGTATGTCCGGAATACAGCGGAAGGGCACAAACAGTAGAATAAACGACATCATTTATCAAGCCATGAATGTCGTAAGCAATGAATGATGCCAGCGTGTGTAGGCATGTATGCGCGTCCCGCATTGGTCATTTTTTGTCGGTGAAAATGAACAAACAGGGAAATCGACACAGGTGCCGTTGGCGGCAACATTTTACCATTATCAGTGTGACAATAAACAAAGATTTTTATATTATTTTCTCGTTCATATATGTAGTATACCTATTTGGTTTTTATTATTTTTGCGAAATGCTTATGCAATATATTATTTTGACTATTCAAATATTCAAATGAATAAAGATACATCATAATAGTTTTTTTTTCGGGTGACTGCTCTCGTAAAATTCAGGTGTAGTAGCATCATCGTTCGCTAGAGTTCACTTTCTCACTTTTTCCTTCTCCACTTTGCGTGAATTGATCTCTGACTTCTATTAGACACGTAAAGTATTTTTTATTAGATAAAATTTGATACTATTCACCTAATGTTCAGTACTATGCAAGGATTAGAAGAAAAAAACCTATATTTGCCATGGAGAAGAATTGACATTTGCAACACCAGAACTGCTGCCAATGTACTGCCGGTCTGAAAGGGGGCACTGGAACTTGGCTATTAATGCCTGAATACGACTCACGGTTGTTATATTTATATTATTTACCCTGGATTAGGGGCATAGCATAGGGGTGGTACGGCCATCTAGACAGACAGATGCCCAACCTTCTCAGAATACCTGGCTGTCTGTAATTTTGTCGCATCAAAACTAGCTGCTTGGCCGGAAGAATTCATATTGTTACGACCGAGGTGCCTACAAAAGCAAATTCACACCTGCGTCTGTAGAAACACATTTTATTACCTTTTTGGCATTTGGACTTCTTTTGTTTACTTTGTGTTTAAAATTTGTGATTAGAAAAACAGCCCATTGTGTATTGTAATATTTAATGGTAGTCATTAGCCAGGTGTAATTCTAGGAAATTCAGTCCACGTGGCTGAGCAGACATATTGTATTTGTACAGTATAAAGCAATGCCCAACGGAGGGAGTCTAGCGATAGCCACAAGCGAAGCAAGACGTTAGTGACGGACTTTGCGTATGTGATTGGATCTTGCATTACTTTTGGACTGGTTGTGTACAGTTATATTTGTACCTGGGTTGTACGTGTTTGTGTAGTTCTAATAAATTCTATAGTAGTTCTAACGGCATTTTAATTCAAGTCCTGAAACTCGTAACAATATTCTTCTTCGTTCTTGGATGGATTTAAATTTTTACAAGTCTTTTTCTTCTTTTATCTTATCAGATTCGTGGTAGATACTAGGTAGGTACCTACCACCTTTATTATAAAATTCGATTTTGCTCGTAAAATACTTTATATGTGTATTTTTTAAATAAAGATGAAAAATAATATCTGTTTTATAACAAAACAAATAATTCAAGTTATTACGTTAAAGTAATTGTATATTTTGTTTGATTAATTTCAACATAGTCATTTGAATACGACAATTTATTCCGCGCTAGACGTGCAAGACGAAATGCATTTCACAATATGAGTAGTTAATAAAGTTCGCCGCGACAGCGACATGGGTACAAATCCTCAAGTTTATAATTAATGAAGTCATGTCGTATACAAGCTAAAGCTTGCCAAGTATTATTTACTCGGGTTTTATGTACAAAGCGTGAAAACGGTTACCAAGTTTTAAGAAGTAGATTATATTGAAATAATTCGGAACTACGATGTCTTTACGAATACAATAAAAGTTTTGTATACACATAACTTTTAAGTTGGATTTGCTTTAACTAAGTACATATATTCTAATTGTGTTCTAAAAAATTAAACTAAAACGCATGGCCCAGAGATAAAGTTCACATTAGTCTACGCACAATGAAAAAATCCGTAAAGACGAACGTTGTATACCTTTGGCATTTGCCTATAAACATAAAACAGTGCATAAAAAGAGAAAAAATAGTGTCGAAAAAGAGATTTCGCACTGTGTCCGATCAGAATGTGCAGTGTATTTTAAAAAGGCTTTTAATTTGAAAGTTCTGGAAGATATTATTCAGCACATTCTTTAATTTTTTCTTTAATTTTACCTCTTAATTATTTATAAATTAAAGGGGACAACGACAATATTTTTCAAATATTTTTGAATAATGTAAATAAAAATGCCACTAAGATTAGCATTGTAATTGTAATTTTCAAGACCTGTCTAACGATATATTTCACGCCTTTGTATCTAGATTGTATTTCTTTTGTTTTTCTGTTTCATAGTTATGGTGGCAAGCTGTGTTCATTTTTTTAACATGATCTGGTTTTACTAAAATGGTTACAGAATATAAAAAATCAGCTAAACAGGTATACGTATCGAGGTAACCTGCCCTTATCATCTTTTCAATTGTGAAAACTGAATTAATAAAAGGGTATAGAATTAAATATATTGTTATGAATTTTTAGGGGATTTGTAGGATGTAAATTGGAAAGGACCGTTTAAGTTTAAACCGTTTAAGTAAAACCGGAAAGTTTAATAGAAGTACATACACGTAAATTCACAGTTCTTACAAGTATAGCAGAATATAACAAAACCAAACCATAGGGCAGAAGATCGTTATTGTATAAATCGTGCAGAGTTTGACTTTATAAGATACTCGCTAGGTAACGCCTTATTCGCAGTCAAAACAGGACTTGCGCATTTCCCGACTGACCCACCCTGATCCATTTGTAAATTATATATGGCCTTCTAGCAACATGCCGACCACTGGTCCTTGAAATCGTTAAACGGTCAGTTCAATGGTTTCCAAGAATTCGCATGAATACCAACCGAGGAGGGAAGATTTTATGGCGCCTAAGATTACTCAGGGCTAAAAAGACACCTGCAAAGGATTAGTATTGGCTTGTAACCATATATTTAAATTTGATCCTATGAACACCAGCTGTGAATATTTCACATGGCCCTGTTTATATTGCAACGTTAACGCTACCTGTGTCAATCAGATTGGTTAAAGCGCGTGTTGTTGTTTGTTTGACGTGATGGTGGTCCAATGACAAATATTTCCTACAATAGCTTTCAAACTGATTAATGCTTGGTGTTTGTTATTTTATTGAGCGAAATACATAAGTAAATATTAGACCCAGAATAACATAAATATCAGCCCAATATTCCTATTGTGTCCTACTGCTAGGCTTGCGCCTTTTTAATCGAACAGAGGGATAGATAGTTTTCATTTTTTATTACAGGCTTTTATTTTACTTGCAATGGATGTATGTATGTAAGTTCAGGTGGAATCTTGCAAGTTAAATTTGACCAACTTCCCGAGGTTTCCGATTCAGCTGAAATTTTGTACGCATGTGTATATTGAGTAACAATGCAATACCATGGCGCTGATTTGATGATGGAGTCGGAGGGTGGCTATAGGAACTCCTGTACTAAACAAGATAGACCCGTCGTACCCGTCGGGCTCGTTTTACTTGTTTTGGCTAGCACTCCGCTGCTACATGATATCCAAGATCTCAAAAGCTTGTATTTAAAAACTTAAAAAAAAATGCTTATTTAAGCACTACGGTCTTTAGTTCCATACGTATTGTTAAGTTATATGGTTCTAATTTGTATTTATTGCTTACACGATACTTAAAATTGTTATTTGTATTTGTTGTTTGTATTATTCTGTGTAGAAGTATATGATGGCACACACACACACACACACACACACACACACACACACGCACACACGCACGCACGCACGAACGCACGCACGCACGCAAGCACACACGCACGCACGCACGCACGCACGCACGCACGCAAGCACGCACGCACGCACACACACACACACACACACTCACATATATATATTCTGTTAGCTAGTAGGCAAACTAGCAAACGGACCACCTCGTTGTAGGTGGCTACCATCGCCCATGGACATCTGCAACACTGAGGGAGCCGATGCGTTGTCTATGCGATTTTTTTGCGCCACCCTAATATATACATATATGTATATATCAAAAATATACATATTATACGTATAAGATCAGAAAAATGGCCGTTTGCCAACAAGTTAACCAGTTTCTAGACCCGCGTCATTGGATGAAAATGCAAACGCCTAAGTCACGATGCTACAACGACTTGCTTTTTTATAGCTGGTATACAACAGACAGGCAGATGACCCACCTGATGGAAAGCAACACAAGAGGTCTCACTTACACGCTGGCTACGTAGAAAATCTATGACACCCTTTTCAAAAAACTCCAAAGCGTAGCGTGCTGTGGAAAACCCTCAGTTCCTTTACAATTTGTATGATGTATGAAATGACATTTTGGTTAACATACATCTTGGTTCAATATGCCGCACTATTAAATTGTTCTTAAATTTCTTACTAAAGTCTTCAGGACTAGCGTCGCTAATTACATTTTCAACGGCTCAGAGTCAATATTGGTCTTGAAGTGATAAAAAGGAAAGGAAAGCCTATAATATTTACTTTCTACACTCTCCGAGACGTTCAAAATGATATTTTCAGTCCATAAAATAGCCATAAAAACTTCGACGTGCCTACACACCTGTTGTATTATCGTCTTTAAACGACGACTTTAAAAGTAAGGATAGTAGCAACATTTATTGGTTTTATATAGGTTGTAGGATCCAACCCAAAGAGATGTCGATGATAATATTAATATTTCTATCGAAAGGCAGTAACTGTGACTATTCGATATCTATATCACTCATAATGCAGTTTATGTGTGACAAATTCGATCTCACACAGTGCCGTAAATAGCTTTTTATGCGCCCTATGCGAGCTTCTATAGCTGCGCCTTGTTTCTTTTATATTATAGGTACTCTACCTAGAGCAATGCTCTGTATAGGTCTACTTTTTTTCAATCTGGGTGATAAAATAAGTGCACAAAAACATTGGTGTTGGTGTTGATGGACCAATTGTCTAATATTTTAGAAGAAACATCATTTTCTTTTTTAAAACTAGAACACAAATACGCGCTGCCAAAAAAAGAGTTCGATGTTTTGTCTAATTTAACAGATCTTTGATGATACTGACATGTAGGTACGTATGTGTTGGAATAGAGCACTAGGGGCGCAGCGGGAACTTATCAGGAGCAAGCCGAAAAAATAATAGTCCTGCCTGGTCTGGCCATTCTTGCGGCCCCTGAGTCTACGCCCAGTGTCTGGGCACTGGTGGCACGCCCTATTTACGGCACTTACCTCAAAATATTTTATGCACGCCATTCTATGGACATCTTTCTTTAAAAAAATAGCTATGTTCGATTTGTATTAAGCAAAAGTCTCAACTAAAACATAAATCAATAACTTATGCTAAATGACGGAGTTGTTATGGTAATTTAACGTCACATTTCACTAAATCGATATTGTAATGTTGATATCAATTTTTCGACACATATGTAGCTGCAAACCTAGTTTAGCGGTCCATCAATGTATGGTGCACATTGATGGACCTCTAAACTAGGTTTAAGGGCGTGATCGTTTATTTATCCCCTCAATACGTTTAATGTGCGATCGAAAAGTGCTTAGGTGTCAGTCGGAATTACAGGGGCCAAGCGACATTGTTCCCTTATAATGGATGTCGATTCACCCGATACAGTATACAGTGGTTGTATAAATTATATGACGGATTACTCTATAGCTACGATAATCGGTATCAGATAGGGTCGTGAACATATTTCTAAACCTAAATAGTGTATATTTATTTTCTACACGTCTAGGCTCGCAATCTATTTTGGTGGTTGGTTTTTATGGAAAGCGGACATAATTTATTACTTGTTTTCTTTGATATGCCATATATTAAACATATTTTGATAGTTTTTGTCTGTTTTGACAGTAAGCTTAGAGCAGATATTAATAAATAGCTGTTAAAAAATATTTTATATGGTATAGCATTGTTTTTTTTTTATTGCATAAGTTCAGCACAAAGGCAGATCGGTTACTATCACTGGTCGCAACACCAAAGGTGCTACAAATGCGCTGCTGCTCTCTTAAGGGAGACTGGAACCTGTTCACAAATGCCGGAACACAACTCAAGCTTGTTATGGCGACATATTTTAGACCAGGGGTGGTACCTAACCATCCAGTCGGGAAAATGCCCTACCACCTGGCTGTGGGTTGTTTTGTCGCCTCTTACGACAGGCCACTCGGCCGTAGGGAATTGTATTCTTTCTCTGTTGCTGCATGAATAAAACAGTGATAGCTACTCTTTTATATATTTAAGAATTCAAATTTGATGTAATCGCTCTTAACTTATATTAAGTTAGAGAAAATTATAAGATTCTTCATGGATCTTAAAGAAGTCTCCAAATTTTCTCTAACTCAATAGGAATAAGACCGAATGTCTATAGCATTTATTAAATTGTAAAATTGCTTTGATGATTGCATATTGAATATATCTAAATAAATAAAGTTTATTATAGTTAATGCTGAACACAAAGCCTTTTTGGAGTTCTAATCCGTTTCATTCAAGTTTTAATTAATATCTTATGAGCCAATTTCAAATTAGATTTTAACTGATGGATATTTTATGACTTAATATTTGTTGAATCTACTTTTAATCTTGAACTTTTAATTCGATGAACCGTTATTTTCAGGAGCGGATTAGATTGAGTGCAAGGGGTACAAAAATATTACCAGCTTGTAAACTTATTTATTCGTTAAATATGGAACGAATGTGAGTTGGATCGATTCGCGGATAGCTTATATTTTCATATAAATTTTATTCCTTTTTCCAGAGAGAATTCCGAAACACATTCCGGGCATTGTTCATACGGATTCATAGGGAACATGAAAATTTTTATAAACATTAATTTATCCAGAGTTAATACGGAAGTTATGATTCATGAATCTATCATATAGCCTATTGTGATTTTGGAAGAAAACAGAAGACACAAGTTCGAATCCTGCTAATATCATCCAGTGTTGTGGTGCATGCTGAGGAGACTATTGATACGTTTACAAGGTAGCTATTATATATAACTAGCGACGTTGTCCTGCCCTACAAAATAAAAATCTTCGACCCGATTCTAGTGCCATCTACCGGTTCCAATTGTCAATCTAAACCAGCCGTAGACACACAATAATTTCATGAGAATCGGTAAAGTCATTCTCCAGTTATGCGCGTACATAAATGTCTATGATTCATTTTTCTTTATATAGATAACTACACTATACTCTAATTTTAAATACCTACTGGTAGTACGACTTTAACCTTTGCTATCTGTTCAACGTGTACGAAGCTGTGAGCAAATGTTAGTTATGTAATAAAAATAGTTTTTAAATAAATCGTTATGTTTCATATAAAAAATTAATCAAGTAAGGTTACTTAATTAATTTTTAATATGGAATGTAACGGAGGATGGGAATTTTAAATAGGGACAAACAGATTTTTAACGCTATGGGGGAAGAATATTTATGTTATCGAAACATTTTGTTTGATATTTTTATTTGTATTTAGAAATATGTATGTGCAATGTAAACCTGTATAAATTTTTGCTCATCAACTAATTGAAATTTGAACAGTAATTAATATCCGTTTTGTTACGCCATGTTACACGTAATATCAGCACACATCATAATATTAATTGATATTTTAACTAAGCTCCTGTCAGAAGGTAATGTACTAGTATTTACTCATTGTTCTCATTCAACGAGCCGTGTGAACGTGTTTGATTTAGTATCTATACAGATAATAATTAATACATATCGTGATTAATTAATGTACTGTCCCGATCCTCTATTTGGTGGTTTATTTCAAAGGAATATTGTCTCCTGGAATTCAAATTCGCTTGAATTACTTAAGGCAAGTTTTGGGGTCGAGACGTGAACCCTGGCGGATGGATTGGTTCACAAATTACAAGTCGCTCACCGAGCTTTGCAGTAAACTATAGGAGGAACTAATTCGTAACGGTCGAATGAAATGCGACTCATAGCTGAATATGAAAACTAAAGTGGTATGTCGATCATGGCTATTGTAAGAGGAATAGTCGTTGGACCAGATGAATTCTGGAGTGGAGCTTAAATTAGGACGTATTATAGCCCAGTAGAATGTAGATACAGAAGATAGCGGTTAGATGAGAGGAGCGAAAGTATAAGGATATGTAGTCTAAACTTACAGAGGCGTACCTACGTCCAGCTTAGATTGCAATTGGCTCACGATGATACGATACTTAGGTTTAATACTGATAATGTAGTACTCATTCCAAGTTTATGCATAGGTGAGACCCTTACTAGAAGCTCGATTCGATAATAATTCGATCTAAAAACAAACCTATTATAAAATACATACACAAAATATTTGCGATAATGATTACGGATTACGAGTTCTTTTCACCTCGAAAATGAGACAGTTTTTACGCGATTTAATTCGGAAGCCTGCGAGTAATTCCCCCGTTTAATTTTAATCTAATTATATTGTAATGTCAGAGAAATTAGCTTAGCTTCCAGACAGTGAAAACCTTATTAACAAATCATTCTAGGCCAAGCAGAAGGAATCAATAAATATCAAAATAAAGTCTATTTTGTATTTGTATATTACTATAGAAATAAAGACGGTTATGCTTATTTCCAAATTCACTGTGTAGTATGAAAAGGTGTAACTATTTATAGATTCGCTAAATTTCACAACTAGCGTCGACAGTATTGTTAAAATCAAAGGAATGCTCAGCGATGCCTAAAGATCAACGATGCTTCGCTAATTCAACCTTTCCCATGTATGGAAGCCGGATAGGACGGCCATTCATTTTGGTTCACGCGACCGTTTGCTCCCGGCTGATAGGACCTCCCACTGTTAGGCCGACCAAGTTATTGTTTCACCGTCGATTTACAAGCCTTGAATATATATTATGACCGATTTCTATGGTCCGGTAACTGGTTGATTGGTACTGTAGAAACTACTTAGGAGAACTAAATGTTAATTAATGTAAACCACTTTGGACTCTGGAACAAAAACGGGAGGAAGTTAATTCCTCAGATTCAATCAGTTAACAAATGGTGTATCTGATGGCAAGTAGTCACTGCTACCAATGTGCATTTGCAGTAGTTAGCATAATAGGATAGAAAGGTATTTATTGTACACTTCGATTAACATCTCAAAATATAAAAAATACTTTGTATCTTTTCAAAGTTGGATTGAATATGGGTTTGATGTCGGCAGATTAGGTATGGAAAGTCCTTCTATAAAGTACAAACTTTATAGAGGCACTTTCCATACCTTATCTTAGGAACATGTCCTAACGTTGTCCGCCTATTTGTCTTTTGCAGCTTTTGAATAAATTCAGGCGTTTATGGAATATACACAAAAATCTTCTAAGCATGCCGTGTCTCGTGTTCTCTATTTTTTTAATAGTGTCATTGAAACTATTAAAAAATACTGAAATAGACTATAGAAACGATGGAGAACGAGATGTTCGTCGGTTTGTCTGTTCGTTCGGGCTTCGTGTAAAAACTACTAGGCCGATTTAGATGCGGTTTTCGTTGATTGACAGCAAATTCTTAGAATTAAAATCTGCGCTACTTTTTATCTCGGGAATCTCGCGGGAATTTTTCTGGGATTGATTTAAAAGGGCCAGATTGAAAAAAATTGGGAATTTCAATGCGGTTTCTTCACTGGTCGACAGCTAATTAGCTAAAGCTAAAAAACCGCATTTATACCGAGATAAAAATATCACACATTTTATTACATAAAATTTTATGTGTAAAATGTGTGATATTTTAATCTCGGCAATCCCACATCGACACAGATTTCACTATGATGATAAAACTATCTTCTAACTATCATATATCAAAAAGTAGCACAGCATTTAAAAAGTAATGTGTTTACATTACTTTTGAATGCTGTGGTACTTTTTGTCTTGGAAATCCCGCGGAATATTCAAGTCAAGCGTAGATGAAGTCGCTGGCATGCCCTAGTATAATACGAGGGCGACACTGAAAGGTTTTAGAACTGGCCACTTTTAAAGAATATAATAAAAAAATAAGTTTAAATTTTAAAAATAGGACTCTGCTAATATTATTGAGTACTAATTTCATTCATTTGTCATTTGTTTTACGATTTGGCGGCAAATTGAAAATTGTCTGTGTCACGCCAGAATTTAACGCGAGAAAATTTTCGTACTATGATTTTGTATGACTTTCGGTGTCATTTAAGTCAACAAGAATGTTATGACAGACTTCGATTGGCCTTTCATGATGAAGCCCCTTCTCGGACCACTGTTTATAACTGGTTTAATGAGTTTAAACGTGGTCGCACCAATTTCAACGATGCTCTGCGTGAGGGACGGCCTTCTACGGCGACGACTGAAGATAACATCAGTGTTGTGCGGTGTATGATAGAGACTGTTCCAAGAGTAACCTATCAGCAGATTCGGACAAGCTTAGGCATCGGTATGAATCAAGTGCATAAAATCCTCCACAAACATTTAGCCGTTATGTAGCTTTGTGCCCGGTGGATACCTCATTATTTGACCGAGACCCAAAAACTCCGTCGTGCTGATTGGTGCCGTGAAATGATACAAAGATTTAACGGAGGTGACTCAAAAGCTGTGTTCGACATACTTACGGGTTACGGAAGCTGGATTTATTGCTATGATCCGGAAACCAAAAGACAATCTGCTCAGTGGGTGTTTCCTTCCGAGGAGTTGCCAACTAAATTGAAGATAGGTCGAAGGACCGGTCATTATGCGACAATTGTTTTAGAAGATCAAAAGTCAGTTACTACAGAGTGGTATATTAACAAATATTTGCCACTTGGCTTGGAAAAAGTTCGAGAGAAACGACCTCGCAGTATGGTCCTCCTTCACCACGACAACGCCTCCTCGCACACCGCCGGGCGAATGATCGACTATTTGGCGTCGTCAGACGTGGAATTGCTGGGTCACCCGCCATATAGCCCCGACCTCGCACCTTGCGATTATTATTTATTCCCGAAAATAAAATAAAAACTTCGAGGAAAACATTTTATGGACGCCAAGGAAGCAGTGGCTACGTTCCAGAAGGCCATCGAAGAGACCCCTAATGACGAGTGGGCAAAGTGCTTTTCTGGGTGTTCTATCGAATGCAGCGATGTATTGATGTGAATGGAAACTATTTTGAAAAGATATAATAAAAATAATAACTTGCCAGTTTGCTCAGTTTTTGATTTTCTTTGAACTTTCAGTGTCACCCTCGTAATATAAATCTAAAGTGGAAACGTGCCGCGCATGTGTTGTGATCATGGGTTTGGAGAATCCCATTATGAAATTGATATGTATTTAGGCATACTGTAAGTACAAGACATATTAAAAGGTACCACCTTATTTCTGCTCTCGTCATATTCGTAATATGAACCTGCGAAAGTGGTTATTTTAACTGATATTTATTAGCATTTTATCCATGCAGGAACCGAGAGAGAATAAGTACAATTATTGCGGCCGGGCAGGCGATTAAACTACCTATAGCCAGATGGCAGGGGTTTATGCCCGTTTAGATGGCTACCACCCCATGTGTGGAGTATGCCGCTATAACGTTGAGTTGTGTTTTGGCGTTAATAGCCAGGTTCCAGTCTCCTTTTCGAGAGTGGCAGCACGTTGGAGTCGCCTTTGGTGTTACCAATGTCCATAGGCGACGGTAACCGTTTTCCATAAGGTGGGCGCCTGTCTGTCTGCTGTACTCATACAATAAAAAAAATATTGTGCGTGTACTAGTGTACACACGCCAGAAGTGAGACTACTTTATGACCTTTTTTTTCGAAAAATGATCTACTATATGCAACTTTACAGAAATTGTTTAAATAAAGTTAAATTATATAAAGTTTAAACAAAAGGCTTTTATTATCATAGACATGAATACAAATAATACAATTATTTCATTTTACCTTATTGCTACTAAAATTATTACAGCATTTAATTAATTGTAATTACTCTTCGTTCGAATCGACCGTGCTAGGGGCAAGAAAAAGATGGCGCGTAACGGAAAAAATTTGACGCGTAACCGAAAAATAAGACGGTAATTGTTTTTCCAACGCCGATAAAGAAGTTTCAATTCAAAAATGCAAATAATAACTTATTCATTTTCGAATTTTGATTGTATAAAAAGACTGTATCAATATTGTCTTTATACAGGAACCGTACATTTTTATTGCGTGCTCTTTGTTGTGTGTAAAATGTTTCGAATTACACAGCCACGTCACAAAAGAGCGTAAATAAAACATTGTTAATAACATCAGACTAAGTGAAAAGGAAAATCTTTTGATGAACAAAATACGATAGGAAAAGTGAATCTTCCTTCCACCCCCAACCCGGTCTTACGACGACTTTGATAGATGATCAAAGTCGTCGTAAGACCGGGCTCAGTAAGCAAAATGTTTTAATTAAACAAGGAAAGTGATTGGATAATCATGTCTGAAATATTACTATATACCTCTTCCTAAATTTTTTCGAGGAAACACAATTGGTTAACGAGAAATTCTCATGAATTTTCATATTGCTCTTCGTTGTATTAATTTTGTTTTAACACCTTTTCGTTTTATTGGCAGTATATTTCTGCTTTTAAAGGAAATAATAATTCTTTCATTAACTTTGTTTTTATTGCTAAATATGTGTAACTATATTACTTAACTATACTTAGCAGTTTGCCTAATTTTAATTATGTAGGTTCGAATCCTGACCGGGAGGTTGGCAAGGCCATTGAGTGTATATTATAGTGACCAACACCTAACGCAGAACGAGAGGAGTAAAATATATAGAATGTACTAGGTAACTTAAATTATAAGAAAACTATGGATGTATGAATAGATAAGCAGAATTAATAGATAGATATACTAGATTTGTTAAATATAGAACTAGGAAAGACAAGTAATATATAAATTGTAAATTAGGTTTAGAAATACATGTAATAGAAGAGCATAAAAATACCCAAGTGAAAAAGTTCCTGACCAACATGAGCGTCAATAGAGGGAGAGTTTAAAAAAAACGGAGAATGAGAATACATCGTGAGGAATCCAATATTATAATATTACAACCGATTCGAATCCCCCGTGGTTTATCTGCTACCTTTCGGTTACGAAAGCTGCTGCGAGTGTCCTAGTGATGATAGCTGATATTTTTTTACAACTTATGCCGCGATTTAACTGTGGCTGTAAAAAAAGTTGGGGCATGAGTCGCATGCATTATCTATGGTTCGTATACTTTTTCTATTTTTTTGACAGCAGGGAAAATCGTTCTATTCTATTCTTGGTCGGCGATGGCTCCAACGCTTTATGCGGCATTGATTTTACCAATGTCGGAGTGACTGTATACAAATGACAGGTGTAGGGCGATCAGATATTAATTTATAATAATAGCTTTGAGCGGTGAGGAACGTTTTCTGATAACCTGAGGACAACACAAAACAATACTTGACTTAAACTAACTACATTATAAATAAATATTATTAAAATATAGAAATTTATACAAATTTAGTATGAAAAAGAGTTAACAGGTAATTGACATTCACAGGACGATCACATTCTGAAGGTAATATATCATATATATGGGTGGTAATTTTAGGGCAGTGAAAGAATCCCAGGGACGAAAAGTACTGTTTCATGTTGTGACCAGGCAACTCCAAATGTACTTGTAGAATATGAGAAATGTAAAACGATATCCTTATATCGATGTTTTTCATTGGCCGTATTGCAGTCCTAATTATGCGGCTTGCCAACCTGAACCGCGTTATTAGTCAATACATTGATTACGCGCCATCATTATTCAATATTATGATTAGTGAAATGAAAAATTGGTCTGAAAGAGAGTGTCGGGGTGAAGGTAAGGAAAGGAATGTTCCGGTGGTTCGGGCATGTGGAAAGAATGAATGATGAAAGAATGACTAAACAGATATACAATGCAAAAGTGGATGGATGCAGAAGGCCACGACACACCTTCCATGATCAAATTGAAATTGAACAGAAGGTGATGTCAGGAGCCTTAAGAACAGACGAGCGTGCATGACAAGAGCTATGAATGTCAAAGAAGCAAGTGAGGTATGTAAGAATAAGCCTGTATGGAGCTCTGTTGTTCGTGCCTACCCCGCAAGGGACCTGGCGTGAAGTTATGTATGTATGTAAAAATCTATAGGTATTTATGGCTCATTTGTTTTTTTTTTTCTTTTTGTTTCGTGGGGCTCTGCCAGCATGAACTGTGTTATTCCGTGGGAACTTTTGCTTTTTGCAATCAAATTTTATAGCAGTGTTTTTAAATAAACAGCTACACAGATATTTAACAAAAATTATAGTTACAGTTAAAAACAAGTATTAACAGTCTTTAACTAGATTTTTCATTTTAATATAATGCTTCAATAATAATAACTGATTTAACGCTGAGTACGGTATTATTGATAGTTAAAACACATATGGCTAAGACCTCCAAATTATTGACTGCGTAGGATAGAAATACTAGAGCTTTCCTTACAGGCTTTTTCACGTAGCCTTCCACTCCGTTATCTCGGGAAACCACATAATTTTCAACAGTAAATTCTCAACATCTAGTAAAATGTACTTTTCAACTGCATTTCATTCAAAGGAGTTAGTTGTAACTCCTCGTTTGACCTCAAAGACAATTTTGCTGATGCATCTTTTACATGGGTTCCCTCCCTATTTCATCTGTTGTGTATTTGGTTGAAAAAATAGTAAACTTAAATATTTATTAATACTTGACCAGATCAAATAGACAAATCGAGTAAGGCCATATTTAAACAACAGCAAATACTCAGACAAGGTCTAAATATATATAAGGATAAAATTTTATATGCACGTGGTTTAGAAATAAAATCACTGAAATCTTATTCGTAAACGAGTAGATACGATACGTATTTACGCAGTAGAAACCTGTTGGAAAAGATTGTCTCCAAATCAGATAATTTTACCGCTTCCTTAAATTTATAAATAAAATTGAAGACGATTTTCTAACTTAATATTCACCACTCGATAAGGTAAAAGAGATTTATCAGTAAACGAGTTTTAAATATCCGGTTTTGTTATCTTCAGGATTATATGAGTTCTGTGTTGTACTTAATTTGGTAAATATTTATACCGAAAACTAAAAAACTAAAATGTATAAAATAACTTATTTCTAAAGCTATTATTATTAATATATATTATCTAAAACATCTTAAAGTCGGTGCTTAGTAATTTGCAATATATAGTAATTTTTATTATGTTTTACTTTCACCGACTTCAAGATGGTTTAGATAATATATATTAATAATAATAGCCTTAGAAATAAGTTATTTTATACATTTTAGTTTTTGAAGTCGGTTTTTTTAAACGAAGTTTTTATTTTTTATTTGTTACTTTTTAGTGTCTAGCTATGCATGGGTGGACCTACGAATGGTGCCGCGCTTCTTAAAAAATATAGGTCCCAAGAACCGGGAACAAAAAAATGTTCGTAAAATGAAAACTAATGGGCCAAACTATGTCAAATTTTTAGGGGACCACATGGCAGCTATTCTGCGTCCAACAAAAAAAGAATCACGTAAATCGAATCATAAATCTCAGAGTAATCGGTGTACACATGGAACGAAAAGGCATTTTTTTTCATAAAAAACGTTCGTAAAATGAAAACTACTGGGACAAACTATGTAAAATTTTTAGGGGACCAATTGGAAGCTATTCCGCCTCGAACAAAAAAGAATCACATAAATCGTATCATATCACGGAGTAATCGGCGAACATACATAAAAAAAGCAACAAAAAAAAAAAGATCCCGACGAATTGAGAACCTCCTCCTTTTATCGAAGTCGGTTAAAAATAAAATTTAACAAAGTAAAATCTTATAATATCAGTATAAATAATTTACATTAATAGAAATACGGAACCGCAATGCGTTAAGAGAACTCATTATTGTTACGAGTTACGCAGGACTCGAATTAAAATACCGTTGGAATGACTACAGAATTTATTAGAACTATGCAAACACGTATATATAGGTACAAATATAACTAGAAACTACTAGTAGAAACTGCACGATTCAATAACACGCGCAAAGTCCGTCACTATATCGCTCATCGAATGTCGTCTTGCTCGTATCGTAATCTTCGCTTGACTGCCACTCTTCGCAATGGGCCATTGCTTTATAATGTACCAATCCATACCTAGCAAGCTTCGACGCAATACAATAACAACAAGGATTAGTTCGACACTAATGACGGCCATAAAACAAGTACAATGTCAATATAACGTTTTTCTTAATTACAAATTCTAAACACAAAGTAAACAAAAGAATCCCTAAATCCGGGAAGGTAATAAACTACTCTTTACGACAGTCAGGTGTGCGTTTACCTTTGTCGGTATGTAACATTATTAATCGAATAAGTTTAACGTTTCTCTTGCGCCCGGGAGATTTGGAATGAGCTCCCAGGCGTGGTTTTCCAATAGCGCTATATATATACGGGGTTTTAAAAAAAGTGTGTCATAAAATTCTTCGAGGCCGGCAGCGTGTTAATTACACCTCTGGTGTTGTAAACATCCATAGCCGACGGTAACCGCTTTCCATCAGGTGGGCCGTCTGCCTGTCTGCTATACTCCAACCATAAAAAAAAATAGTACGGAGACAGGAGAAATGGTTTGCAATGGATACATTACTATTAACTACTCAGACGCAAATCACCTGCATTTTACATAAGTTTACGCACATAAGTTTTAAAAAGATTTTCACTTAATTTGGCTATTTTGTTGACGTAGGCTCGGCCTATGCTTTTATTTCGTCAGAGAGAGACAAGTACATTTTAATTTTTTTAATCATCTAGACTTTCACAGGTTTTTTCACATTCTTATAACCGTACTGCTCATCGACGGATGTTCACCTCCATTTTCTTGGATTTCCACGCTCAACTAAGAAACGGGTCTCTACAACGTTTGTTCTGCGTAGACCAATGATCTAATCTGAAGCAACTTACCGCCAAGGTTTTCCTGAGCTACAACATGGGGTTGTTTAAGAAGGCCGTCTTTGACGCATGCCCGTGATGTTTGTGGTAGTCCAATATGTTTATGACCACTTGTCTCTAGTAGTGGCTTCCATAAAATGTTATATAATCAATTTAGATCGGAAAAATTCATGATTGTATAAAATTGGAATATATTTGAATAGTCCGCAGTAACGGTCCTATGCTCTAGCCGGCTGTTGATTGGAAAGTGTTTTGTTTATTTGACTTCAACCAAGCGCAATATCGAGCGTTAGTGCGGGTTTCCGGCTCGAAAATAAACGTACTCCGAGTGGAATTGATTATGGCTCACCGCCAGTATACCGGCCCTTCACAGGCCGCTGTTTTTACGAATATATAAAGCGAAAACTCTTTGCATAATACTTCCTTACACTTTATTTAACGTTGGGTTAACCCAATGTAGAATTGCTGACCTAGGAGCTAAAGTTTCTGTTTAACCAAGAATAAAAAACAATTAAGGTTTAACGGTAATGGTTACACGTATCTGGATTTCTGCTCCATCCGAGATTGTAATCATTATTTACATTCTTCTTTGTTTCGGCAAAAATATTGTAACTATGCAATTTTGTAATAGTTTATTTTGGCGATCAGTTGTGTTATATATCTATCCAATGTACCTATATGATAGTGGATCTCCAATAAAGAGCGCATGTAGGTTTTGTAGATGCTATCGGTCTTATTCATATTGAGTAAGAGTAAGTTTGGAAGCTTTTTATGGTTCTTTAAGAAACCTTAAAACTGATTCTAACTCAATTGAATAAGACAGTAAGAATCTATCCACGATTGACAATAAATATATAAGTATATAAGTTTTAAAAAATTGGGTACTTCATTAATTGAAATTGAAATTTTCGATAACATAGACTTCGATGCCTTAATAAGAGGTTTTTCGAAAGAAAGGTATCAAAAGTATTTTTTTTAGAAAAAATAAATGTTAGTAAATTTATTTGTTTATTCCCTGGTATATTTTAATTCATCTACACAGATAAATTGCATATCTCGCCTGAGGCGCCGATAATGCTAAAATCGGCACTGACTAACAAACTACACGCATATTAATCATATCTTTTATCAAAATGGTCATTAATTTTGCTCTCAAAAATTATGCAACAAACGCCCTTGCTGTGTTATCAGTGGCAAGCGTTAATTATTGGTACACCATAGTTTAACGGTTTTGCATGTTATTGATCAATAATGTTGTAAATGATCGTTTGTAGATTGCGTTGAAACGATGTCATTTGTTATGCTCGTTTTGGTGCGTATTGCTTCCATTTATCGCCGTTGTATGCGAACTAGAGTTGAGTTATATGCGGGATAACGAGTGCTGAATTTAAATGTAGCACCTAAATATTTTACTTTAAAAGTAGCACACCCAAAAAATACTGCCAGAACTTCTGGAGAATGTTACGAGATTCATTGAAAGCATTGTTTCATAATAAGCGATGCCGAAAACTGCACGAGGTGATTGAAAGTGAACCCTGGGCTCCGAAGCGGAAGCTCCGGTCGCAACTGGCATTTAACGCTATGATGATGATAATACCCTAAGAGTTAGAACTTATAGTTAATAACTTCCAACTCTTAAGGGTATTATCATATTAATATTTCCTAGTAGAGATAATGAGGTTTAATGTACTACGTACTAGAGAAGGCGTCCGTAACTCGCTTACTTGAACACTCTTTATGGTCCATGGGCAAGAATTCCCTTAGTCTGCGCCGTGCTGTTGTCAATACTTTACGGGTTGGAGTGAAAAGTAACAAAAAATATTCCTTCATGTGTACTAAGGTACTGTTCAAACCACTCAAGACACTCAAATAAAAGTCAAGGGGTGATTTTATACTGACAAGTTTATTGTATTCTCGATAAAACATTTTAATTAAATTTAATCCATTATAACTTGTATTGACAAGTCGTCGCTGCGGCCATGTTCAGGTGAATTTAAATTATACTTTCTAAGCGATTTAGCGCTGTAGCAAATACTTGAGTTCAGTTCATGGCACGCTTTGAAGTTTTTGGTTTCGAATAGCTTCTCTAGTACGTAGTACATGTAACTCGATGAGTTACATGTACTACGTACTAGAGAATTAATAATAGAGAATTACATATTTCGTCTCGTAAAGTAAAACTTTACGTATCTGATCAAGATTGATCGACGAGCGTATGTGAATCTGTCGATGGCTCAGGAAATTAACTCCAAAAGTATTAAAATTTGAATCTTTGTGTAAAATACAGCTTTATCGCTTTAACTTGACACACTTTAACAGAGGGTTACAATATATATAAAAGCCGTTAAAATTTAATACAGCGCCGATAAAACCGAACTGTAACATTGGCCGTTTGTCAGCTTTAACGGTAAGGTGTAGACTTAAGAGTTTTTTTATGTTAAGACTCTTTAGAAAAGCGAAATTGCTGCGGTGTAAATAATATATTTTATGGCGATCACGAGTTTAATACGTTCTTTAGAGTTCAGTTGCTATTTTGGAAAATATGGAACCCTTATACAATGTTTACCTTTGACTATCCGTATGACACCGACATTTTTCTAAGCTTTACTTGGTCTATATAATATGTATAAGAAATTTAGTAAGAAAATGGAAATTTGTAGATTCATAAGGAAAAACTGTTATCGGTCTTATTGTTAATTGTAAACGATGTTATTTCATTTAGGTATTCGATCCTCACTGTTGGTTTGTTTATAAGTAAAATATATATTGTTGCTAAACAATGACGTTCTGAAACCGCGAAAAAGTAAAGATTACGGTTAAAGATTAGGTTTTATCCCTGCAGGAACGGAGAAAGAATACAATTTCCTACGGCCAGGCGGCCCGCCGTAAGAGGCGACAAAACAACCCACAGCCAGGTGGTGGGGCATTTGCCCGACTGGATGACTACCACCCTTGGTCTAAAGTATGTCGCCATAACAACCTTGAGTTTTGTTCCGGCATTAGTGACTAGGTTCCAGTCTCCCTTAAGAGAACAACATCGCATTTGTAGCACCTTTGGTGTCGCAAATATCCATGGGCGATGGCAACCGCTTTCCATCAAGTGAGCCGTCTGCCTGTCTGCTGAACTTCGACAACAAAAAAAGTAGCGGCCATACATGTAATTGGCTAGTAGACACAATGATTCTTACTTTACTTTAAAAATAGCCCACGCTTAATCCAATATTGATAATATTATATATAAAAATAGTGGTGCTCGGCAGACTTGTAAGATGCAGACTGAAAAGTAAATATGACCAAGTTATACTGAAACCCACGCAATTATTAAAACCGGTTCAGAAAAAAATACATATAAAAAATCACACGCCAAATTGTGAATTTTCTCCTTTTATGACGTAGATACAAATCGTATATGACGATTGCATGAGCGTGCCGTTCTTCCTAAAATGTTTACGGTACCGTATAAAATATGTACATACTTGTATATAATGCTGTTAATACCATGCTTATTATTTCAGTCTATCACTATGTCACTATGTATGTGGTATATATCTATGTGGTAATATGTGACATATATATGTCTATTAATACACATCACAGTTACTTACATTATCGTGACTTTCAGCATTCATTATCTGAAAAGACCGCTTTAATATATAGCGGTTACATTACATTGCGTGTACCGTAGACTTAAAACGGTATACTAGAATAAAATATTTTTTTATTTGTCGAATACTTATTCAGCTAGTTCCAAGTATTACTGTTAAGGCCTGCCTGGCCTAAATCGTAGCTATTGTACTATGAAAGTTGATTAAATAATTAAAGATAAAATTTCAGTAGAAATCTTTTTCAAGATTAAAAATGTGATACATATGAAGATTAGAATAGAATGGCGATCAGTCTTGAATTAGAATTATATAAAGTATTGTTATATATTTTTTGGAGCAATTTTGGTAACAAATTCTTGTAAAGCCTTCATATCAGTCCGTATGTATGTTAATGTAATGCCACTGGTATATTAGTAAAAAAACGACTAGTTATCTATACAAAAGGTGTATTCTGTATGCTGCTGCAGAATGGGATTATAAAATCTTAAAAAATAAAGTTTTTTAATATTTTATAATCCCATTGAAGGTGTATTCGAAGAATTATTTTCTTTATTCATTGTGCATAGGCATGACGAATATGGTTACACAAATTGGAACAAACCTGTTTTTCTATAATATTAATATTGGAGTCTATTGAAGGTGAGATCTAATAAAACTACATTCTAATGGTTTTGAGCAGATATTTTATTTGATTTTTATTCCGACAATTCGGCCTCATTTCAGTAGTGGTGATCGGTCGTAAAACAATGATGTCAAGTGTCAATGAGTTATGTTAAAGTTATTGTTTAACCTACCCACAATTTGTCCATTTGAATCAATAAATTACTCTATGGGATCTTAATTTAATTTACCACCGGTCTGCAACATGTTGTACCTTGAATAGAATCAAATAAAATACCGCACAGGTCAAATGTAGTTTTATTATACATTTATTATACAAATATAAAGAAAAACAATTTTTAGCTAGACGTGTTGCTGGGGAGTTTCTTGCCGCTTCTTCTCCTTAACAGCAATAACACGTTGCGAAGCGGTGTACTTTACTTCCTAGTCTATGTACATAGACTAGGAAGTAAAATAAAATTTTAACCTATATGTATGACCTTCAAAAAGTGTTCTCCAATGGTACTTATTTTGAATAAAAACTTTTGAATTTTAAATTTTGAATTATGTGTACTAGTCTCTAAAACTTAAGAAAATACTAGCTGGTGAGATAGTTGAGCTTAAGAAATACTTTTTATAATTTAAAAAAAATACTTTTTGAGATATTTAGTATTTTAGATTGAATCCTTATAACGGAATAATAAAATAGGAGACGTTCGATACCTCTGCGTAACTCTTCAATTATTCGTATTTGTGGATGGACATGTACTTAGATAACTTTATAATAGAATATCGAACACAGAATATCAATTTGTAATAATATAATAATAAACGCTATGCCCAAAATAACAGTAAATCAATCAACTACGCTAAGTAATTATTTAGCACTTGTGTTATGGGTAAAACATATACTTGGGGTGATCCCAATAAAATTAAATGAAATTCTAACCCGCACTGAAGATAGGCACCACAGCTACACAATTTTCTGCGCATTACTTTTTCAAGCTTATATTTACCACTACGTGTTGTCCAATTCAGACTCAAATTTTTTGATTAACCAAGTTTTTTGTAGGTTCTATATTAAAAATGTAGAGTACCTTGAAATGTTTCATCTATATTTAGATTCTGACTGGCGTTTCAGAAGTTGGCAATCATCATACAGTTATATTAGATCATTTGCATCAGTGTCCATCTAGAACTATGTACTACCATCCCATAAAGATTATCCTGTGATAAAACATACCTCAGAACATCACTCATACTTTATCTAAAACATATTTAAATCAAAGTTGATAATAATATATTCAAGTACCAAGTGAAAACGGTAAAGCGGATTGCATATGTACTAGTGGTTGCCCGTAGTCGAAATTCGACCATAATACTTTGTTGCCAAAGACTTTAAGATTAATATATAGATACTATTGGACTTAAAAGATAAATTCGTGAATTTTGTATGTGCACGTCTAATGGTTTTTACTAGAGATATTGTTATTCTATTACTGATTGCAATCCTCTGTTCTTTTAAAATTGTAAAATATTATAATGTAATTTAAAAGAACTAAAAGCAATGTAAAGAGGCCGTCGTCAACACCAAGGCCCTGAAGGATGAAAAAGAACAATCATTAAAACAACGTCACTTACTACTGAACATATCGAGGCTTAGTAACAAATGGGCTTACAAAAGTGCAGTTTTACACGATTGTATAAGGCTATAATTTGGAATACCCTTCTATTTAGGTACACTTGCATATCGGTAAGACTTTCTAAAATGTTGTTACAATGTTACATGCATAAACAAAAAAAAATGGCATTTTTGCGTATGCGCCCATTTATTACGAAGCCGAAGATATAAGTATCAGTGGGCGTGTTTTTGGCGGGAACTGAAAGGAGATGTTGTGCTGTGCAGTTTTATTTTCTAAAAATGTGTAAAATTACTCTAAAATGAACTAGTTGTAGGATATTGAAAGTTTTTGAGTAGTTATTATCTGTTTTGTGAGAAATGTGAACTGTATAGTCAAATGTAGCCTTTTGAGTTGTCACAAGAACTCCGTTGAATGGCACTAGCTGATTACCTACAGTTCAGCCGTGCTACACATAAGCTTAAGAAAATGAAGAAACTATATTGTAAACTAAGATCTGGCTTAAAGGCCTCGCTGCCAAGCCATAAACCTAAATTTAAAAAAATAAGTATCAATGGGCTCCTTTTTGTATTATGCAGTGTTTGGTCCTAACGTCATCCATTTCTTCTTTATCTGTGTACATTCTTTAGCCGGTATACATTCGCTTCCGTTAATTTCCTTTCATTATGTGAACACAAACACGCGATTAGACTCTCGCAACCGCCGTTATCACGATGTTCTGTGTTTGAATCTTCGTGCTTATGAACACTTTGAGGATTACGTTCTGAATAAGTTATTTTTATATTTAGCAATACAATTTATAATACAGTCTTGTTGATCTTTATCAAAAGCTGGTTGTGATTTTAGGGTCTGTTCGAATTATGTAAAATGTGTTACTTAAGTTTTTTATTTAATTGTATTTATTTTAGTTAGGATTATTAGTAGTTAGGTTAATCAAACCTACATAAAAAAACAACAAAAAGACAAACAAATAAATATTTTTAACACCTTGCAGTCGGTGCACAGTTAAATCAAAATAAAATAAATCTAACTATGTATAATTGCTTGGCCTCAGTGACTGACTGACTGACTGATTGACTGACATTAAAGCACAGATCATACTTCTGGAACTAGGACCATGTAAATGTGTATGCACGTTCCTTCTATACTGAAGTTACGTACTATGAAAGGATATTTGAAAATTACACTCCAAAGGGGATGAAAAAAGAGTATAAAAAAAGGAGAGCAAAGAAGAAGCACAACATTTACATGCTTGCTTCTGGTTAGAAATAAATGTATACGTGTATCAGCGCTTATGGTTATTCAATCCTTAAGGGGGTGAAAAAGGGGATGAAAGTTTGTATAAAAATCCGTCCTTTTAAACTTTTTTTATGTACTCAAACTATGATTATTTTTAATCTACGCGAGCAAAGTCCCACCAGCAAGTCTTTTATATAAAACTGTTCAGCTATGTCTTTAAGTGTCTCAAGGTTGGGGGGTTGGGGCAATTTTACTTACAGGCGTAATAAGCTGTAATGTCTATATTAAATAACAATAATAAAATGTGTTCATTTTTTAATTCTCTTTTGCCATCGTATTTTTATTTTTTAAGTGCATTTATTGTAACCCGGAAAATAGTGTTACATACCTACAAAGAAATGCGCACCTGGTTTATTACTCTTTCCGCATTCGGATTTATTTTGTTTACTTCGTGTTTAAAATTTGCAAATAGACAATGGCCTATTGTTATTGTTTTCGACTTTGTTGGCCGTTCGCAGTAATAATTAACCAGGTGTGCAAATTACGGTTTCTTGGAAACCTCAGTCCACGCGGTCCTTTTTTTGTATTGTATAGTTAGTATAAAACAACGCCGAAACGAAGGGGTAGGGCAGTCAAGCGACGATTACGATATAAGCAAGACGTGTACATTGATAAGCGATATAGTGACGGACTTTGCGCGTGTTATTGAATCGTGCGGTTTGTACTAGTAGTGTCTAGTTATATTTGTACTTATGTTATACGTGTTTGTATAGTTCTAATAAATTGTATAGTAATTCCAACTGCATTTTAATTCAAGTCCTGTAGCTAGTAACAATATTGTTTGACAGTAGTATTCTTCTTAAGCCCATCTACCTCGCAATAGTGTATAATTGGACACGTGTAAGGAAAAATTCGTACACCAAAACAGTTCATAACAACCTCCAGAGGATGATATTAAATACATAAATAATAATTAACCCACATATCTTCACAATAATATCCTTTCAAGATACAGCTTTTGGGATGTCGTATCTATTACACCATACGGACTGAAATCAACATCATCTCTATGGGAGATCTCATTTCAGTTAATAGAGCGACATGCCGGCGCCTACATAGGTTTTTATGATAGTCTCCTGTTATCCGTGTAAAAGGTTGCACAAAAAGAGACACTATAGGAAATTCAACCATAAATGTCTAATCATCTTCTATAATGTAATAAACCTGTGGAAGTGTCGAGATTTAACTAACTTCCAAAAGGAGTAGAATCTCAATTCGACTTAATGTTTTTTATTGTAAACTTGTATCGCGATTTTTCCGTCAGTTGTAAACAGATTTTTAATTTCTTTTTTTGTATTCGAAAGTGTATATCGAGGCCTTCATAACGAATGGGCACAGCGCGAGACAAAAGTGCAGTTTTACACAAGGGACAAAATTGTGAATAAAACAAAACTAGTTGATTGTATAAAGCTGAAATTTGGAATACCCTTCTTTTTAGGTACACTTACATACTCGTAAGACTTTCAAAATTTTAACATGCACAGTTTTTAGTAAACAACAAAAAATGGCATTTTTGCGTATACGCCTATTATGTTATGAAGCCCTCTATTCTTGAACGCCCATGAAAAATACTATTAAAATTTGTTTATACTAGATCTGTTGAGTTGTTTAGTGATATGAGGATTATATTTTAATTAATTAGATTAAATATTTGTTTAAGGTTTCGTAGCCAAAAGACAACAACTTGATAGAATTGTTGTCTTTTGATTGAAGCGGACGTTGATGTGTGTGTGGACTACGTATTTTTTTATTATATGTGAAGTGCATCCAATACTGTTATTATAGTATATAATAATGTTATTAAAGTAAGATTTAAATAATAACCCGATGCAGATTTCATCACCATGTTTTCCTTCACCGTTAGCATGTGGTCATTGTAACAATATATAAATAAGGTCAGAAAACTTCCTAACGTGCTTTTCAGCCAGGATTCGAACCTGCGGCTATTAAGTTTGGAATGGGTATACTAACCACAAAGCTACCACGACCTGTATTCAACCTTTTTACACTTTAATTGCGTGAATAGTGGTGTGACTTTTAATAGTGGCGAGACACTATCTATAGCTTAGTTATACCCATATACAAATAATATCGTGACTATTAATTATTACCTGCGGATGGCGAAGAAAATATGAATGTACAACGTGTAAAATCTACCAAACCACATCAGATAAATGTACTGAGTATGCCGTCCAATTTCCTAAAAATAAAAATATAGTCACTAATTTTAAATACCTAAATTACATTACTTCTAATTGTTTTTGTGAAGCCGAGATAATTTATGCGATAATCACTGGCTCACTGACTCTTAAAAGGAACCTTTTACCAGCGGCTTGCAGAGAAATATGTGGCATAAGCTGGGCTGTAAGCTGTTGTGCTCTTAATACTGAGCCATGCCTCGGTTGGTTCAACCGCCAATTTAATTTAGGATATTGCACAAACATGCCATGGTGGTTAGCTTTGTATCGGCATGCAATTTACAACGTACGAGTACGTGTAAAATAATTCAATCTTAGTTAGAAATTTTATAAACAAAGGCTTGAGAATTAAAAGGAATCCTAATGAATTGGAAACTATATCGTATTCAGGGAACGGTGAGAAAAGTTGTGAACAAACCATAAAAATATTTTTTATAGGTCACTTTAAATTTAATAATACTAGGATATGCCCGTGAATTCGCCCCCGCTTGACTTGAAACTCTCGCGGGATTCCCGGGACACAGAGTATCGCAGCATTTGAAAAAAGAATGTAAGTTATCGTTTTAGTGGAAACTGTGTCGGAATTAGCAAATTTTTATACACCCCAACAACTTCAAATCAGTCCCGGGAAAATTGTCGTGAGATTCCTGGGATAAAACATATCACACATTTTATTACATTAAATTTGCTATTGATCAGTAAAAGATCACATTGGAATTCGTTTTTTTTTAATCTGGTCATTTTAAATAATTCCCAGAAAAATTCCCGTCGGATACCAGGGATAAAAAGTAGCGCAGAGGTTAAGTCTAAAAATTAGCTGTCGATAAGCGATCTGCCTAGTAGTTTTTATGTGAATCTCGAACAAACAGACAAGAAATCTAAAAAAATTGCATCGTCTTCTCCGTCGTCTATATCGTCTTTTTCAGTTTTCCAGTTTTGATATAATATTATAATTGAATTGAATTTAGAATGTTATAATATTATATTTGAATAACTAAGAATGAAATACACTAGTAAAACTTTAAATAACAATTTAGTACTTGTTAGTAATAGTAATTTAGTTTTTTTGTCTTTGTTAAGTTTCGCGTTGTCTTACGTTTTTAGTTTTTGTATATTGTTTTCTTTTTGTTGTATAACAAATAAATGACACACTAGTAGGTATCCTTAATTCAATTAAATAAAAATAAAGTTTGATTAAAACTGTATTCTTTGTTTACATTTTGCCTCATGCTAAGATGAATATGGTAAAGTAGGTATATTTTTAAAATTTCTCGTTCTGTTTGATGACCTCGTCTGGTGTTAATCGGATATATTGTGCTATGGATATGCTAGCCGAGCACAAGCACACGATATATCCAAATTTCATACGAATAGGTGCCTTCTAGAACCTTCTAGAAAGCACCTATACGTACGAAATTTGATGTCGACTTGGTTGTAGGTTTCAGGACCTACAAACTCCAGCAACGAGCTCCATCGACTTTTTTCTGGTGCGCATGCAGAATTTGGACGCCAAGTATTTCCTTCGTATATGTGTATGTCTATCATACATGTATCTAATAGGGCTGCATGCGATGACATCTAATTTTGCGACAGTGGAAGGGAGAGACTGCGAAATCAGATTAGATTTCAAATTTTAAAAATCTTATTTTTTCGACATATGCGTAGAAATTTTATTTATAATTCTTAATGGTTTTTTTTTTTAAATTGGCCCAACAGAATACTTGATTTATGTTAATGACATGTGTAAACTAATATCGGAGGGCTCTGTATACCAATTTGCCGATGACACGTGTTTAATTGTAGCTAACAAAAATTTTCTAAGCGCCCAAAAACTACTGCAACAAAACTATAACCAAGTATGCAAATGGGCACATGACGTAGGTTTAGCCATAAATGCTCAAAAAACGAAAATTGTTTATATTCACTCCAGTCACAACAAAAATTTGTCTAAACCTTGTATAATGGCTCATAGCCATGATTGTTTTCACAAGAAAATTAACTGTAACTGTCCTACCTTAGATGTTGTTAGTGAGCATACATATATAGGACTCGTAATTGACAGCCGATTCTGCTGGGGCGCACATGTAGATCATGTTTGCAATAAATTGAGATCAGTATTAAGTAAGATGACTATACTAAAATACAAATTACCCTATAAAATATTACGCGTTCTTTACTTAGCCCTAGCAGATTCGGTTGTTAATTACGGTCTAAGTAGTTATGGTAGAACATATAAAACATATCTAATGGATATTTACAAACTGCAGTTACGTTTATTAAAAACAATAGTACCTAAGAATATTAAAACAAAACATAAAGATAATTATAAAGAACTTTTCAAATATTGTAAAGTTATGAGCATCTTTGACAAGGTTAAATTTGCAATACTAACCGAATGTAACAAACCAGAAGTCTTAGTACAGAAGACTAGACCGAATTACATGCGACCGAGATATGACACATGTAAATATATTATACCTAAATATAATAATGTGTATGGGACAAGGCGCGAGGAATATATGATACCAAATATTATAAATGACCTCCCAGAGGACCTGCAAACCAAGTACGAAAATAACCATAAATCAATCAAGTATAATCTTAAAAGATTATATACTGATTCCCAAAGCGGACCATCATGTGCAGTCCTGGGACTTAAATGAGAACCATATACTAGAATGATGATACCACTCCGCTTTATTATCAAATCGGAACTAAACACTAGAATGATGATAACGCCTACGCGCCTCTGCTCCTATTTATTTAAATAAAAATATAGTGTACACGACTCCCTGCGGCACGAATAAACCCATGAGGTTTCTGTGCCACAGTTCAAATGTGAATGTAATGTATATGAATGTAAGCATATTGGATAATAAATTAAAAAAAAAAAAAAAAACGCAATGTTATCATCTCAATTTTATATAAACAGCTTTACATAATTTATACTGTTGTGTGTGTACATTTGAACTCTGATAAAAATGTGAAGAAAAAACCAGATAGTTTGTTCGACAAGAAAATTCAATACACATGATATTGCCCTATTATCATTTAATAACACGATTATCGTTGACCTCGAAGACTATCTGGTGCCATTACAAATCTTATTGTACTCAAAACTTCGATGATTTGGTAAGTAATGCTTCGATAAACAACAGTTTTTTTCCAATATTATTTTTTGTTCTTTCTCTGACCTAGCTGAGCCCACGACTACGGACGTGCGGGGCTTGGACTATCGCATGTTGGCCATGATATTCGCTAAAGTTAAGTAATAGTTACATTATGAAATTATAACTATGAACTAGTACAGTAATGAAAACTTAACTTATATTGTAGTCATCGACGTCAATGGGTAAGGTTCCTCGAAGGCTGGCTACGTTACCGCGCCAGATCACCATACTGATCCGTTGTCCGAGGTAGGAACCAGCCCTCTGATCTCCCAAAGAGTTACAAAAACTTTTATTTATTCTTTCTGAACCTTGCAAAATTTCAAAGTCCGAAGTATATATAACTAGATATTCTCTAAAATTTCCATTGGAATCCGTTGAGCAGACCATTCGAGACATATTTTCAGACGGATCGACAGATAGATTGAAACATATACATTATTAGGCAACGATGCCTATATACGAATAAACCTATATGCTTTATACGAATAAATATCCATTTTCACTTAAATTATGATATTTATTAGGAAATCGCAGACAGACATTTTAGATTAATTTATTAGTAGATATAGATATTGATAGATGATTAAGCGTAATTTTATGAAAATACACACGATAACCAAGACCAGTAAACAGCGATAGATAGTGTTCTCCTTAAAGTTGTTCAGAAATATGATTATCTTGGTCAAAAAAATACAGGTAAGCAGGTACAACTACCAGGGAGAAGTCACGAAAAGGAGTTGTGTTAGATGTCTATCCATCTATCTATCCATTTGTCTATCCATCTATCTATACATCTGTCTATCCTTCTCTCTATCTGTCTGTCTATCCATCTATTTATCCATCTATCTTTCCATCTATCTATCCATCTATCTATCCATCTGTCTATCCATCTATCTATCCTTCTATCTATCTATCTGTGTATCCATCTATTTATCCATCTGTCTATCCATCTGTGTACTCATAGTACGTCGCGGACGGATTTACATCGACAGAGTCTACGTTTTATTTTTTTTATTAAAAATAGTAAAACTTCTGCTCTTGAATCTGAATTTTTTTCTGATCTTGAATCCATCAAAACCTGACCTAGTATGCCTAGTAGTTTTCCATGAAAGCTTAACGGAAACACATATCAAGTTGCTATCGTATTTTTTATAGACGATGATTTGTTATATTTACAAACTTGTAAAATGATTAGTCCAAACTTTCATCCTCTATTTCAAACCCTTGAGTTTCACTACATAAATGACAAAAATGACAAAGAGGACTAACAGGACTAAGAGGACTATTAGGACTAAGAGGACAAAGAAAGTAAGAGAACTAAGAGGACTAAGAGGAGTAAGAGGACTAACAGGACTAAGAGGACTATTAGGACTAAGAGGACAAAGAAAGTAAGAGAACTAAGAGGACTAAGAGGAGTAAGAGGACTAACAGGACTAAGAGGACTATTAGGACTAAGAGGACAAAGAAGAGAACTAAGAGGACTAAGAGGAGTAAGAGGACTAAGAAAACTTATAGCCATATCGGTCCAGTAGCTTTTCCGTGAAAAAGGAACAGACTGACGGACTGGCGCCGTGACGCGTTACGTAACGAAACGGTTTACCATCCCATAAGAAGTTATCACTTCAAAAAAACAACTGGAATAGACTATATAAACAACAGAGAACACGATGCAATTTATTTAGATTTCTTGTCTGTTTGTTCGGGTATCACGTAAAAAAGTAGTAGGCCGATTTCGTCGTTTATATCATTCCAATTGTTTTTTTTATTAGCTTAAATGTTACCTAGTAGCAAATTCCTAGACTTAAAATCTGCGCTACTTTTCATCCTGGGAATTCCGTGGGAAATTTTCTAGGAATTATTTAAAATAGCTAGGTCAAATAGAAAACGAATTCTAATGTGACGTTTTTACTGATTGACAGAAAATTATAATTTAATTTTTAATTTTGTGTGATATATTTGATCCCAAAAAGCCAGCGGGAAGTTTCCCGGAAGCGGTTTGTAGTTGTTATGGTACATAAAAATTAGCTTATTCCGACACAGTTTTCACTAAAACCATAATTTAGATTCTTTTTTAACCGACTTCGAAAAAAGGAGGAGGTTCTCAATTCGTCGGGTTTTTTTTTGTTGCTTTTTTTTAATGTATGTTTGCCGATTACTCCGTGATTTATAATCCGATTTACGTGATTCTTTTTTGTTCGACGCGGAATAGCCTCCAATTGGTCCTCTAAAAATTTTACATAGTTGGCCCAGTAGTTTTCATTTTATGAATATTTTTTATGAAGAAAATTTCCTTTTCGTTCCATATGTACACCGATTACTCTAAGATTTATGATTCGATTTACGTGATTCTTTTTTGTTCGACGCGCAATAGCTGCTATGTGGTCCCCTAAAAAATTGACATAGTTTGGCCCAGTAGTTTTCATTTTACGAACATTTTTTTGTTCTCGTTTCTTGGGACCTATATTTTTAAGAAGCGCGGCACCATTCGTAAGTCCACCCATACAAGCTAGACACTAAAAAGTAACAAATAAAAAATAAAAACTTCGTTTAATAAAACCGACTTAAAAAACTAAAAAACTAAAATGTATAAAATAACTTATTTCTAAAGCTATTATTATTAATATATATTATCTAAAACATCTTGAAGTCGGTGCAAAGTACAACATAATAAAAATTACTATATTTTGCAAATTACTAAGCACCGACTTTAAGATGTTTTAGATAATATATATTAATAATAATAGCTTTAGAAATAAGTTATTTTATACATTTTAGTTTTTTAGTTTTTGAAGTCGGTTTTTTTAAACGAAGTTTTTATTTTTTAAATGCTGTGGTACTTTGTGTCTCGGGGATCCCGCGGGACTTGAAATTCCCTTGAAATTAAATGTGACTATTAAACTCGGGAAGCTTCAAAAGCTTTAGGCGACCTTGTTTTTGAGTGTAATATGCTGGGTTAAGCGTACTATCAAAATGAGGCCATGTTTAGTCTAAGTCAGCTAATTAACTAAGATATTTAACTAGATATGAATTTAACTTACACTGAATGTGAATATTTTTAAATTATTTTATTACTTGGAACCTTTTTTATTTGATAATAATCTCTTAAAAGTAACAAAGCGTACAATTTCAAATTAACAATGTCTAGCAAGCCAAGGTACTTCTGTGTGTCATAGTTTCGGTCTACCCAGTCATCGTTTGTTATGCATTCTTTAATATAATATATGTCAACAAACACTTAAAATTAAATTTATGAAAACTAAGAGAACGCGTATACTGCTGGGTAGAGGCATTTATAAGCCTCTCAGTCCTGATCCAAAGTGTTTTGCTAAAACAGGGTCATCTGTAGGTGAATATTCCTCGTTACCATGCACTAAGGTAATATTATCCCCATATTTTATTTGATAAGTAATAATTCAGAAAAAGTTTTGGTATTGATTATCAAATCAATGATATAAATTTCATGAGACGTCAAGTTGGCCTCGCAAGGAGGTGAAGTAAAAAATAACATTTTCTGAATCTTAGTTTTTTGTTTCGGAAATTTTATTCAATTCATTACAAGTTTTTCATTGGCATGTTTTTAGTTTCTGAGTAAAATTAATATTTATTTATTTAGATTATTTCTGTGTGGAATCTTTCATGTTCTTGTTATAATTAAGTATTGTTCTAAATTGAAACAATTGAGTACAGCGCTGGAATAATGCCTAAATGCATGGATGTATGGAAGAGTTCTTAAGACTGCTTGAAAAGTCATATTTCGTTAGACAGTTAAATTATTTACGATACTTGATTTCTAGTTAACGTAATATTTTGTAACTATTGGTCATTATAATTTTTAAATTATATATTTTATAAAACATAACACTACATAGCGTGTTTTGCTGTTACAGTCTTCAATAACAGTATAGATTCGGAGGCTCTACTCAAGGATTGCCGCGAGTTGGATTGGTCGGGGGTTTACAATGCAGCTACTATCGATGATAAAGTGCATATATTTAATACAATGTTGTTAAAGTTATATGATTTACATGCACCCATGCGTCGTATTAAAATCAAGCACTTACCTGCACCGTGGCTTACCGATGACGTTAAGACGCTTATACACAAAAAATCTCTTGCCAAGACTAAATGCAAGCTTAGCCCGTGTAGTGAGACCAAACAGGCTTACATAACTATCCGTAATCGCTGTAATAGAGTGTGTAGGGACGCGCAACGCCGGTATATTCATCAATCTGTTGACATAGATAATCCTTCTAAAATATGGAAATTTCTGAGATCTTTGGGAGTTGGTAAACCAGAGCAAAACTCTGTTCCAAAAAACTTCAATATTGATAACCTCAATCAACATTTCACTACTGTTATAAATTTTGACAATAATATAAAGTCTAACACATTAAAAAATCTTTCATCCGCTCCAACTCCTTCTCATTCCCCGTTTTTTCTCAGACCATTATCTGATTGTGATGTTACGAGTGCCATAAAATCCATCACTTCAAACTCTGTCGGCAGTGATGGTATTAGTCGCAATATGATTATCCCTATTCTTGATGTCATCAACCCGATTATCACTCATATCCTCAACTCATCCATGGCTAGTGGTACTTTTCCAGCAGCCTGGAAAGAGGCACAAGTTATTCCTCTCCCTAAAAAGTCTAATCCTACGTCCTTTGCTGAATTCCGACCGATATCCATTCTTCCCTTCCTATCCAAAGTCCTAGAACGTCTAATCCATAAACAATTAAGTATTTTCCTAAATTATAACTCATTAATGAATCCTCTTCAATCTGGTTTCCGCCCAGGCCATAGTACAACAACAGCTCTGGTAAAAATCACAGATGACATCCGTCAGGGGATGGAGAGTGGTCTACTGACAATACTATCACTGCTAGACTTTAGTAGTGCTTTTAATAATGTTGACCATGACATATTACTTAGCATTCTCCGCACTCTTAACATATCTCCAACAGTGATTGGTTGGTTTCACAGTTACCTGTATGGACGCCGGCAGCGAATACGTATTGATGACAATTACTCATCATGGTCTGACCTTACTGCTGGTGTTCCACAGGGCGGCGTTTTATCTCCTCTCTTATTTGCGATTTTCATTAATTCAATCTCCGATAAATTAACTTCATCCTATCACCTCTATGCGGACGATTTACAGATATACACTCAAGCTGCTCCAGATGATTTAAGTACTGCCGTGAGACAAATCAATCTTGACTTAAACCACATACTTCATTGGAGTACAATGTTTGGTCTTGCAGTGAACCCTCGTAAGACTCAAGTCATAGTCATCGGTAGCCCCAGAATACGTGCAAAAGTTGATTTCGCAACCTTACCGAACATTGTTTTTGACGGCACTTGTATTCCATTGAGTGACACTGTCAAAAATCTGGGTGTAGTCATCGATAGTGACTTGTCTTGGAAGTCTCACCTCTCCGAATTAAGAGCCTGTATACTACTAATTCAAATCGGTGTTTCACATAGTTTACCCCCGCGCAACCAATGTTTACTTCGATGGGACAGCGCCAATTTAAGGCGTGCGTGCGTGTGGTAAAATATTGTATATCACCGAACATACGCTACATAACATAAATAGGTGTATACGTAGCTAACGAACATTGCACGGCACCGATATCACACTATTCATGCGGCTGAGAACAAGAGGAAGCGAGACAAAACATGATAAAGTGAGAGAAGTTCACGTGGATAATAGGTATTGAAAATTCGACACGAGGTACTAAACATGTTTGGCCTAGTCGTTTTCTAATACTAAGGTAGTGAGGAGGTTGAAGACTCGATCCCGCACACAGGTGGTTTTTTTTTTTCTCTTTTTGTAACTAATTTTGATACGTTAAACTTTATTCTAATGATATTAGTTTTTAGATGTAAATGTTATAAAAATCATTTCATTGTATTATGGAACAAAATGAATTCATATTATCCCTATTGATATTATAAATGCGAAAGTCTGTCTGTTTGTTCCGTTTTCACGGAAAAACTACTTACTGGACCGATTTGGCTGAAATTCATTTGATATATATTTTCGATGCTGAGAATGAACATAGGATGCTTTTATCCCGAAATATGGAATAGTTTCCGGGATAAAAATATATTTGTCTTTTTTTGTTTGTTATCCTTTTACGGAAAAACTACCGAACAGATTTAGTTAAAATTCGGTATAATTGATTTATGTAATCAATATTATGGGTTATCCCAAAAAATGGGGTAGGTTTTTTGTGATTTTCCATTTTGGTCATTGCAGCCATTTCAGTCATTTCAACCATTTGGGCCATTTCAGTCATTTAGCCATTTCGGTCATTTGAGCGATTTGGGCCATTTCAGTCATTTCGGTCATTTGGGCCATTTTGGTCATTTCGGCCATTTCAGCCATTTCGGTCATTTCAGCCATTTAGGCCATTTCGGTCATTTCAACCATTTGGGCCATTTCAGCCATTTGGGCCATTTTGGTCATTTCGGCCATTAGGGCCATTTCAGCCATTTCGGCCATTTCAGCAATTTGGGCCATTTCAGTCATTTTGGCCATTTAGGCCATTTCGGCCATTTTGGTCATTTCGGCCATTTGGGCCATTTCAGCCATTTCAGTCATTTTGGCCATTTCGGCCATTTTGGTCATTTCGGCCATTTCAGCCATTTCGGCCATTTTGGTCATTTCAGCCATTTCGGCCATTTGGGGCATTTCAGTCATTTTGGCCATTTGGGCCATTTCAGTAATTTCACCCATTTGGGCCATTTCGGTCATTTGGGCCATTTGAACCATTTCGGCCATTTTAGCCATTTCAGTCAATTCAGCTATATCGGCCATTTGGGCAGTTTCAACCATTTCATTCATTTCAGCCATTTCGATCATTAGGGCCATTTCAGTCATTTCGTCCATTTCGGTCATTTGGGCCATTTTGGTCATTTGGGCCATTTGGGCCATTTCCGCCATTTCGGTCATGTCAGCCATTTGGGCCATTTCAGTCATTTTGGCCATTTAGGCCATTTCGGCCATTTGGGCCATTTCGGTCAGTTCAGCCATTTAGGCCATTTAGGCCATTTCGGTCATTTCGGCCATTTGGGCCTTTTAGGCCATTTAGGCCATTTTAGTCATTTCGGCCATTTGGGCCATTTCAGCCATTTCGGTCATTTCAGCCATTTGGGCCTTTATTTAGGCCATTTCGGTAATTTCGGCCATTTCAGCCATTTCAGTCATTTCAACCATTTGGGCCATTTCAGCCATTTAGGCCATTTCGGCCATTTTGGTCATTTCGGCCATTTTGGTCATTTCGGCCATTTTGGTCATTTCGGCCATTTCAGCCATTTCAGCTATTTCAGTCATTTCGCCCATTTGGGCCATTTCAGTAATTTCACCCATTTGAGCCATTTGTTATTTCAGTCATTTCGGCCATTTGGGCCATATCAGCCATTTCGGTCATTTGGGCCATTTTGGTCATTTCGGCCATTAGGGCCATTTGGGCCATTTCGGTCATTTCAGCCATTTGGGCCATTTCAGTCATTTTGGCCATTTAGGCCATTGCAGTAATTTTGGCCAGTTAGGCCATTTCAGCCATTTCAGTCATTTCAACCATTTGGGCCATTTCAGCCATTTCGGCCATTTTGGTCATTTCGGCCATTTGGGCCATTTCAGCCACTTCGGTCATTTCAGCCATTTCAGTCATTTTGGCCATTTAGGCCATTTCGGTCATTTCGGCCATTTGGGCCTTTTAGGCCATTTAGGCCATTTCGGCCATTTTAGTCATTTCAGCCATTTCGGTCATTTCAGCCATTTCGGTCATTTCAGCCATTTGGGCCATTTCAGTCATTTTGGCCATTTAAGCCATTTCGGTAATTTCGGCCATTTCAGCCATTTCAGTCATTTCAACCATTTAGGCCATTTAGGCCATTTCGGCCATTTTGGTCATTTCGGCCATTTTGGTCATTTCGGCCATTTCAGCCATTTCAGCTATTTCAGCCATTTGGGCCATTTCCGTCATTTTGGCCATTTAGGCCATTTCGGTCATTTCGGCCATTTGGGCCTTTTAGGCCATTTCGGCCATTTAGTCATTTCGGCCATTTCGGTCATTTGGGCCATTTAAACCATTTCGGCCATTTCAGTCGATTCAGCTATTTCGGCCATTTGGGCAATTTCAGCCATTTCATTCATTTCAGCCATTTCGGTCATTAGGGCCATTTCAGCCATTTCAGTCATTTCAGCCATTTCGGCCATTTCAGCCATTTCAGTCGTTTCGGTCAATTCGACCATTTGTGTCATTCAGCCGTTTGATCATTTAGGCCCGTTCGGCCAAATATATTTTCATATTGGAAACTATCTCATTTTTCGGGATGAAAAGTAGTTCTTGGCCACCCTCAATATTAAAATAACATAATTATGTACCCAGTTTCATCCAAATCGGTTCAATAGTCTGTCCATAAAAGGATAACAAACAGAAAGACAAATATGCTTTTGGATTTTTTTTCGCGGAACTCTAAAAACGTAGCCTAAGGTACTTCTTATAACATCAGCTATCTGCCATTTCAACTTTCATATCAAAATAAAAAAATCTTCTAGATCAAGTGAAACTAGTAGGGTTCGAACCCACACAGCTAGTGATTTAGACCAGACCTCTACCGTATACGCCAAACAAGTATAGCGCGACCGCTTCAAAATTCTTGTTATTATTGCTCCTTCGTTTATTTAAAATTATTTTTCAATGGCGGTCGCGGAGCAGAGCAGCGCGTGCAGTTTAGACGAAAGCCTCGGGCGTTATGATAAATTCCATACATTGGGACCGGCAGGCGGGATTTTTGCAGTCATTTTTAATAAAATAATTAATTACTTCCAAATTAAGTTAAGTAACCCAATAAAAGATCTATAATTGAATTTGTTATAATATAATATGTTACTGTTATTTATTTTAGCGATGTACGATTAACAGTAATAACAATAACCAAGATTGAATAACTCGTTTAGAGGTTACTTTGCAATTATTTTCTATCGAGAAAATTTATCGTAAATGCGTTCTGAGTACAAAGTTTACGTCAGAAATATGATCAAGATTGACATATATTTTTTTCACCGCAATAAAGTGTGTATAACTACTGTAAAAATGGTTGAGAAAATGATCTAAAAACGCATTCTGTCTGATATCACCTTGTTAAGTCGGAGAGTTTTTCTGTCTTCTAGATCCCTGAGAAGGCTGAGAAACTTTCTGCCTACTGCCACCAAAATTATGCTTGCACAGTCTCTTTTGTTACCCATTTTAGATTACGCTGACGCCTGCTATCTTGACTTAACCGTAGAACAGCTAAATAAACTTGAGCGACTTCAGAATTTTTGTATTAGGTTCATATTTGGCTTGCGAAAATATGACCATGTTTCTGAATTTCGTGTAAAACTCAAGTGGCTCCCTATTCGCTTTCGCCGGAATACTCACATTCTCACATTACTTTATAACATATTATTTATCCCTAGTAGTCCTCCCTACCTTAAGGAACGTTTTGATTTCCTTCGCCTTTCTACTTCCCACAATTTGCGCACTCATACGTATCGTAAACTCACTACACCTGCACACACTTCATCCTTTTATGATAACTCTTTTACTGTGCAGGCTGTCAAACTTTGGAATGCGCTGCCTCTTACTGTCAGAGAGGCCAAAACACCGCATACATTTAAGAAGGCACTCAGAAAACACTACTTTTCCTTAAATAATTATGCCTAATTCTTATATTATAGACTATTTAATATATATGTATGTATACGTATGTATGTATTTAATTTATAAAGTAGTTTAAGTATGTGTATTTTATTTATAAGTTATGTAGTTTAAGTATGTTTATTTATGATATTTGATATTTAATGATTTGCACCACCTACATCGCCAGATTAGATTAAGTTATTCCTTAAGTTAGGTTGCCTGGAAGAGATTGCTTTCAGCGATAAGGCCGCCTTTTGTTTCTACCTTGACAATATTGTAATTGTATGTTTTGAAATTGTATATTTGGTGAGCAATAAAGTGTTATCTATCTATCTATCTATCTAACACCAGTATTGACGATAGAATCAAAACACAATGAGCCCACACAAAGCCAACACAAAGGGGGACCTTTATAGGGGGAACGGACAGCATACCCGCCATGCTTGCCCATGGCGGATTGGCGAGTTTCACACATCGGTCATCTCGATATGCAGGTTTCATCACGATGTTTCCTTCATCGTTAATCTATATATATAAAAGAAAGTCGTGTTAGTTACACTATTTATAACTCAAGAACGGCTGTACCGATTTGGGTGAATTGGTGGGGAGGTAGCTTAAAACCAGGAAACGGAAATAGGATACTTTTCATCCCGTTGGAACCGGTAGGTGGCGCTGAGATCGGGTTCTAGAATCTTCCTACTCACCTGGACTGATTTTGGTGATTTTGTTTTTGTGTGTTTGAGTGGGTCCCCGGATGGTTTAAATCTACAATTGGAACCAGTAGGTTGTCCTGGGACTGGGACCTAGATTTTTATTTTTCAGAGTAGGACAACGTCTGCCGGGGCCGCTAGTGAATAATAAATTAAAGGATGTCAATAACTGTTTAAAAAATAGTTAATAAGCTATTGTGATCTATTAGAAATATGACGCCGTAAGTAACTAACTACATTTATACATACATACTCGTAAGAAAATAGGCTGAGACACATAAAGTGCCTCAGTTGATTTAACTGTCAACTACCCTATTGTTGACAGAAAGTAAAGCACATTGCTTATACGAAATACGAGGTACATATGTGCTCACAGAATTTATCCGGACCTTTCTCTACAATATCGCAGCAGAAATTCAATAAATTACCCGAAATTACTGTAGCTATTCTTGACTTATCTGGAAATTTATTGCGTAGAAATAAGTCGGTGAAAAGCTTCTGGCCTTGGATTTTAAGTTGTATGTGAGGTATTAATTTTCGGTATATTACTTTTTATAAATCTAATCATCATAAAGTCGTTATATTCCGTTGTCTGTCTGTATGAACATCTGTTAAAGAATGTTATAATCATTTTTCTCATGTACTTAGCTCTGTATGAAAGAAAGGTATAACACTATGTGTCTATACACATTACCCAGCATACGTGTGCAACATGTCTTCAGTGTATACACTGTTTTTCCTTAGAAAATCATTTGCGTACATCACAAACAGGATTTTTGCAATGAATGACGACACTATTTAATGATGTTATAATATCTGAGACAAATCTTGCGTGGCCAAAGAGCTGGCCTATGTTTAGGGCAACGGATAAGCGTTGCCATACAAGGTGGGAGCGGCCAGCGTTTTGGGAACGCTCCCCACCGACAGCGATCTGGACTACATCTTTTACTTGTAAATATGTTTATAGTAGTATTTAATTTTTAAGTTTTTGTTTGTAGTGTAATTTATTTATAATTTAGTCTATTTTTAAGTATTTAGTATTCATAGAAATAATTATCATACTATATACCAAACAAGTAAATGAATAAAGACCCATCTAAAGTTAGATATTACAGCAGAAAATATTTTATATTAATCATTTAAAGGCATAATTTAACTAAAATTTTATCTAAAAATGTATCTTGTAAGAAAAATAAGGTATTCATGGTCTTGTATAATATCATTAGACAGGTGATAACAGTAATAAAATTTCAGTTGCTTTTTAGGTCGGAAAATATTCGTTTTCGGCGTCTCCATTCTAATTTTTAACTATGTGGTAAAAAGTTAGGAAGAAAATAAAATTTATACAATTAAAAAACACTTTCCAGTTTTTCAGGAGTTAGGGTTCCGGAGCAAACTGGCAAAAATATATTCTTCGCTGTTAGTGGACTGACACGTAGCACAAAGTTTTCCTTAAGAACGTTGTTAGCAAGAAAATCCGTAATATTATAAAATTATATAAATGCCGTGTCTGTACATTAAAGATATTAAAAAACAACTGGAATGGACTATATAAAGACGGAGAACACTATGCAATTTTTTTTAAATTTCTTTTCTTCTTTATTATTTCTTGTTTGTTTGTTCGAAATTCCTGTTAAAACTACTGGGCTGACTTCGATACGGTTTTCGCTGATTGATGGGAAATTCTTAAACTTAAAATCTGCGCTACTTTTTATTCTGCGAATTTTCCTGGGAATGATTTAAAATGGCCTAATAAGAGGCCTAAAAAGAAATCAAACTCCAATGTGATTATTTTACTGATCGATACCAAATATTATGTAATTGTGTGATTTTTTATCCCGGTAATACCGCGGAAAATTTCCCGGAAGTGGGTTAAAGTTGTGTCCGGATGCATATAAATTAGCTTATCCGACACAGTTTTCACTAAAAAGATAACTTACATTCGTTTTTTAATGCTGCAATAGTTTGTATCCCGCGAATCTCACGGGAATTTGAAGTTAAGCGTGGAGAAGTGGTGGACATGTCCATATTTTCAACTAAAAATATGAAAGTTTTATACGTTCTGTCTAGTAGGTACTATTTAAGTGCTGATACCGACTGCTATTGGCTTCAATATTGTTTCCGCTTACAGCAGCTATTGGAAGCCTAACTACACTTTGTTACGTTCGTATAAGATTGAATCAGAAGATTGTAAATTTGTTCTCTATACCTATATAATAAAAACTACGTTTTAAGGGTTTTATGCGCAAAAATGTATTTGATGTTTATTATTCCGACGTATTGCCACTTTTCAGTGGCCTCTATCACGGAAGACACACTTTCACATTTGACATCTGTCTTCCGTGATCACGGCTAATGAAAAGTGGCCGAAACGTCACAATAATAAAACTACGTTTTAGTATGTATACTAGTCGCGTAAACTTGAAAATATTATTTGTTCTATACAAATCAAGATTTAGTAAAGAGTATCAGGTGGTGTACTAAAATTATTTTATCTTGCCAAATATGTAAGGAATTTATGGAGATATGTTGAAGTTTAAATTTTTAATACGTCATAACGTACGTATAACTATAATAATTTTTTTTCCATTTAATGTGTCTTTATCTTATTGGGTATGCACGGTATGCTACAAGTCCACCAATTCTTCGAAAAGTAATTATGTAATATATTTTTTTATAAAATTAATTTAAAAAAAACAGTTTAAGTTAGATAAATCAGATGAAAAACAAATTTTAGCTAGACGTGTTGCTGGGAAGTTTCTTGCCGCTTCTTCTCTTTAACAGCAATAATACTTTGTGAAGCGATGACAAAGACTAAGAAGTAAAATTAAATTTTAACTTATATGTATGATCTACAAAAAGTGTTCTCCAGTGGAACTTATTTTGAATAAAACTTTTGAATTTGAATTTAAAGTACACTTTTAAATCACTTTAAAGTTGTAGTGTTCGGTTAATAACAAACTTAAGCATCGCTAAGCACTTATTTAAAGTAATTTTATTATTTACATTTTACAATTTTATTATTTACAGTTACACTAACGCAGGGGGCGTTAGTGTCACTGTGACCAAATTCGATTTATTTATAGCATTAAAAAATAACACGTTACTGGTTAGTAATTAGTCATTTATAATTTCGGTCAAATAACGCATTAAACCTTTGGCTACAGTGGCTACCGTGAGTGACTTAGTCACACTAAGATTAAACCGTATTGTTTATCCGTGCAGGAACGGAAAAATAATACAATTTCCTGCGGCCGGGCGGCCTGTCGTAAAAGGTGACCAAACAACTCACAGCCAGGTGGCAGGGCATTCACCCAACTATAGCTGCCATCCGTGGTCTAAAGTATGTCGCCATAACAACCTTGAGTTGTGTTCCGGCATCAGTGACCAGGTTCCAGTCCCCTTAAGAGAGCAGCAGCGCATTTGTAGCACCTTTGGTTTTGCAAATGTCCATAGGCGATGGTAACCGCTTTCCATCAAGTGGGCCATCTGCCTGTCTGCTGAACTTCTAAAAAAAAAAATACCAGGAGTAGCAGGGGTATATCAAAAACATAATATTTATAACGCCTGATAAACTATGTAACTTACTATGAAATTTTATCGTGTATTCTAGTAAAAAAATATTTTTTGTTTTGTGCTGACAAAAGTTACCTTTCTCACTAAATTTCTCATATCTATGTCTTATTTTAAATCCAGTCGCACCTGGAGCATCTGATTTGGAGCCTAGGGTCCATTTTTTATTTTTACTACTCTTCTTCACAACGGCATTCCATATTGTGTGAGTATTGCACATATTAAGACTATACATAAATTCTGATAATCGTTTCAAGCACGTACATAAATCTATTTTGTGGTAGAAAATATGAGAAGCGAGTATATCTGATAAATATCCTATTCCGAGCGTCTAGACGTCGAACCCAGTCAAGTGTTATCCATGTGAAGTGAGTTATACCGATACTTATCGACTAAACTCGATATGTTTAAAATTTAAACTTTTCCGTTAAAATAAATAGAATAAATATGTAATTTTTTCCAAATATTCGATTACAAAAAATCGGGAATAAGAACAATGGTACATTCAGCCCTTTTATGATATGAAAACAAATTAAATTATTTCTCTTTTATTGATATTTTAAGTGAATTTAAAATTTGCTTTCGGGTTCCTTATACTAAATAAATTTTTTCACAAATTTGAAACTACATTTTTTAAATACACGAGATTTTATGTATAAGAAGTTTCGTATCGCCTTAATAAAGAGAATCCGCTGTGAAATACAAACTTACAGAAATGCGACCATAACTTTTCCTTGTTTACAATGTACTTGGTAGTAGGGTCTTTGCACGACTGGATGGCTACCACCCCTGGTCTAGCGTATGTCGGCATAACAACCTTGAGTTGTGTTCCAGCATTAGGGGGCCGGTTTCAGTATTCCCTTAGAGAACAGCATATTGGTAGCACTTTTGGTGTTACAAATGTCCACAGGCAATAATAACTGTATTTCATCAGGTAGTCCGCTACTTGTCCGTCTTTATTGCACGAGTTCACTCATGCAATAAAAAATCTACATTGGATATACTATGTAAAATGTAAATAGATATAGCTATGTTTATTTATTTATTTAAAGGAATAACAAATAGCTCCAAGACAATATAACATACTAAATAAAAAGTCCTATATTTACTCTAGTAAATAAGATCAGGTAAATTGAAGCCAACGACGTCGTCCACATGAAAATATGTACAAGATTATTTATAAAAATAGAAGAGCTACAAAAATATTAACAATAAGTAAAAATAAGAATATAAAAACAATTCATAGAACATATTACAGAAATAAGATAAATAAATGTAAGATTAGTCTTAATGACCAGAAATATATCAAAGTTAGCAAAAAAAAAAAGTTATTCCAGCACGAGTGTACTATCAAAGTCAGTTAATACAAGTAAAATAGACCTTTTAAATTTGGCAAGAGAACATGGAAAAATATCAACATTTATAGATGTAGTGTTATATGAATAAATCATGCGACGTACTGGACAGTATAATCCCGAGTTAGTGCGACATTTGCCTAAAGCAAACAGCTTCTTAGATCGGATCTCACGTTGATGGACACTTCTATGTTTGAGAGGATTACATTTAATAAACCTCGGATCAAGTCGAGAACCCAAAACAAATATGTCTTAGTAGTTCACAGAATTCTCTTAACACAACTAAATGTACGGTCAATAAAGTTAAATAAATTATAAGGGTTTCATCCAATCCACTTCCTGAATGCTGAACCAGCAGGACCTCGATCATTAAGTTGTTAAAATGTACACACGTACAGTTATTTAAATTTACTCTTAAATATAGTGCAGAACGTTACAATCTAAGATATATCATCTAATAGAGACAATTAGGTAAATTCTGTAAAAAATGGCTACAGACGATTATTACGTTCATCTACCTGTTAATCTTCCGTTTTTGTATATCATAGCCTTGCTTTTAACAATAATTTTAACTGTTTTTAAAAGGCCTGATAAGCCTTACATCTCCGCTATTGTATTGTATAAGCTAGAAAAGAATGGAATTATAAAAATAGTAATAAACAACTGTAATGATTAATGTTCTATAAAAAGTTTTTTAGAACTACTACAGTCTATTATTTTCCTAGCTACAGATTTTTAAGTTTTAATGTATCAAGAATGGATACAATGATCCTTACTTAATACTGTAACTGTTTGAATAAAATTAGTTGCGTACTTTTTGAATTGTTAGGTTTCAAAATCAAGTATTAATAACAAATTTAAGAGCAATACTCATTTGATATTTTTTTTTGCTAAGGACATAAGTCGACATAATTCGTAACATTGTAAGTATTTCACAGCAATATTTCTTTCTGAACGTGTATGTACGCTATGCACAGCCTGAAGCTATTGGCTCTATCGATGTAATAATAGTGGAAGGAATTGAACAAACCGCAGTATTGAGTGGCGAACAATTGTATCGTGTAAACGCACATCTGTACCCAAAGCTAAGCCAAGTGTCACTTTCCCATGTCTTTCGGAATTCCTCTCATGATTTTCCTTATATTATTTGAAGTGGTCCTTTTTATCTTGGCATGTTCAGAAAATTGCAATAATATTCTTAGTATACGTGATTATAATAATACATTTTTTAAAGCTTTGATAAATTGGTTGCTCATATACATCATATACAATCCATCCACTATTTCACCTTGTTCAGAACAGTTTAGAGGCGAGAGATAATATATTATTATTTCCTTCTTGAGAATACAATCTACCTCCATACTAAGCATTGAGATTTTTTTTAGCCACCTAGTGCTGAACGTACGTAACGTAACGTAACAAACAAACGAACAGATTTACTTGTATATCTATATATAAGTATAAAGTATGATCATGTATATAATACATATTAGAGAATAAGGATTTAAACCGTGATAACACAACACTATTAAGGACAGAGTAGAGAGAATAAGCGTAGCCTAGTTAAGGATTCAGATTCTCTTTATTTATTACAGTATTCTGAATTAAAGAAAGGTTTTGCAAAGCAGCTAATGTAGTATAAAGTATAATCCCTTTATTAACATTTGTGATTTAGACATAAAAGATATAAGAATTACGTCAAATATAACGCTAAATTCTAAGTCATCGAGAGAATTCCAATTAAACGTGGTATTTAATTTGGAAATTAGGGTTGACACTTTGGCAGGGTTAATAAATTGACATCGGTTTTCGGTCTATTATTATTCGCTGGCAGTTGGATAATTAGTACGATTTAATCACGTTACTGATACTGGTCTTCTGTATTATTCGGAATGACAGGTACTTTCGTAAAAGTGACCATTTCAACAGGACAAGGGGGTGCCTGGGGTCGACATAAATTCCAACGTCGGCATTATTGCGGCGTCCTTAGTTTGACGAAGGTACGCTTCGAATTGTTGAAGCTTTCTCAAAGCGAATCGAATCTCTAAAATTGTCCACCGTCTATTGTTTACGTGGACAGAAAACACTTGACAATGCTGAGAATTATACCAATTTACCAGCGCTTTAATTGAGCCATATCTTATTCTCTAATACGCACATATGTACTAATATATCTTGAACATAATTTGCTTCGGTTTATACTAGAACTACTTTATGACAAAATGCTTACCGAAGTCTAAATCTAAGTCTAATCTCGTCTTTAAGTGAAATGTTATCATGATAAAATTATAAATAAAAAATAAATAATAAAATATGCTAAAAACTGTAAAATGGATAAAACAGAATACATTCGAACTCTTTCATTATGTCTTATACCCGCACTAATAAAGCTAAAAATAGTAATCCATTTTTCGCTGTTTCAATGCGCTTAATAGCTAAAAAAATGTTATCTGTACTATTCTGTACAGACAAAAAAATTGGCGTGTCTATTTGCAATATAAAAATAAAAATGTGAACAAAACCAAGGGGACTCGGACCAGGAGGTTCCGAAAATGTAATTTTTAGAATTTTTGTCTGCCTGGATGTTTCAGCTAATCTCTGACTTGCTTACTAACTAAAGCAAAACACAAACTTAAATAAATGAATAGAAAGAGAAACTGATATCGCGCTATTTAAGTTTAATTGGGCAATTCGACTCTGAGTAGGGCTTTAATATCGATTTGGTCCACCAGAAATGTAATCAACCTTTAGTAGAACATCACATTTAGCAGTACGGCATCAACACATTTCCTTATCTTATTGATTAAATGTGGACGTGATGCTCACCGCAAAACCCTCCCGGGATGTAAAATTGCGCAAATTAAGGATTTTCGCTTTACACAAACTGGAAATAAAATTTACGAAGGAAATCTCACACAAATGGGAAGTTATTTATATATTTGACGTGTACGTTTAAGTATAAGGAATGAATAAAAAAATTCTCATTTTTTTGCTTATAACTTCTTTAATTTTTAATTTAGGGCATAAAGTTATATAAACATATTTGTAGGCAAAACAATTTGCTACAAATTATGACTTTGCAATTTTTTTGTAAGACCCATAGTTTCAGAGATATAGCGAAAAAAGTGTTTTTACCACTTTTTCCAAGATGGCGGCCGGGGGACAAGGGTGGCGACCCCACAAACTTGAGGTTAAGCTTCTATTGACCCCCCACACATGTCCCAAAAATAAAATTGCGTCCTCTAAGAAATGCAAAGCTCATGTAATATTTCAATGATCTTTGTTGACTTTAATTAGTGTTACGAACTCTTTCGTATTTATTTTTAAATATATTCTGTTAGTTAGGAGAATGACGTTTTTGTTTACTTAGTTACCAAATATACATGTATTTTTCACCATCGTTGACCAGCGTATTATTTCTCAATATCCTTACTAAATTCATACAGTCCCTAACATTTTGGTCCTTCTACCGTTTCTAATAACAACGATGGTGAATACGCGATCACGTAAAATAACGACCGACTCCAACCTCCCGTTGGGTGAGGCTCAGGATTCTCGGGCGGCTCATTCGTCGTCGACCACAAACATCGACGCGTCGCCGGGAACCCACGAAGAGCCATCGCCGAGGAATGGACGTCACACTGCGTCGTATTATACAAATGGATCGCACAATACAGGGAGTACTAAAATTGCTGTCGCTAAAGCAGTAGCTAAAGCTGAGCATATTCGCCGTTTAGGCGACACAGAACGACGGCAAATAGAGTTAAAGGCAGCTGAAGCCAAGTTAGCTTTAGATAAAAAAGTCGCGGAAGCAGAGTTACGGGCTGAGCTTGTCGCTATAAAAAAAAAGTGGAAGCCGCAGTTCACGGAGCCATAAGGTTGAGTCGTGGCTTCAAAGCCGTGATAACTTTGATGGTAATTTGGCAATGGGGCTGCTTAGCCGGCAGTCCAAGGTTAGCACTCCTGTGCTTGCTGAGCCACCGTCCAAACAAATGCCATGTAACGGTAACTCTTTTTACCTTCCCAATGACGACTACAAAAATAGTATAAATTTAAACAAAAAAATAGAAAGTATTAAGAATGACCAACCGCTTTCAAGACAAAGCAAGCTCTTGCATCTTAGCCCTACTATTGGAGAAGATCACCTTCTTAGGCTAAAGGGCAGAATTGATCACACAGCTCATATTGCCCAAGAAACCAAAAGACCGATATTCTTGGATTCAAGGGATAAAACTGTGAACTGCTTATCACTCATTATCATATAAAGGCTGCTCATGGAAAAACTGAGATGGTAGTCAACGAATTAAGGCAATTTTACTGGATTGTTCATCTACGCAGCACTGTACGATCCATTTCATTTCAGTGCAGAATATGTCGCATAAGAAGAGCCCAACTATTCGATCCACCAGTGGGAGATCTCCCTATGGCACGATTAGGGCATCATAAGAGAGCGTTCACTTAGGCTGGCTTGGATTATTTTGGCCCAATACAAGTATCTGGCGGCCGTCGTCGAGAAAAGCGCTGCGTTGCACTTTTTACATGTCTGGTGACGAGAGCGGTACATTTAGAGTTGGTGTATAGCCTGAGCACCGACGCTGTCTTGATGGGTCTGCGAAGATTTATTGCTCGAAGGGGAGTTCCTACGGAAGTTTGGTCGGACAATAGTACGACGTTTGTTGGCGTTAGCCGTTTCTTAAGATCGTTGTACGGTGAAGCCATAGAAGAGTTTGCAGCTAATGAGAGAATATCCTGGAAGTTTATACCACCCTCAGCTCCATTTATGGGTGGAGCATGGGAGAGACTGGTTAGATCCATAAAAACTGCGCTAAAGGTTACTCTCAGAGAACGCAACCCTTCGGAAGAAGTTTTAAGTACTGTGCTCTTTGAAGCAGAAGCTTTAGTGAACTCTCGCCCTTTAACGCACGTTTCATTCGATCCCAGACAGGAAGAAGCGTTGACACCGTTTCACTTCATATTAGGAACTTCTTCCGGAAAGTCAATTCCGACGACTTTAGATGACTCAGACCTGGTCAGCCGAAGAAGTTGGAAGAAATCAGTACGACTTTCTGATCACTTTTGGTCAAGATGGATGAAGGAATATCTGCCTACTTTACTCCCAAGACGTGCACGAGGTTTAGTTCCAGAGCTTAAAGTCGGGGACCTAGTAATTATTGTCGATGACTAACTTCCACGAGGATCCTGGCCAAAAGGAAGAGTTAGTTCTGTCCACCCTGGCCAAGATGGAGTCGTTCGAGTAGCGGATGTACAAACTTCTGCTGGATTATTTCGTCGACCATTGAGAAAGCTGTTGCCTCTCCCCATTTGAAGAAAAATGGGAGAATGTTACGAACGCTTTCGTATTTATTTTTAAATATATTCTGTTAGTTAGGAGAATGACGTTTTTGTTTACTTAGTTACCAAATATACATGTATTTTTCACCATCGTCTTATTTCTCAATATCCTTACTAAATTCATACAGACCCTAACAATTAGATTTGTTCCGATTAAAGCCGAAATAAACAACACTGCGTATGAAATTATATTATGATATTATTGAGCAATGTAAACAGAGTAGAAACGCCTCGGAGAAAGTTAAATTATTTATTTTGCAAGGACACGCCAAATTAGACAGCCCATCCCTTTGTCAAATAGAGTAATTAAAAACTTTTTTAATTACACAAGGAGAGAATGACGTTGGTAACCATAAAAACGTAAAACATGGCCCTAAAACTGAGAGGGAAGGGAAAATATTAAGACCAAATATATAAATATTTTAGTTTTATTTAATGACGCTAATGGTTTTTTTGTAATTTAAATTTGGTTATCGAAGATGATCTTATTAAAATAGAAATATTTATCGGGCCAATTCGTGACATACATGTACTTTATGGAGCCACATCTAATCTTTATTTTCTCATAATTTAATTATATAGCATTTTGTAGCGGTAGGTATATACATCGAATACATATTTCTACTAAATTACATTCATACAAATCTAGTAGGTAATCTCAGAGAAAAATGACTGTGACATAAAGAGATTCAGTCATAGCTATTTTATAACGCAGGTCTCGTACTAGGCAGCCTGGATGCACAGCAACTTCAATGTATGATGTTTATTAAGTTCACACACAAGGTGACCAGTAACTCCTACCTGTGACAGTCACTAGGATACTAAACTAGACTGGCTGCTATGATTGGTTGCTCAATACTTTTGTTGCCGCGGCCTGATTGCCGCAGCTAAGTGGCCTAGTACACGTCCTGCGTAACAGTTTCGTTTTTGACATAATTGTTACGAAATATAAAATCGGATTTATATTTAAAATTATGTTACAGAAATCCTTAACAAAAGATGAAATTGTGCCACCAAATAATTAAAGAAATGAATATGAATTAGCTTGAAATTATTGTCATAATAACATGATGTCGTTGGACAATGGAGGATAGTATCTTAATATTCGGGACACGGGAGCGCTTCCCGTTGGTAATTCATTACTCTTTTTGAACATTAATCAGAACTCTGCTCTCGACTCTATACTTCCTTCCCGTAGCGATTTATCGCATTCAATTTCGTCCTGTCGAGGAAATTATTCAGCGAATTTATCAAGAGTTAAGACATGTCACCAGATTTTTTACATAACATTTTAATAGGTAAGCCTTTATTTAACTCAATAGGCCTTTGTATTAAATACATATTACTCGTGAATCAGTGTAAAGAAGGATTTAAGTAATATTTGGCGCTCTAGAATAATTCGCGCACATACCTACTGGAGACGCAATCAGGCAATCTCCGCGGTTGGGGTTATGTGCTCAATGTATGGCCACCCCTTATTCCCCAATCAAGAACAGGTGCCCGGAGAATATTGAACCTTGCACTTACCTCGCAGTCAGCCACCAGCCCACGACAGCGCTGGTTCAGGGTTCTGCCGCTGCTTGTCACGTGGCGATAAAGGCGACAAAGTCCTTCTACACGAGCCCCGGGGCGCAAGGGACGCAGATACACTGATCACTAAGTCTTTAATGGTTAAGGCGAATGTCCTAGTATTTAACTGGACGCGGAAATCTTCGATAGCGGGTAGGCGTTTGAACTTATGTAAAGGCGGGTGCGATATTATGTACGTGCGTCGCGGTGGCGTGGCGTTTGGCAACGTACTAAACTCACGCGCCGAGCGAGCGGTAACAACATACGGGGGTTGCAAGGCGCTATAAACCCAAGGCACAATCATTAATTGGGAAATAAGTGGCGCCAACACCTACATACAATTCAAATCGTGAATAATAAGGAGTTTCGTATATTAATTAGGGACTAACTTTTTGTCATTTGACTACGAAACTCTAAAAACATTTACTTAATCAAACACATCCGATATCTCAAAAACGACTCAAAGTATATTAATCTTAAAATCGTCAGAACATATTTTTGTATGAGTATACTGAGTTATGATATCAAAACAAATGAATATATGTCGTAATTCATTATTGCTTAAACATTAATTCAAGTTGTTTTGTATCACAATTATCATTTAAACATAGCATATATACCTACAAATATCAAATATGCTATGTTTAAAATAATATATAAGGAATCTTATTACGTCGCTATTTTCAAATAAAGTAATTTTCTTTCTTAATATAAATTTCTAATTAAGATGTCAGAAAGGTAATCCAAACGTTAACATTTTATGACAATCAGTTTATACAGTTTCCTTCTGAGAAACTTCAAAAGTTTAGGTCACGGGATTTATCACATTTTTAGTAACACTGATATTAGACGGATCAATTAAATTGGATCAATTTGGTCGAAAGTTACATAACTAAAAGATTACTTTGGTTGACTCACCCAAATTGAAAAACAGATATGATCTGTCTAACAATAGCTTTAAAAAAATCAATATTTATTCCCATTAATGGAGTCATATAAACATTTCAACCCGGAGGACGATGAAGAATGAACAAACAATCACTAAGGCGAATATACACGGACACATATTATAGAAGAAAATGTTAGTGATGAACAAGAATGACAACGTATATGAAAAAAAATAATGCGCTTCGAATGAAGGTAATTTAGTATGTTTACGCAGGTCTAGTCAAATGTTAACGTTTATTACGTCACGGTGCAAGTATGATGTGGAAGAGATGGTATGCGAGTCAGGATACACGCCGAACAAGAGAGCATATTCTCCCTTCGCAGCTTTGTCTGTGAACCTATTAATTGTTTTCTGCGCTATACCTGCGAAGTACGAAGACGTATATAAGTTTTGCTTGTACTATAAAAGACGTTACATTGCAAAAGTCCTAAATCTTGTATAAGAGCATGAAAGCATAACGCACACACGGTGTTGAAGATTTTTTTATGTAAATGTATTTTTAGGCTTAATCTGTCGACAATTGAAAGTTATTTCAATTGTGTGATTAAACAGCGTATTAGAACTAATTAATAACGAAGTGAAAGTTTGAAGAATCGATACTAGCGACATCCACCGAAAATCATGAAAGTTTTCAAATTATGATGTTGCAAATCAAAGCACTATACTTTAAAGTACAAGGCTTGACATCCTTAGTATTGTTCTGTCATAATATTTATAAAGTTTGTCTTCTAATTTGATCTTAACGTTTGTCCCAAATTCCGATGTCTGAAATTAAGCGAAGAATCTCAGTTATTACCGCAATCGTTCAATTTAACATCATTTTGCTATTCAAATAATGGAAAAAGTTTCTCAATAAGAATAGATACCAGAGATAATCGACGAAATCCGCGGCGTTTAAATTCTCTCTTCAAATATTTCATATAATTATTTCAGCGTTTAACATTATTTTAGTCTGAATAGCTAATTTATTTTGTAATATAATAATGAAAAATATTTTGTAAAGGCTTTAAGTGCGATCACTTACTTTACTATTATTTAAGGGTATAAAATATAAAGTTTAGACGTGGTAGCTTAGTCGGTAAAACACTCTTCTATTCAAATGAGGTCACTTCGAAACCTCGTCGGAAAGCATGCACACTTACTTGACCGAATATGAATGTTATTATAATCACCATATGCTACCACAGAATGAAAATATTTTGTTGAAATCTGCATATTATCGAGAATAGAATAGAAAACGCTTGAAGTATTATTCACTACACATCCATTAAACTGCAATTTAAAGTAGCCACATTAAACAGTACAGGCAAGAATAATGGTCGATCTTGTCGCTTTAGAACGATCTCTTCCAGACAACCTGGGTTAAGGTTTTATAAACGAATCGCAAGCACATGGCGGTGTTATGCAAATACATACATATATAAATAGGATATATAAATATTACACAATACATAACACATATTATATATAGACTAATATATAAATTAATTATATGTGTAATATAAATACCGAGAAACTGGTGAGTGAAACCAGCCAATCCGTGATAAACGTGTGCGACGGGTATATTAGCTGATCGCCCTAAAACTGGGTGAAACGACAAGACTCCCGAGCCGCAGGAAGTAGTATATTTTTCACGTTCTTGTAAGGATAAAAAATAATCAATCGTAGTTTAACACATTATCTCTACGATAAACGACCAAAGGCTGCATAACACCGTCAAAAAGCAGATACGCAGATATAAAATGCGATAAGAATTTCCTTCTGAAAACTCCGATAGATAAAATGTTCAACGCTTTCCTAACAATACACTGGGATCCGCATTATCAAAAAATATTGCTCGAAGGTTTTCAACAACAAACGTTAAATTAATAAATGGTGCACTCATTGGCAAAGTTATAATATGAATTGAGAGCAGCCAAATGATTATTACAAAATGTGTTTATTATGTCGTACCGGCTGAAAACATTTCTTCGAAATGTTTGGTAAGGTTATTAGCGTAATTACTTTTCTTATTATCTGTAATATATTTAATAAGTATTTTTTTCGTTTTAAGGAAAACAAACATTATATATGTCTAGAGCTAAACATTTTTAACGAAATTAGCTTGTTTGTTGTAAAAATTTCGGATACAAAAATTGAATTGAATAATTTTGTAATTTCTTATCAAAAGTTTTAAATTATTCAGAGCAAAATTTTCATTTGGGTCTTCAGGGCCATATCCTTAACTATACGAAATAGCGGAAAACACTTAAAGGAATCTTGGGGCCGGCTTTGATGAAAAGAAATTCATTAATATCAATCAGCTTAACCAATCACATTATCATGATCAATTATATCATTAGATTTTTGACATTCCTTTATAGACATTGATACTTACAGGCTAAAAATTATATTCTGGTGTTATAATATAGTGTGTTTTTTTTTTCAAAATCAACTAATTCAGTTTCTAACAAGGTTAATCGATTTTAAAAATCTAAAGATTGCTCTCACTTTGTTCTCTTCAAAATTCGCGCCAAGATTCCCTTGAGAGTCCTTGCTTTTCATTATTTAGTGTAGTTTAGAATTTGGCTTTAAAAGTTTACTAGAAAAATTTACCCCGTGTACATGATAATGGTAAGGAATTTGTATCGTATGAATGAATCACTATTTAGTTGTGTAGTAAAACTACTCAAAAAGTTTAAACGTGGCATGCCATAAATGTAACTGGTGGATGAAAAACAATTTCGACATAACCGTGAAGACGGTAATAATGTTCGAAAATTTAGAAAAGTTAAAGCTGTGTTTAATAATTATGTACATAACTATATAATAATAATTATAAAGAGTAAGAGGTGTGTGGTGGATTGCACAGAATGGTCTGGGCGTGAGCCTCCATCGGTACAGATCTTTGTGGTAATAGGAAATACTACAGAAAGGTCTTGTGCGACTAACGTAGAAAATAGAGTTTCGCTTCAACAGTTACTCGCTAAGGTTTATATCTAATTAAACTTTATTTAGAGAATGGTAGTCAAATCATAAAAGGAGTAGACGTACATTACAGATAAAGAACCTTGTACTGTACGTATACTGGTACATAGTTAGCCGATTTCTTTTACTTTCAAAAACTGTATGATAAAAACCAATCATGAAATTTCATTTCTGAACCTCTACTAGATAATCACACCGGTTTTTATAATTACCTTTTTTCTGCTTCGCTAAGTTTCAATTTACGCAAGAGTCTCGGATTAAACTAAAGTTTTCAATTATCGGTTCCATTAAGGGCCTCTGCGCACGAGGGAGGGGTTCATCAATTTTTATAGCACCGAGACTCGAGATAAGTCAGCTCGTTACCAATGTTTTTGATCCTGATTCCTTTTTTACGTGAACAGTTCGATGTCCAATTTGTATGCGATGAGAGGTGGCTACCAAAACCATTTACGTGTTGAAACCGATTTTCTTTCCACAAATGAAGGAGACTTGAGCGATATTAAACTGTATTAATATATTGATGACATTAAAAGATGTACTCATCATCATCATGAAATCGTTTCCTCGCTCTTACCTTCGGAGCGTTCGCTTCAAAGGCCGTGGTTCATTTCCCTACTGTTTATTTTCTTGCATTTTGTGTAATCTTAGGCATTTCTTATTATGAAATTAAAGCCCCACATTGATATGGGCACCGCTAATTTTATGTACAAGAAAGATTTTTCTGCCAAGTGCGAGCGCGCAGGGGACTTGTAATAATAATAATGGATATAAGGTAGGTATTACTTGGATTTCCGAATAAATCAAAATTAGTTAAAAGACAGGCACTACTTAAACAGTTTTATTGGACTTAATGTGTATATTGTTACAATTAATGGTGTGGTTTATCGTGGTTTATCACAAACGTTAAACCAGGAGTTAATGTTTGTGATAAACCACGAGTACGTGATAAAACTTGCATATTTAGGTTACCACTGTTAAAAACCAGCTAATCCGAGTCAAAATGAGTACAACTCTTTATCCTCAAGATATAGGAAATCCCAAGCCCAGCGACTACAGAACGTTTACGGGCGGATATTATTCAATAAGCGAATACAGCAAAAACATCTGACGTGTTATTATGGATAATGAAGAAGATGTACGTAATTATATAGATAATATTATGTATATGGTTATCACACATATTAACCAGATTTGGTAACATCAGCAGAACTATCCTATATCCTTTGATTTTCTGCTTACGTTGATATGCTGCTTATGTTTATAGATCTAGCTCTCTTGTCTATATTGATTGTTAGTGTTACCCTGGACATTCTCATTGTTATATCAAGGAAATTATTCAGATTTGTTGAAATAAAATAATCCTGTGGCGAAGTGTAAACACATTTGTCTTATTCGAGCAAAAGTATATTGATACCTACATTTCGATATGCGAATTAATAAGGTTGGTAGGTAATTATTATATCCGTTAAATTTATTGTAATTTTATAAGAACTGCTAAAACATTCCCCACAATACTGCTAGCGTAAATTCGGCTTCTATTTCGCGGAAAATAAGTTCCCCATCCTTCGGGATGACAACAATTTCGTGGTCACCTCTTTTAACACAAGTAGGTACACTAATACCAAAGTTCATAACCCCCCGTTTATTCGGTTTTGTTCAAGTATATTTTGAGTCGTATACCAAAGAATCCAGGCTATTTTCGGGGATAAAAAGTATCTTAAGTTAAGCACTGATATTAATAATGCTATATACTATATTTTGTGATTATCTGTTCTTTTCTAAGGCCATAACAAAGAATCAAATATGCTGACAAGGTCATTTCCACCTTTATATATTATTAAGGATAATTTAATACAAAATATTCTATATTCCATACATTAATTAAACATTAAATTATGCTTCTTCAAAATTGGCCTCGAGACTCCTTTGAGTGATTTTCGCTATTTGATATAGTCTACGAGTTGGCCCTGAAGGCCCAAATGTAAAATCCATCCAGTATAATCAAGAACTAAACTATGCCATGAAATTGTAATATAACATTTAAGCTTATTGTTACGACCGACAAAGAAAAATTCACACCTGCATAGCTGTAGAAACACATTTTATTACCTTTCGGCATTTGGACTTCTTCTGTTTACTTTGTGATTAAAAAAACATCCCATTGTGTATTGTAATCTTTTACGGGCTATTGTCGTATAGTGATCACTGCCAGGTGTGTCGGATTTAAAATACAAACTGATTCTAAGAAATTCGGTCTACGCGGTTGGGCAGACATATTGCATCTGTGCAGTATAAAGCAATGCCCCAATTGAGAGATGGGGCAGTCGAGCGATGACCACGAGCGAAGCAAGACTTGTGTACATTCAGTAATCCATTTAGTGACTGACTTACCGCGTATTTATACCTGTGTTATACGTGTTTGCATAGTTCTAATAAACAATATAATAATTCCAACGGCATTTTAATTCGAGTCCTGCAACTCGTAACATTATTATGTATCCATTTGATTTAGTACTTGGTGTTTTGTAATAGGAAACATTACTAAGGCTAGCTTTTGATAAGGTTTATGATTGGTTATGTGTTGCGGCGAAATGCCTAAGTCAGAATCCCTGGCACCTCACAAAGTCACGGAGGGACACTGGCAGGTTTAATGGGTAGTACTGTGTAGTACTTCCTCCGTGAAGATGTGAGCATAATGGGCCCTCATAGACCTCCCTCAGATTCCGAGGGGATGTGTTCCCTAGCGGCATAAAAAAATGCTTAAGATGTCTTAAGAGGCTTTATATGTTCTAGATGTTTGAATTTTTCATAAGAACGGAATAAGATAAAAGTAAAGTATCTTAATTTAAAGTACTATCGTAGTTGAAGAAAGTAATTACAATAGATCAGTAAAAAACGTAATTCGTAACACATTTTTGCGACACGGTTGGTATGTACCTCCAGTTTTCCAGGCATCCGTTGTTGTTCTTCTTTTAGAAAAACTTAACGAAAATAATAAATCAACGTCTCATCTATACTAATATTATAAAGAGGTGAAGGTTAGATAGATAAATAGGTAGATAACACTTTATTGTACACCATTACAGAAAATACAGATGAACTTATAGCCTAAAAATATTCTAAATGTGCACAATGGGCGGTCTTATCGCTAAGAAGCGATCTCTTCCAGGCAACCCGAAGGTTGTGAGTTTGTTTGTAGGAAGTAATCTCAAGGAAGTAAGCTACTGAACCTGATTTTGAAAATTGTTTTACCGGGAGAAAGCTGCATTATTATTACATAACAAAGGTTATATTTAATTAGGATTAAAAATATTTTTTTAATTTTATAATGACGTCCAACGAAGTAGGCACAGATCAGCTAGTTATTTTAGGTATATAATTATATGATTAAGGACCTACACAAGGTTGCCATTGGAATTCGATGACGAGCGGAGGAATGGGATATGTGGCGCAAGCTTCAAGAGAAATACTTTCAGCAATAGACAAGAGTTTGCTAATGACGAATATGGGAAATAGAGGTCCACTGGATATACTTCGAAATTTCATTAACACTCCTACTTTTTTAGAATTTCCTACCCAAATGTCAAAAACTTAACCCTTATATCTTCGCAGCCATCTGCCTGTGTATGTTAGATCCAAATTTTCCAAAAGGTAGTGAATTTGTGAGTTATACAAATAAAATTTGTAATGGCGGTATCTCCCATAGAACGTTTTGAATGGTATATAGAAAATATCGATTTAATATTACATAGTTATGTTTGATTCCAATAGTGACTAAAATATTGTTACTGTAAATATTATTAATAATAAATAATAATTTTATCACTCAATGAGCCAAAGGTTAAAATATTTCATTTATCCGTACAGTTGACATATTGATAACCTCTCAGAAGTAAACAATATAATATGAAATAATATGAATTCAGATTTTATATAATAAGTGATTTACGCTCACTTAGACTTGAGAATTACTGTGTTGAAATTTTTCACTTTGGAATTGTGTAAAATCGACACATCGCAGCAGGTTGTAACTTATCAGAAAGATTTTTCATATTCATTATATTGTACAATTATTATTATACAATATAGTGCATATACTATACCTTACCGAGCTCCAACAAACCTGCTCTACCAGGGTGCTTATTTACAAAATCAGTAAAACCGTATATTCCTTCGTGCACTCACCATAAGCCATCTGCGCCATCATCCGTGGCTTTGCCTTTAAGCCGTTGTATTGGACCCTTTATTCTTTCATCCCTTAATGATGAATATTTCTATTGTGGAAAACTCACGTGATTTTTCTGCAGACCTTTTTTGGCTAGTTTTACATATTAACTTTCATTTGGTACCATTTTATTTATTAAAATAAAAACCAACGAATTGCTACGGTGATATCTTCTCTACACTATTATGTAGAATAATTAGTTGTAGTAAACTCTTTTATATTACAGAATAATCAACAGCATTATATTTATGTAAATAAAGTATTTTTTTTTAATCCTCTTGATATGATCGTTCATTGAGTGATCATTATTTCACATTTTTAAATATCATCAATAACGGGATAACCTGACTGATAGCAAACAAAAATAAACCCTGTTTATCTACTGTGTATTATGACGAATTTATGCACATATATGCATAAATTATATATAGGTAGTTAGTTATATGGCATATGTAATATAATTGTGTAGGTGTCTATAATTGAAACACATTTTATAATTAAAACAAATTAGTGTAGTATTCTTTAATGTTTTCGCGACTAGTATACGACGTATCGGAATTATATATAAATCAAATAAATTTCCGCGCTTTAAACCGTTAAAAGGTAGTTTTATTATAAAATTGATTTATTATTCTAATGTGATATCACTTTATAAAGATACACGTAACAGAAAATATTCTAGTCTCAAATTATTTAGTTTAGTTTTCAAATATTCATAAATAGTGTACAACATTTCTTACGTTCAACAAAATGCATATCAATTACAAAAAAATCATAAACAAATTATTTTCTATTAAATCTTTCTTCTAAAAGCGAGGGTCTGGTCTTTGCAGCCATTTTCAATTGACCTATGAAAAGATCAAACGATGAGGTCGTTGCATATTTCGCTTTATACTTGTCACAGTGTTCGAAAAATACAGGATACAAATACGGCAGCTGAGCATGATCCAATGTTGGGAAGAGGTGATGTAGTGCATGATCTCCGAAAAAGGTCATCACTTTGAATAAGCTTCCATTAATATCTGTGCGGTCCATTACAGCTTCCAACTCAAACATTCCCCAATCAGGTGTCAGATCGCTGAAATCAGAAATTTTTATTTACTAAAATTTAATATGAGCAGTAATCAGTAATAGGTAGGTAGTAAAAAAATAGAATCTTGTAATTTGGTAGTGCCGTTTTCTCTATAGGATTACAGTCTTGACGACATATATACATATACAAAAAATACTAAATCTTGTTCTAATTTAAACGTGTTCCCCGATTGGAAATGGTGATTTTGTGGAGATGTGATCTCAAGTGTGAAATGTGTGAAGTTTTTGGCGAAAGTCAAAATGGATTAAATATGTAGATATAATTTAGTACCTAACTTCATCACCGTCCTTGAAGATTTTAGGGTGATGGTGAGCAGCGTTGGAACCAATAATGAAGAAGATAAAACTCGCAGTGCAAATCATCCAGAGCCACCCGATGAAGGCATCATAGAAAGGAACGCCGCTGACAGCCCACATCCAAACTGGTAGGAGGAAGCCAACCCCATCATGCCAACGGTAATGTTTGGTGAAGAAGCCTTCGCGCACAAAGTTCATGAGGAATCTGGAAAATAATCTATAATATATAGCATTTTCTGATGTGGGTTACAAAAGTGAGACTTATTGAACACGACTAACTGCAAGTTCTGTAGTCTATTCATCTATATTAATTTACTTATATCGCTTTAGTATAGATATTCGATCTTTCGGCATTTTTATGTCAGTTCATATTTCAGCTTCCTTAAGCTTGTCCAAATACCGGTTCATGTTCCCAATAATTTTGCTCGAATAACCTAAGGTCGATAGTGTATTACACTGACATACAATAAACACGGACGGGTAATATGCTTGTTAGTTTGAAATATGAATCGTCATTATGCACAATATCGGACACAAGATTATTTATCTATAGCAGGAGTCTCAAAACTGGGTCCGGGTCAGGAACTCTTGCATCCGCGGCAGTCTTCATGTCCGTGTCATAGCAGACAAACTGCAAGAGTGTCGCTTACGCTGGTACGGCCACGTTTTACGGAGACCGGCTAATTATGTGGGGAACAAATGTCTAGCAATGCCGCCTCCGCCAGGTCCTGGTCGAAGGGGAAGGCCCAAGAAATGTTGGCTTGACGTTGTGAAGGATGACATGCGTACCAATGGTCTCAAAACGGGGGATGCTGAAGACCGCGCGAAGTGGAGTAGAAAAAGTAGGAAAGTGGACCCTGGGCGTCGGAGTGAACGTTCCGCACGCAACCGAGATTTAACGCTCGGATGATGATGATGAGCAGGAGTCTCAAAACTTTCCAGCCTTATGCCCTTACTGATTACACCATTAAATAAGTTCCAAGGGCCGAAATAAGTTTTACAATGTTGGTGGGATTCATTGCAATTAGTTATTATGCTGTGGATAAATTTTCTGCGCGTTAATACATCATTCGTCATTAAGATTTACAAAAAAATTAATAAAACCGTTATTCAGTAATTATATTAAAATCACTGTGTCTTTTTATCCAACTTATCATAGCAATAATAACTAGAAGAAGCTTGTATTTGTCGGAGACCGGATTGATGACACTGACGGGCCGAATCTGGTTTGCGAGCCGAGACCTCTAATCTATAGTATTGTTACGAGTTGCAGGACTCGAATTAAAATGCCGTTAGAATTACTATAGAATTTATTAGAACTATACAAACACGTATAACACAGGTACAAATATAATAACACGCGCAAAGTCCGTCACTAAATAGATTACTCAATGTAGTACACGCGTCTTGCTTCGCTTGTGCTTAGCGCTCGACTGCCTCACCCCTCCATCGGGGCATTGCTTTATACTGCACAAATAAAATATGTCTGCTCGACCGCCTGGACTGAATTTTCCAAGAATCCCACCTGGCTAATGAATACCATAAACATTACAATACACAATGGATTGTTTTTCCAATCACAAATTTTAAACACAAAATAAACAAAAGAAGACAGTCATAAATAGTTAAGTGTAATTAACTCAAACGCCGGCGGGTAATAAATGTCCTTTGTTTACAGATATACAGGTGGCCCAAATTGTAACAGTATAATGAGTGTCACTAGTTCAATATATATTTTAATTTAGGCAATAATGAATAATGTTTATTTATCTACATCTAAAAACTCAAGGGGATTTAGGTTAATTAATATATTTTAACCATATCTCATTTATAACCAAGAAAAATTTGAAAAACCTTTGTAGCTTTAAAATTTATGAATTACATCTAATTTAAATAATATATGACTTACCGTTTCAAAAAATTAAGGATGAACATGAAAGGAAAAATCGCAATTTCGATAACGAAAGCAAAGTAAGCGTGAACTGGTTTTTCTCGAGGGTTCCATAATACCAGAGGTTCGAAACCACTAACTTCCAAATCCATCAGTGTATTGGGATAAAGATGATGAGAAAGTGCATGGCTTACTCTGAAGTCTCTGTAAAAATACAAATGTTTCTTTATGTATATTAGCTATGTATAAGAATTTCTGGAACGGGGTAAACAGTTTTACTTGTTTCTACACAACGCATCTTTTTTGTAAAAACCTTGTTAGCTTGCATTATCTTTACGAGTACTACGTAAATAAATAAGTGCCATGGAAAAAAATACTATTAAAATTATAAAGCTAGAATTTCTTCAACCTTTCCAATAATACTACGTAGACCGAATCTCCCGTAATAATATAGTATATATAATATGTAGTAATAATGGACAATGAAAATTTCTCCGCCCCTTCACTTAAGTAAATTTTGGATTCATATCTTGCAGAAACTACCTAAGTGTTACTTAAACAGTAACCTATATTCATAACCTTAACGTAATTTATTATATCGAATTTTAATTAAATAAAAACTTTCTAAAGCACAAACATATCTATACAAACATTCAAACAAATTCATTTGATCCATAAAATTATATAATATAGTTACTATATTATGTAATAACATTGTAACATTGTAATAACAAAGAAAAACTAGACTGAATACTAAGGCTAGGTCACCTCGGTTAATAGTCAAGTAGTCTGGTCAAAGTCTGGTAATGTTACTTTTGTGAATTAACACTCTAATAATTTGAGTTCTCGATCTGGAGCTTAGAAAGCTTTTTATAGAGGTTCAAGGCCTTATCACGTTATGGCACAGACATCAAACTTCATAAACAAATGACTATTTCTCTCATACACATTTTATAAATTCGTGTTGTCTGAATGAATTGAATAATTATATTTACAGACCTATCAGATTTTCGAAGAAGATTAGCGGCGTATCTACAATGTTTTCTTTGACTTTTATTCATGATCACCAATTAAGTAGTGTGTCCCTTGGACCAGAATTTGGATCCAATTTATTATAATAAGATTCGTCTGACTTAAATATGGAGCCCTTATGATAATAATTAAACCGGGGCAAGGGTTGACTCACCTATATGACCATAAGCTAATGTTGAAAAAATACATTCTCCAATTAGGTCTTTTGTGAATATAGTTGTGTGACGCGACGATCAGCCAACCAAAAGCTAAGGAAGCAATGAGGTAAGTTGCCATCACTACCCAGTAGTCTTTTGACCGACAAGATATCACTGAATTTATTAGAAGAGTTACAAATAAACCATCAATAATTAAATCTGCATATTTCGGAGCACCTTTTGGTATTTTCTTTAATTCTTCCCTTATAGCCCTTTTTAGAGTTCGGTAAAATCCATCATCTTTGAAGGTGAATGGAGAATTTCTTGGAGTTTTTGCTTCCCTGAGGTAGAACTTTTCTAACATTTTTTCGGCGATCGGATTGATGTGATGGCATTCGAAAGCTTCTGTTATGTCTGTTCCCTGAAAGATGTAGATATGTGAATATGATGTTTGCAATAAAAACAAAGAAATGAGATTTAACACATCCTTTGGGATCCTGTAGACGCTAAGAAATTTCACTGTCTGCGGTAGACCGGACCAATTCATCACGTTCACGACTAAAATTTGCCGTGTCTGCTTCAGACAAGATAAATAGGTACGTGTCTACGTTTTTGAGTAGTCGTGCGTAGGTTATGGTAGGGTACTAGTGAAGTATGATTGTAAAGAAAAGAATCATATTAACTACGAAGTATAAAAACATGTTCAAAATTCCTGAACCACCTCAGAGTAACCGCCTTTTCCTCCACTGCAACGAAACAACGCGCGTAGTGTCTATCGCAGACAAGATTTTTTCTTGATCAACGTTTGGGCAATGTACACAGTTAGTGTGTAGAAACGACACGAATTCTTGCGTAGACCCAGCGACTTTTCATATCGTGAACAAGCCCTTAATCTATTAGAATGGATTGTTAATTAAAATTTTATTATTCTGAAATAAATTATTTTTTTATATGCTCCAATTCTAGTCTTTATTGTAATTAATATATTTAGAATAGATATATTAATATCTATTATATATGATATACTTTATTGTACAAAAACGCTACATAAAATCAAGAATATTAATATACAAGTACAATCAGCGGTCTTATCGCCCACGGCAATTGCTTCCAGACAATTATTGGGTGGAGTACAAAAAGGACAATAAAAATCGGTAGTTGCTAAACCAGCACTCGTACAATATTTTAGTTGATTAATTAACAAATAGTAATTTATAAGATAACTAGCTGTACCCAGCAGACGTTGTCCTGCCTTTAAAAACAAAAATCTAGATCCCGATTCCAGCGTAATCTACCGGGACCAATCAGTCGGTCAATCTAAACTATTCTCAAATCAAATCAGCGTTTAGGAGGAGTATCGCGGCGCCACCTACTGGGTCCAATCGTTTATTTAAACCATTCCGGGACAAACTTCAACACATACAACAACAAAAAGAACACCTACATTCTGGTACTCGATTGCAGCGCCATCTACCTGGTTCAAATTAAAATCTAAATCATTCCAGTAGAAAATTATAAAAATACTTATATCGCTATTAAAAAATAGGGGATGATTGTAGAGGGTTGAAAATTTTGGGTTGTATGTATTTTTTAATTCTGTATCATAAAAAAATAAAAATAAAAAAAATTATCAAAAAATTAAAAAAAATATATTCAGGGGTGGACTACCCTTAAAATTTAGGGGGATGAAAAATAAATGTTGTCCGATTCTCAGATCTACCTAATATGCACACAAAATTTCATGAGAATCGGTTGAGCCGTTTCGGAGGAGTATGGTAACTAACACTGTGACACGAGAATTTTATATATAAGATTTAATAAATATAAACAATAATAGAGTGTTATCTCTCTATCTATCTGTTAAAAGAATATAATGATCGTATCTGCTTAATGTTTAGTGGTAGTTCATTCCAGAGTTGAAAGGCCTAGACCGATATAAGAATTGTAAAAACTTGTTCAGTTGATAGACGTTTTCAGTTTCACATTCTTTGACAATTAAAAGAATCTCAAAGCATTGTAGTTAGGGACTGAAAGAGTTCCTTGAGACAGTCAGGGGACTTGGGATTAAACAAAATGTTGTGACGAAGAGACAGGATATGCGCATTCCGACGTAGGCGAATGAGAAGCCATTTGAGTTTAATACGAACTCAGATATATGGTCGTATTCGCGTAGCTCAAATATAAAACGTATGCAAAACTTTTAAAGCCGCCCAAGTTTATCAAGTTGATATACCGCAAGGGCAAGATAGCTGACATCAACTTAGTCGAGAATGGGAAGGAGAAGAGATCGAGCAAGTTCGGGCTTGCTGATTACACGGTAAAAAGTTCCGTAAGTGCGTCAAACATGCACCCGATGCAAACACATATTTATTCTCTTCTCAAAGATTTTCATAAGCTTTTTTAATGATTTTAATAAGGAACGGTTATGGGTTTCAACATTTCTAATTATTATTAGTAGCTTAGTTTATTTTGAGAGCAACCAAGCAACACCGGTTACATTACATTACATTACATTTTTATTTAGGCGCTAATAACTCGCGGAAACTTTACTTGAATTATCTAGAAAACAATCTCATTTTCTCTGACAAAAGTATCCTGTGTCCATGCTTGGTATATGTAATCTCACTATATACTATATAAAACTTCGGTTTGTTTTTTTCATATTTTCAAAGAATATTACAAGATGAACAATAATAGACGAAAAAGTGTAAAATAAATGAAATTATTTTTAATTACAAACTAACCGCTAATTTTCACTCAACTTAAAAAATAATGAAAAGAGGGTTTAGAAAGTGTGTTAATAGCAGTAATAACATTACAAATTACTAAACTTTTCCTCAAAAAAAGTTGTGTTCATGGCATCTTTCGTCACAATATTGATATTCTCATATATAATAATTATTATTTTATACGAATCATTTTATATTCAAAGTTGTAAATAAGGAATTTAAATATTGACTTTCAATTATATATATTTGCTACTATGGATATTAAGCAATACGAATAGTAAGTACTAATTTGACTACCTTAGTAAGTTCCAACCACTCTGCACCACCGGGATGTTGATCGAGGAAATCGGTGAAATCGTATATTCCATCGTGCACTCTCCACAGACCTTCGGCACCGTCGTCCATCGCCTTTCCTATCAGCCATTGTACCGGATCTTTCCAACCTTCATCTCTCAAAGACGGATACTTCAATTGCGGAAAGCTCACGTGAGTTTTCTTTTCCGCAGCCCGCTGTTGGGCTATTTCTATATACTCAGCGTCTTTCGGTGGCATTTTCACTATATTTAACACAAAAAGTAAGCACGCCAAATAAGTGACCTCCCCGCGAAATCTCCTTCGATCAACAAACTATTCTAACCAATCGCAGCTCTATTATATATAGCAATTTAATTTATCGACAGTTTCGTAGATTATTTACAAGTTTGTTATGTAAACATAAAAAATATTTTAGTTATGGATCACTTGCGATGTGCCTTAATTAAATTTTGATTTGTGTTTGTCTTTTATTCAATTACCTCCGCACGTGACTTGGTCCGTTTTAAATTATACACAGGCATAATATTATATTTTCTTTACATACATACATACATAAAACAAAGTTGTTACATATATTGTGTGATTGAATATCGAAATCTTAATTTGAATATCGAACTTTAGGTTTAGGTTTAATATATATAGCACTTACAAGAACTTTGTGGTTCAACCTCATAAAAAATGTCAAACAAAGGACTAATAAATTGAAAAATAATACTAGCAATATTAATAACAGTATCCGCTTGTAGAGTAGGGATCCGCGTTTATCGTTATTTCCAGTTTTTTGTTAGACCACACAACATATGACAACTAGTGTGGCTAGTACATTATTATTTGTTCATCATAATGTAACACACGTAACATCTGTGGGACCTTTTCATTTGTTTCTGACAAATGCCAAAATAATGTGGAACCTAAACTTATTCTATGTTTTCCCACCTTTATATCTAGATACTAGTCAGTTTCACAATATAATTCTCCGAAATTGAGCGTTTTAAGTTCACTAATACTTGCATATACTGTAATATATTACAGCCGTGTAGCTTAGTAGTTAACGCAACCACGTCCGAAACTCATAGGGCGCGGGTTCGAATCCAGGCCAGGTAGTATGCACACATTGGGCAGTTCTTCTGACCGAAAACTGACAATCGTGGTGAGTGTAATGTCCATTTGCCTAGAATTAGAGATGCCCGAACCCAGCTGTGGGACGTTTATGGGTTGTTATTATTGTTATACTATAATGTGAGTTTTTTCAACTAGTACCGATTTGTCCACTAGAATACTTCGGTGATTTTGCTTTCATCACGAACAAGGGTCGCAGCAATGAAGTAGGCTGGAGTAAATTTTTAACGCCGTGATCAAATAATAATACACAAGCAACTAGACCACACAAAGCGTGATTTATGGATTTGCATCGTCTCAAAGTATGAAAAAATGACATGAAGTTTTAATTATTATATATGGATTATTGGTATTGATTAAAATTTTGAACGTTCAATTTATTTATACATATCATACCTATTAAAGGGCGACATGTTTTTTACATTAACTCTTACATGTTTCTTTTAACTTTTTTCATACTTAGATATTTATTTGCGTGTCTACAAGAACATTATATTTTACTGTGTATTACACACCTTTAGGTGCCGCAAAAGGTTCTGCGTGTGTATTTTGCTCCTGTTCTCAATCCGCTGCGCTCATCTCTCGGATTTAGGTATGTACTTGATTTATTTTATAAATAGACGCTGATAAAACGCGATTATCAAATATTTACATTTTGCAATTGATAAACCCTGACAGTTGAATTACTTTGAATTTTTTTACTAATGTGTTATTTATCGGATTTTTGTATCTTAGTAAACATTCTTTTACCTACCATTGTGATAGAAAATTGATATTTATTTTATAGAGTTTATATACAATTTTAACCAGTAGCAAGGCAAATGAATGGATCAGACATAGGATTGGAAAAAAAAGAAAGAAAGAAACCTATTTATTCAGAACTACATACACACCACATACTTATAAATAAGACAATACAATTGAAATGAAGTTCTGAATCGGTCCTAACTCAGCATGATGCTGGTTGGCTCAACCAGCGCTGGTCTTCCACTACGGCCGTATGCATATTATTGTCCATTTAAACCTCTCAAATAAGTATGTTTTGAATGGTTGAAGAACGAAAAGACCTTGTGATAGCAAAATTTTACTAATCATATTAAGTTAATCATATTAATTAAAATCTGGTACAAGTTATCATATATTCTTGATGTCTTTCTATTACGTGATGCTCTCTGAGAAGTTTAGGTTTAATTAAGTAAATATTTTTTTTATTTTTATTGCAGGAGTTCAGCAGACAGGCAGACGGCCCACTTGAAGGAAAGCGGTTACCTATGGACATTTGCAACACCAAAGGCGCTACAAATGCGCTGCTGCTCTCTTAAGGGAGACTGGAACCTGGTCACTAATGCCGGAACACAACTCAAGGTTGCTATGGCGACATACTAAAGTATGGTCTAAAGACCAGGGGTGGTCGCCATCCACCCTACCACCTGGCTGTGGGATGTTTACGACAGGCCGCCCGGCCGCAGGAAATTGTATTCTTTCATCGTTCCTGCACGGATAAATAATTGCGGGACAACAACATTGTTGCTATTCATTCTTTTATTAGCTGATCTTTTTTTTATGCCGAATTAAAACAGTCATTTTATGTAAGTAAGTATATAAACATTGGACACAGCATATAATTGAACTAACAGTGATTGTTAAACACTTCTTTAAATGTTAATTTGTTTGTGGACTGTATATATTTTAATTATAAAAGAAAACTGCACGTGCGTAATATATGACGATTTTAATAGCAATGGAGGGAAAAAAATATACAGATAAAACAAAAAACCTACGTTCTAAATTCAAATATTTAGTATTGGTGGCCAGTACTATGCCCACCAAAGTAATAAATACTTTTTGTTGGAGATTCCAACATTGATTTTGTTCTATTGTTAATTGAAACTAAAATAAATTATGTAGCAGATCACTGCCAACGGGGAGCGTGCCGAGAAGGCTGTCTGCATTACCCCACGCTGTATGCCAACACTTGTTTGTTGTGCAAAATATGAGCCAGCCTTCTGATCACGGGCAGTGTCAAAGAGTTTCTTACATATGTCTTTGAACAAACTCTTTGCCGACGGACCCCACGGGTCTAATGTTTCAACACTAAACGGCACAAATGTGTAAGCCCCGGGATCTGAAAGTGGAGTTTGTTACTAGTATTATCAGAAAGTACGCGGAAGCCCACGAGCATCGGCTTCACCATCACGTGAATGTTGAGGCGATCCAGCTCCTCGACAACACGGATATAACGAGAAGGCTCAAAAGGACGAAACCGTTTGAACTAGTGCTTTAAACAAAACTAAAGTGTGGTGTACTGTGCTAACTTAGAACACATCAACAAAGTGTCTTCCCCTTAATAGAGACAATAAGAAAAGTGCTAATGGTGCTAATAATAAAATACTTTTAGTCAATTTAGGTTATATTCAAATTACTTATTAGTCTTTTTAGATTAGATTGTAATATTAATGTGGTATTTATAAATACAACATTTAAGAAAAAAAAATATGTAAGCTATTCCTAAGGCTCCATATTTGCGACGTTTGGCAGCTGAAGAAGTTGAAGCGGCGGCGTTGCCAGACCCTGACTCGGTCATGGGAAGATGTGACAGGGCCAGTGTGTCAACACAGGTCGCATCTCACACTAGCAGCCGCCCCATCTTCTAAGGGACGAGTAATATTCCGTCCAGTCTCTTGCCATCGTCACGCACCAGGCCATTCGGTTCTAGAATGGAAGGTATGCTGACAAAAGCTCGGCAGATGATGTCGTTGTGGCGGACATGACGAGATCTTCTTCCTGCGCTTTTTAAACATGATAACCCGTGGTGTCCAAATTGATCTACCATAACTCCAATTGATAATAATTGTAAAATAATTAGTCAACATATACGTTATTATTTTTTTTTTCAACAGTATAATATAAATTACATACTATTGAATACAATGTAAGAAAACTTAACTTATTTGTATTGTATTCTACCCATAAATATACGTTTACTTAAAATATTGTATTTCATTATTATGTTAAAATGTTTTAAACTTTTTCGTCGTTGTCGTCAGCCATTTGCAGTCCACTTCTGGACGTAGACCTCCCCAAGTCCGCGCCACTTGGGGAGCTACTTCAAATAAACACTACAAATTAGGTAAAATTTGCACCAATATTAGTTTCAATCTGAAGAAATATAAATTACTGCTGTTATAATTATGGTAGGCGACTTATATACGAATTTCATCATGTTTGAAACAAAAGGTATTGTTGTTACGACTTAGCCATTTTGTCAAAAAAACCCTCTCAGTATATTTTTGGAAACTACTTGACATATATGTAACCTACCTATGGAAGTATTCGTAGGAATATGTTATATAATAATAATGCTGTAGTACTTACTTAGCTTGAAAAAGAAAATTATAAGTTACAACCTTATGTGTTACTGAGGATTAATATATTTTTTGCAGTGTATGTGGTCATGTGAAGTATCAATAGTCAGATTGAGAAAAATCTTAAAGATGTTCCTTAATGATTTCGTTATTTAAGACGATAGGCTACCTGATATTAGTTTCCGAAATCTCCTCAGTCCAAAAATTATGTTGAACATTTTGAAAAAGTTACTCTCAGCTTTAACAAATACTTTCAAAGAATATATTTATATTTTCATGAGGTATATTTAGTTTTTATTTGATTCTACAGCCAAATAAAGGACACAGTGGACCTCAAACCATTTCTATGGAAGCCTTCTTGTGTGTTGACTAGTACGCACTTGCCAGATTTATTTTGATTATTTGAGTACAATTAATATATTGTACAGTAGTTCTAAATAAATATTACTCTCTCCTTCTTTTATATTTTCAAGAAACAAAATTCGCCGTACAGAGTTCATAGCTACCGACAAGTATACTAAAACCAAAGAATCCGCTTTCCAAATAATCAGCCTCAATAAAGTTATCGTGTGTCCCTATTTTTTCCGGCCTTTTCGAGTAATCCGATATCTTACAAGCGCGGCAAAACAATCAGTCTAGATTTTCCGGCTTCTGTTTGTATTATACTTTCTGCTTTCTGAGGGTGTGGAATATTTGTCTGATTAATTATATAAGTATCACTGGATTTTATTTATTGATGTGTTAATTTAATATCTACATTTTACGAACGTTTATATCAAACCTTAAGTAATTCTTTTGACTTTAATCTGTGGTCAGCACAATATATCTTTCCTTTCCATACTCCTCCATGAATTTGACTAAACATTAATTAAACTGACTTCTTTCGACAACATCTTGAAGTCGGTGCCAACAAAAACATAAAAGAACAGCAACATATTTTTGTAAAATACAGTAATTTTTATGTTTTACTTTTAAGTTTTTTGCATTTTAGTTTAAAGACGGTTTCTTTTTTGCGCAAAAACTTAAATAGCTTTAGATGTTATATATTAAACGCCCGTAGAAATTGTACAACTGGCAAAATATACAATTTTCCGATTGTCAATTTTCGGTGTAGACGCTCTTCAACAAGGGTTACTCGCAATTCCCTTGCGATCCACTCATCAGATACTGAATTGGTGACAATGGAACCACCTCGAGAGTATACTCTTTTGGTTAAAAAAAATGATCATTCATTCATCATTTCATAATGATGATGATGAAATGAAAAAAATCGCGTAACATTTATTGTCGAAGATTGTAGACACTCGGCGCTCTTCAATAAGGGTTACTCTCGATTTCTCGGGAGTCCACTCATCAGCTCCTGACATGGTGACCATGGGACCAATTCGGGAATATATCCTTTTACCCTTTAGGTAAAAAAAATTATTGCAAATTGTTTCACAATACACGGAGTATCGCGTATCAAATATAAAAAAAAAATATCCAGATGTATTGAGAATCTCCTCCTTTTGAAAGTCGGCTAAAAATGGTCTTATAAGAAAAATAATGTATCACTATAAATTTTCATTTAGATTTTTAAAGTTTAGTAACTATTTTAGTAATAACCCTTTATCATCATTCGAGCGTTAAAGCCCGACTGCGTTCGGAGCGATCACTTAGACGCCCAGGGTTCGCTTTCCTACTTTTTCTTCTCCACTTCGCGTGATCTTCGGGATCCCTTGTATTGAGACCGTTAGTACGCATGGCAGCCCTCACAACGTCAAGCCAGCACTTCTTGGGCCTGCCCCTTCGAACGGGACCTGGCGGAGGCGGCATGGCTAGACATTTGTTCCCCACGTAACGTTTGGTAATAAAAAGCAAACATTACGAATTTGTCGAATTTCGATCACTACGTTTTGTATGTAAGCGTGTTTTATTACGCCTATTCCATAGATGTTTTATAAAAAGAATGGCTTTATAAATTGGGGGTCGTTCCGTAGCAGATATACGTATCTATTCTGAGACAGATATAGCCGGAACTATCTTGACATCCTTTTTCGGGACCTTTTTCGCTTATCCCAAGGGAATCCCAGCTACACGGCAGCATTATTTCGACTTTGAAATGGTAAATATTTGTTTTTTTTTGTAAAGAAAAGGAAGTTTGTATTAAGATCGAAGTGCTTTTAAATGTTTTGTTTTAGATAACTGTTGTGTGTTGTGTTTAGGCCAAATGCACTTGGTAATATTAAGGCTATATTAGACGGTTCATTTATGTCTTTTGAATTCGATGAATCAATCAGTTTGATACATATTAACATAAACTTCAATCATAATGAGACTAAATACCGTCGTGTGCTTTCAATGTTATTCAATATGATTGAACTGTCTCATATCAGCATTACAGAATACTAGAAATAGTAAATTGCTAGAGACATTAATAACGATTATATTTATTTCGGGCCTCCAATTATAGGGGAACGGACAGTATATCCGCCACGCTTGTCAAAGGCAGCTTGGCAGGTTCGACATATCGGTTATCTCGATGTACACAGGTTGCATCACGATGTTTTCCTTCACCGTTGGTAGCACGTGTTAATTGTAACTACCCTATAATGGGAGGCCTGAGCCCAGCATTAGTACATTTATGGGCTGACATTATTTATTATTATTATATATATTTATTTCAAAATGATCTCACATATTACTTATTGAAAGTCATGACTCTACAAAAGAGTAATTTTGAAAAAGCCTGTTCAAAAGTCACCCAGCATCAGATTGTTTCTCTCGCAAGTTGCCTAGCGCGGACGGCAAATGAACCACTCGTTGACAAATCACTGCTTGGAGTGATTCACGTATACGCCTGTGTAAATTGCTGAAAGATTATTCAGATATTCGCGAGAACCACCACCACCAAACCACGCGAGATACACTAGTATCTCGCGTGGCACCGTGCGTTCCACGGTGCCACCGTGGCGAAAACCCGTGGAAGGCGGTGTTTGTCAAATATTGTGTGGCTTTAATGAGCTATGACCCATATTCGTTTATTTAATTTATAAAAAAACATATAATAATTAATGTTCTTAAATATGAAATATAAAACATAGATACATATTTCAATCGGGTTTTCACTAAAAATAGTTTATATAACAACCACTTTGGCTCAAATAATAACATTGAAATATTTTACAATACCTATAACAAGAAAATAACATGAAATGTATATTTAGGTGATGTCAATTAAAAAAAGTCATTAAAATACAGTCATACATCAACACATAAAAAAACAAATACAACCATTATTTACAAACAAAATAGATGAAAAAAGTATAAGGCATTGCCAAAAAATGGAAAAATTACAATAACATTAATTTGAGTATTATAAACTTCAGATTTCGTATAAAAAATAGATAAAAGAATAAATAAGACTAAATTTTCAACCAACATTTTTTTATCAATCAACTTATTATTTAAGTTTGTTAAGACTAAACGAATTGAAGTTCTTCTATACTAGGCCGTAAATTATAAAAAATCGATCTAGTGAATTTTTGCACATTGACGGTTAAATGTTAACAAAAACTTCATTGGTTACGATATATTATTCCTGAAATCCCGCTTGGGTGGATCGCATGTCGCATATCAATCACACTTGAGTGCTTCCTTGAACTTTATATTTCTATTTCTATTATATTGTTACGAGCTACAAAGAACTCGAATTAAAATACCGTTGGAATTACTATAGAGTTTATTCGAACTGTACAAATAGATATAAAACAGGTACAAATATAATTAGACACTGTATAAACTGCACGATTCAATTATACGCGCAGAGTCCGTCACTATATCGCTAATAGAGAGTACTACACACATTTTGGTAGTATCGTAATCGTCGCTTGACTGCTCTACCCCTCCGTTCGGGCATTGTTTTCGGGCATCATACCGACAAAGGGGCCGCGTTCACTGAGTTAATCCGCACATCTAGCAAGCTTCGACGCAAATCAATAGCAACAAGGATTAATTCGACACTAATGACAGCCATAAAACAAGTACGATAACAAAAGCATGTTTTTCAGTAAAAAAAAAGAATTCCTAAATCAAAGGAGGCAATAAACTGCGTTTTTTACGACGGTCAGGTGTGCGTATTTCTTTGACGGTATGTAACAATATTATAACATTCTCAACATGCCGTGTCCGTAAATTTTAATGTATTTAAAAAAACATGTGGAATAGTCTATTAACATTCGAGAACACGATGCATTTTTTAAATTTCTTGTCTGTGGGTTCGGGATTCGCGTAAAAACTACTTGGTTGATTTCTATGCGATTTTCGTTGATCGACAGCTGGTAAAATGTGCGCGACTTTTTATCTTGGGAATCCCGCGGCAATTTTTCTGGGAGTAGTTTGAAGTTGTTGAGATGCATAAAATTAGATCATTCCGATATAGTTTCCACTAAAACGATAGCGTAGCTTATATTTTTTTATATACTGCGGTACTAAGTGTCCCGGAAATTTGAAGTCAAGCGTGGACGAAGTCGCGGGTAATAGGTACTATGAAGGTATGTAATAAATCAAGTTACGTATTTACCGTGCTAAGACACAATGTGACTTTGAATTGAAGCCACTTATGTTTTTCATAAAATACCTGCATTTCATCTAGTGAGTGTGTTTTAGCTTAATAAAAAGTAGGTTGTATTTATATTTTATATGATATCATTTATATCGTTAGGTACTTGATAAAGTTTTAGATTATAAAATTGCTGAAATGTGAACTCGGTGTTGTTGGTTCGACAGTATAAAAAGTAATACGTAGTAGTGGTAGTAAAAGAAGTAAAATATCCATGTAATATCTTTCGATGTTGTGAATTGAATAAAATGTTTTGCCAATATACGTATTGAATATTAAATATGTATGTATAACTATTTATAGTACACAATCCAAGATCTAACACGGGTATATCCTATATGAGTTAATAGATGTAGACAGTAATGTCCGGTTTCTTTCAGTTTCAAATATGGTAGGGGTTTTTTGTGAATGTTCATGTTTAAACGAATGAGGCTGTTAGGGAAACAAATCAAGAATAGATAATATTATATGGATAGCTAATCATATTTTATTTTAATTTTAAGGGCGTTCGCGTACTACTCCTTAAGTCTGTAGAATTTAAATCAGCCGTGGAATTAAATTCGCGCATTTCTATCGAGTTCCGTAAGTTTGGATCTAACGGGAAAAAAGCAATGATGATTGCAACGAGAAATTCATAGTGTACACAAGGCCTTAGATACGCAACGCGAAAGGTAACAAATCAAATAGAAATACATGTCTGGACAAAGATTGGTATCACTGTACATACAATGGACATATGATTCCATTTAATAAAATAAAAATACTGTCTGTATAATATTTAATTTACCGAGTTAAAATTTTATGATAAATAAAAAAATCAATCCCTAATAGGGTTTTTTTTTCATTTTTTTATATTTACAAGTCTATGGACTCTAGTTCCGTACCCTTTTTTACAATTAAATTTAAGAAGAAGTTAAAAAGTTGTACACGCTTATTTGTTACTTTGTTACTGTGAGTGAAATTTAATTAATGTATGTTTGTGTTGTGGTGTACCTTAAGAATAACTTATTATATTATATGTAGAGTATATCTGTTACATGCTGGTGTAGTGAAGAAGTGCATGATATATTATCCTAACTAGTGCCATGTGTATGGTTTTCCTTTCTTTGTCTGGTTTATTAATTTTTAGGCTCTTTGTGTAGATAGATTTAAAAATATTCAAATTGATCGATCGAAGAGAATCGGAGTAAACTACTACTTTTCGGGTTTGTGCAAGTTAGCGATGACCCATGCCTGGCATATTGTAATGTCTCTGGTTTACGAATACGACTTCATATAGACAATTTATGTCCCACAAATTACCACTACTCTGGGTCTCATTGGGTGCGGACATAATATGTACCTTTTTCGGAATGTATATATTTTATCAGCTGATGGAGTACGGCGGAAAATATTTTCATTATTCGGAAAATCACTATGAATTAAGTTAATGCATGAACATGCAGAAGTCGTGTTACCTTAGTACTTAGCACTCTCCAGTCAGATCTTGCGTTTCAAAAGAAACGTGGGTTCTTGTCCTAGCCGGAAAGCATACACATTTTAGGCACTTATCGTGAGGTAACTGGTGTCGTTTGTAACCCTAAAATGCCGATTAAGCTAAAAGGACAGGTCTATAAATCTATCATTAAGCCTGTCCTTTTGTATGGCAGTGAAGTATGCCCTATACTTGAACGACACAAACAAGAGCTGCTTGTCACGGAGAGAATATGCTGCGTTGGATATTATATTTAGTTACTTGTATGGTTGTTTTTGTTATATTCATTTTATAAGGTTACTAAATATTTTGTAATGTATGTCTTATTTGTAAACAATATTATCAGCCATTTCCTTATTTGAATAATAGTTTTGTTATATTTTTATTTATTCTTTGATTAACGCCTGTTTTGTATAGAGTATTTTTATATTATTTACCATAAATATATGTTAGAATATTTTTGTCTAGTATGATGTAGTAATTGTTTAGATAATAATTTAAAATCTTTTAATTGTATACTGAGACGATATTCACTAAATTTTATTTTCGTGTTTGCAGAAGTGATAGATTTTTTTATTGTGTTCGAATTATTTTGTAACATGAAGTTTAAATATAATATTTTATATAATATAGTATATAAAATATTATCTAAAACTTCCAAATCATAATGTACGAAATTCTTGTCATGCATACATAACCTTTTTCGTTAAAATAGCTCACATTGATTATAAAATTGATGCCATTTAAATTATAGAAGATACCTACGTATTATTTTAATATACGTTTTATATTATTATTTTATACAACTATAAGATACCTAAGTAAACAATTTGTTATCATCTTATTGCCATGTCTTGTGAAAGTATCACATTTTTTCTGATATATTTTTATTCATGTTATCACCCTTGCAATGTTGTTGTCATCATAAAACGGACTATGTATAGCATTCAACCATAGAGTATTATATAGAGATGTCATTGTCAGTAGCAGATTCGTATATTTTATGTGTAAGAACTGTTATTATATGTCTTTCAAGACCACGAGCCATAAAAATGGCCCGGACTTTTGGAGGGCTTGCGTGGGGCCATGGGGAGGCTAACACGTAGAGGCCCCTTGACAAATTTAATCTAAATGTGGCGTGACACTGGCCGGCGATTATCCCTGTCTACACCATATAATAATGCACCCAAGGACAAGCCCCGGCCAGTGTAGGACTATTGCGGGAAATGAGAAGAGAAAGTACCAGGCTATTGGGGTGAACTGTTAATGGTACTAGCGGTCTGGGAATATGGGGACTATGGCGTCTGCCCGTCGCAATGTTCAGGGAACATGGAAAAATAGGCAGACGGTGACTCGCCACTCCCTGCATGGGCCAGAACTGTTATTATTATTATTATATTATTATTATTTACTACGTGTTAAAATTTGACATAAGCTCCATACAAGTAATACACAATTTCTACCAATGACAAATCAAGTGAATGAATAGTAAGATATAGGGACCAGCTATAAGTCTTTAGTATTTGGAGCCGATGTGATTTTAAATTACAAGATATAAGTTTTGAAATGTTTCCATAAATTTTATGTTTATTTAATATATACATTCGTTTTTGAAATGTAAACAATATATAAACACGCACTTCTTAAGCGTATTGGGCGCCGGCTGGGTGCAAAAATAAACTTGAGACCTCCTTCCGCTTTGCTGTTATAAAAAATAGGGAAATTTAACAAAGAAGATGTTGGCACTACATATTAGGATAGCATATTTTACAGAGAGTTTATTTTATTAATGTGTATATAGTCGTGTGAGGTTTTGTTAGTCAGATCTTGAAAAACCGTTGCAATTGATTTTAATTATTTTTTATGGAAGTTAATCAACTTGCGCCCCCTAGGTCCCAGCACTCTGGTGCCACGCAGCCTTTGCACTCCTGGGTAAAGACGGCTTTGTGAACATGATGCACTGTCATATTCTATGGAAGAGTAATAACGTTATTGATGTATAGAGACACACAGATGTATATGATAACAATCGGTTTGATGCACTACGAAAATACGAACCTATGCTGCACTGGCAACATACACATCAAGACTGTGATGTAAATAAAATATAATAAATATAAATATAGTAAAGTAAATATAATAATAAACTACATAACACATTGGAGAAAGTGTGCGCTTGTGAGGTTGTTTCTCTATTTAATCCTCTCTCTACGCACACAACAATGAGTTCAAGAAGATCATATCCTTAAACATACGTAGGTACATACAGAATTGGAGTTGGGTATGGTTTTCCCGGTACCTGCTTGTATTTCTCGGAGGGTTCCGGTTGCCCGGTCAGGTAATATTGTAGTGTCGCGGGATTTCCAATTACATGGAAATTTCATAGAGGGCGGGCGTAATTCGCTCTCCCTAGGGTTGTACCATTAATGATACAAGGAGATCTGACAGGCGGTGTGGTGAAACCTTAGTAGATAACATTTAACCCTCACACGTTACTAGCGTTGTTCGAAGAGTTTAGTTAGTAAATGTTAAATATAGTGATGTATTTAATTGAAGAGAGTATGAAACTCAGACAATTATTTCAGATAATATACAGAATTGTGCATTTGATACATATTACAATAAATTCTAAAATAGTGTTCATTTAAAAAAGCAGGCGTCAAAATACCTTGTTATCAATCTTTCTTTCAAGAATTTATTATAGAAATAATTTTAATTACAGTAGCAATAAGCTATTTGACTCGTTTAAATTATGATGTCATAAGCCAGTAGTCTCATACAAAGTCAAGGAAGCTTTGATGTATTGTGTGATGGTAAAAAGTGGGCAAGTTGATTTCACTGTCAAATACCTACCAATTTATATATATTTTACTAGCTGTGCCCGCGACGCCGTCCGCGTGGTATTTGTTTTCAAAGCCCTCCCCCCCGATTATGAAAAAAATTTCATTGCTGCTCCGCTCCTATTGGTCTTAGCGTGATGATATATATATTGAATTTTTCAAATCAGACCAGTAGTTCCTGAGATTAGCGCGTTTAAATAAACAAAAAAACAAACTGTTCAGCTTTATATATTAGTATAAGATATTCCAATTCCAATTTTATAATTTTATTTCTAGCCTTATAACGAACATTTAAGATACTATTTGTGTCCACCTTTTACTCGCGCGGATCTTGCACTTTATAACTTTATACTAATTTTTAAGAAAATTATATATTATGATATTGAAATGAAACTTATACATAAGATACAATTATTGGCTTGATCTTTATATATTACACTGGGTCAAAATTATATATTATTTGGGGTGTTAAAAAAGATCAGATGAAAATTTGAATCCTTTATATTATTATTAAGAGGTCTATCTTCGGAAATTTAGGTTTCTTACCGAGAGGATTTTGAGACTTAGAACTCCCAAACCATTGACTTAAACGAAATTGACTCGGAGACATTTTTTGAAGGAAATTAAATGCTCTACAAAAAAAAGTCGAAATATTTTTTTCCGTCACTTGAACTATTTCCTTACAACCATGCCTTAAACATTGGTATAGATTTACAATTTGATCTTTGAATTTGTAATTCATGTTAAAATCAATACCCGGAAAAAAATCGATAAATATTGTTATGGAAAATCAAATTTTAATGTTCTACAAATAGTTTCTGAACATTTTACTTGTAGCTAAGACTCTTCCAAAAGTTATTCAAGGTTTATGTTGATGTTAAAACGAAATCCTTGTTTTTCCGGTATAGGTTTAATCTTTTTGGGCCAGTTGAAATCTTGATTTCTTATAAGGTAACAATTATTATCTTATTGGAAATATACTAAAAAAATGTAACATTCGAATTTATTCGCTAGAAGTAGCGATTTCCTTAAGAAAATTGCTTTCTTATTGTTTTCAAATCGGTTAAAGAATAAAAATAATAATTTTTGACCTAATATCAATTTATGTGTTTAATGTATTATATATATTACATATATAACACACACACACACACACACACACACACACACACACGCACACACGCACACGCACACGCACACGCACACGCACGCATGCACGCACGCACGCACGCACGCACGCACGCACGCACACACACGCACGCACGCACGCGCGCGCACACACACACACACACACACACACACACACACACACACACACACACACACACATATATATATATATATATATATACACATCACATAATATAATGTATTATATACATAAATTGATATTGGGTCAAAAATGAATAGTTTTTGAGCTAGCGGCAAACTTTCAGACAAACAGATATTATTTCTAAAAACTAATTCTAATAAAATTGAAGCGTGCCTCTTCGACTTAAAAAGAAATGTCAACACCTAAATGAAATGTTCTATTAATGCTATGGCTAATCATAGACGACAGAATTAAAAAAAATGTTCATTCTAAAACTTTATATCGAATGTGAAAAGGCTGCATAGGTTTCAATGAAACTTTAAAAGACTAAAACAGGATTTAATCGTATTTTTTTCTAATATTTCGATTTGGATAGTTATAGGTCCAAATTCAAATTCATTTTATTCAAAATAAGCTCCACTGGAGAACACTATTTAAAGGTCATACATATCATTTAAAATTTAATATTACTTCCTATTCTATGTACACCGCTTCGCAACGTGATATTTCTGTTAAAAAGAAGCGGCAGGAACCTCCCCATCAACACGTCTAGCGAAAATTGTTTTCCAATATTTTTCTTATTCTATTAATATCTAAAGTTCTTTTTTTATAAAGTGTTATACAGAAGTATGTTACAGCATTGCTTTCGACGCGTTAATGGAGTTGTAGCAAACAGTGCATACTCAATAAGACAAAGACACAATTAAAGGAAAGAAAAATATTATTATACTTATAATAATGACATGACGTAGGTACTATAATTTTATGCTGCAACATGTCTCTATAAATTACTTACAAGCTTGGCAAGATAAAAAAAGAGATAAACTGCGAGTCCAGTGCGAATGAAATCGTAGGCACATCTTATTTATACCTAATACTCATAAGTTTATATGTAGCATAGCAGCACGTCTATCGCCGGAAGGCTGTCAGTTGATTATAGGGAAATTCAATGTAGCGTTTACGTAATTTCGGTTTTCCGGGTTGGCGCGCCCTGTAATAGCCCTTCTACATAACTAACCAAACTTGTTACGGGGCGCCATAATGAAATTAAAAGAGGAAAAAAGGAATCAACAGAAACTTACGTGTCGCGATATAAAGAAGACGGGTAATCAGTCTTTTGAACTTTATAACCTTATTGAAAAATAGAGTTTTTAGCGGCTGCGAATAAATCCACAAACTGGGGCTTCCCACTTAGCTCTTTCTACTATTGGATTCAAGTCATGTCGATGTTGCGCAAGATTCATCTAAAACGTTGACGTCGTCTTGGTTCCCCCGGTTCGGGAGACCGTCGGGCCATTACCTATCAGGGTTTACGCTGTTAGCCATGAAGTCTTTTTGCGACCCTGGTAAAAGGTAATGAAAGATAAGTCAAATGTTTTTTTAGTGGGTATTCCGGCTTCAGGCTACCGAAGTCCCTGAGAGGTCAGTTGTAGGTTGTAAATGGATCTCAGCTTATTAAAAATGATTGATTTTACTTAGAACTATAGAAATATGGCAATAAACCGAAATAATCTATATATATAATTCATCACGATATCTCAGGAACTATAATACTAATAGAACTAGAAACTAGAAATAATTAAAATTTGGTTTGGACCTTTCTTTCAACAAGTAGAGGTCAACTAAAAACGGATTTTACGGCACGCGAAGCGGACGGGAATTAGCTAGTGCAATATATTATAACAATTACTTCGATTTTTAAAGGCCCACAAATATCGTAGCTCCGACATGGTTTAGAGAAGTATGCATAAAATAACTATAGATGGGTATTCTTTCGTAATATACAAGTTTCATTAGTGGCCGCGGAAATTCATAACGACGCCAAGTTTACCCAAACTCCTTTACTTTCATAGTAAGTTCAATTTACGCATCTTAACACATAGTGAAATCAGAAAATCCAAGTCCTCCCCGAAACCCTTCACTTTGCATAGACGCACTTGGAATCCTCCAATCTTTTCTTGTGGGAGGATTTTCTTCGTTCCAGAATATTGAGCTCATTTTATTTTGGCACACTATGCGTGGGTCATTTTATACGTGACTCGCCGTTTCCGAATTACGCACGTCTCGGCTATTTCTCTCATTTCTATTAGAAAAATAACGTCTTAATACAATATAACTATATTAACTATTTTATTAGCAGGAATATGCGTAGCTATGTCAGTGTGTCTTTGCTTGACCAGGTTTTGTTTAGTTTTTTTATAATATAATACTGTCTGCCTCGTTGATTTTTTCAGTACTTTAATCTGTTACTTTGGCAGCTTTGGTGGTCAGTTAGACTTTGTACCATCCGTTGAAACTTATTGATTCAGTTCTAATACTCTGTTTAAATATTAAATCGAAAAAGAACTTATTAAGAATTCAAAATTTTGATTATATTGCTATATTTCTATCATAAAAAAGCAAAAGATGAATATTTTGACCACTGGTCCGTTCCTATAATTATATTACAAAATGTTCATTTTCATTACTGTCGATTAAAATTTTAGATAAGCTCCTTACTAGTAGTGTCAAAATTAAACCGTGAATGAATTAATTAAAAGTAAAAATTACAGGACTAAGAGGTTTTTTACAGACCTATTTTATTTCAGATTGTCATATTACATATTTTCTTCCAAAGTAACACTTGTGTACAATGTTAGTTATTTAATAGTTGCTATTCCTCAAAATCATGAATGAGATTGTCACATAATTCTAGTCTATAATAAAAAATCTTTTGCGCATTTTGATTAGAATAAAACTAATTAAAAAAATAATAAATACGTGCGATCAAGTTAATGGAAAAAGTTCGTCATTAAGATGAGAGCAATTTACTTGAATATCGTTTTACCGACATCTGCCTATTGATCCTGCCGTCCTATTTAAGAATTCCCCTCATATATAGAAAAACTTTTAATTAGTTTGTAAATACCTACTAGAAAATTAAGTTAGGTTTTAGAGAAATAAAAAGATAATTTTTGAAGTGGGTGTTCAGGGCCAAATCCTAAACTATGCTAAATAGCGAAAAATACTCAAAGGAGTCTCGAGGCCAAATTTGACGAAAACTAAAATGGTATCACTAGATTTTTTAAATTTATTACCCTTGGCAGGAATCGATTCGGCTGATTTTGGAAAAATTGACACACTGTATTTATTTATTTCAAATTATAGTGTAGCTTGTAAGGATTGATTCCTGCGAAGGAATGTCAAATGACAAACCAAGGGAAATGGTTGTTAGTGAAGAAAATGTTTTATTTTCCATACATTGATTAACTCACCTTATTTTATTCAATATGGAAATGATGAATATTATTTTGTTTTGGACAGGCATCTATAAATTAACATTAACTATAGGTAAGGTACTCGTGAGAAAACGATATTGTAATAATGTTATTCAAATTTAAAAATGTATTGTTCATTATTATAATTTTTTTTAAAGCGAATTTGACTAACAAATTGATGGCCCAGCTAATAAAAAGCGATTACCGCCGCCTAAAGACGTTTGCAACAGCAGGAGCGCAGCCAACGCGTTGTCAGTCTTTAGAATTGGGATAAGAGGGATAGGATCTGCCAGGGCCGAGGAGCCGGGAGTCCCAATTACCCGTAGCCCTGGCATAAGGCGCAGGTTCCGTCCTGCGCCTTATGCCAGGGCACCCAGGGGTTTTAGTGGGTATCCCTAACTGGGGAGTGACAACAGCGTGGTGCCAGTTCTGACTGGGTGCGCTAGTGCCACCCCCGATCTGGCGAAACCGACACATGGGTTGCGAATTAACCCCTCCCCCCAGGCTTCTGTGCCCGTGGCTGCTTAGTCCTCAAAAGGATTTCCCCTGGTCAAAAAAAGAGGGATGGGATAGAGTGATCGAGTGATCAGAGAGTAGGATTGTGATAGAGGAATAATAGGTAGGAGGAGTGAGGAGTGAACCATCCAAAATCTCAGATCATACCCACATTAGACGAACAGTGAGCGGTGACTCGCGGGAGCGGTGGCGAGCGCGGGTCACGAAATATCAAACATAATGGCGTAATATCCAAGTGTTCACGTACGAAATGCACGCGCGGTCTAAGTAACGTCTACCCCACCCGCGAGTCAACGTGAATGAACACTTAACTCTTTGCTTTCAGTTTGCTTTCATATAATTTTTCAATGGAATGTCCACACAGTGCGTAATGTGCGCAGTTTTCGGCGTTTTGCTTGCCGACTTATTTAATGAAGGGCTGGTGAGCAGCGAAACCTGCGCGCGGTTTCCGGCGCATTTCGTTCACTACATCGGAGCGCTACTACTTTTGGTTCAAAGAATGGACCCAGTGTGTTTTTTACATTTATCTTCATTTAGTGCCTCCAAAACAGCTATTACTTCGAGAATGTCCATGGCATTAAACATAACCACTCCTCTCAGAACACTGATATATACTAACCGTTTACCTTTCCTCCCAAGAGTTCGCAAGCGCTTCGCGGCTAATATGCTCAATTTCGCTGCTAACTCGACATTAAGACATTAAGTAAGCCATACGGAACTTACAGTCAGCAAGCGAACAGTCAGTCGCTCACTGACCGTCTAATAAGGATACGGCCTTATTCACCCTAAGAAACACAATTAGCTCAAGGCTAACCTGTTTCACTCCGACATTTTGCGAGAGCGTGTTATCACACCGATCGAGCTGGTCGTAAGAGCTGTATCAAGATAATTATTTCAGTATGGTTCTACCATCACACGTGTTGATATATAAATATTCTACAGTTTTATTTAATAACGGAATTCCCCAATCAAATGTCAGTTCTCTTTATAATTTTATAGTCTTCAATTCGCGCACTATAATAAGTTAGAGTGACCATATACTTGATATTCCAGTAGATATAAAAGAATTTAAGAGATCGCCTTGTTAGCCAGCCGCATAAAATTCTCTGTGGATTCATAAAATATGTAATTTGATCCGGATCAAGAGTGGCGTCGGACGCTCCCACTGGTGTAGAGATGGCAGATGTTTGGATTATTTCGGAGATTCCTGACAAAAACTGTGCGGCTCAGCTGGTGTTCTTATTAGTTTTTGTTAACATAAATTTGTAATGAATGACAATGAAAACTGCTGAATCTTGTATTCCAACAGTGTAGGCTTTTTATAAATCTTTTTTGCTAGGTATCTATACTTATTTTCATAGTTTTATTTTATATTTAAATAAAATTCCTAAAATAAAAAGCCTATGCAGGAGACAGGGCTTTACAGAAAGTAATGTAATATTTTAGTTTCGGAGACCGGAACTCATTTTGGGTGGTTGCGTTAGTCAATTAAAAAGTGTACCTAAAACATATTTCTTTTGTCATTTAACTTGGCCACAACAAACACAAACTTTTCAAACATATCGGTTAAAAGTTATTATAATCCAACAATGCCTAAATGTTTTTATTGAAAGTAAAGTATTATATATAGTATGCACGTTGCACAACTTTAAATTTCAAATTTTTGAAAAAGGTCAGAAATTTAGTCATTAGAGTATTTCAATAAGCTTAACTTTTAGTCTCCTTAAAGATATGTTAAATATACCGATGTCGCTAAAGTTGAGGCTATATATACTGGTGCAACGAAAAAGAAGCAATAATTATGTCTTAGACATGTACATGAAGAAATCATCAAATCATTATCATTAATGAAAACACATTTTTTAAATTGAAAATTTTGAGGACCAATAAACTTGGAGGGCCAATGAGTGAACTAGTAATTAAGTTAAAGAATATCATTACATGAAATATCAAATAAAAGGGCTCTATTTATTATCTAAGCACACTATTTTTTTAAATTAATTTCGAGCTATAATCAAAAAACTAGTAAAATTTAACTATATTCCCGCAGTTTGTTCGTCGAAATGTTAAAAAAAGGAGATTTTTTAAATTTGTAATATATATTTCGAACAAAAAAATATTATGGTTTTTGAAGATCACATAAATGTTAGTGTTTGTAACAATATAAATAGGTTCTAATTCAAATTTGTTTTTTTTTCTCGTCATTAACCATTCGCAGTCACACTGCTGGACGTAGGCCTCCCCAAGACGGCGCCACTCATCCCTGTCCTCTGATTTCCTCATCCAGCGTTTTTTTTATTGATAGTAATTTCCATAAATGACTTTGTACATAAATGACTATAGTCTTATCTGTAATTCCTTTTGCATCTTATAAAATCTTTATTCATTTTCAAATTTGGATAGCATAATATTTCATATCTAAATGGTATTGATACCTAGAGGAAATCTACATGCGACGGTGCGACTCACATACAGCCAATTGTTTTTAACCATGTCCGACTTTATATATAGTTTGTGGCTAGCCTACTCGGGTGACTCCGATCGGCTGGCGTGATACTCGGAAATAGATTTGTCTTGCTATAATATCCTCAGGAAGGTAGGAGAGCCACTTATACATGATTGAGTAGGTACATTCGTAATAACGACGCTTTTCCTAACCACTCAAGAGTTAAGAAGTTAAATTTACGATCCTATTTGAATATCATGACGGTATATATATGTGACAATTAATTTAAAAAAAATCTGTACCAATATTTTCGCTTCTATTTTATGTATTCTTAACCATAATTACAATAAAAGTATTTTTAAAGGTTTTAAACGTGGCTTTTTTAATTGTTTTTTATTTTGACGTTTTGTTCACTTTTCAGTAGATAAAGATGTCGTTTGGCAAAAAGTATTTTTAAAATTACCCCCAGCCTGTTTATTTTAATATTTAGTTTTAATTTTTACTTATGGTTTACTCTATGGGAGTCTAATCAAGTTAGATTACGCTCCCACTGTTCACAATATATTGTGGCTTCAAGAGCAGAAGAGGCGCATGAAGATCTTCAGCAACATGTAAGTTTTAATTATGTCCACTAATCTCGCAAACTTAAGAAAATACTATCCTTAGCCATTTTAGTAAAATAGAGTACCCTTATAAAGTCAATATGTCCGTAATCTGGTCCAAAGCCACAGGGTCAATGTGGGTGATATTTAGGAGTAATATGTAATCTATATGGTGCTAAATAAGTGTAGTACGTATAAAGAGAGCTGACACGAAGAGGTCTCTTTAATTTATTTAAACATTGACCGCATGGTTACTTTGGAAATATCTAAACGCGTGACAGTTTTCCCATGCAACCTCTATAATTGATCAAAGTTATTTTATAAAGTGGCCGAAACGTCGGAATAATAAAAATCAAATAAAATTATTTTAAAAATCATATCATAATATACACATAATATACAGCACTGTTAGACGTGAGAGGACCAAAAATAATTATATATTAACCATGACCTTAAAAGACTATAATTATTTAGCTTGTCTAATGTTGAGTGTAAATGAGTTCCATAAACGGGCAACCTGTACCGTGAAGGAGTTATTAACGAAGGAAGAAATGTGTACAGTTATCATTAAGGAGAGACAATTACTAGAGCGCAAATATCAGGAATCAAAAAGATGTAGGAAATCAAAACATTTTATATTACTTGTAAAGACGTTTCGTTAAGTTTCGTTGTAGTTCACAGCAATAAAGTTTAAATAAGCGAAGCCTCGTGAAAAGTCTTAGTAACTAAAGGGAAGCAAAAATCAAACTGTAACAAAAGTCCTCGATTATGTGTTGAGGTCCCTCAGTGTGGTCAGTCCACAAATTACAGGAAAACTTTCCCTTTGAGGTAGTCAATGTACATAGACGGCTTTGATTAACGTTGTGGCCGCGGGGCGTTTTAATCTAAGGTTTTCGGACTCAAATGCCGAGCGTTTAAACATTGCGCCTAAGAAATTATATTCTGAATATTTTATTATTGCATTTTTGATGTGGACTGGGGTTGATGAAGAGGAAAAAAATAATCAGAAAAGTAAATTCGTCTGCCTTCTATTTCTGATCAAAATAATATACGAGTATTGTATAGTCAAGTCAAGTGAAAGTCAAAATTCAAGTGTGAATTCCCATAGTAAGGAGAGCGCGGCAGTTGGTGGCGAGTAGTAAGTGCTTCTTCCCGCTTTCCTCCCAGTCCCTTTTGCCTACCTGGACCATCGCATCATGCTTTTAAATTCTGTAAGAAATGTAATGGAACAGACATGTAAATTAAAGTTATAATTAAATTACTTACAAAATTAATTCCTAAAATTTCTATTGAAATCCTTTGGATAAGTTTCGGAGCCTTTTTAAGATAAATTCTCAAATATATTAAAAAAAATATCTACATTCATATAATATATTCTCACGACTGTTTTCTATAGTGGAAACTTTCTAAGAACAGTTTTTTATTGTTGTTACGAGTTGCAGGACTCGAATTAAAATGATGTTGGAATTATTATAGAATTTATTAGAACTATACAAACACGTATAACACAGGTATAAATATAACTGTACACGACCACTCCAAACGTAATGCACGATTCAATCACACGCGTAAAGTCCGTCATTTACGTCTTGCTTCGCTTGTGGCTATCGCTATACTGACTAACTTTCCATTAGGGCATTGCTTTATACTGCACAAATACAATATGTCTCTCGGCCGCGTGGACTGAATTTCTTAGAATTACACCTGGCTAAACTACCAAAAAGATTACTGGTAGGGCTGTTTTTCTAATTACACATTTTAAACACAAAGTAAACAAAATAAGTCCAAATGCCCAAAAGGTAATTAAATGTGTTTCTACAGACGCAGGTGTGAATTGGTCTTTTGTTGGCATTCAGATCGTAACATTATTATAGACTTCATTTAAAAAGATTTCCCTTAAATATTGGGATTTATTTTGAAATCATAGATGGACATACAGAACATGTTGTCTAAAGAACCTTTAATACTGTTCATTTTTCCAAAACGAATAATGTGCCATATTCAAATTAGCGTTTGAAATATAGCCTGCAGTAAGCAGGTAAAAGCTTAAGCCCGGCTCTATAAGTTTCAAAGAGGTTACGGCTACCCTTTGTGAGGTTGAAATCAGCTTTACTCCGCCTTGCTTGTGGATTTATGTTACGCGCCAATCCGATCTTTGAAATGTTTTCAAGATATCCAACATTCATTTCGTAAAGACTATTAAAATAAATCTTATCTATGACTATGATTCTAATGAAAACTTTCATCGGAGCAGTGAGGGGAAGTATTTTAACCGTTGCAGCTACACGAAAATGGTCTTAGGAGACTGTCCATAATATTTCTTGAAATTTTGATCCTCATTCATATATTAAAAAAATATAATTAGCAAGAATAGGCCATTTTTAACAAAAAAATAAATTTCATACGACTCTGTTTCTGACATCTAAATTTTTTGTGTAAAGTTTTCATAGAACCTCTATGCGACTAGTTTTTTTTTTGCAATTTATGACATTTTTAGTACTCCAACCTCGGTTTACGGTTACAACAACCTGATAGAAGTTTTTGGTCAGTATTAGGAACAGGATTGATTGGCATCAAAATTATTCAAAATTATTTGTGGAAACTGACCATTTTCTTGCTAGCTGTACTTTTTTTAAAATCTGTGAATGGGAATCAACATTTCATAAAAAATTATACATAGTTTCCTAAGACCATTTTCGTGTAGCTGCAACGGTTAAGGTACTTCCCCTTACTGCCCCGCCGAAAGTTTCCACCTTGTATAGATAAAGAAAGATTAGAAATACAGCGAAATAAATATAGGATAACAAACAGGTGCTTAGAATCAACGTTTAAGGCTCCCCGCATCGAAACCCTCTTTTATTGGCTGCCTTGAACCCGTTTAAGATGGTGTGGTACTTAAGTGTATCGCGTTCGAATACGTAAGCATCGTAAAATTCCCCCGAAATGTGTTGAAATTGAAAACTTGGAAACAATGGGACATTGTAAACGCTTTGTGCCAACTCAAGTTTATTTTCAATCGAAATAAATGTTTAGCAAAATAAGCTCAAGGAGAATTTTACTCTTTGTACCGATATTCTAACAGTAACCTAAATGTAAATTAAGTTATATGGGTATCTCTTTGATGATTTAGAAAAATGTCAACTCGAGACCCCAGTTTTTTAAGATGAGAGTCCAAAAGGTTGATGAAACGATCAGCCTTTTCATGATAACATGCAAAACGTGGAACACCAAGGCAGGGTTGCCAGCTTTCCGACTGGAATGGAAGTGAATGCGTGAGCGAGCCCACAACCCAGATACGAGACGTTTAGAAGAATGATCAGGAGTTTTAGTAGGTATCCCCGAATGCAGGTGGCAGTAATATTCTTGCGGGGGCGCCAGTTCATCCCAACATGGCGATACCCACACGCTCTACCGCACTTTCCCTGCGGTGGTTTGTGTTCAAGCTGTTTTACCCTGGTAAGAAAAGGGTTGCCAGCTTATTAATTTTCTATTCCATACAAATTAGCGATTGTAATGGATGATTTCGATCTGACCCTACTACCATTTCTTTCGGTAAAGAGCAAATAGGCACACTTCGAATCGGTTTGTGGTGGATATTCAATACTATACAACTAAAGCGTTTTGTGTCCACTTTTATTACATGTACCTCATGGAAAGCTTTCGGATTCTAGAAAGGCAGTTTGATATCAGGCGAACCTGTGGCAAACTCAATCCTACATACACCTCATAAAATTATAGATATTATGAGAACAGACAAGAGAAATTCATTAAGCTTATTATGTGTTTAGTTTATACCCATTGTTTATTGTATTCGAATAACTAACAATTGTTCAAGCCTCACCGCAATTAAAGCACATGAACTCAAGCTTTTGTTTACTCTTGGTTGTAATGAAAATTTGAGGCAATAATACACTCTGTCTGGGACGTGTAGGATGCCAGGAACCAATTATTTCCTTGTGTCGCAAGTAGCTAATACCTTTTTTGTTTTTACTGAGGAAATGAATTCCTTGAGCAGACGGTAGCTCACAAAAGAATGTCTATAAAACAAACATCACGTATTGAAACTAAAAGACCAAGTCTCATTTTGCTGGAGTCACTAATTGCTAAAGTAAACTGGGGGCGTTCCTATTTCTGCTCACGTACGCAGTTTAAGTTCATTGAAGTGTGTTTGTTTATGAACTCCAGCCACAAATCCTCATTCCGATATTAGCTTCGCTCTTCCTTTCTTCGAATGAAGAAAATCTTTAGCAGCACTTAAGTTTTATCGCCTAATGACGAACTTAAACGCACAAATTAGTTATTTTAAGCAGTTTGAAGTTCCAAACTGTTGGTACAGTTCGAACTAATATTTATGGCTTGCAGTAGTAAGACATTTTTGGGCAGATATTATTAATACTTATAGCATCGTCTCTGAAGCATGATGGATTTTAGGTTAGTTATGTTATTCAGAACTCGCTACTAACCCTGACTTTATCCGCATTTAATTTTTGTTTTCCTAATATGACAACGGGAGGAGCCCTCGGGGTGTTTAGTTGATAAGTATATTGGCGAAGCAGTCGGCAGTTGTTCCCAAGCAGGATATATATATATATATATATATATATATATATATATGTGTGTGTATACATATACACACACACACACATATATATATGTCGGCCTCATTCTCGTGAAATCTTCTTTATTGCTTGCAGGTTTAGTGGGCGTCATCAGGGTAAAATGCGAGCATAAAACACAATGGCCACGGTTTATACACTTTTAATTAAGATTTGAACAGCATTTTGACATAGTTTAGACCGAGCAGAGGGTTCAGGGCATCGCTTCGGGCAAAATTCTCAATGGTCCAACTTGACCTATTGCCATCAACCAAATGTGTCCCCAAAAAAACTCCTCCATCCACTAAGGCAGATACTCTCAAGCACAGATGGCGCGCCCCGACCCCACTCCAAGCCATATATGCTCTGCTCTGATTGGTCGATTATTCAATTACAATATTCATAACTTTTATTAGGTTAGGACGATCTTTAAGTTATACAAAGATTTAACAGATCAAATAAAATTGAATTTTAGAAGTAATTAAAATGTAAACAAATGATATTGTGCGTTATACATCCAAACAACTATCCATCCAATTATAGCTTCCCTCCGACATATATATATATATATATATATATATATATATATATATATATATATATATATATATAGTAATAAGTAATAGTTTTTGGCCGTGGCTTAGCTCGCGTCAACGTTATCCCACAGGGACCGTACATTTTTCACTAATCCAATAGCTCTGTGAAGTTGGCACTTCGAGTTGTGAATTTTTAAAAGAACAATATCTCATTCGTTTGTCCATCGTTAGTCCACGTTTGCCCAGGAAAAAATTTCGTTTGCCCACCCTTGGTTCAAAAGTTATTGAACAAAAACTTTTTTTGAAAAAAGAAATTCCGGTTCTTCCCATATTTTCGCAAGGTTTAATGTTTTTTGCACTTGAATGGACTTTATCGTTAGCTGATCCAATGAACTCGATTGTCCAGGTAAAAGTTTCGTTTGCCCACTTTTGGTTCAAAAGTTATTGAACAAAAACTTTTTTTGAAAAAAGAAATTCCGGTTCTTCCCATATTTTCGCAAGGTTTAATGTTTTTTGCACTTGAATGGATTTTATCGTTAGCTGATCCAATGAACTCGATTGTCCAGGCAAAAGTTTCGTTTGTCCACCCCCAGATCAAAAGTTTTTGAACAAACACTTTGTTTTGAAAAAAGTAATTTTTGTTCTTTCCATATTTTCGCGAGGTTTAATGTTTATGACACATGAATGGACGTTATCGTTAGCTGATCCAATGAACTCGATTGCCCAGGCAAAAGTTTCGTTTGTCCACCCTCAGATCGAAAGTTATTATTGAACAAACACTTTGTTTTGGACAAAGTAATTTTTGTTCTTTCCATATTTTCGCGAGGTTTAATGTTTATGACACATGAATGGACTTTATCATTAGCTGATCCAATGAACTCGATTGTCCAGGCAAAATTTTCGTTTGTCCACCCCCAGATCAAAAGTTATTATTGAACAAACACTTTGTTTTGGAAAAAGTATTTTTTGTTCTTTCCATATTTTCGCGAGGTTTAATGTTCATGAAACTCGAATGGACTTTTTCGTTAGCTGATCCCATATACCCGATTGTCCAGGCAAAAGTTTCGTTTGTCCACCCCCAGATCAAAAGTTTTTGAACAAACACTTTGTTTTGGAAAAAGTAATTTTTGTTCTTTCAATATTTTCGTGAGGTTTAATGTTTATGACACATGAATGGACTTTATCGTTAGCTGATCCATGAACTCGATTGTCCAGGCAAAAGTTTCGTTTGTCCACCCTCAGATCAAAAGTTATTATTGAACAAACACTTTGTTTTGGAAAAAGTAATTTTTGTTCTTTCCATATTTTCGCGAGGTTTAATGTTCATGAAACTCAAATGGACTTTTTCGTTAGCTGATCCCATATACCCGATTGTCCAGGCAAAAGTTTCGTTTGTCCACCCCCAGATCAAAAGTTTTTTAACAAACACTTTGTTTTGGAAAAAGTAATTTTTGTTCTTTCCATATTTTCGTGAGGTTTAATGTTTATGACACATGAATGGACTTTATCGTTAGCTGATCCAATGAACTCGATTGTCCAGGCAAAATTTTCGTTTGTCCACCCTCAGATCAAAAGTTATTATTGAACAAACACTTTGTTTTGGAAAAAGTAATTTTTGTTCTTTCCATATTTTCGCGAGGTTTAATGTTCATGAAACTCGAATGGACTTTTTCGTTAGCTGATCCCATATACCCGATTGTCCAGGCAAAAGTTTCGTTTGTCCACCCCCAGATCAAAAGTTTTTGAACAAGCACTTTGTTTTGGAAAAAGTAATTTTTGTTCTTTCCATATTTTCGCGAGGTTTAATGTTTATGACACATGAATGGACTTTATCGTTAGCTGATCCAATGAACTCGATTCTCCAGGCAAAAGTTTCGTTTGTCCACCCTCAGATCGAAAGTTATTATTGAACAAACACTTTGTTTTGGACTAAGTAATTTTTGTTCTTTCCATATTTTCGCGAGGTTTAATGTTTATGACACAGGAATGGCCTTTTTCGTTAGCTGATCCAATGATCTCGATTTTCCAGGCAAAAGTTTCGTATGTCCACCCTCAGATCGAAAGTTATTATTGAACAAACACTTTGTTCTGGAAAAAGTAATTATGGTTCTTTCTTTCTTTCGGTTCTTTCTGTTGCCTGATCAGCTTACGATAAAGTCCATTCATGTGTCATAAACATTAAACCTCACGAAAATATGGAAAGAACAAAAATTACTTTTTCCAAAACAAAGTGTTTGTTCAAAAACTTTTGATCTAGGGGTGCAAAAACGAAATTTTTGCCTTGACAATCGAGTTCATTGGATCAGCTAACGATAAAGTCCATTCATGTGTCATAAACATTAAACCTCGCAAAAATATGGAAAGAACAAAAATTACTTTTTCCAAAACAAAGTGTTTGTTCAAAAACTTTTGATCTGAGGGTGGACAAACGAAACTTTTGCCTGGACAATCGAGTTCACTGGATCAGCTAACGATAAAGTCCATTCATGTGTCATAAACATTAAACCTCGCAAAAATATGGAAAGAACAAAAATTACTTTTTCCAAAACAAAGTGTTTGTTTAATAATACCTTTTGATCTGAGGGTGGACAAACGAAACTTTTGCCTGGACAATCGAGTTCACTGGATCAGCTAACATAAAGTCTATTCATGTGTCATAAACATTAAACCTCGCAAAAATATGGAAAGAACAAAAATTACTTTTTCCAAAACAAAGTGTTTGTCCAAAAACTTTTGATCTGGGGTGGACAAACGAAACTTTTGCCTGGACAATCGAGTTCACTGGATCAGCTAACGAAAAAGTCCATTCGAGTTTCATGAACATTAAACCTGGCGAAAATATGGAAAGAACAAAAATTACTTTTTCCAAAACAAAGTGTTTGTTCAATAATAACTTTTGATCTGAGGGTGGACAAACGAAACTTTTGCCTGGACAATCGAATTCACTGGATCAGCTAACGATAAAGTCCATTAATGTGTCATAAACATTAAACCTCGCGAAAACATGGAAAGAACAAAAATTACTTTTTCCAAAACAAAGTGTTTGTTCAATAATACCTTTTGATCTGAGGGTGGACAAACGAAACTTTTGCCTGGACAATCGAGTTCATTGGATCAGCTTACGATAAAGTCCATTCATGTGTCATAAACATTAAACCTCGTGAAAATATGGAAAGAACAAAAATTACTTTTTCCAAAACAAAATGTTTGTTCAAAAACTTTTGATCTGGGGGTGGACAAACGAAACTTTTGCCTGGAAAATCGAGTTCACTGGATCAGCTAACGATAAAGTCCATTCATGTGTCATAAACATTAAACCTCGCAAAAATATGGAAAGAACAAAAATTACTTTTTCCAAAACAAAGTTTTTGTTCAATAACTTTTGAACCAAGGGTGGGCAAACTAAACTTTTGCCTGGACAATCGAGTTCATTGGATCAGCTAACGATAAAGTCCATTCAAGTGAAAAAAACATTAAACCTTGCGAAAATATGGGAAGAACCGGAATTTCTTTTTTCAAAAAAAGTTTTTGTTCAATAACTTTTGAACCAAGGGTGGGCAAACGAAAATTTTTCCTGGGCAAACGTGGACTAACGATGGACAAACGAATAAGATATTGTACTTTTAAAAATTCGCAACTCGAGGTGCCAACTTCACAGAGCTTAATCCAATACTCACTTACGTACTTCAATAATCCAGACTACAGTCTATCTCAGTTCCAAACTTTTTCCATCCAAATCCGTTCAGCCATTCTGGCGTGATTGGATAGCAAACCTAAACAATCTAAGCCTTCTCATTTATAATATTAAGTTAAAGCGCTGCTTTCGTAAATACTACAATCATGAAGTACTGTTTTCCAAGTAATTTAAAACAACATATCTTAAAGAAACGATTAAATGTAAATTAATTATAAATATATACGCTTAATATGTACCTACTATTCTATCCGAATTTAGCTCAAAGCTTAACCAGGTTAGTAATCTTCAACAAAGCATTATAATACCCCGAAAAAGAGGTATAATTGAAAAATTCCAAAGTAAGCGTCACAATCTTCGCCTTTTTGTCCAAGAAATACCTTAGCGTTTCTGAAATAGTTTATTACTGTCTAACACCTATATTTTTGGCGTAAATACAGGCTTCCTCCCATTTTCCTCCAGTTTGAAAGCCATCTTCAAAGCAAATTAATTAAACCAACTAGAATGTACTTATTCACACATTTGATTTTAGTGTTTAGTTTTTTACACGCTTTATATTAGCTTCACTTGTATGTCAGTCAGTATGTCTGTAACCGACCCCTAAATTTGACCGACTTCCCGTTTTCCGATTGAGCTGAAATTTTGCACGTATGTGTATATCGCGTGACAATGCAATAATATGGTACCATGGAGCTGATCTGATGATGGAGTCGGAAGGTGGCCATAGGAACTCCTGTACTAAACAAGATAGACCCTTCGTGTTTGGGCCCGTATGTTTATATCGCGTGACAATGCAATAATATGGTACCATGGAGCTGATCTGATGATGGAGTCGGAAGGTGGCCATAGGAACTCCTGTACTAAACAAGATAGACCCTTCGTGTTTGGGCTCGTATGTTTATATCGCGTGACAATGCAATAATATGGTACCATGGAGCTGATCTGATGATGGAGTCGGAAGGTGGCCATAGGAACTCCTGTACTAAACAAGATAGACCCGTCGTGTTTGGGCTCGTTTTACTTGTCTTGGCTAGCACTCTGCTGCTACATGATATGCAGGATCTCAAAAGCTTGTATTTAAAAACATTTAAACAAAAATCAACTAAAAAATGAAATGATGATTCAATTAATAATATAATATCTTAAAAAGCGCTTTGAATACACCCCACGCTTTTTTATATTATATTAAATTTTATTTTTTGTTTTTTTAGTTGGATTTTTTATAAAAGCGTGTTTTTTTTAGTTTTTTTAAACTATTATTTATTTTATTCACAAGACATGTTTTAACACGTTGCCTGTCCAGAGTATTTTGGTTAAATAGACTTGACGTTCAATTTTTTTTTTCGGCTTAACTATTTCATTTATTGTACTTATGACGTACATGCAAGTGCTATTAAAAAAAAAACTTTCAACAACAACTAAAATACTGAATTTCATGCATGCATTAGTTTTAATGCACAGACGTAGTAACAAGAACACCGTGGTTTACATATAATGCACGGACGTTACGTATAAATTTTCGTAATATCCATAGACATAATAAACTCATTTTTATAGCAGAACAACTGCGAATATCCTAAAATGGCATGATAAACGGGATGTGCTTACGTTGTCGACGTGTCACGATCATGAAATGCGAATGTCAACAGGTTTTCGAAGTGTGTTGAAGCCTGCAATGGTTTTGACGTACAATGAAGGTAAGAAAGGCATAGACTTGGCTGATCAGCTGACAAGCTACAATTCGCCGGCCAGGAATACCTCTGTTTGGTTTATGAAGATTGCTGAGGACCTTGTTTCTATAAGTGTAGTGAATGCCATTCTGATTTATAATGAGTTACACCCACAGTCAAAATTGAAGATTCTGGATGGTCATCAAATCATTATAAGGAAATTACTTATGGTGGAAGATGAGAACTTTTCAAGTTCCAGTTCTGGGAGTTCTTTGCGTACTACCGTCAAAGTTTACGAAATTACCCAAGAAAGATAATGGAAAAATTTAGCAAAAAGTTGTGCCAGTTGCTACAATAAGTTCAAAGAATCGGGATTCACATCCACTCATGCAAAGGAGAAGACTCCACAAGTTACAACGGAGTGCACTGCATGTAGAAAACCGTTTAGCATACAATGTTATAACGAATATCACTAGTTGCACGTAGATTTTATCCAAATATTAATGCTGTTTAGTAAGTCAGTTCATGTTACAAGCCAATAGAAAAAATTTCGCGGGACATTGGTGTTTTATTATTCCCAATTCACTGCTCATACGTCTGCAAAATAATAAAGATGTAGCTCCCACGTCCAGTTTATAAAACCCAATTTAAAAAGAATAGGCTCATGCATTACATGTAATGCACGGACGTCAAAGCTGGACTAAAAATGCATTATATATAATGCATGGACAGGCAACGTGTTAAGAAGTTTCATTTAAAGTCCGGCCACAAAATTGTCGTTATGAGCGGCATCTAAGCGCGACAGTAAATTATTAACATAATATATGACGCATATCAAGATTTGTCACGATCGGCACCAACTTGTGTCACTTTTCTCGTCGCGTCGCCAACTGCTAATCCAAAGACGTGGCCGGGTTATAATCCAACGTACATTAATATATCAACGCTTACTACAATTGTCCAAATTAATCTTTCATATAAATTAAAATGCGTTTCTGATGATTGTGCCCGAGCGCCTGTCATTCACTTTTAAGTACTACCGCAAAATCCTCGCCAATAGCTACTTTTACCACTACCATTGATAAGGCAAAAATATTTTAAAACATTTCATTTAACCTCATTTTCGACGTACGTTGCTTTAATAATATAATGTTTCGTCAGTTGGCTACGGGACCATAAAAAGCATTAAAATGAAAATACCACATTCCTTTAAAAATACTCATCGAATATTATTTAAAACAATTTCCTTTGAAAGTATTCGTGAAGCTTTATAACCTTGATTGTCAGAGATTTCCATTATAACTCAAAAGTTGTGGACGAGACACACACATTTTTAACGACTTGGGAGCTAATCTCGCTAACAAAAAAAGTTATTGAAACATGTTTTTTCAAGATTTGGCTATCGACATCTGCCCACATAACTTTTTTTGTTGTTCAGAAATAAAGCTGTTTATAGTTCCACAGTACAGTGGAGAACGATTGGCTGACGATAGTTATTTCTGACAGTCTTATCCGTGCAGGAACGGAGAAAGAATACAATTTTCTGTGGCTGGATAGCCTGTCGTAAGAGGCGACGAAACAACACACAGCCAGGTGGTCGAGTTTTTACCCGTCTGGATGGCTAGCAACCCTGGTCTAGAGTATACCGCATAACGTCGAGTTGTGTTCCAGTTTCCCTTCAGAGAGCAACAGCTCATTTGTAGCCCGTTTGGTGTTGCAAATGTCCATAGCCTATTGTAACCGGCAAGCAGGCTGTCTGCCTGTCTGCTGAAATCATTAATAAAAAATTTAAAAAACAAAAGAGGTAATAACAAAATTCTCGTACCGCGCTATAGCACGGTCGGTTTTCTATTCTAAAAGTTTCCTTTTTGACCGGTTCGTCTTTCTATTTATTCACTTGTCTTACCATCTTTTAAATTTCAACATTTCAAAATTTAACCGATAGTAAGATAAATGAACGGCGGCTAAGATATAGGAATCGACAATTAGCCGGCTTCACTCGGAGAACTCGGGTCTCGGTCTACATAATTTGTTAGTCTTAGACTGAAAAATACGATGTAATAATAAATAACGATTGACCAACAGTATGGACAAACGGACATATAAACTGATGGACATGTCGATTTCATAAGTGTTTCGTTTTTGCCAAGATGTTAAAATAATTACGGAATGCGGAACCCTAGTTAAGTAGCCACTTTGGCAAAAATTAGTATTCAAATGAGTGTGAGAATTCGCGTGTTTCTATAGTAACAACACAACGTGCCGGTCTAATCCGCAGTGGCACCACTAATGAAAAAACTTCCGGCGCCTGGCGCTGTCAATTTCACTGGAAATCGTCAGTTTTGCACGCCAGGGCTCCTATTCTTCGGCACAATCATTGTGTAGCCGATAACGCGTTTGAAATAGCAAGACTTCTACACCAGCGCTGTTAATATTAATTTAAGGGTTACCTTTGAACGAATTAAAACATGTACTTTAATAGAAGTACGTTGTATCTTACTAGCTAACAGAACTACATCTAATTCCAATGTTGTTGGTCTAAATCTTAGCCGGGGAGCCTGTACGGCTTAGGCAGTTTCTGTGACCAAAAATGTTATGTGCCGTCTAAGAAGGAAACTATTGTGAGAAAAACTGTTTTTTATAATAGTTATAGGTTGCATGATATCATCCGATGTGGAGCAAAGATATGGTCTAGGATAAAGCACAATTACTTAGAAGATTTCAGTTACACAGGACTTCAAGACACCCAGGTTGTAAGTATCGGGAAAGACAGACTCTGGCAATGAGTTCCTCTCCTTTGCGGTGCGCACAATGAAGCTAGACGCAAAGCGTTTCGTTCTTATAGGTGGAATATGCATCCTAAAAACATATCGGTGCCGCATGCCAGTGCGTCTTGTAGTCCCCATAATAGAAGGGAGATGGCGAGATCAAATCAAAGAGCTCAGCTGCACACTCTCCTAAGTGTGTCCGATCGAAAACAGATAAGCTGACAACCCTGCGTCGATGTTCGAGAGTGTGAGTTTTGTCGTCGACAAGCTGGATTTTGCCAACCAGCCTCCTGGCTCTCCGCTCAATCGACTCTGGCTGCAAATCAAAATAACCGATGTGTGAAGTATGAAAACGTGCTGGCCACGCTTTTCTAAGGCGTCAATGCGCCATGGATAACAGTGGTGAATTTTCCGAGCGTACCCCTGAAAATTGTAAAGCTTAATTAAGCCCAGCAGTGTAGCGGCGCTGGGTATTTTCGGCTATCTGATCCTCTGGCGGTGGCTCCGAGTAAGTCATTTCATATCCTATTTGTGATATTAATGCGCACGAAGTTATGTATTGGCCTAATAATAATATATAAAATATTCTTAACGAATAAATGCTACATTTAAAAACGCGTAGTGAATATGGATCGGCTGTTATAATCGCGAGCGTGAAATGTGCCAACCTCGTCCAATATTTCGACAAATTGTCATTGGGTAAGACTTATTTGTGAAAATTGTGAACGTTGGATTATATGGGTTTTGCAATTTATTATGTCCGAATTAAATTAAATGTTTTTAAAGGAACTTAAACACTGTTCATATTATTTAAGTTTAAATTATTGCCAGAGGACTCTTTAGTGAAGTAGTAGTAGTATTCACCACAGTAGAAGGCAAAAAATTTTAGCCCACATAGCTTTATCTGATCTATTACTTCTTCATTTTAGCTCAGTCAAGTAGTTCTCTAACTGATGCTAAGCAACGGAGTTATTGTGACAGCTTGAAAGACCAGATTTGACTACACCGTTCGTATTTCTCATAAAACACATAATTGCTACTCTAAAACGTTTTTATTGCATGAGTTCAGCAGACACGCAGACAGCTCATTTGATGGAAAGCGGTTACCATCGCCTATAGATATTTGTAACACCAAAGATGATACAAATGCGCTGCTGCTCTCTAAAGGGAGATTGGAGCCTGGCCACTGATGCCGCCGGAACACAACTCAAGGTTGTTATAGCGACATACTCTAGACCAGGGGTGGTAGCCATCCAGAGGGGCAAATACCTGACCACCTGGCTGTGGATTGTTTATCCGCCCGGCGGATACAATGGATATGGAAACTATCGATATCCTACCGCTATTGTTAATTTAAATAATAATATAACATTTTTACTGCACAGCACAAATCACACTTAAGTTCCCGTCAAGAACTCCCTATCTTTAGTGAAGAATGAAAACACTTAATTGTTCACCATAAACTAAAACTACATAGATACCTAAAAACTAAAATAGTATAGGTTGAAGCGTTAAAGCGATATCTTTCAATCACCATTTTACATTTAATAAAAACAAATTAAACATGATACGTGGCGGTAAAGAGAACAAATTAAGTGAATAATGGTTGTCTCATAAAGGTGTACAAAAAGAAAATAATTACTTTGCAATGAAAACCTTATTTTCATTAAATGTGTGTCTAAAGAAATTAAACTTTATTTGTCGCTATGTTTACAAAATCAGCTATCAATTCTCTTGTATCCAAGCTCTCTAAAATATTCAATAGAAAGAAAGAAAACCAAATTCTCTAATCTTTGATAAACAATTATTGATCTTGAATAATTTTCTATATTTTTAACTTTGAATAGAACCCTTCAATAACGTTGAATATCGTAATTATATGCTCGCTTTACCGCCCGTGTACAATGCACGTCATGCAGTTGCTGCTTTCATTACAATGGGCCTAAATATTAATATATTTTAATTACTTCTTTTTAACATTTTGAATTTTAATTTAAGTTTGAGGTTGAATCTAACTTGAAATTCGAACTGAGCTTGAATAAAAGTTTAAATTTGAATTCAAAGGATATCATATTTCAATGTATTAAAATATGTACCTACCTATTTATATGCTACTATTTACTATATTTAATCAAAATATATTGTAGTTTAGGGTTACAAAACGGTCACCTTTAATGAGACAAAACACACTAGGGGTCAAACATATCTCACCTTACCGACCTCAAACCTGACCTCTCTCGTCGACGACATAAAGGGCGCCTAATCTCGTAATTTGTCCAAACAATGTCGCCTCTAGAGTGTACGATATCCCCCAAAACACCTATTTAGGTTCATTATTTTCTATAATGAACTATTTACTCCTGTGTTGTTTTACTCCTACTATGTCGTATTTATTTCAACTCCAATTAGTTCATTGATATTTATACTTCTACTACTACTAATGACATATCGTTTAATGGCCGATTTCTATATCTTAATATTCATTCACTTGCCTTACCATCGGTTGAATTTTAACATTACTTGTATGAAGCTCATATCAAAGGAGACGGATATGCTTTTATACATTGCAAAAAGATGAGTGATTTTAAGATTTATTTTCATTGTGTTGATATTGTTTTATTGTAGTAGGTTTCGTTCTTTTAAATGAATTAATCATGTGGTGTAAGTGTTTTCATATTATTAAGTTGAATTTCATTCACATAAATCGATTATGGTAATCGATAACTTCATTAAGACCTTATTTTTAAACTAAAATAGTCGAGATGCTCTCGGCCAAGTTCTATACATGGAAATATATTGTATTTTAAAGCGTGGTTGAGAACTGCAAGGACCATCGTCAAGAAAAGAACATGAATCTGGCAACTCTTCTTCTTCTTCTTCTCTTGTCTTTTGACGCTTTATTATTTAATACATTTTAATCAGTCATTTTAATAAATTTTATTTCAATTTAATTTTTTTGTTTAGACATAGAGTAAATTATAGGTACTATTGTTGGCTCCACATAATTATTGGTAAACAGTAAATTTATTCAAGAAATAATACATTCATTTTTGTAGGCATAGAATAAATGTATGTCTTTGCAGACCACAGGCCATAAAAATAGGCCAGACTTTTGGAGCGCTTGCATAGGGCCCTTGGCAAATTTAAACTTAATGTGGCGTGACACTGACCGGTGATTGTCCCTGTCTACACCATATAAATATAACATATAAACCCAAGAACAGGCCGGGGCCTGTCGTGGCCTTTTTTTCTCATTCCCGTTTTTATCCGTGCAGGAACGGAGAAAGAATACAATTTCTGGATGACTACCACCCCTGGTCTAAAGTATGTCGCCATAACAACCTTGAGTTGTGTTCCGGCATTAGTGGCCAGGTTTCAGTCTCCCTTAAGAGAGCAGCAGCACATTTGTAGCACCTTTGGTGTTGCAAATGTCCATAGGCGATGGTAAGTACTTTCCATCAAGTGGGCCGTCTGCCTGTCTGCTAAACTCCTGCAATAAAAAAGAAAAATCCCTATTATAGACCTACACTTACCGGGGTAAGTGTAGGACTATTATAGGGAATGAGAACAAAAGATACCGGGCTATTGGGATGAACTGCTAGTGGAGTTACAAATCGGAGACTATGGGATAGCCGTTGCAATGTTTAAAGAATATGGAAAAAATGGATAGAAGGTGACTCGCCACTCACTGTATGGGCCACTTAAAATGCTAAGATTGGCGAGGGGCAACATGAGTGTGAGTGGCATGAGTGGTGTGGAGAGGTGGGCTGTTGGTCACCGAAGTACAAACTTCGGTGAAGATAATAATATTATTATTCTTTGGCTGCAAAGCCATAGAATAATAATATTATTATCTTTGTATAGCTATAAAAATAAAAACATTCTTATTTTTCTCTAACAGCATAATAGACTACCAATCATTGTACTGGGGTGCTAACAATATTATAACTTCCCCTATTTATTTAGCTTTTAAATGATAATTGTCTACTGTTGTATCTCCTGAGCAATTAAATTTCTTGCCGATGCAATTGGCAATTAAAACACACAGAATAATGAAATTAGTACACTTAATTAATTAATTAAGAAGCTTAGACATTATGTTTAGCTTAACCATAACGCATAAACTTCTGTATTAAAAAACAAACGAAACGTAGCGTAGACACCCTACAGCCCGGTGGAGTAATGACCTGCGTAAAGTCGTTAGCAGGGGCTGGTTGAGGAAGACGAGACACCGGGATATGTGGTGCAAACTTTACGTCCAGCAGTGGAGAAAAACTAGCTCAAAGAGGAGAATATTATGTTTTGCATTTATGAGCACCGCTACTTATAATATGTTGACAAGCATATAGTGAAAGGACCGAGATCGTCATAGGCATATCTATCTTCTAAGATAACCTTTTGTGTCTACCGTTTTCAAAGTCAAATACAACTACGTCAAGCGTGTGATATGTGAGTTCATCAACAGGTCTGTGGCAAATTGTTTAATCCTGATAACCTTAAAAAAAATTGATAAGAGAATCGGTATGACCGGTACATTTGTATCCTCAAAACTTAATTTCTAGGAAAAGAAAACAGTCTCCGAGAATTTGACACCGCGGCGGTCAGCCCATTACAAAGCTGCTTACTAGTGCTTACCAAAACTTATGATCATCGTCACTAGTTCTATGGTATTGTTACCAGCTGCCTGTCGTAAAGCGCAGTTTATTGCCTTTCCAGACTTAAGAATATTTTGTTTACTTTGTGTTTAGAATTTGTAATTAAGAAAAACATGCTATAGTTTTTCTATTTGTTGTATGGCCGTCATTAGTGTCAAAGTGTGTTTTTTTTCTGACCTTTAAACACATCTGCGATTTGATCATGGTACATCATGGTCTACTGGCATCAATTCAAGTTGATATTTGACTTTTACGAGAACATCACATAAAATGTAACATCACGTTAAAGTTGTAGGTACTCTGTTCTCAGGCCTAGGCTATCCAGGGAAAAGATTGTTTATCTACAATGTTCTTTCTTAGTGGATTGGAGCATTAATGTACAGGTTCCTCAGAATGTGCTTATATCAGTTCTAATTTCTTTACAAGTATTTAAATTCTAAGCATAAATCACATTTTCAACCTTCCGCTTATTTGCAGATGCAAAATTCAAGAAGTAGTTGATGGATGACTTGATTTTTATCTCAACGTGCCACTAGACGGTGCTGGGGTGTATCAAATTCTATACTGTTCAACTCAATTTATAGTTCATTTTCTCAGAAAAATTACATAATGTTCGCTATTTATCGTATATTTTTATTTACTTTGCTAATATAACAAATTGAAAAATGTATGTTCCAAATAGATCAAATTAGTGGACGGATTAACCTCTCATGATATATACCTACTCACCTTCAAGATATTATGTTCCTAAGGGATGTGTTCTTTCAAATTAATAAGCCGAGAAACTGGTTAAGCGCGTTATCAGTCCCGCACAGGGCCACCCGATGCCGATAAAACCCATTGATCTTCAAAAAAATCCCACACGATTTTAGTAGTTCCTAAAAGGTTGTAAAAACATCAACTTGATGAATTGTTATTTCTTGTCCCTATTTATCGGAGTCTTCATTATCTTGAAAGAAATCCATCCATCTTAATAGGACAGATTAAGTTGTTCACGTAATCATTTATTTTTTCGGGACTATGAAGAAAGATTGTTATATAGGAAGTTCCCTTCTGCATTTATAAATAAGTATAATTTTTACGCAGACGAATAATATATATATACTGAGCCCCGAGCTCTCAGAATGAATCCGGCTAAAGGAAGCCAATTTTGGAATAGTGGTCTTTCAAAATCAGCGTATTCAATTCCTAAAAGGGTAATTGATTTTTGAATAATCCAATTTCTCCAGTTTGCTTGTCGTCAAAATTTCGTATAGTGCAGGATTAGGCCTTGAAGAGCAGCATGAAAAGATTAAAACATATACAGGAATGTAATATGAACCATCTTCTAAAAGAACTTTTTCAAAACAATGTATGTACAAACATGACAATATTCATATCTAAAAGCTTTTCACTTATTGCTAGACAATCTTACATTTATTAAATTTCCTTGGAAAGCTCCAACCACTCCGTCCCGCCGGGATGCTTGTTAAGAAAATCAGTAAGACCCTAATATATGATAGTATATTCGGTCATGCATCCATATCCTTGCCTTTCAGCTATTGCATGGGACCATTGAGTGCTTCACCCCTTAAAAGTGGATAGTTCAGTTGTGAGAAACTCACATGCGTTTTCTTTCCCGCAGCCCGCTGTTGGGCGAGTTTTATATATTCATTTTCTTTTGACATAATTATTTTGCTCTAACAATCAAATTATATTTGGTACAAAAAAGTAATTTTATTGATTGCTATAAAATATAAGAATAAAATCGACCACTTTATTTTCATTGGTCTCGTATACACTGTTATAATAAAGTATATCTAAGTTCTGTCACATCTAAAACTAAACAACGTATTTTAAATTATATCTTCGTGTCAATATTCTCACGGGGCTTCGTCCACGTTGGATAGACATCAAAATTGTCTCACCAATATATGTTTAAAATTAAACAGTTTTTCTGATTGGGCAATGTGGTATTAGAATGACAATACTGAACCCTGGTAATTCTGCTAAACTTGGGATTAAATACCTAATGTTACAATTTTTTATTTTTTTATTACTTGAGTTCAGCAGACAGGCGGCCATCAGCCTGTCACTTGATGGAAAGCGGTTACCATCGCCTATGGACATTTGCAACACCAAAAGTGCTACGAATGCGCTGCTGTTCTCTTAATGGACACTGGAACCTGGTCACTAATGACAGAACACATATAGGTTGTTGTGGCGACATACTTTAGACCAAGGTTGGTAGCCATCCAAATGCCCTACCACCTGGCTGTGGGTTGTTTGGTCGCCTCTGACGACAGGCCGCCCGGCCGCAAGAAATTGTATTCTTTTTCTGTTCCTGTACAGATAAAAACTACTAAAATGCTAGGGCGTTGTAGTTTTTATGTAAATCCTGAACACATAGATAAACAAACAGAAACTCTAAAAAAATGGTTGCGTGATCTTTGTCTACAATATTATGAAATTGTAAAAGTGCATCTAGCGGCTAGCGTTTTGATTTTTATATTTTTCGTGTTGGTCTGTTTGTTCATTGAAAAACAGACATAATCTGTCTAATATCCGCTTAGGTATGTCACTTTCCATTGATGGATATTGAACGTGTCCTAATTTGATGCGAATGGAGCGCTGGGGTGCTCCCAGTTCCAATAATTACTGGAGAATGATAGAGCAAATTCTATACGAATAAAAAACATGTGATGGATGTTTTTTAAATCACTGACATACACATAATCTCTATATGCAAATACGAATTAAGGTATTGTAAATATAATTATTAATACACTTTTATATTTTGAATGTTTATTTTCTTTCAACGCTAATATTAAGCGTTTGGTATTCAATTATTTAGCGGTAAAATGATATGTTATGCAATTTCTGATTTCTACTATGTTATGTACGCATAGGTAGACACTTACGGTCTTATTCATATTGAATTAGAATAAGTTTGTAGGCTTGTTTAAGGTTCTAAAAGTTTTTTAACGTACAAACTTACTTCAACTGAATATGAATAAGACCGTTATAAAACTTAATAAAAACTTAAATAAAAATGAGACATTGTGTGGATGAAGGTAAATATGTTACAAATGGTATTACCACTTCAGAAAGTGGCCAAAAACAGTTTTTTTTCGTATACATAAGTTCATCATCACGTGCTATTTCTAAAACCAAGCTCAAACAACGTTATTATGGTTTGTATGCACATTGCACACTATACCTGCATTCGAAGAAAACTATAAAAATAATTAAAATATTACATACACTTATCTTTCCGAAGTGTCTAGTCGTCCGGTAACCGGAAGATCAAGATCCTATATTTTCAACCACAAATGTGCATAATCACGATACATTAGTGGCAAAGCAATAGTCTGCTTTATTTATTATCACTTAAAGCTTTTAGAAGCATATGAAGTTACGTATTCAATAATCGTAGTTTTATCCTGAAGAGTAGAACACTAACAAGCAATATAAAATTTAAATTGCATCGCAAAACTGTCGTATTCACAACTCAAACTTTCTATGGCTTGGTGTATGTTTATCACAAATCATTAAAAGTTTGACAAAAGCAGGCTAGTGTTATCCATATTTTATTTGCGTGGTTTTCGCTTGCTCTGGTAGGTTTTCAAGTATGTTAAACGGACTTCAAGAAAATAAAAATATTTCTAATCTGTGTAAAATTGAGTATTGGAGACATGATAAACATTTCCATAACTTAATTTAATATGTAATGTTAATTTGTTCTTTTTGTTTTTTTTTTTCTTGTTTCGAATGATCTGTGGTTTCCGTCAAGGCCAAATATGCATAAATATTTAAAATCTAAACTACATCGTATGGTAATGTCGTTGTATAGGGAATAATAGGGATACCTCGTCGGTTTGTTTGATACTTTTAGTCAGCCAGTATAGGTTAAATAATAATACTCCAATTTATATTCCTGGTTTACGTATATGCATCACATAAGAGTGGGCCGTGGTAGGTACCACAATAACTGTATTGAAGACTTGTTTTGTGAACAGTAGGAAGATGAATATAAATACCTACGATCAAAATGACGCGTCATAGTTGACTCCTGGTAATATAAAATAGCAAAAAGTGGCAATGGTGACACAATGTTGTATCTATCCAAGTAGGCAGTTATTTTATTATTATTTTCTTCACTAGGAAAGTAAAGAAAATTCCGTTAAGGCAATTAAATTCAATACTAAGTATATATTCATTATATCACTTTTTTAATAAGTTACATATAACAATTTTGCCTAAATTCTCATATTTTGTACCCATTTTATAAGTTATAATTGATTGATTTCGCACACATAGGTACGCGTAATAAATGCAGACATTTAATTCGTTGGTTAGTCTTGATCAAACCCTTCATTGATTTAGAGACCCGCTTCAGAGAGTAGGCTTAATACAGAGGATTGCAGGATACAAGGCTGTGGAAGGCAATTTCTGCAAGTCTTCCCTACCGCCTCTGCACGGACCTGACGGTTCACTAGCCAATTCCGCAAAAGAGAAAGCAGATTTTTTGTGCTCTCTTTTTGCGTCGAATTCTACTCTTGACGACGGGGGAACGGTACCGCCAACTATTCCGTGGTGCGCGGAGAGAATGCCCGAAGTGCGCTTCACGCAACGTGCGGTGCGCCGGGCCCTCCAATCCCTCGACGTCAACAAGTCTAGTGGACCTGACAGTATTCCAGCAATTGTGCTCAAGACGTGTGCTCCCGAGTTGGCTTCAATACTAACGCGCCTATTCTCACTTTCTTAATCTGCGGGTGTAGTTCCAGCTTCATGGAAGGTAGCCCATGTCCACCCTATCCCCAAGTAGGGGGACCGTACAGACCCGTCCAATTTCATGCCTATTGCAATAACCTCCTTACTCTCCAAGGTGATGGAGCGCGTTATAAACACGCGTCTTCTCGGGTACTTAGAGGAGAACCAGCTTTTAAATGACCGCCAATACGGTTTCCGTTACGGACGGAGTGCTGGTGATCTTTTAGTGTACCTAACTCACCAATGGGCAGCCGCCATTGAGAGTAAGGGGGAAGCATTGGCAGTAAGCCTAGATATTGCAAAGGCCTTTGATCGGGTCTGGCAAAAGGCACTTCTGTCGAAGCTCCCCAGTTATGGACTCCCCGAGAGATTGTGCGGATGGGTGGCCAGCTTTTTATATGGGCGGAGCATCAAAGTCTTAATTGAGGGTGTATGCTCGGAGACGAAGCCTATAAATGCTGGCGTAACCCAAGGGTCAGTGTTGTCACCCACGCTGTTTATTCTGCACATCAACGATATGTTGCAAACTGGTAACATTTATTGTTATGCAGATGACAGCACGGGTGATGCGTTTTATACTGGCCGCGCAAACATCCCTCGTGCAGAAGTTGAGGAAAACAGAATACGACTTGTGTCTGAAATCGAGACCTCCCTGGAGCAGGTTTCGGAATGAGGAAGACGAAATCTTGTCATTTTTAATCCCAAGAAGACGCAAGTCTGCGCGTTTACCGCTAAGAAAGCCCCATTTTTGTTAGCGCCGTAGTTCCAGGGCACTCCCCTTAAGATCTCGAACACCATAGGGATCTTGGGCATCGACATTTCGAGCGAGGTGCAATTTAGGGGTCACTTGGAGAGCAAAGCGAAAATCGCTTCAAAAAAGCTCGGGGTGCTCAACAGGGCTAAGCGGTACTTCACACCGGGACATAGGCTTTTACTATATAAAGCTCAAGTCCGTCCCCATGTGGAGTACTGCCCCATCTTTGGGTTGGTGCACCCCAGTACCAGCTGCTCCCACTTGACTCCTTGCAGCGCCGAGCGGTCCGGATTGTCGACGATCCCAAAATTACAGACGGCTTAGAGTCTCTCAGCCACAGAAGAGACGTTGGCGCTCTAAGCGTGTTCTACCGTCTGTACAACGGGGAGTGCTCTGATGAGCTATTTGATTTGGTGCCTACGTCGCCCTTCTACCATCGCACCGCTCGCCGGCGATTGGGAGTTCATCCACACTTCTTGGACACTTGGAAGCCGTCCACGGTACGTGGCGGACGCTCCTTCATGCCATATGTGTCCGGATTATGGAATGAACTCCCTCCCGCGGTTTTCCCAGAGCGCTACAATATGGGGCTCTTCAAAAAGGGCGTGAACAGATACTTAAAGTCTCAACGAGTTAGGCAACGCATCGGCTCCCCTTGAGTTGCAGATGTCCATGGGCGACGGTAGCCACCTATAACCAGGTGGTCCGTTTGCCAGTTTGCCTACTAGCAAACGGACTAAACATAAAAAAAAAACAGAAAATGTGTTGCGGTTTTTAATATAATATAGCGAATCTAAATTAAAATAATATTTCGCTTCTATAAAACTATTATATTCGACTTGCGTTTACAGAAAATGTACACAAGTGACATTTGAAAAAACAATAATATCACATTAGATATATCATAAATTTAAATTTTGAAAAAACATTCTGAACGTTCCAACAAACAAAGACCAAAGGATTTGACACATCAGTTATCTCGATGTGCACACTTCAGCAAGATGTTGTTCTTCACCGATACCAGTATGCATAAAAAGCTACCATGGCTATGTTAATTGGAAAACAGCAATCAGCACTACCTAGTCTTCATATTTTCGTGATTTTACTGCATAACTTTATACTCTAATAAGCTTTTTTTTAAGGTTTTTAAATACAAGATTTTGATACCCTGGATATCATATAGCAGCAGAGCGCTAGCTAAGAGAAGTAAAACGAGCCCAAACAAGACGGGTCTATCTTGTTTGTAAAGGAGTTCCTATGGCCACCTTCCGACTCCATCATCTGATCAGCTCCATGGTACCATATTATTGCATTGTCAAACGATATACATATGCGTGCAAAATTTCAGCTCAATCGGAAACTGGGAGAAGTTGGTCAAATTTAACGTGCAAGATTCCACCCGAACTTACATACATACATACATAGGTACATCCATTCCAAGTTAAATAAAAGCTTGTAAAAAGTCTACACCTTACTGTTAAAATTCATAAGTTTAGTATCAGCGGGGTACTAGAAAACTAATTCTGATATACGCAGACAGACAGTTGTATATGACAATTAAATAAGTTTTGTATTTGCCAAAATTACTGTGAAACTTTAAAATGAAAATAAAATGCACAAAAATGCTTTAACCGACTCGTGAGGGATTTGAACCCCCGACCACCACAGAAAACTGCATTTTGAGTTGGGCGCTCTTACCGCTGAGCTAACGAGTCACTCGTCAATTGTCGGAATTTTCAATAGTATTAGTAATAATGAATCATACTGTGTCATCTATACATTAGTCATAGGTATTACGTGTATAATGAATCACCGTTGCCGGGTTTGTGTATCTTAAACCGATATTAGATGGTTGATTGATCCATTTGTGTCTTTCAATTTGGTTGAATACACCAAAGTGATCCACATAAATACAAAACATGATTCTTTCAATGTCATTTAATATCGTCGTGTCTTTCCAGTTTCTGTTTTGAACCAAATTGAATCAATATCAGCCATACCGTCCATTCTTTTAAACCGTAAACCAATATTAGACGGTCATTTTGTATTGCGATTTGGATGGAGCAACCAAAAATAATCCATATAAACATAAATTTGATTCTTTCATCATTGAGTTTTATGCCTTTCAAACAAATTGAACCAATTTGTGGCTCTGGCTGTGGCAGAATGGCTCGTTATTACAATGAGGTGGCAGGTAACAACAACACAACAGCAAAGATATTGATATAATCAAACCAAACTTCAATAAATGTTGTATAATTTTAAAAAATATCCTCGACTCTTAGTATATTTATGAAACAGATAATAGTAGTTATATCCAAACAAAAATAAATAAATCCATTTAAGATAAACTTGTCAACAAACAATCATAATATTTAGTTATTAAGTAAGTTATTTTCAGTCTATTTCTAGTATTTTATGTATGCACTTATTTGTGGATTGCAATCCAGATTTTTGTTTATATTTTAGTTTAGTATGGGTTTGTAATTATTGTAATTAGTTTTGTGCATCTATAAATAAATAATAAAAAAAATTGGTTGATCCGTCTAATATCAGCATTACCAGGCGTTAGTAGACATTTACATTAATTGTAGAGAGTTTAGTATCTGTTAGCGATTTCTCATTAGTCGAGTTTGATCATAAGACAAACAAACGGATGGACCTGGGTTCTTTTTCTGAAACGTCTTTCGTCGTTAGGTTTGGTTTTAGATCTTTTTTTGCTCATTTAAGTACATTTTCCATTGTAAGTATGTTCAGATTAAAGTACATTTTCAAAGTCAAAGTAATTTATTTGTTTGAAACATGGACAATTTTGCAGATGTTATGCTAAGTCTTCAGTTACATGTTTCGCCTTGACAGGCATACAAACTTTTTGTAGTTTCGGTTACAAGCCGTTTGTTGTCCTTACGACTACACAGATTTTATGATTATTAATTTAATTTATTAATTATTGATTATGATGATCCTAGTTACAATTTAAACAAATATTAACTATACAATTATGTCTCTTTTAGTAAGTATAAGTATTATTTATAGAAACAATTAATTTAAAAATAGTGTCATTAACAATTTTATATAATTTAGTCAATTAATTAAGTTATTGTTACTGGTCTATTTAAAATTCAAATATTCATCGGTAGTATAAAATGCCATGCGTATCGGCCACTCTGCTACTTTTATTTTAAAAATTTTCCATTGTATGTTCCATTTATTTTGAAATATAGTCTATAATATTATTGTAGTTTAAACAAATATTTCTGTCTTTCTTTCTTTTATCTAAAATTTAATTTTTTGGGACTAATCAAACAAAAACAAATGACGAAAGGCATTTGAGAGTAAGGCCTCTGGCAGAAAATTAGGTTGCGTTTTTGCTAAAATATCTTCGTCTTTGTATGCATGCGGGGGGGTGGGGATTAAACTATTTTTTATGGTGCGTGTATGATGATTACCCCCCCCTGAATAAAGGACGCTTCAATGGCGAGAGACCATGACTCTGAGAACTGAGAAGCAATCAGCCCTACCTAGTCTTAATATTTTCTACATAACTTTATACTCTTAATAGACTACACTTTACTGTTAAAATTCATAAATTTAGTATCAGCGGGGTCCTAGAAAAGGAATTCTGATATACGTAGAAAGGAAATTGTATAATATGACAGTTAAATAGTTTTGTTTTTGCTAAAATTATCACAGTAATTTTTAATCTTTAAAATGAAAATAAAATGCACAAAAACGATTTTGCCGACTCGTGAGGGATTTGAACCCCCGACCACCACAGAATTTTTGCGTTTGAGTTGGGCGCTCTCACCGCTGAGCTAACGAGTCACTCGTCCCTAATTCGAATTTTCAATAGTATTCATAATAATGAATCATAACTGTGTCATCCATACATGAGTCATGGTATTACGTGTATAATGAATGATCGTTGCCGGGTTCTTGTATCTTAAACCGATATTAGATGATTGATTGATTGATTCATTTGTGTCTTTCAATTTGGTTGAATCAACCAAAGTGATCCATATAAATATAAACTTGATTCTTTCAATGTTATTGAATATGAATTCCAGTTTCTGCTTTGAACTAAATTGAATCAATATCAGCCACACCGTCCATTCATGTAAACCGTAAACCGTTATTAGACGTTTCTGTATTACGATTTGGATAAAGCAACCTAAAGTGATCCATATAAACATAAACTTGATTCATTCAATTTCATTGAGTTTTATGCTTTTCAATCAAATTGAATCCATTTGGTAGATCCGTCTAATATCCGCATTCCATGCGTTAGTAGAAATTTACATTCATATATATTTCATAAGCCGTGGCAAGTCGTGGTAGCGTAATGGCTAGCGCACGCGTGCTAAACTCAAAGGTCGCGGGTTCGATCCTGGCCGGAACGCATGCACCACTTGTGCACACAGGGTGTTTTCTGACCGAATGTGCATATTGTTACAATTATCACGTGCTAACAACGGTGAAGGAAAACATCGTGATGCAACCTGCTCATCGCTGCATTGACAATTTTGGAACTACTTCCAATTTTTTTGTTGTAATTTTTATTTGTGATGTAGAACATTTAATTTGTTATATAAATTTAGTTATTACGTCACTGGAAGCAACTAACACCTAGAATACAGGCTTGGCCTAGTCTAGGTTTTAGTATCCAGTCTTAATTTTAAGGCAAAATTTGTTATATTTTTGGTGACAGTATAAATTCTTTTATTATTTTTATTGTAGAGTTTAGTATCTGTTAGCGATTTAAGTTTGATGGTAAGACAAACAAACGGACAGGTTCTGGATGGTTGGTTTTAGATTTTTTTTGCTTGTTTTTTTATATTTAAGTACCTACATTTTCCATTGTATAGAGAGAGAGAGATAACTCTTTATTGCACACCAAAACATACAATTACAAAAACAGACTATATTTACAATATTTTCTAGGCAATACAATAGGCGGCCATATCGCTCAAAGCGATCTCTTCCAGGCAACCTAAATAAAAAACAAATTTTAATCAGGCGATATAGGTGGTGCAGGGAAAAGGCAATGGACACTCAAACTAATTTAACAAATAAATACATACATATATACATTCATAAATACAATATACAATAATATACAGTAATATATTGTATATTCTATTTATTTTTGTTATTTAGTCTATATTATTGTAGTTTTAAAGAAATATTTGTGTCTTTCTTTCTTTTGTCTGAAATTTCATTAATTTTTTGGGGATAATCGAACAAAAACGAGTAAGGCCTCTAATAAAGAATTGGGATGCGTGTTTGCCAAAATATCTTTATGTTTGTATTTATGCTTGTCGGGGTTAAACTATAGTTTATGGTGCCTCTATGATGATTACCCCCTTGAATAAGGGATGCACCACTGGCGAGAGCCCATGACTTACGGCGCGTTCCCACTTTGTCGTGACGACAGATAATCGTGTAGTTTTAAGTGTCGTGGCTTATATGTTTAAATCGAGGTGTTCACATATAAAACGACACGATTTAGTGTCGTTTACGACATTTTTTGCAGTGACGACAGATTGTCATGAAAGTGGGAACGGCTAGCACGACAGTCGTAAAACGATAAAAAATCATTACGACTAAATTGTAACGGCATATCTATCGTAGCCACGATAAAAATATCGTTTCATATTTTACACAAGAGGAGGCGCTACTGTGCCACGGTTATCATTAGCTCCGTAGAAAATAAAAAAGAAAATTTGTATAAATAAGTGCCCAAAAACTAATATATAACTATAATATAAAGTGAAAAAGTGCTAAGTAATAATAACAATATAATTCGGTGATAATAACAAAACATTCAAAATATACGTTATAACATGTAAAAACTTGAACAATTAAGTGCACCATCATAAGTGAATTTAACGCTGTCACAAGCTTTTTCGCGCTCTATACAAGTCGATTCAATCTATACCGGATAACATCAATTATGCAGAAGTGAAACACACATAAAAATAGTTCATTTAAAAAACAGTGCGTAAAACATAACCTAAATTCATAACTTGCATATTAAAGTTCACGAGGATCAACATTAGGCAGAGCCCAGCGCCATCTGTTAAAACAAGGGGTGTACTACAACGCCACGATAAATATAGCAACACTCCTACCACAAACGCCATCTGTTGTATAAAAGGTACACTACAACGTATCCGTTTTAAAATCCAACACCAAAACAATCATAATCTATATTGTGAAACTAATTTAAGGAACAGTGCACCGATAGAGGGCATTAGCTGTAGCAAATATAATAACAAACGCTTGAATTATTTATCATGGGAGAAGTTATGAACGCACTTAAAACAATAAAAAAAGAACTAGACGAGCAACGATCAGAAACTCGGTCAATTGGAAAAAATATTACAGAACAAGTGACACAGAATATTAACAAAATACTTGAAGAAAAAATGGTAGGTAGCGTGGGAGGCAAAGCATGAAAAACTAAAAGAAATTGTTGAAAACCAAGAAAAAAAGATCTACTTTTTGGAAAAACAAGCAAGAAAAAATAATTTAATATTTTTTGGTATCGAAGAAACTGAAACATCATACGAGAGTCTGGAAAGTAATATTATTAAATGGATAGAACAATATCTTTCTATTAAGTTAATCTATAATGATATTCAAGAACTCAAAAGGGTTGGAAACAAGGGGACAAGACCACGTCCAATAGTTATAACCTTTTCAACGCTAGGTATAAAAATTAAAATCTTAAAACAAAAAGGATTACTGAAAGATACCCACTACTACGTGAAAGAAGACTATCCAAAACACATACTAGAAAAAAGAAAAGAATTACAGGAACAACTTCAACTAGAGAGAGAAAAAGGAAACACAGCTATAATTAAATATGACAAACTGATTACAACTAAAAACATGACTAAAAGAAAACTACCTATTTCACCTGAAAATGTTACAGCACCAAGTGTCGAGAAGAATATACAAATAAATAAGAAGAATAAAATACGGCAATCCGATGCATCGATAAAAAGGTCAAACAGTATGTCAGAAGGAGTTATAAAACCGGGAATAATAAACTTCCTAGTAAATAAAACTACAAATACTAATAACACTAGCCTAGACAAAAATACATAACAACTACACCCCTCCTCCTATACACATCCCATAAATAAACAAATAGAAACAAAAAATATACAGAATCTTCCAAGCCGGATGGTCACCGTGGAAGAATATGACCAAAACCCTCCAAAGAGAACCTCAGCAGCCCAAAACAAAACTAATAAAAAAGCGCAACAAATACATATTGCAACTTACAACGTCAGAACTTTATCAACATACGACCGCTTATTAGAATTGGAAGAAGCAATAAAGTCAATTAAATTCGACATAATAGGAATCTCGGAATTGAGACGACTCGGTACAAAGATAGAAGAATATGAAAACTTTATACTGTGCTACATAGGCCAGACACCAGGCAAATATGGGGTAGGCTTTATAATAAATAAGTCATACAAGAACTATATAAGAGAGTTTCACTGGCATAACAGAGCGTGTCGCAGTATTAAATATAAATATTCAAGGCTATATGGTTACCATCATACAAGTATATGCCCCGACAGAAGCAGCTAGCGAATGTGAAATTGATGAATTTTACAAAACAATAGACAAAGCTTTAGAAACTACACACAAGAACATTATAGTAATTGGTAACTTTAATGCAAAGGTAGGTGTTCCCAAAAAAGAAGAACACTTGGTTATGAAACAATATGGATACGGCCAGAGAAACGATAGAGGACAGAGACTTGTGGATTTCGCACTGGAACATAAATTAACAATAATAAATACATGTTTCAATAAGAAACAAAAAAACAGATGGACATTGAGATCACCAAATGGCGAAATCAAAAACGAGATTGACTACATTTTGTCCACCCAACCAAGAATATTCCATAACATTGGCACTTTAAACCTAAACTACCCTTCGGACCACAGAATATTAAGAGCATCAATAAGACTAACCGGACATAAATTTAGTAGAGTTAAATTCACAAATAAACAAGTAAGCCAACTAAACAACGAAGAAGAAATATGTAACTACATAAAAAAAATATCGTCATTACTATCTGATACAAATGTTTACCAGAATAACGTCTCAGTACAGACATGTTACGACAACATAACGAATGCTATTCTCAACAGCTTAAAACTAGCCCGAGTGAAGAGAGATGAATATAAACACAATAAAATACTATCTGTACGAACAAAAACCTTATTACAAAGAAGAAAAGAACTACAATAAACAAAAACAAATCACGATCTATAAAAAAAGAACTCGCCGCACTCTATAAGTTACTAAATAAATATATAAAAACGATTATAAAAAATATAGACAAGACATCATAGAAAGGCACCTACAACTCACTGGAAGCACGAAAAAGGCTTTCAAAGAACTCAGAACAAATAAAACTTGGATAGATGGATTAACGAAAACAGACAAAGATATGAACAAAAGAACTGATATCATTACTACAGCAACGAATTTTTACAAAAACCTATACAAAGACACAAGTACATCCGCTATAAATCAACAAAATATTATTAAACACAACTACGAAGAGAATATTGAAATAATAGATGAAATTGAAATTATAGAAGCAATGAAAAAATTAAAACTAGAAAAATCTCCCGGATCTGACAATATTACAAACGGAGTATTGAAAATATCACACACAATTGGCCTCCCCATTAGCGGGATTATTTAATCTGATATTACAAAAATCGGAAACTCCTATACAATGGTCAGAATCAAATATCATTTTAATATATAAAAAGGGAGACCGAAAGGATATAGGAAACTATAGACCAATAAGTTTGCTACCGTGTCTAGTCAAGCTGTTCTCTAGTATTATAAATGCAAGAATCAGCCCTGTAATAGAAGCTAGACAACCTGTAGAACAGGCAGGGTTCAGAAAGGGATTCTCTACAATTGACCATATACATACTCTGGAGTTAATTATAGAAAAATATCAAGAACAGCAAAGACCGCTATATATTGCATTTATTGACTACCTAAAAGCCTTCGACACGGTGACACATGCAAGTATATGGGAAAGCTTGAAAGATCAAGGAGTTAGTAAAGTCTATATAGAGGTTATTAAAAGCATATACAAAAATAACACGGGCAGAATAAAACTAGAAACGTTGGGCCCAACCTTCCGCATAGAAAGGGGTGTGAGACAGGGCGACCCGCTATCTCCAAAAATATTTATAGCTATTCTTGAAAACATCATTGGCAAACTAGACTGGAGCAAACTAGGACTCTATATACAAGGCGCATATCTAAGCCGTTTAAGATTCGCAGATGATCTTGTGTTATTATTAGAGAAAAGCTCACAGCTGCAATACATGATCGAATCCTTACAACTAGCTAGCGCAGAGGTAGGACTGGAAATTAATCTCACAAAGACTATGACAATGACAAATAGTAGTAAAATACCAATAAGTATAAATGGAAATCCGTTAGAATATACTGATAAATACATCTACTTTGAAAAAACAATTAGTTTTGACAGAAAAAACAACGACATAGAAATAGAAAGAAGAGTACAACAAACATGGAATAAATACTGGAGTCAAAAAGAAATTTTTAAAAGTAACTTGCCTATAAATATAAAAACAAAAATTATGAACTCAAACCTCATACCGGGATTGACATATGGATGCCAGACATGGAAATTTACGGCCAAGGTGAAACATAAAATAGCCACCTGCCAACGAGGTCTCGAACGAAGCATGCTCAAGGTAAAGAAAATGGACAAAATCAGACACACAAAAATAAGATCCATAACAAAAGCAACTAACGCCTTGAGCTATGCACAGAAGTTAAAATGGAAATGGGCAGGTCACATAGTAAGACTTACAGACGAGAGATGGACCGGAAAAACAACTCTGTGGACAGGACCACAAGGCAAGAGAGGCAGAGGGAGACCATTGATGCGTTGGGATGAGGACATAAGGAAAATAGCCGGCCCCAACTGGCACCAAACAGCCCAAGATAGACATAGATGGAAGTCTTTGGAGGAGGCCTATACCCAATCTGGGATTCTTACTTAATTTATTTAACTAACAACAATAATACTAACAATTAATTTAATATTACAAACCAACTAACATACTAAGAATATGTACCTACTGTAAAATGTAAGAATATAAGGCTTTTTTATTTTATTTTATTTTTTATTTTACACGTATTTTCTCTTCCCTCTCGCGACTGCAGTAGCTTGCTAATGATGCGTAAACGACAAAGCGACTGCCGTGAAACGAAAAAATGTCGACACGATCCAATGGGAACAGCTAGATACGATAGTCGCTAAACGATAATTTTTTTTGACGACAAACAATCGCTATAATGGGAACAGCTGGAGACGACAGTCGTCCAACGATAAATTAATCGTTACGACATAGTGGGAACGCGCCCTTAGTCGCCGTGAAGGAGACGAAGAGTACAAAAGAGATGACGAGTTGTACTCTTGTAATATATTGATTTATTTCTTAATTGTTCCTAATTTAACTTAGTATTTAAATTTCTCTAAATCTTTATATATATATTAAATCATAAAGCAATAATTTTGTACCCCTTTTTACGAAAATTACGCGGACGTAGGAGTCTGAAATTTCACACACTTATAGCTTGTTATAGAGAGAGAAGCGAGGAATGCTAATATTTTTAAAGTTATGTATATAAAATACATTAAATCTTTAAAAAAACATTACACGCACTACCATGTATTTGACACACATACGGGTATAAACTCTTTTGTTTATTGTTCAAGTCAAATTAACAATGTAGCCTTGGCGAAATCTGTGATTACGGAAGTATAGTCTTTGACATTAATTATTATGTTCGAATTATATTCTATCTCTGATATTATCGGGAATTTTAATCGATCATATAGTTTCGGTTACGGTTCTACGAGCTTCATAATATCATTGCTATAAAGTTTCATTAAAATGTCTTCTGGTTATTGCGTAAAAGAGGAACAAAAATTATTTTTCACATGTTTTCTCATTTATAATTACATAACAGATATTGATTAATGCAAAAGAAGCATCGACTCGTGAGGGATTTGAACCCCCGACCACCACAGAGAATAGACATTCAGGAGGGCGCTCTTACCGCTGAGCTAACGAGTCTTATGTTTATAAATTTGAAATTTTCGATTATACTTGTTATCACACTTTATATCATACGATTAATAACATTTTGTTGCGTCATATCACACACTTAATCTGGTATTGACACTATCCAAAAAACTGAACTTTACAGGAGAGTCAAAATAACGTTTTTTAATCATGAATATCAGTGCATTGCAGATGCACTATTAAAATACCCTGTAGTAGATATTTCTGTTGCGTTTAAACCAGGATTAGCGCATTTTTTACGACAGATGGCATTCAAAATTCGATTGGGCAAAATGTTGATATTGTCAGTAATGGATTAAACGTGCAATATCCTCATCAGCAGCTGCAGCAGCTTTTTTTATAGACGAGTTTGAGAAAGACTTATTGTGTTATCAATATTTGTATGTAATATGTAGTAGCCTAACAGTACTGCAAGAGTTATACTCGTATAGTCGTCGCCGTCGACCTGACTGAAAGAACAGACTCCCCTATTAAATAATATGGTCATGATTTTGGAAAATCTTTTTAAAGATACCACACGATTGCATGTGCATTTAACGATGCAGTTTTATTCATTTCAAGTTAGAGTAAGTTTGTAGATTTCTTTAAGAACGAAGACTATAAACAACCATTACACGGATGGATCAGTTTTTGGAATTTTGGATGGTTACTCGCGACTAGCCAAAACTGCTATCGCAGCCTACAAAATGCAAGGCAATCGTCCATGTAATTTTATTAAAAACAGTTAAAATCAGAGTGCCTATTTAAAGCATATTAGTAGAGCGTGGATTGTAGACGCCAATAGAGGGTCGAGTTAAGGGTCACAGTAACTTCATTAAAGCGAGCTCGTTAGGGATGGAAAATTGATGACTAATTAACAAGTTGAATGTTAAACGAGTAGTCGAGTGAACAGCGGCATGAGTGTTGGTATGAAAAAGGTGTCAGATATAAGCACTATTCGAAAAATTAGGATAATAAGGTATTATTGAAGAGATTTTAGGGTTCTTTAGCCAAATTACAAAAATGAAATTCTTATGATTTCTTCATTTCCGTTCGTAATTCTTGTCGTCTGTATGTATATTCCCAGCCATTTTTTTTCTTATGCTATTATACAACAACGTAACGAAATCATAAACTGGTAAGATTAAGGAGTGCCCAACATACATGATCCTGATAGATGTAACATGTAAGACACGTGGTGCAACGTAGAACAGATCTTTAAATATAATTACGATGTACCCTGGTGAGTAATGGTAACTTGGTAATATATTAAATTTTAAAGTCATCAAAAATGAAATAAAAGATGATTGCGTCTCGAGATGCCCGACAGAAGTGATAATTCAAACTAATCTAATGTGAGAGAGAGGGAAGCCAGACAGACTGGCGCCCTAACTCGTTACGTAACGAAGCGTTTTACCCTCCCATAAGAAGTTATCACTTCAATAAAAATTTAAAAAAATCGTTTAAAAAAACCGACTTCAAAAACTAAAAAACTAAAATCAAGAAGACTTCAAGATGTTTTAGATAATATATATTAATAATAATAGCTTTAGAAATAAGTTATTTTATACATTTTAGTTTTTTAGTTTTTGAAGTCGGTTTTTTTAAACGAAGTTTTTAAATTTTATTTGTTACTTTTTAGTGTCTAGCTATGTATAGGTGGACCTACGAATGGTGCCGCGCTTTTTAAAAAATATAGGTCCCAAGAACCGGGAACAAAAAAATGTTCGTTAAATGAAAACTACTGGGCCAAACTATGTCAAATTTTTAGGGGACTACATGGCAGCTATTCCGCGTCGAACAAAAAAGAATCACGTAAATCGAATCATAAATTTCAGAGTAATCGGTGTACATATGGAATGGAGTGAAAATTATTTCCATGAAAAATGTTCATAAAATGAAAACTACTGGTCCAAACTATGTAATTTTTTTAGGGGACCAATTGGAAGTTATTCCGCGTCGAACAAAAGAATCACGTAAATCGGATCATAAATGACGGAGTAATCGGCGAACATACATAAAAAAAGCAAAAAAAAAAAAAAAAAGATCCCGACGAATTGAGAACCTCCTCCTTTTTTCGAAGTCGGTTAAAAATAGCCACAGAATATCATTACTATTTTTGAATACCTTCTTTCTAAAAATACCCACACACCCAACGTCCATTGAAAAACATGTAATTTTTAACTTTTTCCGAATTTTTATACAGCTTTCTATAGAGGCGTATATATACATCTTCTCAACTAATTATAATTCTATAGATCGAGTGGCTAAATCCATCCAGCGAACGAATGATAAAAATGGCTTTGACATTATACGTACATTGATAGAACTACAGACGGACAAGTTGATTTAAGAGTTCCATTTTTGCAAAACGGCTACGGAACCCTAATAAATAATCCAAGTATATAGTCATTAAAGTCACTGCGGGTCTAAGTTCTATTTATTTTCTATATATTCTATTTATAAAGTCTTTTCACGTCTAGCCTCTTGAATAATCCGATGGAAAGCTAATCAATATTGCAATCAAACGAAATTTAGTCCGAATCGACAAAAGCGACGTGAGGCCCACATGGGTCCAATACCGTTTGCTCAAAGTCGCTTCGCTTTACTAATCAACCCTTCAACCGAACTAGAAGAAAATCATGATGAAAATTGAGAAATCGTAGTTCTACTAGCTCTATTAAAGTTGGAATAAAATGAGCTTAAACAATTTTTAAGGTTCCGTAACTATTTGAAAAAATCGGGATATTAATTTTTTTTCTAATGTATAAATGTAATCTATAATATTATAAAATTCTCAACATGCCGTGGCTATACATTGAAGCTATTAAAAAAACAACTGGAATTGACTATATAAGCGACGGACGGATGCATTATTTTTTAAATTTCTTGTCTGTATATCTGTTTGTTTGGGATTCACGTAAAAACTACTGGGCCGATTTGATGCGGTTTTCTCTGATCGACAGCCAATTATTAGATTTAAAATATGTACTACTTTTCATCCTAGGAATCCAGCCGGATTTTTTTTTAGAATTGTTTAAAAGGGCCCGTTAAAAAAAAGAATTTCAAAGTAATGTTTTTACTGATCGATAGAAAATTTAATGTAATAAAATGTGTGATATTTATTATCCCGGGAATCTTCCTTGGGACGGTTTGTAGTTTTTCGGCTGCGTAAAATTTAGCGTATTCCGACACAGCTTTCACTAAAACGATAGCATACATTCATTTCAAATGCTGCGGTATTTTGTCTTAGCTCGCGTGTTTTGTAATTGCTGAGAAAAATTGAGATGTATGCTGCCAATATTTCCAATGCGTCGTCTTAAGTCAAGTGTAGATGAAGGCGCGGGATATCATACTTTATAATATTATAAATGCGACAAAGTAAATTTTATCTAAGAATGTGTCCATAGGCACTTAGTCACTGTCTATTAGGGCGCATCTCAGTCATGCTCTCATCTCCTAAAAATCAGTTAGGAACTGCTTTTATTTTTCAGTTATGAAATGACCAACTCTGTTCGTTCTTCTGTCTGTTTTAGAACGTATACTTATAGTTATTTTCCTCAGAAAGTACAAGCTGTGTATGGATGAAATTTAATTCTAAAATGTAGTTCATATGAGGCGGAGTAGACATAGACATAGACAACACTTTATTGTTCACCATAACAAAAATTACGAAAAAAATAAATGCACAAGACAATAGTTACTTGGTAAAACAAAAGGCGGCCTTATCGCTAAAAGCGATCTCTTCCAGGCAACCTGACTTAAAAGGAAATCTTAAATTATCTATAATTATAATTTAATACAATAAAAAAAATATTTTTTAAATAAAAAAGTATTTATTTTTTAATGTACAATTTACAATTTACCAAACACGACAATGTATTTAACATTGTCGTTTTTGGTATCGTTAGTATTGAAAGACAATACAGATATTGAAAACTCATATCTATGTACCATAATAACTTCTTATTTAAGTCAACAGATGGTGAGAAAGGAGCTTCCAATTTTGTAAAATACTGTCCCCCCAACTTTTGAAGCATAAAGTAAAAATCAAAATGGTAGAACGTAAAACTACTGTCAACGTAATTTAGTTTGAACCCTTGTTCAAACTGTATCTGTTAAGTAGTTTTTGGGATTAAAGTATTTTTAATAAAATGTTTTTTTATAGTTCCGTACACACAAAGTTGATATTAGACGCATCAATAAAATTGAACCAATTCAATTGAAAAGCACAGACAAGTTGATGCGGGTATGCACTCATATCGAATGGTTCAAATTTCTATTTAAATAGATCACTTTGGTTGATTTATCCTAATTGAAAGACTAAAAAGTCACCTAAAATCGACTTAATCCACACTATCACCTACTATTGACAACATCGCTAATTATGTAGGTTATTTTGTAATCAAATTTACCAATTATGAAATTCGAAGATGCAGTAACATAATAGTCATATAATAACAAAATATAAATTTACAAAACAAATTAATGCTATGATAAAAGAGGCAGATTTTATTTACTAGTCTTTTTGTTATAAAGACGGTGCGAAGTTTTAGCTTGATTGCGAGCAGTTTTACGTAACGATAATTACGTAATAAAGTGGGTGCTATTCTTCGTCCCTTATAATGCTCGGTTGCCTTATCTGCTGCTGTCAGTGCCGAGTTATAATAAGAACCCTCTGCACCGTCTTGCATCAGACAAATTAATATGATGGTCTAATGTTCATATTACCTTAAGTTCAATAAATTTCGCTATCATAAGTTTTTTTACTCAAAATATAAACTTATTAGGTATTTAATATTGAACGTTGGAATGGAACATACTGTACGTTTTGAGAAGCGCCTATTTCACCATACATTTATTTATATGCATTGTTACATACCTATAAAGAACGCACACCTGCAAGTCGTAAAACGCCGTTTTGCCTTATTTAATTTAGGAATTCTTTTGTTTACTCTGTGTTTAGAATATTTAATCCAGAAAAAAATGCTATTATTATTGAACTTGTTTTCTGGCCCACGAAGCTTGCCAGGTGTGCGGGATTAACTCGGCGAACGCGATCCTTTGTTCTATTATACAGTTTAGTATAAAACAATGCCCGAACGGAGGAGCGGTACAATCAAACGACGACTACGATACTATTAAGACGTGTGTAGTACTTGCGATTAGCGATATAGTGACGGACTTTGCGCGTGTTGAATTGCATTGAATCATGCAGTGTGAACTGGTTGCATCCAGTTTTATTTGTACCTGTTTTATACGTGTTTGTACAGTTCTAATAAACTCTATAGTAATTCCAACGGCAATTATTTTAATTCGAGTCCTGTAGCTCGTAACAGTATGTATTATGTGATTAGTTTATAAGTATTGTGTCAATAAAAAATTGTTTTCTCCTTCACTATATTACTATACGAGTTGCCCTCTGGAAGAAGACCGAGGTAGGTGTTGACTGGATGAAATTTTGGCTCGTAGCCCTAACAATTGCATTATTCTACAAACTCATTTATGTATCTCCTTCTCAATCTAATAATCTTATCTATGAATAACTGTATAATACTGTATTGTGTTTGTGTGTGTTTTTATGAGTTTGGAAGCCCATAAGTCATAAAAAATCATTATAATTGTCGTTAAGATTTTACAAGACTTGCCTAATGAAATCTTGATATCATTATGTAGCCTGACTTTTTCTAGTTTTGAATAATTAGTGCTTTAACGATATACACAATACACTTTTCTATAAAAATATTATTTTATAAGTGACTTTCTATAAGTATGTCTCTGTCTATCCCCGTGGAAAACAAGTTTGAACATTATTATGGTTCTGTTGTCAGACTACTTCTATAATCACAGATTTCGTTAATTTGACATTAACAATAAACGAAAGAGTATATAATGCGTGTATGTGTCAAATACATGGCAGTGTGTGTAATGTTTTTTTATTGATTTATATATAGTATATTTTATATATAGTATTTTTAAGCATTATTTTATAAATATGTCGCAGAACGGCCTCGTTCTCACGACATCTTTAGTTATTGCAGGTTTAGTGGGCGTCATCCGGATAAAATGCTAGCATAAAACACAATAGCCACGGTTTATACACTTTTAATTTAGATTTGATCAACATTATGACATAGTTTAGACCGAGCAGCGGGTTCAGGGCACCCGCTCATACTTCCAGCTTCAATACTTTCTTTAAAATACTCCATGGTCCAACTCGACCTGTTGCCACCAACCAAATGTGCCACAAAAACTCCTCAGTCTACCCAAGTAGATATTACTCAAAGTATAGAGGGCGCTGACCCCGCTCTAGACATGCTCTGCTCTCATTGGTCGTTTATTAAATTACAATATTCATAACTTATTTCTAACTATTAGGTTAGAACGATCTTTAAGTTATAGAAACATTTAACAAATCAAATTAAATTAAATTAAGAATTTTAGAAGTAATTAAAATGTTAACAAATGATATTGTGCGTTATACATCCAGTCAATAATACATTTAATTATAACTTCCCTCCGACAAATATATTAGCATTCTGCATTCCTTTTCTATATAAACTATAAGTGTGCGAAATTTCATATTCCTCTGTTCACGCATTTTTTTTAAAAAGGGGTACCAAGTTTTTGCTTCACATATCATATATATATAATGTATGATACTTTGAAATTGAGTTAAAAACTGCTACAATCAACAACATTAAATTCATCTACTATAAAATGCGTAACGAATTGATGTTTTTCAGGAATTACGCTTTAATATTATGTTAACAGTGCTGCAACACGGTTCTAAAGCAATAAATAACATGTAAAACGCCGAGTCCGTATAATGGATGACCCAAAACACTGACAAACAAATATACTATGTTATGCAACGCGTATTACCACAGATGGGTTACTGGACTGTACTGGCAGCTTAAAAATAAAACTTTAGGTAACTATTTTAAGCCTGATGTTGCATCAGAAAGTCGTATTTTAACAAAAGTGTATTTGCGGGTAGATTGTGAATATTTTTCTCCGCTTATTAGGTGCAGGTGACGTCACAGACACAGGCAGTTGTAAAGGACCATTTACATGGAGCGAGTTTATCGCATGTTTTATAGCTAGAAATCGTAGACTATTTTCGTAGGCGATACTCTCTAGACAATATAGAATAAACATACGAGTATTTACATTCAACCAAAAACAAAAACTCTACTACGAGTATGTCATACGTTAATCGATTGATTGCCAGGTGGTAGGGCATTTTCCCGCAATTTCTCGACTTATCTAAACTGAAACTCGAATGATTTTTTTCCAAGTTCATGCGAGTATCGTACAAATCAGTTTGAAGAGATTCGAATGCAAGACTTGCCATTCGAGCTCGGAATTTTGTGTTTTGATTACACAGAGACGTCAATATTTAATGACCAGGTGATTTTCGCCCTTTCACGTAAGATACAAACATACGATGTTTAGTTTTCATAATCATGTTATATTTTTTCTTGCTTTCGACAGTCGTATCTTCAAGGCAAGAAACACTCTCCATGTATATGGCCCGTTACCGACCACCAGAGCGGCTGCAGGTCATGCTGCGGTATACTATACTGATGCAGTTCCAAGGATAGAACGGAATTTATTGCACGTATTACACCTTTGTGTTTTGCTTTCATAAATGTGTTTATGTAATTTTGTTCTAAAAGTCAATGTTTCTCTTATCTCATATTGTTTCTCCAGTACCTATTATGAAATTTTGTTAAGATATTTAAGAGACTGGAGTAGCGGTTCTCACCTTTTTAAGCCTTGTTACTACTATTAACTATCAGGGAATCAATTTTAACCAGCTTTCTTTACAATATTTTTAGTGAATACCTACAATTCGACACATGAAAACGTATATCCTCCAGGCTTGTCCAAGGTGTATTTCAAACGTCGTCGATTTCCATTTGCAGGTTTCTTTACGATATTTACTTGCACATGAGGATAAAAACTATCTGTAAGCATTATGATTTGTTTTTCTACATATCTATCTAGATACGAACTTAGGCCGTTGTCTAAATACAGAGGTATCTTAAGCAATGAGGCACTATCGTATTTGTTCAAATAATTGTTTTTATTTCTATTATTTATTATTAAGACGATAAAAAGGGGTTTACTTATTTTTTCTTTTATCACGCACTAAACATTGTTTTCATTTAATGTTCTTACAGCGTCATCTAGTTACACATATCTGTAACACGTAGTAAGTAAAATGTTACATACTACCAGACACTAGAGGGTACTTCCAATGGACTTGAACAAATCGATATTGGAAATTACAAAGGTTTTACAACTTATTGGTAGCACTAGCTTTAATCGATCAATAGAGTTGAATTTCTAATTACGCCATTATCATCAAAACCCTAAAGGGTCATCCACATACTCTTGTAAATTATTTTACCTATATAACTAAAATTACTGTCAGAAACACTGCAACGATATTATTCTGCTAGAACAAATGTTATTTAAAGAAATGAGATATTATAATTGTTCCCAGAAAAATATTAGAATTTTCGTAAGCCCTATGCAGGAGTCGACAAAAAAGGAAGATTTCTGTAAAGCATACATTAATTAACACAAAATAACATTGAAAGCTTTCACTTAATTGTATTGTTCGCAGTCTCAATTTACCCTTTGAAAATAATAAAGGTAACGAATATTTAATGCGAAATGTTGTAAAATGTTAATTTGTTTTGGTATCTAATTATTACATAGTAGTATAACAAGTATACGTCGAATAAATATAAGTCGTCGTCACAATCCTAGCTTTAAATCTCGGATGAATTTGAAACGTTTGGTTCGGAGCCTTAGGTTCAATATCTATCGTTCAATTATACAGAGAATTTCGATTAGACGTTTAGACGGATGTAGGTTCGTATCCTGCATGTATCACTTGGGCAGTTTTCTAACCTAAGGCGCATATTGTTACAATTAACACGTGCTGACGGTAAAAGAATACACTATGATGAAACCTGTATATCGAGATATTGAGATATATAGTATGCCAAAACGTCATCGGCCTTAGATGAGCGTAGCGTATATACTGTCTGTTCCCCCTAAAAAGTGGAGAGACCCGAACCCAGCAGTGGTATGTTTTATTGTAATGTAGTTAAAAAAGCCGCTCCTCCAAAAACCTCATTGCAGGAAATCGGGAATAGAAAAAGAAATTAATGTAGATGAAAACAAGAGATAAAGATATAAAAATTTACGGAAGCATCAACTGTTACGAACGAGATGGGGTATTTATTACAGTTGCAGCGCGAGTACCCCAGCGAGGTCATGTCAGATACATGACCTTGTACAAAAATATCTCTAAGGGATTCGTGATGTCCCGTCCGTCTTCTTTGTATGTCAAAATTATTTTTCTCACAATTTAGGTACTAAATTGACCATTGACGGAATTGACGGATGAGACTTTACATAGCTATACAACAATCAAGTATTGTTACTCAGGTCTTAAAAAATCATGTTTTCTAAAGAAGTTTATTGATGTAATATCAATCGGTAGGTTCTGCATCCGGGTGCCACGCACCCTTTGTACCCTTGCGTAAAGACGGCCCTAAGTTATAGTAATTTAGAAAAATAATTAAACGCAAAGTCAGTCAAAGGCTAAGTCAGGGGACGAAGGAGAGAAAAAGGTCCTTATCAAAAATATTTTATTAAAATTAGCCTTTATTTATTTACTCTCGCGTGGTAAAGCTTTGCTGGAATAATAAAATTGATTACAACTCTTAGTGCAGACTCGATAGGTGTGATACCACGCTCTCACAGAAACAGTGAAATTATTAGCCTTGAGCAAATCGTGTTTCGTGCGATGAGTGAAACTTCTCCTCTCCTATCCTATCCCCGTATTCTGATTCCATATACCATCCCATCTATCTTACCCCTCCTTTCTTATCCCTCTATCTCAAGACTATATTTCATCCTATTTATCCCATCCTAAAGACAGGTCACGTTGTCTTCGTGCAGTGTTACAAGCATCTATAGGCGACGGTGATCACTTCATTAGCTGGATCGTCTGCCTCTTTGCCAGCTTTGTGATAAAAAAAGTCTCCGATTGACAAAGTACACACAGTACAGTGTATATACAGAGAAATTGTATTAACTCAATTTTGTAAGCAGTGAACAGAATACATTTCAATGCAAGTAAAATGTTTATACAGACTGCAAACAATGTATGCAAACTAGGTCATACAAAACTTTTACATTATGAATAGAGCTTCTTTTGTTAGCCACGAAACAGCAAAAACAAATGCTAATTCAAATACAAACTGAGCTATTATGTTGAATTTGATTAAGATGTTTTCTCAGTCAACGCACGCGTCTTCATTTAATTATTCAAATCTGTATCAGTGAATAATCGCTTCGTTAGTTTAAGTGGTTCTGAGTTAAGTTCAAATTCAGATTATAATTTTGGAGTAGGAATGTTGTGTCGCTCTAACAAATTATAATCTAAATGATATGATAGCACTTGAGAAGAATACTTGGATTCCATCTCATTACTTTTTGTTGTTGTTGCTTTATTGCTTAGTTTTCAACTCGTTTGCCAGATGTTAATAGTATTGTTTCATTCCAATTTTACGAGCACATACGTACAGTCTGTAGAAACTTGTTGATTTTGTTTTGACACTCTTTTTATAGATTAAATAAATTGTCGACCATTTTAATCTAAAAAACTTCGCCGTAGCCATTTACGAACTTTGAAGGGTTTCATAAAGGTAAAAATGAAGCATAGCTTTCGTTACGTTTCAAAAATGTATGCTTCTATGAGTAAAATTTTGTATGAAAGCATAAAATAGCAGACATGAATTAGTAATTGACAATATATTACATTTATATACAAACTATCCTGTAATTTCATAATTAGAATTAAATTGGCCAATTTTATTCATTGCCTTAATTCGTAGTAGCGTTAAATAAATACTTAAAAATTAAATGCCTATATTACTTATTTTTCCTCCTTAACCACGCAACGAATTTTAAGCGGTTTTCTCAATCAGATATATATTTTTTCAAGAAAGGCAAGAATGTACAAATTTTCAGCCGCGATATATAAAATCCTAATTACGACTTCATGAAATTAAAGTAGAGTCATCTACGAGGTATTGGTCCATGGCGTAGCCGTAAGGAAAGCACTAGCAAAATATAATTTAAATTAAATATAACAGAAGGTTATAATTTTCAGCAAACAATATGTACTGCTGCAAAGTTCTCCAAGCTACTTTGATCACATATACTTGTTATATCGAGTGGCGTCTATTTCAGCTATGGAGATATCGTTTGAGTTATAAAAAGTACAAAAAATTAATGACGATCGATTCACTTGCAATTGTTGGAGGACCAAATAAACATCCAAAGTCACATTCATAATTTATGTTTGATTGCAAATCCGGCTTACTCATTCAAGGACCGCGGCCACCAGCTTTGTACGACGTAAACGTCCATCGTGAAGGGCTTTACTTATTTACAAAGTTCGTTGCAAATTCACATAAAAAGCTCAACAAAAAAGGGATGTAGCGTGTTTATTTATGCCAATTTATAATTAACATGCCGGCCGGGATTGGGCCGGAGTCATAATAATGAAATTATAAACTTAATACGAATGCATTTTGCTCTGAGATCAATTAATGTGCTTTTATTTTTATCGTGTATCTTTTTTCTTTTATTGCATGAGTTCAGCAGACAGGCAGGTGGCCCACTTGATGGAAAGCGGTTACCATCGTCTATGGACATTTGCAACACCAAAGGTGCTACAAATGCGCTGCTGCTCTGTTAAGGGAAACTGGAACCCGGTCACTAATGCCGGAACACAACTCAAGGTTGTTATGGCAGCATACTCTAGACCAGGCGTGCTAGTTATCCAGTCGGGTAAATACCCTCCCACCCGGTGAATGTATATTTTGATCTCCGTGTTTTTACAGTTGATTAAGGGACTATATAATGAAGCATCTTACCTCAAAAATTCATATTGCCAAAACTTATCTTCATATTTTATTCAAGCCAATTATTTTCGTTGAATATATTTTTAGGTTGGCTATTTTGGTAAATACGAAACCTTTGTTCCGTAGTATGTTTCTGAACCTTGTGGAAGCAAGGATGCGGGTAAAGACTCTTTCAACAAGGCTCTGGAGACGAAGGTGTACAGGTTTTTTATCTGCGCCTCGCTGATACAAGTGAGATGACCGACTTTATATGCCCTATCGAGCCGGCTAGAACGATACCGTCGTAGGCCTAAAGATCTTTTAAGCTTCTATTTGCCGAATCCGTGTCGACTAGTATGAAGAAGCATTACATGCCAAGGACTTTGACGTCCCGGAAAATAGCTGTAAACTTTTACAGGCGAGCCCACTCTTTGCGAGTTTTCAATATTTACCTAATTTTATCCAATACAGAAATGATGACACCATGCTGTGGTAACCCCATCTATAACTTTGTATAATAAATACACTATAATCTTTGAACATATTAATGTATAGACTGATTCTACGTAAACATAAATCTTAAATGAATTCACACTTCGAAGTTATGTAAAAACTAAAAATATATTCCATAATTAAAATTGGGACGAAAAAATTATCTGTACAGTTTCCGTACACATAATATTTTCATCACCCTGCGCATTAGGAGCCACATCCCACCGTAATTGGCTAAAATCTTTATGCTAATTATGCCTCTGTGGCAGGAAAAATCGGGTTAAACAATTAAATATTGTTTAGAATATAATTTCTTTAAATGATGATATTTAGAAGCAATATAAAATTTAATAACTATTTTTTCGAAAATATTTTTTGCAACTGTCATGACACTTAAAGTGCTTTTTTTTTCTTTTACTTTCAATGTTGCGATTTGCCTCAGTGATAAGAGCCTTTATTTTAATAGGTACAACAACTGTTGATTCAATTGTACGCAACACTAATATTAAGGTGTGATAACACAGAGTAATGAAGTTTTTTGTGCAGCACAGATTTTATTTAGACATAATGTTTCTGTAATAATAAATATGTTAGAGCACAGATAGTTTATTTCTGTTCAATAGCAAGGTTATGTCTTCAACAGTGCCCTACTTAAGGGATTAACAATTATTCCTTTAATAAAAGTTATAACGATCATAACAATTCTTTTTAATTGAATTGTAAACATTAAAGCCAAAAGTTATAAGTATCAATTTCACTCGACCCCATCACCCTTCACTCTTTCTTTAGATAAAACCTTTATTGAATCAGAGTTTTAAAAGTTTGTAATTCCGTAATAGCTAACTTTGTATTCAGCGTTAAGGGACCCGTTTTGGGAGAAACGATGGAGTTTTCAACAAAGTCTCTATTAAACTCGTAAATTTTTACGCTCTTTGCAATTTACCTCAAGAGGTACAATAGTCATAAATTAACAGGCTGTAATCAGGATATACACCTTCATATTAATTTCATTAATTTCAGAACAACACTATGAGAACGTTAAGAATAATAGATTATTACACGAGAGGTGAAACCTATTTAGGCATGAGGTAGTTTGGCGCACGAGCGTAGTGAATGCGCTAATAGTTTTCTTTTACCCAAGATTAACACTCTGATTTTCATTTCGAATATAAGGAAAGTAAATAAAAACTGATTAATTAAATAAACAACTACTTCTCTAATAAAATCAGGCGTTAAATCTTTATATAGGTATATAATTCTTCTGTACGTGTGTTGACAGTGAACTCCTCCTAAACGGCTGGACCGATTTGAATGAACTTTTTTGTGTGTGTTCGAGGATGGTTTACATTCATAAATAAGCCCGGCAGATGGCGTTGCAGTCGGGTTCTAAATTTTATTTCTTCAGGGCAGGACAACGTCTGCCGGGACAGCTAGAACACATATAAATCTAATGAACTCATTTAATATGTCACATATGAAATGTCAACTAAAATTCTTTTTCTGTGGTATTGTACCAGCCAGTATATTTTTGTCACTGATGATAATAACTATTTAGCTCTAAATAATAATTTTCTGAAATAGTACATAATGGTACTAGTGTGTAACATTGGTGATTACCGCCGAGGCGCCATTGAGACTCGAGCCGTAGGTGAGGGTCTTAAGAGAGCCGAGGACGGTAATCATCAATACACACGTGTATCATACCACGTTTTTCAACACACTTGTGAATAAAATAACAACAAAAACTCATTTTATTTAGTAGATAACAGTTTTCCTATGCGCGCGCATTGCGATCGGCCACAGACTAAGGACTAAAGGGATGAGGTTTTTTTTCCGCGCATAGGGTTTGCGCCTATTCTGCCACGTACAAAATGGGGAATTTAAAGTTCTCTTTTATTACAGAGAAAAAAAAAGTTATACATGAGTGAAAGTTTTATTTATTAAACACGTACGAGTTAAAATTATCTATTTAAATAAGAAGTTGCATGAAATGAGCAAGCAATAGGAACATTAATTTATTTGTTCTATAGAACACGATCTTTTTTTTGAATAAAAACTTTTTTAAGAACAAAGCAACTCAACCAATAAATTTAAAAAAAAATCTATAACTCACTAGTGAGTTATATAATTTTTTTTCGTCACAGTTTGATAATGGGTGTCATTCTGTGCCTAATTGCGGTGACCATAGAGCCACTTTATGAGCAAGTGTGTTGAAAAGTAATTTATAGTATAAATTTTTTTTTAACAATTTTATAATATCATTGTTAATATTTTTTTAATACAATTTATACCACGATTCAGTAGCTGTGAAAAAAGATGAGATGATAATGAATAAATTGGTTTTAATATTTTTTAAAGTACTACTTTATTTAATTCATAATCAAATAATAACGTATCTGAAAAACGAACGCAGTAAAATCAATACCGAAGAGTTCTTAAGGACGTTGGCGTTGCTACAAGTCCTAATACGTGGGATGAAACAGATCTTTTAATTTCTCATATTCTTTCACAGCACTTTTCGTCCCCGGGAAACGATTCTTCCTGCTGTCAAAAAAATTCAACTCATGTCTCAACTTTTTTACGGCCACTGTTAAATCACTGCATAAATTGTAATAAAAAATATCAACAAATTTGTAACATTATTTCATACTTATCAATTACTTTTATCATATAATTTAAATAAATTTGAGCAAAATATTTACTACAATCAAATCAAATCAGTGACAAAAAAATACTGACTGGTAGAATCGCACAGAAAAAGAAATTTACTTGACAATAATATTCATGTGTGAGTGTGACGTATTAAATGAATTCATCAAATTTATGTGGTTTTAACGCCTTTGTTTCGCTAATCTGTTTTTATTTACTTTGAAATGAAGAGTGTGACAAACCATCTTGGGCCTAAATAGGTTACTTTTACCTCTCATGTAATAATTCACTATAAACAGGATTGATTAAGAATCTTTTGATATAAGGGGTATTTTCTAATTTTTTGTTTTATTTTTCACACTTCTGTAACCAAATGTCAAAAACAGTGAACGACTGGTACTTCTAAGGAATCATTTATTATCCATTCACTGACATGCACTTGGTCTTTTATTTATTTATGTATTATTTTTTGTTACAACACTTCACCACTACTCAAAACTATTCAGTAATCTGAATAAGAGTAGATTCTGTAACGTAAGTAATTATCAGGCTGTACTTCATTGACAACTTTCAGGACTTTGTTACCAGTTGGTACTATCGCACTTTCACCAAAGAAAATATCTTATTTTCAAAGATTCCATTTCAGACAAAGAAGCATATAGTCTAAAAGTAGAAAAATAAATCACAAGTCAAAGTAACTGAAAGTATCGTTAAATCAAACAAATTTTGAACAAAACTAATTCGGTATGAGGGTAATCGATCAAACACCTCACCGGTGAAAGTTTTGGGAAGGTTTGACGCGACAACTTTGAAAAGATCCTGATGGTATCAAAAGCAAAAGTTGCAAAGCCTCCAGATCGGTTAGCTGACGCCTCTACTTATACACTTTTGTGCCGTAATGTGAAACTCGTGAGGAGAATAGATACCTTCAAGTGGTTGTGATGTTGAAAGGTCTCTTTATAGTTAGGCGTTGGCCACAAATCATCGCTTTCTGTAGGTTGTCAGTTGTTTTATTTGAAGGAAATCGAAGCTTTATATTTATACTAAAGGCAACAGATTTAATTATGTATTGTGTATATATATTTCATCCTTAAGTAAGTATATAAGAAGGTGTTTGCAGACGAGTTTCGCCAAACACTTTGTAGTACTTTTAGTAGGTAGTTACATTCGTACCATGATCTTGGAATTGAGGCAAAACGGTCAAACGGACTATGGAGCGCGAACTATTTTTATGTTTCTTTTATAGATAAAATCTGAAATTATGATTTCCGCAAGACAGCACGTTGCGAAGCAGTATTTAAAGAGTAGAAAGTACATAACTTTTAAATATATAGACTGGTAAACAAGTGCCTTTTGGACCAATTTTTTTCAGCAGTCTCCGAAAATTATAAATGAGGTGTCATTCGATTCGGAATGGCATCTAGATGATTTTTGAAAAAAATGAAGTTCCACTTGCAAAAACTGTAAAAGTTATTAACTAAAAAAAAGAAGGGGGGTTTAGTTTTTTGCAAATATCTCAAAAAGTAATAAAGATTTATCAAATTTGAAAAAAGATTCGAAAAGAGGAGGAAATTTCCTAAAAACACACATGGGCCCTTTAATGAATAAATATTATTTAAACATACTAAATATGACAATAAAAAATTGAAAAAATTCAGGCACTAACTGAATAGATGAATGAACATTAATGTGCTTGAAAATTTTATTTACAACAATTTTTCATTTAGTGATTCAATAGTTAATTAATATTTTTTTTTGCTTGAACATGAACATTGCAAGTGTGATAATTGTTAAACTATAAATTTAAGATTTTTTTCCTTTCTTGGAGCAATTCTTGAAAGGCTTTAGAATAGAATCCCGTTGGAAAAATTAGAAAATGTTTATTTTTTAATTTTTTTATTAATAATTTTCGTTGATTGGTTGGTTTCGTTGGTTACCTGATGGTAAGTGGTCACCGCTGCCTATAGACATTTAAAATACCAGAGTTATTGCCAACACATTGCCGGCCTCGAAGAAATTTTATAACTCGCGTCATTTTGACACCATATCATTGCGCAGAGGGTTTCTTTTCACATCACATTCTTGCCACAGCAAGAAGTCTCCCCCAAGTTGGTATTGTACGCGGAATAACGTTCTTAAGAACCGTTGCTTGGTTGATGGCGAACGGTGTGGTGGTGAAAATATGACGTTGGCACCACATCAAACAATTCCTCGGAACATTTCTTGTTGTATGTATGTACATACGGTAGAAAATCCAGCATGAATTTTACTCCAACTTTTATAATCAGCCAGAATATATGAGAAATGAAAGAACTTCTAACATTTTTATACGTGTAATGCGATTTACGATTTTCCACACAATTCTTAGCCAGGCTAAATTGACCGTGAGTTTTCTGAGCACAATGGATACGTCTCCAGTAACATGGGTGGGTCGTATCAAAGGCGTATTAGTAACCTACCCGAATTTACATACATGAAATATATTAAAGCTGGAAGTATATTTAATACATTCAAGAAAAAAAGATAACAATTTTTTATATTTTGCTAGGCCTTTCGCTAATTTCCATTGCTTAAATAAACATTACATTTTGTAATTGGAGATAAAATTAATAACATTAACAATTACTTACAATAAGTATACATATTAAGGGGTAATTTGTTTTTGTTACATAAATACAGTAATTGTTAAAATTAATAAAATTACGTATATAGGTATAGATACCAAGGTTTATAGAAAATCTATTAATACTACCATAGATGAAGAATACTGGTAATGAAAATAGGGATGGGAACACATATCTATACATATAATAAAATTGTAGAGGTCTAATTTCTGTACAATAAAAAATTTTGCTGATAACCGAGTCAGGGGGATGTAAGAAGTGAAATAGAACTAACTTAGATTTTTTTTATTTTTTTTTGTTTCTCTGTTTGTCGGTTTGTCTGTTTGTACCAGCTAATATCCGAAACGACTGAACCGATTTAAATGAAATTTTGTATGATGGTAGCTTATATCCCTGGTCAACATATAGGATACTTTTGATCCCGAAAAATTAAAGAGTTCCCGTGGGATAGTTAAAAAACCGCACCACGCGGACGAATTCGCGGGCAGAAGGTAGTTTTAAAATAAATTCAAAAAAATTTACATATCAAAGAACAGGCGTTGAAATAGCATGTTATCATCTAATTTTTAAAATATCATGACAGAAATCATTTTAATTTATTTTCAAACTATAATTCCTACGTTATTTCACTACTTTTATGTAGGACATGCCCGCGACTTTATCCACGCTTGAATTGAAATTCATCGTATTATATATGTATGTATGTAGAAATATAATACATGACAGCAAAATCAAATTTTTTTTTGAAACATTCGCATAAATTTTATTTTTAACTATTAGATCGAATTTAATGTAATTTTTTTCAATTTATAAGCAGAAGAAAATCTATTTTGATGTAACGGTTAGCAGAGAGATTGTAATATTATGAGTTACATACCTATATCTCAGAGTATACTAACTCTGAAATGTGGTAAAGTATGTCAGTTCAAACTAATTACTCTCTACAGCACGATAATGCAAACCATGGTGGCCATTTGTTACTGAATTGCTTGCATTACGAAGTTGGAGCTGGCATACTTTGGCAATGAATATAATTATTCTATGCGAAAATTATATTAACTAGTTTCAGTTGTTCAGGGAATTCGGCTACTGAGCAAAAGTCAGCTGCATTTATCTTTTTCATAGCCCTACGATTAGTAGACCATAACTTTAGATATTTTTTTTATTGCATGAGTACAGCAGACGGCCCACCTAATGGAAAGCAGTTACTGTCGCCTATGGACATTCGTTTTGCTGCCGCTCTTTAAAGGCAGACTGGTTCAAGATTGTTATGGCCACATACTCTAAACCAGGGGTAGTAGCCATCCAGAGAAGCAAATACCCTACCACCTGGCTCTGGGTTGTTTTATCGCCTCTTATGGCAGGCCGCCCAGCTGCAGGAATTGTATTCTTTCTTCGTCCCTGAACGGGTACCTAAGTATTAAACATCAAACTTAAAAGTTTTCGAAGTGAAATTTGTTTAGGGTTTCTACCCCATTCTCGCCATGTGGTCGGTTCCTATACTTTACTATTTATTTATTTGCCTTATCATCGGTTTCATTTGTCATTACTTGTATGAAGTTTATCCATGTCAAATTTTAACCGCCAGTAACAGTAAGGTAAATGAACGGTAAGATATAAGAACGGAGCATTAATGAATTACTAGGTCTTATTTCGTATGCGAGAGTTCTCCCATGATGTATGCCAATCTGTTAGGAGAGTGGTTTGGTTTCAAGTGAAACACGTATTTTGTGGCAAAAGGTTTATTTCCGAACGTTTTGTCTTTACTCCTGCAAATCGACTCGCTGACAAAATTGGAGAACAATTGCAAAAATAATATAATTATAAATTCTGATCGCACCATTTCAGAACAGATTGAATTATTGACTGATGAAAATGAACTCTCACCTTGTTCCGCATCCAGGGACACTGATTGAAGTGAAAATAATCGAGTGCACTGCGTACTGATTCCAACAATCACTCGGTTCATTTCAATTTACGTTCATACCTGTATAGAGTAAATTATCTGAATATGAAAAGCCTATGAAAAATAATGAATTATATGCTTCACTGTACTACAAAGAGTTTCGATTTTAGCAATTTACTGAAAGAATCATCATTTCGAATAAGACTAACAGGCCCAGCGACCATTGTCCTGCCCTGAAAAAAATAATAAATCTAGAACCCGATCGCCGTGCCACCTATCGAGAATAATTGTGAATCTTAACCATCCACGTGGTAACGCTTAAACACTCATAAAAATTCATTAAAGTCCTGGAACCCAATTCTATCGGATCTAATGGTGAAGCCAATTCTAAACCAACCGGGGCCCATTCAAACATATACATAAAGATTCATCAAAATCGAACCAGGGGCTTAGGAGGTTTAGGAGGAGAAGTTCAGTGAAGATACTTAATTTTATTTTTTAGGGCAGATCAATGACTGCTGGACCCGCTAGTATTCATTCATATAGTCGATTACGGTCTTGACTTGAGCGATAAGGTGTGATAAAATAATTACAACTTGTTTTTGAAAAATTATATGACTAATTAGTATGTTGTTTGTGCAATATCATGATAGAGATGAATCACAGACAAAAAAATCTACAATATAATATATATGAAAATAATTCATACGAAAATGTTTATTTAAAAGACATCACGCTAGACACAACAATGTGTTAATAATAATGTGGTATAAGTAAGATAACTAAGTATCGACTACATAATTTACGTAATAAACAGCTTAAGTTCGCAAAAACAACGAAAGACGATATAATACTTATTTTCTCAAGTAAACAACAAGACGTCACCAAACATTTTATTACCAAGAAATTATATAAACTACCGTTTATGAAGCAAAATCAACTCACTTAGACTCACTGTTTTGGCTCACGGCATCTTGTTTACAGAGTATTGGATTACAAATAACAATAAAAGATAAGCAATAATACAATGAAGTAACGGTAATAAGGCATAAGAGAAAATTTAAGTGGTGACGTAAAAACCATGTAGTATAATTTATTACAATCAAAAATATACAATCGGCCTAGCGCATGAAAGCACGCACGCACGACGAAGGTTTCTTCTTAATTAAAAGTGATTTTATATCTCTATCATTTCTATGTTTCCTTTTTTTTTTAAGTAAGACAAGGCATTACGTTTTTATTAAAATGTTAACAACGACACTAAGCGATACAAAAATATGCAGATAAAAAACACAAACATTGTATATTGCTAAGGTAAGCTTACCTTATGAGTAATATAAATTCGGACAACTCTGGCCCGATCCCAGATACTCAGAGTACAAAGTAAACAACGAAAAATGCGTTTACGATATTTACCACGTTGAGAATGGAATCCGGGCCCTTTGGGTTCAAGTGACACTAGGCAGGCCAGCATTTGGGCGCCTAACGCGGTCCCTTTTGAAAAATCCATTAGTGAAATTGACACGTGTCTAAATATACTGGTAGATGTAAGATATAGTATAAGTTCTTATTGGATGTTTAAGTAGGTATACTATATATCATTATTTATGATATTTACACAAACGTTATACAACTAAAATATAGAACTATACAAACTAAGCGCTATACAGCCGTATAATAGTGGCCGGCGGCTGTTTTAATTGAGTAATCAAACTCTTATACGTTTTGGTACAAAAGTTTTATTAATTTTCAAAATCAGACTGATTTTGAAAATGAATAAATCTGAGGGTAAGACTCTTAATAGAACTTTCATATTATCCGCATCACAATTAAAAGGGAACCTTTTATACACGAGTTAGACGGACACAAGGCATCTTGTTTATCTTGATAGTAAACCACAGGGCTGAAGGTTTGTAAAAACTTACCCATAAGAAGATAAAGCCTAAAAATTCGTTATAAATTATGTATACGTTGAAAATGTAAGTTATATTTTTGCAGAGCAGAGAGGTTAGTTAATATCTTTTATATAAAGTAAAAAGAATTTATTTATTCTCTTTATATTTATAATGTACCCTTTTATCAAATCCAATAAGAAGGGCTAAGTATAATGTAGCTTAGAATTACAATAACATGGTTATAGGTTTTTTATACCAAACTAAAAATATTGAAAGGAAATTTATTAAAACCTCCTTTTTTCAGACTGCCCAACTAATTCAAATTAATTACCATCTCCTATAGACGTTTGAAACACCAGGGGCCCAATTCTACTATTCTATGTCAACAAAATCGCCGGACCCTATCGTTTCAATCGTAGGTTTGCCTGATTTCAGTTTTCTGGTAATTCTAATGACGTGCCCGCGGCACGCCGCTATATCTTCATAAATATTTATAAGCGAAAACTCACGAAATAAATGTTCAAAATGTTGGCAACTTTTTAATACTCATTTCGGCTAACCCCATTTCTGCTAATGGGTAATTATTATGTATGTATGTATGTGTGTAAGTACTTATTCCATTATATATATATATATATATATATATATATATATATATATATATATATATATATATACACATATATGTATGTATATATATATATCGAGAATATGTCTCGAAGTAAAAATATAGAAATTCAAGCAGTTCCGGAAAGCCGATCTGAGAACGTGGTATTAATGTTTAAACAGCTTTGCAATACTATCGGGATAACTATTGATGATACTCAAATACTGAGCTGCCGACGAGTTGCCAAAATGGATAGCAAATCCAACAGACCACGTAATATCTTAATCTCGCTTTCTTCACCTCGACTTCGTGACACTATCCTTTCTTTATCTAGACGCTTTAATAAATCGAAATCTGGCAAATTGGATGAAACGCTGAATAGCTCGCACTTAGGCATAACTACTGAGAAAGTTAAGATTTATATAACTGAACATATCTCTCCCGAATGCAAACAACTTTATGCTGAAAGTAGAAAAGCTGCACAGCTTAAACAATATAAATATATTTGGGTGAAATATGGCAAAATATATATCCGTAAAGACGACGAATCTCAAGCTATTATTATTAAAAATTCAGATTGCTTAAAAAAACTGTAATTATAATTCTATATCCCATTTTTTTTTTCTCTTTAAGCAACTTTAATGCTATTATGATTTTCTTTTTTATATTGATTTAATTATGATTTTGTTTTATCAAAATGTTAACCGAGTTAGAAGTAAGTTAAAAGATCTTTATCTAAATATTCTCAACAGTAACTATGACATAATCTGCTTAACAGAGACAAATTTAAATAATACTGTGTTTGATGCGGAATTTTTGGATGGCAGGTACCAGATTTTCCGCAGAGATCGATGTACTTCGAGCATAAGAAAGAATGAAGGGGGCGGGGTTGCAATAGCGCTTCGCAATTGCATCACCGCTCACCGCTTAGTGTCATGGGAAAGTGGTGTTGAAGATATTTGGATATGCATTGAAGTATCTCCTAGTTTAAACTTATTTATTTGTTTATGTTATTTACCACCTGATTTAGAATTAGAAAAGTTAAACGAATTCTATGCAAACTGCCAAAATAAGGTATTGATGTCAAATAAAGGCTCTGAATTTATTTTTATTGGTGACTTCAATTCACCCAATATTCACTGGACAAAGTCTGATAATTCCTTAACGTTGATTCCGACACCTGCTTACGATACAAAATCTACTTTTCTGCTAGAAACAATATCTATATGTGGTCTCAATCAATTTAATAACATACCTAACTTTAACAACCGGTTTTTAGACCTTGTACTATCGACTATAGCGAATATCTGTGTCTATGGGTCTGCAGGGCTAAGTCGCATAGATCAACACCACCCTCCTTTGATTGCCGATATTTCATGTTTGAGTCCTGTAATAAAGACCATTGAATCCAAGTCCGTTGAAAGGCCAAATTATTATAAATGCAACTATCAGGAAATCCGTAAGGAGCTTAACTGCATACAGTGGAAAAACATTTTAACTAGTGCAGACATAAACAGTGACGTATGTATTTTTTATAATATACTAAATAAAACAATAAACAAACACACACCTATGATAAAAAATAAATCTGCAAGGTACCCTGTTTGGTTCAGTCCTGGGCTGATACGTTGCTTAAAAGAAAAATTAAAATACCATAGGCGATATAAAAAATTTGGCAACCCTCTGGATTATGATGTTTTCAGCATGTTACGGACTCGATGTAAAAGACTACTTGATAAGTGTTATAATTCCTACATAGATACTACTGAAATGAACATTAAAAATGACATAAAACAGTTTTGGAGGTTTATTAATGACAAAAAACAATCTCACGCAATACCTACCACCATGAAACATAACAATATAGTAGCATCTAACACTAATGAGGTTTGTGAACTGTTTTCAAACTATTTTGGATCCGTATTTGAAGATTTTTATCAACCATCTACACATCATTCAAATATCACACATCATACGAACACTTTACACCACACTTACATAGATTTAAATAGTATAAAAATTAAAATGAAATTACTTAAATGTGAAAAGGGAGCTGGACCTGACGGTATTCCGCCATTATTTATAAAAAATTGCTATTTAGAACTAAGCCACCCTCTGCAAATAATATTTAATAAATCAATTGAATCTGGTGTCTTCCCATCTGTTTGGAAAACTGCTCACGTTATCCCAATCTTTAAGTCTGGTAGTAGAGACGAATGTAAAAACTATAGACCCATCAGTATTTTGTCCGCATTTGCTAAATTATTCGAATCGCTTCTCTATAACACATTTTATACACATTTTAAATCTATACTATCACCTTCTCAACATGGTTTTGTCTCTAAAAAGTCGACTGTCAGCAACCTCTTAGTCTACAAAAATTATCTCTGTTCTGCATTTGCTAAAAGATGTCAAGTAGACTCGATATATACAGACTTCGCGAAAGCTTTTGATAAAGTCAATCATTGGATACTTTGTTTTAAGCTTAAAGAATATGGTATTCACGGTAATTTACTACGCTGGACTCAATCATATTTAAATAACAGAAGCCAATTGGTTAGCATTAAAGGTCATTTATCAAATCCACATAAAATTACTTCTGGAATCCCTCAAGGATCGCATTTAGGGCCCTTGTTTTTTGTAATATTTATAAATGACTTGATCAAGCAATTATCATGTCCATGCCTATTATATGCGGATGATCTTAAGATATATCGTACAATTTTAAATAACAATGACTGCCAAGATCTTCAAGACGACCTCACTCGTGTTGAAAAATGGTGTTCTGCTAACCGGATGTATCTCAATATAGAAAAATGCTCTGTCATTTCTTTCTCGACTAAAACACATAAAGTATATTTTTCATATACGCTCAGTGGTCTAACTTTAGAAAGAAAAACTGTTATTAGGGATCTAGGTGTGTATTTTGACGAAAAATTAACTTTTCACTCGCACTATGATTATGTTATCACCAAATGTAACCAGCTAGTTGGATTCATTTCACGTTCAACTAAGGATTTCAAAAACCAACATACAATCGTTTACCTCTTCTGTTCTCTCGTTCGAACAATACTTTAATATGCCTCAATAATCTGGTCTCCCTTTTACGCTGTGCATAGCGATAGAATAGAAAGAGTGCAGAAAAAAATGTTAAATATTCTCTATTATAGATTCCATCTTGGCCGCGAATACAGATCTTACATAAAAAGATTAGTGAAATTTAAAATTGACTCACTCAAATCACGACGTGAATGTAATGAACTACTTTGTTTATTTAAGATGTTAAATGGCTCAATTGACTGTCCAGACTTACTTTCCTTCATTCATTTTAACACTAGATACAAAACTCGTAATCCTTCGCCTAGACTCTTTTCCCTTCAAGTTTTTAAAAATAACACATCCTTTTATAATATAATCACAAGAATGTGCAGGCTTTATAATGAGATTGCAAGTACAAATACATCCCTTGATATTTTTAATTCCTCCTTCTTTAAATTTAAACGGGAAATTCGAGCTATTATTTGCACCAATACTTCTGGCATAATTACATAATAATTCAGTTACCTTACCACTGCATAACTAACATTATAATAAGTCATACTAACCCCTAGATATCTTGTCAATGTATGGAACATTATGTGCTCACATGTTTAGAGTCACAGCTTAGACCTGATAATTTATATAATATGAAATATGTAACTTTAGCTGTATCTTGTTTTGTGTGCCAAATAAATAAATAAATAAATAAATAAATAAATATACATATATATATATATATATATATATATATATATGTCGCAGAACGGCCTCGTTCTCACATCTTCTTTAGTTATTGCACGTTTAGTGGGCGTCATCAGGATAAAATGCGAGCATAAAACACAATAGCTACGGTTTATACACTTTTAATTTAGATTTGATCAACATTATGACATAGTTTAGACCGAGCAGCGGGTTCAGGGCACCCGCTCATACTTCCAGCTTCAATACTTTCTTTAAACTCTCAAAGGTCCAACTCGACCTGTTGCCACCAACCAAATGCGTCACAAAAACTCCTCAGTCTACCCAAGTAGATATTACTCAAAGTATAGAGGGCGCTGACCCCGCTCTGCCATATGCTCTGCTCTGATTGGTCGTTTATTAAATTACAATATTCATAACTTTTATTAGGTTAGAACGATCTTTAAGTTATAGAAACATTCAACAAATCAAATTAAATTACATTAAGAATTTTAGAAGTAATTAAAATGTAAACAAATGATATTGTGCGTTATACATCCAAATAATAATCCATCCAACTATAACTTCCCTCCGACATATATATATAAAGCTATAAAGCGACCTATTCGTATTGCTAAGAAAATATTGTTAAAATGATTTTTTTGTAATTATTTATTTTGTTGTACAATACAAAGCAGCAAAAGGCTGATTACGTTACCGTCCAGCAAGATAACGTATAATCAGCTTTTGGGCACGTTAGCCATAGATGACGGTAACCAAGAGTCTCTATTTTATTTATAATCCTAAGGGGTTATAAATAAAGTTAATAGCTAGTGTAGACAGACTTGTACACTGCTGCTTACTGATCGCCAAGGAGGAGCCGGAGCAAAAGTGGGAGCTCTGAGCCGTGGGCACCCTTAGGGCAGGGTTCTTATCCGCTGCTAGTGCCGTCAAGATGTGGCCATGCCGTTTTCTCCATGCTTCCATCTCTCCTCCCGTGGTGTATCTCATAAACAACCCTCTAAAGACTTTGAGAGATTAACAACGCTAGTATATGGTTCCCCCAGGAAACGGATAACGGACCGCCTGCCCAGGCACGCGGAGTTGATCTTGCTTCGGTTTTTTTTCTTCTTTTTTTTCATTTATTTTGGCATCAAACAGATATATACATTTCAACTTAAATTAACAGTTACATTTAATTTATACTTATAATCTAACAGCGCCTAAAAATTGTTCCATAAAAAGAAATAGTTTCTAAAAGTGAGACAGGAAAACAGTGAAAATGCACGTTACACAACTTTAAATTTAGAAAATTCAAAAAACATTTTAAAGGTTGATTACTGCAATATTTCATTTAGTTTAATTTTAAGTATATATAAAGGTATGTTAAATATGTCTAAGTCGACAAAATTGAGATTTTATGTATTGGTGCAACGAAAAAAGAAGCAATTGCGAGTGTAATTTTTGTGATAACGTGGGGGAGCAAAAAGAGGTAGTTTACAAGGGGGCGCACGGGTAGTCGAACATTAACAGAAAAATAAATTTTTGACAAAAGTTCAGGAGAGTCAACTAGAAAATTTAGAATTTTATATAAAAATACTATATCAAACATTTTACGCCTGTAATAAGTCTCTGTAGACTTGATAATTTATATCTATTCAAAGACACGTTTTCCCGTAGCCCTGGCATAAGGCGAAGTAAAGATCATCACGGGATTTTAATGGATATCTTCAGGGGTGGTGTTGGCACCCTAGGTTGGCGAATCCCACACTGGGGAGTGTTTAGGTAAAATATATTAACAGTAATAGTAATAAGATTAAAAAAGAAAAGAAAAAACTATATTCTCCATTTTACCCTAAAATGGACGAGAAGGCGAAAAAAAAGCCCGCACTACCCCATCGCGTTTCCCCCACGGTTGATAGTCCTCAAAGGATTTCACCTAGTTAAAAATAGTACATATGCTATTACGAAAAATATAATAAATCTATAATATATAGCTCTCATGACAATATTATCTCAGTGAACATCGTGAAAGGCGAAGCGACATTAACCCTGTATCAAGATAGTGTTTCAAATCGTACCCTCATCAAAAACAGAGGTCAACATACAGTACAAGCATAACTTAATTAAGACTTGATCCTTTAGTTTATAACTGGGTTAACAGCTAAATCATACAGGTACATAAGTGGGTACCAATGTCAACCCTTTATGAATGCTTAATAGTGTACAAAACGAGACAGATCCCGCATCTACCGCTATAGCTAGTGGTAGCCATGCGATTTCATTACTGTAAATTTTAAATTATTATAATAAATTTACAGTAACAGTATTAATAGTTAATTATAAATCCCTTTTTAATTTCGGTTATAAAGAATAATCAATCTTCTTCTTCTAAAAAAGAATAATTCTTCCATGCTATATATAAACTTTTGCCCACTGCTTCGCATGCCTTAATACAGAATTTGTCAATAAAATCATGTTTTTTTCTATCCCTTAGAAACAGAATAAAATGTTAAATGTATGAAAATTACCTTTTGCCACCCTGAACAGACGCGCCATCATGGTAATGTGACCTTAGTGAATCGTCAAAATAACACGACTGTATCGCCATGTATTTGATTTTAGTTTCTTTCCCTCTAGAGCGGTATTTTTTAGACGAAATATATCTTTTGACCATTTCGGCTCCCCCAACGACATGTATGCAAACTTTCCTGACGAGCGGTTGATTAATTAACATGTAACAGCGTAACAATCAAACTCACAGTTGCATATATAATATTGAGTTAAGATTTATTCCAAATTTTATGAGAATCGTTCATGCGCAAGACTGTGAAGAAGGCACACGCAGACATAAAAAAAAAATTCTACTGCGTGACCTTGGCAGAAGAATAATGATAATGGTATTGTAAAAAATGACTTTAAAAAGCTTCTTACATTACATGAATAGATGGTGCCACAGGTCCATTCTTCTTTCGCTATTTAAAACATCTATTTTTAGGGCCGCTTGGAAAAGGTTGCTTAAATTAATTTAAGAAACATAAAACGTATTTAACATCCTTAAATACAATTAGCGTCTTGCACAACGCAAATTTGCCGCTAAATATGTTTAAAGTCAATACGTTTTGTGTAAAACGTATTTAGATAGTTTAATATGATTAACTAATTTTATTTAAACGCGATCGTTATGCATGCGGCCCTTAAACCAAAGAATGACGCTCTCCAGTCATATTGGATTTAGAGATTTTTAGACTTAAGGTTTTGTTGCCGATTATCAACCCGAGCATTCTTCTTAGATGGAACTACATTTAGCTTTGTGTATTTGTAAGCGATCTGTTAAAATACTTGATCAAATTAGGCACAAATTCCTACAAGGGCGATCAAAGTAATTAAGTGTTTAGGCGTAACCACATTAAAGTAACAACGCTGTTGTATTTATTAACGCCTTATTGACTACCTGAATAATAAGTATAACATTCTAATAATGTAGGCACAATCGTTTTACGAGTATCAGATACTCCTGGAAATTTTTCTGGGTTTTGTTGAAAATTATGGTCACTGTTTTTATGAAAAAAAGGAAATGTTTTGCAGTGTTCTTTAATTTTCTAAAACTTATAAATTTCATAAAACAGCACCTGATATTGTTTTTTTAAAAGTTATAACTGTGTGTTTGTGTAAATAATCTCAACTTTTTAGTGAAATACAATTTACTGATCTTTTCCGTTGTTTGCCGTTAGTCATAGATACAACTAGACCCAGGCTAGGTTCTAGTTTGAAATTGATATATCGTAGTACGTCGCTTAGCCTTATGAGTTCATGCGCACTTAACGATAGTAAAACTCAAACGTGTAAGGCTGGGCTTACTTCAAACTTTATAAAAAGAAAGGAGAAAAGCGGCTTGGTTTGACGGCAGCACATATAACACTACCCAGTGCTTTTTTGTAGAATAGGGAAGTCCGCTTGTGAACTTACCAACGCGGGGGAAGTGCAATGAGGACGTGTAGGATTCGCCATGTTGGGTTGGTAATACCACTATGCACGTATGTGTATATATGTGTATTGGTGGGGTTGGTATAAACAAATGCGTGTTCTACAAAACTAAGATTATTTATTCATTCACATATGTACATTATATTATTACAATGAGTAACGCGACGCGGGTGGATGATGGAAGACAACAGCCACTCGGAGTGCGTCGCATGACATTCGATGCAATTCGCTGAATAGGCAGTGTCCCCACAACCACCTACAAAGAAATACTACGACCTCCAGAATCGGGGATAGCTATATAACTAATTAATTGTTGCCCACGGCTTCGCTCGCGTAAATTAAAAATAGTCATAGTTTTAGTAGTCAAAAAAGTTAAAAATGCCGAAACACATATGTTTATTTCTAAACATAACCAGGTGTCAGGTGTGGGGGCAGGTATTGCCCTAAATGAAAACACTGAGCAAGTTGACTGTATTTATTTGTATATAGGCGCCGCAAACAGCAACAGGTACATTCAGGCACAATGATTAAATACAAGCGGCACTGGTCACGATGTACTGGTGGTTCACACAAGATCCACGTAGTCACGTTGGCTGAAGTCTTCTGATGGTCGTTGATTTTCTTAGTGTTCCTTGTATTGCTTCTTCTTGTGTGTGTATATTCGACTGATGAACGCATACCGTAGGCTCGCTCCGCGCTTACTAAAGTACTACAAAAATGCAGACGCTTAGCAGCTAACGGAGCGAGCTACGTTTCCGCGGTAGGCGGGGCGTGGGCGCACGGGTTTTACGGGGGTGAGGTCAGCGGGGTGATTCTGTCCGCAACACCAGGTATATAAATTTTCGTGCCTCTTACTTTGATAATGTCGGAGTTTCATACAAACTTTCAACTCTTTCTTTCAGCTCCTTAGGGTTTGAATTTTCAAAAATCCTTTTATAGTGCGGACCTACAGAATAGAAAGACCTCGAGCATCTTCACGGTCGTAGCCCCAATAGACTGGGCTATTATTGATATGTCAGTCAGTCAGTGAGATGAAGTAATTATATGTGTATAGATTAAACATCATAGGCCAGTATTTTTCATTTCGTAACTCGTTATCTTCCTTCCATAATTTACTCTTCCACTTTCCTCAATTTGGGCTTTCTTTAAATTAATTCTTCCCCGCGTTCCACCGCGAATGGTGTTCAATATAAAAATCTACCAAGTTAGGCAGGTACACGATTTCACAAGGAACCCTCATTAATGCACGCATCCGTAAAGTGGCAAGTTTACCGGGGAACGTGGCGTCAGGTGCGTACGTAATAATTCTTCGCGCCCATAACGTAGCTCGCAGAGTGCGCACTCAACCAGACATGTCAATGGCATTAAAAAAGCGCTGCTGAAATAATCTAGTACATTAGAACAGACTAGTTTGCACATCCGAGTCACGTACTACATGTGGGAGATAAGTAAAGTCAAGAATACTTCTTTTTTAATACTTCGCATTTTAGTACTTTATTCAGTTTTTGATACGGCTTTTATGAAAGATCGTGTTCTATTCTTCACATTAGAAAAATGTTTATATGTGCATAAGGGAGTATTCTTCTTAATTTAATTTTATACTGGGATATGCCCGCGATTCCACGCTTGACTTGAAAAAACTGTATCGGAATAATTAGAGAAAAAAAATGTGCGTCTCGGGACGCCCGATAGAAGTGATAACTAAGCCTGCCTACCGCTGCCGTATGCATAAGAGAAAGGGAAGCTAGACATACTGGCGCTGTAACGCGTTACATAACGAAACGGTTTACCCTCCACTAAGAAGTTATCTCTTCGAAAGGATGTGTTATTTATAATTAACTGTAACATTGACAAGAATTACTCTAAAGTTGCAGCCATTTGCGCAAAAATAAAATAGAATAGAAAGACGTGTTATCTACATATTGACTACCTACAAGTATATATTAAAGCTTTGAAATTTTAATATGTAGCTTTGTGTATCTCAGTAATTAAAAAAATAAAAACTTCCTTTAAAAAAACCGACTTCAAAAACTAAAAAACTAAAATGTATAAAACAACTTATTTCTAAAGCTATTATTATTAATATATATTATCTAAAACATCTTAAAGTCGATGCTTAGTCATTTTCAAAATATTAGAGTAATTTTTATGATTTACTTTGCACCGACTTCAAGATGTTTTAGATAATATATATTAATAATAATAGCTTTAGAAATAAGTTATTTTATACATTTTAGTTTTTTAGTTTTTGAAGTCGGTTTTTTTAAACGAAGTTTTTATTTTTTATTTGTGACTTTTTAGTGTCTAGCTATGTATGGGTGGACTTACGAATGGTGCCGCGCTTCTTAAAAAATATAGGTCCCAAAAAACGAGAACAAAAAAATGTTCGTAAAATGAAAACTACTGGGCCAAACTATGTCAAATTTTTAGGGGGCTACATGGCAGCTATTCCGTGTCGAAGAAATAAAGAATCACGTAAATCGAATTATAAATCTCAGAGTAATCGGTGTACATATGGAACGAAAAGGAAATTTTCTTCATAAATTTTTTTCATAACATGAAAACTACTAGACCAAACTATGTAAAATTTTTAGGGGACCAATTGGAAGCTATTCCGCGTCGAACAAAAAAAGAATCACGTAAATCGAATCATAAATCACGGAGTAATCGGCGAACATACATAAAAAAAAGCAAAAAAAAAAAAAGATCCCGACGAATTGAGAACCCCCTCCTTTTTTCGAAGTCGGTTAAAAATGTTTTCATATATCAATAATGTAGATTCGAATTCTGTTCAACGATGTTATTCCGACCAACTTTGTATAAAAATATTTAAGCGCCACATGCTGACTTTGAAGAAGCGTCAAAGATATATTTGCTCCTGTTTCCCACGGAAATAAGCAAAGACGATGATGTCTACTTGTGACGAACCTGACAATCTACTTTCACCAATCTCTTCATACATACACATGTATTTGAGATAATGACATTTCCTTACATCGTAAAGAAATCTGGACATCGATATTATTGATGAGTGCAATCCGTCAAACCGCCGTATACTAACCGTTTTTCAGATATGTGAAACGTATTTATATTATTAAATATTTATGACAAGCGACTACATTAGATATATATGTTATGTCATATTTAAAACAGATTTATTTAGGAGCTAGTTTTATTGTGGATTATCTATTCTTTCTTTACCTCTGTAAGTCGTTAGGGGCGCACGCTTCCGCAAGTAGGTATTTATAAACGAACCAACTTGTTTACACCCGAGTTAGTCACCGATGTATCGTGTGATGTAAAATGAAGTGATTGTGGTTATACATTGGAAGTAATCGAATTATTAAACAATAACGCTTTAAGATTTCGTAGCAATTTTGCCAAGAAGGAATCGTCATGTTCGTTTGTCCATTGACGTACTAAGTGACGCTTATTAAAGTGATACAAAATTGGTAAATTGTACAAGAAGCACAGAAAACATGTCATCATTTTAAAAATAGAAACGCTGTTTATTTTCCAAAATACTATTAATTATTTATTAAAGACTTATAATTTGTTTCTCGTACAAACGCTTTCAGCGCAGCCTCAGAAATTAGAATACTTGTTATTTCGAAAAATGGAATAAAAACTAATATTTAATCAAGCTAAATTGCAGAGAAAATCCTAGCCGGCTGACACTCGCAATAAGATGATTACTAGAAAAGAAGTTAAGATAAAAAAAAAAACACGTATGAATCAACTGTTGAAATTTCCTTTCATAAATTTAGATCATATTCATAATAAATCCACTTCTAATCCCTCAATGGCAAAAGACGGCTAGAAGTGTATTAACAGCCACATAATCAAGCTTAACAATATTGCTATTACCAATGAAGTGATTTAGTATCAATAATACTTGTTTCAAGAAAGAATAATATTAGAATAGGGATACTGGGATACAAATTTTTATCCGTGCGGGAACGGAGAAAGAATACAATTTCCGGCGGTCGGGCGGCCTATCGTAAGAGGCGACAAAACAACCCACAGCCAGGTGGTAGGGCATTTACCCGACTGGATGGTTACCACTCCTGGTCTAGAGTATGTCGCCATAGCAACCTTGAGTTGTTCCGGCATTAGTGACCAGGTTCCAGCCTCCCTTAAGAGAGCAGAAGCGCATTCCTAGGCCCTTTGGTGTTACAAATGTCCATAGGCGACGGTAACCGCTTTCCATCAAGTGGGCCGTCTGCCTGTCTGCTGAACCCCTGCTATCAAAAAAAATTTATCTTCATTCGATAGTGACAATTTGCTATTCATACAAAATAAAAACATGTTCCAAAACATCAAAGTGTGCGTCAAATTGTATACCTTTTCTCTTTCTGTTGGGTATTTTTGGAGAGATAATGTTTTACAGATGTTGTTTTTGCGCGCTTCGCTGTTCAAGGACAGCATTTATCCGTGCAAGAACGGAGAAAGAATACAATTTCCTGCATGGCGGCCTAGTGGCCAGGTTCCAGTCTCCATTAAGAGATCAGCAGTGCATTTGTAGTTATTTGGTGTTGCAAGTGTCCATAAGCGATGGTAACCGCTTTCCATTAGGTAGCCCGTCTGCCTGTCTGCTGAACTCATGTAGTAAAAAAAGGGCAAAACTGAAATGTGTTTTACCTTTGAGATTATTAGTTGCTACATTACTGTTTTTAAAGTAGTTTTTATAATGCCTTAGAAGAAATTGCCAAAAGCGATCAGACCTCCTATTGTAATAATCTACAGAAAGTAAATTAATTTATTATTTACTTTAATTACTATAGTAATTGCAGCGATTATTGAACACCCAAAATCACTCCCGCCTTCCTCTAAGTTGCTGGTCAGCATGACGGGACAAGACATACTTAGGTTTACTTAAGTCGCGAATATACTTAGAAAAAAGTTAATAGTCACGCGGTGTTCTCAAGCCGTCATCCATATAAGAACTGACGGCTGGTATGGACGATGGGTTTACATCTTGAGTAGATAAGGCATACTTAGGTTTTGTAATATTATAATTATTAAGCCGGATATATCGTACACAGATCCCAAGTATACACGATTATGTTTTACGTATCACCAAATTTCAAAAGCATTAAGTTTTCATGTTTTTTATGTGTATTAGGAATAAGCCATTTTTAAGAGACATGTGATTTCATATTGGTGATTTACATTTTGGTAAAACTCAGCTAGAGTAGAACGCCCGAAGTTGGATGTGAAATTTTTATCTTAAAAAAATTAAAAAGTCCCTTAGGATACGTGTGCAAGTTGCTTGGGTGCAGTACTCAGGAATTATAGTGAATAAGAGCTTACTAAATCAAAGTTTCAAACTTATTAGTTTAATTCATGGTACATAGTATTCCTCTTAAACTCATACAATACCGTCAAGTTTTAATGTAACGCAGTGCCCGACTTTTAATTAAATTCGCACAAACACAAGCACTAGATATTCACTCAGCTTTTCAAATTAGGTAAATTTATAATGAGCCAGGGAGGTGACCTCGAGTCCGTGGCATTAAGTCACGTCCTGGGAGTCATAAATGACAGTGGATCTCCAACACCCATGTGCTGTGGTACTTAGGGTGTGCCTTGTTATTTAACAAATACTTACAGGGCCGGGTATAAGTGCACTGAATGGTTTGGAATAGTACTAATGACTTGTGTTTCTTTAATAGTATACAGAGCTATTGCGTTATGGGTTTGTCGTTATCATAAAGGTTTAACATGTTATATAATATAAGGTCGTTAAGTTGAATCAGAACTAAACATTGTCATGTCCTTATTAACAAAACAAATGGATAAGCTTAGTAGCTTAGCGAAATCTACATGGGATCCACACTTTTGAACTATGCAATGATTTTTTTTATGTTTGCTTATAGGCAAACTGGCAGACGGGTCCACTTGATGGTCCAATTCGAGAGATAGCTTAAAATATTTTGAAAGAAATTATTTTGAACCATATATTCAATGCCGAGGATGAACATAGGATACTTTTTAACCCGAAAAATGGAATATGTTTCCGGGATAAAAATACATTTATCTCTCTGTTAGTTATGCTTTTTCACAAAATATTGGACCGATTTGGCTGAAATTTGATATATATGTAATTTTAATACCGAGGCTAGACAAGTGATACTTCGGATAATGGGATAGATTTATGTAAAGGTTATCCCAGAAAGTAGGATAGGTTTTTTGCTATTTAGGTCATTTTAGTCATTTATTTAGTTTACAGATAGACTAGACTTCACACAGGCTACTACTTTTTATAGTAAAAATAAAAGTAGAACGGGTTAAAATAGGGGATGAAAGTTTGTATGGGAGACCAATCATTTCTCAAGTTTGTAGATATAAACACTCATCATCTATATAAAAATGTCAAAGTAACTCGGTCTATCTGTTAAGTTTTGACAGAAAAGCTACTGGAGTGTTGAGTTGGTTTTGCTATAATTTTGTGCATATGTAGTTTTAATACTGAAAATGGACATAGATACTTTTCATCCTGGGAGATGGCATAGTTTGCAATATAAAATGGAGTGAATCTTCCGGGAGCAAATAGCAATGACATAAAAATTTAATACAAAGTAACCAGTATTAATGCTTGCTCTTTAAACTAGAGACAGGAACTAGGGTTTGACCCGTGACGCAGGCGCGGGGAAACCTCTAGTAATTATTGTTTCTGAATATTATTTTATAAAGAATACCAGTTCACTGGGTAGCAATGACTAGTGTTAAAAGACATGTAAAGATATAATAGTTTCAACATCTATGCTACCACTCTATACTTGCTTATGTCATGTTCTGTTGTATGCTTTTTCGCGCTTATGTTTTTATAATAAATAAAACTATACTAATTAAATTAAAGTGTATTTAATAACAAAATATGGTGTCAGAAGATGGCTGACACGGACTTTAAAGTTCTGCTTCAGCAGCACAACAAAATTTTGAATATAATGCAGGAACAAATGGCTCTATAGCAAACTCAAGTGAAGAATATAGCGACTGGCTCTGAAAATGTGAAAAGCACTGTTAGTGTGCCCTGGCCGCTGCCGTTAGAAGTAGACGCAGGAGATCCATTTGAAAATATGGAATTCTTCGTTGGAAAAATTACTGTATTGCAACGGGTATGTCCAAATGGGGCTAAAAGCTGAAGTTGAAGCAGGGATCCTCCTAAATGCTATTGGCAATGCGGCAATGAAAAAATATTTAGATTTCAATTTAACTGAAAGTGACAAAAAGAGCGACGAAAATATTTTGAAAAAAATGCATGAAGCCATAGTCAAAAGATCCAATATCATATACTCAAGATATTTCTTCAATATGAGAAGTCAATTATCTTCTGAGAACTTCGATGACTATCTGCTTAGTTTGAGGAAACTAATTAAGCCTTGCAATTATGGTAATGTAGAGCAAGAAATTTTAAGAGATCGTATAGTCGTTGGTATAAAAGATGGACAAGTAACTAAAGAGCTCTTACGCAAAGAGGACCTAAATCTAGATGATGCTATTTATATATGTCGAGCAGCTGAAAGAGCATCGGCCCAAGTAGCGGATATGCAAAAAGAAGAAATTGTGAATTAAATTAAATCAAAAAGTGTTGCCATGAATACTCTTAGAAAATGTAAATTTTGTGGCGGTAATCACATATTTAAAAAAAATATTTGTCCAGCATGGGGTAAACGCTGTGAAGAATGTGGTGGAAGAAATCATTTCAAAAGAGTATGCAAGAAAAAAAAAACTATAAATGAGATAGAGGAAGAAAACTCTGATGACAGTATGTTAGTATCTGAAGTGAGAGCTAACAAATCTTCAGGTCATATGGAGGCACCGTTACTATTCAAAATTAATAATAAGTGGCTTGAGATATTCTGCACTCTAGATACAGGTGCGCAAGTTTGTGTTATGGGAATGGAGTATTATAAGAATATTACAGGTATTAAAAACCTTTCTTAGTTTAAGCCTTCTTCACATAAGTTGAAATGTTTCAATGGTTCATCTATTGCCAGTTATGGGGTAGCAACTATTGAATGCTCAAAGAAAAATAAACTATACAAAGTAAATTTTCACATTGTAGATGTGAAACATGAACCTCTACTTTCAGAAAAAGCCTGTGTTGCCCTTGGTTTTATTAAATACTGTGGTGCAATGAAAGTAGAGTTGGATCAAACAGAAGTTTACAAGATTATGCAAAAATATAGTGATGTGTGTGAAGGTTATGGTAAACTTCCTGGAGAAGTCTCACTGGAGTTGGATGACTCTATCCCTGCTCGAATTCAACCAGCTCGTCGTATTCCAATATGTTTAAGAGAGAAACTGAAGCAGGAACTTATTAAACTCGAAGCTGATGGTATTATCATAAAAGAAACTCAACATACACATTGGGTAAATAACATTTTAATTGTTAGTAGAGATTCTAAATTCAGAATATGTTTAGATTCTACTTCTGACACCATGTTTTGTTATTAAATACACTTTAATTTAATTAGTATAGTTTTATTTATTATAAAAACATAAGCGCGAAAAAGCATACAACAGAACATGACATAAGCAAGTATAGAGTGGTAGCATAGATGTTGAAACTATTATATCTTTACATGTCTTCTAACACTAGTCATAGCTACCCAGTGAACTGGTATTCTTTATTAAATAATATTCAGAAACAATAATTACTAGAGTTTTCCCCGCGCCTGCGTCACGGGTCAAACCCTAGTTCCTGTCTCTAGTTTAAAGAGCAAGCATTAATACTGGTTACTTTGTATAAAAATTTTCAATTATTATAATTTTGTAAGCAAGAGGTTTAATATTAATAATACATTGTGATAATTAACAAAACAATTATGTTATTATCAAAAGAAGCTAAACGAACCCTTACAAACCGACATGTTATTATAATTACCTCCAATTAATCTTCGTCTACATATTTGAAGTCGCTAACTCCTTTTACAGCCTTGTCTTGGCTATTCAGGAATACTTTTACTACTACGAGTACACAGAGTAAGTTCTCTCTCGCAGTTTTCTCTCTCTATTTGCACGACGTGTTGGCATGATTTTTTCTAATCGTCTTATAAATCTTGAAACACAATCTCAGCTGCTTCCTATAATGATAGAAAAACATAATCAATTTGAATTTTGATAAAATGTAATCCAACCAAAATGCAAAAGAAATTATTACGAAAATTTATTCATACCATATCGTAAATTTATGTCAATCGATTCCACATTGTGATAAAATAATCGCAGGTGTACAAATAAATAGTGAAGAATAAACATAAACATAACCCATCTGGTAGATGATAATTGCACAAAATTTCCACATATATCGTATATATGATATCCAAAATAGCGATTTCTTTATTAAGTTATACAAATATGAACACTAATACTTCTACAGGACACGCTTTATAGTGTGTGTGTTGAAACACATTAACCTTTAAATTATTTAATTTAATATAATTAAAATATATAAAAAAATTGCAACATTCATCAGAGATCTTCCACTCATCATCACCCGAGCGTTAAATCCCGTTTGCGTTCAGAGCTTTCACTCCGACGCCCATTGTTCGCTTTCCTACTTTTTCTACTCCACTTCGCGCGGTCTTCAGTATCCCCCGTTTTGAGACGATTGGTACGCATGTCATCCTTCACAACGTAAAGCCAACATTACAGAGATTAGAGATCTTCCACTAAAGCAGTTTAAAAAAACTTGTATGGGTGGCTGGTAGAGTAATGTTTTTAAAGTGCCCTATGATTTTATAAATTTGATACTTATGCGGATTGTTATACTTTTTTTACGTAGATATATATTTGTTTCATGTAGCTGTTTTAAATACGCTGTTACTTGACTAAATATAACTTCTATAATGACAAAAAAAAGATATATTTTGTTCTGTTATAAACTTTCTAAGTGTAAGTAACGCTCTAACATCTTTATATGATATTATAAAATTCTAAACATGCAGTGTTTGTACGTTAACGCTATTAAAAAAAACTGAAATAGACTAAATAAGCGATGGAGAACACGATGCTTTTTTTTAGGTATGTAAAAAAACGTAAAACGTAAAAACAAGTGGGCCGATTTCAATGCGGTTTTCTCTGATCGAAAGCTAATTCTTAGACATAAGCTCTGCGCTAATTGTTATCCCGGAATTCCGTGGTTTTTTTTTCTGGGAATTATTAAAAATAGCTAGATTAAAAAAACGAATTCCAATGTGTTTTTTTTCTGATGGTTAGCAAATTTAATATAATAAAAAATGTGATATTTTTGTCCCACGAATTGTTCCGGGATTTTATGGTTGCTCGGGTGCATAAAAATTATCTCATTCCAGCACAGCTTTCACTGAAACGATATTTACTTTTTTTTAAATGTTGTGGTACTTTGTGTCCTGGGAGTCCCGTGGAAATTTCAAATCAAGCGTGAACGAAGTTGCAGGCATATCCTAGTTTTGAAATAATTATATTGAAACATCAAAAAATGTTTTTATCATTACTCAGGTAATTATAGAACTTTTATATATAAAATAATTACTTTTACAATTGTTATATCGAGTCCTTTTTCCTGCAAATATGTTATTTTAGGTATTTTTCTGATACGTCATTCGCTTACTCCTCGGTGTCACTGGAACCTGTGATTTGTTTACCCAAGTTTCTGTTTCATTATTTACGCTTAACGAGTTTTATTAACAACCTTATAAAGATTTACGATCAAACAAGTTTGATCAGTGATTAGAGGATTATTGGATGGGAAAATTTAGTAAAATTTAGTACTGGTATCTTTGTTTATTATACGATTTATTTTAAAAAGTACCTAACAGCATTTATTTTACAGATTCGTTTTGTCGCAAATATTATTTAGATTGGTTAGAGATAGCAGGTTACTTTTGAGACTTTTTGTCGACCATTATCTCGAATTTAGTCGTAATTATTGTTCCCAATGATAATGAGTCTAACACCACCGCTCCCGTCGTGCACCCGTCCCGCTCCAGTCCCGCTGCCGTCCCGCTTCCGACCCGCTCTTGCTACTAACACTGACTGACTCCTGCCCTTACGTATAATCAATATCTATTAAAATGAATACATAATAATAAATGTCAATACTGTCACAGATGTAGTAATATTTGCATTGTGCACTGCCCTTTTTTTAATATGAATTATTTGAAACAGTCACACTTGAAATGATAATTATATAGATGACTATTTCAAACAATTTTACATGACGATAGCAACTTAATTAGTCTTAAAATTAACACTTGTGAAATGAATCTAAATTAACAAATTTATATCACACTATAAATTTTATCCTTAATCCCTGTCGGCTATTGATGTGTTACATTTAGGCCTTAGTGTGCGTTTTACAGAGGACGCAATTTCTTTTTTGATGTGTTTTGTTCTTTTTTGTTGTTTTTGGGGGGGTTTAGTATAAGCTTAAGTTCAAGTTTGTGGGGTCGCCCACGCCCGTTCCATTTTCACGGAAAAATACGGAGCATAGGATACTTTTTATCCCGAAAAATGGGGATTCTGGGATAAAAACATATTTATCTCTCAATTTGTTATTCTTTTGAGGAAAAAATAATGGACCCGTTTGGATGAAATTCGGTATATATGTAATTTAATACCAAGGGTGGACATGGATACTGTTCGACCCGGGAGATGGGATAGAAAGAAAGAAAGAAAAGAAAGAAAAATATTTATTTCAAATTGCGACTTACACATTACATACACAATAAATAAAATGACAATAAAAGAAAGCCGCAATATATGAAATGAGGTTGGCACTCAGTCTTTCGCTGTGCCGAAACATGTTTCGACACAACACTGGTTTTCAGTGCCCACCTCCATGACCTCATATATCCCAAGACCCACTTTGTAGATAACCTAGTACATTCAAAAAACAATATATATATAACAATTATACAATAAGATAGTCTAGCAAAACAACAAAATACTAAATAAAAATAATACCTATAACTAAATCACTAACATTTAAATTATTCAACAAACTCTAAACAACTATGAAATACATTAATTAATTACTGCCCTCAGGTAAGTAAAATGACATGTACCATTTATATATAAGGAGATCAAATAAACTATAAAAGACATCGGAATTAAATTAACTAAAAAAAAAAAAAAAAAAAAGTGTACGTAATCATGATATTAAGTAATAAAATATTAAGAAAAATAAAAAATCAATTCTTAGATATATCTAGGGTCTTCTTTCTGTAACTGTATTAAATATCTTTTATAGTGCAATTTGAAGGTAAAAATTGATTTCAGGTCTCTAATTGGAGGAGGAATGTCGTTCCAGCATTGCGTAGCCGCATGTTTAAAACAACCTCTAAAAGCAACCGTTCTATGCTTAGCTGTAATTAATGGCCTGGTAACAGATCGAATAGTATATTCAAACTTAGTTTGCCTCCAATCAATTTTATTATATAAATATGAAGGTTTGTGGCTGGAAATCACTCCAAATAGAAGGCAGGACAAATGTAGTCTTCTTCTTGCTGCCATTTTTAATATGTTATTTTTATTTAGAAATGGAGTAATATGGCTTCTATGAGGGATTTGGAAACAGTACCGTGCACAAGCATTTTGAATACGTTGGATCAGGTGTTCAGTCCTTTTTAGAAGAGAAGGCCCATACACAGTATCACAGTAGTTAAGCTTAGATAAAATTAGACTTTCCGTAATACGTACTCTCACATCCTCATTAATGTACTGTCTAATTCCATACAAAATCTTAAGTCTATAGAAACAGTTTCTCATAACATTATTAACATGTTTCTCAAAACGAAGCTCAGAATCTAGAGTGAGTCCTAAGCTGTAAGCAGTATCAACCATTTCTATTGGCTCATGTCTAATTTTAATAATCGGGTTAGATTCTTTAATCATTTTTACATGTTGACGACTTCCAAGTACTAAATATTTTGACTTTGCTGGATTCAATACTAGACAATTTGCATCAGACCATTCAGCAATTCTTCCTAGATCACTGTTCATATCCTCCACTGCCTTATCTTCTTCCTTCGGATTGAAGTGTATATACAATTGTATGTCATCCGCGTACATGTGAAATTTACAATTTTGAATACAACTTGTAAGATCGGCAGTATAAAGAATGAACAACAGTGGTCCCAATATTGAACCCTGTGGAACCCCTCTTGCCAGATTCAAAGGCGTAGATGAAGTGTACGTTCCATTAGACTTTTGTAATTCCACTTGTTGTGTTCTGTTTGTTAAATAACTGTGAAACCATTTGATAGTATCCGTTGTGAATCCATAAAAAGCCATCTTAGATAATAATAAGGATGTGTTGATAGCGTCAAATGCTCGAGAATAATCCAGCAAAACAAGTACAGAGACCTGTCCCTGATCACGAGCCTCAGTTATATTACCTACTACGTCACATAGTGCACTTGCTGTGCCATGCTTCTTTCTAAATCCAGACTGTAAATCGGGTAGAATGTTACTCGTCTCCAGATATTCAATGACCTGTAAATAAATGACCCTTTCTAAAACCTTAGAGAGACATGGCAATATACTAACTGGGCGCAGATCCCTATTGTTTACTGGGTTATTTTTCTTTGGAAGAGGGCGAACAATAGCTCGTCGCCACATATCTGGAAATGTTTTCGATTCAATTGAAAGATTAATTATATAAGTTATTGTTTTGAGTGCATTAGGCATTATTGATTTAATCATATCTATGTTAATTCCATCTATTCCAAACGCCTTAGACTTTAAAGAATTTACGATTTTTAAAATTTTGTCTGTTGTAGTTTTTTGCAAAGAAAAATTGCCTGCTCTGTACCGATGAAATTCAAAAAATGTTAGCTGACGTATGTTAACATTATTTTCCCCAGGAACCTCCAAAAAAGACTTTTTTGGACTCAGTTTGCGATATGAAATAAAGTGAACCTTCCGGGAGTAAATACATAAAAATGTAATACAATGTAACCTGTATTAACGCCTGCTCTTTAAGCAAGAGGTACGCGGGGTAAATTCTAGTGTGTACATAAGAGTGAGAGAATTCGTTTGGATATGTAGCCAAATAACTTTAAGTAGATTATTTTGGATAATAAAAAACTTCGAAGCTGTGAATGAATATGACAGATCATTACTTTTCAATTCACATATTAATCAAGAATAGTCATATTTACTTTTAGCAAAATAAGCCGTGGTAAATTCGATTATATATTTTTTCTATCATAATGTTTCTACATGGAATTTCAGATAAGAAAATGAAACAATGACATGATAAGACTAAGTGGAATCTCTTTGAAGGTAAACGACGTATTTGTTATTAAAACCTGGAATGACGGCGACACAACCAACCGCGTCTGCTTTTTAGCTACCCTCATGTTGCGTGCTCACTATTGGACAAGGGTAAATCCCAAATTTTACCACTGACTACGTTTTTGTGTGAAATATAATCAAGAATTCAACTGATTTTTTTTATTAATAATATTTTTTATAGGTTATGAAAAATAAACAGGCAATTCAGCGTATTCTCTAAAGTTATTAGACTTGTCCATGCAGCTTTGTTTGCATGATCGGCTTATTTACAATCGGTCTTATTATATTTGGAACCTGTACGCCGCGGACAATATCCTATTTTCTAGTAGGTATAAAAGATTTTTTGTTGCTTCTCTTTAGCAAATATTATAAATTTTAGAGTGTTTTTCTTTTGATGTTTATTCTATCCCTTCTTCATTGTTTTGGAGTTGAACCGATCATGATGAAGTGTGTATAATAAAAATAATATAACATTGTCGATAAAGTAAATGAACATAAAATAATTTTTCTTTCGAAAAATTGCATAGTATATGCAGGATACCTACTGTTACGAGTGCGAGATTCGAGTTAAAATGCCGTTAGAATTACTATAAAGTTTATTAGAACTATACAAACACGTATAACACAGGTACAAATATAACCGAACACAACCAGTCCAAACGTAATGCAGAAAGTCGTAATTCAATAAAACGCGCCAAGTCCGTCACTTATTAGATTCCCGATTGTAGTACACACGCTTCGGTTGTGGTACTTGTGGTTCTCGCTCGACTGCCGCCCCCTCCATCAGGTCGTCGTTTTATACTGCACAAATGCAATGTCCCCGTATCTAAGTCGAATTAGTCCACCACACCCAGCTAAGGACTCGGCCGCCAACTGCCATAAAAGAGTACAATAAAACAATGGGCTGTTTTCTAATCACAAATTTTAAACAAAAGTAAACAAAAGGAGACGATCATAAAAGAGTTACAACTAGTTTAAATGCCGGCAGGTAATAAAATGTGTTTTGTTTCAAATATGCAGGTGGACTATGTTTTTCTCGGGACCTTAATTGTATTACCAATATTAACCTACATATTATATGTTACACTAGAGAAACTACCTGGAAAACTCTAATACAAACGATTACCCAAATATTTTTCAGTAGTAACGTAAACTTTATGGCACGATCGATTGTGCGTTCCTTGCATGTAAAAGATTAATAAAAAGCCTCTGCTTAAAATTATAAAGATTTTTCTTTTTTTTAAATCAGAAAAATATAATTACGAATGTTTTCGTTGAATTTAACAAACGTACGTTAATAATAATAGTTTGTGTACCCGCAGGGGGGCTTTGTGGCGAAGCCTTAGGTGAGTGGCGACACCTCGTATCTGACTCCGGGGGCCAAGACAAGGCCCCCGCCTCCGTGCTTGCCTTAACCAGCCGGCACGGAGTGGAGATCGCTAGAGCTAAGACTCAAGCTCCAGGGGTGGAAGTGATAAATGGCCTAACGTCGGAAGTAGCTTCGGTGAACCTGCAGCCCACCTCTCTACACCCCTTAGCCACTCACACCCAGGTTGCCCCTGCCTTTTATGGCATTTTTAGGGGCCCATGCAGGGAGTGGCGAGTCCCCATCTGCCCATTTTTCCCTGTTCCCTCAAAATTGCGACGGGCAGACGCCATAGTCCCCATATTCCCAGACCGCCAGTACCACTAACAGTTCACCCCAATAGCCCGGTACTTTTTGTCCTCATTTCCCACAATAGTCCTACACTGGCCGGGGCTTGTTCTTGGGTACATTATTATATGGTGTAGACAGGGATAATCGGCGGTCAGTGTCACGCCACATATTTACATTAAATTTCGACGGGTCCTACGTAGACGTTCGACGAACGTTTTAAAGGTTTAAACGGTTGTAACTCTAACATAGTTCAACGTTTTTTTTTCGAAATTTGGAAATGTTATATATGAACATGTTTAAAAAAAGACTGCATACTTATTTTTGTATATTTTTTTGTAGTTTAGAAATTAGCTTCACTTGCATTTACCTATATGGTTTTCCTTAAAGTGTTTTAACACGAAAAGCAGTGTAAGTGACCACTTGTACCAGTTTACAGTGTTTTAGATTTTTTGAAAATTAAGGAAAATAGAAAATATTACAATATCTAACATGTTTTATTTTTGTGAATATTGGTGAGCTACTGAAGCTTATTATAGATTTAAGATATTTTTAATAACTTTTGTCACTTGCACCAATTTACAAAGTAGTGCAATTTACATGTGCCAGTTACACCTGTAATGCTCTAGTAAAAGATTAAACTAAATTTGCAGTTAAATAAAACAAATGTATTAAAATAAATAATCAAATACAACGATTTATTCTAAATTAAAATAAAACTCAATGGCTTTATCACCAAAAAAAAAAACAAATATCTTCTTATCAAATTATTCTTTTTTTCATAATAATCAAAATCTAAAAAATAAAGTATTTCTTTACCTACGAGCGTACATTACCTGTATTATTAGTAATCTCTAGTTTATTACTTATTCACTGAATACTTCAGTCTTTCATCCTTATGAGAATAAAATATCTTATCTAATGGTAACTAAATTAAGTATCACATTCGAATTTAAAGAGTAAGGATTGCACAATTAAATAAAATTATTCAGTTAGATATATCTTCAGTAGTATTCTTTGAGATAACTTTCAAATTATTATAATATGAATGGTATTGTTCAGGAATCACGTTGGATTTGCAAAGATCTTGTAGATCTTTGAACTTGTTTTTATCTATAGGTAATAAGCTACTGTAAGCTACACTTAAGCCAGCAAATTTTTTCGCCAAGTTTTGTATACTGGTCCGTGTATTACTTCTCAGACATTGGATTGTTTTGTAGGCGCTTTCTTCAAAAGCATTTTTATAATTAATCAAGAATAAATCTTTGGCTTGAACATTAACCTCGCAAATTTTACTCCACATGACAAGTTCCCCAGTGGATTTTTTTTTCCAATTATCAAAAAAGGCAAGGCAAGATTTAAAATCGAAGACGTGAGATTGAGTAATTTCTTTTACAATGTATGGTTTTGCATTAGCCGTTGCCATTTTGAAAGCCAAAGTCCATTGATCTGGAGTATAAATCAAAACATTTCTAGTTTTTCTTTCAATTACAGAGTGAATACTGTCACCCTCGTTTTGGGTGTGACCAACAACAAGAAATCTATGAGTAATATCCACGTTAAATTTCCAAGAGCAGTACATATACATAAGAAAAATAATTCTGTTTCTATTCTGTCCTCCACAATTGTCCGACCAGAATATAAAGGATTTAACTCCTTCCTTTACCTTCATACAAATAAAATCATAAACACAGCTGGCTATTTCATTTGCTCCTTTTCTTGCAGTCTGTTCATCCCAACAATAACAATATCCTTGCAGATCAGCCATGTCAAACGGAGTAAAGTTGTGAAAATGCAATTTTCTTTTGTAGTAAAATGTACTAACGTTTCCATGTGGTAAGTTTTGTGTTTTTTGCAAATCGAAAGTAACAGCCACTACAGTTTTATCGTCTTTTGATAATTGTTTATCAATTTCTTTCAACTGCCGAGCTTTATCTTTTTCGGCCAGATGCCAATCGTGTTTTGATTTTTGTTCATCTGTAGGATTTTGTAAGTTTTCAAATGCGTGACAAAACTCGCATTTATCCTTTTTCGGTATATGAAACGAGAGGTTGAAGTTTTTATTAACAATGTCTCTATATTGTCGCAACGTTTCAACCCTGCAATTTTGAGGAATCTCTTCTTTATCACACCATTCTTTGTAAAAATTAAACATTCGGAAAAAACTCAATGACCCGTCTAAGTAAATTTTACTCGTTTCCTTTCTTGTATAGTGAGACTCTACAGGTTGGAACATATTTACATGAGAACACACACTTTCTTTGGCAGTTTGAGGTATCTTTACTGGGTGGTTTGTATGTTTTCCCCTACGATCTTCTGCTACTACCCCAAAACCTTGATCGAATTTGTCTAATGCCGTTTTTACAAAATTATAACTTATAGACAATGTGTTCAAGAACATAGTCTTACAGACATAAACTATTTCGATGTTACTACTGCCTTCTGATACCGGAATTGAATATCGCAGAGTGCATTTTCTTTGAGAATTTTCAGTAACTACCCTCTTCTTTTCTAGCTTCGAAACATATTTTGTAATAAAATCCCACTGTCGAGTATGATCGCCTAGCTCCCAGAAGTTTTTAAATGTCTGATATCTTGCAGTCTCTTTTATTTTTTCAAAACATTTTCTTGGGCATTTGCAAGCAGCTTTCATTTCTTTTTTTTCATGTGTTTTTCCAGTACGACTCATATATTCTAAGCCTCTGTTCAAATTGTATTTTCGTTTATTATCTAACCACTTGTTTTGGAATCTCTCTCGCAATCTGCCTGCGTCTTTATTTTTTTGGCTTTTCCTCTTTATGTTTACTGGACTACTTAACGGTGTATCAGTGTAATCGGAATCGATGTGTGAAAAAGTATCAATCTCACGTTCAGTTTGTGGACAGGTTGATGAAAAAGAAACTGATGGTGAAGGCATGGGTGTTATGCTCTCAATTTCATCTTGACAAAAGTTCTTCGGCTTAGACACAATCAACTCAGAAATAGGCGCAAGTAAAGGCTGCGGCTCTCTTTCTTGTACATTATGCACAATCGCAGTTACTGTCTGGACGTTAGAACAGCTAGTACAACTATCGAAATCTGACGGTATATTTGATAAATTTCTATACAAATTTTCCACCGATGGCGTTACATCGAATATGTCATCTGAATCGCTGAAGTCGATAACTTGATTGATGAATGACATCTCTTCAGCTACCAATGATGCACTTGGAGGTAGAGGAGAGTCTAAAAGATAAATATTAAAAATGTACTTAATAGCGAATAAAATGTACCTGCTCGTTATTATAAGTGAATTATCTGTTTTAATTTAATCCTATTTACCCGTTGAGTATCCAAATTAGTAGTTTAAAAACTATTTAAGTAAGTATTTTATAATAGCGGGAAATTAAAAAGATAGACGAATCGACGTATACTAATTAATATAAGTGTAAAGTTGGTCGAAATATGATACAAAAATTAAAAAATAATAATTCACCTATATAAAAAGAATCATTACCTGGCTTAGCTGTAAAATTTTCAGTCGAAAAATTTAATTTATCGTTTATATCGGTTGGTTCCTTAGCTCGAGACATATTCAAATTTAAATCTAATTCTTTACATGGACTTCGTTTTTGAACTGAAGTCGATTCTAAAAATATAAATAGAATAATATTAAAACATAATTTGAAAAATGTAATTAAAAAATAACAATAATAATAACAGAATTTCACTTAAACCTCTATACACGGGTATAAACAACAATAATACGAACATTGTCTACTGGTTTAAGTGAAAATATACTAAAAATGTACATAATTTGATTTAACAAAATTATTATTATCAATTAAATAAAAGTAAAAGATATAATTACAGTACTCAAAATGTTAAATTGATTCTTACCATCGTAACTTTCGGGCGTGTTTGATTTGCTGCGTTTATTTTCTAATAAATTTATCATTAATTGACCCCGTGACCACTTCATGTTCGTATATTACTGTCACTTTTATCAAATAGAAACAAAGACTAGAACATTTTTACCCATTAAACACATAAACAAAAACTTTTTGCAGTTGTACTAGTGTCGCACGTGCACCCTGTAACGTCGCCGCGCGCATGCTGGTGCAAATACCACTTGCACTCGTGCGCCGCGCGGCTCGTGACTACCTACACTGGTGCAAAGCACTTACACCAGCGTTGACAGTCGTTTGGCTTAAAACAGCGTCACTTGCACCAGGATACAAGTTTGTATCTTCGAAATTAATTGATATTTATTTTTTTTTATTTCAGGATATGAAAATATAAGTTATTTTAGAGCGGTTCATGCAAAAAAACTGTTTTCGTCATTTTGTCGGTTGCATTAGTCTACGTAGGACCCGTCGATTTGTCAAGGGGCCTCTACGTGTTGGCCTCCACATGGCCCCACGCAAGCCCTCCAAAAGTCCGAGCCATTTTTATGGCCCGTGGTCTTGAAAGACATACATATATAGTTTGTGTAATAACCATAACATACATTTCGCGTTTAGTTGAAATTTAGTTTCGCATAGTGGCAAGATCGCCTCCAGACACATTTCGTATGTATGACAATAGTTGCAAGGATATTTGGTAACAAAGGAAGTTCCTACTACAACTCCCAGGCAAGCCTGAAATCGCGTGTTATTACTTTGGTTCAAACGTTGCGAACGTAAGCCGGTTCAAACAGAACGCAACATTTCATATTTGTTTACATTGCATAATCAGATTATATGTTGTTGTGTACATTAGTTACTTAGTGTGTGTGCGTATCGTACTAATATGTATAGGTATTATAAATATGGAAATGACGTGTAAAAGTTTAACCACAATTTTGTTATCAAGCAAATCAAGCAATAGTAAAAAGAATTCGTCGAAACTCGAGTCTCAAATTACGTGGACCTGAATCTTTTCTAATCTAATGCAAATATGCATATTTTTTTTATTAACAAATCTACGGACTCGAGTTCCGTACCCTTTTTACAATTTCATTACTATTAAAGTTTTTTGAGTACATACACGCTTATTGTTTATTTTTGTTACTGTGTGTGACATTAATTTTGTGATTTTTATGTTGTATTGTGTACCTTAAGAATAACTTATAATATTATTTTTCTAATTTTTATTTTTCTAATTTTAATACTGAACTTATACTAATGTAGAGTGTATCTGTTACATGCTGGTGTTGTGAGAAAGTGCATGTGCAGTGTGTGCCTTATGTCTCTACCTATATATATATATTATCTTAACTAGTGCCATTTTCCTTTCTGTGCCTAATATCTATATTGTATTTCATTATTATTATTGAATGAGTTCAGTAGTCAGGCAGATGGCCCCCCTGACGAGAAGCGGCTACCGTCACCTATGGACATTTGTAACACCAAAGGTGCTACCAATGTGCTGCCGCTTTCTAAATGGAGCCTGGAACTTGACCACTAATGTCGGGGCACAACTTAAGGTTGCTATAGAGGCATGCTGTAGAGCAGGGGTGGTAGCCATCCAGACGAGGAAACATCCTACCAACTGGCATTGTTATGATGAAAAAAAATAAACTTTGTTACCATGAATTGGGTAAATTCCACATGCTTATTAAAGTAAATACTTACATTATTTACATAACTAAAACAGTCGCTAAAATTCCTTCCTATCTTCTTACTTTGATTGACTATAAAATATGACCATAGTAATCATTTGAAATATTGTTTAAATTTAATTAATGCGTTTTTTGAATCCTTAGTCCTTTTCCTTCCTACTAATATTATAAACGCAAAAGTTTGTAAGAATGTATGTTTGTTACTCTTTCACGCAAAAAATAGTGAATGGATTTTGATGAAATTTCACAACAATAAACCGTGAGGCACAGATAGTATATAATAATATCACTACTAAAACTAGTGGAAAATCTATGAGACCGAAAAGTTTTGTAACATATTAACATAAAAAGTGTTTCAATTAATTTGACTACCATCAATTCTATTATACAACATTTTCGCCATTTCGCAACGCAATCATACAGGTTACCATTGACAAGAGTGTTGTCACACTTTAAACATTTATGTTTACACTTTTTTGGATGTTCTAATGATTATTTATTTTTCAAAAGCTATCGTGTATTTCGTGATTACGTGATATCACCATGACAGGAAAGTTTTTATGACATTTGTCAAAATTGATCTTAAAGTGCAGGACGTTATGCGTCTACTGATATCGTATAAAAAGTCAAGTAAAAAAATGTCAAGTATACAATCCTTAGTATGTGTCGACGATGACAACAACGATGTGCGAAACTCACCGACCCGTCTAGAGAAGCGATAAGAACATTCGTATAATTTGATGTCTCGTAGATAAAATAATGAAAACCGTTAAATCCATAACAAGGACGGTGTTGGAGTGAGACGACTGTAGTTTATGTATAAAGTTATGTATTATTATTTTATTTTGATTTTACTTATGTTTAGTTTTAAAGCTAAACATAAGTAAAATCTAACAGCCTTAAGTTGGTAAGAAAAAATGTTATAGCGTTTGTCTTTCATTAAAAGTAGGACCCCCGTAGAGCCGGTAAGTGAGGCCGGGCTGCAGGCAGGACGCAACCTGCAGTCCGGGACTCCATGGCAATGAGACCGAGCTATAGACGTGCAGAACGCAGCCTGGAACCCGGGACTCAAAAGGGTAGTGGGAATCGGGCTCCAGAGATGCAGAACGCAACCTGAAGCCCAGGACCCGTGAGGTAATGCCTGCACTCCTGCCTACTCCATTAGCGAGTAGGCCATATTGTAAGTGTAGGTAAACGGTGTATATTTATAGTAGTGAAGTGGGGGACGAGGAAAATGCCCGTCACCACGGCTCACATGCTTAAGCCATGGGTCATAGCAATGCAAGGACCCTCTGGATAGGCTAGGATCTATGGTATACTGAAATTAGTTATAAGAATAAGATAAAATAAGGCTTGGCTTATGTAAAATTGAAAAAATAATGTTAAGGGGGTGTTACAACGAAGGGAGATCGGGGGGGGGGGGGAGATCGCTTATAAACGTAGAGCGCTTTGTAAGGCGATTTGTGGTTCGTTACAAGCAGCAGTTCGCGCTAAGCTGTCAACAAGAGAAAGAAGCTCCCTCCCACCTACGCCTACAAAGTTGGAGGTCTCCCGCTGTATCATTTCTGGTGGCTTTATTTTGGAATCCCCAGTATTATATATCCCCAGTACCAGCGAAAAGATCTACAGTTCACTCGCATTTCCAACAGTATGACAGGAAAAACGTTGATCATGTTTCTCTTCTACACCATAAACAAACTTTTGTTGACTCTTTACGTAGACAGTGCGAATATGACGGTATACATAATGTAGGAATGAAAACCATAACTTAAATCTAGACAATTTAACACAATATCGCACCGTTGGTAGAAGAAAGTCGCAAGTGAAATTACTTTAAATTTTTTTATTTCACTACTCGATAAAGGACATTATGACACATATGCTCAACAAGTTTGAAAAAAATATCCCAATAAATGACGGAGATTCGCAAATTTAGCGAAATGCTAAGAATTTAAATATTCACTGTATAAATTACGTAAGTTTTGTTTATACTAGGTCATTTATGAAATTTTCGCTATCAATAAAAGCTTATTATTACTTACTTACTTACTTATACGCCATAGAATTGAAATATACGTGCATAAACTAACTTACATACTTTTGTCACGATATTTGTTAAATAGATAAACGCGCAAGTCTAGTTACGTATTTCTTCTACTAAGTTTTTATCTTTATTTTTTTAAGTGAACACAATTATTATTGTGTTTACTTAATTAATTAATCTGGTCGGCAAGAATACGTGAGTAAAATTACGATGCTGTGATCCGTGTAAATACCGTAGCAACAAAGTGGTTACTTTACATATTCTTAAAAGCCATAATACCATGACCGGGATTAAAGACGTAACGCATTAATTTTAAATTATCTCGAAAGCTACTCAATATTATTTTAAATTAAATAGACAGGTATCTGCAGATTAATTTTGTCTATGAAGTCTCCTAAAAACACATTTATCTATGTTTTACAATTTCTCCACAAAACAGTTTTTTTACGTTCCTGTAAAGTTCATGTTTCTCACTTGCATCCTTTTTCTACGAATGGTGCGATATGCATTACTATTACTTTATGCAGTATTCTATATAGAATTAATTTATGCAGTCGGAATACTAATCGTAGGGAACAGGATAAGGGAAGGTGGAAATGCTCAGAGTATGGCTTTGACAGATGATTGCTGTCAATCGTAGCGTGCTGCCACAGTGACAGTTTTGTTACAAGTGACTACTTATAACAAGACTTTGCTTACAGGTCGGTGGACAGTGTCGTCCAATTATCACATTGTAATAATTATATACCTTCTAACCAATCTACTGACGGATTAACTGCTGCGACAGCAGACAACAGCCACGCCTGGTCGCGCGGTTTGGAATAGCTTGATCTAGACATGTCACACACAATGGCGTATACACCAGGAAGTACATTAACAACTTAACACAAACCACTACTCTTATCAAAATGAAAAACAATGTATATTTTAACGTATAATATATTAATTTAATATGTATTCTAACTATAGTCTATATAGCTGCATCGCAGGCAATAACATGATAATCCCATCAACATTATTGTTGAATATTCGAATAGTTTTGGCCAATAATAAGCAGTTAATTTTTCAAGTTTTCTTCATCTATCAATGCCTTTCAGTCAGTACGTAATTGAGAGGAATAAATATGTATCCTTTAACAATAAAGGGAATTTATAAAGTAAGAGTACATTCCCGCGAGACTCAGTTGAAACATTTCATTGTACTTTTTGTTACACATTCGTATGCTGATATCGGGGCCCTAATAAAAATAAATGGGATCTGCCCGATCTGAATATTAGGATACAAATTCAAGCGGAACAAATAGATCTCTATGGATGGCAATAAAGTATGCTTAAATTTGTGAAATGTTCCTTTATCAGTTTTTTAAATCTCTTGAGCAATTTTTGTACATCCAAAAATTATAAGTTAATAAAACTACGTTTTAACGGTTTTAAGCGCGGTAATTTATTTGATTTTGGTTTATCCGACGTTTCGGCCGCTTTTCAGAGGCCGTGGTCACGGAAGACAAAGATGACATTTGTCAAACGTGTATTGTCAAAGTTTTTATTCAGACTACCGCCAACTTGTTCATTTTAATTATTTAGTTTTAAATTTTGTTTATGGATATTATTTAGATTAGGCTCCCATAGAGTAAATAATATCCATAAACAAAATTTAAAACTAAATAATTAAAATGAACAAGTTGGCGGTAGGATGAATAAAAACTTTGACAATACACGTTTGACAAATGTCATCTTTGTCTTCCGTGACCACGGCCACTGAAAAGCGGCCGAAACGTCGGATAAACCAAAATCAAATAAATTACAACGCTTAAAACCGTTAAAACGTAGTTTTATTATGTGTACAAGTCGCGAAAACTTAAGAAAATATTAATTATAAGTTATATTAAAAAGGTTTATCTATCTTAGGAAAATGGAAGGCAAACGTATACGTCACGTTTAACTAAGATGTATAGGCCGGTTCCAAACATTGTTAATCTTGACGTATAAGTATTCCCGTTGTGAATCTTGACATACAAGTTTTATTATCGTTAATTTTGACATCCAAGTTTTCTCATCGTTAATCTTGACATACAAGTTTTCTCATCGTGAATGCTGACTTACATGTTTAGTTATGGCTAATTTTGACAAACAAGTTTTGTCATCGTTAATCTTGAGATACAAGTTATCTCATCGTGAATCTTGACATACAAGTTTTCTCATCATTAATCTTGACACACAAGTTTTCTCATGATACTTCTTTCTACCGGCACCACATGGTATTTTTCTCAACTCGTACTCCACTATTCTATATTTTACTATCTATTCATTTATTTTACCTCTGGCAGAAATTAAAGTGACTTGTATGAAGTTTCCGTGAATGTTAGTCATTAGTGAATCAAATACCAGTTGTATTTGATTCACTAATGACTAACATTCACATTATTTAAAATTCCATTATGACTCATTAATTATAAGTACATTATACTTAATACATTTCGTATGACTGTCAGTTATACTTATCTTTATGATAGGTAAGTGTGCAAATCAAAAAAGATATGAGCAAAATTAAATCTGTACAATTTTTTAAGCCTTATCGTAATGTGTATAAGTCAAGTCAAAGGCCAAACAAATAAATTTAGGTACATCACTAAACAAATATACACTAAATACCAATAGGCGCAACATCAACTTTTAATAAAATGATTTTTTAAATGCTTTTTTGATGCCATTGAGAGGTAACAAAACGAAACGATTAAAAATTCGTCCCGCTCCTCGGCTTCTTTCTTTCGGTGTATATTTATCTCATAGGCATTTTTCTTATGACTATTTGTCATAACGTCATGTTATGGTGGATTATTGCCTAAATAAAAGCAAGTAAAACATTGCTTCGCCAATTTTGCTTTCTACCTCCTTATTTTCTATATGACGGGACGGTTGATGTGAAGCGGAGCAAAAACAGCCATTTTGGACTCACTTGCTAGTCAATCTTTCACCACCGCTGTGTACTTGTTGTTTTGACACGAAGATACGAGATTTTGATTAACCAAGTACGCTATAGTCGCATACATTGTGAAAAGCTTACGTGGAAGTGGTGCCATGCGTTAGCCTTCTGGGAGCTACAACCTAACTCAATCAAGGGAAGGCTGGATCTCAAGATTAGTGGTGCTTGTGTTTTTTTATTCAAGTATCTCTCTCCCAAAGTGGATTATTTGAACTAGCATAATTTCCCAAGGCTCACTCCCGCTTATGGGCTATTTACTACAGCCACTATCTTATATGATTTTACTTATTGAAATATTTTTAACCCTGATATGTACTGCTTTCTTGTGTGCAACAAAGAATAATTATTCTATTCTATATTCAGCACACCACAGTCTATATGAATGCAAAGCAATAAAGCATGTTAGTTTAAATGCGAACAAATAATTATGAGGGTAGCCGTCATACATGAAATTGAGAAATAAAAAAAAGATAGCCTTGATAAAAGCTTAAAGAACGATTTTTGCAAAAAACATGTAGGATATTTATTTAACAAAATTGCTTAACAAAGTACGTAGTACAAGGTATATTAATAGACAAATTTTCCGATAAATTATATCAATAACATGATAACGAGATAAAAGAGAATCCTTGGAATTGATTGATTAGATTAAATGGGGTTCATTGTTTCTCAATATAACGAGGCCTCGTAGTTTTATGAGTTTAGTACCTGTTTTATGAGGATCGACTGAACTGTTGAAATCTGTGTGTTAATTTGTGAAAAGTGAAAAAATAATGGAAAAAATAATTATTTTGCTTGCTGCTACCGTCTGTTGTTAGTGTTATAAAATCTTTTTATTACTATTTGATAATATTTAAAAAAATATTTATCGATTCTATGTTATAGAAAAAAAAATTATACAATCTTAACTATCTACTTCTAATTCTATAGAGAGCGTTTGCTTCCTCTTACATTCATTAGTATTGTTCGTTTGTTCTCTTAAAGATGGCTTCTTTTTTGTAGACCGATGTAGCTGTGTGCTAATAGCCAATGTAAAATGTTCACGAATATTTAAGTTTCAAGATCATCTCTAAGCAAATTGGCATTACGTGTCAGTCTGTAACTTATATCTTATTTACTCCAGCCTCAGTCAAATTGCAGATCTTTGACTGACAAATAATATATTTTGTAGGCACAGAAAACAAAAGTCTTATTTCATCATACAGTTGAGAGTTCTCATAATATTTGTCATTAATACTTCTCTTGACACCGCAAAATGACTGACTGATTTTTAAAAATACTTGAAAAGTTGGTCAAGTTTGTGGCAATTCAGGCACAGTAAAAAGTGCTACCTAATAAGTGCTAAGTTACCAAATCTACACCTTTTGGGTATAATCCTAAAAATCAACAAGTGGTTTTGTTGATACTAAATTACGTTTAAGTTCTATCACCTTGATTTTTTTGAATTTACATCGATAGTGTACAATGATCACTTTGCATAATGATTTGAAAACTCACTGAGTTAGGTTATGTGAACTTAAACTTCACCCAAATTTTAAGAACAAATTATTACTGTTTTTTAATGTTTAGCTAATAGAATACACCTTACTAGTAAATTTCAGCGATATTAATCAATTAGTTTTTAGCATATTCATTGCAACACTTTTATTTTACTAAATCAGGATAATGTTGTGGTTCGTTTCGCTTTAAATTAATTTTATTAACTTGTTTTCAGGTATTAACGGATATACTTTAAACACAGAAATAAACTATGAAAGTTTTGATAGAATTACTAATGGAAATTTCGCCACAGATCAACAATTCCCGTATACAGTAAGTATTTGATTTTATAATTAACAATAGTATTTAATGTTTAATTAGGACTGTCTATTTATTTAGCTAAGTAACACTGAGGCTTGAAATAATATGATATGAAGAAGGTTGAAAAGTGAATGTTAAGATGGTTTTGGTATCGAGAGAGAAAGGATGAAGAGACTAGTAAAACATGTGCAAAATAACAGTGTGGATGACAGATATGGAGTCAAAAAACTGTGGCGCCTTCCACACCAAGCGTACATTAATCAAATCCAGTTGTTTTATACAAAACTGAGGTAAAGGCACTGCAAACAGACTGGCTTGTATGAAGGGATTAATGAACGAGGTAGAAAGAAGTGTATACCAAGATCGTACGTAGCAAGTGGAAATATATTGTCTGCATATTTTTTCCAATACAAAACAGGCGTGTTAGTAATGATATACGTACAATGTAAAACTATTTTAAAGATATTAAATGCGTTTTATTTTTGACGATTTTATAGGTATGGTCGCAAAGGTACTGGTTGTTAAGTTTATGACAATTCACTCAATGAGAAGATAAAAATTAAAATTGTGTTTAATTCGTAAACATAGTTTTCATTGCGCACAACAGACGCAAAAAGTTAATAAAAACTTTAATTGTTGAGTCAGTAAGAAAAAAGAAGTATATTAAATTACTGTATTATAATTAATCTCAATTAATTTAACTATTATGTCTACTACCTATAGAGTGATAGAAAATAGTAATAATTAAATAGAACTACGAGGAATAACCTTTTTCATAGTGTTGATACTACTTATATATAGTGTTCCATCTGATTACGGATACATTTTTCAAGTGGGCCATCAGGGCCAAGTCCGAAACTATACGAAGTAGCGAAAAATATTCAAAGGACTGACGTGCCAGATTTGGATGAAAACTAATTTCGTGTCATTGGAGTTTTCAAAAATCAATTACCCAATTAGTCAGGAATCGAACCTTCTGATTTTGGAAAAAAAGAATAATTTACTGTATTATTACCCCAATCCTCAGTACATACACTATAGATTGGTGTAATATGTAACGCTATAGCTTGTAAGGTTTAATTTCTGGAATGTCAGCTCTAAAAGTAAGGGAAAGGGTTGTTTTTTTAAATTACATTTACAACTTTGCAATTACAACATTAATTAAATTTTAAACTGCGCCGATCACTGGACCGCAACTCATTTGAACGCAATCAATGTTAACCCATTGACTGATTTGATGGATTGATGTAAATAACGCAGGTATAAAACGCATAAGGCATTTATAAATGTTAAGTTATAGATGCCTATTAAAAATCGATCAATTTTCATAATTTCCGTCTTGAATAAAATGAGCTTAGGATTAATTAAAGTATGTAAAATAAAACATTTTGTTCAAAAATAACTCTTTCTCTTGGTTAGCTGTTTGACATTCACAGAAATTGATTCTTACAAGCTACACTATGGTTTGTTATGTGTTTATTTCTTCAAAATCATCTGATACGATTCCTAGCAAAGGGTAATTTTTTTTTAATCTCAATAGATTGGTTTGGATTGGTTGGTAGAATGGTATCAATATACCATTTCAGTTTTATAATCAAAAGCGGCTTCGAGACTCCTTTCAGTATTTTCGCTATTTCGTATAGTTTACGATTTGGCCCTGAAGGCCCATTTGAAAAATTCACCTAATTTATCTAATAAAATATGTTTTGTTTAATATTGTTACGAGTTGCAGGACTCGAATTAAAATGCCGTTAGAATTACTATAGAATTTATTAGAACTAATGCCGATCTCTCCATTGGGGCATTGCTTTATACCGCACAAATACAATATGTCTCTCGGCCGCGCAGACTGAATTTCTTAGAATCACACCTGCCTAATGACTACCATAAAAGATTACAATACACAATGGGCTGTTTTTCTAATTACAAATTTTAAACACAAAGTAAACAGCAGAAGTCCAAATGCCGAAAAGGTAATAAAATGCAGGTGTGAATTTGTCTTTTGTCGGCATTCAGGTTCTAACAATATTAATGCAATCTACGTAATCAAAAAAAACTATAACTTTTCAAAATATTTAACTAATTTTATCCAGGTGTCCATCCAACAACAAAGTACAGAACAAAATGTGTCCCTATTGCACAAATGTGGTGGTGTTTTAATCACCTTCCAACACGTTTTAACAACAGCATCCTGCACTTATGACACAGTAAACGGGTAAGTTGTAAATGTTTTTTCATTGATTTCAGCAGTATGTTTCAGAACTTTTGTTTGTGTGTCTATTCATCTGTATATTTTTTAAATTATCACCTGAAAACTATTGAACGGAATTAAATGAAACTAGATATAAAGTTACCTTATATTCCAGGTCAACACTTAAAATATTTCTTAATGCGATAAATGACGTCGATATAATAATATACGAATTAGGCCAAACATTGACACTCTGTCGCTTTTTTTGAGTGCCTTCGTTGCTTTTTACTAACAAACACGTTTTCGTTACGGCAACACGAACGTTGTTTCTTTGGCACACGAATATACTAGATATGATATTGATATTTAGTCATTAGACTGAAGTTATCTATTAAATTATTATAACTTGAATAAATATAAATATTGCTAGCTTTTTTATTATTGCAAATTATTGGATGTTAAATTTTATCATAATATGAAGGACTTATTTGGTAATTTAAAATCAATCCAAATTCCGAAGTGTTAACTGAGATGTAGTTAGTAGGTTCTAGATGTGGGATATTTTTAATTAAATGCATTTTTATAATTCTGTGTTCAAATATCACAAACAGTGGAAGTTTGTCAGCACTACGGAATCCTTTATTGTGCGTAGATTGGTACGAATTTGGTCATAGTTTTAAAAATAACGGTCTGAAAATTTATAATTTTTACAGTACGAACGTGCCTATTGTTGCAAATGCATACAGAGTGTTTGCCGGATCAGCTGTCCTAAGCAATAATAATTCTGCTAACCAAGTCCGAGCAATTTCCAATTACACCGTGCACCCACAATACTTGGGTGCACCTTCAATGTTGAATGATATTGCTGTTATCCTTGTAAGTACAAATAATTTTATCAAGTTACCCGCGTCTGATTCCAATGCCATCGGTTCCAAATCTATTCAGGGAGCAACACCGCTTAGATAGTCGGGTAGTTCTGTATTCTTTCAAGTATATCGACTATTCCTATCAAATGGGAGACTCGAATCCAGCAGTGAGACGTTTATGAATAGATATTATATACATTTTGACGTGGACAAGCCACACTGGAATATCTAACTCGATTACAGCTCTTAAGGCCGGCTTGATCGATGTGATATCACGAACTCACAGAATATCGGCGTTAAACGGTTTAGCATAACAAACAGAGATATAAATATCATCATCATCAAGACTAATCTTGAGATTAGTCTAGAATCTAGAATTATCGTCATTTTATTCATTTTTGTAGTTTACAGATTATTGTCGAGACTTGACACAGGCTAATACTTTTTATCGCAAAAATAAATCTAAAACGGGTTGAAAATTCCGGATGAAAATTTGTATGGGAGCGCAATAATTTCTCAAGTATATATTTATAGAGATAAAAATTCATAATCTATAAAAAATGCGATAGTAACTCGATCTGTCTATCTGTTAAGCTTTCACTGAAAAACTACTAGAGTACTGGATCGATTTTGCTGTAATTTTATAGACATTATGTAGCTTTAATACCGAGAATGGGCATACATACTTTTCATCCCGAGAGGTAGGATAGTTTGCGATAAAAAATGAAGTGAATCTTCCGGAGGCAAATAGCACTAACATAAAAATTTAATACAATGTAACTTGTATTCATGCTTGCTCTTTAAACAAGACGCACGCAGTAGGATTTGACCCGCAACGCAGTCGTGGGGAAAACTCTAGTAGAACTATAAGTATGAAAAATACATAACCAGACTTGCTAAAAGGCCCTAGTATCAAACGTGAGATCTTCTTACTTCCTTTGGTGTTCTTACATGAACACTTTCAGTTAATTTTTAAATATATGTACAATTAGAACGGTTTTCATTGATGATGAAATATTGGTCTAGCACCTGCAAGCATAGTATAGTATTTATCATTCTTTGTCCTATTATATAGGCTGGCAACGCGTTGGCCATGCCCCTGGTGTTGCAAACGTTTATTGGCATTGGTTATCAATATATTTTTTTAATCATAACAAATATCACAATAATGTCCTTTAAGTGAAATTTAAATATTAGTTATTTTTTATTATGTTAGTATTAAATTACAATATTACATGAGCATACACTTACTCCCGAGTCTTTAAAATCCAAGTTCGGGAGTCTGGTACTTGAAATATGTCTTTTAATTAATAATAAAGTATATTTCCATTATATAATAATGAACTTTTTGTTATAGCTTGCTTCACCTTTCCCAAATACAGCAGTTGTGCCTTTAAGCTTGCCCGTTGGAAACTTTATACCAGACGAACACACTGAATGCACTGTTGCTGGATGGGGTGCGTCGGTCGCTGGGAACAATGTAAGATTTACTTTTATAACGATCGTATTAAAAAAAATATTCATATCATTCATATTAAATAAATAAATATATATATATATATATATATATATATATATATATATATGTGTGTGTATATATGTCGGAGAAGGCCTCGTTCTCGTGATATGTTCTTTATAGATTGCAGGTTTAGTGGGCGTCATCAGGATAAAATGCGAGCATAAAACACAATGGCCACGGTTTATACACTTTTAATTTAGATTAAGACATTAATTCGACATAGTTTAGACCGAGCAGCGGGTTCAGGGCACCGCTCATACTTCCAACTTTAATACTTTCTTTAAAATTCTCAATGGTCCAACTCGACCTGTTGCCACCAACCAAATGTGCCACAAAAACTCCTCCGTCTACCGAAGTAGATACTACTAACGTATAGAGGGGGTCTGACCCGGCTCCAAGCCATATGCTCTGCTCTGATTGGTCGTTTATTAAATTACAATATTTATTAGGTTAGAACGATCTTTAAGTTATAGAAACATTTAACAAATCAAATTAAATTAAATTAAGAATTTTAGAAGTAATTAAAATGTAAACAAATGATATTGTGCGTTATACATCCAAACAACAATCCATCCAATTATAGCTTCCCTCCGACATATATATATACATAAAGAAAGAATGACTAAACAGATATACAATGCAAAAGTGGATGGATGCAGAAGTCGCGGAAGGCCACGACACACCTTCCATGATCAAATTGATCGTGTACTAGCAGAAGGTGATGTCAGGAGCCTTAAGAACAGACGAGCGTGCATGCACGCTTGTCATGACAAGAGCTATGAATGTCAAAGAAGCAAGTGAGGTGTGTAAGAATAAGCCTGAATGGCGCTCTGTTGTTCGTGCCTACCCCGCAAGGGACCTGGCGTGAAGTTATGTATGTGTATGTATGTATGTATGTATATATACATCTCAAGATAAGGCAAATCCTTGACCCAATGATAGGTATATATTATATCTTATACTAATATATATGTTTTTGTTTATGGGTTTTTTTACTTACTTTTTTTTAACTATTCCACGCGGACGAAGTCGCGGGCAGAAGCTAATTTTAACTAAAAAAAAATATTGGTATTGAGACGAAAACTTTGTATAACAATCTCGGCTTAAACAAAATGATAATAATAAAAAGAAGTAAATAAAGGTACTGACAACTGCTCTATATGTTTCAGGCAAGTACTCAACTCCGTTTTGCTACAAATTATATCTACAACCAAGAACTCTGCACTACTTTACATAACAGCATTGTCGGAGTAGCTAACATATTGCCATCAATGATTTGTGCTGCTTCATACGACATTACATCAGTCGGATGCACAGTAAGTGACATCGATTATAGTTTTTATATATATAACAAATATCAACTTCTGTGTATTTATGTCTGCAAAACTCGAAAAGTATATTAATGGTTTAACTTACCCTAAATAATTAATATCGTACCGAACTGACCGAGATCAGCTAGTTTTTATATAGAGAACATAGACAGCAGAGGTTCTACGATCTAGAATTATAAATGCGTGTGAGTTTGTGTGTTTATGGCGCTTTCACGCCTTAACTTTTCAACTAGTTATGAAATTTTGTATAAACATTCAAAGGAGCGTAGGAAAGGAAATAGAGTACCTTTTATCCCGAAAAATCCCTGAGGTATAGAAAAATAACTTTTAGCAATATTGAAGCTCGACCCATATTACATCTACATAATTATATTAACACGAGCGAAGCTGCGAGCAAAACCTAGTGTTATGTTATTTAACAAACATATTACGTACTAGAATTTGCCCGCTACTTCGTCCATGCTTAACTTTAAATTCTCGTGACACAAAGTACCGCAGAATTTAAAAAAGAATTGAAGCTATGGTTTTCGTGAAAACTGAATCGGAATAAACTAATTTTTATGCATCCGAACAACTACAAACTGCTTCTGGAATAATTCCCGCAGGATAAATATATCACACATTTTATTACATATAATTTGCTATCGACCAGGGAAAAATCACTATCTATCACTAATTGGAATTGGCCATTATAATTCATTTTCTCAGGATAAAATATATTTTATTATTATACTTTAGTTTGGCTATAATCTTTAAATACTTTTTCAGGGTGATGAAGGAAATGCCTTGGTCTGCAACGGTCAGCTTACTGGTATTCTTTCAATAACAAACAATTGTCAAGCTACTTCGTATCCTGAGGTTTACACAAGAGTTTCTAATTACACCACCTGGGTCAGATCGGTGACCGGAGGAGCATCTTCAGTGAAATCAGAAGTCGTTTTCCTTGGTCTATTCACATTATTCCAAATTGTCACTGTCAAGATTTTTAGTTGAAAATCTTAAGATAGAACAATTTTAGGTAAAAAATGAAGTTAGTTATAGACTGCGTATTATAAAAATATATTTTGTATAATTTGGCGTGTTATTTAATCTATTATACGATGAGTAATAAACAAAGATTATTTCTCCGTATAACTTTAAGGAATATTTGAATTGGGCACCGTTTATATGTTTTCCATTCATACTCCTCCCTTCTGGGATAGATTTTCTGTCACATCATCATCACACAATGTATCTGATCCAATATAAAATACTTAGCGTTTATTTGTGTCAAGTGCAGTAAACTACAAAATTTCAATAAGCAATCTACAACGTGTACATCAATATAATATATAATTTGAAAACATGTATTCGACATGATTTATGTATTCGACAATGATATTGCTTGCATTAGTAATAGTTTCCGTATATTAATTAAACGATTTTTATCAGCTACTACTAGAAGGTTGCGATGGAAGGTGTTATAGTAATCAAGAGCATTGAAATGAGCTTCCTGCCATACGTGATGAAAGAACGCCTGGTTGTTGTTATAACTTATAACTATTGTAGTGGTATTCGACCTCTCAAAATAATTGCACATTTTTGGCCAAAATAGAGTGTATACGACCGCCCTAATGTATAGCGGTTGCAGTAATGAAAGCATGTTTAGTAGACATAAAAATCGAAGAGCGTTATTATGCTTTGAAAAGGTAAAATTTTCACATAACATGCATAATTATGTGTCCTATACTCTGATTTTTAATAACTTGGACTAAAATGATGGCCAGCCTGCGACTTGCTGCGACCGACATTTTTTGACTTTTTCTTTTTATTTATTACTGTATAGTTTTGTGTTTGATCATTAAATAGCTCAATTTCGAGAGGAGATAAGGTCTAAGATCCAGCTCACTTACCTATACACTTAACTAGAATTATTTCCAAGACAAACCTAGTGTCTGAGTTCCTAGTTTTATCATGGAACTTAATCCTGTAAAAATTTTCCGAATCAATCTAAAAATACGGTTGTCTATTGTTTGCCCAAATAATATAATACTCATATGCCATAATGTTACTTGCACGAATTTCATTTATCAAATTCATTTATATAACAGTTATGTGACATACTCTTGTTTATACATTAGATTCCATAATGACACGAGTGCCATACGTATTGTTATCCATATTATTAATTGCAATAATATATTTAACAGAATATTTCAAAGCCATACTAAATTATTTCACCGTAGAAAATTAACCTAACGCCTTTGTCCTAAAAAGCGATTGGCTTTCTAGACCTAAACCTATTGATCGTTTAGTTTAAATCGATTTTATGATTTTTTCCTAGAAGCAATTTCGATGGCAAATTATGTTATGGCATATGATAATTAGGCCATATAATGATTATAACAAATGATGTTATTGAAATTGACTTTATGAGAAACAAAGTTTTAAGCACGTGACTGATATAGTAAACAATGAGTATGACATATAAAATTATGAGAAACAATATTATGTCTGTTGACCAGTATAGCAGATGAAATTATGGTAAATGAAATTCTGGCAAGTGGGTGTATCCGTAAAAATACACCATTTAATTGAACAAACAAAGTATGGGGCTTTACGATAAATTTGAACACGAGCGCATTCAAAATTGCCGTAAGTAGGTAATTTACGGAAGTTTCGACTCGCAAAATGTACAGTAATGTAGAAAAGTTATTGCCCATTACGGTAAACGCGTTTGAGGTCCAATTTACTTCTTACAAAGTAACTAAAAGGTTAAAGGTGTTATAAATTTTGAGCACGTTCATTAGGCCCCACATGTATCCCTCGCCCTGGCTTTTAGCCGGCGACACACGTCGGAATTTCGTAATAAGATTTCCTTAATTTAAGACTACCAACATATACTCGCCATGCATATGCCACCTCATTGGCGAAATTCCCGAAATATTGCCGCACATAGTAAGAGAACGAAGGTTTGCCTTAATTTTCTACAACAAGTTGCTTTAATCTCACTTGAAGTTTACGACGTTAATGTTTAAGTATGCGAGTATAAGAAAAGAATGTCAGTGCCAGTGGCAAATGTAGAATATGTATCTAGGACATAGCAACAGTTACACCTTTGTCTTCCCATTACACGTAGACAATTTACACTATTAACATTCTCTTGTTGCTGGAGGCATTTTAAAATTGTGGTAAACTCCATTCGCTACTCTAGCTTAAATAAAAACCGAAAAATTGCAACTTATTTATTCATTAAAGTTATTTTACAGAGAAAGAATACAATTTCCTGTGGCCAGACGGCCTATAAGAGGTGACGAAATAACCCTCATCCAGGTAGTAGGGTATTTGCCTGTCTGGATGGCTACCACCCCTGGTCTAGAGTAACCCGCTGAGTTGTGTTCTGGTATTATTGGCTTGTTCCAGTCTCCCTTAAGAAAGCGGCAGCACAATAGTTATTAGTAGTTATTTTGGTATTAACAATGTCAATAGGCGATGGTAACCGCTTTCCATCAGGTGGGCCGTCTGCCTGTTTGCCTGAAAACTATGTAAACATATAAATAAAATTTACCCAATGGTTGGATGAGGCAGGCAATGGATAGGAAGCATAACATTGAGGAGCTTTAAATCCTGCAATCATCCAATTGACGACAAAATTGCGGATGGGGTTCTATCCAGTACATATTACATAATCGACTATACTTTGGATATAAACAACCATGATAACCAAGTGTTACAAAATGTAAGAAACATTTCAAACTATTTCTATTGATCTTGTGGTTCAGTACCATAACCGTAGTTTGCTTTATAGTATTTGATTTGTAGTTGTCAACCACAAAAAGATGATAACTTACAAATGCAAACACTTTTTCTTTTCGTTACACACTCATTACATGGACGTTGAATATTCCACTGAGTACCTAGGTGAATCAAAAAGTTCTTCGAAGTGCATATATGGTCTATTAACCTTTTTGGGAGAAATTCGATATTCAAATTAAAGAGTGTCAATCATACAATATTTATGCCAACTGCCACTTGTTTTTGTCAGTTCGATTGGTACTAATAAATTGTTTTGTGTATGAGTTGCTAAAAACGCAAAATTATGGATAAAAGTGAGTTACGAGCAGTAATAAAAGATCTCAGCTTGAAAAAAATGTCTACGAAAGAAATTTTTTCGAACATTCAGCAGAATTAGGGGATGACGCTGTACCCTATTCTACGGTTGCGTACTGGGTACCTGAATTTAAAAGAGCTAAATGAAGCTGTAAAGATGATTAGTTTTCTGGGCAGCCTTCAACCTCCGTTATGGAAGAAAATGTCAAAAATTGATTCAAAAAAGTGTCGGCAAAAAGGGGCCCCACAAATGATAACCAACGAAAACAATAAGGGACGTTTGGAATTCCTAAGTGTAATCCCAAATGTTCCAGCGTGATTCGGATATTTTTTACCATCGCCTCGTCACTATGGATGAAACGTGGGTCATCATATCATTATGATCCTGAAACTAAGAGACGAAGCATCTCTTGGAAAAGACCTGTCCATCCATTAGGAAATTTCGAGTTATTCCTACCACTGGCAAAGTTATGGCCCCAGTGTTTTGGGATAGTAAAGGAATCCTTTTTATTGATTAAATGCCAAAAGGCCAGACAATCGTCTTAGCATAATAGGGTCCAGTAATCGCTGGGCCATATTATGCTAATTTAATTCTAAATGCATTGCATTACGTAGAAAAATAAAATCTTTTTGTTTAAATTATTCATGTTTTAATATTGATTCCAAGAACTTTTTGGTTCACATTCGTATAATCTATTTTCGACATAGCTTCAGCTGCATGAACGTAAAGTACAAGATTATTTCCGGTTTTTACAAAACCTATACATTAATGCTTACATTAAATTTCTAAATTACAATAGGAACTCTTTATGTAATATAATATAAAAGATATGAACAACACCTTAATGTCTTACTGGCTTATCCTTAGGAGATGAAAATAATAATTTCATTCTCCATACGGGAAAACGGTTTTTTTGGCAGGATAGTTACCACAAAATTATTAGGAAACAAACTTAAAATATAATAAATAAATAAATATAATATATAAATATAATAGAAATACTGCTGAGCCCGCGGTTTCACCCGCGTGGTGATTGAAAATCGTTATATTTTGGACAATTCACACTATATCTTTATAAATTATAGCCTAGTAAGATGTATTACTGTAAAGTTTCATCAAAATATTCAGTATATTCAGTAGATTTTGCGTGAAAGAAAAACAAACATACATCCATACATCTATACATACATACATCCATTCTTACAAACTTTTGCGTTTATAATATTTTTAAAGATATAGAGATAAATTAGACTTACGGTAATTCATGTTGAAAATACATGTTTGCTTATCAAATTTGCAAAGTATGAATAAACGAGCTTTATTATTACATACATACATACATATTGTCACGCCTGTTTCCCATTGGGGTAGGCAGAGACGATGGATCTCCACTTGTTACGATCTTGACAAACACTTTTCGCTTCATCAACTTTCATTAATCTTCTCATACATGCACGCTTATTTAAACTACTTTTTATCTGACCTTTCTTCAAAATATCTTTAATTTGATCATGGTGAGTACGTCTTGGTCTACCGGCATCGACTCTTCCAGTCACATTGCTATCATATACTTGTTTTGTTATTCTGCTATCATTCATTCTCTCTACATGGCCAAACCACCTTAACATTCCCTTTTCAACTCTTGTCACTACATCTTCTTTCAATTCACAATGCTCCCTTATCACACTGTTTCTTATCATATCACTTACATTAACCTTACATATACTTCTCAAAGCTCTCATTTCAACTGCATTTATCCTACTTTCATGCTTCTTCTGCCACACCCAACTCTCACTGCCGTACATTAGCGTTGGTACTAATACCCCTTGATGGACAGCCAGACGTGACTTTACAGAAACTTTCTGGCTGTTTATAAAAGAGTTCAGCGCTCCATTCACCTTATTACCTGCCATTACTCTCCTTTCAATATCATTTTCATGCTTTCCGTCTCTGGTAAACATGCACCCTAGGTAAACAAATTCTTTAACTTGCTCTAGTCTTTCATTTTCTATCTGTACGTTACACAGTCATACTTTCATCTCTTTCAAACACCATAACTTTCGTCTTCTCTACATTAATTTTCATACCCTTAGTCTTAAAAGATTCGTCCATAATCGTCACCATCTCCTGTAACTCTTCTTCCGATGATGCAAGTATAACCTGATCATCGGCGTAGAGTAGACATTTGATGAGTAACCCATTCATTCTTAAACCACTTTCACTTTCTTTCAAACCATCCAGGCAACTGTTCACAAAAAGGTTGAATAGCCACGGCGATGCTACGCAACCCTGTCTAACACCTTTTTCGATGTTAAACGATTCGGAGTAGGTCCCGTTGATCCTAACACAAGCACTGGAATCGTCATAGAGAGACTTTAGTGATTGTATTAGGTTGTCTGTTACCGCACATTTTTTTTCACATTTCTTTATTATTACAAGTCTTTAAAATATACAATCATAAGAAACCAACTATTTTCGTAAAGCTACTTACTCATGGAATTTATTTAGGCTTAACCGCGGACTCCTTAAAAGAACCTTAAAAGATATACCACGTGGTTTGGAAAGACAAACTGCTCGTAAATGTATTTAATGCTAAACGCAGCGTCTTTTGGCTACATCGCCGTCTAAAAAAAGCTACCGTTGATTCGCTATATCTTCGTAGAAATATTCGGTAAATCTCAGCACGAGCGCGGCGAGTTGGTTCGCCCGCTTTCGAGGAATAAAAGATTACTCTGTATGAATAACTCTTTAGAGCTCAAGTTGGCGATGTTTTTCAAGAGGCAAGATAATCTCTGCCATTATTCTTTCTCTGCATTTACTTCGCTCAGTCGCCCTAGATACAGCATTTAGATTCATGCGGCAGAGTGAAAAGGTTTCTATTTAATGCTGTATCATTCTCAAAATACATTTTATTTCATTTGTTTAAGTGTATAACTTAACTTTACAACAGGAATTAGACGATTTTAGGCATTTTTTCTTTTCTAAGTAACTTCATTCATAAGATATATCAGGCCATAGACTTTGTCGTTCTGATCATAATATAATCTAAAATTAACTGATTCCTATTTTGATATCACAATTAGCTATACCTGTTATTTTATATGATTTATAATAATCTAAAAATAGTCTGGCAATGTCTTTTATGGAATTTGAGCTTTCGTAGGTCTTCAATAGACTAATTTTAATCTGTTTGCACTTAATTTGGTAGTATGGGCTATGACGATAATGACGAACTAATGAAGATAGATAGAAATTATGTGTTGATATATATAGAAGGAAAGATAGAACAAAAAAGGATACATGGATAGACAGATAAAAATGTTCTAAGGGCCTAAAAAAACCTTGGACTGTTCATTCAAATACTAGTGTAGTCTAGTCTAGATACTAGTTGTGTCATATAATGAGGTGACAAAGTAAACATAACACCTAATTGGAGCGTGTAATCCTGTAGTAACTGAAATTTACACAGGTGAATGCCGCCTCGGATTTACATCTCATTTATGAGGGGCTCAAACATATAACACTGGCGCTGTGGTCTCGACTGAAGCAGTAATGCTGGAAGTTGACATTGGAAGAATACTATTAAACAATTCGAATAATTGCTGCTGTCATCATCGTAGTATTAAATTCATCCACGTTTCTATTTTTCCTTCATTCGGATAGATCTTAGACATTATTTATTGTGAGATATTATTGATCGCATATATTACCCTCCAAAACGTCAAGCCAACATTTCTTGGCAGTACCACTTCTTTAGGTCCTGGCTTAGGTGGTATGGTATATTTTCCGGAACGAATCTTGAGCGGTCGGCAGAATATTAGGGATCGCTTTGTCCATTGAGTATAGTCAATGTGATGTGACTTTAAACTTAATCGAATCGCTGTGTGTAGGTTAAGCCCCGCTCAAGCATTGTGTTTGGCTCACCGTCAGTCTCATTACATTAATCGTAGATCGATTAAGAATCGACTATTTGGTATTTGTTCCCAACATAAGAGTGACTCCACTTTCTTTAAGGCTGGTGTGTACCGACATTTATCCGCTGGTTAAAATAAAATAATCAATGTTTAGCCATATATTTTTAGCGAGTATTTCATTTTCACCATTGGTTAAATATCGGTGCACACCAGACTAAATTGTAGTCGTACCAACGTAGTCGATTCTATTACAGTTTGTGCAGAAAATTAAATACATAAAACAAGGCCATAGATATCCCACTGCTGTACACGGGACTCATCATTATAGGGATATAGAAGATACACACCACACTTATCTAAATCGGATTAGTAAATTGAACACATCAGTAATCACGATTCACAGGTTCCTAATAATCATCTGTTTTTGTATTCCTTCAGTTGTTTCTAGTCATTTGAAGTTAGCACATTGCGTAATTTTCTTCTATACTCCTCAATCCTGGCATACATCCTTTAGGACAGTCACTATACATATTGACACGATTATTTTATCGTTCTTCAGACAACACATCCATCTCATTTTTGGTCTACATTTGCTGTTATATGAGCCTTTTAACAAATGTTTAATCAGTCTTGTAGTTTATTTAATATTTTTTGTCACATAGTTTAATATCCGTTACATACTCATAGCAACTTAATTTTCTTCTTCTCTTTTCATTTCATTTCTCATCTTATCCAATATCATAACTACATACATCCATCATCTATAATAGGTAGACATAGGTTTTTTATAGCAAAGTTTCAGTAGGCACGGACTCACGCACAGTTAACCACCGAAAAGGGTCAAAAGCTAGTATAAGATTGGCCGGAACCATCCGCATGGTAACGTATGAACTAAGTATTTATGGAAACGGATATTATCAAAATTACGCATCAATATCCGTATATATTTAGACACACTAGTATGTTTATGTTTGTAAGTTCTGCACTTTCCTTATGTTTAGATTTAAATAAGATTCATATTTTGTTGATAAAAACGTTTCGTAAAATAGATGTCGCAAATATTGTTCTCGTATGTAATATCCTTTCCATAAAGTTTCAAACAAAAAGCCAATATGTCAATACAATCCATCATAAAGTTACCTACTTGTTTTAGTTCAAGTGGAAATGCGGAAGCAATAATAAAGTCGTAAATTCATAAATGACAGTTTTCGAGGAATTCGACTGAACTTCGTAACTCTAAGGTCCAGAATAAAACGTCGAATAGAGACCCATTGTTATAATTTATTAATCTATTAAAGTGTCCCATTTTTTTGGTAACAAATAAAAAGTCAAATCTCTAGATAGTTTTAGACACTGTTTTGTTTTATAGGTTTTATAATATTCACGTTTGCTGAAACGCATCCTTTATAGTTTCATCTTGTCCGTACGTTCATGTCTATCTTTGTATCATGTATGAAGCACTCATTTTACTTCTAAACTGTTGGCATTATATAGGGTACACTAATACAATTCTTGGCACCCCACCCAATGGTTCACACCAAACAATTTATTCAAGATATAAAAAAAAACATTATTTTTTTAATATTTAGTGCCTATTACATAATATTGCATGCCTTTCAAGACCATGGACCATAAAAATGGCCCGGACATTTGGAGGGCTTGCATGGGGCCATAGAAAGGCCAACACGTAGAGGCCCCTTGACAAATTATTAATTATCTGAACCATATAGTAATACACCCAATGACAAGTCCCGGCCAGTGTAGGACTATTGTGGGAAATGAGAACAGAAAGTACCGGGCTATTGGGGTGAACTGCTAGTGGTACTGGGGGTCTGGGACTATGGCGTCTGCCCGTCGCAATGTTCGGGGAACATTACATAATATTATTATTATCATTTTATTGCTATAAAATGATAAAAATATTAAGACTTCTTAATTTTTTTTTTGATAATAATGGCCAATAATGGTAGGTATAGTTTCGATGAACTGTATAACTATGGTGCTTAAACAGCTCTTCAGAAATAAAAACAAATATTTTTATGTCAATTGGTACCGAGGTTCACTTAGAAAGTTATAACAAAAGCGTCGTCTCTTTTAAAAACTTGCACTCTGTAGTGGAATATTCTATGTTTTAATTCACTGGTACATAGAGGTTTGCGCTACCCTTATCCAATGGGATCGCTGTTCGGGAAGGATAAGTATCGTACACAAACTTTCTGTTAATTATTTCTGGTTTGAGTGTCTGGTATCGGCCCCAAGTTCTCCGTCGTAACGATAACACAACCGTTACTTGCTTAGCTAGGGCATATAGTATATGTTTGCATGTCTAATAATTAATTTAGTTCCACATAAAAGCGTCACGAGCCTAAGTGTGTTCGAAATAAAAGAGGTTATTACAAATTAAGCTTGTATAATATGTTGTACACTGCTATTAACCAGTACATTACGGGCTGACCATCAAGCTCTCCCGGGAAATATGTTAGGCTGTATCGCAGTGGTCGATCATTGCCCAAATTAAATTTACTACCTCAAGCCCCGCCAGATCGCCGTAACGATATAACGGCAGCCATTTATTGGCAATAAATATTTTTTACTAGCAGCTTTTACAGGCCCTTGTACCGCTTGTATCGTTTATCAGGAAGGGCCTGACACCTTTTGTTATTTTATTACATATCCAGTATCAGCTGTTTGCTATGAAAAAAGTTTAGCCTCTGCATTTATTCAAATAAAGGTCTTTGAAACACAGATTCTGATAATTAAAATTACGTTTTATCGATTTTAAACGCGGAATTTTATTTGATTATCTACTTCGACGTTTCGGTCACTTTAAAACGCATTTTTAATTATATGTATGAATCGCTTAATTATGTGTATGAATTTATCTGAGACTATATTAAAAATACACTGAATCCAACATAAAAATATTATTGATTGGGTTAAGTAATAAAAAAGTAAGGTCTCAAAATCAATATAAAATAATGAAAATGATATAAGGAATTGAGAAAAATACCCTTTTTTGAAGTCAGTTAAAATTGATACATAATTTATAATATATTGAATGGATAATTATAATAAATAATTAGAGTCTTTAGAAATTATAGTAGTGAGTTTTGACAGAACTTAAAGGGGTGCGGAAATTAGATTTTTAGCCAAAATGCATGTATTCAACATTTGCTTTGGGTTGCTCGTACCCCGAAACTGTTTATTTAGCAAAAAAGTTTCTATAAACAACAGTTTTGGCAATTTTTCTTTAGTTTAATTTTGTATTTGAGGTTTTCACTGTAACCTAGTCGAAAAGGAGATATTGTCAAAAAACTGCTGTAAGCCACTTTTTTCCATTATGGTGGCGCTAGTAGCAAAGATACGAGGTGGCAAAATTGATATTCGGAAAAGGCACCTCAAAATCTATAAAATTACCAAACATCAAAATTCCCGGGAAACTTTCCAAGTAAAACTACCATATGTTATTGTAAATATGGTTTGTTTTTGTAATTTTGTATTTTGGTGTGCAATAACGTGTTATCTCTCTCTTACACATTATCGTGATATTAGCATAAAAGTTTTTAGAGTGACATAGCCAAATGAAAAGACAGTAAACATATATGTTATCTTTACGGAACTCTCCAATCTATGTGATTCGATAGGTACTAGGCCGATTTTTATGAATTTGCGTCAATCTATCAGGTTTATAATTGTGTATAGCTATGTTACATAAAATAGGGCTTCTAAAAATACTACTTTCAATATAGCCAGTTGAGACAATAAAAATCATGTTGAAATTAATAAGGCTTAATGTGCCTGAACTGATGTAATGATTACATACAAACTTCATACAATGATAAATGTTACTGTAAATTTTATTGTTAGTAAAATTTTGCACACAAATTTTGGCACACGTAGAACTGCCAACATTTTAACGTATTGAAACATCTGTTTATAACAGTATCTAATCTTTATATACTTAGTATAAAACAAAGTCGCTTTCCACGCACGTCTGTCTGTCAGTCTTTTATCCGCTCCTAAATAATTACTTATTAACTCCTAAACAATTTAAACGGATTTCACCATTAGTTACGCAGTTTTTCACTGAAGGTTTATATATGCAAAATAACCTAATTAAGTTTTTATGTAAACTAGTGGTCACCCAGTGGTCGAAAATTATACGTTTGAACATTATTAAGGTTCTGTTGTCAAAGACTATATTTCTTAACCCACAGATTTCGCCAAGTTTACACTGTTAATTTGCCTTTAACAACAAACAAAATATTATATATGCGTGTGGGTGTCAAATACACGGTAATGTTTTTTCATTGATTTAATGTATTTTTTTTGCAAAATATTAAAAAAATATTATCATTCTGCACAATCAGTCTCTACATAAACTAGTATGAAATTTCGCACACTTATGTGCGAAATTTCATTATTATCATATTATTGTTGTCTTCTGTACATATAGGTGGATATATTAGAATGAGAGAGCACTACAACAATTGTTACATAATTTAAATTAACACTTAGAGTAACTAAACATTATACTTTTTTTTGTAGAACGTATTAAGTATAACACACTTCTATCGATTGAATACATAGTCAAGTTTATCATTTCGTCTTTAAAAAGTAGTATATATCGGAAATATGTCTCAAAAGCAAGTAAAACGTAAAGAAAAATGAGAGGAATGATCTGAGAATTTAATTTTACACATGGCCGGCCATTGAGTGACAAGGATGTGAGCGTATTTATATGAATGTACTTGTATTTTTCATCATAGCCCCGCACTGATTTTGTTCAGCGATACTTTTTTACGATACGTACCAAAAACATTTCCTGTATGATCCTAATATATAATATGTATCATATTTTTTATCTATTTAGGTACAGCGTAATACATGTATTAAAATTACTTGTCGAAATAAAATATAATAGAACCTTATTTTTCTACAAATATTATTCAAATGAATATCAGATAAATACATGTAAGTAAACTCGATGCAAAAAATTAAGTCGTCAATAAACGGTTTTGACAAAATATAATTATATTCTGAGTAAACAAGATTTTTCAGAATCTATTGCGGTAAAACGTTTGCATAAAGGGAAATCGTTTTATTCCTGCCTTTAATGTTATGAAAATATTTTTTCGGGTAAATAAAAGTATTATGGAGACTATAGCAACATGATGGTGATAAGTTAGCGGATACCCAAGGGCGACGGTATGCTCTACTTACTACCTATTAAAAAAATGACCCCGATATTCCTTCTTATTTTTAAATACCACTACAACAATCTAAAGTAAATAAATATTTCGAGCAAAACACTGAAATGACAATACTGTATCCTACGCAAGGAATGAGAAGTACAGATCTTTCTCAGTATATAAAAGTATTACTAGTGGGCCCGGTAGATGGTGTCTTGTCCTGAAAAATGAAAATCTTGGTCTAAATTGCAGCGCCACCTACTGGGTCCAATTGTGGATTAAAACCACCCAGGGACTTAATAAAATAAACATAAAAAAGTTGTTAATATCCTGTTATCCGTTTCCAGTGCCCTCTACCGGGTCTAAATGTGAATCTAAAGCATTCTAGAGTTTACTTGAACACAAACAAAGAAAACATCAAAATCAGTCCGTTTAGGAGGACTTCGGTGATATACACATGAAGCGTAGAATTTTGTATTCCTACTAGCTGACCCGGCGAACTTCGTACCGCCTATTTTCTGAATTCCTAAAAGACTTGGTCCATGACATAATAACACCAAAATCGCTCCCGGTGATTAGGAGGATTCTACAACCAGATCTCAATGCCAAGTACCGGTTCTAATTGCGAATCTAAACCACCCGGGAACCAACTCAAACACACAATCAAAACCACCAAAATCGCTCCTGGTGATTAGGAGGATTCTAGAACCCGATTTCAGCGCCACCTCCGGTAGGTTCCAATTGTGGCTGTAAACTATCTCGGGACCCACTCAAATACACACACAAAATTTCATCAAAATCGGATGTATAATTTACGATTATATAAAGGACATATACACAAACAGTCATTTTCATATATCAAGATATACTTTTTGACGTCCTTTCCCATTTTTCCATGAATCCCTTTACGCAACTTATGTTATAAATATTTAAGGATTGCCAAAGCCATTTGCTATTAAATCAATTCGTATCTAAAGACATTTATGTATATATAGATCATATATTGAATTCTTCGTTTTGGTAATCCATATACTGTTTATAATAAAAATGTGAAATGAGATTTATTTGGATGTATGTTTTTTCTTCCTTCATAGCCCTGGAAATAAACTGTTTGCCATAAAAAGCAACATACATATATATTATTGATAACAGAGATGAATATTATATAGCATAGTGTTTATTCCAAAAACTGACAGTCAAAAGTCAAAAGTTTGAGTTGCGCGTGATGTAGCGTAAATAGTCCTATTTTTTAAGTGAAACTGCTTTAGAATCGCTGTGATTTGAAACTTGATGACACGAAAAAGCGACACTAAAAAGAGTTAAACACATACAATTCAACTTTATTTAATTCAAAATAAGACACATCAGGGGTGAAGCCAGCCTTTATGATGAGATGGGTGGGATGGAATGGGAAAGGTGGGAGCCGGATGAGATAGGAGGAATTGAGTAGAGGGAGGGGGAAATGGGCCATCAGAATGCTTAGCTCAAAGCTGTTTGACGCCAATATTCTGTAAGAGCGTGGTACCGATCAAGTCGAGCCTAAAAGCTATAATCAAGTAATGATTTCAGCATGGCTCTATCACGTTACAATAATAATGTATATTATACCCTTCAAGAAATCTTGAAAGAAACAACCCTTTCTACGAAGTTAGTAACGGCAGGTAAAAATAACTTTCATGGTAAGTAGGGATTCCTATGTAATTTAAAGCACACCGTTCTGAACTTATAACGTCCCTTATTCTTTTAGGGATCCCCAAAGTTTTGCGGTCTTAAGTTTGAAACATCCAGGAGTGCTTAATATATGTTTTCTTATAAACGTTGCAAAATTAAGTCTTCAATCAAAATTATCATTACGTTCGATAGTGATCTCATGTGAGCAAAGGGTTGGCTTATAATTTGTGCAACACACAGCCGACGCCCATCGACGTCGAAATGCGGTCACCGTCTTGGGAACGTTTCCTATAATGGCAATCTGGAAGTACTACTATTTGCATATCTTTAAAACTATAATATTACTACCTGTCTTGGCAGACGTCGTCCTGCCCGGAAAAGCTTCAATCAATATATTACAAATAAAAATAGGGGTTGATCGTAGAGGGTTGAAAATTTAGGGTTTATGTATTTTTTAATGCTGTATCATAAAAAAAAATATTTTTTTATCTAGAAATTAAAAAAAAAATTAGGAGTGGACTACCCTTAACATTTAGGGGAATGAAAAATAGATGTTGTCCGATTCTCAGACCTATCCAAAATGCACACAAAATTTCATGAGAATCGGTCAAACGTTTCAGAGGAGTATGGTAACTAACATTGTGACACGAGAATTTTATATATAAGATAAAATTCTAAACTACGTTAAGCTATTAAAAAAAACAACTGGAACAGACTTTATATATAGGAATGATTTAAAATGACCAAAGTGAAAAAAACTGTATTCTAATACGATATGTCTACTGATCGATAGAAAATTTTACGTAAAAAATGTATGATATTTTTCATTCCGGAAACCTCACGAGAGTTTCCCCGGGAGCGGTTTGAAATTGTTCGGGAGTGTAAAAATTAGCTTATTTCGGCACAGTTTTTAGTAAAACAATAGCTTATATTCTTTTTAAATGCTGCGGTATTTTATGTTCCGGGAATCCCATGGGAATTTCATGTCAAGCGTGGACGTAGTTCCGGGCGTATCCTAGTTAGGTGTTTAATTTAGGTTTTATTAAAAATTTTGTTATTATAAGAATATCATGATGTTTAATTTTAGACATTAAATTGAAAGTAATGTAAAAAATGTGAAAAATAAACAGTTAAAAAATTTTAAAATCTATCAAAGTAGGTACTACTGAGTTTCTTTCAAAATATATTTTTTACATTCTATTTAAAAGAAAGTATTACTAAAACCTGTTTTCAATGCACCTTTTAAACTCGTATAAACCGATCTTGCCATTGCTGGCGAGATAAAGAAAAAGTACAAATATATTTGAATTTTGACGTTTGTGTTTGGAACGTGTTAGAAAAAATCTGCTCAATAATAAATAATTTGTTCTTGTAAAAAATCTGCAATATAATATTACCTAAAATATATTACTTCATTCAATGAACTAATATATCCTTCAATTTAAGGACCGAATATTGCATTTGTTAGAGGACGCAATTTTACTTTTGGGACATGTGTGGGGGATCAATAGAAGCTTAACCTCAAGTTTGTGGGGTCGCCACCCTTGTCCCCCGGCCGCCATCTTGGAAAAAGGGGTGTAAATACTTTTTTCGCGATATCGCGGAAACTATGCGTCTTACAAAAAATTTGTAAAGTCATAATTTGTAGAAAATTGTTTTGCCTACAAATATGTTTGTATAACTTTTTGCCCTAAATTAAAAATTAAAGAATTTATAAGCAAGAAAGTGAGATTTTTTTTATTCATTCCTAACTTTTTCTTTACCATAGAACTTACCAAATTTAAATTATCGAATGTTGAGCATATAGAAAAGTTCCCCCGTTTTCCCCGCCACCTATGAGGTAGAGTCCGTAGGCGCGTTCTTATTAAATATATTACAGATAATAAGTTAAGTAATTACGCTAATAACCTAAACAAACATTCCGAAGAAATGTTTTTAGTCGGTACGACATAATAAACACATTTTGTAATAATCATTTGGCTGCCCTCAATTCATATAACTTTGCAAATGAATGCACCATTTATTAATTTAACGTTTGTTGTTGGAAACCTTCGAGCAATATCTTTTGATACCAGTGTATTGTTAGAAAAGCGTTGAACATTTTATCTATAGGAGTTTTCAGAAGGAAATTCTTATCGCATTTTATATCTGCGTATCTGCTTCTTAACGGTGTTATGCAGCCTTTGATCGTTTACTGTTAGCGATAATATGTTAAACTACGATTGATCATTTTTTATCCTTACAAAATACAAAATTTTTGTAAGACGCATAGTTTCCGAGATATCGCGAAAAAAGTGTTTTCCCCCCTTTTCCCAAGATGGCGGCCGGGGGACAAGGGTGGCGACCCCACAAACTTGAGGTTAAGCTTCTATTGACCTATTGGGACAGATGTCCCAAAAATAAAATTGCGTCCTCTAACAAATGCAAAGCTCATGTGACATTTCAATGAACTATATTCTAATAATATTCTAGTATTCTGTTCTAATAATATTCAAGTATCTGATCGACCTTGGCACCTATCAGATTTTTCTCCATGGTCCTTCGAGCCCAAAGAATGTTTTCTATTTGAAAGTCGTTCTCTTTGATCACGTTCCGTCAAATCTAAAATCATTTATTAATGAACTCAATAAAACCTCAGTAAACGAAAACTTATTGCGTGGAAATAAATAAAAAATAATAAATGCGTTTTATTTTCTTTATAGTTCATCTCATTCGCCGACTCATGCCATCGTATCCCTGAGGGGTTGTAGGCAACGACGTGACGAAACCGCATCGTTACCTGAACGTGCTCACGGTAAATGTAATCCAGAAGATACGGTTCGAAAACTACTAATGAAAATACGCCTTCTGACACTTTGATCAACGTTTTAACAAATTATGTTATAACGTTACTAAACATTGTATTAGGCCAGAATTTTATGCTTTTTTATTACATGAGTTCAGCAAACAGGCAGACGGCTCACCTCATAGAAAGCTGTTGCTATTGCCTATGGGCATTGTAATACCAAAGGTGCTACCAATGTGCTGCTACTATCTAAGGAGGACTGAAACCTGGCCGGTAATGCTGGAATTAAACTCAGTGTTGTTATGGAGGCATACTTTAGCCCAGGGGTGATAGCCATCCAGTCGGGCAATTACCCTACCACCTGGCTGTGGTTTGTTTTATCGCGTCTTACGACAGGCCGCCCCGCCGCGAGAAATTGTATTCTTTCTCTGTTCCTGCATGGATATAAGGAGATAGTTACAATTTTGGCAAATATCGTTGTCCGCACCTAGCTTTGATATATCCAAGCTTTTTTTATAATGAATAGGTTCGCGTTTGACTGACGTTGCGTCTGAGGTCAGGTGAAAATGCAGTCTAAGGTGCAGCATGCTTACCTAGAAGATACCTGTTCATGCGAGACTAGAAGACACCTAGATTGTATTCTTCAGGAAAAACAGACGACGGTAAAGAGTTCTACTTTTCAGCGGTGCGTATGAGAAAGTGGAAGCATAGCGTTTCATCCGCTTTGTTGGTATTTCCACCATATATCGGTGGCGTGAGCACGTACGTCTGCTTGTTCGGTAATGAAATAGTGAGGAAGGAACTAGTTCGTGTAATTCTGTGGTTCACTCCCAAAGGGTATCCTATAGAATAACGACAAACTAGCGACTTTACGTCGATGATTTAGGCTCTGAAACCTCTCGTCGAATAGTCGTTTATTGCCTATCAGTTTTCTAGCTCTTTTCTCTATTGACTCGAATGTCTCGAGCTGGTTATTCAGCTGAGCCATCCTAAAGATAAGACCAGTAACCTTAATCAGACCCCATGAAATACATTTATAAAAAGTCATAAGATTCGAGGCCCAAGTTCTCAACTGTAAACAAACCAGCAATAAAAATTATATATAATAATGTATTTGACTACAAAAATACATTGCTAAAAGATCACAACGCAGCAAGCAGTAAAGCAAAATAAAGCTACGTCTATAGGTTTAATGGGTAGATAACAGCAATAGGAATGCTGTTAAAAGCATGACTCTCTGTTGAGGTGGAATGATAAGAGCTCAGTTCAATGGCTAATTAGGATTAAGAAAGGCAAGGGACAAACGAGATTCTAATCTTCTATTTCACCGGGGAGATATCCCCCTTATTTTATTCAACGATAATTGTCCTAATAACCCCACGTTGCTGAATTAATGTTCGCGTACAACGAAGCTGACACAAACTACAATCGTTTTATATAAGCTGATTTGAAATTAATTCACTCAATTATAGATATACAAAAATAAACGATATAATAATATACAAGTTAAAATTAAAATAAAAAATCTACTACCAGACCGCTACCAGGCCAAACATTGCGACATGTCCTTTTGTCTAGGGCCCTTTAGATGTGGGTCTTCCCATCGCCCAAAGCAAGCCCGTCTCAAGGCCGAGCTATTTTTAAGGCCCGTGGTCTACGATATATATAATATGTATAATTAAAATAATATTCCGATGTTATAAAAGTAGCATCTAAAGATCATTAATACTAATTCGGAGAAATAATAGAACCAGTGTACGCCTACATTCACTGGAGGAGATATGACGTCGATTGAGTGTTATTACAGTTGCTCGAATATTGAAGCAGGAAAATAAAAATCCAGTCTCTTCCTTTTAAAACGGAATTAATGCAGAAGGTATGAAGGAGGAAGGTATGGAAATTATTATAAAAAAAATATTATGTTTAAGAAAGTAATTTCGAGAGTTCGTTATTGGATACGAATTTGGTATACAAAGAAAATAAGCGAATTTCCCAAATTCTATTATACGTTTCGTGATTAATTCGAGGAACAAGGCGACCTCTTTAAAGTTATTAGTTTATATTGTGAGTAATGTATGATTACCTTCATATAATATTAGTAATATGTATCCTTCAAAAATTGTTCTCCGGAGTAACTTAGTTTGAATAAAAGCTTTGGTATTTGAATATTTGTTTAAACAAGTGGTCGCCCATTGATCGAAATTCGACCATAATTAATTTAAACTATAAGTTTGAACATTATTAAGGTTCTGTTGCCAAAAACTATATATACTTCTATAATCACAGTTTATTCATGTTTCCAAGGCTATACTGTTAATTTACATTTAAAAATAAACAAAAGAGTGTATATGTATATTTATTATATTATATGCGTGTGTGTGTAATTTTTTTTTATTGATTTAGTGTAAAATTTTAAGTCATAATTTTAAAGAAATATTAGCATTCTGCACTCCTTCTCTATACAAACTGTAAGTGTGCGAAATTTCATAGTCCTCCGTCCGCACAATTTTCGTTTACAGGGGTAAAAAGTTTTTGCTTCACGTATTAATACAATGATTCAGACTCAGACTGCCTTATATACTCATATGTTGGTGTATTACCCTACGTTACAATTTAATATAATCATTAAATTGGTCGTATTGTTCTGTCTTACTTAAAATATTTTTATATAACCTCTGGTAACCCGGAAAAATCTTATATATTTCGCTATTGTCTGAATTTGTTTGGCATATACATTTTGTTAGGAGTTCTTAATAAAAAGTTACTAGAGGAATAATAGAAGAAACAGTCTAATTTAATTGATGATACATCGGGATTATTTTCTGAAGATATTTTGTATATATGTTTTTACTAATATATTCTGTAGTCTATTTCAACATTACTGAAAAATAAGTCATATACAAAATTATAATAAAGGTGCTTTATAATTTTAGATATGACTTACAGATAACTGTATAGGTATATAAACATTATATATGAGTTAGGGAAACAATTGGGTGGATAAAGAAAATATGGTCGATTCAGAAAACATTTTTATAAAGATATTTTTCTCCATTATGTTTCTGTTTTGTGCGTTTGTTCCGGATTCATCCTAGAACTACTGAGCCAATTTTAATGCAGCTTTAACGAAATCGTCGCGATTTAAACAACGTATGCGGTAATTGAATGTCAGAGTGTGCACTTCAATTATTCGGCTTAAAGTGCTAATCTTGGATAAAAATTTGCCATGTATTTTTTAATTTTTAAATAATAGACCAATTTTGTTGTTGTTTTTAATGGTGAATAGGTAGTTTATTACGTAATTAAAACAACTTCTAAAAGTAAAATACAATTTTCGTAATACAACAAAAATATGTGGCTGTCAACTGTGAAAAATTAATAAACATCTACATATGTAAAAATTTAGAAGCTTAAGATAGTTAAAGTAAGAATCGTTCCATTTAAATTTTAAATTAAGTCTTTTTTGGACTTTGCGCTAGGGATTGCATCTTTTATTTAAATTGCATCGTCTTTGAAATGCCTTTTACTGCAAGTGGTATAAGAAGTAGCTATCGCTTTGCGTCGCTTTATTTCCGCAAAAAGAAACACTTCCGAGTCGTAACTCCTGTTCGCGGAGGAAGAAGTTCTTTAACTATTTACGAACCTTAAAAGTCTACCGATAACGGTTAAATCCTTCTAAAGTGGCTCTTATCTACTTCGCCCTTTTCTGCCTCACGGCGTTTACAGGTCACTAGTAGATAGATGCTATTACAGGTATCTGAGTGTGTCACTTTTGTTTTACATTATTATCAATATAGTTTTTGTTATAACGTTTTAATTAGTATTGTTACGAGTTTAGCGGGACTCGAATTAAAATGCCATTAGAATTACTATAGAGTTTATTAGAACTGTACAAACACGTTTAACACAGGTACAAATATGACCGAACACAACAAATCCAAACGTAATTCAGAAGGTCGTAATTCAATAAAACGCGCAAAGTCCGTCACTATTAGATTTCCGAATATACACACGTCACGCTCGTATCGTAGTCGTAGCCCAACTGACTCCCCTCTCCATCAGGCTGTCGTTTTATGCTTCACAAATTCAAATGTATGCCCGCCGGGCAACGTCGCCACAGTTTCCTAGAATTAGCTTGTAACACCTGGCTAATGATGCTAACGAGCGAGTACAATAGGACAATAAGCTGTTCTCCACAATAACTTAGACACGTATGCCAATAAACAAGTGAACAAAAGAAGACAATCATAAAAGGATTACAATTAGTTCAAATGCTGACAGGTAATAAAATGTGCTTCTACAGATATGTACGTGGCATTTGTCTTTGTCGGGGGCTAAGTTGTAATAATATCATAAATGCGAAAGTAACTCTGTCACTCTGTTAGTTGTATTGTATTATTTATAAGTATGATTTGGTTCGTATGTAGTTCTCAATAAATCTTTTATCTTTATACACACAAATCAGTAAGATTAATTGAGCCATTCCAAATTTATTTAAACTAAACTTTATAAAATTAATCCTTTTCCATTAATTTCTCGAGAAACTTTAAGTTTGGATTGGAGTCTTAGATCACAGATTGGTAAAGTAAATGAAAGCGAGATCATTTTAAGAGGATTATTGTAACTTGTTCTAAAGTAGGTACTTGAACTGTACTTTTGTCATCATCGAAGTTTTAGTTCTATTTTATTGTTTAAGTTTATTCTCTAAATCATCTTGGTTTTTAATCCTTGTTGCTTTCGAAACATCTATTTCGAGACCTGAGCTCCGTTTTCATATATATTTTTTTCTCTACTTCGTGTGCTTTTCAGTGTTTCTTGTTTCGAATCAATTGAGGCACTTTTTATCATCGCACGAAATGTCAAAGTCTCCTTGTTTATGCATGAGAATAGTGGATTATGACGTCACATTTTTAACGATTAAACTATAATTTAAATTCTTTTTATAGTGGTCTGTTGAAAGTAAGATGATAAAAAGATAAATTAACGCCTGCTGTAATATGTCTCCAATGCCCAATCATATGAATGCTGACTTCTCCTAGTCTTTGTTTATTTTGTGATGATTATTCTATAGTCTTCTGTAGCGTCATATACATTATACATTCTAACTATATTTCACCTCTACAAAGTCAGTGATTATCTAGAAAAAAATACTAAAAAAAATATTTTTACGACGAATTGAACATCCTCCTTTTTTGAAGTCAGTTAACAATAAAAGACAAATGTACAGACAGACATGACGATTTTATAAAGATTTAATTTTTGCCAAAATGGCTACGCTGTCTTTATAATTAAGAGCGTAGGTGAATTAGTACACTGGAAACATTTATACAAAGTCATATTCATATAATAATTAAATTATATTCTACAGTGAAAAGTATGCATAAATAGTAACAGAATAAAGCCAATGCAGTTACCTAAATAACAGTAATACATGCGACTGAATCAATTACAGAGTTCCATCGTAAAACTTCCATAGGCTGGCTTTATGTGCCACTGGCATCTGTTCCCGGCGTCGACTTTTTATTGAATAACCATAATATTAACGTGCCAGGATTCACCACGAAGGGTGAAATTGAGCGTTTTTTGTCATATAATATAGAATAGTGGAGAATCGGGATAAAGTAGAGGTTATGATATAGGCACACCCATCGTATAACGGTGACAGCTATTGGGAAATATCGGTCCCTCAATAGACATGCAAAAGCTGAGAATATTACGAAAACATCAGCCGTAAGTGAACAAAATGATTTCTATCTATCTATATACAGGGTGTTTGGCGCATGGACCGACAAAAAATTTTGGGGGATTGGGTGGATCAAGAGCTATCTTTAACCCATAGATACCTATGTCCCAAGTGTCACTGTAATCGAGATACGATTTTTTTTGTTTGTTTTCGAAAATTACCTGGTTCATCGTCTTTAAAACGACATATTTTTCTAGTTTGTTGTTGTAATTGAACCAAATAACTTCCATCGTAGTCTTTAATGTATGATTATTCTAAATTAAACATTAATTCTTAGCATTAGACAACAAAACGTTCTTGACGAGCTTTCAAACTCTTAAAAATGAATTAATCTATGAAAAAGGTCAAATTCAAAATTAATTATAAAAAAACTAAAAGGTATTAAGAATTTCATTTGATTGAAACAAAATCTGTACTTAATATCCTTTCCAACGATATACCACATGGCCTTGAAATTATTCCTTATGTGACCAAATTATCAAAATCAAAGTAGGGACGAACACGCACTCTAACACCAAACCCGTTTTTTAGAACAATAGAACGCAGGTAAACACTGTCTCTTTCTTGCACATGAAAATATCCCTTGTCTTTGTCTGTCATTGGATCGTAATTTGTGTCGTGGTCTTTGTTTAGTATTAGTTGAGATTTTACTATCATTGCTATCGGTATTGTCGCGATTCACATCTGCATTGTTGGAGTATTTTTGTGTTTAACTTTGTTTTTGTTACGTTCTGTTTTTGTTAAGTTTTCTTTGATTGAACTATTCTGTTAAACTGTTGGTGTGTTTGTCTTCACTGTTCTCGTTACAATGTCTAACTACAGTAACGAAGAGTATGCTGATATGTTGTTGGCGTATGGCAGCGCCAATTGTAACGCTCGTGAAGCGCGTAGAATTTACCAGGAGCGATATCCTAATCGGCGTGTACCACACCACGAGACGTTTTCTACGACCTATCGGCGTCTGAGGGAGACTGGAAGCATAAATATTCTAGAGCCTCGAGTCAATGTGAGGCAACATAATGTTGCAGTGGATGAGAGTATTTTACAAGCTTTTGATGAGAATCCAACGACAAGTATTCGAGCTGTAGCTAAAAGACTTAACTTGTCGGTTTGGAAAGTCTGGTCAGTTCTTCGGCAAGATGGAAGGCATGCATTCCACTACACTCCTGTTCAAGGTATGTTTTTTAAACAATTCAAAACTCATTGCATGTGTTTTTACAACTTAATTTCAAGTACAACAATTTAACAAGTAAATTCTTACTCTAATAGTTAAAACAAATGTGTTTGTTTTTGTTCAAAAAAATAATTTATTCATTGTGGCCTTTGGGTCAGCTCACAGATGAAATAAATCGCGTCCGTACAATTCTCACGGATTTAATCGATTGTTCTAGGTCTCATAGACGATGATCATAGGAGGCGGCTGGAATTTTGCAGGTTTGTAATGCATACAGACGTAGAAGATACAATTTTTTTTAAAAGAATTTTGTGGACCGATGAATCCAATTTCAATCATGAGGGGATTGTGAATCTCCACAACCTCCATCATTGGGGGATAAAAGGACAAAATCCCCGCAATAAAAGGAAAAGTTCATTTCAAAGTAAGTTTAGTGTGAACGTTTGGGCTGGGGTTATTGGAAGACACCTGATCGGTCCACATTTCTTACCGGAGCGCCTAACCGGAGAAAGTTATTTTTCTTTTTTAATAAATGACTTACCTGAATTGGTATTACCAATAGTAGAAGAAGAAGATTTTATTTTCCAAAATGATGGTTGCCCAGCACATTACCAACGAGACGTTCGAGAACATTTGGACAATTGTTTTCCCAATTCGTGGATCCTTCCGATCTTCCAGGCGGTCCGATTCCTTGGCCTGCACGGTCACCAGACCTAACACCTCTGGATTTTTATGTTTGGGGGCGCGCAAAAGAAATTGTTTATGCGACAGAAGTACGGACAAGGGAAATTTTAATAGAAAAAATAAATAGCGCCTTTCGCATAATGAAAGAAGAAATGCGATTAAAAACGACGACTGTGGAAATAAGAAAAAGATGTCGTGCATGCATTCACAATGGAGGCCGTCATTTTGAACCCAATCTGTGAATAAAATTTAATTAAAACGTCGTAAAATACAAACAAGGTGTTTTCTTTATTCTGACACTGGTTGAGTAATACCTTGTTTTGTGATCACATGAATAATTTCAAGGCCATGTGGTATATCGTTGGAAAGGATATTAAGTACAGATTTTGTTTCAATCAAATGAAATTCTTAATACCATTTAGTTTTTTTTATAATTAATTTTGAATTTGACCTTTTTCATAGATTAATTCATTTTTAAGAGTTTGAAAGCTCGTCAAGAACGTTTTGTTGTCTAATGCTAAGAATTAATGTTTAATTTAGAATAATAATACATTAAAGACTGCGATAGAAGTTATTTGGTTCAATTACAACAACAAACTAGAAAAATATGTCGTTTTAAAGACGATGACCAGGTAATTTTCAAAAACAAAAAAAAAAATCGTATTTCGATTACAGTGACACTTGGGACGTAGGTATCTATGGGTTAAAGATAGCTCTTGATCCACCCAATCCCCCAAAAAAATTTGTCGGTCCATGCGCCAAACACCCTGTATATATAATGAAAATGGTGTTTGTTTGAGGCTCAATCACGCTTAAACCACAGATCGTATCGACATGAAACTACCACCATTCGATGCGAAATTTTTCCTAGATGGTTTATGGCTATTTATCTATATCTATCTATATATATATAATGAAAATGGTGTTCGTTTGAGGCTCAATCACGCTTAAACCACTGATCGTATCGACATGAAACTACCACCATTCGATGCGAAATTTTTCCTAGATGGTTTATGGCTATTTATCTATATATATCTATATACTCGATCTATATATATATATAATGAAAATGGTGTTCGTTTGAGGCTCAATCACGCTTAAACCACTGATCGTATCGACATGAAACTACCACCATTCGATGCGAAATTTTTCCTAGATGGTTTATGGCTATTTATCTATATATATCTATATACTCGAAAACTACTGGACCGATCATCATGAAACCACAACCAGTCGACGCGGAATTAATCGTAGATGGTTATAGGCTATATATTTTTCAAATTCTATGAGCCCTTTCCCATGTTTTCTCAATTTGTTTGTTTATTAATTTATTTGAATAAGGCGGAACGAAGTTCGCCGAGTCAGCTAGTTTAATATATCTAGAGTTTCTAGAGTATGGTTTACAAAATAAGTTGCGTTCAATTATTTCATTGTTCAGAGATAAAACGTTTTGTATTTCCTAAGTAAATTGCTGATTATTGGCTTAAATAATTATAAAAAAAAATTAGTTTTTACTACTGGTTACAACTTGTCATAGATCCCATATAAGTACCTCATTACAATTTTGTGATAATAGTAAAGTAAGCGAATGGATAGTAAAATATGGAATATGGTCTTTCTATTATTATGGCTATCGAAGAGTGGCTGAAACTTGTGATTAAAACAGAAATAAAATAAAAACCGCTCCTACGTTGCCAAGACGTATTAGAACGTTTATGCGTAAAACAAAAGTAAGTTATATTATATACTTACGTATACTATTGTTACAACCTAGGCGCCGACAAAAACAAATTCACACCTGCATATCTGTAAAAACACATTTTATTACCTGTCGGCATTTGAACTAATTGTAATTCTTTTATGATCGTCTTCTTTTGTTTACTTATTTATTGACATGCGTTTACTAATTATTCTAGAAAACAGTCCATTATTTTATTGTACTCGTTTATGACCGTTGTGGTCGAATAATTAGCCAGTTGTTACGAATTAGGTCGAATACAATACAGGCACATTTCTATTTGTGAGGTATAAAACCAGGGCCCGATGGACAGAGGACGAGGCGAGCGACAACCACGATCGAAGCGAGACGTTTGTACTACAATCGGAAATCTATTAGTGATGGACTTTGCGCGTTTTATTGAATTACGACTTTCTGCATTACGTTTGGATTTGTTGTGTTCGGTTATATTTGTAACTGTGTTACACGTGTTTTTATAGTTCTAATAAACTCTATAATAATTCCAACGGCATTTAAATTCGAGTCTCGCAACTCGTAACACTATTTACATGTAATACATAATTCGAAAAAATATTAAAAGCCACTAATAAAACTACGTTTTAACGGTTTTAATCGCGGTAATTTATTTGATTTTGGTTTATCCGACGTTTCGGCCGCTTTTCAGTGGCCGTGGTCACGGAAGACAAAGATGACATTTGTCAAACGTGTATTGTCAAAGTTTTTATTCAGCCTACCGCCAACTTGTTCATTTTAATTATTTAGTTTTAAATTTTGTTTATGGATATTATTTACTCTATGGGAGCCTAATCTAATTTACCACCGCTTCACAACATGTTGTGGCTTGAAGAGAAGAAGCGGCGCAAGAAACTCTTCAGCAAACATGCCTAGTAATTTTTTTTTTTTATATAATATTAAAATGAGTGGAAGGACACAAAACACAGGAATACACGTTTGACAAATGTCATCTTTGTCTTCCGTGACCACGGCCACTGAAAAGCGGCCGAAACTTCGGATAAACCAAAATAAAATAAATTACCGCGCTTAAAACCGTTAAAACGTAGTTTTATTATGTGTACAAGTCGCGAAAACTTAAGAAAATATTATAAAAGCCACTATTTAATAGAGTCAACTATTGCATATTAAAACTTCATCTACTAATAAGGACAACATATTTTCCATAATTGGAACTGAGACAATGCCTACTGGTAACAATTTCTAACCGATCGTTCTTCAGAGAGAGTGCAAGAATTATTTAGTGAGAATACTCAGAATACAAACTTTAGATTAGTACTAGAATAACTAATAAATGAAAATACTTCTACGCAACTTTGAATACCCTACAGATGTCATTTGAAAGTGACCTGGAGTTTATTTAATCTCAGTATAAACAAGATCAATCAGCTCCTAGACGGCTAGCTGAGACTAGACGTTTTTGTTCTAGACTTGAGAAATTAGGTAGGTTAACACCTCCATTTTGTTGGATAAGTTTCAAATTAAATTACTTCATATACCTGTTAATTGTATGGAGTGAATAAAACTTTGTTACATTGATGAAATCCTTTACAGCCCGTTGTCTGTTCAAAAGCCCTTTGATTGTGATGTGCTGCAATTGAGAGCGCTATAAAGTTTTCAAAGGACGAAATTAACGTGTTGTAGAACGTGCAAGATGTGTGCAAATCTGTTTTAATTTACTGATTTTAATTCAATTATTATTATAAGCTAGCACAATGAAGAAAATTATAAATAATCGAATAAAATAAAAGAAAAGTTAACTTATTTGTATTGTTACGAGTTGCAGGATTTGAATTAAAATGGCGTTGGAATTATTATAGAAATTATTAGAACTGTACAAACACGTATAACACGATAGGGATATCGATCTCGACGTCAAGGTCCGTATCACAGCAGCTTGGGCCAAGTGGCGTGAGGTGACAGGTGTCATTTGTGACCCCAAAATGCCGGTCAAATTAAAAGGACAGGTCTATAAATCCATCATTAGACCTGTCCTTTTGTATGGCAGTGAAGCGTGGCCAGTACTTGAGCGACACAAGCAAGAGCTGCGTGTCACGGAGATGAATATGCTGCGATGGATGTGTGGAGTGACGCGGAAAGACCGGGTCAGGAACTCCCGCATCCGCGGCAGTCTTCATGTCCGTGACATAGCAGACAAACTGCAAGAGTGTCGCTTACTCTGGTACAGCCACGTTTTACGCAGACCGGCTAATTACGTGGGGAACAAATGTCTAGCCATGCCGCCTCCGCCAGGTCCCGGTCGAAGGGGAAGGCCCAAGAAATGCTGGCTTGACGTCGTGAAGGATGACATGCGTGCCAATGGTCTCAAAACGGGGGATGCTGAAGACCGCGCGAAGTGGAGTAGGAAAAGTAGGAAAGCGGACCCTGGGCGTCGGAGTGAACGCTCCAAACGCAACCGGGATTTAGCGCTCGGATGATGATGATGAAACACGTATAACACAGGTACAAATACAACTGTACACAACCAGTCCAAACGTAATGCAAGATTCAATCACACGCGCAAAGTTTGTCAGTAACGTCTTGATTAGCTGGCTATCGCTAGACTGCTCAGCCTTACATTGGGGCATTGCTTTATACTGTACAAATACAATATGTCTACTCGACCGCATGGACTGAATTTCCTAGAATCTGACCTGGCTAATGACTACCATAAAAGATTACAATACACGATAGGCTGTTTTCTAATCACAAATTTTAAACACAAAGTAAACAAAAGAAGTCCAAATGCCGCAGAGGTAATAAAACGTCTACAGGTGTGCAGTTGTGAATTTGTCTTTTGTCGGCGCTCAGGTCGTAACAGTATTGTCTACCCATAGTATCTCAAGTCTATAAGTAGAATACTGAGCCTAGATCACCGTTTTCTATGGGTAAGATGCCCAGAAGGCTGGCTACGTTTCCTCGCTGGATCGCCATACTAATCCGTTGCCTAAGGTAAGCACCAGCATTCTGATCACTTGTGATTATTATTAACAAACAACAATTTGCCAATTATGTTACGTTTAAGTTGTGACATTACGGAGTAAGTGAATCATTCTTTAGGTAATTACATATATTAGTTTTTTAAATAATATTTATTTTTGCAATATGTCCATTTCCATTAGGTAAGGGTGTTTCCTAATGTTGAGCTATAAAAAGGGCTTGGATTAAAAAACAATAAAGTATATAACGAACAGATAGTGTGCAGAAAAAGTGTTGTAGTTTTAATAATAGCGTAGTTTATCTTGATGCACAATTAAGATTTACCTGTGTCGTGTTTCTCAGACAGTTAAGTGTGTAAGCGTATTTATTCATGAAAAATATTTCGAAATTGAAAGAATATTTATAGTTTTTATAAAATTAAATTATTAATTATCTGTACCTTTACCTTAGTTCCGAGAATTGAGACGAAGTCTCTCTTCAAAATTTCACATTAAATTACGATAATACAAGTAATGATTTAAACATACATACATAACTTCACGCCAGGTCCCTTGCGGGGTAGGCACGAACAACAGAGCGCCATTTAGGCTTATTCTTACACACCTCACTTGCCTCTTTGACATTCATAGCTCTTGTCATGCACGCTCGTCTGTTCTTAAGGCTACCTTCTGCTAATACACGATCAATTTGATCATGGAAGGTGTGTCGTGGCCTTCCGCGACTTCTGCATCCATCCACTTTTGCATTGTATATATGTTTAGTCATTCTTCCATCATTCATTCGTTCCACATGCCCGAACCACCGGAGCATTCCTTTACTTACCTTCACCCCGACACTCTCTTTCAGACTAACTCTCTTTCTAATAATTTAAAGTATACTTAATTTTAATTAAGTAGACTCGTGATAGATGTAACTTTAAATCAGGTATAAGACAAACATGTCTGTAAGAATTTGTACACAAAATGAAGAAAATAAACCAGCACACTTTATAGTTTTAATACTGTATATTATGAACCATTTTGTGACAGTAAAATTACGTAATCTTTGATTCTTGGTCGAGCTAGCTATAAAATAAATCACAGCCGAAACGACATTACCAAGAAAAATATATAAGACACTAGATATCGACCAGCAACCCGTGGCTTATTTCGAAAATATGTTAATAAAATCTACGAGGATGGTTCTAGTTAATTGGGCAGTCACTGTGAGTGCCACACTGCTTTGCTTTGGCAGTACTAGTACTCCAGACCGTGTCCAACAACAAATATTCATACTAAGCCCGTCAAACTTCGTACCGCCTCAGAATCAATAAATAAAAAAACGTTGATTTCTGAACGCCGGGACGAACATCAAACGTTTGACTTTTGTTGGAGTGGGCGGGAGCGGAGGGGATAAAGAGAAGGAAAGGACTTATAGAATAAGGTCGCCGCACCAGACACACTACGAACGATGCGGGCTTTGCAGCGGCAGGCACTCCTTCCTCGTGATCCTTTCTTCTCGTCTTGCGGTTCCTTCGACTTAGTGGACTAGCGTGCACCTTCCCAGCATGCGGGTTGTTATAAGCGGGTGTAAAAAGCGGCACAACAGACAAAACGCGACGAGGTTAGCGCGGAAGCAGCGGTGTCACATTACATAGTGACAGATGCGGCGAAAGAAAAAAAGAAACAAAGACGGTGACCAAATAGGTCGGCGTTAACAACTTTCGAAACCAAAAAAATGAAAAAAATACTTCACTTTTAATTTTAATATGATTTCTGAACGACTTTTTAAATTTCATTGATTTTTGAACGGATCAAATGTTTGACAGGTAGGAATAGTTTCTAAGGAAAAGTGACATTGTTGTTTTTACTATATTCCAAGCATTTTTTCATATTTACTGACCTTTAAAACCGTCCCTGGACTTCCACAAATAATTCAAAAGCAAAATTAGCCAAATCAGTCCAGCCGTTCTCGAGTTTTAGCAAGACTAACGAACAGCAAATGATTTTTACGTATGTATATAGATGTGTTAATAATAATAATAATATCAGCCCATAACTGTCCCACTGCTGGGCTCGGGCCTCCCACTATAGGGGGAAACGGACAGTATACCCGCCACGCTTGTCCAAGGAGGCTTGGCAGGTTTGACACATCGGTTATCTCGATGTGCAGGTTGCATCACGATGTTTTCCTTCACCGTTGTTAGCACGTGGCAATTGTAACACCATGCACATTAGATCAGAAAACTGACTATGAGGTGCATGCGTTCCGGTCAGGATCGAACCCGCGCCCTTCGCTTTAGGGGGGCGTGCGCTAACCATTACGCTACCACGACTTAGATAGATGTGATATGATAGATGTGTTAATCAATACCAAATATCACACGTATCAACTTCGTTTACATAAATTTAATATATACTGAAAAGACTCAATTTAAACATCAAAGAAATTTTCCAAACCAGTCAGCATTCAGCTTTATCAAATTAGTATTGAAACAAAATTTTATCTCAAACGTTAAAAGCAGAGGTAGTTCATAGGCTTTTGGGATAATCACGAACTTTTCATTAGTAAGTAGGGTACTAAATATGCTAACAGGGGTTGTGTAAATGAGTTCAATTTAACCAAAAGCAATCCGATGGTAGGCGTTCAAAATAAAATTAGCATTTGCCCTTAAGGGAGCATTTTGATTACGTAAGAGTACAAGCAACTAATGTTATTCATCAAATGGACATAGCGTGTACTACTTGTTTGAATAAAATTGTATCTGATAAAAATGTTTCGTATATACATTACAATGCTTTTAAGGATTTTAGTATTATTTTTAACCAACTTCCAAAAGGAGGAAGTTCTCATTTCTATTGTTTTTTCTATGTTTTTTACACGATTACTCCGTCAAATTTTTTTCGTTGTTCGAAAGTGTATACTCCTGAAGTATGTCATGTGTCGCATGTCACACCGATTACCTCTTTTAGCCGTGTGTTAGCCATGTTTTTTTAGACAAACACACACATTATATATCACAAGCACACACACACACACATCAAGCAAGTTACACTTGTGTTATGGGTAATATACAACGGAACACTCTGGGGCCGATCCCAGACTCCCAAACTGTAGTAAATAACAGAAAGTTTGTTTATGTACATGTACCATACCAGGAATCGAACCCGAGGCCTCTGCGTTCCAGAGATTTCGGCCAGATAAGACTAGCCCGGTAAACCACAGAGGCCGTCGTTTTTAAAATAATATCTACATAGAATAAGCAAAATTGAATATTTTTGATAGAATTTTTTCGACATATTGTATCAATCACTTAATCGTGTGTGTATAAATGATCGGTAGGTTGTAGACACACAAAGTGTTTGACCGGGAATATTATTAGCCACGAACAAAAACTAAACCCGAACCCGATTCCAATGACACCTACCGCGTCTAGTTTTGAATCTAAACCACCCCGGGACCCACTCAAACACACATCAAATTTTATCAAAATCATAGAACCTGATACCAGCGCCAAGAATTTTGTTTGTAATGATGGGTTGCATTATAGAAGTTTTAACAGGGCTCCCTAATTTTTAAATAGCATATATTAATCGAGGATAATATAGCATTCGAACGGTAAAAGAATTTATGAAATCAAGCCAGTAGTTTTTGTGTCTATTTCGCAGACCAAATAAGAAGAAATATTTTAATTAAAGATTTATAAAAAAAAAATAAGCATCGATCTTAATGACTCTTGTCGACTCTTGCGGAAAATTTGCTTAGTATATAAAAGATTTTTGGCGCTGTCCCAAAAACTACGGTCTTCCGATTGATTGTCTAATTGTTTACTTTTGTGTAAATAGCATGAGCTCGTAAAGTACGTTCGGTAAAATGGCATTAGGTCAGCCAGATTTCCACTTGTAGAATACTAAAAGATACCAGGAAAAAAATACAGTTCTCATCTTGAAACTATATATTTGACACCAAACCCAGATTTTTATATCTTACTATGTATTATTTTACCTTTCCAATATTAGAAAATTTAAATTATTTCGTTCTGACCTACGGGGCCGTACATGGACACTGACGGCAGAATTGGTCCACAAGTTCCAAGTCGCTCAACGGGCTATGGAGCGAGCTATGTTGGGTGTTTCTCTTATGGATAAAATTAGAAATGAGGATATCCGTAAGAGAACCAAGGTAACCGACATAGCTCGCTAAATTAGCAAGTTGAAGTGGCAGTGGGCCAGTCACGTCTGCCGCAGGACCGATGGCCGTTGGAGCAGACGAGTCCTGGAGTGGAGACCGCGTCTCGGTAAACGTAGTGTCGGACGCCCTCCAGCCCGATAGACTGACAACCTGCGCAAGGTCGCCTCTAGGCGCTGGATGGGATAGGAAACCGTAACGAGTGGCGCCGACTTGGGGAAGCCTACGTCCAGCAGTGGACTATGAATGGCTGACGACGTATAGGTGTAGATAGATAAATCTTTATTGGACACCATTACATTGAAATTTCGTTTAAAATCTCCTTAGACACTGGGTTGCCTGGAACAGATTGCGATAAGCGATAAGGCTGCCCATTGTTCTAATGCAAATGTATCCAAATAAATTGTCTAGTATTAAGTTTATGGTGAACAATAACGAGTTTTCATTCATTCATTCATTCATTAAAGAAAAATTATAAACTAGTGTTATTCTAACGGTCTTATTCATATTGAGTTAGAGTCAGTTTGAAGGTTTCTTTAAGAACCTGAAGTTCTTGAGTTCTGCTGTCAAGTAAGTTACATAAGCATTAAATAGATGGCGCCTTAATTTAACTCCCAACCTTTCTTTGATTAATAGTATGTTAATCTTAATCTATATAAACCTAAAATAAATAGAAAGGAATCGTAGAAATATATGTACGCGCATAACTGGAAAACGACTTTATCGATTTTGATGACATTTCTTGTGTATGTTTGGGTCCCCGGATTGTTTAGATTCCCAATTGGAACCAGTAGGAGGCACTAGAATCGGGTCCTAGATTTTCCTTTTTTCTAGTTTAATTGTTTTTTTTATATAATTTAAACACTATGCTCAGGCAAACAGAGTTGGAATTATTGTGAAGTTCTTCGTCCATAGTTCAAATTTCCCCTATGTTTCTTTCAAAATAATTAAAAAAAATGTATTTATGTGTGTTCCACCGTCGTACCGCCTATAATACTCATCTGATTTTGATGACTATGTAACAATTATATTCGTTATTATCTTTCGGTTGAAACAGGTTACATGTTACCCAACTATGAAGTAAGTCAAATTTTTTGCTAGTTCTCATTACAGACTAAGGGCCGCTTGCATAAGATTGCTTAAATTTATTTAAGAAACACAAAACATATTTAACACCCTTAAATACAATTAGCGTTTTGCACAACGCAAAATTTGATGCTAAATATGTTTAAAGAACTGTCAACACGTCTTGTGTAAAATTTATTTAGGCAGTTTAATATGATTAACTAATTTTATTTAAAGGCGATCGTTATGCAAGCGGCCCTAAATCATTTAATTTATAAATTGAAAAAATGTTATAACATACATAGATATGGATAGATAATGGTTTTGTCATATATTCTACGTAACCCTACGAAGGACTATCTGACGAAGAAGAAACGAAGTAAAGTGATATTATAATATTTATACTAATAAAAAATATATTAAAGTCTGGAAATGGACTATTAAGGAGGTTGGCTTCTGAGCGACTCGTATAGTGACTCATTTTGACTTTGATAAATTTGTTTTTGGATAACTAAGTATGCTTTTTAAGTCGTCGAGACTAACTCAATCTTGGAAATATAAGTCAACTTACGAACTTAAATTACTTTCTTTTTAGGTGTCTCTACCGGTTTTATTTTTGAAAGGAGGCTAGACGTATAGCAATGGTTTATCAAATTGAGTGTTATATTTTACGATAAAATGTATCATCATTCAGTAAGTTATTCGTTGCATTCTCTAAAATGCTCGCCACTTTCTCAAAAATATAATTTAGCAACATTTATCTTTATAAGATTTTTAAGAAACTAACGATTTTTGTAATAGATTCGCGATATCTAATCTAGTGTAACAAGTCGCCAAGTTGATAACACGGTTTACGTCTATTAGAGATTATTGTATCACCCATTTACAGGTGTGTAATAACTAAAGATTAGTAAGCGTTGTATTCTTAAATAAATAAGAAAATACACTATGCTTTATTTATGTTTTACTAGAACTTTCCCCCGATTTCGTTCATGTGTGTCAAGTAACGTAGATTGCAGTTATTTTGGCAGTATTTAAAATCAAGGGGTATTTACAGCAGGGCCATGGATATTTTAGTATTTAAATACATGAATTCCAAAGATTCCCGTAACAACCCGGGATAAGTTAATGTTATTAAAGGTATACATAACTACATCTGTTCTACTAATACATAAAGAATCTGAGAAATTTTCATATCAAGCAAATCCTAATATCAAGTGGTTTCGAAATTACAAAATCCCGGGAAATATAAAACGGCTTGGTTTTCATATCAATCGGATCCGAATCAGTGTGAGAGTAATTTAAAGTGGATACTTTAAAACACCCTCAAGAAATATCCCGCGGGATTCTGGAAATATAAAGTATGCATCACTTGGAAAAAGATTTAGCTATCGTTTTAGTGAATTCATATCAAAATCAGCTAATATTTATACAATTTAACTATTTCATACCATTTCCAGGAAAAACCCCGAGGGATCCCCGGGACACTAAGTAACACAGCATTAATAAAATGTTGGTTATCGTTTTAGTGAAAATGATGTCGGAATAAGTAAATATCTATGCATCTTAACATCGTGAAACCGCTCTTGGAAAGACTGCGAAATTTTCAGGATAAATACTATTTCCATCGATCAGTAAAACCGCGTCTAAATTGGACCAGTAGTTTTTACGGGCATCCTGAACAAACAGACAAGAAATTTTAAAAAAATGCATCGTTTTCTCCATCTTTTATAAACTCTCTTTAACTTTTACTTCTCTATTTGATGGCTTCAGTGTACAGACACAGCATATGTAGAATTTTATAATATTATAAATTATCTTATTTAAAATATTATGGAAAATTAAAATAATTGCTAAACAATAAGTTTTATAAAATAATAATCGCTGTTGTACTAAACTGCAACTGTATTTTTGCGTAAATCTTACAATATTACACAAACAGGTGAATAAGTAAATCTACCTGACTGGTAAGTGAATAGGGTCGTCTATTCACATCTAGCGATGGAGAATCGGCTCCATAATTTTGTAGACATACGAGTATTGTCGACATTTCATTATTTAAAATAAAAAGAATTGAAAAGAAGTCAGGAACCGGCAAAGAAGACTGAATGTGGGTAACAGTATGAGATATACTAATGGTAGACGCTTAACGTTGTGCGAGTGGAGCAGTAAGAGCAGGAAGTAGACCCCGGTCTCTAACACTGGTACGCTTAATTCAATCGTGATATACGCTATAGTAAAACGTCACGTCTACTCATCATAATGTTGAATGAATCATTACATTTTCTACTAATGTGGGTAGTCCGATAAGTACCGTTAGCTTTCATTTCACCGCCATCGTGTTGTGGTGAAACCAGTCTCCTACGCGCTAGTGGTAGGTCCGGACGTTCCCCGTACTCTGTGTAAAGACCACAGTGAACGTTTCACATCTTTTTCATATATCTCAACAAACTTTAAATACAATCTGTACTTGCTTTGGTGTGAATATGTGCTAAAAACCAGAGACCACGAAGTTCTGCCTGACGAGTTGTTAGTGCCGTGGTCTTTCAGGAGCTGATCCAGCTACCCCATTGAAGATTAGTGGAACTTATTACCCCATTGAATTTTGTGTAAGATTTGACATACCTCATCTCAGTCCCATATATTCAATAAATTAATCACAGTCTACTCTTACAAAACTCTTGGACCAGCGTACCAGCAGTGCCAATCCGTGATCCAGCATTGCACAGATATAAAATATAGCTGGCTTTATTTTTGAAATTTTACCATTATAACCTGATTGTCTGTAAAGGCTTGTTATGCAAAATGGCACTCAGATTTAAAATAACAGAGCTACACAAATACTTTCTAAAACTCAGTGGACCCTCTGAATTTCATCTAAAATCTAAATAATTATATCATAAACCTATGCAAACAGTAGGGGTCGCGGTTTCTTTGAACAAAACTCATAACAAATTCTGTCTTACAGCGCCAGGGGCAACTCATTTAACATCACTATTTCGCGAAAGGTCATTTCTGAATGCCCCGAACAATGGTTTGCATGACATAAGAATACTAAATAATTTTCATTACTGTAATAATTTTGATATACCTACTCTTATTTATTTATTTCACATTTATACATTGATCAGACTGTATTTTTGATACTACTAGCCCCTAGACGAGTTTGCTCTGTACAATAATGGCTAGAAATAAGCATGAATACTTTTCGTGTAACTGTAATTAATTTTAACATATTGTTACATACCGTCGAAGAAATGCGCATAGGAGTGCGCATTTCTTTGTACACTTTGTAAAGCCAGGTGGCTGTCGTAGAGCGCAGTTTATTACCTTTCCTGCATTCGGAGTTCTTTCGTTTACTTCGTGTTTTCTTAATTTGCAATTAAGGAAAACATCCTATTGTTATCGTACTTGTTTAATGGCGGTCAGTAGTGTCGAACCAATCCTTGTTTTTATTGCATTGCGTCGAAGCTTGCCAGATGTGCGGATTAACTCAATGAACGCGGCCACTTTGTCGGTACTATACAGTTTTGTATAAAACAATGCCCGAAATTGGGCTCAGTCAACGATGATTACGATACTAGCAAGACGTGTGTAGTACATTCGATTAGCGATATAATGACGGACTTTTCGCGTGTTATTTAATCGTGCAGTTTCAACTGGCTGTCTCCAGTCATATTTGTGCCTGTTTTATACGTGTTTGTACAGTTTTAATAAACTCTATATTAATTCCAACGGCATTTTAATTCGAGCCTGTGTAGCTCTTAACAATATTGTAAAAATATTTCAAGGAAATAAATTTCATTTCGTTCCAGCGAGCTGACGAGCGGAAGGAAGGAATGTATGAAGTTTATATCTTAAACAGTGCTGGGAAAAAGGGCTTAGTTTTTAATATGAATTCAATAAACTATAATAATATGTACTACGGTAATGGCATGAAAAAAATTAAAAAAAAATATATTAAGGACTATATTATTTATATATACACGGCTTGTCGTTATACCCAAGACTGTCCCAATGCCTGTCCTCCAGGACTCGGCTACGGGCGGGGTTCTGCGGTGCGTCGGAGTTCGTTATCGCAAGAATAAACGAACATTTCCGAATAACTTGAACTGTACTTATTTTCGTTCTTATGTTACAAGTTTCAGAACAATTTCAAAACTACACACAGACACAACGTCTGTGACTTCGTTCATCCGAAATTACAATGGTTTATTTTTATATTTTCTGAATTCTTCAATATGTTGAAATGGAATTTACACGAAAATTTAAAAGAAAATTTTTGTGTTCATCTCTAAACTTTTCATTGAAATCCGTTTAGACTTTACGGAGTAGCTTTAGAATTTACACAAATAAAACTCATAAATCAACTTCAAATTTTCTCCAAAAGTTGCCGATAGTTAATGTCATATTATTACAAATGTTATTTGATGACTCGTGTTCTAAACTCTATGGTACAAACGTAACATGTTAGTTATTGTAACATTACAAACAACTTAATTATAATTCAAAGAAATTTTAATTAGACAGCGAAAAGTAAATAATTAGCGGAGCAAATAAGAAAATTTCCTTAATTTTGTGCTATCGCGAGTTGAGTAAGAGGTTGTTGCGGTTCACCGATCCAAACTGTCGGTAATGTCGGAACCTGAAATGAAATTAATTTTCTGACTTTTGTTTTCAGACAGACAAATATACTAATTATTTATATGAAATAATTGGATACATGTAATGCTGAATGTCTAAATTAAGGTTCAGTTCAATCTTACAATAGTAGTGTAATAGAACTTACATATATTTTACATTTATAGTTTTCTCTTTTATAATTTACAGAGCGTAAACAAAAATTGATTAAAATTAAAAAAACCTCCAACGCAAAATAAAGAAAATAATACCTATCGTTGAACCATCAAATTCGATTGAGTAACTCCTATATATATGTTAATCATAGAAATGTATGCATGCCACGATAAGGTTAGCACGTTGACATGGCACCATAATGTCGCGACGGGGTACTGCATAAGTAACTGACCCTTCATTTGATTGACTATCTATTAATTAACTAACATTTCCAAAAAACTTTCTCCGATTCGGTTAAATTTTTGTTGCAAATCTAGTTCCACTGAGTGTTAAATATTAATTCTGGGAGTGCTATGATTATGCAATCCCCTTATTTTAGCTATTTAGTTATTGCTTTAAACTTAGCGGCACCCTGCCGCGTCATTATAGCGCCATTTCAAAGAGCCTTATCGTGCCGTGCATCAATTTATATAATTAAAACTATGCCTCACTCATACTCAATCGAATTTGCTGGCTCAAAGATAAGTAATATTTTTGAATTTTTAAATGTACATTTTTTGCATTGTGAGATTTTTAATTGTTTAACTTAATTTGATTTTTTTAAAACTTAGTTTAGTTTTTTTGTATAAGAGTTAACAGTTTTGAGCGTTTTTCAGATTTTTATATTTATTCAAGAGTGTGCTAGATATCCTGGCTGCAGATCAGCTTATCGTGTTGCCACCGGTGCGTTGTATGAAGAATCAAATACTGATGAAAACGAATCCAAGCACGACATAGCTGCTATCATTTTTTGGGAGAGTGTGTTAGTGTGCTGAATATTCTTCCTACAGCATCTGACCAAGAACTCCATAGCATACATACCCATTGCGCATACATCTAACATCCCTACAGCAGAGAGAAAGAAAGAAAAAGAAAGAGAGAGAAAGAGCTGATGACCTTGAAACAGCTGAACCGATTTTAATAAAACATGTCTAAGAACCATTGCTAGAAAACTTGTTATCAAATAAAAAACCGCATCCAAGTTGAACCCCTTAAAGAATTACGGTGCCCAGTTTATAACGCCCCTCTTTTTGCCTCGGGGGCTAGAAATAGAAGCTTCTAAGAATAAAAGAGCACATTCTATAGCCACTTTATGTTTTGATCGCAAAAAGAAATCTGCAATAAATAACTGTGATAAACAAAAACGTTTACACATTTTTCCGGCTTCTGTTTTTTTCATGTTTACCGTTTATACATAAATGAACTGCCGATTCCTTTATTCGATAAGAGATTTACAAAAGAACAAATATGACAAGCGTGTACTCCTCGCTTTGCCTGCAAAAACTTTTGTATCCTGCGGTAATTATGTTGAATTATCCTCATGCACCGACTAAAATACTCTGTTTTTTTAGACAAATAAATAATTCTTTATTGTACACCAAAGCATATACAAACAGGAGTAGAGAAAGATAAAATATAGTACAACAGGCGGCCTTATCGCTAAGAAGCGATCTCTTCCTGACAACTCTTGGCAGGGATTAATAGAATTTTAACACAGACGGTGGTGCAGTAAATAAATAATGATGCATAATAAATTAACATAAACATAGTACATATAAGTACATACATAATATAAATATATACATAATATAAATATATACATATGACAATACAAATATACATATACTTATATAATAGCTTTAGGAATTGTTATATATAAATAGAAAAGTAATGCTTTTGTACCTGATTTTTAAAGCACGGTAAGGATTTGGTTTGTCTTATAGCAATAGATAACTCATTCCAGAGACGCATAGCTTGGACGGTGAAAGAGTTATTATAAAAACAGGATGTTTCTGTTTGTGTATGTATTCTGTATTTAGTGCAGGGCGTAAATTATGGGAACTACATACATAGTGAAATGGATCGAAACAATATAGTATAAAGAAGAGTGAGAAAAATGCTAAAAACCGAATCAGAGGAATGTAAGAAGTGAAAAAGAAGTGTTTTTTTTGTTTTTTTTTGTTTCTCTGTTTGTATGGGCTAATCTCCGAAACGACTGGACTGATTTAAATGAAATTGTGTGGTTGTAGCTTATATCCCTGATCCACATATAGGATACTTATGATCCCAAAAATTAATGAGTTTACGTCATAGTTAAAAAAACTTACCATTTGGATGAAGTCGCGGGCAGAAGCTGTTTCTTTATAATTTCGACAAATAATTTAATAAAAATTGTCCCTAATATAAGAACAATAAGTGAAACAATCAGACATTTATGAATTTATTGTAAAGTTTTACAATTTAAGATCTACTGTACTGTAAAATAATTATATTTTTGACTGCTTTGTTGGGACGAAAAAGAATTAATCAATATTCATATTTAAATTATTTCTAATTTATTTTCAGAGACCACAATAATTAAACACCGTTCCACACGTAGAAAGAGCGAGGAGATGGCCGCGATGGCCGATGGACAGGAAAAATATAATGATTACGAGTGTTGCCTATACATTACTTGCTCATGTTTTATGTTTAGATGAATGAAGGAATTCAATGAATGGAATCTGATATTTGCTTGGTATAAATTTAATACAGGATAATTATAACAGATCTTCAACTGTCAATTTATTTGAAATATTCCCACGTTTAAATACGAAACTCAATAGAAATTCAAAGTGGACGGAATCATGGAGAAGCTATTGTCTCAACAAACAACTTACAGGAACACCGTTTGAAGGCTGTTTGAAAACAAATAATTCTACGGCTTTCATAATCAATTGAAATATCTTTACGGAATATTACCTTTCAATAAATAACGTTAATTAAGTTTAAGATAGTTAAATTCTTCACTGGCGTTTGTCAATCATATACTACTCATAAAACATCCTGCCACATACGATCTGAGATAGTTCATCGGAGAGCAGTTAAAACAGAAAGTCAAAGAGCACTATCTATCTTAAATTATCTATATATATGTGTCTATATTTTACATTATATATGTATGTAGCTTAAGTGTATCTTGACGAGAGTAACAAGAAAAAAGAAAAGCTTGGCAATCTATATTGTATGGGAACAAGTAAAGACATAGACCCCACCTCTTTGTATTTTACTGCACCCGCACGACCCCCACCCGTTGCGCCTGGCCTTTCATTTGTCTTGTGTAAGCGATTATGGTTTAACGATAATACTGAGCTACACGATAATAATACAAGATAATAATTTCTGAACTAAACAAGGGCTGCCCAGCACGACTTCCCACATAGAAAACTTTGTGACAAACGATTTTTATTGTTAATAAAAACAAGTTTATAAAACTTGGCAACGCATTCTGGACCTGCTGTGCGACAAATGTAGATTATAACAAAGTTCATAAATAATTTAGGTACTTTACATGTTTACCAAACTATAATAAACCACTAAACTGTTGGCAAAAGCACCACAAAGTTGTTGACTTTTCAAGTAGTTTAACTTAGAATAATATTAGTCTTGTCAAACAATACTCCGTTCTTGCTGCATTCATCAATGGAATTTAGGAAACTGTTCATGTTACCAATGAATAAAATTAGTATTATTAACAAAAGTATAGGGCGTTATGGAAAACCACAAGGCAGTGGAGATCTAATCTAATTTACCACCGCTTCGCAACATGTTGTGGCTTGAAGAGAAATTACATTAGGTTCCCATACAGTAAATAATAACGATAAGAAAAATTATGTCTATGTTAGAAAGGGATAGACGATAAATGAAAGAAAGAGATAGATAGATGTTAGAAAGAGACAGACGACAAAAGAGAGAAAGAGATAGATAGATGTTAGAAAGCGATAGATGTATAAACGAAAGTTCCCGAACAGAAGGTTCGGGAAAGAAAAGACAGAGATAGATATATAGAAAATTCTTCCGGGTATATAAACAGCGTAAGGCGCGCCTACCGGGCAGTTTTAGAGTTGAAAGTTTAGAGTTTAAAGTTGAGTCAGTCCAAGACGGTGAAGCAACAAGTGCGATACTAAAGAGTTGTTAGAGAAGAATAATAGAGTACAGAGACTAATCAAGTGGTGAATTTAGTGACAAGTTTGGTGGATAGATACGTGAAGGAAGTGTGTAGCGTAGTTCGAGAGAGGAACCAGAGGCGAGCTACACGCGATAATATCGGAGGTGGTCTACGCAATATTGGCGACAGTATTGAGGGTGTGACAACTTATCGTCGGAACTGTACATCGTTGGTCGTGTATTTAAGGACAGCAACCCTACAGGGAGGTACTGCGCGCGGCTTTGTAAGTCAATAAAAGCTTTTAAATTAAAAACTGGTGTTTTCTTCCAATCCACAAGTGCGTACCCCCGCTCGTACGTAACAATATTGTACTATATTGTAGTAGTATTGACATCTCTGTCTTGTCTTGTAATCATGGCTACTGAAAAGCGGCCGAAACGTTGGAATAAAAATAAAATAAAATACAGCGCCTAAAACCTTTAAAAGGTAGTTTTATTATTATACAATAAATTAATTTTCTAACATAAAATAAACATCAGCCTATAAACATCCGATTCACAGGCTGAGGCCTTCTTTTTCGCCCCTCAGGCATTATTAAATAGATGGCAGCTCCGCTTCGTTTTTAAAAAAGTATTCCCAGGTTTGACACATCGGTTATCTTGTTGTGCGGGTGTCATCACGATGTTTTCCGTCACCGTTAGTACGTGGTTTATTAATTACGCTATAAAAACAATACTCGGGAATCTGAACACACAAGAAATATATGAAGAAATCGTCACTTCATCTGTTCAATATTTATGTTTCTGCTGAAGAAGAATAAAGAAGTGTGTGTGTCCAGTTTTTGGCTTAGTGTCGTTACCGTTAATAATTTATACCGCGAACCCGCTTACCTCGAAATTTGGGTAAAAAGGGTCAACAAACTAATCACGAGCAAGTGTCTTAATGATGTTATAATTATGAGAATCCCTTTTCCAAAATATACGAGTATGTTTATAAAATATTTGTGTAATGTAATTTTGCAGGTAATTATACCACAACGGCTATATGTTATCTACTCATATGAGATGTAGAAACCTTTTCTAATTAAAAAGTGTTGAAGTAATCATTTGAGTTTACAACAAAAAATTAATGATAAATAAATTGGCGACACGTCCTTAATCTACCTACAGAACCATCTACCTACGGAACCATAGTAAATTAACTAATTTACTATGTTTCCGTAGGTAGATGAGAGTATTGATGCGCTGAGTAGAATGTTTGCGAGATATTCCTGTTCAGTTGAATCTGGCAAACATTCTACTCATCTATCTTCATCAATTTTTTTCTTTAAAATTGTACATTTAAATCCTACAATTTTGAAATTTCAGAATATCGGCTTTGGAATTGAATATCTCGACACTTGATGATTAAAAATTAAAAAATGATTCTTTTTGATTTTTAAATTCCAGTCTAATGATATCCAATATGCTCAAGATTTTTTTCACTCCTTACTATAGCGGACACTTCAATATTTTTATTAATTTCAGAAAATTACTTATTTATTTATTTCATTTATTTGGAAAACATACAATAATTATCATTCTTACAATATAAAATACATAATTAATACAAATGTCAGCTAAGTTTCCACTAAAAAATGATTCATATTACACATTTGACTCATAGAACATAACATTAGAAAAATATATTGTGTTTGATAAAATGTTAGAAAATTAGATTAAAAAAAAATGAAAGTGATACAAGACTACACAAAAAAAAATATATAAATTATATGTATTTAAAGTCATAATTATCAGGTCATAAACACAATCGTGATATATGTCAAATATAAAAAGATTTGATAACTATAGCCTTGGTAAGAATAAGACAAATAAATAAACGGTTCGTTTTTAACTAAATATTGTATAACGAAACCTTATAAGGGCTGGTCTACCTATTGACATGACAAACGGGTATAACTATCATTTTTGAATTTCATTTATTTTGTACACCACTATGTGGTAGAATGTACTGTGCATCTACAATCGTACACACACCTGTATAAACTACATTCTTGCAAAGATAGATATTGATTGATTGATTGAACGTTTTAGAATGTGTTGACAAAATTTATATGTCTTATGTCTTGATTTAATCTTTTTTTTTTATTATGTATAAATTAGAAGCAAATTATAATTACATAGATTTCGCTAAATTATTTAAGTACATTAAAATAAATACGTAACAATTATGCTCTTTTTTCAACAAGTAGGTACAAAAAGTTCAGAAAATTGTACATACATATTATCACGCCTGCCTTCCATGGGGGTAGACAAGGATGATGTATTTCCACTTGCAACGAATTTAACACACAACTTGTGTTGCGGACAGAATCACCCCGCTGACCTCACCCCCGTAAAACCCGTGCGCCCACGCCCCGCCTACCGCGGAAACGTAGCTCGCTCCGTTAGCTGCTAAGCGTCTGCATTTTTGTAGTACTTTAGTAAGCGCGGAGCGAGCCTACGGTATGCGTTCATCAGTCGAATATACACACACAAGAAGAAGCAATACAAGGAAGACTAAGAAAATCAACGACCATCAGAAGACTTCAGCCAACGTGACTACGTGGATCTTGTGTGAACCACCAGTACATCGTGACCAGTGCCGCTTGTATTTAAACCATTGTGCCTGAATGTACCTGTTGCTGTTTGCGGCGCCTATATACAAATAAATACAGTCAACTTGCTCAGAGGTGTTTTCATTTAGGGCAATACCTGCCCCCACACCTGACAACTTGCACTTCATCTTCTTTGATTAATCTGTTCATAGTTGCATGTTGATTTTAGGTTCCATTTACCTTATTAAAGTATAAAGCGGTCGTCATTACCAAAAAACCTTTAGACAAGTAATATATCGATAACATAACTTGTCTTAATATCTATCAAATACGTTTATATACAGTATAGCCTGCTTTTAGACTCAACCTAGATATTCAGACAATACTCGCAACGTGTCGCTGTTATTTACAGACGCACGGTAAGAGGAAACGAAAGCGATACCGCCTGTCGGCCCCGTTCGCAACTCCTGTATTGTCTATACGTCGCCTCTATTAAAGCAGAAAAATAAAGTTTGTGGCAATACAGGGCTGTTGAAGTGAAAATTTCTTTAGGCACGTTGACAAAGACACAATAAAATCATGACTTCAAAACTTTTAAACCAATGTTTTTAAAGCGTCAAACGTTGTTCTGCCATATAAATAAAAAGTACCCTAAGAATGTAAAAAATCCGACGTATTGGTATAACCAACCTAATATATTTAAAAATAAAATATTAAAATCGGTTAAGCCGTTTCCGAGGATTGCGACCACAAGCATCGTGACACGAATTTTTTGTATATATATAATTTATATATCGAAAGTGGGGGAGCAAACAAAACGACTTTTTGTTGATCTCTTTTTTTTCACCATATCCCAATTAATTGGGGTCGGCTCAATACGTCTTTTCCTTCCACTCTTCTACTCTGACATACATCTTCTGACACACCACATATCATCATATTATCGTTCACACATTCCTTCAATTCAATCAATTCAATTCTTCAATATAATTATTTTAATTTAAGAAAAAAAATCACCAAATTACCTCCTAATTATCAACATGAAACCATTTGAATCGTTCAATTTTTATAAAACATGATAAAAAATATCTACATCTTTATAAAAAGAGATATTTTTTTAAATACTACTTTATTTTATTCACAATGAAATAATAACGCACCTGAAAAACGACCGCGTCTACGGAATCCTCGCTATCGACTGATAAACCCTCAAAGAAGTTGGGTTGGGGTTCATATAGATGTGAGCGGGGCCCACGCCTGCCAGGGAATGCGGAGCCGGGTAGCCTATTCCCGTAGCCCTGGCATAAGGCGCAGGACGGAACACCCAGGGGTTTTAGTGGGTATCCCTAACTGGGGAGTGGCAATAGCGTGGCTCCGGTTCTGACCGGGCACGCTAGTGCCACCCCCGATCTGGCGAATCCCACACTGTCTCACCAAGGTCGCGAGCATCCCCCAGGCTTCTGTGTCTGTCGCGGCTTAGTCCTCAAACGGATTTCCCCTGGCCAAAAAAAAAAAAAAGGGGTTCATATAGATAAACTAAGTAAGAAAATTAGTAAATCATCATATGCTTTATATAAATTATCACCAACTGTTGACATAAAAGCTCTACTAACTGCTTACTTTGGCCTTGTCGAATCAATTTTAAGATATGGGATACTTTTTTGGGGTAATTCAACTGACGCAAATATGATATTTCTTATGCAAAAACGCTGCATTCGTTCAATGTTCCGTCTACAAACTATTGAAAGCTGCAAACCGTTATTTATAAAACACAAATTGCTAACAGTACCGTCACTATACATCCTCGAAGTAGCCATGTTTGTTAGATATAATAAGGATTTATTCCCACGTATGTCCGATAGTGTTCCACGGAACAGACGCGATAAAGATAGGCTTTGCACGCATCCGTGTAAAACAGCTCTATTGCAGAAAAGCATAGTATGCATGGCACCAAAAATATACAATAAGATTCCACAAAATATAAAATCATTAAATACAAATTCTTTCAAATTTTGTCTAAAAAAGTTGCTTGTAAATAAATGCTATTACACTATAAATGAATATATAAATGATAAAATATAATACAACCGAACATATTTAATTACCAATTACAAAATTATTTATATTGACTGTTATAATTATCTGACTATGGGACTATGGACGCTATTTATTTAATTTTAATTTTGACGTAATTATGATATTATTATAAATAATGTAAATTGTAGGAGCTAAATCTGCACGCCAATTTGGCAAAAACATGTGTAGCTAAATATAACTATTGTAACACCTCTTGAACCATGTTTTTTGCAGTAAATAAATTTGAATTTGAATTTGCTACAAACCTTAACTTTTTTCGCAATTTTACAACATGACTTTGTAGTGCTAAGTTGTGGAAGCGTAATGGCTAGCGCACGCGTCCCGAACTCAAAGAAGGAATGAAGAAGAAAGAAAAGAACGCATGTACAACTTAGGCAGTTTTCTAACCTAATGTGCATATATTGTTACAATTACCACGCGCTAACAGCAGTGAAGGAAAACGTCGTGATGAAAGCTGCAAATCGAGATAATCGATGTGTCAAACCTGCCAAGCCGCCTTCCCCCTATAATGGGGGGCCCGAACCCTGCACTATATTATTGTAGTGCTAAGTAGACAACACTTTTTTGTGTTTCATTCATGTAGACTTATGGCCGTTTTCTATATATTAATATTCATTCACTTGCCATACAATCGGTTGAATTTTGACAGATCTATGGAGCTTGTGTCAAATTCTAAACGATAGTAAGCCAAATTAACGGTCGGTAAGATATAGGGCCTTAGTAGTTTCTTAGAAAGTTACTGTGACATAATAATATAGCCAAACATGACGTGATCGTCATGTTCGGCTAGCCGTCGATCTGATAATTAATATATTATTTAAGCTAAGTGTTCACTTTTTGGTAAAAATAGCAACGGAACCCTAATAACAGCGATTGTTCGTCACTTCTGTGAATCCCTTCACTGTAAAAGAAAATGCCTTCAACACTATGCGGTGCATAGACTATCGCATACTCGGCCGATTTTTAAAAGCGAAGGTACAGAATTCTTAGTAATTCCATACTGACATCACACCACATTCCCTTTTTTAACCCTAGTAAGCTTTTATGAGTAATAACCTGATTTTATTTCACAAATACTTTCGCAGAGAGTCTGTTTAAAGCTCCTGTCATTTATTTTTCGGATTGTTAATTCCAAACGCATATTGTACGAGAGTGTCTCTGTAGCGTAGGTGAAAACTTTCAAAGAATTCCACAAAGAGACAAGGCCGACTGAAAAGGACTTTCATGTTACAAAACTTTAGGAATTCAGAAGTTTTCCATCTGGTTATTACGTAACCTCGTTTTATGTGAAACAGATGCGAAAACAAGGTTTTACCAAGTATTAAAGTTTACAAAGATTACTTCTTAGAAATTGGTGTTGCAAGGCAATTGAGTTCTGGCTTGTTTTAGGGTTCAGATATGTAAAAAAGAAACCCATATGGTCTCACTCTGGTGTGTTCATATATCACTATAACTTCTTACAAAGTTAAGCCAGATATGAGGTTAATCATACTTACAAAAGTCGTCTAGTTTTAAATTTAGGAAAATATTTATAGGGTTGCAAAAGAGGAGCATGAAAGTGGGTCCAGAGGCCTCGCACACTACCGTCGACTATTTGATGAGTGTAAGCCGGGGTAAAAACTTTTCTCTCAAAACCCCAACCGGCCTTAATTTAGGAAGGCAAGAATATCCTTGTGTTGAATGTTATGAAGAATTTATCAAATGAAAAAATTCTAAAAGCACATTTCATAATATATTTTTAATTGATTGGCATCTGGATGGACGGATAGATGGACAAACTGACCTCGAAGTGAAACCTTAAGAGTTCCTTTTTACCTTTACGTATCGGAACTCTAAAACGGTATTAAGAAATATTAAGTAGATACCTAGTTCAAATTAAAAGAATATACAGTATTTTATCGCTAAAATAAACGTATTGAAAATAAACACAGTACAAATTTCATATCGTATATTCAATTTCTTTTTACCATACATTGATATTACTAACATTAATTTAATATCACAGTTCAAAAACATTACAAATGACAACTTATTAAATACTCGGCTAATTACAATACAATAACGCATCCGGTTGATACATTTTAAAAACCAAATATATTTATGTTAACACAACGATATTAGGCTTGCAAAAACTATTTACACTCTGATATTTTAAAATATCTTATGATTCATACACAACACTTTGAAATGTTCTTTGATTGGTTTAGAAACAGTGCACCCTATTTCGTATTCTATACAAAACGTCATTTTTTCAGAGAATAATAGAATAAAAAAAGTATATTGTATTGATATACTGGACCAATTAAAGTTATTATTCATAAAGTTTGAATTTTACATTCTCTTATAACTTGTAACCTGCTATACTCAGAATAATCTTTATTATTATACCATATCCCTTGAATTTGTGTTTTGGCCCATTAAGGCCCGGTTTTTATCAAAGCGGAGAAGAGCAGCGACGAGAGATTTTTGTAAATTTTTAAAAGGAGAAACTCGCTTGTATTATCTGGTTTTCTCGCATTTGATTTCTTCTCCGCTTTGGTGGAAACCGGGGTTAATAGTAAGAAAGTGAAGGTTAAATTGACAACGTTAATTTTAATTATTTATTTTATTTCACTAATCGCCAATTCTAATTAAAATTATAAATACTTGCTCTAAGTTAATTGCATTTTAACTTTTCTGAGTACAGAAGGAACTTTTCCCTTTTGTTGCGTATTTTATGCTATAATATACGTAAGATACATGACTGCAACATCAATTAGGTAATGTAGGTACATACCGTAAGCGTGTAATAAAGTAGACATATTTTGAAAAATACGTATTTTATCAATTGTCAAAGTACAAGTCACAAGTGTTGTCTCATTAATAAATAGGAATGTTATTGGCACATTTATTAAGAAAAATCCATAATTTACATTAATTATAAAATCACTAACTAATTATCAGTTCTTACCGAAAGGTTGTTTTCATAGCTGGTCCAATGCTACCTGTAAATACATAATTAATATATGAATTACTTAAATAATATTTTAATTTTAATTAAACGGGTGAATTTGCTGTATTTGCATTAAATTAATTAATAATGTTGTACAAATATTTTTTAACAAAAACCAGACCGGAAAAAATAAATACTTTTTACAACATCTTGAAGTATGCGCCTTTTATAATTTCATTGTTGTATTGTGTTTTACTTGGCACCGACTTCAAGAATTTGACGATTTTTTTCTTCTTTTTGTTTTGAATTCGTTTTTGTTTTTGTTAAAAAAAATAGTTTCTATTTTTCGATTGCTTTAGAAATAAAGAGTGTAGACGCTCGCCCCTCTTCAACAAGGGTTGCTCTCGATTCCTTGGGATTTGCTTATCATATTGACACTTGTGACGATGGGACCATCTGAAAGTTATACTATTTCGAATAAAAAAATAGTTGAAAATCGGTCCATAATTGACGGAGATATCGCCTTTTGGAACTCGATTAAAAACACAGCCTGTCACAAATGTGAAAAATCCTTTTAAAAATAAGAAAAACTTCGTTTTAAAAAACCGACTTCAAAAACTAAAAAGTATAAAATAACTTATTTCTAAAGCTATTATTATTAATGTATATTATATAAAACATCGTAAAGTCGGTGCTTAGGAATTTTCAAAATATAGTAATTTTTATGTTTTACTTTGTCGATGCAATGCTATTTTATACTTTTTAGTTTTTAAGTCGGTTTTTTTAAACGAAGTTTTTTTTAATTGTTACTTTTTTGTGTCTAGCTATGGGTACGCCTACGAAAGGTTCAGCGCGGAATGGATTTTTTTTCATATAAAATGTTTATAAAATGAAAACTACTGGGCCAAACTATATCAAATTTTTAGGGGACCAAATGGCAGCTATTCCGTATCGAAAAAAAAGAATCACCTAAATCGGATCATAAATCTCGGAGTAATCGGTGAAAATACATTAAAAAGAGATTCCGACGAATTGAGAACCTCCTCCTTTTTTGAAGTCGGTTAAATGACGTGCAATCACGACACAAAGTGGACACCTAGTAATTATCTTGCTCAATATTACCAAAATAAAATTCGGTATTCGGAATTTGAACGCTAAACTTGAGCGTTTAGTTGAACGTCCCTTTTAATCTATGAACCATAAAAATATGGCTCTTTTGGTCCATATTAAAGATACGGGATCATGCAACACAACTGTTCTGTACGATAATAATTCACTAGTGTGGCATGACTGAAAGAATAGGCAAAAAAGATCTGTTATATGGATGCAAATGGTTTGGTTGATTAAATAGTCCATCCCAAGTAAAATGATGGTGTAATATTATACTACGGTGATCGGATAAATCAAAATGGTACAGATATGAATATCGTTGTTAGTACAGAAACATCGGCCACCAATGCGCTACGATACGCTCGTCATGATGATCAGATAATATATACCCGCATTAAAAGTTGCTAGCAAACGAACTGTAAATGCAGAAGAAGCAATCCAATTAAGCGTTATTTAGGAATGAGCAGGTTTACATGACATTTGAAACAATTACCATGTTTTTGTGTCTTTTGTTGATTATATTGATATGTTTAGACTGTAATTTGATTTGTAAATTTTATCTTATACTAATATATAGAGCTAAAGAGTTTGTTTGTTTCATTGAACGTTCTAATCTCAGAAACTACTTGTCTGATTTGAATAATTCTTTTAGTGTTAGATAGCCCATTTATCGAGGAAGGTTATATAGGCTATATATCATTATGTTACAACAATAGGAGCGGAGCACCAATGAAGAATGTTTCAAAATCGGGGGGTTTTGTAAACAAATTCCACGCTGGCGACGTCGCGGGCGCAGTTAGTATGATATAAATTTAAATATTTTTAGAACGAATCGGACTGTACAGGTACTATAAGTGAATATGTGTAAAATAAATATTACATTCATTAAAATAAATATATAGTAACGATGTTAAAAAAAATAAAGTAGGGCCAAGTTATATAGTATATATATTATTTTATTATAGTAATTTTGGTATAAGTAAATTGATTTTTATCCAAGGCTAGGAAATACATAAACATAAGAATTAATAAATGTCTCAGCTGTAAAAGACAAAAAAGAATTTTTAACAGGTAAATTTAAAAAAAGTTCTAATAAGACGGTGAAGCAAAATAAATGCTTCGGAGATTTTGATACAAAATGGCTGAAAGCAACATCCGTTAAGGGCGAGGCCTTTGTCCAGAAATAGGGTAAACAGGTCATTTAAGGTAAATAAGGAGGGAAAGTATGCATTTTATTTATCAGGGCAAAAATCGCTGGGAGTGATTTATGAGCATAACTTATTCGGCGGCATTACTTAAAATGTATATAAGCGAAATACTCGAAATAGTTAGGAGTGGTTTTAATTAAATGTAAGTCTAATCAGTGCAATGCTAAGTTAGAAAATTACCGTTGTTTTTTTTCTATGTGAAACTGCTTTGTGCATACCCTATACTGCCCGAGGATAAATAAGACTCACAACGAAATACCAGGTACCCACTAATGCCGACGCCGTCAATAGCAGTTGAGAATTTATGCTGCCTATGCCTATTTATGTAGTTTGATGACGTTAAGCGCCTTTTCACTTAGGTGGATCCCTACACAGAAACAAAAGCGAACGAACGGCACCAAATTATACACACACTTTCCTCACAGGCGTGAAGTAAGGGAGCAGGACTGCAGCGTAATATGTTTAGTTCGACTTAGTCATCAATCATGATACAAGTAATAATATTATTACAAGTTGCTGCATACATTGTAACACATTTTAGATAGATAGATAACTTTATTGCTCACTAAGTAATCCAAATATACGATTTCCAAAATACACAATTACAATATTGTCATAGTAGAAACAATAGGCGGCCTTATTGCCTAAAGCAATCATCTCTTCCAACCAACCTATCTTAAGGAAGAACATTTTAATACAACATTTAGTTAATTAGCTGGAAACTGCTGGTCAAATCATCTTCAACAAGTTAGTTTTAAATAACTAGGTATTTGAAAGGCAATCTACTACCTATATAGATTAAATTAAACAATAAACTATGAAGTGCGCGAAATTTCAGTTGCTAATGAAGGCCAATTTCCTAGGAAGCTGGAATGTCGCCAGCAATAGTAGGTAATGTCCGTATTAGGCGCTGCGAAATTTTAAATGCACCGGTTGCTGTACTGCACCGCATGTGTGCTATGACTACAAGTATATCGCTACTTCTATACAGTAGAGCCATAAATTGTAAAACAATCGCTATCATGGTTAAAAGTAATATAAAATAACAAAGCAATCGACAAATAAGCTTTTTTAAAAAGGTTTTTCAATACAAGCTTTTGAGATCCTGGATATCATATTCAGATCAAGAATCAGACAACAAGCAGATCAAGACAAGTAAAACGAGTCCAAACATGACGGCTCTATCTTGTTTAGTACAAGAGTTCTTATGGCCACATTCCGGCTCCATCATCAGATCAGCTCCATGGTACCATATTATTGCATTGTCATGCGACATACATATGCGTGCAAAATTTCAGCTCAATCGGAAACCGAGAAGTTGGTCAAATTCAACTTGCGAGATTCCACCCGAACTTTCATACATACATCCATTGCAAGTTAAATAAAAGCTTGTAAAATAGGATTTAAAGCAAAACTTTGATAGTCTCTTCAATAAAAAAGTGTTTAGCCCTTATAAAGGTGACATATTATTGACTTTGTTATTTAACGTTCATAAGAAGATGTTGTTACGAGTTGAGGGACTCGAATTAAAATGCCGTTGGAATTATTATAGAGTTTATTAGAACTATAATAACACGTATAACACAGGTACAAATACAACCGAACACAACAAATCCAAACGTAATGCAGAAGGTCGTAATTCAATAAAACGCGCAAAGTCCGTCACTAATAGATTACCGAATGTACACACGTGTCGCCTTGATCGCGGTTCTCACTCGACTGACCCTCCCTCAATCAGGTCATTGTTTTATACTGCACAAATGCAATATGTCCGCCCGGCAACGTGCACCGAATCTCCTAGAATCAGCTTCTACAGGGTGGCGCAATAGAACGTGCATATTTAAAATATTGATTAAAAAATAAATACAAAAGGTATAGTTAAAATAAAACCGAGGTATTATTAAGAAATAACTGAAGTTTATTTTTTAAAAATAACATCGTCTAAATGATGACCCTCTCTACGACGACACTCCTCTAATCGCAAACGGAAGTTACTGAAAACTTTCTTCAGTAATGCTGGTGTAATTGCTGCCATTTCACCACGGATATTCTCCTTGAGCTGATCGATGTTTTTCGGATTATTGCTGTAGACTTTGTTCTTGAGGTATCCCCACAAAAAAAAGTCAGGAGGCGTCACGTCTGGACTACGTGGGGGCCATGGGATATCACCTCTTTTCGAAATCAGTCTGCCAGGGAACATCTGTTTCACAACCGCCATGGAGTCATTTGATGTGTGACAGGTAGCTCCGTCTTGTTGAAACCAAGTCCTAGAATTCACTATTCTTGAATTTTCAAGCTCTGGAGCCAAAAAACCTTCCAACATCCCAACATAGCGTTCGGTATTAACAGTGACGTTTTGCCCCCGCGCATTTTCAAAGAAAAACGGTCCAATTATTCCTCTACCAGAGATTGCTGCCCATACTGTCACTTTAGGACTATGCAGTGGTTTCTGGTGCTTGAGTTTGGGATTCTCACTGTTCCAGTAACGACAATTTTGACGGTTTACGAACCCATTGATATGGAAGTGGGCCTCATCTGAGAAAAGGATATTGTCAAAATTGGAAAATCGATTAAGCATTTCATTAGCAAATGCGAGCCTTGCTCCGAAGTCACTCTTTCAATTCTTGTGTTAACTGCAGCTTGTAAGGATGCAGTTTAAGATCCAAGTTTAAAATTCGTTGCAAACTTCGTCGCGATAAGTGTAAGACAGACGATCTCTTGCGAGTAGACATTTGTGGATCTCCTCGTACAGACTGCATAACTCTCTCAATATTGTCGTCGGTCCTAGAAGTTCTTGGACGACCTTTTGCTTGTGGTTTAAACGTTGACCCAGTCTCTTCAAAACGCTGTACCCATATTTTAATTAAATTAGCACTCGGAGCTTCACTAATTTGCCGTAATCCATATTCAGAACAATATAAACGCCTAGTAACGATGTATGAACGAGAGTTCTCGAAAAATGCGCGCACGCAAAATGCGCGACGCTTCCCGTCGAAGTGACTCATAGTGACTAAAACTCTATGAGCCCGCCTACCCAACGATGCAGGCTCCCCAAGCCCGCGCACTTTCTACCCCGCGAAAAAAGATGATGCAATATGCACGTTCTATTGCGCCAACCTGTACTTTAAAATCCGTAACACCTGGCTAATGATTACAGCCGCAGGTGGCTGTAAACGATTACAATGCAACAATAGGCCGTATGCCAATAAATAAGTAAACAAAAGAAGACGATCATAAAAGAATTACAACAGTTTCAATATTATTAGTTCAAATACCGACGGGTAATAAATGTGCTTTTACAGATATGCAGGTGTGAATTTGTTTTTGTCGGTGCCTAAGTTGTAACAATATAATGAATATCATATTATTATATATAAGCGAATCGTTTCGTCTTCTCGTATTTATTATTTAGAATGGTGCCCAGATATATCTTGACATATTATAATTCTTCTGTACGTGTGTTGACAGTGAACTCCTCCTAAACGGCTGGACCGATATGAATGAATTTTTTTGTGTGTGTTCAAGTGTATTCGAGGATGGTTTAGATTCACAAATAAGCCCGGCAGATGGCGCTGCAGTCGGGGTTCTAAATTTTATTTCTTCTGGGCAGGACCACGTCTGGCGGGATAGCTAGTCTAATATAAAGCTTCATTCGAATGTTAAACCTAGTAAGCTTTGCGTTTTGACAACTTAAATAATCGTTATATTTTAATCAACGTTTTAAAATTGTTAGTTCTAAATTATTCCATTTACATATCTTATAAAGCTTGGAAATGAAATGAACATTGTTAGCATTAATTCTAATTTCCTCGCAATATCCTAGTGGGGTTTTTAAATGAAGTGACGAGCCGGAATGCAAGCTCAGTGAATCCTTTATAGTCCAGTCATTTAAGCTTAAATTAGGTAAGAATCTCGGAATTCGAGATACCCAGCTGTAAGTCTGCAAATACTTGTATATTGACACCCTAAAGGTTGTCTCAAAAGTTACATATGCTAGAGTGTAAGCAACTATTAAATTCCAAGGTCAAAGGTCACAAAAATCGTTTTTTTGCGCTTTTTTTGTAAATATCTCATTTCCTATTGATTTTTTGCTATTTGTATTTATTATCAATATTGTAGAATACAAAATTCTCTACAAATTATGTTAATTTTTTTTTTTATACGGTGAACCGTTTTCGAGATAGAGGGCGGAGAACGCGCGGTCACAGCATCACTTCAGGTCAACCGGTGCCTCCGGTCGAAAACGCGCCATAGTTGATGAACTATCAATAAATCAATGATTATAAATATTAGTCAATTATTATTAACTATCATATTATATTTTATCGTCTTTTTCCTAACCTATCCACTTTTTATTCAGTATTTATTTATTTAACAACACTTACATGCCCACTGCCCATGTAATTGCAGAATTTTGAATGAAAATATAGGAATTATTTATATTAATTAATATTAATAACTTCTTACATTATGAAAAAAAACAAATAAATTATGAATTAATCTTTTTATTGTGTGTATTTAACAATGGCTGCAGGCATACCCATCCTTCAATACAGGCACAATCTTAGATCAGGCTACTATTCGTTTAGCAGCGAGCCTTCACTTGGGGGGCCCCATGTTGTGTACCCCATCGTTGCCAGTGTGGGAGTATGGTGGACCCGTTTGGACACCACGGATTAGCATATTTATAAAGTGTTGGTCGAAGATCTCGCCATGCCAGCCTCAATGACATCATCCGCCGGGCTCTTGTCAGCGTCGGCGTACCGGCCGTATTGGAACGACTATGAGACGATGGCAAGAGGCCGGATGGTATGTCACTTATTCCTTGGAAGATGGGACGGCCGCATGTTTGGGACGCAATCTTCCAATGACTGAGTTAGAGGCTGTCAATGCTGCTTTAAAAGCTGAAGGGCTCAAAGGGCGGAAATATGTAACCCCTTCCTAAGGTTCCATACCTTAGGAAGGGGTTACATATTTGTGCCGTTTGGAGTTGAAACATTAGGTAGGTAGTTGCAGAAAATTGTATTTAGCAAGTCTTCTGGAGCAGGTGGTAAAATTGTCATGATAGGCTCCAGAAAATCGTTTCGCATTGCCCAACCCCATACCTGGGATTCCAAATCATGCCCTAACCAAGTTTGAACTTGATAATATACACGTTTGAAATGTTGATGAGCAGCTGCACTTGTTGGTGGAATATTTGAAAGCTGCACAGGTTTATTAAGTTTTGTGGACTTGACGTAATGCATATAACGAAGATGATCGAGAGTTTTCACAGATTTCGGAGCATTATAGACTGCCAATAAGGTTTGAGTTCCACTCCACTAATAATCTCTGGGCCGAAAAAATTGACAAATATTTATAATCATTGATTTATCGATAGTTCATCAACTATATATGGCGCGTTTTCGACCGGAGGCTCTGGTTGACCTGAAGTGATGCTGTGACCGCGCGCTCTCCGCCCTCTATCTCGAAAACAGTTCACCGTATAAAAAAAAATTAAACATAATTTGTAGAGAATTTTGTATTCTAAAATATTGATAATAAATACAAATAGCAAAAAACCAATAGGAAATGAGATATTTACAAAAAAAGCGCAAAAAAACGATTTTTGTGACCTTTGACCTTGAAATTTAATAGTTACACCCTACCATATGTAACTTTTGAGACAACCTTTAGGGTGTCAAAATACAAGTATTTGCAGACTTACAGCTGGGTATCTCGAATTCTGAGGTGAATTTACTATAATGACTGGACTATTAAATTATTCTCCGAGAATAAAGGGGGAAAACAAGTACCAGTAACTGGCTGAGTGCTTCTTTCTATTGATTTTAAGTCTCTGTTTACTGCGACTTAACATAGACTATGTTCACACATTGGAGATAAGGTATAAAGAAGTGAATATAATGTCTGTATTTCGACTCCAGTTTTAATAACTTTAATGAGACTGATTCTTAAGTGGTGCCTTTTTAAGAATAACTTTCAATTAATTATGAATGAATGGATGAATGAAGGAATGAATGAATGATGGAATGAATGAATATGCTTTATTGTATTTCAAAGATACAATTAACAGAAATAAAATTTTATAATACAGTAGGCGGTCTTATCGCTATTAGCGATTTCTTCCAGACAACCTTTCGATGGACAAAAAAAAATATAAGAACAGAGATATGTTGCATTATTCTCACTACTGAATCAGTATATTATAAATACATACATGATTAAATGATAAATACATACACACATTAATAAAAATATAAATATTAAACTAATACGATATATGTAAATAAAATATTATAAAATACACTTACATAAATAAATATAAAACTAGAAAAATTTGATAATAACTGCTGCATCCTTAATTTGAGCTATAATAATCCTTCACAAGTCTATTGAAGATAGGCATAGATTTGGCTAGCTTTATATTAACACGCAGCGCGTAATTATATTGGGAGTGTTGCCGGGAGTTTTGTTTTGAAGATCATGTCATATTCTTTCGTTTATGCGGTTGTTACTGCATGCAGTGTATATGACCAATTCCCTAAATCAGGATGGGTTAGTGAAAATAAGAAAGTTGAAATCTATAAGGGCCTATCGACCGTCGAGATTTTACATACATCATATAAATTAAGATATAACTGATTCATGTCTTAATGGCTTTGTAATTTATAATAAATTCATATGTCTTTTTATTTTATTAAATATCCTATTAACGTTTTACTTAGTGAGAGATAATTAGTTTCCGTGTGTGTATTATGAATTTGCCACGCCTGATAAACGCGGGTTGGCGGGCCGCCATATTTGCCCAATGCAGTTATGCAGTTTGCAGTATTTGTACAAAACGTTTTATTGCAACTCTTATTATATAATGTGTGTAAATACAATACACTGTTGATTCCAGTTCTCTTCTTCGTATTACATCACCCTCGTTTTAGGAAAGGGTCCATGTGTACGTACAATAACTATATTCGTCGTAAAAGATATATACTGCAGGGTGACAAGTAAACTCATTTGTTTGCCATAGTTAAGCTTCATCACAATTATTATCATATACATCTGGTACCACCGCCTCCTTTCGACCTATTAATACTTTTCTTTAACATATTAAATTCTTCCTCGAAATGTGACGGCGCATTCCCTTTTTCGCACGTCACTTCAATCACTCATTGACATATCATAAAATTAAATACATCGCTCCGCTCTGTAAATAAATAAAATATCATAAAATACTATAAAATAAATCGCCCCGCATATATAAATATATTAAAAATAACCCGCTCCGCGCCGCAATTATAATATATAATAAATTAATATTAAAATATATAAACTAAATACATATATAATATAAAATACAATAAAGTGTGTGTGATAGTGGATACTGGAGAAGAGGAGCCGCGTTTCATTCCCATTAACCAGGTAAGTGCGTGCTCGTTCCGATTCCCAATCCAAATTGTCCACACTTTTTTTCCCGCAAAGTTGACACAGTTCGCTTAACGCTAAATCCAGTGCCGCCGCAACAACATCCCTGTTATAATGATGCTAAAGTAATCCAACGTCCTCCATTAACTCGTTTCTAACAGTTTGGAAAGTATATTTATATCTAAATGTATCAGATGTAAGGCGAGTTTTTCTATAATTATACTTTCATACTAAATTGATATGATTAACAGAGACGAGAGGGTGACGCGCCGCTTATATATTATATTCATTTACTTTGTAAGTCATAAATTAAGTATGAAATTACAAAAGAAATGTGTCTTACTCTGTCTTTGCCTATGTGGCTTTACTCTTTTATATTATATTTTAAAAAAAACTAGTAAATAGTACTTATATGATTAACAAGAGATGGTATTTTTTATCGAGAGATGAAAGGCATTTTGCAAATATTTCTGATTTAATAATAAATATAACGCGGAGGTTTTCTTCATCAGCACCGACCTCTACCAATGTTTACGAATGAGATCTCTAACATCACTTATAATATATTGTGGCAGCTCAAAATATTAAAACTACTATAGTGGCGCCGAACGTGAGTAACGTTAAGAGTAAATTGTAAATAAACACATACTTGGCGAAGAATTATGCAACTATAATGGCATTTCGTTTCATCTAAAACCTTTTGATGATGAAGTTTACAAAAAGTTCTTAATTGTTATTGTCTAAACCAAGCACGACAGGCCACTCAATGGAAAGTGTGCACCGTCGCCAATAGACATTTACAACAACAAGAGCATCACCAACACAATATCGGCCTCATAGCGCAAACTTCGGCGAGAAGTTGATCGAACATTCTATAGAATCATTGTGTAGTCGAGTATAGCAGCAAAAGGAAATAAGGATGAAATTTGCACCGATAGTTACTTACTATAAAAACTAATATAAGCAATTTCACCTACCTTGGATACATAGCATGTAAGTCTGGATGCACAGGAACGTGAGTTGCGTGACGTGTAAGTGGTGACATTACAGCCGCCGCGTTGATGGCTCTGATGCGTGCGCGCAGCCTCTCATACTGCTCGGGTTGGTATTGCGCTGCTATCGTTACTGCACTCCCTGAGTACTGCTTTAATGCCGACACAAAAGGTCGCGGGTAAAATTTGATTTGTATGTACGAAAATAATTATTTATTGAACGAAGATGCCCTGCGCTTATACTTTATAAGCGTTGTTTTTATGGGTATTTATTGTACCTAGCAGATTTCATTCATAATAATTAATTTCTTTCTACTGTACTATGAATAAAAAACAAATACTCAATTTTATCCGTGCAAGAACGGAGAAAGAATACAATTGGCGGCCAGTCGTAACAAGAGACGAAAAACCACAGCCAGGTGGTATTTGTCTGTGTGGATCGGTACCACCTCTGGACTAGAGTATGCCGCCACAACAACATTGAGATGTGTTCCGGCATTAGTGGTCAGGCTCCAATCTCTCTTTAGAGAGCGGTAGCACATTGGTAGCACTGATGGTGTTAGAAATGTCTGTAGGCGTAACCGCTTTTCATCAGGTGAGACGTCAGCCTGTCTGCGGATCTCGTACAATACAAAAGAAAAGAATTCGATCTCCCTTTTATATTTATTTAATAAGGACTTTTACATGACTCTCAGGTATTCTTTCGGTCTAATTCCCATGAAAAATATCCCATTTTACAAGATACTATACTCGCTAGTGGTCAGGATAGTCACTGACAGGCGTGCGAATAAGTAACGAACAAATATTCAAGATCACTTTTATATTATTTGTATTAATTAGGGATATAAATTACGTTGTTTGAGATGTTTATTTGTATGTATAATATCCGAATGTTTATAACGTTAAATGCCAGTTGCTATGTTATATAAAGTGATCTCCTAAAAGACTCGTATATCTACGGCGATAGTTCATAAATTAGTTACCTTTAAAGCGGCAGCGGCCTGTTCATGCGTGGCTCGGGTCAAATCTCTACCATCGACACTCAATATCCGATCGCCTCTATGCAACATTCCATACGCAGCGCCACCTACACTTACTCCCGAAACGAATACTCCACATGCGTCATCTTCAGCACCACTGGGGCCTTCGGATTCACCCCCAAGCCCTCCTACAATGTCCATGCCGAGACGTGATCCAGATCGTACCAACCGGACCATACGAACACATCTGTCAAAATGATGAGAACGCTAAATTGAAGTACAAAATATGTTGATATTATTGTACATCTATGCAAATAAATTAACTAACCACCTTATTCATAAAAGTTTTAAGATGTTTATGGGCTCGTTAAGAAGATTTAAAATGATTTATAATCGCATTCAGAATGAAAATTATAAAGAACATTCAACAATTTTTTAAATTATTTTTTAATAAGTCTATAAATCTCGTGTTTTATTATCAGTTTCAATTTTCAAGTCAATTTTTATACGATTTCTTGGTTCTCGATTCTAGAGACTGATAACTACGCGGGCGAAATACCGAAATATGAACAACGGACATATTTCATTGTGTACAAATGTGGATTCTTAGCTAAAAAGTGATCTATTTTAGACTACTTCAATTATTTCAAGTGCTAAAGGAAGGAGAAGGTGCTTAAAACAAACAGCTGAGTGCTAATTCAAAATCACTTGTTTACCATACAATCATTTTATTAAGGCTTCCGTAGTCACTTTTTCAGAAACGGAACTATAAAATCGTCATGGCCGTCTGCTGTTCAGTTGTTTTTGATATCGAATATCTGAAATAGTCTATATCAACCATTAACCGAAAAGTATAATTATTTCTCTTTAGTTCCTAAAGTAACTTTATATGAAATTTGGAAAAAAACTATTTACGTCCAATCCAGAAATATGAAAAAATCAAATAAATATTGAAATGAACTCAATTACATATAATTAATGAAATTATTCTAAAATGAAAAATTCTTTGATATTACAATTTGTAAGTAAACAGTTTCAACAAGTTTTGTGTTAATAAGACTAGTAAAGAAATTAACAACCCTAAGATGTTAAATATTGTACATAAAGTTGAACTGAGTTAGTTCAATAAATTATTGTTTAGTTTCTGGAACCGCTGGTTAATAAATTTATTTTTAAACTAATTAATTTAAAAGTTTTTGTCTATTGTAGTATATAATAAATCTTTTGAAATCATTTTAAAATCTTGTCTAACGATAGTTACCATTTTTGATCCTACAAGTTAATTATTAATTTTATTGAAAGTAACACAAGTTTTAAAGATGGCACAATTAGAGCATTGTCTGACTTAGCTTTTAACAACTGTTATGTTCTCTTTTGAAACGTAAGAACAGTTTTTATTTGATTGAAGCTTACTCTTTAAGAATCGTTTTTTCCATAAGGGTTCCCGCCATGGAAACTTTAGACTCAAAACGTTATGTTTTTATTTTTCTTTCTTTTAAGCCACTTCTGTATTAGAGCGAACAAAACAATATGAAATCAAATCGGTCAAACTCTTTGAGTTCATTAAAGTAATTTAAGTGTTAATCTGTTATAATAATTAATTGTGTTAATAATTAATTGATAACACTTTATTGTATACCAATACAAAAATTTGAAACATACTTAATTAGCAGACGACAACCGGACCACTTGATAGAAAGTGGTTATTATCGCCTATGGACATTTGCAACACCAAAGGTGTACAATTGCGCTTCTGCTCTTTTAAGGGAGACTAGAACCTGGCCACTAATGCCGGAACACAACTCAAGGTTGTTATGGTGGCATGCTCTAGAGTCTAGACTAGTTGTGGTAGCCATCCAGAGGGGTAAATACCCTACCACCTGGCTGTGGGCTGTTTTGTCACCTCTTACGACAGACTGCCCACCAGCAAGGAAGTGCATCTTTTAACCTTTCTGTGAAATTTTATCCAAATATACACAGATCAGAAATTCCGAGAAAAATACCTGTGCCATACATAGACAGAACAGACGGAAGTGGCAATTTTATAATCCCAGAAAACTAAATCAAAGACGTGTATAAAACCAATAAAACCTAGTTTACACGATACAAAGTGAACAAAGAATTAAATTAGCAATGTGAAATTACTAGATATTGCAATTATACGTACCTCGGTATTTCACTCGGTTCCTCTTCTAAAAGCTCGTGAAGTGTTGAACACGAAGTGGCTTGTGTTTTTGCTGTGTGAACAAACATAATTCATTCTCAATGTTAGGAGTACTGAAAGCTGAAACATTTTTATTTAACACACCAGCTTACAAGATAATTCTATTTATTGTACGTGATAGTTTAGGCAACACGCTTGTATATGAATCCTGGCCACTGGGGTATTAAATCAAACTAGTGATTATTCGTGCTCGAAATTCGATTAAAATAATTAATGTCAAAGACTATACTTCTATAATCACAGACTTCGCCAAGGCTACGCTGTTAATTTGACCTGAACAATAAACAAAAGAGTATATATGCGTGTGTGTATCAAATACATGGTAGTGTGTGTAATATTTTTTTTATTGATTTAATGTATTTTTATGCATAATAAAAAAAAATATAAGCATTCGTCGCTTCTTCTCTATATAAACTATATAAATTTCATACTCCTCCGACCGCGCAATTTTCGTTAAAAGGGGTACAAAGTTTTTGCTTCACGTATTAATAATAAATAGATAAGATACTTTTTATCATAGAGCAAAACGTGCCTCCTTGATAATGCGCAGATGTACTTCCTTTGATTATTCCTTACCTATAGATTATTCTTTAAACAGAAATCAAAATTATTTGGGTGTTGACGTTTTGAGAATAATATCATCATCATCGAAGAATATAAAGGAATAATAATTGCGTAACTTTCAATACATTCTTGTGGCACAGTTGGCGCAGCAATCTTTCTGGCGTCTGTTCCTAAATTTTATAGAACTTTTAACCGATTAACCAAAGTGTTATTTGCTTACCAGGATATTCTCGCGACTTCGTCCACGCCTGACTTAAATATCAGACTCATCATGACTTAAACTATAATATTTTATTATTATTTATAGTGTCGGAACCAGCTATTTTTTATGCATCCGAACAACTTCAAACCGCCCCCGGAAAAATTGCTGCGGGATTCCCGGGATAAAAAGTATTGTTATAAATAATCTGAATGCGAAGAAAACAACGGTTATGGTGTTTGAAAGAGAATAAACCAGAATCTTCTAATTATCCTGACATAGAAAGAAGAGTAAATTTGGGGAATAGTGTGAATGGAGCTTTAGGTAAACTTCTAGGCGGTAGAAACCTCAGCCAGAACGCCCAGCTTGCCATAAACAACGCGGTGCTGGTACCAACGCTCACGTATGGAAGCGAGAGTTGGGTATGGAACAGAGAGCATGAAAGTAGTGCATGAAGTAGCATGAAAGCGGACCGCGTTCGTAATACCGAAGTAAGAAAGAGAGTTGGTCTGAAAGAGAGTGTCGGGGTGAAGGTAAGGAAAGGAATGCTCCGGTGGTTCGAGCATGTGGATGAACAATTTGCTACAAATTATGACTTTACAAATTTTTTGTAAGACGCATAGTTTCCGAGATATCGCGAAAAAAGTGTTTTCACCCCTTTTTCCAAGATGGCGGCCGGGGAACAAGGGTGGCGACCCCACAAACTTGAGGTTAAGCTTCTATTGACCCCCACACATGTCCCAAAAATAAAATTGCGTCCTCTAAGAAATGCAAAGCTCATGTAAAATTTCAATGGACTATATACAAAAACCTTATTCTGTTTTTTATTTTATTTATTGTCCAATATGCTTACATTAATATACATAAGAAACACATTTGACTGTGGCACAGAAACCAAAACCAGTTTCGTATTTGTTGTTTTTGCGTAAATCCCGAACAAACAGATACACAGACCAGAAATGTAAAAAAAATGCATCGTGTTCTCCATCGTTTAAATTGTCTATTCCAGTTGCTTTTTTTTAATAGCTTCAATGTACAGACAAGGTATATTTAGATCTTATAATATTATAGATTATATACTTTATTGCAGAGAACTTAGAATTAAAACTATAGCAACAATGTAACAAAATAAATGCAACTGACGGTTTTATAGTAATTAGCCATTTCCTTAAATCTTATTATGTATTTTTTAAGCTTAAATCAGTTATAAATTGAAAGCCCTAATACATTTATTTTCAATTAAATAATTAAATCATGGAAGAAATATACGTTAAAAATCCTGTTGAACAGACAATTAGGAGCTGTCAATAAACTACGTCACGTGTTAAGGGGGAGGGGGGGTCGACGAATTGTGACATTGTGGGACGTGACGTCACATTTTAAATCTAATTTTAGCTTTAAAAAACGAAATTTGAACTAGTAACGAAAACCTTCAAAGTATTTCTAACTCTATTTGAATGAAAATAGTGTTTAAATTATTCCAAAATAATCCACATGTTAATTAAAGTAATTACAGAACTGCTGTTTAGATTTAGTCACACTAGATGGAGGAGTCTCACGAATTTGACTAAGGACGCAGCAGGGGTCAAAAATTTTGAAATTCGTGTGACGTAATTTATTTAATACCCTTTAGACGGATAAATTTCCTCATATTACGTTTTAACGCAAAAATTGTTATTGTGTGTAACAACCTGAATGTGCTAGTAGTGCACTTATCATAAATTCTCAACTTATGATAACGCGCATTATAAATCAACCGCCATTTTTCTTAACATACAAACCGCCTTAGCAAATGGACCTCGTTTTGGTCTTGGCTGGTCCTGTGATGGCAGCACTGATTCCGAGTACAATATAAAGAAAGGTAACAGAAAGAAAGTAGTGTATTAAAATGTATGTATCGGTGTTTATCTTAATACCGTAGATCTAGCTATAAAATAGTAAAGTGAATTCTACAATATTGCATAAATTTTTATTGTTAGAGTTACAGGGCCTTTCTTATAATAATCTCGTTAAGAAAGGATTAGCCATCTCTTAAATAAGACACTCTTAAGCCCCTAATCAATGGCTGTTTCAAATAAAACTTGCCATCTTGCCTCTTAGCAGTCACTTAAACTACCTCTCGATGTTGGTTATTTTTGACAGTTATTTATGAGTTACTTTACCACCACCTGTTATCCTTAAGAGAAGTTTATGGGTAAGATATTCGTTAATTAGTTGCTGAGCAGTTTCTTAAAATTTAACAAACGATTATAAGTAAGGCCAACAATGTTGCAGGACTATGCTCGTTGCTATAATTTCAAGGTGCCTTAGAAACCCGTATTCTACGACTGGACACGTGTACGTACAGTTACATACAGTTTTACACAACTAAACATTCCTACCGATGTAACTGCACGGTAGACCAATTTTAGTAGCGCGTGACAGTGTACGAATCGTGTAAGCGTGAAAGGTGGAATAGAGTTAAGCATGCATATAGCAAGCAACGCTGTGCCATTTCCGCTTGAGAATAAACTTTATGGCCCTTACTTATAATCGTTTCTTAAATTTAAAGAAATTGCTCAGCAACTGATTAGTGAAAATCTTACTCATAAACTCCTCTTTAGCCGAATATTTTGGGTAAAACCTACGTTAATCATTTAAATTGATTTATAGTTTATCTGGGCTCCTCTTAGGTAAACAACAGGTAATACACGTTTATAAGTGGAAAAAAAAGATATTCATTGATTAAGGTCTTATTCTGATTCTCTTACTTAAGAGATGCCTAATCGTTTCTTAACTAGATTATTATAAGTAAGGCCATATATAGACATGTTAGAAACTGTTCTGCACATTTCTGCGCAAACGAAAACTACCGATCGGAGTTATAAATTTTGTAAAAGTAACACAATAAGAGTTTGAGAATTAAAATAGAATATATTTTATTGTACAATAAAATTAATAAAAGATACACAAAAACAACTTAGAATTATGTACAAATGGCGGTCTTATCGCTGACAGTGATAGCTTCCAGACAAGTTTGGGATGGAGAAAGAAGTATGCCACAAAAGCTAAGACAGGGTTTTGTTCCCCAATATTTAAAAAAATATTTTAATCGCTGTTAGGAAAATATGTGAACGTTTTAATTAACATAAATGTTTTAAAATGCAAATGAGATGAAATTTAAGCCTTTAAATTTTAGTTCTACCAACCACGTAGCTTTGTCTCGCATACTTTGACATAAATTTCAACTAATATAAATCGAGTTGAATGTTTTAACATTGTTGGAAAACGTTTGACAGTGCTAATAAGCTTTACAACTTATAATGACTTGAGTTTGAGCTATAATTCTACTTTGTCTGGATATAAAATACACGTAGAAATTTGGACAATTTATTAATAACTGGCATTTGCACGCAACTTCGTCCACGTTGGCCAGGTAACAAAGGTTACATGAATTCTGGAAATTACCGTAATAATCCGCGACAGGTAGTGTTTAAGGCATATATAATTACAACTGATTTAATAAAGATGTTTAATAAACATACAAACTGTCACATCAAGCAAGTCCTAAAATCACATGGTTTCGAAGTTAACAAATCTTGGGAAAGATAAAAAAATCCCGAATTAGTCAGACATCCAAATTGTTATATAGTGGCAAGCTATGCGATAATAACAGTAACATGTCCAACTACGATGCTATATTTAGTTGTGTGGGTGAATATCAGAAAAAAATCCGGGTTTCCATCATAGATACCACACAGTATTTTAAAATGAATGTAAATTGCCGTTATAGTAAAAACAGTTTTGAAATCAGCCAATTTTTAATACACCCTAACCACTTTAAACGAATCCCGGAAAAATTCACGCGCGATTCCTGGAATATAAAGTACTTAAGCTTAAAAACAGTAAAATAATTATGTTAACTATTTCATTGCGGCTCATAATAGAAATAACCAGAAAGTATGTTACTGTAGAGGTAAACAGACATTAATTTATAAAAATTGAGCAAATATCTATGTAGGTTCTTAATAAATAACGATAAAAACCTTTACTTTTTCATGGCTTTGGACATTAAACGATTAAAATGAAAGATATATACCAAATTTTTGGATAATTCGTCTGTCCTACAGATACGATGACATTTGTTGAGTTATATTATGTCTTGGACCCAGGCAATAGTTAGCATTAGGTTGAGTTTCATTATAATCCGTTCTGTAATTTTTACTTGATGTGATAATAGAAAGATGGACAGACCGAAAAAAGCTTCAACTGGTCAGTAGAAAGTTTATCATTAACCATAGCGTTACGAGCGTGAGACTCGAATTAAAATGCCATTGGAATTACTATAGAGTTTATTAGAACTATACAAACACGTATAACACAGGTACAAATATAACTGGACGCAACCAGTACACACTGCACGATTTAATAACACGCACAAAATCCTTCACTATATTGCGTATCGAATGTACGTCTTGCTCGTATCGTAATCCTCGCTTTGCCGATCTCTCCATTCGGCCATTGCTGCACCGATACAATATGGCTGCCAGCCCGCATAGATCGGATTTCTTAGAATTCAGTTCGACACACCTGCCTAATGACTGCCATAAAACAAGTACAATAACAATATAAATTCATTCATTCAAATTTTTTCTTAATTAAAAATATTAAACACAAAGTAAAAAAAAGAATTCCAAATTGCGGGAAAGGTAATAAACCAGGTTTTTGGCAGGCAGGTGTGCATTCACTTTTTGTCGGTTTTGTCTTTTGAAACAATAGTATTAATTATGGTACTTGCATAAATGATACCTAATTCCTTTAGGATCTAGCTAACTGCACGTGTAAACTGTATCTACATATCTATTGACTTCGTGTGATTTGAATAGAAACAATAATGCCAATCAAATTGACGCGGGCGATGGTAATATAATAGTGTTTATCTCAGAAAGTTAATGAATAACATCTTAAATTTCAATAACAAACTCTAGTAGCAGTAAATATAATGAGCCTCAGTTTGTCAATTAAGTGTCTGGAGCCAAAAATAGCACTTTTTTAAATTCGTTGTCTGCTTTTATATGGTACAGTCATTTTCCTCAAAAACTACTTTCACATACGGCCTACATTAATGAAATTTGAACGTAAGATATTTTTCTGTATAAAATTACACAATAGTGTAAGAAAATTGCACCATAGATACAGGCGTGAAGGTTAATTCTTGGAATTCTCTAAAAACGTGTGTTCTTAGTAAGTACCGCACTATTAATACACTAATAAAGAATAAAGTGGTAGTTTTTGGGATAACCCTTACATAAATATATCCCAAAATCTATCCCATTATCCGGGATAAAAAGTATCCTTGGTCATCCCTCGGTATTACAATCAGACATACCGAATTTGAGCTAAATCGCTCCAGTACTTTTTCCGTAAAAGCATAACAAACAGAGAGACAAACATATTTTTTCGGGATAAAAAGTACCCTATATTCATTATCGGCATCAAAAAAATATATATACTGAGTTTCAGCTAAATCGATCCAGTAGTTTTTTCGTAAAAACGGAACAGACAGACAGAGTTACTTTCGCATTTATAATTTTAATAGGGATTATATATACGAGTAATGTATAGTTCCCTATTCACTAGGTAACCTTTTCCGCCAAATCCTGTAGAAAAGTAAAGGAAATTCATAAGGGTGTACTTACTTGAATAAAGTGGAGCTGTTCTTGCAACGGGTGGAAAATTACCAGCAGGTAAAACAACCAAAGTCACGTGTTCGCCGGTACTACGCAACGCTGAAACAGCTTGCGCGTGTGTTGCTCCCACCAATGAAGTCTCTATACCCTAATAGAAAATATCAATAATTATAATTGTTTACTAAAAAAATATTTGAAAGTATATAGTAAAAATATTATGAACATTTTTCTAATAATTAATATCTTTAATATATATATGTAAGGCGAGTGACATGTGTGATTTATAAATAATTTTAATTATTAGGAGTTTATAAGACGTCTACGTGTAGTACTAAATACTTAATATCTCTATATAAAATCTAAAACCATATAAAACGTGTGGAATCGAACTAAACGCGCAGAAATCGAAACAGACTTTTAAATTTAATATATTTAAATAATGAATAATTAATACTCTATTAGACGTATTCTGCTTAAGAATATTTCCTAAAAGTCATACAATTTGAAAATATATTGAAATACACCTATATATACTACATTGTACATCGATTCGCATAATGATATTGTTGTTATAAGCAGAAAAAGCGGTAGAACACACGGCAACAATTTTGCTATGGTTTTTTAAATACAAATTTAAAACATTTTACACGTCTCTCGTAGAGAAAACTCTGCGACTCGTATTAGATCTGATTTTCATTGATCGACAGCTAATTTTTAGACATAAACTCTGCGCTACTTTTTATGCTGGCAATCCCGCGGGATATTTCTGAGAATTATATAAAATGGCCAGATTAAAAAAAATCAAATTCAAATGTGATTTTTTTTAAGTGATGAATATCAAATTTGATGTAATAAAATGTGTGATATTTTTCATCCTGGGAATCCCGCGGGAATTTTCCCGGGAGCGGTTTGAATTTCTTCAGATGCATACAAATTAGCTTATTCCGCCACAGTTTCCACTAACACGATAGTTTTTTTTTAAATGTTTGTGTCTCGAAAAACCTGAGGGAATTTCATGTCAAGCGTGGATGAAGTCGCGAAAACATCCTAGTTATTTATAAAAGTCGAAATATTTGTAATGTTCTATTACATTTACATATTACATGAAGTCAATTTGTCGGAAATGGACTAAATGAATATAAAAAAAAGAAAGAGGAGGTAAAACGCCGCCCCACGGAATGCAGAGTCCTTATATAATTTAAAGCTGAAAATGATATTAAATTTCTAGTAAACTTACATCTTCATCCCTCACAGCCAATATTTTATCGCCTAATCTCAGTCTACCATCATGATGAGCAGCCCCGCCAACCGCTATGTGGGATACAAAAACGCCACCGCCTCCTGCTGCGTCGTCCGCTCCACCGGCTATACCCAGGCCGAGACCTCGAACGCCTCGCCACAATGTCACCACCCGAGGCCGCCGAGCTCGACGAACCCGCTATTTACAAAATGTTTGTATAATAATTTATAGTATGTAAATAGTTACGTAAAACAAAAAATTATGAAACCTGGTAGTTCGTAAACATGCGCGGTAACTCGAAAGCACGTTATTTTAAGTTTTATAGCAGTTTATAATTGATTAATCGACTCTAAAGGCATTTTAATTACTAATTTAAAATTAAGATTGAAAAATTCAGATATTAAGAGGCTTGCGTAACGTTGCTTAAATTTATTTAGGAAACGTTAAACGCATTTAGTAATGATGATTCTATTATATATATATATATATATATATATATATATATATATATATAATAGAATAATCAAAAATGAGTGATCATCACAAAAACATGGATGCTTTTCGTTTGAGGAACTGTTTTGAAAATTAATTCAAAAACTGCGAAGTGGTGACGTTATAGTCATGGACAATGCTATTGTGTGTATTACTTTTAGTTTTTAATATTTGATAAGAAAAGACACTTAAAATAATTCTTCGAATCCTAGCTGCATGCGAATAATAAGACTACACTGTAAATTCTAAAAGATTTTTTACAAAGCCAGCTGCGTGTAATAAAAATAAAAACACCATTTAGAGTTCCCTGACAGCCGCTTCTAGGTAATAAAGTGGATTAAGCGATATTCACGAGATACGGTTATTATTATTAATAATAAAGAGATACCATAGAATCTTCGTCATTAGAACACAGGTTCATAAAATATGTATTACACTAAGCTTCTGCAGGTGAGCATGTTCCATCGTAATATGATTTTTATTTAAATGTATGGAGACTTCTTTAAGTCTTATTTTTATTACAAACAATTAGAAAAACTCCAACAATCTCCGGACAAAAACAAAACATTAAGAGTGGCTAGACTTGAAATAAATAGCTTACGTGCCCTCGGATACGAAGGCTCAATTGATACAAAAAGTTAAGTCAGTGAAAAACAATTATAGGAAATTTGCTACGGATGAAATGGAAAAGGTGAAGAGCATTACAGTGCTAAGATTATCTCCATACCATTGTGAGCTTAACCCCATTGTACTCGTGTGGGTAGTGGTAGGTGTAAAAGGACATGTAGCTAGTAAATTTAAATTAGTCGTCCTTAAAAAATACTGACTATGGTTTAGGGCACTTAACATGACGAAAATGGAAAAACTATCCAGCACAAATCAAAGAAGAATAAATAATGAGTAGAAATTAACACTATAATAGATTTAATTACGAATGAATTTATTATAGAAGTCACAGATAGCTCTGAATCTGAAGATTCAAATATTAAAAATATATAAATATAATCACATTTGTATACATTAATTATATTCGAGCTAACCTGCCATATTTTTGTACAATAATTGAATAAAAAACCTACTAAAAATGTTTGTCACCTCTGATAGAACGATGGAAAGGTCAATGTACTGTATTGCCAAGGCAAATAGAATGAACCCTAGTAGTGTACACACAGTGAGATTTGATCGGACCGAGACCAGAGCGAGCTTGAACCGTGGACACATCACAGTGTGAATTGAGCCTTACACTGTTCAATATGTTAATTAAAAATTTAAAGAACTCAAACGTCTGTACCTATTATTATTTAATATATTAAAATGTGTTATTATAGCGTAACAGGCTTGTTGAAGGTCATTAAATATTAAAAATACTTACCAATCTTACCACATTCCCTGCATTTTGAAGAACATCTACCGCTACAGAATGCGGAACTCCTTCAACCGAGGTATCATTTACCTGTATACGTAGAATTCTAAATTAATGTATCAATATCTACAAAATTCAATCTGCTTATTGCAAGGGCTGCTTTGTCATGTTGGTCTTGGTGTTGACTTATAAAGTGCACTATTTACTCAGTTGGTTTGGCATACAATCGGATCTTGTTATCCCATAGTGCGTCAGAGTTGGAAAAATAAGTGCCTACTTAAAAATATTTTTTTAATAAAATAAGACTGCCAGTCGTAGGACTGCACTTCAGAACAGTCAGAACGTCTCCTATTATATTAATATACTCTGTGGCATGATTAGAGAGTTACAGTCATGCGAGCTCAGTGCCTTTTCCCATCCCAAAGTGTCTAAAATGCCTAAATAAGCTTTCATTTCAAAATACTAAAAACATAATCAATTTTCAGTGCGCTTTTTTATTATATTTCACGCGAAAGAAAACCGATGGTACGTGCCCCTACAAAAAGAGCCTAATATGTAGTCTACGAAAAGGAACAATTGATTTCTGACTAGAGCCTATTAATTAATTTTGGCATTTATTTCAAATCTATAAACTGATATTTCTATTTTATTGGTATAAAAGTTTAATGAAAACAACAATATTAAAATATCTTCTCTGGGCAAAGAAATCAATTTTTCAAAAGGTATCAAACTTGCAAAATATAAAACAAGAAAAGTTTATGAAAAATTACATTTAAGCGGGTTCTGTAGACTTTCTTAAGTACGTGATAAAAACTTTGTGGACATTATTTTAGCGACTTAAAAAGTATCATGAAAGAATATGGCCCATGTCACATTTTGAATTAAAATGACGACATAGGCTTATTCTAAAGTTATAATATTTGTAGTAGTATTTATTGGTTCATATACCACAGACCTTAATTTATAAGTTTGAGCGTGGAAGACAAATATATGAAATGTCAATTGCCAAGTATAGATCATATCTAACTCTTGTCTAATATCTAATACATTTTTCCTTTTTTGACGTTTTATTATCTAAAACACGATTTTTAGACTTATGTGACAGAAATTGAAGCTCTTAATAATTTTATTTTCAACGTTAGATTGATTTTGCGAGTTCATGGGTATAAAGAGGTCTATCTTTATGGGTATTTATATCTCAGTATATATATCATAGGGTGGCGCAAAATAACCGACTATCTTTTTAAGCCTCGTGTAAAAAATGAGAGTTTTTAATGTTTTACGAACTCCTCCATAAAGATCTCTAAAATATTAAAGAAGATTAAGATCTCCACAATCACCAAAGATCGATTTTTTTATTAATTTTTTTCTCGTTAGGGAATTTTATAGACCAATAAAATAATATTTTTAAAGTTTCAGATCAAAATTTGAACGGTCGCTCATAATTTATATATATATATATATATATATATATATATATATATATATATATATATATATATATATATATATATATATATATTACTCGCTCGAAAAATACTCAACGAAAGTGGTAACACAAAAAACTGTTTTAAATAATGTTGTAGTTCATACGAAGACCATATAAGTAGGATATAGATACATATTATGTACTTACTTGTAGCAATATATCGCCTATTTGCAATCGTCCGTCCTTCTTGGCCGAGCCGCCTGCTGCTAATCTTGTTATGCTGACGTCACCGCCGGTCTCGCCGCCAGCTATGCTCAACCCCAGCCCACTCGCACCCCTTTCCAGAGTCACATCAGCTATCTCCCACACGGACTCGCTGTCTGTGTCTGAAGGGTACTGTGGGGAAAATTCACCCATAAATCTATCTTTATTTGGTTTATTACTAGCACATGTGAAGGGATATGTCGATGATACGAGATAAGAATTAAAATGGCTAAATTATACGTTGTATGATGTATTTCCTTTAATACCTGTCTCTTATTAATTTGTGATAGGAAATTTGTTTAAATGTATGCACAGCATTGTCAAATTTTTACCTGAATCTGTTGAAAAGTATATACTAACTTTCAATAACGAGGATGAGTATAGGATAGATTTATCACGAAAAATAGTATAGCTGCTTAATGCGATGTTGGTATGCGAGTGAAGCTGCGTGGAATACCTACTTGCTTTATATAAAATAAGACTGACAATGAGAGTATACTTGAACAAAAACAAACCCATTTCTATAACAAGGCAACATTATTAGCATAAGAATTTTATTACGCACGTAATAAAAGCTAATGGTGGACATAAAAAGGCATGAACCGGGGATGTAAGTAGGTGTACCGTAACTCCACGCAGACCTGCAAAAACAGCGAACTTTCCGTTGTCAATGATCCGTGACATAAAGGTACTGTTACACATGATAATAATAAAGTATACTTAAAAGCATGCTTAAAACTAGCATGCTCCGCAACTGTTCAAATTCGTTAGGAATAAGAATACTCCTAAATGATACTCGTAATCCTTACGCTGATAAGCAAACCTATACAGGTTTCAGGACAGGACACGCTCGAAGTTCGCCCTCTTTTACCCACATCTCAGGTAGCACACTCAAGAATCACGACTGTTGATTTTTCAGCAAGCTCATTCCTAGCAATGCCTTGACATACATGTCACTAAGTAGCAATTGTTCAATAATGGCATCCCTTCGTGCTAATCATGAGAATGTGTGTCATGTGTCATATGTCAACCTTAATCCTTTTGCTGATAATCACACCTGTTCAGACGCGCTCGATGGATGTCACGTTCGACCCGCGCCTCAGGTAGCATGCTCGAAAATCAAAGGAGTGGAGATTTTTCAACTTACTCGAAATAACTATGCTCATTGCTAACAGTGCTTTAACACAGAAACCACTAAGTAGCGATTGCTAAATAATGGCAATAATGGCATGCTTACGTGCAAGTAATAAGCATGTGTATCAGTGCCTTTAGGCTTCAATGTTTGTTTAAAACACGTGTCTAGCAAATAAAGTAAAATATCCTACCATGCCGTTACGTATAAAACGAAAAAGGTATAAAGAAATTCTGCCGGATACCAGCGTACATAACTACACACTTGTCGGTCGAAAGCAAAAAATATTTTAACGATGAAAATGCCACCGCGTTACCGGTTGGCTAAACTTTTCCTAAAAGGAAAATGGGTGAAAACAGCCTCAACCCAAAAAAGGTTAATGATTTGCTTTGTAAATTGTTAAAATGTAGTCAGGATTACCGACGTTTTTGCTTTAATTTGTTACTTTAATATTTATTAAATTTAGTACAAGAATTGGCTTTATTAAAGAGTTAGACTTGTTTTTGGAGATATTGATAATGATTCTAGAGAGCTTACGAAACTTATAATTTTGTTTAAAATTAAATTATTCTACTTTTAACGTTTGAATTTTCATTATATTCATGCGGTTATGTGAAAAATTATGTTATAATGCTTCAAAAAATATAATAATATTCTTTATTGATCCAAATTTTTCTTCTGATAAACTTTGGAAATAAAGAGAATGAACTTAAAAATGTATCAACCCTTTATACATAAAATTATCAGCCATGACGTATAGAAAACAGTAACCAGATTTTTTTATAGATAAATAGGTTTGCCTTCGATCATGATCACGCCTGATATTAGACGATGATGCGGTCCAAGATGGGTTATACTTACCTAGAAAATACCTATAATATACTTAGAACAAAACCATATGAATTGTTTTACATTTACAGTACTTAAAACAGATAAAAATACTGCCCAAGTATGACAAAAGAAAAATAGTTATAAAGAAAAATATCGTCAGGAAAATGCGACGCAACGCAAACATAAATTGACATGCAAATTAGTGACAACAACTCGCCCAGAGTACTAAAGTAAACATTTCTGACAACGAAATTTCTCCTCTGTTACTTTATTCAAGCAATTAGTTACGATTGCACTTCTTGTGGCTACGTTTGTGTTCGCTAAGATTTTTTTTCAGAGTCTGAATAGTAATTTATCTAATAGACTACAAAGTACTTCAGATTACAGCAGACCTCGGTAATCCAAACACCGAAAATTTCCTCCCATTTAGATCTACAGAAAACTCGCAATATAAGTAAGGAGAATCTATGTAACAAGGCATCACTGATATATTTTTTATTGAAATTTGGAATCTATTTTAAATCTGAGATAACTTATCCATTAAAACCAGCTTTGAATTGAAAGCCACTGGAAGTCTTTTGAAATCAACAAATAACTGAGATGCCAACTTCATTTGCCCATAAATGAGGATGACACCTCTCATAATCCTCAATGCGGCGTACAACCCCAAGCTAATAACAATCCCTGTACCTATTATATTAATGTACTCTGTGCTCTTTACTGTCTTATTTTTTACGTGTACTATCAATTTCCTAACAATTTTCTTTTCTACTTGCTTACACTTTTTTAAGGACTTATAAATTATAAGCATTGTTGTTTGTCGGGAGATGTTCAATGACAAGTAAAAGGTTTTGTCTCGTAATCTAAGTAGAACACTTTACACAGACGACGACAAAGTGTTGATATGTATTTAAAATTATTTCCAAGAACTATGGTGAAACATTGTTGGAAAGCAACTGGTTTATGAGATCTGGAATCTGCAACAATATTGATTGCAGAGTAGTTATTATTAATTTATTATCTATTGCTAACACTGTTCCTTGTACTGGTTATCCGTAGAGATACAAATTGAATCATTCTGCTAAGCGATTGTGATAATTCAACTTGTGTATAGTAAGTGTAACATATATGTGACATTTAATTTATATATGTATAGACGTGTCATGCGCCAATTATATAAACGGCAGAAAAATTGAACCATATCAATATAATATGGCTGGATTACACAATTCAACCATGTTGAATCAATTTCGTTGATAGGCGCGGAAATGAAACAACCATTTTTTGTATTTTTTTAACAAAAAAACAAAACTGACTTCAAAATAAAAAATAAATTTTTTAGAATATCTTAAAGTTGGTGCTAAGTAAAACATGAAGAAAACAACAACAAATTAGCAAAATATACTTAGTAATGTTTATGAGCGTGGGCGTTCTTCAACAGGGGCAACCCCTCTCGATTTCCTTGGGATCCACTCATCTGATCCTGACTTGGTGACAATGGGACCACCTTATGAGGGTACGCTTTTAAAAGAAATTGTGTGTGTGTGTGTGTGTGCAGTAGAAGTGAAACAAAGTCTGACAAAGGGGGGGGGGGGGGAGGGATTTTAAATTTCATGAACTCATATTTCGTATATCATCATTGTAACAAATTTAAGCTTTAAAACACGAAATTTGAAGTATTAACGAAAATCTTCAAAACATTTCCAACTCTCTCTGTATGTGCATAGTGTTTAAATTATTAAATATAATGTATTCTACCTCATTCTCTCGCAGGCGTAGTCTAATAGATTTATGTGTTTATCTCTTTTTAGTGTCGCTTTTTCGTTTCATTGAATTTCAAATCAGAACGATTGTAAAGAAGGTTGACTTCAAAATAATTTTGAAAATCGGTCCACAATTAACATGCAATTATCTTAACCATTGACCCAGTGGGACTTGTTACGTTTACTCCATATTTATTACGATTTTCATTTTGTTATTACTTACCATTAATATCTGCTAGGGTTGGGCCTCCCATTATAGGGCAGTGTTATAGGGGAACGGACAGTATACCCGCCACGCTTATCCAAGGGAGCTTGGCAGTTTTGTCACATCGGTTACCTCGATGTGCAGGTTGCATCTCGATGTTTTCCTTCACTGTTGTTAGCACGTGCTGATTGCACATTGGCTCCGAAAACTGCCTAAGTGTGCATGTGTTCCAGCCAACATCGAACCCGTTCTCTTTGAGTTTGGGTCGAGTACGCTAACCATTACGTTATCACGACTTCAAGATTTTCAATTACCTAGTATTAATGTTTTAGAACTGTGTGCTTTGAAACTTATCTATAGTAACAAAATGGTTGCATTTGTTGTTGGTAACATAATAGACTACCTGGTAGCTTCCTGTGCGCCGGCCTGGACTTTGCGCCGTCTGTTCGTGTCCACACTCGTAGTTGCCCACGTTTGCTGCGAACAAACACACTTTTATAACGTGACCTATTTGCCTTACACAATGCCAGACTTACATAACAACATTGCCATGCATACATATATACAATGTTGTTCTTAGTTTACCCAATTTACAGCACAGGTATATGATATTTTCTTTTAACGGTTTTGCGGTAATTTATTTGATTTTGGTTATTCCGACGTTTCGGCCGCTTTTCAGTGGCCGTGGTCATGGACGACAAAGACGACAATTGTCCAACGAGTATTGTTAAAGTTTTATTTAGCCTACCGCCAACTTGTTCAAGTCATTAAAACGTAGTTTTATTACAGCTATATGAATTTATCACTCAACTAATCAAGGAATTTTATCTCTGTAAACTCAAATATAAAACCTTATCGTACTCATAAGTATAAAAAGGTATTTAATATTACAATCTATTTAGTATTTTTTGTAATTGTCTATTGTTTCTAATAATTATTATGGTTTCGGGTCAAAACTCTTCGTAGGCACTATAAAAGGCGAGCAAAAGGTCTAATGAGACTAGCCAAAAAGTGTTGTACAGCTTGATTTTTTATACAAAAATCACACAAAAACTTTCAGCTACCGTTTCATAATTTAAAAATAATATTAGACCAAATCCGTTATAAACTGAATTTTTTAATAAGTTTTTAACTACGTTAAACTAAACTTACTTAGGTTAAGTTACGATGAATCGATATCTAGTTAACAAAGTAGAATTAACCATCAAGTTGAAATATTAAAATACTGGGATTGTCATTTCATTGATTGTCATTTTTTATCTATTACATACTAATAAAGTTCTAAGACTTAATATGAATGTTAAACTTTTTTCATAGCGTGGGGAATGTTGTAGTTTTCGATACTTATATGAAATTACATTAAATTAAATAGTAAAATCTATTGAATTTTAAACTTACAGGTATAATCAAAATATGCTCCAACCCAACTGTACGAACCGCCTCCTTTTTATTAGTAGTTTAATATTAATTACCATTTAATAGTTTAGTTTTATTCGTATTTTGCTAAATTAGCGATAGTTCTTGTTCGGGTTAGAGTAGTAGTATTTATTTTGTCGCGTGAGCCAGTGAGGGTAGAAAATTGCGGCGAGAGTCACTCGCTGCGCCCGTCGTGTACGGACATTCGGCAAGTTTCGTTCGTAGAATTCGCATCAAAAGAGACTCATTTCTGATTTTGTGCAAATATTCGCAACCATCGCCATCTAGTGTGTCAGTGCTGCATCCTAGTCGCGAGTGCTGTGAAAACTATTCGTTTTGAACTAAATTTGTGTCCACAAATAAGGAGTCGGCGCCGACCATTGGACTTGACACCCGCTTTTCGCAAGCTGAGTTGACTACTGGTTGTAAGATTTGTTCTCACTAGCCAGCTCACCGTTTTTCGCATACATTCGCACAAAATTCGCAATAATACAGTCCACATTTAGCTGCAATCCCGACATTGGGGATTTAACACCAACCATACCACTGTCACTGGACAGCTGTACCTAGAGAGTTAATAGCAGTATATCTATGAATATAGAGGCTAATTCTTTGTGCGAGTTGAGCTTCAACCTTCCGGTCACCTGCGACCTTTACCAAGCTTTACAGCTATTTAAATGCTTTTAATTGTTTAAACTTCATTTTAATTTTAAATATCATGTTAGTTATGTTATCTCTAGCGCGATCGTAAAAAGAGTCTATCGTGTGTAAAAACCTTTATCTATTTGCTTCTATGTTGAGGAAAGCCCTCGTAATATATTTGACAGCTACGTAATTCGATTCACAAAGTGCTTCGAAGGTAATAGCAGTATCCTGTTTCCCTGTAATGATGTCGTTGGTTTCGATCGTATCTGAGTTCGAAATAGATTTTATTTGTTCTATGTACCTATACCAAGAGATAGAGAATAGATATCGAATCGTTTTGGTGACGGTGGATGATTATAAAATAGGTATACAACTGAAATTATTTCATCAAGTCTATGAGAGCGTGCTTTCGCGCGTTCTTATCCGTGCAGGAACGGAAAAAGAATACAATTTCTGGAGCCCGACCGGGCGGCCTGTAGTAAGAGGTGACAAACAACCCATAGCCAGGTGGCAGGGTATTGTTCCGTCTGGATGGATACTATCCCTGGTCTAGAGTATACCGCTATAACATACTTGAGTTGTGTTCCGGCATTAGTAGTCAGGTTCCAATCTCCGTTTAGAGAGCAGCAGCCATTGCTAGCACCTTTGGTATTACAAATGTCCATAGGCGATGGTAACCTTTTTCCATCGTGGGCCGTCTGCCTGTCTGCTGAACTCATACAATTAACAAAAAGGTGAAAAACACAGGTGATTGTTGTTTTCACATTACCTCACTTCTTTATCTGGTGGATTTTCTATAAAGAACTAGCGGCTCCGGCAAACGTTGTCTTGCACTGAAAAAATAAAAATCTAGGACCTGTTCCCAGCGGCACCTACCGGTTCCAATTGTGGATTTAAACCATCCTGGGACCCACTCAAACACACAAAATAAATCACCAAAATCGCTCCAGGTGATTTGGAGGATTCTAAAACCCGATCTCAGCGCCACCTACCGGTTCCAACGGAATGAAAAGTATCCTATGTCCGTCTCCTGGTTCTAAGCTACCTTCCCGCCAATTTTCAGCCAAATAGTACAACCGTTCTTGAGTTATAAATAGTGTAACTAACACGACTTTCTATATATATATATTTAGGGCGGGTTAATTTTTTTTTGATAAAGCGTATAGCAAAAACGTAATCTATAGGTGATTCTGAGAAATTTTGCTCAAGAGACCATAGCTCTTAGTCGGATTTGGAGACCCCAAAATTTCAAAATAGAAATTTTTCCATATATACATAGAATAATTTAATTAAATTCGTCATAAAATCGGATAGAATTATAGTAGTAGATTTCTCAATCTGGGCTTGTTTGAAAGGTATTTTTATTACCTTTCAGAATCTGTATTGATACCTGTAGAATAAGTCGTACCTGTAGATTACGTTTTTGCTATACGCTTCATAAAAAAAATCGTTCCATACAAATTGACCCGCCCTAATATATATATATACATATATATTGTTACGTACGAGCGGGGTACGCCTTATAGATTGGAAGAAAACACCAGTTTTAAATTTAAAAGCTTTTATTAACTCACACAGCCGCACGTAGTACCTCTCTGCAGGGTTCCCCCTATACGCACGACCAACGATGCACAGTCCCGACGATAAGTTGCCACACCCTCAATACCGTCGCCGATATTGCGCGGACCACCTCCAATATTATCGCGCCTAGCTCGCTTCTGGTTTCCCTCTCGAACTACGCTACACACCTCCTTTGCGTATCTGTCCACCAAACTTCTCACTAAATTCACCACTTAGTTCGTCTCTGTCCTCTATTAACGTTCTCTAATATCGCACTTGTCGTTTCACCGTCTTGGACTGAACTCAGCTTTAAACTGCAACTTTCAACTCTAAAAACTGCCCGGTAGGCGCGCCTTACGCTGTTTATATACCCGGAAGAATTTTCTAGAACCCGTCTATCTGTCTCTGTCTTTTCTTTCCCGAACCTTCTGTTCGGGAACTTTCGTTTATACGTCTATCCCTTTCTAACATCTATCTATCTCTTTCTCTCTTTTGTCGTCTATCTCTTTCTAACATCTATATATCTCTTTCTTTCATTTATCGTCTATCTTTTTCTAAATATATCCGTCCTTGTCTTTTTGTTCTAGATTTTTCTAGATTGTTCCAAAAGTTCGAAAACTAACTAGATGGTTCCACCATCGTTCGCCACACTACCCCCTCCTAAAACGTGCTCGTCCCGAGCATCGTTAGAACCATGAAATTTCGCTAGTCGATCTACATGTACTATTTTTACAGGGCTCCTTGATGATTTCCGAATTCGATAGGTAACATCATTAATCCTAGTGACTACTGTGTAAGGTCCTTCTCAACTCGATTGCAATTTTGGAGATTTTCCTTTACGTCGAACAGGATTATGAAGCCAGACCAATGAGCCTTCATCAAAGTCCCTTAAGTTAGCACGTCTATCGTAACGGGTTTTCATCCGTTCACTGGCTTGTAGATTTTCTATTCTCATATGGTGATGAATTTCTTCTATCCTCCTTCTTAAGTCTTGTACATAGTCCGAAACACAATTTGGAGTATCAGGCGGACATCCTGAAAGAAGTTGCACTGGAAGTCGGAGTTCCCTTCCAAAATTAGCACGAGCCGTCGTTGTGGAAGTGCTCTCATGAACAGCCGTTCGATATGCTAAGAGAAAGAGGGGAATGTACTCATCCCAGTCTCGTTGATGAGAATCCACAACCTTTGCCAGATGCCGTTCTAAAGTTTGGTTAAACCGCTCTACCATTCCATCAGATTGTGGGTGATACGGGGTAGTTCGAGTCTTGTGTATTCCAAGTATCTTGCAGGTCTCTTGGAAGACTTGAGATTCAAAATTGCGACCCTGATCACTGTGAATCTCCAGTGGTAAACCAAATCGGCAGAAAACTTCTTTCGTTAATTTATCCGCTACCGTAGTTGCTTCCTGATTTGGAATTGCAAAAGCTTCTGGCCACTTAGTAAAATAATCCATAACCACCAAAATGTAACGATTTCCTTTATCTGTCGAAGGAAATGGTCCCGCCAAGTCAATTGCAATTCGTTCCCAAGGGGCACCCACGTTGTATAATTTTAATCTACCTCGACTTCGTGTTTGGGGTCCTTTCACAGAGGCGCACCTCATACAATTCCTACACCATTCCTCGACATCTTCCCTGCAATGAAGCCAGTAAAATTGTTGACGCACTTTCATCAAAAGTCCTTTTCACACCGAGATGTCCTCCTGAAGTGCCGTCATGATACACCCGTAAAATTTCCGGGATTTTAGACTTGGGCGCTGCTTTTTGCAAATGACTTTCATTACCAGATGGACTCTCCCATTTTCGACATAATAGTTCTTCATTAAGCACCAGACTATTCCATTGCGCCCAATAGGCCTTAGTTGTTGCGCCAAAACCAGCAATATCACTCCAATCAGGTCGAGATCTATTAGCCTTTTTCCAAAGCAATATCGGTTTCAGATCTTCATCTTCCTCTTGTGACTTCCGTAGAACATCTTGACTCCACTCATCATTAAGAGCGTCCGTCCTTATTGCTTTAATGTAAATAGCACTATCTTTCTCCTCTTGTCTAATACAATGCTTGCAATCCTCTGAACACGGTCGCCTGGATAAAGCATCAGCATTTCCATGACTTCTTCCACTTCGGTGTTCCACCACAAAATCGTATTCCTGCAGTTGTTCAATCCAACGCGCAACTTGACCTTCCGAATTCCTAAATTGCAGCAGCCACTTTAATGCCGCATGATCTGTTCTGACCAGAAACCTTCGTCCCAATAAGTACTTCTTAAAATGCTGTAAAATTTTGACTACTGCTAGCAATTCTCTCCGTGTAACACAGTAGTTTTTTTCTGACTTTGACAAAGACTTACTAAAATACGCTATGACAACTTCCTGATCTCCTTTCTTCTGAGAAAGTACCCCGCCAATACCCGTATTACTTGCATCGCAGTCAACTATGAAATCGTCGATCCTGTCTGGATAGCCAAGTATTGGGGTATTACATAAGTGCTGCTTCAGTTCCTCGAATGCCATTTGACATTCCTGGTCCCAAACAAATGTCCGTTTCTTCTCGGTTAATTTATGCAAAGGGGTTGCCACTTGTGAAAAATTCTTAACGAACCGTCGATAATAAGAGCAGAGCCCTAAAAATGCGCGAACTTGTGTTTTATCCGTCGGTATAGGCCATTCCTTGACTGCACAAACTTTTGTTGGATCAGTTTCAATGTCGTTTGCAGAAATAACATGTCCCAAGTAGTTAACCCGTCGTCTGAAGAAGGAACATTTCTTCAAACTTAACTTGAGATTTGCACTTCTTGATTTATCGAATACCATCTCCAACTTCTTCAAATGATCATCAAAATTTCGACCCACTATAATTATGTCATCAAGGTAAACCAAACAGGTTTCTCCTAATAAGCCCTCTAAGACTCTTTCCATTAAACGTTCAAATGTAGCTGGAGCAATACATAGTCCAAATGGCATTACCTTAAATTGCCATAATCCTTTACCAGTAGAGAACGCAGTTTTCTCCTTATCCCTTGAGTCCATCTCTACCTGCCAGTATCCACTCTTCAAATCTAGGGTAGAAAACCATGTCATACCGTGTTATATACAAATTTTTGTTGGTTTAACGTTTAAATAAATACAACATTATTGGCATGAGTAACTATTTATTTCTTAACCTTTATAAGGAGCCAGACATGGTTATACAATTAGGTACACCTTAGCATAATATATTACAGATTACAAACTAAAAGAAGTTAACCCTTAAGTACTAAGAAACCTCGACACAGGGGAGGACAATTGGGTCGACACCCTGGTCGCCTGACTCCAGACTAATGGACCGATGTCCAAGGTAAAAACTCAGGGAATGTGGGTCACCTAGTCGGTTCCTAACATTGAGATATGCCGCCTAGTACGAATATTGTTTAAGAAATGGTATGAAAATTATTAGTCAATGAAGACGAAGGTTATGGGCGCCATCCAGGATCGCGAAGCCTGGAGTAAATACCCCGACGCTCTGCAAGGCTGCCGGCGTCGGTGGCCGCGTGACACGTAGTCGTTAATGAAGGTCGCCCAGCCAAGATGACCGGACGCGTGGGCCGTGAGGATGCCCACTATGGGCAGCGCGAGGCCCGAGGCTCTCGCGTTGCTGAGGAGGGTACGATGCCCTCATGTGATGATGTGAGGATGCCCTCACGTGGCTGATGTGAAAGCACGTCCGCACGGCTAATGTGGAAGCACGCCCGCACGTGGCTAGTGTGGAAGCACGCCCGCACGTGGCTAATGTGGGTGATACGTCCCCACGTGGCTGATGTGGTGGTACGTCCCCACGTGGCTCCCTGGAATTGATATGGTTATCCCAGTGAGCACACCTATTGCCATACTAATATAAACACAGTTGGGGAAATGAGAATTATTAAGAACAAGGAGGATTATTGAACCTAACTAGACTACACGATATAGGAGCCCTAATACGCTTACCTATAAAGGGTTAGAAGAACTGCAGATAATTAAATGAAGACATGCCTCGCCAGACCTTCGGGAGGTCGGCTACTGTCGTTGAAACACGGAGTGAGGTCCATCTGCAAGGTAGATAAACCTTACTGATACGAAGAAGAAAAGATACGCAGGGGGAACACTTAGAATCAAAACATTACGTACCTCTTTAGTCTCCTATCTACACTGAATTTAAACTACCAATATATCACAGACTAGTATTGTCTAAAACGTATGAAGTCGCACGGCGGAAGAAAGCAGCGCGGGGGCTGCAGCGGTATTTATGCACGCCGAGCGAGGGGGCGCGGGGTGTAACGGCGCACATACGAGTGTGTGGTGGTCCCCGGCGGTATGCAGTGAGGGGGGGAAACGAAGCTAATGGAGATATCGCGGGATGACATCGCGTGATTTCTAATGACTAATTTAAGGATGTAATGCGGTGTTAATACAACCGATTTAAGAAGTACATTGGTAGATGTTGCAAGGCTAATAATGCCAAATTTGCAACGTCACAACTAAGTAAGGTAAGGGATAACTGTCCTTTTTCGTGACATCATTTAATCGACGGTAGTCTACGCAGAACCTAGTAGTTCCATCCTTTTTCTTTACTAAAACCACAGGAGAGCACCACGGGCTAATAGATGGTTCGATTACCCCATTTTGTTCCATTTCCTTGATCATGTCATCAACTTCCTTTTCTTTAGAAAATGGAACTCGACGTGGTCGTTGTCGGATCGGATGTTCATACCCAGTATTAATTCGGTGCCGAACTAATCCGGTTCTGCCAATATCCTTGTCGTCTTTCGAAAACATTTCAGAGTATCGTTGTAATAGACTTTCGGCCTTTGCCATCTGCATGGCTGTTAAATCCTCTTTGCAACCTTCCATAATTTTACTGAGATCTATTCCATCATTTTCCCGGAAGGTGTACACTCTACCTCCGCTGCCACCTTTCATTGGGAGTTCCATGGCTCCACACTTAAGAATGCCCTTCTGTATGTCAAGGTTACACTGATGATTTCTGAGGAAATCCAGTCCAATTATGCAATCATCCATAATGTCGGCTATTATCGCTCGTTGCCAATAAAGCTTGTCACCAACTTTGATAGCTACTTTCTGCTCCCCTTTTACTGGTACACGCTGGCCGGTAGCCGTCGTGAGCTGGACCGTCCGACTTTCATTAGTTACTTTACCATTTCTCCTCATTAATTGCGGTCCAATTACCGTACGTGACGCTCCAGTGTCTATGGTCAGTAAACAAGCAACTCCATTAACTATTCCATCAATAGTTAGACTGTTCCCATCTGAGCTTTGATAAATCCTTATTCTTGGGGTTATTCGTCTACCAGCCAGCGCCCACCCCGCAGCTCTGACTTTATCTGGTTTTCCTGATTTTCTGACGCCTGTGCCACTAGCGTCAGTTCTTTGTCTTCCATAGGGTCGATTTGGGCACCTGTTTCGGAAATGTCCTCGCTCTCCACAGGCATAACATCTGAATGTAAAAGTCCTTCGACCTCCCGTGGAATCATCGCTTGACGTGATCTCACGTATGCGTCCATTCCTCGAATCTCGGCGAACAGCTTCTACCTCTAAAGCGTGTGCTAAGGCATCCTTCATGTTATCATGGTGGCCTAACCGGACAGCTGCTCTTATCTCAACGTCAGATATGCCGTCCACAAACGTTTGCAGGAGTATGCTGTTAACAAGTGTCGAAGGCGAACTCTGATATGCCTTTCGCACCAGCTTCTCCACCTCCAGTGACCACTGCTGCAGCGATTCATTAGGTCTCTGATAACGCTCTCGAAGTTGGGCTCGAAACACGTGCTCTAAATGAGAGTCACCAAACCGTGATTCCAGAGCTTCCATTAGTTGCTCATAAGAGGCATCCTTGCTGACTGCCTCCAACACATTCGTCGCTTTATCCCGGAGTCCCAAAACAAGCGCAGTCCTAGCTTGTTCACTATCCCATCCATTCATCTGTACCACCGCTTCGAATTGCCGCCTATAAGCTGCCCATGAAGATGCTCCATCATAAGGAGGTGCCTTAAAATTCATGGCAGATGGAGTTGTCACCGTTGGGATTGGCACACCCCTAACCTTTATTCTATGCAAATCTTCTTCCATGGCTGAAATTCGTTCCTCATGCCCAGACAGACACTCTTCATGTACCTGAAGCTTATTTCTTACCTCCTGTACTGCCTGTGCACTATCTTTAATAGCCTCTAGAATGCTGCCTTCACAGGTCCTCTGATCTTCCCCCAAAGCACGCAGTTGTTCTTCCATGGCGCGCAGCTGATCCTGCTGACGGCGAGCTTGCTCCTCCTGACGGCGAGCTTGCTCGTCCTGCATCGCTCGCAGCTGCTCCTCCTGACGGCGAGCTTGCTCGTCCTGCATCGCTCGCAGCTGTTCCTCCTGACGGCGGGCTTGTTCGTCTTGAATTGCTCGCAGCTGTTCCTCCTGACGGCGGGCTTGTTCGTCTTGCATTCTTCGCAGTTGTTCCTCTTGACGACGGGCCTGTTCTTCTTGCATTGCTCGCATCTGCTCTAACAATGCCCAGAACTCCAATTTAGGGGGCTGCGTACTCGATGAATCGGTTGAAGTCCCCTCAACAGGATCGTTTAACTCCCCAGGGTTTTCTTCCACGGAGCTCTCCGGTTCCAAATTCTCTTGTTGCTGGGCGGCGGCCCTAGCACGAGTGTTGACGCCGTCTCTTGGCATTACTGGCATTTTATCTTCCAATCCCACTTCTGACACCAATTGTTACGTACGAGCGGGGTACGCCTTATGGATTGGAAGAAAACACCAGTTTTAAATTTAAAAGCTTTTATTAACTCACACAGCCGCACGTAGTACCTCTCTGCAGGGTTCCCCCTATACGCACGACCAACGATGCACAGTCCCGACGATAAGTTGCCACACCCTCAATACCGTCACCGATATTGCGCGGACCACCTCCAATATTATCGAGCCTAGCTCGCTTCTGGTTTCCCTCTCGAACTACGCTACACACCTCCTTTGCGTATCTGTCCACCAAACTTCTCACTAAATTCACCACTTAGTTCGTCTCTGTCCTCTATTAACGTTCTCTAATATCGCACTTGTCGTTTCACCGTCTTGGACTGAACTCAGCTTTAAACTGCAACTTTCAACTCTAAAAACTGCCCGGTAGGCGCGCCTTACGCTGTTTATATACCCGGAAGAATTTTCTAGAACCCGTCTATCTGTCTCTGTCTTTTCTTTCCCGAACCTTCTGTTCGGGAACTTTCGTTTATACGTCTATCCCTTTCTAACATATATCTATCTCTTTCTCTCTTTTGTCGTCTATCTCTTTCTAACATCTATATATCTCTTTCTTTCATTTATCGTCTATCTTTTTCTAAATATATCCGTCCTTGTCTTTTTGTTCTAGATTTTTCTAGATTGTTCCAAAAGTTCGAAAACTAACTAGATGGTTCCACCATCGTTCGCCACAATATATTATTTTTCTTTAAGGAATACAAGCAGTACTCAAACTTAATATTGAGTTGTGATTCGACTAAAAATCTTTACTATAATCTTGCCAACTCATAACGTTTCTTTTTAGAGTCTGAAATTCTGTTATTTCTTTATAAAGAAAAACCTTTACTTTCATTGAATAAATACTTGCGGATGATTAAGTACACAATTCTCTGAAATGAAGTTGTACAGCCAACTTTATTAGAAATTTGACTGCTTCTAGCATGGCTGGTCTAAATTTGAGAAGTTAGCGTCAGTTTATTTAGATATTAGATACTGTAATATTAAAAGTAATATGCATTTATTACGAAAATACTTTTTAAACTTAAACTTATCATGGAATAAGAATACCATGTATGACAAATATTTCTTACTGCGCGATAACTTTATATAATAAATAGTTTATCAACTGAGCATCCTTTGAAAATTTCTTCTATGCAATTTCAAAACCTAGCAAACGCATTTCAAGAAATTCTACCCCCAGCAAAAAATAATAATTTGAACAATATGTCTATATGATATTTTGATACAGTCGTTATATATTTTTGCAGACATAATACATCAGCATATGCTTAAAACCAGGAATATAGGCGATACACCCGTCCGTGTCGTAAACTTTTTACCTGCCCTCATGTTGCGCGCCCACTCCTGCGCTATGGTAAAATCTCGAATTTGTCACTGTTTACGCTTCCTGTGAAATATAACGGAGAATTCGACTGAAAAGTACATTTTTATTTTTTTATAAATAATGTTTTATTGTTTACCTCATTTTACGAAAAATTTCAACATTCCAAGGGTAATAAGACTGCATGCAGAAACATTCGTTTAAAAAGACAATGTCTATCAATCCATTAATTTACAAATTATAGCTAGTTGTTAGATAATTAACATAATAAAGTAGCCGAATTTATTCGTGAAGTGGAACGATAAAAGATTTTTTGATTGATGTTCCTTGGAAGAAATGATCCAGTGCCTAATGTCCGAATATTACAAGAACCGCTGATTCAAGAAATATATAATCCAGCGGCATGAAAGGAAAAGAAAGATATATTATTTTCATCACAGTCTGAATGGTTGGGGGTTATTTTATTAAGACCTTTTATAATTGAAATTTATCATGATTTTTTTAGGATATCGTAGTGTTTTTGGCAAAAAACGAAACCATTAATATAATCACCGTTTGTATGTATATTAAATGCGAGTGTCTCAGTTGTTGTCCTAAAAAACTTTATTCTATTCTATTAACTGCTGGGTTTAATAGATGAAATTTGCAGGAAGATGTATGTAATATGCTGTTATCTTTTAATATCGCAAACTAAATCATATATATATATATATATATATAGAGGACGGATTCATAACATATAGGCGTATACGCAAAAATGCCATTTTTTGTTGTTGTTTACTAAAAACTATGCATGTTACAATCTATAAAGTCTTATCAGTATGCAAGTGTACCTAAAAAGAAGGGTATTCCAAATTTCAGCCTTATACAAACAATTAGTTTTGTTTTATTCACAATTTTATTCCTTGTGTAAAACTGCACTTTTGTTTGTACACCCGTTTGTTATGAAGCCCTCGATGTAATAATATATAGTACGACAGATCTTTCAAATCTTTATTTTTTTTGTATCATTATGTTGTGTAAGTTATTTACTTGTAACGCTGATTACAAAACTATGGGGACTAAAAACAGTCTTAGTGGTGATTTTTTTATACCATACATTAAATATGTACATGACAGTTAAATAGTTTAATGTGTGAGGAATTTTGTTTTAAATTATTCTTATCGTTCCGTGACCTGTAAAAACGTGGATTGATACTATCGATTTTTATTAGTTTACGTATTTTATTACACGATGCAATTAATGTTGACATTATCAAAAAGCTATTACCAAAAGGAAGTCTGCAATCAGACCGACTATTTTCGATCTACAGTCAATCATGTAAATTTTACCTGAAAAGTCAAGGACTGCGTTATGTAATATCATACGTTCTATAAACTTCCATGAAATAGTGCATCATAGCTCAATGACATATTGTTATGTGTTGTTAAGCATATGTAATACTTATATAATAAAATTAAATACTTAAGTGTAAATATAAATATTTTATCCTATTTAGTAAAGAAAATTAAAACAATCAATCGGATCAATTAAGCAAATCTTAAAATTCGAAAGTATTACAACAATAAAAGTATAAATTAAATAACTCCACGTATTTTTTTAGTTATATGACTATTTCGTGCGATATCTTACAACGAATAAATGCATAATTTTTATATCTCTTAGTTACATAATTATATGTTCTGCCAAGGGCTTTTAAACCCTGCAGGATATCCAAATGAAACCATAAACGAAAATCTAAGATAATATTATTATATACAAATATATTATTAGGCCTGCTTTTTATGAGGGTAGGCAGAGACAATGGATCTCCACTTACGACGGTCCTGACAAACAACTAACGCTTCGTCTACTTTCATTAATTTCTTCATACATGCACGTTTACTTACGATGCTTTTTATTTGTTTCTTCGTACAGTTTATTCTGCATAAGCGGCCGTTTATACCCCTGTTTTAATCCCTAAAATTAACATCCGTTGAGCTATTTCAGACCACATACAAGGCAAACTTTCATAAAGACTGACATACTCGTATTAACATCCTAAAACAGTAATTTATTATTAAGCGTCGTATATTATAGCAGTCTTCACTGAAATGTTTACATTTGTTATTGAATCACGAACAGGACCTTAGATTTCATTTATTGATATATGTGTATATTACGGTTTTATTTTTAAAATTTATTTTAGTAATTCTACACAATAGAATAACCTTATAAATATGGATCAACATATAATGCTGCGAAATTAAACGCTTCGCACAGAGTATGCGCAAAGATTTATGACGCAATATTACACTGCAGACTGTGCTCCGGATATAAACCGTATAGGAAGTGCTAGTAGATACAGTCACGGCTAACAACAGCCTGGATTTAAGATTAAATCGCTATGTTATAATTTCCTGCTTATTACTGAATAAATGCAGTAGGATAATAATATAACTCAGGAAGTATTACATGGTTCTTAACTTGTTATTTAATTATTTATTGCCTTATCTTACGTGTATTTGGAACTTTATAATTGTTTCACTTTATATCGTTTAATAAACTTGTAAATGAAACTTGAAAATCAGTAGATATCAAAATACTGAACTTAAAACACTCCACTGTTCAAGGATAAATAGACAGTGTGAGTAAAACCATACTGATGTTCCATCTGTCTCCCATACACTGGGTTGTGGGAGAACACCTTAACTCGTGGCCCAAGTCTGGCAATTGCAGGCCTACCTATATATTTTCAAATTCAAATTCAAATTCAAATTCAAAAGTTTTTATTCAAAATAAGTTCCACTGGAGAACACTTTTTGAAGGTCATACATATAGGTTAAAATTTAATTTTACTTCCTAGTCTATGTACACCGCTTCGCAACGTGTTATTGCTGTTAAGGAGAAGAAGCGGCAAGAAACTCCCCAGCAACACGTCTAGCTAAAAAAAAATTTCTTTATATTTGTTGTTCTATTTTTTATATTTAAGTACTTTTTTTTTAAAAAGATTTTATACAGAATTATGTTACAGAATAACTTTTGAAGAATTAATGGAGTTGTAGCAAACAGTGCATATTCAATAAGACAAAAGCGCAATAAAAGGATAGAAAATAATTATAGTTATAAATATAAAGACGTAACGTATTATTTTTTTTGCAACATATCTCCATATATTCCTTACAAGTACGGCAAGATAAAAACGTTATACTCGTACAAAACACAGTATAAGAGGTTGGAGCGAGCTGTTATGTAAATGAAGTTTTGTCATTTAAATATTCTTCAATAGTGTAGTATCCCTTTTTAAGCAAGATACTTTTTATTTTAAATTTGAATTTAGTGAAGGGCAGATCTAACATTTCACTCGGAATCTTATTGAAGAAGCGTATACCAACCCCCAAGAAAGAAGACAATACTTTTTGTAATCTAAAAGATGGCAATATCAGTTTATTACAATGCCTGGTGTTGAAATCGTGAACATCCTTATACCGCTTGTAGGCACTCAAATTATTACGAATATAAATTATATTATTGAAAATATATTGGCAGGCGACCGTCATAATACCGATTTCCTTAAAGCGTTCCCTAAGAGACACCCGAGGGCCGAGGTTGTAAATTGACCTTACGGCTCTTTTTTGTAAAACAAATATAGTCTCCAAGTCAGCAGCGTTGCCCCAAAGTAAAATACCATAGGACATGACACTATGAAAATAACTAAAATAAACTAGTCTAGCAGTCTCTTCGTCAGTGAACTGCCTAACTCTTCTGACCGCATATGCAGCAGAACTAAGCTTTCCTGAGAGACTAGATATATGAGCGCCCCACTGGAGTTTCTGATCTAGGTTAATGCCTAAGAATACAGTTGAATCTACTAGGTTAAGTCTAGTGTCGTTAAGGGAAATATTAACATCGTATTCTTTTACATTGGGCATAACAAACTTAACACATTTAGTTTTATTCGGATTGAGTGATAAGTTATTTACGGTAAACCACTTAGATATTTGGGTTAAGGCGTTGTTTACGTCGTCAAAGTTCTGTTTATTTCTGTCTACTTTAAATATAAGTGACGTGTCATCAGCAAACAACACTACCTCACACATATCATTAATAAAATATGGCAAATCATTAATATATATCAAAAACAAGAAGGGACCTAGAATAGAGCCCTGGGGCACACCCATAGATATGCCAGTCTCACGAGATTTGATATTGTTAATTTCAACGCTTTGGGATCTATTGTTTAAGTAAGACGACAGAAGATTGAGAGAATCGCCATAAATACCGTAATAATTGAGCTTTTTCAGGAGGGTCACGTGTTCAACGCAATCGAATGCCTTGGACAGGTCACAGAATACACCAATGGCATTCTGTGACCCTTCCCAAGCACCATAAATGTGTTTTAGAAGCTCAACACCTGCATCGGTAGTGGAACGACCTTTGGTGAACCCGAACTGTTTAGTATGAATTAATTTATTAATATTAAAATGTGAGAGCAGTTGATTTAAAATTATTTTTTCGAAAACTTTGCTTAAGGTTGGTAAAATAGAAATTGGCCTAAAGTTAGAGGGGTCGTTTTTGTTTCCACTTTTAAATATAGGAATAACTTTGCTAACTTTCATTAAGTCAGGAAATACTCCTTTATCTACACATCGATTAAATATTTGTACTAGTGGTAGCGCAATAGTGCATATTAAGTCACTTAATACTTTTAAGGATATGCCCCAAAAGTCAGCTGTGTTTTTAATATTTAACGATTTAAACGTTTTTACCATCTCATCTGTATCTATATGATTAAATTTGAATGTGATATTACATCGATCAACGCACTGTGTCATCAGCAGCTCAGCTTCCAGTGGTGATGATGACAAAGAGCTAGTTATTAAAGTTGGTATATCCCTAAAGTATTCATTAAATGTTTGTGCAATTTCACAGTTATTACTAATGGTGTTATTGTTGATTACAAGTTTAATTGCATCATCTCGACGTGAATTCTTGCCGGAAGCATCATTTATAACACTCCAAGTTGTCTTAATGATATTTGATGATTTTTTAATTCTGTTACTATAATATAGAGATTTGGCAGCGATGCACACTCTTTTAAAGGTCTTAGAGTACTTTTTAATATATTGAAGGAAGTCTGGATTTTGATTAAATTGTTTTTCACTGTATAATTCATACAGTTTCATTCGACTTTTATATATACCTTTCGTAGCCCAATCACTAAACTTAAGTTTATTACTTTTGTTGATTATTTTGGTTTTAAATGTGTTTTCAAATTCAGCTTGTATAATGTCGAAGAAATTACTATACAAGTTGTTTGGATCTTCGCTGCTGAGATCCAAAGTAGGAATTGTTTTGGATAAATTATCTTTAAAGGTTCTTAAGCGATAATTATTTACTGGCCTACAGGTTAATTTGCAATTGATTTTAATACTATCAAAAGGTATTGATATAAACTGGCCACAGTGATCCGACCGTAGTACATCTAAGACTGATTTGTCGATTATTTCGCAACTACAAAATATATTGTCCAAACAGGTTGCTGAATTAGCAGTTATACGCGTAGGTTCATTAAAGACATGTATAAGATTGAACGATTTGAAAAGATTAATGATCTTGGAACGAGTTGATGACGTTTCCAACAAATTAACATTAAAATCCCCACAAACTATAGGCAATTTATTAGTTTTATTTAATTTTCTTAATAAGTCCTCCATTGTGCTTTCAAATACATTATAATCTCCTGTGGGGGGTCGGTAGACGCAGACAATTACATAGCGCTCAAGCTCAATACAAGAAACCTCCACAGTCCGTTCAACAGAAAGGGACATAATGTCTCTACGCTCTTTACATTTTACATCATTTGCTACAAAGATAAGTGATCCGCCATGTATAGCGGACTTCCTTACAAATGCACTTATCACTGTATAATTCTCTATGAAGTTTATGACTTGAAAAGTTTTAAGCCAATGTTCTGTAATACATAGGACATGAACCTTATGTTCTTTTAAAAAGAGTTCAATTTCTAAATCTTTACCTGCTAAACCCTGTATATTTTGGTGAACTATATTTAAATTAGAAGTAGGTTTAGCGTTGGTCATATCTAGCAGTTTAAAGTGCTAGGACTTGCAGTAGAGTTAACATTAAAAACATTAATGTTATTATTAAAATTTATGTCATATATATCAGTTATATCATACATAACTTTGTCATGATTTTGTATATTAAATGCTAACAAAGTAGCTATACGTCTTCGTAACTTAAAAGGCAGATACATAGTATCTTTGTTTAGCCTAAATTTACTATTAGTAAATTTATTTAGGTCAAAATAAAAAATAATGTCACTATGACGATGGGTCAAATTATAAATTAATAAATTCAAGTCATATATGTGCCTGTTTTGTTCATTTGTTAGATTACATGCATAAGGCAGGGCACATAGGATGAATTTACATCCATATTTACTGTTTAACTGCAATAACCTATTTATGCTGTTCACAATGTCTTTCTTTTTGACAGATAAGCTATCCCCATAATGAATTACAATTGTTGATTTTTTGTCTAGATTAGATGTGCTTAAACTGTCAATTAAATAGTTATAACTGGCCCCGGGTGAACATAAGTTGGACACCTGATGATTTGGCAAGTCATATCCCAGCAATGAACCAAGTCCTTGTCCAATTTTATCAGAGTAAATAAGAACTGAATTATTTACTAACTTATTTAAAGAAGAATGACATGGTTGACATGTTTTGCTGTTAGTCAAATTGTCTGACATGACAGATTTGACTAATTTGCATTTAATATTATCCAGAGGTGGTGAAGTTAGTGTATTTTTAGTCATATTTAACTGTTTGCACATTTCATCATATTTTAGATTAATTGAATTTAATTGAAACTGAAGATTCGATATTTCAGTTTCTAATTTTTTTGTTTCTTTTTCATATGTGCAGAGATTGTCAGATAATTGTGAATTTAATCCATCAATTACTGAATGGTATTTATCTTTTTTCAAAGAATAGAATTTTTTCTTTAATACTTGTGCTTTTAAGAGTTTTCTGGATTTTTTAATTATACTATTTAATTTTAAATACTTTTTAATCTGTTTATGACTATTCATTTTCTTACAGTTTCCTATAGATTCAGGGTCCATCACCGAAGAGATCCTTGCATCCTCCGTTTTTTGCCGCAGATACGCCTCATTAATATTTCAATGTGGGATCAGTTCCCCCAAACAAGCTTCCCCTGAATTATAGATTGAAATGGGTGCGCGTACAACACGTGCACGTCTCCTTGTCATATGACTAATTAATAATAATAACAATTCATAAACGTCCCCTGCGGGGCTCAGGTCTCCCACTATAGGGGAACAGACAATATACCATTCACGCTTGTCCTAGGCTGCTTGATAGGTTTGACATATCCGTTATCTCGATGTGCAGGTTTCATCACGATGTTTTCCTTCACCGTTGTTAGCTGTAACTGTAACAATATGCCACTATACGTCACTAACAGGTCAGAAAATTGCCTAAGAAGAGCATGCGTTGCTGCTAGGATTCAAATCCAGGTTGGGACGCGTGTGCTAGCCATTACACTACCATGATAGTGACGACTGATTGGCTAATTTAAATTGTCGAATCCAAACTGAATAAGTAAAAAATTTAAACCTGGGGAATATTGTTAATCTACTGTAAAATGGTTTCGAGCCTTCGATTATTTCGTTGATTATCATCATGAGCAGTTTTAGGAAAGAAGAAAAAATAAGGCACCTAAAAACTGTTAATAGTAAAAGACAAAGCAGTTAATATAAAATACTTTTACAAATAAATAACTAATAATAAGTAATAATAAGTTTTAAAATACACTTAATATTATGATTCTCCTTTAAACAAATGTTTTGTATGTTTACAGTGTCATGTTATGCACTGAGCACTACTTGTCTATGAAACCATTAATTAAAGACATCAAACATCTTAAGTTGTAAAGAGATCGTAAACTGACTTTATGGTTATTTGAAAACGTCATTCATACATTCAACCTCAAAGAGCACACGTGCTTCTACCGAGATGGTTGAAATTAGTCAGTCAACTTTAACAAAAAATAAAAGACAAGCTGTAAAAGCTCAGAATCACTTAATTATTGTTTTGGGTGTAGAAGTCCCTAAAGGGTACGCCAGCAATCGTTTCCTATATTTATTTATATAACTAATATAAAAGTCTGATTTCACAGTCACAATTTTTTTGATATATGTTTTATCATAACGCACCTTAAAAACAAACCATTACAAAACTAAAATACTAAATGTTACTAAGTGCAGATACAAAAAGTAATAATGTATTTGGTTTTCAATGCTTTTGTTGTACTGTGTTTATCACAAATGCCGACCTTTTCACAATGAACTTCAAAAAACATATTTATTATTTTATTTATTAAGCTTGCTGATTATTATTCTGAGTGCTGAAATTGATATGCTTACATTAAATATGTATGGTGATAATACTATACTATACTAAATATACGGTCTGACAGGCAAATAAAACTAACCTGGTTAATAACTAGCTTAATATGAATAAAATATACAAAAAAATCAGGCTTAAGTTTTGTTAGTTAATAATGAGTAAATATATTTTTAAAATTTGCATAAAGCAATTGATATATGATTAAATTCATTCATAAATCATATTAATCAATAATTCATATTATTATATAACCTGCATATACGACGAAGGCGAGTTGAAACCAACCAATGTTCCACCTGATATAGACACAACACAGCACCGTGGAAGAATATATTAAAGAATGGTAATCTAACACACTCTGGAATCACAATTGGAGTCACTGGTGATAATAATCATAGGTATATATATCACAGTCCGTTCTAACTTATACAGAAAATCTGAATTAAAATTTTAATTCGACGTCTTATTATTTAAAATATATTTTTAAACTTCAATCGGTTATAGATTGAAAATCTTAATTGCTTTTAAATTACGTACATTTTATTATTTTTATCACGTGTGCGGTCTGTTAATTAGCACATCGGTGTATATAAGCTTTCATTAAAGCGAAAACGCTTTTTTAAGCTGGATGGTTTTCCATCAAACAATTAAGCCCAATGAAAATCACAAATTGTTAAATATTCCTAGAACCTGCAACTGTGCTCCTGTACACGTTTGATATTCGTGATACACTATTAGTTGATTTCCAGGAGTTTACTACAAAACGACCGAGTTCAGTATAACTACCAGGGTAGTCGATTGGATCAAAATCGATTCAGAGAAAAGTAAGGTGTGCTGTTCCAGACGACACGTTGTCGTATAATAAGTTAATTATTGGGGTCTTTGATTAGATAAAAGGGAGATGCTATACGTCATATTTTGTTTAGGTAGAGTATAGATACATAATAATAATAATATCCTATTATATTAATATTTTCAGGACATACTTAATATATTATATATACACACACGCACTTATACATATACCTACATAAATTGTATAATAACTTTAAATAAGTGCAAATATCAGTGACTTCGTTTATCTGTTGGTACCTTCTTTTTTAATTTCAAGTACAGAAGACAGATGATGATGTCAAAATTCAAACCGATGGTAGAGCAAGTTAATGATTAAAAGATACAGCAACAGGCTAAGGCTAGTAGTAGTAGTAGTAGGTAGTAACTTTCATGTAAAACCGTCATACATATTATTATCAAAATGATGTATACATACATGTATTACATTTGAGCAGGTATTACTTTAGATAACGGGGATAATTAATAAGGAATACACTTTGTACCGGAATATACTTCTGCGGAATACGGGTATAGATTTACGCGAGTGGAGACATACAGAAAATATAAGTATCTCCCTATTAATCTTACTTTTAATAAAAAATCAATAATTAATCTATACCTAATTTTTCTTGATTTTTCCATTATTAGTACATTGGAGGTTTAAAAAAGTAGGATATTTTTTTCCTAAAAGTACAAAGGTATTTTAATGAATTGTAATCGTCATCTTCTATAACAGGTTTCTATTTCTTACTATCTATTTATTTGCTATTAGTAAAAATTCTATCTTCACCCCATACTAGTATAGTATGAAAATTTTCTACACATCGTCGCTTAGGTACCTAACAATACTGCACAAGTCAAAAATTGGACATGTTATTATGTTTGTACCATCATTAGATGCACGCCGAAAATGGCTATCTAATGACATATAAAACATAATTTATGTCCAATTTTTGACAAATGCGGTATTGTTACCTAGGCGACGAAATGGTAAGATAATATATATCATGATATAGAACAGAGTAAAAATCAACTCACAATCTTCAGTGATCTGCAGCTCGATCTTATCCAGGTCTTCGACCTCATCGTCGTCGAAGTCAGTCTGGACTGTAGCGTCACGCGTATAGTTCTCCAGGGCGATGACGTCAAAAGACGCGCGCTCCTCGGGGCTGGCCGTGCGCTGATCAGGCGCGCACTGCGCGTCTGGCACCTCGTGCCGCGCGCGCTTGCACGCCGCGCACCCGCAAAGGGAGCCACGCACGCGCAGCAGCCACACTAGCCCAAATAGCGCCATCCACGTGGTCATGCTGTGTCTACACGGATTCCCATCACAAACCCTTCACACACTCACTTACTGGGCTTAAATTCGACATGTCTAATATCACATAAGGATTAAGGGTTAAAGTTTAAGACATTTATTTCTCAATTAATTTATTAAATAAAAATCTGTTGTTAAGCTTCACATGTAAAATCAATATTAATACAATGAGGGACCGCCTTTCCTAGATAAAACATTATTATCGAGAAATGAATTTCACTGATCTTTTGGAAAACATTTATTAAGCCTGGCAATAAATCGTGAGCGTAATTTATTTAGGGTTCCCTGTGCAAATGCAAAAAAGCTAGATCCTTATAAAATTGTTATATCCGTCCGTCCATTTGTCCGATATATGTCACAGTATTATTCTCAAAAACTATCTTTTATGTATGGATACAATTTAGAGTGAATTTAGATGAATTCGTGTAGTATTTGTAGTATACTGTAATTACGATTAAACTTAAAATGAGGCCATCGATGTGAATATCTTAATAACAAAAACAGTCAACTCTACGGATTCCATCCATTATATTGTGTATGTTCAATAACATACATGACCAATTTTATTAGATAACTAGCATATGCTAGTTATCTAATAAAATAGTATAGTATGGACTTCGTCCACGCTTGACTTGAAATTCCCGCGGGATTTCCGGGACACAGCATCCAAAAAGAATGTAAGTTATCTTTTTTAGTGAAACCTGTGTCGGAATAAGCGAATTTTTATGCACTCGAACAACTTCAAACCGCAAAAAGTATCACACATTTTATTACATATAATTTAATACCCACCAGTGAAAAAATCGCATTAGAAAAGGTTTTTTTCAATCTGGATATTTTAAATAATTCCCAGAAAAATTCTAGCAGGATACCCAGTATCAAAATCCGGGCAGATTTGAAGTCTAACAATTTGCTAGCCGCGTGAAAACTGCATCAAAATCAGCCTAGTAGTTTTTAGGCGAATCCCAAACAGACAGACAAACGGACAAGAAATCCAAAAAAAATATGTATCGTGTTGTCCGTTGATAGACTATATAAAAGTCTATTCAAATTGTTTTTTTTTCTTTCAAATAGCATATTGAGAATGTTATAATATTATAGATTTTATTACATAACTTTAATGAAACTTTTAATAATATAGTTATGCAATTCATAATTAAATAAAATAGGAATATACTATACGACTTGTCTAATCCTAGGTAGGTAAACTTCAAAGTATCTTAGATTGATCTACAGTCTCTTAAATATAAATAAAAATACGTGTAAATCAAATTTAGATAGATTTATGCAAAGCACAAACAAAATATTCTAACAAACATCTTTACAAGTATGAATTATGCCAAGAACCAGCATTTTAAAATGTTCTCAAAACCTGTGATACAAGTACAAAGAACTATCGAACTTTAAGTATATTGTTGCGAATGCAGGACTCGAATTAAAATGCCGTTGGAATTACTATAGAATTTATTAGAACTATACAAAGACGTAACACAGGTACAAATATAACCGGACGCAATAAGTCCAAATGTAATGCACAATTCAATAACACGCGCAAAGTCCGTCACTAAATGTACACACGTCTTGTCTCGCTTGTGTTATCGCTTTGACTGCCGATCTCTCCATGGGCCATTGCTGTACCGATACAATATGGCTGCCAGCCCGCATAGATCGGATTTCTTAGGATCAGTTCGACACATCTGCCTAATGACTGCCATAAAAGATGACAATACACAATGGACTGTTTTTCTAATTACGAATTTTACACACACAACGTAAACAAAAGAAGTCCAAATGCGGGAAGGTAATAAACTGCGATTTATGGCAGGCAGGCGTGCATTCACTTTTTGTCGGCATGTAACAATATTATAAATGGAGATACAATATATCTACAAGACGATATTTTAGTAGCGCATTAGCGTGCTGGCAGTCACATTAAAACGTTTGGGGGAAATAACTCGATGAAATGATAAACGACGGCAATAATTTGCAGCGCTCATGATATTAATATCAGTTGTTACCGTGAAGTACTCATGAAAAATATCAATCCGTCACGAGCGATCGCCGAAATTCTCCTCGGGGAGAAAATTAATACTAAAAGATTGTAGAGGAATATTTCACCGTTATCATATTCCAATTTCTCTAAGGACACTTGATTTTCATCGTCATATTTCGGAATCAATATTCCTGTCGTGGCCATTTCTTACAAAACCGAGCGATATTAAAGTACGAAAATACGAGGACTCGAAAATTGACAGCCCTCGAAACTTAGTGTGGAAATCTTTGAATAAGAAATGTTAATTTCTTATTCAAAGCCCTTGGTGTTTGTGAGCATTTTCGAGGCGAATTCCACGAATAACTTTGAAGGCTATTTGGTGATTAAAAAACTTTTAGCCAATAAAAGATTAGTAAAATTTCAATAATTCGAAATTAGTTCAAAATAACTACTGCAGTAGTTTTGCAGTTGACGAAATATGGAACAAATTTAATAAAATTGCTCAAATCAAGTTTGATTTCTTACTGCCTGGCAATTAGTAACCTTAAGTGTTGCTGGAGTTTGACTTATTTTTAACTGCAATACGGTCTCAATCAGAGTTTTAGTAGACATTCGAGCCGTGCAGTATTGTTGTCAGGTAATTTACCTTTAATAATTATTATTATATTATACTATTGGTGACAGATTAATATTAGTCGTGAGGTACTATTGATTATATCTAAGAGTAGATGAATGAAAAGAAAGAGAGTATGCCAGGAAAGTCGCAATTGGAGTTGTTTAGCGTCTACCTATTTCTTTATGAAAGAGACGGTGTACATAATATATATCTTGTATGTAGTTTTAAGTGATCTTGTGGATATAAATTTATACTTTGCACCAGTAAAGACGTAGCAAAAAGCAGTATTTAATAAGCAAGGAGATTAGATGTTAAAATATCGTACTATACAAAATTGTGAAGCCACGTGGAATTAAGGCTTCTTTGACCAGTTTCCTTTATTTTTCTTTCTACTGTCTTTAAATTTGTATATTTGAAACATCGTATTTTAATGAAAATCTGCTTTAACAAAAGTATATTTTATTAATATTTTCCATGGGAAATAAAATGCAACAGAAACCTAATTTTCAAACTCTTAAAAATAATTCCTTTTAAGATGTCTAAAGGTAAATAGGTACCTTTATGGTCTTATTTTAATATGTATTTATTTTTGTATTACTGTCAATATTTCTTAGTCTACATAGTTGTTTTGGGTCGTTATATCGTAGGTAGACAAGTATAGTCAAATCCTGAAAAATTATACTACAATTCTTTGATGGCTTTTTAACAAAGTCAATAGGTAATGATAGGGGGATATTTATTTTAATCCGAGCATGAACGGAGAAAAATATAATTTCCTGCGGCCGGTAGGCTTTTCGTCAGAGGCGACAAAATAACTCACAGCCAGCTGGAGATCAGACGGCCCACCAAATGGAAAACGATTACCAAAGGGAGTTACAAATAAATGCGCTGCTGATCTCATAATGGAAACTGGTCACTAATGCCGGATCACAACTCAAGGTTTTTATGGCAGTATACTCTACACCAGGGGTGGTAGACATACTGGTGGACAAATACCCTGCAACCTGGCTGCGGGTTGTTGGCTGGGATTTATTTTTGTCACCTCTATATAACCCTAACGATTTCGTGCATTCCCAAGTACTTGCCAAATTTAGATTAATTTAACAATTATCCAATTTAAAATGAATATTTATATATAACTACCAAGCTAAAGAAGAGTATACTAAAGTACTCTGATTTTAATTTCTTAACAAAATGTCTGAATTTTCTGAGATAGTGAATATCGGAATATAAAAGCATCATCATCATATCGCAAAGAACATTTTGTAACTACTTGCAAAACGAATGAAGGCATTTCGAAGCATATTAAATGTGTTTAGTTTAATCGTGATATTATAGGATGTACAAATATTTGTTGAATATTAATGCTTTTAAAGCCTGATGTACAGGTATATTTCTGAGATTGTGTAGTTATTTGGAATCTTGGTATAATACAGGAAGTTGATGGCTAAGATTAAGAGAAACGATCAAAGATAAAGGCTTACGCACGGATACTGTGGTGGTTGAAATGGTCTTATAAAAAATAATATCGAACAAGAGCGGCTTAGTTCACAAATAATCGAGGGTTCCGTAAGCGGGTGTTAGACGTGCGATCAAGTACACGTACTTATGGCTCAAAAAACTTTTTCGCTCATACGAGCGATCTGAAACTTTGCATCCCTGACGTGTGTCAGGGATGCAAAGTTTCAGAAGCGAAGAAGATTATTGAACTATGCGTCTATCACCCGCTTTGGAAGCGATCAGCGTCGACTATTTTTGTCATTACATTACAGATCAAATTTTAATGGGAATTATTTTTTTTAAATAACTCTTATCAATATTTCTATGACATACTTCAAAAGTTAGAGGAGGCACAGTTTTTGTGACTCTAGAAGTATATATAACCATCTATTAACTGAAATAAAAACATAATATTAACATAATTATTTGAGAACTTGGTAGCGTTGTTTTATATACCTACATTTATGTATACTGGTAGCCAGTTCCTATGTCTTATTTTTCATTCACTCGTCTTACCATCGGGTGAATATTGACATTGATTTTACGGAGCTTATGCCAAATTTTAACCGATAATATGGTAAATAGACGGTCGGTGAGATACAGGAACCGTCATAAAACAATATTTTATACCTCAGTTACTTACATGTATGAAGACCAGATATATATTTTTTCGACTTTTTGGCAATTTTGTGACACTATTGTGAGTACACCTTCTTGACGAATTTCATCCATGTAGATCTAGTAACTTATTGTTAGTTGTTATTATTTATATTATATTACTAGCGCCCCCGGCAGACGTTGTCCTGCTCTGCAAAAAAAAAAAAGTAGGACCCGATTCCAACGCTACCTACCGGTTCCAATTCTGGATTTAAACCATCCGGGGACCCACTCGAACTCGAACATAAAAAATAAACACCAAAATCGGTCCAGGTGATTAGGAGGATTTTAGAACCCGATCTCAGCGCACCTACCAGTTCCAACGGAATAAAAAGTTCCTATGACCGTCTCCTGGTTCTAAGCTACCTTCCCACCAATTTTCAATCAAATCGGTAGAGCCGTTCTTGAGTTATAAATAGTGTAACTAACACGACTTTCTTTTATATATATAGATTGTTTTGACTTAAACGCTACGGGACCATAAAAAGAGATATAATTGCGCATTAAGTTCAGCAACGAGAGTTGAATAAGTATCATCTGTATTCTAGTTACGGGCCTAAGCTATCTGGTTTTCTTTTGATACAACATTCCTTTTGATCCCAGTGTTAATGGATTATTTTCTTTAGATTCCGTAGTACTTGTATATTGCACATATGTCATTACGTTGTATAAATACTGTGCATGTTATTTCAATATAAAATTGTAAACGCATAATATTCATAATGTCCAATTAATATTTATTTAACTAGCTGTCCCGGCAGACGTCGTCCTGCCCGAAAAAATTGGTGTTGACCGTAGAGGGTTGAAAATTTAGGGTTGTATGTATTTTTTAATGCTGTATCATAAAAACATGAAAACGGAACAGACAGACAGAGTGCACTGTTCAATGCGAACTGCAAAAAGTGTCGTTACAACTTTTGGTCTTGAAATTTTCCGTCTAGCGGGGGCTAGACGGAAAATCGCGCCTTACGAAGTTTCTTATCGCGCGTTGCGAAACCCCTTTCGCCAGGAACTTCGTTCCAAAAAAATTGGGGTGGACTACCCTTAACATTTAGGGGGATTAAAAATAGATGTCCGATTCTCAGACCTACCCAATATGCACACAAAATTTCATAAGAATCGGTCAAGCCGTTTCGGAGGAGTTTAACTACAAACACTGCGACACGAGAATTTTATATATTAGATTAATTAAAATTCAAGATATTAAAATACCTATATATTTATACTTAAATAGTCTTCTGTCCTTGCGGATGCCATAAAAAGGAATTTCTACTAGAAAGAACTGTAGAGTAAATTTTGAGATACGTAGAGCAATTTTTTAGAGTCCCGTAGGCAACTGACAAATACAATAGACGAAATTGAAGAACAGCTCTTTGAAAGTGTTTGCTTTGTGTGGATTGTTACGCACTTGCTCATTTTAGTGATTCATTATCACAGACTACTGTATTAATACAGTATCTGAAATTAGTCCATCATAACAACTTAATTTTAAATCCCTATTGGATGTAATAATTCAAATCAATGACATATATTTAATTACATGTCTTAGCTCTTGTATAAACCTTTTATTATTCTATAGGTACCTAAATATGTAATAATAATTTGTGCAATATTTTTTAGGTAGGTAAAGTATTTGGAAATATTTAGGGAACGATGCTGCAAACTGAATGTACAAAATTTATTTTTAGTTTCGGTTTCTGAAACTAAAATAGGTATATTTTTTTAGGATTACTGAGCCAAAGATTATTGATTCAACTTTTTATATACAATATTTTTTGGCAATAAAGCTTTTTATATTATTATACTATAACTTTTATAAAATGTTGACGCCTTAGGTATGAAGAAATTCCACAAATATATAACGGCATGAATTCCTATAAAAAAACCATTAACCCTAAAGGGAAATTCGTATATAATTGGATAGAAAACGCAATAACATCTAAAATATTTTCCAAGGAATACGAATATCGCTACACAATTTAATACCAAGAGTGGTATAAAACGAAATTCTTTGTAAACACCAGAGGAAATATATATTTGGATTACTTTGGAAAAGCAGCCTTTTATGCAGCGTTGAAACGTGGTCCTCATACGAATAAATGTCGTGCGAAGGCCACTCCGGGAATAAGCCTCGACATTTCCCTTGAGGAGTTCTGAAGACCTACGAGTTACGAACCACGAGACGTTAGAAAAATTAAGTTAAAAAATTGCTAAGCAGAAAATTGTCATTTGATCACGAAGACCTGAATTTTTTACATCTAAAATTTCATTTTTTTCCATAAATGATGTATCTTAGTGATACAACATTAAAATTACAATCTAATCTAGGAAATAAGAGTAATTTAAATCTGACGTAAAATGACTAGATATAATTTAAACTAGGAATGTGTCCAATAACAAGTTTCCTATTGTCTTTATTAAGGAGAAGACACTTTGTTCATGTGTTCTTTGTTAATGTTTAGCACATAGCACTTCTCTTTATTATTATGAAAGTATTATAACACTAACTGAAATGGTTTCGGCCTTTTGAGTCTTCTTCTTATCAAGGAGCTGGATGGCCTCGACGTTTACATGGTGATGAAGCCGTTGCTGGTGGGCTTCAGCGTATTTTTTAATTACGTTAATGACGATGTCCACTTTTCAGTCTCGATGGAGATCGTCTGATCTTATGTACCATGAGCATTAACTATGCCCTTGAGTACTTTATTTTGGAACCTTTGTGTAATGTTTAAATTAGTTGGCTTGGTGCAGCCCCATAGTTGTATAGTATAGGTCCATAGTTGTATAGTATAGGTCCATACTGGCATTAGGATCTGTTTATACAGGGGTATCTTATTATTAAAATTTCCTATATCTCAAAAATAACGCAATATATCATTTTTACGTACCCAGGGGAAACTACACCATTGTTGGCAACTCTCTCCCCCAGTGTTTGGCATCCTATGAATTTATTTATGATATTAAGTAATCTCAATATTTGTTTTTTTTAGAAACACTAAAATTTTATCAGTTTGAGTATGTCTATAAAATTAACTAAATATTAAAAATTCTTGATTTTTTGAATAAATTAATAGAAATGGTATAGTTTATTCTATGTATATTATGTTGGTACAATATAATCCACGTATTATTTAAGGGCAGAGATAAATAGTTTTTTTTAATATAAATAAATAATCATTAAGAAACATTGTTATGATATTTCCCAACTTATCTCAACGATACTCGTTACATAGTTGCACTGAAAATACACTCTTGCTTACATAAAATATATAGTGGTCATTTCTTTCATTAGTTTTTTTTTCACTACATAATTGTATAACGGAATCTGAAAAACATTTATTTATTCATCCATATAAGATGAATAGGTCTTGGATTATTATTATAAATAAATAACTTATTTCTAAAGCTATTATTATTAATATATATTATCTAAAACATCTTAAAGTCGGTGCTTAGTCATTTTCAAAATATTATAGTAATTTTTATGATTTACTTTGCACCGACTACAAGATGTTTAAGATAATATATATTAATAATAATAGCTTTAGAAATAAGTTATTTTATACATTTTAGTGTTTTAGTTTTTGAAGTCGGTTTTTTTAAACGATGTTTTTACTTTTATTTGTTACTTTTTAGTGTCTAGCTATGTATGGGTGGACCTACGAAAGGTGCCACGCTTCTTAAAAAATATAGGTCCCAAGAAACCGGAACAAAAGAATGTTCGTAAAATGAAATCTACTGGGCCAAACTATGTCAAATTTTTAGGGGACCACATGGCAGCTATTCCGCGTCGAACAAAAAAAGAATCACGTAAATCGGATCATAAATCACGGAGTAATCGGCGTACATACATAAAAAAAAGCAAAAAAAAAAAAAAAAAGATCCCGACGAATTGAGAACCTCCTCCTTTTTTCAAAGTCGGTTAAAAAATGGAATATAAAAGTAATTGCTTAGTATTTTATAAAGTTTTCACGACTATTAGACACTTAATAAAATTTATCCTATTCAGTTAAGTATAAACCACGGGCAGAGCAAAGATGTTTAGTTATAGAAGACAATCGGGTACTAAGAGAGATAATGGTAATTAGCTATTAGACCCACCTTCCGATCAAAAGGCGGATAGACGAAAAGCCGTTACCAACTTATCTGTCAGCGATTTCTTCTATCCGATTACCCAAAATAATGTCTGAGAAAGACAGAAATTCTCTTATATTCATTCCAAATATTTTTAGATTAAGGCGGTGGCCTGTTACAAACGCCGTAGGTTACGAATACGTCCGGCGAATACTTATTAATAAGGAAAGTGCTCTAGAATAGTCTCTTTCAGCCGCCTGACGAGGCGTAAATATATGTCAGGCAACTGAGAGACACCACTATAATGCATTTTCATAATAAGCTGTACGTGGTAGAACCAATTTGGAATCATTATCCTAATTATATTTCATACGGCCTCAGTCGGCTTGATGCGGGTAATACCCTCTCACATAATATCGACGTGAAACGGTTAGCAATAAGCTAATCGTGCTTTTTGTGATGAGTGAGACTTTCGATGGCCCGCATCATTCGACTATCCCATTCCAATCTCATACATCATCCTCTCTATCCCATTTCTCCTGTCTGATCCCCTCTATCTAGGGGATTCCTATTTTACCATAAAGGCCGGCAACGTATGGGTTTCGCCATTGATATTGCAAACCTATATAGGCCACGGTAACCACTTTCCATACGCTGGGCCATTTGCCTGTTTGCCAGGATCGCAATAAAAAGGAAAATCATTCGTCGGTAGTGTACAGGCTCATACCAGACGCGAGCTACGGCGATTGTAACGCGCCATTGCCTAAGATTGTCCACGGTTCATTCACAACGCATACAAATGATCAATTTGGACACATAAAACGCAGGACACATTCAATTTTTAATTTTACGTAAAAGTAGGATGTGTCCGCGGCATCTCGCTTGACATGAAATTCCCGCGGGACTCCCGGTACACAAAGTACCATAGCATTTAAAAATGAATGTATTATTAAGTTTTAATGAAAACTGTATCAGTGTTAGCTAATTTTTATGCTCACGAACAACTACAAACCGGTCTGGGGAAAACTCCTGCGGGCTTTCCGGGATACAGAGTAGCGCAGATTTTAAGTCTAAGATCAGCGAAAACAGCATCAAAATAGCACCAGTAGTTTTTACGTGAATCCCTAACAAACAGAAAAGAAGTCTATAAAAATTGCACCGTGTTCTCCATCGTTAATATTGTCAATACAAGTTGTTTTTTTTTAAACGGCTTCAATGTACAAACTCGGCCATGTCTACAATTTCGAAATATCATATATTATTCTTTAAAAAAATATTTTCACATAAAATATCGACTGTAACGATGAAATCGGTCTCTTTACGTACTGTAAGATAATACTATAGAAAAGCAGATCAAAAGAATGTTACTCGAAGAGCAATTTTTACGGAGAGAAATTGAAAACACTGTATATTATAATATTATACACTATACACGGGTCGTTGCGCAAAACCGATTCGCCACGAGTCGAGCTAACAAGACATACGGCAAACGCATTACTGCTTATTTAATCCGTTTACTAATTTACCTATTGATGTTGAAACACAGACTAAAAAGGATTTATGAGGAATTGTGTATTGAGGAATATACTTAGTTGATCATGATCTAAACGTTCTAGGATGTTAGAGAGAAAAGGTAGGTTAGATATAGGGCGGAACTCTGGAAGGATGAGGGATTAGGTTTCTTGGGTAAGGGAATTATTTGGGCTCCTTTCCATACAGCAGGAAATATGCCAGAGGATATGGAGTCATTAAAGATTTGAGAAATGGCAGGACTGATAATATGGGGAGTATTATGTTTCGACTAACTCCGTCACTTCCAACTGCGTTAGAAGTGATTGATTTTATAACTTCCACAACATTATAGACAGAAAATTAATTGAGACAAAAAGGAGAACACTGAGGAATAGGAAGACAAGAAAAGAAATAAAACTTAACTGTCAGATAAAAAGTTGTCTATCTATGTATCTATGTTTAAGGTTGTAGAATTAGATGGTGGTGTAGTTTTACCAGCTCTCAGTGATTTAAGAAATATCCAAGCTTTTCTAGGATTATTGACGTCTACTGACTTGTGAATATACTGACGCTGTGCATCCTTATATGCTCTATCGCAGCGATTGCGTGCTTGTGTAAAAGCTTGTTTGTTAATTTCAGTAGAATGACGTTTATACTTAGATTTTGCTTTACACTTTTGTTTTATAAGGTCTTTAATCCATAAGCTAAGGTGCTGGAAATTTTTTAAGTTCTATTTGACGCATAGGTGCATGTAAATCATACAACCGTAATAGGTTAGCATTAAATACCTGCACCTTTTTATCGACAGAAACTGCATTGATGACTCCAGGCCAATCCAATACGTTTGCATCATTTCTTAACTCTTCCAGGTTCATACCACTGAAGTTGCGCTGTAATATCAGTTTCGATTTTTCTTTCGGAGGACACACATTATATGATAAATGAATCATGTCGTAATACGAGGAAGCGTCCGCCGAATGTTGACCTATTTTTATATGCCTACTTTTAAGGTACACCGTCTTTTCAGCATAAGTTTAAAAAATGTTGACACCCATTTTTCGTACAAAATGCATTTTATTTACTAATTATAGAACATATGCACTAAATTTTGGAACGAAAAAGGACCAAACAAACGTGCATAGAGAATTATTTTCACATTTATATGAAAGGGTGGAGGTAAGGATCTGCGTAAGTACTTACATATAGGTACATACATTATCACGCCTGTTGTCCACGAGGCTAGGCAGACACAATGGATTATACTTGCTATGTATGATTTTGGAAAATACTTTACATATCATAAGATCTACGCTCATTATTCTTCATGGATGCGCGTGTGTTTGATTTTTTTACCTGACCCATGTTGAAAATATCTACGATATGTTTCTGGTGAATGCGACCCGTTCTTTCATCAATACTCTGCCATCCACACTGTTATTTTATAGACATGTTTCGTCAATCTCCTTTCACCTGTTATTTACCCAAATCATCTTGACATTCCTTCTACAACCTTTTTTACTACGTCTCACAATATATCGCTTAACTTAGACTTATAATACGCCTTACACCTACATTAAAAACGCTTGGAAATTAATATATTATAGCAAATTCATGACCGGTTCCTATATCTTACGGCCCGGCCCTTCTTTGCCTTACTATCGGTTAAAATTTGACATAAGCTCCATGTAATGTCAAAATTCAGCCGATGGTAAGGCAAATGAATGAATAGTAGGATATAGGAAGTGGCAATCAAAACATAGTGCTTTTTAATTCATTATCGCTACTAGAAAATTATAAAAAGTATGTATACCGCATATTAATAGTACATACGTATAAGTGACAAGCACAAAGAGGTGACAAATTAATAAAAAATATGTTAAATCATTCAACTAAGAGAGGATATCGTCAATAACTAAAACTCGTATTACAATACAATTTGGCCATGTCTGTGGTTTAATGACTTATCTGCCATAATTATGATGGACCAAATTAAAAAAAGGAACATTAAAAATCTCTTGAGTAACACAAATGACGGACGAAATAAAATACCACGCACAAGTTTTTAAATTTAAAACACAGCTTAGTTTTGCAAGTATCTAAATATCACAAAAAACCACTGGTATATTTTTAATTGCAGGACTGTTATATGTAAAAATTCTCATACATCGCGTAACGCGAAAACTCGGTTTGTTCGAGGACGGGACGTGTTCCCATCACTGTTTCACATTTGGCACTGAGTATTTGCGAAGACTGGAAGGTTCACGCATGCGAATCACGCCAGAAGCCTTTAAACCTGATGAGCGAGCTCTTCTAGAGTGTCTGATAATGAAACCTAAGTGCTATACGATTTAAGGGTCTAGTACGAACTTGTCACAGTCGTTCCTTGCCAATTACCATAACGCATGCGCTCATTAATTGTTTTAGATATGAGGGTGGTTTGATTTTAATGTTTATTATGTTAATTATAATTAAGATATCCTTTTTAATGTTGAAATTTTTATTTATTTAAAAATGACCATTAATTATTTCCAATAAAGCCTTATACCATAAATTGACAAATATGGCATGACATTGCGATTTGAAAATTAATTACAGGTATACAAATGCCTGCAAATAAATATATTTTTTTTGTTGTTTATTAGTTTATTTTTAAATACATCTTGTTCGTATAAGCCCATTATCATTTAAAAAATCATTCACTCATTTCAAAAGTTAGAGACCATACACAGATTTACCCTAAAAACATTAATAAAGAAACTCATATTAACAGTAAATCGGTTTTAACTAAATAAGTAATTCATACAAAATTGTTATCATTGATTCAAAACTTTTATCCTGTAAACATTGGACTCGCTTTTATAATAAAAAAGCATAAAAGTGGTTCCATAAAGACTCCGGGGAAAGGGATCGCGTTATATAGGTACCTATTGAATATCAATATCTTCACTGCCGTGGTCCAATAAATCTTGTTTGAATTCTCACTGACACAGAGCTGTGTTGTACTGGCTTTATTTCCGGTGACTGAGCGATGTGAACATGATAGCTATCTGGAATTGCTCTTCCTTTTGTTGCTTTTATCCCTTTTAACCCGTTACCGTCTAGTATTGGATCATGCTTTTACTATCGAAATTCTTGTTACTATAATAACTTTCCAATGTTGACATACGATGGATTTTTGCATGCATATATATATATAGCTGTTACGGCGTCTCCAACATTTATTTTCTAAATGGAATGAAAGAAAATAATGAATTTATTAGCTAGGAAAGTGCCATTAAAATAATTCGTACAATTCTATGGTTAAATTTAAAATGTTATACGCCCCATTTCCAACAAATGAGGTTGGCAACTATGCATAAAGCTGTGCTGGAATTACCTCCAACACAGCGCTGATTAGTGCCAACTGATGAAAATGCAAGTTGTTAGTACTGTAACAGCCTCTTTGCGATTCAGACGTTTTCTTTATTAAAAGTATTCCTAACATTTTCAAACATATAATTAGGCAACCGTTATTATCCCTAGACATAGGTCATATATCAAAAAAAAATCTATAGTATAATATACGTATTTAAACGTGTAACGTGTAATTTGTACGTGTTTCCTTCGTTTGTACGACTCTTGTGTGGTTCCGACTGCGAGCCTGGCTATGCAGGTAGCATAGCCAGGCTCGCATAATTCCTCGCAAAACTTCATTTAAATCCATTTAGTCGTGAAAATGTAATAAATAAATGGAATTACTTTTCCATTTATTGATTAATATGGTACATAGTAAAAAATGTTACATTAATGTCAAATTATAAAATAACATGACATCAGCCATACTATTCTAAATATTGCTCTCTTTTCACCCATGGAAATAATGAATTTTGAAATGTCATGGCAGTTTTAAGTTTCTATTACTGTAATTATTTCATAGGAAACAGCAGAATTCAATTCTAATATACAAATATAAACAAAGCTCTTTAAAATAAACGATTATCGTAGATGCAATAATTGCCCATGAACTAATTTAGTAGCTATTATAAAAAGAATAAAACGAACACCAAAGTAATAAACGGGACAGATATAATATATTAATTGTGACTGCGAATTTGTAATAAAATAATAAAGAGAACTACTTAAGATTAACGATCTTGGAACTTAAACTCTTAAATGTGAAGTAAAATGATTCATTAGCAGAATTATAGCCACGCCGTACAAATTCAATTTCCTCCAAAGGAGTTTAAGGCTCAAAATATCTTTCAATAAAATTTAAAAGCTTACCGGCGCAAGCCTGTAACTTATAGCTAGATTAGCATAACTTAGTTTGCAGCCGATGCAAATCGTTGCAAAATTCCCGGCCCATCTGCATGTCTGCCGGGTTAAAGTGCAAGAAAGGAATTTGAAATGTTTTCAGTTTGAAATGTTTAAAAGATTTGCAAAATTATTTCACATTCATTCATTCAAGAGTATTATGCTATTTCATATTAAAATATACCGCTTTTGTTACAAAAGCAAAATGTTTATTTACACTGTATTAAAAGTAGCCTATTATGATTGAGATGATGTTTTACTATTTAAAGATATATCTTCAAGTGCACATAAACTAATATTATAATTTTACGACTCATTAAATTTTATTGATGGTTACTATTCAAACGTGTTTAAAACATTAACACGATTTTATACTATACTCTTTATTGTACACCAACATTACATAGAAAAAACACACAAGAAACTAACTTACTAAAAAGTACTACACCGGGCGACCTTATTGCTAAAAGCTTTAATCTCTTCCAGGCAACCAATAGATGGACAAGATTTATTAGATAGCGTTGGCGTGCAGTTGAAATAGTAGTTAATATAATAATAAAGTAATTATAATACACATTATGTATAGTTATAAAAAAAAATATGTACGTACATAGATATACAAAATAAACTAATAAACTCGTTATACAGTTAAATAGTGCTTCTATCACAAGTCTGATAAATGAATGGATAGATTTAGCAGACCGGACATCTGCCGGGAGAGCATTCCAGAGATGCACAGCCTGAACAGGCTTTATGGTTGTTTTTTTCCTTTTATTTCTAAAAAATCCGATTTTTTACTTTGTTTGTGCATAATGTAATAAAAATTTATACTTAAATATAGGTTGCAGCAATATTTCAATGCTCTGATAGCAATTTTAATAATTAGAAGTATTTTATAAATTGAAATATATTAGTCAGTGCTTAAGGAATGTTCTGTTCTGTTCCCCCATTTCCTAGAGCTCCCACGCTCAACTACACAACGGTTCTCTAGAACATTTATTTCACGTACAACGATGATTTGGAAGGAACTTCTCGACACGGTTTTCCCCTTGCGTTATGATATGGGGTTTTTAAGAAGGGCATTATAAAATTTCTTAGATATCGGTAAAGCGTTTGGCGACACCCTTGATGTTGCAAACGTCAATAGGCGACGGTAAACACTTTCCGTCAGGTGGGCCACCTGCTTGCTTGCCAACTTCAAGCAATAAAAAAAAATTAGAAGCGCGGTTCGATAACAGGACGTAATCCCAAAACTATTGGAATAGAAATAAAAAAGAAACTTACGTTTGTATTTATTTTTTAATCAAGTCAGGGTAAATATGGTAAACCGACACATTTTAAAATGTATTAAATTATATAATTGCAACGAGAAATCATATTATTTAAAACTTCTATGACTCCTAACTATTTCATATATTTTAATATTATGACCATTCATCTCAAGTTTATGAGAACTAGGCAAGCTATTTTGCAATGCGGCAAGATACTTCAAAGCAAGTCACTGAAAACTTGCCATAAATAGTTTTGGAAGGCTTCCAAGACCATCGAAGTTCACAGTTGAGCTTTATGTGAGAGTATTTGGTATATGTAAGGTATTTATTTAAGAAGAAACACTGAAGTTCGTAAAGGGTTAGTTGCAATATGGCGTTGTTTATGAAGGGTGTCATAAAATTTCTTTTAGATCGGTAAACGCGTTATCTACGTTGCTTTCGTAACCGTCGTTAGGCAACGGTAACCTTTTACCGTCGTCTCTTTTGTTTGCTTCAGGCATTACAAAAGGGAGGTTCATAGAGAAAAATCTGTGTGTTAGGATGCAGTTTTCTAGTCAATACTAGATAGCAGGACCATCTTAATTGTATTGGACACCGGACTGCGAGAAAGCCTGCCGCCCCCCGCCCCTTCCAGTGACAAAAAATAAAATTAGTACAAACATTTTATAATCACTACATTTCAGTATAATATATAATTATGTTTTCAAGTGATCTAATTGTGATAATGTTAAATAATTTTCAAAACTAGCAGATACACATTGTGGGTATAAAGTCGCCAGCCTGCGCCCCCCTAGGCCTCTGCACCCCTGGATAAAAACGGCCTTACTAGATAGACAAGAAGACAAAACGAAATTAAAAGGATCATTTCTAAATTTGTCATTTAGACAAAGCGACACAACAATACATTTATTAAAAACGAGTTGTCCTATAGGTAGTAATTTTTTATACTGTTAGTATTATTTAGTAGTAGTAGTAGCAGTTAGTTACCCTTTTTAGTATATACGACAGTTTGAAATTAAACGAATAAAATAATTTTCAGTGATAACTTTTAAAAGAGATTAATAATATAAGCTACTTTGACCGAGCTGTCCATTTATGCGTCGCAGATTTTAATTAAAATTATTTAACGCCTCGTAGGAAAAATATTTTAACGTACAAGTGACGCCATAGATTGCGTTATTTTAATTAAATTACGTTTTCAACATATGTTGTAACTTATAAGGTTTAAGATATTATTATTCGCTGTTAAAATCGACTTGGAATCAATAGCTAGGGCCCATACCCAGCCTCTATACCGAGTCTTATATACGATACCATGTAAATAAGGGTTGTGCCACACGAGGGGCCCAATTCTGCTATTACTATATCGTCAAAATTGCCGGATACTATCGCCTCAGTGGTAGGTTTAACTGATTTCGGTATTTGAAGAAAAAAAAATATATATATATATATATATATATATATATATATATATATATATGTCGGAGAACGTCCTCGTTCTCACGACATCATCTTTAGTTATTGCAGGTTTAGTGGGCGTCATCAGGATAAAATGCGAGCATAAAACACAATAGCCACGGTTTATATACTTTTAATTTAGATTTGATCAACATTATGACATAGTTTAGACCGAGCAGCGGGTTCAGGGCACCCGCTCATACTTTCAACTTCAATACTTTCTTTAAAATTCTCAATGGTCCAACTCGACCTATTGCCACCAACCAAATGTGTCACAAAAACTCCTCAGTCTACCCAAGTAGATACTACTCAAAGTATAGAGGGCGTCTGACCCCGCTCCGCCATATGCTCTGCTCTGATTGGTCGTTTATTAAATTACAATATTCATAACTTTTATTAGATTAGAACGATCTTTAAGTTATAGAAACATTCAACAAATCAAATTAAATTACATTAAGAATTTTAGAAGTAATTAAAATGTAAACAAATGATATTGTGCGTTATACATCCAGTCAACGATACGTCCAATTAAAGCTTCCCTCCGACATATATATATATGTCGCAGAACGGCCTCGTTCTCACGACATCTTTAGTTATTTCAGGTTTAGTGGGCGTCATCAGGATGAAATGCGAGCATAAAACACAATAGCCACGGTTTATACACTTTTAATTTAGATTTGATCAACATTATTATGACATAGTTTAGACCGAGCAGCGGGTTCAGGGCACCCGCTCATACTTCTAACTTAAAACACTTTCTTTAAAATACTCTACGGTCCAACTCGACCTGCTGCCATCAACTCAATGTGCCACAAAAACTCCTCAGTCTACCGAAGTAGATACTACTCAAAGTATAGAGGGCGTCCGACCCCGCTCCGCCATAAGCTCTGCTCTGATTGGTCGTTTATTAAATTACAATATTCATAACTTTTATTAGGTTAGAACGATCTTGAAGTTATAGAAACATTAACAAATCTAATTAAATTACATTAAGAATTTTAGAAGTGATTATAATGTAAACAAATGATATTGTGCGTTATACATCCTGTCAACAATACATCGTCATGTCGTCATAGTCATAGCTTCCCTCCGACACGGCCTTCCTGACGTATTACACGCCCTCGTGTAATAGGCCGCCCATTATGGATTATCTGCAAAAAGAAAGAGATATTATAGTTCGGTCACTCCTGACCAAGGACATCGTGTACATTTTCATTCTGGTTTTTTTTTCTGAGATCTGAGTCCTAACAGACTCCAGACTACACACGAAATCAATTCAGCAGTATCGAAACTGCCACCTCGTCGCCCATCAAGCTACGCATTTTGGGTCAAACATCAAAGCACAAATCAAAACATCAAACACAAAAATATCCAAATAGTATACAGTCTCTCATTCTATCGATACCACTTTTCAATCGATACGTCGCCTCTCATTCCACCGATTTCACTTTTCAATAGCCACCCCGCCTTTTATTCCACTTTGTAATGGCCACCTCGCCTCTATTTCACTGGTCACCTCGCCTCTATTTCACTGGCCACCTCGCCTCTGTTTCACTGGCCACCTCGCCTCTGTTTCACTTTGTAATGGCCACCGCGCCCGCTACAAAGCTTAAATAAACCCAAACAAGCACTCTGCTACTCCTGACCTTCATACTTCAACATTCAAGTCAAAATAAACTTTAAAAATATAAAAAAAAACATTTAGCATTTTAACTATCAGACTAAAATCGCTCACTCTATATGAACCTCTAAATTTAAAAACTACCCATTATAATAGTCAACTGCATTTACCACGTTTAATAATTATTGAATTTCCATTATTTTAACTTCAAACAAAAACCGTGTGAACGCATCAGTCATCCAATCCGCTAACAACACTTCTCAATCAGTCTATCAAACCAATACATCTACTAAATAAGTGATGTACTCTCAACCAACCCCCGCTGAGCGTGGTTCGGATGACACTTTTTGACCAGAATATACAATCAGAGCAACCAAGGTTGTCACTACGGGCTCCAGGGTCGACAACTTATGAAAACTCATAATAATAGAGGAACAAACAAACTCAAAATGATTTTCCAATTTACAATGCGTTCAATAACTAGGGTATTCACCCTAATTCGAATTTGAAACTATCACAAAAATAATCTTAAAAATCAACTTACCAAAGTGTCTACTAACGTAAATACCCCCTGAGTACCTTATAGTGGCTTTCAAACTTCTTCATAGCCACACTTTCTTTACGGTAAAATTATTATCATCTGAATCTAAAACGTCTTTCATATAACGCCTGCAAACTTACTTTTACAGGAAAGAAAATCTTAATCATAAAACCAGCGGAATACAATGCATAGGAATAATGTGTCAAAACAAAATGTCCACCATACATAATCTAAAATAACTCAAAAACTAGATCCGATTTTCACATACAAATTATTGGAAGGTAAACTTGAAAATAATGAATTTCATGCACATCGTTTATAACATACAGAAGTTTTCTTATCTTAATCAGAAAACCAAGGAAAACGTCGCATAGGAATAATATGTTAAAGGCAACTTTCTACCATACATAATCCAAGTAAAATAATTTTAAAAAACTTGACCCGATTTTCACATTATAAAAACTCTTGGAAGGTAGACTTGAAAAGACAATGAATACACGCATATCGTTTATAACGAACACAAATTTCTTGTAAGTAACCAACTCCCAAAAATAATGATGAAAAAGTAAACTACCTACGTAATTTGTTCGTTTTCCATTTTTTTGGCAAACATATCGTAATTTTTCGTACACGAAAAATATCACTCAAATATGAGGGTAGTAAAATTGTCTACCACAAACGATGAACTATAATTTTTTTACATTAAAATTCTTAATTTTCAGAATTCACACTAAAATAATAATTTAAAAATTACCATACCTCCTGTGCCAGGTACAATAGGCACGTAATTTTTATCTTACCCTGCACGGTCAATAAAATTGCACTTCCACTCGCTGTACTAACGTGAATTTGAACCATGCCGGCACATAGTAAGCCCAACGGTGACCAAACCATGCATAGGCCGACACACCGCCGCTCCACAGGCACATTCAGGACGTCACCACTACGTCGCCGCTATTGCCGCCCATGGCCCCGACATGTCAATCGTCCTCAAATGCTTTTGCCTCCACTGTGGGCATCCTTCAATCCATCAGCACGCCTTCCAATACTGGCAAGGCTTCGCAGTCTGGTTGCGCCGAGGAACACCTCCTTGTAAATTCTTCCTCCCCACCCTCGCCATCAAGAAAATAATAATACTTTAAATGAAGAATGCGCATAACAAGACACATTCGACAGAACTGTCACTGCTGTCACCGCCGTATAAATTACGTACAGATATTTAATTAGTTGGAGCGAAAATAAAGGAAATAAACCAAGATTACTACATTTAATTAATCAAAGCCATATCCTAGTGAGAGTGTGAACCCCCCGGGGGACGAGTGCAGTGTGGCGGCGGACTGGTGGCGAGGTGAGTATTCCTTCCTTGCTTCTTCTTCCCGTCCCTTTGCCTTCTCCCGGCCATCGCATCGCGCCCGCATTTGTTGGTTACCTTCGAGCCGGATATCGTATCCATTTCACGCTATACTGCATTAACTTTGTCGTCACATCATCCTAGGATTTGGACAGTTTCGCATCGCATCAGACGTATTTTCGTACTTTTTCTCGTTTTTCCCCGCATCGCGTACGTGTGCTTTATTCGTTGTTCCAACAAGCCGCATCTTACACGTATTTTCTTACTTTCTCGCTAGCCCCGCATCGCATACGTGTTTTACTAGTTCCTCGAACAGATCGCATATTTCTAACGCATTTTGTATATTTTCATAAATTCGCTTAATTTCGTAGTATAATGCCGCGTCACGCAGCCCCGGCTTCACCGGAGCTCTCAAATAAGTTGAAGGTCCTTGAAGCGCTTCATAGAACATACGTTGACCGCTTAGATAGGGTCTACAATGAGGGTCTGAGGACAACTACGGATCCTTCATGTATAGAAAGCTTCTTAAGTCAAGCTCAAACTATTGACGACTTACGTGTCAGCTCTCAAGACATATTACAACAAATAAATATGCTCCGCATGCAATTAGACCCTGATTGTACACCAGACTTTCAGTCCTGGACGGCTTTCGAGGACACTTATTGCCTTGTGAAAAGTAAATTCACACATTTAAGCCGCGAGCAGTCTGATTCACCTCACATTACTATGTCGGAGTCAGACCGCCCTAAGAGGCATTTACCAAATTTGCCGCCTATGCCTCTCCCTGAATTTGATGGGGATATTAAAAATTGGCCTCTATTTTATACCGCATTTTTAAATACAGTCCACAATAACAATAATTTAACTAATTCGGAAAAATTATATTATTTGATAGGCAGATTGACAAATAGAGCCAAGTCTGTTTTCGCAGGGTTGTCACCTACGGGTGAAAACTACGATATAATTTTTCATTCACTTATATCCAAATATGAGGATAGACGTACTCTAGCCTCTTCATATTTAGACCAGATCTCGGACGTTAAGCCATCGAGCTCATGCTCAGTCGAGAATCTGGAATATTTTCTAGATAGTTTCGTTTCATCAGTGCATGCCATACAAAATCTTAACTTTGATAAGCTTGCAGATTTTATCTTCTTGCATACCGCGCTCCGGAAGTTAGATTCGGAGACAGTCCGCTCCTTCGAAATGGACCAGAGAGGGAATGATATTCCATCCTTCTCTGACCTCGTTGATTTTATCCGCGACCGTATAAAGATAATTCAACGTTTTACTATTCTCGCTAAACCCGCGAAGAAAGTTATTGAACATAGACCGAATCAACCTTCGAAGCCAAGGCTTACATTCGCTTATGTTGCTACGAATGATACAACGCCTCCATCTCAGTCTTGTGATCTTTGCCTTTCGTCTAGGTCCAGTAATCACTTATATAATTGTTCAAAATTTTTAAGGCTTTCTTCGCGTGAACGCTTTAATTATATTAAGAATAGTAACGCGTGCATTAATTGTCTAAGTTATACACATAAGTCGTATAATTGTCGCTCAAATTCGGTATGTAAAAGGTGTCGGAGGAAGCACCACACTTTATTACACTTCGACAATTCCGCCTTTGCCGCACCCGCTATCAATGTCGAATCTCACGGATCCGCACCTCTGTCACGGGTTTCAGAGTGCAAATGCAGCACACGCCCAACGCCGCCGATTGAACCCATAAACCTGTCAACGACCGCCTCCACATCCACTGCGCCCAACGTAACGTTGTGCACATTTTCTTGTAATTATGATTTGCGACAACCCTACAATCAGTCATCAACTGCGCAGACAATGTCAGTTCTTTTACCAACTGCGCAGGTTGTCGTCTATGACAACAACGGCCATGCGCAGCATGTTCGATGTCTTCTTGACAGTGCCGCGCAGAGCAACTTCATTACAAAGACATGTTTAGAACGGCTAGGTTTAAATTCAAATAAATGTCGAACTTCCGTCAACGGAATTGGGGGCTCGTCGAAAATAATTAATGGTTCCGCACATATTAAATTTTATTCTATATTTAATAATAATGTTTTATACAACATGAATGCTTTGGTTGTAGACAAGATTACTGAACATTTGCCGACGCATTTCGTAGATAGTTCTTTGACTTCGGAATTCAGTAATCTGCCGCTCGCCGATATTAATTTCGGTCAACCCGGTGAGATCGATATGCTCATAGGCTCTTCGCTTTTCCCGCATTTATTGCTTTCGGATAGAGTTTATTCGCGCTCTCTAGGTTTTCCATGTGCCATGGAGACCACGTTAGGTTATGTAATACTTGGTAGCGCACCCGCATTTAAAATGGATTCTTGGTCAGCAACTTCTTGCTGTTGCGTCACATCGCATTCCGATATCGATAATATTGTTAGTAGATTCTGGGAATTGGAGGAGGTTTCCGTACCGCGAATTCTTAGTCCGGATGACCGCGAATGTGAAGACATTTATCATCGGACTACTATTCGCGATCATAATGGTAGATATATCGTATCTTTACCATTTAAAGATAGCGCTGATTCGCTCGGTGATACGCTCACGTTGGCGAAGAAGCGCTTTGATTGTCTTGAAAAGAAATTCATGGTGTCAGCAAAATTAAAGCAAGCATACGACGACAATATTAAAGATTTGTTGAATAAAGGCTATTTATCGCTCGTCGGTTCTGTGGCAACTTCAGATACTAATCTGTCCTCATATATTATGCCACATCACGGAGTTTTGAAGGAGGATAGTTTAACTACTAAACTTCGCATCGTCACTGACGCCAGTGCTAAATCTAGTACTGGTATTTCATTGAATGATGTTCTCTACAGAGGGGAAAATCTTCAAGGGAATTTATTTATTATTTTGATAAATTTCCGTCTCTTTCAAGTAGCCATAACCGCGGATGTTCGTCAAATGTTTTTAGCTATTGGTTTGAATGAGAGTGACAGACGATTTACTCGTATACTTTACAGGTTTTCTCCAAAGGAGGAAATTAAGGTATATGAATACACTCGGGTTTGCTTCGGTTTAAAATCCAGTCCCTTCCATGCGTTACGCACTTTAAGGCAGCTAGCTGTGGATGAAGGCGACTCGTTTCCACAGGCGAAAAAAATAATTGAGGATGGATATATATATATGGACGATGTGGCCTACAGCTCACCTCCTGAGGAAGCAGAAGATATAACAAAATCGTTGATTTCCTTACTTAAACGGGGTCAGTTCGATCTTGTGAAGTGGATGAGTAATTCGCAAGACCTCATTGACTCAATCCCGGAATCGCATCGTCTTTCTTCTATAAAGGAATTTGGAGAGAAGGATATACATAAGGTTTTAGGACTTTCCTGGTCTCCGATTAGTGATATATTTAAGTTCAATATATCCAATGTTGCTGAATATTGTACAAAACGTTACATTTTATCGTGCATTGCCAGGTTGTGGGATATAATGGGATTTATAGGTCCTGTGATTCTATACGCTAAATTGCTAATTAAAAAATTGTGGCTTATCAAATGTGATTGGGATGACCGTCCGCCTGCTTCGGTGATTGAACATTGGAGACAGTTTAGTGGTGAACTTCGGGAACTTAATCAAATTGCTATCGGTCGACATGTTGGTATAAAGGAGGGAAGTGTGGTGACCATTGTTGGATTTTCAGATGCCAGTGAGGAAGCTTATGGCGCTGTCGTATATTTGCACGTCAGAAATCATAATGAAATTTCTGTTTCATTGATTTGTTCGAAATCAAGAGTCTCACCTATGAAAACTGTTTCACTAGCTCGCCTTGAGCTTTGTGCCGCACTTCTTCTCGCTAAGCTACTACGCGTTGTTATGAATACTTGCAACGCTCGAATTGCTATTGACTCTGTTTACGCTTTCTCGGACTCTACTGTCACGCTCTGTTGGATTAAGTCCTTACCATATCGCTGGAACACTTTTGTGGCAAATAGGGTGGCTAAGATTCAAGCCGAAATTGCACCCGATCGCTTTTATCATATTTCGGGTTCAGAAAATCCGGCTGACTGCTTGTCGCGGGGGCTCAGGCCTAGCCAAATAGTCTGCCATCCACTGTGGTTCTCCGGCCCGTCGTGGCTTTCATCTAGGGTTGTGGATTGGCCTATCATTCCATTCAACCCTTCGAGTATCTCTGATCTTCCAGAGGGAAAAAATATTGCGTTAGTCACAGTGAATAAAGCTCCAGAACCGGTTCTTGTAACTTTGTCGAAACGATTCTCTTCTTGGAGCAAATTATTAAAAGCTATTATATACATTTATCGTTTTATGAAAATTCTACCGATTCGGAATTTCATTGTTGCTTCGGATTATGAATTTGCCGAACTTAAGCTATTATCAGGTTTACAATATATGCATTTCAGAGATGAAATAGATAAATTGAAGGCAAAAGGATTGTGTAGTCCTGCATTGCAACGTCTTAAGCCATTCATGGATAATGGTTTGCTGCGTGTTGGAGGACGTTTGCAATACTCCCAGTTATCTTATGATGAGAAGCATCCGATCGTTCTTCCGCGGAAAGATCATATTGTAAATCTTCTTGTTAATTATACTCATATTTTACATTGTCATGCCGGTTCTGATTTGTTGTTATCAATATTGAGGCATAAATATTGGATCATATCAGCACGTAATGTCGTTCGCTCTATTATTTATAGATGTTTGCCGTGCTTTCGTTGCCGTCCGCGTAATAATTTTCCTGAAATGTCAGACCATCGCGTTTGCAGAGTTGTTCAAGCCCTCAAGCCTTTTACCCACGCTGGTATTGATTTCACTGGCCCCATAAAGGCAACACCAGTTCGCAGACGTGGAGTTCGTGCGATGAAGATTTATGTATGTCTATTTGTGTGCTTGACAACGCGCGCGGTCCACATTGAATTGGTAAATGAACTTAGCACTGATAGCTTTTTATCTGCATTTCATAGATTTCTATCGCGTCGAGGCCCAGTAACTAAAGTTTATTCAGATAATGGGACAAATTTTATTGGAGCCAAGCGCAAATTAGGGGAAGCGCATCAGTTTCTTCTATCACGTGATTTCAATATTGAATTTAAAAACATGTTAGCGGCTAATCGCATTCAGTGGATGCTTAACCCGCCTACGGCCCCTCATTTTGGCGGGAATTGGGAAGCGAATGTTAAAACATTAAAAACCCACCTTTTTAGGGTTGTAGGAGATCAATTGTTATCCCTTGAAGAGCTATCAACTGTACTGACTCAGATTGAGGCAGTAATGAACACTCGCCCATTGTGCAGAGCGCTTTCTAATGATCCGTCAGAGCCTTTAGCTTTAACACCGGCTCATTTCTTAAATACAACGCCGCTTAAATACTTTCCTGCTTCAAATTTGAATGACGAACATGTCAATCTCAACTCACGTTTTGAGTTAGTTAATAAACTTGTATCTTCCTTTTGGCGCCGTTGGAGAAGCGAATATCTGCACACGTTACAAATGCGTCATAAATGGAATACAAGAGCCAATCCAATAAGAGTTGGTGAGGTTGTAATTTTAAATGTTGATAATATTCCGCCACTACAATGGCCTTTGGGCATTGTAGATGAAATTTTCCCAGGGAAAGATGGCATTGTTAGGACAGCTAAAGTCCGCACTGGTAGCGGATCATATTTACGCCCGGTTGTGCGACTCTGTCCATTACCTAAATCATCTTGATCACCGCTTTAGAGTTTGTTTTGTTTTAATTAGAATTGACTTTTGTTTTGTTTATCATTTTCATCTGTATTATATTTACTGCATCTAACTTGTTAAACCCGCATCCGCATTCATTTTCGTATCGCATTTTCGCTTCGTATACTCTTATCGTATTCCCGCATCGCATTCTTGTAGCGCATTCTCGCACCGCATTCTCGCATCGCATATTCTCATCGCTTTTACACCGCTTTCTTGCATGGCCGCATACATATTCGGTTTTGAAGGGAACCCTTCAAGCGGGGGAGGATGGTTGCGCCGAGGAACACCTCCTTGTAAATTCTTCCTCCCCACCCTCGCCATCAAGAAAATAATAATACTTTAAATGAAGAATGCGCATAACAAGACACATTCGACAGAACTGTCACTGCTGTCACCGCCGTATAAATTACGTACAGATATTTAATTAGTTGGAGCGAAAATAAAGGAAATAAACCAAGATTACTACATTTAATTAATCAAAGCCATATCCTAGTGAGAGTGTGAACCCCCCGGGGGACGAGTGCAGTGTGGCGGCGGACTGGTGGCGAGGTGAGTATTCCTTCCTTGCTTCTTCTTCCCGTCCCTTTGCCTTCTCCCGGCCATCGCATCGCGCCCGCACAGTCATTGCTTTCATTGTGGGCACAGGCTGAGATCCCACTTCTGATGTCGCAGAACGGCCTCGTTCTCACGACATCTTTAGTTATTTCAGGTTTAGTGGGCGTCATCAGGATGAAATGCGAGCATAAAACACAATAGCCACGGTTTATACACTTTTAATTTAGATTTGATCAACATTATTATGACATAGTTTAGACCGAGCAGCGGGTTCAGGGCACCCGCTCATACTTCTAACTTAAAACACTTTCTTTAAAATACTCTACGGTCCAACCCGACCTGCTGCCATCAACTCAATGTGCCACAAAAACTCCTCAGTCTACCGAAGTAGATACTACTCAAAGTATAGAGGGCGTCCGACCCCGCTCCGCCATAAGCTCTGCTCTGATTGGTCGTTTATTAAATTACAATATTCATAACTTTTATTAGGTTAGAACGATCTTGAAGTTATAGAAACATTAACAAATCTAATTAAATTATATTAAGAATTTTAGAAGTGATTATAATGTAAACAAATGATATTGTGCGTTATACATCCTGTCAACAATACATCGTCATGTCGTCATAGTCATAGCTTCCCTCCGACATATATATATATATATATATATATATATATATATATATATATTACTCCGACTAACTCCATAATTCTATATATGTTTAATGTTAGGATATATATCATATCGATGTAAATGTGCTCAAGTTATCTACAAATTACAAAACAAACAAATATACAAAGGAGCTTTAAAGTCTCCCACATTACTTAACTACATTTAGGACTACAGTTTTCTCAGAATCGGATAATGGCTTGTTATACTAAAAAGGGAATTTCTGGAGCAAAGTAAGTAATTAAAAGTTAAGTGGTGTACGAGTATTTAGCTTTCAGCGGATATAATTAATGGAATGGACCAAAAGATTGTTTGATAATGTAACTGTTATATTAAAATATTCAGTGAAAAAAAATCTTGGTGAAACTTAGATAACTATCGACAATATCGATGTGTAAAGAAGTCAATGTGTCTTGGATAAAGATTAAGCATGAATAAATAAAAGATTTTAATTGTCACCAGAATTATATACAATTTCCCCTTAGAATTAAGACTGTTTGGATACTAACACCTTAACTAGGCCAAGCCTTGTCTTAATCCCATCTAGTGACTAAATGTATGTAATAATTTGAATGCAAACAAAACTAGGTGTAACGTTCATTCCTCTAAACGGGGCCTGAGGATATGTGCAAATGCGGAATGCCTATGCGCATATCCCAGCGCTGACAAAAAAAAACAAACAGGATTTTTTATGGATTTTGTCATTTTTTTAAATTAAATGAGTTCAGCTGACAGGAAGACGGCCCCACCTAATTGAAAGCGGTGACCATAGCCTAAGGACATTTGTAAGAGCAGTGGTACTACCAATGTGCTGTGGCTCTCTAAAGGGAGATTGGACCTTGCCACTAATGCCGGAACACAATTCAAGGTTCTTATGAGGGCTTGCTTAAAGCACTAAACCACGGGTGGTAGCCATCCAGACAGCCAAATACCCTACTACCTGGCTATGTTGTTCTGTCGCCTCTTACGATAGGCCGCCTGACTGGAGAAAGTGGTACTCTTTCTCTGCTCCTGCACGGATAAATATATCATAGAAGAATAATATTGTACAAACAATAAAAATATTTTTTTGCAATATAGTAGTCAAACAAAGTTAAAATATTTGTGTTGTCCACATAGTTAATCATTTGTTTGGCCCTATGAAACTAGCAGTGTAAAAATAAATATGGAAAAACTGTTATATAAAGTTTGTTGGACATTCTTGCTCCTTGTATCCTAAACAAGGTTTATGTTTGAAAAGATTTTACATGTTTTTGTGTTAAAAGGGTTTCCCTTTTTTAAGGAAACTGTAAATTTGGGACAGGTATACACCTAATGACGGATCGGACTCGATTTCCGTGGGGCAGAAAAACTTGGGTATAAATCATTTCCTCGACGCCTCCCGCAGATTTATTCAAATCTAGTGATGTTACTACCAAATCGAATTTACTACTCGAATTGCACGAGTGGTTTGGGTGATAAAAAGCTGCTCTGAGTTTTGTTTTACTGCTATAAAATATTACAAAAATTCTTCACGACTGGTGAGTATTGTTAGTATTGTTAATTTAGTTGAAATATACTATCTATTTAGCGTAATATTAAAGATATAATTTGCAAAAATGTACATATTTATATTGTGCGTAAATTTAATATAGGGAAATAAAATCATCGACGAGACATCATCGCCCAAATACCTACTGGGACAATCGAAATAAAAATCCACTCGATTACACATGCCGTTCATTCAAGTTTTAAGTTGATTAAAATTTCACTAGAGTATTATCCCCGCGAATTGCTAATGCGCTGGAAGCTTGTCAAATTAACATTCACGTGACATCATCAGGAACTCGATAAGTACGCGTACTCGGCGGCCAGTGATGCTTACGGTACTGAGTGTTAAGAAACCTACAAACTTACTCTAACTCAAGATGAATAAAACAATAAGATTATAAGCAGAAAATTAATCCTAGGTCTTCTATGGGTGAAGTGTCCAAAGTGCTTGCTATATTAACTCATTAGATCGCCATACTGAAATGATGTCCGAGGTAAGCATCAGCCCTCTGTTCATCTGAAAACTCAATTCACGTTGTCATTGCTCTTTATATAGGCTCACGGACAACGATTCCAGCGTGTTAACAGCAAACTGCACAAAAAAGTAACTGTCAGGTAAGAATTTCATGTTTGATGTAAGATTGCACGCCACTTAAATTACACACAACATGCGGATCTGGATAAAAAGGCTCATCACTATTCAAGGCTCACGTAAGGGAGTGTCAAGCGCATCCGCTTGTGTTGTAGTTATTTATTACCCTATTCTGTCCTGATATTGACTCCCACCGTCGCGTTGGTTTTTTAGGTTTATGCCCAGAAGAATGCGTCATTTATTAATGATATTTTTCTAACGAAATATAATGTTGAGTCAATAAATAAAACTTCTTTTACTTTATTGTTTAAGTGTACAATAAAGAATTGTGTGTATTTTTGACATGAAACATGCAGATTAATCTGTTTAGTGCTTCGATTGTTTTTCGATATACTTTCGAAATCCATAGGAATATTTTTAGTGAATCTCGTTTGACTATGATTTCGCCTGATATAAAGCTAATTTAAGATAACGTCTCCGTGATGTGCATACCAATTTTCTAATCATTATTAAATATTATATTTAAATACTAATAATAATACCTATTTTATTTTATCCCGATATGGACGTAATGTATCACTTTACCAAATTTATTTAGAATTTGCCTTAATCATGTGGATCTCACTTAGTTGAATAGATAAACATGCTTCCGATAAAAAAAACGAAAAATTAATCAACCTAATATCGAACATTAATCACATTTAAACTCTGTACGTATCACGAAGTTTTTGCGTGAGACATACACATTCCAATTATCAGACAGACACCCAGACTAACAAAAAACCTGAATGTTGTATTACTCGTATGTGCTGCTTAAAAGTAATCATTAATAAAATTCTTTGAATCGAACGGTTTTATGTATCTAATGATCTAATATATACAAAATCTCATAATAAATCATACTTAGCAAATGTGTACAGCTGCGGCTGCAGCTGTACACATTTGCTAGCAATCAGAATGCTAGTTTTAATCGTACTCCCAATCTTTATTCTGAGAAGTAAATCTGTTCAGATGCGACGAAAGCATGCTCCCTTCCAGCCGCCCCTCAGTAAGCATTCTCGAAAATCAAACGACTGGTGATTTTTCAACATGTTCGATATAAGCATGCTCATTACCAGCAATGCCTTAACACATGTCACTAAATAGCAATTACTTAATAATGGCATGCTTTCGTTCTAGTAATGCGCATGTAATCAGTACTTTTACAGACCTTTACACAGAGAAATTACATTTACAAGTCAATCAACTTAAATTTATAAAGACATAAATACAGGAAATATTTTTACACCAAGCTAGCCAGTTCTGCTTTACTTTGAACCTCGTGAGAATTTATGATAACGATTTCCGCATCCGCATAACATTTCTGAAATTATCTCCGCGTATTTCTTTCGCTGACATATTCGAAACCATACCTAAATTATTTAAATATTTTTCTAGCGGTTTCAGAGGCATACGTTGACCTTCCCCGAAAAATAAAAATCTAGATACCAATAGCAGCGCCACCTACCTGGTCTAATTGTGAATCTAAACCATCCCGGGACCTACTGAAACACTAACTGTTTTTTTTTTTTTGCAGGTGTTCAACAGAGAAGCAGACAGCCCACTTGATGGAAAGCGGTTACCATCGTCTATGGACATTGGCATCACCAAAGGTGCTACAAATGCGCTGCTGCTCTCTTAAGGGAGACTGGAACCTGGTCACTTATGCCCGAACACAACTCAAGGTTGTTATGGCGACATACTTTATACCAGACGTGGTAGCCATCCAATCGTGTAAATGCCCTACCACCTGACTGTGGATTGTTTTGCCGCCTCTTACGACAGACCGCCCGGCCGTAGGAATTTGTATTCTTTCTCCGTTATTGGGCGGATTAAATACATAATAAAACTACGTTTTAACGGTTTTAAGCGCGGTGTTTTAGTTGATTTTTATATCAACGTTTCGACCACTTTTCAGTAGCCGTGGTCACGGAAGACAAAATATCACGCCTATAACCGTTAAAATGTAGTTTTATTGTCTATTATTATCTATCATAGTATTATGATCTATCATTAATTAACACAAGTGAGGTGTGTAAAAATAAGCCTGTATGGCGCTCTGTTGTTCGTGCCTACCCCGCAAGGGACCTGGCGTGAAGTTATGTATGTATATGTATGTATTAATTAACACTGATACGGGTATTATATTGTGTATATTTCAGTACTAATAAAACTGAATGAAGTTTACTTAGATTATTGTATTTTGTTATGTTAGTAAATCATGATAGTGCGGTGGATAAGAATGCTCTCATTTCATTCAAATAACGTTGGTTCGGATCTAGCACGTAGCGAAAGTACCAACAATTTAATGACTTTATTGATACAATTATTACGTGTCGCTAACGAAGTAAAGCCTCGTAAGAAAATGTAATCGAGATTATCGAAGCGTGTTAGCTGCCTATCTGCCTTTGACAAGCGTGAAAGATATACCGTCCGATCCCTTAAAACAGAGGGATCTAAGTCCAAAAGAACTTTTATGATCTGATATTGTGTTAATTTATATCCTTTTCATCTATACTATTATAAAATACTAAACATGCCGTGTCTGACATTAAAGCTCTTACAAAAAACTGTAATAGACTGTATAATATAAACGATGGTGAACACGATATAATTTTTTTCTATTTCTTGTCTGCCTGTCTTTTCGTATGTCTGTTTGTTCGGGATTCACCTAAAAACTATTGGGCCTACTTCGATGCTGTGGAAGGAAGGTGGAAGGGGTGTCGCGGAAGGCCACGACACACCTTCCATGATCAAATTGATCGTGTGCTAGCAGAAGGTGATGTCAGGAGCCTTAAGAACAGATGAGCGTGCATAACAAGAGCTATGAATGTCAAAGAAGCAAGTGAGGTGTGTAAAAATAAGCCTGAATGGCGCTCTGTTGTTCGTGCCTACCTATGTATGTATGATTTTAAATGGCCATTCAATCGCAAATTTAATTTAATAAAATTTGTGATTTTTTTATCCCGAGAAACCCGCGGGGATTTTCCCGGAAGGGGTTGTAGTTGTTCGGGTGCGTAAAAATTAGCTTATTCTGACACAGTTTTTACTAAAACGACAGCTTACATCCTTTTCTAATGCTGCAGTGTTTTATGTCCCGGGAATTCCAAATCAACTGTGGACGAAGTCGCGGGCATATCCTAGTATAAAATATTCACCGAATGTCCTGAAACTTGAATATATGATATATTTAGTTAAAATATAAACAACGACGGCGTAGAGTCGCTAGTTTGTCGATATTCTATAGGATAATTTCGGCGAGTGTAGCGCAGATTTCCACGGATTCATTCCTCTCTGATTAGCTTAGGAGCCAGTGATCGGCTACCTGTATGTATTTGACCAGACCTGAGGTTTTGTACATTGAAGCACCTATACCTACCATGCATGGTACGGGGACTCACTAAGCTCTAAGTGGTGGACGCGACGAGCTCTGAAGTAAGACAGTATCGATTTTTGACGAATTTAAAATCCATTTGACCTGGGCTGCCGTTTTGACATTTGAAAATATAGGCTTATTATTATCGGAAAATAGAATGGCAGACCATTATCACGCGTTTAACTTTGTGGCAGACCATTTTGAAAACGATAAAAAAAAAAAAATTACTTCTGTAAATACAGTGATAAAGTAAATCGCAAGTAAATTATATTGATGTAAAACAGAAAACGGAAAATATTTATACATCTAACTGGGTAGTAGCTAAGACTTTATTATTTATTGATGTGTATACGCAAAGTAGACGTCTGCCGCGATCAATATACGTTTTTAAGACTATAATAAACAAAATATATCAATGGCAGATCTGGTCAATTACTTTCATTTTTTTTTATCATTTTCAAAATGGTCTGCCACAAAGTTAACCGAGTGATAATGGTCTGCCATTCTTATTTTCCGATAACAATAAGCCTATATTTTCAAATATCAAAACGGCAGCCCCGGTCAAATGGATTTAAAATTCGTCAAAAATCGATACTGTCTTACCTCAGCGCTCGTCGCGTCCACCACTTAGAGCTTAGTGAGTCCCCGTACCATGCATGGTAGGTATAGGTGCTTCAATGTACAAAACCTCAGGTCTGGTCAAATAGATACAGGTAGCCGATCACTGGCTCTTAAAATATATCTTATTACCATCAGACAAGCAGTCGTACAAACTCACACCACCCAAATATGGTTGAAATACCAACCAAGCGGACGAAGTGCTATGCTTTCACTTTTATACGTACCGCTTAGAAGTGGAACTCTTAACCGTCGTGTGTTTTTACTGAAAAATATAATCAAGGTATTTTCAAGTCCCGCGTGAACAAATATCTTCTATTTGAGCGTACTCCATCTTAAACTGCATTTCCACCGGATATTAGATGCAAAGTCGGTCAAACTCGAACCTATTGGTACAGTATAAAAAATGAGGGTTTCAAATTTAATTATTATAGAGAAACCGAAATATACCAATTTGTATATTTTGGTGCGCAAAATATAAAATTGTATATTTTGCATACCGAAATATACAACTACAAACACAGACCCTGTTTACAATATTTTCTAGGCCATTCTAGGCCTTATCGCTTAAAGCGATCTCTGGAAGAGAGTCAACCTAAATTAAAGTAATTTGAATCTGGCGATGAGTTTTGCAAAACTTAGTTGTTATATTAATAGTTTATATTTCGGCAAATATTACAGTTCCCACATACCTGAAATGTATGCTAGCAAAGCCGCATGTATCTTAGTTGTTAATAAAGTCTAAATATAGCATCAATACATTGCTAATCGTATCAAATGAGGAAGTGAAACGCGGATCAAAAAAATTGATTTTTACAATGACTATCAGAAATGCGTAAACTTGTTTCACAGTAGGGAAGCCCCAGAAGGTTACAGAGGTTGATTAATATTGTCGTAGTGAACAGGTAAAGGCAATTGAGCCTTGTTTTAGTTTGCACAATGCGGAGCGCGTGTAGAGTCGTTCAGAACGGGGCTGTTTTGGCAAGTTTGAGGTGAGATCGCGGCTCATTCTAGCTTACGCTTGCATTCAGATATATTTGTTGAAAAAATAAAAAAATAATAAAAATAAATTTTACATCTAGTAAATTTAAACCATGTGGCAGTTTTAATAGAATATTAGTAAATATGTGGAAAGTGCTGCATAATAATTGATTATCGATATACTTTATATACTCAACTCAATGGAAGGCTTTGTAAATATTTGTGATATTGGTGTTCATTAAATTGCAAATATTCTTTCTAAGAATACAGGTGTAAAATTGTAAGAGATATACCGCTTCACAAAATGCTTTGTGTTTTAAATCTTTTTAGTAACTAAATGAGACTAATACGGCGAAAATGCTGTTAGGATTACAGAGGCATTTTGCCAAAAATGACGGACCCCTTATAAAATCTATTATGTCCGTCCAATCTGTTAGATAGATACCTAGTGGTCATTTTTATTAACTACTGGATTATTATGGATAAAATTTGGTATGAAGCTGTATTCTATATTCCGGTACAGCATATTGAAAACGCGAAGTAATTAGAAAATAGATATGGGTGCCATACACAACAGGAGTGAACATTAAATTTTAGTTTTTAAATAAGTTTAATGACTAAATGATTTTTCTGTCATTCCTTCTTTCAAGTTTAGCTAGTTGTTAGATATCGAAAAATCTTCACACAGCTACTTTTACATTTAATTAATAGTATATATTAAAATCATGATAGCTCAGTGGCTAAGGCGTGTTATTCAATGACGTGTATTCAAACCCTGACCAAGGAGTAAGCATTGCTTATAGTGTTTTTCATAGCAAATAGGCATACTGTTATAATTACTACGTGACAAAAACGACAGTATGACATCCTTAGTAATCGTAAATATCGAGATTATCGCCTTCAAGTTTTGTCAAAAATTTACGTTTGAGATAAAAAAATATATTTCTAGGATGCAAAAAATTGAGCAACACACTAAATAAATATAAAAATTACATTGACCTAGATGTCACGTTATGTATGGCATAAAAAAAAAATATTTGGGAAAAAGTCCAATACTCAATCCGGAGATCGTGGTCGCGAATTTTGATCTCTTAAAGATGGAGAGATGAGAGGCCTAGTAGTGAAATGTTATAGACTGTTATCATAATAAATGGGACTCATTGACGTTTTACTATTTAAGTTGATTAAGTACTCCGTTTCTAATAAATAATTACTAAAGTTGAGAACGCTCTAGTCCGCACTCTACAGTTCAAGATTCAGCCATCATTCGATCCGATATAATATTAAATTAAAAATATTATAGTTTTTGTATATAAGTGTATATTGTTATAAAGGTGATTTATGTATGTATTAAATTTATAATTAGTGTATTTATATTTAAACAAGTAACTTAAGAATTTCTTTTAAGCTAGGTGGCCTGGAAAAGATCGCTCTTAGTCATAAGACTGTCTGTTGCTTTGCCAAGAAGGAATGTTTTTTTTTTTGTAATTGTTTATTTTGGTGAGCAATAGAGTGTTATTCTATTTATCTAATTCGAGTCGTAAAGTCAAACCGCAGACTAAAACGCATCACAAAAGTTCAAAACTTTATTCACCATGGTCGCAAGGGAAATTTCTCGTAACCTTAGCATATGACGATTATGACAACACAATGTAGACTGAATTTGCCGCAAGTCACCCAGTACGTACTTCACTGTTACGGGTAATGGGATTCGATTAAAAGATTTCTAGTACAAGCTTAGCAACTTGCTTTTTTATAAATCGGCAGACAGGCATACAAGCACGTACCGTATGGTACATTGTACATCCCCAAGCTAAGAAAACTATATGTGTGTTACAAAGCGCAACGCTGGGACCAATTTCCATTCACCTAGACCTTGGCACACATACAACAGAAATTATCTTCGATATTTATCCTGCCGGGAGTCAAATCTATGACATTTGCATTCCAAAGAAGTCGGCCGGTCAACGCCTAGACCACTAAAACATAATTCCGTTTAAATTATCTTAATTAATCTAAACTATTTAAGAGCCTTGAACGTTGATATTTAAAATGCATATATTTCCAAAGCAACTATACAGAGAAATCTCATTTTGCTACAAAAAGTATTAATTTATATTACCTTTATAAAACAGTTTTTATTAACAGATAGAACTGGCTCACAACATAAGTATAGTGGAAGCTATTGTTTATGATCTTGTTGTTAACGTATCTTAACAGATTAAATTAATACAAAACCTATTAGCATACTAAAGAACCAATCTTGTAGCGGTACAATAAAATAAACAACAAGTCATAACGATATCTAGAAACTTGTTCACAATCAACTAAGCTGATAAAGTATATTATGCATTAAAATATATTCTTAATCAAATTTGAATTGCAATAATAACCGATTATAAATGTACATTGATCTCAATAAGATATTTATCGGATAAGTATCTAGTTTTACTTATATTTATGGTTTTAGTGAATTCAAAAAAGATTTGCGTATACTCGTATAATGGCTATGAATACTTGAATTCGAGTTTCAGTAAATTGAACAAAAATTATGTATTTGAGAGGCTAAGCAAATATTACATCCCACATTATTATTGCATCTCGCATTGCTAATTAACTTCTCTTATTTTAATTTCTTTATGTTTGTAACTTAATAGCTATTAAAGCCTTATAATTTGTTCCTTCTACTTTAAAGTAATTACATTATTATAAGTTTTTCAAACTAAAAAATATTTCCATTTGTCATGTCTTTTTTATAAAGCTATGTACATTCTTTGTATTAGTGCGAGTAATTGTTGGTAAACCAAATAAATAAATTACATCTAAAACGATATAAGACGCTTATTTGATCTAGGATTAGATATATATATATATATATATATATATATATATATATATATATATATATTATCCAATCCTATACCAATAAAATTAAAATATCTCTCTGTTGTTTCCAAATAAATAGTAAATACATAAGTGATAAGAGATAAGACTATTTATACGATGTGTCAGTGACGCGAATATCTAACTCCGCCATTAATTACCTGAGAGTGCATGTTTCTTATTTGTCAATGTCATTTTATGACATTAGTAAAAAATCAAATCCTCTTCCGTTTTTAACATTCGATGACGTCGTCTTAATTCTAGCACAAAATGGCCATTTCGCTTTGTAGATTCCAAACATTACCCAAAAACACGAACCTACACGATGACTGTTCTTAGAGTTTTCGCTCGTACATCTGTCTGAAAGCCTTTCGAATATACTCCGTAACGGCTCGGCGGTTTTCAGTGAACTTTTTAATGACTAAAGCAGGAATTTTATCTTCTATTCCATTCAATTTCAAATGTTTTTATTGAAAATAGACTCTACTGGAGAACTCTTTTTAAAAATCATACAAATAAGTCAAAATTGAAATCTACTTCCTAGTCTATGTATGCTGCTTCGCTACGTGTTGTCACTGTTTAAATTCTATATATCGCCGGACTTAAAATACATTTTTTTTTTGTAATCCTGGAGAACGAAGTCGCGGGGACGACTAGTCCTTAACATATTTACTTTACTAATACATTCAAATAAAGTTCTAATATAGCAATCAAATCAAACTAATACATCACGCTGTTGGTTTTCCTACCTACTAAAGATTCATAAAAAACAAATATAAGGTAAAAAGAATTAAGAATCTCTTGTATGCATTAAATAATACAGCATGTGTATTTTTTTTTTAACCGGCGGATTCCATTTATGTTTATGGTAATGTATTGTTCTAAAATTTAATTACATCGGCCTTTAGTTTTCATCAAAATCAGGCCAGACTCTTTTGTCTATTATTCTTTATTTCTTAGAATTCGGATGTGGACCTAGAGACCTTCTTGGAAAATTCACATGTATATGAACAATTACATATGACAAAATTAGAAAGGTTTTATTTTTTCTATTTGCTAACCAGACCTGTGGTAGTAACGAAAGTAATTCAAATAAATCTATCATGTGTCAAGTGTTAAAAGTTGAATAACAATATCATATTCTTTACAGCCTGCTGTGCTTGGCACACGGGGCAACATTGCTAGAAATTAATTCAGGACTGAGCAATTACTCGTTCCCAGATGACTTCATACTGGGAGTCTCGACGGCCGCATTTCAAATCGAAGGAGGATGGAACGAGGGAGGTATGCGTTAGGCAGTTTTATTCCTATCAGTGTATTTATTTGTTGCAACATAAAAAGGCTTTACGTACATCCCATTGGTCGGGGGCAAGCAGTGACGTAGTGTGACAGGCGACTCCGTATCGGATACCCATAAAAACCAATCCGGTGCTTTTTCTGTCACACAGACCCAGAGTAGTTGGGCTTTACCATTAACACAACGTGTAATAATACACGTACCGGGGATAAGCCCACCGAACAAGTATCCTCTCGTTTAAATTATTACAAGAGCATACTATGCGGTAAACTAGCAAACCCCTCCTTATTTAACACTGTCCGCGATCACCCAAGTCTGTATTCTAGAAGAATACTCACGGAGAAAGTTACTCTTGAGGTAATAAGCTGTCCAGATTTATTATTATGTTTGGAATGCGCTTAATCTTACAGAGTCGTTTAATGTTTTTTAATTTAAGCAATTTATTTTATATTTGATTTTCATGCAAACCTGACTACCTGTTTATACTGGACAATAATTAGGAATACATTACATTTCTACGGGGCAACATCTCATTTCAGGATTGCCGATTAATCTTTGTATTTTAACTCTATAATTACCGTTCTAGGAAACGATAACCTAAGACTCTTTTTTAGGTTAAACAATGTTAAGCTAAAATTCTTTAAATTAAAATTTTATTATTTCTTCAAATATCTTGAACTGTTTTGACCTAACTTTTATCAGACTTCTTTATGAATGTGCCTAGTAAAAAAAAAGCAATTAAAAAAAAATTGTTTCTTAATTCTTAGGCAGAGGAGAAAGTATGTGGGATACATACTTACACGAGCACCCAGATTTCACAGAGGATGGTTTAAACGGTGATATAGCAGCGGATTCTTATCATAAGTATATGGAAGACGTGGAAATGATTAAAAATCTCCGAGTCGAGTATTATCGCATGTCAATATCATGGCCACGGTACGTTTATTGAAATTTATTTTTGTTGGTTTTGTTTTTTCAAGCGAATTCTAATCAATTATATGTAAACTGAGGTATTTGTATTATATTAATATTACAAGATATGTTTATCTTTTTGATTGAATTGAATGTGAATTCTAAAATTAAATAAATGCTTTTTCTTTTCTTTGGCTATAAACTGCGCTTGGGTTCTCGCATATGTGCACCTACGTCAGTGGAACAGAGATAATCGGCCCGGGATACCACGGTCTTTCTTGCCGCCGCAGTGCCAGCAGATGGTCACGGCACGCTACCTTTAATGATGTATTACGGAGTGCGCTTTCCACCGCTAACGTGCCGGCTTTATTGGAGCCGAACGGTATTGCAGGTGACGAAGGTAGGCGTCCTGACAGAATGACTCTAATACCCTGGCAGCGTGGCAAGCCTTTGGCGTGGGATGTGACTTGCGTAGATACGTTGGCCGCATCCCATTTACCAAACACGTCTAGATCAGCAGGTTTGGCGGCGGAAATAGCTGAATCACTTAAGCGGCGCAAATATGCAACCCTTAGAGAGAAGTAGTAGCAATTAAAAAGATAGAATGTAGTCCAAAAACATAAAAAGCAAAAAATACAAAAATAGATAGAAATTAAGAATATAGTAAGTAAAAATAAATATTAGAAGGATATAAGTAGAGTTATATAAAGTAGAATAAATAGTTATAAGAAGCTTGCTATAGTAAAAACAAAACAGTAAAAATAAGAAAGTGGTGCCTATAATTGGATAAGATAGTTTATATAAGAAAATCTGTAACAAAAAACAATAGTCTAGATACAATATGTATAAATTAAGTTTTGGAACAAAAATTGTATAAAATTAGAAGCAACAAAGAATAACCCCCTAAAAAAGCAAAAAACCCGAGCAATCTCGTTCGCTCGGAGAGAGAATTACAAAAAAAAAACCCTTACGGAGAGTTATTTGTTTGTGCCATTTGCTGTCGAGACGCTTGGACCGTGGGATCCCTCAGGACAGCACATGGCAGACCAAAATTTATCGAAACGCCTCATTGACTCTTCAGGTGATCAGAAGGCTGGAGCCAACCTGAGCCAACGGTTCAGTATGGCGATCTAGCGAGGAAACGTAGCCAGCCTTCTGGGCACCTTACCCATAGAAGATGGTGATCTAGGTTCAGTATTCTACTTATAGTCTTGAGGGACTATGGGTAAAACACAATACAAATAAGTTAGGTTCTCTTGCATTGTATTCAATTATATGTAAAAATTTTTTTTTAGTTACTTTTGTGAATAAAAAAATATGCTTTATTGTAGGTAGATTCAATTATCCCTATAGGTGTATATCCATTTAATTGTTATACTAGGCAATTTCAAGTGGTTTCGCTTGCGTAAATTTAGATTCAGAATCATATTTTCTTTTATAAAAGCACCCTACATTTATCCTCGTTTTATAAAGTAGGTACAATATAAAGCCATGAAGAAGAAAGAAACAAACACACAAAAATGTCAGCTTTAAAGACCAGTATCATGTAGACGGATAGAGTATGAAAGAATTTTCAAAAAACAAGTGGAGATGTAACCGTCTCTGCTTAGTCTGGTAGAAAACGAGGGTGAATGAGTAAGCGGATATTTTGATTAAGCAAAACTTGACAACAATATGTGATGCATGTCTCTTAACAATGTTGTTATTGTCGTAGATATAGAACCAAAGATCTTTGTATTAGATATTACAATAAAAAAAAGAAATGCCTAATGTGCCTTATGATGTTCTTCCATTACAGGCTCGATATATTCGAAATATAGGAATTTCCAGCTTCGATGGAACTCGGATTTCTTGGTTTAGAGAATTTATTGGTGCACAATGTTTACAATTTTAAATTCAATTACAGTTTAATTTAAACAATTTAAAGTTTCGAATTAGAAATTAGCTTTGAAACACAACTTGTATTTTCCACTCAACATTTAAAACTAGTTTTTTGTCACCAGTTTGCTACCCTACGGAACCGATAATTACGTAAACATAGAAGGCGTTAAGTACTACCGAAATCTGTTTGAGGAACTTCTTAAAGTAAACATCACGCCTGTAGTCACACTCTTTCACTGGGATTTGCCCACCCCACTAATGGATCTCGGAGGTTGGAGCAACCCTTTAATGGTCGACTACTTCGCAGACTACGCTAGAGTGGCTTTTGATTTATATGGAGACATTATCAAAACTTGGACTACGATGAATGAACCCCACCAGCATTGCTATAATGTGAGTTTTGAAGACTAATATTTGCGTGTGTAGTGAGAGCAAACATAAATATTGTCATTGAAATATATGTATTTGGTCTTGAAGGTACGCTTCAATTTCGCGCAATATTTGTTGACAATCTTTATTTGAAATTGCTTTCATTTGGAAACTTGTTTGCTTTTCAAAAACTGCAAGTAATGAATGTGCATTTCAAATATATTATTTAGCTGCTTTAGTTCAATTCTGTTTTTTTAACTTATCATTACTCAAATTGAGAAAACTCAGAGAACAAACGGTTAAGGAAAACATTACGATGAAATTTGGTATTCAAATTATCGATGTGAAACCCGCTAATATGCCTCAGTTAAGCGTAATCGGAATATCGTTTATACCCCTGAAATTAGAAGGCTTGAATCTTACAGTGCCATACTTCTCAACGATAATAATTTACTACAACTTCAATCTATTTAAATATATTTTATGTCAATAGCATTTTTTTGGGATATATGTTTAGCTACTTCTCCTTGATCAGTAACCTAAATTGCTTTAGAAGCGTATAAGTAAACAATAAGATTCAATCTTAAAATAAATTTATGCATTATCATTATTTACGTTTACGATTTCAAGTTGATCTTAACATTTAATTAAAACTAGCTCGATTGGTGTGACCCCACGCTCTCTTAGAATATCAGGCTCAAACGGATAGTTACGCTAATAGTGTTTCGCACGATGAGTGAAAGTTCTGATGGCCCTTTTCCTCTTGACTTATCCTTAGTGTATCCCCATATCCCATGCTTTCCATCCCGTCTATCCCATGCCTCCTATTCCACCCTCCTATTCTATCTCCTCTATCCTATCCCTCCCAACATATGATCCTTATGCCATCCGATGTATCTCTACCTAAAGGCTGGTAACGCGTTGGTATCACCGTTTAATTTTGGAAACGTTTACAGGTGATGGTAAGCACTTTCTAGAAAGTACACCATCTGCCTGCAGTTTGCCGGCTTCCGGTAATAAAAAAATGTATCAAAGAATTTCTAACATCTTTTAAAATAAAATGTTATAAGCCAAGAAGATCAAAGATATTTCAAAGTCTGTGTTGTTTGTGAAAATAAAGTTGTTTTCTTCTAATTTTAGGGTTACGGCAAGGATAGCTTTGTACCAGCTCTAAAGTCACATGGCGTGGGAGAATATTTGTGTGCACATTATATGCTCCTTGCTCACGCAAAGGCTTATCATCTTTACAACAGGGAATACCGACCACATCAAAATGGTAATGTTGTAATTATATTTCGCAAGTCTCCAAATTTTTATAAACATTGAAACACTGATGTACAAAAATATTGAGCAAATGCTTCTCAGTTAACGTACAACGAAGGTATCCGTAAAGGTGATGAAGAAACACCCACTGTCTTTACCTTATATTCGGGACCCCAATAAAAGTATTTAGTGCTCAAATTAAATCATCACCATCATCCGAGCGTCAAATCCGGGCTGCGTTCAGAGCGTTCGCTTTCACGCCCAAGGACCGCTTTCTTAATTTTTCTTCTCTTCACGTGATCTAAGATATCCCTTATATTGAGACTTTTGGTACACAATTACACATGTCATACTTCACAACGTCAAGCCAACATTTCTTAGGCCTACCTTTTCGACCGGGACCTGACAAAGACGCCATGGCTAGAAATTTGTTGCCTATGTATCTAACTGGTTTCCGTAAAACGTGGCCGTACAAACGTAATCAATTCTCCTGCGATTTGTTTGCTATGTCACGGACGTGAAGACAACCGCGGATGCGGGAGTTCCTGACGCGTCCTTCCGAGTGGCTCCAAAAATCCACCGCAGTATATTCATTCCTGTGACATGCAGCCCCTGTTTGTGTCACTCAAGTACAGGCCACACTTCACTGCTATACGAAAACACAGGTCGGATGGATTTATAGACCTGTCTTTTTAACTTAATCGGCATTTTGGGGTCGCAATGACACTTGTCACCTCACGCCACTTGGCCCAAGCTGCTGACATGCTGATGACTGACGTCATGGGTGATGTTCCCGGACGCGCTAATTACAGACCTCAGGTACTTAAAATGGTTCATGCACTCGATTGTATCTTCGCCTATGTGAACAGATGTGGGATCTGTAGTGTTGCAAGCCAAGTAATCCGTTTTCGCCACATGTAGTTTTAGACTGCCGTTCTCAAGCAACTCCTTCCACGCATTCACAAGTCGCACCAGGCGCGCCCTGTCTGTATTTTCCAGCGCAATGTCTTCAGCATATATGAGCAACTATGACGTTTGCTTATGTTTGTCACTGATGCAATTTGACACTTCGTCTAATATCACGCTAAACAGAACAGCCTTCTGCAGATCTAGAAACAGGAAATGCAGATGTGAATTCTTTGTCCTGTGTTTCTCCATGATGATCCTTAGGGCAAAAAGTGGGTCACTGTCACCATATCCAGAGCGGAATCTTTATTGACATTCCGGTGCAGTTCTGGTATATTCAAGAGTCGACTATCCGCTCAATGAGCTTCATAGTGTGGGACATTACCTTTATACAGCAGTAATTTCTGCACTCCTGCACCAATCCCTTGACTTTGTAGACTGGAGTAATAACACTCACTTTCAGTCAATCAATCAGTTCACTGGCTTGGGATGTGCCTATAAAACGTAACTTGTGGCATTATCGTAAGCCTTTCCAGGAAATAAATAATAGTTTTAATTTTATAAAATATATTTAGTCCTGTTACTGTCCTGGTCTTGTTTAATAATAATCTCGTATTTAGAATCACGATGTTTATTTCTCTATTTATTTAATTTATCTCATATCATTTTATCTCAAATAGACTGAAGTGACAATATTTTAAACTACTGATTTAAAATTGATAAATCCTAGGAATTTTTCATCCAGAGCAATAAATTACTTGCTGTAATTTTGTTTAATGTCCAACTTTTGCGTGAATATATTTAGTTTATTAATTAGAACTTTCCCGCAACTTTACCAGCGCAAATTGCGGGTTCGTATCTCGTGGGATTATTTCCATTTTCCGTCATAAAAAGCATTCCGTGTTCTATGCAAAGGTTGGTCTCTGCTCTATACAGTAAATAAAATCTGTTCTTAACCAAAACGAGATCAATCTGTTTGACATTTCATTATTCGTATATATTTTTTCAGGAGTGATAGGCATTACGCTGGATTGCTTTTGGGTGGAACCGAAAGACCCTACTAAACCTGGGGATCGACAGGTTGTTAATGATTATTTACAAATGCACGTAAGTTACTTTTACAATGAAAAAATTCTTATTATATTTTATAAAAAATAAATCAAAGATAAGTATTACTTACACTTGCTCATGTAAGTAGTGGACCCTCAGAGGGTGCCGCCTGTAAAATGCCTGTCCGGTATTTTATAGTGCACATGGGTACGCGAGCCCGAGGTCCTCCACGCGGCCGCTGTTACTTTCCCTCTGCTCCGTGACACTATTGTCCCCCTTCTCCTCATCTTAGTATGCTCCATCTTTACTCCTTCCCACATACCACTACCCATTCCTGGTTTCCCTATATGGGTCGTGTAGATCTGGCGGCAGCCGCTACATTTAAAACTCGCCACATCACTTATGGTTAGTTTGGTTAGAACGTTGGGTATGACTAGGGCGTTGCCGCAAAACGACGCCCAGGCACATCGCCTTACACCTGCGACAAGTGGGCAAGGGCTACCGTGTCAAGGGCGGGCACGGTTAACGACGCGAGTCCACACTTAGACTAGGACTAGACGCTTCACGACGTGGAATATTGGTACGCTGACCGGACGTGCAAGGGAGTTGGCCGAAGTACTCTTCAGGCGGAGGGGGCCATGGCTTTCTTGCAGGAGACTTGGTGGAAACGCTGCAGATCCCGCTTCATTGGGAATGGCTACAAGCTGATCTATACGGGTGCTCCTGGTGGGTAAAACGGGGTTGCTGTAGTGCTCTCCGAGGAGTTCCAAAACAATATTCTGGAGGTGAAACGCTTCAGCGACCGGTTTATGGTCGTGTCGGTTCTTATCGAAGGGGTTGTGACCCATTTGATAAGTGCCTACGCACCACAGGCTGGTTGTAGCGACACTAACAAAATGAGTTTTTGGGAACAAATTGGGGATGTACTGCGTGGCATCCCGTTAGCACAAGGGGTCGTTTTAGGTGATGATCTGAACGGTCATGTGGGTGAGAAGTGGGAGGAATTTGAGCGTGCTCCGGTGGCTTCGGATACGGAAGCCGCAACGCAAAAGGGGAGGACATCTTCCGATTGTGTGCGGCTGCCGATCTTGCCATCGCGAACACGTATTTCAATAAGAAATTCGAACACTTAATCACCTACAAGAGCGGAAGGCATGCTACCTAGATCGACTACCTACTCACCAGGAGACACCACATCGACAAAGTAGCCAACTGCAAGGTCATACCCGGAGAGAGTCGCACTGCACAACACTGTCTCCTTGTCATGGACCTTTGCGTGAAACCCAAAGACAAACCCGTTGAGTATTGTCGACGCCAAATTAGATGGTGGCTGCTTGATGAAGGCAAATCCCAGGAATTCGCTTCAGCATCCATCGAGATGTGTGTTGGAGCTGACAGCGAATTAGTCCAGAGCCACTGGGATAAAATCCAAGCAGCCATTACTAAAGCGGCAAATGCAGTGCTAGGTGTGTCTAAGGGTGGTCTCAAGTGTGACATGGAGACTTGGTAGTGAAACGACACAGTCCAGAGGGAGGTTAGGGTGAAGAAAACCCTCTTTAAAAAGTGGCAAGCGTCCAGATGTCCTGAAGATCGCGACGCATTCAGGGCCGCAAAACGTTCCACTAAAAGAGCTGTAGCCAGAGCCAGACGAGACCACTTTCGATCGTTGTACGATAAGTTGGAATCGTCTGAGGGGCAGAAGCTCATCTATGAGTTGGCACGTTCCAGGATCAAAGCGCCACAGGACATTTCCAAGTGCCGTTGTGTTGAAGATCCTGGCGGCAACCTGTTATGCGAGGACCTCGCGGTGAAGGAGAGATGGCGCTCTTACTTCCACGAACTGCTGAATAAGCAGCACAAAGAGGTACAGCCACCGAACGTTCCTCCGAATCAAAGACTAGTGCCACCGATAACGCCTGATGAAGTCCATAGGGATCTTTGCCGCATGAGGAATCGGAAAGCTGTCGGAGCCGATGGAGTCCCCATCGAAGCCCGGAAGGCGATGGGTCCTCTTGGTGTGGGCATTTTAACAAACCTTTTTAACCGCATACTCCTCACCGGAAACATCCCGAGCCAATGGAGACTGAGTGTTATCACTCCAGTCTTCAAAGCTAAGGGATCGGTGCAGAAGTGCGAAAACTACCGCGGAATAAAGGTAATGTCCCATACCATGAAGCTCTTTGAGCGCATAATCGACTCTCGGATCCGGCAGGAGTGCACTGTCTCGGGATGTCAATATGGGTTTCGCCCCGGGCATGGTACCATGGACCCTGTTTTTGCCCTAAGGATCATCAGGGAGAAATACAGGACGAAGAATACGCCTCTGCATTTCCTTTTTTTGGATCTGCAGAAGGCCTTCGACTGTGTTCCTCGCGTGATGATCTGGTGGGCACTGAGGTCCAAAGGGGTACCAGAAACCTATATTGACATTATCCGGGATATGTACCGTGATTCCGATTCCATAGTTCGGACCGCTGTTGGCGACACAAAACCCTTCCCCATTACCGTAGGCGTGCACCAGGGATCGGTCCTTAGCCCATTTCTGTTCAGCGTGATATAAGACGAAGTCTCAAACAGCATCAGAGATGCGCATGAGCAACCTCCATAGTTGCTCATGTATGCTGATGATATCGCGCTGGCAGACGGACAGGGGGCGCCTGGTGCGACGCGTAAATGCGTGGAAGAGGTCGCTAGAGAACGGCGGTCTGAAACTAAATGTGACGAAGACTGAGTACTTGGCCTACAACACTACAGATCCCACATCCGTGCGCATGGGCGAAGATACTGTCGAGCGCACGGATCAGTTTAAGTACTTGGGATCTGTCCTTAGTGCGTCCGGGGATATCGACCTCGATGTCAAGGCCCGTATCACAGCAGCTTGGGCCAAGTGGCGTGAGGTGACAGGTGTCATTTGTGACCCCGAAATGCCGGTCAAATTAAAAGGACAGGTCTATAAATTTATCATTAGACCTGTCCTTTTGTATGGCAGTGAAGCGTGACCTGTATTTGAGCGACACAAGCAAGAACTGCGTGTCACGAAGATGAATATGCTGCGTTGGATGTGTGGGGTGTCGCGGAATGACCGTGTCAGGAACTCCCGCATCCGTGGCAGTCTTCATGTCCGTGACATAGCAGACAAACTGCAAGAGTGTCGTTTACGCTGGTACGGCCACGTTTTACGGAGACCGGCTAATTATGTGGGGAACAAATGTCTAGCCATGCCGCCTCTGCCAGGTCCCGGTCGAAGGGGAAGGCCCAAGAAATGTTGGCTTGACGTCGTGAAGGATGACATGCGTGCCAATGGTCTCAAAACGGGGGATGCTGAAAACCGCGCGAAGTGGAGTAGAAAAAGTAGGAAAGCGGACCCTGGGCGTCGGAGTGAACGCTCCGAACGCAACCGAGATTTAACGCTCGGATGACGGTGATGATGATGATGATGCTCATGTAAGTAGTGGCTGCCTAAGACACCCGCTTTTCATTCTAATTGCGCAGGTTCAAGTTCTTGGAGAGAATGTTTATGCAGTTTTCTCTGACCTAATTGAAAACAATTGACAAATCCAATGGTGGGATAAAGATGTATCGATGGGGTTATTTAAACGTCCCAATATTTCTATTAATATGATATTTGAACTAAACTTTATTAAAATGCATGTAATAAGTTTCGTTGTTCGTCATACTCGTCTGTCGCTTAAACCAAATAGTTTTTATCTATGGTACTGCCTTTTAGGAAAACATAAAATTTTGAATGAATGAGAAAAGTCATCATTATCAAACTATGCACTATATTTGAATAAGTTAAACTTCCAGGTTCTCTTTATTTCTCGATATTTTAAACATTTAGATGAAAAAATATCATTAAAAGGTGAAAAGACATGTGCTTAAGGCGAAATTTGGAAAATGTGTTGGAAGAAGAGTTTAAAGTTTCAAATGATCAAAAAATGAGTTATCATTAAATTATGCACTATACTTAGAATAGAAGAATATCTGTAGATTTAAATTACATACAAGTTTATTTATATTTCCATAAAGAGACATAAAACATGATTTGCACATGCATTAATTTACTAGTTAACTAAGTTTTCGAAACTACTAAAGGTGCGCAATAGGTTTGCCGATAGACGCATAATGTCACGCGTCGATGGTCAGTAGGGTTGACAAAAAAAGTTGCATAAATAGTTGTTGCAATACATTTATTATTGTGTATACATTATATAAGTATATACAATAATAGTAAAGTAATACAATACAATAATAGTAAGTAGTCATCAGCAAACCTACTGCACCCGGCTTATAGTAAGTTAAGTCCCTATCATCGTGTCGATAGAATTTTACATACATGTAAGTAATATGTTGTTAATTTCGTAAATTTCTATCCAAACGATAAGATAACTAGCTTCTTAATATAATGTAACTCAGGCTTAAGTATGAATAAAGATCATCACGTTAAGTTTGTCACAAAATAACATTTGATACTAATCGTCTATCCATCAGTTATATCTCCCACTAAGTATTGCTTAAGCGTATTAGCCTTTTAGCGCTCGATATGTATCTTGTTATCTTTATGAAATAAAGTTATTCCACTTTCAGTTTGGAATCTTCGCTCATCCAATATTCTCTGAAGAGGGCGATTATCCTGCACTTGTGCGTGACAGGATAGATAACATGAGTTTGGCACAGGGATTTACAAGATCGCGTTTGCCGACATTTTCATTTGACGAGGTTTGTATGCCTATATATAAATATAATAAAAATATATTGGTATTAAAAAAGTAGATATCTTAATTTCTTATTAATTTTTAAAGCACTGATTACAAATAAGTAAGCAAATGTTTTTATTGTTTTTGTTTTAAATATTTGTTTTGGCACTATTTATCCATATAAGCCCAACACTGTCTATTTTTTGTGACTTCAATTAATAGCTCTTAAAAATACCTCGCTCCCTCTAAGGGAGTGGATTTTTAGACACATCACTTTCTCTACTACGCCGTTCTAATAGAATTTGCGTTCAACCATTTATTTGATGAGTGCGGTTGGTGCGCAATCCTATATACCATGAAATTCTCTAACTGCTCGTGCAGCGAGTGTGCTACGCCGGAACTTACCATATTTTATATACAAGTAGCCATAATAATTCATAAAAAAAAGTTTCAAATCCTCATCGCTTGAGATACTAATGTTGGTGTGTGTAACAAAAATAATAGCATAAATGTTAAATCAAATAATAATGAATACCTGCAATGAAAACCACTACATTTTTATATAAAAAAGCAAGCCTAATGGTTCTAAGCCCCACGTTACTGATGGAGCGTCATGTCTTTCTTTTGCTGCACCGAGGAAACAACTTTTGATTTGATGTCGGGTAAAGACTCGAAGCCGCAACTGGAGCGTTTTTGCACACAGTTAGTAAGGAAGGCGCTAAAACGCAACAGTACGCGATGATATATATATACATATATTAGTATGAAATAGATAGATTTAAGGTCTGACTTGAAATAAATATAAATAATAGAAATTAATAATATAATTTAAAAAAATATAACATAAAATATTTGGGATTATAATTGTAATATGTCTCATATTATAAAAATTCTTTTTTCAAAATTAAACTTGCCGATAGCATATTAGTAAAACACATCTGCCGTTGAAAATGTTTATATGCGACTGTATCCAATCTCTATAAGGTGGGCTGTTAGTTTGTCTGCTGTACTCCAGCAAAAAAAACTTCAACAAAAAAATTAATTTCAGTTAAAGTCACTGAAAGGTAGCTCTGATTTCTTTGGATTGAATCACTATACAACGTACCTGGTAACTCCGTCAGAAATGGAAGATGAATGGAGGGTACCTTCTTGGGATCACGACACCGGCGCAGAAATTACTCAAAATCCAAACTGGCCAAAACCTGGCGCGGAGTGGTTGTCGGTATGTTACCCTAGTTTTTAAGATCCAACCTCTAGAACGGTAAGTAACTTTGAGTGAAACGTAAACTAGTGTCGAAAAATTACACTGACTGGTAGACAGAAACATTTACAAATATACGTAATAATATAGGTAGGTAATTAGCTATATGAATAACATTTCGAACCCATGTAAGTCATGATAGTGTAATGGCCGCGTCTTTTTCCACTAAAGTGGATAATAATTAGAATTTGCACGTTGTTTAATGTGAAGTAAAACATCGTCAGAAAATCTACACATCTAGGCAACTCATGTCCAAGGCAGGCTGGCTGGTGTGAAATCAGCCAGCCCACCTTGGATCAGCGTATCGTCCTATCCCGAAAAGATAAAGACTCAAACCTGACTTTAAGCCTCCGAATACACTTCTTAGCTATATATTCTATAAAAATAGTAATATATGTAGAAAAGAAATTATAGCAAGAATTTCACTTTCCTATTTTTCCTCCATTTCGTATGGCGTTCGGTTTCTTTCATTATGAGACTGTTGGTATATATTATGATGTATGTAGATGTGGTTTTTTAGTATTTCTTGGGCTTATCCCTTTTACCAACATCTAGCTGAAGCATTGTGCATAAATATTTGATCACCACATAACTTGCCCCCTGCACCTAAAATGTTCAGTACGTAGCGTAGGCGACTTACAATTTATCTGCTGTCTCGGTTGTCAAGGCTACCGCGTATGTGAGAGTTTCTAACGCGGCCCTTTCTCTAGTAAACATAAACATACATATTATTTGTGATAATAAGTCTTCATGCTAATTGTTTGGTCATTCATCTTCTTTCGTGTCATACTAATGTATAAATAAATACATTAATAACACCAAACAACAATCTTGTTCACCTTGAAATTTATTAAAAAGGCCTAACATTAAGCAAATAACTAGTCAGCCATTGAAGCTAATCAATTATATTTTAATACGTGAGTAATTATAATAATAATTTTAACAAATCGTGATATATGCTGACGGTTTAGCTGTCTTCCGCTAGTTGATTTTTGCTAACGATAATTAGTAATGCTTACGAGTATTCTATTCTACAAACTTTGTTTAATAGTTTACTTTGAATGTTACTGGAATTACGGTCTTTTGTATTTTGTCCACTTAATACATATTCAAATACAAAAGTTTTTATTCAAAATAAGTTCTACTGGAGAATACTTTTTGAAGGTCATACATATAGGTTAAAATTTAATTGTACTTCCTAGTCTATGTACACCGCTTTGCAACGTGTTATTGCTGTTAAGGAGAAGAAGCGGCAAGAAACTCCCCAGTAACACGTCTAGCTAAAAATTGTTTTTCTTTATATTTCTCTTGTTCTATTTATATCTCATGTTCTTTTTTTATATAAGTTTTATACAGAAGTATGTACAGAAGAATGACTTTTGAAGAATTAATGGAGTTGTAGCAAACAGTGCTTATTTAATAAGACATAGACACTATAAAAGTAAAGAAAAATATTACTATAGTTATAATAAACACATGACGTACTACATATTTTTTGTTTGTCTTGCTGCAACATATCTCCATAAATTCTTTACAAACTTGGCAAGATAAAAACGTTATACAAAATATAATATAAGAGGTTGTAGTGAGCTGCTATCTAAATGAAATTTTGTCATTTAAGTATTCTTCAATAGTGTAGTATCCCTTTTTTTATTTTTTTATTACTTTGCTTAAGAATATATGATCAACAACAGCTTGCTGATTCATCCATACCAGTATTTATTATTTCATATTATAAATAGGAAGGTGTGTTTCTAACATTAACATGACTAAACGATCGAACGAATTTTAGTGAAATTCGGCAAGGCAATATTATATTTGAGCGAAGGGCATAGGCGAACTTTTATCTTAATTAAACAATAAAATTAAAACCTGACATTGCTTAAAAAATAAAAAAAACATTTTAAGACTTTAAATAAGTAATAAAGAAACATTTAGTTTGATTCAGAGCCGTTTTCCAAAATTATATCTGAATAAGGTAATAAGTACATAATTAAAATTATAAGTTACTCTTTACTTGCACTCTTTTTACATATAGTGTAAAGTGTAAAAAATAAATGCGGACGAAGTCGCAGATAACAGCTAGATATATGTATTATGTATATTAAGATAAATAGTAAAATTACTAACACAGCAACATAGTTACGCTACATTTTAAACAAAGTTCTATTAAAGTATAGTTTACGACACTTAGATACTATGCTATTCAATAATAATTTTATTAACAATCGAAGTTTAATAATAGCATGGCTATAATAAAACCCGTATTGCGATTCAAGGAATTAATTAATCTATTATTTGCAAGACTTTGTAATTGTAGACCAATATTACATCAGACTAAAAAGGCTACCTATGGAATATTTAGTGAAACTATTCGAAATGAAATTATTCTCTTTTTTAATTCTGTTAAACCGCACATAATTCTTTTACATTAGGAAATAAAAAAACATTAACACGTAAAAAAAATTGTACGAGATTAATTTGTTTTACGAATTTGGGTGCAGATATTTCCCATCTACTTAAATAAATAAATTAGTAAAGTAAATAAATTAGCCTTAAATAAATGATCATTAAAAACAATGTTACGATTTTTAAAGACCTGTCTAACGATAAATATATATATGCATACTTAAAACACGTTCATCTATGTCGCCCGCTCTTAATGTTTAGCTTTATTGCTGCCATTTCACAACAGCAATGTGTGCAACTCTCAAGGTGACTGTTACCTTATGTCAGCTGTCTTTTGCTTACATTGCACGGACTCTATACCAACGATATCCTGATCTAACATTGATATATATACAGATAACGGAACGGTTTCTACGCAAAAATTATAATGCCTTCTTCGCGACTTCACACGATGTTCATACGGTACCCGCTAGGTGCAGCGCATGTGGCTTGACAAGATGGTATGGCCATCAAAGTAGCAAAGACGGCTGCACTGCTAGTAACTTGCCAACGTCACAAGTCAGAACTGAAGCATCGAGGTTGAGAGATTTAGTGGCAGATCTCGAAGGCCACAAATTTCTGAGCATGTTCTTGCAGTAGAAACGCGTTACCTATAATCGCGTACTTTGGGTATCTTGCTCCAAAAAGCCTTTGAGGACGAAGGGTTTACAAATAATATCTCCGCTCTAAGCCGATGTACGCGGCTCGGGCATGGTACGCGCTGAGCTCGGCCTTTTGAAGATCTCAAGACAAGGATCAACTAAACATCACTCTATAAATGTGTGCAAGAGTGGGTGGGTCAGGTATGCCTGGTAGCTCCAACATCCTTAACGCCTTTAATGGCCGTAAAGAAAGAAGACCCCATTATCATATTTAGCAAGATGTAAAATATACCTCACATTTCATGCTTAAAGATCCAGTATTTTTTATAAATGTTCCTAAAAATTTTGTGCCACGAAATTCTTTAATTTAATTTATAAAACTCAACTTTAAATATTTTGCTATACATAGGTCCACCCACCAGGATTTAGAAAACTTATAAATTGGATAACAAAAAATTACGGGAAAGGAGTGCCAATAATCGTAACCGAGAATGGCATGAGCGATAACGGACAATTGAACGACTACGATAGGGTATCCTATTTCAATAAATACCTTTATCAATTGCTGCTGGCGATACACGAAGATGGATGTAACGTGAAAGGCTACTTCGCCTGGACCCTAATGGATGATTTTGAGTGGGACGCTGGTTACACGTGAGTTTTATTCTCTTATTTATTGTCCTTTTACCGTCGAAATGAATGGTAGTTTATTTTGGAACGCCTACCTTTGTCTTCGACAAACGTTTAGCGATTGATTTTATAAATACTATTACTTTTCTTAGAACGATAAGTATTGTTGTTACTATCTGCGATTATATTTTTTATTTATTTAGTGATGGAAAACCTACAGCTACACATGAATAAACCTTTGAAATTGATACATACAGTCAGTTACAGGTTTTCGCGAATAAAATCTTGATTATGTAACACGCAGACATAACTGCAGTACATTCTAAAACTAGTCATAAAAGAAATTATGGCTTAAACAGAGCTGAGCTCCTGAAATACTGATACATTCTGCTGCTTACTTATATTATTTAAATAGTTGGTTTTTCGAACTAAAACTGCATTTTTACTATAGTCAGTAGAAGTAAAAGGTATATTTATTGTAAATTTGTTACGTACAGACTTGGCAGGAACGTTATAGTTGATTTTGTTTAATAGATCTAGACAATCTTTTGGAGACGAAATATTTTTTGATAGAAGTATACAGTCGGCTATATCCCGTGGATCCTTGGGTGGTAAAAGATGGAGTTTCTTTCAGAGGTCTAAATATAATTCGCTAGAATACTATTCTACAGCATAAATATCGAACGAATCACTTTTGTATGTCACTTCTGTTTTCGTATGTCATTTTCATTAATTTATATATTTTTCTTTGTTGCACAATAATTACAGATAATTGAAGAATTTCTGACCTGGAAGAGATAGATCACTTTTGGCGATAAGGCCGCCTTTTGGTTTCTAAGTAACTGTTGTCTTGTTGTGCATTTTCATATTATTTTTTTTGGTGAACAATAAAGTGCTGTCTATGTCTATGTATACTGTCTATACGGTCAATGTATAGAAAGATAGATATTGAGGGCTCCATATGTTAGATGCGTAGTCTAGGTGACTTCTGACGTAAGTGCAGTATATTTTTTTTATGATTTGATCTCGGTAAAGCAGTTCGAAATTCGCATAATAAAACCCAAGATGTGCTTGCTAGCTTGTTATCATGGTACACATCTAAATCTGTAGGCCGTTAGACTTTGATAAGACCTGACCAGATAAGATATAATGGATTTGGATTTAATTCTCTTTTCGTGAATATGTGACGATGGGGCATTTAAGCGGATTTAGATCTGCTGCTGAAGGGATTAATGGAGCAACATTGTTCAAGGCGCATTAAATCGTCCTGAAGAGCACACATGTCATCGACTGAGAATATGGTGTTAAAGTTTTTTACATATAATTCATTCTGAGAATATTGTATGTTTATCACTTTTCTTACTTGTTTTATAAACTTTATTGATTGTTTGACTAATTGGTCTAATTATACTTCAAATCGTGTAGCGTAATGGCTAGCACACGCGTCCCAAACGAAAAGAACGCGGTTTTGAATCTTGGCCGGAACGCAAGCAGTTTTCTGACCTATTTATTATTAAGTGCTATTATACAATAATTAAGTGCTAACAATACTGAAAGAAAACATTGTGATGTTACCTGCACATCGAGATAACCTATGTGTCAAAAGTTGCCAAGCCTTGGACATACGTGGCGGGTACACTGTGCGTTCCCCCCCAATAGTAGTAGGTCTGAGCCCAGCATTAGGAAGTTCATGAGCTGTTATTATATTTGTATATACTTCAAATAATCAAATACCAAAAATCGAGAGAAAAACGAATTTAGGAACTTTTTAAGGTTACACATTTACTGGTATTCTTCTTGCAAATTGTAAATCAAATCAAATCATCATTTATTGCATAGAACATGGTAGCAAAAACATGTGAAACAATCCTACCATCTTTTTTTATGTACATAAAAAAGATGGTAGGATTGTTTCATAGTTTACATGAACATACATGTATCATGTAGTACATGTTTTTGCCTCTAGTGCGTGTAAAATGTTGTACATATTATAATTTACAATTCTCATCGATTCTGTCAAGTTCTATTAAATTGATATTAAAAATCACTAATATTACATTAATATTAAAAAAAAACATTCATAATAATAATAACAACAAATTAACCATAATCTTTAAATTTAGTCATTCTTTAAAATAAATGTCATAAAAATTAAAATTTATCAACTAGTCAATATAATAATAAATTATATACTACCTCAGTAAATTAAAGCCTAACATTAAAATGTACTATTAAGCCCGGATATGTGGTACAAAACCTTCATTCCAAAAACGCAAAATTCTATATGATATCAAGAGTCGTAATTGACGACAAATAACCCGCGCTGTAAGTCTTATAATATAAATAAAATAATCGCGTCTTATAATGTTACAATTACCACGTGCTAACAACGGTGAAGGAAAAAATCGTGATGCAACCTGCACATATAGATAACCGATGTGTCAAAGCTGCCAAGTCGCCTTGGACAAGCGTGGCGGGTATACTGTCCGTTTCCCCTATGGAAGGCCCGAGCCCAGCAGTGGGACATTTATGGGCTGATATTATTATTACTATAACCCGCGCTGTAAGTCTTAGTTTTAGATAAATAATGATGCATTCAAAACCCTCCTTAAAATAAACGCATAAGAGAAACAAGTTGCCTTTAATTAATGAAGCAAATAACAAACAAATCACGACTTTTGAAGTCACATAAATTGTACTTAAGTGTTATTTTAATGTATTAAAAATACCCAGTTTTTTAAGTCGTTGATGGTAGCTGACGTCTTTACTCGAATAAATTGATGTTGACCTTATTTTTCCTTCATCGTTATATTCAAATTCCAATACGAGAATGCCAGGTGTTTGTTCGATTCCGTTTTTATTATTCAAATTTAATTATATTCGCTAAATCACAATTCAGGAAATAATTTACTTTATTTCTACTTTATTGATTCTGACACAAACAATCTCGTTTTTGTTTTCATAATTAGGTAATCAGGCAGATGGCTCATCTGGTAAGAAGTGTTTATTGATTGCCTATGCACGTTTGAAACAACCGGTTTATATTACTAACATGTTGAAGGTTTAAAAGATATTTTGTAATTCTTAATGAATATGTATAATAAATAAATAATTAGCAGTCAAACACATACATTTCATATCCCCAAGATAAGCATGTTAATTGTTTTATGCGTAACATACAACGAACTACTCTAGGGCTGATTCCAGTTACCCAGATCATATTAGACAAAGAAAAATTCGTTTATGACACTTCATTTACAGTAATCGAACCTAAATCCTCTACTCTACAGTGAGGAAGGCCAACAAATGTTTAGTCCACTCAACCACAGAGGATATAATGAACCCATATCATACATGCTAACTTTTATTATTTAAATTCAAAAGTTTAAATTCAAAATAAGTTCCACTTGAAAACATTTTTTGAAGGTCGTAAATAAAAATATTTTTAAACAGTTAGACAGTATTTTGTTCATTCCACTAGCCTCTGAACTAGCTTCCACTGTATTATAGGGAGTAAGGGATGGGGTTAAGGGGGTTTAAGGAGAAGAAGCGGCAAGAAACTCCCCAGTACTATTCCAGCTAAAAATAGTTTTCTTCATATTTATAATGAATTTATTTTTTATGATTAAAAATTTAAGCAACCTTTAATTTAGAATATTTTCATTTAACTGATATAATTTATTTGTCTTGTTACAGAACCAAGTTCGGACTATATAAGGTAGATTTTACCAGTCCAAATAGAACCAGAACACCGAAGTTATCTGCACTCAATTACGCCGAAATCGTGCGCACGCGCCAAATAAACTTTGATCTGTACAAACCTCCACCTACTTATAATTTAAATCATTTATAATACGTTTATACGCTTACAGTATTTATTGATCATATTTTTATATAAATTTCAGATTTTAGTAATAAATAATAAATAGTTAGTGCTTATAGTACTTTTATTTTAAGATTTGAAAATAAAGTCCTGCCACGCGTTTTGAAATTATATTTTTAAATACTCAAAAACAGTTGTGTATGTAGTGGTTTCACAAAGTTACAGCTATAGTCTCCTTCTAACTCTACGTGTATTTAAGGTTCTGCCCTTGATCAACAGTGGATTTGCTAAACAGTTCAGATCCTATTCATTCCCGTACCAGTAATCATTGTCACATCACATACTACTTTGCGCTCGAAACTAAAATCAAAGAATTCTAATTAGCTTACGAAATTAAACTAGTAGTTAGACTAACGTACTTTACGTAGTTAAGCTACGGAGAAACGTTATATCACTTTGTAAATTTAATGCAAAACTTCAATCATAATTCATAATATATTTTATCATATTATTTAACAACATATTTTTTAAATGAAACTTCTTTAGAATCGTTGTGATATGAAAGTCGATAAAATGAAAAAGTGGCACTAAAAAGAGATAAATCTATAGGATCAAGCCTAAGAAAGAATGAGATACGAGTTTTACATTGTGTAGCATAGATTAGAGATTCAATAAGTCCAATGATTAAACATAGGTCCAATTTGGACCGAAATAAAACTCATGATAATATTTTTGTGTATATTTTGTATTGCTGTCATCAATCACAAGGAAAAACGAATCTAAATTATTATTTTTTTACTTTTAATTGAACTAATGCATAAGTTCTGAAATTATTTTAATTATAATTACTAATTGTTATTTAAAAATAATCATTTTGTAAATTCTCTGAAAGGACACACACATACGGCACTATTTATAAATATCATATAGCAAGATTTGAGTTGAAAACTAGATTCCTGAAGTACCTTTTGGTTGGTATGATGATGATACCATAACTCTGGTATCATAAACAAACACTCTCAGACTCATCTTATGTACATAAGCTTATATCTTGAAAGCACGTAACGTAGGTGGCTTTTATGGTAACGTATACGGTTTTTATAGCGGTGATTATCATAGCGTAATCAGTTTGTCTACTTTACTTAACCGACTCTTAAGTTAGGTCACGTATTTTGATAAATATGATTACAGTGAGAGCCATGGAAATTGGCGTGCATATTTATTTTATACAAAATTTACGTGGTACTTGTAAAATCGCGGTAAAAGCAAATTTCAGCCTCAAAAACGTTGGCTTCGATTAAAATTACAAATAAATATATGTAAACTTTCAAAAATCTTTAAGGAGTAATTGAATTGATGGCTATGATATGATCTACAATTTAAATATGATAATAAGTATTAACAATGAACATAAAGATTGTCTATGTTAGATAAAACAGTGCGTAGCTTCTGTAAAAAGAGTACAACTGGAATAAAATCAATTACAATCTCAACTATTTTGTCAAACATTAGTACAAAATGTCGATCGACATCCACTCGAAACTTGGCTGTTAAATATTACGTAAATCAGAAGTTTGAAAACATGCAATAACTATATTTCTCTGTGAATAATTAAACTACTTGTCTTTTGATGCACATATTTTAGGGTGGCCAATATTTACCGCTTTTATTGTAAATGAAATATTAATAGATACAAACTATAAACTCTAAATTCGTGTCTCTATTATTTCAACATAGCTTGGCAAACTAGGTAGTAAATATATTATAGATAACAGAAATGGGACCTTGTAAATATTTTAGCATTGCAATAGGATAATTTACATTTTAGAAGGTGGTGTAGCCTAAAGCGGTAATAAAAGTGGAGTGATAGTTAATTCTTAAACGAACTCATTGTGTAAAGGACCAATCCAGGAACAAGGATGAAAATAATCCGACCAAAACGATCAAAATTTTATGTATTTATGAAAAAATTGTTGCAGAATAATTTATCCTACACACACACACATACACATAATACTAAAAAGCTTTACTTATATGAATTTAAAATATCTGAAAAAGTTTTTACATATGTATATATAATTAATCGCTTGTATTTTATAACTTAGTTTATTTTAGTTTTTACTTTAGCTTAAATTTTCTGCATTTTTATAACGCGCTATTGCGGAAATTATTAGTCCGATTTGTGGTTGGGCTATATTTTATTATTATATCTGTCCAGGAACGCAGAAAGAATATAATTTCCCGCAGGTGGATGGCCTGTCGCAAGAGGCGACGAAATAACCGTCTAGAGGGCTATCACCCCTGGTCTAGAGTATGCTACCATAAGAACCTTGAGTTGTGTCCGGCATTAGTGGCCAGGTTCCAGTATCCCTTCAGAGAGCGGCACCACATGCGATGGTAACCGCTTGCCATCAGGTAACCCACTGCCTGTCTGACGAACTCATGCTATATATAAAAAATATCTACGGCTTTGGACATTAGCCGATTTATGCCTTTGTTTTTCTTTCGAAAATGAACATCTGCCCCATCTAAATACACCTACACTACATACCGAAAGGACTTTTCTCTGTAGTTTTGCGCTGCTATCATATTATTAGGGCAATGTCTTCCATAAATATATTAATAATTAGGCCATGGTAATTTTGTACTTTTAATAAGAAATATCCAGCATAATATCTTGTTTGGGATTCGAACATTCCGTTAATGGAAGTTATAAGCTGTAAATTCCGTTTATATTGTTTTATATAATTTCGAATGTCTTGAGTAACGGTATAATAAATTAAAATTGTCACCAATGTTATTTCCAGTTAGTCAAATAAAGTGCACGTTTTAAATATTCAAATGAATTTTAAAGCGGATATGAAACACGTGGTCAAATATAGAATATTTCTTCAACAATTATTAATTGAGACCAGTTTACATATTTATTTGTTTGTACTCATTTTGTCTTATAAACACTTGTTTCTTTGTTCCAAGTCAGAAATTTATGAGTGTTTTATCGCATGACATTTAGGTATTATTATAGTCAATTCGCACGTAACATTTTTGAATGGAATAATTTCAATGAATATTTTAAAAATAAATACATACATATAGCACTCAATATTAGCAATAAATACATAGAAGTAAAAAGCGTAGCCTCGATATTTATGAAACTTGTTTAAAGTTGAATTACATTCACAACGGTTAAATACCCTATTTATTATGAAAAATCCAACCGGAAACTACAACTCTTTGCTAATATAAGTATTGTATTTTATGTAGGTAATATTAAAATAATATTATAGACACATGACACGACTTTCATAACATTTAGGAGAGATTAGATAGTCCCAGATATTAAGGTACTTGCACTTCACTGAAGTCTATTCAAATCTTGAGAGAAGGCGTGCAACAAAGTGAGGCTAATGTTTTATATTTTTGTAATTACCAAGTATTGATGGTGAATAAAAATTCATGAATAAACGAGACGTAAAATTTAATTATTCTCCTTACCAAAGTGCGGCTGGTATGCTGTCCTTTTCCCAAATCTACCAGAGCATACTTATGTGTGGAATAACAGGACTTAAGCTAACTTCCCCTTACCATAACGACCCACTGTGTCTTGGCTGCAAAAACAAAAATACGTCATTTTTATTACAAGCTTTTATTTTACTTGCAATGGATGTACGTATGTAAGTTCGGGTGAAATCTTGCAAGTTAAATTTGACCAACTTTCTGGTTTCCGATTGAGCTGAAATTTTTCACGCATGTGTATATCGCGTGACAGTGCAATAATATGATACAGTGGAGCTGATCTGATGAGGGAGTCGGAAGATGGCCATAGGAAATCCTGTACTAAACAAGATAAACCCGTCGTGTTTGGGGCTCGTTTTACTTGTCTTGGCTAGCACTCTGTTGCGACATGATATCCAGGATCTCAATAGTTTGTATTTAAAAAAAAAATTCCTATCCAGCAGACCTTGAAGTTTCTTGACAATAATAACAGGTCTTCTTCACTTTACCCCTTTAGCTACATTTTGAACATTCCAAAGATTCGTTCTTTGGGCGCGATCAAGCATGCGTAGAAACAGGACATGTAATAAAGTAGGTACTTAGATATTATGAATATTTTACGTTTTATTACTTGGAGAAGAAGAATACACACCTTTATTAGGAGAAAAGTATGCTGCAGCGTGTTAGTAACATCTCAGGTGTTACAAACACTGACGGTGAAGGCCCATATGAAGTACTTGGGCCTCACGCTTGACGGTCGTTGGAACTTCGGGGCTCATTTCAGCCAGCTGACCCCGAAACTGGTAGGGGCCGCTGCTGCCCTGGCTAGACTGCTGCCCAACGTGGGGTGGACCGGGCTCGACGTGTCGGCGTCTTTATGCCGGAATTCTCGGGAGCATAGCGCTGTACGGTGCTCCTATCTGGGCCGAGGCCCTGAACCGCACAAACAAAGCCCGTCTGCATCGTTCTCAGAGGGTTCTGGCGATTAGGGCTACACGGAGCTACCGTACGGTATCCTGGACGGCATCTACACTGTTGGCGGGCGATCCTCCTTGGGAGTTCCAGGCAGATGTGCTTGCCGAGATGTACCGGTTCCGGAGAAGCGTCCGGGATAGGGGCGGGAGGCCTAGTCCAGAAGAAATAAAACGGACCAGAGAACGCGCAGATGAGACCCTGATCCGCTATTGGTCGGAGGAACTGGAATCCCCAGTGGCAGGCCGGGAAACGGTTGAGGCAGTTCGCCCCCACCTATCCCGCTGGGTCCGCAGAAAGCACGGAACCCTAAGTTTCAGAATGGTGCAGATACTTACCGGGCATGGCTGCTTCGGTAAGTATCTGTACCAGATTTCGAGGCGGGAGCCGACCCCGGACTGCCACGAATGCAGCGCGCCAGTCGACACGGCGCGCCATACGCTGGAAGAATGTGCCGCTTGGGGACCCCAACGGCATGACCTGATGTCAATCATCGGTAGGGATCTCTCGCTTTCCAGCGTGGTCGACCAGATGCTACACAGCGAGAAGAAATGGCTAGCGGTGACGTCCTTCTGCGAGGACGTTATGTCCCAGAAGGAGGCGGCCGAAAGAACAAGAGAGGAGGACGAGCAGGCGGACCCCTGTCGCAGACGGCGAACTGGGGCTCACAGGCGGCGCTTTGCTCATCTCCTCCCTATAACATAGTGGGACGGGGGGCAGTGCCATGGGGCGTCCTAGTCTCAGGGACACCCCTCCTTGTCGGCTTGCATCGAGGTGTCACGGCAGTCATACCCATGGTTACGGTCCCGTGGCGCCTCATTATGATGCGGAGGGACGCTGGAAGGTTTAGTGGGTAGTCTGGCGGTCGGTGCAGGCACCAACAGCCGGGAGTCCCACATACCCCTTAGTGACATCCCCCGGGACCTGAGGATATGCGCAAACGCATTCCCCCAGCGCTGAAAAAAAAGGTGTTACAAACACTGGCGACGATTGCTACTTTTTATCAGATATACCATCTCTCTTATCTGCTAGGCTCAAAAGTTTTCTAATATCTAAATTCTAAAATAACAATAGCGAAATTGCAAGAAAACACAGTTACAATTTTGATTTCACAATCACTAAGCAAACGTAATGAAATTTAAACAATTGTTAAAGACCACGGAGAGAATTTGTGATAAAAAAAACGTTTCTAACGAGTCGAGGTTTGTTTAACAAAACAAAAATTCTGAAGAAGGCCAAAGTCTAAAACTTACTAGATAAACAAGAGATCCCGATACCTTTGATGAATAATAAATCAAAAACAACTAGAGATGTAACGGTCAAGACAAACGTACGACTTTGAATATTGTATTGGATCCGACAAGGCTTTGCTTCCAAGTTTTTATTTCCTTTTAACGCTATACACCAACATAACGAAAGCCGTTTTGTATATTGTTGTTTTTGGATTTAATCTTTGAATAACACTAAACACTATGTTTATTCATGAGAAGAATAACTTGAGCAGTATAACAACACTGAATATTAAACTTTATGCATATTGCAAATACAGTGGATTTCAGCTTCAACCACGATGAAGGAATCACTATAATTCCGTAGTTAGTTGCGGAATTTCTTATATACAAAGATGTAAGAAAACTATTTTTTTTGCCAGACAACATCTGTGAAAATACCTACCTGAAGATTTATAAAATATAGTATTATTACAGCTGCTGACCATATGTGGATGTAAACAAAAGATAAAAAGATCTCTATGATTTGATGAATGTGTAGACTCCTTCGAAATATCTGCAAAGGATTTCTAGTAACTTGATAGAAATAATTCATAAAAATTAGTCTTATCAAGACTGAAATCGGTGTTACATTCGAAGCTGCTCCAGCCAAATTATTTCCCTTTAAAAGTAAACATTAAATTCAAGGGACTAAGTGTCACATCACTATATTAAAAAAAATCTACTGTAGGTAAGTGCAATATTCGAAGGGATGCAAAATAATATACTAAATAACTACATTGACTCAACCACCCAAAGTCCATCTTGGCCTCCAAAACGAAAGCACACCATTTTCTTCTGACCAACGCAGATTACTGCCCCATAGTACAGACTTGATGCTCGTTCTGATCACCTTCAAACGTCTTCCAATCTTTCATGTGGGATGGGATGACGAATTGAAAAGATTTTTTCAAAAAAAAAAGTAATATAATACTATTGTTGAGATTCGTAGAATACAGATTTGACGTAAGTAAATTCTGCCAATTGAAGTTTATTCTAAACTAGCTGTACCCGGCAGATTGTCTTGTCCTTAAAAATAAGATCTAGAAACCGACTGCAGCGCCGTCAACCGGGACCATTTATTAATGTAAGTCATTCTCGAATTTACTTGAAAAAAACGCCTATTTTATCAAAATCGATTTTGAATCTAAACCTTCCCGGGACCCACTTGAACACACACAAAAATAATTCACCTAAATCAGACAAATGTAAATTACTTTAAATGCAGTCACCATTGCCGATATCAGCTGGGCAAGATCATATATAAGAAATGAATGGCTAGACTGATGTTTTTTTAATGATATTTTTTATATTGATATATATCATATATATTTTAATACTTATTATCCTATTCGGACGAAGACAATTCCAAAAACCCAAAAATCATAAATATTTGTCCAGCCTTGTGTTATAAATGGTGTAACTAACACGACTTTGTTTTATATAAATTTCTTTTAAAAATGTTCAATAAGCATGGGACATTTGAACAAAAGCATAACCGACTTCGAACAACAAGCAAAAAGATAATACTAAACCTACTTCTTTCTACAACATCTTGAAGTCGGTGCGCAGTAAAACATAAACATTACTAAATTTTGCAAATCTTTTGTTGTTTTTTTTGTGTTAATATTTACTTTTTGCTTTTTAGTTTGAAATCGGTTTTGTCTTTGTAAAATTTCATTTGTTAAGTTATTCAGAGCTACATTTTCACGGGGTAATTATTGCCTTTCCTAGTATTTTTCTTGCATACCAAGACTTATCAAAGACAAACTCAATTCAATTTTAATATTTATACTGTTTAAATAAGTGAATTCATTTATATTTCTACTGAATTTCAATTTCTCCGTCTCCGTCTGGGACAGAGGGTATTGAATAATAGTTCAAAATAGCTGACCCAACAAACCGTAACCTACAATGTATTTATTTAGAGGAAACCACTACTTTAATGTGGCGAACTGAATTCCGAATGTTAGTTTATTTGTAGAACAATTGCTTTTTTGCTTCGATCGATTGAATGGACAAAAGAGAGTTCTTATCTTTACATAATACTTATGTTTTATACCTTTATGATGCCACTTCATCTGCGATAATATTTAGTATTTAGATTGTGTCCAAATACATTCTATTTAAAGCGTTAAACAATAACGGCCTTAACGAAAAGCCACATTAATGTAATGTATTTTTATCCGTGCAGGAACTGAGAAAGAATACAATTTCCTGCGGCCGTGCGGCTTGTCGTAAGAGGCGACAAAACAACTCACAGCCAGGTGGTAGGGCATTTGTCCGACTGGATGGCTACCACCACTGGTCTAAAGTATGTCGCCATAACAACCTTGGATTGTGTTCCGGCATTAGTGGCCAGGTTCCAGTCTCCCTTAAGAGAGCAGCAGCACATTTGTAGCAACTTGGTGTTGCAAATGTCCATACGCGATGGTAACCGCTTTCAATCTAGTGGGCGGTCTGCCTGTCAGCTGAGCTCCTGCAATAAAAAAAAATATTACATAAGTTATCTGCCAATATCTAAAGTCCTTAATAATATCCATCTCAAATTAAACTATGACCACATTTAGTAAGACGGCCTATATCTATAACATTAACGCAAATGACGCCACGTGACTAATATTCCATAGTCAATGACTATGGAAGATAGATAGATAGATATCATAAGGTTTTTTATTCTCAAATGAAACTCAATTGTCTACATAAATAAAATATTTATATAAACAATATACAAAAAGTTATATGTTGTTTATATAAATATTTTAGATATAATTATAATTATATTATATAACTAGCATCTGTCGCTAGTTATATATATATATATATATATATATATATATATATATATATATATATATAATTATATATATATGTCGCAGAACGGCCTCGTTCTCACGACATCTTCTTTAGTTATTGCAGGTTTAGTGGGCGTCATCAGGATAAAATGCGAGCATAAAACACAATAGCCACGGTTTATACACTTTTAATTTAGATTTGATCAACATTATGACATAGTTTAGACCGAGCAGCGGGTTCAGGGCACCCGCTCATACTTCTAACTTAACACTTTCTTTAAAACACTCCATGGTCCAACTCGACCTGTAGCCACCAACCAAATGTGTCACAAAAACTCCTCAGTCTACCCAAGTAGATATTACTCAAAGTATAGAGGGCACTGACCCCGCTCTGCCATATGCTCTGCTCTGATTAGTCGTTTATTAAATTACAATATTCATAACTTTTATTAGGTTAGAACGATCTTGAAGTTATAGAAACATTAACAAATCTAATTAAATTACATTAAGAATTTTAGAAGTGATTATAATGTAAACAAATGATATTGTGCGTTATACATCCAGTCAACAATACATCGTCATATCGTCATAGTCATAGCTTCCCTCCGACACGGCCTTCCTGACGTATTACACGCCCTCGTGTAATAGGCCGCCCATTATGGATTATCTGCAAAAAGAAAGAGATATTATAGTTCGGCCACTCTTGACCAAGGACATCGTGTACATTTTATCTTCTGCGCAACAACTTCATTCTGGATTTTTTTCTGAGATCCGAGTCCTAACAGACTCCAGACTACACACCAAATCAAGTCAGCAGTATTGAAACTGCCACCTCGTCGCCATCTAGCTACGTATTTTGAGTCAAATGTCAAAACACAAATCAAAACATCAAACAAAAATATCTCCAAATAATACCCAGCTTCTCATTCTATCGATACCACTTTTCAATCACTTTTCTACCTCGCCTCTCGTTCCACTGATTTTACTTTTCAATGGCCACCCCGCTTTTTATTCTACTGATTCTATTTTGCAACGGCCACGGCACCCATTAAAAACCTAAAACAACCCAGATGGCCACCTCGCATTTTATTTCACTGGCCACCTCGCCTCTATTTCACTGGCCACCTCGCCTCTATTTCACTGGCCACCTCGCCTCTATTTCACTGGCCACCTCGCCTCTATTTCACTGGCCACCTCGCCTCTGTTTCACTTTGTAATTGGCCACCGCGCCCGCTACAAAGCTTAAATAAACCCAAACAAGCACTCTGCTACCCCTGAGCACTAATGACTACTTCAACATCCAAGTCAAAATAAACTTTCAAAATTTCCAACGACTATTATTTCAATAATAATATCACAAATTCAAAATCTTTGACTATCAGACTAAAATCTTTCACTCTATATGTACCTCTAAATTTAAAAACTACCTATTATAATAGTCAACTGCATTTACCACGTTTAATAATTATTGAAATTCCATTATTTTAACTTCAAACAAAAACCATGTGAACTCATCAGTCATCCAATTCGCTAACAACACTTCTCAATCAGTCAAACAAACCAATACATCTAAATGAGTGGATGTACTCTCAACCAACCCCCGCTGAGCGTGGCTCGGATGACACTTTTTGACCAGAATATACAATCAGAGTAACCAAGGTTATCACTCTACGGGCTCCAGGGTCGACAACTTATGAAAACTCATAATAATAGAGGAACAAACAAACTCAAAATAATTTTCCAATTTACAATGCGTTCAATAACTAGGGTATTCACCCTAATTCGAATTTGAAACTATCATAAAAATAATCTTAAATAAAAAATCAACTTACCAAAGTGTCTACTAACGTAAATACCCCCTGAGTACCTTATAGTGGCTTTCAAACTTCTTCATAGCCACACTTTCTTCACGGTAAAATTATTATCATCTGAATCTAAAATGTCTTTCATATAACGCCTGTAAACTTACTTTTACAAGAAAGATAACATAGCGTAGCAATAATGTGTCATAACCACTTTCCACTATACGTTATCTAAGTAAAAAAAAACTCAAAAACTAGATCCGATTTTCACATAAAAATTATTGGAAGGTAAACTTGAAAAGACAATGAATTTCATGCACATCGTTTATAACATACAGTAGTTTTTTTATCTTAATCAGAAAACCAAGGAAAACGTCGCATAGGAATAATATGTCAAAGGCAACTTTCTACCATACATCATCCAAGTAAAATAATTTAAAAAACTAGACCCGATTTTCACATTATAAAAACTCTTGGAAGGTAGACTTGAAAAGACAATGAATACACGCACATCGTTTATAACGAACACAAATTTCTTGTAAGTAACCAACTCCCAAAAATAATGATGAAAAAGTAAACTACCTACGTAATTTGTTAGTTTTCCATTTTTTGGCAACCATATCGTAATTTTTCGTACACGAAAAATATCACTCAAATATGAGGGTAGTAAAATTGTCTACCACAAACGATGAACTATAATTTTTTTACATTAAAATTCTTAATTTTCAGAATTCACACTAAAATAATAATTAAAAATTACCATACCTCCTGTGCCAGGTAGAATAGGCACGTAATTTTTATCTTACCCTGCACGATCAATAAAATTGCACTTCCACTCGCTGTACTAACGTGAATTTGAACCATGCCGGCACATAGTAAGCCCAACGGTGACCAAACCATGCATAGGCCGACACACCGCCGCTCCACAGGCACATTCAGGACGTCACCACTACGTCGCCGCTATTGCCGCCGATGGCCCCGACATGTCAATCGTCCTCAAATGCTTTTGCTTCCACTGTGGGCATCCTTCAATCCACCAGCACGCCTTCTTATACTGGCAAGGCTTCGCAGTCATTGCTTTTATTGTGGACACAGGCTGAGATCCCACTTCTGATGTCGCAGAACGGCCTCGTTCTCACGACATCTTCTTTAGTTATTGCAGGTTTAGTGGGCGTCATCAGGATAAAATGCGAGCATAAAACACAATAGCCACGGTTTATACACTTTTAATTTAGATTTGATCAACATTATGACAATGTTTAGACCGAGCAGCGGGTTCAGGGCACCCGCTCATACTTCTAACTTAACACTTTCTTTAAAACACTCCATGGTCCAACTCGACCTGTAGCCACCAACCAAATGTGTCACAAAAACTCCTCAGTCTACCCAAGTAGATATTACTCAAAGTATAGAGGGCGCTGACCCCGCTCTGCCATATGCTCTGCTCTGATTGGTCGTTTATTAAATTACAATATTCATAACTTTTATTAGGTTAGAACGATCTTGAAGTTATAGAAACATTAACAAATCTAATTAAATTACATTAAGAATTTTAGAAGTGATTATAATGTAAACAAATGATATTGTGCGTTATACATCCAGTCAACAATACATCGTCATATCGTCATAGTCATAGCTTCCCTCCGACATATATATATATATATATATATATAGATAGATAGATAGATAGATAACACTTTATTGTATTTATATAGTTATGTACAAAGGGCGGTCTTATCGCTAAAAAGCGATCTCTTCCAGACAACCCCAGGAAGGAATTGAGATGATAATGGCGATGGTGGTATACGTAACATATAGTACGAACTACTTACATTTTAATAATAAATACATAAATGATATATATACATATATGAAGAAATTTTATATATTACATAGATATATACTTAATATACATACCATACAAATACATATCTACAAAATATATAAATGAATTTAAATATCATATTCCAACGACAGGTATACTACCTTTTTGATCATAGTTTTAAATATCGCTAGCGATTTAGCTTGTCTGATTGTAACAGGAAGCGTGTTCCAGAGCTGTATAGCCTTAACAGTAAAAGAATTGTTATAAAAAGTTGAGTTATGCGCAGGAGTGTTCAATTTAAGTTTAGTAGAAGGGCGTAAATTATGAGAGCATGAAAGAAATTCAAAATTTTGTTTAAGGTAATCAGGAGTACTAGGGACAAATAAAATACTATAGAGAAAAGCAAGGATGTGAGTATTCCGGCGAAATCGAATTGGCAACCACTTGAGTTTTTTTCGGAATTCAGAGACATGGTCATATTTGCGTAGTCCAAATATGAACCTTATGCAAAAATTTTGGAGGCGCTCAAGTTTATTAAGTTGTTCTTGGGTTAAATTTAGATAGCTGGCGTCAGCATAATCAAGAATAGGAAGTAATAAGGATTCTGCTAGCTTAATTTTGGTGGTAGTGGGTAAGAAATTGCTCAACCTTCTAAGGGATTTGGATGAGAGGTAAAGCCGTCGGCTTAGTTCGGTGATATGAGGTCGCCAAGACAGCTCACTGTCAAATATAATTCCAAGGTTTTTTACCTTATCACTAAAAGGAATGATTGTCCCGTCAAACATCACACTAGGTATGGTACTCCAGTCGACCTTGTTAAGCATCCGTGAGCTACCGATGATGATGACTTGCGTTTTTTCTGGGTTGACATAAAGCCCAAATGACTTGCCCCACTGCAGAATGCGTTCAAAATCTAGGTTTATGTTTGAAACTGCTTTGTCTAAGGTGGCAACAGGGGATTGTGTATAAATTTGTAAATCGTCTGCATAGAGGTGATAGGTTGAAGTGAGTTGATCATATATATATATATATATATATATATATATATATAACTAGCGACAGATGTTGCGATTCTAGTGCCTCCTACCGGGTCTAATTGTGAATTTAAACCATATGGGGACCTCACTCAAACAAACAAAAGTTTTCATCACAATAGGTAAAGTTGCTCTCAAGTCATTAGCGTACATACATTTCTACGATTCATTTTTATTCATACAGCTTTCTCTGAAAGATAATTTTATAAACTATTGACATTTATGCATAAGATTTGAAATTTGAAGTTTAAATAAATATGTAAAAAAACACAAAATCGACTTCTTCCAAACTATTATACAATTAAATTAAAAGTCGCTACCAAGAAATATACATTTATATTTTACTTGGCACCGGCTTTTAAATTATATACATTAAACACCAAATCATTAAATCGTTTTAGAAAACATTTATTTTATTTATCTGTAAATTGTTTTTGTGGTTTTGTTGATGATGGTTTTATATTTTTTAAATTTATTTACAAAATAATAATCATTTACTTTCGATATTGAAGATGAGTATAGGATATTCCATATATCAGTAAATATAATATAATTTGATACTAGTCGCGGATTCAAAGTTTATTTAAGCGAAATAGCATGAAAACCTTTATTATAATTGCAAGTCTTCAATAGTAGAACAGTCAATTTAAATTTCAACACAAGTTTCCTTCCGCAGGTATAACAAGAACTTAGGAAGCCTATTAAAAAGCTATAATGTGCTACTGATAGCCGTGTTGCAGAAGCAAAACTTAGGCTATTAACCAGTTAAATAGAGTAGCAATTACCATTATAACGATCTGCGGGTGTTCTGTGGGAGACCACACTTTGTAGCATAATCGGGTTAGCAGCAGATCGTGTTTTCACTTGCGGCCTTAAGCCAATTGAGCCGATTCAGAAATACAAAGGTTTTAAGTGTTTGTTCTAGAATAAGAGCTTGTGTACATATAATTTAATATTTAATACTCGACTATTGATATAATAATTATATATTATACTACGACAGATTGTTTTGAAGTTATAAACTACATATATACCGGTCTCAATCAAAGAGCTTAAGAAATTAAAGGGCAAGTATTTTTAGTCCATTAATGAATTAAATAACTTTTATATTTTAATTATTCTCATAACAACATGCAGAAGGACAATATTAATCGTGATTACTACCATTCCAAGATTACTATTTTAAGTTATAGTGTTTGTTATTGTTTACTTTTGTATGTATAGCATTTATATTTATTATTTATATAAATTAAATATATATTAAAATGAAAAAACTTGAGAGGTGTCAAGGGACACCCGGATGGAACGAAGTTAGTTATAATGAGAGTCTTTATTATTATTATTGTCTGTTTAAAATCTCTATTTACCTAACTCCATCAGCAATATCCGGAACTTGTGCAGAAACACTGTCAGGATTCATTATTGTTATTATTATTTATTATATACAAAAAACCTGTATACACTCAACAAAAATAATCGTTGCGACACCACACTGTTCAATGCGAAATAGAAAGACGAAACGAAAATAACTGGCTTGCTTTCTATGAGAGAGAGAGAGAGACAGACAGAGAAACACGCGCACGCCGCACGGCTTACAACTATAGCAAAAAGTGTCGTTACAACTTTTGATCTTAATTTTTGCCGTCTAGCCCCCTTTCGCAACGCGCGATAAGGAACTTCGTTCCAATACCGTGCATGTATGAATGTATACATACATACGTATATAATATTGTATTCTAGTAGGTATGTATTATATTGTATTCAATTCGTTTGTATATTACTTTTGGCAATATTTTTATATTCTATTCTATTTGAGATGAAAGGACAGTATGCTCGGCGGAAACGAATATATCACATCCTTAATCTTGATTTAAAATCCCTTCACGATGTTACCTGCACTGTGAGGACATAGCTATAGTAAACAAAACTTGTGTCCTTTTTGGAAATGTTAAATGTTTAATGAAATATGTTTTTAGATTTGACACAGGCAATCCTTTATTTTATGTGGTCAATTAAAATTTGGCTCATTCTTGTGTCATGAGGTTTCCGGTTTGCACATGGTACCTATTTACTTATAAATTATTTTGAAGCTTGAATGTTTATGCATATATGATAATGGCTAGATACACAAACGGTGGAAAAGTAAGTTAGAAGAAGAAAAAACAAACCCCAAAAAGTTACGCCAGTATATTTAAATGGTAAATAGGGCAGACTACGGAAACAATTTGTAAGAACTTTTCGTAATTCAATCCTGCTTTGCTGTTGCTTCTACCAACTGTTAAGCTATTGATTTATTCATATTAAACCTGATAAATACTCGAACAGAAAAGCAATTGGCTATATAAATTGATCTGTTCTTTGTTGGCACTCAATTGCATAACGTATTTCGCAGTACATTCTTCTATATCTACATACCAAATGAAATGTAACAAACTTAATCATGTTAAATTAATGTTTGCTATTTTTACTGCTTTATCGTTTTATTCTGCATCTGAAGTTCATGAACATCGGCTTCACAATCACGTGAATATGGAAAAGATCCAAGTATTCGATAACACATACACAATAAGAAAACTTAAGTGAACAAAACTTTGCCATTAATAGAGTTAGAGTGTAGTTTGCTCGATATCTCTGTACTCTGTAGCTACAGTGTAGTATACTAGATATACAGCTGATTTTTTGAGGGCCAATTCCTAAAATATACAAAATATCTAAATACACCCAAAGGAGTCTCGAGGCCGATTTTGATAATGGATAAAGGTGGTTTTTTTTTAATAATTAGCCGATAAGATTCCTGGTAAGAGTAATAGATTTTTCAAAAATCCAATGATACCATATTTCATATGCGTTATTATCGGACCTGATGCATAACAGATAGACCAGATGGTTATGGGCAATCGACGTACAACAATGTCAAACCTCTTAAAAGCGAGAATGGGAGTAGTCCAGGGATCATCTGTGTCAAATATTTTATTTTCACTACTGCTTAATGATTTGTCGGACTCTATTACGGGAGCTGAAATATTTATGTACGCTGATGAAGTGACTGCTATTGTGGCTGCCTTTTCAGTCGATACTTTAGAAGAAAAAATTAACAATACAGCAACACAGCTGTCAGATTGGTTCCAGACAAATGGCCTAGCCCAAGTTTTTGAAAACACGTTTTATACATTTCTGGCTCTCAGGAAGTGCGTCTAGACCGTTGTCTGTTAGCGTTGGCAACATCATGAGCAAGAGCATCATGGATAAACCACATTGACGGACTCTGCTCTAAACTAGGAAGAGCGTGTTATACATTGAGTAGGGTTGCACGTGTAGTGTCGATGGATGTCGTTCGGGCATATTACTTCGATACTGTCCACTCGCTACTACAGTAAGGCACGGTGCTGTGAGCGCGCACTGCCACCTGCGAACCTACATTCCACATACAATGAAGGCCTGTACGCGCAATAGTGCGTGTGCGTAGATACGAGTCAGCAAGATCGCTTTTTAAAAACTGTATACTCACTCTAACCAGTACACTTATATACCAAGTTGCAGTGAATATGCGATTGAACGTTCATATCTATGCCAAGCATAGTGACGTGCATAAGAACTTAACTCGGCATAGGAATGAAATGAAATATATAAAACACAATCTTGGGAAATCGGGGAGATTGACGCATGTCATGGAACCGTTAATATACAATAAACTACCTAAAATGATAATGGAGGCACCATCTGTAGGTTCATTTAAAATACGACTCAGAAAACGGTTAGTCGAGCACACCTTTTATAGCCATGAAGAGTTTATTACCTATGATATGACTTAATTTTAATTTTATTTGTGACTATAATTATTATAGTATAGAAATTGACGTGCAACTTTGTTATTTGTAAAAGATTTCTGATTTCGGGGAACATAGATAAAATGGTTAGACGCTGATTCACCACTGCCTGGATGGGACCCTAAAATATGCCGTACAAGATTGGCTAGGGGCAACATGGCTAAGAAGTGTGGAGAGGTAGGCTGTAGCTTCACCGAAGCTTTTTCCAACATGACGCCATTTATCACTTCCACCCCTGGAGCTTGAATTTTAGCTCCAGTGATCTCCATTCCGTACCGGTGGTTAAGGAAAGCACGGAGGCGCGGGCCTTGCCATAGCCTCCCGGAGTCGGGTACGAGGTGACACTATTCATCGAAGGCTTCACCACAATCCCTGCAGGTTCATCGTGAACAGGTGAACGTTATTATTATGTTGAATAGATGATATAATAGGCCTCTTGCAATTACTAATCCGATCATTCGTGATCAATTTACCGAAATTGAATTAATTCGATTGAGCAAGAACAAAAATAAATCGGTATAGTCTGAACAAATATGAACGGTATTCGATTGTAGATTGAAATGAAGGCAATTTAAATTATACATCAAATGGTATTTATTCTCCCTAGACAAAGCACTTTGTGTGAGGTTTAAATTACACTAGACTTTAAGCTAGTATTTATAACTGTAAATTTTAATTTTAAACTGTAAGAACTGTTAGGGCGCGTTCCCACTTTGTCGTGACGACAGATAATCGTGTAGCTTTAAGTGTCGTAGCTTATATGTTTAAATGGAGGTGTTCACATATAGAACGACACGACTTACTGTCGTCTACGACATTTTTCGCAGTGACGACAGATTATCCTGACAGTGGGAACGGCTAGCACGACAGTCGTAAAACGATAAAAAATCATTACGACTAAATCGTGACGGCAAATCTATCGTAGCAACGATAAATTATCGTCTCGTCGCTTACACGTGTTTTCCCTTCCCCTTCGCTAATGATGTGTAAACGACAAAGCGCCTGCCGTGGAACGATAAAATGTCGTCGCGGTCCAATGGGAACAGCTAGATACGATAGTTACTAAATGATAAAAAAAATTGATGACAAACAAACGTTATAATGGGAACAGCTAGAGACAACAGTCGTCCAACAATAAATTAATCGTTACGACATAGTGGAAACGCGCCCTTACTACAATAGCTTAAAGGACGATTAACTAGTGGAGTAATTAAAATTCATTGTTTAATTTATAACAGGAAAAATCAATTTAATTTCAGCTATTCTGATATAAGAAACCTTATCCATTGACTTTGGTGACTTAGGCTCAGTATTCTAATTCATTCTTCTTATAGTTTAAAGAATTATATTGTAAGTAGAATACAATATAAATTTTCTTCATTACAATAGTTTATAATTTATATATAATTGGATATATTACGATTACAAATTATTATTAGTGATTTTTAATGACAAAGAATGGCCAATGACTATGCCTTTTGAATCAAAACTCTATCTCTTCCATTTCTCTTCACTATGGAATACTAACCTTAATAACAATAGTACCATTACTTTCTGTTTGTCCCATATTCGTTCATTTAAGTGTGTCTGATATTTCAATTTACATTTTCTTCTTAATTAGACTCCGTGTAAGCTAATTAAGCAACTATTAAATGGGTATACTTAAAACGAAGCTGCTTTAAAGGTTAATAAGTCGTTAATTATTGTAAGGGTGAAAGTGTTTCAACGACAATTATATTCATAACTAGCTGTTACCTACGTCTTCGACTGCGTGGAACTTAATTTTATTTGCCTTTTAATTTCTTTTTCTAAAATAAAATAAGTTTAAGTTACTCCTTATAACATCAGCTATTTGCCAGTAAAAGTCCCGTCAAAATCGGTCCAGCCGTTTCAGAGATTAACCGGAACAAACAGACACACTACAAAATTATGACAATAGAGTTTTCCTAAGTACCGTATATACTTTCATGTGCATTTAGTATAAAGCTTTATTTTGACAGTACAAACTCTTTTTCTAAAATAAAATAAGTTTAAGTTACTCCTTATAACATCAGCTATTTGCCAGTAAAAGTCCCGTCAAAATCGGTCCAGCCGTTTCAGAGATTAACCGGAACAAACAGACACACTACAAAATTATGACAATAGAGTTTTCCTAAGTACCGTATATACTTTCATGTGCATTTAGTATAAAGCTTTATTTTGACAGTACAAACAGACTTAAATTTTATTTATTTGTGTAGATAAACTAGTTGCGCCCATGACCTCGATCCTGTGGTGCTAATGCTTATGTATATTCATATGTAGGGGAGACCGGGGCATTTGACTAAATATCAGTTAAAACAATTAAAAGTGTATAGTATTTTCATGTTTTATTTCATTTCATAAGATTCCCGGTATGGAAATTTTATGAGGAGTGAAATAATAATAATAGGAACAAGTGTTAATTCAATGTGTTACTTTTTTTTAAATCACTTCTTTATTACGGCGAAAACACAAAACAATAAAAGGCGAGGCCGTTTTTGAGTTTCAATGAAACTAACAAACAACAATTGTTTCATTATTCATTCAATTATTGTGCATTCAACCACATTTGCATCATGCACATTTTTTATTGTGGTCGTGTATACTATATATCTGATTGATACACTATTAAACTTTGGAAAAAACAGTAAACAGTTTGAAACCAATATACCTGTAGGTATATAATTACTTCAGGGTATTCTTTTTCAATTATTTTCTCCTTCTCCCGAATGACTCGTGTATTTCCCTCCGTTAAAAAACGGTTTCTTGCGACTTAAATTTGCTGCTGCAAGCTGTTAAATTTATCCCTACACCCGGTTCCCCCAACCCTACAAGATATCGAAATGGAACATAAAGGAAAATTTAACAATAAAATTGTTTTAAATACTTCATTAACATCCATTTCCGTACTCATACTATGATTATGATATTACTATAGATACTATGTTTTTTTTTATACGATGCTTATTACAGATATACATTTCGATTGTAGGTGTTGGTGCAGATATTTAACAATTTAGGCCTAAGCAAAAATTGAAATTGTTTTAATACTATTCAAGCAAGTTAATCTTTGATTGCAAACAAGTAGTCTTCTATCTCACTAATAAAACCTAGAAAAATATTACTCTTTGTCGTGTGTAAATGTAAAATTGAGTTCTAACAGTCTTGACGAAACTGATACGCTTTATTAAGTGACGTCAGGTAAATATATTATTCAGAATTCGATACACTAACTCTTTTAAAGATAGTTGGATAGATAACACTTTTTTGCTTACCAAAATAAACTATTACAAAAACTAATTATTACAATACTTTTGAATGCTAATAGACACATATCTTTGTAAGGAGCAATTAAGAATACCAAAGCGCGTAATAACTCACGTTTCGATTGTCTCATTTGCATATTCAGTGTTTAAATGTAGTCGTAACCTTCAACTTTATTCATGACTCAAAAATTAACTTACAATATTTTTATATGAACTAGCTGGTTGCGGTAGATATAAACACAGAGCAAGATCAATATGAATACTTCTCTGATGGTCGGTTCCTGTGTCTTACCAACTGTTTATTTACCTTATTATCCGTTGAAATTTGCTAAACTGTACACGTGTAAGGTTTAATTAAATATGTATATGTGTATGTATAATGTTAAATTTAAAATTTTGTTAGGTATAATGAAAGAATAGTTATTTTAAGTCAAATGTTTATTGATCTGTTGCATTGGATAAGAAGGTTAATTAGTAAATACGATACAGATATGTATATATACTAATGGTTTTGGTGGCCTTTGTAACAGGTATTTGTAACAAGTTGATGGACATTTTAGATTGCGAAAATTTAATTGACGGTACTTTCAAGTAATGTATAGTATTTACGCGGAGAGTGAGGTGAGGCAGACACAGTTGTTCTATCATTCGCCAGGCGCTACGATCTTCAGTAAACTGAGTTAGTCATGTATTTATATATTTAAATACATGACTAACTAACTAACTATAATATTTATATAAAGATTTTGAAATGTGAGTTGTTGAAGTTGTGATTAACAGGGTGACTATAAGGCGATATTGGTGGTCACTATGCAGGTTGGGCCCATATTCTTTATGTCATCGCCAAAATTGCTATCAAATAATTAAATACAGGTATTATCTCTATTGTTTCTGAGGTTAACATACACGTGTTTATTGATTTATTATACGAAGTTTCGATGTCGCTTACAATTGTATGATATAGCAACTGATTATACGTATACAATGCGCATTAGAGCCTCGATTTTAATGCCATTAATAATCTATCTATGCTATAATTAATCTGTAAATAATTCAAGTTTGTACATTGCGTTTAATAATGTGAAAAATTTAGGGGAGCAAATTCGGACTAGCAGACTCCAAAAACTTTTAGAATGTTTATCTGTCTGTCTGCACTGTTAGAGCATGACGTAAAAACTACTTATATCACGAGGGGTAACTTAGAATACTTAATATCCTGACAAATGACGTCGTTTCCGCGGGATAGATGAAAATATCGAAAAATTTGGCGCTGCGATGAAAACTACAGAACGTATATGAACGAATCTCGACAGAGAGATGGTTTATATCCCGAATCAACACTTAGGCTACTTTTTATCTCAATAAATGACATATTTTCAATAGAATACTATGCAATCGCATTTTTCAATTTACTAACAAATACTTATGTTGTCATAATCAATATGTCTTTCGTTGTATGACTTGAAATCAGGTTGACTTCGACTCGCATAAAGAAAACATAAAGGTTTTGTTGGGCAGTTGTATAGACTATATGGACTTGGTTTCTTTGTTATTATTATTATATTAAGTAAAATAAATAAATTTAAAGATGGCGGCAAAAGATTACTTTCAGCTTAGAAAGTAACTAGGTAGTATTACTTTAATGTAGCATTCAGATGTTGTAATCGTCTGAAGTATGTAGGCCTAATACCGTATTATTGCCTAAGTAATATTTACCAAATAATTAATGGCCTAACAGTTCACCCATTCTGACTTGCGGATATAAATTTCATCGTAAGGTACAGTAGTAGGACGTTTGTTATGCATACAGTTTGTTTATCCAAGGGTTCATAATGCTGATAATAATAGTCTGTAATCGACAGGGGAATTTTAATTATAATGTCTTGTATCATAAAACCAAATGTCACAATTTGTAAAACAAATTTTACTATGTATTTGTATACGTACTATTGATATTGTTGCGAGCGATGATAGAACGATCTAGTTGGTTTAAGAAGTTTCAGAAAAACGTAGAAGATTCTCGAAGAAAAAGACAAGTACATATATATTTTAGAAAGGGATTGGTGATGAACAAATTTAATAACGAAATGAAGATCAAAATTATGGGTTCCCCCATATGGTACCCCGCTCGCACACGTAGCCATATGTAGTACAATGTATAGGTATTTATAAACAACTAAGAGAAAAGTGTCTATAGAAACTCGAATATTCACATCACATATAAAAGGGGACCCGTGGAAAGCCTCGATGAAGTTATAATTATGCAACAAAATCTTAATATAAAACCAATTGTGCCAGTTTAAATTTAATAACGACGTTTATCATAAGTACTTATTGATAGTATAGTGTAGCAATGTAGAATTTATCATTTATCAATATTACACCTACTCGTATTTCGAAATAAAACTTCACAACTAAATATTAATACCTATGATTTTGTAGGGGGTTTTCCTACATAATTTGGTCCTTCGAGCCGGATCAAATATGTAGGGGGTTTTCCTACATACAGGGTGGCGCAATAGAACGTGCATATTGCATCATCTTTTTTCGCGGGGTAGAAAGTGCGCGGGCGGGGGGAGCCTGCATCGTTGGGTAGGCGGGCTCATGGAGTTTTGGTCACTATGAGTCACTTCGACGGGAAGCGTCGCGCATTTTGCGTGCGCGCATCTTACGAGAACTCTCGTTCATACATCGTTACTAGGCGTTTATATTGATCTGAATATGGACTACGGCAAATTAGTGAAGCTCCGAGTGCTAATTTAATTAAAATATGGGTACAGCGTTTTGAAGAGACTGGTTCAACGTTTAAACCACAAGCAAAAGGTCGTCCAAGAACATCTAGGACCGACGACAATATTGAGAGAGTTATGCAGTCTGTACGAGGAGATCCACAAATGTCTACTCGCAAGAGATCGTCTGTCTTACACTTATCGCGACGAAGTTTGCAACGAATTTTAAACTTGGATCTTAAACTGTATCCTTACAAGCTGCAGTTAACACAAGAATTGAAAGAGTCTGACTTCGGAGCAAGGCTCGCATTTGCTAATGAAATGCTTAATCGATTTTCCAATTTTGACAATATCCTTTTGGAATGGAAGAAATGGAAGGTTTTTTGGCTCCAGAGCTTGAAAATTCAAGAATAGTGAATTCTAGGACTTGGTTTCAACAAGACGGAGCTACCTGTCACACATCAAATGACTCCATGGCGGTTGTGAAACAGATGTTCCCTGGCAGACTGATTTCGAAAAGAGGTGATATCCCATGGCCCCCACGTAGTCCAGACGTGACGCCTCCTGACTTTTTTTGTAGTGATACCTCAAGAACAAAGTCTACAGCAATAATCCGAAAAACATCGATCAGCTCAAGGAGAATATCCGTGGTGAAATGGCAGCAATTACACCAGCATTACTGAAGAAAGTTTTCAATAACTTCCGTTTGCGATTAGAGGAGTGTCGTCGTAGAGAGGGTCATCATTTAGACGATGTTATTTTAAAAAAATAAACTTCAGTTATTTCTTAATAATACCTCAGTTTTATTTTAACTATACCTTTTGTATTTATTTTTTAATCAATATTTTAAATATGCACGTTCTATTGCGCCACCCTGTAGAATGATAATGATAGAGGTCTGTAGATGTAATTGTTCATTGCTTAAATTATGATAATGGAATGATGGTGCTAATGATTATGCTTAGATCAATGGATGTTTTGCCGACTGACCGAGTACGGTACTAAACGAGTACTGATTTGAATATGTCAAAATGCACGTGTCGGCGTAAACCGCTGACACGGCAATGTACGGCTGTTGCTAGCCCGCACAGATTTCTTATCAAAAATCTGGACCAACTTAATTTAAAACAATTACAGATTGCCCTGATGACGTGTTGTTAGTGTATTGTGACCGTAGCGCTAAAAACACGACCGCAGCGCTAGTTATTTTGACTTATTCGCCTACCTTACGTTCTCACAGTATCTCGCTATACTCGGACTCGTGATAGAAGCTAGTTTTAAGAGTTTCATTTTAATTTGTTCAGTTCTTTTCACTTGATGCGCGAAATAACAGTTTAAATAAAAAAATAAATAAAAAAATACGCTTTTATAGAAAATCCAATAAAAAAAAACTTCGTTTAAAAAAACGGACTTCAAAAACTAAAAAGTATAAAATAACTTATTTCTAAAGCTATTTTTAATTATAATATCTTATTTTTAATATATATTATCTTAAACATCTTTAAGTCGGTGCTTAGTAATTTTCAAAATAAAGTAATTTTTATGTTTTACTTTGCACCGACTTCAAGATGTTTAAGATAATATATATTAAAAATAAGATATTATAATTAAAAATAGCTTTAGAAATAAGTTATTTTATACATTTTAGTTTTTGAAGTCGGTTGTTTTAAACGAAGTTTTTTTTTATTTGTTACTTTTTAGTGTCTAGCTATGGGTAGGCCTACGAAAGGTGCCGCGCGCCTTAAAAAATATAGGTCCCAAGAAACGGGAACAAAACAATGATCGTAAAATGAATACTACTGGGCCAAACTATGTTAAATTTTTACGGAACTAAATGGCAACTATTCCACATTAAACTAAAAAAAAACACGTAAATTGGATCATAAATCTCTGAGTAATTTGTGTACATATGGAACGGAATGAATTTTTTTTAATAAATAATGATCATAAAATGAAAACTACTGGGCCATAGTATGTTTATTGTTTTGGAGACCAAATGACAACTATTCCGCATCGAACTAAAAAAGAGTCACGTAAATCGGATCATAAATCTCAGAGTAATTGGTGTACATATGGAACGGAATGATTTTTTTTTCATAAAATATGTTCATAAAATGAAAACTATTGGGCCAAAGTATGCAAAATTTTTAAGGCACTAAATGGCAACTAATCCGCGTCGAACTGAAAAAGAATCACGTAAATCGGATCATAAATCTCAGAGTAATCGGTGTACATACATAAAAAAAACATACCGGCCAAATTGAGAACCTCCTCCTTTTGGGAAGTCGATTAAAAATAGAAAATAAGTAAGAAAAAATGATTTTATTGTAAAAAGAGCGTGGGGTAAATGGTATAAATAGTTATAAATATTTTATGAACAGATATAAGTAGAAGGGTTACTTTGATACGAGTAATATCCTGAAAAGCACCCCACGTTTTTTTTTTACAATAAAATAATTTTTTCTTACACTATTTTTAATTCAAATTTATTAAAAATTAATTTCTATTTTTTACTTGGATTTTCTATAAAAGCGTATTTTTTTAGTTTTTTTTAAAACTATTATTTATTTTATATTTCATTTTTTAGTGATTATTTAATTATTTAATTCTTTTCTCCGTGGAAACTTTGAAAAAAGAATTAAATACACTCTTATGATAAAATGGAATGTTATGCAGAAATAAGCTTTTTCAAAAAGGTTTTTAAATACAAGCTTTTGAGATCCGTCATATCATGTAGCAGCAGAGTGCTAGCCAAGACAAGTAAAACGAGCCCAAACACGACGGGTCTATCTTGTTTAGTACAGGAGTTTCTATGGCCACCTTCCGAATGATGGATCATCAAATCAGCTCCATGGTACCATATTATTGCATTGTCACGCGATATACACATACGTGCAAAATTTCAGCTCAATCGGAAACCGGGAAGTCGATCAAATTTAACTTGAAAGATTCCGTAACATACTAACATACATACATACATACTAACATACGTGTGAAACTAATAAAGGCGTATTAATAAAAACCAATGGATAGACGAAAATTCTAAAATTTCCTTTCTTGCCTGCTGGCCCGAATTAGCACATTTTTATTTCTTTTTTTTATTGTAGGAGTTCAGCAGACAGGCAGACAGCCCACTTGATAGAAAGCGGTTACCATCGCCTATGGATATTTGCAACGCCAAAGGTACAACAAATGCGCTGCTGCTCTCTTAACGGGGACTGAAATCTGGTCACTAATGCCGGAACACAACTTAAGGTTGTTATGACGGCAAACTCAAGACCACAGGTGGTAGCTAGCTAGCCATCCAGTCGGGCAAATGCTCTACCACCTGGCTGTGGGTTGTTTTGTCGCCTCTTACGACAGGCCGCTCGGCCACAGGAAATTGTATTCCTTCTCCGTTCCTGCACGGATAAAACTCATTTAATTAATTTAGTTAATCTATTTATTGTTTTATTTATATTATTATTCATTTAATTAATTAAATTTTTATAAAGTCATTGCCATAACTCAACCTCCTACAAATGTATTAGATTAAAGATTAATATTAAGTTATATGAAACAGAAATACTAGGTGTGTCATGTACTCGTATACTATGATTCTATACTTAATCAAAGCTGACGTGAGATATTAATTAATTAGCTTACAAGACGTAATAATCTAAAAGCGATATAGCACAGTGAACTCAATTAAGTCTGGTTGATTCAACTACAATGCTTGTTAAAGGGCAAATGTAGAAGTTATTCAGTCATTGTATTTCGTTTAAAACTTGGAAGTTTACAAGAAGTTATGCTATTATGTACCTACACGTTCTATCTTTAATAGGTATACAAAAATACTCGTAGTTTATTAAAGAACTTATTAATTCCTGAGAACTTTTATTATTGATTACACATGGGATACTTATTTAATGAATTAACAACTCATGTTTAAAGCAATTAGAACATTTTACTGCGGAAATTAAGCAAAGACGACCTGGCGGCATCCTTATTTCCCATCTAATTTGCCGGTTTCCGTAAAACGTGTTTTCATTAGCGATTGTCTTATAATTTATCTACTATCTTCTTGTCTTCTTCATCTTATATATAAAAATGAATGTCAGTCTGTAAAAATCCCTTTGTAGAATCGTAAACTATACATTTGATCATGTGATGATCTTTAGCAAAGTTGTTGTGCATGAGCCAAAGAAGATTTCTGAATTGGTTCACAATTTGATCCAATGGCTGGCGCTGCAGTCGGCATATCGATTGAAGCTTTTTAGGGCAGGACGACGTTTGCCGGGACAGCTAGTTAATATTATAAACATCATGCCATGTCTGTACATTGAAGTTATAAAAAACCAACTAGAAGAGACTATATAAACGATGGAGAATACAGTGCAATTTTTTTTAGATCTTGTCTGTTTGTTCGGGATTCACATAATAAACTAATGGGCTGATTTCTATGCGGTCTTCGCTGATCGATAGCAAATTCTTAGACTTAATCTGCACTGCGTGTTATCCCGGAAATCCCGCGGGATTTTTTGTGGGAACGATTTCAAATGGCTAGGTTTAAAAAAATCAAATTCTAATGTGAGTATTCCAAATTTTATGTAATATAAACTGTGAGATACTTTTTCTTGGGAATCCCGCGGGAATTTTGTAGTTGTTCGGGTGCATAAAAGTTTACCTATTCCGACACAATGTTCACTAAAACGATTGCTTACATTTTTTTATGTGGTAATTTGTGTTCCGGGAATCCTGTGGGAATTTCAAGCCAAGCGTGTAAGAAGTCACGGACATATTTTAATTTATTTACCAAATTATTTAATGGGAACAATTATAATATTACATACAATTGAATATAATTTAAGAAAACTTAACATATTTGTATTGTATTCTATAGTCCCTCAAGACTATAAGTAGAATACTGAGCCCAGTTCACAGTCTTCTATGGGTAAGGTGCCCAGAAGGCTGGCTACCTTTTCTCGCTGGATCGCCATACTGATCCGTTAGCCGAGGTAATCACCAGCCCTATGATCACCTGAAGAGTCAACGCGTCGATTAATCTTAAATATAATTAACTATACAAACCGCGTGATAGTGGATAGTTTTTGAGAATGTAATTCTGGCAAGTACCCGACCACGTGCATTTCCGTGCAGAGATTGTGTATGAATTACAATCACGTCTAACAACAAATTAGACTGGACAATGAAGACATTAATCATGATCAATCAAAATCCTCATGGACGAGGATTCAATTTAACATCGACATTAATTAAATGCGCATCCATCACTAATGTACGAGTTTCTAACATGACCGTGTAGTGGTGGTAGCCAGAAGTCAAATGTGACCGGTTACAATGCCAAGATTAAATTAAAACAATCTTTACTTAATTGTGATTTTATTGATAAACAATGGTCAGATATGAAGATGTTATGGTGTAATAAATTAATTTTATTACATTTTTAAAGCGTAGATGTTGTAGTAATAAAAATTATAATTCGTCGTGGCATCATAACATTTAAGAGCTCAGTTGTTTTCAGTAGTAGATAATAAATAAAGTATACATATAATTATAATAATATAGGTATATTATGCACTTACAATTCAGAAAGTATTCATTCTTTATCAATATAAATAAATAAGCAGTCATAGTACAAATAATTTTAATACTATGACTACTTATTTCCCGCACTCTTACTTACTTATTTATAGTCCCGCAGATAGGGCGTTGCGGTTGTGCACCGGAATGTTAGAAAGATAAAATAATTTTAGAAAGATTCCTGAATTTAATATATAAAAACTAGTCCCGTGATGCGTTTTAATGAATTTTATGTATATTTGGTAGGTATGAGAATAGGTCATGAGGTGAGGACACCATAGGAGGGTGAAAAAACCCTCCTATGGTGTTTTTATGGCAGAACAACGTTTAACGGTTCAGTTAGTAGAATAATACAATAAAATAATATTTACATTAAACACTTATAAAACTGGGTTTGGCGTGGCAATATTTATATTTTTATTATTCTGACGTTTCGGCCACTTTTCAGTAGCCGTGATCAAGGAAGACATTGATTCAAATCTTGAAACATGTCAAAATGTTGAAATAAAAAAAACACCCACATTTCAATAGAGAATATTGTTGGCAAGTACCACCTGTTTGAGATCCGATTATTTAGTTTCATTTTTTTCCGCGGGATTTTCATAGTGACACGCACTCTAGGTACTACCCGTGCGCGTTAACATGGCACTCGGCCCGCCGCCGCGCGAGACCAGTAGCGTCAGCATAACTGTTATTGTTCTTCCATTTGAGTTTCGGAGTAATTTGTTTGACATCAGGTTCGAATAAATTACGTTTAAAGTACTTAATGCAAGAAACATTTTAATTTTATTTTAGTTCTTTGAATATCATCATTTATTTTGCGCTAAATAGTTTCTCTTATTATACTATACTATAACTACTTTACGATGCTTTAAACGTGACAGTACAAACTACCTATTTTGACACAATTTTATTGTTGCTTATATATATTTGTTTGTGAGTGGCGTGATTGAGTATTACGCCACAACGGCTAAAATCTAGATGAAATTTGGCACAGAGATAGAGAAATAAAACAAAAAAGTAATATTATACACATTTATTTATTTTAATAATTAATCGTCACCTAACTCTTCTATGCCAGACATAATAGAGCTGTCACTTTCGTCCTCCTTCTCAGTTTCGCTGTCAGAGCTTTCTTCACCTCCAAGTGAAATAATTAATTATATTGGTTTTACTTGTTGTTTTATGCGCATCAACGTTCTATTGGATATACAAGTAGCCGCACAAGTTCTATTTATTCGTTGATCCACCGGAATCATAAACTTTTTATTAACATTTTCATGTTCACGAGTTTCATGAGTACGTTTTGTAGGGTCCACAGGAATCACAAATTTGCTAACTTCTTTCTCGCGTTCAAAAAAGCCAATACCTTGAGTATAAGGGCTCTTTCTTTGCTATGTATAGTTTTTCCCACCATCTTCGTATAAAAATAAACACAACACTGAAGTAAACGTCCAAATTTAACTATTATTATAAAGAACTGTAGCGGATCTCCGACAGGGCTCTGTGTGGAAGCCTGTAGGAGGTGCTGGCGGGATATGCCGGTGGAAATAATACACCAGTCGCTCTTACGGTTCACGTCGTTTATTGCTACTGAGTTACAAATAACCATTGGCTATAATGAATGCGTAATCGGTATATTCGTATGTTAATTAAGTTTATACACTTTGACCTGCTGACTACTACTTTCAATACTCTCAATACACTCTGACTACATTTAATACACTTCATACACTGACTTGTTTCGGCAGATCACCGTCTACTTATACTAACAAATACATTAAAAAAACTAACATTTTGAGGAAGCTTCCCACGATATCTCCGGCTATAAACTAATAAATTGTTTCCTCACTGGATTTAAACAAAGCATGCAGTTATATTAAAAAACTGTTTTCTAAAATATGTACAATGTTAATGGCAGATGTCAGGATCATCTTTACATAGGATACAAAGGGCGTTATTTTAAACTATTACCGAAAATCTCGAAAACGTAAAACAATGAAGGACAATACGGGGGTCATCGTAAATTATTCCATATCCCAACATCTGCATTGCCTTCGTGGGAAACAACTTTCTAAAAACTATCTACAAACTATTTTGGCATCGTTAACAATTATAACAGAAACTCAACAAAAACCAATAACAAATAAAACATCCAAACGTAACAATAACAAAAACTCAAAAAAAATAGCATAACAAATAACGATGGTGCTAACGCTACCGGTCTCGCACGACGACGAGCCAAGTGCCATGTTAACTCGCATGGGTTATAGGTAGATACCTTATTTTCTTATAGACCTTGGAGGTGAGATAGTCTTTAATATATTTTGCATATCAGATGATCTTCTCGAATTTTTACCATATATATACAAAAATTAATCGACATTATCATATTCAATAATTTAATTTGTTTTGCTATTTTACAACACATCATATAGCAGCATGTAAAATAATTATACTTTCCTACCAAACATAAATTTCAAAGAAACAATTATTTTGATAAAATATGACTGTGACTTACATATACATTACTACATAGAAAGACAGGATATAAAATACAGGATATAAGATTCATTTTTCCGTTTTAACCAAAATGGCTAGCTAGCGACTCTAAAATTGATATAAAACAGACAGTTTACGCTAATTAATATTGCATTTATTTCTAAAGAATCTTATAATATGGGAGGCACTCGACGAAAGATGGTTTCAAAGGATCTCTCAGAGATTGTAATTAGCTTTAAATTTCAATTATAATATCACTTAAAAGTAATTATCATGAACTTTAAAATATTAATGTAAACCCATTTATTTAATTAAATGTTCAGAAAGATGTTATTGCGGTACAAGAATTTCATTAATTAAATGCTTAAAAGCTAACCGACCTTATTCAATTTTACTAAGACGTTATTGAAGTTGGAGTGGGTGGCGAAAATAATAAATAAAGACTAAACAAAAAATCGAAATAAATTTAAAACAAATATTACTTTTGCTACCACAAAATAACAACAAATAACAGAAATAAACAAACTTATTTTATTATTGTAACCTTATTACCATATTATTAGAATAGTTAAACAAAACTTTGATAAGTAAACAGATAAATAACTCTTCATTATGCACCAAAATTAACAATTATAAATAATATTTACAATCGTTTTTTGAGAACATAATAAGAACAAAGTTGGGTCAAAATGGGCAAAAATAGGTATATACCTAAGGCGGAAAATTTTTGGGGGCAAACAGCCATCTATCAGCGTTGACAGTCCAGTTGATATAACATTTTGTATGGAGGGTCTCAAAGAGACATTCAACTCCCTCATACCAAAATGGAGATGCAGAGTTGAACAGGAAGAAGATAAAAAAGACTGGAGAAGAACGCCCAGGCCATCGCTTTAAGCTCTCTTACCCACCTTACGTAACATTTTTAGTTTCCGTTCATATAATTGTATTATGTCAAAAATATTACAAAATTTAAATATAAAACAAATTAATCGAAAAACTCAGCTTTCAAGCTTTTGATTTGACAGTAGATCAATTGAACAAAACAACTTTGAACCCCTTTGACCTTAAATAAAAATACAAACAAAACGACCTGAGGACAATAAAATGTTGATAGCACAACAATAGTGATTTCCGTAGTAGTTAGCGGAAGTTGAACGGAACGCGATAACACGAAAAGGCTATTCATCTTCCGTAACGTTATGCAGAGGGGTCCCGATTCCACACCATCGTAAATAGCTTCCTTTAAAGGAGTAACCCAGTGAATTCCTGTTTGATTTATAAACCGGAAAAATACCCTTTAATTTATCGCGAACCTTTCCCCTTCAACTTTGACGCCTCTTAGTAAGTCCTCACTTAAAATAATAATACAGCTGAAATGATTGAGAAATTCACTGAACCCCTTAAATTTAAAGTTGTTCTATTAATTTACGTAAATATATTTTCTGGAGAAACGTTTTACAAAATTATGTCCACTGTAGGCCAAATCTTGGGTTTCGTAAAAAATGTTTATACCTTCTACACACATTGATCGGGAATGCTTTATAGACTTTGTCTTGTAGTATGTATATCAATTTTTAGTTTGAAAAATACCCTGTGCATCTCCACCTCCATCTATTTTGAGAAACCACAATCGAAAATAAATATATAGAAACTCAATTCAAATCACCAACCAATCAAACAATAACAAATCAACTATATTTTACCCGCGGCTTCAGTCAAGTTACAGTAGCTATTGACGATTAATTACAATTAAATACTCGTAACTATACTACAAGTGTTGGCACATCGGCCGACAGGAAGTTATTTTTCTATCTCTCGGAACAGTACTTTTTTCTGGATGAAAGGTATATCCTATGCCCATTTCTCTACCTCTGACAAATTACATGAGATACTCCATGACGGTCGGTGGAACAGTTGGTGTAAAAGCGTAGCTAACAAACCAATTCACATTTGGGTTTATCTATGATATCAAAAATTCTAAACATGGCCCAGTCTGTACATTAAATCTATTAAAACACACAACCGGAATAGACTATATAAACAATGAAGAATGTGATGCATTTTCTTTTAGATTTCTTGTCTGTTTGTTCGGGATTCACGTAAAAACTACTGAGCCAATTTCGATGCGATTTTCGTTGATCATCAGCAAATTCTTACACTTGAACTCTATGCTACTTTTTATCCTGGAAACCCCGCGGGAATTTTTCTGGGAATTATTTAAAATGGTCAGATAAAAAAATCTGATTCCAATAAGATTTTTAGTGATCGATAGAAAATTTAATGTAATAAAATGTGAGATATTTTTTATCCCGTGAATGCCACGAGAATTATTCTGGGAGCGGTATAGCGGTAGCGGCGACACAGTCTCCACCAAAACGATATCTTACATTCTATTTTTAAATGCTGCAATACTTTGTGTCTCGGGAATCCCACGAGAATTTCAAGTCAAGAGTGGACGAAGTCGCGGGCATATCCTGGTTTATAATAGTATTATGGATTTACAGGTTAGTGAGATTGGGCATCCTTAATGGCGACGACAAATCCAGTTTTATGGTATCTGTAATGATTATTTATTATGTAGGAAGCATAATGTTATTTGTATTTACAATGAAGTACGTCCGTCAATCGATTGCAGTTCTAATCATGCAAAATCATACAGGGATAGATGGTCCACAAAACGAAGGTTTCACTTGGCTTTAAAAGAAGAATACTAGGGAGTGACAATTACCCACTACATACTGTAAGCTCTCTAAAACTTCCAAGTTTCACAATTTTTCATGTCCCACTTTTGGTCGTTTTTGCAAGAATCAAAAGAAAAAAGCAAGAATTATACTTATACAAGAAACCATCGAGAACTTATCTGACTAGATATACCCTAAAGAACTAACTTTGCAACACAGCATTAATCAGGCGAAAAGTTTAATACATGTCTAATTTCCGCTGCCTTATTTCGGGGATAACGACGAACGGTCGCCATTTCGGTGCCAATTTGCATTATTAAGCACAGTTGCATTAATTATTATTATTATTTAAAAAAAAATATGATAAATCGTGTAACCAGTTTTGCAGAACTTTGCAAACTTCCCGGTCAGTATATACAAATGAATTTACTCTGCGTGATGCTTCCGAAATAATTGTAACCTATGTCAAAATGTTATGTATATTTTATACTAGCAGATACCCGCGACTCCATCTGCATTTCTTTTTATTAGTGGTGACATGATATTACTGTAATGATGAAACATGTATATCTCATCGAAGCTGCATCATTATGAATTGCACACGTTTAGCAAGCCTTAGTAGTCCTGAAATACTAAGCACGCTATCCAAGGACACATAGACAGATTAGGTTGAAGCTATAAGGATTATTAACTCTAGATATAGAACCTTAAAAACAAACTTAAACATATTATCCGAATATTATGTTAAAATTTGCTTTAACACAATGTTTGTTATGTTTATATACATGGTAATATTATAAGTTTACATAATGTAAACAGTGTAAATATTGATATGAATTTAATTAATAATTTATATTAATAGAGTCTAAATTTATATTTTACGACAGCCATTCGCTGTCGCAGATAGGAACAGTATCCCCCTTCATCTACTTCACGAATCCTCAACTCATCAGTGTCTTTGTTCTCAGACTCATCCGGGGTTCGACGCATCGGCCGCTGCACGCACCGAGCATCAAACTCACCCGCCTGACGGACAGCCTCCGCGTCAAGATCTACAGGCGCTTCATATCTTCTAAATACAATAATTATTTATATTATTATTTTTCCTTTTCAGTCCATACCAAACCACCGGCTACGCTGCGTCGAGCATCGACCGGTATGAAGACGTGCCCCTAGAGGTACGATCCCCGTCTCCAGGCCTGCTCCACAACGTCCTCCTAGTATTTATTTATTTATTTTTTAAGTTTAGTGTTATATAAAATCACTGTTATTGAGTTCAGGTCACCAAATCTCCCGGTTTATTTTTTATTAGGAATATATTTAGACGGTGCACATACCACGTGAAACCTATGCCGCAAACATGCTCCAGTGCCCATAATACTTCTACCTCACTTTCTCAATGCCCTCATTGCCCTACCCCGCGTTTCTTTAAGGGGAGCAGGGGTCTAAATATCCATATTTCAAAAATTCACCACCAAAATACCCAAACAAATTGTTCTGCGTGCCCCAGCACATTAACGGATTCGGCCTCCAATCCTCAGACTAGTTTTACCGCCTTATGGGAACGTTTGGCCTGCTTAAAAAATAATACTCCATTAATTCGGCGTATCCCCCGGGGGGCACGCATCACGGTGGCAGAAAATCTCACAAAAATATTGGCAAAAATTTGAGCTGAAAATTCTCCCACAAATTGGGAAAGCTACCTATTTTTCTCGTTCCGAGTTTTCCATTCGACCGGCCTTGATAAAAACAATTCTTTAACTAAAACTATCAAACAGAACTGCTGCCGTCCAACAATTGAAAATTTAGATACGTCCCATATCTTAGGCAATAAATTCTCAGTAAATCTATCAAAAAAGATTGAAAATAAAGTAAGCGAGGGAGACCTGAAAGGGGCAGCCTGCTTACTTTTTTCTAACGATAGCCTAGCACCAGACTCAGCAGACATACTCTCGGCACTAAAAGACAAGCATCCTATTTCAACTACTTCACCGACTTCTCCGCCAGATCCTCCCTCTTCACAAACAGAGTTCCTACAAGCATCAACTAAAGACGTCTATTCAGCAATAATGTCATTTAAAACTGGCTCTGCTGCTGGAATAGACGGCCTTTCTCCACAACATTTGAAAGACCTTATTAGCGGTTGTACAGGCAACATTGGCCAAACTCTTCTAAAACACATTACCCAAATTATAAACCTGATGCTTGCAGGAAAGGTTCCCGACGGAATCAGGGAAGTTCTATACGGCGCAAATTTAATAGCTCTAAAAAAGAAAGATGGCGGTATTAGACCGATCGCCGTAGGCAACTCGTTACGACGAATCGCCTCGAAGGTCTGTTGCCGCCATATATCCACAAAATTAAAAAACAAATTCCAACCCTTACAATTAGGTTTCGGCTCTAAAGGAGGCTGTGAAGCAGCCGTGCATTCTTTGCGGTCATTCATAAATAATAAATGCGGAGAAGTTATTTTAAAAGTAGATGTAAAGAATGCCTTTAACTCTGTCGACAGGTCCGTCATGTTACACGAAGTAACATCTAATATTCCAGAAATATCAAATTACCTTCATGAAAGCTATTCAAAACCCACAAATCTTATGTATAAAAAAAACATTATTCTATCATCTGTGGGCTGTCAACAGGGCGACCCGCTAGGTCCGGCCATCTTCAGCTTGGCGATCCATCCGGTCATCGAATCCCTCAAATCTAAATTCAATGTGTGGTATCTAGACGATGGGACTCTAGGCGGCGACGCAGAAACTGTACTCCAAGACCTACTTATCCTGATATCAAAATTTAATTCAATAGGATTAGAGTTAAATTTCTCAAAATGCGAAATTTTCTTGTCCGATAACCTGTCTAAAAACGAAAGCGACAATATTAGCAATATGTTCAATGTCGTCGCACCCGGTATTAAGGTCCTGGAGAAGGATTCTCTTCGCTTGCTTGGAGCCCCTATTCTAGATGAGGCCATTCCAAATTATCTGTCTGAGCAATCAGCCGCGTTTGATCTGTCATACTCTAAACTTTTCGACATTCACTCTCAAATTGCATATCACATTATACGACATTGTCTGTTTGTACCAAAATTAACATATGTTTTACGATGCGCCCCGCTTTGGAAATTTTCTAATCTTATAAAACCATTAGATAATCGCATTAAAGATGTGCTTAGTAAAATTTTAAATTCAGAACTCTCAGACAACAACTGGATCCAAGCTTCCCTACCCATTAGGTTTGGAGGTTTAGGCATCCGCAAAATCTCTAGCGTTGCTCTACCGGCTTTTCTTTCATCCGCCTACAGCACTGGCTCATTATTTAAAAAAAATATGCAACACTGGGATAATGTCAATACATCCTTTTTAAATGAAGCACTAAACGCCTGGAAAATGGTCTGCCCTAGTGAAGACATTCCCACGATCATGAATTCGCAACGATGCTGGGATGAACCTATATGTAGAGGATTAAACACAGAACTTCTAAATTCAACTAACTCTACAGGACGTGCCCGCATCCTTGCCGTTTCTCGCAAAGAGTCTGGTTTTTGGCTCCAAGCTATCCCCTCCCCAAACATAGGTACATTATTGGATAATACTTCTTTTTCTTTGGCTATAAACCTGCGCTTAGGTTCTCGCATATGTGCACCACACACATGTGTCTGTGGTATAGAGGTAATCGACCCGGGATACCACGGTCTTTCTTGCCGCCGCAGTGCCGGCAGATGGTCACGCCACGCCGCCCTGAATGATGTCTTACGGAGGGCGCTTGCCACCGCTAACGTGCCGGCTCTATTGGAGCCGAACGGTATTGCACGTGATGATGGCAGGCGCCCTGACGGAATGACTCTAATTCCCCGACAGCGTGGCAAGCCTTTGGTGTGGGATGCGACTTGCGTAGACACGTTGGCCGCATCCCATTTACCAAACACTTCTAGATCGGCCAGTTCGGCGGCGGAAACAGCGGAATCGCTCAAGCGGCGGAAATATGCAACCCTCAGTGAGAGTTATATGTTTGTGCCGTTTGCTGTCGAGACGCTTGGACCGTGGGGTCCTGAGGCCATGAGCCTCTACCAAAATTTATCAAAACGACTCATCGACTCTTCAGGTGATCAGAGGGCTGGTGCCTACCTCGGCCAACGGATCAGTATGGCGATCCAGCGAGGAAACGTAGCCAGCCTTCTGGGCACCTTACCCATAGAAGACGGTGATCTGGGCTCAGTATTCTACTTATAGTCTTGAGGGACTATGGGTAGAATACAATACAAATAAGTTAAGTTTTCTTACATTGTATTCAATAGTATGTAATTTGTATTATAGTTATTCAATTATTATGTTAATTAATAATTATTTAATATCTATAATAATATGTATGTTCAGCTCCCACCAGATTCAGAAAGGTGTAACAAAATTTATTCAGAGTTGAAAGTAATAAATACAAACCAATGGGACAATAGGGAATGCCATTAAAAACAATATTAAATATTATGTTTTCACAAAATAAATGAATACCGCACAAAGTAGTCAAAGATACATACATATGTGTTCTATATTCTCTACACAAAGAAGCGTCGACCTACCGACCTCGCATTTATCTCCACGATATTACTAAAACAATAAAGGATAAAGGGTTTCATAACATAAAAAGGAATACATATAAAATTGTTATCTTTTTGATTTGTTGCCAACAAAACACGCTGTTCAAAGGCAATAAGCTACGCTTGCAGTATAACAATGCAATTTATTTATTCCTGTCATATATCTGTCTTATATTTGAGAAGAACAGACAGGTATACGATGGTCCTCGAGTTACCAACGCCACACCGTCATCCTTCTACCAATACTTATTCTTCCCTTCTATATTCATGTTCTATCATTTCTGCACTATGTGAGTTTAGCGGCAGCTTATACATACTATCTTTGCAAACTCGCCAATTCAAAGTACAATCAGGATTTTTGATTTGATAATAAGATGATGAAAATGACATTATATTCCATTTCATTGTGTTATTTCATTTTTAAGTTTCTTCTTAATATTTTTTTGTTTTCTTTTTTTTAATTTCTAGATACAGGCAATTGCCGACGTTGAATCGAATCGAAGGGGAATGCCCAAGAAATGTTGGCTTGACGTTGTGAAGGATAACATATGCGTACCATGCGTACCAGTGGTATCAAAACGGGGGATGCTGAAGACCGCGCGAAGTGGAGTAGAAACAGTAGGAAACCGGACCCTGATGCCCATCAGAGTGAACGCTCCGAACGCAACCGGGATTTAACGCTTGGACGATGATGGAGGTAATTGCCGACGTAATAATAACGCAAAGGAGTCGTCACCATCTATCATTTTCAACATAAAAAACCAATGTTGCCAGTCTCAACAAAATTTATAACGTGTTTCTTAAATTGGCCCTATGTAGTAGCATAAAGGGATGCGGGATAAGATTATAGAAAAAACGCATTTGTGAGCATTTGTGATGTGTAAAAAATGTTATGAAAATGATTTTAACATAAATGTTGCTTGCTTTATATGCATAATGCTTTAAAAATAGTTAACACTATTGAATACTTAACCAAACCACTTCTTTTACATATAATGCTGCAAATATAAAATTCTGGAAAAATGAATGTAAATATTACAGTTTTGGGTAGTCTTTTTAGTAAGCACTCAGTTGAACCCATTTTAATCAAAACATTTAAATGGAATCCAAAAAGTCATCCTTACTTTATCTTATGGGAGGAAAACTATGTATAATAACCTTTATTGTGGAAAATATATAAGTTGTAAATTTAGTAATGCTATACTAGTGAAAATCAATAAATGTGTGAAAATAATGAATATAAAATAGTTTAGCCCTCGAAACCTAATCTATGCCTGCGATGTATACACTGTACTGAAACCTCTTTTCGTCTTTGTAACGGGTGAATTTAACACCCCAAGGGCCGACGAGAGCTTGTCAAATGTATTATGCTATGTTGCACAATTTTTTATTTATTGAGTACAGCACGCTTACAAGACGTATGTTTAGGCTTTGTGTAACTTTCAACTGTCCATATAAATTGTTCGTACGTAACTGATTATTTAAAATCTAATAAATTTGCATCATGTTATAATATTTTTCCTATGAATAAGAAATTAATGGTAAAATAGATTGTTTAAAAAAATATAGTATAATATGCTTTAGCTGATTACTTAGAAGTTGATTTTTTCGCTCAAATGTATGTAATATTTTTAGTTTGTTGTAAAAAATAACTGTGATTATATAATCACATTTTAATCATACAACTACATGTTATTATTCGTCTATATCCACTACTTCAGTTTTCTTCGATATACAACATAGAAGTAGGAATATACTTCGCAAATAGATTAGGCTTCTAGGGTTAGTAATGTAAGGAGAAACAAAGAAGCACAACACCCTGACGTTATAATATAGTCAGGAAGATGACTAAAAGTATGTAAGTAGGAATATAATTATTTAACTAGGAAAAACATTCTGACCACACTTCCAACAGTGAGAAATGGTTTCGGCGTAACAAATATTTTTGTTTATTTAATCTTTTACATAAGGATCTACGTCACTCAGTAGTACATTTCCATATTCTGCCAGCGTACTCTTGTCATATGAATGACCTAGCAGCCAGAGGTATTTACATTTAGGGTTGTTATTTTATAAACCCATCCGAATTCAGTTGCTTTTACATTTTAGTATATATTCTAAAGTATCCGTACGTAATCCGTACTAATATGTAACACCTTTTTGGAAGTTTATTGGTTTCTGCTGTACGGACTTGGTATTGAGAAATTTGTTACGTATCCATATACTTGTGATGTATGTCTATAAGAGCATGTATATAGTTGTTATCCTGGAAAATGGAATAATTTCCATGGTATACTGGATAGTATACTCTTGAATATTTATAAACACAAAATCTTGCATTTCCAAGCAAAGTAAGGTTTTTTTAAATATATAAAATAAAATCAAACAATTATCTAAAATTGTAAACAGTTTGAACTTGAGATAATTCATGAACTTTTGCTTACTTATTACTTTAAAAATAACTACAATATTTTTATAATCTGCGTAACCAATGTAAATGTTTCCAAATATTTTAAACCTTTTATCGTATATTTTACTTTGTCTCAAACAACAAAAAAGAGCACAACATTATCTGATAAATACACAAGTGCTTTGGAACAACCCTATCAGTAGAATAACAGCTGCTACTATGTTAACCCTCGACACACATTTGTTAGCTTCTAGTAGCGGGGTGTATCTACGTAGATACATCCCACTACTAAAAGCTAGCAAATGTGTGTAAAAGATATGATATGTGGCCGGGTGGGTACCTGGCCACATATCTTTAGAGTCTAGCCTTGAAATATGTGTTCATTAACACTCAAGTTTCCACTATAATAAATAAATGATTTTAGTGTATTTATGTGAAACTATCGCTCACTATCAAAACTACTAGAAATAAGAACAAAGAGTGCTGATTTAACAACTACTGATTTTTGTTGTCCGTCTTATACTCCATCCAAATGAGCAATAAGACTGCAACAATCATTGTACTTGAAAATTTACCCTCTCGATTTTATGTAGAATTTTTATACGATCACTAGCTGACCCGGCGAACTTCGTACTGACATATTTTCTGAATTCCTAAAAGACTTTATTTCATGACACAAAAACAAAATTACCAAAAACGGTCCAGGTGATTAGGAGGATTCTAGAACCCGATCTCAGCGCCACCAGGTTCCAATTGTAGCTGTAAACCATCCCGGGACCCACTCAAACACACACACAAAATTTCATCAAAATGTATGTATAGTTTACGATTCTATAAAGGACAAGGACAAGACAGACATTCATTTTTATATACCAAGAAGTAGATATATTCTATTCCCTATTCTAAAGCTAGGTCTAATACATATTATAATCACGTGACCTTATACATATGTACGCTGTCAACGATGCTGATGACTTATCATGATGGACAAATAAGCACTTTGGTCCGCTTTCAAATGAGTAAATTGGTATCGAAACACGTTACACATTGGAAATTGCGGCAATTTGTTACCGTTACGTCTCCCCAGAGCGCTCTACATTTCCTCCCATTTTTGAAATTTATGGCCAAGATTTTTTTATTATTACCCACTTCGTACTACCTGCGATTTTCCTGTAATGAGCGCCAAGATACTCTGTCATCAAAAATAAATTGAGTTTTTGAGGTGAATGTTATTATAGTGTTTGTTAGATGAACTTTTGTAATAAAGTGATATATCAGTATTAGTCCTGTCCTTTTGTATACTAGTGATGCGTGGCTCGTACATGAGCGACCAAGCAAGAGTTGCGTGTCACGGACATGAGAATGTTGCGATGGATGTGTGAAGTTACGCGGAAAGACCGTCTCAGAAACTGCCACATCCGCGACAGTCTGCAAGGCCGTGACATAGCAGACAAGCTGCAAGAGTGTTCCTTACGCTGGTACGGCCACGTTTTACGGAGACCGGCTAATTATGTGGGAAACAAATGTCTTACCATGCCGTCTCCGCCAGGTGCTGGTTGAAGGGGACGGCCCAAGAAATGCTGGCTTGACGTTGTGAAGGTTGACATGCGTTAAAATAGTCTCAAAACTCAAAAATTGTATTTAACCTTTATTTAATTACAGCGACATAATAAGATTCACACAAATCGAAAGAGGCATAATAAAATAAACATAAAATATGCTCAGACATTGAAGTTATCTAGGTTATTGCCAACAGAAAACCCTGGGAAAAACAAATAATTACTATCATGCCGTAATATTTATCGAGTATCTCACAAGATTTATGGTATTAGTTTTTCAAACCTTATTTTTGAAACAGTAGTTTATGTCTAAAGTTTTCTATACCAACCATGTGTCCTAAGGTATTTTTTTTAAATTTCATATATATAAACCCACTAAGAATATCTTGAATCAATTCAGTTATCTATGACTTTCAATTTTTAATTGTATTACTATCGACAGATCACTACTAAAAGCAATTTGGTAGGTGTCGGATGGGGCCTATTAAAATCAATAAAACAGACCTATAGGTGTAAGATTTGTATGTATGTATCAACTGTAAGATTCCAAATATAACCAGAAACATTGATTTAATGTACATTAAATAAAGGAGCACTTGGAGAAAATTAAAAGACAACTTAAAGCATAGTTGTTATCGCTGAATTATGTATATATCATATATAATCAGCGCTTATTCTAGTTATATACATGTCTACAATTGTAGGGATTTTGTACAGGCCATGTACATTATTTGTAGATGTTACATAAAAAAAACCTACAATAAAGTGTTCGTGTGAATCGAATACAGTAAAATCCGCATCAATAAGCGAACACGCTCGGACGCCCTCATGAATCGCGTTCAGCACACTAATCGTGCTATACTATTATTCTTAACACTGCATTTAACACTTTATATGACTTTAATGAATCATTTATTATTATCATTTCATTAGTTTTTCATAAGTCATAGCATTTATCATTTATGTATTAATAGATAATTTTATTGCCATGCATTAACATTTTACACCACATTCTCTCATATACGAGTATCATAGCATCATCACAATCTGTATGGGTTTCCCCCGTAGCCATTAGTGTTAAAAATAATGCTGTTATTAAATAATTCCATTAATACATGCATACGTCACCTGTCAATATATAAAATTATTAACAATGTCGCATTAGAAATTAAGCATTAAACCCATCGCTATATCTGCGTTACATAGTCACTAACTTTATCAATATCTCAGATGTAGCAGAGGAATACATGACACAATGCATGGTTCCTGATATTCCCTGACTTATTCACTCTCATACAATCACACATAAATATTCTTGCATCAGTTATGCGGACTTACATCTGTAAGGTGTACTGTCTATGCATCTACACAGATACACAGACAACAAATCGCACCTAAACACTTCAAACATTATTACTTATCATAATTAAACTTTTTTTTCTTTTCTCTTAATTAGCTAAATATCAATGCCAACAGGTTAATCGTGATGACTTGTAGTACAGGTTTCTTCTTAACCTAATTCAGGCACCAACCTCTTACTTAACGTTATGTTATGAGGTATTGTACTTAATTTATATGTAAAAACGCAAAAAAAATACTGCTGCGCTTTAACTTGAGGGCTTTTAACTAAAATAGCTATTGATATACTGACATTATAAAGTGAAACGTAATTATAAAAATTGTAAGCAACACACTGCACAAGCACTCTGCACCACATCACTGTAACAGAAATACTACACATTACACTAAGAATAAAACGATTAGTATCTTAGTACTATAATATAGACTTAATAATATATTATAAATAAAATAAGGAACACTTCGATACAAAAAGTCTCCAAATAAATGTCACTTACACTAACAATATATTAAAAAATAAACAAGAGTCAATCAGTACGTTTATTAATTAAATTCAAGTAACTAAGAGTCCGTAGATTTGCTTAAAAAAAAGTAATATGTTATTACCTCATTTTTTCAACTTTTTATTATAACAGCATATTGTGCTTATCGTAGCCTCGTACAAGCTCAATACTATAAAGCATACAGTATAATAAGCAGATTTAGTTGGTCTAGTTAGCACATAAAGCCAGCGACAAGCCTTGTTGGTCACGTTTTTGCCACGTCATCAAGTACCGACCACTACAAATTGTGAACGCTGCGATTGGAATCAAGCCAACTGTTTATAAATGCAGCATTCTGGAGACTAACGAGTGAATTATTCAAAAGCTTCACTTTCCATTTTTAAATGTATTTTAGTCTATGCCCACACATTACGCGACGTCTGTCAGCCGCGACTGACGGACGCGACTTATAATATGCACCCACATTGAAGCATTAATCTGTGGACGTTTATTTATATTTAAAAAGTTGCTTCCCCTCCAACAGATCGAAGAATAGATGTTTGGAACGAATGCCGCATCTGAGTATAAGTAAGTGTAAGTAACCCCTACGTGATTGCCGCACTATCAATTTGTTATTTTATTATTATCATTCTATGGCTACAAAATATAAAGTTTCAAAAAAAAAATATTGCCTGACGTACTCAAGTAATAATTTTTTATTTTTTCATTGTTTTCAGCAGACAGGCTGACGGCCCAACAGTAATGGAAAGTGGTTACTATTGCCTGTAAATATTTGCAGCACAAGGTATTACTAATGTGCTTCCGTATTCGTAGATGGGACTGGAATCAGGACACTAATGCGGCCACAACTCAAGGTTATTATGTCGGAATACTCCAGAATATGCTAGCCATCCAGACGGACAAATACCCTAACATCTGACTGTGGGTGTTTTGTAGCCTCTTACGGTAGGCCCCTGGCCGCAGATATTATTATTCTTTCTCCGGTCCTGCACGGATAAAAGTATATTAAATAGTAAAATAATAATATAATAATAGTAAAATAAAATAAAATGAAAATAAAATATTAAGATTTCTTAATGTTTGGAACAAATTAATAGGGGTGGCCCCTATTGTTGATCTAATGATCAATTATAATAAAAACAACTAACTTGGCGTTATGGACTTAAATAGGACTTATATAATTTCTTTCGAGTTGTCACAAGAACTTCTTTGATTAGCGTCAGTGGACGACTTACCAATTGGGCTGGACTACACTGAAAACTTAACACATTAGATGACACTATAAGGACCAAGTGTATTTGCCTGTCATTCAACAAGAAGGTACTGCCCGTGTCATGTTTTATATTAATAATACGCGTAAACAAGTAATAGGCTGACAGATACACATATCTATATCCCTAAATTAAGCAAGTTACGCTTGTTGTTATGGGTAAGATACAACGGACTTCTCTGGGGCCGATCTCAGAGAGTCAGACCATACAGAGTAACTAACTGCGAAAATCTGTTTCCGAAACTTAGCATACCAGGAATCAAACCCCGAGCCTCTGCGTCGTAGTCAGGTAGGCCGGCAAAGGCTTCGCACGCTCAACCATAGAGGCCGTCGAGCAATAGATGTTTTGCATTTAGAAAACAATGTTTTGTAAAACAAATTTTACATAGTTCTTTTTAGTGAATGTGTCAGGTTTGTTAGCTAGTCGTGTTTCTGTAATTTCAGTACATTCCTTAGTAATCAGAATTCCCGACACGTAACAAGGCCGTGGTGCAGCGTTCAACATACAGTTTTATTTCCTGTCCCATTCGTACGACAAAACAAACTTATTCCGTCTCTACAGTGTACAAACACACGTGTACATTTACGGGTTTTATTTCTATTCTCGACTATTTCATGTCTAACTTACGCTAAGGTAAAATGGGTGGAATAGTTGTGCCACCACTGTTCAAAATAATAATGTTGTAAGGAAACTATTTATGTGTCATTTTCAAATGAGTCATTATCATATGAGTCATTATCATATGAGTCATAATCATATGAAGCATTATCATCATATGAGCGGTAAATCTTAGTTGCTTTAGGAATATTCGTTTGGAAGTCTTTGTCCGCTTTCCTACTTTTTCTTCTTCACTTCACAAGATTTTCAGCATACTTTTCTTTGAGACAATTAGCATGTCATTTTTATGATGTCAAACTAGCTTTTCTTGGGCCTACTCATACTACCGAGACCTGGCGATGGCGGCATGGCTGGGCATCTGTATTCCACATAACTAGAGCAACTATTTGGAGTGTAAATTAATCTTTGATTATATATTTTTACATCTGTCTTTTCTAGGAGAAATAGTTTTCAATTATTGTACATTTAAGGATTCAGCAAGTTTATATAAGGGAACAAAGAAACAATAAAATTGAAACTAAAATAATTAAGAATTATTTATAAAGTAAAGTAGTGTATATAACTTACCAAGTGCAAATAAAATTATAGTTTTTTTCTAATGTCACAAAAATCGCAAAAACACCTAGGTTTTATTTATTGGTTCAAGGCTCTACAGCGAAACACATAATAATGATAAAACTACGTTTTAATGGTTTCAAGCGCGGTATCTGATTACGGTATATACAAAGAATTGCCCACGGTAAATAACTAATTAGGACGGTGGTTAGATGAACCATTAAGGTATTGTATTGGTAGGTTTCCTATACATTGTATGACCAAGAGTATTGTCAGGATTCCTTAGGATGAATACATCTAGGAAAGCTAATTTATGCTTTGCCTCTAGTTCCCTTGTACATTTAATGTTACTATTAATCTAATTGGGATGTTGTAGATGTGCAAAGACTTTATCGTTTGGGAAAACGGCAAATATATCATCTACGTACCTTTTATACATCTTTGGCATAGCCGGAGCTATACTCAGTGCCTTCCGTTGACATTTTTGTCTTCCATGATCACAACTACTGAAAACAGGCCGAAACGTGTTACGCCGAACGCCTAAACGAAAACTTAAGAAAATACTGCACAATAATGAATTAAAAACTGATATAATCTTCAGAAAATACAAAATCAATTTTCAAATCCGCTAAGACTAAGCTCAGAAACTTAGTCAAAGTTCTTTAACTCCAGCTTCCAACTTATATTTCGGACATTGTAGAACCAAGATTGTGTTTTAGTTAAATTGACTTCAAAGTCATAGTCACAAGTTTTGCTAAATTAGTTAATCTTAAGTTTTAAGCTTAGTATATCGAAACTTTACGTAATAGTTAGTAAAATTTTAGTAAACGGGTGTTTCTTTTTTGGAGTTAACTAATATATCTGTAGAAAAACGTTCACCGCCTTCAGAAAAAAAAGTGTTTTTGCAGTTCACACCCAGTAGAAGTCAAACTTCAGAGAATATACTCCTAGATAATTGTTCTCTAACTTTTATTAATACAATTATAATTCCTTTAGCCTTCATCCGTCAACATATTATAATTCAAAATAAACTTCTTAAGTATCACTTTCAAGTTTTCACTGTTATAGTCTTACAAATTTTAATATTGTTATCATTTTTATTTTGGTCTATTCTATTCTATTTTTGGCGATTTGGCTCCAACGCTACCGGCGCTGATTCGGCCAATGTCACAGTAACAGAGAATGTCAGGTGTGGGTTATTGGCAATAAGAGCTCGAAAAAAAGATTTGGTCGGTTTTCTTTCCAGTCGTAACTTCTGTGAACCTAGGGACTACACAAGATAACCAGATATTTTGGTCTAAGTTGGACCTATGTTTAATCACCATTCTTATGGACTCTTTAATCTGTTCTGCACAATGTAAACTCGTATCTAATTCTTGCAGGCTTAGTCCTATAGATTTATATGTTTATCTCTTTTTAGTGTCGTTTTTCGTTTCATCAAGTTTCAAATCTCGATTGTAAAGACGTTTCACTTCAAAATAATACATCGGCACTCACCGCATATGGCATTCACGATACACATCAAATACATTTTAGGTTCAGTTTTACTAATGTATTTATTTATTACTTGTAAATTTATAAGGAATTTTACTCCAATGTAAAACAAACATCTAGCCTGGTGATTATCATCACATTTTTCACATGCAGGTTTGATTATCATTAAGCCTGCATATAAAATAAAATATAAAAATTTGAATACTATTTTTAATTTTACTCTTATAAAAATATTTTTTTCATATCAGGTAAGACTACCGTTAAAAGTTCAACAACCACCAACATATTAATATAAAGAGCGTAAAAATGACGTGGGGCTGGAAAGTGGAGGCTTGAAAGCATCGCAGGAATAGCGGTTACGAGGCGCATTGAGCGGAAACGGACTTGGTAGTGACGTTGTCTGACTACACAATGAGGCTGCACGTGAAATAACTAATACAATGTGCGCGTATCTTACTAGTATTGCCTGTTAATTTTTACTTTATTACATCTGCTCGTAAAGTGCATTAAATTTCTTTAAAACTTGTGCAGAAAAACGGATTGAACAGAAAACTCTTCGCTTTGAAAGAACTACCAAGCACTTGGTGGAATGAAATTATAAATTATTTTTTCATAAGAGATGAGTATTGTAATTTTATATTCATTCTAGGATATGCCTGCGAGTTGATCTACGCTTGACTTGAAATTCCCGCGGGATTTCCAGGACATAAAGTACCACAGCATTAAAAAAATAATGTAAGCTATGGTTTTAGTGAAAACTGTGTCAGAATAAGTTAATTTTTATGCACCGAACAACTACTAATCGCCCCCGGGAAAATTACGGCGAAATTCCCGGTGGTATCGCCAAGTAACCTTCTTTCGACATATATAAACTTTTCATCTATTAATTTAAATTTTTCCTTTAAATCTGACGGCGCGTTCCCCTTTTCGCACGTCACGCCAATCATTCATCTCATGACATTAAGTAAAATAAATTAAATATTCTCCGCACATTAGAATTATATAACATAAAATAAATTAATATATAAAATAAATTAACATATAATAAATATAAAATACAATCTCTCCGCGCCGCACCGCTTATTTACCAAATATTGTAAATATCTTCAAATCTATAAACCAAATATATACAAGACAAAAAAGAACTATTAAGTGAATAAATACTGATCAGTGAAGTATATTGAGAAGAGGAGCAGCTGTTTTCACGTCCATTTATCAGGTGAGTGCGTGTTCCGATTCCATTCAAAATTGACCCAATCTCATATTTCTTACTTTGAAGCAGTTCACTTCCCGCTAAATCCAGCGCCGCCGCAACACCCGGGATAAAAAGTATCACACATTTTATGACCTAAAATTTGCTAAGTGATAATCACATTGGATCTTTTTTTTATCTGAACATTTTAAGTCATCCCAGAAAAAATCGCTGGCGATTCCCAGGATAGAAAGTAGCGCAGATTTTAAGTGCAAGAATTACCTGCCGAAGAACGAAAACCGCATTGAACCGTATTGGGCCAGTAGTTTTTACGTGAATCATGAACAGACTAGAAATCTTAAAAAAATGCAACGTTTTCTATCGTTTATAATAATATAGTCTATTCCAGTTGCTTGAAATGTTTCAATGTAGAGACACGGTATATGTAGAATTTTATAATATTATAAATAGATTTGGGAGATTTTTCATATGAAGTAAATTTATAAGAAACTTGATTTGTAAATATACGAGTATTATATAGAAAAAACACTAAACTCTCTGCTGAACATACCACTAAACTTGTCTCGTCTTCTACTTAACTCTTCTTCCAACTTTCTCGTATCGCACATTTCGCTTTGCTGTCTTCAACTGAACTACCCGTAGGCGCGCCTTCCGCTACTTATATACGCGAAAAAATCTTTGGGAACCCGTAACTTCGATCTTCATTTCGTTATTCTTTTATTTAGCATCTATCTCTTTCTAAACATCTGTCTCTGTCTTTTCCTTCAAGAATCTTCTACCTTTTTCTAAATATCTTGAGACCGGCTTACACTGCCAGAAAATTCTACCCTCGGTCGCCATTGTATGTATATAATAAATACACTTACTCAGTCCAGGGGATTGAGTTACTCTCCAACTTAATCCCCTGGACTGTATACAACGTAGAGCCGTTCGCGTTGTTGATGATCCCATACTCACAGACTGTCTAGATACGCTTGGCCTTACGAGAGACTTCACTTCTCTCTGCATATTCTACCGACTGTATAACGAGAGAGTGTTCCGAAGAACTGTTTTGAACTGTGCCTTCGTCCTCTTTCTACCATCGCACCGCTCGCCATCGGTTGGGAGTTCATCCTTACTTTCTTGAGCCGCTTCGTTCATGAACGCAACGGTTCTGTAGAACGTTTCTTTTGCGTACCGTGGGGATTTGGAATGAGCTGAGCCCAGCCAAGGTTTTCCTACAGCGCTATGATATGGAGTTTTTCAAAAAGGGTGTCATAACATTTCTTTGAGGCCGGCAGCGCGTTGGTAACATCTCAGGTGTTGCAAACGTTCATAGGCGGCGACTGTCTGCTGAACTTCACCTATAAAAATAAAACACTAATGTGGCTATGCGTTAATGATGTTATTTTTAACGCTTTAAATAAGACGCATTCGGCTATAGCCTAAATCTTTAACACTAACGCTTATGAAGTTTTAGCATGATGTAAAGTAAGAGGTATTATAAAGTTTTATGGGCACTTTTGACAGCAATGTAAACAAAAATATAATGTTTGATTAAGTACAAGTTGTAAAAATTGCATTCAATAAATGATTTACGATTGATTAATTGGATTGACGAATCATACTTTTCATTATTTATTTCATATCATGAAAATGAATTTGTCATTGGGATTATATTTGTTTAAATCAGATTGAATAATGTTTGCGTTTTCAGTCAACATCAGGTGTTACGGCATTTGCAGCGAACTCTCACAGGATCTCGTTTGCATCGTGTAATAATTGAAATTCAAATCAGGTTTTTCATTGCTCAGTTATACCACCCACGTGTCAATATGTATTGCCTTATGAAATTTAATTAATTGAACTCAGTTTTTGATATTTTAGATATGATTTGTAAAGAAAAATATTCATACACCGACACACTGTAGGTATGTTACATTGTATTTTGGCAACATAAAAGCAAACTATTTGCCCGGGCTTCATTTAATCATGCATCACCCTGCGTCGAGACTGCATCTTATTTAAAAAGTTTACGTCTTTCATATTTGTGGATAATATACTACATGTTTTATAGACGACATAAAAATAAAGTTATGAAATATTATTTTATTAATATAAATACCACTTTTTTTCTAGCTAAACGTTTTTATTGACTTGTACAGCCGTACGTGATTCTTTTCTGTAGGGTTGCCCTTTCACGTACGATTACGAATTACGAAGCACTGCCCCTTCGATGAGATGTTCACTTACAATACCGTCTCCGATATTGCGTAGACCACCTTCTGCTACTGCAGTGGTGTTTACCTTCGAATTTACCACGCGTAACTCGTTTCTGGATGTCCTCTTATACTACTCTTAACTCCTCCTTCACTAAACTCTCCACTACGCTCGTCACTGTTTTGTACTAAGCTTTTCTTACAATTCTCTAAATTCGTCACTATCTTCTATTAAACTTCTTCTCCGACGCTCTTGTATCGCACTTGTCGTTTCGCTGTCTCCAACTGAACTACTCTATAGGCGTGCCTTACGCTGCTTATATACCCGGAAGAATCTTCTCGAACCCATAATTTCGATCTACATTCCTGTATTCTTTTATTTATTGTCTATCCCTTTCTAAACAATTATCTATCTGTCTCTTTCTTCCTGAACCTCCTATTCTAAAATTTCGATATTCATTTCGTTATTCTTTTGTTCATCATTTATCCCTTTCTAAAATGTATCTGTCCTTGTCTTTTTCTTCTAGAATCTTTCACATTTTTCTGAAACTCCTTAAACCAACTAGAACGTTCCACCAACGCTGGCAACTATATAATAAAAACGTATTTTCAATAATAACATATTTCTTTAAACTCTGTTTAAATAACACTAACAGTGGATATTTTCACGTCATATCATAATATATTTTACAGTATGTATTCATATAATTTTTTTACCAACAACTAGTTAGTAGTTTCTTTTTCTTAACGTATAGTGTAACCATATAAGGATAAAGTACAGAGTACAGACAAAGTAAGGCATTGTTGTTACCATTTTTTAGTATTTTGATATAATGAAGCGTCTGTCTAAGAAATATCGTAACTTGCAAGTCATTCAAATTCAAGAAAGCTCTACCAAAGGCTCGCGTTTCTTACAGACTTTGAATTAGTTCAAGTATCTTTGAAAGTTCCATAGACTTAGTATTGTCGTGAAATTACTAATACCAGATTTGGGCCAAAGATTTCATTGTAACATTATTATTCGAATTTCGTTATGGTTATACCTAACTAGTATCTATAAATTAGCGGTTTTCTGGTAGTGTAAAGTTCATTGTTCTTTCTCCTTTAAAACAAACCGTCGTCAAAAACTAAAAAGTATAAAATAACTTATTTCTAAAGCTATTTTTAATTATAATATCTTATTTTTAATATATATTTTGTAAAACATCTTAAAGTCGGTGCTTAGTAATTTTCAAAATATAGTAAATTTTATATTTTACTTTGGACTGACTTCAAGATGTTTTACATAATATAATATACTAGAGTTTACCCCGCGGCTGCGCCGCGGGTTAACCTCTAGTGCGTGTCTCTTGTTTATAGAGCAAGTGCTAGGTTATATTATATTACATTTTTATGTATTTGCGCACAGAAGATTCACTTCATTTTATATCGCTAATTATATATACCATCCCCCGTCTATCTGTCAACAAAATAAATTACAAAACTTGACCAAAAAGGCCAAAATGGTCTAAATGACTAACAGACCACAGTGGCCGACATGGCTAAAATGACGGAATAGGCAAAAACGACCAAAAAGGCCAAAATAATCAAAATGGTCAAAATGACCAGAAGCCAAAATGACCAAAAAGGCCAAAATGACCAAATAGGCCAAAATGACCAAATAGGCCAAAATGACCAAATAGGCCAAAATGACCAAATAGGCCAAAATGATCAAAAAGGCCAAAATGACCAAATAGGCCAAAATGACCAAAAAGGCCAAAATGACCAAATAGGCCAAAATGACCAAAAAGGTCAAAATGATCAAACAGTCCAAAATGACCTAATAGGCCAAAATGACCAAATAGGTCAAAATGACCAAATAGGCCAAAATGACCAAAAAGGCCAAAAGGACCAAATAGGCCAAAATTACCAAAATGACCAAATAGGCCAAAATGACCAAATAGGCCAAAATGACCAAATAGGCCAAAATGACCAAATAGGCCAAAATGACCAAATAGGCCAAATTGATCAAAAAGGCCAAAATGACCAAATAGGCCAAAATGACCAAAAAGGCCAAAATGACCAATAAGGAAAAATGACCAAATAGGCCAAAATGACCAAAAAGGAAAAATGACCAAATAGGCCAAAATGACCAAATAGGCCAAAATGACCAAAAAGGCCAAAATGACAAAAATAGGCCAAAATGATCAAATAGGCCAAAATGACCAAAATGACCAAATAGGCCAAAATGACCAAAAGGGAAAAATTACCAAATAGGACAAAATGACCAAAAAGGGCAAAATGACCAAAAAGGTCAAAATAACCAAATAGGCCAAAATGATTAAATAGGCCAAAATGATTAAATAGGCCAAAATGACCAAAAAGGTTAAAATGACCAAAAAGGCCAAAATGACCAAATAGGCCAAAATGATCAAAAAGGAAAAATTACCAAATAGGCCAAAATTACCAAAAAGGCCAAAATGAAAATTATCCCTTGTCCATCCTCAGTATTTAATTTACATACGTACCGAATTTCAGCCAAATCAGTCCAGTAGTTTTTCCGTAAAAGCATAACAAACAAACAGACAAATATCATATTATCCCGGAAACTATCCCATTTTTCGGAATAAAAAGTATCCTATGTTCATCCTCGGTATCGAAAAAATATATATACTGAGTTTCAGCCAAATCGGTCCAGTAGTTTTTACGTGAAAACGGAACAGACAGACAGACAGACAGACAGACAGAGTTACTTTCGCATTTATAATATTAATAGGGATTAAGAATAAGATATTATAATTAATAATAGCTTTAGAAATAAGTTATTTAATATTTTTTAGTTTTTGAAGTCGGTTTTTTTAAACGAAGTTTTTTTTTATTTGTTACTTTTTAGTGTCTATCTATGGGTAGAGGGCCTACGAAAGGTGCCGCGCGCCTTAAAAAATATAGATCCCAAGAAACAGAAACGGATAAAAAATCATAAAATGAAAACTACTAGGCCAAAGTATGTCAAATTTTAAAAGGAACCAAATTGCAACTATTCCGCATCAAACCAAAGAAGATCCCGTAAATTGGATCATAAATCTCAATGTAATCGGTGTACATATGGAACGGAATGATTTCTTTTTCTTAAAAATGTTCATAAAATGAAAACTACGGGGCCAAAGTATATTAAATTTTAGGGGACCAAATGGCAGGCAATCCGCGTCGAAAAAAAAAGAATGACATAAATTGGGTCATAAATCTCAGAGTAATCGGTGTATATACATTAAAAAAAATACCGACCAAGTTGAGAACCTCCTCCTTTTGTAAGTCGGTTAAAAATGAGAATTTACATCACTTATTTTATTGCTGTGCATTCACTCCCAAAACATGTAAAAGAAGAACACAGTAGTACAAATTATGTTATTCGTATATTACATAGTTTGACAACTATCATGATTTAGTTCTGTACTGTTCTTGTATTGAATTATCGAAGTTAGTTTATTTACGAGACAACTTCTGTCATAATACCTTATCTTGCGTTTAATCTATATCTTATATATATATAATGAAAATGGTGTTCGTTTGAGGCTCAATCACGCTTAAACCACTGATCGTATCGACATGAAACTACCACCATTCGATGCGAAATTTTTCCTAGATGGTTTATGGCTATTTATCTATATATATCTATATACTCGAAAACTACTGGACCGATCATCATGAAACCACAACCAGTCGACGCGGAATTAATCGTAGATGGTTATAGGCTATATATTTTTCAAATTCTATGAGCCCTTTCCCATGTTTTCTCAATTTGTTTGTTTATTCATTTATTTGAATAAGGCGGTACGAAGTTCGCCGAGTCAGCTAGTTATGTATATGATAGCAATTTCAGTGTTCATACATTCTTCGCTTTTGATCAGTTCCTTACTTACGTTAGAAAAAATATAAAACGAATAAATAATTAGCCCTATAATCCCAGGTTCAGACCTGCTTATATGTCCTGAGCAGAATGATCACATAATATAATACCATATAAGAGAGTAGTTTTTATTGTAAACGATTAAAATCAATAAATTTTACTACATAATCTAATTAATTATGTTGGTAATAAAGGTGCTATTATTGTCTAAATCAACCACTTCCGAGAAACCTGTGTTTAGTAATTGTAACAATATGCACACTCAGGCGATCATAAGAGGTTCCCGAGCTTTCAGAGTGAGGCAGGCTAAAGGTAGCCATTTTGGAATTGGCCTTAAGAGAACTTAGTATAAAATAAACGGATTAATACGGATAAAGGTGGAATAGTTTCCAATGGATACATTAATATTAACCACACAGACGCAAACTACATGTATACTATATATATAAGTATACACATACAAGTTAAAGAAAATGCTTTACTTCATTCGATATTTTTCTTCGCATGGGCTCCATCTATACGTTTATTCTCTATATTTATTCATTCATCTCAGTAGGTTTGTTTATTAGACGAGAACTAAACTTCTACCTACTACAATTTAGACCTTCATGAATGAAGTGAGGCAACAGGGATGCTCTAGCGACAAGGCTTTTACGACGTGTGATAACTAAAAGTAAATAGATTTATGGACACAAAACTATTGTTAAACATAAAAGCATATGCGCACAATACAACAGCTGCTGTTCAGATTGTTATCGACACCCAACTTTCATTTCCGTGTGTCTGACACGTGGAAATTGCGAGTCCATTCAATGTTGAAAATATACACAAACATTGTTTGAGTGGTACCGAAATTGTTTTACGTAACAGTTGGTAAAACACGTGTTTATTTTGTGACAGCCATATTTTGTTAATTAAATGCACTTTTTCTATACTTTTTGCCCAATATTATTTTATCTCATGCTTAAAAAAAAATATAGATCACTTTAAAATTCAAATTACCCTAACCGAATATTTATAATTTACGCCATGTATGATGTCTATCTGTCTATATAATTGTGTAACAGAATTGTACTTAGACACTTGAGAGTATGTAAATAAAACTAAGGAGTCCTCCTCTAATATCACCTTGGCCAAATGTTACAATCCTACACTGCCTTTCTCATAGAACTGATAAATAACAAGCATTTAAAGTTAATTCGAGTTTACGTAGCTTTATTGCCTACTTTTTGTTTTCTTCAACGAGAAAATTTTCTGTGATTAAAAAGAATATAGGATATTTATCTTCGATGTCTAAAGTATGTATCAGAACGTACAAATAAAAAACCAATAATGTGTTATTGTCTTTAGCATGAATGTAAACATTGCATGGATGTCTTTTAAATTTTAATTTTAACTATTCCATAATAACAACATCAAAAGAGTCGTTAAAAACATAATAATTATCTTTAACTTATACGTTTTTTTTTAAACTTCCTTCGAATTGATATTATTTTTTTAAATAAGTTTTCTCTTTAAGACACTGACACAACAACTACCAAGAGAAACTTAAAGGCTCGTTCTCGAAGTCACGTCGTCATGTAACTTCATTATTTACGTGTGCTCCCTTAATATGTTTACAGTTAAGAACTTTATCGATTCAAATATGGTTCGCCGCCTACTGTCTGTAGGCTGTTTATTGTTATATCAGCTATAACATCTTTGACAACTGTAAGTATACATATTTTTTAATTGGTATATACATTAGTACTAATTAAAAATATGTATAGGCGTCAATAATAAAATGAAAAAGTTTTTTCATTATTAGGATTCCGTGTTATGAAAAACGTGAGCGCTTATAACTTCGCCATGCTCTGTAGTTCGTTAGTGTACGTTTGTCAGAGTCACTTTTTTCAAAGACTATTAAAGACTGTATGTTTTTAAATTCGAAGAAATAATTTAAATATATGCAGCGGCATATATTTAGATTTTAGCGATATAAAAGTAATTTTGTAAAAGACAAATTCACACCTGCATACCTATAGACATTTTATTACCTTTTTCGGCATTTGGACTTCTTTTGTTTAATATATGTTTAAAATTTGTGATTAGAAAATAGCCCATTGTATGGTGTAATCTTTATGGTAGTCATTAGCCAGGTGTGATTAGAAATTCAGTTTACAGAAATATTGTATTTGTACAGTATAAAGCAATGCCCCAAGGAAGGTGTGAGGCAGTCAAGCGATAACCACTAGCGGAGCAAGACGCGTGTACTACATTCGGCAATCTATTTAGTGACGGATTTTCGCGTGTATATATGTACCTGTGTTATACGTGTTTGTATAGTTCTAATAAATTCTATAGTAATTCTAACGGCATTTTAATTCGAATCCTGCAACCAGTAACAATATTTCCGAAGAAAAAAAAGAAATCTTACTAATTATTATATAACATTAGAGTGACACGTGGGTAAGGTACCCACGTTAATTATTCAAACACTCCAACTTACAGAAGTACAAAGCAGATTTAATAAAAATTCTCAGCGGGAACATAACATAATGCTGGCATGTACTCGAGGTGGAAGTTTGTGTCGCGAAACTTTTTGTTTATTAGGAACATGAGAGAGCAAATGCATTTGTCTAATGTTCTCTAATGTGTTGAAGCACTCAGAAATAAACCTAAGCTGCAAAAAAGCAAAGAGACATGTGTGAAATAAATAACAGATGCATTCTGTGACGCTTGTTCGTATCCTTGATAACATGGGTATATACCGCTACAGTGATTGGTATGAAAACAATGTAGTGAGACGTATATTTTTATAATAATATGAATAAAAATCATATTCTTGTAAAATGATAACCAGAAGGTTTAAAATATTTGAATAAGAGCTTCAATTCATATTAATGACAAAATGCAAGTGAAGCGTGGAATTTCCATTTCTCGATAGGAGTGAATTTTCACAATGTCTGTGCCCCAGCAGATATTCAACGTTTAATATTCATGTCTAGTGCTTCGGCAGCTTTGCTTTCTCAGCCGCAGTACTGCTACGTCAGCTTGAAAGATTAAAAATGTGCGTTTGATGTTACTACAGTTGATACCAGGATTTTTAAGGGTTCTTTTTGTATGTTTGCTTGTAGGCAAACTGACAGATGGACCACCTGGTGGTAGCTGGCTACCGTCGGTCGTCGGTCCGTAGTCATTTTGGCAAAAACGACAAACCTTTAATTGAATACAATTGTCATGTTTATCCGTCTGTATATCTTTGTAGACACCAATTAATTTTATGAGAAATTACTTCATCTATCTCGATAAAATTTATTAGACAGTATATTTCAACGAAAATTTGTTTTAACACTAGTTTCAAAAACTCTAAATAGCAAATCGAAAGAATTGAAAATTCGATTGACTATAAACATAAACTATTTGGTTGATGTTTATTACGAAACCCTTTATCATTATTCATAGTTTCCCATGTACTTGAACGATTAAATAAAATAAACATAATCTATACAAATATTATATAGAGCAAAGATTTGTATTTTTATATGTTTGTAACGAATAAACTCAAAAACTACGGAACATATTTCAAATTTTCACCGTTCAAATGCTACATTATCCCTGATTAATATAGGCTATATAAAATTAGGGATCCCTACTAAACCTTCAATAATGTAACCCATCAAATATCTAAACAAAATATTTGGCGCTGAAATCGGGTTCTACGATTTTGATGAAATGTTATGTGTGTTTAAGTGACTCCTGGAGTTATTTAGATTGACAATTAGACTCGGTAGGTGGCGCTGGCTGGGTCTAGATTTTTATTTTTACAGGGCAGCGCAACGTAGGTCGAAACCGCTAGTATATTTTACATACATAACTTTGAAACACTTTTAACGATAGCAGTTTTCAACTTATACAGAAGGTGATTATTTAACTTCATTTTGCGAGTCATTGTCATTGTTGCATAGTTTGCTGGTCTTTTAGTGCGTTAATAGAAATACAAAAGCCAGTAGCCTTGTGGTCTATATCCGGACTATGCAATGTGAAATAATAAGCGCTACACTTAAAGCAGTTGTATTTATTTCAGTGGCCACAATCGGCTGTAAACACACATCAAGCATTATTTACAAAATACACATTATGTAAAACGTGTTAATGGTAACTTTCTTTTTAAAAAATCATGGCTTCAGAAGCACGTACTTCATTCACTAACTGTTGATTTAAATAAATAAAAATAATGAGATGCAACTTGTGTTGATACTTTGGCGGCTTCCCATCTTCCAGACGCAGTCATGACAGCCGGGGCTTGTGATGCACACCAGGAAGCTCTAATACGTGCCCATTGGTACATATTCGTTGTTTCCGGGATTAAGACCTTGAGGCCTGGAGCTTATCACCTCTATGTAGACCTCTCAACGCGTCTAATTGAGGACTCGCGTGACCAAAAGTTTAGCTTGCACTTAGGCCAACACATCGTCGTTGCCATCCAACGTAGAAATGCGGCCAGCATTTTAAACACGCTCCCCGCCAACTTGGAGTAAAGTTTTTACTTATAAATTTAAGTTATTATATAAGTATACTTTATATTGTATTTAGATTTATTTTCAGTAAGTTATAGCCTATGGACGTTTGCAACACCAGGGGCGTTGCAAACGCATTGCCGGCCTCTAAGAAATTTTATAACGCCCTTCTTAAACAACCCTATGTCGCAGCGCTGAGGGAAAACTTCGGCGGGAAGTTCCCTCCAGATCATTGTTATACGCGGAACAAACGCTCTAGATAACTGTTGCTTAATTGACCGTGGGAGCTCCAGGAAATTGGAGTGAATATCCCATCGATGACGAGCGTTGCGGTTGTAAAAATAAGATCATAAAGATATTTCTTAATGACTTTTAGACTGCAATTTCAATAGTTTGTGAGAGGATTTTTCATCCTTCAGTTACACCTGGCACCTGTAATTATTTGTCTAAAATTATCCTTAATTTTATAACCGAAACACACCAAAAAAATGTCTGTATCAAACAGACTAACACGCAGATGAACACACGCATGTATAGACAAAAATAAATTATTAAAATTCCGGTCCGTTACAGTAACATACAATCAGTATTACTTGGCCAAAATTAAACATTCATCTCCCAGTTAACTACTTTGATATTGCTTCCGACTACTAAAGTTTGTTATATATGTATGTATGTTCATTGTTCCCATAATTGTTTGCGTTCCTTCCTTATGTTCCCTTATGTTCATTCAAGTATAATACTGTTCTCGTCTATGGAATTACTTTTATGGGTGCTTTTATATGATTTGGCGTTGTCTATGTTTTCTCTGTTTGTCTGAAGTGCTTTTCACGTCATTGTCTATAGTAATTTATATGTAATCGAAATAGTATCTTGCAGTGATTGCGATTGTTAAAAAGAATAAATGTTTTCACTCGGCTTTACTCGTGTATATTTGTATTTTTATCCCACGTCATCTATATTATTGAATTTAATATTATTATTCGTGTTTTAATTAATTTAGATAGATAGATAGATAGATAGATAACACTTTATTGTACACCATTACAGAAAAACTTACGAACTAGTATTATTATAGTAGGGTACAAAGGGCGGTCTTATCGCTAAAAAGCGATCTCTTCCAGACAACCCGTGGCAAGAATATTCCGATTAGAAGTGGCGATGGTGGTATACATAATTATTATACGATTACTTCAATTTTATTAATAAATATATAACTATACTATATATACAAATATACACATAAGTTATATACATATATAATATATGGCGATAATATGCAACTATTTAAACATAATAAACATATAGCTATATGCAATATAATATATACTAATTACATAAAATTACATATCATTATATTGCAGATAGAATTTTCTGACTAAGTTCTTAAATATTATTAGGGATTTTGCTTGTCTGACAGCAACAGGCAATGAATTCCAAAGTTGGACAGCCTTAACCGTGAAAGAATTATTGAAGAACGTTGTATTATGAATAGGAGTAATAAGTCTATGTTGACTGGAAGGGCGCAAATTGTGAGAGCAAGAAATAAATTCGAAGCGTTCTTTAAGGTACTGTGGAGTAGTAGGGATGAATAAAATACTGTAAAGCAATGAAAGAATATGAGTATTCCGGCGAATACGGATTGGCAGCCACTTGAGCTTTTTTCGAAATTCTGAAACGTGGTCATACTTGCGTAACCCAAATATGAACCTTATGGAAAAGTTTTGGAGTCGCTCAAGTTTATTAAGCTGTTCTTGAGTTAAATCTAGATAGCTGGCGTCGGCATAATCAAGTATGGGCAAAAGTAGTGACTCTGCTAGCTTAATTTTGGTGGCGATGGGCAAGAAGTTTTTCAGCCGCCAGAGTGATCTGGAGGAGAGAAACAACCGCCGACTCAACTCCGTTATATGGGGTCTCCAGGACAGCTCACTATCAAATATAACTCCAAGGTTTCTGACCTTATCACTGATAGGGATAAGTTTCCCATCAAAAAGAAAACTTGGCATAACGGTCCAGTCAACTTTACACAGCATCCGCGAGCTACCGATGATAATTACTTGAGTTTTCTCAGGATTAACAAGAAGTCCATTCGATTTACTCCATTGTAGTATGCGGTCAAAGTCAGAGTTTATCGTTGCGACTGCTTGATTTAGTGTAGCAACCGGTTCCTGCGTGTAAATTTGCAGATCGTCTGCATAGAGGTGATAGGATGAAGTAAGTTCATTGGAAATTGAGTTTATAAAAACAGCGAATAATAAAGGAGATAGTACGCCGCCCTGTGGAACACCGGCAGAGAGATCACACCACGACGAATAGTCGTCATCAACTCGAATGCGCTGCCGGCGTCCATACAGGTAACTATGAAACCAGTCGATTACTTCAGGAGATATGTTAATAGAGCGTAGGATGCCGAGTAACACTTCAAAGTCAACATTATTAAAAGCACTGCTGAAATCGAGCAGCGATAGCACAGTCAGCAAGCCATTGTCCATGCCATGCCGGATGTCATCTGTGATTTTAATGAGGGCTGTGGTGGTGCTGTGGCCAGGACGAAAACCAGATTGGTAAGGATTCAAAAGGGAATTACGGTTCAGGAAAACACTTAGCTGCTGATGAACTAAGCGTTCGAGGACTTTGGAAAGGAAAGGAAGTATGGAAATAGGACGAAATTGAGAAAAGAAAGCGGGATTGGGTTTTTTTGGTAGTGGAGTAACCTGGGCTTCCTTCCAGGCAGCTGGGAATACACAGGAGGTTATGGATGTATTAAGGATATGGGTAAGGGTAGGATTAATGACATCCAGTATGGGTAGGATCATGTTGCGACTAATGCTATCACTGCCGACAGCATTAGATGTGATGGATTTTACAGCTTTCTTAACATCACTGTCAGTAAATCGACTAAAAAGAAAAGGAGAATGCTTGGGTGTTGGCTTGGACGAGATTCTTTTCAAAGTTTCAGACTTTATTACTACATCAAAGTCAGAAGTGGTTGAGAAGTGTTGATTTAAATCATCAATATTAAATTTTTGACTGACTGGGTTTTCTGTTTGTTTGCCAATCCCCAAAGAGCGTAGAAACTTCCATACTTTAGCTGGATCATCATTTTGAACTGATTCGTGAATATAACGGCGTTGAGCGTCCCTACACACTCTATTAAGTATTTTTAGTACCTCTAAAACTGACCAATTTTACGAATAATAAAAATATACCAATTTCATCTTTGTCTTCGTACTTAGTCAAATTAGTGTAAGTTTAGTACACCAGCGGATAGATTAAATGATAGATAATAGATTTAAAAATAAAATATTTATTACATTAATAAAAGAGATAGATATTATATTATTGTGATAAATTTATGATATGAGTACACGAACGCGAGCCAGTGTCGTGAACTGATTAGTATCATTAACAACATAGTGTGCTCGGGTAAGTGCTAACTATGCGGTCTGCAAGGTTATAATGTTCCAGCATACCTAAATGAGATATGAAAGATGATAAAGATATGAATTAATCTACTGACAAGATGATAAAACAGTAATCTGTTTTCTTAATCAGTGAAGTGTTAATAGATTCACTAGAACGCTTACTACACTAATAGCCTGATTCACTACAACACTTATCACGCTGATCGCCCGGTGGGCCAAGAAGCTGCTGGTAGAGGGAGGCTATATGTGTGTGTGTGTGTGTGTGTGTGTGTTTCTTTTGCATGAGGGCACCAGAAAGGGATACGGCCCACCTGATGGAAAGCGGTAACCATCGCCTATGGACATTTGTTACACCAAAGTGCTATAATTGTGCCACTTTCTAAAAGAAGACTTGAACCTGGCTTCTAATGGCAGAACTCAAGGTTGTTACGGAGGAATACGCTAGACCGGGGGATACGTCATCCAAACGGGCAAATGCCCTGTCAACTAGCTGTGGGTTGTTTCGCCTCTTAGGATAGGCCGCCCGGCCACAGAAAATTGTATACTCTTCCTGCACGATAACATATCTCCTTGTTATAGAACGATGTCATAATATGTAAATATTATGACATCGTTCTTAAATTCCATTTTGAAGACTTCAATTTTAGGTTTATATAGGTTGACTGATCTAATAATTTTTTTATATAATACAACTTCAAAAATCCGACTAGAATAAATGTGAGAGTGATATATAGAGTTACGTTTTAACTGAGCCCATGTAGTTATAGTTATTCCTAGCATTCTTCATATATCCATAAAATATAGCCTATTTTAGCCAACGTCACTATTTATTACACTACTATATTTATTACGTCACATCTGGCATCAAGCTACTTTCTCAAGTCTTTAATTGTACTGCATTGCAGAAATCTAATTTTCAAATTGAGAACCTTTGAAGTTTAATATTTTCTTGAAAAGTTGATTTGAATATTTCAACATGTACTGCGTATAAAGGTCATACAGAGGTTGAATATCCGTCGGGGAGTGAAATGTTTAAAATGCATCCACGTTTGAAATTTGAAAAATCCAATCCACTCTCTTAAAATATCTTACTCTTGAACTGAAAATGTAATGGCGAGTCAAACGAAGCCAAGAAATATAAATAAGAAATCGGGTAAGTTCATGGTAGAATACAAACTGCATAGGGTTCCAAACATTAAATATTTCCATCATTTGACTACGAAACCATAAAAAAATCATTTAATCGACAATACTTCACATATAGAAAATGACTTTTCTTTCTTATATTCTGAAAGTACGCTTGGAGTTGCCTGATCACAGGGATGAAAACAATGGGTACCTTTCATCCCTGGGAAACGATTTTCCCTGCTGTTAAAAAAATTAAAAACATGTCCCAAGTTATTATTTATTTTCGTCATAATATTTAAAATTAAAAGTCTCTGCTTTTATTTTATAACCTTGGGTCAAGGGTTTATTAAGGCAATCATACTATTAGTGCCCTTGCTACGCTCTTGCATCAAACCATTTCATGCCTAAATAAGCCACTTTCGTCTCTCGTGTAACAATCTACTATTGCGGATCTGATTTCCAGACAAACTTTCTTTGAAAGTATCTTTTAAGTTCTACAACCGCAATTGTTTTTACAATTTTGCACTTGACAGTTCGAAAGTTACCAAAGGGTATAAGAATTTAAAAGATTTTTAGTTTTAACCAACAACAAGTAGGGGGGGGGGGGAATCACCCCTAATTGTTAGTTGTTATGCAGTTTTACTACACTATTGTAAAGAATTGTATATATACAAAAAAAAAATCTTAGACCCAATGGCTTCTGACAAAAATTATTGTGCCTTAATATACAGACGGACGGATGAATATCATGTAAACATAAGAATTCCAATTTTGCCAAAACGGCTAGGGAACTCTAATAAAAAGGGACTTATAAAAACTCTAATCGCCTTTCACGTCGTAAATGCAAAAGGGCTTCGTTTGAAATATTAAATAAGAACGTACTGAAACCTTAATAGGAATGTTGTGATAATTAAAAAAGTCACTTAATTAATTCATCGTCACACTTCTGCTTCAAAGAACAGCTTCATTATAACAATTTGTCCGTAATACGTGTTTTAATTGTCTTACAAGAAATGGTGAATGAATTATTATCAGGTAAAAGTTGCTAAATTTGGAAGGTTTTTAGTGACGTATTTTAAAACTGCACAGCTTTCATGTACGAGTATATCTAAGATTCTTAAAAGGTTTAACTTACGGAATGATCGTAAAAATCCAAACACTTCATCATAAGACACTCTAAATTTTTGGATCAGACTCTTTTTACTTCTTCTTTCGGGACTGGTCCCTGTCCAAAACTGAACGTAGACCTCCCTAAGTTTGCGCCACATATCCCATCATCATCCCGATCGCTTATCATCAGTCCACCGGGCGTCCTACGCTAGTTTGCCGAGACGTGGTCGCCACTCCAGGACGCTTTTGCTATCGACGCATCGGCCGTCGATACTACGACAGATATGATATGACCGGCGCCTTGCTAATTTTACCAGCAGTCGGTTACCTTTGTTATCTTACGCATATCCTCATTTCTGACTTTATCCATAAGAGAAACACCTAATAATAGCCTGTTGAGCGACTTTGAAATTTTTGGACCATTCCCACCGTTAATATCCATGTCTCGGCACCGTAGCATGACGCACTGCTCGAAGACTTTCGTCATTGCAGAATGCTCGACGAGAAACCCTGACGAAGATTACCGAATGCCGCCTAGCCTAACCGAATCCTACTACTGACTTCCTCCTTTTTTATTCAAAATACAGTATTATTTGTGATTAAAATATGTTTTTACTTTTTATATCTCTCAATATTTTTCAGTAACAATACGCTTACATAATAATTTAATCATTTTTTTAAACTATTTCACACGTCAACACAGCAGATGTTGAAATAAAAAAATATAAACAGAAACAATTTTAGGCATGTATGTTGCTGGAGTATCTACTATCTCTTCTTGTTTATGAATATCTAGTGGTAACATGTTGTATAGTGAGGTACAGTTTAATATAAAGTAGGTTTAATATAAGACAATTGAAAGTTATTTTCAAAGTATTTCTTCATAGGTAAACTAATTGGAATAAAAACTTGTAAATTTAAAATATTACGTAAAAGCTAAAATTTAAATTAAATAAATCATTCATATAAGTATTTATATTTTCTTACGTATGTAGCACATTTACCTAAAATCTATTTAGACTATAAGAATAATATTGATACTAAGTCATCGTCAAATTATATTGTATTAAAATTCATATATGTAACATATAATAAGGGAACCTGTAGATATCTATAGAATTAAATAATATATGTATCAAGAATATCTTCTATATATATGATAAAATTGTAGAGGTCAAATTTTTGTACAATAAAAAAAATGCTAAAAACCGAGTCAGGGGGATGTAAGAAGTGAAATAGAACTAATTTGGTTTTTTTTTTTTGAATTTTATGTTTCTCTGTTTGTCTGTCTGTTTGTAACGGCTAATCTTCGAAACGACTAGACCGATTGAAATGAAATTTTGTATGGTGGCAGCTTATATCCCTGGTCAACATATAGGATACTTTTGATCCCGAAAAATTACAGAGTTCCCGTGGGATAGTTAGAAAGCTTTAATTACTTAAACAGCTTATAACATACTAAAAGTAATTTCTCTGCAACGTAACATAATAGAAGCGGATAATTTGATAGGGTGTGGTGTCAGTGAGAGAGTTTTGTCTTATATATATAATATATAAAGCAGATAAGTTTGTTTCTTTGTTTGTTTGCTTGAACGCGCTAATCTCAGGAACTACTGGTCTGATTTGAAAATTTTTTTCAGTGTTAGATAGCCCATTTATTGATGAAGGTTACAGGCTATAAACCATCACGCTAAGAGCAATATGAGCGGAGCACCAATGAAGAATGTTTCAAAATCGCGGGTGTTTTTTTACTTCCTTTCCACGTGTACGAAGTCACGGGCAGAAGCTAATCTTATATATAAAAACGAATCGCAAAATGTGTTGGTAAGCGCATAACTTGAGAACGACTTTACCGATTTTGATGAAATATTGTGTGTGTGTTTGAGTGGGTCCCGGGATGGTTCAAATCCACAATTGGAACCGGTAGATAGCGCTGAGATCGGGTTCTAGAATCCTCCTAATCACCTGGGCCGATTATGGTGATTTTGTTTTTGTGTCATGAAAAAAAGTCTTTTAGGAATTCAGAAAATATAGCGGTACGAAGTTCGCCGGGTCATCTTATCTTATATTATAATAAAAAAACTTCGTTTAAAAAAACCGACTTCAAAAACTAAAAAACTAAACAGTATAAAATAACTTATTTCTAAAGCTTCTTCTTTTTGAAAATTACAAAGCACCGACTTTAAGATGTTTTAGATAATTTATATTAATAATAATACATAGCTTTAGAAATAAGTTATTTTATACTGTTTAGTTTTTTAGTTTTTGAAGTCGGTTTTTTTAAACGAAGTTTTTTTTATTTTATTTGTTACTTTTTAGTGCCTAGCTATGTATGGGTAGAAATACGCAAGGTGCCGCGCTTTAAAAAAAATATAGGTCCCAAGAAACGGGAACATAAAAATGTTCGTAAAATGAAAACTACTAGGCCCAACTATATCAAATTTTTAGGGGACTATATGGCAACTATTCCGCGTCGAACAAAAAAAAGAATCACGTAAATCGGATCATAAATCTCAGAGTAATCGGTGTACATATGGAACGGAATATAATTTTTTTCATAAAATCAAAACTATTGGGCCAAACTATGTTAAATTTTTAGGGGACCAATTGGAAGCTATTCCGCATCGAACAAAAAAGAATCACGTAAACCGGATCATAAATCTCGGAGTAATCGGTGAACATACATAAAAAAACATAAAAATAAGATCCCGACGAATTGAGAACCTCCTCCTTTTTTTGAAGTCGGTTAAAAACGAATCGCAAAATGTGTTAGTAAGCGCATAACTTGAGAACGACTTTACCGATTTTGATGAAATATTGTGTGTGTGTTTGAGTGGGTCCCGGGATGGTTTAAATCCACAATTGGAACCGGTAGATGGCGCTGAGGTCGGGTTCTAGAATCCTCCTAATCACTGGGAGCGATTCGGGTAATTTTGTTTTTGTGTCATGAAACAAAGTCTTTTAGGAATTCAGAAAATATGGCGGTACGAGGTTCGCCGGGTCAGCTAGTTGATAAATATAATTAATAAAGAAATATTATAATATGAAAAAACATTCTGAAAATGAGGGCTACTTTATTCAAGCTTTGCAAACAATTGAAAACGAAGTTGCTTACAGAGTTCTTACTAATATGTAAAGACGGTTATACTACAGACACCCAGACCACAAACGTATTAATTGGAGATCTTACAAAATAAATGATTGATATAGAAGCACTAAACGTACAAATAAAAGCCACTATCCTGACCAATGCACTATTACAATACTAATACATGCTTCAATAGTAGATGATACAAAAAGTACTTCAATTATTTCTATTAACAAGTCTTGCAATTTATTTTTACAAAGGTCAAAAGAATTCAGTTGGAAAGTACACTGAAGTAAAAAAATGGCAATAAAACTTTTCGGCCGTACTTAATTTCCTTCAAACCAAACCGAGATTAAAAGAAAAAATGACGTTTCTCATTTTTATGAATTTCATAACAAGAGAACTGGAAGAAGAGAGAGAGTTTTGTGAATTAAAACTTGTACAATTTAACTTTCTGTAGCGTCTCAATAAATTCTACATGGATCATGGTCAATCTTTAATAAAATTATTTTCAAGGATTTCCGTTTGATGCCTTCATACCGCGTTTTCATGAAAATTGCTTGTAACCAAGTTAATTTATAATACACGCTGAGCTTAAACCAGATTACAAGTAAACACCTTTTAATATTAACCAAATTTATTATAACGTTGACCCAATTCCTCGGCAGAGCTGCTAAAATACTCATTGTCTTCTTAATCATTGTTTTCTCGCCGATTAAAAGGGATTCAATTTGAAATAAGAAAAAGATCAGGCAAGTGGGTGTCAGCTCTCACACATTGAACGGTTCTGCAGAGGTGAAAAAAACCCATTATTTTTATCATTTGATTATAAAACCATAACAAGGCGTTAAATCAAAATACACTATCATGGCCGTAAAAACCTCTTTCGCTTACTGACCAGTGGATCAAATATTATGTATATTGTGAAATTGTCAACTATCACACAATGGTTCGATTCTTGGAATGGTAAATTTCGGAAAAGAAGTTTCAGTTATTTATTACGTCTGGGTGTTTGGGATCGGCCCCAGAGTTGTCCGTAGTATATTAAGTATTACTCATAACACAAGCGTAACGTAGTTAGTTTGGGAATACACATTTGGTGTTCTGTCTGCTGATTTAAAAAAAATACCGAGAGAATAAGTCGTCATGGAAAATATATATTTTAATCTATCATTAAATTATTGTACCTAAATTATTAATAGTTTCAGCCATGTAAACATTACAGAGAAAAATATATATTTAATTAATGTACAAGTAATTTATTTCCCTTAATGACTTTTCACCATATTTCGAAAACTACCCGGCGAATGTTGTTTAAATCATTGAATACAATTTTTACAGCCCGATGGACCGACGACCTATAGCCAGTAGGCGCTGGATGAGGAAATCGGAGGACAGGGATGAGTGGCGCCGTCTTGGGAAGGCCTACGTCCAGCAGTGGACTGCGAATGGCTGACGACGACGATAATTTTTACTTCTATAAATATTAGATATTAAGAAGTTACCGTCGATCATTGAAAACCGCATCGAAATCCGCCCACTAGTTTTTACGTGAGGATTCACGATAAAACAAATAAGAAATCTAAAAAAGAAATGCATCGTCTCCATCGTTTATATAATCCATTCCAGTTGGGTTTTTTTTAAATAGCTTTAATATACAGACACGGCATATTTAGAGTTTTATAATATTGTTACGAGCTACAGGACTAGAATTAAAATAAATGCCGTTGGAATTACTATAGAGTGTATTAGAACTGTACAAACACGTATAAAACAAGTACCAAATAAAACTGGATGCAACCAGCTCACACTGCACGATTTAATGCAGTTCAACACGCGCAAAGTCCGTCACTATGTCGCTAATCGAAAGTACTACACGTCTTTATCGTATCGTAGTCGTCGATTGACTGCCCAACCCCTCCGTTCGGGCATTTGTTTTATACTAACTATATAGTACAAAAAAAATCGACCGCGTGCCAGTGCACCGCTCGGCACTCAGAAACATCAGTGAATTTCCGAGAAATAGTAATTTGCACATCTGGCAAGCTTCAGCGCAATGCAATAAAAACAAGGATTAGCTCGACACTTAATGACAGCAATAAAACAAGTACGATAACAATAGATGTTTTTAAAGTTTAAACACGAAGTAAATAAAAGAATTTGTTTTTACAACATGCAGATGTGCGGTTTTTGTCGGTATGTAACAATATTATAGATTTCATTCAAACAAATCCAGCAGTTGAAAAGAAAAAAAAATCGGCGTCCAATCGAGTTTCAAATGACAACGATTCTAAATAAGTTTCACTTCAAAAATAATGTGACATATAAAGACAGACATACTTACGGACTGCCTGTCAGCGTTAGAATTGCCTTTTTATATTATTTACAGAGTAGAAGTATAAATGCAGATAAAGAATATAAATTAAAAAATCCTAAATTCAGGCAATTGAATTGTTTTAACAAGCTTGAATTATTTTGATAAATGCCTTTGTTGAATAAACAGAACTTCACGCTATTAAAGCTAAGTCAATTATGAACTAAGTTACAGCGGAAATGTCTAGTTAATAATGGATTGACTAGAACTACTTGAACTGCAAGTTGTGAGGAATAGCAACTGCGAAATGCTGAACATTACAGATATTACACCGAAGTTTCAAAACTGTTCAACTACGCTAGAGACAGTTTATTTTAGATTTTGACGTTTGTTTTAGAACTTAATAAACTTGACTGTGAGAAATATTATGTATATTACAACTTTTGGGCGGCTTCGCTTGTATAAATTGTGAATGCCGTATATACTGTCGTTTGAATGATTAATAATGTTTTTATTCATTCTCAGTACTATGAAAAAAGAACAAACATACAAATAAAGTTTTTTTTATCACATTTATATAATTAAGTGTGAAATATAGATATATTTGCTTGCTTTCATATCTCTTATCCACTTGCGTTTTTAACTCTTCAAGATGTTCAAATTTATATCGAAACTACTATTAAAGTAATTAAAATTTCTTCAACGCAACATATGTCCATAACTTTTGTGTAAAATACAGCAAGTTCATTTCATACAACTAATAAGACTTTTAAATGTTAGATGAAAAAGTTAAAGCATTTAATTCAACTAATTAAAAAGTCTAACATCATTACTTTGTAGAAATGAAAATTTCATTCTTAAGCTTTCAATTTTTAATTTAAACTTGGCAGGTCAATTATGGAGTTAGTCAAAACGTGAATCAGGACTGGCTGATATCCATTCCATTAGGTCCGACAAGGGAACAAATGGGGGTTTTCATTAGAGCCACCCGATAGCCGTAAGGCGATTTCACGAGGCTTTTGAAAAGACCCAACGGCGACAGTGCGATGTTATAAAGCACTTTATCAATACCCAAACGTTTATGCAACGGAGATTTTATAGCTCATCCTTCTTTAAATTATTATCAGATTTAGTATTTTTAGAGTTCCTTAGATATTTTGAGGAAGGAGAATCTTATTTTTTTATCTCGTATGTCTGTCTTTCTTATTCTCTATCTTTAGTGACAACTGATATTATTACAATGCGTAAACTGGACGTCATATTTTAGTAACAGAACTCTACAGTACTATACTAATACTTAAAGACTTTCGTATGTTTTCATCTTTACTGTGAAAATAGAAATAGACATAGCCATAAAGAGAATAACATTGTAGTAAGCATGCGATATAAAACTAATAAAACCAAAATTAAAAATTGAAAAAATTAAACAGGACACGATTTGTCGCACCAAATTTAGATATAAAAAGAATTGAAACTAAATTTTAACGGTTTTAAACGTGGCATTTTATTTGATTCTAATTCTGACGTTTCAGACCTTTTGAGTAATCGCTATCGTGGAAGACAAAGATGTCAAATGTCTATAAGTAACGTTAAAGTTATTGTCTAGTCTACCCCCAACGTTTTTATTTTATATATTTAATTTTTGTTTATGCATATTATTTGATTATTATGTGTGCTGGTCGCAAAAAGTTAAGAAAATACTATGAGAAACGAAATAAAAGAGAGAAAAAAATTCAAACCATCTTGATCACCAGGGAGTGGGAAATCATGTTAAACGCATACATTGTAATCTTCTATACAGATAATTAAAACTAAAGTGTCTGTTGGTAATGTCAAAATAAAAATGTGAAAAAATCACGGAGGATAATTCGGACCAGGAGATTTTTAGAATTTTTGTCTGTCTGGCTGTTTTTTTATTTTTTTTTATTGCCGGAGTTCAGCAGACAGGCAGACGGTCCACTTGATGGAATGCGGTTACCATCGCCTATGGACATTTGCAACACCAAAGGTGCTACAAATGCGCTGCTGCTCTGTTAAGAGAGACTGGATCCTGGTCACTAATACCGGAACACAACACAAGGTTGTTATGGCGGCATACTCTAGACCAGGGGTGGTCGCCATCCAGTCGAGCAAATACCTTACCACCTGGCTGTGGGTTGTTTTGTCGCTTCTTACGACAGGCCGCCCGGCCGCAGGAAACTGTATTCTTTCTCCGTTTCTGCACGGATAAAAATGTTCCAGCTAATCTCTGAAACGGATAGACTGATTTTAACGGGTCTTTCACACGCAGATAGCTGATGTTATAAAAAGTTACTTACGATACATACGATTAACTGACGATAAAATATAATTTATAGTAATGTGACATTGTTTTATGCTTCTATAAAGATAAAGTTTTATATTAATTTAATAATTTGTTTATTAATTAAATAATGTACTTATGGCCAGGCACCATTTCAATCGCCTGTATTGTACCTACGTCCGAAAGGACAAACTGTCGTTCCAACAAAAAACTCCAACAACTTTGTAATTTTATGTTGTGACTGTTTATACAATAAATACTTATTCTATTCTATACATTTTTTAGGGTCCTGCGAAAAAAAAATTCACGCGGAAGAAGTAGCGCGCACAACTAGTTAAGAACAAAAACATCAGGCATTAAATAGCCCTTTAAAATATACATTTGACGTGATTCCCGAGTGTATCACGTCCGTCAGGGCCAGGCCTGTAGCAAACATTCGTGAGTTATAACGAGTTCACGTCGACGCGTATAATGAATGTGCACTTCAACCCCATTGTGATGCCCCTGACACATTCGCCCAAATTACCACATTTCCCTGTTAAAACAGAAATGAAAAAGGGAAAAAATACACGCAAATTAGAAACAACGTTACAACACTGTAAAATTCAAAGCTCTTCTGCTTTCTGTTTACTGGCATTTTTTAGGGTTTCGGTACCTAAAAATAAAATTAAACTTTTATGGTCTCACTCCTATCTATATGTTACTACTGTTACTACTATCTTAGGAGCTAGTAGAGATTTATCCATTTTAACACATATTTCTATTTGTTCTGTGTCAATTTTGACATTACTTTAATGCCATAATGAACATAAAATGAGTTTTTACCCAAATATAATTTTAGAGTAAAACACATAAATGTAATTAATGATTGTATCGCTGTAAGTAGATCAATTTCTCAAATACTTTTATATATTTAAATTTTTACATCTGTCAGAAAGTTTGTGAATAAAGAACATTATGGGGCATTTAGACAAAAAAATATACTTCATTAAATGCTTTAATAAATCTGAAATTTGAATTCAATAATATTTCTATATTTTATTTATGGAGGCGATCTAAATATGTAAATCCGATTCGCACGAAGTCACTCGTTTTACATAGTTCGTTAAATAAAAACATTATAATAGTCTGTCTTATTATTTTCAAAATTCAAATAACAGTATCAAATAATAATTATCATCCATGAGCTTCGGGAATTTTACTTTACTGCTTTTCCTCGCACTTTCGTTACCGCGAATCAGCACCAAACATATTTCACCCGAAGATAAGATGATTGGTTACTATGCAAATAAGGAACTACAAGGCCTTTATAAATATTTTACATGATATAGAGAAAAATGGAAGGATAAAAGAATTATTCATAAAGCTTTCCGACAAATAGGCGTTGGAATACAGCTCTCCTTTTTTCTGAAAATGCTTTTATTTATGAACCTTTACATTCTGCATACGAACGAGTTTCATCTCCAAACACTGAATGATTTTTTTATTATTCAACGTTAGTTTACGAGTGACTATTTGAAATTCTAATTTTATGGACCAAAATTATGAGACATTCATCTTAAAACATTTGAGTGAAATAGAATTAAACACTAAAAAATAAAATATTTACTTTAAGTTAACGCAAATTAATGATTAATCCACTATAAAACACTTTACAGATGAACAAACACCACAGTCAACTTGTAAAAGTTACACAAAGTTAACTCGAAAATATTTGCTATAAACTATGACAGAATTCACTCGGCAGCATCAGGATGTTCACCCCTATTTCCTTGAGCTCCCACTATGCAACTGTTCTCTAGAACATTTTTATTCTGCGTACAACAATGATCTGGAGGGAATCGCTGACGAAGTCGCAGGCAGAGGCTAGTGTACATATATTTTTGGTCAAGGAAATGAATATAGGATAATTGTTGTATCAGAAAAAAGTATATGCGGAATACGATGTAAACAGCCTGAGTGTTATATAAAAAATATACAAAACTTTACAATATTAATAACACAGAAGGGATGGAGCAAGATTGTAATGCGATCAATTGTTTCGCGTAATCTCGCCTAGGGAAGTTGTGACAGCGAACATTATTCAATTCATTGTTAAAGTGTATTTTTTATATAAAAAAAAACCTCCCGGAAGCATTGTTCGACACGGTGATTCCAAAAATTGCTTCTCATCTCGGGTTCTTTTGAAAGTATCATAATATAAAATGCCTTCAAAATATCGGCGCTTTTATTACACGATTAGAAATAATGCAGCACATATTTGAGTAAAAATAGACTGTGTTTTTGTTTGGATATTTTTTTGTTGTTTTTACATGCCAATAAAAAGGCAAGTGCTTTATTCGAGATCTATGTATATAGGTATTTGCGTATTTTTGTTAATGTCTCAACGCTCTAAACGGTATGAATGAAAGTTTTTCTATATATAACTAAAACTTACAGATAACCTTAGAAGAAAACTTATAGATTATTTTGGAAAGCGATATACTTTAATAATACCTACCCCACTAGTACCCTAGCTAGATACCTACTTCTAGAAATTTTGTATGTTCTAAGTAAAAGTCTTATTTCATTTATTATTTGCGTAAATATTAAATACCTAGACATAATATATTTTGATTAGTAAATACATTCAATTATTGAATCAAGAAGAAATTATTATTTAATTATTTTATTAATTTTAAAACATTAGCAGACTGAATAAAATATATTAAAACTTAAGTTGCGAGACCAATCCATAATAGAAAAGTAATGAATTCACCTCACGTAGTAATACAAATTCAGATGTTAGCCTCGATTAAAATGGGTTTTTAATCTCAAAAATTTAATACTAAATTGATCCTAGTTAAGAACAAAGTGACAGTCTCCAGGGCACTTACGATTAGCATTCAAAATTTACATATTAGTCAGCTGTTATATATAAATTCATTTTTATTGACTACAGTTTCAATTATTGAAGACTTTAAACTCCACGTTTCTGTAATTTGGAAGTACTAAAATTGTTTTGAAAATTGTGGTCGAGGGATGCAGAACATTCATTTTATTGAATGATTGAACTTTATCTGTTTTCATTTTGACATTTATGATCATTCTAGCTTCTGCCCATGATTTCGTCCGCGTAGAATAGTTACTTTGAGCTAACGCTAACTTCTGTCACACATGATTTTTGCGAAACTAACCGTTTACACAGGGCACGCAGAAGAAGCTCTCAAAAGGAAAAAAAATCCTCGATTATTAAACATTCTTCATTGGTGCTCCGCTGCTATTGGTCTTAGCGTAATGATATAGCGCATAAACTTCCTCGATAAAAGGGCTATCTAACACTGAAAGAATTTTTCAAATCAGACCACTAGTTTCTGAGATTAGCGCGTTCAAAGAAATAAACAAACTCTTCAATTTTATATATTAGTATACATTTATTATGATAAATTGTACTGTAAATTTTACTTTAAAAATAACCTGGCATACCAATACGCCTATTGAAATACGATAATCACTTCTCATGACGAAAACACATTTTCATTTTGTATGTGTTGTGATGTGTTTATTCAATGCATTATGATCTGAAAATAAAGAATCAAGAAAATCAGATGGAATAAGACATGAAAGGTAAATCAGAGCAAACGAGGATAACCACGCCTGAGAGCGTGCGGTGATATAATTATCATATCAACTGTCTACCGTAGTAAGGCGGTCTAGACGAAGGCACTGGCACCTTATTATTTAAAACTTGACTATTAGGCTTAGCACGTATTAAATATGTAGTGATGTACAGAACATCAATCCTATGCGTAATTTATTCCGTGGTGCGCGCGTTTCAATTAATTATGGAGATCTGGAAAAGAATCGCACACAGATATTTATCATATTGTTACGAGTTGCGAGACTCGAATTAAACTGCCGTTGGAATTATTATAGAGTTTATTAGAACTATACAAACACGTATAACACAGATACAAATATAACCGAACACTACAAATATATCCAATCATAATTCAATAGAACGCGCAAAGTCCGTCACTATCAGATTACCAATTGTAGTACACACGTCTCGCCTTGATCGTGTTTCTCGCTCGACTGCCCCCTCCCTCAAACAGGCCATCATTTTATACTGCACAAATGCAATGTGCCCATATCGTAATCGACGTAATCCGAAACACCTAGCTGCGACTATTGGCTATAAGAGGCCATATTTGTACAATAAAACAATGGGCTGTTCTCTAGAAACGTATGCCAATAATTAAGTAAACAAAAGAAGACGATCAGAAAAGAATTACAATTAGTTCAAATGCCGACAGGTAATAAAATGTGTTCTTTTTCATATCTATATGCAGGTGGATTTTGTTTTTGTCGGGACCTGAGTTGTAACAACATCTTATCATAATATTTAATTTATATTTCCAATTACAGTTTGCCCGGCGGCTACACCGCATGTCAACCCCTAGGCAATAGCTTTTTTTACTTTCATAAAAACTTATTTCAGTTTTCATATATAACAATAACAAAGAAACTAAGTCCATATAATCTAGACAACTGCCTAGCAAAACAGAGGTGAGTCGAAGGCAACCTAAGTTGAAGTAATAAAATGAATAACACTCCTGGGAAAATTCCCGCGGGATTCCTGAATTATAAAGTATCGCATCAGTTACAAAAGGGCTTAAACTATCATGTAGGTGAAAGCGTATCGAAATGAGTTAATAATTATGCAATCTAACAAATTTATACAACTTTATAAAGTCGATGGTTAAGGTTTTTAGAAGGCTGGCTAAGTTACCTTGGTGAATAGCCATACTAACCCATTATCAAAGGTAGAAACCAGCCCTTTGATCACATATATAAAGTAAAATACTACTATTAATATTGTTTTTCAAAAAAAACTAAACGATAAAAAATATATAAAGCCTGCAGCAAATATATTTTAGCAATAATAGCCCTCCGTTGATGGCAAAACTTTTGCGTGACCAAAATATCGAAGCTGATGATATTCAGAATGATTTATGAGGATATGTGCTTAATTTAGCTTAAAGACATTTTATGGTAAACAATGTTTACCTGGTTTCCTTATGTTAAGGGAGACTTGAAATTGCGTTAGAAAATTTCTATCTACATATGTAAACACAGCCAAACACTCAGTCATATATAGATGTATTATACTTAAGTAATATTTAAGTATTTTTAAATGTATTTTATTACATTTTAATACTCGTGGTAGTTTAGTTATCCATTCCAAGTACCCGCGTCTCATATTAAACTTTGATCAATATGACTTTGGATCAATCCCGGCCGGTAACATGTACCGCTTGGACAATTTATGTAACCTAATGTGCATATTGTTATACACAATCATCCTATATGAAATAATCTAAAGATATGAATATTTATGTTGGGGTATTATTCGCGCTTTCAAATACATTAATCTCTTATAGGAATAATAAGCACGTCTCCATTCATCCATTCGTCTCAACAGACATTTATTTGGATCTAAGTTGACATGTATATTTTTTCTCTTAATATTCTAACTTACAGTAAAAGAGTCCGTAACAGTTTGTCGTACACTATTAGTTACATCTATATAATAATAATAAATAAGTCTATAAATGCCGCTCTAGTTGGCACATCCCTTCCTAGCTTAGATGATCAGACAGCCTGCACGTTTGTGCGGGTATCTTCTAGTGTTTATCTTCGCCCCCAGCATACGAAAATTCAACATTACGTACATAAAATTTAGAAAAGTTGCTTATGTGGTGGGTGATTCCAGAATGAAACGTAAGAATATAATCACTAAACTATTACCGTTATAATAGTGTAATTAACAAAAGACATACTAGAGCGACTACATTATAATTAAACCAGCTAGTTCATTATAAGCAATTCAATGGCTATACCATTTATATGGTTACTAGAAATGTCTGTTGCCAAACTTAAAATCTCATAAACTTATATCTTAATTAAATAAACAAGGCTGTCTTTCATCAGCACAATAATGTTTAACTAAGCATATCTACAAAGTGAGATACAACAACGTGGAAACTAATTTCAAGAAATGTCATTACACAAATTGTCCATTCCTGTTGTTATAAAATTCTCTTTGTTACTGAATTAATTAAGTTTCCCATCTAATGGTTTGTTGAAATATTTAAAAATATACGTATATAAATATTTATCAAATAGCGTATAGCATAAGGCAAGTGGCCCTTTTATGGAAATTGGTTATAGTCGCATATGGATATTTGCAACGCTGGAGTATTTACTGATATGTTGCTGGTCTTAAAGGAATCTAATGATACCTCTTTTATATACGATTATGTTTATTAGTATCCAGATAAATTTATTTACTTATTATTTTTATTACTATTCTATAATCCCCCTGTTTCCCTCATTAAGGACAACAGTACTAGGTGCTAACTCCACTATCTCTAGAATGTGTAGAATTCTCAATAGGAGCAGTGATGTAACGGACATTTACTTTGACTCCAAAAATTCATTTTATAAAAAGATTCGTTTAGCCCTAAAAGACATTAATTAAACATAGACAGACAGACTAATTGCAATATCTTACACTTTTTTATTGTTTTTAATATTAGAGTTTAATTAAATATCAATGAAGAAATTCAATTGCATACTGTCTTCACTTATAATTAGTTTTTACATCGTATTGTATAAACCTTAGTCATAAGCCCATTAACTGATCAAATGTAAAAAAAAAACTATTGGTGATCCTTAGTAAATAAATAAATAAAAAAGTTACATTGGAGTATTATAGTTTTAGCATAATTATGAATGTTAATGACGCTTAGGGTGCATGCAATTAATATTTACAATTATTGATAATTATTTTTTTTGTTATTTATTTATATGCTTCTTTTTATAGAATATTGTTACGAGTCGCGAGACTCGAATTAAAATGGCGTTAGAATTACTATAGAGTTTATTAGAACTATACAAACACGTATAGCACAGGTACAAATATAACCGAACACAACAAGTCCAAACGTAATGCAGAAGTTCGTAATCAAATAAATAATACGCGCAAAGTCCGTCACTTAATAGATTCCCGATTGTTGTACAGACCTCTTGCTTCGCTCGTGGTTATCGCTCGACTGACACCCCCCTCCATCAGGCCATCGCTTTATACTGCGCAACTGCAATTTCTCCGTATCTACTTCGACTTTAATCCGACACACCTGGCTAATGACTGCCATAAAATATTACAATACAACAATGGCCTGTTTTCTAATCACAAACTTTAAACACAAAGTAAACAAAAGAAGTCCAAATGCCGAAAGGTAATAAAATATTATTTTACAGATATGCAGGTGTGAATTTGTTTTTGTCGGCGCCTAGGTCATTACAATATTAACTTATGCAATTCAGACAAATATTTAGTAAATCCATAATTCGGATTGGTTTGCTGCAGCTCTTTATGGCGAGGAGGAATACGCTTAGGGCTCTTGATGTTTGAGTAAAGATAAAAAATCGCGCCAAAATCTTCAACATGTTCACGTCACGTGACACAGCAGACAACTATGAAGGGAGGCGGGGGACCGTGATAAGTAACACCGACTTGGGGAGACCTACGTCTAGCTGTGGACGGTGATTGGCTGACGGCGAGACAACTATGCCTACGCTGATATCATTACATATTAAATATATCAATTTGTTTTGTTTATATGTTAAATTTAAAAGTCTGTGTCGATTTTAGATGTATAAAATAGACATAAAAACAAATAAATAAAATATGTTTTTACAGGTTATTATGCAATCAGATTTATAGTACTATATATGTGTAATATTTATGTTAGACGTATTATGTAAGGCGAGTGATATGTGTGATTTATAATAATTAAATAATAAAGACACAATTAACAAGCAACATTTAACACAAGGGAGTGATAATAATTATGATAAAATAAATAATTAACTTGTGTTATATATTCTAAGAGATGTATATATATATGTCAAAGAAATGCGGTGTGCGCATTTCTTTGTATACTTTGTACAGCCAGGTGGCCGTATGCATGATCTAGGAATTCTTTTGTTTACTTTGTGTTAAGAATTTGTAATTCAGAAAAACATACTTTTGTTATCGTACTTGTTTTGGGTGGGGCAGTCAAGCAACGATTACGATACTAGCAAGACGTGTGTAGTACCTTCGATTAGCGATATAGTGATGGACTTTGCGCGTGTTGAATTGCATGGAATCGTGCAGTGTGAACTGGTTGCATCCAGTTTTATTTGTACCTGTTTTATACGTGTTTATACAGTTGTAATAAATTGTATAGTAGTTCCAACGGCATTTTAATTCGAGTCCTGTAGCTCGTAACAAAATATATGTATATGAGACAGCTAATATGTATTTTATGAGAGATGTCAGGAAATTATAGTTGTATTAAGTACTCTTATATTAATGCCATAATTCATAAGATTATATGAACCTATATAAGTAATTGTATAAGATGTATAACTGACAAATGTAGAAACAACCTAGTTGTAATGTTATAAAAACCTTTCTCCCGCGAACTGTTTGCAGTAGTCGGTGAGTGATGTTGGTTTTAGCAAAAATTTAAAAACTTCGTTTAAAAAAACCGACTTCAAAAACTAAAAAACTAAAATGTATAAAATAACTTATTTCTAAAGCTAATAAATATTAATAAATATTATCTAAAACATCTTAAAGTCGGTGCTTAGTAATTTTCAAAATATAGTAATTTTTATGTTTTGCTTTGCACCGACTTCAAGATGTTTTAGATAATATATATTAATATTTATTAGCTTTAGAAATAAGTTATTTTATACATTTTAGTTTTTTAGTTTTTGAAGTCGGTTTTTTTAAACGAAGTTTTTAAATTTTATTTGTTACTTTTTAGTGTCAAGCTATGTATGGGTGGTCCTACGAATGGTGCCGCGCTTCTTAAAAAATATAGGTCCCAAGAACCGGGAACAAAAAAATGATCGTAAAATGAAAAATACTAGGCCAAACTATGTGAAATTTTTAGGGGACCACATGGCAGCTATTCCGCGTCGAACAAAAAAAGAATCATGTAAATCGAATCATAAATCTCAGAGTAATCGGTGTACATATGGAACGGAGTGAAAATTATTTTCATGAAAAATGTTCATAAAATGAAAACTACTGGGCCAAACTATGTCAAATTTTTAGGGGAGCACATGGCAGCTATTCTGCGTTGAACAAAAAAAGAATCACGTAAATCGGATCATAAATGACGGAGTAATCGACGAACATATGGAACGGAGTGAAAATTATTTCCATGAAAAATGTTCATAAAATGAAAACTACTGGGCCAAACTATGTAAAATTTTTAGGGGACCAATTGGAAGCTATTCCGCGTCGAACAAAAAAAGAATCACGTAAATCGGATCATAAATGATGGAGTAATCGGCGAACATACATAAAAAAAAAGCAACAAAAAAAAAAAAAAAAGATCCCGACGAATTGAGAACCTCCTCCTTTTTTCGAAGTCGGTTAAAAAAATATTAAAAAGGCTAGTGTTTGTTGGAAACGATTTATTCGTCCTTTAAAGATTCAAGTGAAGTGTAAAGTTGACGATTGCAATTGTGTTTAGAGGTTGAAAGTGTAATAAAAATGTTGATATCGTGCAATGAATTTTACAAGCTTTTATTTAACTTGCAATCAATGGATGTATATAAGTTTGGATGGAATCTTGCAATTTGACCAACTTTTCGGTTTCCGATTGAGCTGAAATTTTGCACGCATGTATATTGCTTGACAATGCAATAATATTGTAGTACCATGGAGCTGATCTGATGATGGAGTCGGAAGGTGACCATAGGAACTCATGTACGAAACAAGTTAGACCCGTCGTGTTTGGGCTCGTTTTACTTGTCTTTGCTAGCACTTTGCTGCTACATGATATCTAGGATCTCAAAATCTTGTATTTAAAAACCGTTTAAAAAAAGCCAAAATAGACTTTTTAACAATATCGAGTTCTTGTATCACAATTATTGCCATTGTATATAAAAAAGAATAAGATAAAACACCGGCCAGTAAATTGTTAGGAGACGAGCAGAAATTTGGCACAGGTACTGGGGACGTGAACACGGTGGAAGTGTACGACGGCGACATCAATCAGACCGTCTTAAATGGGTAAATAAATAAACATTAACAGCCATTTGTTATTGCAGGCAAAGATTTATTCTACAAACCCAATACTGTAGCGCGCCTACGGTATTGGTCTGTTCATTCTCATTGACTTACAAAACAAGTGTTGATCGCCCCGAATCCCATTTTCATCTCACGTACAAACTTTACTTTTTTCTATCTTCTTTGTGAAATTCAATTACGTGTTACAGACATTGGTCGGATAAATGTTTCGTAGGAAATCAATGACTTACTTTCCCTACTTACTTCGAGTTCATAAACGGAAGTTTAGCTAGCTCATTGGCATAAGGACATGCTGGTCTATCAAAACCACTTAGTAAAACGGATTTTTACAACCTGGGGGTTCCATTCAAAATTTGATCTTTTGTATAGCATATCATATGGTTAAGTGCCAAGGTTCAAGTAAATAAGGCGAAATTTTATACTGAAATCATATGCACATCAAGATTTATAATTTTCGTCTCCGCCTACGCGAAGGTGGTGTAGATATATAGCTATATTAGTTATGGATTATTATGGTATGATTAGCAAACAAAACTTTACATGTTTGCATAGCATACATTATTTGCTCCTTAGTATTTATTATACCAGAAAACGAACTCAGATTGTATACGGGGTCAAATACAAAAAAAAATTAGGTGTCTACAGTAGAAGACTAAATTGTTGGAAAAATATGTTTAAATGTTTTGATTCGCAAACATGGATTGATATATGAAAAGCTGTTAAATTTTTACATGTTTCTATAATTAAAAAGTTTATTTTTGTTATTGGATTATTTTTCAACGTGTAACAAATTGAGGTATTCAGTATCCGAACAGTCAGTAAGCGACATTTTAGTTTAAACGAGAGCAATAAAAAATAATTTATTTGTCAAAGTACAAAAGACTGTTAAATCTAACATACCCACAACATATAATAAAAAAATATAATAAAAAAATACATACACAAATAATGTGCATATGGAAATTGTTAATTGAAGACTACAGCAGCGCATTTGTAGCACCTTTGGTGTTGCAAATGTCCATAGGCGATGGTAACCGCCTTCCATCAAGTGGGCTGTCTGCCTGTCTGCTGAACTTCTGCAATAATAAATAAATAAATTTATAACCCGTTCCATAGTGTTATATTGAAATTGTAACAATAAACTGTAATTAGGGCTGGTTATCATAATGTAGAGCTAGATTTTTTTCAGCGTCCATTAGCCTCTGGGCTATTCTTAATCAGGTGTTCGAAAATCATAACGATGTTTTTGATAGATGACTTTTTTTATCTAAGGAATTTAGGAAGGAACGGAGAAAGAATACAATTTACCGCGGCCGGGAGGCCTGTCATAAAAGGCGACAAAACAACCCACAGCCATTTAGGTAGAGCATTTGCCCGATATGGCTACCACCCCTGGTCTAAAGTATGTAGCCATAACAACCTTGAGTTGTGTTCCGGCATTGGTGACCAGGTTCCAGTCTCCCTTAAGACACCAGCAGCGTATTTGTAGCGTCTTTGGTGTTGCAAATGTCCATAGGCGATGGTAACCGCTTTCCATCCAGTGGGCCGTCTGCCTGTCTGCTGAACTCCTGCAATAATAAAATGGGTTTTGCAGTTGCGATGTCACGGATGTGAATTGTGTCGCGGATATAAATCCGCGATCATTCGACGTGACTTTCCGATCAAATTCATCTCCGTGATACGCAGCTGATGCTTGCCTCATTTCCATACAAAAGATAATAAGTTTAACATCAATAAATCAAAGATCGTTTACGTATTATAAATATATTTAAATCAATTAATATATTTATAATACGTAAACTTAAATTAATTATTTTCATGCCTATTATTATGATGTTAAAATGGCTAAAAATATTAAAATTACTTGTAAGTTCTATATATAAGTATTAAATGAATATTTCTATTTAAAACTTGTAAAAGTTGGGCATTGCAGATAAAGCATGAAAGTAGGATAAGCGCAGTTGAAATGAAAGCTTTGAAAAGTATAATATGTGCGATTAGCTTGAATGATATGATAAGGGAACGTTGTGGATGGAAAGAAGATGTAATAACAAGAGTTAAAAAAGGAATATTAAGGTGGTTTGGTCATGTAGAGAGAATGGATAAAAGTAGATCACAATAAATATATAAGTGAATTAATAATAATTGGCAGACAAACACACAACACACATATTGTATATCCCCAAATTAAGCAAATTACGCTTGTGTTATGGGTAATATACAACGGACTACTGAGGGCCGATCCCAGACACCCAGACCATAGTAAATGATGGAGAAAATACGATTCCGAAATCTACTATACCAGGAATCGAACCCGGAGCCTCTGCGTTGCAGTGAGGCAGAGGCAAAACCACAGAGGCCGTCATAAACATATATATAAACAGGTGTATGGCAGTATCGTGAATGGTATAGATAGTTCAATCCACGAAGACGCGCCCCACTACATTCTGTAAAGGGAAGGCGCGGGGTGAGGGGCTTTAAGCCCGGACAGCAGTCTCGAGCCAACTCCCGTTCGGTGTACACGACTATTTCTGAATTATATCGCTCTCTCTCTCAGACTTGAATTGCAAGTTGCTCTACTTACATTATATTTAAAATGTCTAAAAAAACGCAGCGGACTGTACTGAAGAGCCAGGTATGAATAATATTTTATCGCACAGTATTAGAATATAAAACTACCTTCCTTATACACGAATCAAGTTTTTTTTCAGGCAAGAGATATAATCTCAAAAGTATATGAATTTATGAAAAAAGAAGCGAATAATAACAAAGCAGAAAGAATAACCGATGCACGTTGGCGAACAGCGCAGGCTGTTGGTGTTTCTGAAAGCACAGTGACTAGAATTTTAAGAGAAAAAAAGGCTCAAGGGGAGGTCGCAGCTTCTTTGGATGAGGAAAATGTTGAATGTGTTGCAAATGAGGCAACTACGTCACACTCAAACTTTGCGAAAACAAGTACGGTAGTGTTTACGTCACCTATGAAAAAAAGAAAGATACAACCAAGAAAAATAAATTTAGATTATTTTGATATAGGAGTAGTCAGAAAAAGCATAGAATACTTTCATAGAGAGCACCATCAGTTTCCAACATTATTGCGATTACAAAGTATTTTAAGAGATCGTATACAATTCAATGGATGTAAAACAACCTTAAGAACTTTGTTAATTAAACTAGGATATAAATGGTGCAAAACTGAGAATAACAGAAAGACGCTAACAGAAAGACATGAAATTCAATTATTACGACTAAAATACCTAAAACAGGTGAAATCTTTGCGCAATGAAGGTAAGCCTATTGTTTATACTGATGAATCATATGTACATTCCGACCATGTGCAAAATAAATCATGGTCTAGAAAAGATTCAAATATGGGAATAAAACGAAAACTGTCTAAAGGAGTGCGTATAATTATGATACACGCCGGAAGTGTTGCAGGATTTATACCAAATGCGTTGCTAACGTACAGGGCAGAGATTAAAACAGGCGACTACCACGATAACATGAACACAGAGAATTATTTAAAATGGTTAAAAGAAAAATTAATACCTAATCTTCCGAAGGATGCTGTGGTAGTTTTGGATAACGCAGCCTATCACAACTCTACTTCGGAAAAAATACCGACGTCTAACTCTAACAAATCTGAAATGCAAAGTTGGCTCACCGCAAAAAATATCACATTTGAACCGACATTTAAAAAAGTAGAATTATACGATTTAATATTAAAAAATAAAGAAAATTTTCGCAAGTATAAAGTCGATGATTTATTAAAAGAACATAATTTTACAGTATTACGTCTCCCACCATATCACCCAGAACTTAATCCAATAGAAAATATTTGGGGCATAGCAAAAAATTATGTTGCTAGCCGCAATGTCGATCAAAATTATACCACACTAATGCCTATTTTAAATGAAGCTTTTCAACAAATAACTAATGATGTTTGGGCAAATACATGTCGGCATGTAGAAGATATAGAAAACGAATATCTAAAATACTTTGATTTAGACTTTAATTTTGTTATAAATATCGGTGATACTTCGGACTCTGAAATAAGTGAAGATACTGAATAATCTTGAATAAATATCTACTTTTATATTTGAAGAGATCGATTTTTATTTATAATTACTTCCTTTTTAAATATTTGTGAGTGTAGGACTTTTGAAAAGAAAATGGAAACAAAAAGGACTGGGCTATTAAGACGAACTGCTAATGGATCGAACTAAAAACTTTAACACTAACTTTTTTTTGTTTATACATATACAATTTTAAATAATTCAATTGTAATGTTTTAATTAATGTGTATACACATTAATTTGTTTCTTACTACTTTTACTGTTTAGTATTATTTTCCTTGTTCTAAATAAATACTTTTGTTTCTTTCTAAAATATTTAAGTAGAGCATCTTTCCAGATGATCAGCTTGACAGCTGATTTATGTGCTAATTTTATTTTTGTGTGCGTGAGACTACATCGCTAATAAGTGCATAATGATAGAACAAACACATTGACAATTGCTTCGCACACTTGCGCTATCAGTGATACGGGAAAAAAGTGGGGCGCGTCTTCGTGGATTGAACTATCTATAGAGTTGTTGCTGATAGACCGAGACGAACACACCGTGATGAAATATCGAAAGTGTTAAAGAGAGGTCTGGTAAAAATCATCTGAAATAAACGTGCAGGTATGAAGAAGTTAATGAAAGTAGATGAAGCGAAAGTTGTTTGTCAGGATCGTCGCAAGTGGAGATCCATAGTCTCTACCTGCCCCCATGGGAAACAGGCATGATATTGTGCTATGCTTTCTAATGTACTATATCCTCTAATTTTAGTCATCAAATCTTCAACCTTACATCTCATCGCAGTCAGTATTTCTTTTGTAAGAAAGTTTATATACAAAGACGTCTGTTGTCGTCACATGCCTATCACTCATTCAAGTTGACAAGACATATTGTATTCCAAATCCGGAACGGGGCTTGAATGAATTGAGATGAAAGTAACATCATTCTGTTTTTCTATTAAAATACATATTGCCTAAACCTAATATAATAAAACAATTTATTGTTGGATTATTAAAGTTTTGTTTCTAAATATCTTTTTAAAAATCTCTCACTAGAACCTGTAGGACTATCTCAGATACTGGGGGAACCAGAATTCTTTCGTTTGACATTTTATTGCAAAGATATATCACATTTCGGTATAAATATTTTTTTATAGGAAAAATATTGCTTAATAAGAAATTCAATATCAAGTGTTAAATAAAATTAAAACAGATTTTAATATAACATACTTTTAAACGCCTTCACATAGGAGCCGTTTTGATATTGAAAACGGTAATTAATTAAATTACGCGGAAGAATCACCTCTAGAACGAAATTAAAAAGGTCAATTTCAACAAATTCATAATGCGCCACATTAAGAGCTGAAATTGTTGGGAACAAATAGCCGGCAGCCTAATGACTGCGATCATTTGAATATTTTATTATGCTTCATACAGATTTGGCTTCACAATTCCTCTTAATTATCAGTTTATTTAATTCTTTAAAAAACCTGACGACGTCTTCTTTAATGATGTAGGATGTTATTAAAATCTACGCTATTTACTGACTCAGCCGCAAGGAATCTTAAATAATCCGATAGTAAGCTCTGCATATAATATATTCGTACATAATAAATAAAAGTTTAAACACGTATAATTGAATAAATGAATGAAAATACTTTGTTGTTCATTAAAACTACGTTCTTAAAAGTAGGTACAATAAATGGTGGACAAAGGGCGGCCTTATCGCTTAAAGCGATCTCTTCTAGGCAACTCTCTAAACTAAGGAAAATATTAAGACAACAATGGTGGTGAAGACAATAAATAATATGAAATATTCCAAGTAAAAAATAATAATATACTTTATATACTATACTAACAAAATATATCATAACTATATATAGAATTATAAGCACCTGAGAGTAGAAAAGATATTTAGTAACCATCAGTTTAAAAGACAATATGGATTTAGCCTGTCTGATGTTGAGTGGCAGTCAGTTTCATAAACTGACAGCCTCTACCGTAAAGGAGTTATCAGCGAAGGGAGAAATGTGTACAGTAGAATTAATTTAAGCATAATTTTATAGAAATATTAGCAAGCTCGGCAGACGTTGTCTTGAACCCACATTAATACTAAATTAAGTCGTCTTTATTAATGTTTCAATATTGTTGATATCAACGAGTTACAAATTATGGTTTTAGATGTAAATTATAATTTTATTTATCAAATATTTATAATGTATTTGAAGAGTTAAATTATATTTCAAATAAAAAGTATGCATGTATGTATGTATTGGAAGCTGATGAAGACATGCGAGTACAAGAAGATCTTGCAATGTACAGAAGGGAGCAGCGTAGTACGATTGATAAAGCTGTTGCCGTCTTCGAAACGCAGCGTGTAGAACAATCAGATGAGCCCCTTATAAAAAAAACCGCCCTAAAATCTCTTAAAGCTACACATACGACTCATCAAGACGGCCGTATTGCGCTACTTGCAAAAGAACTTTTAAAACCAAATTTGGTTTCGCTAGCTACCTGCGTTCCCAAAGCCGGACTTGACAAGGTTTGCCGTTGATAGATACGTCAAGGAGGACTATATGTACTTATTATGGCTCGACGACGTTTTTCGCGTCTGAAAGCTCTCGTACTTACGATAGCCACCTAATGTCCAAGCTGACCACCAAATGCTGAATGAATAGCCAACTAAGCCGCAGGTGATGCCAGCGCAAAGCTCAAGAAGGCTATCGGATACCGCAGACTGGCCAACGAAATCCGTCGAGATACCACCTTTATGCGGAAGAGTTCTAATAGCTCCGTACTTGCTTGCCGAGTTGCAGACGGGGCAGAGTTTTTTTATCAAAGCCCCAAACTCTTCGTCGCCTCATATGCCTAAAGACGAAGAAAACCAACTAAAAGTATGAACTTTCTGTGACAGACATACGAAAAAGGTCACCGAGCCGGTAAGTATGCTAATTTCGCATGTCTATCACTCCCATTAGACTCATAATTAAACAGAAGTTTAATGAGTATACCTTGAAATTAATCTTTCGTCAAATATTTAACTTTCATGGTTATATTACGAGCTCTTATTATTACGGCATATCACCTGTTCATTTCACGCGAGCAATATATGTATATTGCCCGTGTTGCTATGTTTATGTAATGGAAATAGAGTGCAGCGAGACGAAATCGATGTTTCCAGTAAGTTGAGAACGTATTGAACTGACGCCCTATTTGATTTACGAACGAAGCAACCAATGTACGGGTATATTGAACGCATTTCAAAAACTTTTGAAGTTTGTACGATGCATTTAAAAGTCACCAGCAGTCTATTTGTCCGTTTGTCTTTTAAAGCATCACCTGAAAACTACTGAACGGTTTTAAATGAAACTTGACATAAAGCTAGCTTATATCCCGGGGCATAATCCTGAAGCAAATTCTAATAGGAAGTAATTTTACATTCGACATTTTTACAATAAATACCTAAGTATAATCTCGCTGCACGATATTCAAGTATAATAGAGACAAAAAAGCAAATACATGATATTTTTCAATCAAATTAAATGTTCCGACTAAGAGCGACTAATAACTGCTGATAGTTATGAATGTATTAAACGTGGTATGGAATATATGGCAGCCACCTCTAATATTTAGTTTTTTTTTGTGATCGTATTGTACTATTGCAACAATGGAAAGCAGCATATATAGAACATTTTACCGAATTTCATCCACACGAGAGTTTTGTTTTAACTCACATTTTTTAAATGTCTCAGGAGAAAACTTCCAAAGTTTCAAATACCCCAAAATGCATACTTAATGTAGGTACTTAGAATGCACCACGTTTTAAAAATTCAATTGAAATCCAGGTTCTCGATATAGATTCAGTATTTTATTTTTTGCAAAATATCTGTAACATACGACCAAATACCATAATACCTATAGAACTCTGAAAATAAGTTAATGTGATGTACCCGTATCAACAAATCTTAAAGATTGGCGATCATTTCGAAATATTAAGTCCTTTAACTAGAATGCTTGAAGAATTTTCCATTCATTCAGAAGCAAAAAAATAAGTCGAAGTAAGGAACGTGACTTGATGGCACTTCCACTTTTCCTTTACAAGTAACTTTTCATTAGCCAGATATTCACTGTGGTGGCTGAAATAATTACTACGTGACTGAAATCCAAAATGGTGATAAACAAGAGCCACTGATGAGTGCTTGAAGAAATTAGTAGCTCCACGATTGAAAAATAAGTAGGTATATACCATTACATAGGTAAGTATGAACAGGAATTATTTTTCTTAAAAAACACGTTAAAATCGGAAGAATTATAAAAGTCGTCTATTCAAAGTACGTTCTATCGCTAGTTGTACTTTTTCCCAGATTTTTTTCTCCTTTCGCTGTGCATAAATCGTACAAATCAAAGCGATGCCATAGATACAAACAAGAGGTACCTAATCCGATGAAATGAAGCCTGGTGAGCAAGTCACATGAGATAGAACTTTCTAGCCGTGTGAATCAAATTCAAATTTATTTACTGCAATAAACATGGTTTAATAGGTGTTACAATAATTATATTTGGTTACACATGTTTTTGCCAGATTGGCGTGCAGATTTAGCTCGTAAAATTTACATTATTTATAATATTATTATAATTATGTCAAAATTTCAATTAAAATTAAATAAATAGCGTCAATAGTCAGATAATTATAACAGTCAATATAAATAATTTTGTAATTGGTAATATGATTATCATTGTAAGGTTGAATTATATTTTATCATTTATGAATTCCTTTATACTGTAATAGCATTTATTAACGAGCAACTTTTTTAGATGAAATTTGAAAGAATTTGTATTTAATGATTGTATATTTTGTGGAATCTTATTGTATATTTTTGGTGCCATGCATACGATGTTTTTCTGCAATAGAGCTGTTTTGCATGGATGCGTGCAAAGCCTATCTTTATCGCGTCTGTCACGTGGTACACTATCTTACATACGTGGGAATAAATCCTTATTATATCTAATAAGCATGGCTACTTCGAGGATGTATAGTGACGGTACTGTTAGCAGTTTGTGTTTTATAAAAAACGGTTTGCAGCTTTCAATAGTTTGTAGACGGAACATTGAACGAATGCAGCGTTTTTGCATAAGTAATATCATATTTGCGTCAGTTGAATTACAACGAACAAATGGCTTCATGTTGGCTCTTTGCTAGCTATCGGTCTTCTGAAAATTCCCATCTCTCATAGCCGGTTGAAAACAGCTCGTTGACTAATGCTATTTGAATTATAAGTAAAATAGATGTTCAGTCAAACAAAATCCTTCATTCGTCTTAGCGCATATACATGTATATGAATAAGATGAGGACGCTAGACAAAAGTATTGATTGATGATCACAAATATTATTAATTACTATTTTAGGCACTTTGCCAGCGTAAGACATGAAACGTCATGTCTTATGCCGGCACAGTTCGTAAAATAATAAAATAAATTAAAAAAATAAAAAGCCTTTTTATTTAATCCATAGTAAACATGTCATAATAAACATAATAATTTTAAAACGTATTTTTTTTTCGTCATTTTTTTATGATTATTCTATTTTTGGACGCCTCATCTGGGTAAAGGCCTCCTCTAGTTGCGCCCAGTGCTCTCTGTCCGCAGCAAGCATGGAAATGATTGCTACTTTTAATTCATTTTCATTGGATGAAATTAAAAAAAATGTCACAATGATTTCACATGTGAAATTTCACTGGCAATGATTTTTGAAGCTTAAAATAACCATAGCGTCACACGTTCCGTATGCTAAAAAAATGAAATATGAATTATAATTTATAATCACTACGCATGCTACTTTCGAATCGAATGACTCACCTGTGACCTGCGATAACAATGAAATTTCTGATTGATTTTTAGATTATTCTAAGGAAAATAATACTATGCAGACCTTAATTTAATTTTTAATAGTCTCATAAGATATTCAAGGTTCTCCCGTATAGTACCTAAACGGAGCACCGATGGCGCTACGCTCTTCATACTACTTCATAGTCGTACACTTAGCGACTTAGAGGCGACGAATCAGCAAAATATAGTTTATTCTTTCTATCACACCCGCTCATTCGCTCGCTACTACTCGCTCGCTCTCGCGATTTCATTACTTGTGACATTTCACAGACCAAATGAAGAGAGGTAGCAGATGCGATGTATGAAATTGCATTTCATATGAAATTCCACATGCTACTTGTGAAATGTTCCATGCTTAGTCCGCAGTCACTGCGAGCCAACTTGGGCCCGCGACGCCACGGATGTCGTCGTCCCAACGCTTGAGCGGGCGCCCCACACGAAGCTTGCCATACGTGGGGCCGCGCCGTTCCGTCACTATTCTTGTCCATCTCTGGTCTGAGTATTTGTACGTAAAATAGGTAGATCATAATACGATATGACATACTATGGAGGAGCCTCTGTATATGCACCATTGTTTCTGCGAGAAACTAAAATCAGAACGTTCAAGCAATAAGTAGTAAGTATTTCCAAGTCAACAAGACATAATATGGATTGGCTTAAACTTACCAAGAATAGCATCGCTCTGGCCGAAAGATATAATTTTTTCTTTAATGAATATCTCGATCACCAGTATTCAAACTCCTCAGCATTAGTACCTATAAAATACAATTGAGCATATAGAACAGTACACACTATCCTGCAAAATTTCTTTAACTTATACCTAGTGATTTTCGACAAAAATGACTGTGACTTGAATCCTTGTTATAAAACTCAATATAACGGTTTTCTCGATTTAACAAATTCTTAGAAATCCCCTTGTACCGACCGTGATATTTATTACAAAACTTACCTTTACATTACGAAATATTTTGTAAATACCCTTTATAACGAATTTTCAATAATTGTAAAACATAAATAGAAATATTAGAAATTATAATTAACTTCTGTATAAAGATTTTAGTCAACCTACAACCTATCCATCTAACAAGAATTCATATCTCGATAAGTGCAAACATATTCGTTTACCGTAAGACAATTCAGGAGTCTAAACTCTCATAATAAATAAATATTTCGTGTTGTAAGGTAAATATTAAAGTACGTTCCTCACAATGTATTTTACTTTAAGTCTCGCTTAACCTTACTATGACGAATCCTAGACCAAATTAGACTTTATATAATAAACTTTATTGTAAAAAATTCTTGGTAAAACCAATATTAACTAAACTCCTTCAGATTTGTTATATCGACTTGTATGACGACTAAACGATAAACCACAAACGTCTCCACTCAGCTGAGATGAGAATTATGAGATGGATGTGTGATGTTACAAGAATGGATAATCTTTGAAAGTTGCGCCCGGGACTGAAAAATTGAGAGGAAGAAGATTAAGTTGGTATGGGCATATAATGAGGAGGGATGAAAGTCACGTGACAAAAATAATGTTAAATTACAAGATAGATGGATACAAATGTAGAGGTAGACCAAAAAAAGATGGATGGATTGTGTAAAGGATGGTATGTGGTGGAGGAGTGTGGAAGGAAAATACGTATTGTGCCGACCCCAAGTAATTGGGATATGGTGAAAGAAAAGGGAGACACTGTATGACGACCGAATAAGTAAACCAAACTTGTATAAACAGCTATGAAAGCCAACAAACGAGTGTGGCTTAAAAATATACTGTAAGCTTTCGAATAAAACAAACAGATAAATCAATTCATTTAAAATAGCAAAAGTTCGGCACTCTCTATTCATGCTCATTTTATTTTGGACCGCAACAAAAGGAAATTGCTCGAAATCCAGTCCCAGTTATATTTATTCGGAGGTTTTCACGGACCAGTTAAACGTCAACCCCCAACATTTTCTCTTTTGCTATTCCATTAACGCTCTCAATTATACAGCGTACATTCGAGTGAATGTCGTTTGTGATTACCAAATTGGCTTTTTCCAAGAAATTGCCTTTGTATTTTATGCGTTATCAAATTAAACTGTTTCATTAAGAATTAATTTTAAAGCTCTATAATAACAAGTCATCTTTTTAGGCTCTATGCATTATACCAGACCTTTTCACATGGATTCGATTACAAAAAATTGGTCAAGTGGGTATCGGTCAATATGCTTTTGTCGTTTTGCTATGAAATCCATACTGTATTTACATAATAATATCAGCTCATAAATCCCACTGCTGGGCTTAGGCCTCCCATTATAGGGGGGGAACGGGCAGTATACCCGCCACGTCTGTCCAAGGGGACTTGGCAGATTTGACACATCGGTTATCTCGATGTGCAGGTTGCATCACGATGTTTTCCTTCACCGTTGTTAGCACGTGGTAATTGTATTAAGTATTTATATTGCTCCTTTTATTTGCAACTTTTTGCCAAATTGAAATGAAAATGATAAATGTACCCGCAAAAAATTCACTCTGTTAAAAAAGTGGCTGATCAAAGAGTGTTTCTATACTGCAGATGAATTTCTCAAAAAAGGTACTTGTAGTTATTGTCTATATGGGAAAGCTTAGTGATTTATTTGTTAATATTTCTTTTGTCATAAATGATAAATATCTTCATTTTTATTTTTTACTAAAGCTTATTTGACATGTTTCTGAATTAGAATACTTTGGTAAATTTAGTTTTAGTATTTAAGTTATTTTGTGTACCACTATGTACACTATGTGTACTCGAACAACGTTGTAATTTTATGATTGTGACAGTTTATACAATAAATGTTTATTCTATTCTATTCTATGTGCAGCAATTTTCTGAGTATCTACAATTGTATAACATCTGTATAAACTATATTCTTGAAAATAAACATATTAATTGATGCAAAAAAGCATTTGTTTGTTTTTCATTCGACGATAATATTTACACTTTATGTAAAGTTAAATTTAGTGACGACTTGTGAAAAACTAAGATTGCTCAAAGTTAAAAAGATGTGAAACGAGATGGATACTTATTTATGAGTAGAATGTTCAAACGAAGTTAGTTTGTAAAAGTCCATTTGAAGCTAATCAAATTTGACGTTTATTTAAATACATTATTTTAGTTTTATTATTCTGCATGCGTTGCTTAGATAGAGCTACCAAACTTGGCTAATGGAAACTAGGTCGTAACTTGAAATTACGATGTTGAGTTATGGCCGACCCTTCTCAATGTCTAGACAAGTGCAATCCCTTGAAATAATTAAAAGATTCCAAACGATACAGACGTCTTAAAGGACAATGTTTTTATGGATATTCTTAGTTATAATGTAGCTGGTCTACATCCTAAATAGCAGCTTTTTATTATTGCTGTGGAAGAGCAATACAAGGAAGAAAAATTATAGCGTTGTAAAAACGTAACTGAATATATATGAAGAATGTTTTCGGCTGCTAAGCTTTGGAGATAGAAAATATAATTAATTTTACTTTTACATGTATATGTCAAATTTAATTTTACATCCTCACTAGTTATAAAGATATCAGCTGTTACTCATATGAGTGATATGAGTGAGACTATAAGAGTTCCTTTCTGTTGGATCCATATGCATTACGTAAATTGGGAATACCTGGCTTCTTTAAAAAAGTATTTATGTACATTAAAATACGTATGTATGTTTCAAAATGTTTTCATAAAACTGTTATGCAATTTTTTTTCTGTAGTCTAAGAGAAAAAACGAATTATTTCTTTAATTGCTATTCTCTATAATATAGATTCTCTATGTATATAAATAAAATTAAAGATTCTGACTTCCATTTCAAAGTAGTTGCAAGTAATAATTGTTTTACCTGAAAATTTGTCTTAAATATACTCCGAAACATGTTTAATTTATTTCAGTGAAAATATTTGACGGTGACAACATTTGAACTGAGATACTAGTATTGAAGGGTTTTTGCTTGAATCGTAGCAATATAGTGCAGCAAACTATTTTCTATGTAGTAAAATGCGACTGTCGATATCGTATGTAAATAACTCATACTGAAACCCGATATTGAAATTATGCGATTGCATTCTTTTATGTTCCTAACTTGAAACCATTGATAATTTATAATTCAATTATTTTTATTTATTTAATTATCTGCTAACAACTTAATCTACTCAAATTAAATTAATATATAATTGTAACAGATTTATTGGTTGATATGATTTGAAATAATTATTTTTACATAAAAGATATTATGTATTATTTTTACTCAGATTCAAGTTTCAAAACGTCGAGTAATCATTGACATATGCAGATATGATAATGATTCACATTAGTAATTATAACTATCTAAGTTTTAAACAAAAATGAGATTAAATATATTAGTTTTCTCTTACAGCTGTTCAAATGAATTGCCATGAATACAATAAGCTTTTATCAAAAAAATTAAGAGTAATGTATAAAGCAATAAAATATCTAAAATTCATCTGTGAGTTCTAAGATGCAAGATGACAATTACTTGTAGTGATTTGTTCAAAATAAACAATGAGCGTCTTTATTAGATGTTAGATAGAAAACAAGTGTTTTATTGCAGTGCTTTGTAAATCATAACACAATGTTTTCAACCACTTGTAAGGAAGATGGGCGTTGAATAGAACTAAAAACAGTTACTGTCGCGTCCAGAGTGGGAAATTGTCTTCATTTCCCACAGCTCTTGTCGGTACGTTTCCGCCACAAAAAAACCCTCAGTGACGCCGTGCTTTATGCAACCGAGTTCAAAGAACTTACTTCTATTGGAGAGGGAACCTACACTTTGAGGCCTTATGAAACGAGAAATAGTAATGTAGACATCTGTTTTTTTGCACTCAATTTACGTAGATTTTCTGTACGTGTGCTTTAAAAAATATTACATTGAAATGAATATAAATAGTTCTTATGAATTTCGTTAGAAAATTAGCTAGAAATATGACAAAAATTATTGGAAATCTTAAAAGGTTTAAGAAAATCAATCTACTCAATCCTGAGCTCCCAGCTTAGAAACTCCCACAGCAACTATGATATGAGTATTTTTTGAGTTGGAAATTATTGGTACCTCCATTGTCTAAGACAAAACAATCTGTTAGCTTGAGGCTTAATAAATCCACCTCAAGATCATTCTAGTCACTACAGTTGAGCAGTAGATACTTGAGCCAAAAACATGGAATTAATAGGACCGATGTATGTGACTGATTGATAAAACAAATAATGCATTTACGCCTCTTTATAAAGTTTGATCTTCAGCGAGAATTTACATTTATTAGATTTACCTTACCTTTTAACCTTTACCTTACACATTTTCGAGGCGTCAGCGAGTTTCGTGTATTCTGAATTTGATTCTAATTTTACGAGTGCTCACTTAAGGCTTAATGTCCTGGATGTATTGAAAATGTGATTGAAGTATATTTGTGTTCAAATATTTGTAAAAAGGTGTGCCTCGGCTACTCATGAGATACAGACTTTTTGAATTGCGACATAAATATTTGAATATGATGGAAACACATAAATATTTCAATGTGGAGCCTGGGGCGAGGTGTAAAGCATTCGCCGCTCGAATGTCATTTAAATGTGATTCACGAAAATGTACAAGAAAGTCGAAGAGTGGGTAATTATATTATAGTGTTTCGCTTGATATTCCAGAGCTTAGATACATTATATATTAATTCTAAAATCTTAAAGATATCTAACGTCTCTTTTTTATTATTCTTACCAAAAGAACAATCATATTAGACACAAAAAGTTATATATGAGTTATAGCCAAGCTCAGAATTAAAAGTATAAAACAAGACAAAACTTCCTTATATATATTGCAAAAATGGAATAGACAAATCATTTGTCAACAAAACCCTAAAGACATAATTTAACAAAAAACACATTTTCTAAACTAAAACAGTATTAACGAGAATATTAATTATCGACTTTATCTAGATTTTAATTTATTTACCTACTTCGTTCATTGCGGGCCTAGTACCTAATTTGGGATTATTATTGTTATGTTAATATTTAGTTTTATAGAAACAAAATAATAGTTACATTTATTTATGGCCAGTCCCTATGTCTTACCAAGTTCCTTTGCCTTGCTATTTGTTAAAATTTCTCAAAATTCAACCAATGATAAAGCAAGTTAATGCATAGTAAAATACAGGAACACTTCATTAATCGGCAATTAACGAAGTGTTTATGACCTGACTATGTATAATAAATTTGTAAAGCGATTGATAGACGTGAGGGCAAGTGCGTGTACTTCACAACTCGACGATCTTGTATGTGGGCAATTCATTTTATTGGCGGGCGATTGAACAACGCGCATCATTAACCGCAACCAGGTTTTTTTTTAAACTGGTGTTAGACCTAGACCTAAAGACTTCTTGACTACAATTGGCTGATTGCAGCTCAGAATTGTAATCAACGACGCAGATAAAACGGAAATATTCTAAAAAAGCTATAATATTTTCAAAGAAAACCTGGTTGCGACGAATGACGTTGGTTAGACGCAAAGAATCACTCAGGTGTTATGTGTGTGACACACGAAAGAAATAGGCCGTCTAGCCATAACTTTACGTACTGGCTCGCACGACTATCATTTGTTTTAGTTAATTTTTATTCAGACTTAATATACATGTATGTTAAGGAACCAATAAATAACGTCTAATAATTTATTTAATGTTTTAGGCTATGATACAGCTGATTCAACAACTTTAAATATAGTCAAAATATTGCTATAGATATTCATAGATACATAGAAGATGACTTTACTAAATCAAGTAGATATTAAATTTCATTTCAGTGTTGCAATTATTAACTTGTTCATCTAAATTAACATGTTCATTTGGCACTACCATTCTGAATCCTTCCCACTGAACTAAACTGTGACACGGCTCTCCATTTGCATAAACTGCAACTCCAACAGCTTTATTCGTATGTGTGGTTAGTGGATGATGGGTTTGTGGACAGTTGCCCATTTTGTGACACGCTATTTGGATGGAATTGGTTTGTTTGTATAACGGTGCAGTATGTATAGAATGCTCTGTTTTTAAATTAACGTTTATTTTCCTTATGCCTGTTAATTGTGATATAAAAGGGCGAGCCTAACCCTGAGGGTTCTTTTTCACTAAATATACCATTTAGCAGAGGAAACACAAAACGCAGTGTAGTATTCAATAACCGTATTGCGGCTTACGAAATAATGTTATATTTAGGTTATTAAAGTGACAAATGTGACGAAATCCAACGACGAAATGTCCAAAATTACCAAAATAACATTTACATTTTTATCCGTGCAGGAACGGAGAAAGAATAAAATTTCCTGCGGCCGGGCGGCCTGTCGTAAGAGGCGACAAAGCAACCCACAGCCAGGTGGTAGGGTATTATATATATGCTCGACTGGATGACGACCACCCCTGGTCTAGAGTAGGCCGCCATTACAACCTTGTGTTGTGTTCCGGCATTAGTGATCAGGTTCCAGTCTCCCTTAAGAGAGCAGCAGCGCATTTGTAGCACCTTTAGTGTTGCAAATGTCCATAGGCGATGGTAACCGCTTTCCATCAAGTGGACCGTCTGCCTGTCTGCTGAACTCCGGCAATAAAAATAAAATAAAAAAAACATCCAGACAGACCGACAGACAGATAAAAATTATCCTCCCTGATTTTTTCACATTTTTATTTTGACATTACCAACAGACACTTTAGTTTTAATTATCTGTATAGAAGATTACAATGTATGCGTTTAAAATGATTTCCCACTCCCTGGTGATCGAGATGGTTTGAATTTTTTTCTCTCTTTTATTTCGTTTCTCATAGTATTTTCTTAACTTTTTGCGACCAGCACACATAATAATCAAATAATATGCATAAACAAAAATTAAATATATAAAATAAAAAAGTTGGGGGTAGAGTAGACAATAACGTTAACGTTACTTATAGACATTTGACATCTTTGTCTTCCACGATAGCGATTACTCAAAAGGTGTGAAACGTCAGAATTAGAATCAAATAAAATGCCACGTTAAAACCGTTAAAATTTAGTTTCAATTCTTTTTATATATAAATTTGGTGCGACAAATCGTGTCCTGTTTAATTTTTTCAATTTTTAATTTTGATTTTATTAGTTTTATATCGCATGCTTACTACAATGTTATTCTCTTTATGGCTATGTCTATTTCTATTTTCACAGTAAAGATGAAAGCATACGAAAGTCGTATTAGTATAGTACTGTAGAGTTCTGTTACTAAAATATGACGTCCAGTTTACGCATTGTAATAATATCAGTTGTCACTAAAGATAGAAAATAAGAAAGACAGACATACGAGATAAAAAAATAAGATTCTCCTTCCTCAAAATATCTAAGAAACTCTAAAAATACTAAATCTGATAATACTTTAAAGAAGGATGAGCTATAAAATCTCCGTTTCATAAACGTTTGGGTATTGATAAAGTGCTTTTTAACATCGCACTGTCGCCGTTGGGTCTTTTCAAAAGCCTCGTGAAATCGCCTTACGGCTATCGGGTGGCTCTAATGAAAACCCCCATTTGTTCCCTTGTCGGACCTAATGGAATGGATATCAGCCAGTCCTGATTCACGTTTTGACTAACTCCATAATTGACCTGCCAAGTTTAAATTAAAAATTGAAAGCTTAAGCATGAAATTTTCATTTCTACAAAGTTATGATGTTAGACTTTTTAATTAGTTGAATTAAATGCTTTAACTTTTTCATATAACATTTAAAAGTCTTATTAGTTGTATGAAATGAACTTGCTGTATTTTACGCATAAGTTTTGGACATATGTAATTGCGTTGAAGTAATTTTAATTACTTTAATAGTAGTTTCGATACGAATTTGAATTGTGATATAAAAAGGCGAGCCTAACCCTGAGGGTTCTTTTTCACTAAATATACCATTTAGCAGAGGAAACACAAAACGCAGTGTAGTATTCAATAACCGTATTGCGGCTTACGAAATAATGTTATATTTAGGTTATTAAAGTGACAAATGTGACGAAATCCAACGACGAAATGTCCAAAATTACCAAAATAACATTTACATTTTTATCCGTGCAGGAACGGAGAAAGAATACTATTAATATAATTTCCTGCGGCCGGGCGGCCTGTCGTAAGAGGCGACAAAACAACCCACAGCCAGGTGGTAGGGTATTATATATATGCTCGACTGGATGGCGACCAACCCTGGTCTAGAGTAGGCCGCCATAACAACCTTGTGTTGTGTTCCGGCATTAGTGATCAGGTTCCAGTCTCCCTTAAGAGAGCAGCAGCGCATTTGTAGCACCTTTAGTGTTGCAAATGTCCATAGGCGATGGTAACCGCTTTCAATCAAGTGGGCCGTCTGCCTGTCTGCTGAACTACTGCAATAAAAATATATATAAAAAAAACATAAATCTATCCCGTTGTCCGGGGTGAAAAGTATCCCTTGTCCATCCTCTGTATTAAATTCACAAATATACCGAATTCCAGCCAAATCGGTCCAATAGGTTTTCCATAAAAACATAAAAAACCAGAGAGACAAGTATATTTTGACCCCGGAAACTATCCCATTATTCGGGATAAAAGTATCCTATGTTCATCCTCGGCATCGAAAAAATATTATAATTGAGTTTCAGTTAAATCGGTCCCGTGCGTAGTTTTTCCATGTAAACGGATAGCCAGAGTTACTTTTGCATTTATAATATTAATAGGGATTACAGATTTGAGTATATCAGATCAATTGTGATCTTAGAGCAGAGTAATATCAAAGTACCCATTTATCTCTTAGCGGAAAACGTTGCAAGATAAACACAGCTTTATAGGTCAAGTACTAAGTAAAAGTAGATTTCTTTAGAGTTCACTGACAGTAAGGGTGAACAACTAAACAATCAGATTGAATTTATTCAAGTCGACCGGGTTTGAATTGGGTGTTCCGATTTGGTGGACTTTGGTAAATGGATGCGGGTGTGGTAACAAAATGTTACTGTCGCTCACGCGACAAACTCAGGCCAAAATCGATTCGATTTCCATTTTATCGGCAAAACTTCTGCATTTTACAGGCTTACTGAACATGTGTTGTTATTACAGGTGTACTACGTGCAGTGAAGTTAAAACTTAATAACTGGCACACAATGGTATCGATTGAATTATGTTTTTTGCTACCCTCTATTAAAAATAAAAACAGGGTTACCAACCGTAAACAGGCTATTATTTAGATGCAAGCTAACAATATGGACATCCAAATTATAATGACAGTTGAATAAATAAATTTTTTTTTTTTTTAAATAAATCTATGAAAAGTTAATTGTCTCAAAAATTAAAAAAAAGAAATCTTTCCACAGAATCTAGCGAATAAAGTGGAACTAACATTCGAAGAAAAATTTATGTACTTTGATTGGATTCTATAATAGCTAAACTTCGTCGCATTTCCCTAAGGCTTAGTCTGATATAAATTATTATGTATATTAATCCATCGACTACTTCCCGAGGTTCGCGAACATAATCACACGGAAACTGAATTTTAATACATAAAATTTATACTTTCATAATTTAAATAACAAAATTAATGAATAGATCATTTCGATGTGGTGGCTTTATAGCGTAGGCGAGATTTCTCAAGGGTTAATTATTACCGTTCGGCCAGAGTTATGATGAAGATGCCGTAATACAAGTTAATGGTCCGTCGCGTCTGCAGCATCTAGCCTTTATAATTCAGCTGAATTTATGCTTACCGTGCAACGTAAAGGGGATGGGCGTAAATCGAGCTTATTAAGCTCCGGAAATAAATAGCGCCTACTGGTTTTGTATCCACAATGACATATACATGTGAGTAACTATGTAGATGTGTGTGTAACTTAATGGGTATAACTTTGTATGGGTGTATGTTGTGTTTATGTGTTCCTTTTCACATTATTGGGCTTGGAAGCGATTATCACGATATTTTATCTATGTACAGTTACTATAAAAGGAATGCTATTAGAATACATTAATTCTGAAATTACAAAGGAATTCGCAAGACAGGAATTTATATTGTTACATTCGGTAAATAAACGTGTAAAAATACTTGTATTTCACAAAACATGGGAAATTTTACTTCGAGAGATATACCAGATGACTGTTATTTCATATTTACGCAATATCTCGAAAAATCGTAAACAAGTGCGCAATGTGTGAAATTCAATCTGTGTCCAAAGGGATTTCTTTTCGTTCACTAACTCGTAGAATGAGAAAATGGCTATTTATAACAGTATAATATTACTTTATTATTATAGGAATGAAAGAACAAATGGCACAAGTTTTAAAAATAATTCAATTCATACAAATAACCTCGGCACCTACCAATCTATACTAATTTTCTCATTAAATTTAACTATTTAATATGAATGTTGTTAAAATATATTTATATATACAGTGGTGGTCATCTAATTAGAGTATAACTTCAACGTACAAATGTTCGTAAAAAATATACACATTCAATAATTAATAATCATGCAATAATATAGCCACTCAAATAAAAAACTCATTAAATGCATAAAATATAAAACATATCTTACTTTTAATTACAAAATGAGTTTTATACATGTAAGAGTTTATTTTCTGTTACTGGCCGCTTGGACGCCTAATTACAGAACATTTTAAAAAAGCATCCATAGCTCGTTCTTTTTTTGAAATTGGAGAATAACATTTCTTTCTTGGCTTTTTATATTATTTTGGCGGCAATAAAAAATTTAATCTGAATTTTATTTTGTTCAAAATGGGCAATAATAAAAGTTGTGACGCGTCAACTAGGCAAATAATTGTTAATTTACATATGGATCATAATGGGCGTACAGAAGAATAGCTGAGCATTTAAATTGTTCTGTTAAGAAAGTTTTTAATGCAATTGATCATTATAAAACACATGGAACTGTTAAAAATGTTCTTAGAAAGGCTCGGCCAAGAAAAAGTTCTCCCAGAGAAGATACGCTAATCGTTCGTGTTGCTAAAAAAGACCCAAGTAAAGGCTCCAACCTGATTAAAAATGAAGTTTTTTCGTCTGATGACCCGAGAAACATCTCGTCAAGACTGATACGCCGAAGATTAGTGGAAGCTAAATTGTTTGGAAGAATCTCTCGAAAGGTACCGCTTCTTACCAAGCAACACCGAAAGAAGCGATTATTATTCGCTAAAAAATATGTTAATTGGACGGTACAAGAATGGAAAAAAGTGTTATTTTCAGATGAAACAAAAATAAATATGGTAAATTCCGATGGAAAGCGCTATGTTAGACGTCCTGTAAACAGTGCTTTTAATTATAAATACACAAGGAGTATAGTCAAGCACGGTGGCGGTAACATTAAAGTTTGGGGGTGTTTTTCCGGATGTGGAGTTGGACCCGTTCGGAAGATTGAAGGTAAAATGGATCAATGGCAATACAAAAATATGTTAGAGCACACAATGATTCCCTACTCGGACGATCATTTACCTGTAACCTGGATCTTTCAGCATGACGATGATCCTAAACACACGGCCAATAGCGTCAAATATTTCCTTAGCGAACAGCGTATATCCGTTTTAGACTGGCCAGCAAATAGTCCGGATTTAAACCCGATAGAAAATCTCTGGTGTATTGTTAAAAAGAAAGTCTCAAACAAACGTAACACTAGTCATAACGAACTATATGAAGCATTTGTTGAAGCATGGAATTCAATCCCCCTAGAAAAATGTATGAAATTGATTGAATCAATGCCACGTCGTTGTAGTGCTGTTATTCAAAATAAGGGATACGCCACTAAATATTAATTACAACTATTGGTAGGCTGTGGATAGTAGCTATTTCGTAAATAACAATACTAATTACTAATACTTAAAAAATATTGCTTTTTATACTTTTTTGTTGTTGTTTCTAATTAGTTGACCTACCTTAAAACCTATTTAAATGTTTTTCCGTAATGTAATATTAAAACTGCACATGTGTAATGGGATTTATAATGTTTTTCTAATAAATGATAAACCGTTGAACATATTGTTGTCCTATTTATTGTTTAATTTGAAAATAAAAACGATTGCGGTGAAGTATCTTACATAATGTCAAGGACCGTTGGTAGTGTTTCTAATTAGATGACCACCACTGTATATCTTATATCTTTTTTCAATAACTCAGAAGGGTTTATGGAAATAAAAGAATAGAAACTGGGCACTACATTTATAATAAGAAAACCTTACGGTTTTAACCTATTTTATAAACTAACTTTTCACACTCGACAAGCATTTTTAGAACACTTCGTCATCCCTCCAGCAATATCACAGTACAAAAATCTAATCATATTGGCATAACAGATAGCAGATTAAAGTCATTGGTATAGTATTCTAATTAAAAAGGTTATGAATGACAAGTATTTGTTACTTTATTGTTTGGAAATTTTAGATCATATAAGATATTATATAAAATATTATATTTAAAGTTTTACATGCAATAAAATAAATTGAACACAGTAAAAATCAATCGCGTCTGCCAACATGAAAATAAAATGTAGTGAATATCGTCTGTATAATTGAGAGTTTTTCAATTATAATTTACACAATTGTCACATCATATTAGAGATAAACATTGTTACATAAAATTGTGGTACATTATAAAAAACTACTCTATACAAATCAGGCGCTAATCACAGAATAAATAAAAATATAACAACATTATGATTCAATTTAAGAAATCGCCGATTGTATCGTTTAGAAATAAGAGGGTACAAAACATAACTAATTATTAATCTTAAAAAGAAACATGACAAGAACAACTATGTTAATAAATAAATGTAGCAATAGATTAGCGTGGTTTGTTAATTTAGTTAGTACAAATATATATAAACAATTTCAAAAAAGTACAAGGAATTAGTCAAATAGGTATTAGGCGAAAGTCGAACCCTTACAAGCCTACCTTCCAATTTCAGTTGAATTAAATGCTATTTTAAGGTTCCGTGGCTAACTGACAACAGTTATTGTACAGAATCCTTCATTATGCATGAACCACCGCATACTAAACTTGACAAACATTTCTGTTTAAATTCGTTTCTTTCTGATGCAGATTTTTACGCAGGTGTTCGGGTATTAAATTTAATACCCTAATACTTTCCTCCACAGGATTTTGGATTTAGAGATCAACATCGTTACCTCATTTTTACTCTACAAGCCAGGGAGAGATAAGCCAAAACACGCGAGATTGGAATTTATTACTGGGTTCATTCATTTCCTTTTCATGACTTTATTTATAAGAAAATAATGATTTGCACACGTATTTTTATGAAACAGTGTCATGTCAAAATATCAACATGTCTTGACTGGCTTATATTGATTCTTAGATACTAGAAGTGTCTGACTGTGTTTGTGATTGAACAGCAACACTGGCACCAAAAAAAGCGATTGCAGATTGATCTTGGTTATATCCGTCTATCACGGCAATGAAATCATTGATCGCATTAAAAAGTATCCCAAGTGTTGGCCCGGCCGGCTAAGCTAGTTCTGTGTTGATTTTATTTAAATCGCTGGTCGGAATTCAGACGTCAGATTTTTTTTAATATATTGGATTTTTTATACCTGGTGTATAGGAGACATGCAGACGGCCCACCTGATGGATAGTGCTTACCGTCGCCTATGAACTTTTGCAACACCAGAGATTACACCAACGCGCTGCTGGCCTCGAACAAATTTTATGACACCCTTATAAATAAAACCATTTTGTAGTGCTGTGAGAAAATCACGGCTGGGAGCAGCTCATTCCAAATCCCCACGGTGCGCAAGAGAAACGTTCTAGAGAACCGTTGCGTACAAGAGCGAAGCGGCTCTAGTAAAAGGGGATGGATGCCCAGCCGATGGCGTGCGGTGCCGTGGTAAAAGGAAGGCAAAGGCACCAATCTGAACAATTTCTCGGAACACTCCACATTGTACAGTCGGTAGAATACGCAGAGAGACGCGAAGTCTCTTCGAAGGCCAAGCCTATCTAAACCGTCTGTGAGTATGGAATCGTTGACAATGCGAACGGCTCGACGTTGAATACTGTCCAGGGGATTTGGCTGGTAGGTGGGTGCCCCATCCCACAAGTGTGACCAGTACTCCATATCGTTACTACACTCCTGGATTTTTGAAAGCACAAGGCGTTGCCGCGTAGTGAAATACTGTTTGGACCGGCTTAGCACTTCCAGCTTCTTGGAGGCAAGTTTTGCCTTGCCTTCGAGGTGGACTCTGAACTATACATCATTTGCAATGTCGACACCAAGGATCCCTATACTCTTAGAGGTGGTAAGGGATGTTCCTTGAAACTGAAGCGCATGTACGAATGGGGTTTTCTTGGCTTATAGGTGTGTATTCTATTGGTGTTGTTTTTATGGTTAGTTATATTGCAAAAATAGAACCCTTATGATTTCATGATATCAGTCTATCTTTGAGTGTCACAACCGTTTTACTGGAATAGCGTTGACATTATGTTGTAAAATACCGATGAAAACTCTTGCTGTTAAAATTCTAATTGCAACTGTACACACCCATGAAATTGTATTTACAACGTTTCTACAAAACTTCTATTCGATATAAAGTAGTTAAAACTTAAAATCTAAAGCAAACAAGTAAAATGCCATTACCATAGCATTTCAGGACATCATGCATAATATTACCATCTGCTTAAGATTATCTGTTCCCTTTCCTATTTGCTAACATAACAATTTAAGCCGTAATATCCTGTTAGCTCCCCACTACCGAGCGTTTGTGTTAATTCATAAGGATTTAGCTATTAACATAATTGCTGTATTAGGTTTGTAAAGTTGCACCAAATGTTTATACGTAAAATCACGTCTTATTATTCGATGAAGTACAATCTACTTATATCGAAATGTGATAGTGAAAATGTCTTTATTACATGCGAAGGTATTACAAAATCACTTTGTCTGTTTTGAACAATCTATTTAATAACGAGCTGTATATACATAAAAATGATACTGAACTATCTTTAAAAATAAATAATACTAACTATAATTTGACTAATCATGCACACGAGGTTACCGCTATGTGGCGACTAGAGTCAACGATATTTGTGCCGATAGTTGTCACCATCAACGGCCTTATATTGAAGAGCCTCGACCGTCGCCTAGAAATAATCTCGCTAGGAAGCTGGGTTAAGGGCCAGGTACAAAAGGCAGCAGCACTCATAGAAACGACACGAAATGTGAGGAGGTTCCTGTCTATGCAGCCCTAACCAGCAGTAATTGGATCCCAGGCCCTGCTGTCGATGGATTATAAGGTTTTTTATTTTTTTATAAAAAAATGTAGTATAGATATTTGTTTTATAAAAGAACTACTATGTGTATTTTTTATAAATCAATAAATACTTGTTTTTTTTATTGCAGGAGTTCAGCAGACAGGCAGACGGGCCACTTGATGGTTGCAACACCAAAGGCGCTATAAATGTGCTGCTGCTCTCTTAAGAGAGCCTAGAGCCTGGTCACTAATGCCGGAACACAATACAAGGTTGTTATGGCGGCATACTCTAGACCAGGGGTGGTCGCCATCCGGTTGAGCAAATACCCTACCACATAGCTGTGGGTTGTTTTGTCGCCTCTTACGACAGGCTGCCGGCCCCAGGAAATTGTATTCTATTTTCCGTTCCTGCACGGATAAATTTCTATAATCTCGAACCACTATCACTTGTTGGGAACGTACCCTAGAATCTGACAGTTTTGCCGCGTTGAGTAGCTACGCTAATTTTTTGGCCAAAATAAGGGCAAGCATTTTGGTGAATTTATTTCGAAATTTAAGATTATTTGATCTTTCTTAATTCCATTGAATACTTGACTTTCCATCTGCGTTCTCAATACTTCGTTTTCATTGTCTATACATTTGAAATGCCTGTAGTCCTGCCCCCTCTTTCAGGTACCGGTAGAAGGTGTAAACCAAGAAATGCCTACTTGAGTCAATAAGATATGCAGATAACCGTGCGAAGTGGAGAAGAAAGAGTAGAAAAGCTAACCTTTAGTTCCTAAGCCGAAGTCATCACGCAACCTTGAGTTCAAGCGTGTGTGAACAAATAGCCAATATTTTTTTTCGATTGAATTCAATTGAATGGCGCCCATAAAGCCAGATCAGCTTTCAATAAACAGACACGGTGTTTGCTTCCGGCTATAAATTAAGTGCTCTTTGCAGTTTTAGTAAAACTCTCGTTTATTATTTTCAGGGGTTAAAGGTAAAAATAACACATTATAATCTTATCACGCTGTATGTCACTGGCTATCTGAGTAAATATATTTATTTCCTAAAGATAGAAAATTTGTTACGCTTTCAAATATTAGTGTTTTCTATAGTGTCTTGAAGAAAATATAATATTTTTTATTAACAAAAGGAGTCTTGAAGGCGTACTGCCAAGTTAAATGTCGAGCAATTGAATTAACAAAATAAACTCCGATTACTTTTTTGCTTTGAAAACCCTGGATATTACGTGCTAATGAGGTATGTGCTAATAATGTTACTAATTTAATAATAGCAGATTGATTACCTAATCAGGTTAATTTAGCTTAATGACTTTGAATTCAGTCAACCATCAATAAATACACTGGTCAACACTAACTGTTCATGTCAGTACCTGTTAGTTACTGTTCATGTCAGTACCTGTTAGTTACTGTTCAATTAGATAACGTATCAACTTATATAATAAATAAAAACTATATAAAATAATAAGCAAATAAAATTAACCATTTTACTCCCACCCACACACAATCATGTTTAAAGCCTATGTACAACCTGCACATTTCTTACACCTAGTTATTCACTGAAATTTTATATGGTTTTTGAAAATAAAGTTAAACTCTCGCACTCCTCAAGTTCCAACCAAAATTGTTTACTCATTTGTGTTTTGTTTATTAATAAACTAATTTAATTGATTTACCTAAGGTTAGGGAGATGATGCGATATAAACTGGTCAAAGTATGTCTAAGGTATCGTATAACTAATACATTGTTTACGAGATTCAAGAATATAAATGATTTACCTTTTTGGTAGTTCTTGTATAATCCTAAGTCATCTCGCTAACTTATCTAATAATTATCTCGCCTATTTCACTGGTAGGCAGTGATTCCATATTCAATTGCGAGCAGATTAAATTTTGTAAATGCACTTTCCATTATTTTCTCTGGTCTGTAATTCTATGTCTTTGGATGTGGCTTCAGTGTTTTCCGTTGTTAAATCATAACACAAGCGTTAACTTGGAAGTAGGTAATTAATGTGTGCCTGTCAATTTAATATTTTAAAGAAGCTCTGGTATGTGCATGTTATAATAAGACTCGTATGACCCTGCCAAGGTCTTAGCGCTAGCGATTATAGAAGGAACACTAGAGGGTACTGATAGGTTTCGCCAAACACCTCAAATCCACCTCCACCACACCATCTGTACTGTACATCATGCCATTATTACAACTATAATAATATTTTTCATTCCTTTTATTGTGTCTTTGTCTTACTGAGTATGCACTATTTGTTACAACTCCATTAATTCTTCGAAAGTAATTGTGTAACATATTTCTGTATAAAATTTTATTTAAAAAAAATGAGTTAATTAATTTTTAGCTAGACGTATTGCTGGGGAGTTTCTTACCACTTCTTCTCCTTAACAGGAATAACATGGTACGAAGCGGTGTACATAGATTAGGAAGTAAAATTAAATTTCAACTTATGTGTACCTTAAAAAAGTATTATCCAGTGGAACTTATTTTGAATGAAACATTTGAATTTGAATTTGTCCCAGAAAAGTATAAAACAAGTGAAACTAAATTTCTCTAACAACTCTGTGTAAGTGTTGTTATGTACACGATATTTCTGTTAACTCAGTCCCAAAGAAACGTGCCAATAATTTCATGAGAAAATGAAAATAATTCCCTATACAAGTTTGTTTTTGCTCATGCCGCTTGACATGAAAGGCGGTTTTATATTGTGAGCAGCAAACAATAAAGAGCAGTCGTCGTTCTCCCTTTGTTCCTTTCACAACCTCCGAGACTTCACTTGCACTCCTACTGCGTTTATTTATGTTTAAGATTCCTTTGATTTTAACAAAGTTACTTTTCAAATTTAAAGTATTTTTTAATGAAATAAACAAGTTGTGGTTAGTTATTGACTACCATGCCTGCGTCCTATTCCAATGATGTGAATTCGAATTCTAATTGGGGAGCATGCAGCACTTAAGCAGTGTCTCTGGTCTAAAGTTTAATTGATACAATGTCCACGTTCTAACCATCAAAGTAAAGCATAGTGAGTAAACTTTACTGTTGTTTGAAATCGGCCGATCCGCGTAGGATTAACTTTGCGGGGTATTATCGGTTCCTTTAAGATAGTGAGCCACAAGAAAGGAACTAAAGCGTTAATAACTAATCCATATATTTACACAGCTTAGTGGTTTTTTCATAGTATATATTGAAAACCAAATTTAAAATTGAACCAAAATTGTGAAAATTAAGTGTTTTTCGTGGAAAACATTTTCGTACTTCTATTTTACTTTAACTCGCCAATAGGTGGTGTTGTAGCGCAACGATTTATATAGCTGATGGTTACAAAAAAATTGGTAGGTGTCTTAATGGTGGTGAATTAAAGTATGAAAATTCGAATGAGAAACCTACAATTCCTGAAGTTAGGAATCTGAAAAAAGTTTATAGACAGGACATAAAGATACGTGTTTTAGCGTTACATTGGCGTATTTATTTAATACAGATATAAACCAGATCAAATCGCTGATAAAAACTAGCAGATATTATTATATTATTTATAGATAATTTAAACTTGCTTTCCATAGCATATAAAGTTATATTTAACTTTCCTATAGTGCCAATAAGGAACATTTTCATGCCTACCTTCATTCTCGATGTTGACAGCCTCTCGATGCAAAATTTCGGTTGTCTCAATAAAAGGATAACTAAGTTAAATATTGGTGACGTCATGTGAAAGCAAACCGAATATTAGGTTAGATAGCGAAAGTGTCTCTAATGGACGTCACTATTGAGCACTTCGAGGCGACGAAGATCAAAAGGAATCAAGATTGTCTAGCAAAACTGAAAGGTGAGTTAGGCCTGTGGCATATGTAAATAATAATATAAAAAGAAAGAAAAAACATTAATACTTTTTGGGACGTTATGGCACGCCAAAAGTGAACGTTTTTTGGCAACACCATCAATTTCATATTGCCTTGTCACATAAATTCTCTTATAATATTACAACTAGCGGTCGCCTTGTGGTCGAAATTCGACCATAATTCATTTAAATTATAAGTTTGAACATTATTAAGATTCTGTTGTCACTATAATACTTCCATAATCACAGATTTCGCCAAGGCTACACTGTTAATTTGACATTAACAATAAACAAAAGAGCATGTATGCGTGTGTGTGTCAAATACATGGATTTTTTATGTATAATTTTAAAAACTATTAGCATTCTGCACTTCTTCTTTCTATAAACTGTAGGTAAGTGTGAGAAAATTCATGCTCCACAGTTCGCGCAATGTTCGTAAAAAGGAGCACAAAGTTTTTGCTGTGTTTTGGCTTCATGTATTATTATAATGAAAACATGTAATAGTAATAATTAAAATAATTAACTATAAAATCAGCGTTGGGTCGGTTATAATTCCGGCACAGCGAGCAAAGGAAAATGAAGCGTCCAAATTCTTAAAATATGCATTATTTTTAAAATCACATGTTTTGATTACTTTTATTGTTAAGTATGGCTGTGAATGAAGAATACGAATAATGACAATTTAGTTCACTATCAATGTATCCTGGTAGAAAAGAACATCATACATCACAACATCAACAACTGGTTCTGAGCCTGTACGAGCCAATCTTCCGGATCAAAACACAGACAGTAAACTTAAAAGCGGTAATTTATGGCATCGCAAAAAAGCATATTTATATTGAAAAAATGAGCCACGATTATATTTATTGGTAAATACAGAGTATATTGAAAAGTTAAAATTAATATAAAAACACGTAAGCACACGTCAGTAGTTCGCAAATGAAATGAACATTCGTCGCAGCATTAATACATGAAGCGTAAATTATTTGTGGCAAACATCACAATATGGTACTCTACATACGGACGTATAAAAGCCATTATTCCTCTTTATTAGGGGAAAATTATAGGGGTGCTTTCGCAAATTTGTCTAGACTCTAGCAACTTCAATCCAATATTCCTCTTTATTTAAATTCGAATAAGTATAAATTGCAATTTTGACACTTCCATATCGAGGGCTTCATAACATATAGGCGTATACGCAAAAATGCCATTATTTTGTTGTTTACTAAAGATTGTGCATGTTATAATTTAGAAACCCTTACCAGTATACAAATGTACCTAAATGGAAGGGTATTCCCAATTTCAGCTTTATACAATCAACTAGTTTTGTTTTATCCACAATTTAGGCCCTTGTGTAAAACTGCACTTTTGTCTGTATTAGTAATGTATGTATATTTCAGTGGTTTTGTTGTACCCCATTTTGTGCTCCACCTAAAGATAAATAAGCTTCGAGAAGTTTTGCGTTTGTTGTATTTGTAGGAATTTTAAACTTGAAAATTAAATTTTCTTGTAGAATCAGCAAAAAGAGGTTCGTTACTTGGTCGATAAATAGTATTTACAATCAAAGGTCAATGTTCAAAATCAAATAAATAATTATTATTTACATTGTTAATTTGTGTGAGGGTTGACTATTTCGTTTTAGTTTCATAAGTAATTAATTGACTAACTAATTCTGAAAAACAAGGCGAGATTTATAGACATACAAAATATTATTAGGATAGCATCGTCATACTGTGCTCCGTTTACCGCCATATAATTAACATATTATAACATAACCGCCCTCAGCTTAATCTAATTGAGAATATATGGGAGATAGTGAAAACTAACGACGCAAAAAGGGACATAATGAACATGAATGCTATAATAATAATAATTTTATTTGTCAGACTTGCGTCCAAAATTTCTGTTAGTTACACAAGAGACTTAAAAACTAATTGTTAGTAAAATAAAAACAAGTAAAAGTAACAAACACACTTATTTGGCGGCTCGGTTTGACGGCAGCACATGCAATTTAACCCTGTGTTTGCAGTAAGGGCCGTCAACCCGCTCCGCCACAGTCCGGAGTATGCTGTTGGAGCTGGCGCGCACCCGGCGCCACAGGGATGCGACCCGCTTACGCATTATAGCATAAAAATAATCTATGCGTTCTTCCGCAAACATCCCTGAGGTACTACAGTAGCGCGGCAGCCCCATCAACATCCTAAACGCGTTATTATATTGGACGCGCAGAACGCTGTATGCCCTCTGAGTACAGCTAACCCACAAGCTGCAAGTGTAAAAAGTCTAGCAGTATGCACCAAACAAGGTTCTTTTGACGCCCTTTGTACACCTTCAAACCTGCGGATCAGCATGTTACTCCGAATCGCCAGCGCCCTACGCTCCCTCTCCACGTCCATGTCATCGGTCTGGTCTGCAGTAACCCAGTGTCCCAGATATTTAAATTCTGACACTATCTTCAGCGGCGTCCCACGTATTGTGACTGGTGGTACCTCAGAGTAGTGCTTTGCACCAGCCCTAAATACAAGCAGCTCGCTTTTGTCCGCATTGTACCTGAGACCATGGGACTCTGCATACCTCTCGCAAATTGCAAGCATTTGCCGAAGGGCACTGATTGAGGGACTCAACAGCACCATGTCATCGGCGTAACTTATATTGTTTACAAATGTGCCATCAATAGAACAACCTACCATGGTGCTGCTGAGCTCCTCAAGCAGCCGATTAATGTACAGGCTGAAGAGCTTAGGTGAGGTTATCCCCCCTGCCTCACCCCACACTCGAGCCTGTACCGCTCAGATAACGAGCCCGCCCATTTAATAGCATTTGTCTGGTGCCCATACCAAAATTTAAGTAGTTCTATGGACTCAACTGGTAGTGTTGTGTCCATATAAAGTTTCTTCCAGAGTTTATCATACGAGACCATATCAAAGGCCTTTGAAAGGTCAAGGAAACACGCATAGACGGGTGTTTTTCTGTCAGTGTAGTACCGGACAATGTGCTTGAGGCATAAAACTGCTGATTCTGTCGAAAGACCAGATCTGAAGCCAAATTGGGCATCGTTAAATGCCAGATGCTGATCCAACTGTTTGTCAAGAACACTGTCCAGCACTTTAGCAATGACAGTGGCAAGTGATATGGGTCTATATTTTTTCATCGCGGATGCATCTCCACGGTTCTTTACTTATGCTATAAAGACAATGAGGAAAAATATAATAGATAACTGTAGAGGTGTAAAAGTGAGGTCACTTTCATCTGACGAATCTTTTGTGTTAACGATGATTACGAAATACCTGGAGATGAAATAATTTAATATTAAAAAAATATGTTTAGTTATAAATATTTATTATTTTAATATCGTTTAATATTGTTACAATTTGGGCCACCTGTATACCTGTAAACAAAGCACATTTATTACCCGCCGGCGTCGTTTGAGCTAATAATATTGAAGCGCTTTTATGACAGTCTTCTTTTGTTTATTTTGTGTTAAAATTTGTGATTGGAAAAATAGCCCATTGTGTATTGTAATCTGTATGGTAGTCTTTAGCCAGGTTTGATTCTTAGAAATTCAGACTACAGACATATTGTGTTTGTACAGTATAAAGCAATGCTCCAAGGGAGGGGTGAGGCAGTCAAGCGATAACCACAAGCGAAACAAGACTTATGTACATTCGATAATCTATATAGTGATGGACTTTGCGCGTGTTATTGAATCGCGCATTACGTTTTTACGGATTGTGTTATATTTGTACCTGTGTTATACGTGTTTGTATAGTTCTAATAAATTCTATAGTAATTACAACGGCATTTTGATTCGAGTCCCGTAACTCGTAACAATATTATTACTTTCATATTAAGTACCTGCCCATAAAATATGTAAAAAGTATTAGTTTTTTTATTTATGTGCTAACCGTACACTATTACAAACGCAAAAACGTCTCGAAGCTAATTTACCTGTACATCGTTAAATTATTTAAGAAACTCTTATATAATCTAAGTTAAGTTACCTAAATAAATATAAATTTTTATCTATAAGCTAATTTTGTAATTTAATATTTGCATAAAAGCTTTAGAAATAATATATTAAGCGCCTGCGATCCACTCATTTGATCCTGACTATGTAACTACGGGACTATTTAGGGAGTTATACTCTTTCGAATAAAAAAAGAATTTGTAAATAGGTTTACAATTGACGGAGATATCGCGTAATATGCATACAAAAAAATTAAGTGCCTGTAGAAAATATAAAACTGACACTACTCTACTGGTATACAAACTTTTTTCGAAAAATGTAGGCGCTCGGAGTTCATTAATAAGAGTTACTCTCGATTTCCCTGGGATCCACTCATTAGATCCTGATTTGTTGACCATGGGACCATCTTTGGAGTGTATATACTTATGGATAAAGAAAAAAAATTGAAAATCGGTACACAACTGACGGAGAAATCGCGTAAGACACATACAAAAAAAAACATAGACAATTGTATCTTTTGAAACACAATATAGATATAATAAATAATATTTAAAAAAAAAACAAAAAAGACACGCTTTCATAAAAAATCCAACTAAAAAAAAGGAAAATAAAATTTTATAAATTTGGTACATTATTGTAAAAAAGCATGGGGTTCCTATGGCCACCTTCCGACTCCATCATCAGATCAGCTCCATGGTACTATATTATTGCATTGTCATCGACCTTTGACAGGTGTGCAAAGTTTGAATTAAATCTGATCGTTCAAAGTAGGGCAAAATTGAGCTCAAAGGGGTCGGTTACAAACAAACATACATACATACATACATACAGGTGAAGCTAATAAAAGCGTGTTAAAAAAAATTAAATACATTGTAATTGAAGTTATTCGTCTTGATATAGTTATTTTATGAAGATTAAAAAACTCTTTTTCTAAAATTTCAATTTTCGAGATAACATATTATTGAGTCAAAGAGTCAATATGTTCTTTTGGAAGAAATCGAACCCAACGTCACTAAAATAATATGTACCATCCTTTGTACTACGCACTACGGCCTTTTTATGCGTATTATAAAGTAGGGCATTAATAAACTTGATATTAGGTCACCGAAAACAAGATATTGCTCGTATATTAATGATAAATAAAAGCCACACCAACAATAAGCTGACAAGGGTCGAATATTTATTAAGTGTGTGGTTTAATTGCGATAAACGTGGTCTTGTATAATATTCCCGAATTCAAGGTTGCTCCCAAAAAGTTTCGCCCGAAATTACATTCCTAAACAATAACCAAGGGGTTGACTTCACCCGTTATTAAATTCAGTGAAAGTATTTGTTCCTCCGTATATAATTTTTTATAATTTAGATTCGTTTTCTTGAGTTCTATAACCAATTTTTTTTTAATTTAAACATCAAAAATTATAGAAAGAACTATACGACATTGGGAGCGAATAATTCGCTACTTGAATTAAATAAAACGTCACAAAAATTATTATTACGATTTAAAAAAAACATAATTTAAAAAAAAGGCTAAGGAAATCTGACACAAGTACGTACACTGAAAAAAATGTATCCTAAGTTATATATAGAAGATAAACATATCCTACTAAATTTCGTTCATATATACTAAGTAATTTAAAAAAATACCAAGATATACTTGACCGAAGGACCGAATGATTATTTTATAAAAATTACGTTTTTCTTTTCTGTTCTGTGTTATATCTCAACGAAGTATTTTTGTAGCCATTTTCAACGAGATAAAGCAGCAATTTTCTGATTAATGTACACTGGGGAAACATTCTTCTTCGCTAATAGGAGCGAGTTGATTGCGCTTGCACGAAATATGTAACTATTATGCATGCATGGATGCTTAATATTTTATAATAAAAAATTAACCGACTTCAAAAAGGAGGAGGTTCTTAACTTGATTGATATTTTTTATGTATGTACACCGATTACGCTGAGATTTATGATTCGATTTACGTGATTCTTTTTTTGTTCGACGCGAACGGAACGGAGTGAAAATTATTTTCATGAAAAATGTTCATAAAATGAAAACTACTGGGCCAAACTATGTAAAATTTTTAGGGGACTAATTGGAAGCTATTCCGCGTCGAACAAAAAAAGAATCACGTAAATCGGATCATAAATGACGGAGTAATCGGCGAACATACATAAAAAAAAGCAACAAAAAAAAAAGATCCCGACGAATTGAGAACCTCCTCCTTTTTTCGAAGTCGGTTAAAAAGAGCTACGGCACTATAGAATACTAGTGTAGATCAAAAGAATACTTCGGAAATTTCTTATAATAAACAAAGGCAGATCGGCCTAAAGTGCCTCAAGGCTGTGATGAATTGACAGACAGACAACCAAGTGATCCCTCTAGGATCCTCTCCGAGTTTTATTAAACCTCTAAAAGAAACAAAGCGGTCCGCAGAGTGTCTTAACATTTTTCAAAGACAAGCGTAATTTTTCTAAAACGCCTTTTGAATTAAACAAGAGATTGTCCACTTATCTTGTAAATTTTAATACTGTTCTTTTTTACAAGCAGCTAGTATGCTATTAAATCTTTGCTAAAAAAGTTTTGTAAATCAGACACTTGGTGGTCTAATGAAACTTTTAATTTAAAGCTTTATAGGGTTTCTCAGACACTGAGAATAACTTTTATGAAATCGTGATGTACCTACATCTGCTAGCCTGTTTATTTATTTACAGCTATTTATCTCAAACTCTGTCCATTCTACATATTATATACGTAAACAAATTGTGAAAAGTATATTATCTATATCGCTACATAAAGATATAGTGTAATTAAACAAAATGAATGGGACGAAAATAATTTATTCAATTCTATCCGTGCAGGAGCGGATAAAGAATACAATTTCCTGCAGCAAGGCGCCCTGTTGTAAGAGGTGACAGAACAACCGACAGCCATGTGGTACCCTACCACCTGGCTGTGGGTTGTTTTGTCGCCTGTCTAAATTTGCCTATCTGGGTGGCTACCACCTCTGGCCTAGCGTATGCCGCTATAACGACCTTGAGTTGTGTTCCAGCATTAGTGGCCAGGTTCAAGTCTCCCTTTTTTTTATTGCAGGAGTTCAGCAGAAAGGCAGACGGCCCACTTGATGGAAAGCGGTTACCATCGCCTATGGACATTTGCAACACCAAAGGACTGGAACCTGGTCACTAATGCCGAAACACAAATCAAGGTTGTTATGGCGACATACTCTAGACCAGGGGTGGTAGCCATCCAGTCGGGCATGTAGAGGTTGAATGGGGCGGCCAGAGGAAATTAAGAACGCAGTACTTTCAAAATGGTTTTATTTAATACACACACACATTACTACATGTTAGCACGGCAGCCATTACGAGAACCTAACAAGACGGAACAGGAAGCTTAGCAATAAACAAACATAAATATATCCGTAGACAAGCTCTAGTGATGTGCCATTGTTTATCTAACAGGGCAAATGCCCTACCACCTGGCTGTGGGTTGTTTTGTCGCCTCTTACGACAGGCCGCCCGGCCGCAGGAAATTGTATTCTTTCTCCGTTCCTGCACGGATAGAGACCCTGCACTTTAGAGAGCGGCAGTACATTTGTAGCACTTTTCGTGATACAAATGTCCATAGGCAACGGTGACCGCTTTCGATCAGGTGGTTCATCTTGTTTGCTGAACTCATGCAATAAAAAAAAATAACTCGAAAGGGGTTCGGGTTTACCTATTATTAGGGGCGAAAGGATGGCCGCATGATACCTGCCTCGCTTGTTCCAGGCGGCTTGGAGGGTTTTACGCAACGGTTATCTCAATGTGCATGCAGGTTTTTTTAACCATCAGCGCGTGGTAATTGTAAGCATTATGTATATTATATAATATTACTACCGCAACGGCGGATGTTTCCTGGCCAGGATTCAAACTCATGTGATTTTGCAACGCGAGAGCGTTAGCCATTAGCTTACCACAGCTTATAATGTAATTAAAAAAGAAAAAAACTAGGATTGGCATCAACTTGTAGTTTATTTTCTAATGACTCATTTTGAGTTATATAAATGAAGCAATATAAACATGGCCAGAATTTATAATTAACGTTATCATTGGCACAATGACTACACCAGGTTCTTCCTCCCCGTTTTCTTAGTACCCTGCCATGTTTAATAAAAAGTCTTTCCTTGACATTTTGCCATTAACAAGTTTTCGTTCTACTTTCCCTATTATAATTTGTGTGTCATATTATAACTTCCGTCATGGAAAATGGAATTTCATTTACTGCTTATTGCTCAGATAGTAATTATATTTTTTAGACGGCGAACATTTTATGACTCAAAATTCGTTTTGAAAGTTTCTTCATATTTTGATGATAATTATAAAAGTTATAGTAGGTATATAATGGGTAGGTTAGCTACTCCTTAATTTACTCGCTATCATAGCTCGAGTTCTTCTCACTAGCAGTCGCTTGTGATGTTCCTCGTTTAGCATGTACTTTCTCTGGTTTATCTTTCGCAAAATTAATAGTGAACATCTGACATCTCTGATACCACTTTTACATTTAATAACAATCATCTTTTTAATGTATTTAACAGCTATCACTTCAATTGCCTATCCTATCAGAATTCTCTTAGCGCTAATATGTACTATGTTCTCTATGTCAATTCTCGGGGTCTAAAAGTTATGTCTATTATTTCATAAAAATTAGTTTAATTTCAATTTATTTTATTAAAACAATATCGTCTTTACTCTTAAAACCAAAAAATAGATATTAACCTACTTCTTTCTACAACATCTCGAAGTCGGTGCCAAGTAAATCAAAAGAACAACAACAAATTTACAAAATAGTCGGCCTAGTCTTTTTTGTTTCTGTTAAAAAAAAGTATTTTTTACTTATTAGTTGCGCAAATACTTCAATAAGGTTAGAAATAATAACTGGCACGCGTTTACAAATTTTCCATCTCACTCTTGGGTGTATATGCTCTTCAACAAGGGTTGCTCTCAATTTTTCTGAGATCCACTCATCCGATCCTGACTTGGTGACCAAGAACCGCATCGAGTGTATACTCATGCTTACGAGTAAAGGAAGCAATTTGAATGTAAGTTTACGATTATTTTTTTATTATTATTTTTTATTGCAGGAGTTCAGCAGACAGGCAGACGGCCCACTTGATGGAAAGCGGTTACCATCGCCTATGGACATTTGCAACACCAAAGGCGCTACAAATGCGCTGCTGCTCTCTTAAGGGAGACTGGAACCTGGTCACTACTGCCGGAACACAACTCAGGTTGTTATGGCGACATACTTTAGACCAGGGGTGGTAGCCATCCAGTCGGGCAAATGCCCTACCACCGGGCTGTGGGTTGTTTTGTCGCCTCTTACGACAGGCCGCCCGGCCGCAGGACATTGTATTCTTTCTCCGTTTCTGCACGGATAAATACGATTGACGGAAATATCGTGTTACAAAGAAGTTGGCAAACAATTTTCGTAAGTGTATCTAATTCCTTGGAACTCATTTATCAGATCCTGCCATGGTGACAATGGGAGTATAACCTTTCGATTAAATGAAAAATGTCAAAAATCAGTCCAGAATTGATGGAGAAATCGAGTAACGAACATACAAAAAAAAAATAGCGACGAATTGGAACCTCCTCATTTTTCAAGTCGGTTAAAAATACTCTTTTTTTTCATCCACATTAAATAAATTTTATTATCGATTAAAATTAACTTTCATAGTTTTTTAAATCAATCTTAATATAAAAAGGTATTATTATATTAATAGATCAGATGGTATTTTATTTCTTTATTATTTTTCTTATTATTTCAGTATTTTGTTAACCCTAACAAAACAATGATTGTGATATTATTGTACAATTCTTATTTTTTTAATAGTTTACCTGATACACATACTTAGGAGCGTATGACACATGTGATGTTGGAGGTGGGCACTGAAAACCAGGGCTGTGTGTGCCAACTTCATTTCTTAAATTGCGGCATTCCATTTGTGTGTATGTAATATATTTCCTAATCTGTTTGTATTGTGTATCGCAAATGGAAATAAATATTTCCTTCTTTCTTTCTTTCTCTATAATACAAAATTCGTAATCTAAAATAACCCACTAAGATGTAGGGTTGAAAAATTGTGTCACTTCCGCCATTTGAGATGTTTCGGGGGTAAATCCTTGTTTGTAAGCGGCTTATAGTGATGCAGCTCTAAAATATGAAGAGTACTCTCAACGGATCGCCTCTTAAGGTTTTTGCCCTTTTATATAATATTAGCTCAACAGTAATTATTTACTAAGTCATCTCATGCAGTTTTGCTCGCTTAAATATCGGATATATATCCCGCAATAATAATTCCGTTGTCTAAAACAAATATTATTTTAATTTCATCCTTGTCAAAAGCACATTTTAAACATCACACACACGCACATCTTTAAAAAAATCTTATTTGACCACTAAATTTGCCAGAGACCTTAAAGACGACACAAGTATTTTATAGTATTATAATAATTATGTCGATTAGTACGCTATAACAACCCACTACGAATTTATTATTTCTATGCCCTGTTCGTCACTTCTGCCCATTGTTGTTTTGTTCGTTTTCTTTTATTTGTAATTATAACAATGTTCATATATACTACTAACTGCATAATTTATAACTAATGTTTGATTGTTTTTTATTTGCTTTGTGGAGGTAAGCCGGACAAAATGGACAAAAAGAGCCAAATTGTCAAAAAGGACAAAAAAACAAAAAATAGCAAAAAGAGCAAAAGAGCAAAAATAGCAAAACGGACAAAAAGAGAAATATGGACAAAAAAAATAGCAAAAAGAGCAAAATAACAAAATGAAAAAAAGGACAATAAGGACAAAAAAGAGCAAAAAGAGAAAAACAGTAAAAAGAGTAAAATGGATAAAAAGGACAAAAAGTAAAAAAAAGTTCAAAAAGAGCAAAAGGGCCAAATGGACAAAAAAGGTCAAAAAGGACAAAAGAGCAAAATGGACAGAAAGAGCAAAAAGGTCAGAAAGAGCAAAAAGGAAAAAAGCAAAAAGGACAAAAAGAGCAAAAACAACAAAAAGGACAAAAAGAGCAAAACGGATAAAAAGGACAAAATAACCAAAATGATGAAAATGGCAAATCACAAAACCAACCAAAACCTATCCCACTTTTGGGATAACCTTTACATAAATCTATCCCAAAATCTATCCCATTATCTAGGATGAAAAATATCCCTTGTCCACTCTCGGTATGAAAATTACTTATATACCAATTTTCAGACAAATCGGTCCAGTAGTTTTTCCGTAAAAACATAACAAAAGAACAGACAAATATATTTTTATCCCGGAAACTATCCCATTTATCGGGATAAAAAGTATCCTATGTTCATCCTCGGTATCGAAAATATATATATACTGAGTTTCAGCCAAATCGGTCCAGTAGTTTTTCCGTGAAAACGGAACAGACAGACAGACAGACAGACAGAGTTACTTTCACATTTATAATATTAATAGGGATAATAGGGATGATAGACACACACGCATATATTGTAATTCCCAATTTACGTGAAAACGGAACAGACAGACAGACAGAGTTACTTTCGCATTTATAATATTAATAGGGATTGCATCAGGGGCCTCTGCATTCCAGTAAAGTAGTAGGCTTAGCTCACTAGACCATAGTAATTATATGATTTTTGTCAATAAGGAATATATTTATACCCATTAATTTTATTTTCTTAAACTTTGTTTTTCATATGGAATATAATAGAGTATTTTGATATAATTAGTATTATGACACAAAGAATAGATAATACAAAATAAGATTCAATAAATAACCGATTTAGTTGAATCTATTAATCACAGCACGACGGGTTTTGGACAAAAATAAGTTTATGACCGAGTGAAGAGCTATGAAGCATTTCCTACTCAAGCCCCAAATTTGTGTCTGAACTTTGATTATGAATATCGGCTATCGGCATAAATACTTGTTTACGTTTGACAGAACGAGGAGTCGTCAATACTTATTGAAGGGATTTACGACATTTATAACCTTCGTTATATATATTTTATTTTTGAATCCCGATTAGTACTGCTTGATTTGACTGTTATTAGGTCTTATTTTCAAAAACCTGCCTGTTAGAGTGCAATAATAAATAATGTAAGAAATCCATTAAATCCACTTACAACTAACAATAACTGTAGGATGATGATAATTTCTGATTTTAAAAAAATGTGTGTGTGTGCAGCCCAGACGCAGTAGAAGTGAAATTTCAGAGAATATACTCACAGATAATTCTTCTCTAACTTCAATTAAAATAAATATAATTCCATTAACCAATATCCGTCAACACATTATAATTCAAAATAAATTTCTTAAGCATCACTTTCAAATTTTCGCTATTTTAGTCTAAAAAATATTATCAGTTTTATTTCGATCCAAATTGAACCTATGTTCTCAGTGCTGCGCAATGTAACTGCGCAAAACTCGTATCTGATTCCCGCGCAGGCTTAGTCCTATAGATTTACGTGTTTATCTCTTTTTAGTGTCGCTTTTTTGTTTCGTCGATTTTCAAATCAAAACGTTTCTAAACAAGATTCACTTCAAAAAAATGTTTTTAATAAATAAAAACATCCATATCCTGTGAGAACTATCGCATTTTTCGAAATAAGAAGTATTCTAAGCTCACTCTCGCAACCGGAAGTGCTTACACCAAATTTCATTATAATAAATATAATTTAATTTAACGTAAATTTCAAAATCCTGAAAATTCCGACAACAACTGGATTTTTCAGGATTAAATGTCTTTGATACTACTTTTACCGCCAGTTTTAACTAGCATGCTGTTTTAAATTTACTGTCACGACGCCGATGTAAAGAAAAATAAAATCGACGTAAACGACAAGCAATAAAAGGTTACGTTTGCTCGTATGCAAAATGGCGTTGTAAAGGGAAGTGACCAAAATTTATGGATGTTGGTAGTAACGTTGGTGGAATTCTTGCCTCCATTGGCCAAACTTGTGGACTCGGCACTAACTGGATTAGTCTGTGGACTTTGACGGACGGCCAGCGTTACCGGGACCACAGTGAGTTATTACCGAGGCATTTCTCTTAGGAAACTGTTGCATGAAAGGTTTATAATTAACGATTCAAATGTTGCTCTGTTGTCTGTTATAATGTTGAACATTAGTTAGTATAATTAAGATAATAATAAGATATTTAGGTGTTCAAAGTTTATTAATAGACATACATACATATAAACACACATATATTTATGTACAATGAACATAATTTTGTCGGTAATTGGAATTTCCTACAGCGTTCTACAGAAGTTACTCTATAAGTACAAACTTCTACTATTTTAAAGTTTTTAATTAATGCTTTCTATACCGTCGTATACAATATTTGCTATATATACCATATGAGTATAATATGTAACATAGCAACATAAAATTTAAAAATAAATAAAACATTATAAAATCTTCGTTTAAAAAAACGGACTTCAAAAACTAAAAAGTATAAAATAACTTATTTCTAAAGCTATTTTAATATTTTTTTTATAATTTACATAATATATATTATAAATAATATCTTATTATAATATATATCTTAAAGTCGGTGCTTAATATTTTTCAAAATATAGTAATTTTTATGTTATACTTTGCACCTACTTGCATTATATATTCGTTGGTAATATAACTTTGTTTTCACGGTTTACAGCGTGGTAAATTAATTTATTCCATATGCTACGTGGAACACAATAAGAAAAGAAATTTTTATTGTAATTTTTTGTCTTATTGTTTGATCACAGAACCAGTGGTAGATTATCGAATTAAAGAAAACAGTTGAATTCCTGTGTATTGTTGATATTTCCAAGGATAAATAACGGTTTGACCCTCAAATCATACGGTCCCTTTACTTCGGTTTTCACAACCCTTACGATTTCCTATCGTGCTCTCTACACAGTCAATAATGTTCCATTTCTTGGACCGTTAAAGTTCAATTAACGTAACCTACCAACCGTGGAATGATATATAAAAATGCGGCCATCGGTGGTGGCCGTAAAATCCACACAATACCTATTTTATGATAAAGCTACCATTAAGTTTGCTTACGACTAAGTGCATATAAAAAATTCCCACAAATCGCATATAAAACGTTCTGATCTAAGCACTAAATTAGAATTCTTATGACACATTTAAATCATCGGATTCGTATAAGAATAGCAAATAGCCTGACCAGAATAAATGACCTGACCCGACCTTTAACAAACAAGGACAGTGTAGCTGAATGTTTAGGCTGAGATAGACAAGGTTACTGGAGATGTCATGGCGCGTGGACCCTGGTAGGTAGGTTCACTTTGTATTTTATTTGCTTCTGTGTCTGTGTATGTCACTTTAATGGACCTTTTTTTTGATGACGCAGGAAAATGTCTTTTCTTGGGACACCATCCTCGGGCCTGGGGGGATGACTCGCCGAGGGATGTGTGGGACTCTTGATCGGCCGTGTGCCCCCATGGTGAAACTACCCACAAAAGCTAACCTGCAGCCCTAGCTCACAGGCTTTTACACGGCGCCACAGGAACAGGACCAATAGGTACTATATCTGTGACGCCTCAACGCTTGTCGAGGAACTCTAGGTGTCCTGCGGAGAAGGACACCCTCTTCAACAACAGGGGGGAAGAAGTCCGCAGTATTCCCCACTTGTCCACGCGGCCCCCTGTGCTGGAATCATGGTGGAAGGAGACTTTGTGCGTAGCGGCGCTTCCGACCCCGTAGCCGCCTTCTGCAGATGGGGTCCGCATACGCACTTTCCTCCCTTTGCGTCTCCGACACCTCCTTCTGAGTCATCACCGACTCTCAGAAGGAGGCAACCTCGGACCAACATCTTTTGCTGGAGAGCATGGGTTTCACCATGCCCTCCACTTTAATGGACCTAGCGGAAGATCAGCGCTAGTTAACCCAACCAGCGACATGCTGAGCTAGGACCAATTTAGAGCTACGCTACCTTCGTTTTTATATTTACTGCATTTTACATTGTTCATTTTTTTATGTCAGTATAATCTATTCTCATTTGTGTTGAAGTTTTAAATAAATCTTTTTTCTTTCTTTCTAAAGTAATTTTTCTTTGTTTCTCTTAAGGCTTGTTACATAAGCATAAGCAAACTAGCAGGTGGTCCTATTATTATTGATGGCGTTTGTTTACTATGTGGATTAATAACAGAGCCGATGTGTTCGCAACCTCGTTAGGACTTTTAAAACTTATTCACACCCGTTTTAAATACTCCTATAATAATATCAGTGTCCTAATATACATATATTAGCAGTGCATAAGTATTCCTACAATAGACTCGGGTATCTTAGATATTTAGAGGAACAAACAGATTGTACCTATTCACTAAGACTTATTTAAGCTGGATTGCTAGGTTTCACCATTGATTATTCGATGTCTCAGGTTCATCGTGATCTTACATTCAAAATGAGTACGTTGTAATATAAACAATATTTAAGTCATAAGAACTGCCAAAGCAGTGTATGTTTCCAGACTACAATTAAGCTATATTTACTCATCGGATTAAAAATCAGAAGTGTTATCTATCCACGAATCTATGAGGGCTGATGTGATGTCAGAAAAGTCACAAAATTATCATTCATGGCCCATGTAACAAAATCTCTTCCTAAAATGAGAAATCTATTTCAGCGATTCCATACTTAAAGACTTCATTAGCATCTTAGTACCAAAAATATATTAAAAAAGCCTTAAAGCTAACTAAGAACCACCGGGAACCCGCTTAACCACACTTCTCCGTGTTTACATATGAAAATTTGGAAACACTCCAACGAAAACCTTAAGTAATACATAATGCAAATTTATCTACAGGGTTCGAAACCGGGAACTTTTCACAAAATTTGAATTGTAAATCGTTACAAATAAGTTCATAAAATAGCCACTTTAATGGTACCTTAGTAATGGACTTGAGTGGAGTATCTATGTTATAAGAAAGAATTATTTTCACATAGAATATATAGTCCAGCATCCACCGCCCATTTTTGCTATTGATTACTATCAAGCTAATTTGAACCGAGAACACACTAGCCTATTATGTAATATTTTTGTCCTACATTTAGTAATGAGAAAATGGTCTTGTGGTATTAACAACTTTTCAGCGTAGGACCGGGATAACGTACCACGCAGTTTTTAATGCAATGTCTGTGTTAAATTATATAAATATGAATTATATAATTTAACACACACACACAAAACAGAAAAATAATCAACTGGTTAGTTATCACTTTTGATGACCTCATTATCGATACATGTTCGAAGGAGAGGACTCTTTGATCAAATCAAATTGCATTCCAAATTATCTTGAGATTTAACAACAACAAAAACCCAGGTAGTAATAGATATCTGAGTATCATCAAACGGACATATATTACCCCTGATATCCCTGTTAGCTACCACATTCGAAATGTTTGTAAGAAAAAGTAGGGCGTCTCATGAAAGTGAAGCTATTCACGCAAAATTAACTTGATAGTCAATCAATAGCAAAAATGGATGGTAGATCCTGGACTAATAATCATGTTATAACTTTACACGGGACTTAGAACATCGCAGGACTGATGGCCACTGGAACAGACGAGTCTTGGAGTGAAGACCGCGTCTCGGCAAACGTAGTGTAACGCTTAGACAAGCCTACGTTCAGCAGTAGACAAAGAGTTGTCTGACAACAATGACACGCGTCTTTGTTGCCATACATTACGAATCTACATAAAATATCCCACTAAAACTAATATAATCATCTTTTGATAAATATACGTATTATTAAATAAACCTAAATTACCAAGCTAAGCAGGATATCTTTTTATCATGGGTAATATTATATAATGCATAAGGTCGAAATACTCAGACGAAGTAAATAACGATATTTTTATTATGAAAGTTCCTCTACCAGGAATCGAATCCGGAACCGCTGCATTTTAGTGAACTAGTAGAGCCAATGTACAGATCTATACACTACAGAGACCCTCGAACTAAACTAACTTTATTTTTTATATATTATTTTAGTGTTTATATTTGCATATCATGCAATTATAATTTCATATATGTTAATTGAACCAAAAATATCAGCTAAAACCTTACAACATTAGATACTAAGGGCAGCTTGCATAACGATCATCTTTAAATAAAATTAGTTAATCACATTAAACTGCTTAAATACGTTTTACACAAAACGTATTGACAGTTCTTTAAACATATTTAGGGGCAAATGTTGCGCTATGCAAGACGCTAATTTTATTTGATGGTGTTAAATACGTTTCGTGTTTTTTTTTTAAATTAAAACAACCTTTAAACAACCTTATTTAAGCAAGCGGCTCTTAATGTTCTATATCAAAAATATTTCTGATATATCTATATCTAATGACATATTCTGTATGTATAACTACATATACATACAGAATATTTTGCAATCATTTTGCTATATCGTTGAGTTATGTGTAAATAAAAACCCTTGTAAGTAATATTTATTATTAAGAAATATAAAGTAATTTTTATTTATATCTTAAAGTCATTTATTACGAACGTTAAATGTGACGCGCTTAAAACAAAGTTCAAAAGACATTTTCATTTCTCAGAAACTTCGAAAAGTCTAGCTTGGTAATTAAGGCATCCCTCGTTCTCACCGCCTACAGAAACCTTTAAACTTTGAACAAGAAAGTTTGCGAAATATTTTTTTGCTTCTTTTTATCATCTCCTGCCTTTCATTAAAGGAAAATAAGCCCAAAGGTGAAAATAATAGTATTAAATATTCATAATATAGGGGAAAATATACCACTGTTGGCACTTCGCCCCCAATGATGGGATCCCATCAATTTATGGTCGGTTCCTATATACAGTGAAACCTGGTCAAGTAAGACTTCAAGGGACCTGTAATGTGGTTTCACTTATAGATGTATTCCACTTACCCAGTGTTTTAGATATCCAGGTATAAATAAATATCTGTCTCATTTACAGAGGGTACCATTAATAGAGGTCAGAATACAGGTTATTTCAGTTATAGAGGTGCGATTATTAAATATAATAACGGGTTATGTAAACATTATAAGTTACTTACGTAGTTAAGTACAGAATTTGCGGGTAGAATAAGAATAAGTAAACAAACAAAACGATGTTATCTCAGTTACAGAGGTGTATGCATATAAAATTCGCTCGCTGTCTCAGTTATAGAGGTAACTATGATGATATTTCGAAAGAATGAATCCCAGATATAGAGGTTTGCTTCGTCCCACTAACAGGGGTAATTCAGTGCCAAAGTTTTGGGACCTCAGCATGAGTTCCAGCTATGGAGGTTTCTCACTTATCCAGGTCCCATTTAACCAAGTTTCATTGTATTACATGTCTTACTATCGGTTAAAATTTGTTGACTTAAAGATGTGTTAGATAATATATATTAATAATAATAGCTTTTGAAATAAGTTATTTTATACATTTTAGTTTTTTAGTTTTTAAAGTCGGTTTTTTTAAACGAAGTTTTTATTTTTTATTTGTTACTTTTTAGTGTCTAGCTATTTATGAGTGGACCTACGAATGGTGCCGCGCTTCTTAAAAAATATAGGTCCCAAGAACCGGGAAAAAAAAAATGCTCGTAAAATGAAAACTACTGGGCCAAACTATGTCAAATTTTTAGGGGACCACATGGCAGCTATTCCGCGTCGAACAAAAAAAGAATCACGTAAATCGAATCATAAATCTCAGAGTAATCGGTGTACATATGGAACGGAGTGAAAATTATTTTCATGAAAAATGTTCATAAAATGAAAACTACTGAGCCAAACTATGTAAAATTTTTAGGGGACCAATTGAAAGCTATTCCGCGTCGAACAAAAAAGAATCACGTAAATCGGATCATAAATGACGGAGTAATCGGCGAACATACATAAAAAAAGCAAAAAAAAAAAAAAAAGATCCCGACGAATTGAGAACCTCCTCCTTTTTCGAAGTCGGTTAAAAACGAAGTTGCTTTCCTCGTCTGCATGTCTGAATGTCCACTAACTCCTCCTAAACCAAGCAATGGATCTTTAAGCGGTTTACACCATAGACTATATTTGAAGGAATATTTACATGTATACACCTCACTGCAACACAGAGGCTCTGGATTCTACTCCTGATATAGTTTTCTCCGTTATTTACTATAGACTAGGTATCTGGGATCGACCCTTTTTTTGCCCAGGGGAAATCCGTTTGAGGACTAAGCCGCGACAAGCACAGAAGCCTGGGGGATTAATTCGCGACCCGTGTGTGGGATGCGCAAGATCGGGGGTGGCACTAGCGCGCCCAGTCAAAACTGGTGCCACGCTATTGCCACTCCCTAGTAAGGGATACCCACGAAAACCCCTAGGTGTTCGGTCCTGCGCCTTATCGCGCCCTCCGGCATGGGCGCGTCCTCCTTTGGCGGGAGCGGAGGCTCAATTAGGGGACACGCAATATGTGTGTTTGTCTGCCAAAATAAATAAATAAAATGAAAACGTAATGAAGTTTTTGGATAAGCAAAATGGAGCTACTTACCACCGCTGCGAGAACACTCTAGTATCTTTATAAACACCGACGTATTTTGCAAATTAAATTAACTGTACATTACTTAAAATTTATACAATAAGAGCCTCGCCATATAGCGAGGGAGGCCGGCGACAATATAATAATTTAAAAAAAGTATCTTTATAAAACAATATAATGAAAACACTACAAATTTAATTAAAAATATGGACATTTGTAATGAAACCAGGGTACCCTGATTCTATTACATAATGTACATAGTATAACCCCCAAAATTAGTTAGCTGAAATGGCAGTGGGCTGGTTACAACTGTCGGAGAACTGGGCGATAGAACAGATGAGTTTTGAAGTAACGACCTATCTTCGCAAACATAGTGTAGACCGACCTCAGTCCGATTGATTGAGACCTACAGTAGGTCGCCAACGATGGGTGGATGAGGGAAGCTGAGGACTAAGTCTAAATTTTCTTCAAGTCATGAGTCGGGTCAATCAGTAGTATTCTAAATTTGTAATTCAATTAAAATATACCTGTTATTATAGTCCAAAGTTTATCAGTAATTTGAAAATAATATTCAAAAAACATACCCAAATAGATACCTACAAAAAATTCACACAATGAAATTGAAATTCTATAAAAAATATTCATAAGCAAATTGGTGCATTTCATCTAAATGTATTCCAACAAAAGAATACAATGAATACAATAAAGATAAAGTAACTCAAAAAGCACTCTTCTAAAATAGAATTTAAAAAAACATTGCCGTTTAATTTCGTACAGGCGTTCTTCCAGTTGAAAAGCAATTCTTGGGGACTTAAAAATTTCCGCCTTGTTTCAATTTCAAGGGGCGAGATGCGAACAACAAAAGTGCACTTAATTTCCACAAACTCCGCCGGATTTACGATGCTGTCGGTTAAGTGAAAAATTGCTTTCTTTTATGATATTTCCAGTAAATCAACATTAATATGGCGTTCGAGGCATTGTAAAAAACATTTTCTTTATTCATTTCATGATTATGACCAGTTTTTTTACAATTCCCTTGGGTTGTGTGAATACAATTTGATTAATAGTACATTCTACGATGGAATAATAAGACCAGGTATATACCAGCTATACAATGGTGTAGTGAACTGTGTATGTGTGTCTCTGTGTGTGTGTGTATGTGTGTGACTGTGTGCGTGTGTGCGTGCGTGTGTGTGTGTGAGAGAGAGAGAGAAACTGAACTGAATCAAGGATAATCGTCATACATGTTACCAACAGATGCGTTTTTAACACTGTGCGTTGTCTCAGCACTATATTCTATACATCTGATGAGTTATTTGATACTTCGCCACTTTACCATTACACCACGCCTCGGGAATTGAGAATTCATCTACACAACTTCAATACTTTAAACTCGTGATGAACTCCCTCTCGCGGTTACGACAGAGAACTACAAAATGAATCTCTTCAAAATATACTTAGACAGATATGAGTGACGGTAACGAATAATTACCATTAGATAAGTAAACATAACATTTATTCATTTTATAAGACAGCTTTTAATATGCCATTTATCATCATAGGGTGCAGTTGAAAACCAGCTTCAGGTATTTGTTTGTTGCCTGGCACATGCTGAACTGCACCTATTTGGTACCATTGCGAGATTTTTTGGTATATATCACCGTAGAATTCATTGCCATATGTCTCGTGATGTGTGATGATCAAATACGTTTTTTCTTTCTCTTGCTTTCCATCTTTGGAAAATTTGTTCCAGTCAGTTAAAAGATATTTGATCTCAAAGTTATAAAAGTTGGGGCCTTATATTATTCATCCAAGGACCAGAGAAGATGAAATATTGGAAAATATATTAAATTTTCAACTTAACTGATGATCATGAGTTCATTCTTATTGATGAATACTATATGAAGGGTTGATAATTAGAATATTACTAGATATCTATAATTTAAAACAAACAATTTAAGTATGCTAAATAAAACCATATATTACTTTTATCGTATACTAGCTGACCCGGCGAACTTCGTACCGCCATATTTTCTGACTTCCTAAAAGACTTTGTTTCATGACACAAAAACAAAATCACCATAATCGGTCCAGGTGATTAGGAGGATTGTAGAACCCGATCTCAGCACCACCTACCGGTTCTAATTGCGAATCTAAACCATCCGGGAACCCACTCAAACACACACGCAAAATTTCATCAAAATCGGTAAAGTCGTTCTCAAGTTATGCGCTTACCAACACATTTTGCGATTTATTTTTATATATAAGATTAGCTATGACAAGAGCTATGAATGTCAAAGAAGCAAGTGAGGTGTGTAAGAATAAGCCTGAATGGCACTCTGTTGTTCGTGCCTACCCCGCAAGGGACCTGGCGAGAAGTTATGTATGTATGTATGTTATGTATCGTATATTATCTACTTTGTATAGATACGTAAATAAAAATATGATAATTCGATGTGAAATTTTATAGATTACTTTCTAAAGTTGTGATACGTGATATACACGATAATGTTTATTGTGTAATATCAGGAGCAAATAGAAAAAAAACCTTAAACCGAAGCTATCACAATCAACATTTCACATAGGGAGCACAAATGAATTGGTGCCGTGAACTACAGCGACATCATAGAGTAAATAACCAGATTGTAGGCAAATTGCGTATTAATTGTGGTTTAAAGGGTAATAAAAATATTTTTATCATTATATATTATCATCATTGGCTCATCAGCATCGTTCATTGCAGACGCAGAAATATAAAAGAATCGAAAGAGGTTACAGTCGCCTATGAACATTTGCAACACCAAAGGTGCTACCAATGTGCTCCCGGACTCGTAGATCGGATTGGAATATGGCCACTAATGCTGGAACATAACTCAAGGTTGCTATGACGGAATACGCTAGACCAAGAGTGAAAGCCATCTAGACGAGCAAATAAATGAGGTGAGTAGGGTACGTTGTTGTTTTAGGTTACTGTGTTAGGAAACTCTTGGCCCCAACAATAAGAGGATATGGCAGCTGGAGGGTCCGAACCAACTCCAAAATAGGAGACCTCATGGCGAAGCTCATGAATCGGGAGATTAAATCTCATCGTCTCCGCTGGCTCAGTCATGTAGAACGGATGGAGGATTGAAGAAACTATACTTGGGGCGACCACTCGTTTGGTGACTGGTTGGTCGTCCCAAATATCGCTGGAAGGATAGAGTGGAAGCTGATCTAACCGCACTATAACCTGACAACTGGAAAGACACTGCGCAGGACTGAGGAAAGTGTCGTGTTCTCGTTTCGGAGGTCAAGACTCAGTTCGGGTCCCTGAGCCGACGGGATTAGTTACATAGGTTACGTTTTTATATATTTTAAGGCTTAACCTACGTACACTGTTTTTGTTGTGTTGTGATAGTTTGTGTTATGTGTGTGTGTGTGTGTGTGTGTTGTGTTTATATGTGCGTGTAGTGTATACTTACTCTACTACATTTTGTTTTTATTTTTATTTTTTGTCATTAAAATAAGTAAAACTTAACATTGTTTGAACAGCATCTATTTAATCAACAACTTATTACTTAACTTAAAGTTTCTATCCAAAATATGACAAGTATTAACTTATCAGTTTTTCAAGTTAGGTAATTATTTAACTAATGTAAATCCGACTTAACAGGTACCAAATTGGTATTCCCATATTCAGTAGCCGGTACAAATTTAGAACAAAGTTCCTCACTATTCTTTTTACGATTTTTTTAATGTGCTTAAGATATTTATCTAAACAACGAAGTATCCTTTCTGGTTGTAAACGAATTCTTTGGAAGGCCCAGAAGAAATTCAATAAGGTGAACTCGTGTAAATCTCAATTGTGCTTCGACTTCATCAAGATAACGTCGAACGGGGATTCGGCAAATTGCTCGAAACATAGTGAGAATTCGTATTAATTCAAGGCAGCTTTGGCTTTATTCGACATATTCTACGTTTAGGTCTATATTCTTGATTATTTTGGACATTTTAGAATGTCTTTTATTTGAATTGTTGGCTTTTATACTAATTTCGCGGATAATATGTTGCAATACAAAATTTTAGTAACCATATGTCACCTGCAACTTCTTCCACTTTTTTTATATTTAAAGCAGTGCATATAAGAAGACCTCGTAATTTTAATTATATACTTTACCCCCTTCAAGAAAGATTTTGCAAAAAAATATATGCTCAAATAGGTATTTTTTATTTCATACCAAAATCATAAAAAAATCTATATGTCAACTTGATGATTTATCAATTGTGAACAAAAATGTGAAAAATCTGTTGTTCTCAAGACTGTTTTTATAAAAAAAGTAGAACATAGTTTTTAGAAGGAAATAGTTTTCCAGGATACAGTCTATCTTCTTACCTTTGATTAACTGTTTTGCCATTCAGCCGTGTAAGGATAACAAACATTATTAGTATACCTATATACCATTATATTAATTAATATTACGTGAAGCATAAAGTGAGATATTTGTTTATCTTGGAGTAGAAAGTTGTTGAAAGTTTGATAATTTCTAGGTTTTCCGTTGCGTGTATTCGTAATACAAGTTCGTGGTTCGCAAAAAACTTCAATTTGTCAGGATAAATATATCAGGTATATGAGTATTTATCTGTTTGGGGGATTTTTTTAATGACATATAATTTTGGATTTAACTATGATCACGCTTAATTAATTAGCAAGTCCAGAAGGTTTGTATATTGTACTAGTGGTCCACCCCGGCTTCACATGCGTATCTAAAAAGGTTTTTTTTGTTGAGTTTAATTACCTACTAAGCGAATTCAAAATATAAAATAAAATATTCAAAATTTCCCCTTCCGTACGGCCCGTACCCCAGTGACGCTTACATCGCATAAGGTGCTGCCTAGCTAACCGAGCAGGGTGAGCGGCGACCACGAAACTTTTGAAGTGAAACTTTTATATCCCGTCTATATAGAAGTCTTACGATGTTTCGCTCACGAAAAAGCGTCACGGTCACGTGGTCTAATTCTTACATTTTTAAATCGTGATATCTTTCGAATGGAATGTCCAAATTGAATAATTCAAAAAGTTATATAAAGGTATTGAAGCACTCTTGAATATGAAGTAATTTATTTTGATAAGGATTAATACCAAGATACAAATAAAGAGCCTTTTCTAGCGGCGGCATTTTAATTAAAAATTTTAAATTAAAGAACACCTATTGTGGCATAACTATAATAGTTAGACATATGCTGTCGCGACACTTTTTGTAAATAATGATGTGTTCTGCAAAGTCGTAGTACATTATTTTATCCTATCATCATTAGTTTTCGCAGCGCACGCGATTTTAGGTATGTTTTTACACCTTGGGTTACATTGTTGGAGTTTTAGTAAGGATCCCTATTTTTTTTGTAAATATAATGTAGCCTATATCACTCAGGGATAGTGTAGCTTCCCAACAACAGTGAAAAAATTTTCAAATTCAATTTCAAGTCGGTTCAGTAGTTTCGGAGCCTATTCAATGCAAACAAAGAAATAATCAAATCTTTCCTCTTTATAATATTAGTATAGATATATCACTAATTTCACAATAATATCAACTCATTGCCAAGGCTGTGAAGAAGGAACTAACAAATTTACAAAGAATAAACATAACTAAAGTATCTATATAATCCATCACAAAAAATTTGATAGGTACATATTATTATACTTGTATGTATATGTAAACATATTGAATTTTTCAAGAGGGCCTTCAGGGCCAAATACTAAACTAGAGTAAATAGCGAAAAACACTGAAAGAAGTCTGGAGGCCAATTTTGACGAAAACAGAAGTGGTATGTATGATTGATCGTGACTTTTCAAAAATCAATTACCCTCAACAGGAATCGAAGCGGCTGATTGAAAAAAAATAAACACACCTTTATTATTATACCAAATCGTAGTGCAAGTGCAGTGTTTGTAAGGATCAATTTTTGTATATCATAGCCGAGTGAAAAACGAATAAAAAAACGAGTGATTAAACATGATAATTACAAAGTAAAGATGTGTTACTGGGGAGTTTGTTGCCCCGCTTCTTCTCCTTTAACAGTAACTAAAATTGCTTTGGAAGCGGTGGTAGAGTCATGACTTTCAATAAGTAATTTGTAAGATTCCATTTTATAATAAATAAATTCATTTTCATTTTCAAACGAAGGGAAAGGGTAGTTTTGAATAAAATGTTCTATTTTCCATACATTCTGTATATACTATTATATACATAGTACTTTTGCCTAAATATAAACGTAAAAGTTAGTTTTCAGATGTTTAGTTTTTAGGTTAGGTTAGTTTGGTTCTATTTTTGTTTCTTTATTTCCAAAGGTATCAATGATATTAGTACCTTCATTATTATCTCTACGCAATTTCCATTTAGGTCACCTGGAAAACAAAACTCTACCTCAGTTTCATTTGGCAGCTTCAGGTAAAGACAAAAATTTAAATAACATTATTCAAATTAGGTTATTTGGGCTCGTGCAAAAACCACAAAATATTTAGAAGATGGGAATCCGATAAAATCGACAAAGGAAGAAAATTGCATTTAGTACTCGAAAAACGTTTCGTCGGTTCCTTACGGCTTATCGGTCGCTGATGCTGGAAGTCGGGTTATCCCTCTTTATGTTTGTACATCTAATGAAATTGGATTTTTTCCCCAATCAGCCAGAGACGATTTTCGCTCGTATCAGTAATAAAATCAGGGTCTGTAATAGTTATTCTTATCTTTTTCAATGCTGCAGTTCGCACTCTTTCCGTAATCCAATAAATATTATAAACTCGAAAGTTTGTAAGAATGACTTGATGTATGGATGGATGTATGTTTGTTAGTCTTTTACGCAAAAAACTGCTAAATGGATTTTGATGAAACTTTTCAATAATATAGCTTACACATCAGAATAACACATAGGGTGTAATTTATAAAAATATAGTGTGAATTATGAAAAATATAACGATTTTCTATCACGCAGGTGAGACAGCGGGGCGCAGCTAGTAAACCATATATACTAAAATAATTTAATCGCGTTTAAAATTTAAAATTGTAATTATAGAGTTCTAATGAAAATATACCTATTAAGCGAAAAATAAGTACCTATATCAGAAGTAGGCGTGATAATCTGTACGTATGTATGTAGAATTTGTAAAAGTGGGGTGGTGGTTTTTTCTAGGCTTTTTATTATTATTTCCATATTTCTATGTGTAAAACATTAATGAATTTTCAGTAACTCTATTATTTTATACAAGCAGCCAAAAGTACAAATGAACGGTCGTGCTATAAAGCCAGTTTTTAACCGACTTCAAAAAAGGAGGAGGTTCTCAATTGGTCGGAATCTTTTTTTGTTGTATATATTCACCGATTACTCTGAGATTTATGATCCTATTTACGTGATTCTTTTTTGTTCGACGCGGAATAGCTGCCTTTTGGTCTCTTAAAAATTTGACATACTTTGGCCCAGTAATTTTCATTTTATAAACTTTTGTTGTTCCCGTTTCTTGGGACCTATATTTTTTAAGGCACGCGGCACCTTGCGTAGGCGTACCCATAGCTAGACACTAAAAAGTAACAAATAAAAAAAAACTTCGTTTAAAAAACCGACTTCAAAAATTAAAAAGTATAAAATAACTTATTTCTAAAGCTTATTAATTATAATATCTTATTTTTAATATATATTATCTAAAACATCTTGAAGTCGTTGCAAAGTAAAACATAAAAATTACTATATTTTACATACTAAGCACAGACTTTAAAATGTTTAAAAAATAAGATATTATAATATAATTAATAATAGCATTAGAAATAAGTTATTTTATACTTTTTATTTTTGAAGCCGGTTTTTTTAAACGAAGATTTTTTTGGCATCTATCAAACTGATTTTATTAGCTACTTGAACTATAAATAATTAAACGATTAAAAATTGGAATAAATATAGAAAGTCACACATTACCGAACCGATTAAAATTGCCACGATAGATTATTTGAACAAAAGTACATCTAATTGAGACAGGTAAAAAATTATAAGTAGTTTATAGCAATAAACGCTTACCTCGCGCATGGTATGGTTCGGATTTTTATAACTTCTTTGTAATTGCTATGTAACTTTGTAAAATAACTATTGAACACATGTTGCTGAAAAATAATAGCTGTGGATACAATTTTAAGGAATACATTCAAGTTTTTTTTTAACTACTCTACGGACTCGAGTTCCGTACTCTTTTTTAAAGAAAGAAAGAAAGAAAATGTTTATTGTCGCAAACGTATGTACACACAGAAAAGAAAATATAATTAAACAAGTATACATTGAACATTTAAGGCATAATAATATGATGATAATAATTAGAAGAAAAACGTACACCACATTTACGGCAAAAAGGCCAGAGCTCAGCGTTATGCTGTGACAAGAGATGACGCAGCGCTGAATTTCAGTTCCAGCCTTTATTTAACATAAGAATGAGTGACCCAAACAAAAGCTTTAAGTTAAATCTTTTTACAGATATATACACAGATAATGAATTAAGTTTAAAGTTCATTAAATATATACTAATATAATAAAAAACATATCATAAATATAAATCTCTTAATAAATGTGAAATAACTGATATTCTCCATAAGTCTACCTTTAGATTAAAAAAGAAGATATCTACTATTGTATTATGTAGTACATAGCAATAACAACTAACTATCCTATAAAAATAAATATTAAACCATTATGACAAATATTTTTATGTAAATAAATAACTGTTATAAAAAACTGAAAATATCTATAATAAATATATTTATGTAAAAATTATATAAACTTATATAGAAATTGAATGTTGTAACTAAAATATATCATAACCAATGTTATAAAAATATAAACATTTAAGAATTACATATAAAAACAAATAATCTATGAAAACATAACGACCTAGTTATGACTTTAATTACCATGTATATGTTAAAAGTGAAAAATATTATAGAACATCTGGTATAATATCCTATCCTATCCTATCTTATGTTACACAATTCCTCAATAACATTAATTTAAAAGGTATAAGCATAACGACCAATATTGTCATTAACATCTTTTCCTTGTCGCACTCTGAGCACAGGATCCCCTGGCTTGCGCCTGGCGAGTACGCGGCCGCGCTTAGTCCAAATGAACTGCCACCCGTTCTGACGACCCACCTCGCGCGCCAAGCAGAACAATTGGTTGTTTGTTCGCGTTAATCTTTCATTAGCGTAGAAGCGACATGACTTTCCAGATATTCCCAGGTCACTCGTATTAGTCGTACGCTGGACACGCGCATTCTGCAATACTGCATACCGTATATCGCGCCTCACCAGGCGAACTACGATGGCTCGTGGTCGCTGTGGTTTCATCATTTCACCAGAAATAGACGGATTTATATAAATAGTACCTCTTCGCTCTACACTAACAATATCTTGTTCCACTATATGTACGCCCAACTCTGCAGCTACCAGTGTCACTAGTTGCTTAGGGTTCTCAGACTCCTCTTCAGGAATATTCCTGATTTCTAGATCGTTTTGAAAACTGTCTTGTTCTTGTTCATTGAAATCGTCCTTTAGCTGTTCTATCACCCTATCATAATCGACGGGTTCCTCCATTTCAATGATTCGTTGCTCCAAGGCTTCCATTCGAGCTTCCAGTCCGTCCATTCGTGTATTGTATGTCTGCACCATAATTTTCAAATCTGATATTTCTTTACGGAAATCTAAATATTCGATTCGCATCGCCCATAACTCTTCCATGACATGCCTAATGGTAAAATCCTTAGTATCGTCGCACACTTGCTTAGTAGGAGTATGAAGTTCTGGGCTGTTGTAAGACGAGCTACCGTCCTCCTGCTTTTGTATGCTTATCGATCTATCATGTAATGAAGTATCATTGCTCTCTTTCTTTTCACACGCGGGGCAACGCCAGGTTGAAGCTATTTTTCCCTTAGCTGCAAGTGTTACGCACAATCTGTGATACGATAATCCACATTTGGCACACTTTACGCATTCTACTGGCGACAACAATTTACGACAGCAACCACACCTTTGCGTAGGCATTTTATAAGTAGTTAAAATTTAATTTATAATGATTTTCAACACTAAATAACACTTAAATCAACGATATTCACTCTATTGATTATTATTCACTAAAAAGTTATTAGTATAAATACTGTATTTCTTTTTAAAAAATGCGGAGCAATTGTTTGGGTCTTGATATTACGAACTACCTTCCTCTAAAAGCTTTATTTCTAGTTTTAATTTTTATAATTTAACACGCTTATTATTTTAGTTTTTGTGTGTGACATTAATTAATTTGTGCTGAAGTGTATGTATCTTATAAGTGACTTATTATATTTATTTATCCTAATTTTAATACTAAATTTATACTAGTGTCGAGTGTATCTGTTACATGCTGGTGTTGTGAGGAAGTGCATGTGCAGTGTGGGCCTTATGTCTATACTTATATATTATCCTATCTAGTGCCATGTGTGCTGTTTTTTCCTTTCTGTTTTTAATTTTTAGGCTCTTTGTGTGTCTTGGTTTGGTTGTGAAATGTGCGTGTAATGCAATGCGGTGGTAGTGCGCGTTGGTTTGAGTATGTGTATAAGTTTTGTTGTTTGTTTATGACTTTGTGTGGTGTTTTAATTTACTGTGTAATTGTTGTGACATGAATTGACAATTCAATAGTAAGCCAACAAAAAATGTTACACGAAAAAACATGAAAGGATTCAATCAAATTTGTATACCCTTCTTATAGTCAGTTACGATCAACCATTGTCATGTGCGATTACACAGATAATTATTTTTGGAGTTAGTCCGAATTTATTGAGTTTCCTCTACTTTTTCCAGGAAAATGACGAACAAACAAAATAGATAAGTCGCTAAGTAATTAACGAACCACGCACACCGAAGCGTTCCGTAGAGGCATCAAATGTTAACTTATTTGTGTCATTTGATAACGAATCTCTCAGAAAAAATTAATAAAATTAACTAATAACATGTTTCAGCTACTCAACAGATCTTGTAATTCGTAATTTTCGTTGAAAGTTGAAAGCTCTACCTTGATTTTCACTTCATAATTCAAAAATTAGTTGACAAGCCCCTCCTCTTTACCTAAATAATTTTAAAGACATTGGTAGCTATAGATATCTTGCTACCTATATTGACTTCAACATAAATATCATAAATTACAATCGAAATATTTTAACACTGGACCCATTATTCCCCATACCATGATCTAGAATTTTCAACCCTCAGATAATACATGTATGTAACCCCCCCCCCCCCCCCCCAATCTTTCTTTTTCGATGTTACTACATGATTGCGTGGCGGTACAAAAAATATTGAGTACATATTCCAACTAATTTCATTGTTATAGATCCATTATTTTCGGAGAAACCAACAAACAGACAAATGACCGCAGTAACATGAGGATCCTATGTAAACTACTGATTATATTCAATTAAAATAGGTTTTTAATTAATGTAACAATATTCCCTTAACATGATATATACCATATATATTGTTGATAATGTATAACAATAAACATCAAATGTTAGTTAATTATATTAAAAGCAATTTACTCCCTTCCGACTGCGAGCTTAGAACTGACATGCAAATTAACATTCATTTGACACACCTGTTTGAGGCAATCAGAATTTCAATAATAAATATGAATCACGATCATTGTAGTATGAATTACCATGACAAATACAAACTTGAGAACATTTTAATTCTACAATACTGAAAAATACTGTATTAAGAGTTTCGGTTTTAACAACGGCTATGTCTTGGAAGTATTGGAGCTCTTTTATTCGCATATGAAATTCATAAATAGTCTGTTTTGTCCATGAATATGCAATGACACTTAGGACAGGTTGAAACAGCAACACAATAATATAAGTCAACAATTTTAAAGAATTTCATGCTATGTCTTGATACCTAGGTCCAATAGGGATGAAATCTATCTATATGGGATCTATCTAATCTATCTATCTATCTAATCTATATGGGACTCCATTAAAACTATATACTGAATCCAACGCAAAAGGAAAGGACAAAACAGTAACTGGAGTAACCGTGATTTAAGTTATATAAAATCTTCGACCAAGCACTACAACAACTGAAAGCTGCACACTCTTTTGTTAAATTTTAGGATAATTATTAAAATAGATACCAAAAGATAACGATTAATAATAATTCTACTATATTCAACTACCTAATTACAATTGGTCGCCAAAATAAAACCACTCTTTACTATTGTGATATTTTTTTTCTATAATTGCGACACTTTCGAATACATATATATTTTTCCTTTACATACAAAACGTATAGGTATTTAATTATAGTGACAATACCTTTATTATTGTAACAATAACTAATCGAATTCCTCCGAAAGTATTTAAAATTATCAAAATTATATGTCAAATTATTGCTAATGTCATTTCAGTTTGTAGTTTTATCCATTTTTATGTATTCTATTGTAATATCGTGGCCAATAAAGTAACAAAAATCTGCAAGTAATAATTCTGACCATTTAGCGTTTCTCTATATGTATACACTTGGATATACCCGCAACTTTGCCCACGCTTGACTTGAAATTCCTGCGGGATCCCCGGGACACAAAGTACAATATTATTTAAAAAATAATGTAAACTATGTGAAAACTGTACCAGTATAAGCAAATTTTTATACACCCGAACAACTACAAACCAGACCTGAAAAAATTAATTCATTCATTTTATTACATTCAATTTGCTATCGATCAGTGAAAAAATCGCATTGGAATTCAATTTTTTTTTCTATCTGGCCATTTTAAATCATTCCCTGAAAAATTTCCGGGATAAAAAGTGGCGCAGATTTTAAGTCAAAAAATTTGCTCTCGAACGAAACCCGAATCGAAATCGGCTCAGTAGTTTCTGTGTAAGTGCCGAACAGGCTTGAAATCTAAAAAATTGCATCGTGTTCTCCGTCACTTATATAGTCTATTACTGTATGACTTTGTTTTAAATAGCTTTAATGTACAGACACGGCATCTTCAGAATTTTATAAAATTATAGATATCTTGCTAGAATCTTTCATCACATTCATGGGATATAGCTTAAAGATTTGCGGAAAAGAAACCTAATGATATGATGGTATTTTGGAGCTCGATAAGAAGAAAAAATGTTTGCACAAAAAATATTGCGTTACGAACAAAAACTAAAAAAAAAAAATTATGTGTTCACACGCAGGAAATTCAGAAAATATACTTACAAATAATTCTCCTCGTAACTTTTATTGATATAAATATAATTAGATTTAGCCTACCTCCGTCGACATGTTATAATTAAATTTTTCACTGCTTTGGTATAAAAAATATTAATATCAGTTTTATTTCGGTCCAAATCGGACCTATGTTTAATCATCGGTCTTATTGACTCTCTAATCCGTGCTGCGCAATGTAAAACTTGTATCTCATTCTCTTGCAAGCTATATAGATTTATGTGTCTCTCTTTTTAGTATCACCCTTTCGTTTCATTGTGTTTAAAATCACAACGATTCTAAAGAATTTTCACTCCAAAAGTCTTACCAGTAAACCAGTGTTGTAAGAAAATTGTGTTGGTTGCCGTGGTACAGACGAAAAACAGAATCTAATGCAGCAACTGCCGACAAAAATTGTAGACTTAGTTTTAAGTTTAATATACTAAAATATACGGTATAACATAATATTTTCTTAAGTTTTCGCGACTTGTATACATAATAAAACTACGTTTTAACGGTTTTAAGCGCGGTAACTTATTAGATTTTGGAATTCTGCGATCAGTGAACACACGCTGGATAAACCCAACCATTACATCAGATTCGATAACCCACAAATTCTCGCAAAAGAGAATTGTTTCATACCGAGAATGATGCGTGAGGCTATTGAAATCAGAAAACACCCAAATTTCAATAGAGAAGATGGTTGGCAAGTACCAGCTGTTTGGGATCCGATCATCAAAACTATTAAGAACCAAACCCAGCAAAAACAAACTGGCAGACCTCAAGACACTGTGAGCTCTTTCTGCGTGCAACGGAACACAAACCAACTTGACTGATAATTTCTTTTATTTTTCCTTCCACCCAATTTAATATTATATAAAACTTTTAGAACTAGGCATGTTTACTGAAGAGTTTCTTGCGCCGCTTCTTCTCTTCAAGCCACAACATGTTGTGAAGCGGTGGTAAATTAGATTAGGCTCCCATAGAGTAAATAATAACCATAAACAAAATTAAAACTAAATAATTAAAATGAACAAGTTGGCGGTAGGCTAAATAAAACTTTAACAATACTCGTTGTACAAATGTCACCTTTGTCGTCCGTGACCACGGCCACTGAAAAGCGGCCGAAACGTCGGACAAACCAAAATCTAATAAATTACCGCGCTTAAAACCGTTAAAACGTAGTTTTATTATATATACGGTATAATTTTAATATATAATATAATATACATTATTAATTTATATAAATTACTATTATCATTAAAATTGTTATTTTTGTAAGTTTTAGATGTGTAATAAGTTTAGAAATGTTTGCAGAAATAAATGAATTTTGTATTCAATTACTCTGTTCAAGGCGTGTGCGTCATTAAATAACGTGTTTTTAAAAATAATTCGGATTTCGACCGACGTGACCTTACTATGACCGCGAATCTAAACGCTGTTTTAACATTACTGACTTCAATTATCAACTAAACTAGTATGAATTAAGGATGAGCTAACTGAAACCAATGGATAATTATTTCGATACATTTCGTCGTATCGAAATAATTAACCTATTCCAAATGAACACACGTTATAGATTAACAGTTCAATTAATTCTCATTATTAATTCCTCTTTAAATCCTTTGATGTCATTTATATTTGAATTCCTGCTTGTAATATTTATAGATAGTTTAGTTGTATTATTTAATACCTACGTTTTACTCACATAAGTCTCTGTAGCGTGTCTTGTAGAGATTACCTTATATGCGGGATATAAAACATTCTGAGTCTTACTTATAATCGTTTCTTAAATTTAAAGAAACTGCTCAGCAGCTGATCAGTGAAAATCTTACCCATAAACTCCTCTTTAGCCAAATATTTAGGGTATAACCTACGTTAATCATTCAAATTTCATTTACCTGTGCTCCTCATAGGTAAACAACAGGTAATACACGTTTATAACTAAAAAAAATATTAATGGATAAGGGTCTGATTCTAAGTCTCTTACTTAAGAGATGCCTAATCGTTTCTTAACGAGATTATTACCTAACATTATCGACGGTATGTATGTATACAATATACATATACCCATTAAATTACTAATTAACAACTTGAAGAACTGTTACTACTATGGATTTGTCAACCTTGCTGGCCCAGGGTTCAGCATCCAAATATAGATAGATAACACTTAATTGCTCACCAAAACAAACAAATACAAAAACAAAATGCATAATTACAATATTTCTTGGCAAAACAACAGGCGGCCTTATCGCTAAAAGAGATCTCTTCCAGGCAACCCAGCTTAAAATAAATTCTTAACTAATCTGGCGATGTAGGTGGAAATATAAGTACTAAGGAAATATATTAATAACAATTTATTATTTATATTACATTTCATGGCAATCAATTCTTAACCAAGGCCATTAAGAGCATAAAAATATCCGAACAACTCAAGCTTATTTTTATTAGGGTTCAATAGTCATTTAGGCATATACGGAACTCAGCTAAAATGTTCATTTTTTTGTCAATTTTCATTCAGCTATAATCTATCTACATATTTAATAATTATTAATAATAATATTATTAGTTAATAATTAGCTTCTGCCAGCGACTTCATCCGCGTGGAATAGTAAAAAAAAGTATAATATTTTCTTAAGTTTTCGCGACTTATATAGATAATAAAACTACGCTTTAACAGTTTTAAGTGCGGTAATTTATTTAATTCTGGTTATTCCGGTGTAAAGCGAACAAAAGCGAAAAAGCGAAACGTCGGAATAACCAAAATCAAATAAATTACCGCGCCTAAAACCGTTAAAACGTAGTTTCATTTAAAATATATATACATATAATAAGACTAAACTAAAATAATTTTTCAAATCAGACCCGTAGCTCCTGAGATTAGCGCGTTCAAGCAAACAAACAACCTCTTCAGTAGCACAATATTTATGCCACAGTAGATTTCTCAAAGTGTTTATGGTTTATGTTGAGAGAAAAATATATTCTAAATACATACGAACATATGTTCTGCTAACATAGTGGCTATAGTAAAATTGCGAACGTATTCACGTTAGCCTCTATGTATAACTATATAACAGAAAGACGAAAAGTAAACACGAGTGTACATAAATGTGAGCGTTATTGTTATAATGGTCCTCATAACTCATAATGATGTATCTTTTTCCTTTTTATTCAAGTCAATACGTGGCGAGGTGAGTAATTCCCTACTGAATTCTTCAAGTTTAATTAAGATCCATCAACTAGTTTTTGTGACTAAACTATGATGCTTTTTTAGGATTCAGTAAGTAGCCAGACGTCCGCCACATATATGAAATCCTTCACTTACGTAGACTGCCATGTTTTTGGCTGATTTATATTATAATAAAAGTTTGTATGATTACTTGAACACTTGTACTGTACGGATCTACGTACAGTGACCCTGCGGTCACTTTAGGCTACTTTAATATTATTGTTACGAGTTACGCAGGACTCGAATTAAAATGCTGTTGGAATTACTATAGAGTTTATTAGAACTATACAAACATGTATAACATAGGTACAACTAAAACTAGACACTACTAGTACAAACTGCACGATTCAGTAACACGCGCAAAGTTCGTCGCTATAGCGCTAATAGAAAGTACTACTCTTGCTTTGATCGTAATCGTCGCTTGATTTTCCCACCCCTCCGTTCGGGCATTGTTTTATACTAACTATACAATACAAAAATCGACCGCGTGGCCAGTGCACGGTTTCCGAGAAACCGTAATCTGCATACCTGGTTAATTATTCCTGCGAACGGCCAACAAAGTCGAAAACAATAACAATAGGCTATCGTCTAATTGCAAAATTAAATTATATCTAATTAAACACGAAGTAAACAAAAGAACTCCAAATGCGGGAAGGGTGCTAAGGGATATTAAAGTTCATATATTTTTTTATTGCATAAGTTCAGTAGACAGGCAGACCTTACAGACCAGACCAGACAGGGTCACCTAATTAAAAGCGGTTACCATCGCCTATGGACATTAGTAACGCAATGGGTAATAAATGAGCTGTTGCTCTCTAGAGGGAGACAGGAACCTGGCAACTAATGCCGGAACTCAACTCAATGCTGTTGTGGCGGCATACTCTAGTCTCTAGAGACCAGGGGTGGTAGCCATCCCGACGGGCAAATACCCTACCACCTAGCTGTGGGTCGTCTTATGGCCTCTTACGACAAGCCGCCTGGCCACTGGAAATTGTACTTTGTCTCCGTTCCTGCATGTATATTCAATAATTCTATAAGAAATTGATTTGAACACGTACCGTTGAGTATTTTGAAGATGGTAGGTATAAAACTTTATCGATGAAAGAAATCAATAACAAAATGACAATAACAGTAGACATTCATCATCACCTATAAGTAACCCTTCAATGTGTGTTCACTTTTAAGCACTTGATCTGGTTTTGCTCTCACTGCCGACTAAGAAAAAAGAAAGAAAATAATGTTCATTTAGAGTTATTGAAAATGATTAAATTATACATAAACAGTTTAATAAAAACCAAAACTTAACTAACTCTAAACAGGCCCTAACTCAGCAAATGCTGGTTGATAACAACCAACGCTGGTCTTCCGTTAGTGCCAAGCAGTAACGTCACCTTCACAGAGCAAACAAACAAAAAATAGCTAATGAACTAATTATAATCAGAAGAAGATGAAACAAAGAATAGACATATTTTGAATAATTTAATATAAGTACATAATATGTTATGAAATAATTATTGAAATTTGAAAATAATGATTTGATATGATGAGTACATAAAAAAATATCCTTTTTTTATCCGATTCATGATTACCAGTATACAAGACCTGCGTGGCCGCACTCAGTCACGGTCACGCAGTGAAGTGTGTTGAACGTTCGCATTGTAGTATACTTATTGTGACAGTTTTAAGGTATGATTTAAATTAATTTTGTACTCATAAAAACATCATTTTAAATTATTTATGTAACTATATCATTAAAATCTTTCAGTGACGTTTTATAAACTCTGAGCAATTCTTTGTTTAACCTCATTATATTGTTACGTATAATTACATTTGTTAAAACCGTAATTATGTTAAACCAGTATATATTGCGTAAATATTATTAAATACTGCATAATTATACCTCGTTTATTAGATATACTATTGCTTCTATGTGGGTCCTCCGCTTTTTGTTTACCATTCGCACAAGAATGCAGCACATTCCAGAGCAAAAGGCTTAAGAGTGGCACTAGCTCGTCATTTCTGAAGTGTTATTGCCATATCACGGTTTGGGAAACTCACTAAAACCTATCGGTGTTCCGTCCTTTGCCCTTATGCTAGGGCCGCAGGCACATGGCTTGGCCCCCCCGTGGGCCCTGTCAGGCTGTGGCTCAATAGCCTCATCAATACAACGGCCAAACCCAGGGCAACGACTATCATCAGTGGGCTAAACCTAGTGAAGTGGACTACGAATAATAAATGAATGAAAATTCTTTATTGTTCACCATGAACTTAACGTAGACAGTTAATATGGATACATTTATATTAGAACAATCAGGGGCCTTATCCCTAATCACTTCTAGGCAATCCGATGTCTAAGAAAATTTTAAAAAGAAAAAATATACAATTTTTGGTGGTGTACTAAACTAAAATAAAACTAATATAATCATAATCATCAACTTGCAATAAATATATAATTAATTATGGGATATCCCTCAATGTCCACAGTCTTCATTGTGCTGATAGTCGTGCAACTAATTCCTTTCTATCCCGGCAGTGTAGCAAGGTAATGCAAAACACCTTAAGAGCGTTTTCCAAGGTATAGGGGCTTAAAGTGTTTAGCTACATCAATTATCTTGCCGGTCGTACCACTTTACTAGTTCCTTGGATAGTAGTAGTTCCAGGGGTTGTGTCTACATACACAGATGAATGATTACAAAAACTTACTGATTATTCTAATTGTAAAGACAGGAATAAAGGAAACCTATGGCAGGAATAAATAGTGGTATACTTACATATTGTACGATTACTAAAATTGTAATAATACTAAGTGCAGGATAGAAAAGAAACAAATAAAAAAGTAGATTATACGTACATTTTAATTACTATATAAGCTTAGATTTCATTCAATATCAGAGGCAACAATTCGTAAGGTATACATTCAAATAAAATATATTTTATTGCATAAAAAATGTGTATTTATAGGAATAGGTGTTGTTATTTTATAATGATCACCTGTTTTTAGCTGGTTCGGCGTACAATTATTTGAAACTTATATAGATACATACTTATTTAATATTGATTTAGTTTTAATTTTTATTACTAACGTTTCAATCTTATAATTACATTTAACCTTAAATGTAACAAAATACTAAACAATACACAATCCAAGTTTTCATATTTTTATAATGATAGTCATATCGTACAAATATTATAAATATATTTAAACACTTAAAATTCTGTCTTATCACCTATATTTAAAACTTATTACGGAAATTCGTTACACTATATTTTTTATCAGTATTTTTTTTTGTTATTTAAATAATTTATTTTTCAGAGCTTTCAGTTTTTTTAGACATGAATATGTAATTTAGATAGTTATCTAATAACAATAATTCATTAAAAATAATACTATACTATAAATGAATCACTAAAAAATATATATACTAAAGGCCGATTTTTCAAACATCAGATAAAAGTTATTAGTCAAATAAATTATAACCTGACTAGATTACAAAATAACGCAATTCAACTGCTTTATTTACGCAACTGTCATTTTTAATTTTCCTATTGTATTTCAATCTTATGAATAACTTCTACCTGGTGATTGCAAAAATCAGCTCTAAAAAGAAAAGAGTACACTATACACTAAAACTTATATCACACAATCGTACCTTTATGAATATAAGCAACATCTGTCAATCCTAGGGTTGGGTTATCAGGAAGAGATCACATTTAGGGGAACAAAACCGCCTAACTTAATATATATATATATAAATTACGTGTCACGTTGTTTGTCCGCGATGGACTCCTAAACTACTTAACCGATTTTAATCAAATTTGCACACCGTGTGCAGTTTGATTCAACTTGAAAAATAGGATACCTACTTTTTATACCGTTGGAACCGGTAGGTGGCGCTAGATCGGGTTCTAGAATCCTCCTTACCACCGGGAGCGATTTTGGTGATTTTGTTTTTCTGTGTGGGTCCCCGGATAATTAAAATCCATAATTGAAACCGGTAGGTGGCGCTAGGATCGGGTCCTAGATTTTATTTTTTCAGAGCAGGACAACGTCTGCCGGGGCCGCTAGTTTTAGTATATATTACGCATCTTTTGCTTATCTATGTTTTGATGTTTGTGTCATATTTCGATGCGACTTTTCCGGAAAAACTTGTGGAACTAACTATATGGAATAAACGCATTCACCACGAAATTAATTCTGCATCTAATGTGAGCTAGGCTTAAATAAAAAAATCGGCATTAAATAAACTGGTATTAAGAAATTATTATGTTCAATGATTTCGTTAGGCGTATCTTCTATATTCAACTTTGTTTTATCACTACTTTTGTAATTAATTCTCATGACGTTTAAAATTACTTGATGAACAACAGCTATTATTTTTGTATTAAGGTTGGGTAGAGATTATGTAAATAATGGAATTCTTATAAAACTATCAGGTCTGGTCATTTATCTATTCTTTTTATTTTACGCTTAGAAACTCCGTAGGAAGGTGTATCATGTGTTATATAATATCAATATACATATAAGCGTATAGCACAATGGTAAATACGAGAAAATAATAAAAATTAGGGGTGGTCATCACACTATGTATTAGGTATTATTTAAAAATATAGGTGTAGTTCTGCGGTAATACTAGTCGGTAATAAGCCCCACATTACTACACTGCAGTTCCCCGGACAGTATATAGCGTTCGTAAATTACATTAGAACTCTAGAAAGAATTCTAAAAAAACATAATTGAATTTTTATTGCTAAAGGAGAGGTATTCGATTCTATAGTTGTAAAATATTGTTTCCCCTTTTAATTTGGATCCATGAGGTAATACTAGATTGTTACACGAGAAGTGAAACTGGCCTATTTAGGCATGAGATGGTATGGCGCGGGAGCGTAGCGAGGGTGCCAATAGTTCAAGTGCCTAAATAGGCCTTTCACCCGAGGTTAACATTCTGCTTTTTATTTCGAATATGACAAAAGGAACTAAACACTGATTAGTTAAGCAAACAACTACATCTCTATTGAAATCAGGCATTAAATTTATATCTAAATCTGAGGAACTCACACGTCACATATGAAACGTCAATAAATTTCTTTTTCTGTGGCATTCTACCGGCTAATATTTTTTTTGTCACTGATGATAGTAAACATTTAGGTTAAATTCATGTGAAAAGTAAATTATAAGTATAAAATGATGTAACAGCTGATATTTTTTATTACAATTTATGCCGCGATTCAACAGTGGCTGTAAAAAAACTTAGAACATGAGTCAATACATGCGACTCAAGTTCCATGTTCAATCTATGGTTTGGATAGTTTTTAAATTTTTGAACAGTAGGGAAAATGGTTTTAAAGGTACGAAAAGTACTGTTTTCATCCCTGTGATCAGGCAACTCCAAGCGTACTTTCAGAACATGCAAAATGAAAAACTATATGTGATATTTTCTTAAGTTTTCGCGACTTATACATAATTAAACTACGTTTTAACGGTTTTAACCGCGGTAATTTATTTGATTTTGGATTATGTTTATTGTTGTAAAATATTTTAATATTATATAAATTTTTATATAATATTAAAATATTTTCCTTCCACCCATTTTAATATTATAAAAAAAAAAATTAGAACTAGGCATGTTTGCTGAAGAGTTTCTTGCGCCGCTTCTTCTCTTCAAGCCACAACATGTTGTGAAGCGGTGGTAAATTAGATTAGGCTCCCATAGAGTAAATAGTATCCATAAACAAAATTAAAACTAAATAATTAAAATGAACAAGTTGGCGGTAGGCTAAATAAAACTTTGACAATACACGTTAGACAAATGTCATCTTTGTCGTCCGTGACCACGGCCACTGAAAAGCGGCCGAAACGTCGGATAAACCAGAATCAAATAAATTACGGCGCTTAAAACCGTTAAAACGTAGTTTTATTAACTATATGTGATTCAGTTTAAAAAATTCGTTCTACGAAACTTTCTTGAATTTAATCTATTGTTTTTATTGCGAAACTGGGTAATAGGCAGACGGTCTAGCTCATAAAATGTGGTTACAATCGCCTATAAACGTTTGCAATGCCAATGGTGAAACAAACACGTAGCCAGAGCTTTTAAGATGGGATAAATAGGTTCAGATAGAGGGATCAGACGGGAGAAATTGTATATAGAATTAGAATAGGAAGGTTGGATAGGAGGAGGGGAAAGCGGGCCATCTGAACTCTCACTCATCGCACGAAATACGATTAGCTAACCGTTTCACGCCGATATTCTATGAGAGCGTGGTATCACACTAATCGAGCCGAGCCTAAGATCAAGATACTGATTCCAGCATAGCTCTACCATGTCAGTCAGTCAGTATTTAGTAGCTTTTGACATATATCTTTGCCTGGCCTGGAAGAGATCGCTATAAGCGACAAGGCCGCCCATTGTTCTAATGGAAATGTGATAATATTAAATATCTAGGTTTAAGTTATGGAGAAAAATAAAGAGTTTTCATTCATTCATTCATTTTCATTCATTCATTCTCCTACTCGATTACAATCTTGATTAGGGCTCAGTAGCCTAACAAAACAGGGACATTCGACATTTCAACGGAAAACTTTACTGTGCATAAGCACGCACGGATCTCATTTACAACAACAAGTTACAATAACTGGTTTTCTCCGCGGTTTTTTTGTTTCATAAAACGTCGGGGATATTGCCTTTTTTTAGGGTTTAGTTTTAATATTATAATACATGAACATCATATGAAATGTATGTATATTATAAAATGAAATGGTCAGATATATAAATCTATCATACGACCGGTCATGTTATATATACACTGGATATTGAACCACTAAAGTAATAGACCATAAATGTCAGCTGAGATGGATGAATAATGGATAAGGTGAGAAATGAGTACATAAGGGGTCCTTGAAAATTGCACCCGTAATTACTGAAACATAGAGTGAAAGAAGACTAAGATGGTATGGGCATGTATGTAATGCGGAGGGATGAAAGTCACGTAACAAAAATAATGTTAGACAGCAAGATTGATGGGTACAAATGTAAGGTAGACCAAAAAGAAATGGATGGATTATGTGAAAGATGATATGTGATATGACGGAGGACGTATATCAAAATAGAGGAGTATGGAATGAAAAGACATACATATGGTGCTGACCCCAAATAATTGAGAGAAGGTGAAAGAAAAGAGAGAGAATATAAGGAATTCAGAATGGAAATACTTAATATAAAAAAATGTGCCCTGATCAGAGAAGGGACTTTATTTAAAAGAATTGACCAAGAGCTTTCTTCAAAAGAACTGTCTTGAAGAAAGCAATTGATTTTCACGTTCCTAAACTTAGATGCATTAAAAATTCTGTATTCTATCTATACAGATATTTGCCATTTGTCTAGGTGTAACCGAATCTCTTCTGTTTCTAAAAAGTATTCAAAGTATTTACGCATATCTACTTTCTCCGTAACCGTTTTAGGAAAAGCCTTATCTGCCCGACTTTCTATGTAATTACATAACATTTTTCTCGGAAACCTTTTATATGCGGTTTCCAAAAATCGGTGAGTTTTCGATTTCACTATATCAGGACTGTATAGATAGAAATTATTAATATTTTATTATTAGATTTCATCCTGATAAATCGATTCTGATTGATCCACTAGTTTTAAGTGACAGTATCATTCATTGATACATGAAAAATAGTATCAACAGACACACATGGAGATATTATAAGTTTTGTTTTCCGATTGACTACAAAATCTTAAAAATCATATTAGAAACTGCTCTTATTATGTATGACAAGTGTATTAAAACAAATATGCAGTTTTAAGTTTTTGATATAAACAATAGTGAATGGGTTATTTTTCTGCACAACAGCCATTCAATTTTTTTTTGCTTACTTCATTAATAATAATTGAGACTTTGTTTTGCGTTCTTACTAACAAAATGGAGATAAATTCTAATAATGATCTATTCTAATCTTAAATAGTTACGACTGAATTTATCGTTTTACACTTTCATTGTATATTTTATATATTTGACATGAATTTACGTAACAATCATATAATACATGTCACACATAGAGGTACCTACGTAAGTCCTAAGTTCTAAATGTCACAGTCTTTTGAAAAACAACGTCTTTTACAACACACGTTTTACAACGTGTTTTAGATAATATATATTAATAATAATAGCTTTAGAAATAAGTTATTTTATACATTTTAGTTTTTTAGTTTTTGAAGTCGGTTTTTTTAAACGAAGTTTTTATTTTTTATATACTAAACTGTTTATTAGAACAAGGGATCGCGTTCGCCGAGTTAATCCCGCACACCTGACAAGCTTCGACGGCCATAGACAAGTTCAGTAACAATCATGTTTTTCTGAATTAAAAATTCTAAACACAAAGTAAACAAAAGAATACCTAAATCAAAGAAGGCAATAAACGGCGTTTTACGACGGGCAGATGTGCGCATTTCTTTGTCGGTATGTAACAATATTATATTTATTAATTAATTGGTCTAACACCTTGTGTATAATATTATACACGACATATTTTTTGTCTTTTTATTTTTCGTTTTACCATTAATTAGACTAGTAAACGTAGTAGTAGCCTTTTGGACCAACTTTTTTCAGCAGTCTCCGAAAATTATAAACGAGGTGTCATTCGATTGAAAAAATGAATAATAAACATTTTCTAATTTTTCCAACGGGGTTCTATTCTAAAGCCTTTCAAGAATTGCTCCAAGAAAGGAAAAAAATCTTAAATGTATAGTTTAACAATTATCACACTTGCAATGTTCATGTTCAAGCAAAAAAAATTATTAATTAACTATTGAATAACTAAATGAAAAATTGTTATAAAAAAAATTCAAGCAGATTATTGTTCATTCATCTATGCAGTTAGTGCCTGAATTTTTTCAATTTTATATTTTCATATTTAGTATTTTTAAATAATATTTATTCATTAAAGGGCCGATGTGGGTTTGGCTTGCGTAAGCTAGAGTACCCGTTGTCGGCCGTATTTTCATCCCTCTGGGAAAATTATAAATATTGATCTTACAGTTTCGAGAGTCAAGACTTTTTAGGAAATTTCCTCCTCTTTTCGAATCTTTTTTCAAATTTGAAAAATCTTTATTACTTTTTGAGATATTTGCAAAAAAACTAACCCCCCCCCCCCTTTTTTTACTTAATTGTTAATAACTTTTACAATTTTTGCAAGCGGAACTTCATTTTTTTCAAAAATCATCTAGATGCCATTCCGAATCGAATGACACCTCATTTATAATTTTCGGAGACTGCTGAAAAAAGTTGGTCCAAAAGGCACTTGTTTACCAGTCTATAATATAGTTTGATATTTAAGTGTTAAGTGCAAAGTATCTATAAAATTTATAAAAAAACTAACCTAACCTAACCCTCTTTTAAGTTCTCTGGGTGTAGCAGTAATTTATGTTATTATTGTAACAAATCAATATAAATATAATTTAGGAAGATTTTTTCATGGTAACACAATTTTATTTCTTTATCTGATAAACCCTTTTATACAGTCTTAATCAATATTAATGATATCGATTAGGATTATTGAATCTGGCAATTTATACATGTTTACCAAGAAAAATCAAATTTCGTACTTGTTTTGCAGAAACAACTGCACACGTCCCAAACAAACATTTCTTCGATATCAAGTTATAATAAGTATTTTGTTTATCGATATATTTTCTCCATAAACATTATAACATAATTTAAGTGTATCTTCCGCTTAATTATTATTCCTCAGGACGTTAGTTTCACACACACATTCTGTTAATTTTACTATCAAAATATTCAAATTTATTTACTGCAAAAAAATGGTATGGTTTAAAAGGTGTTACAATAATTATATTTAATTACACATAGTTTTTGCCGGATTGGCGTGCAGATGTAACTCGTACAATTTACATTATTTATAATATTATCATAATTATGTCAAAATTTCAATTAAAATTAAACTATTGAATAAATCTATTCTAATATTCATTTAGATTATGCCCAATTCATTTAATGTTTTAGTATCATTTACATATTTATGAAATTTCAATTACATTTATATATTTTCACTACTGTAATCAATGAACGTTTGTGCCAATTGATTTGGTGCAGCCCATGCATACATTTGCACATATTTATTAAAAAACCACGTATACACGGCCGAATCTGCGATTAAGTAAATAATGCTGATTTGTATTGTAATTAATATAAACATATCTATGGGTTTTGGTTATTTTAAGTCAGCAATGAAACAATGTTTTACTGGAGGTTAAGATCGTAAAACTCTTGATGTACGTCTAAATAAATACACTACTAATAAGACATCAGACAGCATATCTATTGACGTTAGTTACTACGACACTGAAATACGTCATTTATGTCTAGTTTCTATGCTATACGTTATTTTACCTTACCATTGGTACAAAATTGACATACATCTACAATTATTGCATAATTCGTAATAGACATGCTCATTAATGCAAAATACGCGGGCATAAGTCGAATAAATCGATTCATATGACCCTGTCTACAATCATTACTATTCGTACTTGAACGTGGTGAAGACCAACCAGTATTATTATAATTATGTAGGTATTTTTTATTGTTATTAAAATTTCAACCAGATAAAACAATCCAGCTTCATATGATGCTTAAAAAATATTTTCAATGCACATTGGTTTCAACAATACTAACAATACTCGTGGAGTAGGTCTTGCGATATGAGATATTCACATCTAGCAATTGTACTCATTAATTTTACATCAACATATTTCTGTAAATTATATAAATATATGACATATATATGGGCCTAACTTGGTCCAGTCCCACTTACCCATTATAGCCACCCCATGCTGCCGCAGTTATCAAATTACTATTTAACAGGTCTTTAAATCATCTCAAATATACACAGTAAAAACAACAACACGCAATTAATAATAAATACATTAAATGACATAAATTCATCGTTTACTCAGTTTACTGAAGAACCTTGCACCTGGCGGTTGGTAGAAAAATCGTGCTCGCCTCATTTCACCGGCAGGTTTTATACTAAAGGTATTATCACTTACACTAGCATATGCGCAAAGTTTGAAATGTCCAGTAACTTGCAAATAGATGATGTTAAAGATATTAAGTAAATAGTAAAACGTTGATTAAACGATATGTAGGACAGTAGCAAGCAGGAAATACTTGTTTGCTATTCCTGTAATAAAGAAAAAGACAAAAGTTATAGGTCTTTGCTCTTGTTAAAACAGAATTGCTAATATACATGTTGGTTATTCACTACAACAGACCTAAATATCGTCTTTAAAATAGTTATCGTTTTGTCGTTAGCTAACACATTAAACGTCTGTAACATCTACGGAACCCCTTTTGCTGCGACTGCCAGGACATAACCAGTTTTTATCGAATTATATTACATTCAGATAAAGTAATTATAAAACCAGACCAACCTTGTTTTTTTGTTTATGGAATATAATAAACATTTAATTCAAGGTATTCTGAGGCTCTAAAACCAGTTTTAAATACAAATAATTTCTGCTATTACAAGTGAAGGTACATTGAAAACATAATACGAAACTATCTTTAGAAGGTACATTCGTCTTTCATCCTTCAAATTGTGAAATAAACTCATTCATTTTTCATTTTATTGAAAACATACTACGTAACTCTATATAACAGTAATTTTGTTTACATGTCCCTATCCCACTTCTTTCATCCCATAATTAAATTATCATCTTACTTGTAAAATGTAATCCATCATCATCATGTCATCAATTTTATGCGTGCAGGAACGGAGAAAGAATACAATTTCCTGCGGCCTGTCGTAAGAGGCGACAAAACAACCCACAGCCAAGTGTTAGGGTATTTGCTCGACTGGATGGCGACCACCCCTGATCTAGAGTATGCCGCCATAACAACAAACTTGTGTTGTGTTCCGGCATTAGTGACCAGGCTTCAGTCTCCCTTAAGAAAGCAGCAGCGCATTTGTAGCACTTTTGGTGTTGCAAATGTCCATAGGCGATGGTAACCGCTTTCCATCAAGTGGGCCATCTGCTTGTCTGCTGAACTCTTGCGATAAAATAAATTATAGAAATAATTTTATTTACTATTCCAATACAAAATTATAACATCATTATTTTGTGCAAGTATATTATTCAGTTAAAAGTTATCTATCAAATAAATTATAACCCGAACGAACACAAAAGGAAAACAATACTATTAATTAAAATAACATTTTAAATTCTTTTCTTAAGTTTTCGCAACTATTATATAAACTACTCAAAACAAAATAGGGCCCACTCTAAGAAAATCTCGAATTTCGTGTAAAAAAATTTGTTAGGCATTAAATAGTGAAGTTAAACATTTCAGAGTATTGTTGACATGTTTATCTAACGTTATCAATGTTTCAAGTCACGAATTGAATGGTGGGTAGACAAAAAAAAGTGAAGTACTCCAAAAATCGTTTATTACTCAAATTCTCAGTCACTTGTACCCTCAGTCACATTCTGAGTGTTATAGTCGCACGTCTACTTTTTTCGTTGTGACTTGATTTCGGTGTTACTCGCGATCATTATGCCTGGTTCTCGGCGTCATATGGATGTGGAAACCGCAACAAGAGCAGTGTTTATGCTTCAGGAGGGAGAATCTCAGAGATCGGTGGCAAGACGTCTTGGTGTGTCGCGACGAGCTATTCGAAACGCGTGGGAACCCTTTCTAGAGACAGGTAGTGTCGCGAGGAGATCTGGATCAGGAAGATCACGAGCTACAACCGTCCAGGAAGACCGGTATATCAGATTGACTGCACGTCGAGAGCGCACGATTCCCGCCCGCGTCTTACAAAATCGACTGCGGCAATCGATTGGCACACGAATTAGTGATCAAACCATTCGAAATCGACTCCATGAAGACGGACAACGTTCCAGATCTCGTGTTATTCGTCTAAAATTGACAAGAGCGCATCGTGCAGCCGTTTGAGGTTTGCTCGCGAGCATGCGGAGTGGACAATGGACAACTGGAGAAATGTACTCTTTACAGACGAAAGTAAAGTGAAGTTTTTCAGCGATGATCGTCGAGTGCGCGTGTGGAGAAGAGAAGGCGAACGTTTTTCAGAACCTTGCATTCATGAAACGGATCGTTTTGGAGGTCCAAATGCTATGGTGTGGGCTGGAATAAGCTTGCTCGGTAAAACTAAGCTGGTAATTCTGGAAGAAGGCTCCATAACTGCCTCCCGGTATGTCGATCGAATAATTCGGCCCCATGTCATCCCATTTTCACAAAGAGTGGGTGAAAACTTCGTCTTTATGCAAGACAATGCTCGCCCACATACAGCGCGAATAACCCAGAGAGCTCTCTCTGAAGCCAATATTACGGTTTTACCATGGCCGGCAATGAGTCCCGATCTTAACCCCATTGAACATTTATGGGACCAATTGAAAAGAAGCCTCAACTTGAACTTCAGTAATGTGACTAATCGACAAGAGCTCATAAACGCCCTAAAATTGTGTTGGGAGCGAATACCCGAGGAAAACATCACCCACTTGATTGAAAGTGTCCCAGGTAGACTCAGAGAGTGCATACGGAACAGAGGAGAGAACCTACTCGCTATTTAGCACCTTCAAACTCATTGATTTAGTCAAGAATAAAAATAAAAATTAAACTTTACTTAAATAAATAATTTCTGTAAACTTTCCTAAAAACTGTAAATGTTGACTAAATTCCATAAATTTGGCAAAACTTACTATTGTTTCTGTTCACACACTTTCAAAAACCGTAATTTATTCATTTCTAATCATAAAAATTGAAAGAAGAAAAAGAAGCTGTAAAATTCATTAATAAAACATGGTGGGCCCTATTTTGTTTTGAGTAGTTTATAATAAAACTACGATTTAACGGTTTTAAGCACGGTAATATTTTTATTTTATTTTAACTAAATATTTAAAATGAACAAGTTGGTGGTAGGCTAAATAAAGCTTTAACAATACTTATTGACACTTGACATCTTTGTCTTCCATGATCACGGCTACTGAAAAGTGGCCGAAACGTCGGAATATTAAAAACAAATAAATTACCGCGCTTAAACCGTTAAAACGTGGTTTTATTATTTTTAAATTCTTTATGTTGTATTTTATCCTACAAATTAAATATGGTGATTGAAAATTCAACCTTAAAATATATTTTAAACATTTTATTCTATTTGCTTTATAGATAGATGAAATATGGTTCCTGACCCAGATAAACGTCAAGTGAGCTTTCCTCAGTTAAAGTATCCAATTCTTCGAGACATAGAGCCCAAATTTGCACATCATTGGATCCTTGGAAAGCAACAACAGGATGGCGCTGAAGGACTTTGGAGAATACACAATGATTTATACGACTTCACAAGCTTCATTACAGCACATCCAGGCGGGTCGCAATGGCTGGAAGTTACGAAGGCAAGTTTAATTCCAAAAGAATTATGGAGTACATTCTACATCTTCTTCTTAATGTCAAGTTTCTATGAGTATGCAATTTTTAAAACAATATATATACTTAATACAATTTTCACCAGGCAAAACCTAGACCCATATGTCTAACCCTTACATCCTATCACAGCCGAATTGTGGATGGATTTTTTGACCGATATCAATCAACGCTCTTATATGACAACTCATAAAAATCAGATTCCATAAATCAATTGTGACTTACAACACAAATAAAATTTTTTATACAACTACTGTGCATTTAAAATGCAAAGTTGTACATATTTAAAAAAAACCATCCAGGAAACTTACTTATCAAGTTTTTTTTATTGCATGAGTTTAATAGACAGGCAGCCAGCCCACCTGATGGAAAGCGGTTACCATCGCCTATGGACATTTACAACATCAAAGGTGCTCCAAATGCGTTGCTGCTCTCTTAAGAGAGACTGGGACCAGGCCACTAATGCCGAAACACAAATCAAGGTTGTTATGGCGGCATACTCTGGACCAGGGACGGTAGCAATCCAAACGGGCAAATACCCTACCACCTGGCTGTGTATTTTGTCGGCTCTTACGATAGACTGCCGGTCCGCAGGTAGTATTTCTCCATTCCTACACTAATAAGTAAGATAAGTTTCCGAAAAACTTTTGAAACAATCTAGTAGACGTCTTTGATCGTTCTATATAAATATTCAAACGATATCAAGATAAATATTTTCTCACAACATAAATAAAAAATAGCTTTATCTCATAGCATAAACAAAAAGATGGTTAATTACATTGTCAATGCAAATAAAAACTAAGCAACCTACGATTATTTAATTTTTTTTAATGCTCGTTAAAGGTCAATATAAATTATTAAATTTTTTATTAAAGTATTTAATGAGTTCTTTGAACATTGTACCAGTTTAAAATATGACTGAACTGTTATTGCTTGAAACTAGTTTTCCGGAAAATTCTTTTTAAAGCTCTATAAGCTTATTTATATAACCTTTTTTTCAGTATTTTCCACCTTGGAATTTAAGAGTTCCAGTGACACTAGTAACGCTATTTTTAGTACGTTAGCAGCTAATATCTCGCCATCTATAAACATTATGTAAAAGCATTCTACTTAGAGTTTAGTTGAGAGAATTTTAATCAAGAAAATCAATAAACTTTATAGAAAAGGAATTAAGGAATTTCATTACGTTTTTATGTAATCAGATTAACAATATCCCTTCCACAGCACTATGTACAATGAAATTTTTTTGAGGAAATCTATGTCTAATATTGGACATCGACTAACTAATAAAATATTTTAAATTCACTAATGCCTGCAACTTAATTAAAATTTCAGGGCACGGACGTAACAGAGCAGTTTGAAACGCATCACCTAAAAGGCGTGGCTGAATCAATTCTGCCAAACTATTTCGTCAAGAAAGCTACCTCACTTAGAAATCATCCGTTCACATTCAAAGAAAACGGATTTTACAAAACATTAAAAGTTAAAGTTATGGCAAAATTGCTAGAAGTACCGACTGATTTGAGAAGAAAGACTGATATGATAACGGACTCATTGCTGGCAGCTTTCTTAGTACTAAGCCCAATATGCTGCTGGGCTTTTAGAGTAAATTATATCGTTGGATTTGGCTTATCGATTTTCAATGGATATGTACTAAGTCATTTAGTCACCTCGGCGCATAATTATTTCCATCGAACGGACAGCTGGCGAATGTATTTATTTAATTTGAGTGGACTGTCGTATGCGTAAGTATTTGTATTTAGTAAAATAATACTTCCGGTATTCCTACGCTTTCGCTGATATACATATACTTTATCATATAATAACATATTATATATAATTGTATATCAGCACATGCATAAAAATTGCAATGTTGGTTTTAGGTTACGCTTTTTCTTAAGGTGTAATATATGCGTGGGTACTTTGAAATATTGATTAATATAAAGGACAGACGAAAGTAGGGACTTTATCAGTCCATGTAGCATCGCCAAGGGCAAAAGTAATAATGTATCGCTGGCAAGGTAACCTTAGGATATAGCAGCATATAGGAATGATGATCTTCTGAAGATAAACGGTGTATCCAACATTAGGATTGGATATTTTACTTACTGATATTATAGAGAACTAACATCAAGCTTACACTAATCTGATGGTATGCGGTGTACAGAGTAAATACAGAGTATTATGTGAGGATAGAGAAGTATGGAAGGAAAAGTCATATTATGACAACAACGAGAGAGTGCAATTTTAAAGTGATATGATTCAAATACAATTTGGAAGAATTTATTGTGTCTATAGCTGTTATACTTTGACTTTTGAAACTCTTTGATAAATCGGTGAAGTGTATATATACAATATAGGTTTTTCACTTATATACAAGAATTTATAGGGTAAATCGAATTACCGTGAGATCGTAATTACTCATATATCAGTCACAATACAAAAATAAGTTATTATTATACATAGTTCTTTGTTTAGGGACCTGTTCCGACAAGTTAAATAAATGACATTAAATGATTACCTGGCCATTTTAGAAAAGTAGGAACGGAGGAAGTGTACAGTTTTCTGTGGCCGCCAACATATCCTAAGAGGTGACAAAACAGCCACTAGGCTGGGGGTTGATTTGTCAATAAAACTACGGGCAAATATCATATCACTGGGTAGGATATATGCCCGTCTGAATGACTACCACACTTGTTCTAGAGTGTGCCGTTAAACAACCTTGAGTTGTGTTCCGACATTATTAGTGGGCCATCTAGCTGTCTGTTGAACTCATGCAAAAAAAACGAAATCGTTATAAAATCGTCATGTCCAACCATCTATATTTTGCCTTTGTATGTTAGTAACTTATCTCGAAAGTAGAAATATATCCGAAGATCGGAAAGATGGTTAGGGAACGTCCTTGCTAACAAAGCAAACTCAACAGGAAGCTACCGTGTTTCTATTTTGAGTCGGGTATTGGAAGAATACCATCATACGATGATTAATTCGCAGACGCCACTACTCCCACATAATTCCACTACTTGTGATATAGAGTAACAGAATATAAGTGAGCATTTATTTCCATTTCAATAAAAAAGATCCCTAATTTTTTATATTAAATCCACAGGAAAACAAGTATAGAACTTACTTCCTTAATTGTCCCAAGCCCAATGAAGCTAGTTTCAACACTGTTATTATAAAAATAGTTTCACACATGGAGGTAACCTGGAAGTGGTAGCTATGAGCGATAAGGACACCTCTTTACCAACTGCAAATATATCTATATATTCAATACAAACAGTAAAGAGATTTTCATCACTTATTAAAATATCGAGATATTTCAATTACTGTGACTTGATTGGTTCATTTTCTCATTTCAGTGATTGGCGAATAAGTCATGCGATGTCACATCACTTACACACAAATACAGCACAAGACATAGAACTGAGTATGATAGAACCCTTTCTTTATTACCTTCCATACAAGGATAAAACTTTATGGGCACAATTAGCGGTTTTTTATTGGCCTATTATTTTCATGTTCAGTAACCTGGCAATAATGGCAATTAAGTAAGTATATCTTTATCATGAATTTTTTCCTTAAAGTTACAAAAATAAAAATATACAAACATTAATACACTTAATACTAATAATAAAATAAATATTTATTCACACATTGAAAATAAATAAAAATTGATTTTATTTAGCAAAGTATATAACAATATTATTTTTAATGTTTTGAAAAGTGTTAAAAATATAAAGAATTTGAACAAACAATTTTTTTCTAATTTTTCAGTTTGACATCAATCTTTTATGGTGGAAAGAGTTTTCAATGGCATTGTTTTATCCCCTACTCTGTGCCCGTATGGCTATGGGCTTTAGGAGGACTGTCTATACCTTGGACGCTTGGTTTGTGGTTGGTCACAATACTGTCATGCGGTTTCTTTTTCGTTGTATACGGATTGACTGCTGGTCATCATGGTCATACAAATTTCTTCGAAGGAGATATCCCTAGGTAACAAATTATGTAAACATTTCACGTTAAAAGCGTTTGTATTAATATCGTATCACAATTTTTTAAAGAAATCGTCATTATTTATTTAGCATTTTAGATCTCAACTTTTACTTTTAGAACCCAACGAACCTCAAGAGTTAGTCAGTGTTAGTGTATAACAAAAAACATCATTCTGAAGTGTTTACTGTAAACATGGGAAAGTATAGTATAGTATTGGTGTTACAGTTCGTTCTTATTTTGTTTTACAAGTATAACTTCTTTAGAAACGTTGTGATTTGAAAATCGATAAAACGAAAAAGTGACACTAAAAAGAGATAAACACGTAAAATTAAACTTATTTAGTTCAAAATAAAACACATTTCTCGTCTGCCATTAGTATTGATTTTCATTTTAAAAAAAACTTAAAAGATTTCAAATGAATTTTAGCTCTATCTGGATTTACATTATACATAGATCAAAGGAAATTGTTCGCAACAGTGCACAGAATTTTGAACTTTAAGTTAGTAATTTTGGCTCAACTTTACAATAATGGACACTGAATTTTACTAAAATCAAGTTTAGGGGTATACATACGCCTTATATATAGACACTAGACCTCTTATTTGGGCTAGGAAACAAGTTTTTAGGGTCCACCAACAAGTTTTGAATGAATAATGGGAAAAACAAAAATGTTTGATAAACAAGGTTATGTCACTTTTGTTGAAAAAACTTTGATTTGTCTTTAGTAATACACTTACACATGATATATAAACACTAAAACCATTTTTTAGTTTAGTAAACAAGTTTTGAATTAGTTATTATAATTTTAAAGTACATAATAATAAATCACAGTACTGTCACTTTTTTTCACTTTACGACGATAAATAAATGTTACCAAATCAGTATGTCAATAATATAGATTTTTTAATTCGAATATCATTCGATATTCCAATAATATCCATTTTGAAATACGAAAATTATTGTTATGGCTTATATATTACGAGTTTGAATGAGTAGTATTTGTAATCGATTTATTTTTATTACAAACATCGATGCATTAGGCGGCACTATGAATATTTTGCCGCCTTTTTATTTTTTAATAATGAGCGACTACGAACTGGTGCAAGGACAGTATTTCTCACGACCAGTAACTTTAACGGTGAGTTGGTTGGGTTGGGTTAGTGTTTAGACCAAAGCGCACGAGCCGAGCGAGCGAAGCGAGCGTGCCGCGGGAGCGGCCGGCGAGTGCCAGAACCGACTGGCCACCATTTATTTATTGATAACTATTTAAATGGTGGTTACAAATCTGTTGTGACATTTGTTGACCGCTGTCACGGCACACTTGCTTTGCTTGATAGGCTTGTGGGCTTTAGTCCGCGTTTTTAGACTGTATTAAATGTTTTTCACATTGACCACTAACTTTTCTTCTGCATTTCTCGTCTTTAGACACAAGATATAAGTACACCATTTTGAAAAAAATTAGTAAAGTTATGTTTACAAAAAAAATCATATCTCAAAAACTACACGTCTCCTAGACATGGGGGTTGCAGGAGGGAGAAGTACTCTTCCCCGCTTCCCCCTCCCCCCCTCCACTACTTAAAATTCAGTGTCCATTATTGTAAAGTTGAACCGTAATTTTAAGTGTAATTTAGATTGAATTTTTTGAATTATAATATGTTGACGGATGTATGCTAAAGGAATTATATTTATATTAACAAAAGTTAGAGGATTGTCTGTGAGTATTAGGGTGGATCAAAAAATTTTTTTTTTTTTACAAGTGACACGGAAAAATAGGTTGCTAGACACCTTAAAAAATCTAACCAAATATGAGCTCTTAATTTTAATAGAAAGTTAGAAAGCATCGCAGTTTTTTTATTTTTTTCTCAGTTCAATAGAAAAAAATCCATACCTCATCATTAATTGATTGTATTGAAAAATGTTCTCTAAGAATTTTGTAGGAAATTTAATGCTCTACAATAAACGTATCCTATATTTTTTCGCTAAACAATTTAATCGCCAGAATATAGGGTATCATTTTTATAGAGCAGTTAATATCCTACAAAAAATTGTACAGCGCATTTTATAATAGTCATTCATGTCGAGTTATAAAATTCATAAACGAAAATGAAATTTGTCTTAAAATAATCAAACTTAAATTTTCAATATCATTCGAATGGTGAGGTTTACGAAAAAAATATAAGATACCTTTTTTGTAGAGCATTAAAATTCCTACAAAATTCTTTCAGAACATTTTTCTGTACAATCAATTAATGATGAGGTATGATTTTGTTCCCATTGGACTGAGAAAAAAAATAAAAAGCTGCTATGTGGAGGATCTTCCTAATAAAATGAAGAGCTCATATTTGGTGAGAATTTTTTAAGGTGTTTAGCAACCCATTTGCCCGTGTCACTTGTAAAAAAAAATATGTTTTGACCCAGGGTGGGTTCTGAGTATATTACTCAATATTAATATTGTCTGAAGTTTCACTTCTACTGCGTTTGTACTGCACATACATACACACACCATTTTTTTTCTTTGCCTTTGCTGATTCCAGCGTAAGACGTAGCTGAAGAGCTATTAACTACTTTGGCTTGTGGAAATCTGCAGATTATATTATTCTCGTGACATTTGAATGATTTCCTTCAAAATAAAAAATAAAAATTGTCCGCGATCGACAATGTCCAGATGACGTATTCTTTTGCAACTTTGTGATTCTCCTATTTTCTTATGACACACGCAAATTGACAGATTATTGAAATGTAAAACTTTTCAGTATGTACACAGAGTACATTGAATATATGGAGAAGTATGTAATTGATTCACCTTGTCTTAAATTGACGCGATTGAGTTTTTTAACGATCGATTTTTTTTTTTATTCTGATCGGCTGCCCTAAACATTCGAACCTATAATAAGGGTTCATGTATGGTGGGGGTACATAATAGGATGCAGGTTTCCTCCCTTATGTTATTCTGCCAAGCTTGAGTAAATCCCTAAATTCCCGCCTGGGCTCTCCTATACTATAGGTTTATGTTTACGCCGAAGGACGCTATTTTTGAAAAAAGCTTATCAATTTCACATGCGTATATCATAAAGCTAATATGAAAATAATACTTTCTTTTATTTGCAAAAAAAGTGAAAAACTTCAATAAGGGATGAATTATATAATTTGATATCACGTTTCTTTTGTCTGCATATTTTACTGGTAAAAAACTTACTTCTAAAATAAACTGTATAATATTCGCAATGAAAATGTTAGTTCATTAACTTTTCAATCTCCATTAAAGCTGACTCCCATATTTTTTTAATTTACAAATAGCCACGTACTTTGTATAGAATAACGTTACTTTTGGTTTAAACCACAGAAGTTTAACAATATTATTTACATAAAAATGGTATTAAATAAACTTTCACAAGACATTTCATACCGAAATTATGCTGCTCACTGGATACCCAAAGCTTTTGCAGTAACATTTTTCCTTTCAATTACCTTACCGATATTTTTTTTTCATTCCTCAAATATTATAGTACGTAGATACACAATATAACAAATATTTTAATACATAAGACTTTAGAATATTTAAATATTTTTACTTAAACTAATTTTTAATTTAATACATTTATTGTCATAAATATGTACATAATTCAATGAAAGTCCTGATTAAGTAGTTTAAGCCTTTGCTGGCTGAGCTTACTGGACGATGGTGGTCCCAAGTTTGTTGCCTGAAATGGGTGAAAAAGAACTTTTTTTTTTTTTTTTTAATTTATTTGGACAAAAAAACAGTATTGTACAGAATTTACAATTAAAAAAACTTATACATACATATTTTAAGTTCATACAATACCAACATCATTTGCCACATATTAAATAACTTAAATTATATTAGCTACCGTAAAATACCGTAAAAATAAAAATAAAAAGAGAGAAAGAAAGACAGGAAAAAGAAGAAGAAAGGAAGACCTCACCAGAGCGCAGAGCCGGAACCAAGATCACACCGAATGCCTGCAACCAGCCGCAAAGAGGAAGCTTATTACCAGAAATACTTTATAGTGATAGTGGTTTACTTGTTTTTCAAACATTCACGGATCATTCGTTTATAAGTGCTGGGCTTAGTTCCCGCTATATCTATCAAGTAGAAGTTCTGATTATATGAATGCACTAGTTGGTAAAGCGGGGATCGTTTGCCAGCATTTGTTCGGCAACGCGTGGTCGCAAACAATCGGCAGGGGCCCCGGCAATGCGTCCTGGTAGGAACCCTGTAACACAATTTATTTATTAAAGATGTACAGTCGTACCTGTTATGACACAAATCATATAGAAACATCGCAGCAAGCTGCAATCTTCTGTGATCAAGTTTAATAAAATTATATTTATCAAGCAGATTTTCGTAGGACAAGCGATTATGAAAACATTTATATTGTACACAACGTAGAAACTTTCTTTGAACTTGCTCTAATGTATTGTTATATTTATTGTAAAAGGGGTTCCATATGGACACAGCATAATCTAATTGCGATCGAATCAGTGTAACATAGAGGTAAATATATGTTGAGGGTCGAGTGAATTTTGTACTGGAACGCATAACAAGGCCATACATTTTAAAAGATTTATTAATTATGGTATCTATATGTAGATCCAAGTGCAATTTATTATCTAGTATTACACCTAAATCTCTAATATGATTGACATATTCAAGGTTAGTGTTACACAGCTTATATTGAAAATTACTAATATATTTCTTTTTCGTAAAAGTAATGACTTTGCATTTACTAATATTAAGGTCAAGTTTATTGTTTAAACAGTAGATCGATAGATTATTAAGATCTTCTTGAAGTTTATAGTGGTCCTCTGCGTTTTCTATAATGTGGTATATTTTTAGATCATCAGCATATAATAAGAATTCACAATTTTTTATGCTACTAATTATATCGTTTATAAAAATTATAAAAAGCAATGGGCCAAGGATCGAGCCCTGTGGCACACCGGACGTGATAGGTTCTAAGTCAGATTCATAGCCATTAAATGCGACTTTCTGTGTACGATTTGTTATGTAAGATTTAAACCAGCGCCACAGATTACCTCTAATACCATTATACGCAAGTTTGTCAAGAAGAATTTTGTGGTCTACACTGTCAAATGCTTTACGAAAATCAGTATACACACTATCTATTTGTTTGTTAGCGTCGATACCTTCAAAAAGAAGTGATGTGTATATCAATAGATTAGTAGTAGTGGAACGGCGTTGTACAAAGCCGTGTTGTTGTGGTAGTATTATATTATGTAAGGAGGGATATATCTCATTATGAACTAATTTTTCTAGAAGCTTTGATAGTCTGACATAATTAAACGCTGCAAATAATATTTTACTGTACATTAGATAAGGTTGTAAGTGTACTAACATATTATGGAAAAAAAGGAAAAGAAGAAAGATAAATGCAACTAGAATAATAATTAAAGCGAAGTCAAGTAACAATATAGCGTAACAGTTGTACTGGTTTGACCTTATAGAGGAGTGAATACAAATCTTATTGTTGTAGGTTAGTCTGTGTAGACGTAGGTTTGATTTTGCGTAGATCATCTTCGGTTCGTATGACAAAAGCTGGGCTATTGTCTCGCTCACGAACGAGAATCGTTGCATTTTTCGACCAAACATATTTGTAATTATGAAGCTTGGCGGTTTCTCTACACTTCCGAAATAATTGCTTATTTTTTAGAGTTAAATGTTCGTTCATGTATATAGTAAAGGATGTGCCAGATATTCCAATTTGATCGGACTTTAGGTTCTTCTTCTTGCGAAAAGCAGTTAGCAGATTATCCCGAATGATTCGTGTTGATAGTTTGACTATGATGTTTTTAGGAATGCTGCTCTGTTGTTTGGCATGCGGAACCCTGTGAATTGACAATATATCTTTTTGACAGAGCGTAAATCCAATGGCATCAGTAACAGAGAGCAGGATCTTTATAAGGTCTTCTCCTCTCCTCTCCGGAACATTACATATCTCCACGTTATTCTGTCTCGCTTGTTGTTCTAAGGTGTCGATCTTTAATTCGACGTGGCTGATAGAAGTACTGGGGTGTTCAATAACCTTACGATCCAGATCTTCGATTCGTTTCTTTAACTCACTTTGCTCTTGCGCGTGAAATTGGACTGAACTTTGCAGGTCAGATACTTCAGATGATATCTGCGTGACCGACTGCTTCAATCCTGCATGCTCATTGCGTAGAGTTTTGAGATCCTGTTTAATTTCCATCATTGTACTTTTTATATTTTCATTAAATCTGGACATACTTTCTTCCATTTCAGATTTCCAGTCCTGCAGACTGCTCTTTATGTTCTCTTTAAAAAGTGCCATAACACCACTCATTTCATTATGCCACCCTTGGAGGGTATTATTAAGTTCGTATGAGAGCAAACGCAGATTTTCATCAGAACCATGAGGGGCGCTGGCATTATTTAGCGTTGCCTTTGAACTTGGCTCGAATACACACGGAGATATTGGACGAACCTGAGCATCGTAGGACATATCCATAGTGTCATCGTTACACAATTGTGTTTGTGACGAGCGTACTGGTGTATTAGAGTTCGAGCGGACACGTCGTGTTACGTTGCAGCAGGAGGGACATTTCCATTTTGCTTTATAATCCTGCGTTATAGACGAGTGTTGATTAGGTTGAATGTTTAAGCATTCGTAGTGATACTCATCACAACAGAAAATACATTTCAAAATTAAGTCCCCTGCTTTGGTAAGGGCCTTACATCCACTACACTTCTTCATAATGTAAGTAAATACAATATAGATTTCCTGTACGTTACCGTTTAACTTTATAAAAATCAATCCTTAGTGCTGCCCTCTATATTATACATGTATTATCTATAACAAGACTGAGCTTTGCAGCCGTTAGTGCTTACTATAACTGGTAAATTGCAAGTACTCATAGATAGTTCAAATGTCGCTAGATGGCATTAGAGTATGTGTTTATAGTAGTACTCTGCAGAATAATTATTATTGTGCAAAAAAAGAAGGTATTTATTATTTTCAAGATTTGAGTATTTAAAATAAAAACACAGTTCACAGCACTTTAATATGGTCTATTATTCAATATTGCTCGAATTAGCACAGGATATATGTGGGAATAGGGCTATTTAATCAATAATTTGTGATTATAATGACTTTGCACTTGAAGACGAGAAAACAGGTTGTCATTGATCTTCACTGTTTTAACTAATAATTTACACTGTTTTTACTAAGTTCACTATTCACAACACATGGAAGTGACTAAGATGTTATTGTTGTTACAGCTTTCACTTCGTTATAAGCACAAAAACTCTTTTTAAGAATTTATTTCAATTAGAGCTACGAATGTTAAGACACTATCTTACGGCGCCACCTGTCGGACTTGAACTTTCTGTTATTTTTTATGGTCTGGATGTCTACGAGAAGCCCAAGAGTTGTTCAATGTGTGTTACCTCTAGTTAAAGCCGAAATGGTTTAGCTTAGAGTTGTTACTATATAATGTGTATGGTTTTTTTTGTATGAGTTCAGTAGACAGGCCCTGCTGTTGGGAAGTTACAGTTACCATCGGCTATGGACATTTACAACACCAAAGGCGCTACAAATGTGCTGCTGCTCTGTTAAGGGAGACTGGAACCTGGCCACCACTGCCGGAACACAATTCAAGGTTGTTATGGCGGCATACTCTAGACCAGGGGTGGTCGCCATCCAGTCGAGCAAATACCCTACCACCTGGCTGTAGGTTGTTTTGTTGCCTCTTACGACAGGCCGCCCGGCTGCAGGAAATTGTATTCTTTCTCCGTTCCTGCACGGATAAAAACTCTCCGAAAGCCAGCCTTGTTGTGGTGCTTCGAAGCGAGTTGTATTGAATAGAGTTTTCTAAGATTTACGGTTTGCTACGCCGCGTGGAAAATATAATAAAATATATTTGTTTTCAGAGATGAAACTATTGATTGGGGTCTACACCAAATGTCAACTATTGTCGAAAGAATAGACTTTGCAGGGAATCATTTCAAATCTCTCACTAGATTTGGTGATCACGCTCTCCATCACCTTTTCCCAACACTGGACCACGCCGAACTGAAGTATTTCTATCCCGTATTATTAGAACATTGTGAAAAATTCGACGTAGTATTGCGTACTAATACATTTTATCGTGCTCTGGTAAGCCAATGTATGCAGTTAGCGAGGAAACAACCTAACGATTTCAGAGTGAAGAAAATTACTACTTCCAACACTAATGGTAAAGGTTTCTCTAATAGAAATTAAGTGTCCTTTTGTGATTTTATAGTAAATGCCAAAATTTAAAAATAGGGGTTTTATGGTGCCAAAATCGTGAATTAACTTTAAGAATTTTTGTCTATCATTTTTCTGCAAATATGTTTTGAATATACTGTATAACGGATTTCAATGAAAATTTTAGAATTCATGAAAAAAGTTTATTTTAAATAAGGAAGAAAAAACTAATAAACTCATTCTGATAATTTCATATCAGTAAGTAGGTACGAGTGTACATTGAAGTATAAATTTATAGTATTATAGTACTACAGTACAGTATAAAAAAATTAGTATCAGCCGAATAATCATCTGAAGACTCAATATTAGCCGTTTTGGTAGCTTTTTGCAAAGGCTCACAGTCTAAGGATTTGGGCTCCAACCGTCTCAAAAGCAAACAGCACATACAAATAACTCTAACTGAGGATTGCAAATACGCTGCTTGAATGATTGAGTTGCTTCAATTATGACAGTACCCGACATTAAAATTATTTGTACTTTTTAGTACTTTAAGCACTCTCGTCTAAAAGGATGTTTTTTTTATAGCAGGAGTTCAACAGACAGGCTGACGGCCCACTTTATGGAAAGCGATTACCATCGCTTATGGACATTTGCAACACCAAAGGTGCTACAAATGCGCTGCTGCTCTCTTAAGGGAGACTGGAACCTGGTTACTAATGCCGGAACACAACTCAAGGTTGTTATGGCGACATACTTTAGACCAGGGGTGGTAGCCATCCAGTTGGGCAAATGCCCTACCACCTAGTTATGGGTTGTTTTGTCGCCTCTTACGACAGGCCGCCCGGCCGCAGGAAATTGTATTCTTTCTCCGTTACTGCACAGATATTTCCTAATCCCTCCCTATTAATATTATAAATGCTGCGAAAGTAACTCGGTCTGTCTGATCAATATATATATATATATATATATAAACTCGTAAAGTGTTGTTTTACTTGCCAGCCCACCATCCCACACATATATATATATATATATATATATATATATATATATATATATATATATATAACACTTTTGATCAGACAGACAGCGATCAAACTATTACAATAACAGACTTGTTAGCAACAATAGTCTGCATGCAAACCTTCACCCACCTACCAAGTGAGAGCCTTTGAAGGTGGCAGTCAAGGCTTTTGTCTATTAGTCCATTCAATAACACCACTATCAGTACTATTATTGTAGAGACCAGGTTTCATATGGCGGTAACCTCGTGAGCAAGATTAATATACTTTATTTGTTAATCTTTCTCGGCATTTATGAGGTTAATACCATCATAGGGAATTGCGACATTTACAATTATAGCACGTCTTGCACACCGATCAATGTCAGGCTTGGTAGGAACAATAGTCCAAACGGATTTTATTATTATGTATACATAATTTGTGTCCTTGATATTGTGCAAGTGATTAAATTTATAATAAGTAGATTAGAAATACTAATTTAAGAATATGGCTGTGGTTACTTAAATAAACAAAAATATATTTTTATTACGAGTAAAACTAGTTATTATTTTACCTAGTTTCCTTTGGGACATCATCCATAATCGAACTGTCCATAAATTACGTCACATATAAAGGGGGGGGGGGTCGTCATCAAAATATTTGCAACTCTATCTGTATGACTATAATGTATAAATTATTAAAAAGTAATTTAAATGGAAATAAAACTAATAACGAAACTGTTGATTTATTAATAATTTCTTGGTGTAAAATAAAACTGGGAAATTTTGTGATGTCTTACTAGGGAAGGAGGAGTCTCATGAATGTGACCAGCTATGACAATGACGGGGAAGAAGTCAAAAATCATAACTCTTTTCCTTTTAGTATATGTACAGTATAATTTTGTATTTTTTTCAAATGTCAATTGTTGGTAGCTCACATGGCCTATTTTCAAAAAAAATCACCTATCATAGAACTTTAGCAAAACATCGACATGGAGAAAAGCAGGCGATATACCTGCGAGTAAGCGTGTGTTCTGTTCTTACTCGCACGTCTTATGATGCGCTAGAAAACTTTCTTGAGTAAATGAGGAAAAGCCCAGCCAACGATGAACGGGCCAATACCTTTAACATAAATCCTAGCTTGATTGAAATTTTTAAGAAACTACAGAATTTAAATCCCATACGGAATTAGTTTCCTAGTGCACACACTTCTGTAGAGAGAGTTATACGTTACAAGAAATTTTGCGAAAAATTTCTTGTAACGTATAACTCTCTCGAAAATTCGCCCTGAAATATTTGTAGTGCATTCGCAACTTAATAGTAATCTTTTATTGATTCTATTTTACTCATTTGTAGTATAATTGTCTAAATTGTCTCTTACCTATTCACAGACAGCAATCTTTGCTGGGTAACAATGAATAGTTATCCTCAAAGCGGTTCATTACGTTGATAATTGTTCTCAACCCCAAGTCAAAGTCTGATTAAGACTACTCCATTTGAAGTCACTCTCAGCTAATTTAGATACTGAATTTTGAATGCTTACGTAATAGATTATGCTTACTATTAATTAAAGAGCTTCCCTAACATAAATCTAAACTCAAAAGCGTTAAATAATTTAATTGAAAAGCTTGCTTGCTTGCTATTTGTAGCTTTTAGAATTCTAAATTTTACATAGACTTATTTAAGAATTATAGGTTTTCACGACTGTTAGTAGTCATTCAAATTAGGTATATATGAATTTTTATTTAGTGTGAATTTTTATTTTAATCCGACGTTTCTACAATTTTTTTATTTTTTTTTATTGCTGGAATATAGCAGCACGGCCCAACTGTGATGGAAATGGTTATCAATGTGCTGCCGAACTTGTAGATGGGGCTGAAACCCGGCCACTAATGCTGGAATACAAATCAAGGTTATTATAGCGGCATGCTCTAGACCAGAGGTGGTAGCCATTCAGACTGGCAAATACCCTACCACATGGCTGTGGGATGTCTTGTCGTCTCTTACGACAGGCCGTCCGGATGCAAGAATTAGAATTCTTTTCCGTTCATGCACGGTTACTAATTTTTCAAATACAAATCGGTTGTGTCAAAGTGTTAATGTCCCCGTGTAAATGATGGTTTTCTCTACTATCAGCATGCGGTAATTATAATAATATGCAGGTTATACCATAAAAATTATCTAGTTGATGTGTACTTTGTCACTTATCATAATATTTCTACTTAAAAAGTATATTAATTGTCTCGAAAAATCTCTTATATATAAAATTCACGTGTCACAATGTTCGTTCCCATACTCCTCCGAAACGGCTTGACTGATTCTCGATGAAATTTTGTGTGCTTATTGGGTAGGTCTGAGAATCGGTTACTATCTATTTTTCATACCCCTAAGTGATAAGGGTTGTCCAACCCTAATTTTTATTTTTATTTTTAGATAAGTATTTTTATTATATATGATACAGCATTAAAAAATACATATAACCCTAAATTTTCAACCCTCTACGATCAACCCCTATTTTTTAATAGCGATATTAGTATTTTTATAATTTTCTACTGGGATGATTTAGATTTTAATTTGAACCAGGTAGATGGCGCTGCAATCGGGTACCAGAATTCAGGTGTTCTTTTTGTTGTTGTATGTGTTGAAGTTTGTCCCGGAATGGTTTAAATAAACGATTGGACCCAGTAGGTGGCGCCGCGATACTCCTCCTAAACGCTGGGCCTTATTTTGATGTTTTTTTTATTTGTTCAAGTGGATTTGAGAATAGTTTAGATTAACATTTGGTCCCGGTAGATGACGCTGGAATCGGGTTCTAGATTTTTATTTTTTAAAGGCAGGACAACGACTGCTGGGTACAGCTAGTTTTGTTATATAATTTATTACTGTCTAACAAGTAATCGTTTTAGGACCAATTTCTTATTATCTCGCACATAGCGGATAAAACAGAACCCAATGAACCAACAAACTTGTTGTGGAACATTCATCTAATTTGTTACTGTTAGGGAAATAAATAGGGTACAATGCTGTCCTTTTAGAGTTTGTGGTGCGAACACCCAAGAATGAAACTTCTAAAAGTCTGTCTACAGTACAAATTATTATGAAAAGTTCAATTAAGTAGGTATTCTTATGTTTTTAACGCTTATTTATCGGCTTACGTAAACTTCAGAACTGAATTACGTCTAAATTGTGTGCAATTTCCATAATGAAACAATATCCTGTGACGAGTATGATAAACGTTATCTAAAATAATATGTGTAATATTATAAAAGTGTAGGATTTTGTTTCTCATATTTTTTGTATTTATCCGTTTGTTTGGGATTCACGTAAAACTACCAGGCCGATTTCAATGCGGTTTTCACTGAACGATAATAGATTCCTGGAATTACAATCTGCGGTAATTTATATCCCGAGAATTATACGAGAATTTTCTTGGGAGAGGTTTAAAGTGCACAGGTAAATAAAATTACTCAGTCGCGAAATTTTCACTGATCGATAAAATCTTTTGTAAAATAATTGTAGTTGTGTATGCCTTTAGTAACATTATTTATCCCGAGTTTTTACGGGAGTTTCCGGGATTATTATTATTTGATATTTTCATATTGAAAAATCTATTACTTTACTGAAAATAACCTGTGACTTTATACTTCGAAAAATAACTAATTTTTGTTACCTATCCAACGTGGACAAAGTCACGGGCAAATGCTAGTGAATAATAATAATAAGCTAGATTTATGATAAGCAGTTAATTCCTAAGGCCTAAACATGAACCACTAGCGGTCACTAGCCGAACATCTAAACAAGCTCAATTTATCATTTATATAAAGTAATAGAGAATAACAAAGGTACATGTATACATGACTATCCAATACTGTTAGTGAGAAAAAAAATTCGATTATCTTGTTAAGATAAAAGATAGTTAATTACATCGGGTCCTAATTAGTGAAACACAGTGTTTCACATCTATTTGGATGATTCATGAGCAGTGAAATAAAATTTTACTTCTGAAATACAAATAACTAATTGTTTCGGTATAGTAAGTAGTTATTCAGGGCAAGATTAAGTAGGAATTTACACCCGTAAAACTTATTTTACAAAAAGTAGCAGGTCGCAAATTCTCCAGTGAATGGTCGGTCAAGGTTTACGCCGTTAATTGAATATTCATGTTGAAATTGTAAAAAGAAAAACCTAGAACAATAATTCTGAGAAAAGCCAAATGTAGGAAGGAGAGCAAGAAACCGGTATGAAGTAGAAGTAGGTACTAAAGGTAGCATTTCTAAATTAATTCGTACTCACTTTTGGTACTTATATATTTCCTTATTTGAGCCAGCAAGTTCTAATATCAACAATTTCATCTTAGTAAAATAACTGAAGGAGCAAAACAACCAAACAAAATAACGAAATCTTAGAGCATCTTTAAATTAAGTCCCCGGAGGCACGCCACTCGCCGCTCCGTTGCAGCGTAATTTCAGTCACCTAATTTAAGTCGTACTCACTTATTGCGTTGAAATTATTGCAGTTCGCCAACTAGGTTTATTTGTTGAAAGTTTATTGTATTTAATCAAGATTGCAACTAATTTAAATCTTCTTCCGAAATGTCTGCTAAGTAAGTAAATATTTTATTCTAGATGATTTTTATAGATTCCGATAATTAATACTTTATTTTCACATGAATACCTACTCATTTTAGCTAATTTTAGCTAGCTTATAGCCTAGCTTTACTAATAAATACTATGAGCCACGTATAATCACTAAAAGTACGTTATTAGTTACCTGAGAACAGGATCTTCAGATTAAAATATGCCAATATCATTAATTTATTGTGCCAGAAGTAACATAACATGACTGTTACGACATGACGACTATCGTCATAATTAAATGCATTTTTGTACTTAACTTCAATATTTAAATCCCAGAGACAAAATTATATACATAACCCATTTTTTTACTCAACACAAACCTTTTTGGGGACTAATCCTCAATATGGAGACTCTGCTCAAGAGGGTGGCCACCAGCATGTGAATTCATTTTCACTTCTAAAATACAGTACAATACAAAGAAAGATCTGTTTAAGCGTAATTCAGCATCATCAAGCCTTTATCAAATTAAATATTAAGTATGTAATATAAATATCAGCTCTCCCTTTTTATAGGAATGGACAGTATACCTGCAATGCTTGTCCAAGCCGGTACTGTTATGTTTCACTCGTCGATTATCTTTTACAGTTGGTAATTGTAACAATATGCACTTTGAATTGGTAAACTGATCAGAGAACTAGCCAGGATTCGAACCCACATCATTTGAGACACGAGTGTGTTAGTTTTTAAGTTACCACATTTAATGCTAACTACACATACCTATTACCATTTATATAATGTACAAAGCATACTTCAGAATAATAATATAAATTAAATTTCTACCAAATACAACCTTGGGTCACCCAGAAAATTTACAAAGAAATTATTACATAACCAACAAAATAAGTAATTTACATTTTATAAAGATATTATTAGGGATGTTGTAGATTATGTCTAGTTAGAATTACTTCTGCATATTCAGAATTTGAACTAAATGTGAAAATTAACTTCGGCGTCTCAGAAAATATTGAAATATATTTCTAAATTACTTTTTAGATTATTTTAAATGAAATTGCTTTGACAAACTTATGTCAATATCTTAGAATTATTGAAAATGTTTGCTCTCTTTTCAGAAATATATTTATTTACAAATAAATGTCTGATCAAGCCCCGAACTCTCAGAGTGAAGCCAGATAAAGCAAACCGAGTGCGTGTCGAGAACTTAGTATTAAATAATCGAAATAGTACGGATATAGTTAACATAGATTCCAGTACGTATGTCGATAATAATAATGTATCCACATTATATTAACCACACACATACTACATGAATACTACTTACGTTCTCGCATACGACATTTTTAAAAATGCTTAACTTCAACGCTTTTGTTCACGTAGACTCCGACTACCTCATTTGCCGAATTGCGGCTGTAACCTGTAAAAAATATTTTGTTTCGTCTATTTTCTATTTTGTTTTTGTCGCATTTGGCGAATAAAAGTTTTCTTTCTTTCCTTTCTTTCTTTCTTTCTAGACTTTTAATCATATGATATACAATTTATACATTGAACATTTTCTTCGGTCTTAATAGATACAACTATAGAAGTAAATAAAGCTAGTAGATAAAGCTATTGTAGTCAACGCCTGTAGTCAAAACCCACGCAATAAACAGCTGCTTTACTTTGCTACAACTTAATGTTCAGTTAACACTTTTGGACACGTTTCAACTTTTGCCCGAACACTAAAACCCTTTTACATAAACAGTATAAAGGAATCTTTGTCACATATAAAGTTAAAGCATTATCAAGAGATATATGAGGCTGTGTGACCTATTACTATGTCACGTAACGTAATTTTCATTAAAAGGTGAGTACGTATTTCATAAACCTGGCTAATGACTTGAGTAAGGTGTGCAAAAGTAGATATGTATACATTTTCGACAAAGTAAAATATTTTTCTAATGAAAATTCTTTAGAATCGTGTTGATTTAAAACTGGATGAAACGAATAAGCGACACTTAATGGAGATAAACGCATAAATCTATAGGACTAAGCCTGCGAGAAAATGAGATATCAGTTTTACACTGCAGCAGAGCTTAGAGAGTCAATAAGACCAATGATTAAATTTATTATTTCGGTCCAATTCGGACCGAAATAAAACTGATAATAATATTTTTTATACTAAAACAGTGAAAAGTTGAAAGTGATACTTAAGAAGTTTATTTTGAATTATAACATGTAGACAGATGTACAATAAAGGAATTATATTTATACTAGAGTTTACCCCGCGTAACGGGTTAACCTCTAGTGCGTGTCTCTTGTTTATAGAGCAAGTGCTACAGGTTATATTATATTACATTTTTATGTATTTGCCCACGGAACATTCACTTCATTTTATATCGCTAATTATACCATCCCCCGTCTATCTGTCAACAAAATAAATTACAAAACTTGACCAAAAAGGCCAAAATGGTCTAAATGACCAAAAGACCACAGTGACCGACATTGCTAAAATGACGGAATAGGCAAAAACGACCAAAAAGGCCAAAATAATCAAAATGATCAAAATTACCAAAGAGGCCAAAATGACCAAAAAGGCCAAAATGACCAAATAGGCCAAAATGACAAAATAGGCCAAAATGACCAAGTAGGCCAAAATGACCAAGTAGGCCAAAATGACCAAATAGGCCAAAATGACCAAATAGGCCAAAATGATCAAAAAGGCCAAAATGACCAAATAGGCCAAAATGACCAAATAGGCCAAAATGACCAAAAAGGCCAAAATGACCAAATAGGCCAAAATGACCAAATAATTGACCCCTAACACAAGTTCTTATTTGAAACTTTCAAGATACTTTTACTTTGCAATAAAAGTGTTTGTTTTTTTAAATAATTACCCATTTAAGTGTTTTTACGTAATTTGTATTACTAATTATTAATTACACTAGATATTTCCTGGATATAGTGTATATTTATTTTGATGAGAAAATGATGTCAAGTTACGAAATAAGAACAAAGTAGAGATAGGATTTTCAAAGTAATTTGGCTATGGGGTCTGAGGTATCAGTTCATTTGGACAAGAGAGTCTCTTTCCCAAAATAGTTTGTGAGTCCCTGATCTAGACTGAGAGTTCACACTCCCGCTTTGCCTTCTTCTTTTTTTTAATTTAATATTTAAGCTATCGGCCAGGTGGTAGGGCATTTGCCTGACTGGATGGCTACCACCCCTGGTCTAAAGTATGTCGCCATAACAACCTTGAGTTGTGTTCCGGCATTAGTGACCAGGTTCCAGTCTCCCTTAAGAGAGCAGCAGCGCATTTGTAGCACCTTTGGTGTTGCAAATGTTCATAGGCGATGGTAACCGCTTTCCATCAAGTGGGCCATCTGCCTGTCTGCTGAACTCCTGCAATAAAAAAAATTAAACAGCTAGCCTAGAAACCCACCCTTCTTACATTAAAATTCACTGGACTTGATTCAACAAAATTTTAATTATACCTGGACGAGACCACGATTAAGTTTGAGATCATATTTGCAGACCGTATCAGCCCATATAAATATTAATAAATTCCTAAAGTAGTGACATCTGGCCCCATTATCCCTTCAACATTATTAAAATTGAAATACATAGACTCTTAGGTGGTCGCAAATTTTTATATCTATAATATTATAAAATTCTAAAAACGCCGTGTCTGTACATAGTTAGTACACAAGTTATTTAAAAACAGATCTGTTTCTCGTTCTGTCTGTTTGTTCGGGATTCACGTAATAACTACTGGACCGATTTTGATGCGGTTTTTATTGATCGATAGATTATTCTTAGACTTAAACTCTGCGCTACTTTTTATACCGAGAATCACGCGGGATTTTTTCTGGGAATGATTTAAAATGGCCAGATTAAAAAGAACGAATTCCAATGTCATTATTTACTGATCGATAGCAAGTTTAATGTAATCAAATGTGTGATATTTTTGTCCCGGGAATTCGGTGGGAATTTTTTCGAGTGGTTTGTAATAGGTGCATAAAAATTAGCTTATTCCGGCACAGTTTTCACCAAAACAATAGCTTAGATTATTTCTTAAATTATATGGTACTTTGTTATGTGTAAATTTGAAATCAAAGCTCAAGCGAGAACGAAGTTGCAGGCATATTAAGAGATATAAGAAGTAGTAGGAATTATATTGTAATAGATGGTCCAGCCTAATATTATAGTAGTATGTAACATTACACTATAAAGTTTGTTTCCATTGGTCGTCGGACCATAAAGCCAATATGTGGCATAATTTTACTTCAGCACAAGTTTCGCAGTTTCTCTAAAAAATGTCAAATCTTTTGTTTAATGTATTTTCATTAAACAAACGTACTTACATGAGTCACTACACTCCACATTCTTAACATCGACCGATGAATTTTTTCCGCATCCTGGGAAATTACCACATCATCGACTTACAACTTTACTTATGTTATTTCACTTGCCGGGAGTTCTCATATGCTGCATATCGGTCGAGTTATCAACCAATAAAATTGAATCCTGGTGGAGTGGTACATTTCACATAATTATGTGCAACCTAATAATATTTTACCATTATATAATGTTTGTTTGTTCCGTTTTCCAAACTTTGATGAGAAACGTTTTTAATGAAATCTGAACTATAATACCTTTATACACCTATGCCAGTATGTACTTCGGAAACAGGTCCCCTCTTTGAACGAAATTTAAGTAAGCAAAAACATGTGAAACCCCTCAGTTTTCTGCAATTCATTAACCATTTATTACCCAACTGGTTTTCGTTTTAAATTTTATTCAATTGAACAACGGGGCAACCTGTTCATAGGAACATTTAGCTTGCGAAATATTAATGATGCTATTCTATAGATTGCATTGAGTTACGTAAGTAACCTGTAACGGTTCATTACTTTGGCGTCTAGTTTGTAATTATGATTGTGGTTTTATTCCCGTGTCGAAATATTAACCGTGTTTTTTGTAGTGTGTTTTGTAACTTTTTAGATTATGTTATGATAAGGTCAGGTCAGATTAGTCGCATATATGTATGTATTTAATATAGCATGCAAACACATACGTTCTCACATACGGAAAATGATTAAATAATGATTCTGGTGTGTGCTAGTATTATTTGCCCACGACTTTGAAAATGACATATTCTTTTGGTAACAGAGATTAACATACAATTTCTTATTCTCAGAGAACGGGATTGTTTCTACAGGATCTCAAGGAATGTGCGAGCTACAGATTGTTATGGAATTTGATATTATTATATTACTTTCGAAATAATAATGAAATTAGGATATTGTATAAATAACAAAATTACACAAGGAAGCCGTAAGAAAGTTGATATAAATATGTTCTTAAATTTTACCTACAAATAAATTTCTGTAGTATAAAGTACGTACTTGTATTGAACGTCCTTATATCGAGAAATTAACCAAGAAACCTAACTAGCTCTTTGATTAACGTTGTATAGAGTGTAACACTAACCTAATTAAATGAATAAAGGGAGTAAACTAACAAGACTAATCAAGCTCGTAATCATTTGATCTAGCTTCTAGTAAAACATTGTTAGTACAGATGAAGGATGCTTCTGAATTTATTGGGGTGGATTACTATGAAAATTGAGAAACAGACGAAAATAGATGTAGTGTCGATTATTTCGTTATGGCATTTAATCCAGGGGCATGCGCTTATTGGTCCGTTAAATATTCACCATAACTTCAAGACTCTAGTATAAAGTAATATATCAAAATTATCTTTTGATTTTCAGGTTATTAAATTTCGTTGCCATATAAATATTCAGAGAAATAAAACATAGCGCAGTTTCCAACGTTATCGAGGACACGCAGAGGGTGTAAACTATGTTGTTATCATTGGCTATAAAGTCACTTTTTCACATTTATGACTAACATAAAACTAGAACTATGGTCCCAGTTTAGTTATTATTACGATGACATAAAGTCATACACAATGTCATAATATGATAGCAGGTTATGTACTATCGTCAGCCATGAATTTTATATCTTCTTGTGATGCAATATCCTATTTCAATTACTAAAGTTTCAGACAACACTGGGGCCAACCCAAAGCCAACGCGTTACCAACCTTTATAATAAGACACATGGAATGGGATAGAATGGATGGGATATAAGGGATGGGATATAGGGATGAAACAAAGGGATCAAAGAGCAGCTTTGGGATAGATGGGATGGCACAGGGTGAAAGGATAGGGAAGATGAAATAAGGGTAGGGGAAGTGGGCAGTCGGAACTGTCATTGTAATCACGTACATGGTGTTCTATAATTATTAACAACATTTACCTAGCAGATGATGTTCAAAGCTGGAAATAATTGATTAAAAAATAATTCAATGAGATTATCCTATTATATATAACTAACTATTATTATGGTGGTGCAAATATAGATAAATACAAAATATTATTTAAATATTTATAATAAATAGAACCCTTTATAAAATATTTATAATAAAGTATTCCGTGTCTCAAAAAATACTATACTGATCAATTATCTAATTACATCAAATTTTGTTAAAATTATTTTTACCTCCTACCAACCTATTTACAATATTATTTATTATTCATAGCTCATATTATTTATTATTCTCAGATGGGGCTGACTTGATAAAAACATATTAAGGATTATAATGACGGTTTTCAAAATATCTCTAATGAAACCCCATATGCCATGATTTTATTCCATTATTATGTAGCAGCAGCATTTGAATACACCTTCGTGTCAAGTGCTGCCTTTATAAACCCAATAGTTTTTATGCTAATGCCTGTGACATATGTCACAAATGTAATGTATGTAAGCGGACATGACGATATTGTACTTTGTGATGTATGTGGTCATTCGCCTTTTTATTTATTTTTCCTTCTCTGCAGCTGTGACTATTCTAGTATGTAACTCAGTACATAATCGAACGCTGACGTATGCTGTTCCGACCACCGCTCTTCAGCGAACTCTCGCTGTATTTCCTTGTACTGTACCGCTTGTGCTATACCTACTCGTCCTGAACAAACGCCCGTTGTGCATAACCATTCGCGAAGGAGCCTCGAAAAGGAGAGAATCAAGAGGAAGTTGTACTTTTCCCTACGAAGTCCATATCAATCGTAGTGTGTTGGTGTGATTTCTTTCCTTTTAGTCCTCTCATTATATTTCCACAGGCGTTGACAACATTCAACAATGACAACCGCATAAATTGAGACAGAAAATTTTAACGAACTAATCTATTGTTTTAAATCATTCCAGCTTGTTGCTCAACTTCTAAATTAAAATATCTAAAATGTATACAATTTTAATTCAGGGGTTAATTACTTAACCTAAGTGCCGGAATGGCCAGTTTGATAACGGACTGTCTGCGAAAAATAGACATTAATTAATTATTAAATTAAGAATTCAGCTTGTCTACACGAGTAGAAAATGCTTGAATGAAAAATATATTTTATTCGTATATCCTTCTGTATTTGGCATACCCTAACATGGGAAGATACCCGTGGATAACAGCAGAACGCTTATGGGCTGATAATATTATAACCATAGAAAGAAATAGACACAATGATTTATTATTATTAGGCATTTATAACCTAAAAATACGTATGAAATCTTTACGGACTTGATAAAAATGAGTTTTCAGAACGCAATTTAGCACGATAGATATCTCGCAAGGTGAAATGAGAAAAAATAATGGGGAGAATATGCAATTATCCCTTTTCATTGCTCTAGACGTGCTGAGGCGTATTCTATGGGATGGGTAAGGCAGAAAGCACACGTCACACTTTTGTGTTTGGTACAACTACCAATTATTAGAATACTTTAGTCGCTGTTAGTCAATATTTTGCTAACAGACCTTTATGTGCATTAATGGAGGGATGTGCACAATAGGAGGAAGAAATAGGGGTATAAGATAGAGAGAAGAAGTAGGTGGAAGGACAGTAGACCACGTGCGAAATTCTAGTGCCTCTAGCTCAAGGATGATTAACCTTGATCATGCCGATATTGTGTGAGAGCGTGATATCGTAGCTATCTAGCCGGGCAGCGAGCTATAATTAATATAATGTAACAAAGATATTTTTTTTATTGCACGAGTTCAGTGGACAAGCAGACGGCCCAGACTCGATGGAAAGCGATTACCATCGCCTCTGGACATTTGCAACACCAAAGGTGATACAAATGCGCTGCTGCTCTCTTAAGGGCAACCTGGTCACTAATGCCGGAACACAAATTAAGGTTGTTATGGCGACATACTTTAGACCAGGGGTGGTAGCCATCCAGTCAGGTAAATGCCCGAAATTTACCTACAATAATAATTAAGTATTTTTACTGTTTTCTTACTGCTATAAGTCCACAGTAGACAAGGTGACCAAAAAAGTTGTTACCATCGCCTGTGGGTGGATATCTGTTACACTAGAGGTACTGCTAATATACTGCCGTACTCAAAGGAACACTGAAATCTGGCCACTAAACCCGTAACACGATTCAAGATTGTTATGGATGCATACTCTAGCCCAGGAGTAGTTTAGTACTCTTGAAACGGGCAAATGTTCTACCACTTGATGTAATCCTTTGCAGTAAAAAAAATAGTGACTAGCCAATATTTAAAACGAATTATATATTTAAAAATATGTGTGTGTAATTCACACGAACTACAAGTGAAACTTCAAAGAATATACAGGCGAACATAATTATATCTACAACGCTAAGTATACCAGTGTGAACTGCACGCACACATTTTCGCATTTCTATTCTATTATAGACGTATTTATTCTTAGGTATTTTAACCTTTATTTGTAATAATTCAATCTAAATTTCACTTTAAGTCACTAAAATAAAGGTCACAATTCAACACACTGCACGCGCGTGTGTCTTATATACGTAGATCTACGTATCTGAAGATCTACGTATATAAGAATATATGCCTAAGTATATATAGATAGAGCTAAAATTAATTTGAAATCTTTTAAGTTTTATTTAAAGTGAAAATTAAAACTAACGGGTAAATAGAAATTTGTTTTATTTCTAATTAAATAAGGTTGAACTTTATGTGTTTCTCTTTTTAGTGTCGCTTTTTCATTTCATCGAGTTTCAAGTCATACGGATGCCAAAGATGTTTCACTTCAAAAAAAATTACATGATTTTGGCATATGCGACTTACCTTAGTATATAACAATATAATGGGCGGAGCCCGGTCGGAAGATAAATCCTTAATCAGATCTCATTATGCCCATGGAGCCCCGGTATGATTATGGGGTGACTTAGCAACGTTAGCACGCTTTTTATGGGTGAATAATTGATAAAATTACCTTTTCATACCGAAATTGTTTTATGAATAAAATATTTTATGCTTACGAGTTGGCGAGATGAAGGTTTGATGTCTCGCCGTGTATCTGTGTATATATCTACAGTGTGGTAAGATCTGTACAAGGGTTAATATGTAAATTTATTTTAATTGCAAACATAGGAAGAATATGACTGGGTCTGACCATAGCCCAGTATTTTATTAGAATTCTCCTAAAACTACATGACTAGATCATTCTTCTCAGTTTTCGACGTTAGAATATTTAAAAATTAAAAACCTTTAATAATCAAATAATAAACCTAAGCTAATCGCGTTTCATACGATGAGGGAAAGTTCCGGTGGCCTACTTTTACCTTCTTCCAATCCCGTTCCCGTATAATAATATAATTTACCAAGATATGCCCGCGACTTAAAGTACCGCAATGTTTGAAAATGAATTTTAGCTATAGTTTTAATGAAAACTTTTTTTTGCACCCAAACAGCATCAAAACACTCCCCAAAAAATACCCGCGGAATTAAAAGCTTTTAACAACGAAAATTATTAATAAAAAAATGAAAAATAAACATTTCCTAATTTTTCCAACGGGATTCTATTCTAAAGCCTTTCAAGAATTGCTCCAAGAAAGGAAAAAATCTTAAATTTATAGTTTAACAATTATCACACTTGCAATGTTCATGTTCAAGCAAAAAATAACTTGAATAACTAAATGAAAAATTGTTATAAAAAAAATTTCAAGCAGATTATTATATATACATTCATATATATCATATATTATACATTCATCTATTGAATTAGTGCCTGAATTTTTTAAATTTTTTATTTTCATATTTAGTATGTCTAAATAATATTTATTAATTGAAGGGCCGATGTGAGTGTGGCTTGCGTAAGCCAGAGTACCCGTTTTCGGCCGTATTTTCATCCCTCTGGGAAAATTATAAATATTGATCTTATAGTTTCGGGAGTGAAGACTTTTTTTAGGAAATTTCCTCCTCTTTTCGAATCTTTTTTCAAATTTGAAAAATCTTTATTACTTTTTGAGATATTTGCAAAAATCTAAACCCCGCCTTTTTTTTAGTTAATTGTTAACTTTTACAATTTTTGCAAGCGGAACTTCATATTTTTTAAATCATCTAGATGCCATTCCGAATCGAATGAACCTCATTTATAATTTTCGGAGACTGCTGAAAAAAGTTGTTCCAAAAGGCACTTGTTGGCTAGTCTATAACAGGTGTTTAAATATATGCTAATTAATTTTCTCAAGATGTGCGTATGATATGCCCATAATTAAAGTGTATGAAATTGTTGAAAAGTGTGTAAACGACGTAAAAGCCACTGTACCCTTCGCTTAGATGAAAATGAAACAATGTGTTGTTTGCTATTCACTTGGGAGTTACAAACATATTTACGAATCGCGCTCAAAGGCTTTTAATATTATAGAGGCTATTCGAAACATGTTTGAATGTTACGCCCGCAAACGCTACAATGCTTTATTGGATTGAAAAGAATATTTGACAGAGTGGTAAATAAATCATAATGTAATTTTCCATCACTTTTTCTCCAAAAAGCAATTTTTGTAGTCATTCAATTATTGTAATATACAAATCTGCTCCATTTGCGATAATGCTAGTGTTAGTGTTTGTAGCCAGATGAATCATGCTTATAGCGTTAAAATAATAAGCCATTAATGATGTATATACATACGTTATATGTCAATGTTGAACGTAATTTGCCAGGTGGTAGGGTATTTGCCCGACTGGATGGCTACCACCCCTAGTCTAGAGTATGCCGCCATAACAACCCTGAGTTGTGTTCCGGCATTAGTAACTAGGTTCCAGTATTCCTTAAGAGAGCAGCAGCGCATTTGTAGCACCTTTGGTGTTGCAAATGTCCATAGGCGATGGTAACTGCTTTCCATTAAGTGGGCCGTCTGCCTTTTTGCTGAACTCCTGCAATAAAAAAAATAAGACGATAACCATTCCTATTACATGGGCCGTGAGCCTGTCTTCTGTACTTCAGCAATTTAAAAAAAACATACTCGAAGTTACCCGCGTTTACTATGGTCTGGATGTCTCGGAGCGAAATTAGAACTATCCGTTTTTATTATCCATAATACGAATATAACTATTCTCGCTTTGAAATACACGACGTGTGCATTTTCTATCGATTTATCGGTTGTTTACTTATTTCAGAAATATTCTTGCCACGGATTATCTGGAAGAGATTGCTTTTTAGCGAAAAGTCTTTTCAGATCTTTGTGCATAATCAGAACATGTATCACACACGTTTTCTATTTCGAAAAATATGAGCTTAATACATAAATGTCGACAGGTTCTTAATGCCAATTTGATTCTTTACTTTATATAATTATTTGAATACGTCAACCAATTATCAGAAAGCCCTCTCTGTTATTCCTTTTTCACAAATTCCATTCAACACGTTTACTCGCAAACATGTTATTATACAGTATGCTCGTAGTTTTCCTTGAAAGGGGAAAAGGGGCACAATACGGCCTACACTCATACTACTACATAATTGGGTCATAGTGAAAAGTCCTCCCATGGGCTAGCATAGAATCTCGTTTGTGAGCAAAACAGACTCGGAATGTTCATAATTTTAACAATAACCATTTTTTATCCGCATAGCAGCCCTTTTGCATGCATTTGGGATGAGAGATTACTGGGGTGTTCTGGGTTACTCATAAATTACTGATCTCACTTCAACAATGTCTAAACGGGTTGGCTTAGGGAAAATGAGCCCTTTTATGCACTGTTTTTCCTCAGTCATTATATAATGCTTCCAATTTTTTCGTAAAGGGAAACTAGCAGAAGAATTTCACAATTAAAAGTTATCATGGTCGCGGCGTGGTAGCTTAGGACATAATATATGTTGTTCGAAACCTTGACTTTTTTGACTTGTCTCTCTCTTTTCTTTCACCATATCCCAAATAATTAGGGTCGGTACAATATGTCTTTTCCTTCCACACTCCTCTAATCTGGCATATATCTTCTGTCACAACACAAATCATCATATCATGCTTCACATAATCCATCCATCTCTTTTTTGGTCCACATATATATTTGTACTTTCTTGACTTGTCCCTAGAAAGCGAAATGTAATAATTACGTTTTTATTTTCACACAACAGGCCAAAAGGCACCATGTTCATTTCGTCTTTTCTTTATTTTTTCATATGTTCGAACCAAATTAGTCCTAAATTAAAAAAAAAACTTACAAAGCCTTAATTTTTTGCTGATGTTTGTTAAACCAATATTTTGTTAATAATAAAACTTCAAGGCACAAGAGAGAACGACGCTGACTGTAGAATTTATGAGATTTGATTGAGATTTTAAATTCAAGACCTCTTGTCTTGAATTTAAAATCTTGTGCTTCCCAACCTAACATAATTCGACGCTAGATGTCGCTAGCAGTCTAAATGTAGGCGGCAAGTGTGAGAATTTTGTCTAGACAGATCGATTGTCGGTACGCGCGGGGTACGCGGAGTGAGAGGGGCGGGTGCGAGCCCAAGCTGCCGTACACTCGCATGGGAGCCGGAGGATACGCCGCGCCGCATGAAATTTACTCCTTAAAATCAGTCCACATTTGTACATTATTGTATTCTATTTGAGTTATATAATGGTTCACACTACGTGTGCTGTGAGAGACTGCAAGTCGTCGTCTCGGTTAAATAAAAACTTGAGATTCCATCAATTTCCGCACACAGAAGATAGGTAAGTCAAACTATGTTATTTTGTTAAAGAGATAAATTGCTAGAGATTGTCTTATTCTGGGCCAATGAAAGCTGATGAACGTTCGCCAGAAATGGAATAATACAAAATGAATTGATACATACAAAGGATAGTTAATCTTTCAGCGAAGCGTCCACATTGAGCGAATGAATCCCAATGTGGACACGGAATAATAACCATACAAAACGACCGACATCTATGAAGCGACATAAAATTAAAAACAATACGTGTACACTGTACATACATTTAAAATACATTGGTTTTTTAATTTTAACTATTATGTCCATGTAGTTCAGAAATCTAAACCCTTGTTTACCTTATGCCCCTTACCACGGCAGCTGGTAGGAAGCAGTAAATTGGCAAGGAAAGTGGGCAGCACGAGTATATATAAAAAAACAACTTGACATAGGTACTCGTACTGACCACTTTCCTTGCTACTCTTCATACTCGCTGCCGTGGAAGTGAGTGTGGTATAATATAAAAGTAGAAAAAAATAGGTGTGGGACGTGAATTTGGTAATAAGCATATTGTTTTCAAGCTTATCAAGGAATTATATATTTAGGGCCATATACGCACTGGGAATATGTTTGTGCGATATTTTTTCCCAAAGTAACACATAGAAAATATTTATAAATATAGAGAAGCATGTTGTTAATTCCACATCATCATTAACCACAGTGTTAATTGAGCACCGAATTGAAATTCAGACGTGAGATTTTATCCGCGAAATCTGTTTTAACCTAATTCTGTAGCTTGCTGTATATTTGAAGTGCAGATCTTGGCTATCGTAGTAGTGAGCGGTTACCCTTAGAAGCTTACGCTACCATTAAACAAGATAGTATATCTTTGCAAGACTTCATCAAAAGGTAAAACGAAATATTGTTTGGATACTAAAATTTGATTTAAACATTTCAGATGCAAACGGTGGATTGAAGCATGCCGAAGACGTGATTTAGTAGGAAAAACTTGTAATAATCTGAAGTATACATACATTTGCAATTTGCATTTCGAAAAGCATATGTACGGGAAAAAAACATTGAAGAAAATAGCTGTTCCAACATTACTTTTGCCTAGTAAAAATACACGTTCAATCCATACACAAACAGACTTAAATATGAATATATTAAATAAAATTATCCCGGATTTGACTAAAGTCTCAAAAGCCATGGAATCAAGAAACTGTATTGATAAAAGTTCTCAGACAAATCCTAAGTTTACTAGTTGTACTCCCCGGAAAAGGAAACTCGATATTAAATTTGTAGCAAGCAAGAAGTTAAAATTAGGTGACGCGAATTAATAATTTTGAAGATTATACGAAAAAATAATTGTTGAATGGCTGTGATTACTACATACGAGCACGCTACAAAATCACTCACTCAAATGGTTTGGTACGTGTCTGATTATCACTTGGAGCAATTTTTTAATCTGCTTAAAATGGACGATAGCTGTATTGTTGAAATGTTATTATTTTGTTAAATTCTACGTAGGTAAAGGTAATATTTTACAGAAATATAAAACATTAAAAAAAAATACCTGGAGTCCATTGTTTAGGATTTATATAAAAATGTTTTGTAAAGACAATAAATATATAAATTTAAACAAGCAGAAAATTAGTATAAATATGGCTAAATTGATTTTGTTTCTTTAGTTTTATTTTCCACCTACCTCATCTATGTTATTTGACGTTGAATTTTAATTGAAATCATACTGATGGTTCTAGAGCACTGTAGTTAAAACTCAAGCTCGGTCGTTATAGAAATCAATTCGTACAAATTCTGTTACTTAATGGAAAAATTGGCAGCCTTTAATTATTAAGTTGCCTTATCGATAAGGAAATTATTAATAAAATGAAAGCAATAATTATTATTTTCAGTTTATGATTTATTTAAGTTTCAAAAAGGTGTTTTAGATCATAAGAAGTTGATCGAAAATGTTGAGTTTAATTTCAAAACGAGAAGGACCGGTGGCGTCAACTGTGATTGAAGTGCGTGTTACGATAATTTACTGGGCCATAGTCATTGTAAGATCTGATATTAGCACCCCCAAGCACTGGCTCGGCAATGCCCCCGAAATAGCTGTTACTCGTCGACTCTCGTCTGCGTCTGAGGCCTTACTCTCAAATGCCTTTCGTCGTTCGTGCTCGTCCGATCAGACCGGAACAGTTGTTGAAATTTTAGATAGCAGAAAGACAGAACAGACTTATTTAAAATTGTAGTAATCTATTATAAAATTCAAAAGCCGTGTATGTACATTGGAATTATTAAAAAAAACAACTGGAATACACTAAATAACTGACGAAGACAACGATGCTTTTTTTAGAGTTCTTGTGTTTGTCTGCTGATCAGTAATTCGGTTTGTCTATTTGTTCGGGAATTATGTAAAAACTACTGGGATGATTTCATCAATCAGATCAACAGCAAATTTTTAGATTGAAAATCTCCGGTACGTTTTATCTCGAAAATCCCGCGGGAATTTTCCCGGGAGCACTTTGTAGTTATCCGAGTGCGTAAAAATTTGCGATATTCCGACACAGTCTTGGCTTTTTAGTGAAAACTGTTTCGGAATATGCTAATTTTTATAGCGATAGCTACGCTACTTTGTGTCCCGGGAATCCCATGTAAATTTCAAGTCAAGCATGGACAAAGTCCCGGGTATATCCTAGTAGTCTATACAACACTTAATTAATGGAACTTACAATGGGAAATGCACACTTAAATATGAAATCAAGCAAAAGTTTCAAATGAAAACAGGCGACAAAAGAAGGTTGAGAGTAAGCCGTCTGGTCATATATAATACACTATACGTAAAAAAAGGGTCGGGTCGTACTGATGTACGCATTGCTCATGAGTACACGAGGCAGTATATCCACATAAACTACAGTCACTACTTAGTATTCTTTTTCCAAGCTTATTTATCATAATGTAATTAACAGAATAAAACACTGTTTCTGATCATGAGTCTCCAGTTGATTCGATAAATAATGATAAAAATATATAGATACTATAATGTAGTTGACCCGGCGAACTTCGTATCGTCTATTTTCTGAATTCCTAAAAGACTTTGTTCCATGACACAAAAATAAAATCACCAAAATCGGTCTAGGTGATCAGGAGGATTCTAGAACCCGAACTCAGCGCCACCTACCGGTTGCAATTGTGGTTGTAAAACATCCCGGGACCCACTCAAACCCACACACAAAATTTCATCAAAATCGGATAGTTTACGATCCTATAGAGGACATACACACAAACATTCATTTTTATACATCAAGATTTAATAAGAAAACATTAATTATTAATAATTTTTGTTTTACTTCAGGGGTCATTTGTAATATTTCGTACCAGGAACCCACGCCAAGTGGCTCTTCAAATAGACACAAAAATACTTGTCATTTACGTATATGCAATGCCAGGGCGTTGGTAATCAGAGATCAGTACACGTATTAGATTTTATAGACGATCCCTCCAAGCATGAAACTTCCACACGGTCACGTGTTTCTAAAATCGTTTCCCATGTCTTTTATACAAAATCCCAGTCCCAGCAAGAATAGAATACATAAAATTATTGATATCTGTATATTTTATAGCAATATAAATGGTTATTAAATAACGAATTTAAACACCACAATAAAACCAAAGTCATTAAACACATACAACCTTCTTTGTAAAAATGTGAGATTCAAACTGACAAGGAAGTAAATGAATCTATAGTGCTGTAATAATGCAGGAACTCGACGTAACATTTCCTACAAAATAATTCTTCCCACGAAATGTAATGTCAATTGTTGTAGGTTTTGTAAATTACCTTTTGTAGTGATGTTAAAAAAGTTAGCCTTATACTACCTAAAGCGCTTGTGGGATCAATTTTAACGTAACTAATATATTATATATATTGCAAGCAATATACGATTTGTTTTTCACTTATTTATAAAAGCTTCTGCTCGTGACTTCGTCCCCACGGAATTTGGGCTTTTGGACTTTGGGCTAACGCTAACTTCTGTCACACATGATTTTTGCGAAACTTTTCCGCAGCGCACACAGCGGAAGAAAAAAAAAACACGATTTTGAAACATTCTTCATTGGTGCTCCGCTCCTTTTGGTTTTAGCGTGATGGTGTATATCATGTTGCCTTCGTCGATAAACGGGCTATCTAACAATGAAAGAATTTTTCAAATTAGATCAGTAGTTCTTAAAATTAGCGCGTTCAAGCAAACAAACAAACAAACTCTTCAGCTTTATATATTAGTATAAGATTAACATTTAGACTCACTTTAAACAAAATAAAAACTAAAATATACCTATATCAATAATGTGTACAGCCTAATTTACAAGAAAAAAAAATTGCTCCAAATCAGCGTCAGTTGGAAACGTTCCTTAAACGCCTAGAGTTTCATATGTGGTAATGTGGCTAACCACATTAACACTTAACACTTGATGGAAAGCGTCTACCATCGCCTATGAACATTTGCAACACTAAAGGTGCTAAAAATGCACTGCTGCTTTCTTAGGGAAGGGAACTTGGTCACTAATGCCGGAACACAACTCAAAGTTGTTATAGTGGCATACTCTAAACCAGGGGTGGTAGCCATCCAGTCGGGCAAATACCCTATCACCTGGCTCACCTCTTACGACAGGCCGCCCGGCCGCAAGAAATTGTATTCGTTCTCCGTTGGATTTTAAGTAGGATATTTATCTAACTCTTCTTTACCGTCTGGTTGTCAATTTCTTTGTAACAGAAAGAAACTAATGTTTAATGTCAGTAGGTAATATTCAAACATCAGAGCTACGTAATATTAAATTATTACGCAAGTAGACTAATAACCACAAGTAGTCAAAATAGTAATAACTCATAACAATAATCAAGATTTAAACCAATTAAAACTCGATTACAAATAAACACGTAATTACACATTTTCAACATTCTTTCATTAACTAAACAGTGGTACGTTGATGATTAAAATTATTTATTTATCAAAACGAGTCGAACTTTTTAATTACCCAAAAGCATCCCTAGTAACAAGCAATTAACAAAGTTACCTCGCTACCGAATTACACAATCGGTTTTGGTACCCGCGAAATTCTTAATTTGTTTCTTCTAACAAACTTTTATATTGCCACCATGTCTAAATAAGTTATAAGGTACTAATCATATTATTAATCAAAAGTATTTCATGTTTTGCTGATGAAAATAGAAACTCCAAGTAACGAGTTTGACGGCCTCTGTGGTTGTGCTCAGCCTCGCTGCAACGCAGAGGCTTCGGGTTTGATTCCTGGTATGTTAAATTATGGAAACCAATTTTCTCCCTTATTCACTATGATTGCTTGTGCTTGGGATCGGTCTCAGAGTAGTCCGTTGCTTCATACCTATAACACAAGTGTAACTCACTCAATTTGGGGATATACAATATGTGTACTTGCCTGCCGATTATTTAAAATTAAATGTACTTTTTAAAAATTAACGCTTATACAAATTATTGATCTGCTGTCAAAGTTACGTGGGATATATACAAATAACACTTTTAGATACCAACTAGTATGATTAATAATTCCAGTATTTACATTCATTATAAATGTAAGTAAAAAGATTGAATGAAATATAAGTATACGCGAAAATTGACAATAAACTTCCTGTTTCTCCTTAAAACTTCAAGTTTCTGCGAAAAATGAATTGTCGTCAGCCATGCCTTGTTCACCGCCGGACTTACACCTTCCTAAATTTGTGCCACCTATCCCGGTCCTCCGTTGTTCTAATCCAGCCCAGGAGGACGCGGTCTCTACTCCAGGACTCGTTTGATTCAACGGCCATCAGTCCAGCGACAAATATGGCCGGCCGACTTCCACTTCAACTTGTTAGTTTTGCGAGTCATGTTGCTAACCTTGGTTCTCTTTCAGATATCCTTATTTTTAATTTTATCCCTAAGAGATTATTGCCAACATAATGTTAGTGCAGGATTTATATATCGAAACCCATAGAACTAAGAGAACTGTTTTATTTGAATTCAGAACGAAGACTATCCGATATACAGCGGGTTTTCAGTATTTATACAGTGTTGTAATACAATATTACCTTCATTATTTTAAAATATAAATACCTCTACAATATATTATGATGAGTTACTACACAAATTATCAGATGTTTATACAGCAAATAGTAAATTGGTAAAATATACGTCGTTACTATGTACGAAAATGTAAGTGAGTCTCAGCTAGCAAGTCCACGTATAAACCGTAATATTATTATGATATATTTTCTTGTAAGCAAGCTTATGTAAATTTCCATGAATAGAAATATGTTGGAATCTTGTTTAGGCCCGGACATACGACGTTGTCCGGTCCCATCCGACATTATGTTTGGTATTCCAAGCTGTCCGGCCTCCGTCTAATCAGGAGGTCGGCTGAAATGTTTTCCGTTCACTTCCACACTCCATATTCACGGAAATTAGGGCCGAGAACTTGTTCAAAAGGAAATATTGCTTTATACAACGACTGGATTCAATGGTGCATACATTTATCACGTTCGAATTTAATACTGAAATTTATTAGAACATTATACTTGAATATTTTGTATATATGTTATCCGAGCAGGAACAGAGAAAGAATACTAATTCCTGCCAGACGGCCTATCGTAAGAGGCGAGAAAATAACCCATAGCTAGGTGGTAGGGCGTTTGCCCGCCTGTATAACTACCACCCCTGGTGTAGAGTATGCCGCCATAACAACCTTGAGTTGTGTTCCAGCATTAGTGGCCAGGTTCCAGTCCTATCTACGATCCGGCAGCACATTAATAGAAGCTTTACTTTAGTGCTGCAAATGTAGGCGATCATAGGCGACGGAAACAATTTTCCATCACAGTTGGCGCCGGCAGATTTGGAGCCAATTTGTCATTTCTTACAGTAATTTAAAAAAAAATATTTATACACCTAAATGTTCCTGATAAATCACCTTAAGTCACATGCCACATAAAAAAATCTTAAATTATTTTATTTCTGTTACTTATTCAACCCTTATTCAAGCATCAATTTTATTTTTCATTCTTACATAATCTGAAATGCTCGTTGGGCTACGGCAAAAATAAACACATCGACCATCTAGTTCAAAAACTACAAATTACGGAAAAACGGAGGACTAATAAGACAGTAATGCACAAATTAAAAAGTTAAAATTCCGTTGTATTTTTTTTATCTGATACACACAACTGTAATATCTAGATAGAGAAGACTATATTTAGTCTATTGTATAAAGCACGTAGTACACATTTTCCTGCCAAATTTCGTCTTTAAATCTATCAGTTTTGGGAAAATATCTTTACCTACATACATAGACCGAGAGACATACGGGCAGGACTATTTTATAAAACTCCCCTGTTTGCTTACAAGACTACGAAACCCTAAAATAAAACAGAAATTTTGAAATGCTCATGATTCAAACATCCTTGTACAATCTCTGAAATGAGGATACAACAGTTTGTAACAGCAGCCTTATGACGTCACAATACAACAACCCACACGTCATCGAGAAGGTATGTGCGTAGGGGAAAGCATGAAATTCCTCAACTCGTATTCATGTACTATGATACCAAAATTTAAAGATACACAATTTTTATTACACGTCCAAACTATAATTATGTAATAACGGTATAATTATTCAGATATAATAAAAGTTATAAGTCAGCGAAAGTGAAATTTGTTTTCCAAATGAAACTTCTTAAATTACTTGTAATTTAAGGTACGTGAGATGTTATCAAAATAATTACATAGACTATCAAGTCTCTAGTTATAGTAGCTAGTAGTCTGCACAAGAGTAGTAAGATATAGGAACCAGCCATTAAATGACACGGGTTCGAATCCCGGTGGAAAGGGCACCACTACTTGAAAAATGATAACATTATATTAAAATTAATTTTTAAGGTGCAGCAACCAGTTTTTTAATATTTGCGTCAGTGTTTTGTATTTTACTATCGTTTTTTCTCAGATTCTACTAGGTCTATGTAGATGAATTGAAATGGAAAGAGTATTTGTCGTAATACAATTATGTAGTGATACTGAAAGAAATATAAATTAGGGGTGGGTGATAATATTTGTATTAGAGGAATATAGAAGTATAATAAGTCATATTTTAGAAAATCTTACTTAATAACATTCCTTCTTAAATTTTTATGATTTCGTGGCCATTTTGGTAGAGACGAAATTATTATAAAATCGTATTTGCCGTCCATCCGTCTATCTTTTTTTTGTCATAGTCCTTTTTCTCAGACCCTACTGTATTTGGTCTTCATAGATGAAAGACAGAAAAAATTACTACAACTTGAGATAGTGAAATGGTGAACACATAAAACTTAGATGAGATTATTTTTATTAAAATAAATAGATAGACGATATATCAGTCCCTATGAATATTATGTTTCCCTTCTCTAAGTTTTATACTAAAAATGGAAAACTCCGATAAAAATTCTAAAATACTTGAAAAATTGGTTTGAATAATATCCAATTGAGATATGGGGTACATTCAATTATTGTTTTTTTATGGTTCTGTAGCCAAATAAAAAACAAGGAACGTATGTCACCTGTTTGGATTCTTTCTTTGAGCGCGAACTACCGAGGACTTACTCAATTTACTTTACTTGAATTAATAAATTGCAAGTTATGCGCTAGAATAGATAAAATATTAAATAGATATAATGTGTATGCACTTTTAATTAAGGGTACCAAAATTTCGAGCTGGTGGATTGTAAGAATTTTGTGTAAAACGATACGTTCTTACCGGCGACCTATTTATTTCACTGTGCAACTTTTTACTTAGATTATGCTTTCAGTAACTTTTATAATTTTTATGAATGATCACATACATTGGTACCCCATACAGTTCAATTAGTTTAATATCTTATGCATAATTTTCGAAGAGTTTGATGACACCTAACTACAAGAACAATGCAGTTTATACAGGCTTACAAAACTATAATTACGACTTCACTCTTTCGAAATTACTGACACCTGTATTTTAAACAAGATTTTTTGCGTACATTTTCAAAATTAATTATTTAATTATATCTCAAATCACGTCGTCACCGTCCTTAGTAATGGTGCACACACTCGCAGGCTGTGTTACCATGGAGCGCGTCACTGTGTGTGTGAGCTCGCGGTCTGAATAGTTGCGCACGCGTTTGTCGCGGCGTCTCGAAGAAAGCCTTCGTACTTCGTGATCAGTGCTGACTTGGCGGCCGTCCAGACCGCACCGGCCTGCCGACAATGTGGCAGACTTTGTGACTCAAGTGTTGTGAATTGTGTGCAAGCACAGTGCCCGTGCGTTAACCCAACCCCTGATAGTGCCAAACCGGATTTTTTTTAAAGTTGGAACGCCCCGCGGCGTGCAAAAGGTGGGTTCTGTATTCTTATGTATGTTTGTATTATCTAGTATCAGTGCTGCGTTCAGTCAAGTGTTAATTTAAGGTAATGTGAAAGTTGTGACGATCAATCGCCGAGTTCGAGGAGTCAGCAGCGTTGACACACTTTTGGTTCAGGTGTGGTGCCTGCCAGGTGGGCGCGCCCGCTCTGTGTCAGTAATACGTGTCCGACCAAAATTCCGATCTCGAGAGACCGCTTTCGGTTGGGCAACTTTCTTCTGGGCACCGATATTTTAACCACAATGCTGTATGCATCTTAAAGATTACTACTCTTACATAGTGTCAATGATTTCCTCGAAATTACGGCAGAATTGACGCTAAACGATTCGAATTATGGCATCAAACGGAAGACATCAACGCGCAGAGGCAACGATACGCACACGTTACTGTTGTTAAGATAACTGTATATACTAATTCATTATTTATGAACCATTTTTCATTTGTTGAAACGTATATAAATGCACAGATTTTTTTCTTAAATTACATTTGATATTAAATTTAATCACAATATTAATTATAAAAACGGAATATTCGCGCCTGTAGAGATCTTATTGTTTCAAGGAGCTTTGAACCTTTACGGTAATTTCAACCCCATCGTATTTGATATACCTTTCATTAATTACAACTAATGTGGCTGTGACAAAATTTGTGATAAGTTTCCCGTGGACAAGAAGCTCGTCACAAACTATCTATCAACTAAATATCGTTTATTCAGAATACTTTAAAAATACATTAGACTCCAAAATTCTATAATAATTCTTACGACATCAGCGCCGACTAAAAGATGTATCCACCCATTTATATGCAATGAATTAGCATTAATGATATACAACCTTAACCTTTTAACCTTCACTATTTTTAGACACCGTTTGCTAAAGCATTCGAATGTTAAATTTAATCAAATTTTATTTACCGCAAAGGAATCAGGAATTGTGATATTACACTGTAAACAAGGCAAGGCAAACGGGGACAACGAGTATACCAACTGACGTTGAACCGGTCTGCCTCCCCCCTTCCTCAATTTGCCCCCTCCCCATCCCGCATGTCCCCCTACAACATGCGTTTAGTCGAGCTACCGATGTGGCTGAGTGCATTCTTAGCCAGTTACATCGGATCTGCATTTTAATGGACTAATTCCCCTACAGTTCACCATCGTTTGATTTTGCAGATAAATTCACTACCCAATTATAATTATCATTCTGTTACTTTGCTAATTGAAATCAAAGATTTTAGTTCAATTATATCAATAATAATATACTAAAATGTATACATTTTAGTTTCTTTATACTTTTTTTTTATTACATAGAGTAGAATATTCTTTATTACACACAAGAAAGTAGCATCAGTATTAACAATATTTTATACAGTGCATTCGGGGGCTATCTATACTACTAATATTTTAAAGAGGTAAAGTTTGTGACGTTGTAGGGGGTAATTTCTGGACCTACTAAACCGATTTTGAAAATTCTTTCACCAGTGGAAAGCTACATTATTCTTGAGTGACATAGGGTATATAGTTGATTGTGATTAATATTTTTTTTCTGATGCCCAGCGGAGTGGGCACGGGTTAGCTAGTGTTTAATAATTGTATAACAATAATAATGTAATTTTATTAATAGTATCCTATTAAAAATTCTTATGTTCTCTAGACCTTTTTTAGTTAATAATGACAAAAATATCATTAATTGATGAAAAGAAAACTGAGTCTCACTGATCCTTTTAACAATCTACCTGATGTATAGGATGTATAAACAGAATGTTTTGTGTTAAATCCATATAAAAGTCGTCCAAATAATCACAACAATAATATAATTCAGCGATTAGAGGTAAATTTCCCGAAAATATTATCGTATAGTTACGAATATATAGGATGTTTACAACAGTGTCAATTAAATGCTTAAACTAATTAGAAAACTTTAATTTAAATGTCATATTAAAAATCCATTTGGTATTGTAATTTCTATCTGTATTCGTAACACACACACAGAGAACTGTTTTTAGACGAAACGAGTTTCGTTTTTATTTGTATAATTGGTATATTTGTTTCTTAGCCTGATTCTATTTATAAGCATTGTACTATGAACAAAAAATTAAGGAAAAAGCGCCGAAGCCGAAGAAACAAAATATTTTGTTAACTTCGGTTTTATATATAAATAATATTTTTATCATTCTACGTAATTTAGCATGCGTGTAAATGTTACTTGGGTATAGAATAGATAACACTTTATTGTACACCAGAACAAAAATTAACTTACTTAAGGGCCGCTTGCATAACGATCGCCTTTAAATAAAATTAGTTAATCATAATTAACTGCCTAAATATGTTTTACACAAAACGTATTGACAGTTCTTTAAACATATTTACTGGCAAATTTTGTTCGTTTTACAAGACGCTTATTGTATTTAAGAGCGTTAAATACCTTTTGTGTTTCTTAAATAAATTTAAGCAACCTTATGCAAGCGGCCCTAAAACTTAATAATACACAAAATGCGGTCTTATCGCTAAAATGCAATCTCTTCCTCTTGGGTATTTTCATTAATAACAAATGTTATAATTATATTACAAAGCATCTAGGTTATGTCGGTACCTAGATTAACAGACGTTTCGTGTAAAATCTATACTATAATAAATCTGTGAATGGTTCGAGTTTCTACAATGGGTTTAAAAATGTGAAAAAATCAGGGGGGCTAATTCGGACTAGCAGATTCCGAAATTATTTTTTTTAATTATTGTCTATCTGTCTGTTAGATCATCACATGAGAACTACTGAACGGATTTAAATGAAACTCGACATAGAGCTATCTTATATCCCGGGGCTTAACTTAGGGTACTTTTTATTCCGATAAATAACGTTGTTTCTGTGGGATAGAGCTAAATAGCGTAAAAGATGGCGCTGCGATCGCATCTTTTGGAAACTACTAAACGTATATGATTGAAACTCGACATAGTGCTGGCTTGTAAGCCGAATTAACAATTAAAATACATTTTATCCCAACAAACGACATCGTTTCTTTAAAATAGACGGAATAGCAAAATTGATAGCGCTACAATTGTGATGTAGACAAACATCGTTGTAATTCAATAACAAATACGTTGTCAGGTTGCCCACATGCGGTGCCCACACCCTGGTTTTTTTATATATTATAGGTACTCTAGCTAGAACAATGCTATATATAGGCCTACTTTATTTCATTCAGGGTGACAAAATAATGCACAAGGGCCTTGGTGTTGTCAGACCAATTATCTAATATTTTGGAAGAAAAATCTATTTTTTTTAAGGACTTAGAACACAAATACGCTCGCGCGCTGCTAAATAGATGAGCGCGATGTTTTGTCTAATTTAATAGACGTTTTTGATGATACTGGCATGTAGCTACATGTATGTGTTGGAATCGAGCACTAGGGGCACAGCGGGCACTTATAAAGAGCAAACCGAAAAAATAAAGGTCCTGCCTGGTCTGGCTCTTCTTGTGCCCCCCAGACTCTACGCCCTGTGGCAGTATTTACAGCACAGGTACATCAAATCAGGTTGGCTTCGACTTTTCTTTATATTTTCCTGCGCAGTTGTCTACTCTATATTGACTTAATTTCGTTATTAGTCTGTGGTTTCTTTATATTTGTAATGAATTGAACAAGAAATTAAAGTATTGAAGAATTGAAGTTTTAAGCTACTACCTGGGGTTTTTCATGGGAAAGCTCTAGTCTTAAAATATATTACAATAAATAAGTCACAGTCATCTGTTGGAATTAATTAGAAAATCCTAGTTCAAAAGGCATATTAATATTCCATTCCGTTTCGCCATAGACCTAAATTAGGTCGGTGCTGGCAATCGGATGTTCAACGCACACTGTTGAATAAATCATTTTGTGAGTGAGAGAAATTCGTATGATCCGACCTTTGAATATATATCCTGTTTTGTGATAACATGGAAATTGTTATTCGAACGATGAATAGAAAATACTTGAGATAGGTACACATTTGTTTAGACAAACAAAGACATTACCTAAACTATTGCTTTATCATAAAAATAATTTGTCTAGTAAAATGCTATACAATATTTCTAACACAAACAAAATTAAGTTTTTCTTAGCGTAAGAGGCATTCCGGAAAGCTAAAGTTTCAAAACTTAACTGTTTCAAAAGGAAATAATCTTTGTCTATTTAAAAAATAAATATAAATGTATTTTGAGAATATTTTTCTAATATAATAACATTGTTTACAATAATTTCTCTTTTTATATTTAATAAAACAAAAAAATGGTGACTACGACGAAATGCACCTAAAAATAAGATTAAGAAAAATTTAAAAATAAATATGTCTATATTAGACAAACTTAATTTACAATCTGGTAATAATTAATGATAGCATATTGGAGAACTATTATTTTGAGTTGTATACATTTAAATAATTAATTATAGCGTTACATGTGCCTTCAAAACGAAAGAACAATTAACAAAAACCACACCGACTTTAAAACATAAAAGTGACTAAATTTTGCAAAATTCTTGTTGTTTTTTTATGTTTTACTTGGCACCGACTTCAAGATCTTGTAAAAATAAGGCAGTTAAATATTTATTTTTTGCTTTTAATTTTGTTTTTGCTAAAAAAAATACTTTTTAGTTGCGTTGCACTTAATAGCTTTAGAAATAATATTTAGCGCTTGTAGAAATCGTACTACAGGCACGCCTATACAAGGTTACTATTTCACTCTTCGGTGTTGACGCTCGTCGACAAGTGTTTTCTCGAGCTCCTTGTGATCCACTCGTCAAATCTTGACTTGGTAATCATGGGTACACATCGGGTGTATAGACTTAAGAGTAAAGAAAATATTTGAAAATCGGTTTAGATAATATTTTCTTAAGTTTTCGCGACTTGTATACATAATAAAACTACTTTTTAACGGTTTTAAGCGCGGTAATTTATTTGATTTTGGATAATCCGACGTTTCGGCCGCTTTTCAGTGGCCGTGGCGCTTAAAACCGTTAAAACGTAGTTTTATTAAATCGGTTTAGAATTGACGGAGATGTCGTGTTACGAAGAACTCTGTTATCAATCTTTTACGTTTCTCTTATCCCTTGGAACTCACTCATTAGATCCTGACATGGTAACAATGGGACCAATTCGGAAGTATAATCTATAGATTAAAAAAAAATGGAAATAGGTTCACAATTCACGGAGAAATCGAATAACGAACACATAAAAAAGCAACATACAGACGAATTGAGAACCATTATAGTTATCCATTTAACCTTTTTGAAGTTAGTAAAAATTTCAATAAACAAAGGCTATAAAAAATAAAAACAAAAGACATTATCTTAGTTTAGCAATCTTCTTCCGAATAGGAAGTCTGCTGTAATGTCTATACACACGAATATTTTAACCTTCACGATATTTAAATAAATATACCATCCTATAAATTCATAGAATATGGGGATGTGCCCGCGACATCGTCCACGCTTAACTTGAAATTCCCGCGGGATTCCCAGTTCACAAAGTACCACAGTATTGAAAAAAAGATGTAAGCTGTCGTTTCAGTAAAAACTGTGTCGGAATAAGTTAATTTTTTGCACCCGAATAACTACAAGGTGCTCGCGGAAGAATTCCCAAGGGAGTCCAGGTATAAAAAAAATATCACACATTTTATTAAATAAAACTTGCTATTGATCAGTGAAAAAAATCCCATTGGAATTAGATTTTTTTAAATCTGCCTATTTTAAATAATTTACAGAAAAAACCCCGCGGTATTCCCGGGATAAAAGTAGCGCAAATATTTAAGTCTAAGAATTTGCGGTCGACCAACGAAAATCGCATCGAAATCAGCCCAGTAGTTTCTACGTAAATTCCAAACAAAGAAACAAGAAAAAGATTTATCGTTTCTTAAGTTTCTTCTCTCTTTAAAAAAAATAAGCATCGTGTTCTCCGTCGTTTGTATAGTCTCCCCCAGTTGTTTATTTTAAATAATTGCAACGTACAGACACGGGATTTTTAGAACTCTATAATACACATTTCCCAAACGTCGACCGTAATTAAATAAATTAAGGACGTTTTATACATAAAACCAAATAACTTAAAATGACAACCGGCCAAAAGGTCAAACGGATATTATTGACCTACTGGCTTCTCTTAATTAAGGATCCACATAAAATATTCTACTCAAAATGAGAGAGAGTATTTGTGTAAACAAATTAATGTATATATCCACGTATTCATACAAGTTTACAAAGTTTTGACTGTTGAGGCTCTCAAATTAAATTACAATTACTTTGCGTTAAATTGCAAAAAGTATTCAGTGATTTTCTTTCAGTACATAACTCGTTATCGTTATTTTGTCAATTACCATTCATTCTTATTTTTTTGACATGTGTAGTTATTGTTAAGATTTATCTTCCCATTATCTAGTCCAATTTGCACAATTTGTGTCCTTACTATTTATTGTTTATTATTAGGTCATTGGCTCTCATATTATTTTGGATTATTTTACATCGACAAAGAGGTACCTCAAAGAAATGTACCTACATAAAAACTTATAAAAAATGATATGAATCAGCATAACTAACTACATTATAGACCTATTAGGATTTAACTTTATTAATACTACCTAGTATAAGACGCGCGCAGAAGGTATGCCGATTACTATTTACTATTATTGTACTTATGTAAAGTAAAAACAATATTAAATTTAAATAATAAATTTATTGCAACAACTATTTATTTAACCTTTTTTGTCAACTCTGCTGACCATCGACGTGTGGCATCATGAGGGTATCGGCAAACCTTCTGCACACGTGTAGTAGTCAATGTTTTGACCATACAGATACATATTATATTCAAACTTATACTTTACAAATTATATACTATTTCTGCTTGTAATCCCAAAATTATAATGCTTGTTCTTTCCAATAAAATGACAAGTAATATTAAAAACCTTTTTATAAGAAATTGAAGTCATAATAGTATTGTTACGAGCTACACAGGACTCGAATTAAAATGACGTTGGAATTAATATAGAGTTTATTAGAAGTGCACAAACACGTATAAAACAGGTACAAATATAACACTGTATAAACTGCATGATTCAATAACACGCGCAAAGTCCGTCACTATATCGAATCACTAACCGAAAGTACTACACACGTCTTGCTAGGATCTTAATCGTCGCTTGACTGACCCTGTTCGGGCATTATTTTATACTAAACTGTATAATAGAACAAAGGACCGCGTTCACTGAGTTAATCCGCACACATGGCAAGCATCGACACAGTGCAATAACAACAAAGATTAGTTCGACACTAATGACGGCCATAAAACAATTTCAATAATAATAGCATGTTATTCTCAATTACAAAGTAAACAAAAGAATTCATAAATCAAAGAAGGAAATAAGCTGCGTTTTACGACAGGCAGGTGTGCGCTTTTCTTTGTCGGTATGTACAGTATGTATGAGACTAGAAGATAAAATGTTATCAAATCTACATATGTCATAAGCTAGTAGGTTACATTCCACTCATACCAGTATAATTGCATTACCCGTTTGCCAACAGGTGAAAGCGTTCCCAAATATTTCACTGAATTTTCACTACTTTTATGACTGTCGACCCACCCGCATGTAAAGTGAAATCCACTTTACACTTAAAACCCACGAAACATCTATAAGCATTACATAAATCACTTAACAAATTACACATTATTCGATTTCTGACATCTGAGTATATCATCTTAGTATCTTATATATGTTATCTAAGCATGTCGCCATAGCGACCTTGAGTTGTGTTCCAGCATTAGTGACCATGTTCCAGTCTCCCTTAAGAGAGCAGCAGCGCATTTGTAGCACCTTTGGTGTTGCAAATGTCCATAGGCGATGGTAACCGCTTTCCATCAAGTGGGCCGGCTGCCTGTCTGCTGAACTCCTGCAATAAAAAATAAAAAATCTTTTTGATCTTTTAATGTTAATTGTAGTCACCACTTCAATTTTTAAACTCGTCTGGAAAACTGGCAAGTGTAGTTATTTGTTCAAAACACTACAATAATTATCTTTGATTACCTTAATTATTTTGATTACAATGAAATATAATAGAACCTTTTTTTAATTATTAAGTTACAATTGTTTTTTATGTCAATATTTATTGCTTGTTTTACTGCCTAGTTGAGACGAAAGCAGGATATTATTGTATTGTTACAATTATAAAGATAATTGCTAAGATTTTAAGTAAAAAATTACATTGTTATAGCTATGGTAATTATGTCGCAGAATGTTCTGATATTAATTATTCAATCACCAAATAATTTCTATTTAACTGAATCTTCACACATTTCAAGCTTAAAAAGTCCTGTTAGTGTGTTTCTTTAACCTAAATCAAGATAACAACTTAATTTAATATTCAAGTTATATTATATAACAAACGTAACAAATGCTTTCGGTCATCATCATTAGCCAATCGCAATCCATTGCTGGGCGTAGTGTAAGCTGCCTAAAGGTAACGCCACTTATCTGGATGTATTAAAGCACATTGTAGCTTTCTTAATTTTATTTTATTTTATTTGGGGGGCTGACAGCTATCATTAATAATAGCTAACAATAAGATAGATTTAGAGAAGCTATTAATAAGCCTCCACAGATAAAAGTAAAACTAAAAAAGAAAAAAAAAGTTATACAAAGAAACAATAATAAAAATGTGCATAGATATAAGGTACTTAAACTGATAGATCCGAGTTTGAATAGAATTTGACCAACTTTGCGCTAAACAATGCCACACTATTATTAAATAAGTCTCAGTACCTACCTATATATCTTCCAACTTACTTAACGTCATCTTACAACGTATCAACATAATTTTAAAATTGCTGAACGTAAATACTTACACATTTATGTCACATGCTTGAACCAAATTGGATCCAAAATCAAATAGATACTCGTATAAGCCAATAATGTTAGAAAAAAAACAATATTTTTAGGCCATCTTACGTCTTTTTTAGGTCGAACAAGCAGAAATATAATCAAACAGTGTATCATCGTACTAAGTGACCAAACAACTACTCACATTACCTAATAATTAATAGCATTGAGCACTAGATAAAGTGCACTGCTCTCAAATACGAAATAAATATTTTTAGAACAGTTGACTAATTTATAGAATATATGTAAAGAACTATAAAAAACTACCCAAAAGTTTTCTGGTTATATGTTTTATAGAGCCATTGATATTTTGAATCTTTATCTGGTATTAAAGGGTTAACTAAATAATCCCCTTTATTCGAACATTTTTGCGCTGCGGAATGGAGTAGCGTAAAATGCATTAAACTCTGTCTGGAATGATACACGTTACCTTTATTATTGATACTTCAAGCGTTTATATGCTACATACAGGCACAACTTTCCATTTTGTACGCCCTCAGACTTTGAATTTGTCTCTGACTATATTCACTTTCAAATTTTTTTATTCTAAATTATGCAAGAAAAACAAAAATTTTAATTTGGAATATATCATTTCAAATTTTAATCTACTTCCTACCTAATTTAAACCACTTAGCAACGTATTATTGTTAATTTAAGGAGAACATGCATCAAAGAACTCTGCAGCAATATGTTATATAAATTATTTTACAGAATTCGTGGAGCTGCTGCTAAAAGAACACGTACGGCTGACACATCCATAAAACGTAATTTATATCGATATCATAAGCTAATAAATATTAATTTTAATTATATAAAAATACATTTAACCCTGTTGGTAATTTAATCGTAATCTTATACTTAGAGTTATGATCTTTATATTTCTATTTACGCACTTTCTCTCATATCGTCCTATTTGTAACATGGTTTATGTAAATTTAAAACTCCTTAAATTTTTATCAAAACAGAATAGAAAATATGTACATATTTATAGAAGAGAGATAAATAATTTGGTTTTTATTTAATAGGTACTACTTTATTTTAATCACAATGAAATAATAATGGATCTGAAAAACGACCGCGTCTATGAAATCCCCGCTGTCACCCGAAAAATCACTATCAAAAAATCCTCTATGACAATATTGGCGTTACTACAATCCTTGAAACTTAGACTCTAAAGTTAGTGCAGATCATTGACGACACAAACTAGGTTTATAATATTTTTTTAAACAAGCGTACAATGCTCTTTTGTAGGCTGTTCAAAATATAACACAATACCGCAACGCAATGAGTATGCTGAACATAGCCGTGTACCGTGTAGTATCGGAGAGGTGCGCATGGGCAACGGTTACTAGTCCGTTAGTAGTAAGGGGGTCACGCGCGGCGTCGCGTGCACTAACTTTCAACACAACTAGCATTACTAGTATTTGACCTGAAATACACAAATTCTTGAAGAGAACGTTTGAGATATTCTGGCCAATTATACATACACACATACATATAAAATAGTTTTATATAATTATCAGAACAGTAAATAATAAATTAAAAAATTTAATTTTACGTATATTACTACTACTAGTGAATTATTTATTCGTGGCCTCCTCATTAAAAAAATAAGAAAATATTCCCAATCTCGATAACGTTAACGTAAAGGTGCGAACGTCCATTTTCCCTAAAAACGTGTACTCGAAAATACATCGACTAAATTACAAATACGTTAGAACGTTACTATTTTTTGTTGAAAGTATTTTTTACAGAATTTATCATCCCTTACTTTAAAAGTTAAAGAAAGTTGACACTTTTTAACCGACTTCGAAAAAAGGAGGAGGTTCTCAATTGGTCGGGATGTTTTTTTTTACTTTTTTTTATGTATGTTCGCCGATTACTCCGTCATTTATGATCCGATTTACGTGATTCTTTTTTTTTCGACGCGGAATAGCTTCCAATTGGTACCCTAAAAATTTTACATAGTTTGGCCTAGTAGTTTTCATTTTATGAACATTTTTCATGGAAATAATTTTCACTCCGTTCCATATGTACACCGATTACTCTGAGATTTATGATTCGATTTACGTGATTCTTTTTTTGTTCGACGCAGAATAGCTGCCATGTGGTCCCCTAAAAATTTGACATAGTTTGGCCCAGTAATTTTTATTTTACGAACATTCTTTTGTTCCGGTTTCTTGGGACCTATATTTTTTAAGAAGCGTGGCACCATTGTAGGTCCACCCATACATAGCTAGACACTAAAAAGTAACAAATAAAAGTAAAAACTTCGTTTAAAAAAACCGACTTCAAAAACTAAAAAACTAAAATGTACAAAATAACTTATTTCTAAAGCTATTATTATTAATATATATTATCTTAAACATCTTGAAGTCGGTGCAAAGTAAAACATAAACTTACTATATTTTGAAAATTACTAAGCACCGACTTTAAGATGTTTTAGATAATATATATTAATAATAATAGCTTTAGAAATAAGTTATTTTGTACATTTCAGTTTTTTAGTTTTTGAAGTCGGTGTTTTTAATAATTTAAATACTAAGCAGCTAAAAGTATTTTACATGTTATGTTTTTCTTAAAAATATGTCTATTTAGCAGATACAAAAAGTAATTAATATAGGTTATACTAAGATTCCAATTAACTCTGAAGTAGTGTTGTTTAATATTCCAGACATATGTAGAAATAGGAGTATGATAAAATTTTAATAATCACATATTGAATACTTATATTATGAACCGGCGATGTTAGTCTTTAGTCTAATTTAGAGTGTGAAGATAACTAAACACGCCTGATTTTATTTACATAAGATTGAAAGACAAGCATGATATAGCAATTGCAATTTATAAATGGAATGAAATTAGACAGTCGAATCGATTAATTTTATCAATTTATTACACATCAAAATAACACATCAAAATATAACGATTTTCCATCAGCACGCGGGTGAAACTGCGGCCGTAGCTAGTTTATTATTAGACAATAGTAATTGGTAAGAATTATTAAACAAAGAAATATTTCGCACCATCGTATACAGGGTCCTGTGGCGCAATGGATAACGCGTCTGACTACGGATCAGAAGATTCCAGGTTCGAATCCTGGCAGGATCGGACTTTATTTTATCTTTTTTAATATCTCATATATTTTTATAATTATTCAAAAGTCATTAGATATTTTTAACATAATAATCATTAATATTTTAAGAATATTATCATTGTGTGTTTTAAAAACCATATAACATAAGAATGGCCTCGATTTTTGGAAATCATAAGGCCAACGGAAGATTTACATTTAAAGGCTCCGTCGATAATTCAATCTGAATGTGGCGCGACACTGACTACCCTCTATGCACCATACAGAAATTCCCTTAAGAATAAGCTCCGATAAGTGTAGAACTGTTGGGGGAAATGGGACCAAAAAGCACTGGGCTATTGAGATTACCTGTTAATGGAGTTAAAAATCCGGGACTACGTAAGGGTTATGGCGCCTACCCGTCGCAATATTTGAATTACGCCGTAAGGAACATACATGCCAGACCGTCCGCACTATTTGCAGCACAAAGACTGCTAATGAATTCGATTATCCAGAGAGAATGCGCTCTTCCGTACTCGCTTCCGACGATTCAACGTAACATGTTCCCACTGGTATTTACAAAAGCATTTCAACTGAAATAGAACTCTAATACATAAGGTCATAGGTATACATTCAATTCTATAGACAGCGGTTAGCTAAAATTTGGAGGTACTACTAAAGTTGATGAAGAATCTAAAGCCGTTTACCGAAGAATTTAACGTCGTCTAACCTATGAATTTACGATTTAGAAACTAGATTTCGAATTTAACTTATAGTGCAAGAACCTAGTTTTCGTAAAAGAATATAAATGGAAAATACATACATACATAACTTCACGCCAGGTCCCTTGTGGGGTGGGCACGAACAACAGAGTGCCATTCAGGCTTATTCTTACACACCTCACTTGCTTCTTGGACATTCATAGCTCAAATGGAAAATAAATTTCCAAAAACCAGTACAATAGTTTCCGCAGATTACGGGTTCAAAACCTGAATGAATTTATTAAATATATATATATATATATATATATATATATATATATATATATATATATATATATATATAATGGTGGCGCGAAATCACCGACTATAATTTTTTCTTCTCTGTCTCGAGTAAATAAATATTAGTTTTTGATGTTTTAAGAACTCCCCGCTCCAAAGGACAGGTCAAAAAAAATTTAAAAAACGCTCATATTTTTTTTTATGTTCTAATGCATTCCTTTAGATTTTTTTGAGCGAGTAACTTTTAAAACTAAAAGTAAAACACTAGTAAATTTAAAAAAAATTAACGACCTTTTAAAATTCAAATTGTGAACTGAAACTATCAACTTGTTAGTTTTTGGTCTATGAAACTATACCGTAACGAGAAAAAAATTAAATAACAATCAAATTCGATTTTTGGCGACTTTTGAAATCTTAAAAAATTTGGAGTAACCTCATATTCCAAGATTGCCATCACCTTTTCAAGCTAAAAAAATCTTCTTTTCTCTGTTATCTAAAACATAGACGTATAATTTATCTACGAAATTTCAGTATATAAATTTATTCCCAAACGCTACTAAACCTGTATTGATGTTATTATATCAATATACAATTTCTCTTGTTTGCCACTCATGTAATAAGGACATGTTGAGATGCACGCATGGAGTTTTCCTCGCTCGGAAACCCCTATTAAGTTACATAAAAACTATTTTACTTACATAAAAACATAATTCGGTTTTTATAATCAATATATCGCGAGCGGCGTCGTAGGCAAAAGCTAGTATATATATAAACGTTCCTTGAAAAATTATCTAACTGATAGGTGGTTTAGGAGAAGTTAGCAGATATACAGACAGACGTGGAAACTGACCGTCTTTTATACTATGTGAAAATAATTAACTTAAAACCAGTATATATATTATTTAATTTAACACAAATGTGTTAATTACTAAATCGATATTGGTACTCGTAAAGCCTTAATTCCAAAAAATACCTTACTGCTTAACTATTAAACTATTAATTCTATATTTTCGTTATTAAACTAGTAACAAGCTTCCTAAAAGTTAGATACTAACTACAACAACTGATTATTAAGACGCAAAGTTACCTTACCTCTTGCCCTGTTTAATTAGTTTTTATACTATTAAGAATACCAAACCAGTGTACTACTATTTGACCTAGCGAGATTAACAGGTTTAACACTATTATATACAGCAACTACCAGGTCTCACAAGCTACTTAATTTGCATTCGGGTCATCTCACAACATACATTATTTAGGAAACTTCGAGGAATCTGGCTGTAACGGTCTATCGGCCAGGCGCGTGAATGGTCACGACCTTACTATATGAGTACCAACAATGTTTACTAACAGGGGTCCAACAGTTTGACTCTGGTTAAACGTTGGATATCTGACGTGAACCGTCTTTGCATACAGTCACTATAAAAGTAACTTACTGAATAAACACAGCAAGTTCTTTTATTGTTCCGCACCCATTTCAACAATAACGAAAACTTTACAAAATTGTCATGTTGCTCTATATACTAGTGAGATACATATAAACACTTTATTGCTCATCAAAATACATACATAAATTACAGTATTTTTAGGTAGCAAAATAGGCGGCCTTATCACTTAGTGGGATCTCTGACAGGCAACCTAACTTATAGGATATTTTATGCAAATCTAACGATGTAAGTGGTGCATATATTTTACTGATAAATATTAATTATATAATATAGTACTTAAATAATGGTATATAGATAATTTAGGCATAGTTTTTTAATTAAAGGAGCGTTTTCTATGTAGATTCTCAACTTTACGAGGCAGCGCGTTCCAAATTGCAACAGCCTGCACGCACTTAAGGAATTTACTATATGACGCGTGTGAAGATTCTGTAACAAGACGAATAAAGAATTATTTTGCCTTTTCTTCACACCTTTCCTATAGGATTTATGCATTTTTTTATTGTAGTATAGGTTCGCGTTTGACCACAATCTTTCCCTATGTGGAGCGAAGATGTGGTCTAGGATGTAGCACGCTTACCTAGAAGGTACCTATTCACACGGGACTTGAAAACACCCAGGTTATAAGTATAGGGAAAGACAGATTCCGGCAACGAGTTCCACTCCTTTGCGGTGCGTATGACGAAGCAAGTTGCAAAGCATAATCTATTTATGTTTTAGTAGGTGATTTTCATTTTTGTAAGCTTTTTCGATGTGGCCATTTACTAAATATAATCACGTCCGATTCAATTAGCTTCTTTCTATTATAAGTTCTGTTTAAAGGTATAAATATAAAAAAAACAAATTGGTTAATTCTCAAATCAGTTAAGAAAAAAAAGGAAAATGCTAATTTACATTAATTTAAATATTCATGTAATAGGTGTAGTTATATAGCTGATTCTACCGCTTCTTAAAGAATATTGCAATAATTTATCTGGATAAAGAAGCAGATAATCAAACACCCCAGCGCAGATCTTTTATAATATTTTATTATATTGTAATATATAATCAAATACATATAATTATACTATACACTTTAGTACACTTATGTGTATAGTATTTTTCTGCGAACTGTTCTCTAAAACACTCTCTGTTGAACATTTTAATAAATATTACATTAACTGTAATATGACTATATATAGATTAGACTATATTATTAGTATCACGTTTTAATAATAATTTGGGAAAGTTTGTCAAGTCATTGTAAATTGATTTTGGTTGACGTTGAAATTCATTATCTATGCAAATGCTATTGATTGATGATATATGTACGCATATATCATCAATCGCATATATCCCAATGATTTATGGTAAAGATTATTTAATTGATTAGAAAGAAAGTTGGTGACGCTGATTTATACATCAAAATTGTTAATCAATATTACGAAAACAGCTATAATCTTTTTTTTTTAAATTCATAATGGATTTATGGAAGTTTCGTTTAATTTAATTATACAACATAACCTTGTCCTTTAAATACCTATAAAAATCAATTAATAATTAAAGTAGGCAAATATAACATTGTTATAAGGTTTTTGCAGGTGCTTTTTTATTCAGACGGTTATTTGCGCGATTCTAATTTAAATAAATTCTTAAGAGTATAAAGCTAATCACGTTCAAGCATTAACACCTTACATTCCATTGGCACTACATTTTTGTCTGTTAACATCGATCGCTGAATACAGATGATAATATACCTACACATACTTTGATGATGACGTCATTAATCTTATACTTTAATCACGTAGGTAATATTGGCTTTATATTCAAAAGTAACTGTGCCCGCGATTTATTGCACATATTTAGTTAATTTATTAAAGTTTTAGATTTTTAATTTTTTTCTCATGTCTTGTTATTAATGCCTAAAGCCCAAGCCGGGACCAAAATTATTTCACATTCCGTAGGTAGATTTTGTTAATCTATCCAAATCACTACTAATCAGCCTGTTAACTTAATTGCTAGGTTACGGTGAAAATCCTCATCACCCTATTCTAGTATTCATACACGAGCTACAGACGTTCCTTATATCCAATTTCAAAAACGTATGATAAATCACTTTTGATTATTATCTCAATTCATCTTGTTATTAATCTCTGCAGAATTTTATACACTCGAATTCAGCGTTGAAGAAGTCCGACCAGACTGGTACCTCCCACTTTTTATATCTCAAAACTTGTTTCGCTTCACATCTGCATACAAATGTTAGGAAATACTTAGAGTATATAGTCAATATGAATATTTATCTGTAGATATTGGTTAGTAGACACGTAAGTCTCCCTTCACAAGTAGCCTTGCTTGTTTGCAAGGCTTGTCCGAGGAATGTTTACTATAGTGTGCTTTGTTGACGAATGCTCGCATAAAGTTCTTAACGGAAATCAAGCTCCCTACTGGACACGTGTTGATGATTTTAAGAAGAATTTTTATACTCTAGTTTTGGATGAAGTAATAAATTGTATATTAAGAAACTACTAGTGCTAGATATTCTTATTTCATACTAAGTAAGCATCTAGTATGAAATAATTATTTTATTATTATTTTAGATATTATTTTGCAAGCACGTCTCATTAAAAAAACTTAACCGGAGAACTTGCGAACTTAAGTAATATTGTTACAATTACCAGTTTTTCACGGTAAATACATCTTGAAGAAAACCACCGAGACTACTGTTGTTTAAAACAGTTTTACACAGTTTTTGAGGAAAACGCCATAACGCTATGCTTGCTACAAGCATGGCGTCATAGCGTTCTCCTAAGAAGCTCGAGCCCAGCACATAGATATCTTTAGGCTGCTTCTCTTAGTATTACTGAATACAGAAATTAAACTGGCGAACTCAATAATCATAACGAAACATACCAATGAACGTAGTATAAAATATGTCAGTAACGGATTTAATTAACAGAGGTTAGTATGTTATTCAAATATATTGATAATCTTAGCCAGTTTTTTAACATAAAACTAGTATTATGATAAAATTATTTATGATAATTGTGACAGGTTTTCAGTATTAGTCCCTATACACATATAATATCAATAAATTCATTGAATGCGGTCGACCTCTGTAGGGAATGCCGCTGTATTGCCAAATGAACCAGTCGAGTGGGAGTCGGTATAAGCCTGCGCCTAATTGTCGGCAATAAATGGCAAACGTAGCATTCATCAGTCATACAAGCCAGTATTCCTACCTACAACACATTCTGACAGCATACGTCAACGTAATACATACAATTTTTCATCCTGATTAGTCATGCAAAAAATAAATGTTGATTTGAATAATCAGATTATTGTAAATTAGTATTACTGAATGTAGATTGTTATCTTAATCGTAATTTTGAGAGGTTTATCCATATTAATATACAAATGTGAAAGTGTCTGTTTGCTCGCATAAATTTCTCGCAGCTTTGGAAATAAAACTAACTTCATGAAATTTCATTTTAGACACATTCACTTTCAATAAAGGAAGTGAATATAACATAATTGAAAGATACATAGAAAAAAAAGATATACAGAACCATTGTTATGAGTTTTCAAAATATGACTAAGGAAACCCTGTATAACTAACTATGTATGGGTAGTAAAAAAATAACCCTCAGTTATATGTGTAGCAGCTAAGTCTTGTAGCGACAGATCGTTTACATAGTTCTACTAATACCTAATAGTTAACTGAGAAAACTGATTGTAATAGGTATACAAATACGAACATAAGGGTTTTGTTTTTTGCCAAAATGATTACAAAAGTTTTATTTTAAATTCCGGAAAAATAATTTATGTAAATGAAGCAGTGTTGAATGCGTTAGTTTTTCTATAACAATACTATAGGTATACTTAATTAAAATAAGTTTCTAACGTGGTAAATTTGCGTGTTATGGCTTATAGAAATGTTACATACACCATAGAATATTGCGTATGTGCCAATATGGTGCAATAGTATCGGATCGAATCAAGCGTCTCACATAACTTATTGCCTAATATCTTACGTGAAAAGGGCACATTAAGTTACAGTTCATTCCAAACTTATTGCCGCTTTTTGTTATTAACAGAAGACTGCGTAATACTTACTTTCTTATACAAAAAATATACTATAAAGCTAACCACTAAAACGTCCTGGATATTAGAGGGATGTAACAAGAAAAAAAATGCTAAGAGACTACGGTACTACTACATTATCCATTACCTTGGAACAAAAACCTTTATAACTGCTTCACTATAACAGCTAAAATAAGTAAAATTAAGAAAAAATACTGTTAATGGTACCTGAGATGAAGGCTAGTAACTCCCCCTTCCAAATTTTCTAGTGGCTATACTAATCTAAGGGCGTATAATGTTTGACGCACTTTTTACATAATTCGCGATTTATAATTAAAGTATCAATATTGTTGTCGTCAATAACTCATACGAATTATAAGTCGCTGTTGTTGATGCGGCCACATTCTATGGAAAGTAGAAAGGTACGTAACGACCAAATGTATAGTCGTGTCCTAATCAAGGCCCGGTATAAAAAGTACGGAAAAAATGCTCGCTAGTTTTAATCTTTTCACAATTACGAATGTCAAAAAAAACTTCGTTTAAAAAAACCGACTTCAAAAACTAAAAAGTATATAAACATAAAAAAATACTATATTTTGAAAATTACTAAGCACCGACTTTAAGATGTTTAAGATAATATATATTAATAATAATAGCTTTAGAAATAAGTTATTTTATACTTTTTAGTTTTTGAAGTCGGTTTTTTTAAACGGAGTTTTTTTTATTTATTTGTTACTTTTTAGTGTCTAGCTATGGGTACGCCTACGAAAGGTGCCGCGCGGAATGGAATTTTTTCATTAAAAAAATGTTCATAAAATGAAAATTACTGGGCCAAACTATGTCAAATTTTTGGGGAGCAAATGGCAGCTATTCCGCGTCGAACAAAAAAGAATCACGTAAATCGGAGTAATCAGTGAATATACATAAAAAAAAGATTCCGACGAATTGAGAACCTCCTCCTTTATTGAAGTCGGTTATAAAGTCGCGCAAAATGGAAAAGAAAAGTAGAAAGAACGGACACTGTGCCCTAAAACACATATTCCGGATAAAGGTGAGATTAGCACGAGGGTGATAATGAATATTATACATATCATTGATAACTACAGTATTTTTAAATACAATCTTAATAAATTTATAAGAAAACAACTAAAATTATTTTCGAGATATTCGTGAGGTCGTGCAGCTTGGCGAACGCAACAAGAATTATAGTTTTAAACTTTTCTCAGCACAAAGTGTTTCCTAACTTAAAACTTGACCCTCGTCTCATAAAAGCTATTTCAAAATACAAATTTCTATTCATAAAGTTTTTATTTAATTAACAACGTTATAGTAACAACAGCTACTTTGTCTAAAATACTATTCTCATGAATAAAATTATGTTCTTGAGTCTTTCGACGCTGTTGAGCCTAATACAAAGGCTTTACACAATATGTTAAACGACATCTTATTATACGGACAAAACAAGTTGTCATTGTCTCATGCCCAGTTATAGGTGCGACGGGTACCCCCTACAAGTATCAGAGCATACCGACCTCAAGGCAATATTGCGTAAAGTTATTCCAAAGCATGTCCGTGCTTCTATCAAGCTAGATCTACAACGTCTAAGCCTCAATATTAACAATATATATTACACAGCCGCCGTTTAGAAACTTCGTTATACTTGCCAATATTCCTCTTCTTGAAGCAAAATTCACTTTAGTTATAATATTTATTGTTGTGACATTTACGTTATGCTTTACTACTTACCTACTTATTAACGCTGTTTTACATGTTTAAATCAAAACCAAGTAAAGATTATTATTCATCTAATATTCTAAAAATGTAATCAACAATGTGATATACAATCTTGATCGCGATTCGTAATTGTGTTAGAGATTCACATCACGGTCGAGATTACTGATTTCTAAAGCAAATTATTAAAATTCTCATTGGAAAGCGTGGCTACTATACCGTTCGTTCTTCTGACTTGAGTAGTGAGTGAGTGACCCATGCATTCGAACGATTTTGAGCTGATGTTATTACTTTTAACTGCTTAGTCAAACGGGATTTAATGTAGCTTTATTATTTTGTTGTAAAAAATCTGCCCTATTCCATTCTCGTAACCCAATCTAATATTTCATCCACTCTATCCTGTTCCTCCAGTCTGACCCCTCAAATTCTAATTAAAAAAACAAAACACCCTTTGAGGGTCATACATCCCTACTAATATTATAAATGTGAATACACATATTCTTGGAGGTATTAACATAGGGATACATTTAAAAAAAAAACCACGCGGACGAAGTTGCGGGCAGAAGCTAGTATAAGATAAAATTTAAAACTCCTTAAAATTTTAAACACTGTATAACGCTTTGCAACGTGTTATTGCTGTTAAGGAGATAGACTAAGATCCCGCTATACAACGACCTTCACCGAGTGTTTATTTGATGAAACCTATTTTATATTTAATTAAAGATGTCAATAAATATATTGCATATGGGTTGCCTAAAGAAATTCCGTCCAGTATATGATTAATTAATATTTAAAAAAAAATAACATTTCACCGGTTTGTTTATTAAACAAATTCTATACCAATCGAAAGTATGAAGCCCATAGAAATGCAAATGTTATGTTGCCTATTCTTTTCCGGTCACAACTCTCGGGTAGCCAGGTATAAACAGGTAAATCGATACTAGCATTTTGCACCGGTCTGATTATTGAATTAAAATCAAATGAAAATAAAGATTATTTCATTATGAACACGGTGGTATAGGGTTGCCTGCGAAAAATCAGTCCCGAATTCCGGTTGTCGAATTTTGAAAAGTGAAATATTGCTGCGAGAGAATATGTGTGGCTGAGAGGTCCCAACCAACCCTTGGTTGGGACCTCTCAGCCACACATATTCTCTCGCATGCGATAGAGTAGTCTTCTATCCCATGCGATAGAAGAGGACACAGCATAGTAGCTGTTTGAAGTCCGTCCATTTAAAGAAAGAGATTGCGCATGCTATTTGATCTTCAACATGAAAAGGATTATACCTGGCTACCCAAGAGTTGTGACCGGAAAAGAATAGGCAACCTAATATTTGCATATTCTATGGGCTACATACTTTCGATTGGTATAGAATTTGTTTAATAAACAAACCGGTGAAATGTTACATTTTTTTTTTTTAATTATTAATTAATCATATACCGGATTGAAATTTTTAGGCAACCCATATGCAATATATTTATTGACACATTAAATTAAATATAAAATAGGTTTCATCAAATAAGCATATCGGTGAAGGTCGTTGTATAGCGGGATCCTATACTAAGAAGAAGCGGCAAAAAACTTCCCAGCAACACGTCTGGCTAAAAATTGTTTTCTTTATATTTCTTATTCTATAAAAAAAATAAAACTGAAGTTTCTTTATAAGTTTTATACATAAGTATATTACAGAATTACTTTTCGAAGATTAGTGGCGTTGTATTGTATAATCTATTTTTTATTGCATGAGTTACACAGACAGGCAGACGGCCCACTTGATGCATAGCGGTTACCGTCGCCTATGGACATTTGCAACACCAAAGGTGCTACAAATGCGCTGCTACTCTCTTAAGGGAGACTGGAACCTGATCACTAATGCCGGAACACAATTCAAGGTTGTTATGGCGGCATACTCTAGACCAGGGGTGGTAGCCACCTGGGTAAATACCCTGGCTGTGGGTTGTTTTTGTCGCCTCTTATGACAGGCCGCCCGGCCGCAGGAATTTGTATTCTATCCCCGTTTCTGCACTGATGAAACTTAACATAAAAAAACATTCACTAAGACAAATAAAATAAAAGAAGAAACTTATTATCGTTATAATAATGCCGAGACGTTCTAAAAGTTTATACTGCAACATATCTCTATAAATTCTTTACATGTTTGGCAAGATAGAAACGTTATACAAACGTTAGTATAAGATGCTGGAGCGCGCTGCTATGTAAATAAAGATTTATTATTTAAATATTCTTCAATAGTGTAAGAAGCGTATACAAACCCCCAAGAAATACTTTAGAGAGAATACCTTTATTTACCTCCATATCCCATTCTCATTATTCCATGCTAAAGGCTGGTAACACGTTGTCTTCGCTCCTGGTGTTGCAGAAGTCTGTAGGCGACGGTAGCCACTTTCCATTAGCTTGGTCGTCTGCCTGTAGTTTCGGGATAAAAAAACGAATAATTTATTTATGAAATACAATATCTTAAATATTAAAATAAATGTAAGAAACTAAAATAAATAAAATATTCCCTGAAAGATTTCTATACTTATTGTTTGGCTGGAAAAAGCTGTTTAGTATTATTTTAATCTCATAAGGCCCTTAATCCTCAGAAAAAATCCTCAATCCATTCTTGCTTTTATTTAATAAAATTGTATAAAAAATATTCCAGAAAAACCTTTTATCCAAAGCTTCACAGTTTGATACAACACAACATTTTTCACGGCTAACATTTCGACTTTATATAAATTAAAAATAAAAGTGTAATTTTTTGGCGTGCTCACTGACCCTGAGAGATTATATTGAAACGGAACAAAACGTTTAGAAAAACCGAACTCCACAAACACGTTTCAGCTGTTGTGGACTGAACGGTTGTTACGAAATGTATATCGTGAAATCGAACAAGTTGGCTATCCGCCTACTTTGCGGGCTAATTGCTCGTTGTTTTGTCTTTTTGGATTACATTATAGCCAACTTTTACGTACTTATGTATAAACCTGTAGGGTACACCACACCATTTAGGTTACACCCACCGTCTTTAGGATGTTATCATAACAATGTACTGTTCAATTTTTTTGTCGCCGTGCTGGTCAACCATTACTTCTGCCCTTGGTGGTGCTGTATCGACTGATAACTTACCTACTTTCATCCGTCCTTTATATCAATGAATATTCTAAAGTACCTATTCATGTGCGTAGGTATTATTTACAAATTACACACTTTAATATCTTAGTATATACTAGAAAACCAATAAATAAAATTAAAGTCTGTAATTTCTAAATACATACTCGTACATATTGTCACGCCTGTTTTCGTATCCGTAGGCGTGTATGTATGAAGAGATTAATAAAACTTTATGATGAGAAAAGTGTTATCGTAGCAAGGGGAGATCCATCGTCTCTGCCTACCCCAATGGGCAATATCTCTAAATAAATGCCAAAATTTAATTTAAAACTCATACCTATACGATGCCTAATCCGTAAATAAACATTTTTAGTATTTTTCTGTTAGTCTAAGTGAAAGTTTGTCTCGAGTAGACTTCTAATGCTATATAATAAATGCCTGGTCAATGGATTTCTATTGTAAATTTAAAAATTAAAACAGTGATTTATCTTTAACTTTTTCTATATATATCATTTTATATATTGCAGCAAATGAAATGGTGTGCATAGTTAATAAATTTTAATATGTTTTACAAGTTTCACTTTTTGCCAACCAATACAGCCACGGATATCCAAAATTAACGAATATTTCATTACAATTAATACGATGTTGGTGCAAAATTAAAAAAAAAAACACCATACAGATTTAAAATTTATATCTCATAAATTCGAATTAATTTTAAGGATAAGATCCCCCAATGGAGTGGCACGTATTGAATTATTGAAATAAACAAAATTATTGCAAATATAATCATTTATAAGCGCCGAAAACGTATGAATATATTGTTACGATCCAATAGATAATGAGAAAGTTTCAAAGAGGCCATCCACTCAAAGGTGTCTTAGGGTTTACACAAACGATCTACAAATATTAGTTAAAAATTGAAGATTACAGTCATATCAAATTGTTTTCGTTGCAAACGTTTTCGCGTATTATTCAACTATTACATGAAAAATATTACTCCACTGAAATGTTACATGAGCTTTGCATTTGTTAGAGGACCCAATTTTATTTTTGGGACATGTGTGGGGGGGTCAATAGAAGCTTAACCTCAATTTTGTGGGGTCGCCACCCTTGTCCCCCGGCCGCCATCTTGGAAAAAGGGGCGAAAACACTTTTTTCGCGATATCTCGGAAACTATGCGTCTTACAAAAAATTTGTGAAGTCATAATTTGTAGCAAATTGTTTTGCCTACAAATATGTTTATATAACTATTTGCCCTAAATTAAAACTTAAAGAAGTTATAAGCAAAAAAGTGAGAAATTATTTTTCATTCCTAACTCTTTTCTTTACCATAGAACTTACCAAATTTAACTTATCGAATGTTAAGTAAGTAGAAAAGGTCCCCCGTTTTCCCCGCCACCTATGAGGTAGAGTCCGTAGGCGCGTTTTTTTTTACGTGGTATCCCCAGTAGGCCTACTCCACGGACATCTTGCTTATAAGGTAATCCTCGACATCATAATATTTTTAATCACTTATTAGCTAGCTACTCTAATCGACTTTTTTTCGATGGTCCAGGCTGTGGCCCAGAATCTAAATCAACGTCAAATGTAAAAGTTTGAGGAATGACAGGAGTTAAAATTGGAGTCATAGTTGGAAGTTCATCTTCAAATTCATTTTCTTCCATTAACTTTGATATCTCCATTATGTTGTTGCATGTTTCGCCAGAACATACATAAAAAAACGCGCCTACGGACTCTACCTCATAGGTGGCGGTGAAAACGGGGGACCTTTTCTACCTGCTTAACATTCGATAAGTTAAATTTGGTAAAGAAAAGAGTTGGGAATGAATAAAAAAAAACTAAATTTTTTGCTTATAACTTCTTCAATTTTTAATTTAGGGCAAAAAGTTACGTAAAAATATTTGTAGGCAAAACAATTTGCTACAAATTACGACTTTACAATTTTTTTGTAAGACGCATAGTTTCCGAGATATCGCGAAAATGTGTTTTCACCCCTTTTTCCAAGATGGCGGCCGGGGGACAAGGGTGGCGACCCCACAAACTTGAGGTTAAGCTTCTATTGACCCACACATGTCCCAAAAATAAAATTGCGTCCTCTAACAAATGCAATATTCGGCCCTTAAATTGTAAGATTTCAATGGAGTATATTTAATATCTTTATTTTTATTAATTTAAAGTGGTCGGATCGGCGAGGCAAGTAACCGATGTAATTATGGGAATTTCTAAAGAAATTATTATTGAATAGTTTGTGAAGTCTTAATAGTTAATTGACTAGAGCAATAGTCTCTTATTCTATTGATATAATTTTCAAGACAAGGTGTTTTCCTATATTTTTGGACCTAATGTAATGTAATGTGTTATGCGTGTTATTATCATCACCATGTGTCTAAAACCATTACAAAGATCCTGTACATCGAGATTATCGATGTTCAAAATCTACTAATCGCCTTTGATATGAGTAGTGGACAATATAAACCTGCGCGTTAAGAATTTAATAAAGCATATAGACAATTAAAAAACCGCTTGCTTTCTAGGTAATTTAAAAGCAAAGAATATGTAATTAAATTATATAATGAAGATACATTATTTATTTCAATGATATTTGGGACATAAGTAACACATCATCCGTAAGACGTGTTGAAAGGTTTAAAAGAATATACGTTGTCAATCTAACATCAATTTACGATTCATTTGCTCCCACTGTCGACTATTTAAAACTGACGAACAGAAATATCTGCTGTCCACGTTAGGCTTAATACATGCCGCCAATATTTCATAAATAAATCAGAAAACCTATTACGTTGTATCACGTAACATTTCACGCCGTACTGATTTCACATTAAGGAAGGCAGTAAATGACACAGTACGCGCACCTAACCTCACTATTTTATAAACAAGTAAATGTCTTTTTTATTGCAGGAGTTCAGCAGACAGGCCTATGGCCCACTTGATGGAAAGTGGTTACCATCGCCTATGGACATTTGCAACACCAAAGGTGCTACAAATGCGCTGCTCTCTTAAGGGAGACTGGAACCTGACCTCTAATGCCAGAACACAACTCAAAGTTGTTATGGCGACATACTTTAGACCAAGGGTGGTAGCCATCTAGTCGTGCAAATACCACCTGGCTGTGGGTTGTTTTGTCGCCTCTTACGACAGGCCGCCCGGCCGCAGGAAATTGTATTCTTTCACCGTTCCTGCACGGATAGAATCGATTTGATGGAATGTCTATCAAAATGCATGCTTTAAACAAATATTCTCACGTAATAGCAGATAACCACTTTGCCTGCAGATACGTGACTATCATTCCGCATACGTGTTTGTTTGTATGAAAATGCTCAGAACTTCCTATTTGGTTTTATTGATACTAAACCTCAGTTTACATTCATATATCATTATCATCTATATCATCATCGTCAATATCGAAGAACACTTAGCCTGTGTTCTTGAATATTAGTCATACAAATACTAACGTTTAAGAAGTATGTCAAAATTGTAGAATATTGATGGGCATTGGTCTGGCGTTTGTGCGTTTTTAAAAGAGCTTATTAAGAATATTAAACCATTGAATAAACTTAATATTATACGATTACAAGACAGACAGGAGAGAACAAAAGCATAGAATATGTAGGACGGAAACCTGTATTAATAGTCTAGAAATATAATTCAAATATTTTAAAATATCTTGGCATCTGGCTGCCAGAGCCAAGACAACCTCTTTTAACAAAAAAAATCGGCCAACTGGGTGTCTTAGTATAAATTTTGAACGGTTCTATAGATACGATCGTCCATTATTTTTGTCAGTTGATAACGAAACCCTAACTAACCATTTAATCGAAAATAATCCATATAAAAAGTACACAACGGATCTTAACTAAACCAAATTTCGATGACCAACTTCTCCACATGATAAAATTAGATTCTAAATTTAGAGAAGGTGAACACAATTGTTACTATTTTGGAACGGAATAGTCCACTAACTGCTAACGTCAAACATCAAAATTCTTGCTGAAATTCGAAAAATTATATTATACTAATTTATTGTGATATTCTACACAAAGAAAAAACTCTTGTATAAAAACAATTCATATTGTGTAATTTTTTTCAGTTATATTAAACATAAAGAATTGTACAGAAAATATTCTTTAAGAACCTGCTAAAAAGTAAAAATATGTAAACATATGTATACATACATAACATGGTAGATATATAATACAACAACTCTATCGATAAGTTACATCCAGAAATCAGCTCCATAAAATATCCTACTTAAGTAAACAGGTTGTCTAGTTCCAGACATGGCTTATCTCAACTTAATCTTACAACAACCTGTTCGACTTGAGTTTTAAGCAAGTTTAGATTGGTTTACGTGAAACATAGGTTTTGGCCCTAGTGTACATTGAGTCTGAACGTTACGTTTACAATGTACAAGATAATATGAACTATCAAAACCTGTTTAATTATTTAAGCACTTTAGTGTGTTTTGATCCATAACCTTTAATCTTTTCTAGATAATGTCTGTGAGATGGATTAAAGATAGTGAACTCAGGTGGGTGTAGTGTCTTTTACTGCTTCTGTGAGTAATACCGATTCCTTTCGCCGTATGTGAAAATTTAAGTATTATTTATTTTAATCCTGTCTGAACAGTTCACGAGCCAATTTATACCCATTTTAAAAATAAGCTTTTGTAACAAGGTTTTTAAATACAAGCTCTTGAGATCCTGGATATCACGTAGCAACAGAGTGCTAGCCAATACAAATCAAACGAGCCCAAACACAACGGGTCTATTGTATAGTACAGGAGTTCCTATGGCCACTTTCCGACTCCATCATCAGATTAGCTCCATGGTATCATATTATTGCATTGCCACACGATATTACATATGCGTGCAACATTTCAGCTTAATCGGAAACCGGGAAGTTGTTGACATTCTGACTTACTAAAGGGATAGATACTTTACACTTTGTTTTTTTTTTGTATTATCAATAACGGATATTTAACCAATTTGTGACATATTTTTGAAACGATTTTGATAAATCTTGCAGAATATAAACTACCTTTTAGCCTGAAACATTTAAAATCTCTAAAAATTCAGTTATGTAGCTTACGCAGGTGAAGCCGTATTAAAAAACTTTTGGTGTTATTTTCGAATCTGCTAAGCCGCGAATTTAAGATTGCTGTCCTTACTATTCCACTGCCGTGTGCACACCTGGTGGAATAATAAGCGATAACACGTTATAGCTATTCTATAAAGAAACTATGAGCATTACCAAAAAACTCTCTTACGTTTCTTAAATACCTAATGACTTTATTATTCAGACATTGAAGTAGGAACTTAGCCTAAAGCCCGTTTTAAAATGTTATATATAACTTATTTCTAAAGCTATTATTATTAACATATATTATCTAAAACATCTTAAAGTCGGTGCTGAGTAATTTTCAAAATGTAGTTATTTTTATGTTTTACTTTGCACCGACTTCAAGATGTTTTAGATAATATATATTAATAATAATAGCTTTAGAAATAAGTTATTTTATACTTTTTAGTTTTTGAAGTCGGTTTTTTTTAAACGAAGTTTTTATTTTTTATTTGTTACTTTTTAGTGTCTATGTGTGGGTAGACCTACGAATGGCGCCGCGCTTCTTAAAAAATATAGGTTCCAAGAAACGGGAACAAAAAAATATTCGTAAAATGAAAACTACTGGGCCAAACTATGTCAATTTTTTAGGGGACCAAATGACAGCTATTCCGCGTCGAACAAAAAAAGAATCACGTAAATCGGATCATAAATCTCGGAGTAATCGGTGTACATACATTAAAAAAAAGATGAATTGAGAACCTCCTCCTTTTTTTTAAGTCGGTTAAAAATAACACTTAATACAATTTTATATAAATCTTTATCAGAAATTCAAAGCAATCAATTTACAAAGTATTATAAATAAGCAAACTTTTTTTATAATATTTTGTTGAAAGCATGGAAATATGTCTTATAATTTCAATACTTTTCAATAACTAGTTAAATTCTATTATTCAATTTACAATAAACAAAAAAAAGTTTAATAACCATCAATTCGCCCACGTATACGAAAATGTAATAAAAAAAATACATAATTTGATTTATTACGGACAAAACGGTTTATTTATAACAATATAGCTACACTGTGTTGATTATTTTGGTTATCAAATATTTATTTACTATTCGACTATAATTGATATAATAACAGAAACGTTTTCTCACAATTTTTATTATTGAAACGACTAGTATTTTATTTGATGTTTAAAATTAATTTAGTAAGATGCTTTGAAGCCACCCGTGATCAGAAGGCTGGCTCATATTTTGCCCAAAAAATAAGTATCGCCATACAGGGCGGCAATGCAGCCAGCCTTCGGGGCACGCTCCCATCTGGCAGATATTTGTTACACAGTCTAGTATAATAGCTTGTAATATTTATAACTTAGATTATTTTTAGTTTTTATTGTATTTTACTTTATTAAAAATAACATAAGCCTTTAAAAAAAAATTAGTAAGAATATTTGTTAGAACTGTAATATCACATCAAAATTTGTTGCATTCGAATACCAAATATTAAAAATGTAAATATTTCTGGTGCAATAAAAGCATGTGAAACTTTTTATTTCATTTGATTTTGATGTGATATATGACGATGTAATGAAACATGAGAGTTTCATGTCAAAGTGCAAGAAAATAATGACCTGTGATGCACCTGCCTGCTATATGCAGTCGGTTCATATATCTTACTATATTCATTTGCCTTAAAACTGGTTTGTAATAAACTTTAATAATTCATACAAATTTTTCGATGGATAGCGAACAATTTGCTGATGTGGTGTTTATTTAGCGTGGTCACTGTGTTTATAACATATTTCATACTCTACCGTTAAATCAATACTGTGCACCCCTTACGCACCGTGTTTCCAAACACATTTGAACTGTGGCACAGAAATCTCATGGGTTTATTCGTGCCACAGAGAGTCATGTACACAATATTGTTATATCAGAAATAGGAGCAGAGGCGAACAATTGTTATCATCATTCTAGTATATGGTTCTCATTTTAGTCCCAGGTCTGCACATGTGAGCATGATGGTCCGCTTTGCGAATCAATATAGAATCTTTAATCTATTTGATTGATTTGTGGTTATTTTTGTACTTGGATTGAAGGTCCTCTGGGAGATCATTTATAATAATTGGTATAATATATTCCTCGCGCCTTGACCCATACACATTATTATATTTATTTAGGAATACTATATTTACATGAGTCAGATCTGGGTCGCATGTATTTAGGTCTAGTCTTCTTAACTAATAGTTCTGATTTGTTACATTCAGTTAGTACTGAAAATGTAACCTTGTCAAATATAATTCTTTATAATTATCTTTATTTTATAGATTTAATATTCTTAGGTACGATTATTTTTAATAAACGTAACTGAAGTTTGTATATATCTATTAGATATGTTTTATATGTTCTACCATAACTACTTAGATCGTAATTAACAACAGAGTCGGCTAGAGCTAGGCAGGTAAGATGTAGGATTATGGATTATGGACTATGTAGGATATAGGACCTTCCCATATATGTTTTCTATTAGGATATTCTTCTTGCATTATTTCAATATAAATTTTATAGCAGCATCATATAAATGCACTTTTAGTGTCTCTGCACAGTATCTTAAATTTTTATACTTTGCCAGACGCGTATTGGACACATTCTGCATTATATGCAATTCGATACGAAACTAGTACTAAACTTGCTTTTTACTACACTTCTGTTGCATGTTTTCTCTGAATCGTCTCTTTTCCCGCGTACAATGTCGCTATAAATATCTATTGTGCTTTAAAATTCGCATCTGAGTTCTGTTTATCTTTTGACTTTTATTACCGGTGAATAAAATAAACTAAAACAATGAAAGTAAGTTACTCCATTGTTTAAAGTTGCGGTTTCGGTATTTTGACGTTAATACATTTTAACAATAAATGATTTTAACTTGGAATGTAACACCTTTTAGCTGAAAATGCTTTTAAGGGATTTATACGGTTGTTTGATTTGAAACAAGCAATTGGTAGCCACTAAAACACTTTAAGGGTTACTTAACTATGACAGTTTTTATACAATGATAGTTGTTTGCTAGGAGATAAGCCACAGATAAAAACGGATAGATGGTTCACCTGATGGTGCATTTATCTTTGCCTTTCAATATATGAAAGAGGAAGGTGCCGCTACATTACATACTTGATCGAGACTTATGATTTCTATTTACGCTCGTTCTGAATATAAGTAAGTAGTTAAAATATGGCGTAAATTGTATGTTGACTTTTAATAGAGTCTATTAAAGTTTAACTTACCTCATGTTTTAATGAAACTGTTCTTTGAATACCTATCTAATTCTTATATAGGTTTCTGTTCCTTTATTAATAGATTTTAGATAATGATATTTATTGCATGAGTTTAGCAAAGAGGCAGTCGGCCCACCTGATAAAAGCGTTACCTCCGCCTATAAGCCTATAAATGTTTGTAACTTCAAACGTGCAACCAATGCGCTGCCGCTCTCTAAAAGGGAGTGAAACCTGGCCACTAATACTGGAACATAACTCAAGGATGTTATGACGGTATACTCTAGACCAGGGGTGATAGCCATTCAGACGGGTAAATACCCTGTCACCTGGTTGTGGGTTGTTTTGTTACCTCTACGGCAGGCCGTCCGGCCCCAGGAAATTAAATTATTTTTCTGTTCCTGCAGGGATAGTTATATATAATGCGACCATATCATTCATTTATAGTATATTAAGAAAAATATCTCAGATTTTCCCAGATTATATATATATGTCGGAGAACGGCCTCGTTCTCACGACATCTTTAGTTATTGCAGGTTTAGTGGGCGTCATCAGGATAAAATGCGAGCATAAAACACAATAGCCACGGTTTATACACTTTTAATTTAGATTTGATCAACATTATGACATAGTTTAGACCGAGCAGCGGGTTCAGGGCACCCGCTCATACTTCCACCTTCAATACTTTCTTTAAAATACACCATGGTCCAACTCGACCTGTTGCCACCAACCAAATGTGTCACAAAAACTCCTCAGTCTACCCAAGTAGATATTACTCAAAGTATAGAGGGCGCTGACCCCGCTCCGCCGTATGCTCTGCTCTGATTGGTCGTTTATTAAATTACAATATTCATAACTTTTATTAGGTTAGAACGATCTTTAAGTTATAGAAACATTCAACAAATCAAATTAAATTACATTAAGAATTTTAGAAGTAATTAAAATGTAAACAAATGATATTGTGCGTTATACATCCAGTCAACGATACGTCCAATTAAAGCTTCCCTCCGACATATATATATATATATATATATATATATATATATATATATATATATATATATATGTGTATATATATATGTGTGTGTGTGTGTGTGTGTGTGTGCGTGCGTGTGTGTGTGTGTGTATCGAAGTCTATTATAAAAATACTAGGAACAAAAATAAATTTGAAATTCTCATGTGTAGGCTCCATGAAGGTAACAACAACAACTTTTCTTCAAGAAGGCTTATTATACGATGAAAGATTTTCTTGACGACCGCGCCGAATGGTAACAATGAGACCGCTATCAAGATCTTTCAGTAATTATTTATACAAATTACTTTAATAAACCTTGTATAAACTCACAATACATTATAAAAGACCACGAATGTATATATGTATACAATATTATTATTTGGTGTGCCAATTTTTTGTCTTTAATAGTTACTAAAATTGCTTTGGAAGCGGTGGCAGACTCAGGACTTTCAATATCAATCTGTAAGATTACCTTATGAAATGAATACATTTATTTTCATTAAAAAAAAACTTGTATTAAATTGCAAACTACCGTAAACTTGAAGATCAACAATCACAACATCTTAAAATTACAAAGCTACGTCTATTAAATTTTAGCTTGTTTTGATTCGTGATATACACGACCCTGTTCAAGAAACGTGTCAAATCATATTTGAGTGAAACAAAGCGATTATTGTCTTTATTGTTTATCAATCGATGTATTGAAAATTGCCGTCCTCAGCGGAAGGTTTCGCAAATGCAAGGTCATGTGACGTAGTGTGTCAGCGTATTAAGTTTTCTTGAATATTAAAATCTAAGAATGATTTATTACGTGTACTCAAGCCTTGCTCTTAACAATAACTGTAAATTGGTTATTAATTTTAATCTAGAAAGAAAAATGTTTGTTTAGAGCTGATTCATAAATAACAAAGCTAATAAAAAGAAAGCAACCACAATAATAAAAAGTTATTTCTTTTGACAAATACGTAAAGGACAATGCTCTTGTTTGTTAGGAGCTTCATATAATATATAAAATTGCACTAGACACAATGGACAATGTCCATTAGTAAGTTTTTAGATATGGTATATGATAAATAGTTATCTTCTCTCTATCTAGATTAACTCTAAAAATATGGTTGAAACAACCAGCTCTAGTGTTACAACAGAACCTAGGAGTGATTACGTCACGTTGTGCGTATACTACAGTAATGTCTCGTATACGTTATAAGTGGCGAGGAAAGTGGGCGGGGCGAATACGTAAACCCAGCATATTAAGAACTTATATATATAAATAAAACTTGTATCAGCGCGATTGTCAAGAAAATCTTTCATCGTATAATAAGCCTTCTTGAAACGCACTAACGCACGCACGCGCGCGCACGCACGCGCGCACGCACACATATATATTTTATATACTTATATATTAATTATAATAACAGCCTATAAATGTCCCACCCATGGGCTCGTGTTTCCCATTATAGGGGAGAAGAACAGACAGTATACCTGTCACGCTTGTCCAAGACTGCTTGGCAGGTTTGACACATCGGTTATCTTGATGTGCAGGTGGCATCCCGATTTTTAGCTTCACCGTTGTTAGCACGTCGTAATTGTAACAATATGCACATTAGGTCAAAAAACACTAACTAAGCGGTACATGCAGTGTGGCCAGGATCGATCCCGCGTCCTTTGAGTTAGGGACGCGTGCTCTAAATATTACGCTACCATAACTGTATTAGGTAATAAATAATAATAAGAGTAATTGTATAATATAACATGGTATACTTCCCTTACCAGTCTCCTGCTTGCTGTCGTGAAGGGTATCATGTAGCTGAAGGATAAGAAGCAGTACAAAATTCTTACGCAAACCGATTCTATGCTACAGTTTATAATTCCCACCACGTTTATTTTCGAATTCTCTTCGCGTTTGACATCACATGACTCAGTTTGGCCTATATTTAAGTATCATTATATGTCTAGAATATAGTCAAAACTTTTAGAAATATCCCAGAATTTGAGTAAAATACTTTAAGAACGTGTGGACGTCGTTATAAATACACACTCAGGTAAATTCTTTGTCCTACTAAGTATATACACTGTTAGCTATAACTTCATTAATGCTTCGAAATGTACTCTTCTGTATACATTTTATTTAAAAGACAAGAATTTTAGCTATGAAAAAGAAGGAAAACAATTTTTAGCTCGACGTGTTGCTGGGGAGTTTCTTGGCGCTTCTTCTAGGCAGCAATAACACATTGCGAAGCGGTGAATAGAAAAGGAAATAAAATTAAATTTTAACTTATGTGTATGACCTTCTAAAAGTGTTCCGTAGTGGAACTTATTTTGAATAAAAACGTTTGAATGTGAATATGAATGTGCAGTAAGTAATGAAATGACAAGGTCGCAAAGAGGTCACATATGAGACCTCCTTGTCGCCTTTTCCCAAAAAAGATTATAATTACATAACAATGCAATTAGTAACAGTTACAGTGCTAATATCTGTATAATTGATATATGATACGAAACTGCTATTAAGTACATTGGTCTCGGTCAAACGAAGGTTACAAAAAAGTAAAAAAATTGTTAACTAATGATTTTATATTCTATTTCAAAGTTATAATGCTTACTCTAAGTTAGAATTATGTTTATTACGTGATAAAAAGTGTTTTATTACCCAAGTAAAAAATTGATTCAACGCGAGTTCTTTTGCGTAATTAACATTCAAATGTTTATTTTGCTCAATAAAGAATCGAAATTTAAGATTACAAAATATACTACCTACTGTCTTAAGAAATACAATAACAGTCATTGAGTTGTGTCAAAAAACTTTTAGACTTTAAAAAAAGAAACATAAAAAAAAGAAAAATGTCTTTTTTTAAACTAGGCATAACTAGGCATCGTGTGGCTTCGTTTTTATTAACTTTGATTCCGTTTCCCGCAATATTTAATAAGTTTTTCCACAAACTATGCTAGTTTGTTTATATCTGCTCTATAAATATCTAATGCATTTAATGATCGTTTTTCTATATCCTGTATGATTCTATGTCTGTTAAGATGAGGTGGCTTTGTAAGTAAATATATATTTTTACCTCCAACAAAACCCAACCACTCCCAACACAACCCAATAACTCCCAACATAAGCCGAACCAATGTCCTGCTGGCCCCGAGGGGTACACTGGAACCTACCCGCTAGTATGGCTGGAAAACAACTCAAGGTTTTGTGGAGGTATATTATATTTGGGTCAGGTGTCATTCATCCCATCCAGATGGGAACGTGCCTGCAACCTTGCTGTATGTGTGCCTAAATTAAGACCGCCCCTAATAACAATATTTGTTGCAATACAATTGCAACTCGTTGCAATACAATTGCAATTTCATATCGTTGTTTAAACATTTTTTCAATGTGTATTGTGCATAGTCGTCATCATCATAGTCAAATTCGAAAAAGCTTTAAATAGGTGGTAACAGCTTCTAAGGCTTATAGAATAAAAACTAAATAACTAAATAAATTAAATATTTTTTTTTGGGTTTCGTTGTCAAATGACAATAACAAAGAACGTTATTTATCTCTACAGAAAAAAGCCCTTCAATTTGTATGTTCCGACCAAAAACTAGCCGACTTTTTATAGTTAAGTAACCAAACAAAATTACTGAGGTCTTTTGTCTTATCTAAGTAACCCTTCAATAATATCTTAAACATATTTTTTTTTTCACAAATATAATTTAGGGAATTTTCAAGGCACGAATGAATAAGTATCTTTTAGGTAAGAATGCTCCATCTTTGACCGCGTCATCACTCAACGTCAGGTGAGATTCAAACGTGACCTATACAATCGTTAAAAAAATAGTCCAACAGGCACTTGGCAAAATTTTGCTGGTTGCGATTCAACTTTAGTAATTTAACATTAAATAAAAAACGTTATAAACTTTACAAAGGATAGTCGATCGGTCTGCATAACATGCGGCAAAATCGCCTTGAACTTTCCAACCCCACTCAAAACTCTAAATACTAGAGTCAATGATTCGCTTATTTCAAAACCACTTAGTAAATTTTATTGAATCCCAATCTTTGAATAACTTGAATACTTATACCGGAATTTTAAGTTCGACCGCAAAAATTACAAATGAACTTATAAAGTTGATCGTTGTACACAAAAACAAAATTATTTTCTCTTGTCTCGAATTTCGCAAAAGGTAGAAAAAAAAAATCACTTTATTGTACAATAAAATTTATGAAACAATATATAAAATAGGTTAGAATAATGTACGAATGACGGCTAAATCGCTAACAGCGAAGCTGAATCGTGGGATACAGAGCGAAATATGGCACAAAAGCTAGGAGGACGGGATTTTGTTGCACAGTGTTTTTAGAAAACTGGATATTTACATTTAATTATAATTTTCATAAATATAGTTAAAAAATACAATCAATACTATAATATCACAAACCTATACAAAAGTAATTTCATAAGCCTAGGATACTCACTGGAAGAGATCTCTTTAAGTAATAAAGCCGCATCACAGGATACTTTTATCCTGATCAAAATCAGATATAATCCGAGAAATAAGAATGTAAGTTTACACAAAAATTCATATACATAATATGTAGCTTTACTTCTATTCACTGCTTCCATGGCAATAAAGCACGACACCTAGAACACTTAGTGAAGCAGTGGCCTAGTGCTTCTTTACCTATACATATAATAAAATTGTAGAAGTCGAATTTCTGTACAATTAAAAAAAAGCTAAAAAACGAGTCAGGGGGGTGTAAGAAGTGAATTAGAACTAATTTAGATTTTTCCAATTTTTTGTTTCTCTGTTTGTCTGTCTGATTGTACCTATCGGCTAATCTCCGAAACGACTGGACCGAAAAAATTTGCATGGTGGTAGCTTATATCCCTGGTCAACATATAGGATACTTTTGATCCCGAAAAATTAAAGAGTTCCCGTGGGATAATTAAAAAACCGCACCACACGGACGAAGTCGCGGGCAGAAGCTAGTACTTTAATAAATAAGACAATAGAGTACTTTCAAGTTTTTTTGGCACTTACCGCAAGGTCAGTTACAGTCAGCCACAACACAACTGTCAGTTAAAAATAGTTTTAAGAACATGACAGTATTTTTGAAATTTTAGCAAAAGAATTTTCTATATAGACATACCACGGCTTTAAAATTACTTAGACATACTTAATAAAACTACGTTTTAACGGTTTTATACGCGGTAATTTATTTGATAAGTACTACTAGACTATTTAATATATATCATTTATGTATTTATTATTCAAATGTAAGTAGTTCGTACTATATGTTAAAACAACAACAGCATTGCCATTATCATCTCAATTCATTCCTGGGGTTGTCTGGAAGAGATCGTTTTTTAGCGATAAGACCGCCCTTTGTATATAACTAAATATAATTTTAGTCTTTAAGTTTATTTCTGTATTGGTGTATAATAAAGTCTATCTATCTATCTGTCTACTAGACTGTAGACTAGTCGCGAAAACTTAGGAAATAAAAGACATACTTACTTACTTAGACATATGACAACCAATAACGGCGAAGGCGAGTTGCTCAAGGATTTCAATGTATGAGTCATATTTTATTATTTAACGTAGAAAAAATAAATTCACATCTCTATATTTTATTTACATAGTAGACATTATGAATGAGATAAAGAAAAAATATATATAGGTATATGTATCTAATAAGTGGAAATTAAACCGAGTTTTGCGAAAACTCGTACTGACTTATAGACTGATATTGCATTGATTAATCTTGGAAATAACTTTCCAATTTGCGTAACTCTTAGTTACCATATTTTGTAAAAGAAAAAAGGAAAGAATAACTTACATTATTTTTTGCATAAAACATGGTCTGTAGTAAGATGTTACTGGTGAAAGTTAGACAAATCAGATAGACATGCAAAAGAAGTTGTGAAATTAATTTTGCATCTTTACTAATTTAATTATTACTATTGTTTCTGAATTATCTGTCTGAGTAATTAACAATTTTGATGTAAGTTATTTTTATATTTTCATCCCAAAACAATATATAATGATATAAATAATACACCTATAAGCGTGGGAATATATGATTTTTCAATTTATGTCTAGTACAAAAGCACTGTCAGCAAAAAAAGGAATTCATTCATATTCGTAGCTTTCACACACAGTGCATCATTTATTCTCGTGAAACGCATGGTTATGTCAAATTCTGCTAAAATAGTGCAAGCATAAAAATTCAACAAAAACTCGCACTAAACTCTCTCTGAATGTAACAGCAAGGATACTTCCTGTCAGCTCGCCGTACAATCCGGCAAAACACCAGGCATCATTGGACCCCCTGTCTCGTTAGTTCTATTCACACCCTCCACGGTTTCAATTTCTATGGATTTTAAAGTCGAACTTTTTATCCTATTTATTTCATCTTAAAATTAATGTCGAACAAGTTTAAATAACACATCATAAATTGAATCATTTGATTATTGTATATGTAAATCATACCAGTCATTATTAAAAAATTGAACAAGTTTCTGTTATTCGACGCACAATGAAGGGTTACGTAAAAGTAACAAATATTCCCTGTTTTGTTTTTTATTTGGATACAGAACTATAAAAAGTATTCATTTGAAAGTAGCTCACTTAAAACTACTGATCGAATGTAACCAGTCTTGTTATAATCAATTCTTGACCACTCTACCATCATCTATAATATTATAAAATTCTAAACAGGACGTGTCCTGTACATTGAAGCTATTTAAAAAAACAACCGGAATAGACTATATAAACGACGGAGAACACGATGCATTTTTTTAGATTTCTTGTCTGTTTGTTCGGGATTCACGTAAAAACTACTGGGCCGATTTCGACGCAGTTTTTGTGCTACTTTTTACCCTGGGATTCCCACGGAAATATATTATTTAAAATGGCCATATTAAAAAAATAGAATTTCAATGCCGTTTTTTCACTGATCAGTAGCAGATTTTATGTCATTAAATTGGTAGTATTTTTTATCCCAGGAATGCCGCGGGAATCCCAAGTAAAGCGTGGATGAAGTCGCAGACGTATCCTAGTGTTTTCATAATTTTCTACGTCATAGTTCAAAAGTTAAAGGATGAATGGAAGGGTGAATCTTAAAAATTAAAAACACCTACAAATATCCGTGACTTTATGATCTGTACATTCAACCGCAGCATCTTTAATTAATAACCTTACGTCAACATCATGACTCATTAGAAAATATAAGGATATCATTTTCAACTTATTAACGCTTTTATTATACCAGCGAGGTATTATAAAGGTGTTCGCCACAAAGGTGACGCAGATAAAATACATGTATAACTACAATACACAACATACCTGCTCGTTGCAGGTATTATTGGCAATTATATAGGGTTTTTATACAAATTATTTAGGAAGGGGAACGTTGAAGTATAAAGAAACTGGTTGACCTTGTATAAACTACGAGCCGCATCCTCCTCAATCCGAAATGCCAAATGAATTCCATTGATTCTTTATCATATTCGCTACAAGCTACTTCGTAATTCTACTAGCGATATAGTTTTCTTATATTGTTATTGCCGCATATTGATTAGAAGGAACTGGTTCATGCAGAAATGTTTATTGAATTGATCTGTTTATAGAACAAAATGGTGTTAGAATCATTAAATCCACCAGTTCAGAAACCAGAAATTAATCTAGATGTTAATGATGGCATTGAATCCAATCCATATAATTTACTGGAATTACTTCATATTTCTACATAAAAGATATCAGCTGTCATTATAAATACTTACACGCTAAACTTAACAACAATCAATTATTTTTTAATATCATGCAGGTGAAACAAATAAATAAACATTTCAAAAAGATCCTTTTCACATTCTACATATGTATTTGAACGAAACTGTAATTTTGAGTTCAATAAAATATCAGCGGCTTATTGAGCACACTAAAAACCACGATACGATATATAATTTCATGCTTATAATTGATTACCAACTTCTTAAGGAAGTTAAGAGCATCGTACAAAAACAGTCAAAACAGATGAATGATAGGTTGTTTCCTTCACAAACTTTTTTAACAATACTTAATAGAGGTAGATAATCATGGCTATAATAATAATGCGGTAGGGGTCAAGGAATTCCCAAAATCCCATGGAGCCCTAACAGGTAAAGCGTCTTTCATATTCGTCGCTAGTCACGGATTTCGTGGGACACAAAAGCTTTCTTTGGTGACTCAACCGGCACTCAGGTATTTCTATTTTTTGTTCAAAAGAATCGCATGTCCGTAAAGAATTGGATACACCGTAATTAGTTTAGGATTGTTCGATACTATCGTTGTTTTTCAATAAAATCCAGGCAAACAGGGTTACTCACTTCATATCTTTATTTGACTGAACCTGTTTTATATTCTAAAACGACATACCTCAGGTGATAAAAGCCACAAAACTTTCCTGACTCATTCTAAGAATTCCTCAGATAGGTATAAAAAGTTTGACGTGGCCGTAAAAGTTAAAGGACAACTTTTACATTTGCGTTACCTTTAAAGATTTATTTCACAATGTTTCTAGAAGTGTGCTTAATAATAAGGTAAATCGCCAAAACCATGTCAATTTACGCATAGTGAAGAGCTCCGTAGAAGTGACAAACCTCCAGCGTTTCTAAACACGGAACCTTAAAAAATCTCATATTTACAACAATAAAAAGTAAATGTCACTTCTATGCTAAGATGCGATCAATTAAAATGTTTATTTAAAACATTACACGGTGTTGAAAGCGTAGATAAGTAGAATTACTTACATGGCGTGCAGTAAAAAAATCTTATATTAGTTGAGATTATTAATCTTTAATTTAACAAGTGATGTAAGAATGTATGTATAAGTAAATGTAAATTGTATAGTGTACATAATTGTCTGCATGTGACTAGCTGTTGTAACAAGCAACCAATGCGGAAACGAATGATGATCCATCGTGTGAAACAACTTAAACACCCAACAAACTTATGTGTATATTTATATATATAGTACAGTTATATATTTATTATTAAAATGTATGTAAGTAATCGTACAATAATTATGTATACCACCATCGCTACTCGTAATCAGAATATTCTTGCCACGAGTTGTCTGGAAAAGATCGCTTTTTAGCGATAAGACCGCCCTTTGTACCCAATTAGATTATTACTAGTTTGTAAGTTTTCTGTAATGGTGTAAAGTGTTATCTATCTATCTATCAAATATGACTTAATCCATGATCACATGTTTATGCAAATTGGCAAAGTAATTTAAGAGTTTCAATTCTGATTAAAAACAAATCGAATAAAATGTAACGTATATTAGTCATTATATTGACATCTTTGTTAAGCCGATTGGATAATGATTTAAAAGACATTAATTTTGAATTTAGATAAAGAAACAGAATAAAAACGTATGGCTTATATATAATAAAAAAAAAATTAAATGCATTTCCTCCGTTCATCCAATATGACTTAAGAATATACTAAATGTAACTTGTATGAGTATTTAATAAACGTTCTCAAAATGGGGTCACGAGCGTGATGTAAGAGATTCTGTTCTAATCAAAACATTTCATTGCATTTTCAACGTTTACACAGTATATTATTGGAACAAAATATGTAGTAATATTAAGATAAAGTACAAGTGTATATCATATCTCTTTATTTTACATCTTATTACCGTCTTTACTATGAATCTAGTAGTTTAAATACTACTCACATAACATAAATATTTAAAAACAAAATAAAATCTCACCGTTTCGTTTTGATAATATTTAAGGAAAATAATACCGTACTAAGAACTCCTCGCTTAACCAAATAAAAGAGAAATCTCACAGATTAAGATAAAATATATCTAATATAATCTCTTAACCACAATTACGAAGAAGCCGGATTAAAACACTTGTTTAAGTGTCATTCAACCTTCTTATTTGTCAAACCTCGTCACGATGTTTTCACTTTTGCCATAAAATTGCGAATTCCACAATGCCTCCTGAGGCTCGCAAAATGGCGGCTCAAAAACCGCGGTACGACACGGATATTCATGATTGTCGCGTTTGAATAACAATGTGGCATACTATTCTTAGTTTACACACTGTTTCTCTTTTACGCATGGGAGGTTTTAAAATCTCCTCTACACTATTAAAATAATTGCAGTCTAAATAAAGACGTAACCAATGTTCGATCTTTAAAAATATATTAGATTTTTTTTACCGCAATAAGACTAGATATCCATACGATTATGAAAGTAAAAGATAATTTGTTCGGGTGTTTGTAGGTTTACTTGATTCTTCACTGCGTGAGCACTTGTTGTGTCTTTCGATATATCGCAGTGCTCAGAGATAAGAATCAAAATAACCGTAACCCCGCGCAAACGTGATTGTATTATAATTATATATATATATATATATATATATATATATATATATATATATATATATATATATATATAATTATAATAATAGATTTTATTTTAATTACTTACTAAGCGAGTTCCCAATGTTTTCCCTCTCGTACTTCAGTGACGCCGACGTCGCATAAGGTGCTGCCTAGCTAGCCGAACAGGGTGAGCGGCTACCACGTAACTTTTTCTAATACTTACATTTTTAAACTAAACTCGTGATAACTTTCCAATAGAATGTTCGAATCGAATAATTCAAAAAGTTATATTAATGATAATATATTGTAGATAAATTAGGATCGGCAGTAGTCTGTTTTCATTATTGAAAAAGCAAACAAGGATATTAATGTACTATAATGTATTGGGAAAAACACGAATGAAAAAATAAGACATAAGAGGACAGAAGAATATATCAAACACATGGTGTCAAAACAATTCAAATGTAACATGACTTCTGAGGTGCCAGTGCCAAGTTACACGACCTCATTTTAATATATATGATAATAATGATGAATACTAAGATACAAATAAAGAGCCTTTTCTAGGCATTTCAATTATTTTTTTGAAATAAAAGAGCACTTATTGTGGCATAACTATAATATTTAGACATAAGCCATCGCGACACTTTTTGTAAATAATGATGTGTTCTGCAAAGTTGTGGTACATTATTTTATTCTATCTTCAATAGTTTTCACAGCGCACGCGATTTTAGGTAATTTTTCTACACCTTGGGATACATTATTGGAATTTTAGTGAGGATCCCTAATTTTTTTCGAAAATATAATATAAGCTATATCACTTGGGGATAGGTAGCTTGCCAACAGTGAAAGAATTTTTCAAATCGGTTCAGTAGTTTCGGAGCCTATTCAATGCAAACAAAAAACAATCAAATATTGCCTCTATAATATTGTCATATATAATATATATTGCGTGTTTGTTTTTTAGAGCTACGAATCAAAGACTTACCATGAATATGTTATCTAAAGTTATTTTATATCCGTTAGAAATTTGACCAATTGGCCAATTATTATTTGTGTCATGTAGTATGCGTGGCGAGAAATATATGCGTAAAGCAAACTAACGGTGTCGGTTCAACGAACGGAAAGTGGTGCCGGTAATAATAATCATCACCTGCTCGATAAGGGAAGCTCGTCTGCACCCATATAAAGTGTATCCTTGTTTTGGGAGGAAGTACACTAGAAAGAGAAACGCCCCGCTGTCAAATAAGTTCCTGACACTGTTTGAGTTACTTATAAATTAATAATGAGTAATAAGTTTACAAAGTAATGTGGCGGGTTGTCTATGAATTTATATGTGAACATATATTTGAATTTAAAGTTCGAAGAGCCAAGATCATGGCTCATATAGGTTACCAGAATAAAAATATGAAATAAAAAATTCTAAACATCTTGTCAACTTTTCATTTACAATTTTTCATTGCACTTGTATAAATATCGTTCACTCACTAGTAATTCAGCGTTATGTAAGTATATTAACCGTATTGCAATATAATAATCAACATGTCTGTGAACATGTCATGTATGTCAATTAAAAAATCGGTTATTCCGAAGATTATTTCAAAGAATACAATTTCCTGCGGCCGGACGGGCTGTCGTTAGAGGCAACAAAACAACCCGCAGCCAAGTGGTACTTACTGCATTTGCCTATCTGGGTGGCTGCCACCCCTGAACTATATTATATCGCCATAACAACCTTGAGTTGTATTCTGGAATTAGTGGCCAGGTTCCAGTCCCCTTAAGAGACTAGCAGCACATTTGTAGCACCTTGGGTGTTGCAAGTGTCCATAAGCGATAGTAACCACTTTACATCAGGCGGGCTGTAAGCTTGTCTGCTGAACTTGTGCATTAAAAAAAAATTGAATAAAAACTAATGAATTTTGAATGTGATAATAGGTATGAGATATAAATCCGAAAATGGCTTTGTTGGAATATTTGTTACTTCTTTTATTGATACGGCTTTGCAAATAAACTAATTACTTACTAGTGGCGATAACAATTCAAAAAACTTTTTTCGGATAAGCTCAAAGCATACGCGAGCGAAGCCGTGCGATTATTCCTAGTAAAACAGTATAGTGCTTCTATAAAAGGTAAGTATCGTTTAACTAGTTTCAACTGCAATCATTAATTTCCTATTTTCTAACGAGATTTTTGTACCTATTACATATTAGCTTCTTCCGTATTCCAAATATCTAAGGTATGGAATAAGCTAATATTTACGTAACAAGTGTTGCATACGTTATTACCTGAGCACCCTAAGCCTGGAGCTTTATCCGTCGACAAAGGGTACATGTATCAACAACATACCTACTTACATACCGATGAAAGTTGTTTATTTAGAAACCTATTTACGAATAAGTTAGTACGTTATTAAAGTCGTCAATATCACAGGCGATGTCAATAAATTCTTAAAAACGAATTTTTGCAATTTCGATTAATTGACAGGAAAATTTTAATAGATTTATTATATTTATGGCTTGGCAAATAGGCCTTTAAGCCAGATCTTAGTTTATAATATACATTTAGTTTCTTCATTTTCTTAAGCTTATGTGTAGCACAGCTGAACTGTAGGTAATCAGCTAGTGCCATTCAACGGAGTTCTTGTGACAACTCAAAAGGCCACATTTGACTATACAGTTCACATTTCTCACAAAACACATAATTACTACTCAAAAACTATCAATATCCTACAACTATTGTTTATTTTAGAGTAATTTCACACATTTTTAGAAAATAAAACTGCACAGCACAACTTCACCTTTCAGTTCCCGCCAAAAACTCCTTTTAATAGATTAACTAATGAAACATGATTCTAGTTACTATAAATAATAATAAAAACTCGACTGTCAATCAATATCCTTCTTTTTTTTAAATCACGATTCAAAAATTCTCCAATGCAAGCAATTAGAAACTAACATCTATGTTAGTAATTTTGAATAACATTGATTTGACCCTCTATTCTACTTACGTGAATGTTTGAAAAACTGTGGAAATATCTTTAAATAATTAATTTGTTAAGATGAAGCAGAACTCTCGAGCAAACAATAACAATGGACTTTAGTAACAAAACATCCGACTTGCTCTGAACAATTGCGTGTTTTTGAGATCAATAACTTTCCCGCGACACTAATTGCTCTATGCAAGTGAAGACGTTATTTTCACGAAGACACAAACGAAGGGGGCGGGTGAGATGACTAATGAGTTAGAGGACTAAGTTGTAAAAGTAGACGACACACTGACCTACAAAATCTTTAAAAAGCCTTAGGTATTGTCCACACGTGTATTGCTATCATTACCCAATGCCGCATGCCGCCCTCTGCTTTTCTTGTTTATTCTTAACTAGCGACCTTCCGCAAGCTGTCAGTCTACTGTGTTGAAAGGTGTCTTAATGACGCAGTCTGCACTCTAGAACATTCCTACTCCATCAGCCATCGGCGTCAGATACGGCCTTTAGTATGCACTTAAGGATATATAATTTATGAGTGCGTATATCGTCAAGTATATAGATACTTGACGATATACGCACTCATAAATTTTTGGGCCCAGATTATAAAAAAATGACACAGATTTTAATTATTTTTATTATGTTGATTGTTTTATATATAATTGTAGTGGGTTTGATTACTCTGAATGAATTATATTTTTTTATACTTTGCTAGGATATCGTCCACGCTTGCCTTGAAATTTCTGCATGATTCCTGGGACACAAAGTATCGCAAAATTTTTTAAAAAAGTATCGCTTTCGATTTAGTGGAAACTGTGTTGGAATAAGCTAATTTTTATGCATCCGAAAACTTCAAACCGCTTTCGGGATAAATGTTACAATTATCACATGCTAATAACGGTGAAGGAAAACATTGTGATGAAACCTGCATGTCGAGATAACCGATGTGTCAAACTTGCCAAGCCACCTTGGATAAGCGTGACGGGTATATCGTCCATTACCCTATAGCAGGAGGTCCAAGCCCAGCAGTAGGACATTAATGGATTGTCATGATATAAAAGTCTTTCTGTGCCCCTTGTATTTGTAATACTTGTCACGCTTCTTGCCCATTGTTTGATAGATTAGTTCGCGTTTATCTTTACAGATTAAATTCTTCGGATTTAGTCTGATGCTAAGCTATTTAGCTTTTTTCATTAAACGTTTATTACTCAACATCAATTTGACTTGGACAAAAAATATGCTTTATTTTTCCAATTGGAATCGTTTTTGAGATAAATTTGCACAAACGAGCAGAAAAAAATATTGAAAATTTGCATTGCATTTGCTTTGTTTCATACAATTTACTTGTTTAAAAAATGTAATTGCAAATGACACAAACGTTAAGATTTCATCTTATTACAAGTTCACTTATTTTCTTTTTTTAGATTTAGTTTTTTTTCCAATGAAGGTAATGTGGAAAAGCCCTATGTTTCAAGTGATCTCTGTTTGCGGAAACACCTACTTAGTGTCTTAACAAGCTTTCACGAGGTTAATTACTCGTTAGGGAAGTCAAATAAACTTGCAATGTCACATCAGTTTATCATTAAAAACTCATTCACTCATAAAGCTTAAAAAGCAAATAATTAAAATAGCAATTAAAATTTATAGCGGAATTTAGATATTGTATGGTAGAGAAAATGACGATTTTAATATTTATAAAAATATCACCCACACCAATTCCATGAGTTCAGCAGACACGACAGACAGACGGCCTACCTGATTAAGCGGTTACCATCGACTATGGACATTTAAGACACCAAAGGTCCGTGGTACCGCTTTCTAAAGGGAGACTGGAATCTGGCCCCTAACACCCCACCCCCCCAACTGGCTGTAGATTATTTTGTCGCCTCTTACGACTAGCTACCCGCTACAGTAAAAACCTGTTCTTATATTTGAACTGTATTTTTGTTCAATAATAAAATGAATAGACGTATAAAAAATATATCACTTTTACATATGTTTAATTAAAATGCAAAAACAAATACGTCAAAATATTGAATTTTTATCTATTCCTTTCCCTGAGCAAGGGGTCACTCTTTCACTTCTAATACATATGCATGGCGCGTTCTCAACCAAATAGGGTGGGGGCAAAAGAAAAAGGCGGTAACTGTAAACAGTCAATGGGCGAGTGACACTGACAATGAAGACGATACGTTCCGTTTTCGACCGTCACGTATGTGGACGTACGTGGATCGTTTGCAGGCTGAGAATGGAACGTAGCGACGTTCACGTACAGGCTTTCCATCATAACGCACTGGAAATAGCTCGTAAATGGGAACATTATAATCCTTAACTTTTAAACTGTTCCATAATTCATTTGTTCGATTTTCAATTTGACTTACCTACATATTAATTTTTATGGATTTATTTTTACATGTATTTTTTTTATAAAAGAAGGATCCAATTGTTAAAGTCACTTAAACTTTAAATTAAGTGCTGTAGATTTCAATTCAATTTTTATTTATATTTGCTCAAAATAAATTAATGCTATGTCGTGAATTCAATCATAATTATAAAATTGTTAAATACAAATAAATAACAACACAAGCCGTCACTATTTTATGAAGCGTCAAGTTTTAAAGTTAAAGTATATATCAATATTCATAAAGATACAAAAATAATACAAAAATATAGCATACAAAAATGCCTATAAGAAAGAAACCAACAAACTTACTTTCATAATTTTGTTTGACAAACTCCACATATTTTTCTAAATGTAGAACAGCTCACAGCATACAACGTTGCTGTAATTATAAACTTATTTCCGCCAACTCGCAGGCAACAACCCTGTCTGCTCGCATACATTCCGCTATTCGGAGCGTGCTAGCCCTCCCAGCTACATACAGTTGCCAGCTTGATTAACGAAGCGACACCTAATGGATGCGATAAGGTGAGTTTCATAATCACTACAGTTTGGGCATTTTGCTCAAAGTTGACCTCAAACGAATTTTATTTGAAAACTTGTTAACCGAGATTTTAAAATGTATGTCGTGAGTTGTTTTAACCATAAAAAAACACGGCTATGTTACCTACAGTTATGAGACAATGTAAGCGATGCGAAGCGATGTAAAGGGGCTTAAAAGGAATTACTACTCTTAATTCATATTTTATTATATTATTTTGTTGATATTAATATTTAAATATCAACAAAATGTAAATGACGTTTTAATGGTGTTTAACCGACTTTAAGAAAAAGAGGAGGTTCTCAATTTTGACATATAATAAACATATTTAAAGAACTTATGTTTCATAAATTACCATAGTACTCCTTTTTGGCGGAATTGAATCTCTCTCTTAATGTTGGTTGGTATACTTTCACAGGTATTGCTAATGTAATATTCGAATAAGTATATTTATTTCCTTATATTATATCTACATACATAATATAAGGAACCAATTCTGATTAATACAATAATTCCGTCTCTTTATATTCTAAACCAGATAATCAAGCTAATTAAAAGTTTTGGCTTTCGCAAAGGACAAAATACATTAACATTATATAGTAATAATAGAAAAAGATTTAATACCGTTATTATTCACATAAATTTTATAAAATGTTTCCATCATAACTAAAACTCATACATTAAAATAGTAATTAAAATGCGTTGATAAAAAAGCAAAGTTAAGGTCAATGATACATTCTTTTACAGTTTCTGCCCTCAAGCTATTTGAAAAAAAATCGCTGCGAAAAAAAAAACTGTAATCAACGCGTTCATATTTCTCCGCGTGTGTATTCCGTGCTTGCAACTCTAATTACCCTCGTGTGTCCCTTTCTAAATCTTTAAAATAAAGAGAGATAAACGCAAAACAAAATCGCCATAGCATGACTCCAATGAATTAAGTCTCATTTACGGTGATTTACGCCAATGCTTCTAACAAAGCCATTTCAACTCGAATCGGATTTTGGATTTATTATATAGAAATTTATAAAAAGTATCTTATAATATAAGTATTTCTTTATTTGTTTTTTTTTGTGTACTTATATTAAAGTAATTTTAAATGGTGATCGACTATCTGTGTTATATTTCGTGTTTATTTAACAATTTTATGTCTGTCAATCTCACAATAACTAAGTACACAAGATTTTACTGATAAAGTTTAGTTAGACGCTTAAAAATCGTTGCTCTCGACTAGCCTAGGATCCACTCATCAAATCCTGGCTTGGTGACAATCGGACCACCTCAGAAGTATACTCTTTCGAATAAAGAAATCATTGTGAAAATCGGTCTACAATTGACGGAGAAATTTCGCAACACACATACAGACAAATTGAGAACCTCCATTCCTTTTGGAAGTCTGTTAAAATAATTTACTTCATCGTTCCAAATAAATTGACAACTAGCAGTACATCTGTACTACGCAAAATTGGACTACATATTATTTTACACCGTAGAAAGATAAAATCAGTCATCCCCCGAATACGCTGCAGGTTGCATTGCTATCATTCTCCTATTATTCTGCAATCTAAGCCTTTATTGTGTTCGAACGTGACTGCAGAAATATTTTCACAAAACATTACATCGAGAACACAATCCGCCCGCACCGACTTTATTGGAAATTTTACTGAGCAAAATATTCATTCAACTGTGAATTTTAACTTAAGTGTACTATATATAGTGTTAAAACAAGACAACTACTCAGTAGTAGTAGTTAGTGATTGATTTTTAGTAAAAAAATCCCAGCTTCGTCAAATGTATTAATTATTATTATCAGTATCAGCTCACCCAAATTGTAAGTCTCACTGACGCCAAACAAGTTTTTATGACAACTCGACAGACCACATTTCTGCCAAAAATTCAACTCTACTCGTGTTGTTGTACATAAACACAACTCTTCGCTAAAAACAATCAATGTCCTATAAATACTTACTATTCACTTTTAACCAATTCAGTGTTATATAATTCAAGGTCCATAATGATTTTGGCACAAATGAGAGTCGTGTTAGATAGATAGATAAGTATGTAATGTCTGTCTGCCTGCCCGTCTGTCGTGAAAACCTAAGAATATAATTATACACTTCTTAAAGCAATTTTTTTAAAGTTAACTATAAATATAAAACCAATTTTAAAACGTCTTTAATTTATCTGCCATATTATAATAAAGATACGCCATCACTAACAATTGTTTTCATTTAAAATTACTAAAAGCATCTTTATAAAATACAATAACGCCTTTTATTAATGTTTTTAATTTATTTTCAGGTAAAGTGCACAACCGGAGACAAGCAACTACAAACGTAAGAAACAAATTAGCAAAAGTAATCAATTTTACTGCAGAGATTAGACAATATAGCCATTTAGATTCATTTACTGCATCCGACTGATCTGCCCTGAACGTAACAAATGACTCCGTCGATGGTGCCAAGACTTGACTGAATTATGTCGATTTCTAATCAAGATTGGTTGTTTGTTGCTGTTATAATGATTAATAGTATTAGCACTTTTATGTCTCACTATGAGGCTGGAAGGAACCTTTCGTATTTTAGGGGAACGAACGCGACGTTTGTCCAAGGCGAATTGATGAGTTTTGCTTACCGGTGTACAGATGCTTTGCATAAGTGCATGCACTACAGAAGCTCTTACTAAATTATGTAAAAAAAAACTTTAACTTATTTTGACGTTTAAGCGTTAGGCCCGTGTGATAGGGCTAAGTGCCCTCGTACTTACCTCACCCAGAGAATTAGTGTTAGTATTCAATGAGGAAATGCTGCCAGCCTTCTGGTACATTTCCTTACGACAGTTATTTGATCCGGCTGGACCGAACTTAGTTACGGTATATATATTTATCAGGTTTTTATTAATTTTATTTTAGATAATCATTGCTAAAAGGTCACATAAAATATTTAGGTACACGTGTTTTTTATGTAAGTACAGAAAACTCGTACAATGCTTATGAAGAGCTACTAATCGTTTTAGAATGTCTGTCTAGCCTATATTCTAGAACAATATAGTTATGATGACAATCCATTCCTATTAAGAATAATTTTCAAAAGCACTATGTAATCTCGCATGGTCGGAATACTCTTTGATTTGGAAGGAAGGTGTATTAGGCACTTGTACGTATTTTTCTACAAAATAGGCCTTATAGTCAGCTTAGCGCTTGACTTTCTAGGCATAAACTATCACACAAAAACTGACGGCATGAGGCCACGAACAAAAATTTCTACATTAAAATTTCTTCAAAGACGTAGTAATAACGTAATAGCAAAAAAAAGATTTTATAATTCTTGTTTACACTTTCATTTAAACCTTGCTGATAGTATTACCCGTACCAGCCATATAACTTACAAGCCTGTCCACCTTTCAAGTGTACCAACATTTTGAGCAAAGAAAAAGCGCACACACCTCTCACTTTCTTTATATCATATCTTAAATTCAGGCCCACGTTAGCTAGTTGTGAAAGTGAATGAATATATCTGAATGAGACGTTCTTTTCACACTTATCGTTTATTGCCTACTAGTTATTGCTATTTATTGTCCGGAACATTGTCAATCAACTTTCCTATTAACCTCTGGTTCTGTATATTTTACATAGTAACGCAATTAAACCAGTTTTAATGGTTGTTGGTCAACACACAAGTTTTAATAACCATTGCTCCGACAATTAGTACCAAATCGTTATTCTTATTATGAAACTCGTACACTTATAATGGCGATAGATAATAGTTGCAACATACCTGTAAATTTGGTTTTAAGAGCAACTTCGTATCATATATGTTTTGTATTTTGCATTTAGTTAGATAATAATACCAAAGACTGTACTTTGTTGCAATTGGTTTTTAGAGACAATTATTATTGATTTTGATATGTTTCGACAGCAATAAGTTTCATATATACAGAAAATGCCATAAAAAGGTTTGAAAGAAGTTAAAAAGTATTGCATCCTTGCTATATCTTATCAATGAAAGTAAAGTTATGGATATTTTCAAAATTATGTTTATATTTTAATCGTTTGCAAAATTATAAACTCTTTATTCGTATGAAGAATTTTTAGCATTTTATATCTTCTACAATATTCTAAAAATCTAAAAATGCCGTGTCTGACATTTACTATTTAAAAAAATACAAACGAGAATTAACTTTTATAGACGATGGAGAACACGATGCGTTATGCGAACATAAAAACTACTGGCCCGATTACGATGAGGTTTTCGCTGATTGACATCAAATTTTTAGGCTTGAAATCTGTGCAACTTTCTATCCCGGGAATCCCTTGGGAATTTATCTGGCAATGACTTAAAATGACCAGATTGAAAATAATCGCTTCGGAATTACACGATGCTATTTTTTCACCGTTTAATAGCCCATTTTTCGTAATAAAATATGTGATACTTTTTATTCCGGGAATCCCGCGGGAATTTTCCCGGCAGCAGTTTGAAGTTGTTCAGGTGCCTAAAAATTTGCTTTTTCTAATACAGTTCGGTTCATTAAAACGATAGCTCACATTCTTTTAAATGCTGTCATACTTTGTGTCCCGGAAATTTCAATTCAAGCGTGGACGCAGTCGCGGGCATATCTTAGTTGTACATAAAATAACAAATCTCGCTTGTGATTATTGGACGTTAAACAACATACGCGTTTTGAGAAAAACAAATTATATTAATGTGGAACTGATTTAATTTGCGATGGCATCAGTACCCAAATTCTAGCGTCTTTGAGTCTTTACTGTTCATTCATGTCACTAAACTCTTTTTCAAATATCGCGAATATTGTTATTAAAATTTACTCCACTTTTACAAATCAATTTATTTTATTAAATAATTTAAACATCACAATACTATATAATTATTTATATAGAGTGGTTTATTCTCAGCAGTTGAATAATATTTTTTATGATTGAAATTTAAGTTTTCGAGAAGCTTTTGCTCTCTGTAAAAATATATATAGTGCCTCAATCCCGGTCGATCCTCAGGTGATAAGAGAACTGGTGTTTACCTCGTATGTACCAATATGGTGAGGTATGGCCGGTTTCTATGTCCAATTCACTTGTCTTACTATTGTTTAAAATTTCATATAAACTCTATAAACTATACAAGTAAAATCAATCTTCTACCAATGGTATTGTAAAATGATAGACAGTGAGAGAAAAACGCGATTGTCATGAAACTAATCTTTGAGAACATGTAAGGAATTATATCCATAGCAACTGTAATATGGCTTAGTATTCTACTGGCACTATTATCAATAGGTTGAATACGGAACTAATATTAATTTATGAGGGTATATATAATATAGCATCCTTATTGGCATAATAAACAACCATAAATACTTACATTTATGTTATTCTATATTACGTATGTATTATTACACTACAATATTAAAATTAGTAGTAAGACTAAAACAGACCTATATCATTTGTATAAGTTTTGTTTATCTGTCTACATATTTTATGAATATTCCATCTTTAGCCAAGCATTGAATTTGATTTCATGAATATCGGGTAATATCTAAGGATGGTAGACTGATTTTCATATATAAATACTTTAATAAAAAGCGCATGAAACTGTTTAATCCGAAAAATGCGAGTTTACGCAAAATTCCTATCCATACTTTGCTTTTTTTTAAGTTCTCCCAAAAACTAGCTATTTTCCGAAGAATTAATTACAGTATCAAAATAAATGTAAACTATCGATTAAATAATGAACTAATCCTATTTTGTTATTCATGATTACGTATGCGTATCGAATTGTATGTCAAAAAAGCTTCTATATAACGGATTATCGTATACCATAAGTGAGCCAACGGATTTATTTATCAACTAAATTTAATATTCAGGACAACCGCAGCCAGTCCTTCTACGTATAACGGACAGTAATCGAATATTCGGCCTCAATCTTGATGTTTACGGCCGTATAACTAGAGTTCGATTAAGAACATCGACATATCTATAATATTATAAAAGTGTAGTCTTTGGTTTTTTAGATTTTTTGTGTTTGTTTGTTCGGGATGAACGTAAAAACTACTGAGCCGATTTTGCTGCGGTTTTCGCTGATCGATAGCAAACTTCCGGACTTAAAATCTGCGGTACTTTTTTATCTCGGGAATCTCATGGAAATTTTCTTGGGAGCGGCTTAAAGTTGTTAAGACACGTATAAATTAACTTATTCCGTCTAGCGTGGACGAAGTCACGGGCGAATTCTAATATATTTATAAATATATACTAATTTGTAAGAAGACGGAGAAAGGGCACATAAAGACCCCCTAGTAGGTTTCAGGGTCTATTTCATTACCGAATCATTTCATAGATAATTCCGATCATTATTTGGTTCCAACCAGTTGCCCTAGATATCCATGCCATTGCGTAATGTAGACTGATTTGTGTAAACTTCAAACCACTTGGTAAGAAGTAGCGCTGAACTGTCAAAAGTGGAAAACTGTAATTTTAAAGAACTGTTTAGCTATAGAAGTTACCTAAAGTGATCACGTGCTTTTGAAGAATATTATACCGTTCTTGCTACAACGCTTTTTGAAGCAATCTTAGTTTTTAAATATATCCTCAGTCAAAACATAAATGTATCACTAACAAAAAACGACGGAACTCGAAACTATACGAAAAATTCACCAAACATTTAAAATGTTTATACAACCGTAATTCTGGCCTAAAAATAAATAATATCCTATATTATATATATTTTTGAGAAATAAAACAATTTAGCAAATCAATATTGTTTGCAGGATGTTTTACGGTTATTGTCTTCTTCATATACCTAAGGTCTATAATGTAATCTAAGAATGTATGGTCCAAGATTTCGAGTGGTACGAGTACCACGATTACGAGAAACTCGTTTGGATGTCCTCTAAACAAAGTGATACATGAAAGAAAACTTGGACCTTGCTCCATCTGGGATAATGTTAGTGACTGTGACCACATGTGTCTTTTTATAGCCTTAAAAATATCGCCGTTTATGGCCCTCTGAATTGTTTTGGCTACATGATGCGTAAAATCAATTCCCCTAATTGCACTGCATGTGGAGTGAGAGACGATGTCCATCACATTTTGGTTGAAAGTGGGCGCGCCAAACCTCAGAGACGTGACAAATTTGGAGCTAGAACGTCTAATTTAGGTTTCTTTAACATGATCAAATTGATCGTGTATTAGCAGAAGGTAATGTCAGGAGCCTTAAGAACAGACGAGCGTGCATGACAAGAGCTATGAATGTCAATGAAGCAAGTGAGGTGTGTAAGAATAAGCCTGTATGGCGCTTTGTTGTTCGTGCCTACCCCGCAAGGGACCTGGCGTGAAGTTATGTATGTATGTATGTATTCTGGCCTCATCGCTATCCGCTGAGGCCAAAATGCTTTTTATTTTTTTTCATTATGTTAAGTTTTAGAGATTAATTATTAATATTCCCTTTATGTTTTTTGTGAGCAATAACAGGGCTGATATTATCTATTTGAAAAAAAAAACCCTAAAGATAAATAATAATTAACTACATTATGCTTAACGTCATTAACAATTAACAGCAGTGTTGCATCACAAATACCCCACTAAACTCATCACTACATTTTCGTAAAATTCTCTATAATATCAACCCAGATGTAGCTGTAGCATTATATTTTTTTATCAAACTTCTGTAAATTGAAAATATTTATTCAACTGCGGATTTCCAATGCAATGACAAAGAAATAAAGAGGTAAATGAACTTTATGGTGTTAATCGTTTATATTTTAATTTAAATATTTTCAGTAGTCCGTTATGAATCCAATGCCATAACAATTACTGTTATTATACTGCTATAAAAATAATAAGTGGAACGACGATCTGGAAACCATGTGGGTTGTTACCGATGTCTTAATGCCATTTACGGTGTAGTGGTCTACATTCAACAGCTTTGTTATTCTGTCCTTGTTTTCACTTGTTGCCGATTAATACAACTTATATTTTTTTAAAGAAGATAAATACTGCTACTTATTTTTTAATTTTCAAATTAATTATCGTTAAACAATGTTTAACGAACGTTAAAATAAATTTGCAATTCTAAACTAAATATATTAATATTTAATAAGTATAGTAATATGTTTTGGATGTAGATTCATGTATTAAGCACAAAATTTACTTATGATATTTTTTACCATTAACATGAATCTTAAAAAATATTTTTGTTGGTATTTAACTCAACATTTGTATTTTATTTACTTAATACTTCATGTAAGGGCTGAAAAGAACTAAAAAAATTAAATGCTTTACTAATAGCTGTTAATCACGACTTGGCATTTATTTTACTTTCTGACCGAAGTAAAAAAGCAACTGAATTTCACCTCTTCAAGATTATTTTCTGACATACAAGTACCATGTTTTTTCTCAAAATACAATGATAATATGACAATACAGAATAATATATATCCGTGCCAAATTTTATTATGATCAATCCAGCTTTCCGATAGTGTAAAGGTAATTAACAACAAAAATATTTTACGCATTTATAGGTATAGCGGCTGTGTCCGCGTCATTTAATTAATATCTTTAAAATTACAACTTATATATTATTCAATGCACAAGAAATATTAATGTGCATTTACATCAAAATTTGTACTGCAGTTTTTACTACAGAACAAATTTTGATGACACTAACTTTCTCTTTTATAATATTAATAGGACAAGTATTGTTACGGATTTGTGGTATGTGAATTCAAAATGCCGTTGGAATTATCACGAACTTTACTAGAAGTGCACACTTGTAATTCACAGTTTTTAGAAGTATAACCGAATACAACAAAACCAAACCGTAGGTCAGAAAATCGTAATCATAAATCGCGCAAAGTCCGTTGTTATAAAATATTCGCTCCGAAAGTGCACTAGGCAACGCTTCGTTCACAGTCAGAACACGACGGACTCCTCCCTAGACTGACCGACCTTATCATTTGTAAATTAGACGTGGCCTCTTAGCGACGTGCCTCATTAGCAATATTGGCATTACTTGTACGGAGCTGATGTCAAATTTTAACCGATAGTAAGGCAAATGAACGACCAGTAAGAAGTATAGATACTGGCCATTATGTGAAAAATGATAAAGTTACTCTTGCATTAAAACTAATCATCCAACTCGTCGATGTAACGCTACGGAGAACAAATCGCTTTATTTACGTGGTGACGCATACTTAAAATACGTGGTATTTCATTTCAATAAGGTCATGTATTCTTTGACAATAACCTAACAATTAGCTGTTGAGTGTTAAAAGAAAACGGGACATGGTCTCAGAGTCATCAGAGTAATTGATTTGAAGGATTTTTTATTTAACAACATAATATAGTTCAGTCATATGCTAATATCTTTCACCTTATCAGCTTCTTCAGTTTATTTTAATTAAATTTGATTAATTGATTATCAAATTTTAGTGTCAGTAAAGATATTATATTCATATTTACATATGTATAGATTGCAATAAGAAAGCATTGAAATATAGTTTTAGGAGTGATAGTTACCTAAGAATAAAACAAAAACCAAACTCACATGGATTTTCAATTTTTTAATCAGTTTGTCTAATTTAGTAACATGTCAAAAATAAATAAATAAATCACAATAATAAAATAAAAGAACGAACAACACACACACTTGTTATTTTTTTTATTTGTCCTTGGGAAGTAACGAATTATTCTGAAATTTAAAATTAATAAAATGTATTTTCGCTTACGAAAATTATATGACCAATGGCCATTGACCATACAATACTTTTGACCAGGAAAATTAAATAATCTTCGCGTGATATGGACCTAAGATTAACGAGAGCGGAGCTGCGTAGACAGCTCTAGTACGTTTATAATAATTAAAACATTAAAAGAAGTTTATGCCTGAAATCATGAGTAAAAATAAAGGAGGTCAAGTGTCTCGATTCTTAAGAACGAATAACCCGAGTGTGGGAAAATTTCAATTAATTCTCAGCCGATAAAGTTTAACTTAATTTCAGGGTCATATAGTTCAACGGTGTACCAGTTTTGAAATTTCATAGAAGGACAGTGGCTAAGGTCAAATAATTATGACTTTAGTGACATAGGTTGGAATCCTGTTCTGAATATACCCTGTTGAAATCCTGTATATGCCTTAAGCTTAAAAATTATGAGCTGCCCATACAAATTTTTAACCTCTATTTTAGTTACTTAAAAAATCTCTTCTGAGATAAATGGCAGTTCTTCCATGTGATGCTATGTATCTTCTTGCCAAGAATAAACATTTGTTTAGTCGTAAAATATCAACAACCGATTAAACTATCATTTAATATTAACAAACTGTGTTACTTTCGCACTTATAATATAGTTTCTAAGCAATATTTATTGCTAATAGAGCTGACCTGAAGAATTAGATAACACAAACCAATTAAGATACTAAGTATATTATTTATTTGAAAGACAAGTTTCGAATTTATGTAAAACTAGCTGACTCGGCGAACTTCGTACCGCCTTATTCAAATAAATTAATAAACAAACAAATCGAGAAAACATGGCAAAGGGCTCATAGAATTTGAAAAATATATATAGCCTATAACCATCTACGATTAATTCCACGTCGAATGGTTGTGGTTTCATGCTGATCGGTCCAGTAGTTTTCGAGTTTACCTCGGACAAAGAAAACAAACTTTGCTTATATATATATAGATAGATAGATAGCCATAAACCATCTAGGAAAAATTTCGCATCGAATGGTGGTAGTTTCATGTCGATACGATCAGTGGTTTAAGCGTGATTGAGCCTCAAACGAACACCATTTTCATTATATATATATAGATAGAAGAAGATAGATAGATAGATAGATAGCCATAAACCATCTAGGAAAAATTTCGCATCGAATGGTGGTAGTTTCATGTCGATACGATCAGTGGTTTAAGCGTGATTGAGCCTCAAACGAACACCATTTTCATTATATATATATAGATAGACTAGCTGACTCGGCGAACTTCGTACTGCCTTATTCAAATAAATTAATAAACAAACAAATCGAGAAAACATGGCAAAGGGCTCATAGAATTTGAAAAATATATATAGCCTATAACCATCTACGATTAATTCCACGTCGAATGGTTGTGGTTTCATGCTGATCGGTCCAGTAGTTTTCGAGTTTACCTCGGACAAAGAAAACAAACTTTGCTTATATATATATATAGATAGATAGATAGCCATAAACCATCTAGGAAAAATTTCGCATCGAATGGTGGTAGTTTCATGTCGATACGATCAGTGGTTTAAGCGTGATTGAGCCTCAAACGAACACCATTTTCATTATATATATATAGATAGACTAGCTGACTCGGCGAACTTCGTACTGCCTTATTCAAATAAATTAATAAACAAACAAATCGAGAAAACATGGCAAAGGGCTCATAGAATTTGAAAAATATATATAGCCTATAACCATCTACGATTAATTCCACGTCGAATGGTTGTGGTTTCATGCTGATCGGTCCAGTAGTTTTCGAGTTTACCTCGGACAAAGAAAACAAACTTTGCTTATATATATATATAGATAGATAGATAGCCATAAACCATCTAGGAAAAATTTCGCATCGAATGGTGGTAGTTTCATGTCGATACGATCAGTGGTTTAAGCGTGATTGAGCCTCAAACGAACACCATTTTCATTATATATATATAGATAGATATAGATAAAGTAAAAGGTCAATAAAAAACAGTTAAAGCTTTCAAGCAAACACTAAAATCAATAACGAATAAATTTAAACTGATCTCAAAATGAAGACTTAAATTAACACCAACATCTCAGGTAGAACTATTTTATTCAAATACTAATATTCCTGCGACTTCGTTTACGCTTGACTTGAAATTCCCGCGGGATTCCCGAGACACAGAGTACCGCAGCATTTGAAAAATAATTTAAACTAGTGTTTTAGTCAAAACTGGGTCGGAATAAGCTAATTTTTGTGCACTCGAACAAATACAAACCGCTTCCGGAATAATTCCCGCGGGATTCCCGCAGAGAAAATAACACATATTTTATCATATAAAATTTGCTAGCCATCAATGAAAAAATCACATTGGAATTTTTTAATCTAGACATTTTAAATAATCCTAGAAAAAGTTCCGCGGGATTCCCAGGATAAATAGTAGCGCAGATTTTGAAGAATTTACTGTCGATCAGTGTAAATCGCGTCGAAGTCGGCCCAATAGTTTTTACGTGCCTCTCGAACAAACAGACAAGAAATCTAAAAAAATATGCATCGTGTTCTCCACCGTTTATTTAGACTAGTCCAATTGTTTTTTTTTTCAAATAGCTTCAATGTACAGACATGCCATATTTACAATTTTATAATATTACAGTAGATGGGTAAATATATAGTATATAATAGTTATACTACTAATAGTTAATGCAAATTAGTCGTTAAAGAAGTTATGCTATTAGCAGGTGTACGTACCGCGTTTAATTTTTATGCAATAACTAGTTTCGATTTGCAATGTAAATGTCGTTTTGCTGTGCTTCAACAGGAAACAGTTATTAGAAACGAGTTTTGTAATTCAATAGATATGCCATCTTCTTTATTCTCTCCACTACAAGTAAAGGTTTAGAATGTTAGTATAAAACTGGAAGAAAACATACTAGGAATTACGGTTGTCAGAAAAGACGTACCTCTGTACAATTTCCTAAAATCTACGTTTATACTACTGATCAGTTTTGATATTTTGTCCAAATCAGATATCAACTATAAGTCTTGTAGAGTTCTATTCAATTTCATAATCAAGCTGATTATTAAAATTAAATTAATAAACCACAGATTTTACGCATGTAAAGTTACGACAAATTAATACTACTTACATCTATCTAACCATCAAAGTGATTTTAGCCAACAACTTAATTTTAGTCAGTAAGTTTATATTGTATTGATGTCCAATGTCCATACAATAAAAAAAAACTTGAGAGGTGTCAAGGGACACCCGGATGGAACGAAGTTAGTTATAATGCGAGTCTTTATTGTTATTATTGTCTGTATAAAATCTCTACTTACCTAACTCCATCAGCAATATCCGGAACTTGTGCAGAAACACTGTCAGGATTCATTATTGTTATTATTTATTATATACAAAAAACCTATATACACTCAACAAAAATAATCGTTGCGACACCACACTGTTCAATGCGAAATAGAAAGACGAAACGAAAATAACTGGCTTGCTTTCTATGAGAGAGAGAGAGAGACAGACAGAGAAACACGCGCACGCCGCACGGTTTACAACTATGGCAAAAAGTGTCGTTACAACTTTTGGTCGTAATTTTTTCCGTCTAGCCCCCTTTCGCAACGCGCGATAAGGAACTTCGTTCCAAAAGTGGCGCGATTTATATACCTAAAACCTGCATAGATGTGTCAAACTCGTTAAACCATCTTGAACAAACATGGCCGGTAAATTGTCCGTTCCCTTATAAATGGGGCCCAAGCCCAGCAGTGGGACATTTAAGGGCCTTTATTAGGTATATACATATACAAACAGATGGACAGATTTAACGAAACTACAAGTCCTATATCTACCATTTCACTCTGATAACCTAAATTAGTAACATTTCGCAAATTTTATTTTAGCAGTTTTATCTTAATAATTATTAATTTCAACAATTCAAATTCTTGTATCTCTCGAGAAGGAATTTTCTCTGAAATAGGCTTTATTTATTTAATGTCGCTAAAATTCACGACGAGTTGAAGCGTGTGACTGTATTTCTAAAACATCTGTTATTAGAGTAGGCAAGTTATAAGCGGGTCAGTTTGAGGCAATTTTCCCACAATAACAATGGTCAATTAGACGAAAAAAAATCTCACCCGCGTTTAACTTCGTAACGAAATGTGAGAGAACATCGAATTTAGTGCTGGAAATAATTAAAAGTCACACACAAATAATAATAAAAAATGACCAAGTGCGTGCTAGTCTAAGCACAATTAAGGGTTTCGTAGACGGGACTAACCGTAGACTGTTTTAGTTATTTGGGGCTATATAACTTGAAAAATTACATGTAATAATCTAATGTATAGATATAACACAACATAAATTAAGTTTTCTTTATTGTCAGGTGGTAGGGCATTTGCCCGACTGGATGGCGACCACCCCTGGTCTAGAGTATGTCGCCATAACAACCTTGAGTTGTGTTCCGGCATAAGTGACCAGATTCCAGTCCCCCTTAAGAGTGCAGCAGCGCATTTGTAGCACTTTTGGTGTTGCAAATGTCCATAGGTGATGGTAACGGCTTTTCATCAAGTGAGCCGTTTGCCTGTCTGCTGAACTACTGCAATAAAATAAAATAAAAATTGTCGTAGTTTATACTTTATGTGTGTTTTGGTGTAAATAAATTGATAATACCTTAATATCTCAAAAACTAATGAATGAATGTTTTACATCATACATCAGAAGGAGAATAATCTCTTCATCTCACATTTTATTTAAATGAATATTTTCAACCCAGTTACATTTCTAATGGCCTCTACTATTTTTTAGTATCTTCACAGTTTCACTACATCATTGTATGGCGGCATATAGAATACACCTTCATGTAAAATATTGTCCATCCACAACACAGTACTTCATGAAAAGGACTCTGATATATCAAGACATACAGATGGATGGACGAATTAACATCATGATTTTATACGGGTTGCGTTTTTGCCTAAATTGCTACCGGACCTTAAAAAGGAAATAGTGAAGGTGGCGTCTTTGTGTATTATAAAATATAAATTCACTCTTAATTGTGTCCTCGATAAATCTAGTCAGTGTTTAGTCATTGATAGGCTCCGTGGTTAAGTGGGCTAAGCCTTTGTCGGCCGAGCTCACTGGAACGCAGAAGGTCCGATGTCGATTCCTAGCATGGCAAATTTCGTAAACGAACATTCGTTATCTGCTATGGTCTTGATGTCTGGAAATGCCACTATCGAGTTTTGCGACTCCGCCGACCCCTGTAAGGTTGGGGTGGCAAAGTGGTAAGGAGTGTCGAGCCTAGGCTCTCTACTCCGGCATTCGCTCGCAGGATAACTATCGTACGGTAGTTGGGGTTTTGGAGCCGCCGTAGTGGTCGGCAGCTCGCATGGCCTTTCAGCGGCTTCCGATGGCCTTCGCGAGCTTCGGGTTGGCTCCTGGAAATGGCACAAGAGTGGTCCGTTGCATATTACCTTCAACACAAGCATAACTCGCTTAGCTTAGGGATATATAATGTGTTTGTTTGTCTCTGTCTTTTCTTTCACCTTCTCTGAATTATTTGGAGTCAGCATAATGTCTTTTCCTTCCATACTTCTCTATTCTGACATACGTCCTTTGTCATACCACAAATCATTATATCGTCCTTCACAAAATCCATCCATTTTTTTGATCTACCTTTACATTTGTACCTATCAATCTGATTGTCTGTCGTTCATCTTTTTATTTATTTACTTAGTCCACAAAAAACTATTCAGTGTACCTAAAGTACTATTAAAACATATAAAATATACCTGTTTCAAATACAAATATACTTATATAATAAATACAAATAGGCAACATAAATATATATATGTTATATATATAGCTTATGTCATCTTCATCATAAGTAGGTTTTTACCAATATTTTAAGAACTATCCTATATAGTGCCGATCACGTGTGAACTCATGCTTTTACTTCTCGTCCCCTCTGCACGTCAGTCCCCTACGTCACGCTAAGGTACAGCACTCAGCATCATACTACGGCATACTATGGTTAGCAACAAAGGCAGACACAGTAGAATTTTCGTTCAAAATTAGTTATTGCCCAGCCTTCTGCAGCTATTGTGGAAAGGCCTTAACCTAGGCGTGGACGTGACTTGTTTTGATGTAGTGTATTTCTCTCTGTGGGAATAAACCAATTATTATATGTATAGGTGCTTTTGACAACGGGGATGAATATAGAAAAATGCTTATCTTGGAAAATGTAATAAAAAGGTCTCAAAAAAGGTACGAAATTACAGTCCGTAGATGTAGTATTAAAAAAAACTGTATATTGTGTATTAAACTGTAACGTAAACGTATATTGTGTAATAAATATTCTGTATGAGCTGATTAACAACTTTATCAAATACAATTTCGTAACTAAGTTTGTAATAGGATATGGGTCCCAAATCACCGTCGGTTGAAGTGAACTGAATCGTCTTATGTGACGAAAAGGCTGGCCTGTTCTTTGGGCAAAGCATCGGTGTTGCCACCTAGGGCGGGAACGCGGCCAGCGTTTTGGGTACGTTCCAAATTTGTAACCCATGTATTTGCTTTTTTTTACAATATTCTGTATTAATAATCACGTACGTACCTTCAATCAAGGTACGTACCTTCATACGTATATACACGTACACGTATACCTACGTAAAACAAATCTTTAGGGAATAAAAATCTAGGTTCGCAAATTTAGATTATTATTCATTTAACACGATTATTAATACACAATATTGTTCAAACAAATTTCATTTCAAAAATAAAACAACAATAAGATATCATATAATTAGGAAATTACCAAAAATTAAAGAAAAGCTATGCAAACAACAAATTTTATACATACGCATTTGCAATGCAGTAATCTGGAATGGATTTCCAATTAAAACTTGACAGCTTCTAATGAGAACAATAGTCGCGCAATGTAAATGAAATATTTACACGATATACTTGTATTAAATACAACAAGAGGTTAAGTAAAATCACACTGAATAGTTGGCTAGGCATCTCGAAAAGTTAATTTCGTAAATATTCGAATGAAAACGATATTGCACTCAATACAAAGGCGTTTACAATAGAACTCTACCAATTAGGGAAAACAGTTTAACTAAAAATAATAGGTAGATAAACTGATATAAAAGTTAATCAGTTTTCAATGTTTCACTGATCGTTTTGTCTCAAAATAATAACTAAAGCTATTTTGTATTCAGATGACTGAAATTTCAATGACAAAGTTTTGTGAAATGACAAACATTTAGAGTAAGCGTCAATAATATAACACAGTTTATATCGCTTAAATAGTTGATTAAAATAAGAAATAAATCAGTAAAAAAAAGTACCTCAAACATTATAGATAAATAAAATCGAACACCGTGGAGTAGAAACATTTATAATAATTATAGTGACGCGCTTGTAAGGCTGTTATTTGTGCAAATTTAAACTTTGAAATATTTTTGTAATATGAAACTATATTATATGGAAATACTCAATTTTCTGAAATAGATAAATTATTATTATAATATTATTATTAAAAATTTTGCGGTCGATGGTTTTTATTCGGGTCCCACAACTATAAACATTTTAAAACTTAAAATTCACTCAAGAACTGACACGTTTCTATAGATTATATCGTGAAAAGTTGCGTGTCTATTAGTATCGCGAATTATACACCGTATAAGTGAAAATTACATGCTCAAAGTAATATCCTATAGTCATTCATGTAGTGATTTAGTTAGGTAGATAGTTTCTAGAATACTAAACGCGTACTAAATATTCATAAAAGAAAAGACGCGACAGTTCTGCACGTGCATTAACAAACTAAGACTCTGTTTAATTCTTACAATTTAAACTTAGGCTTCCGCTGTTCATGATATGAAAGATGCATTATATTACTTAACCAACGTTAGTTGTTGAAGAAAGTAAGAGAATTCAACTATTCACAGCACGGTGCGAATTAGAATTTTACTTAAAATATGAAAGGGTGACCGAGTTTCTTGTATTCAATCATAAAATAATTAGAACGGAACAAATTTCTGTTATCTACACAACGATAGTGGCAACTAATCTCACCTGCACAGACAGTAAAGCTGCGCAAACGCAATTCTTTCTTATAGACAATGGTGGGGCGGAGTCTTATGGTTCATGAGAACAGGCCACAGGGGCACACTACACTGTATACAACAGGTAATGCATTATCCGAAAATTGCGACTTGTTTTGTTTTTAACGTATTTGTACCTACGCGCGTCGTTTTAGGATAACAAGCGGATTCTAATTAGCCGCCTCTGCGGTTTTTTTATATACAAATACATGTATGGGATAACAATTATTAGGCAATACAACAAATCATTATTTCTCAGTGGACTGTTCCGTATATACATATATCTATCTATCTACGAACAGCAATATATATATAAAAATCAATTGCTTTTCGTTAGTCTCGCTAAAATTCGCGAACGGCTGGACTGATTTGGCTAATTTTGGTTTTGAATTATTTGTGGAAGTCCAGGGAAGGTAAAGTTGAAACTTTCTGCAATTATCATTCAACTTCTTTATTTATTGATTCTGAGGCGATACGAAGTTTGCCGGGTTAGCTAGTTCGATATAAGCAATTTCATAAAATTAAAAGATTGAAATTTAACGAACTATCATGAAATTTATCTCTGTTCAATAACGAATAAAAACGTAGGAGATTTCAATCCCGATAAGTATGTGCATTGGACGTTCATCCGAAACTTCAAATCAGATGTATGCAGTATTTACGTATGGTATCAATTCAGCTACAAGTTGTAAAAGTATGGACAACTTATGTAGAACAAAGAACTTTGGTCACTCTGATAGAGTGGACATCTCGTAGTTATTTCAGTGTTTCATAACTGTCCTTTCACAATGTTTAAAATTTACGTACATAATATTTAAACTATGCAAGGTCCACAAGCTACTATATAAAAATAAAATGCCAGATATGAGTCACTCTATGTCGTAAACCAAAATTGAAAATAAACTTGTTCTTAAAAATACACGTTTGACCAAAAACGCATTTGTGATAAGTTTTACCTATGATCTTTGTTGTAGAAGAATAATGGCCGGTTCGTGTAAGTAGTACCTTACTAATCGTTCAATCGCTTTAATATTAATAAATTTCTACCGATGGTAAGGCAAGTAAATGAATAGTAATATATAGGAACTGACCATTTATAGTATTTTTCAATAAAATAAATTATACTAATATTATAAAGAGATTAGATTTATATTTTTGTTTATTTGTATAGAATAATTTAGGGGATTTCATGGCAAGCGTGGGTGAAGTCGCGGGCATATCTTAGTTCTTTATACGATTATACATCACAATAGTAAATTTGTAAATCTTTAATATATAAATAATAATAATCTTGAAAATATAAAATCCATCGTTTTTTTTTTGCATGAAGGCAAGCAGGCGGCCTACTTGATGGAGAGTGGTTACCATCACCTATGGACATTTGTGACATCAAAGGTGCTACTAATGTGCTACCGCTCTCTAAAGGGAGACCAGAACCTGGTTACTAATACCAGAACACAACTCAACCTGTCTGTAAGTTGTTTTTTCGCCTCTTACCACACGACGCCCGGCGACATGAAATTGTATTCTTTCTCTGTTAGTGCTCGAAAAAAATATACACTTTACAAAGAAAATCCAGCCAATCGCTGATACTTACTTATCAAAGCTTTTTAAAAAGTTCTAGTGATGTATACTTCCAAAAGCTTATATTAGTTGTTCTTGCTTATTTAAATAAACTAGAATCAAATTGAAGTTGTAAGAGTATTATTTCTTTATTATGTCCAAAACTCAATTCTGAAAAACAATTTAAGCAAAAAGGACAAAAATAAATTGCCAAATGGGGGCCAATTTTTTAAATTGCTAGAGTTTTTTTGACATGTTTCACATCCAACAATGTTACACGCGTTTTACTTAGATAACGACGTACCAACACAAGATTCTTTGAAGTCCTTACCCTTGTCATAGTATTCTTGTTTTTTTGGGGGGTTTAAGCAAAGTTCTCTCGTAGCTCGTCGGGTAAAGGTTAACATGTTCATGTCATCCTTCTTGTTTAGAATACATACTAAGTATTTCACAAACTTTAACAAACACTTTGAGGAATAGGAAAGGTTTGGACATCACATTGTCTCGATCTTGTTATATACCTATATATACAGGAATATGCCCGCTACTTCGTCCACGCTTGACTTGAAATTCCTAAGGGATTCCCAGGACACGAAGTACCACAGCTATCGTTTTAGTAAAAACTGAGTCGGAATAAGGTAATTTTTGCGCACCTGAACAACCAAAAACCGCTCCCGGGAAAATTCCTGTGGTATTCCCGAGGTAAAAAAGTATCACATGTTATATTATATTAAATTTGGAATCGATCAGTAGAAAAATTGGAAAACATTTTTTTTTTAATCTGGTCATTTTAAATCATTCCCAGAAAAATTCCCGCATGATTTCCAGGATAAAAAGTAGCGCAGAGCTTAAGTCTAAGAATTTAACGTCGATCAGCGAAAACCGAAATCGGCCCAGTAGTTTTTACGTGATTCCCGAACAAACAGACAAACCGAAAAATAGGCAGACAAGAAATCTAAAAAATCGGTCGTTTATATAGTCTATTCCAGTTATTTTTCCGACTTCAAACAATGAACCAACAACTTTGGAAGGGATGCGGATTTATTAGCCGCCACTTCTATGTCTGTTTTACCAACTTTTCCAAATTGAAAATTTTGTACAATGACTAGAAACTTTTATTTGATTATTTTTAAGGATACTAATCTTAAGCAATATCCTAAGTGTTACCTCCTGTATCGATTTCCTTTCTTGCAAAACGATAATTAACAAAATTGTTGCTTATCGTAATATTTGTTTACGTTACTTTTCTGTAATCGGCTGGAAATGACACGTTTCCGATTTTGACGAGTGTTGCCTGTACAGTTACTAATATTGGCAAAATATTGGATAGGCATAAAATTCTCATATAGCCGTTTGGACGTTATGAATACTCCTTTTCAAGATATTGATTATAGAATTGGTGTAGAAACTGACTACGACGACGAAAATTTAATTTATTTAGCCTTAAAAAAAATTATTGAATGCATTTATAATCATGGGAGTACACATGTACTCCCATGATTATAAATGCATTCAATAATTTTTCAATCATTGAATGCATTTATAATCATTCAATTGATAAGGAACAGACATCTGTTCCTTATCACTTAGATATTTAACACGAAGGAAATTGCAAATACATACATACATATTGTCACGCCTGTTTCCCATTGGGGTAGGCAGAGACGATGGATCTCCACTTGTTACGATCCTGACAAACAGTTTTTGCTTCATCAACTTTCATTAATCTTCTCATACATACACGCTTATTTAAACTACTTTTTATCTGACCTTTCCTCAAAATATCTTCAATTTGATCATGGTGAGTACGTTTCGGTCTACCGGCACCGACTCTACCAGTCACATTGCTGTCATATACTTGTTTTGTGATTCTTCAATCATTCATTCTCTCTGAATGGCCAAACCACCTTAACATTCAACTCTTGTCACTACATCTTCTTTCAATTTTTAAATTGAAAGAAGATGTGTGACAAGAGTCTAGAGAGACTTTTTTAAATTGCAAATAGACGCTAATTTATATTTTGTAAAAATACGATTTACCAAACATTGTATTATTTACAGTTAAACTAATACATCCTTTGAGTCAGGTTGTTTAGACGAGATCGCATTTAGAGATAGGGCTTATTTTTGTTATAACAAGAAAATATTTAAAGTATGAGTTTTTTAATTATTTATTTTCGTGAGCAACAAAGTATTATATTAACGAATAGTGTTGTTATTATCATTTTTATAAACCACTATTCTTTCAATATTATCGTGTATTTAAATACACGATAATATTGAAAGAATAGTGGTTCTTAAAGTGGTAAAGGTTCTTTAGAAACTGTATCTTATGAACTTCAAAGATATAGAATGAGGTTGTTTCTAAGTTTTCTTCTGAAAAGAAAACTTTACTCGTAGGACCGGAGAATATTTGCAATATCCGTTTAATAGAATAGAATAGAATAGAATATACTTTATTGTACAAAAATGCTACATAAAATCAAGAGCATTAAATACAAAAGTACAATCGGCGGTCTTATCGCCTATGGCGATTTCTTCCAGACAACCTTTGGATGGAGTATAGGAAGGACAACAAAAGTCGGTAGTTGCTAAACCAGCACTCGTACAAACTGACTGAAAATGAGTTTAATCTTATATACAAAAATATTAAAAGCAAGAAATGATTCTAAGTATACCTAAGGTAATGGCGGATAAAAAGCATTAACCCATTCCAATACAATGCTACTTTCCAAATTATGCGTCTTAAATTTAACTCACAAGCGTATTCTTGTAACACGATAAATTAACGTGATTATGAAAAGTTAATAATTTAAAAAGAAATGAAAACTAAAAAACCAGCTCAGTAGAGGTAACAAACAGTAAAGGATTGTATTGATTTACAACATTCTTAAGATAATAGGTAATCGAGTCGAGCCACATAACTAACGAATCGTCAAACCGGATTCAAAGCGTGATATCATCGTGCTGTTTCGGTTGAAAGGTTAATACGGACTTTAGTAACCGGCTATATAGTTGTTCGGGCAATATACGATTACTCTGTCTTGGAATCTGACTCATTTTTAAAAATATTAAAATATTTTATGTATAAATAAATCTGTAGACAACATACATACACGTTATATAGATAAAAACATTTTATAGTTCACTAAAGTAAACAATTACATAAGTGCGTTGTTAGAAGACATGTTTTGTAAAATAATATGCGGCCTTAGTGCTTAATGTACTCGATATATATGCATTTATTTATGAATGTATATATTTATAATAGGGGTAATAAAAAATAGGAAATAATTTTCTTGTAACCAAATCTTCTTGGTTACTCATTCAATAAATCAAAATAAAGCTTTGTCTACGCCTTTGCTTGTGTAAGCTTCGAATAAATTTTTTATAAATCAATTTCACAGGTTCATTAACCCAATGAGAATAAAAAGATAAAACTGACGATCCCAAACAGCCAAATTTAGTTTATTATAAAAAACTTTAAAAATATCATTCATTCATATAACTTACAAGATACGGATTGTGCAACAGCTCACTATTTAAAAATTTATCTGTTATAGTAAGCATTAAAAAACAAATAAGTATTACAATCAGCCTACTTAATACTTGCCATTTCACATAATACGGCGATTAATACAACATTTACACATTGTTAATCATTATTCGAAATATCTCTTTAACACAAATAAAAACAACCAGAAATTCATTATTAATAGCTTATACTCTGTGGTAAATCACCTTATGATTGCAATGTGTAGTAAAATTTTGCGTAAAATCGGAACCACTCGGAGAGAAAGTTGTTGAATAAAATAACAGTTTATTGTTCATAGGAACCCCACCTCAGTTTTATTGCACTATTCAGTCATTACGTGTGCTATTTGGCAGCGTGTTATCTTTTATTAAATATCTTATGCGTGCACTGATTGCGGCAATTTCAAATTTGGAGTAATCTGTGCGTTAGGAATAATAGACACAGAATGATATATTTGTTGATTATACTACATCGTAATCGTTCTTAATTATCTAAAAATACCGACAGATATAACAGCTACAATATTCAAAGAGACATTTAAGTTTTTATTGTCATTATAATGACATCATATATGCCTCGTTGAGTACAATATGGACAGTTAGTTCATTTGCATAAACTTTTAGAAGTTATGTGCTGTATTGAATATTTTATAAATGAGTCCTAATAATTACTTGTAATATTTTAACATTATTTTCCTGTATTTATGTACATTTTAAATATTTTATTATTAACGAAATTTAAAGATATTGATATTTTAAATAGAAATATGAATAATATACGAACGAACGATAGTGTACATATAAAATAGAATTACTAAGTGTACAAAGAATCAAATATACCTTTTTATCCGTGCAGGAACGGAGAAAGAATACAAACAGCCAGTTGGTAGGGCATTTGCCCGTCTGCATGGCTACTACTCCTGGTCTAGAGTATGCCGCCATCGCAACCTTGAGTTGTGTCCCCGCATTAGTGCTCAGGTTCCAGTTTCCTTTTAAAGATCGGCAGCACATTGGTAGTATCTTCGGTGTTACAATGCACATAGACGACGGTTACCGCTTTCAACCTCGGGGAGCGGCGTCTGCCTGTCTGCTGGACTCCTACAACAACAAAAAACCTTTAAAAAGAAAGAAAAACAGTAACGTAAAATGAAAAAAAAAATACGAAGTGGCGGGAGTAGAATGAAATGAAGAACAGACATAGTACAATATTTAACTGCTTATCCCTGTACTTATGCAATTAATATTCAATTAAAAGGTAAGCATTCTAGCAGAACATAATTTATTTATAGTTTATGAAACGCGTTTTACTACAGCTTAATTTAATGTAAAAATAATGTCTCAAGTACAACTATTGCAAGCCATGAAATCATATATCTTAATTAATACGGTGAACATTTTGCTACAATCGAAGAATCTTTGTACGGTTTTTAATAATTGAATTTCAATTGTACTCGCTCCAGTTACCAATTTGGTCATTCGATAGTTTTCTATTCATACCCATAAAAATCGCACGTGACTTTAGACGCTTCTTGCAATGTCATGGGACAGCAAAGTTGCCAGACATTTAGTAGACAATGTAAAGTTAAATCTTTTATATCTCAAAAAAACGAATGACATATAGTTAGGTACTAAATGGAATCTGCACTTTTTTTTTGTTACGTAATTAAATAAGAAGGATTACGTATAGTATTTAGTTTTCGTGACTATTACACATAATAAAATTACATTTTAATGATTTTAAGCTTTAAGCGCGTTTTTCTTCAGAGTGATCAGTTTGCTGTATAAATGTTAGTTATAAGTGAAAATGCAACTACTATCGAGCAACTTATTTTAAATGCATGTTGAAATGAAAATGATTTTCTTTTCATTTTTCATGTCACAACAATTAAACAATAAATTATAACACCACACAAAGTCACAAACACACAAATAACAACAAAACTTATACACTTACTCACACCAACGCGCACTACCACTGCATTGCATTACACGCACAATTCACATACAAACCAAGACACACAAAGAGCCTAAAAAATTTTAACCTAGGCACAAAGAGAAAAACAACATACATGGCACTAGTTATAATATATATAGGTATAGACATAAGGCACACACTGCACATGCACTTTCTCACAACACCAGCATGTAACAGATACACTCTACATTAGTATAAGTTTAGTATTAAATTAGAAAAAAAATATTACAAGTTATCCTAAAGGTACACACAACACATCATAAAAATCACAAAATTAATGTCACACACAGTAACAAAAATAAACAATAACCGTGTATGAACTCGAGTCCGTAAATTTGTTAATAAAAAAAAACTGAATGGTGATGTTCTATAACTTGGATCATCTAAAATCACCAATAACGTTTCTCTGAGCAACTTCTTGATCTTTTTCGTCGTAGAACCGTCCATCCAGGCACCCCACAGTCCATCAAAACTTCCAAACATTTTGACGTGGACACGAGAAAATTAACGGTTGTACAAGTTCTTGAACAAGATAAACAAACGCCTTTTCCAGTCATTTTTGTTATGACGGCTCTTGTTTGCAAGATCAATTGATGAAACTTTAACATCGTATAATGTTCCTAACAAGGCACTTATAAAATTAAATCTAACCTTATTTTTTCTTATAAACCATACATTGATTATAGAAGATAAACTAGATGTGTCTTTTAATGTAAGTTAATTTTGAATAATCCTAAATCATACGTAAATTGTTGTAGTTAAAAAAACTAGGGTACATATTACATAAAAGTGAGTTTAGTATTTAGTTCTTTTGAATCTATGTTCATACAATGTGTTCATTACTTTCTTGACAGCTTTAAATGTGCTAATTGTCATGAAATTCGGTGCATGTTCTTTCGATATCAAGTACAAGTATAAACACAAGATGCTTTCTAGCCCCGAAAATTGATTTGTATGATAGACAGTCTCAAACTTCGGGATAAAATATTACAGAGTTCCAACTAAAGATATAATAAGCTTTACTGAATTCTATTAGATTTAGCAAAACTTATTCGCAAAACCCTGACTTCAAGCCGTAAAAGATTAAAACAACATTTACCGTTAGAATTGTAATATTATAGATATAAATGTATAAATGGTTTCGAAGACATTATTTTATTCTCATAAAAAAAGTATAATAAACTAGAGATTTCCCCGTGGCTACGCCACGGATCTGGTCCTGGTAAGTAGCGCTGTTTTACTTAGTTAAAAATCAATTAGGTTTTATTTATAGCGATGGAGTCGCGGGCAAAAGCTAGTATATATATATATATATATATATATATATATATATGTGTGTGTGTGTGTGTGTGTGTGTGTGTGTGTGTGTGTGTGTGTGTGTGTGTGTGTGTGTGTGTGTGTGTATGTGTGTGTGTGTGTGTGTGTGTGTGTGTGTGTATATATACCTTCCATGAAACATTATCTAATTGGTTTTGAAAATCGCTTAAAATTCCTTTGCGTAGTTTAGGAGGACAGACAGACGCGATAAACGACTTTTTTATACTATATAAAGATATGGAACGCGACTGTAACTGACTAACAAAAAGAAAGGTCATCGTCTAAGAACGTAAGATACATAGTATAATAAAACATTTATTAACCAAAAGTTTTAACGGGAAATCAAAGCAACTGTAACTCAATAATATCCCAAATCACTTTACTCAGAATTCCTAAACAGTAAACCTGCCGAACCTGATTTCTTATTCAGGTTAATGAAATACACAAATAATATCCACTGCCACCAAGAAAGGGCAAACAGAAATGCTTACAAATTTCCAAATAAAATAATTTTTTTATTCATTTCTTACTATAAGTTTTGTCTTTTCTAATCAATTTTAATAATTAATTAACTAGGAAGTCAAGTCTCACGAGAGTGTTTACTGACAGTCCATCTTATAAAAACTGTTTAATTTTACTCTTAAATGAATGAAAATTCATAATCGGCAAAACCTCATACCTTAAACACAAAAACAAATCTTAGGGTCGCTTGCATAACGATCGCCTTTAAATTAAATTAGTTAATCATATTAAACTTCCTAAATACGTACACAATATGTATTGACAGTTCTTTAAACATATTTAGCGGCAAATTTAGCTCTGTGCAAGACGCTAATCGTAGTTAAGGGTGTTAAATTCGTTTTGTGTTTCTTAAATAAATTTAAGCAACCTTATGCAAGCGGCCCTTCAGAACAGAACAGATCTTATTCAAATCAATTTTCGCTAAAAGTACATTTAAGGCAAAGCGGGAAATGTAGGATTTTTCAAAATTATCCATCTAATAATTCAAAAGTCAAGGAGGACACAATTTTTACGACTGGAAGCGAATATCTCAGTATATTGATTTGTTTGTCCAAGGTAGGAATCAGCCCTCTGATCGCCCAAAGAGTTAATGAGTTGTTTTGATAGATCTTTGTAGAGGATTATGGGTTCAGAACTCCACGGTCTAAGCATTTCAACGGCAAACGGCTCAAACATGTAACTCCCACCGCGGGTTGCATATTTGCACCGCTTGAGTGATTATATCGTCATGATTTTTGAGATTTAACTAACGACATAATGATCCTTGTCACTACACGACTATGTACTGCACAAAAAATATTTTCAACCTTAAGATGAAATGGCGGGCATCCCTAATATTTTTTTCGCGGTCTCTATATAGGATTGTTTAACAAGATAGAATTACACAATTATATAGCCCTAATAGTTTCCGAGAAACATGAAAATGATATAAAAACACCGGCTGACGATCAGAGATAATAATTTCAGATCAGGATTTTATTTTTACCTACCAAAATAACCAAAGAATCATAGAAACAAAAATAGTAATATTTGAACAACAGCTAAAATGTTTAATTACCTTGTTAAGACACCCATTTGTCTCTAAGAATTTGCAAAGACGTGTGGGTTTGAAATAGGTACAAGATAGAGGTTTTAAAATCCCACAGCCAGGTGGTAGGGCATCTGCCCGACTAGATGGCTACACCACTGGTTTTAAGTATGTCGCCATAACGACTTTGAGTTGTGTTCCGGCATTAGTAACCAGGTTCCAGTCTCCCTTAAGAGAGCAGCAGCGCATTTGTAGCACCTTTGGTGTTGCTAATGTCCATAGGTGATGGTAACCGCTTTCCAGCAAGTGGACCATCTGCCTGTCTGCTGAACTCAAGCAATAAAAAATATATATGTTTATAACCACTGAATAATACTAATTGTTAAACTTTGGAAAAAAAAATGTACCATAAAGTTTTCAAATAGAAATTAAAACCCTTGGTTTCGTGATAACAAACGAGACAAACATCTCTTGTTTGCGTTATTAGGCTGCGAAAACATATAAAAGCATTTACAACAAAGATATTCCATGTTAAAACTATGTTTTAAAACAATTTTCATTAAAAGTATTTTTAAGCTTCTACCTTAATTTTTTTCGGATTTTTCCACTTTGTGTATATAGCCTAAAAATGAAAACAATTTTTATAGCTGGGTTCTAATATTTCAATCTCAACAGGAGTTTATTAATATACTTTACCAATAACGAATGGAGTTTGTAGTGTGTGTTATGTAAATGATGAATTTAATTTGAGATTGGAATTTTTATTAATTTTCGTTCGCCAATATCGTGATTGGTTCACATAGAGTAATATTGTATTCGTTTACTATAGGGAGGTGCCGTTGCGAATCTATTACATGAGATCTCCCGGTTTTCGTCTTGCACAATATAAGCACCCATACTTTGCTGTATTAGCAAAGTATTATATATTTGTGACTGAATATTGATATCTGATTATAACTTAATAGTAGGAATCAAAATACCTGTTTACACTGATGCTATACTCGTACGGTACTCTACATTAATACACAGTCTAATTATGTGTGTGAATAGCCCACAAACTATTTGATTTTTTAATTCAGAACTTCTTTATTCATTTCAGTGTTAAAGATGCTTCAAAAATACATTTTGTTGAGGGTTGATATCTTCTCAACGTTTCATTGAAGTACGCAATAATATAATACATATTTTCTCGCGTAATTGATTCACATTGCCAGTTTAAATGGCCTTATATTTGGACAGAAAAGTAAAGTTCACCATCGCTGTCAATTATTATACTGCCCAGCGGTAGAATGCAAATAGCAAATGAAAACGTGAATTTTAATTAATACTTACATTGGTATAATTAACACTATCATCCAATATGAGCTTGTGAAATACAAAGCAAACATTTCAACTGATTATATTCAGAATATTTATTTAATACAGTAATAGACTTAATAGGCAGTTCAATTATTCAGAAATACACTCACAATAAATTATGATTATTATGATATATTCACATGGTATAATTAGGTACCTACATGTGGTTTCAAGACTACTATTAACTTAAACGGACATGAACGGTACAGAAATTCAGATTCTGGTTTTTAAATGTACAACTTTGTGGCCGATATCAGTAGTATCACTGAGACTTGATGAAATAGGAAAAAAGTTGTTAAAGTTATTTATTTACTAGGGCAGAAACCAAAAGGCGCCAAACAACACCACGAAAACAATCAATCTATTCTTTTTCTTTTCTAAACATGGCTTCGCACTATTAGTAAATCAGTTTCAAGTGTTAAGAGGGTATATATTTCTCTTAAAAAATCTTTTTATTTTATTACATAGCCAATATTACAGCGTTAATAGTACTAAATTGCACTATATATCCAAAATACGTTTCTTCTAAAATTACGAAAAATATACGATGCGTTGTAACAAATACTAAAGTGCTATTTTGTTTTGTTCCACAGATAACGATGTTGATAAGGTGTCCGGCGACACTATGTGTCGTCGTGTTCCTATTGGCTGTAGTGCCCATAAACTCAGAGGTAAGACTTACAGTACTATTTTAGTTAAGATATTACTATCCCTAACCACGGATGAAGTATATACCCAGGCCAGAAAAAATGCAACTTTGAAAAAACCTTCGACTTTTTGACCATTAAAATGATCTTTCTTCACTTGAGACCACTTTAATGTTGTATTATGAAAAATATTTTGTGGACTATATTCTAGTCTAAATTCAGATGTTGCCTCCTATTAAATATGTGTCCGCTATTTATTTAATAGTGCACGTGGACATGCGACCTCGAGGTCCTCGACGACATCATTGTTATATCCCCATCGTTCCATTGCAATAATACCTTACCTACCTTTCAACAACCCTGTTCCACTTTCCACATTTTCTTCTCAATCCCTCTGGTTTCTTGCAATGTCGGTTTGAGCCCGGAGTGTTTCGTGGTAGGCACTCCGAAAGCAACCGGAATTTAACGCTAGGATGATGACGACAATTCTAGTCTGAAATGCAAAGTGAGTATTAATTAGATAGATACATACCACTTTATTGCTCACAAAAATAAACAAAATGCATAATTACAATACTTCTTGGCAAAACAACAGGCGGCCTTATCGCGAAGCGATCGCTTCCAGTCAACCTAGCTTAAAAGAAATTTATAACTAATCTGGCGATGTAGGTGGAGCAGAAAAAAGATAGGACTGTACAATTTAAATATACATACACTAATTTATAAATTTAATACATACATAAATCAAGACACATTTATACGAAATAATTAATAACAATACAATGAATAACAATACGAAATAATCTCAATCAATATGTTTATTAACACTATATATGACAAGCATTTTATATAACAGTAGATAAATAAGTAAAAAGTAAGTGTTTAATATATAAGACATATTTATTTAAAGATAGTCATAACTCACTTATGAGTTCTGAAGTAGATAATGTTTTGTTTTAGTCTCTCTGACAGTAAGAGGCAACGTATTCCAGAGTTTGACAGCCTGCACTGTAAAAGAGTGTAAAAGGGAATGAGAAAGAGAGTTCTTCTTCGATTTTATATTAAAACAAAGTATTGAAATTAACTAAATAATTCTCCACCGATTATATTATTCTGAATCGATACTAGACATGTCTCGAAAAATTTGTTATTAACAATCAAGGCAACATATTATATTAAAGAGCCAAACCGACTTATTGATGTTTCTTTCACATGCCAGTCATAACGTAAGCTTGACCTTTCTTAGTTGCATGATTGTGCATTCATGTTTTATGTACTGTGCTTTTTTTAAATTACCAACTACGGCCTTTATGGTATAATAGTTTATTCAATAATTGTCTCCTGCTTTGTTCACTGGAACGTAAGTAGATCCTAGATTTGATTCCCGGCAGTTTAATTAAATCAAGTAAAATTCTATTTTTTTATGCTCTAGATGGCTTTTAAACCGACTTCGAAAAAAGGAGGAGGTTCTCAATTCGTCGGGATATTTTTTTTTGTTGTTTTTTTTATGTATGTTCGCCGATTACTCCGTGATTTATGATCCGATTTACGTGTTTTTTTTTGTTCGACGCGGAATAGCTAAAAATAAAAGTTTTACATAGTTTGGCCCAGTAGTTTTCATTTTACGATAATTTTTTTGTTCCCGTTTCTTGGGACCTATATTTTTTAAGAAGCGCGGCTCCATTCGTAGGTCCACCCATACATAGCTAGACACTAAAAAGTAACAAATAAAAAATAAAAACTTCGTTTAAAAAAACCAACTTCAAAAACTAAAAAACTAAAATGTATAAAATAACTTATTTCTAAAGCTATTATTATTAATATATATTATCTAAAACATCTTGAAGTCGGTGCAAAATAAAACATAAAAACTACTATATTTTGAAAATTACTAAGCACCGACTTTAAGATGTTTTAGATAATATATATTAATAATAATAGCTTTAGAAATAAGTTATTTTATACATTTTAGTTTTTTTGTTTTATATTTTTGTATGGATATGTTTTTAAGGTTTAGCTCCAATGTATGTAAGGTATATAGTACTATTGGTAGCAGTTGCTTCTTTGGAAATTAAATTCGATATAAAATTGAACTGTATATGTTAAACTATAACTTAGAATCGAAATATACATAAAAAGTACGTAAAGTACAAATTGTGAGAGACAGTCGAGAGAGAGAGTGGTAAGTCGTCCATGATAATTGTGACAGAAATTGACAGAAATTGACAAAATGGTGAAGAATTTTGAATAATATTGCCTCCAACGCCACTCCTATAACCCGCATCCCGTCCGACGCCTAGCTGCTATTTGCGCGAGCTGTGTGCGACGGCAGTATGCGGGGCGCGGAGATTAGGTGTGCTCTGGCGGGCGGGTCAGCGGGGTGCTCTCTGTCCGCAACAAGTATCAAACGTCAATGATTATTATAATGTTAAGTTCAAAGACCAATTAAATTTTCCGCTCCAGCCCCTAAATAGTAAGGGAACAGCGATAAACACGCGGCGACTTTCTTGACCCTACGGCGGAGTTGTTTTTGGTTGTCAAAACGATTACAATTTTATTTTTGTCACTTGATTTGGTTTATTATTTACTCCGTGATAGACTAATCTAATAGTAATATAGCTATAGCTCAAATAGATGCTCCTATTTGCGCTATAAACAAAATGAAATTACTAAAAAGAAACAAGTTGACAGTTCCCCAAAATCATTTTAGCTTGGTAACTAAAAACTGAAAATTACGTGATAAAATGAGGAGAAAATTTTATACCGATGGCGACGGTACGCTACCTATTAACGTACTTGATATTTAATAAATTTTAAAATAAAATTTGATTGCCACTCTTCCAGAAAATAACACTTCTACCGGCGACGCTACAGTGTTAAATCTCTACAGTGTAATTTATTTTTAGATGATAAAATGTTATGAGGCTTCTTTTTAAATGCATGTTATTCCTGTGAGTTGCATTTTATATGTAAGACAATGTATATTTAGTGTGATATTTTTTACCGGTCCATGGCACCTTGTTTGATTTATTTTATTTCGAGAACATATAATAATTTATATAATAAACAATTTATATGAAATTAAATTATACAGTATTACAGAAAATTCCATAAATATTTAAATGATGTCAATATTTAAAAAGTCAATAAGAAACAGTAATATGTCTAATTATAAAAAAATTACAATCATAGATAATACTTATATTTGACTACAACAATTAATTACAAACAAGAGATATGAAAAATTACGTCATTGCATTAAGTTTAATTTGAATTTTTAGTCCATATAAATTACTATGAATTGATCCAAGTCCGTTCCAAGCAAGACTAATTAAAATGAAAAAAATGTTTGATTTAAAATTTATTTTCAAAATTGTACGTGTAAAAGAATATAACACATAAAATCTGCCCATTTAAGTTCATTCCCAGAAATAAAATACAAAATTTTCAATTGACCATGTATAAACTATGTATATTATATATGCATTATTACATAATGCATGGCGTGACCACCTATAACAAAGAGTATATTTATCATGAGCATCGTTTAAATATGAGAAGGGTGTATATAACGTATCCTCCGTTGATGGTCTATTATTTTTTAAATTATATTAATTAATTAATATAATTTAAAAAATCATTGACAGGAAACTATGTACAATACTGAATTATAAACCGTTAGAATGGTACATACTGAACGGATGTAACTGCCCCTCAATCTTATTCAGGTTTTTCAAATGACTTACACAAAACATTTTATATCCTATGGTTAATAATGCAAAGTGCAAAAAATACATACATATGCGCAAACATCGCTGTGTATGAGTATTATTTACAACAGTAATTTGATATACGTTAATATACCTAAATGGCTTGAGACAGTAATCTGTACCGATAAAGGGCAGCGCGAGATTCTAATTTAACCAACTGTCATCATCTATAATTTTTTCATAACTTGTTCTTGACTTTCTCTCTAGATGCAGTTTAAGTTAAAGATAAGTATAATAAATTATTTAGCAAATATTTACAGTTGATCCACAATTATCCAGCTCTGATTCTGGTGTTCAGATTAATTTTTCCAAGTTCACTAGCATTATTTTTTTTAACCTATCGACCACGTTCGTTACAAGTCAATCAGCATGTACCGTAACATCGCATTGTATTGTAAACAAACAGATTATTAGTGCAGATAGATTTATTTTTGTGCGGACGTATTTGTTGCAATGTCTATTTTTCATTGTGTACTTATCTTCTCTTAATCTCTCCAATTACCATCAAGCATTCTCAATGTTTTGAATTAAATTAGAATTGATCTTAGATTTCATTAAATAACTATATATAAGTCACTAGCTGACCCGGCAAACTTCGTACTGCCTCAGAATCAATAAATAAAAAAGCTCAATGTTAATTGCAGAATCTTTCAACTTTAGTAAAAAATGTGGTCAAAACTTAACCGGAATAAACATCAAACGTTTGTCATTCAAAACCAAAAAATGAAAAAAATCTTCACTTTTAAATTAAATTTGATTTCTGAACGACTTTTAAATTTAATTGATTTCTAAACGACGGGACGTATAAAATGTGTAACACATAGGAATAGTTTCTAAGGGAAAGCAATAAACCTTCCCTGGACTTCCACAATAATTCAAAAACAATATTAGCCAAATCAGTCCAGCCGTTTCGAGTTTTAGCAAGACCAACAGACAGCAATTGAGTTTTATTTACTTAGAACTTACTATGTATGTCTGGAACCTTATATGACGAACTTCATTATTCAAAATGCGAGACCACCTCTGAAAATTTCAATCACGTCCAAAATAATACTACATATTTTATATCAGTTTATTTAAAGCAATAATAGAAATAAATGTTTAAAGGTTAATTTTTCATCCATATTCATTTTGATTCTGATTATTTTATATATATATATATTGATCAATTACAATTAATTAAATAAACATTTAAAATAATAATTAATTATCATTTTAAAATATACCGTTTTGTTTCTAAATTCACATAATATCAAATTACGTGGTAATGTTTAACAAGACCAATAAAGTAGCAACCAAACACACATATTGTATATTCCCAAGCTAGCTAACTTACACTCGTGTTATGGTTAACACACAACGTTACACCCTGGGACCAATAATAGACTGTAAAGGCCTGCCTGTAGGGGCGGGCACCCGCTAGGCCGGGTCGTGAAGGCTGACCCGGAAGACGCCGTGATCAGTTTTAGTGGGTATTCTTGCAGCCCATTTTCCTGGTGAGTCCCACATTCCCCACTGTAGTCTCCGTACAGCGCGATATTCGCAAACATATTTACCCTTATTTAAAAAGGACTAAAACCAGACACAGACTAAGTAATGAAATTTAGTATGCTATTCAATCCGAAACAAATAACAAACTCACATCTATGAACATACCAAACAAAAAGCTACGCAAAGTGAATTTAGTTTACTCGGAACACGTGGAAGTATCTTAAATGAGTTCCCATATCATAGTTTAAATAGTAAATTGCACTTACGCAACTTATCGAGTAATTTCTACTAGAAATAGCGTCATAGAATTTGTACGCAATCGATTACAAGAAGCCTATTAGAAGTACTCCCAGAAAGTATTAACCGGACAAATTCTTTTAACTTTCATGTCATACAATGTCTATTAGAACCGGTGACTTTGTGATTCGGTAATAAGTTAGATAAACATTGCCTATGTGAGTTTGCACTTTCAACATTGTGTTCTGTTTGATTTGGTAAAAGCAATGACGTATAATGTAAGTACATATTTACGAGCGTCGACCGGTTTTGCGTGGTTATTTACTCTATAGACAATGTACAAACCACTTTTCCTTTTCCCCAAAATAAATATTAGAACCTAAATCAATGGGCCTGAACCAACTTTTATATTATTTTTCAAAGGGTTAGAAATTAATCTGTAATTCTCAATACATCAATATTGTGTAATGTATCTATAATATTATACAATTCTAAACATACTGTGTCTGTACATTGAAGCATTAAAAAAACAACTGGAATCTATACTAATATTATAAAGCTGAAGAGTTTGTTTGTTTGTTTGATTAAACGCGCTAATCTCAGGAACCGCTGGTCCGGTTTGAAAAAATATTTCAGTGTTGGATAGTACATTGATCCTTACTAAAAGTCCAATAATGTAACCCAAGGTGTAAAAAATGACGCGACAAAATCCTTACACGGCGTGCGCTGCGAAAACTATTAATTATAGAACAAAACAATGTACTACCACTTTGCAGAACATATAATCTATACTAATATTATAAAGCTGAAGAGTTTGTTTGTATGTTTGTTTGATTGAACGCGCTAATCTCAGGAACTAGTGATCTGATTTGAAAAATTCTTTCAGCGTTAGATAGCCCATTTAACGAGGAAGGCTATAGGATATATGTCATCACGCGAAGACCAATAGGAGCAGAGCACCAATGAAGAATGTTTCAAATTCCACGCGGACGACGTCGCGGGCACAGCTAGTAGATTATATAATATTTTATTTATTTTTATTGCAGGAATTCAGTAGACAGGCAGACGGCCCACTTGATGGAAAGCGGTTACCATCGCCTATGGACATTTGCAAACACCGACCGCTACAAATGCGCTGTTGCTCTCTTAAGGGAGACTGGAATCTGGTCACTAATTCCGGAACACGACTTAAGGTTGTTATGGCGACATGCTTTAGACCAGGGGTGGTAGCCATCCAGTCGGCCAATTGCCCTACCTGGCTGTGGGTTGTTTTTTCGCCTCTTACGACAGGCCGCCCGCTTGCAGGAAATTGTATTCTTTCTCCGTTCCTGCACGGATAAACAAAGGAGAACATGGTTATTTTAGATTTCTTGTATTTTTGTCTGTTTGTTCGGGTTTCACGTAAATACTTCTTAGCCGATTTCGATGCGGTTTTCGCTGATTGACAGGAAATTCATAGACTAAAAATCTCGATCGAAAAATCGAAGAAAATTTTCTGGCTCATGAATGATTTAAAATGGCCAGATTAAAAAAATCTAATTCTAATGTGATTTTTTTCAGTGACCGATAGCAAATTTTTATATAATAAAATGTGTGATATTTTTTTATCCCGGGAATCCCGCGGGCATTTTTTCGGGAGTAAGAATGAGCTTATTCCAACACAGTTTCCACTACAACGATAGCTTACATTAATATTTTTAAATTTTGCGATACTTTGTGTCATGGGAATCCCACAGGAATTTGAAGTTTTAAAATCAAGCGTGGACGAAGTCACGGGCATATCCTCGTATTACAATATATTATTTTTTAGCTTTAATAATATTTAGCACAAAGATACATTGGGTCCTGGCGAGGAACGTCTCGGCAGCATTAACGGCGGTTGGGAACTCTTTCCTGGAGGAAGAGAAAATTTTAACCTTTAGCATCTAATTGCTGGGTACGGGGCTCGCCATTAAGGGTAGACAGACGGTATAACCACCATTCCTATCCAAGTCCTGCTGTCAGGATATTCTTTACACATTTAGCACATGGTATTTCTGTAATTATAATGTCAGATCATAAACGTTATACTACTGACCAGACCAGTAAGTCTCGGCCTTCACAATTTTGAGAGGAGTTTAGTGACAAACACACGCTCAGAAGAAAACACCAGTTTTTAATTTAAAAGCTTTTATTGACTTACTCAGCCGCACGTAGTACCTGTCTGCAGGGTTGCCCCTATACGCACGACCACCGATGCACAGTCCCGACGATAAGTTGTCACACCCTCAATACCGTCGCCGATATTGCGCGGACCACCTCCAATATTATCGCGGGTAGCTCGCTTCTGGTTCCTCCTTCGAACTACGCTAAACACCTCCTTCACGTATCTGTCCACCAAACTTGTCACTAAATTCACCACTTAATCCGTCTCTGTACTCTATTAACCTTCTCTGATAACCCTTTAGTATCGCACTTGTCGTTTCACCGTCTTGGACTGAACTCAACTTTAAACTCAACTCTAAACTGCTCGGTAGGCGCGCCTTACGCTGTTTATATACCCGGAAGAATTTTCTAGAAACCATATATCTATCTCTGTCTTTTCTTTCCCGAACCTTCTGTTCGGGAAATTTCGTTTATACATCTATCTCTTTCTAACATCTATCTATCTCTTTCTCTCTTTTGTCGTCTATCTCTTTCTAACATCTATCTATCTCTTTCTTTCGTTTATCGTCTATCTTTTTCTAACATCTATCCGTCCTTGTCTTTTCCTTCCAGAAATGTCTAGTATTTTCTAAAAGTTCTAGAACTGATTTACGCTGTTGGGCAGTTCTACCCTTGGTCTCCACAATATAGATAATAACATTTAATATATATTTTACTCTCTTTTATCAGACATAAATTCATATTAAAGAATCTTCCAATTCCAAACACACCATTTAGACAATGATAAAATACATTGGCGCCTAAAATAATATAATAAAAGTTTTGTCCAAAAAAAATTGAAACCCGAGTCGTAAAATAGGTATTCAATCATCTCAAATATATTATTGAAAAGGAAGGTTTTACGCTTGGGAAAAGATACGAAACAAGATTCGAGAAAGATTAGTTATTGATACTGATTTGAACGTAATGAATAAGTGTAAGTATTCCACATGATAGATCGTTAGTTAGTTTGTTACACAATAATCAATAATCTTATATAACAGACTAACTAACGATCTATGTATTTAATATGATATAAAACTAAGATATGCCCGCGACTTCGTCCACGCTTGACTTGTTTCCCACGGGATTCCCGGAACACAAAGTACCGCAGCTATCTTTTAGTGAAAATTGTGTCGAAACAAGCTAATTTTTACGTACCCGAACAAGTACAAACCGCTCCCGGGAAATTTGCCGCGGTATTCCCAGGATTCATTCCCAGAAAAAATCATATTCAGTTTATAATTATAGTCCATTTCAGTAGTTTTTTTTTAATAGCTTCAATGTACAGGCACGGCACTTTAGAATTTTATAATATTATAAATTACAGCTAGGCATGTAGCTGAAAAGTTTCTTGCGCCGCTTCTTCTCTTCAAGCCACAACATGTTGCGAAGCGATAGTATACATTAGATTAGGCTCTCATAGAGTAATTTAGCCTGAAATAAAATTAAAACTTAATAATTAAAATGCACAAGTAGGCGGTAGGCTAAATAAAACTTTAACAATACTCACTGACAATTGACATATTGTCTTCCGTGATCACGGCTCCTGAAAAGTGGCCTTAACGTCGAAATAATAAAAATCAAATAAATTACTGGACTTAAAACTGTTAAAACGTAGACATATTATTATTTATGGATTTGGCAAATATGTGATAAATATGTACTTACTTTAAGTTTATGTGTATGCTTTGTTAAAGTTAGTATTGTCATTGTAACATTTTTAAGTTCAATTTTATTCCTGCATGCCTCTGCAGACCAAAGGCCATAAAAATGAGCCGGACTTTTGGAAGGCTTGCGTGGGGCCATGGGAAGACCAACACGTAGAGGCCACTTGACAAACCTAATCTAAATGTCGCATGACACTGACTGGCGATTGTCCCTGTCTAGACCATATAAAACTTCACCCAAGGACAAGTCGCACTATTGTAGAGAATGAGATTTTTTTATCATTATTATTATGTTGCCTTATTATTTAAGTTTAATAATCTTTCTTTTAACTTATGAGCCCAAAACTTCATTAGGAAATTAATAACACAAAGTATTTTGCGCATTATTCAATTAAAAATTTAATTATGTAATGAAAAAAAGAACGTAACAACTCCATTTAAATTCAGAACAAATTAAATTCGCAAAACTCTCACTTGAGATAATGCGAGAATGCGAAACAATTTTTTTTGCATCGTCATCATTTTACGTAATTTGAAAACTCTAAGTGTTTAATTTAGTCTATTGTTTATATATAAATCCGATATGAGGTTGGTTTGTATAAGAGCGAGTGCTTGGGTAATTCACTTTTCCATATTTTTTTTTGGCAAATTTTACTCCTTGCTTTTACTATTTAAATTTAGATTTGCGATAAGAGATTTTAGCTTATTGTAAATAGTATTGCTTCATAAAACCAATATTTACACTGCACTAGGATATTTTTTCGTAAATATACCTAATTTTGGTGTTTACCAGATCTAATACTAATTACGTTTAATAGGTCTTCATCTTTGTTCTACCTTCCGCACTACTCGCCACTGACTGTCCTCATTTCCACGAAAACGCTAGGTTGTCAAAAAAGTTTATCTTGCACACCGTGGAGATTTGGAATGACGTCCTAATTAAAAATAGTAATGATGACATCTTTTTGTATTAAATGAAGATGCTTTGAACATTATATTCGACAAAGTTGCGAACTCTGTGAATTTATTCAGTTTAATTTGTGAATTAATTCAGTAAATTCAGTTGGTCATTGATTTACTGGGTTTTTTTTTATTGCAATAATCAACTGTCAGTGTCAATATCACTCTGACACGAGCCCTGGTTTTACTGTATTCCCTGTTCACTATAACTTGACGCGCAGGGTTACCAACAATCAACATATACATGTAATATAATTATATTTCTTGATTGCTGGTATATTAAATGAACACTAAAGCTATCATCAAAAACACCTAAAAACGCGATAATTATAATTTAATTTTTATTTTTAAATAAAAATATTTTATGTTAATCTTTAACATTGTTTGCATTTTATTAAGTTTAAAGGACATTCTATTGCATTTCAACTTGCAATTTACGACATGTAGTTGGGAATATTAAATACTTCTTGTTTGACTGCATAACAAGAAACGCATGCGGTCCTTACAAATAAGGTGTTTGATTACATAGTTGCAAGAAAGTAGAACAAAGCATACTGCTACAGTTTGGAATAGAATACACAATATTTGTACTGTACACGGCGGGATCGGTAACCCGAGGGTACAAACCCACAAGGTAATTTTTAGTACTTAGGTGCTAGGTGCTTATCTGATACTCCAACCGGCGGTGGCGGGAACAGGAACAAGGGGGAACACTAATCTGTCAGTATTTTAAGGGAAGGGCGCCCCTTGAAAGGAAATATATAAAATATCCTACGAAACTACTACTACAAGGGAAACACTAATACAGGGAATGGATAAATGTCTGTCCAAATACACCCGTGCCTCGTCCTATTTCGTCACAACCACTTGTTCACTGAGTATATTAACTATTATATTGTTCCACTTACTAAGTCGTAATTATGAAAATTCTCAAAAAATAATTTAATATTAAATATATTGCGCGAGAGCAGTTACCGTGCGTCTTCAAAGCAAATCACCGACATACCCGCTTTTCGACGCGATAAAAAAAGTATCGCGTAACAATCGAAAACCGGCGCTCAATATCTGTACTCCGAACAATATTAAACACACACAGTAAGATTTAAAAATCATAATTATTGTTTTTGTTGCTATGTTTACTATACACGAAACACGAGTGTTGGAGTTGATCCTGCGCATAGAAAGTATTTCTATAAAATAAAATACGTAGTTATACAAATGCTGTACATTCCTGTCATGTGCTATATACATCATATTTTTTTTATAACTGACTTGCTCTTTGACAAATTAATGTATTTGCTGTCGGCTTGTCATTTAAATAAATATTTATCTTATGCAGTTCAATTTTGGATTTTTTATAAATTTCTATTACGACGACCACTATGAGTTATCTTAAACTTTCGCTATTCGGCCGTGATCACTGCATTCACGTGACGCGGTTATATAATTTGCGAAGCGCTTTCCCCGATATAGGTTTCAAATATGAAGTTTGCTATTAAGGGTGCTATCAAACAGAAAGCGGTCACGCGTTCAAGCGTTCTGCGTTTGCGTTCTGCGTTCGTTGCATTGTATTACGTCACGTAGACATACCCACACACCAGGGGTTCTGATCGCGTCGGTCAACCAGAATGCACGTGTTGGAGCGTTCACTATTGTTTCGGTGTTCACATTGTTTGGAAGGATGATGGAGACCAAAAAGATAATAATGTTAGTACGTGAAAGGCATTTTTATATGATGTTAAGGATTAAGATTACAAAAACAGAGGAAAAATAGCAAAAACACTATTGGAAATTGCTAAAAAAATGTCAGTCTATGAAATTCTCTAGCTTTATTTATTAGGCGCACCCGGCTGTTGTTTTTCCGTTTTATGACTGTAATAACCACAGAATCAATAGTTCGTCTTCCGATACAAAAAAACATGGTAACATTAGTTTGACCGCGTAGACCGTCCAACAGCATTCGTGAATTCGCTCGAACGAAAAACGCCAACAAGAAACGCTCGAACGCGTGACCTCTTTCTATCTGACAACACTCTTAGCCTAAAAATCAAAACTTGTTAATTTACATTGCAATAAGTGGAGATTATTATATATTATGTAAATCACAACTACAATTATATTTCATTCATAATCCTGTGAATAAAAATTAAAATGAAAGATGTTTGGCCACTAATGATTTGTAATAATACTGAAAAGATTATGTAAGCAAATCGTATTATATGCAAAAAAAGTGTAAAATACATTTTCGTCAGACGATTTCATAACGAGAATTGTAATTAATTATCTCACAAATTTCAATAATTACGTATTCATTGAACATTATTTACAATAATAATAATGAGAGACTATTTTCTATGAGATCGAGAAACAGTATTTCGTATATTTTATAAATACTATTATTACAAATTATAAAACTTTTCAGAGTTCCATGGTGATTTTGGAAAAAACAGAATCGTTGTCAATCATCAATATCAATATGTGATGAGATATTTGTTTTAGATAATAATAATTGTGAAATTGTGTCCACCTCAAACTTTTGAACTATGAAATAGATTTGTTTCTTCTACATATAAGAGGGTCACGAAAATATCATATAGGCTTCTTATTATCGGAGGTAATACAATATCATCTAATGACTTGTTTGTTCTTTTTCAGGGCAATCTCTTCACTTGTCCAAATGGTAAGTTATTTTTTTTATTCATTTCTGATTGGTTTTTATCAATACACATATTGATTGAATTGACTATTATGCCTCAGGGTATTGGCATTCAATTGTAAGTATTGCTATTGTCATGTTTTTATTACATCACCTAACACATCAATATTTATTTTGTAGATCATTATATTTGTAAAAGAAAAAATAATTTCTAAAATTTACGGTCAATGTTTACTTTTTTTAATAACCGTAAATTCGAAAATTGTACAATTAATCTTCTACTTCTATTGTTGAGAAGATTAATCAAAAATAATATTGATTAGTAAAAAACATTTAATTATTAGAAAATTCTCCTTAATTCATTATAACGGTCTATTCGGCTTTGTTTTCATAATTGAGACATCAAGCAAAAATACTGTCGTTTGTTGTAGGGATGTATTTATAAATATAGGCTGCATTTCTGTTTATAAATTAAAAAAGATAAACAGCTTTACAATAAATATTTCCATACTGTAACGTAATGATAAGTATCTAAGCACAATTTTTATCATAAATTATGAAAACATATAGCGACTAACCATATAGAAACTAATTTTAAAGAGTCTAACACCAACTATAAACGTGAAACTTACTTTCTTGAAATTGCGGTATGACTAGTCAAAGCTAAATTAGCTCGAAGGAATAAGTTTAGCTCGGATAAATACTTTTGAATACTATGCTTACGTACTCTTCTTAATCAATAATACCTCAGCCAAAATCCCCGTGATAGGGCCACGTCAGAAACTTCCATATCAATGATAGTCTTCGTGTCCATGACATAGCAAATAATTCTCAAGAAAGAAACATCGATACGGCCATGTTTTACGAAAACCAGCAAGTTATATTTAAAAAAAAACTCAATTGATAACACCTCCGCCAGGTCCTTAGTAAAAAGAGTGGGCTCAAAAATGCTGGTTTATTGTTATGAGAGAAAGAGTAAAAAAGAGCAGCCCAGAATCTAAACTTTATTAACCGCAATTGAATGCTGGATAACTTGTCAAAATCTGAAATTGAAATATATTTCCAAATTGGCAGAAAGACGTTAGTCATAAGTCGCCTTTTATCTATAAATAAACATACTACTTGTGATTTCGCAAAATTCGCAATGTATTCATAACTTTATGATGAAATTTATATTATTATCTTATATTTCACACTCAAACTTTTATTTACAAAGGAACTAATTGATGTTTTACACACCAGAGCATCAGCACAAAATGTGAGATGCTCCCGAACAATGCCTGATGAAATTTAAAATTTTGTAATGGAGATTCTCATGTTAAAACTAACTCATATACCCTGTTGAGAATTAGATAGGATCTAATTGACTCAACGAAACATAGATGTGATATTTTTCATTGTTCCTAACATGTTGCAAAGCCTTTAATGGGTGCAAAAGACGGCAGCCAACTAACGATTTAACTGTTTATAAATGGCTATCTTATGCGCATAAACATCTAATGTCAAATTTGTAGTGCTTGAAAACGAGATATCTTGTTTGTGACTAACTGCACTCCACGGTTAAAATTATGGATCGTAGTCTTAATATTTATATCATACCAATAATAGGATTATCGGAATCAAAAAAAATTTTGCATATCCAATAAATATTTCCAAAGTTAGCCGGTACAAACAAATATCAATTCTTCAATTTTGTAATATTAGTATAGAATAGATAAAGGATTTTAGCTTTAAAACAGGTTAATTTAATTTTGAGTTATTACCTTGTCATGTATTTGAGTTTTATTTATTCGGAATTAGGAGGGGACAGAATAGTATTGTCTCAAATTTATTGTAACTGGTGGATAAAAACAAATTGTTATATCTGTTGCCACACACTATGCTTACGAATTCTGTTTGTATTACTTTCTGGCAATTGAATTATCACGCTAATCTGCTGATACTACTACATATACTCTTTTTGCACAATTTTCAATATCCCCAATAGGTAGTCTATTAGCTCACATAGCCGGCTTTACTTTGTCAAACTATCTCTTACTCGAGCGCTTAGAAGGTATCGCCTTAAAAATATCAATATCAAAATATATTTTAACGGCGAAATAGTTATACCGGCACATATATTGGCCGAATCTTAGGCAAGATTTTAGAAATTTCAAAAAATTAAAAATTCTATCAAAGCTCTACTTAAACGACGATTACGATCAATGTTAGCAAAGGTCTTGAATAATTTCTTACACTACTTTGTAATCTTCAATTCTTCCAATTAACGTTGGTAGGTACTGAGTCCGATTTGAGAGTTACCTAATCAGTGTTCAACAAACTTATAAATTTGATTACATTCACTCACCATATTGATTAAGTTTAAGGCAATTATCAGCCCTCTGATCGAAGTCTATCAAGCGTTTGTAATATATTTTATCAAAGGAAGAAGCCTTGGAGTTCACGGCCCAAATTTTAAGCTCTGTCTCCACCAATAGAAACTTGATAAATTTTTCGGTTGTAAACACGTTTTGGTGAGAACATTCTGTATTTAAATTGCTAACGAACATTGTAAACAATTAAAGCAACCGTTTTTAGCTTGTAGAGGTAAACCCTTTCTGGCCTGCCTTGGACGACGCGACGGCAGAACGGCGATCTAAGGACGCAACGTTACGGTTGGCTCCCTACTCACAGTAAATGATGATCTAGACTCAGTATTCTGCTAAAGGCCGATTTATCAATCACCACATAAAAGTTATTCATGAAATAAAGTAAAAATTAAAAATGTCACTTGCATGAATGAAACAGTTGAATGGTTTTACTTTTGAATTCACTCAGGTTATAATTTATTTAACTAATAACTTTTACCTGATGATTAAAAAATGTGCCCTAATAGTCTTAAATAATAATAACTAAGAACATTAATATGTTAAGCTTATTATATTTAGGCGTTTTCTTCATTATACTAGTTGATTCATCGTATATTTTGATGTGTTATAACTTCTTTGTGCTTCTAATATGTGTCATTTGCATTTACCGGTTTCTTGTTAAATACAAAAGAGTAAATCGTCCACTGAAATATTAGTAGAAATGTGGATGACTTGTTTTCAGTTGTTTCAGTACGGACAAAATAGTTATTAAGTAAATTAATTTTACCATTTTTGAAGGCTTCCAAACTTTAGAAATTGTCAATAAAATCGTAAAGATGTTTTAACGATAATTATAATATTCATTATGTATAGATGTCATGAGAAACCATAAAGAATTAAAACACACATCAATCAGAGGTCATTAACTCGATAGTTTTCAATTAGAAACTGCACAAATATTGAAACTAGATCTAATCTTATTTGCATACTTGATAAAATATATGTAAATCAACTAATTAGCTCACGTTTTTATTTCATTCTTTAAATGAATTACTTGAGCTAACGCATCGTTTTATTATAGAAAATGCAATAAATGGTTTACCTAAACATGGTTCGGGAAAAGTTGCTAAAATAATAATCTAACTATACCTATATTTTTTTTCCGCCAATCTGCTTTGCATAAGTGCACCGCATATACCGTCCATTGTTCTTAAAAATGGGGAGGCCCGAGCTCAGCTGAAGGATGTTTTCGGGCTGATATTATCATTTAAGTTTTTTTAATCAAGTAAATAAATAAATATAATGACAGTTCCTGAAATACATATTTTATTGTTCTGGTCATTTTAAAATGTGGTATCCGTCATCCATCAAATTTTGTGGTGGAATTTTCAATAAAGGGATACAATACCTTAGGGATGCCATGTGATAATTTTATTCTGAAAAAGGTATACCATATTCTCAGTATGGATTTCTTAATACATGCGAGCGAGACCGTGATTACTGCTATAGTAGTAAAATAATTATAAGCTATTCACATTGTTATTGAAGTTAAATACTTGTGTTTGCATATTTTTTATTTACAGACTCTGAAAATTATATTTGTATAAATAGATTACAAACATTTTAATACATACATATTTTAACTGTAAAATAAATTGTTAGGTGGAAACAATAGCAACACTCACTTTAATTTCATATACCACAGGATCAGGAAGAACAGATGATACGGTCATAATAAGTATTGTGTACAGAAGTTGATATGAGTACAAGTCTTTGTACACAAAGCTGAGTACAGTGCAATATAGCGTGGATTGGTTATTCTGATTCAAAATTATGCTTTCAACTCTTCTTCTGAAAATAGCAATTTAATTTTTTATTTTCATTTCGTGCTAAATTTAAATTAAATACCAATCTTACAACTTGACAACTTTTCTGTAAAACGAATCATTTCGGAATCATTCAATATAATAACAATTTATAATTATTATGTTACAGTAAGATGTTATATGAAACATTTATAGGTTATACCAAATAGTCTCATGCCTGTGACGTGGCAATAGTAGACAATCCTTGTATATATATATATATGATAATATTCGATTTAATGAATCGATACACGTTGTTATGCGCAATATACATGAAGCATGTATATTGTACTTAGTTTTAAGAACGTAGTTTTAATTTTTGGTGAACAATAAAGTGTTTTAATTCATTCATTTTATTCATTCATTCATTCATGTTACAATATAGACAAGCATGAGTTATATATTTTATTTAAAACATAAAGTTAACAAAATATTTGTACTGTTTATTTTATGTAGGTATATAATTATTACTATTTACAATTTAAATAGTTTTTAAATTAAATTCACAAAATATTGGGGTCGTTTTACACCAAGAGGAAGATTTGCACTGAGAATCAGTGTTGTGTCGGGTATTATGCCGGCACAGCAATAAGCTGAGTGCAAACCTTGTTTGCTGAAAATGCGGCGTACAAATTCTCAAAATATTTTTACTAACCGATTTCTAAAAGGAGGAGGTTCTCAACTTGATCGGTATGTTTTTTTATATGTGTAAACCAATTACTCTGAGATTTATGATCCGATTTACGTGATTCTTTTTTAGTTCGATGTGGAACAGTTGCCATTTGGTCCCCTAAATTTAACATACTTTTACCCAGTAGTTTTCATTTTATGAACAATAAAAAATTATTTTATGATTTTTTGAAGTAAAACTTCTTTATCGGCGTTGGAAAAAAAATTACCCTTACATTTTTCGGTTACGCGTCACATTTATTTAGTTACGCGCCATCTTTTTCTTGCCCCTACCACGGTCGATTCGACCATGGTAGGGGCTTTATTTATTCAACCAATTTCTGTAAAGTTGCATATAGTAGATCATTTTTCGAAAAATAAGGTCATAAAGAAGTTTCACTTCTTACGTCTGTACACTAGTACACGCACACATTTTTTTTAAAGATACATGTCAGCTATGCATCGCTATTTCTTCGAATATTTTTTCTTTCTAAATTTAATGCACATAGGTATATGCAAGTGTAGCATACGTAGGTATAATTTACTCAGATGTAGTGTACACAGGCGTTACCAGGAACAGAGCGTTTATATTTAACAAAAACAATCGTGATTAATTTTTCAATTCATAATTAAAAGCAAAATGAAATAGCTCTGAACAAAATAACATGGAATTACATTAAATTAATTGTACTAAAATGCCATCAGGCTCAGCCGGTGCCGCCAATTTGTCACCAGATACTTTATCAGCACGATGTCCACGTGCTATCCCTATAAACATTTTCTCCACTCATTATTCATTTTGAATTTAATCATAGAGTTGTAAAATGTTAGAATATCTTTTAAACGTGACAAGGTGTCATATTAAATTACAAGTTTTTGAAATACATTTTTGTATTAATTACTATTTTCTTGTATTAGTATTGAAATACGATAAACTAGTGTATTTAATTATCTATATACATACTAGCTGTCCCGGCAGACGACGTCCTGCTTTGAAAAAAATTCAGAAACCGATTGCAATGCCACCTACCGGGTCCAATTGTGAATCTAAACCATCCTCGCATCCCCTTGAATACACACAAAACAATTCATTCAAATCGGTCCAGCCGTTTAGGAGGAGTTCACTGTCAACACAAGTACAGAAGAATTATATAATATATATAAAGATAAAAGAAAGTCGTGTTAGTTACACTATTTATAACTCAAGAACGCCTTTAACGATTTGGCTGAAAATTGATGGGCAGGTAGCTTAGAACCAGGAGATGGACATAGGATACTTTTTATCCCGTTGAAACCGGCAGGTGGCTCTAAGATTGGGTTCTAGAATCCTCCTAATCACCTGGACCGAGTTTGGTAATTTTGTTTTTGTGTGTTTGAGTGGGACCCCCGGATGATTTAAATCCACAATTGGAACCGGTAGGTGGCGCTAGGATCGGGTCCTAGATTTTTATTTTTTCAGAGCAGGACTACGTCTGCCGGGGGCCGCTAGTATATGATAAAATATATAAAAACATGAGAATATCAACGGTTAGTCTAATTTATAAAATTTACCAATTTCGTTGATAGAAGCTTAGCATATAGCAAAACATACTATTTATATCGAAATATACTGTGTTATCGTATACATTATTTCGATATAATTGAAATATCCAAATTTCGTACTAATATTATTCCTACAAAACTGGTTTGCTATCGTGGAAACTGCGTATTTCAGGCCAAGGTCAAACCGTTTAAGCCATTGCTTTTATTAGAATTAAACCCGGCCAATTGCATATCAGTTCGACGCATAATGGAGGGTTCCGTGCAAGTGATCGACGTCCCCTATTTTTGTCATTTTTTATTTGATCCCTAAAGAAATAAGTCGAAAATTACTCGGTACCTCAAAAGTCCACGGATCTTGTTCAAATCAATGTTCACGCATAGTTTTATAAAATCTATTAGCATTTTATTTTTAACATTTTTCCAACTTATGTAGTATTTTCGCGACGAGTACACATACTAAAATTACGTGTTAACGGTTTTGAATATTTTATTTTATTTTTATTTCGACGTTTCGCCCACTTTTCAATAGCTGTGATCACGAAAGACTAAGAAATCGAGTGTCAATCAGCAATGTTAAAGTTTTTATTTATTCATTCATTCATCTTCTTTTCATTATTTCTATTCATTCTATTTATTCCTTATTCATTTTAATTATTTAGTTTTTTTGTGGTTATTATATACTCTATGCGAACCTAATCTAATTAACCACCGCTTCGCAACATATTCTAGCTTGATGAGTAGAAGCGGCGCAAGAAACTCTTCCGCAATATGCCTAGCTCTAAATAACGAAACGTCGGAAAAAAACAAATAAAATATCGCTCTAAAAACCGTTAAAACGTGGTTTCCTACTACTTTCAACTTATCAATAAATAATAACTCCAGAGAATTTGGGGACGAATATTTTGATAGTTGTAAAAATGTTAATCCCTCAGGTACATAAATATGAGAGCTAGCTTTAATTTTTAGTTTTATCGCATTTTCACTTGCATTGTATTTTTGTAATTGCATACTAATATATAAATAACTGTGACATGCATTGACAGATGGATGGATATGACTGTTTTAAAATGGTTTCGTGTTTGCCATAATTGCTAGGAAACCCTAAAAATCATGAACAAAAAACAAAATTTCAAACGATCCGTATTTAAATACTATCTATGTAGATATATAAGGTTGAACCTTTCAAAAGTCATTATTACCTCCATTCAGAATTTTGGCAATTTAAAGCCTGTAAGTAATACGTCAGATTACTATTAAATAATAACGTAATCCTTCCCATGGCTCGCATCAAACAACAAATTAGGTATAACGGCTGCGAAATATCTTATCTTGTATGGAAAAGTGCCCAATTACGCAGTCATTTGAAACTCATTCACTGATAGACTCAGATCTGGCTCGCGAATGAATGATAACCCGTCGCGTTTGTTCAAGACGGATTAGCAAGTTTACACATTCGTTACGATGTGCAGGTTTCAGCACAGTGTTTTCTTCAATCAGCACAAGGAAATTTTAACAATATGTTCATTAGAAAAGTGTCTAAGCGGTGCATATTCCCAGATACAATTCGAACCCACATCATTAGAACGAGACTCGATACGTGAGTGAAGATACTACTGAGCTACTAAGTAAACTAAAATCGGAGGCTTATGCCTGTTTCATATGTTTTACGTAGTAGATAAGTTTTCTAGTTCGTAGGGATCCGTCTGGATAGCTACCACCCCTGATCTAGAGCTATCGCCATAATAACTTTGAGTTGTGTTCCGGCATCAATGGCCAGGTTCCAGTCACCCTTTAGAGAGCGACAGCATATTGGGAGCACCTTTGGTATTATCAATGTCCATAGGCGATAGTAACCGCTTTCCATCAGGTGGGCCCTCTGCCTGTCTGCGGAACTCATGAAATAAAAATAGAAAAGTAGATTTGAAGTAAATTATAGTTCAACTTCAACTAACTCAACTATTACTAAAACGATTGTTTACATGAATTAAGTTATTTAAAATTTACTTATATTTAATACATGTAAACCAGCCCTTAGCGCGAACTATGTACAAACATAATTTAGGCAATCATAATTAAGTGAAAAATATCTACGGTTTTGAGACTTTCATTCCATAAACCAATTTTGTACCCACAAGGACAAGTGGTGTGAGCAAATGAATGATGCAGGTCGCCAGTTGATTTCATCTACCGCATAACTAGCACAAGGAAATTGCCTCTCAGCACGTCACCCCACTTGATTAAGCCTACGGGTTTGTGTAATCAGTTAATCACCAACCGGGCTTGTGGCTTTGCCAATAACCAGCAGGATATAGCCGACAAAACTGTTTCTCATTCAAACAAGTTATAACTACTAAGAATACATTAATAGCTCTAGCACGTGATCAAATCTGAATCTATAAGTAAGAGAATAGATTTTCTTTAATGACTTTTAAATTATAAGTTTTATAATTTAATAGTCATTATATTTTTATCCGTGCAGGAACGAACTACAGATACAATTTCTTGCGGCCGGGCAGCCTGTCGTAAGACGCGACAAAATAACCCACAGTCAAGTGATAGGGTATTTGCCCGACTGGATGGCTACCACCCCTGGTCGAAAGTATGTCGCCATAATAACCTTGAGTGTTGTTCCGACATTAGTGACCAGGTTCCAGTCTCCCTTAAGAGAGCAACAGCACATTTGTAGCATCTTTGGTGTTGGAAATGTCCTTAGACGATGGTAACCGCTTTCCATCTAGTGGCCCGTCTGGCGGTCTGCTGAACTCCGACAATAAAAAAATAGGGGATCTAACAGTCAAAATCAATTAAGATATTTTTTATAAACTTACAATACTTCGCAGTCTAATAGTTAAGTACGAGCGTACCTACTTTTACGTCATAGTAAAAGGAATCAAATTGCGTATTAATTACATTTATGTTTTAAATGTGATTAAAATTATTTATATCATGGTATTTAATAAAATATTGATAAGATGTTATTTTAACGTCTAGCTGTGCCTATTGTTTTAGGTGTAAACATATTAAAATGTATTGTGACATGTATCCGCATCCCTATCAAAATATTTATTTGCATTCGACTGGTTCTGAATGTGATAATTATCAATACACATTCTAAGAGTAACAGTACTCATTTTACTGTTTTATCAATGTCCTTGTTTATGTTAGTAGTGAAGTGAAGTAACGAGTATATGGTGAGCATTAAAGTAATGTAAAAAAAGTAATTGATCCTTAAGCAAATTGTTGCTTTAGGTCTCTGGGCGTGGTAGTAAGAGTTGTATCAATACTATTTATTTTAATTACAATTGGGCAGTTACACATTTTAGAATACATTCTAAGACAGTGGTCATATAAAAGAATAGATGTTACAATACAATTTTTAGAATATCATGGTACAAATTATTACAGTTTACGTTTAAAAAATAAATAATACGCTATTTGATTCATGAAAATAATGACGGCTAAATTTGCTTCGCGCGTAATACATGTAGGAGGCATTGACATTCTGTAATATAGTAAAAAGTATCAGAGATGAGTTAACTGTCGACTATTATACTATTGTTGTATACTTAGAAGCCTTAAGAAATATCCCTTTGAGTGTTCTTCTTAGTTGTATTACGTAAATGAAAATTTTATTTAATAGTCTAAATAAAATGAACAAATTTTATCAATAAAATAAAAACCCAAGAGAATTTTTTGTCAATCTATATATTGAGCAATGATTGATTGATATAATTTATAATACATAATTAAGCCTCAACTTTAGCGTTTGGTAAATATATTATTATTTTGAATGGAAATAATTGCGTTTCTACAAGGAGCATTTAAATAGTACTTTATCTCCTGTTGATACATATCACGAATTGAATTTAAAATCTGTGTCAATCAAATATTAGATAACCAGCAAACAAATCTAGATAATTTCAAATAGGAATTAACGCTACTTGTAACCTCTAATTCCACTTTAAATGAACTACAAACTAATATATTACACAATCCGGCTGTAATTAAGATATTATTATATTTGCCTAATAGTTTTATATAGGTTCTGTTCTTACAAAATTATAAATATTTTAAAACAGACTAACTGTAATATGTTGTACTTGTATGTTCGAGGCATATAAGTTAGGCTTCTGTTATGGCCAATATCATGAGAGAAGATTACTGAATACATTGCCCAGAGCTGACTATAAATAACGTGATATTCGTTAAAGATTTAAGCCTCCTGAAACTAAAAAATTAAATCCGGCATCTATGGATTCTCGTGAGCGAGGCAACAACTTACAACATTTCATTACCAATTACTTCACTATTTCTCAACTCATTATTGATTGTTTGATACAGTCTCACAAGAGATTCTTGTAAAGGACTCGTTTGAATTTAATAGTGCTTTATATAAAAATTGATTTTATTTTAATTAATGGAATAATTATCACATTAGTCCGTATTTACGTGACTTAATTTATATAATTTTGATAAGCTCTCCGATTGAGACACAAAAATATTTTTGTAAATCTATTTATAAATAAATATCATAGGTAATTTTTAATAACATAGCTAGTAATAGTTAGCCGAGCTTGAAAATTTATCTCAATTCCTATGTCATGAACACTGAGTCATACATTCATAAAATAATGAAATTTGACATAAACATAACTTAAACAAATCAGATAGAGTTTATAACTTTAATTGTACACCTAAACAAATTTTCAATTACCGATAATATAATGGGAGTAATGGAATGTAGAGAGAGTGCAGAAATAGATAAATGTATATACGATTATACATAAACAAAGTTAAATTTAGATACCCAAAAGTATGAACAGAGCCTCAATCGCTCAAAAGAAGCCCTTTAAATAGAAAGTTGTTTAGCAAAGGCATACGGTCACCTTTGACTCGTGTATAATTATTATTGGTATGTGTACGTATTATTATACTGGGCTATATTTTCCCTTTTGTTTGCGTATACGTAAGTGTCTATCTTAAGCTGCGAAGGTCGATTAGTCCCACACAATCCAAAAATATTACTTTCATTTATTCCGTGCAGTGCGTAGGCAGCGTTAGGTAATTAAACTGGCATCGCAATGTGGCAGCCTATCGTTCAAGTGACTGTTCAATCACGCAGGTCCGCCTTGAGGTTCAATTTCAACTGTATGTGTGTCGTATATGCTCATAAGTGACTTCGCAGCCGGAATGCCGCAAGTTTCCATTACACTATAATCTGTTTTAGTTAGTGTCTTCTAAATAATATCAAATTTCAACAGAGTAAATATCATTATCGAAATATTATTATTTGTTTTTTTATTGCTGGAGTTCAGCAGACAGGCAGGCGGCCCATTTGATGGAAAGCGGTTCCAAGTATGCAAAAAATTTCAAAATTGATTTGCTGTGTAGTTCGGACCTCTGAAGGTATCCGTGTTAATTTAAAGTTATCATACATCATCATCATCATCATCCGAGCGTTAAATCCCGGTTGCGTTCGGAGTGTTCACTCCGACGCCCAGGGTCCGCTTTCCTACTTTTTCTACTCCACTTCGCGCGATCTTCAGCATCCACCGTTTTGAGACCATTGGTACGCATGTCATCCTTCACAAAGTCAAGCCAACATTGCTTGGGCCTTCCCCTACGACCGGGACCTGGCGGAGCCGGCATGGCTAGACATTAAAATTATCATACATATCCGGTATAAATAAGAACCTTAAAGAGAAAATTAATAAAACTACCTGAAGATGTACGTGTTAGTAAAGTGCTAATGCCGCTAAAATGCAACTGCTAAGCAAAGATAGCCGCTGAATAAAACATTGCGAACCGTTGAAAAGTTATAAGAAAATAAGAAAGGAAATACAGGAAAACTTAAGAAGTGAAAACGATAAGGAATTTAAAAAAGGTACAATCTTTCCAAATACTAACCATTTTATGCTGATATTCTGTGAGAACATAGTAGCCACCTAACGAGCCTCCCCAAAAGTGTTATTTCTTAATAAATTAATTTCATTTTAGCTCTACCGTAACCCAAAAGAATTAAATAATATGTTAGAAAGTGGAAATTAAAATAATAATTAAATTAATATTACACTGGAAATTTTTTGATATATAAAAAATAAAAAGAATTAAATATTAACGGGTCTTTAAGTCATATCCGAGTTATTCTATAATCACAGTTATATTGGTTGAAACATCTTAAAAGCGAAGACTAAATTAATATAATATATAAATATTGCTGAGAACTCTTATTATTACTTTACATTATAAGTGACAATTGAATGTTTCTTTTTTTCTAATTATGTAACGTGAATCAAAGAACACCTTTTGCTAATTAAGAGATCTAAAACGCAACCTGCCAAACCTGTTCGTACAAAATAGTTCGTACGAAATACTATGTCATAAAACAATGGAGACATACTACCTAAACAGTACGGTCCATAGATTCGAGAGACACATTAATGTTATACTCGTCTGAGACATTGACAACACTCGTAAGCAGCTTACCTAGTCGGGAATGCACTCAGTGCAGTTTATAGCCTCTTAGGTGCAGTTCGACTCATTTAATTTAAAATCGTATTATATAACATTTAACAAACAATTAAGATTAACCTCCTAGCTCACTAAACCGTTTCCAATTATGAAACGGACATCTTTAGTACATTTTTGAAATATTTGTTTTTAGTAGATAAATAGGTATTCATCCTAACCAATCTATACTAGTCTACGCTAATATTATAAAGGGGTTTGTATTTTGTGTGTTCATAACGAATAAACTCAAACACAACTGAACCGATTTCAGAAATTCTTTTACCGTTAAAATGCTACAATAGCCCCGAGTAACCGAAGCCGAGACGGGCCGCTAGTATTATCCATGCGAATATCAGTTTTTCTGTTTGAAACTTTTTCACACCTAAACTAAGTAACAGATAATCACGAAATTTTGCGTACACGTTGTCAGGGTTATAGAGAAGGAAACAAGCAAAAAGTACTGTTCCTCGCGAAGAGACGAATATAGACGAAGAAATGGAACTCCAGTCGCGTTTTATTGGCGGCTAAGTGCCATTTACTAACAAATACATCGTCATGGCAACGACAATGACAATGTAATTTAATTTGTTGCTCACATGCTTAGTTCCACCTTCGCTTGATAGCGTGACAGGTATTTTAAATTATGTTTAGCATTTTTAAGAATGTCCATTTCACGATATATGTATCTTTTTTTGTTGCTGGGATAATGCATTTGCCGACCAACTACATGGCCGGCAGGAGGTTTCAGAGTACGTGTGTGACTCCCAACGGTTGGTCCTGCATTCTGTCTAAAAACTTAACGCGAGGGAAGGCGCGGGGAAAAGCTATTTTTTTTAATAAAGGTAATAATAATTACGGAAGCCCTAAGAAAGTCTTCAATACGGGTGGTCCCTCTCGGATTTGACCGATTAATGCGGTTTATAATCCTGCAGCATTTAACTATTTTAACTGTTGTATGACATCATAACAGTATAAATAGGTATTACTCTATCTGAACAACATAAATTCTTCGTTATCGATTAAGTATAATTGCAGCTTCCATTTTACCATACGACGTGCTTCCAAACATACCGCTAGGTTTACTACAGACTATTTACAACCGCAATTATGTGGCTTGTTGACCGAGAATGTCAACTAATCTCGTAGTTAGCCAATTGCAGTCCACTGTAGGCCTCCTCGAGTCGGCGCCCGTCCTCCCGGTTCTTCGCCTTTTTCACCCAGCGCCTACCAGCGACCTTGTGCTGGTCGTCAGACAATCGGGGTGGAAGGCGTTCAACACTACGTTTAACAAGTCGCAGCCCCGCTCTAGGGCTCGTCTGCTCTAGCGGCCATCGGTTCTAAGACAAACGTCACCAGTTCAATTATATAACAGGCCTAGGTATATGTACATTGTCTTATAGTTTATCGCAAATTATGGCCTGTTTCATAATTATTATCTAGTCTGAAATTGTCTTATTGTTTTACTAAAAATTCATGGATTGGTTATCAGTAAATTAATCTTCTTGGCTCCTGAACCTAACGTTTAATTAAAAGTCAATTTCTAGAATTCTAGAGGTTTTGACAAAAAAAGTTTAATTGATCTTCATTCATCTACAAAAACTTTTAGTAAGGTAAAGTCTAAAAGCCCCAATATGTTTTGTTATTTATATTTTTTAAATATCAGAAGGAAATCATATATACTTAAAATTATAATAAATCGATATTAGTAACATCTAGAGAAAAAAGTAAATTATCAAGGTAAAATTTAAGTACTAGAATTGTTATTTATATCATGGATCATAAAGAATTGCACAAATTACACGCTAATGATAAATAATGATATTTTTTTACTGCAAGCATAACATAAAATGATTTTGCTTTATTACATCAACCGAGGTGAGCTCTAAACTCTTCCGTGAACATTGTTTTTGTTTTAAATTGGTAAGACGAAAACGAAAAACAAATTAGAATAGAATAGAATAATGTGTATAATAAATTATATATTGCTACGATCTAAACATAGCCTTTTATTAATAAAAATATGTTTACATATCTCATATACCCATATATAGTATTTAAAATTTATAAACTGTAAGTATACGATTTTACTTCATTCAGAAAGTAATTAAATAAATGCGAACCAAATTGCGAACAACAACTAGTTAATTATAAAGAATTTATTGATAAACCATAAATATATATTGCAATAATTAAAAAAACATTTATTTATTACATACTTTATTTATTAGGTACATGCAACTCAATATTATTCAGATTATTAAAATCTTTACATACAGTATCGTTAAGAGTTCAAAAACTGTTTTACTAAACAAATAATACATAGTGTATCTAGTATTGTAGCTTCCGGGACTGATCCGATTATCATAAGAATTCATACAATATGTACTACGATAATGGGAAGGAGGAGAGGATATTTTTATATCCCGGAAAATAGAATAGTTTTCATGGAACACGAAGCCAAAAAGTAAGAATGCAAAGCCGCGTGAACAGCTTTATTATCGGAGTACTCTTGTATAAAAGTATGCCATTTACATAAAATATTATCCTTAAGATTAATAAACGTTTAATATCACATCAGCAGAAATTGCGCGTAAAGCGTATCGAAAAAACGCTTCATATTTTACGATAGTGATCTGGTTACAAAATCAAATTGATTTCGGTGATATTCAAGAACGGTTATCAAGTTTTGATGGCTCACCCTTCGTCACGTGTTGCAAACGACTTCTTTAATGTTGCAATATAAAAGCTAGGCACTTATTGTTGAATGTCGGTTCAGTGCCAAATTGACCAATTTATGGATTATCTGTCATTATTAATGCCTTTTCATACCGTCAGAGTCCAGTTGCATTTTATATGTTGACTTTAGAGTCTACTCCTAGTTTGTCCTACTTCATATGGTCTTCAGAATTGTTTTTATGACACCACTTACTTCCACTTTTAAATTATCGTCTCTTTTTAAGCCTATTCTTTAAATTGTGGAAGTTTAGTCCATACGTAACTGCACTGTCCCATACGTTAAACTTAGCACAGTTATCGATGCGGTTACGCCCGCATAACTTATAATTCTATATTTTATGATAAAAGAAATCTGCGTTCATCTCGAGTCGCATAAGTCTTACTTATGTATCAAATTTCATTAAAGTACAGTTTATTTCCAGGAGTATAAAGAAGAAATGAGAAAACATAAAAATATCATAATAAATTTATTTTTACATATGGGAATGGATGTAAACAATACGTTTGTTGCATAAAAAAGTCTCATCGTCGTAGAATTAAAATAAATAAGAACACGACAAGAAAATCTCACAGTAAATGTTATTCGTAAACAAAGCGTTTCAGTTTGTTAAGCCAGATTTACGTTAGCGAAGTCGTTTGCACTTGTCAGTTCCTTAAGTTTATACTAAACTTGGCACGCATCTTCCGCGGCATTTGGAGCAACGCAATCTGGGTCAGTTGCTTAGTAATACAGGCTTGATGTTCTCTCGCATTGGTGCAACACAATGGCTCTTCGGATGCCTCAGTTATTAAACAGTGGTTACCTAACCCAGTACATGCAATTTAGCAAGATTAAGATGTTTTCGAACGAGATTACTTTCAATTGTTTGTAGTTTTTACCAAGTTACTAGTCGGTATCTTTCAAAATAAGTATTCGTATCTGATTTCACATGATTATTATCAAAATTATTATTACAAAATTATTATTACAAAATTAAACCATAGATTTTATGACTTAATTTTCTTTTTTAGAATCATCCTTTAAAAATATAACACGATTGATTTTATTTATGAATTTAATCACATAACTATAATCACTGATTCATTACAATCATGCCTCTGAATTATAAAACTAATATAAGGTTTATATGGTTAACCATATAAACCCTACCAGGTAAACTTTTATTGACTGATATTATATTCTAAAAGAATTTGTTTAATATAGGATGTATGATAGTTAGTGGTGTGTCAACGTCTAAGGATACCTTGTATAGAGCATGCACCGTTAGACAGCCTTTATTGGCTAATTTGGATATCATTCATCATTGAATTATCCCGTGTCGTCAGTAAAATTTTGCACATCGAGATTATCTATGATATTTGTTAAGGCCCCACATCAAACTTAAATAATTTTTATGAGTATTACCGTTCATTTTCCTGAAATAGTAAGGTTTGTACTCAGTAGTAGGATATCCACGGGCTAATGATATTATTATTTTTACGTCACTCCAGACTCAGAACTTTTGGACTCGTATTTTTGTAAAAGTTGACTGGAGCTATGACCTCGGAAGGACGACCATCATGTAGAGGTCCTTTCACTATCCCAATATCATTTATTATATGTTCATTGGTACTAAATTACTTTCTATACTTTTTTCAATTTACGTTGACAACTACGTCAACTTCACTAACTAAAAAAATCTTAGGTGTACTATCATCTCGCTTCATCTTCTACTGTCTTTGTCTATAATATTAACTATTTAGATTACCGCGAAAGTCAATCACATGACATTGAATTCTCAATTGTTATACTCATATATATTACGAATTCCATTTCATGTTCACCCAATAATCAACAATTGAAACGAAATCACCAGCAAATCAACTAAATAACGCAATATTACTTTAGTACCATAATGTTCATTGATTGGCATTTTTTTATCTCCCAATACAATAGTGCCTTTGTGCCGTTTGAGTCGATTGAGCAGCAAACGGTCGTGCAGCCTTGAAGGCTCACATTCGTAATGAGTGAAAGGCACCACCTCGATCATACAGCGCCCGAACGTGACTCACAGATGACTTTTATTCGATCACACATGATCAGCATTCGTGACGCATTAGAAAACTAATCTAATTTACGATTTCCGGCCTTGATTTCATGAACCCATAATTTGTTTTAAGTAGCCGGCAATTTGGGTTAATTCGATACATGGTCACTGCCAAAATTTCTTGCAACTCGTCACCACGTTAAAACCGGTATCCACACAAATATAATAATTATTCTTACTTTATAAATTGGTTGTTTCTTTTTTGTATGAAACTATGGCTTTGTCATTGTTTCGCATAAATATTTTGTTTGTATCCCACGTAAATGATCCAATATACCGAGATAAGAAGTATCCTCTATGATGTTTCTCGCTATCGAATATATTGATATAAATTAAAAAAACTCCGTAAATATTAAGAGTTATAGCATATTTCAAATTCCTTGAAACGCAACTGTATGTATAATTTATTTTAATTTAATTTACACCGACCGAGTAATATTCCCACAAATGTCTTGATTTGCGCAATTTTTCTAAAATGAATTAGGAATTCATAGTTGAAGGCGAAGTATTTTATATTTATCACATTGTGGAATTTTAAGTTTCCGTAGAGGTTAATTTATGATTATAGTCGAGAAATATGCAATACTATGTAGCTATTAAATGCCAAATCACAGGATATCCAGATAGTAAATTATGAAACCAAGTATTCACCTGTATCGAAATGACTTGAAAATGTTATAAATATAGGTAAATATCATATAATTCCTTGATATTTTCAATGCAGCCAAAGATGTGCCTTTTTAAATTAATTCATAGAGGATTTTCTTATTTTAGCGAAATAAAATGATTCTACGAGTACGATACATATATAGGTATAGATGGCGCTGTGGTTGATAAAATAATTTATAGAGTTCAGAGACTAGTGACTTATATGTTGCTAAAAGTTCAATTTGACTTTAATTATTGACTAGTGATCACGGTGATATATCACGATAAATTACAATACAAAATTTACGACGAAGGATCTACCATCTAGTGCTGAAAAATCAAATACAGTAAATAAGTCACTATTTATAGTAGATATAAATATACAATATGTAGTGATCACTTTATTTGCATTAATGAATCGAAAATCGTGAAAAATATTACATAGAAAGTTTTGATTGAGTACTTCTTTAATAAACTGGTAAATCTCCTGAACACCATTATTCGCAACCATAGTTTTTTTTTAATCGTGCTAGATTACACCGGCCGACATGTTTTTTTTTTCTAGGATATAATAAATTTTTTCCACTAATTTTATAGTGCTGATAACGAAATCAGACCTCATTTTATCGTATCACATCAGATTTTTAATAAAACGAATATATTCGCTATTTTTGATTATTCAGTAAAAATGAATTAAATTAATAAGTTATGGCGCATCTTTATTAAATTAGCGACATCTCGTGAAAAAATATATTACTTGGAACCGTGACACGCCTATTCAAAACGTGTTACATGTTCATTTAAAAGAAACTTATGAAAATTTAGAAACAGTACTAGATAAAATTAAAAAATATGAAGAACATGGTTGGCATGAACATTTAATTGATCCTAAGAAAAATTTATTACCTCTGCTTCAAATTAAACTCGGTATGATGAAACAGTTCGTTAAGGCATTGGATAAAGAAAATGATAGTTTTAAATACTTGAATAAACAATTTTCAAGGTTATCAGATGCAAAAATAAAAGAAGGAGTGTTCGATGGACCGCAAATAAGATATTTGACGACCGATGAAAAATTTTATGAAAATTTGATGAAACATTAAATACAACTGAATCAGAAGCTTAGCTGGCGTTCAAAGATGTTGTCAACAATATTCAAGGAAATCACAAACACCCTGACTATAAAAATATTGTAGCAAATTTATTAAATAAGTATCAAAAATTGGGGTGAAATATGAGTATTTTTATACTCATATTTCACTCCATTTTTTAGATTCACATTAGGATTTTTCCCTGATATTCTTCGTGATTATAGTGAAGAACAGGGTGAAAGGTTTCACCAAGACATCAAAACTATGGAAACAAGGTACCAAGGGCGATGGAATGTGAATATGATGGCTGATTACTGCTGGTCAATAAAACGTGATATTATTGACAATTCCCATAAAAAAATTACTTCCAGACGTAATTTTACAGCTAAACGCAAAAGATCTTACTTAAAACAGCTTCATAGCAACATACATACATGATTTTTTTCTGTAGAAGTTTTCAAATATATGTATTTATAATATTTATAATGATTGAATTGTTTCTTAAAATTAAAAAAAAAACGTTTTAATTCTTGTAAAAAAATCTGATGTGATAGAGTAATTATGTAGGTAATTTTGTGTTTAAAATACTATAAATTAGTGATATTTATCACAAATTTATATCAAAACAACTTTCAAAAAGTCTTCATTTGTCGGCCGGTGTTATTCATTTTTGGCTACAATATATCACTAATTAATGCACATTATTGTTAAATAAAAATATAGGACTTTAACAAACACGTGCGCTCAAGAGATTCTTCTATTCACAGCTGGTATTGCTTTCTTTTTTGTTCCCGCGTTAAGTATTAACTTGATCTCTTTTTCTTTGCAAGTCAATCAATTAGTCGTTAGTTAAACTGGATCTACAATTTTAGGTGTCATTTATGTTTTTCTATATTCAGTATTCTCTGACACCAAGGTTATAAGGTCTGCCTTATTCCCAAATCAAACGGCCAGACATCGTGTCGGTAACCGAGCGATATTGCTACTATCCTGCCATGTAAATGAAGCTTTAGTACCTATTACATATTTATCTACCCTCTTAAATTTCCATACATGTATGTACGTTACAGGATATAAAACTTAATGCGACCGTACAAAATTACAGCGTTAAGTTATACTATGAAGGTTGTCTATGTAATCAACCTTCACTATAACCGGCTTCTTGCCTTTATTTTTATGACTTTTCAGTTGGACGAGTTTATTAGAAAATTAATTAATAAAAACTGTCAAGTGTGACTTTAGTCAGCGTTGAATGATGGGTTCAGTATTCGCGAAAAACATCCACTGTTGTTACTCCCAAATGTTAGAGACCATACTTTTCATTAATAGAAAAATATTTCACCAGTTATTGATTTAAAGTCACTGAAAAACGGTCTAACCCCTTCACAGCGGGAAATCAAGCGTTATAAGGTTATTGCTCAAATATCTTTATAAAATTTCGAACAAATTCCTTTTCGGATGTGTCCTTATATGCGTAAAGTTTGCGACTTTAGACCACCAATCCTGAAGTGTATGGTACATATAGAATATGTTTATTTCTAATCCACTCTCACAATAGTCCAATAGTTAATTAATTTGATTAGTTAATTTTAAGTTAATTAGTTAATAGAAAAATGACTCTAACATACCTGAACAGATGGACAAGACGCGGTTATAAAAGAATCTTTTTTATTTAACTACGTAACTCTAAAAACTATATGTCTTTCAATTAAAAAGAAAAGCACCCTAGTAAGTGGTCGTAAAATGACATCTTCATTTTCTATTTTCATATAGTAGTTACTTTATATAGCTGTTTTCTTAAGTTTATTTTAGATACTTATGTGTCCTATAAAGTAGATCTTATAGCATGGATCATTTCTATGAAATACAAACGTCCATTTAAAATTTGATAAATAGTAATTGATTTCTTACTTTTCGACATCTAAACAAAATATTTGTTTTTCGGATCAAATCAATTTATAAAAGAAACCTAATTATTATTAAGATTCCGTTATAACAAAGTTAAAAGAAGTTAATAAAAATGGTTGTAATCCAACATTTGCAGCAGCGCCACGCTTCTCATTATGTTATACTCTACTGTTACAAGCCAAGTCATCCATGAACGTCGACATGGGAAGTGGATGATATTTCTAACAAAGATTCATTACCTATAAAATGATATCGTACAAGAGGGAAATTCAAGACTATATTCATGACCCAGTAAAAAATCACTATCCATTAAATTTGCACCTAATAGTAGTATTAGTACTGAGTAGAAACTTGCTTTACAGAATATGGTTTTGTGGTTTAGTCACATGGGCGTTGGACAGTCTTAGTCACTAGAATGTAAGGTATTAGTTTTAATTCTGAACAGGATAAATATTGAAGATAGACTTTACCTTATTTTCTCTGGTCTAAATATCGGGTCAGCCCATTGCCCGTTGTTACAAGCCCCATATTACAAGATTTATTTACTTTTTATGGGATTTGTAATTTTGATTTTTTGACAATGTCGTTTTAAATGGACTTTTGGAAGGATTGGGGCCATGGGAAGGCTGTCACATAGACGCCTTTTTGACATTTTATCCTAAATTCGATGTAGCTCTATAAACCGATGATTATCCCGTGCACTATGGGAATGTACACAAAAAATTATGAATGTGGTGTTTTGCTGTACATATTATTATGGGATGAAGTCGTGGCGTCTTTCCATTCTGTACAAGGCCAGAATGCAAGCGTATGAAACTAATCACGTATAGATTGGAAATACGTTTTTTACGAAGTTCTTCCAATCCATACAAGAGCAGTACGCAAATACTCGCGTATACTTTGTAGTAACATAGAAGTAGATCTTGTTCCATAATGTACAGCGCCACTACGCATAGGGACTAATCGTGTATGTTTCGGAAAATTATTTTTGGGTGGTTATAAAAAAAAATAACCACGAAGGCTAAGGCGGGTGCTCCGCTTCGCTTCGCACCCGCCTTAGCCTTCTTACCTATATTAAAAAAGGTCCGATTTGTTCATAATAAATAAATGTGCCGTGTATCTATACCCCACCCTCATTTTAGACGCACATCCATCGTCATCAAATTTAAAAGTTGTTGACATTTATATTTTAAATAATTCTTTAAAACATGTCACTACGTAATGTATACGCGAGCAGTTTCCTATGGCTGCGTTCTGGCGTTGTATAGAATGTAAAGACGCGAAGTCGTGTAGGACCGACCCTTTGTATCAAGGACAGTCTAAGTCTTCAATATTTGAAATCTACCCGATTCTTTTACTATATGACAGTTATGACAAATTTCGGTTAGGTACTTTAAGTAAACCTTGTTGAAGCGTATTAAACAGGATGAAGTATTATACAGGGTGGCGCAATAGAACGTGCATATTTAAAATATTGATTAAAAAATAAATACAAAAGGTATAGTTAAAATAAAACTGAGGTATTATTAAGAAATAACTGAAGTTTATTTTTTAAAAATAACATCGTCTAAATGATGACCCTCTCTACGACGACACTCCTCTAATCGCAAACGGAAGTTATTGAAATCTTTCTTCAGTAATGCTGGTGTAATTGCTGCCATTTCACCACGGATATTCTCCTTGAGCTGATCGATGTTTTTCGGATTATTGCTGTAGACTTTGTTCTTGAGGTATCCCCACAAAAAAAAAGTCAGGAGGCGTCACGTCTGGACTACGTGGGGGCCATGGGATATCACCTCTTTTCGAAATCAGTCTGCCAGGGAACATCTGTTTCACAACCGCCATGGAGTCATTTGATGTGTGACAGGTAGCTCCGTCTTGTTGAAACCAAGTCCTGGAATTCACTATTCTTGAATTTTCAAGCTCTGGAGCCAAAAAACCTTCCAACATCGCAACATAGCGTTCGGTATTAACAGAGACGTTTTGCCCCCGCGCATTTTCAAAGAAAAACGGTCCAATTATTCCTCTACCAGAGATTGCTGCCCATACTGTCACTTTAGGACTATGCAGTGGTTTCTGGTGCTTGAGTTTGGGATTCTCACTGTTCCAGTAACGACAATTTTGACGGTTTACGAACCCATTGATATGGAAGTGGGCCTCATCTGAGAAAAAGATATTGTCAAAATTGGAAAATCGATTAAGCATTTCATTAGCAAATGCGAGCCTTGCTCCGAAGTCAGACTCTTTCAATTCTTGTGTTAACTGCAGCTTGTAAGGATGCAGTTTAAGATCCAAGTTTAAAATTCGTTGCAAACTTCGTCGCGATAAGTGTAAGACAGACGATCTCTTGCGAGTAGACATTTGTGGATCTCCTCGTACAGACTGCATAAATCTCTCAATATTGTCGTCGGTCCTAGATGTTCTTGGACGACCTTTTGCTTGTGGTTTAAAGTTTGAACCAGTCTCTTCAAAACGCTGTACCCATATTTTAATTAAATTAGCACTCGGAGCTTCACTAATTTGCCGTAGTCCATATTCAGAACAATATAAACGCCTAGTAACGATGTATGAACGAGAGTTCTCGTAAAATGCGCGCACGCAAAATGCGCGACGCTTCCCGTCGAAGTGACTCATAGTGACTAAAACTCCATGAGCCCGCCTACCCAACGATGCAGGCTCCCCCCGCCCGCGCACTTTAATTGTTTCTCTATGCCATCCTTTTATGATTTATCTCTGTTTTAGACTGTAATAAAAAGTTATGTATTCATTACGAATGCTTTAATTTAATATTATCAAATTCATAAATTAAGATTAGTAAATTAAATCCACACAACACTCTGAACCAAGGCGAGTAATTATACCCCAATTATCACAGTATGCACAGAATTCTGTGGTGAATGGTGCATATGAATAATTCTTAATGAGCGACGTCTCTGCATCTAATCACGTCTCATAATTGTTCAGAGAATTGTTAAATTTTAGACAAATGAAGGGCTTAATAATCATATTTCTAGTTCTCAATACACAAAACGTGCCATTGTACCACCGAACTCGAGCATATCATTCATTATCCTTTAATGTAATATTGTGTTCTTTACGTTATTGAAATATTTTTTATATAAATGAAATATAATTTACTGCGTGTATCTATTTATTTATGTTAGTACTAATATCTAAAACAGTTTATAAAAAACCTAAAAATAAAACTGCTACATACTTATATTTATAAATAAAAACTGAATTCCAAGTCAATAAGTATTCGCTTCATAGACTGGGGTCCGCTATATTGTACGTTACAATATTATATTTAAGTCATCATACTTTTATGGAGATCATATCATATCATTCCCCTTTCCACAGGCTCTAATATTTTTCAAAGTAATCTACTTTTCTTATAAACTATCATATAGTCAACATCAATCTGCAAGATTCACAGAATAAATACCTATTGCATACGGGCACGCATTGGATTTCGCTGCAGTATACTAACATAACTGCATTGAAGTAGGTCAAATACATTGCATCGTGTTGCGGGCGTTGTCGCCAGTGAAGCGTGGATCCATCGTGGTCTTCACGATCAGTCGTCAAACTCACACGCTCTATTTGTAGCCATTTACTTTTTTTATAAACACGATAAAAGACGTATTATATTGAATGTGTATAATTACTTTCGATACGCCTATCGCAAGTAAAAGCACATTTACTTGTAATGCCGCGATTTTTCCATGTTAACATTTCTGAACTATCGTATAAGACACTTCATTTATAATATACCATAATTGCTTGACCTCTCTGATTGATATATCAACGGACAGCTCAAACTGCTAGGGCTAAGACCGTGAAAAATCGGATGCGGGTTTTTTTAACTGTAGTACAAAAAAAGAATTTTTTTAAATAACCCCTAGGGTGGTGAAAAATGAAATGAAAATCCGTCATTATCAAAGTAAGAAATTTGATGAACCTGCTTGTAGTATATATGTCGAGATAACAAGTATTTTATGTTCTGAGCCGGTCAGCATATATGTATGACTGTCAATTATTTGTATGCGAAAGAATAAACCTACGAGAATTCCACAAGTTATATGTTTCGTATTTAATATAATGTATTTCCTTATATAAATCGTTCGACAAATTCATTCACCGACACATTTATTACTAGTAGTGCTAACGAAAATTCGTTCGCGTTGCCATGATGACACGTTTGTTAGTGAATTGCAACGGCAGCACCAAATGAAACGCGAATGCAACGCCTTCTTTTTGACTCTATTCGTCTTTCCCACAAAATTGACGTCGTTTATCGCGATATAAAGTATCTTAAGTGTTGATCCAAGATTAAAACTAGCTCTGTGTCGAATATCATTAAATTAGTTCGTTTTGTCGTTTATTTATAGGATATTTTAGTTTTTGTTAACAGTTGTTAGATTTAGATAATTATTTAGAAGTAATATTAAATGGAGTCACAATTAGTTCGTTAAATATTTTTCATGTGATGCTTTAATAGACAGGTATATAGACAAAAATTCTAAGTTGCATTTTCGAAATCTGCTGATCCAAATTAGCTCTCTGATATTTTTCTTATTTTTAAATTCATTATACACACTTGACACCCTCAACAAATGTATTATATTATTAGCTTTTGCCCGCAACTTCGCTCGTTGTAATGTTATACCACTGTACATTTAAGAATACAATTTCGTGCGGCCGGGCGGCCTGTCGTAAGAGGCGACAAAACAACCCACAGCCAGGTGGTAGGGCATTTGCCCGACTGGATGGCTACCACCCCTGGTCTAAAGTATGTCGCCATAACAACCTTAAGTTGTGTTTCGGCATTAGTGACCAGGTTTCAGTCTCCCTTAAAAGAGCAGCAGCACATTTGTAGCACCTTTGGTGTTGCAAATGTCCATAGGCGATGGTAACAGCTTTCCATCAAGTGGGTCGTCTGTCTGTCTGCTGAACTCCTGCAATAAAAAAATTAAAAAAAAATTGTGATCTGTACATTTTTCCGGGATAAAAAGTAGTCTATGTGCTATTTCAGAATATAATCTAACTCTGTGCCAATCAACAAACATCCATCCTAACTTTCGCATTTATAATATTCATAGTGTACATAGATAAGTTAAAACAGGGAAAATTGCCTTTTACTGGTCTTGAGTGGTTAACTTCTTTTAAAACCCCTTAAGCTATTACCTCAAAATCGTTCATAATTATTCATGAATAAATACAGTCGGTCCGAATTATTCGCCTGTTTAAATTGTAAGCTTCGACTACACAAAGGCGAGATGTAATTAATTCACTTTGTTCATTTAATCCCAAAACAGTGATTACTGCCTCCGCACTTGGAGCTTGTTTCATTTGTTTTGCAGTAGAGCGGATATATTCAAGTCGATAGTCTTAACCCAAGTTATTTGTTAGACACAAGCCATGACCTTCACGGATTAAGGTGCGGTTATCTTATTAGTGAGCTTAATTTTTGATTAAAATTACAAACTAATGCCTTAACATATCATTCTTGAGTAAGAAATATCATTACCCTTGACTACAGCACACTTTCTCTCATAGAATTAAATAAATACACACTTAATATTTACACAATTTAGTTGCCTTTATTCATCGTAGAATAGCATCATAGGTCATTTTCAAAGCCTACAACCTTATTTAAACTAGCACATAACTTTACCATTTATAAATTACTAAGTTTTAAGTACTTTCGTGTGCCAAAATTTTGGCACAAAATAAACTACATGTATATTTCAACACAATTATGACTAAAGTTCGTTTGTTTCAGGTTGGGAATTAAAAGGTTTACATTGTTACAAGTTCTTCAACATTAGGCATTCATGGGAAAAAGCGGCAGAATTATGTCGAAGGTAAAATATTGATTATGAAGCACACCATTAATTCTTAGTTATCAAAAGCTAGCATACATTTAATTTTTAATTTTATTTTTTAGGTACGGAAGCGAACTTATGGTTGTAGATAGCTATACGGAAAACAATATGACAGCTAGTATGGTGCCTGCTAGTCCCAGTAATAACCATTACTGGCTTGGCCTCGCTACGGTTGACGACCTCAGGACGAACACATTGGAATCAGCTGCTGGAGCCCTAGTTTCACAATATGCGGGCTTCTGGGACTTACGTCAACCAAACCCTAAAGATGGAGAATGCGTTGACGTACATGTAACGTCCGATACACAGTCATGGGAATTAACCACTTGTGAAACTCTTTTACCATTCATGTGCAAAGCAAATGCCTGCCCCGCTGGTGAGTAAACAGTAAAAATAATCAATTAGTTTCTTTCGTCTTAACCATTTACCGGACGTTCAAACGTCAATGCTAAGGTCTTTTAAAACAATCGATTCACTACCTATTTTCTTCTTTTAGGAACCTTCCATTGTTCGAACGGAAAATGCATAAATGCGGCCTTTAAATGCGACAAACAAGATGATTGTGGAGATGCTTCTGACGAAATGGACTGTGCTTCTGAGTGCCACTTTTACATGGCCAGCAGTGGAGACGTAGTTGAAAGTCCTAATTATCCTCACAAATATCCACCTTTCAGTGAATGCAAGTGGACACTTGAGGGACCACAAGGTCAAAATATCGTTTTACAGTTCCAAGATTTTGAAACTGAAAAGTCTTTTGACACTGTTCAAATTTTAGTAGGTGGCAGGACCGAAGACAAATCTGTTAACTTAGCGACATTATCCGGTAAACAAGATTTATCGAATAAACTTTATGTATCTGCTTCGAACTTTATGATTATAAAATTTAGCACTGATGGATCCGTAGAAAGGAAAGGTTTTCGTGCTTCTTGGAAAACTGAATCGTCCAACTGTGGTGGAATTCTCAGAGCTACACCCCAAGGACAAGTGTTGACTTCACCTGGATACCCGAATGGGTACCCGGGTGGGTTGGAGTGCATGTATATTATTGAAGCACAAGCAGGGAGAATCGTCTCTTTAGAAATCGAAGATATGGAATTGGGAATAAATAGAGATTATATTGTCATCAAAGATGGCAATACACCTTCAAGCCCTGTATTAGCAAGATTAACAGGACCTGGTGAAGACAATCAAAAAGTAGTGATTTCTACTACAAATCATTTATACATGTACTTCAGAACAAGTTTAGGAGATTCTAAGAAAGGATTCAATATGAGGTATTCTCAGGGATGTAAAGCTTCAATAATTGCACCTAATGGAACGTTTACCTCCCCTGCTTACGGTCTCAGCAATTATCCAAATAATCAGGAATGTTTGTACAGAATAAAAAACCCCAATGGAGGACCTCTTTCATTAAAATTTGATGAATTTAACATTAACCCGTCAGACGTGGTTCAAGTATTTGATGGCACAAGTACCAATGGTCTGAGACTGCATTCAGAAAATGGATTCACTGTAAAGCCAAGAATAACATTAACTGCTTCTAGTGGAGAAATGTTGGTACGGTTTGTATCTGATGCATTGCATAATGGAGAAGGATGGAAGGCGACATTTTCAGCAGGTAAATTACATTTAATTAAATTGTAAATTGTAATAATTGTAAATTTAATTGTCTTCTATTGAGAACTTATAATAATTTTTACATTTACGTTACAATTACTCATTTCATTCTTAGATTGCCCACCATTAAAATCCGGCATGGGTGCACTAGCATCAAATAGAGATACCGCTTTTGGAACAATGATCACATTCTCATGTCCAATTGGTCAAGAATTTTCGACGGGGAAGGCCAGAATTACAACTAGATGTCTAGATGGCGGAAAATGGTCTACTACCTACATTCCTGCATGTCAAGGTTAATTATACTATTTTTAATACATCGTATTTTTATGGCTACTTTTAAAATAAAAATATTAATATCTATAATTATTGCAGAGGTGTATTGTGGTCCGGTTCCACAAATTGACAATGGCTTCTCTATTGGTTCTACAAATGTAACCTACCGAGGTGTCGCTACGTATCAGTGCTATGCCGGTTTCGCATTTCCTACTGGTCAACCTATAGAACGAATTTCTTGTTTATCGGATGGTCGATGGGAAAGGACACCTACTTGTTTGGGTATGTAAATATTATAATTTTGAATTTTATTTTATTAGATTATTATATATATATATATATATATATATATATATATATATAAATTTAAGAAATTTTAAATAAAGTATTTAAAATTACTAAATACAGTTTAATATGTTTATATTAGTAAGTATATTTCTAGTTATTATATAAATTACATACTATTGAATACAATGTAAGAAAACTTAGCTTATTTGTATTGTATTCTACCCATAGTCCCTCAAGACTATAAGTAGAATACTGAGCCCAGATCACCGTCTTCTATGGGTAAGGTGCCCAGAAGGCTGGCTACGTTTCCTCGCTGGATCGCCATACTGATCCGTTGGCCGAGGTAGGCACCAGCCCTCTGATCACCTGAAGAGTCGATGAGTCGTTTTGATAAATTTTGGTAGAGGCTCATGGCCTCAGGACCCCACGGTCCAATCCCTAAATTGAATTAAACGTTGTATTATATAACAGTGAATATATTTACCTTTAAATTAACTATAAATATTTTTTCAGCATCTCAATGTGTAGCCCTTCCTGATGTCCTACATGCTAATGTCACAATATTAAATGGTGGTGGTCGTAGTTACGGCACCATTGTACGTTACGAATGTGAGCCGGGTTACGTTAGATCTGGACAACCAGTTCTTTTGTGCATGAGCAATGGCACTTGGTCTGGAGACGTTCCCACGTGCTCTAAAGTAATTTGTCCAGAATTTCCTGAAATAAAGAACGGTTTTATGGTGGATCAGACTAGAATCTACATGTATGGTGACGAAGCTCGTGTTCAATGTTTCAAAGGTTTGTCTAATGCAATTTAAAATTTATTATATGAAAATATTATATTTTATTTATATTTAATCCATAAATAAATAATCATAAATAATTATTTTCAGGTTATAAACTTAATGGACCTAGTGTGCTAAGATGTGGTCCAAACCAACAATTTGATACGGCGCCGACCTGCGAAGATATTAATGAATGCGCAAGCAGTCAGTGTGACTCAGTATCCACCGAATGTAAGAATACTCAAGGTGGTTTCTTCTGTCCATGCCGTTCTGGATTTGCTCCAAGTTTAGATTGCAGACCAGTTGGCGATTTAGGACTCATAAATGGAGCCATTCCTGATGAATCTATTACTACATCTACACCTGAACCTGGATATCACAAAGGGGTAAATAAAACATTTAATGGTAACTCATCATAATCATTTCATAGCTATGTTAGAGATTTTTACGCGGCTTTGATCGTTGGTAGGTTCACGTTTCCGTATACACTCGAATAACATACATTTCCCGTGATGTCAATAATAATCTTTATTTGTAAGTGTGAATGTTACTTTATCCGTGCAAGAACGGACAAAGAATACAATTTTCTGCGGCCGGACGGCCTGTCGTAACAGGCGACAAAAATGCCCACAGCCAGGTGATAAGGCATTTGTCCGACTGGATGGCTACCGCCCCTGGTTTAGTGTATGTCGCCATAAAAACCTTGAGTTGTCTTCCGACATTAGTGACCAGGTTCCAGTTTCTGTTAAGAGAGCAGCAGTGCATTTATAGCACCTGCGTTGTTGCAAATGTCCATAAGCGATGGTAAACGATTTCTTCAAGTGGGTCGTCTGCCTGTCTGCTAAACACCTGCAATATTTAATTTTTTTAATAAGAATAAGATGTCACTAACCAGAGTACACCAATGTAAATTTTAATACAAATATTTATTTAAATTACGTAAATGAATGATATCAGTAGATTATTTTCCATTATTATTCTAAATCATTACCTACAATTACAATGTAAAATTGTTAACAAATAAAACCCAGGTAAAAATACGGAATTTAAAAGTAACTATTTTAATGCAAAATTAGCATCTTACGAGTATTTTTTGATTTGATCAAGAATTTCTTTAGTACAGTAAAATGCTTTGCAGCCAGTCATGTAATTTATATTAAACTAGAATATTAGTGTGAATGGTTTATGGATATGCATTAATCTTTGGATCTCTTCCACAGATGGTTCGTCTTAACAACGGAGGCGGATGGTGTGGCAACAATCTAGAAGCAGGGGCTAACTGGGTTCTGGTTGATTTAAGAGCACCTACGATAGTACGGGGGTTTAGAACTATGAGTGTAATGCGAGCTGACGGTAACATTGCATTTACATCTGCAATAAGAATACAGTACACAAATGATCTTACTGACGTATTTAAAGATTACACAAATCCTGACGGCACTGCTGTTGAATTCCGAATTCTTGAACCTACTTTATCAGTCCTGAACTTACCAGTGCCAATCGAAGCACAATACGTTAAATTTAAAATTCAAGATTATGTCGGTGCACCATGTTTGAAACTGGAAATAATGGGTTGTGCTAGATTGGATTGTTTGGACATCAATGAGTGCAGTGAAAATAATGGAGGTTGCGATCAAAAATGTCTTAACACGTATGTACATTACACTTTTACTTATTATTATCAATTATATTTTATATGTGTAATAATAATCCATGTTGATTATTATTCTCATTAAATTTATACTACAAAACATCGTTAGGAAACTTACATGCCTAAACTAATAATTTATCAAAATCGAAAATTAGCCTTAGACAATCATGGCAGATATACCGTAAGTTATGAAATGAGAAAATCAGAAGTTGATAGTGCAGTACATATGGACTGCTATTTTTATTTTATTCAAAACAATCATAATTTTTAAGATGTATATTCGTACATTACTTAATCACTGTCTGTTAGCACTTGATCGTCTCATATTCTTATTAAAATTTTATCCGATTGTGTCATTATACACTACCTACACAAACTTAGAGAAAATTGTTTTTCTTTTTACAGTCCCGGAAACTTCTCATGTTCGTGTAATTTAGGATACGAGCTCTTTTCTGCCAACGGTACTGCTGGCTTCTCCATTGAACTATCAGAAACGGGAGAACGTGATGGAGATACATATCAAAGGAACAAGTCATGCGTACCGCTAATGTGCCCACCACTTGCTTCACCTGAAAATGGTCAACTGCTATCTACAAAAACTTCTTACCACTTTGGAGATGTTGTTCAATTCCAATGTGATTTTGGATATGTTATGTCTGGATTCTCTTATTTAATGTGTACTTCAAGTGGTACTTGGAATGGAACAGCACCTGAATGTCAATGTAAGATTTTTATGTTTTCCTTCTTAAAATGTGTGAGTGAAATCAGTATTTGACTGTATTAATATTTATTTATGTTCATTACAGACGCTCGTTGCGTGACATTATCTGATGATAAAAATGATGGCCTAAAGGTGATAAGAGATGACCCTGAGAGTGTACTAGTACCATATCGAGACAACGTTACCATTACATGTGCATCGCCTGGACGACAACTTCGTAACACTGTCACATCTTCATTTAGACAGTGTGTGTATGATCCTAAGCCTGTGAGTAAAATATTGTTTTGTTGTTTAACACACAGTTATGCAAATTCCACAGAGTAACTATAATTATGTTTATTTATGATCAAAGGAACATTTTCACCATTACTTTATATTGCAGGGTTTACCAGACTACTGGCTCTCAGGTGCTCAGCCCCAATGTCCAAGAAAAGATTGCGGTGTACCAATGCCGACTCCTGGAGCAGAATACGGACAATACCTGGACACGAGATATCAAAGTTCTTTCTTCTTTGGCTGTCAGAACACTTTCAAGCTAGCAGGGCAAACAAGCAAACATGATAACGTTGTTAGGTGCCAAGCTAATGGTATTTGGGACTTTGGCGATTTAAGATGTGAAGGTCCAGTTTGTGAAGATCCAGGCAGACCAGCTGATGGTTATCAAATCGCAAGAAGCTATGAACAAGGATCAGAAGTATTGTTCGGTTGTTCTCGACCAGGATACATATTAATTAACCCAAGACCAATCACCTGTATACGTGAGCCTGAATGCAAAGTAATCAAACCTCTTGGCCTGGCATCTGGTAGAATACCTGACTCAGCTATCAATGCAACATCAGAAAGACCTAACTATGAAGCTAAAAACATTAGACTGAACTCGGTAACTGGTTGGTGTGGCAAACAAGAAGCATTCACATATGTAAGCGTTGATTTAGGCAAAGTGTATAGAGTAAAAGCTATTCTTGTTAAAGGTGTTGTCACTTCAGATATTGTTGGTCGCCCTACGGAAATTAGATTTTTCTATAAACAAGCTGAAAATGAAAATTACGTCGTATATTTTCCTAACTTTAATCTAACAATGAGGGATCCTGGTAACTATGGCGAATTGGCAATGATCACATTGCCCAAGTACGTTCAAGCTCGCTTTGTTATCTTAGGTATTGTCAGTTTCATGGACAACGCCTGTCTCAAATTTGAACTCATGGGTTGTGATGAACCAACCGCTGATCCTCTATTAGGTTACGATTATGGATATTCACCATGTGTTGGTAAGTAAGAAAAATATTTTAAATTACGTGTACTTTTACAAAAAAGTAATTGTTTAACATTGTTGATTTTATTTTCAGACAACGAACCACCAGTATTCCAAAACTGCCCCCAGCAACCCATTATCGTACAAACAGATGTAAATGGTGGCTTCCTGCCCGTAAACTTCACTGAACCGACTGCAACAGACAACTCGGGAGCAATTGCACGCTTAGAAGTCACTCCTCAACACTTCAGAACACCAATTCAAGTGTTCCACAATATGGTTGTACGATACGTAGCCTTTGACTTTGATGGGAATGTTGCTATTTGTGAAGTTAACATCACAGTTCCAGATTATACTCCGCCTAGACTTAGTTGTCCCCAAAGTTACGTTATTGAATTAGTCGATAAGCAAGATAGCTATGCAGTTAACTTTAATGAGACCAGAAGACGAATTAACGCAACAGACGCCTCAGGCGAAGTTTATCTGAAGTTTATACCAGATAGGGCAGTTATTCCCATAAGAGGATATGAAAATGTTACAGTCATTGCATCAGACAAATATGGCAATAAGGCATCATGTAACTTCCAAGTAAGTTAAAAACCAATTTACCCTGTCTAGCTTCATTGTCGATACTAGTATTCCTTCATAATCGTGTTGACGGTGGAAGGTTTGTATAGTATTAAGTACAGCAGATTTCAATTTAGCATAATTAGAAAAAAATCTTCCTCTAAAATTATTTCAATTCGCCCGAGTAGTTATTATATTGTGAATGTACGAGGGAGCATGAAAAAGTTCTTAGAATCAATTAATATTGATTACTAAAAACGCATATTTTAATAAATATGCGTTTTTAGCAACTCGTTGGAAACAACAACAACGTGGGAACGACCTAATAAAAACAAGTGACAGTTGAAATAAATATTTTTTGATTGACACTCTTTAATTTGAATATCGAATTTCTCTCAAAAAGGTCTTATAGTCACCGTATGCACTTCTAAAAACTTTTGATTCACCTAGGTAAAACAGACATTACTTATGCAGTTTTTTTTCTAAAATGATCATATATTTTTCGGTTGTTTACTTTTAATGTACAATCAAATCACTTGAAATTTCACAATCTCATATAAAAATACCTGTTTAAAAATTTCCAGCGGATTATTTTTTTTCACAATCATCAAATGTTTTTTTTTGTATTACGTATTTACATTAGTTTATATTGTGAGATATTATTCATTCAATATTATAAACGTCGCCTAATTTTTCAAGTAGCTCAATATCTAGTTAGTAATTAACAGCTATAGGTAATTATCAAAAGACCTTTGAAATTTCATAGGTAATGAAAAATTCTTCTTATCTTAAATGAAGGTACATATTTAAATATTATGAACATAATAAAAATTATCTATTTTCTTTATTTATCTGTAGGTATCGGTACAAGCAACTCCGTGCGTCGATTGGGAGCTAATGCCACCTGCTAATGGAGCGTTAAATTGCTTACCTGGAGATCGGGGTATTCAATGTATAGCAACTTGTGGCCCAGGATTCCGATTTACTGACGGCGAACCGGTCAAAACATTCGTTTGCGAAACCAAGCGTCAATGGGTGCCGACTGCTGTTGTTCCTGATTGCGTTTCTGAAAGTAAGCATAGTTAGCATAATTATTCTATTTTTAACAGACTTCGAAAAAAGGAGGAGGTTCTCAATTCGTCGGTATCTTTTTTTTTGCTTTTTTTATGTATGTTCGCCGATTACTCTGAGATTTATGATTCGATTTACGTGATTCTTTTTTTGTTCGACGCGGAATAGCTGCCATGTGGTACCCTAAAAATTTGACATAGTTTGGCCCAGTAGTTTTCATTTTACGAACATTTTTTTGTTCCCGTTTCTTGGGACCTATATTTTTTAAGAAGCGCGGCACCATTCGTAGGTCCACCCATACATAGCTAGACACTAAAAAGTAACAAATAAAAACCTCGTTTAAAAAAACCGACTTCAAAAACTAAAAAACTAAAATGAATAAAATAACTTATTTCTAAAGCTATTATTATTAATATATATTATCTAAAACATCTTGAAGTCGGTGCAAAGTAAAACATAAAAATTACTATAATTTTAAAATTACTAAGCACCGACTTTAAGATGTTTTAGATAATATATGTTAATAATAATAGCTTTAGAAATAAGTTATTTTATACATTTTAGTTTTTTAGTTTTTGAAGTCGGTTTTTTTAAACGAAGTTTTTTTTTTATACTGTCAAATGCATTACCCATATTAAATTCAACTATTCTATAAACATCCTTAGAAAATTATTCTAAGTAAACATCAAAGTCAGAGCTAAACGCCCATAGTAAGGTCTAAGATTGCGCACGAAAAACTTACATTGTAACATATCACATGTATGATACATTGATTTTCCTTCGAAGATTATTTTCGGATTTATGCAATGAATTCAATTCTATTCAATAATGTTTAAATTTCTTGGAGAGCTTAAGCCATAATTAAGGTTATATATTACAGTAGAAAATGTTTTTTATTTTCTGTCTAAAGATACGATTTAACTAAAATTTTACGGATACTACGGATCGATCTAACAATTGCCTACTACTAGCCAACTCCTAGCAATGACGTTGATTAGCATAAAATATAATTTATTTAATTATACGTTACTCTTCTCATGCCTTTGTTTTTGTGATTGTCAATTTAGTTTGTTTATTTAATAATAATAAAAGTACTTAAAAATACTACGTAGTTTCATCGTCTACATTTTTTTGAAATTGTTACCTATATATAATATTTTCAAACCTTTTACCTATAATTGTAAATGTGTATTGTGTTGGCGGGCGACCATTATAATAAATATAAACTATTTCAAATGACACTACAAATATAGTAGAGTAATTGTGTTATTTTTTATTTATTTCAGACACTCAACAAGCCGCTTACCACGTAGTGGCCAGCGTTCAATATCGAGCACTTGGAGCAGTTTCTAGTGCTTGTCTACCTCAATACAAAGATTTACTTGCGCAATACGATAATATACTGAACGAGAGATTATCACAACGTTGTTCAGCCGTTAATGTTAACATGAACGTAACGTTTGTGAAGGCAATGCCTAGTCTTTTAGATGAAAACGTAGTGAAAATGGACTTTGTCTTAGCAGTTACACCGGCTATCAGACAAGCACAACTTTACGACCTCTGTGGATCCACTCTCAATTTAATATTCGATTTATCCGTGCCATATGCTAGCGCTCTTATTGAGCCTGTCCTTAATGTGTCATCTATCGGAAACCAATGCCCGCCATTAAGAGCAATAAGAAGCTCAATTACAAAAGGATTTACTTGCAGTGTGGGCGAAGTACTTAACAGGGACACGAATGATGTCCCAAGATGTTGTAAGTAGTTTTATACAATTAAACAAAGTAACATGTAATTATTCGTGGTATATTAAAAACCTGGCTGGAATCGTAGCCAGAGAACATCCATACCGTGAAAAAATGTCGCATCATAAGTCAAAGCCGTTTTTATCCGTGTATCCGTAATTCAGTAGTGTGATGTTTATTGTCTGATATTATTATAGTTTTAGAAACTAATAAAATAAAAGATAACTCGTAATATCATAATTGACAAAATGATTTTACCAGTTTAATTATACAAATAGGGATACCAGCTTATAAAAACCAGGTTTAAAAATACAAAATAAAAATTAGTTTCCTAAAAATGATATAAAGATCATGTAAGTACAGTAAGTATTAGTTATTAAGGAACTAAAATATTTTTGTGTTTCAGTACATTGTCCGGCCGGAACTTTCGCTGGTGAAAAACAAAATTCGTGTACAATGTGTCCACGTGGTTATTTCCAAAATCAAGCACGGCAAGGTTCATGCCTTAAGTGCCCTTCAGGCACATTCACAAAAGAAGAGGGCTCCAAAGATATAAGCGACTGCATCCCTGTATGTGGCTATGGAACATATTCACCTACGGGGTTAGTCCCCTGTCTAGAATGCCCAAGAAATAGCTACACAGGAGAACCACCAGTAGGAGGATTTAAAGACTGCCAAGCTTGTCCAGTTAATACATACACATATCAGCCATCTGCCCCAGGAAAGGATAAATGTAGAGCTAAATGTGCCCCTGGTACTTATTCACCAACAGGCCTAGCTCCGTGTTCGCAATGTCCGAGAAATTTCTACCAAAATTTAATGGGGCAAACTGTATGCACCGAATGTCCGACAAATATGAAAACAGTTGGAACAGGATCTACTGGATTGGAAGAATGTCTACCAGTTGAATGTTCAAACAGCGCATGTCAACATGGAGGACTTTGTGTTCCTAAAGGCCACGGTATTCAATGTTATTGCCCAGCTGGATTCTCAGGTCGCAGATGTGAAATAGACATCGATGAATGTGCCAGCCAACCTTGTTACAATGGCGGTACCTGCACGGATCTTCCGCAAGGATACAGATGTTCTTGTCCTATGGGATACAGTGGCATCAACTGTCAAGAAGAGAGATCTGACTGTCGAAATGATACTTGTCCTGAAAGAGCTATGTGTAAAGATGAACCTGGTTTTGATAATTACACTTGCTTATGCAGATCTGGTTACACTGGCGTTGAGTGTGATGTTACGGTAAACACAGTTGCTTATTTTTATATTTAAGACCTATATGGTCGAATAGTCTAAACATTGGTAATATACTGGATTCTTTAGATCTGAGAGGTTCTAGGTTCGATTCCAGATAGGGTAAGTCTAGTAAACGATCAATCGGGATTTTACAAGGATCAGACAAAGCGTTATTTTTTTAGCCTGTTATTACCATATAAACTTAAATTAATTAGTTTATGAATACGAACACTTTATTATTCACCATAAATTAAAACTGGGTTGTTAGAAACTAAATTACAATTATAGACAATTGGAAATATATAGATACTTATATATACTCTGTTTTTGTTCATCCGCCAAAATGTTTCTATTTTAATCTTCAATTACAACCATAAAAAAATATATAAAGTATTTTTCTAATCTTCTGATTATTTAAATTTGTTGCAGATTGACCCTTGCTCAGCTAACGGAAATCCGTGCATGAATGGAGCTAGCTGTATGGCTCTACAGCAAGGCCGATTCAAATGTGAATGTTTACCTGGGTGGGAAGGACAACTTTGTGAAACAAATACCGATGATTGTATTGAAAAACCTTGTCTTCTTGGTGCAGCTTGTACCGATTTAGTGGACGATTTCAGCTGTGCTTGTCCACCAGGTTTTACAGGGAAACGGTGTCATGAAAAAATAGACCTTTGTTCAAGTGAACCATGTAAACATGGCATTTGTATAGACAAACTATTTATTCACCAGTGTATTTGTGATCCTGGATGGTCTGGTCCTTCTTGTGATATAAATATCAATGAGTGTGTTATTTCTCCTTGTGAAAACGGTGGTCAATGTAATGATGGTATTGATGATTTCAATTGTAATTGCGAGGCTGGGTATACAGGAAAACGTTGCCAGCATACTATTGATGATTGCTTATCAAATCCATGCCAGAACGGTGCTTCATGTATGGATCAAATAGAAGGTTTTATTTGCAAATGTCGTCCAGGATTCGTAGGGTTACAATGCGAGACTGCTATCGATGAATGCTTAAACGAGCCGTGCAACCCGATTGGAACAGATAAGTGCATCGATCTTGATAATAAATTCCATTGTGTTTGTCGCGAAGGATTTACAGGACAAATGTGCGAGACCAACATCGATGATTGTGCGTCAAATCCTTGTTATAATGGTGGTTCATGTAATGATGAAATAGGAGATTACAAATGTGCATGTCACCCCGGATGGACCGGCAAGCGTTGTGAAAGAGATATAGGAAACTGCTTAAACAGGCCTTGCCAAAATAATGCTAGGTGTATCGATCTCTTCCAAGATTATTTCTGTGTGTAAGTACAAAATATATTATATCTGCTGACTGAATCAAAATTATTAAATTTTTCCGTTGTGCGCAATGTTGCAATGTATTCAATAGATTAACATGAATTATATGGATACATTCAAATTCCTAAGTTTTTATTCAAAATAAGTTCCACTGGAGAACACTTTTTGAAGGTCACACAAGTACAAGTCAATAAGATATCATCCCTTCATAAATATTTTATCAATAGTTAATGAGTAAATGAATGAATGAAAATTATTATTTACCATGCACTTTAACCCAGACAATTAATATGTTAATGCAGCTTTAAGAAAGTTTTAAATCCAAAAAAAAATAGTTACGCTAACATATCCAGTTATATTTTTGTATATGATTATTTTTAACATCTGTGGGGGCTTGATATTGGCTTATCAAATTCAATTTAAATTTTAATAATTTAATCATAGGTTTAATAAAATATCTACTCGTCCTTCAGAATTGTTTAAAGATTATTATTTATTGCAGATGCCCCAGCGGAACAGATGGCAAACAGTGCGAAACTGCTCCAGAAAGATGTATAGGTGACCCTTGTATGCATGGAGGAAAATGTCAGGACTATGGTTCCGGTCTCAACTGCACTTGTTCTGACGATTATACGGGAATCGGTTGCCAGTATGAGTTTGATGCATGTGAGGCAGGACTTTGCCAGAACGGTGCCACATGTATTGATGAAGGAGAAGGATACAAATGCTTATGTGCACCGGGCTTTAAGGGCAAAAACTGTGACGAAGATATTGTTGACTGCAAAGAGAACTCTTGCCCGCCATCCGCTTCATGTATTGATCTTCCAGGCAGATTTTATTGTCAATGCCCATTTAATCTTACGGGTGACGACTGCAGAAAGAGTACGTACAAACAAACTTATTGTATGCTGTTTTTTTATATTTTCCACTGTTATACTATCATAACTATGTTATATTTAAATCCGTTTTAAGTAACTAAAATTTATTTTACCACGGTTCTTTACTCAGGTAAATAATATATACCTTATATTTTTTCAGCAATAAGCGTAGACTATGATCTCTACTTCAGTGATCCATTACGATCAAGTGCGGCTCAAGTAGTACCATTCGACACTGGATCTGCTGACAGTTTGACTATAGCTATGTGGGTTCAATACACCCAACAGGACGAAGGCGGAGTATTCTTCACAGCTTACAGCGTTAGGTATATGACTTATTATTTTAGACATTTATATACACTTGTGTAGGGGAGACCGAGGAGAGTTGTTACAGAGGAAAATTGTGACATACTTGATTTCTCGGAACTTATGACTGTTAATGATGTGACAACAACTCGCATTTGTTGCTTTCGAGATGGGCTATTTAATGCAGTGCGAACGAATGGAGTATGGCAAGTGGTTTTGACTCTATGAAATTTGCATACAAAAAATTGCAAAAAGTAAATTTTTCATAATAATTTTGATTACACATATATTGCTATGTATGATGTTTGCATGTTAATGATATTTTTTCTTATATAGTTTAGTTATTCAGGTTTCCTAATTTGGCAATGTTTTTAAGGTTGGCATCTTATTTATTAATTATGAATTAATCAAAGAAATGGCAATGCAGCATGCAACATCATGCTGCATTGCCATTTCTTTGATTCAGAACGCTAAATATATGAAGGACTGATAATATGATAGATTGACATTGCTAAGGCTGAAATTTGTGAAATGTGCCCTCTGAAGTACTCAGGCTAATATTTCACACTCATAGAATTGCCGCATACTATTCCAATGTCAACTAGGTACATTTCCTTGCAATCTTAAGTATAAAAAGGCATATCAATTTAATTTAGATGTCACACGATGACCAACACACCTACGAAGTATGAATGTACTTTCATAGGAAAAGAAGTTGAAGCAAGTAAAAAAGAAAAGTAATAAGAAAAGTATCGTTTGTGACTAAGAAGAAGCAGAAAATGATTGGTTTTGCTTTTGTTACCTTGACACCTTTGTCAAGCAAATCGAAAGGGTTCAGAGCCCAGAATTCCAAGACTGGTTTCACATAGACGAGCTCCGATGTGACTATCATAATTGTTTGTCAGATTAAACTCTGATTTTTAAACTGATTTATATACAACAGGTCTCAGAAAGATGCCATACTATATTATTTAGGATATAAATGTTTTTTATGTTAATGTTATATTTTATTTTCGTTCGTACATAAGTGTCACAACTTACCTTGTTATTCGTCACAACTTACCTCGGTATTAGGAGGGTTGTGATACGAGGAGTGGTTTTTGTTTTTGTATATTTTCTAAGAAACCTTAACATTGCTATTAATTTTGATGATTCTTTCTTAAAGCCTATGAATTAAGCTACATTATTTATAGGGCTCATAGATGTAGAATGCTTCTGGACTGAGATATATTAGTTAAAGTAAAAATTGACACAACTCTCCTCGGTCTCCCCTACTGTTTGACGGCCTTTATGGTCCAGTCGTTTAAGTCAACCTAGTTCAATAGATCGCAAAGGGTCCCGGGTTCAATTCCTGGAAGGAATAATCTCATAAATGACAGTAATTTTTAAATTTATTTTATTGATTTGTACTGGGTGCTGAGTTAGCTTTGAAGTTCTTCGTGGTATATTATTCCAGATACAAAAGGCCAAGCTCATAACACAAGTATAACTTGAAAATAAACATATTTTAATATAATACAAAAAATACCATGAAAATTATTTGTAAAATTTTTACTTATTCTTTTCCTTTGCAGTAATTCCCACATTGCACTGAACAGACGACAAGTTATTCAAGCTCATTCAAATGGAGTTCAAATTTCTCTCTTCCCCGAACTTCAAGACGCATATTTAAGTTTCGGTGAATTCGCTACAGTGAATGATGGACAATGGCATCACGTGGCCTTAGTTTGGGATGGAAGCAACGGTGGAGAACTTACACTTATCACTGAAGGTTTAATCGCTAGTAAACTAGAAGGTTACGGAAGTGGAAAGACGCTGCCTCAATAGTAAGATATCATTAATTTCATTCCATTTAATCCAGTAATTGGAAACATATTTCTTCTTTAGGTACCTTATCGCTAGCAAAGCTAACTTGATAGTGAAATAACTATATTTAAGTTTGGAAGTAAGATATTTTATAAGTCACTATAAAATGCCCTTAAAAGATTTGCAAATCTGGCTGATATTGAGTCTGTCATTTACCTTTCGTTAACGGCGTATGTATTGTGAATAGTTAGAAGAATTTGAGTAGTAAAAATATGCATAAAATATAATACACAATACTTAACAACAACTAGTTTTACTGGAAATTTAATTACTTAGTAGTCCATTTTAGGCTATACATTTTATAATTTAGTTTAATTTATTTTACTTTTTAGTGTTTGGGTTACGCTTGGCAAACCTCAATCAGACAATCCAAAAGCATACACTGAAGCAGGTTTCCAAGGACACCTAACTAAAGTACAAATCTGGAATCATGCTCTAGACGTGACTAACGAAATTCAAAAACAGGTTCGAGACTGCAGAACGGAACCTGTATTGTATAATGGATTGGCTCTTACATGGGCAGGATACGAAGATGTTGTTGGTGGAGTAGAGAGAATAGTTCCGTCGCATTGCGGACAAAGAGTATGCCCCAACGGTTATACTGGTCCTAAATGCCAGCAACTTCAGGTAGATAAGGAACCACCAAGAGTAGACCGCTGTCCTGGTGACTTATGGGTAATTGCAAAGAATGGCTCTTCGATAGTGAACTGGGACGCACCTGTATTTAGTGACAATGTCGGTGTAGCTAAAGTAGTTGAAAAATCTGGTCATAAACCCGGTCAGAATCTTGCTTGGGGTGCGTATGATATTGCTTACATCGCCTATGATGCCGTTGGGAACGCTGCTCTTTGCACATTTAAAGTTACGGTCCTATGTAAGTATTTTTAATTGACTTCTATCTTTTCTTAATTCAATTGTATAATTTAATTCGTAATATTCATGTTCATTATCAATCCAAAGTAGGTAAAACATATGTACATTCCAAGATACTGTTGTCATGTTTCTATAAATCTTACCTAAGAACAAGGTGATTTAGGTTCAGTATTATAGTTGCAATCCTAGTAGATTACAATTAGGATCAATTTTTAAAACATTATTCACGCAATATTAATTTTTAAAATGTTCGTGTTATATTTTATTTTATGATTAAATTTTATTTTGCCATTAAAATACTGACTCTTGATATTAAACCTTTAAATATAACTACGTATATATGGGTGTCAATTTTCTTACCTATAAAACATAAAAAACTTATTAAATCTGTTGTCGAGTAATATACATATTCTAAGCCGTGAAGGAAAAAACAAACACATTAACGCAACAGTGTAAACTAATAATTCTGATTTCGTATTGTTTCTGTGAGCTAATGCTGTTAACTTGAGGGCAGGCAATGTTAGCACCTTTAGCCATTCTGACCCATCTCTTCTGGCTACACTCTTACCATCTGATGTTACTTAAAACAATTTTACATTTTTAGCGGAATTCTGTCCCCCACTACCGGATCCGCTTGGCGGTTACCAGTCTTGCCGCGATTGGGGTGCAGGAGGTCAATTCAAAGTTTGTGAGATCGCTTGTCGCGACGGACTAAGGTTTTCACAATTAGTACCACCATTCTACACATGCGGTGCTGAAGGATTCTGGCGGCCAACCACAGACCCTAGTTTACCTCTGGTTTATCCAGCTTGCTCACGTAAGTTTATTGTCCTTAAATAGCGTGTTTTCAAGTTTTATTCTTAATTTCTAAGTAATATCAGTGGTTGAATTATTATTCTTTTTGATGTCAAGTATGTCAAAAAGGAGAACACAAATTGAAGATCAACTGTTATTTCTTCATTAACTTGATTTGAGCTAGGCACCTACCTGTAAGAAGTCTCATATCTTCGATTTTTAATTATTTTAGAGTTTTAGTTCACCTATTGATTGAGGTGGTATGGTTAAAGACCACTTGCGAAGATAATCCTTGGCAAAACTCTATTATCAACTCCTTTTGACACCATGTCTAGAATAATATTCAGATAATAGTCTTGTTTGCCTTCCATTTACTCTTAAATTTAATTACCAATTACTTAGAACAAGTTTGACGCATTGTTAACGAGATTACTGAGAAATTGGCTCAAACTAATTTTGGAATAACTTCTAGCATAATGTGTTTTTATTGTTTTATTTCACAGCGGCTTCAGCAGCTCAAAGGGTTTTCAAAATTTCAATGTTATTCCCAAGTTCAGTACTTTGCAACGATGCCGGTCAAGCTGTCTTACGGCAGAAAGTTCGTGGTGCCATTAACCAACTTAACAGAGATTGGAACTTCTGCTCTTATTCTGCTGACGGTAAATATTTATTTAAATATCTTGTAACACATTGAAAAGCTCCAAGTTCAAACTTAAAGAATATACAAGAGATTACAAGTATTTTTATTTCTTGCTATATTTCACTGAAAAATAAACAGCTGTGATAGACAGAGAAAGAGAGAGAGACAGAGAGAGAGAGAGTACTGTATATCTAATATATTTGTAATAAATGACTTTATGTTTAACCTGAACAAATTGTACGAGAAATATTATTGTTTAAGTGTTAGAATTTTATTTTGTGAAATATCGCTTAGTGTAGCCAAGAAAACGGACTTAATAATTAGGTTGCCTTTATTTTTTCTCGACACTGTACTGTCTGCGTAAAAAATTGCTAAATTTACAAAAATCCTATTACTTAAAAGCGGCGAAATCTTATACTTAAAGATGTGGAACAAGAATAATATAATTTGTATAAAATGATGAAAGTTATGAGCCTCATTTACAGGAACTCGTGAGTGCAAGGAACTTGACATCAATGTCAAATGTGACCACCGAGCAAATGTTCGACAAACAAGACAAGTTTCTTCTCCTCCCACCGTGCCTTCAGAAGACACATACGTTATGGACGCTATCATTCCCGTAGACGAGTGAGTTTTATTTAACTTTAATCACACAAATGACACGTATATGATGACACTACACTGCAAATTAAATTGTGATATGAGGTTATAATGAATACTTAAGAGTCTGCGCAAATTGGCGCACGGAATGTCTAAGAATTTTAGATGTTCAATTCACGTTTTATATTTATCAAATTAACATAAAGCATAATGTTTATGTTCCGAGATCGTTCTCCGAACATTTTGATATAATAATTATGAACTATTAACTTGAATTGAATAATAAAAAATCCTCTATCGTCCGTTCACCGATTTGCGTAGAACCTAAATCTGCAATTGTACTTCGCGTGAAACTTTATGTCCTATCTACAGGATTATAATAAGTGATTTTATATCAAAGACTGGCTGGCTAGCTATATAGCCATTTATTACTAAAAGCTCCTTTAATTTTTCGCGCGGACTATAATTTAAATAGGTGTTGGTACAGCACTATAAGAAAGAACGTCACTACAGAAGCATGTGTTCCCACAACACTGAGCTTCACAATTTTAAGTAACAAGTCTTTGATTATCGTACCTTATATGAACAGGCACATAAGTCAAGCCTCAAGTAGGTACCTCAAGAAGGAACAGTAGTCTGTAACCTATTATACCTATGAAATCAACTTACGATATTTATGAGAATACTTAAGTTAAACGTTTAATATTTCTAACGTTTTTAGAAAACCATAACCATTAAAAATTTTTACCCTGTTTACCTTGTTTTACCCTGCGTTTTTAACAAAAATAAATTTGCTAATATTTTCCAAAGTTTATGTGATATACTAGTAAATGTATTGTCTATGAAATTGGGGTTACAGATAAACTTTATATTTTATTGTCGTAAAATATATAGATTAGTCTGTAAAACTTCTTTATATGAGGTACGAATTTAGAGCACTATTACTTGTCTTATGAATAATGTAAAGCATGTCTTTTGAACACAATAGCATGTATTTTATCTTGCACTTAGGACACGAAGCAGTAGGGAGGGGCGTCAAGTGGGCGATACGTACAGCATTGAAATCGCTTTCCCGGCTGTCAAGTAAGTTAGCATGCTTTTGCATTAGCACTTTAGCACTTCCTGTAAAAATTGTTACATTTAACTGTGTAGAATATAAATTACTGACTAATAATGGTCGTTATGGTAAGGCCTTTTATTCGAATGCCATTAGTTGTAATCGGGAGTGTACCCAACTTACAAAGGTAAATGTTAGCCACGTGCTGACGGTTAAGGAAAGATTTGTTCACCGTGGCGTGGATATGGACATAGACCGTGGCGACTAAATCATCTGTTATCGTAATAGGAAAATACTCGAATCCAGTACTTGGATGTATATGTAACCTACGAATACTATGTCTTATTAAATCCGTACATCCGTTTCCTTGTGTATGACGTATAATGTCTTATTATTCCTTTGTATCCCACAAGGGATTTCTATTCAAGAACGGGCCATCCATGAATTACGTTACACGTCAAGGGGAAGGTCGACAGAGTGTGACATTGTGTGATAAGGGGTGGGTGGGGTCCTAAATTTCGTGGCGTCACATTGCAAAATCTACTATATTTAAATCTACTATACAGCTGATTACAGAACTGCTGTTTTAATTTTATAATTTCGTGATGTAAACTTGCTAAACATGTGAAGTCACACTATGAAGAGTCTAACGAATGTGATCAGCCGTAACAAGGACGGGGGTCGAAAAAACATGAAATTAATGTGACGTAATTTGTGGATGACCCCCCTTAAATAGTATTAAGATAGTAAACCGACTTTTTAGTTAATTGTATACAATGCGTATATTCTACACATAAAGATCACTTGTCCAGATTCAACCCGTTCAAAAATTCATGCATCTATTATTTAATTGTGTATATGATTCTATATTAAGGATGTAATAAAAATAGACTGCATTGGACATCACGAATAAACATAATTAAAAATTAGATGTCGATTTACTGGCATCTGAGTTATCTAATCGACGCAAATATATCTTGTCTCCTATTAAGTAGTTACGACCAAATAACATTCAAGAAAGGTCAACTTGTTTATTATAGTATATTACGAAAATGTACCTAAAATAACAAGTTTTCTGTTCGCAGCGACCCAGTGATCCACGGTGGTAACAATGAGCGTTCCACGGTACAAAGGTTGCTGGAGAAACTTATACTCGAAGACGAACAGTTCGACGTCCGAAACATACTTCCGAATACTGTCCCAGATCCTGCTAGCTTGCAGCTCGTCTCTGACTATGCTTGCCCGAGTGGACAGGTCGTGATGGCGCCAGATTGTGGTAAGTACTTTCGTCTTTTAAGTTCAACTCGCTTTTACTATCAAAAGCAATGGAATACATGCAAGCATGCCTTCAGTGACGCACAGGATATGTTCGTGGAATATTCATATACATTTTTTTTAAATCAGCTTTGTATCGTCATTCTAATGGAGCTTAAACTATCAATGTATTGTAAATGGTTGTCATGGTCGTTGAATTCAGAGTGAATTGTAAATGCAATTTTTGGCTGGGTCCAATATATTACTATTTATTTCCTTGCCTTGCCATTATCTGTTTAATTTTGACTTATATAGGGCTTATGTCCAATTTTAACCGCTCATAAGAAAGATGAATGATTAGTATATAGGAACGGCCTATTACTATTTGGTATTAAAGTAAATAGAGAATCTATGAATCTACTACTTGATCCGAGAATTGCTCAAATGCTTCTAGATTTAAAATTGTTGTAAATGACGACGCATAAGGGTTGCATAGGGACTGAGGAACTGACCGACTGACTGCTGGACATTTGTTAATTTTTATCTATATAATTTATATGTAAGGTTTTAATTTAATTTATAATAATTTAATTTAATCTAATAATAATAAATCTGTAAAATATGTTGTAATTATGGATTTTTGCGTCTGAAATTAATATATTATTATTATAACTATAGAAAAAGTTATAAAAAGAGGTGTTTCTTGATTTTAAAGTACAAGGTATTAAATCTATAAATCAAATTGAATTAAGATACTGCTACTATCGCTTAAGGAAAGTACAGCAAGTTCACTCCTTGTTTCTCGAAATATTTTAACAAATTTCTTAATGGCTTGTATTGATACCTAAAAATATTAGTATATGATTTAAAACCCTCCATACAAACTGAAACAGTTTAATATTCAAGAGATGTCACTTATCCTCAAAAAATACGTAAGTTTACTTATTTATTTAATTTTAAGTTTATTATTGTTTCTTTCTGCAGAAAGATGGCGTTCTGGGAATGAAAATGCAAAGGAGCGTTTAGTGACATCTATTAACAAGAAATAACTTTTGCGTTTTAGTGGCCTGTGCGGTTGGAACTTACCTAGACTCAGCAAGTGATTCCTGCAAACCTTGTCCGATGGGTTCTTATCAATCTGAAGCCGGCCAACTGCAGTGCACGCCGTGTCCGGCCATAGCAGGACAATCTGGCGTCACTCAAGCTACGGGAGCCCGAAGCGCAGCTGATTGCAAAGGTTATTAATTCACTCATTTAAGTATTAGTAATTCACTACAGTCAATCAACGTTTACTGCTGGACTTAAGCCTCCCTTTTACACAAAAAATATATATCCTGGTCCTACGCTTTTCCCGTCCAGACCCTGACGGCCACCTTACACGGGTCGTCAGTTCACAGTGCTAGATGTCATACCTATACATTTAAAAGAAGTTACTAAACCAATCACTTGTACGTAAAAAAATGTGCGTAAGCCAAATTCTTCTTATATGTTGTACATATATATATATATATATATATATATATATATATATATATATATATATATCTATTAAAAGTCCATTGAAAAATAAAACAATTGTTTGAAATAAAAACTATATTTTCAGAGAGGTGCGCCGCTGGCAAGTACTACGATGCCGAAGCAGAGCTCTGCCGGCCTTGCGGACATGGATCGTACCAGCCTCGAGAGGGCGCGTTCTCTTGCATCGCTTGTCCCAGAGGCCAGACGACGCGCGCCACAGAGGCAGTTTCAGCGGCCGAGTGCAGAGATGACTGCCCCTCGGGTGAGTTGTAATTCTAATTTTATAGTTAATTATAATTTATGCTATGAACATGTTATATTTTTCACCCCATATATTGGTATAGTTCCGACAAAATAACCTACGTAAATATTAAAGACATATTATAAAAGCACTCACTCAGCTCTATCTGTCATTTTGTTGCAAATTATAAAATATGGGTTTCGGCCGATTAATAATGCATGTCAGCATGGCTAGAATATTTTAAAAAGGCCAAAAATTCTTCGAGGCCGGACATGTCTTAGAAGTAGAAGAGACAGTTAGGAACCATGAAAATGCATTAGGTAAAAGCTGGTAAAATTGTAGCCCAAATGAAGATTTCAAAGGTTTATTTTAGATTCGATTTTAAAGGTTTAAATTTCAAAATAATTGTAAAGTATTTATTGAACTCGATTTTCACGTAAATATTTTATATTTAACAGTCTATAGTAGTGAAAACTGAAAGTTATGTTTACTAAGGCATTTGTTTGCATTCAAAACGTAACAATTTTTATATATAAGAATTTCTAATTTTTTGTTGAATCCCGCACTTATACATGTTTTTTACTGCATTTATCCACATTTTTCGTTTATCAAATTACCATGGAAAGTAAGTAGGTACTATTCATGGGAAAGTAATAGAATTTTACACGATAATTTTTATTTATTACTCTTTGAAGTGTTCGAACATCCAAAAATACAAGAATATATTTTCAATTAAATTCTGTTTTTCACTTCTTTAATTTGTTTATTTTGTAACGTGAAGTGTCAATGTACTAGTATTGTTTGCGAAAACAGATTCGGATTTCCACCACCAGTCGGCTGTGCCTATAATATGGTCTCGTCGTTTAATGATAAAGAGTGTCTCAGTAGTTTTGAAGATGATCTACCCTAATATTTTTGCAGGTGAACAACTTAGCAGCGACGGCGGATGCGAGCCTTGTCCACGTGGAACATGGCGAGCGAATGGTGCAGGCGCTGCTTGCATACCATGTCCACCGGGTACAACCACACCGCAAACTGGAGCGTCATCAGCTGATCAATGCACTCTACCTGTTTGTAAGCCTGGTAAGTAATCTTCAATTCAAATATTTTGATTCATAACAAGTTCCACTCGAGATTATTTTTTGAAGGTCATACATATTAGTTAAAATTTAAATCTACCCCTATATAAAACGCTTCGCAAGAAGCGAGAAGATACAACAAGAAAATCCCCATCAACGTGTCTAGATAACAATTATTTTTTTTATATTTATCCATCTTTTTTATAATACTTATTGAATTTTTGCTAATGATATTCACTACATAAGTTAACTGTAAAGTTAACAATCTATTCATGTAATTTTTAGGCTGGTAAAGCTCGGAGATAATGGAAGAAAGGTTATTTTTCACATTTTTATTGTAACTCAAAATAGAAAATATATTTAAAATAGTCTGACCTTGTGATCGCAGAAAGAATATAAATTACAACGGCCGGTCGGGTGGTACGGAATTGCTCTAGATGGCTATCACCCCTGGTCCAGGTTATTCCGCCATAACAACCTTGAATTGTGTTCCGGCATTAATAGCCAGGTTCCGGTCTCCCTTAAGACAGCATTGGCACATTGGTAGCTTTTTTTGGTGTTTCAAATTGTCTATGGGCGATGGTCTTATCTGTGGAGGGTTATTAATAGTTTCTCTAAATCTATCTTATTTTTAGTTATTATTAATGATAGCTGTTAGCCCCCCAAATAAAATAAAGTAACCGCTTTCCATCAGTTGCGCTGTCTGTTGTTTGCTGAACTCATGCAATAAAAAATGCTATGCTAATAGAGTCCTTTAAATAATAATTGATATCTCATTCGATGTGATCAATATTGGTCAAGTTTTTAAATTACAACTTTTTATTTCGTTGCAGTAGATAAACAAATTATTTTACAAATATATCAATAATACCAGTTTAGTGTGCATATCATAGCAACATTTATTAATGTGTTCACATTAATGTGAGCTCTTCGACGTATCGAATCTAGCTCGTGACAAGCAAAACTTATTTTGAGCATATAATATAGAGTTTCTGTTATAATAATTTCAGGTACATACCTCAACATTACTCTGAATACTTGCATACAGTGCAAGAAGGGCACTTATCAGACAGAAGCCCAACAGACAGTCTGTGTGCCATGTCCACTTAACACCAGTACGAGGGAACCAGGCGCTGTAAGTTGTCCAAAATTGCATACCAACGATTGAATGGTAATTTGTACCTACTAAATGAAATTAATGAGTTTAACCGTGTCCATCATATTATTCGTACGGGATTTGACCCAAAAGTACCTACTATTTTTGGGGCAAGTTACCCGCTTACAGGGAGTAAAATGTAGTTACGAAAAAGTATATCTGTTTACCTTTTCTTATGATTCGGCATTACAGGCAGAGGCTTAAATTTTATTCATTGGTATAATATATAGATTATATTATAATAGTGGTGTAATATTGCAGACATCAGAAGAGGATTGCTCTAATCCATGCGATATGAGCGGTCCAGAGATGCATTGCGACGTCAACGCATATTGTTTACTCATCTCGGAAACTAACGACTTCAAATGTCAATGCAAACCTGGATTCAACGGCACTGGAGAAATATGCATAGGTCAGTTCAATCATTTTTAACAAAGGTCAGAGGTGAGCGGCACTATATTATAAGCGGGTAAAACTGAAGAAGTGTCGTGGTTAGCATAAATAAAATAGTCCGAAATTTGTTTAGATTAGAGCTACTGTAGAAATTCGGTCTATACATCTACTAAGTCCATCTATAATCAATAAGTGGTGGAGAAGATGGAGCGAACCGTGTTGTGTTTTGAGTTGAGTTTTATACTAGTACTACAGTAGCGAGCGCAATTATATCATTTAATGGACACTTTTTAATTTATAGAGATTGTCCTCTTGGCGTCTCTATTCTACAGGCATATTGGAGTTATGGCGGTTAATTAAAGGCTACTCACTATCTTGTTATACAGTTACATCATGGAATATGTATGAAAAAATGAGAAACAATCTATAAAAAAAATACTATGATAACGTTCCTAAATCTACATTGCTGGAGAGTACAACAATCAATTCTTCCCTTGTTTTGATATAAAACACATATATGCTGGATTTTTCCTAAGATTTTTATGCAAATCCTCTTTCTTTCTTTCTTATACCAAGTTGATTATTTTCAGACGTCTGCCTCAACTACTGCGACAACAACGGGGAGTGCGTGAAGGACACCCGTGGCGAGCCAACATGCCGTTGCACCGGCTCTTTTACCGGCCGCCAATGCAGGGACAAGAGCGAGTTTGCCTATATCGCCAGTGGGGTTGCGGGCGGAGTCATCTTCATCATCTTTTTGGTGCTACTCGTATGGATGATTTGTGCCAGGTACTTTGCTAATCTAAATTCTGAAACTTTTTTATATGATATCTGTAGTTATGTGGTCTAACTCTACCCGCCTACCTTAAATTAAAAGGTCCCAGATTCGATCCCTGGCGTAGTAAATTTCGTAAATGAACTTTGCCTTGTTTAATGTGGTCTCTATAATGTTGGTGTTCCCAATCGGCCCCTGAGTTGACCGTTTTTTATTATTCATAATGCCGCATCTGCCCTTAAAGTAGACTTGATAGGAAACTTACAAAATTCTGTTTTATGTATTTAATACAATATTAGTGAAATATTTCCTTAAGAAGAATGTGCTGATTGATCTTTATTATAATCAGGTCAACAAAGAAGAAGGAACCAAAGAAGACATTAACACCAGCCATCGATCAGAACGGCTCCCAAGTGAACTTCTATTACGGCGCACACACGCCTTACGCGGAGTCGATAGCACCGTCCCACCATTCAACATACGCGCATTACTATGATGACGAAGAAGACGGCTGGGAAATGCCGAACTTTTACAACGAAACGTACATGAAAGAGAGTTTACATAATGGTATGAATGGAAAAATGAACAGTTTAGCGAGATCGAACGCCAGTATATATGGGACGAAAGAAGATCTCTACGATAGATTAAAAAGACACGCGTACCCTGGTAAGAAAGGTCAGTAGTATTGGTAGCACTAGAAATGCTCGTTTTATTCATGCATGGGATATGGTCACGCTTCTAATTTATTGCTTAAAACCGGTTAATATTTTAAGGAGTGAAAGGGTATTGTTTTAAGCAACATTTTGTGACTAATTTGTCATGAGGACTTTCTTCATCCTAATGTAACAAACTTTAAAAATAAAAAACTGCGGGCAAGAACGTCAGGAACGAAGTTCCTAACGTTACAACGTAAATTATTCATTATAGGAAAATCTGCAATATTATAAAATTTATACACATGTTGTGTCTGTACATTGAAGCTATTTAAAAAAACCACTAGTATATACTATATAAATGACGGAGAAAAGTATGCAATTTTGTAAGATTTCTTGTCTGTCTGTCTGTCGGCTTATCTGTTTGTTCGTGATTCACGTAAAAACTACTGGGCTGGATTTCGATGTGGCTTTCGCTGATCGACAGCAAATTCGACGACGACTTAAAATCCTTTAAGCCCTATTTCGGCACATCAATCAAATGTTGCTTAATACAAATACCCTTTCACCTCTCGATATGTTTTTTATCATTTAATCCCCACTATTGATAGAAATATAGTGTAAATGTAGTTTAATAACAGGATCCCGAAAGTAAATATACAATTATGATAAACTTATGTAAACTATGGTAGATCGGGTGGAATCCTAGACATGTACAATTTTATTATAAAAGAAAGAAATTCTTTTAAAGAAATTTTATTAATATAAAAAAAAGAATTCTAAGAATTACAGTCAAAAAGTAACCTTGATAACGCTCCTAAATCGTAAATTTCTAGAGGGTGTGAGATTTTCATTTCGTGCGTTTCGTTATAAAAACTTGATAACAAACATATTGTTTAATTAGATCTCGAATGTATTGTAGGCATCTATACAGTTGAGATTTTATTCAGGAACACACATTTTTAAGGCCCTCCACATTCTCGCAAGACCCTTTCGAGAATACCTAAAGATCGCGAGTAAATGCAAGAAATGAGAATGTCTATGTTTTCGTGTTTTTTTACTAGTTTTACTGTACAATATTGTAATATTAATAGAAATTTATTCATAAAAAAACTGCGTAGCACAATATCCTCTAAAAAGATTAATGCCTTTAGAGACAATATATAGTTATAATGTGTGAACAAATAACTTTATCGCTGTGACTGACGTAAATATTGATGCAAAATATTTATTTGTCATCATCTAACCTGATGCAATACCGTACTGTTCATTATTTGTTTCAGATAAGAGCGACAGCGACAGTGAAGGTCAGTAAGTTAAAGGACTTAGAAAAGTATTCTGGTCAAAAATTAAATAGTGCTAGTTTCAAAATTCGGAAACATTCCGAACTGTAACTATAGTACGCGTCAAATTTAATGGCGTCACCATTAGCAGCAAAGACTGTGCAGTAAGAATTTTTGTACGAAAACATCTCCTGCGCATTTATTTGTTGCTAAGAACAGACATAAAATTTGGCGCGAGCTGTATTTAATAGTCAATATTCGACTCCCTAAGAGAATATTAAAACTATCCAAATAGTAATATTTTATACTTAATTTAAATTCAACAGCATGTAAAAAATATTTGAATTGTGTCAAAAAGGAAATTAAAAACATTTAAGTTAACAAAAATTATAATGATTTTTAAACGCTGATTAAAAACCAAAAATGTACGAATTGAGGATAGTTTTCATTTTTCATGGAAACGTCAAAACTTGGTTATTTCATACACTTGACATTTTAGATTGCAGTATCACAGTTCAGAAATTTATTTGGACTATGTATCTGTATTGTAATTCATAACAGACTTAGGAGTGAGGCACTTTCTACAGTCTAAAAAAATATCATTTGACACCAACCAAGTATAATAAAATAATGATTGTATAATTCCGTAATCTAGCTTTATTAAGGTATTTAGGTTTAACTCGAATAGAATGTGTATTAACACACTCACTGTTTAGTTCAGCCCCACCAAATATAATTTTATTGTCACAAAATTATTTTAATTTGACTCTTATTGACTTGACGCGTATTGTACACATACGTTGCCTTAATTTCTTAGACTCGTATTCAAAAAAAATTGATAGTTATTTAATGTTAGACCTATTTTAAAGTCTTACATTTAAATTGAAGTCTAAACAAAATATTAAGTTTTTAGTTGTTATAAAAATTTGCTTTTTATACATTACTAGTTTAAGAGATTAAGATGACGATGTATTCCGCGTCAAACTCAATGGTTTTTCTAGGTTAACTGCGAGTAGATGTGCAACTGCAACCATATATTAACTAAGAAAGGCTAAGAAGTTTTGTACGGACGGGATAGTAAATAAGTAATTAGACTTCGCCTACGTAACATTAATTTCGATATGACCCCGGAAACCTCGTATTTGCTTGATAATGGTATAATAAGGTCAGGTGACAAAGCTATTTAGAAACCAGATTTCATGAAAATTAGTTTATGTATTAAATGTATAAGTTCGAAAGTGAAAATATAGTTGTACTCATTTTCACATTTAGAAGAATTAACTAGTTCAAAGAAAGCCGTTGAATTCTGTGAGCAAAAATTTTGGGTGTGTTCCAACGCGTCAATAAATAAACTGTCAACGATAACGGATTCTATAATAAAATTATTCCATTGCTAATGCGGTACTGCCATTTGACTGTTTGCTGGCGCTTTCAAATCGCGTTGGCAGTACATGGCATTAATAATATTATGAGTAGCAAGGAATCGAAAAGGCTACGTCAAAGCCGCTTTCTGATTTGTTGGTATACCGAAAGTGCTTATATTTCGCTCAGTGTGTGCTGATACCGCACAGATAGCTGGCGAATCAGGAAACACTCGTAGAAAGAAGCTTTACTAACTTTAGTGGATTTTGATAATAATTTGCATGTATAAAAAATACGCCACTTTAATTACTCTGATATGATGGCTCTTGGATTAAATAGTTAGGGTATCGTATTAACGAAATGTAAATCACTATACCCATAACATACAAAACAGTGAATGTGTTGATCAAACAAAAATATGGTCAACGAATAAAATGCTCAAGTATTTTAAGGCGTACATTGCCATATCAAAATGCAGGGCGTACGAAGGAATTATTAAACGAATTATTTTAAATGTGTACCTACATTCCAATGACATTTCAATTAAAAACGTGTAAATATAATTTTACCATATCATTTTTGTATATTTATGGACAGTATGTCATGATGTTAGTATTAATTTTGCTTTAAATAATTTTTTGTATTATCTCGTTTATTTAAACTATTGTTAATACTAACATTATGAAGATTTATGCCGGATAGATATATCTTAATATCCATTCCACTTACCTTACCATTAGTAGAAAATTAACATTACTTGTATCGAGTTTATGCCGAATTTTAACCAGTTGTAAGGTAATTGAATAAATGGTACGATATAAGAACCGGCTGATATTTGATAGGTTCTTTTAAGAGCGGTTTATGTTTTGTATTATAAACTGTACGGTATTTTAATATTGTGAAAATAAATGAATGAGAGAATGAATGTATTATTATGTGTAGTGAATTGATGTATAGGTTTTTTATTTTAATGGAAATAAGTAAATAACATGTATTATAACAGTAAACGGTGTATTAAAGTTCTTAACTAATTTATGATACATACATATCCTTGTTTTAAAATCTGGTACCATAATAAGTCATTGTGATTATAATGATTTGAGAGTATTAGACTAGACATACTTTGGTATTTTGTATGCCCTTATGTAGTCTTAAAAGTTTTATGTAATACTCAACGAGTGGTCATTATTCCATCACAATCTATTACCACTTTAGTGATTACTTTAACAGTAATATTTTTTTTACAAAATTTATTAAAAATAAATAATAATATCTAAAATAATTGATGTTTTCTTATTATTGCCCTAAGATATTTTATCATCCTCGGCTTATTGAATTCCGCGTATGGATTAGGTTCTAGAACAAAGTACTTCATGTTCAAACCTATCCTGTAAAATCTGGTCAAATCTAAAAATTGCAGCTATTTACTAAAAAATGTTCTTCGGAGGTCGTGACTCATTTCGACAGTTATAAATCAAACTATACTATGGGGTGACCAAGGTGAGTTGTGTCAATTTTTACTTTAACTAACATATCTCAGTCTAGAAACATTCTACATTTATGAGCTCTATAAGTCAATGTAACGGAGTCCATAGGCTTTAAGAGAGACTCAGTACCTACCTAAATTAAACTATACTAAAAATTAAACTTATAATTAACTAGATATACATTAAAATTAAACAGTCAAATCTAGTACATACAAGACCGCTGTCAGTTGGAAACGAGTTTGTTTTTTAATCCGCATCTAATTATATTAGTCAAACATACAAAACAAAACATGACCCTTCCGGATCTATTATGCTCGGATATAAACTTATGCCGATAAGTATTGTGCCAGAAAACAAATAATGTTCTTGAGAAAAAAACGTTTACTGATTTCTGCACAAAGCAAATGTTTACGGCGTAAGTAACAGAATAAAAAACATCACAGGTTAATTGGGGCTACCAAAGCAGTTATTATCTTAAAATAATCCCCTACAAAATAATCCCCCGATCTTAAGGAAACCTTTACTTAAAAATAAAATTCAATGGCTAAATATTATTAACATTTATAAGATGAATTTAAATGTATCTGTCTTTACTAGAAAACAAATTGATCGTAAAAAACCTCAATAACAAATAATACTTACCTACTGATGGTGAAAACATGATTGTGAGGAAACCCGCACATCGAAATTGGCGATAAATAAAAGTCCCTAATCCGCCTTGGATAAGAGTGGCGGACCCCCGGCAAGGTACTCACCTTAAAGAGTTAATATTATTTATTATATTTAAATTACATGTAATATACGAACTAAACATTAAATACTATTTTAATATAGATGAGATTCTTATGCCTTTCAGATTTAAATAACAATTTTTTACGGTATAGGTACAGTTTACTCAAAATAATAATAAAATGTCTTAAGATATGATAATCGTGACATCCTTATGTTCGATACACATTGGTATAACTGGTGTATACCAGCCGAAAGATAATAATGAAGACATAATAATTAGTATAGTGACAACACAGTCTTGCAAAGTTTATTATCTGAAGTTACTAGTACCTAACGGCGGCAACGCTGTTTTTCTGAACCACGACGATGAGGTGATATGTTTGATAAAAAAATTATTCATAATAAAATTATTCATTTTATCTTATTAAAATAATATTATAAAACATCATACTATTTGCTTAGGTCATATAGTACTTTATTATGTACTAATTTATTTTAATTTCAGCATTCATAAAAGAATGAAGAAGAATATCTTTACCAAATTTCATGGAAAAGATCACCATAAAATATTTTAGCAATTTTTCCTTAAAGTTTAAAATGTATGAGCAGAATAGCAATGTTTTATATACCTTTTCTCTAAAACATCTCTGGACTGTTTAAGAAGCCTATTTTACATTTCCATTGGTAAAGTTTTTTATTGCTGGAGTACAACAGACTAGCTGACGGACGGATGTGGAAGTGTGGTGTTATGGAAAGTAGTTACCGTCGCCTATAAACATTTGCAACACTAAAGGTGCTGACTCGTAGATGGGGCTGCAATCTGGCCACTAATGGCAGAACATAGCTCAAGGTTGTTATGGCGATATGCTCTAGACCAGGTGTGGTAGCCATCCAGACGGGCAAATGCCCAACCACCTGGGTGTGGGTTGTTTTGTAGCCTATGACAGGCCCCTGGCTGCGGGAATTTGTATTATTTCTCCGTTCCTGCACGGATAGGAAGTTGTAGAAATAGTCGTTAACTTGCGGAACGGGAGGTTAAGACTTAATCATCTTTGGGATATAAATTGTTCAATTAAATTATAAGTTGTTGTTTAAATAGATGTCCGTCGAAATCTTATAAGTGAAAAACAAAATTAAAATATGTTGTCTTTAAAGATCTACAATATTTCAATGTAACAATTAAATTACATTAAAAGATGACTACATTCAAAGCAAATGGTTACTGAGGACAGAGGTCACCGTAACTTTAATTTAATATCAGTCAATGTACGATAAATAATAAAAAACGATATAGCACAATATTTTTATTACAAATACACGATAAGCACAGCCTTGCAAAACAATCATCTTATAAAGTTTAATATCTGCATACTTAGTATACGATATAATTTAGCTGCCCAAAGCACGCGATACATGTCTGATGTATATACCGGTGTCAATAACAAACTTACAAATATTTTATATTCATACAAAAAGGATAAATACGAGGTTAATCTAACAGAAAACAATGTAAATTGGTTGGCCTGCATGCGGGTTGCTAGAAGTCCTGCATTAACAATTGCTTGCAGAGAGTGGATCTAAAAAGACGTGTGCGATTTTCTGCATGCTTTAATAACGACTTTAAAGGCGTAAATACCTCATTATTGACTTATGACTCGCTTGCCACCTACTAGGAGACTTCGCATGCTATATATCGACCAAAGAAAATTAACTTTTACTGAAAACCATTAATCTAGGTCTAGGGTGCCAAGAAGCAAATTCTTCACATTAATGCAAAGTCCATTCATCTAAAAAATTAATACCCCACAGATGCATCGTGAATAAAACGCTCGATAACATTGTTTCATTTGCTCAATTAGCATGTTTATTGTAAAAGTCTTTCATATAAGAAACTAGTGCTTGCACCTCTTGTATTGTGACGGCATTGTACGTGGAAGCTCGAATGCCACCAACATCCCTGGAAATAAGCAGATTTGGCAATAAACATTTTGAAAACGCTTGGACGTGGAGGTCCTGAGGACTGTACAAAGAGCTCTCAAAACGCCTAATCGACTCTTAAGGTGATCAGAGATTTGGTTCTTACCTCTATTGTTGATCAGAACGGCGATCCACTGAGGTAATGTAGGTAGCCTTCTAGGAACCTAATCCATTAACCTCGATCACCTAGGCTTAGCTGACTTAATATTTTACTTATAGGCTAAGGAGTTTTAGGTAGAATACAATATAATACGTATTATTATTTCTTTATTGTATTCGTTTATAATTTACATATATATATTGATATAAATTATGAAAAATATAATAAAAACTACTTATATTTAGTATACTATAATACATCTGTTTTGTCCATATACGTACGAACATAATGCTGTTGCAATTTATTTACCCACTAAGCACAAACAACAACGAAATTGATAACAAGGTGACATTGTTTGACAGTAGACATTAAAAGTCATTATTTTATCGATTGAGATAACAATATTTCCCAGTGCGTAAAAATATATAGAAACACCTTTAGGAGTCAATAAACTATCGATAAAAGTGCTAAAGAATGATGACGATGTATATTTCAATAATTTGATAGTTGTATATGACGTATAAATACTTGTTGTGTCGTGATGCATAAGTAGTCTTAAAACAATTGTAATTGTCCTAATCTGACCTCAAAAGATACAGTCTTACTTTTAAACCAAACTTTGTGCATTCTAAACTGATTAAATACCTATCTTTATTGTTACATATTAATATAAAGTCATGCATGATTGTGCCAGTTTTTTATTCTTATACCCTGTTTACGATAATTTGACATGCAGGGTTCACACCCAAAAATATTAACCCTTAAAAAGAAAGTCGCAAGCAGTTACGTTTTATATTCTTCATTTAAGTGTTACTTTCCTTTTTTTATTGTTGAAGCTGAGCAGACAGATTGATGACTCGACTGTGATGGCAAGTGGTTACCGGCGCCTATGGACATTAGCAATACCAGAGGCCCTAGCAATGTGCTGCCGGCCTTGAAGGAGAAACTGGAACGTGGCCACTGTTGCCGCGGAACACAACTCATAGTTGTTATGGCGGCATACTTTAGACCAGGGGTACTAGCTTCCCAGTCGGGCAAATACACTACCACCTGGCTGTGGGTTGTTTTGACGCCTCTTACGACAAGCCGTCCGGCCGCAGGAAATTGTTTTTTTTTTCAGTTCCTGCACGAAATATTTTCGTTCCTGCACGGAATTCTTACTAATATAAGCACAGTATATAAGAAAAAAAAAATTACCTATGTCCCTTCAACTGTATTAATCCCAATGCTTCTGCGCCCTTCAAGAACTCTTTCTCCAATGCTTCATTGCCTGGATTACCAATTCTAAATGGAATATTCATTTTGCTTCTAACATTCTTCGCCACCGGTGCGTAATAAAAACCATTCGAGGCGTCGATAAGGTCGTAAAGGAGAGAAGCTTTTTTATTAGCAAGATCGGCCATTGCATCAAGACCACCTTTCCTTTCAATCCATTGAAGCACTCGTCCCATTATATAGATCCTGAAAGATAATTTAATAGTTTCTAAATACATTCATTCCACGACGCGTGTAAAACAGAGATTTGATTTCTGGCAAAGTGAATTTCGTAACGAACTTGTCTATATCTACTCTAGTTTGCATATAAGGAATCAGCCTAAAAGCTGTCTCGTTATATATTAGCAATAACACAAGCATAGCTTACTTTGTTTACGAATATAATAGTCTGTGGGCTTATCTACCGATTTATTATTATACCTCAAGAAAAACTTTGTGATGAAATAGTCGAATATAATAAGAGTTTACTAGAGATTTCCGAAAGAATTTTATTTATGAACAACCGCAACATGAATTAAAGTTTTACGGTATAAAAAATATTTTTTGACATAAACTTACGCAAACATGGGTGGCGTGTTGAGAATAGACTCAGCCTTGCAAGTTTGTGTCCAGTCCAATAATGAAGGTGTGATAGGTAAAGCCGAGTTCAATAGATCTTCTCTCACAATAACTAGAGCTACGCCTGAAGTTCCAATGTTCTTTTGAGCACCACCGTATATTACCCCAAACTGAAATAAAAATTGTCTATATAGTAAAACAATCGAATTCATTTTTGTTACAAGAGGTTTAAAGGACTATTATTAAATTCTGAACGTAGCAAGGGATACAAATACAATAAATATGTTTTTTAAAGAGCAGACCTCGTAGAAAGTTATCACAACCATTTACGGATTTTTGTAATAACAAAGACACCGCCACATCGTCACCAGCATCGAACTTGGGTTATAACGTTCCATTTAGAATTGGTAATCCAGGCAATGAAGCATTGGAGAAAGAGTTCTTGAAGGGCGCAGAAGCATTGGGATTAATACAGTTGAAGGGACATAGGTAAATATTTTTTTTCTTATATACTGTGCTTATATTAGTAAGAATTCCGTGCAGGAACGAAAACATTTCGTGCAGGAACTGAAAAAAAAATCAATTTCCTGCGGCCGGACGGATTGTCGTAAGAGGCGTCAAAACAACCCACAGCCAGGTGGTAGCGTATTTGCCCGACTGGGAAGCTAGTACCCCTGGTCTAGAGTATGCCGCCATAACAACTATGAGTTGTGTTCCGCGGCATCAGTGGCCACGTTCCAGTTTCTCCTTCAAGGCCGGCAGCACATTGGTAGGGCCTCTGGTATTGCTAATGTCCATAGGCGCCGGTAACCACTTGCCATCACAGTCGAGTCATCAATCTGTCTGCTCAGCTTCAACAATAAAAAAAGGAAAGTAACACTTAAATGAAGAATATAAAACGTAACTGCTTGCGACTTTCTTTTTAAGGGTTAATATTTTTGGGTGTGAACCCTGCATGTCAAATTATCGTAAACAGGGTATAAGAATAAAAAACTGGCACAATCATGCATGACTTTATATTAATATGTAACAATAAAGATAGGTATTCAATCAGTTTAGAATGCACAAAGTTTGGTTTAAAAGTAAGACTGTATCTTTTGAGGTCAGATTAGGACAATTAAAATTGTTTTAAGACTATTTATGCATCACGACACAACAAGTATTTATACGTCATATACAACTATCAAATTATTGAAATAAACATCGTCATCATTCTTTAGAACTTTTATCGATAGTTTATTGACTCCTAAAGGTGTTTCTATATATTTTTTACGCACTGGGAAATATTGTTATCTCAATCGATAAAATAATGACTTTTAATGTCTACTGTCAAACGTCCTTTTTAAACGTATGTGGAAAGTTCAGTCATATTAGTTTTACGTTATTATGCGTATTAGCTCAAGGAAATGAATAAAATTACAAAAACTTGAGGTGAGGTGGTGATAATGGCGGTGTCACCAACTCAACAGTTTCTAAGATAACTTCCTGTTGTGCAGACAGTAGAATACACGGAGAAACGTAAGGTTTCTACAAGATCGATCCATTCTTTCATTTTTAATTTACTCTATCAAGCTTAGTGCTCAACCGAAATTAAGTGATACTTTATAAATACAATCCAATAAAAAATGCGATAGCTTTAGCCTTACCTTAGAAACGTCAACTTTCTTAGACATAAAATTTGAGGACATATCTGCGACAAGAGGCACCCCCTTTGTATCCGGGATAAAATCAAATTCGACGCCTTAAACAGAAATTAACAATACGAGTACTAAGTATTAAACAAAATATAATCTTCGTGATTTCAGAAACGTGAATGTGTAATTATTTATTTTGCTAGGTAGGTACTTATAGCAATGTTGATTATAAAAATTGCAACAAACAAAACAATTACATAATGCGTCTGACATCTGTTCTATTACTATAGTAATAAATACAATTGACCTACTTAATGTTGAAATACGTAAACAAGGTCACAATAGAGGACCTTTGAATACACTCAGTTTATCAGTTATCACACAACATATGGACACTTTCTTAGTGTATTTCTGTATACAATGCAAATAAACTGCATGTGAATCGACTTCGCTATTCGCTGCTGTGTATAGACACCTTATTCACTTAAAATAATATTTTCTTTAGCTCGGATACTATCATGTCTTTGTTTTCGTATCTTATTTTATATATACATTCGTTAATGCTAGAGATTAGGGAACGTCTTCCGGGCTCCCTAGGATCACCGCGGTTGCCTTGCATATGGCCAAAAGTTCCGCCTGGTAGACAGTGCAGTAGGACGAGAGCTTCAATCGATGGCTCCTGGTCTCTCCATCATTGTCCCTTAACTGCCGTCCGCGAATATGCGTACTACCCGTGTGCGGTGAGTATTCACCTCATCCTGGTCTACCAGTCATATGAACTGAATGACAATGCCTGTTGTATACGAATCAGTTAAGCAGCCGCCATAGCGTACTTTTTATCCGGATTTCCCTAGATTAATTGATATATCCCAAGAGATGGCGTATCCCACTTTGAGTGTTTCCAGACCTTATTCTAGAATATATTCTATATTCCATTGTATATAAAGAGAAACTAAGAAAATTACCATGTATTGTTTCATTAGTACATATGTGCACGTAAGACGCATTTGGATCTAAATTCCATGTCGACTGGTCAGGAATGTCTATGTACTTATCCGTGGGAGGGAGGACAATGTTTACTTTACCATATTTTTTAGCTTCCTTGGCAGCTTTAGCTGACCAGGCACCTGCGCAAAGAAGAAATAACTAAGTTAAATGTTCCCGTGATTTGATTATCCAAAAAAATCGATCTAGATGTCAAAACACTCATTCATACGAGTACATTCTACTATTCTTCCATCTGTATTCTTTCTTTCATTTACTATTCTTCTTCCATGTCCATACTAACACATTGTACATACATATATGTTCATGAAGTAACACTTGTGCTATGAGCTATACATTATGTATTCCAGTATACAAACGGTCACGTACACCACGTGACCGTGGGACCAAAGATATAAATTTCGAAAAATATTAAACTTTCCACTAAATAATATTCGTGGAACAATTGTAAAACCTTAAAAAAAATATAAAACTAAAAACTCAATTTTCTACAAATACTACATAGATGTTCAAATATTATTGACAATAAGTTCTGTTACAGATAAAGATCTCTTACCGGTGACTACATAATCAGCAGTTCCAGTTCTTGATATCAAGTTTAGGGGAACTGCGGCAAATTCTCCCACACCACCTCCAGCAAGAAATAATATTTTGTAATTGGAGGGTACATCCCTGTAACAAAAAAACATATATTTTATTTCTATAATCTAAGATCGTCTGCATACTTCAGTTAATATAGCTGCTTCGCTATTCAGGGTCAGGAATGTGTATTTCTATCAGAATAAAAGTGGCACTTTTTAGATAAGAGCCTAGCAAGTCTTCGGATGCAACAGCTAATTGATTACCCGTTGTATTTAAAGGATCTGTTTCTAGGCCCGTCGTATGATTTCCTGTTTTCTCTTCTCCACTTCGCATAGTCCGCCTTGTAACACTTTTATCATACATAATATCATCACCCCCTGTTATGATGGTAACTCATTTCTTGGATATTTTGCCTTCATTCAGTCATACTTTGAGAAGGAACTTCATTAACACAGAATAAGCGTAAAATTAAAAATAAAGCTATGATCAAAAATATAGATGCAGTCCAGTTTTTTAACAACTGAAACTATATTTGTTTAAAAGCTTTTCATAATTTTAAGTTAGATGGTGGAATTTCAGTAAATGTACCTACATCATAACTAGGTACCTATAAATTTAATAAATAGATTTTATAGTTTATTATTGTTCTTTTTTCCTGTTTACAAAAATGTTTTTGACAAACTGTTATGATAACGAGACCTAACATCGAATAAATATGCGCATAAAGAATACAATTTATCTATACCGATCTAGGGCGTAATAATTCGTGTCAATTGAGAAATAAATTGATATTTATAGTAGCGGGTAAAATTGTTTTTTTTTTTTGTTGCAATTAGTATATTAGAAACCTTGTATAACGTAGTTAGAGTTTAATTTATCGGTATAAATTGAAACGTTTTTGAATTATTTTATCTATAGGTATAGTTAATAATTTCGTCTTAAGTTTTAAAGTACTTACAATAATCTCCTCACAACATCTTGAATTTCTAGGTTCAATTTCATATAAGACGAAGAACGGTGGCTGATTTCTAGTAAACTTATTCCTGAATTATCGAAGTTAGTTAATTCTTCTCTTAAAATATCATACACCTTAAATAAATAATCACACAATTTAATTCACCATTACTGTTATATTATTAACATTTTGCCATTTATGTAACAATTGTTACATCAATGCATTTTGCCCTATAACATGCTCTTGAAATAAGTGCATAACGCAACCTTTGTTGACAAATTTATAAAAATGATTAAACTTAGTTCAAAGTAATATAAAACTTACTTCTTCGGGTAATTTACCGGGTCCAGCACCGAAATTGTATACTTTGGACATCTTAATGATAAGTATTATAAATTAGATATTCGATTATAATTTAATAAAACACAATTATCAAACACGTCCCACTTCTTTACGGTACGCGTCTGTACTGTCTGACTGAATATACTGTATGTATATAATATTGGTCATTTCAATGATTCGCTGCGGGTTATCGCCCTGCATTTATTGTGTCGACATTCAACACTGACGACCGTGGCAACCAGTTTTAACACATGAGATCTTTGCTTCGTGTGGTCCTTTAGTCCATAGTTCCACAATTATTTTTTTACGGTGGGAATGCATTTGCGCATCCTCTCGCGCCTCGGAGGAGGCCATGATGGGTATATTGGACCCTGCCCTATTTTTGTGTCATATTTCTCTCTTCATCGCACGATTGTTTGGAATAGATTTCTATCACCGATAAGGCGTAATTCTAAGCTGTTTTTTTGTGTATTGTTACCTTAATTTGATTGTACAATAAAGTATTTTATATTCCATTCTAAACCTTCCACGGTCGCCGCGTCATTATGAGGCGCCATGGAATAAATCGTAGCATAACCCATGACGTCTCAACGAAGGTCTCTAAAAAAGGGTGCCCCTGCGACCAGGGCCTCGGCCTGGATCCAATACGTCACGGGGAGAAGGTGAGTATAATGACGCTTCTGACGCACCGGTCACCGTCTGCAATAAAGCTTCGCCAGCTCGTCCTTCCTCTGCTGTCGTTCGGCTGCCTCCTTCTGGGTCTAGAATAGGAATAGGTTAGGGTTAGGGTTAGGGAGTTCCATATATGTTGGTGAAGTCGATTTATGATCTTCCGCATGGTAATTTGTTAAGCATTTCCGTGTACAATATACAGATTATATAATTTAAATTGCGTATAAAAAAACCATAACAAACAATTTAACTACTTTGTTTTCCTTCACCAAATTAAAAACATAAAAACAAGTCCTACGAAATTAACATAGTAAATAACATTACTTAGAATACATTTTAATACAAAGAAGATTAGTTAATAATTTCATTTTATGACGCCTTTATTAATGGATATTAGAATAATAATAATTATTATACAGAAATGTAAAAAATAAATCATATAAAAATAATAAACAATGCATGCAAACAAACATGATGGATGCAGAAGTCGCGAAAGGCCACGACACACATTCCATGATCAAATTGATCGTGTACTAGCAGAAAGTGATGTAAGGAGCCTTAAGAACAGACGAGCGTGCATGACAAGAGCTATGAATGTCAAAGAAGCAAGTGGAGTGTGTAAGAATAAGCCTGAATGGCGCTCTGTTGTTCGTGCCTACCCCGCAAGGGACCTGGCGTGAAGTTATGTATGTATGTATGTAATAAAAAATTAAAATCGTGCTAGCGTAATCGCTAGCGCACGCGTCCCAAACTCAAAGGGCGCGGCTTCGAATCCTATCTGGAACATATGGCTACTCTTTGGCAGTTTTTCGACCTAATGTGTATGTTACCACGTGCACAATTAATACGTGCTAACAATGGTGTAGGAAACATCGTAATGTGTCAAACCTGCCAAGCCGCCTTGGACAAGCGTGGAAGTACAGAGTATTCTGTGCGTTCCTCTATTGTGGGAGGCCCGAGCCCAGCAGAGGAACATTTTTATGGGCTGTTATAATTATAAATAAAACTACTGCTTATGTAGTCTGTGCCAAATTTTGTTATTTCCCAAATTTAGCCGCAGGTAATAATTAATATTATTATTTGGGGAAACCAAAAGGTTTGTCAGTGCAATTATGGACTAGGTTATCAAGACGAACAACTACCGGAAGTACATTCTGGAGGACGGCGCGATTGTCATATGTCCAATACAAGTCCAGGCCAGTTCTTGACAACGGTCAGTATCTGCTCTACTGGAACTGGTTAATTATCACAGATAGGACTATTATCGCTAATAAGCCTCATATTGGTATAGTTGATTAGTCTGCGAGATGTGATAATTGTAGATGTCGCAATTTCCCATGATGGCAAACCTCAAGAATGTCGATAAAGAAAAGCAAATGAAATATATTGACATTACTCACAAGGTTGCTGCTATGTGAAACTTGAACTCTACAATTATAACACCGTTAATGGTATCCGTGAAGAGACTAAAAGCCAAGAGCCTTGACCGCCATCTTCAAAGGCTCTCATTTGGCTTATGGCTGAAAGGACGGGTAGAGAAGGGTCTGCATTGTGAGAGAGAGCCCCTCTGCCAGGGAGACCATTTTTTTAACATTTTTTCAATATGTATTAGGTTGGGGGAAAAGTTTCTTCGCATTTTATATAAAAATTCAAAAGGTTTTTTTATAAAGTTTATTTACATTTGACTAAAGTATGTAGGTGCCATTTTGTTGGATAACATTGCTATAAAAATTTTGGGGCTTCTGATCAAAAAACTGCGACAAGTGGTTTTGGCAGTACTCTCGTGATGTTAACCTAACACTGCCTAAGGAATCCTGCAGAGACCGAAACAGGTGAAAATCTAAAGGTGCAAGGTCAGGACTATACGGCGGATGCATTAACACCTCCCAGCCAAACTCTCGTCATTTTTGCTGAGTGGCTAAAGATGTGTGAGGTCTAACGTTATCATGGTGAAAAACCACACCCCTTCTGTTGATTAATTCCGGCCGCTTTCTCTCAATTTTTTACTTTAATCTCATCAGTTGTTCGGAGTACAGTTCAGAATCGATGGTCCTGCCTGGCGGTAACAGCTCATAATGAATAATGGCCTTCCAATCCCACCATACACACAACATCACCTTGTTGCGAGTTAACCCGGGTTTCGCCAGTCTGTGAAGCCTTTCCTTTGAGTCTTTCCACACTAGCTGAGTCGATCGCGGGTGGATCACTGCTAAAAGCATACTATTGCTGCAGTGATGCCGCCCCCGACCGACGTGGTCTGTATCCTGGCAAAGACCCAGTCTGTGCGTAAATCGGTAGCATTTTCCCTCGCCTCAAAAAAAAAAGTCTGTGAAGCCTGACCGACCTTTGACCACGATCTTTTTCGCACGTTCTTGTCGTACGTGATCCACTTTTCATGACCAGTTATCAACTTCTTCAAAAATGGTTCGGTTTCATTACGTCGTAATAAAGAATCACAAATGAGTATACGGTTCATTAGGTTTCTTTCAGTGAGCTCATGAGGCACCCAAATATCGAGCTTTTTTGTGTACCCACCTTTTTTCAAATGCGCCCAAAACCATTTTGCGGTCAATTCCCAGTTCTCCAGCTACATCGTAACTACTAATATGCCGATCTTGCTCCACTTTTTCAAAAATGGCATCAATTCTGTCAACAGGGCGACCAGAGCGACGTGTATCTTTGATATCAAAATTTCCGGATTGAAAACTCTTAAACCAAATTTGCGCTACTCTCAAAAATACTGCATTAGGTTCGCGGCTTGTGTTGTTTTTTTACCTTTTTTGTAGTAAAATTTTAAAATGTATCGAATTTCTTCATTAGATTCACTCATTTCAACAATAAGAAAAACAAATGAAAATCACACATTTTCCTAATTTGAATTTGGAATTGTCTTCTTTAAAATTAAAACTTTTAATGATACCAAAACCAGCCAGATACAAATGGTATAGCCAAAGAGATCTTATTACAAGTTCATACATACTATATGCGAAAAGACTATTTCCCCAACCTATTATATGTTATTTTACAAAAGAAATATATATGTATTAGTTAGTATTTTTTATAAAGTAATCTATTTTTATATACTTTATAACATTGCAAATAAAAATTTATATTAAATATATATGTGAATAATAATAATCGGCAGACTAATACACAGATTGTGTATCCCCAAACTAAGCAAATTACGCTTGTGTTGGGGGTAATATACAACGGAGAACTCTGGGGTCGAACCCAGATACCCAGACCACAGTAAACAATGGAAGGCTCGTTTGAGAAATTTAAAATTCCAGGAAACGAACCCGGAGCTTCTGCATTCCAGTGAGGTCGGCTGGCTAAGGCTTAGCCCGCTCAACCACAGAGACCGTCAAAAATCACCTAACATTATGTAAAATAGCGTCTCTTGCGCAGTCATCTTTTGCTAACTAGGATAAGAGCGGCCATAATATCTAGTAGTACTTAGTTTAAACGTACAAATCTAGTGTAGCTTAGTGCGAGTACATTTGTTCTAGTTTATTTTGTTTTATAGGGATGACTTTAACTTGTAATGTTTAAGTACAAGTTGTTAAAAGTGGCTTTGTTCTCATTTATTGAGACAAAAGATTGACTAATGTCCTGTTCCACAATAGTCAATATACCTACCTCGCCAAAATGAAATAAAATGCGTTAAACATGTTAGGTCGTGAATAGGTAACAAACAAACAAACAGAAACTTTCCCATTTATATTACTGCTAAATGTAATCCACTTACGTTGTAATCTATAAATATCAATGTATTCATAAAGTTAAAATTAATGTCGCAGAACTGTTATTCTGGTTCTAAATAAACAATCAGTGCTAAATTTACCTAAATATGAAGCCAAGGTCATGTCTATTACTATATACTCTGGCATTTATCAATAATAATAAAATAAAGTGTCTGATGATTGAATGAATGATTTTAAGATAAATACCTACCCATTAAAAATGAAAACTGTTATTTATGTGATGCGTAATCTTAAGCGATCAATATATAGTTAAGTATTAACTATGGAGTTCATCATCAGATACAGGAATTTTGTTTTATATATTCAGTGGCTTTTGCACGCGGCTTCTCTAGTATTAATGTTGTCCCTCAGGAACCGTACATTTTCCGGGATAAAAAGTAGCCATGTGCTCTATTCCTGACTATAATATATTTATATCTGTGCCAAATTTCATCCAGATCTGATCAACTGTTCTGGCGTGATTGGGCAACCAAAATATAGGCATTTTTTATTTTTATTTTTGTATTTTTCATTTCCATATTGCGCAAGATTTTGAAGATACAAATAAGATGGCAGAATCACGCACAAGCAAAGTAGCGGGCACAGCTTGTTAACAATAAGTACCGATGACCTCTTTGTTTAGTGACCACTGGCCTAAGCATTCGCTTGCTGAACTGCCAGGACACGGAGGTTCCGAGTTCGATAGTTAGACAGTTACCTACCGTAAGTGTAATTTGCTAAAATAAATAATATATTTTTTTATATGGGTGCCACAGACCTCCATATATATGGAGGTCGGTGATGGGTGCCCACAGTTTGTGAAGCAAACTACTGTCAAGTTTTCAAGAATATTTAGTATAAGTTTTAGAATATTTTTCAAGCAAATAGTCGAGATTCTCGTGACAGTTCGAAGATCAAATTTCACTTATCACTATTTTTGATATAAACATATTGTTTGCCTTAAAATAATCAATATTCTACAACTAGAAAAAGTAGAAAAAACATCGTTCGTCAAATTCCCGCTAAAAACGTGTAATCCATTGAAATCTTACAATTTAAAGACCGAATATTGCATTTTTTAGAGGACGCAATTTTATTTTTGGGACATGTGTGGGGGTTCAATAGAAGCTTAACCTCAAGTTTGTGGGGTCGCCACCCTTGTCCCCCAGCCACCCTCTTGGAAAAAGTGGTGAAAACACTTTTCGTGATATCTCGGAAACTATGCGTCTTACTAAAAATTTGTAAAGACAATTTGTAGAAAATTGTTTTGCCTACAAATATGTTTATGTAACTTTTTGCCCTAAATTAAAAATTAAAGAAGTTATAAGCAAAAAAGTGAGATTTTTTTTACTCTTTTCTTTACAATAGAACTTACCAAATTTAACTTATCGAATGTTAAGCAGGTAGAAAAGGTCCCCCGTTTTTCCCGCCACCTGTGAGGTAGAGTCTGTAGGCGCGTTTTTTTTTACGTGGTATCCCCAGTATGCCTACTCCACGGACATCTTGCTTATAAGGTAATCCTCGATATCATAATATTTTTAATAACTTATTAGCTAGCTACTCTAATCGACTTTTCTTCGATGGTCCAGGCTGTGGCTCAGAATCTAAATCAACGTCAAATGTGAAAGTTTGAGGAATGACAGGAGTTAAAATTGGAGTCATAGTCGGAAGTTCATCTTCAAATTCATTTTCTTCCATTAACTTTGATATCTCCAAAGTCAAAGTCAAAGTAATTTATTTGTTTGAAACATGGACAATTTTGCAGATGTTATGCTAAGTCTTCAGTTACATGTTTCGCCTTGACAGGCATACAAACTTTTTGTAGTTTCGGTTACAAGCCGTTTGTTGTCCTTACGACTACACAGATTTTATGATTATTAATTTAATTTATTAATTATTGATTATGATGATCCTAGTTACAATTTAAACAAATATTAACTATACAATTATGTCTCTTTTAGTAAGTATAAGTATTATTTATAGAAGCAATTAATTTAAAAATAGTGTCATTAACAATTTTATATAATTTAGTCAATTAATTAAGTTATTGTTACTGGTATATTTAAAATTAAAATATTCATCGGTAGTATAAAATGCCATGCGTATCAGCCACTCTGCTACTTTTATTTTAAAATATTTTAAGGGGAGTGACTTAAAATTTTCGGGTAAATGGTTATAGATATTAACACACATGGAGTAAGAGCTTCTTTGGCATATTACAGTTCTACTATTGGGCAGCATAAGTCGATTAGGATTTCTTGAATTAAAGGTACTAATATCTTTAAATCTTACGAACTGTTTAGGATGATTTTTAACAAATATGCATGTTTCGTAAATATACAAGCAGGGTAACGTTAGAAGTTTATACTTTTTAAATAGAGGTTTGCAGCTTACAGTAGGTGCAATATCGGCTATTGCACGAACACATTGTTTTTGAGCAATAAATGCTTTGGATATGTGTACCGAATTTCCCCATAACAGTACATCCATCCAGTCCATAATGTTGCTGCATTTTTCGCCAGAACATACATATAAAAACGCGCCTAAGGACTCTACCTCATAGGTGGCGGGGTAAACGGGGACCTTTTCTACCTGCTTAACATTCGATAAGTTAAATTTGGTAAGTTCTATGGTAAAATTCTCACTTTTTTGCTTATAACTTCTTTAATTTTTAATTTGGGGCAAAAAGTTATATAAACATATTTGTAGACAAAACAATTTGCTACAAATTATAACTTTACAAAATTTTTGTAAGACGCATAGTTTCCGAGATATCGCGAAAAGTGTTTTCACCAACCACTTTTTCCAAGATGGCGGCCGGGAGACAAGGGTAGCGACCCCACAAACTTGAGGTTAAGCTTCTATTGACCCCCTCACACATGTCCCAAAAATAAAATTGCATCCTCTAAGAAATGCAAAGCTCATGTAAAATTTCAATGGACTAGTGTGGCGATGGCGCGATTTGTAATGGAGAGATAAGATGTGATATCTTAATTTCTTTTGTATGTCTTAAATGGATGGGAAATTAAAAAAGTTACTACTGAAAATGAAGTTACAAATACCTATCACAATAGCGCTAGCGAACAGAAAACTACGATATAAATATAAATTGTTGACACGCCATAAAATGAATAAAATACCAGTATAGAAAACCTGAACTTTATAAGTAGCGTAAAATAATTCGGTAAATATAATGATGTGAGAAAACGTGAACAGTGATTTAATTATTGTGATTTTTTTAATAATACAAAGCAAAGCGGAAATCTATCGATCCTTAATTACTTTTCTATCCACTGTGATTACTAGTTTCTATCGCAGCGCCACCATTATTAAGGTACCCACATATTACGTGACGTAGCCGTCTGATGCGTCCGTCGGACGCGTCCGAACGATGTGCACACCAGAACTGTAACACTTTCCAGATTGCTTTAGGACGTTTGAACGCTCAAGGTCACGTCCGCGACTTACCGAGTTATTATAATGTGCACACGTCAATGGAGTTTCCTTATCCAGATACGTTGTTAGCCATGCCCCTCAGTCGTGTCCGCCAGTTGCGACTTATAATATGCACACACCTTTATCCGCGTTCTGGCGCACTTTTTCAATACAGATACGGTAGACAGGTACTCCTTAGTAGGTTTCTAAAATTCACCCTAATGCTATTGTGGCGCTACCCTAATTTAATGCATTTCGATGGACAGTTCTTCATAATATACAGAGATGGTTCTCTTAATCTCTACCCTCCATAGCGAGACGGTCGTCTGATTACGGCTACGTTCCACAAGAGGCTCACAAAGACCACGTTCACGACCGCGATTTTTCCCATTCCACGTTCTTGCGGACATTACAATCATAAACTCTAGTGGAACGTATTATGGAGCGTTGATGTCATAAACGACGAAATACACAATTGTCACAGGTTGAATTGAAAATCGCGCCTTTTCAATGGGCGCGTACCTCTAGTATCTCACAACGCCCAAAATGCTGACTGCCTTCCACATGGCGATCACGGTCGCCTAGGTCGTAACCAAACTTTCGATCACACAGCGCTCACAATGACCCATGGCAAGAGCTGGGTCAAAGTGGGCGTTGACCAGAGAGCATTAATTCTCTCTATCGATTAAAATTGAAAAAGGCGCGATTTTTAAATTAACCAATGCCGTTTGTGTACTTCATCGTTGATGACATCAGCACTCCATAATCCGTTCCACTTGAGTTTATGATTGTAACGCCCGCAAGCAAGTGGAACTGGAAAAATCTCGGTAAAGAACGTCGTTGTTGTGAGTCTCTTGTGGAATGTAGCCTACGTATAATCCCTAATAACTAGTCTGTGATCTGTGACCATGCGGTTTAAACTTAAAACAAATGAGTGTGATAAAAATTAAAAAAAAATCGCTATTAACTTATAGATTTATGTATGTATTTATGAATGTTTTCAATTTCCTGTTAGTGCTTAGATCTTTCGGTCCTTTTAATTTAGTCAGGTTATTCGTAGAATGATCAAAACTTTTACATGACAGATAGCACTGCAAGCATCCTTAAGTTTTTGCTTCACATATATTTGTTTTCTAAGTTATTTATATATAAGTAAATATTTATAAAAACATAAATATTTATAATAAATAAATATTTTTTAATATATTGTAAAAAGCCTTGCAGAGATTTGGGCAAGAAAGTACCAAATATACCTAATATTAACTATTTGGGCAGAGATTCCCCTTTACCACTCAGTAAGCAATGAACACCGTCTACACGCCACACCGCCTTTTATACGAAAATACTACGAAAACTACCCTGCATAATAATATTATTATCTATGAAGATTATCTATGTGATATTAATATAATCTATGGTTCTCATAACTGCTGTGATGGACATCGCGTAACAATATATTTAATATATTTTTGAATACATTTAATTAAGACTCTTTATAACTAACCAAAGTAAATGGAGTCATTGAAAAAATAAGTGCCAAATTACGACAGTGTCAATATTTATTAATGTAGTTAGGGATGCTTAATAAGATCTTATTAAATTGAGTTAATCGATACCTTGACGATTAATGTATCGACAAACCCTACGTAAATAAAATTGTTAAATGGAGTAAGGCATTTTTTACAATGATATGTGCTCTAACTTATGTAGTATACACATTGGTTGCGTCTGCATGGGTAACAAATGTTCCCAATATAAACTATTTCAACGTTATTACATATTTATGTGCTATATTTTACGGACTAAGATGTATTAATAAAATAATCTATTTGTTATATTAAGACATAAATTGGATTTTTTTTAACAACAAATCACAATGCACAAATATTCTTACCAATTTAAACATTAAGAGCTGTGCAACTGTACTGTAGTTTTAATTATTACTCAGAAAATCTAAGAACTTAATCAAATATCAAAACATAATTTAAAACAATAAGTTATTGGCAAGTTTACTGTTTGGGTCCAACAAACAGAGGAGATAGTAGTTGAAGGGTCCAAACCAACTCCGACATAGAGAACCTCGTGGCCGAGCCTAGAATAATTGAAGAGAGAAAGGCTCAGTATCTCCGCTGGCTCGGTCACGTAGAACGGATGGAGGAGGATTGGAATGTGAAGAAAGCATACTTGGGGCGACCAGTCAGTATCACTAGAAAGATAAGAGTGGATCACCTAAACGAACTTCACAACTGAGAAGACTAGACTAGACTTAAGCATATATTTGTATATGATGACATTCTTTTTATTGATAAAAAACGTTAATAAATATTACATCTTTCATTCTTTCAAAATACATCAAAAATATTATGTTTACGCCAGTGATATTATGATCTAGAATGTTGTCGTAGCTACATCTCACAACACGACTCGCTTTAGCTCTATAGGCTCTTGATTGGGCTATAGTGAGAGTTGTCGGCTCAATTTCTATTACGTGTCGCTGCTGAGCTAAAGAAGTAGTACAGTTCCTTAGAGCGAATGATCTATATCCCTCTTTACTTTTTAATCAGCCGTTTTGCAGAAATTAGCCGTTTTGTTAGCGGACGTGGGACGTGGGTCCGCTACTTCGGAGACTTCTGCATCTCATCCTTGCGATGGTAAATCTTAATATGGTTTCATATTCCAAAATCGCCTTACTTTAGATTTTATTATGGGAGATTCCATCTACCTGTTGTTGTCATAAGACACCTATGCCTAGAATCATCCTTAAAATTTACAAATATCTGACAGGATTAATTATCGATTATTCGATACTGAAATGGGTTCTACATTATGCAGTATTTACATGGTCGATAATAAACTTATTGTACCTGCCATAGACTGCAGCTCGTTGCTTAGCATTATTTTGTTATTAATGACATTATCAAAAAAACTCAAATGAAAACCATTTTTATTTAATCGAATATAATATTATTTAATATTTCTAAATAAACATGCATATTCAAATCAAGTGCCGACTTTCGTCATATTTGCAACTTATTTAACTTCTGGGATAGTTTTCAGTTTGTTTTACTAAGTGAATTATTATTCACGATCTATATGTAGTTTTGGACTCTGGCGAAGCTTTTGGATATCGAAGTTACTGATTTATATTATGTGACCTGTGAATCTGTTTAATTCGACCGACCAAACACACTATTGGATTTTTATATCAACACAAAACTTGATGTGTAGTGATATGTATTAATGAAAATTGTATACAATTTATAAATAATATGAAATTTTATTTTAAATACTAATAATAAATATTATTTAATATTTCTAAATAAACATGCATATTCAAATCAAGTGCCGACTTTCGTCATATTTGCAACTTATTTAACTTCTGGGATAGTTTTCTGTTTGTTTTACTAAGTGAATTATTATTCACGATCTATATGTAGTTTTGGACTCTGGCGAATCTATTAAGGAAAACTGCTTTTGGATATCGAAGTTACTGATTTATATTATGTGACCTGTGAATCTGTTTAATTCGACAGACCAAACACACTATTGGATTTTTATATCAACACAAAACTTGATGTGCAGTGATATGTATTAATGAAAATTATATACAATTTATAAATAATATGAAATTTTATTTTAAATACAGTTGGAATTCATGGTGGAAGAAATCTCCATACCTAAGCATACAATATATAGAATATCGGTCTTATTCATAGACAGAGTAAGTTGAACGCTTCTTTAGGAACCATAAGCGTTCAAACTTACTCTCTCTATGAATAAGACAAAGTGTATACACAAATTCGCTATACGTACACATACACACATATACACATGAACACACACACACACACATGCATATATTAGGTACGTTCATATACGAGTTAGCGCCATTGATACTCGCTAGATGTGCTAGTAGTATGATTCTCCCGACTGAAGACTCTATCTACATATATTCAAGGCTGAGTCTATTCGTACGGGTACCGTACGAATAAATATAATTTATTCGTCCAGTGCCCGTACAAATAGTCACGTCGAATGGCTGAGTCTATTAATACGGGTACTGAAAATGTTCTTAAAAAGGCTCGGCCAAAAAAAAAACCTAACCTAACCTAATTAAAGATTGAAAATAAGTATTTTACGAAGTTCTTCCAATCCATACAAGAGCAGTACGCAAATACTCGCGTATACTTTGTAGTAACATATAAGCAGATCTTGTTCCGTAATGTACAGCGCCAGTACACATAGGGACTAATCGTGTATGTGTCGGAAAATTATTTTTGGGTGGTTATAAAAAAAATAACCACGAAGGCTAAGGCGAGTGCTCCGCTTCGCTTCGCACTCGCTTAGCCTTCTAACCTATATTAAAAATGTTCCGATTTGTTCATAATAAATAAATGTGCCGTGTATCTATACCCCACCCTCATTTTAGAATTTATTTATTTATTTTTATTTTCATGTTTTCAATAATTCTTTAAAACATGTCATTAAAAAAAAACCTAACCTAACCTAATTAAAAAACAAGCTATAATCCTCAATTATAAAATTCCCCCTCTTAATTCTGTCTTTTCCGGTGAATCTATAGCCATCCTTGAAGCTGCCCTTTATATAGAATCCCATCGCCTTAATAAGTGTATTATTTTTACTGATTCTTTGAGCTGCTTACAAGATATTTCTAAATCCCCTTTTCGTTCCAATCAAATTTCCCCACTTTCCTTGCATATTAAACAGACTCTTTACAACTGTTACTCTTTGGGTTTGGAAGTAATTCTAGCCTGGATTCCTGGTCACTCGGGCATCTGTGGTAATGAAAGTGCTGACAAGTGTGCCAAACAAGCTGTCTACGCTGGTTGTGGTAAATATGCCAAGTGTTTCCCACGTGATCTTCGAGCTCTCGCTAAACCCGAGATGCTGAAATCATGGAATGACTTAGGGCAAAATTCTTCTCAAACTGTTGGCAAACATTTTGCTAATCTCCAACTCCTTATCCCCTCGTCTCCCTGGTTTTTCCGCTTCCGCAACATCCCTAAAAAAATTTCATCTATCATAATTCGTTTACGACTTGGCCATGTTTGTTCCCCTGTTTTCTTAGCAAAACTCAGGATTCGTGATAGTTCTTTGTGTGAGTGTGGCCTGGGCGAAGGTTCTATAGAACATATCTTTTTCCACTGCCGTAAAATTGTTACTCCCCTTTATGACATTCTTCCTGTTAATTGCCCTCGTCCTTTTAATAGTAGTGCTCTCTTAACTTTATCGCATAAGTCATTTGTATATATTCTTTGTAAATTCTTGACTGTGAATAATATTATTTTATAATAGTTTGTATATTATATATGCATGTATATATTTATATATATATATATATATATATATATATATTCATATAATTATATGGATTGTATAGTATATATATATTGTTGTTGTAGTATATATATATTATACTTAGTTTGTTTTGAAGTTAGTTATTATTTAGTTTTGTCCTTTGCTCTTATGTTTTGTTTTAAGTATTTTTGTAGTTAATTTGTTTTTTATATTGTATTATGATTTACAGAATTTCCTTTTTAATTTACCGGTCAAATTGCTTTTTATTTAGCCAATTTTTTTTTCGCCTGGCTTTTCTTTTCTCACGACATTGGCAAAATCAATGCATTAACGGCATTGTAGTCAGCAGATTAAAAAAAAAAAAAAAAAACAAGCTAATCATCCAATTCTTTCTTAATTTTTTTTAAAATAATTTTTTAAATAAATAATAATTTATATTATAGTTATTACAGATTGTCAATAATTGAATGTCTGTACGAATAAATATAATTTATTCGTCCAGTACCCGTACAAATAGTCACACCATAATTAATATATTCAATATACTCTTTGTCTGTGACGATCTGAGCTTGTCACAGTGATGCCAACTTAGCCCTTTCGGGGCTAGATCTAGCCCTTTTTCTGTCTGTTTAGCCTCCATAATAATGATTTAGCCTCTAGCCCCAAATTTAGCCCTAAATTATCATATCTCAATAAACATAATCATAGACACGCCTAAGAACGAAACGAAATGAAATTTTAACATAAAAGCCTAGCAAAAACAAAACGCGCTTACTTTCATTCATTCATTCTATGTGGGGATCCCCCGTATCTACTATATCGTTCCTGTCCCCTGTTTTACATCTATTTTATTCAGTATTTGGATTCATTCTATTTGGAGTTTTGATTGTGTTATGTTATATTACGTTAATTTGTGTGAAAGTACATTTTTATGTTAGTGACAATGGACGTTCCAGCAAAAAAGAAAACTAAGTACGCACAACATTATAGAGCAGAATGGGAGAAAGAGCCATCATTTAAAAATTGGTTAAGACCAGTTATTGGAAACGATACAAAGGCAATGTGCATTTATTGCAAAATAGAATTCACAGCAAAATTATATGAATTAAAACGACATTCCGAGTCGAAAAAGCATATTGAAAAATTAAAGCCCTTTTCGTTGGGCCAGAGAACGATTTCTGTAGAAAAACTAGAAAGCAAAGGCGATGTAGTACATAATGCAGAAGCACTGCTTTCGCTCTTCATTGCAGAACATACAGCTGTTTCGCAAGTTGATCATCTTAGTCAAATGTGTGCAAAAGCTTTTCCAGACTCCAAGGTTGCGTGCGGTTTGCAACTTCATCGCACCAAATGTGGTGAAATAATAAGAAATGTGTTAGGACCCCATTTCAAAACTACGTTGAAAGAGGATATTGGTGATACCAGCTATAGTCTCGAAATCGACGAGTCAACAGATATTTCAGTTCAAAAATATTTGGGTATCGTTATCAGATACTTTAGTACTTCCATGAATAAAATAATGACAACTTTTCTGGCAATTTCGGAGTTAGAAACTGCTGATGCGAGAGGTATTGCCAGTGCAATAGTGAAAACAATTGAAGACATTGGTTTAAAACTTCAGAATATGGTAGGGCTGGGAACCGACAATGCTAGTGTCATGGTAGGCATAAATAATGGAGTTTACCAAATATTAAAAGAAGAATATGGTTTACACCATTTGATTTTGGTAAGATGCGTGTGTCATTCTCTGCAACTTGCAGTCAGCCATGCTTCTGAGGAAACGATACCGCGCAATATAGAGTTTCTGTTAAGAGAAACTTATAATTGGTTTTGTTTATCACCTTCGCGTCGACAAGAGTATGCAAACATATATGCAACAATAAATTGTGGTAAGCAGCCATTAAAAATACTGAAGAAGTGTGCTACTAGATGGCTTTCCATAGAACCTGCCGTGCAACGAATTTTGGAACAATGGGATGAGCTAAGGCTATTCTTTGAAATGGCTAAAAGTAAAAATAATTGCTTTACTGCCGAAATGTTATTTACTATGTATTCTGATCAGCATATTAAGGTATATTTGATTTATATAAAATCTATACTCACACAAGTACAATACGCGTTGAAAGCATTTGAAGGCCAAAATAGTGACCCAACCAAGCTGTTGAAATCTTTAGTAAGCTTGCTAGAAGTACTATGCAACAAACTTGTAACTCCTGGAAGACAACCGTATTTTGATATTTTCAAAGATAACATTGCCAGTTATTTAGATCCGATGCCGTACTTGGGTTATAATTTTGAAAAATCTGTTGAAATATACAACTCTGGCCAGAAACAGCTGATCAGGAAACGTTGCGTTGATTTCACTGTTAAACTGATCAAAGAATTGCAACAACGACTTCCAGATAACATAAAAACGCTTCAAAATATGAATATAATGAGCGTTGATCATGTTTTGAAATCAGAAAAGGGCCTAGAAATAATTACATTAGCAGAACACTTCGGCTTAAACGCTGATACAATCGATAAAGTAGCTGCTCAATGGAGAAACATACATAACCACAAATGGGAAAATACTAGCGATACTATAAAATTTTGGCGCGAAGTATCGCTTTATAGAGACGCGGGAAACGATAATCCATTCAAGGAACTAAGTTCATTAGCGTTCACAATGCTGGTAATGCCACACTCTAACGCCGACGTCGAGAGGGTATTCAGCACGATGAATGTAATTAAAAACAAATTACGAAACAAAATGAACTTTGATACCCTGAATAATATACTACAGATACGATTTGGCCTTAAAAGTTTTAATCAAAGTTGCTGCAAATATGAAATCCCGAAAGATGTCATCAAAAAAATTGAATCTAAAGAAAAATATAGATTTAAATTAAGTAAGGCTGCGGGCAATGAGCCTGAGCCGCAACCATCAACGTCGTCAGCACAAGAAACTCTTCACGACGAAGTCTATGAATTTGACTCAGACTCAGAAGACATGTAAACAGCTTTGAGTACGTTTTTATATATAAAATTGTTAATTTTTGTTATTAAATAATATGTTAATACAATATTTGTACACAGTAGGTAATAAATTATACTAAAAATCAACTATATCTATTAAGTTTTATTAATTATTTAGCAATTTAGCCCTTATTTTAAATTTTTTGGCAAATCTAGCCCTTTTTGAGGTTCGATTTAGCCCATAAACCTGATACTGAGCTGGCAACACTGGCTTATCAGTTGTCATTTGTCTTGTCGAATGACGCTTGGCTTCACTGAAAAAGAAAATTGCGGTTTTTGTCTTGGTAGTGGTAGATAGTTTAACTAAGTTGTAATTTTTCTTTGTTCTGATTAAGAAAGTGCAAAAATAGAAAATACAACTAACGCCAAATTGTGACAAGGATATGCCGCCTGTAAAGGATGAAAGTCTGACTGAAACTAATTGTTTGGAAATCATAAACATTACAGAGAAGAGTCCCGCAAAGAGTACCCTCGTTGATGTGAGGGCTTGTAACAAGCCTGCCGCGAAGGTAAGTACAGAATAGTTGTATGTAAAGATGCTGAATATTATACGAGCGATGCCAGACGAAAGTATTGATCAGGCTCTCGTGACCTATATGGCTTTACACCATATAGATCGAGCGATAAATAATATCTAGTAGCTGTTCTTAGTGTACCCGATAAATAATCCGTTTGCTGTTGGCACGTTTTCTTTGATAGTGATGCAACAATTTTTTATTGCACTTACATGTTATTTGAATATCTAGTTTTATAACTTAGAAGCTTGTTTAATGTGTATGGACTGTAATAATGCACATGTACAATTATTATATTTTTATACATAAACCTATAATATAATAAAAAATTACCACACCTAAAACTGTTAAATCACAGTTTTAATATGTAAACTAGTCACGAAAACTTAATAAAATATACATAAACATGTTAAAAAACAAAATAAATAACATTATCTTACTTTAATTCTCAGAATAATTGTAATAAAAAGCATACTATAAAAATTTAATTACATTTCATGAGTTCTGCAATCACTTTGGTGATACTGTCAAAGGATACAATTTATGTTATCTATCTCTTCTTTTTATTTTTATCCAGCTGTGCTATGTACTTTTAACTGAGTTGCCCAACTCCTTTCTTCCACCCCAAAAAATATTTAAAACTGTTATAACACTTTTTATTGATTTTAATTCACATGCTATCATACACATTAGTTTATAGTTTTAAGGGTATATAAATGTAAGGAGATATGTTGCACTATGAGTTTTTAATAATTGTATCTTTTCAATATTACAACACCAAATTTATACTTTTTTTATCATACATAGATTATATGCATATTGAGTTAGAGTAAGATTGTAGCATGCTTTTTGAACCATAAAGATAACTTTTATATAATATATATAATATAAGATAACTTAACTCAATATGAACCAGACTCTTAATTTTAACTTATACATATATAAATGTACCTTCAAGAAATAATTTTTCCAGTGGGACTTAGTTTTAATAAAAACTTTTGAATTTGATTAGAGATTAGTAGTATTGCTGCTTAGATCCTTTGAATAATAGTGTAATTATATATGCCAAAGGTTCACAGTAAAGTATGCCAACAATAAATCATGAAAGTCCTCAGAAATTCTATGCCATCTTTCAGATCTAGCCATTAAAGTGGATGCCACCAAAAAGCCCTAGTATTAGTTTTATTAATTAATTCTTGTGCTTTTTATCATTTTAACTTTAATTATATAAATAAATTTATAAAATACTGAAATAAATTAATTATTGTTATTAATGTAACCATTATTTAATAATAGGATGGTGAAGACAAACACCACCCTATAAAATATTCATTATAAAAATCTAACCCAGCTATTTTTATTATAAAAATCTGTGTAGTAGTAGTTCCTGGAATTTTTAGGTTAAGTAACAGGGCTTTTCATGTATCTTTTATAAACTTCTTGATGTGTATCCGGTGTAAGTTTGTTACTTTCAGGATAAAAAATGTTCAATTGTTTTCCATGTGATGGAAAGTATTCATAAAGCAAGTTTCATAATGGTTTCATTCCCAAGAATATAAAGAAAGAACCATAAACATCCTTTGGATGCTACAATCTAAGTGAAGCAGTAAATTTAAATTGCACAGCTTGTGAAATGTAAAAAGGAGAGTTTTTTCTCAGTTTAAGAATATTAAATACTAATTTACATGCACACAAAACTCCTTTTACTTTTATTGTATATAGCATTCTCTTTCCCACAATTTGTAATTTCATGTGTTATAATTATCAACATCATATTCAAAACTAATATAAAATATTCAAAACATACATATAATTTAAATGTAGAATCAATTAAGAAATACAAGTTGTAGTGATGTAGCTAATAAATTATTAATGAATATTAATTGCATAAGACATGTTAAAATCATTAAATGAAAGCTTAATTTATGATTTATCTACAGTAAGTTAAATTTATATCTTTCCACAGTCTAATTTACATATCTGTTACAACTTTCACTTCTAGAGTGTTATAAACTACTTCAGAAAACTTGTTACTATAAATTTTCTATTAAGTAATTAAAACATTGCCAAGCAGTAACTGTGAGAAATGAGAACGAAGTATTGAAATTAATGAATGAACATACCTCAAAGCAGTTGCATTTGACTATAAATATATAATCATTTATATTCCATGTTGCTCCATTGGTGTATGCTTCAAGCCAAGTTGTTTTCAAGGGAAACTGATTATACAGAATAAAAAATATCTTATATATAATCCCATTTTAATGTGATAACAATTTGTTTAGTATTAAATAATAATATCTGTTACATACTCCTTTGTATTTTAGTTTATTTATTTGATCCCAGAGAATGGTATTTTTCTTGACTTAGATTTATAAATATACTAGCGGCCCCAGCAAATGTTGCTCTGCTCTGAAAAAATAAAAATCTAGGACCCGATCCCAGTGCCACCTACCGGTTCTAATTGCGAATCTAAACCTTCCGGGAACCCACTCAAACACACAAAAACAAAATCACTAAAATCGGTCCAGGTGATTAGGAGGATTCTAGAACCCGATCTCAGCGTCACCTACCAGGTCCAATGGGATAAAAAGTATCCTATGTCCGTCTCATGGTTCTGAGCTACCTCCCCACCAATTTTCAGCCAAATCGGTACAGCCGTTCCTGAGTTATAAATAGTGTAACTAACATGACTTTCTTTTATATATAAGATAGATGAATAGACCATCACCACCATTATCGTCTCACTCATTGTTGTAAAATTCCTTTAAATTCATACATTTTTTAACAATATAAATAGCTATAACTTATCTCAAGTCTCTTTTTAAACTTTAAATTTGCATATAAAGAATCGCATCACTGTGTTACCCAAATATCTATATTCAAATTAATATGAGGTTTTTTAAGTCTGTGAAGAGAGAAAAGTAAATATATATACATACTAATTAAATTACTTTCACATTACTATTATTATATTGGTATGTATAATCCATGATAAACTTTGCAACTGCTTAGTTAGCAACAGATTGTTGTGCAACACACCGTTTTACATATTTAGTAACTGCATTATGCAGATAAATCACGATATATTTATATACTGACTAAGAAGTAGCTATTCTTATTTTAGACTCACAACGACCACACGTTCATGAGCGCGATTTAACCCGTTCCACTTACTTGCCAGTTTTCAAAAAGAAATCCGAACACTTAATCACCTACAAGAGCGGGAGGCATGCTACCCAGATCGACTACCTACTCACCAGGAGACACCACATCGGCAAAGTAGCCAACTGCAAGGTCATACCCGGAGAGAGTCTCACTGCACAACACCGTCTCCTTGTCATGGATCTCTGCGTGAAACCCAAAGACAAACCCGTTGAGCATTGTCGACGCCAAATTAGATGGTGGCTGCTTGATGAAGGCAAATTCCAGGAGTTCGCTTCAGCATATGTGTGTCGGAGCTGACAGCGAATTAGTCCAGAGCTACTGGGATAAGATCCAAGCAGCCATTACTAAAGCGGCAAATGCAGTGCTGGGTGTGTCTAAGGGTAGTCGCAAGTGTGACAAGGAGACTTGGTGGTGGAACGACACAGTCCAGAGGGAGGTTAGGGTGAAGAAACCCTCTTTAAAAAGTGGCAAGCGTCCAGATCTCCTGAAGATCGCGACGCATACAGGGCCGCAAAACGTGCTACTAAAAGAGCTGTAGCCAGAGCCAGACGAGACCACTTTCGATCGTTGTACGATAAGTTGGAATCGTCTGAGGGGCAGAAGCCCATTTATAAGTTGGCACGTTCCAGGATCAAAACGGCACAGGACATTTCCAAGTGCCGCTGTGTTAAAGATCCTGGCGGCAACCTGTTATGCGAGGACCTCGCGGTGAAGGAGAGATGGCGCTCTTACTTCCACGAACTGCTGAATAAGCAGCACAAAGAGGTAAAGCCACCGAACGTCCCTCCGAATCAAAGACTAGTGCCACTGATAACGCCTGATGAAGTCCATAGGGCTCTTCGCCGCATGAGGAATCGGAAAGCTGTCGGAGCCGATGGAGTCCCTATCGAAGCCTGGAAGGCGATGGGTCCTCTTGGTGTGGGCATTTTAACAAACCTTTTTAACCGCATACTCCTCACCGGAAACATCCCGAGCCAATGGAGACTGAGTGTTATCACTCCAGTCTTCAAAGGTAAGGGATCGGTGCAGAAGTGCGAAAACTACCGCGGAATAAAGGTAATGTCCCACACCATGAAGCTCTTTGAGCGCATAATCGACTCTCGGATTCTGCAGGAGTGCACTGTCTCGGGATGTCAATATGGGTTTCGTCCTGGGCATGGAACCATGGACCCTGTTTTTGCCCTAAGGATCATCATGGAGAAATACAGGACGAAGAATACGCCTCTGCATTTCCTGTTTTTGGATCTGCAGAAGGCCTTCGACTGTGTTCCTCGCGTGATGATCTGGTGGGCACTGAGGTCCAAAGGGGTGCCAGAAACCTATATTGACATTATCCGGGATATGTACCGGGATTCCGATTTCATAGTTCGGACCGCTGTTGGCGACACCACACCCTTCCCCATTACCGTAGGCGTGCACCAGGGATCGGTCCTTAGTCCGTTTCTGTTCAGCGTGATATTAGACGAAGTGTCGAACAGCATCAGAGATGCGCATGAGCAACCTCCATGGATGCTCATGTATGCTGACGATATCGCGCTGGCAGATTCGGACAGGAGGCGCCTGGTGGGACGTGTAAATGCGTGGAAGAGGTCGCTAGAGAACGGCGGTTTGAAACTAAATGTGGCGAAGACTGAGTACTTGGCCTGCAACACTACAGATCCCACATCCGTGCGCATAGGCGAAGATACGGTCGAGCGCACGGATCAGTTTAAGTACTTGGGATCTGTCCTTAGTGCGTCCGGGGATATCGACCTCGACGTCAAGGCCCGTATCACAGCAGCTTGGGCCAAGTGGCGTGAGGTGACAGGTGTCATCTGTGACCCCAAAATGCCGATCAAATTAAAAGGACAGGTCTATAAATCCATCATTAGACCTGTCCTTTTGTATGGCAGTGAAGCGTGGCCAGTACTTGAGCGACACAAGCAAGAACTACGTGTCACGGAGATGAATATGCTGCGATGGATGTGTGGAGTATCGCGGCAAGACCGGGTCAGGATCCCCCGCATCCGCGGCAGTCTTCATGTCCGTGACATAGCAGACAAACTGCAAGAGTGTCGCTTACGCTGGTACGGCCACGTTTTACGCAGACCGGCTAATTATGTGGGGAACAAATGTCTAGCCATGCCGCCTCCACCAGGTCCCGGTCGAAGGGGAAGGGGAAGGAAATGCTGGCTTGACGTCGTGAAGGATGACATGCGTGCCAATGGTCTCAAAACGGGGGATGCTGAAGACCGCGTGAAGGGGTGTAAAAAAGTAGGAGAGCGGACCCTGGGCGTCGGAGTGAACACCCCGAACGCAACTGGGATTTAACGCTCGGATGATGATGATGATGATGATGACTTGCTTGCCGGTGTTACAATCGCAAACCTAAGTGGAACGGCTATTCGACCCATCTACTGATATGGGTCGTTGTGAGAGTTGAGTGATGGAAAATGATGACGTCATTAGTGTCGTTTTCGCCGCGACCACAACGACCGCGGTCGCCTTGTGAAACGGCTAACTAAGCATTTTGGGCGTTGTGAGCTACTAATGGAACTCCCTGGTAGTTGGCATGAACATGTTACTTCCTTTTCTATTTAATTTGCTTCTCATCCTATGAATACTTTAGTTTCTTCTCTATGTACAAATAAAAAGAGCAAATAGCTGTATTTATTTTCAACTTTCATTTATGCCAGCATTTAGAATAAAGAATATATTTGTCATCATGATAAACATTTCAGAAGTCATGTGCACACTGTTCATTATCATTACAATGTTGTAATATTAATTAAAAACAAGCATATTAATTTGCAAATAATGACAACTTGTGTCCCAGTTTTTCTTATGGTATGTGCAATGTTGTAAGTAGAAGTGTTAAGTATTTTTTACGGTTTGCTGACTGTCATGTAACAGCCTCTGGTAGAGGGAAAGTGTTGCTTTATTGCTTAAGTTTTAATTCCTACTACGATTAGATATACGAACTGTATATTTATATATTGTTGTGATGTGTGTTATAGTAGCTATGTATGATTATCTAGAACTAAAGCCCTGATGGCTCAGTAGCTAAATTAATTCGAGTCTTCACATACGCCGCTTTGCATGGAAAAATAATACTGAAAATGATAATAGCTCAGCAAAAATTTCATTCTGAAAAGATTTACAGCTACGGCATGTCTCAATGTCGCCATTGATTCCCTCCTTTTTTGATGTTTTGTCTCAAAAACTTAAAATCAAAAGACTTAAAAGAAACGTACAAAAATTTCATAGACATGACCTGGGCCGCAATCTAACCATGTATAATTAACCAAGAAAGTCTTAACCACCCTTAGATCAAAATATCATTTTAATAGGATGTCAGTTTATTTTCACTAGTAAAATCTGTGCGATAGGGTCAAAAGATTCATATATATACTAACTAGAGTTTACTCCGCGGCTGCCGCGAACTATAATGCGTGTCTGTTGTTTAAACAGCAAGTGGTTATACTGGTTACATTGTATTAAATTTTTATGTTAGTGCTTTTTGCCCCCCGAAGATTTACTTCATTTTATATCGCAAACTATGCCATCTCCCGGGATGAAAAGTGTTTATGTCCATTGTCGGTATTAAAACTACATTTTAAACAAAATTACAGTAAAACTGATCCAGTAGTCCTAGTAGCTTTTCCGTGCAGGCTTAACAGCTCAAGTTATTGTTAACTTTTGTATATATGACGCATTTTATTATATATGATACTTTTATATATATAAGCTTGAGAAATGATTGTTCTCCCATACCAACATTCGTCCTCTATTTCAACTTGTTCTATTGTTATTTATCTATCCCCCCTCTATCTATCTGTATACTACATAAATGACCAAAATCACAAAAAATACCAAAATGATTAAGATGACCAAAATGACTAAAATTACCAAAATAAAATGGCAAATCACAAAAAACCTATCCTACGTTCTGGGAAGACCTTTAATAATTCTATCTCCTTATCCGGGATAAAAAGCATCCCTTGTCCCATCCACTATATTAAAATTACATGTATGCCAAATTTCAGCCAAATTGGTCAAGTAGTTTTTTCGTAAAAGCATAACGCACAAATATATTTTTATCCCCAATACTATCCCATTTTTCGGGATGTTTATCCTCCAGGCCAGTAAATTTTCTGTGAAAACGGAACAGACCGACAGACTGAGTTACTTTCGCATTTCTAATATTAATAGGGACACCAAATCTTGGCTTCAATGAAAATTTATTTAAATACGACTTACTAGCTGCTATTTGTATGTAAATTATTTTTTCTTTGAAGATAATTTTGGATCATCACACATACGAGTTTTTCAATCAATTACCCTATTTAGCGATGTCATAGTGAAGTAGAAAATGTTTTAAATTAACCCTCTCAGACAATTCATCACCAGAAAATGTGAAAAAAAATTATCTCTTAAGTATAAAACAAGAAATAGGGTTTAGAGCTGTAATGTAATAGTAATCGGCAAACAAACACATTGTATATACTCAAACTAAATTACCACTCAAGACCATTCTCGGGACTTTCCATACACTCAGATCATAGTAAATAACCGAAAGTTCTTTTAGGAAGTTTACCAAGCCAGGAGTCGAACCCGAAACATTGCGTTCCAGTGAACTAGGTCGGCAAGGGTTTAAGCCCGATCAACTACAGACGCCGTCTAAATATTGTTTTTATGATACTTTTATCATTAAAATACAAAAATAATGTTGATTGGGAAATGAGTAAAAATAAAGAAATTTTGATTCGGGAGAAAGACAATACAAAATGATACCAAACAGTAATAAAATAATAGAAACAGAATAAGTCCTATAAAACTGGACCCAAACCCAGCATATGCTGGCTTTTAGTTACGTCTTTAGACATACAGTTATAACTTACTTGTATATTCGTATATCAAGCATAATTATCTTGAGCAAAGATAGCGGCGTCTAATTTCGCATTCTGAGATTTAAACTTAAGGAGGGTTAATTGCATACACAGGCAAACTTATTATGTTTATCTTACGTTACACAGGTTCTCACTTCGCTCGGAAATAGACGATTTATTTGTTTGTCTACTAACATAAAAATTGATGATAGTCATGTCATGATCGAACCTCTCATTTGGAGAAAACAGATGGCACATTTCGCCACGCTTTTCCAACGCGGGTTAGAATTCACATTTAAATACGTCGTATCTGTAGCTTATTTAATTATAAAAACTGATTAAATTGTTCATGCTTTTAACCAGAACTTAGAAATTATGTTATTGAAAGGAGACTCATATACCTTAACTGCTTTATCATAAATTATTCTCAACAGATTTTAAAGTGTATCAATTATAATATTGCATCAAGATTGTTGCATCACATATCAAGTTATTCAATTGATACTGTATTAGCGCACGACATAGTATTAATAAATTTGAATTTCTCTCAACATCGGCGGTAGCAACGACGGCAACGACTCTGTAGTCTGCTACGAGTATCTTTTCACTTTTTTTTCGTCTCACGCCCGAGACATGCGTCTCTGCGGCTGCTTTAATCACACAGCATAAATATTATTTAAAAAAAAATCTATCACATGTGTGTACCGAGTGTACACTTGCAGTAGTTTTTCTTGTGTTTTTTTTAATGCTTCCTTTTTATTTTTCTTTGAACCTTTCAGTGTTAGGTTACAGTGCGTCATGTTATGGGCAGCTGATTATTTTGTTATATGTGTACATGGTATTATTTGAAATGCACAGAGCTGTACTGTTTTGAAGTGAGCCTATATGTAGTGCATGCCTTGATATCGCACCAGAATATACTGGAGACAACATGACTAATTCACAGGTACATGGTTTAATTTATTTGCACGCCTCATTTTGTTTGTTAGTGAGGAACTGCTAACTCTACCATATATAAATACTGAAGTAAAAGTTATGAACGCTATTTATGTTTGCTATTTATGTTTGTTATTTATTTTTATTTTTGTTTATTAATTGGAATAGTTTGAATTAATTTACCTAAAGTTGTAATAATATATAGAGTGGTTTAAACAAGTGTTTTTCGGAATCCGGATTTTAAGAAAACGAATAAAAGTTTACCTCTATTTCGTATCATTTGACCTGCTTTAGATAAATTAGCCTTATTAACAATTCCGGTCATAATTTATAAAATAAATAAAAATTATCAATTACTGAAATATAAATAGCGTAGTTAGCGGTTTTGATCTAAAGCTTATTCAGCTAGTTTCGTTCCGTTTTATTTTCCATGGTGTTTATTGCAAAGTATTGAGAAAAACTTACAATAAAATATACCTTAAATAATTTGCCCTACTTTAAACCGGAGCGTCTGTTTAAAGAGTGTTGATATCCATTACGCAATTATGGTAATTGGTCTTAATTCCCTCGGTACACTTCTTGTAAAGCATTATAAACATCCAAAGTCGTTGACTTTGTTTCGTTGGAGAATGTTTCAATTAAAATATTACAATGAATCAAGCGTGTGCTTCTCTTGTGAACTTATAGTAAATTTATAATTAGTATACTTGTTACATAAATGCCTGTATAAAAACTAAATATATTTAATATGAAAATAAATTAAAAGGAAAATATTGCGTGTAATATGTTATAATTGAGATACCATATAGACAAGGAGAAAAACAAAGAAAAAGAAATATTGAAATTAAAGAAAAAACGTAAAAAAGTTTTATGTCCAGTGAGGTTTGGATATGCCTATGTTAAGATTTAATAAAAACCAAAACACCAAGTGTTACATTTGTGAGAAACCCTAGATTTCCGTACTTAAAGCATTTCCGTATTTTTGAAGTATTACTAAGTGATTTCATTTAAGACTAGACTAGACATATTATATTTTTAAATCCCAAAATCAGTAAGTCGATTCATATTTGATACTTTTAAACGCTATATTGTATCTTTTTAATTTTAAAATTAATCCCAGATGCTTTGATCACTGGTAATATGTAATGTATCACGGACTTCTTAGGAATAAACAACTGACACTTAGTACAGTCAGACCGAAAACAAATTACTTGCACCTTATTATACCTACAGATTTAATATTTCAAGTGTAAATCGAACTCATAGTCACGTTAGTGCAGAGCAACCGCGTTAAAAATTACGTTTATCATCCTGTGAAAAAAATCACATAAACCTTATTTGTTCACTTATTGGGTTCCGTTACGATGATTTCCTGAAAAGAAAATATGTAATGTATCACATGTTTAAATTCCTTTTGTTTAATAACTACATGTCAATTAATATGTTATTAATTAGCATATGAATTATGTTACGTAAAATGTATTTTAAATGCTTTATTGACATTTAGCAGTGTTGTAATCTGTTCAAATATTCCTAACTGGTATGAAGGCAGTGAATCAACTGACTATTTAAATAAAAATGAAACTGTCGAACCGAATCGAAATCAATTACCATAATAAATAGAATATTATTATTCATGAGATGACATTAGTTTGTTTCGTATTTTAAACTAACTGACATAAAATATAAGTAATGAAACAAATTGAAAAGTAGTTACTATTTCACTGTAATATTCTACTATTTAACCCTTGCATGCGGTCGTGTTTTAGAACTGCATCCAGTTTCAAAACAAAACTAAAAGTCAGGCTGAATTGATAGGAATTATCGAACGCACTAAACCCCAACCAGAATAATTTATGAATATACTGACTCTATACTCAAGCTGAGTCAAATCTGAGTATGAGGACAAATCCTTGAAAGTCCCATTAAGGGGTATTGGACCACCATGTTTTAGGAGGACGGACGACTATATCTACTACTACTATTACCACGCTTGCCCAGAGCCGATTGGCGGGTAATATCGCTGTGCAAGTATCATAACGATGCACTATTTACTTGCCAGCACGTGGTGCTCATAACAGTATACACACTAGGTCAGAAACACTGCATAAACTGTGATGACTGGACGGCTACCACTCTTGGGCTAGAGTATGCCGTCATAACAATCTTGAGTTGTGTTCCGGCATCAGTGGCCACGTTCCAGTCTCCCTTGAGAGAACAGCAGCGCATTTTTTATCACGCACCTTTGAAGCTACAAATGTCTATAGGCTATGGTAACCGCTTTCCATCAAGTAGGGCGTCAGCCTGTCTGCTGAACTCTGCAATAAATAAGCTAGTCATGTTGTTCGATCAATACCACTCGTCAACGATTGGAGGTTTATCCACACTTACTCGCTAAACTACATTGTATCTTGTCCTTTATCTCATTGTCATACATGAGAGAGACATAAGACTATGACAGAAAGGCGTAGAAAATATTCAAAGTCTGGACGATGCAGGCAACGCATCGGCTCCCTTAGTATTGCCGAGTGATGGTGATCATTTACCATCAAATGCTCTTATGAACAAACATATGTTTGTTAGTTAGAACTTATTTTGTATGTGCATATTTATTCCAGGTATGGTTCCGAGGAGTAAGGAGTTCGAAATTCCGCCATGTGTACGGGGTGTCGTTCAAACGGGAGCGTTGTTACGACAACATAAAAATAACTCGCAACGCACACGATTCCAACTTTTGTGCGGTCAATCCCAAGTTCGTGGCCATTGTAACTGAAGTTGCTGGTGGTGGAGCGTTTCTTGTACTGCCTTTGGATCACGTAAGTATAATTGTACAGATTTTTTATATAAATATCAAACTATAAAATATATAACCATACCACAAATCATTCGTCAAGGAGATAATATGACGAGGTACTTACAATACACCAATATTTTAAAAAGGTTTTTAAATTGAGCCTATTCTTAGGCATAAACGCCTTTGTAATCTAATTATATGTTTTTTTCTAAAAGAAATCACGATTGTTTTATAGTAGTTCAATAAATATACAATACATTTGTTGTGTCATTATATATGTATTGAGATAAATATTCTAGAGAAACTTTTTTTAAATGCACTGACTTTTTATCTTCTACTTCGAAAATCCCGTGTAAATAAAGGGTGTCCCAAAAAAGGACGCAATATTTGAAATTGATGAAAAACACATTTTTTTTTCGTTATAATATATTTGTATATAAAATCTTGAAATATATAATATAGGGTTATTTGTGGAATAATACGTCAGGCAAATGACCTCCTAGGCTTTGCTGGCACATACGCACTCTTTTGTCAAAATTTTCTAGGACCATTTTGCATAGATGCGGCTGAATTTCTCCGATGCAGCGTCGAATTTCCCTCTTTTAAAGCATGAGTGGTTGTGGGCTTATTGGCATAGACTTTAGACTTTAAATAACCCCATAAAAAGAAGTCTAAAGGCGTTAAATCGCAAGATCTAGGGGGCCAATTCTGATCACCGAATCGAGAGATCACACGACTAGGAAATGTTTCATGCAGTAATTGCATCGTTTCTCTGGCTGTGTGGCAAGTGGCCCCGTCTTGTTGAAACCACATTGCTTCCACATCGATATCCGCTAATTCGGCTAGAAAAAACCTTGTTATAATGTCGCGATATCGAGCTCCATTAACAGTAACTGCTTGGCCGGCCTCATTTTGAAAAAAATATGGTCCAATAATGCCTCCAGCCCAAAATCCGCACCAAACAGTGACCCCTTGTGGATGCATTTGTTTTCGAACAATCACATGTGGATTCTCTGAGCGCCAAATGCGGCAATTCTGACGATTAACAGAGCCATCGAGGTGAAAATGTGCTTCGTCGCTAAAGATGATTTTGTTTGAAAAATCTGCATCCCTGTTTTATCGGTCGATAATCCATTCAACGAACTCTCTTCGCTGTCCATGATCATGAGGCTTCAGTTCTTGTGTTATTTGAACTTTGTAAGCATGGAGATGCAGATCTTTAGTGAGTATACGTTGGAGAGAGCTTCTTGAAATTTGCAATTCTTGTCCACGATGCCTAATGGATGTTCCTGGATGTTCACGGACATTCTGACGCACTGATTCGATATTGCCATTTGAACTACTTGTTTTTGGGCGACCAGTGGAATGAACATCATGAATTGATCCACTCTCCCTGAATTTTGCAATCACTCTGCTCACAGTTGATGAAGTCAAGTCAATATTCCGACCATATTTTGCACGGAATTTTCGAACCGTGCCCGCCAAACTTTCATTACTTTTGAAATATTGTTCAATAATAAAAACGCGTTGATCTTTCGTATAACCCGCCATTTTTACAAACCCTAAACATTCAGCTGTCAAATAGTTTATTTTTATGGTTGACAGCACTAAAATACAAAAATGGCGCCAAATTGAAATCTTGCGTCCTTTTTGGGACACCCGATAAATACTAGAATATGCCCGCGGCTTCGTTCACGCTTGACTTTAAATTCCCGCGGGGTTCCCGGGACACATAGTACCGCAGCATTAGAAAAGAATGCAAGCTATAGTTTTAGTGAAAACTATGTCGAAATAAGCTAAATTTTATGCACCCGAACAACTACAAACCGCCCCGGGAAAATTCCCACGAGATTCTCGGAATAAAAAATATCACAAATTTTATTACCTAAAATATACTATCGATCAGTGAAAAAATCACATTGGAATTCGTTTTTTTTTATCTGAGCAGTTTAAAACATTTCCAGAAAAATTCCCGATGAATTCCCAGGATAAAAAGTAGCGAAAATTTTAAATCTAAGAATTTGCTGTCGATCACTGAAAACTGCATCCAAATTAGCCCAGTAGTTTTTACGCGAATACCGGACAAATAGACAAGAAATCTAATAAAATTACATCGTTTTTATATTCTAATCCAGATGATTTTTTAAATATCTTCAATGTACAGACACGGTATGTTTAGAATTTTATAATAATATAGATAATACCTCAGTATGGTTTATGTTTATCCGGAATAGAAAATTATGGCAACTACCTAGCATCAATTAGGTGGCTGAGCAATAGAGAATTTTTATACAAAATAAAGTGTTTTTTTTTATTGCATGAGTTCAGCAGTCAGGCAGGCGGCCCACCTGATGGAAATCACTGCTATTAAACTCGAGTTTTTCAAAGGATATTAAATCAAAATCTTTACTTGTACCCTCCCACTAGGCACCCGTTGTTAGTAATAACAATATTTCCTCAACATTACACGCCTACATGCATTAGATAAACGCATTATACTATGAAGCCCCATCTATCACCATGAACAATCTTACTTCCGAATTCAATTTAACAATGGACAGTAATGGGCTCTAATTGTGCACTTATCGACCCTGTATGTATTAAAACAAATCAAATAATCGAATCCTAGTACGTAACCCTTGTTTATAGCCAGCAAGCTTCCACACAGGATACATTACATTAAATTTTTATATTAAGATTTGCTTAATTATCCTATTTTAGCGATAAAAAGTATTTAATGGCAATTTTGGATATTGCAACTACACTATATGCCAAATCTCTGCAAAACTACTGGAGAACCAGTAGTTTTTCGGTGAAAGCGAAACACAGAGACAGGGTTACTTTCGCATTAATAGTATTAATAGGGATTTTTGATATACAGTGAGCAAACTAAAAAATGTTCCGCAATTACTAGAGCAACCATCTAGCTCTGTATGTGAAATGAAACATAGAATCAACAAATCAAAATTATATTTTTCTTAATTAAATTGTATGCCGTCATATTTAATAAATAATTGTTTAGTTAGAATGTAACATATCGACATTACTTTTATTGAAGTCATATACTACAAAACCCAATAATATTTCTAACAATGTAATGTTAGCATAATTTGCAATATTGCGAGAGGTAATAAGTGCGTCCCTATATGATTTGTTTTAAAAATTATTTGTCTTTGTTAGACGATATCTAGTGTCATGCAATTACAGTTTCTAGAAATTATTCATTTTTAACCGACTTCGAAAAAAGGAGGAGATTCTCAATTCGTCGGGATCTTTTTTTGTGCTATTTTTATGTATGTTCGCCGATTTTTCCGTAATTTATGATCCGATTTAAGTGATTCTTTTTTGTTCGACGCGGAATAGCTTCCAATTGGTCCCCTAAAAATTTTACATACTTTGGCCCAGTAGTTTTCATTTTATTAACATTTTTTATGGAAAAAATGTCCTTTTCGTTCCATATGTACACCGATTACTCTGAGATTTATGATTCGATTTACGTGATTCTCTTTTTGTTCGACGCGCAATAGCTGCCATGTGGTCCCCTAAAAAATTTTCAAATAAAATAATTCAAAATGTTTTGCAATTGATAAGCTTTGCATCTTAATTGATATTAGTTTGATAACTTTTGCAAGCATAATCGAAAGATTTACAATAGTGTCCGTAAACTACGATGTTTCCTAAATCAATATTTGTATGATGTCAGTGTTTGTTTTTCATATTGACACAACCTCAAATGGCACGAGCAATTCATAATTCATACGCCCTCTATATTTGGTTGACCTTGCCCTTGAAAGCTTTGATACTTCGACACAAAAAGGCGGCACTCCAGCGACCCAAGCGAGGCAAAACTACGGAAGACAAGTTATAAATATATTAACCTTCAACCTTTCAGTCCGAAGAAAGTTGAATGCATTTATTACAGTCTATATTAATTTTAAAATCAACTTTAACGGGTTCTTTAATATATTAAATTATGTTATATTACCGAACCTAAGAGCTAAGGTGTCTAGTAGCTAAACTTCTCATTTATGCCATTAGTTTTATACGTAAGCTGAATGCAGTTTTGAATATATATATTTAATTAATATGAGAAACACTCATCTCTTCCTCGACTTCTACATCGTTTTCAATAATCAGTTCATCGTTATGTTGTACTGACGCATTAGTGTGAATGAAAAATTGATCTGATTATTAGGACATAAAATTAAGCTCTTTTGGTTTGTACTTGCTCTATACTGCAAAGCAGTGATGATCCCATCGATGAAGTAAGACAGGTATGGACATGACGTAACTTTGTTAAAATTTACTTATTTTGACTATTGTATATAAATTTATTTTAAAATTAATATAATTGTAAATTTTAGGTCCTATCTCGTTTTTGCACCATCTATATGGACAAATTCGCTTCGAATAAATAGCCTTTAAGTTAGGTTGCCTGGAAAAAATATTTTAAGCGATAAGACCGCCTATTGTTTTATTAAGAAAGTATCGTAACTATGCATTGTGTAATTATTTATTTTGACGAGCCACAAAATTTAATATATCTGCGTCGAGTTTGATATTGTAGATAAAATATCACTATGAATTATTTTGCATAGCAGCGTAAAAAATAAAAATAAAACATTTCAACTCTGCATCAGCTGATAGGTTACAAGTAGGTGTGTCAGGCGTGTGTAACTCTTTACTGAACCGACTCACTGATCCAAAACATTTAGGTGTTCCAAAAGATTGGAACATCAATAATGTTTCAAATGCATCATTTCGATCTGGAACATCGCGATCTCGCTGACTCTGTTCAGCGCGATCATGTCGCTTAGGTGTTAGAGAGACCAACCAGAGCATAATAAATCACAGAGCAACAAGCGTAGCGAGAGAGCAGAAAAACAATAAAATATAAGCAAATGAGAATGAGATAACAAATGAGAAAATACGCCAGCTAGCTTAAGCGTCTGGCCCCCAGTCCTAAGCCTGGATAAGTATGAAGGGAAATCGGTTTTATTGATGATCTCACAATTTGTATTTTTTTCAAATATAACTATGAATATCTCCGTCTGCCTCAATATGCCTGCGACACGACATATATATCTGTATTTTAATCTTTGGCAAGTTTGACACGATGTTTCAAATGAAACCGCAGCCCGTTTCTCAGCCTCAGTCCGCGACGTACCATAACAAGACAACCATGATTTTATATCTTTGACTCAATCTTCTAAATGTTCCAAATGAAACATATTAGTGATCCGGAACATTTTACTGTTCCAGATACAAATGTTCCAATCGCAAAAATGTGACATTTCTCCCACGCCTAGTTACAAGCGTCTAAGAAAATTATCCTTTTTGCGATGAACTTCGCAAACAACAGTATTTTTCCATCGCTTAGCTCTTTTGGTGGAGTGTTCGATTAGTAATCAGTTAGTATCCCATTCCAATATGTATTGTCTGCACTTTGTTAATGCATGAAGTGCATAAGTAATAAATAATTGTTTATGCTAAACAACGATAATAAATAATACACACTATTCATTGTGCTTAACGTGTAAAAGGAAATCAAAATACATATTGTTGTCCTATAGATTTCTTTGATCAAGTACCATTATTTAGTACACAATCACAATTATCGCATATGAATGTCAATAAGTTTTCAAATTAATACATCGTCGTAAGTTGTAAACTAAAAATAAGTAAAACTGTGTAGCATGATTACAGCCCAGTAAGCTGTAAGTCTATAAAATAAAGTTAACTGTGTGTGTCAATTCACACATAATGAAGACTTTCTAAGAAGTGATGTATTCCCACTACCACTGCCATTTTCTTACAAGTGTTAAAAAAAGACGAAATACGAGGCTTGGTGTTAATATGATAATATGGTTAATAACATCTACCTATACTATAATAAATCCGTAAATGCAATGTACAATCTCGAACGTTTGTACATTGCACATAAAAATTTGAAAAAATCATGGGGATAATTCGGACTAGGAGATTCAGAAAGTGCAACTTTTTGATTTTTTGTCTGTCTGACTGTCTGAGCATCACGTGAAAACTACTGAACGGATTTAAATAAAACTCGACATAATCCTGGCGTATAACCCGAGTTAATACTAAGGATACTATTTATCTCAATATATGAAGTTTCCTTCCAATAGACGGACTAGCAAAATTGATGCAGATGCAATCGCGTTTTTTTTTAATTCAATAATAAAGCCTAGGTTATCATAAACAAAATGCCATTCATTGTATTACTTCAAATCAGGTTGGCTTCGACTCGTCTCTATGTTTTTTTTAAATATTTATGGCTTGGCAACTAGGCCTTTAAGCCAGCGTCTCTATGTTTGCTGGGCAGTTGTATAGACTAAAATACATGAACTTAGTTTCTTTGTTATATCGAGGGCTTCATAGGCGTACACGCAAAAATGCAATTTTTTTTGTTGTTTACTAAAAACTTACATGCATGTATGCATGCATGTTACAATTTAGAAAGTCTTACCAGTATACAAGTTGTACCTAAAAAGGGTATTCCATATTTCAGCCTTATGCAATCAACTAACTTTGTTTTATTCACAATTTTGTCCCTTGTGTATAACTGCACTTTTGTCTGTACGCCCATTTGTTATGAAGCCCTCGATATGTAAAAAACCGAATTAAATTTTTATTTGAAGTAAAGTAAAGCTAACGTCCAGGTTTGTCATGCGGCGCAGCCGCGGGGCCAAGCTCTAAAAATGTACGACTATATGAAATAAAAACTTGATTTAGCAGTCTTTATTATTGCGTGCGCCAAAATATCGAAAAAAGCCGAGTATAGGGTATCCATATAAAAACCTCTGATTACTATAACTCTAAACGTTCTAGGCGATACATTATATTTCGTCCAATTTTCAGACCGGCCGCTTGGACTTCAACGCGAGTCGTGTAACAGGTCACAAAGGCCCCGTACTCGACATCAAATGGAATCCGTTCAACGATAACATCATCGCTTCGTGTTCCGACGACTGCACGGTAATTTTGTTTCTATCAAATTTTTATACGGCTTTTTTCAGCATTTATTCTCCGTAATCGTGTCGGACGTAATTCGCTTGGACATGTTCCGTTCGAATAATTACGGTGATTGTTTTTTTTGTCTACTGTATGAAAGTGCCAAGTCATGTGTTTTATAATAAAAATAGCTGTAGCCGGTGTGAGAACTGGTTTCACTGTCATTTTCTTCATCGTAATTCTTGTTGAATCAGATTTAATTCCATCAGCTCACTTACTATGTCTTGATTTGTCTTTGTAGCTTAGTGGTTAAAATGTTTTCCATGTCATATTTGTTCAATATTATTATCATATTACTCACTCCTTTAGCATAGTAGTTGAACTATAGCACAACATAACTGATATAAAATACACACAACGTAGATATATTAGAACAGATGCATCACATTTGATATATTAATATTGTGTCGAATATCGATTTTATTATCTTATCGTGTAAAAGCTTATTGTTTACTATATGGCATTTATCATATTTTATACACAATCAACTGTGTGTTTAGCTAATGAAAAATATTTACGGGAAGTATATGTTCATTTCATCAACAATATTCCTAAATTGTACCTTTTGTATTCCTATCAACGTCAAGTTTAACCAACGAACCTTGTTTCACAGCTTTATACTCAAGATATTGTTGATAATGTTTAAATCGCTTGCATTCACCAAATAAATGGTCAATCGATTTAATCTTAGAGTGGTATTATATGGAATGCCGAAATCTAATAATGAAATTCCAACTTTAAGATTGACATCAGTACTCGAGGCACCTGTTTGCTTGTTCAAATTTTCAGTGTTATCCTAAATTACCAAATTTAGTTGTACAATCTTATCTCAGTCTTATAGGCATCTAACTGATCCGTGCCTACTTTGCTGGGCATCATTAAAAAATACATAAAACTTTTAACGTTTTGTAACCCTTAATTAATTCACAAACGCGGGAAGCACCCGCATTTCCTCGTACGAAGATATACGCAATTCTTGCGTGGAACGGTATTGCTGTTATTTATTTGACAGGCGTTCCGCTCCCCACTCCACAGGTGTCATTAAAAAATTGAAAAAAATATTAATCACAATCACATATAAGCTATGTCATCCGGGAATAATTTAGCTTTCCCCTGGTGAAAGGATTTTCAAAATCGGTTCAATAGTACCGGAGATTACCCCGAACATCCAAACTCACAAACTATACCTCTTTATAATATTAATGTAGATAGATGTATTACGAATAGTGTCTCAATCTTCTAAATATGATATAGAAAGTATCTCTTCAATCTAAAGAAGTACAGTATTAGCAATAGCTAAAACGATCTATCATGTTCCAAAAATTAAGGTTGAGACCATTATGTACATATGAATAATGTTGAAGCTTAATTATATATGTAACACGGAGGTTTCGTTATTCAGCGCCAACCTCTACCAAAGTTTATGAATATATATAGAATGTCATGTCCATTAAAAGAGACTTCGCTTATATCTGCGATAATATAAGACGTTTTCTAATTATCTAACAAATCCAAATTTATCTATAACATCTTTAATGATTAACTGTGGTAGCTTAATACATTCTATCTACTATATATATTAATTCCTCAGCAATGAGGTTATTTTTAACAACTTATTATGTTATCATCTAATTATTTTAATGAGCTAGTCTCATTAACCTATTGCTTGTTTGTGTTATTTGCAGTATTATCGCACTATTCACACCCTTCATTTGAACTTTATAATTAAGATCAAGATTATCTCATATGCACCTTACAATGTTCTCTCAACAACACTTGGCTTTATTGATATTTATTTTAAAAAGTAAACAAGAAACAGAGAAATTATTGTTTTTTTATTATTATCATCATTCCACCTCTTTATCTTTTATTCCTTCAATGATTAAGTCCTAAGATGTGTTTTTCTTTAATAACAATAAATTAATAATGGGAGCTACTGTTTAGTTTTAATTCTTGATATGTGAATCTCCTTCAAAGGCCTTTTCTGAAACCTTACGTATGTACATTTAGAGTTCTTGTTTCTGATGTTTATGTGAAGTATTTAGTACATTTCTTTCATGATTTCTTTAGTTAATGACCGTTTTGGTAACATATACCATTTTTCCAAGTTTTATGATTCTACCATAATCAATCAATCTTTTTACTGGGGTTGACGCAGTGCAATACAATTGATCGTTTTCTAGTAAACACACACATGAATTCTATGTTATAGCTTATAGGTTATTTTAATTTGGAATCTACAATGTAACTTGACTAGCTAGTCGTTTATAATAAGCTGATATAACAAAAACATTTATTTCAGGTAAAACTATGGCACATACCGGACGGTGGTCTCTCGATGCATCTGACAGATTGGTTGGTAGAGCTCCATGGACACAAACGTAGAGTCGCTTACGTCGAATGGCATCCAACGGCTGAAAACATTCTGCTCAGTGCTGGATTCGATTATTTGGTAAGTTTAATAATCAGACCAAATATAATCTATGTAAATTACATAACAGTTACAGGTAAATTAGCTACGAGACGTTTTTGCGTTTGTAGTAGTGTACGGTCAGCACATAAATAAATAAACTAATACTTTTATATATTTTATAGGCATGTACTTAATATGGAACTTATAATATTAAACGATATTGAAATAATAAATATTAATATTAAACATAATTTTTAATGCTAAATTGTTGGAACCTGTTCTGAAGAATTTAAAAATTATACAAAACTTCTTTAGTTTGGGGAGTCAAAAGCTTACCTCGACCACTTTTCAATATCGGAATCATTTTTAAATGAACAAAATTAATATCAGATTACAACAATTAGCAAAAAATAATAACACTGAACAATAAATAACAAGAATGAACCACAAATAAAATTACTTTACTACATTAATTATCAAACTAAAACTAAATAATCAGACCTCACAAAAAACTATTAAAGTAAATAATAATTATTTATTCGACTTTAACCATTGAGTTTTGATTGTAATTGTTCTTTTTTCTTCAAAATTTAACTAACCTGTTTTTGCTGATTGTACAAGAAATTTTCAATTTTAAGTTTACGATTCCTGTAAATATACGAATAATAGATTTTTGCCGGAAGACAGACATCATATTTTTTTTTTTTAATTATATGTTTTTTTCATCATAAACAGTTAAAGGGCCAACATGACGTTCTTACTTTCTTGAACGGTATGTTCGCTATCATGAGCATTTAATATTTCCAAGATTTTGCAGTGGTGTTAACTGTAATTTATTTTATGTTTGTCATGTTTACTGGTTCATAAAATACAGCATTTTAGTTGTAAATGCATGTCCATTTTTAGCAAACAAAAAGAGAGTAGATGAAGCGAAAGTTGTTTGTCAGGTTCGTCGCAAGTGCAGATTCATCGTCTCTGCCTAGCCCCATGGCAAACGGGCGTGATAATATGTATGGCAAAAGATAAAATATTTAGAATAAGACACTTGTTTATTTACTCTCAGGTTCCAGGATTATTTTATACATACATACATAACTTCACGCCAGGTCCCTTGCGGGGTAGGCACGTACAACAGAGCGCCATACAGGATTATTTTGTTTTATTTATTTATATATTTATTTAAGAAAGAAAGAAAGAAAAATATTTATTATTATCGCGAATGAATGCACATAAAACTAAAAAATAAACTAAATTAACAGCATATACGTACTCATAAAACAAAGCCATTAAAATTTTATAAAATATACAACTTTAAAATATAAATGTACATACATAGCACTCAAGACAATAAGGCTGGTAATATAACTGACACAGCGCTAATATATTAATTCATTAACAAAAAACATTTGTGTCTGAAATATACATACTTGAGTATACAATTTACTACAATTTTTATTACAATTATTTACTACTTTTTTCACAATCCTTCAGTAGTTTAGTGTTACTTATTTACTATACTGGGGGCCACGTTATAGCACAAATATTAAGAAGAAATAGCATATATTTTAAGGCATCAATTGCTTTATTACAATGATAATATTTTTTTGTTGTTTACAAGGGGGAAAAATAAAAATCAGCCAAGTGTATGTCAGTCCACATACTTTAAAGGGTTCTGGAGAGGTGATGAACGTCCACTGTTTTTTTTTATAATTTAGTTAAAGAACCCTGAATAAGATAATATACAAAGTTACCTAGAATAATATTTTATGTTTGAACAGATAGTTAATTAAGAGTTGAGAGTGTAATGGTTAGAAAGCTGTCAGCTGTCAAGGTCTTGTGGATATATAGTTAATAATATATTAGTATATATTATTACACACTGATCAATTAAAATTTAATTTCAAAAATAATAAACAACTCCAGAATAACTGTCCACTGTAACTGGTTATGTATCAAAAATCCTCTGTAGCCTTTAGCATACATCTCTTGTTAACTAAGAGCGAAAGAAAAATTTCCCATAGTTTATATTAAGACTAATTACTACTGTTAATATTGTAAGTACACAAATAACACTCGTCGAAAACTATTGGTTTTTATTCATGTTTAGTGTGTTTTAACACGCGATATATAAATTTAATTGCGTGGTATGTTTTTATGAATTATGTATTAAATTGCTATTACTGTCATTAACATTTTAAAATGGAATGAAATTGAAAAAGAATCTGAAGCTTGACTTGCCTAAATATTTTCGTAGTGGTGTCGGTCAAAAAACAATTTATGCACTTTAAATTAGGAGAAGAAATTAATATGCGGTCAACATTTTGGGGTAAATCATTTTTGTCTCTGCGATATAAAAATGTTCATAAAATGAAAACTACGTGGCCAAACTATGTAAAATTTTAAGGGGACCAAATGGCAGCTATTCCGCGTGGAACAAAAAAAGAATCATGTAAATCGGATCATAAATCTCAGAGTAATCGGTGTACATATGGAACGGAATGGAAATTATTCATAAAAAATGTTCATAACATGAAAACTACTGGGCCAAAGTATGTCAAATTTTTAGGGGACCAATGGAAGCTATTTCACGTCGAATAAAAAATCATGAATCACGAAAATCGGATCATAAATCTCGGAGTAATCGGTGATCATACATAAAAAAAATATTTAAAAAAAGATTCCGACGAACTGAGAACTTCCTTCTTTTTTTTTAGTCGGTTAAAAAATGGAGCCAAGCACTAAAATGTATCTAATAGTGACGATTGTCTCTACGTCATCTCACTTGTGCGATAGTAAATTAATGAAATTGGCATTGGAGCCATCGCCGAACAAAATAGAATAGAAAAACGAAATTGGGTAAATTTCTAAAACTCAACCTGGAAACCTTAGGGGAGTGTGTTTTATTCGTGTCATCTTGTTTCCTGCGACCAGTGGCAACACTTTAAACAGATATATATGTTGTGAAAAGATTTGACTGTACAGATTGAGCCTTACATTTAGAGATCTCTCCTTTAAGAAATACATTTGTTATGTCTCGCTTGGAGTTCCTAAATGTGGTATCGTTTCAGCCGTTTCACAGTCTGGTTGATATCAATAATGGCTACAACTACATATAACTCGATATGAGCTCGACGCTATTCTAAAAAAGCATGCGAAACCAACCCGGACCATTCTTCGCGATCGTTACGACTGTTACTAGATTCGCGTGTTTATACGTAATTGGTCATAATGTTATTGGGGCGATTCCGTTTGTATACCCGTTTGGTACTTGATCAAAAACGAAATTAATATTTTCGTTCCAATATATTACAGTTAACTTTTTTAGAATGATTTTTTGTTGATGAATTGTTTACGATATTATTGACTGGAAATTGTTTAGCTTTGGTAGAAACAGTCGCTGTACGGTACATTCTACTCTACTTACAATTTTGAATTCACTGTGAATTAGATTAAACAAGCCAGTTTTCCATTCTTAACACAAAAATGGCTTTTTGTACACCTTAAGGGAATTTAAGTAGCCGTTTGGTAAGAATAAAACCCTTAAAAAATCACGTATTTCACACTACTAATATGTGTGTATTTGGGATTCCTTCGACGATGTATTATATATGTCGTAATATATGTCGCTACCAAATATAGTAAAGAAGTTGAGAAAAATCAAAATCCGGGGTGCTAGCAATATATATACATAACTAGCTGTCCCGGCAGACGTCGTCCTGCCCGGAAAAGCTTCAATCGATATGCCGACAGCAGCGCCACTTACCGGGTTCAATTGTGAACCAACTCGGAAACCTTCATTGGCTCATGCACAACAACTTTGCTAAACATCATCACATGATCAAATGTATAGTTTACGATTCTATAAAGGACATACAGACAAACATTTATTTTTATATATAAGAGAAGAAAAAGAAGAAGAAGGAAGAAAGAAGATTGAGGATTTTTTTGTATAATCTTCAAAAATAATAACAAAATTATTAAGTACTAATTAAATATGTATTATTGCGGATTACTGTTTATACATACCAGTTATTTAAGTTACTAGAATAATATTGAAATGACAATGCAGTTATATATGTGTATAAAATTAGTAACGACGAGAAGCTATCTTAAGAAGGTCCTATTCTATATAGTTATTTATACTCGTATACATTAAAATGTGGTGCAATTCTAATATTAAACTTAATGAAGTCTATATAGAGCGTCTCTTTTTGCCATAAAGTTAAGTTATAGGCAATTTCATGCATATGTGGTGACATTGTTGATGACGTTAAATACTGATACAGATACAGAATGTCACGGGCAATTTGATAAATCCGGTTACTATGAATAATGACCGGTCTATATACATAATGCCCGTTTCAAGTGGGCAATATAATAAAACACAGATGAAGATTTTTATTTATTATTTGAGATATATAGTAAATTTTGGGTGGTTATAAAAAAATAACCACAAAAGTTAAAGCAAAAGCTCTGCTTTGCTTCGCTCTCGTATTAACCTTCTAACCTATATTTTTAAAATTCAATTCTGGTTATAATAAATAAAAACGCCATGTAACTATACCCCACCTTAAATGAATTAAACTTACATAATTCTTATGAAAAGGTGGGCAAATTTATCACACTGTCCAGCTAGAAGTTGGGAAGTATTCATAATATCCGTTTCAAGTGAAATATTCAAATTAACTCAAATCCTGATTTTTTTAATGGACCACGGACTGTTGTACTTTATTAATACAAGCAGGCAAAAGTAATAAATTTAACAAATTGATCGACGCTCGTGATCATTATTCATAATGATGGTGGACCATACCATTGCCCATTGCCCGATTAATCAAATTGCCCATAACATATGTGTACAGTAATTCAGCTATGAGTTAACGAAGTTATTTTTGAATGCTTTTAAAATACGCATTCAGCCACAGCAGAAATCTTGAACACTAACACAATTAACTTCTATTTTATGTTAATAAGAGTAATAAGATAATTTAATATTAATTTGCAATTCTTAGATATTCGTATGGGACGTGGGCAAAGGCGAAGCGGTGAAGGTAATAGACTGTCACAGCGACGTGATCTACTGCATGTCCTTCAACCGGGACGGCTCTCTTCTGGCGACAACGTGCAAAGATAAGAAGCTACGTGTCATCGAGCCCAGGCGAGGCATCGTGTTGTCGGTGAGTTTAACACTTGTGATGCATATCGTTGAGGTGGTAGAGACATGCTGAAGTCATCATTTTGATACAGCTCGATCGGTATATGATAACACGCTCTGATAGAATATCGACGTGAAATAGTAAGCTTTGAGCTAATCTTGTTTCATAAAGTGAGTGAGAGATCCGATGGCCCCCGATGGGATGAGACCCTCCTATATCATCCCTCCTAAATCATCCCAGAAGCTACGACGGGTTGGCCTCGTCTCTGGTGTTGCAAACTCTATAGGCGACGGTAAGCATTTTCTATCAGGTAGGGCCTCTGTATGTTTGCCACTTGTAACAATAAAAAGCACTTTAAATAAGCGTATATGTATGAAGAGAGTAATGAAAGTTAATGAATAAAGAATGTATTGCTCTCCAGTTATAAGCTAAACAAGTACAATATACAATAATGCTTTACTTAACATTATGCGACAATCATTACTCCCCGTACTAGTTTAAAACTGTGTTACGGCAGAGTAAATTCACGTCCCTTAGGTTAATAATCTCAAAAAGATATATACTTGTTTCGAACTACCTTTGAAATAATTTATAAGCACACATCACCAATTATATATACAGTATATGTAACAATACAGAGAGGGCAACATTATTTGTGTAGTAACAATAAATATACACATATATTTTATATCTATTACACAAATACATCTATTCTCTGTAGTATTGATAAATACATAATAACTATATATTATAATATATAATATAATTAAATACAAATTTGGTATAAAGGGCATCACACACGGCGAAGATGCTATAATATTTCATCTTAAGATAGAATATCGCTCACTATACAATTTGTATGAACTATCACACACGGTTAAGATGATATATATTTTCATATTAAGTATCTTAAGATGCCGAGATATGAGCTTGCTATATAGCAAGTATCTTAAGATACAAAATATATAGCAAGCTCCTTTATACAGAGTGTGCACTTAATATCCAACGCAAAATGGAATGAAATATATTTTATTTATTCAACTACCTTTTCTCTCGAGTTTTTGTTATTACTCGATGTACTTTTGAAGTGAAACTTCTATATAGACGGGGGTCGTACGATTTTTCGCTCACGAAAAAGTATCACAGTCACGTGGTCTAATACTTAATTTTTAAACTCGTGATATCTTTCGAATGGAATGTCCGAATTGAATAATTCGAAAAGTTACATAAAGGTATTGAAGCAGTCTTGAATATAAAGCAATTTATTTTGATATGGAATAATACCAAAATACAAATAAAGAGCCTTTTCTAGCGGCGGCATTTTAATTAAACTTTAAAATAAAAGAACACTTATTGTGGCATAACTATAATAGTTAGACATATGCTGTCACGACACTTTTTGTAGATAATTATGTGTTCTGCAAAGTCGTAGTACATTATTTCATTCTATTATCAATAGTTTTCGCAGTGCACGCGATTTTAGGTATTTTTTACACCTTGCGTTACATTATTGGAGTTTTAATAAGGATCCCTAATTTTTTTGTAAAGTTAATATAGTCTTTGTCACCCGGGGATAGTGTAGCTTGCCAAAAGGAAAGAATTTTTCAAATCGGTTGAGTAGTTTCAGAGATTCGTCAATGCAAACAAACAATCTAATCTTTCCTCTTAATAATATTAGTCCAGATATTCATATATTTACTTTAAAATTAATTCGATATGTGCATATTACAAAAAGCGTAAGAATTTGCGCTAGAAGTTGTTTAATAGAATTGGGAGCTGGGTTGCCCTAAAAAGCGCTTTATCTATCTCCGAAAGCGCTATTGAAGCCCCAGTGAGCCGAGCGCCGGGGAAATCCCGCGAGAAAGCGAGCCAGAGAGCGAGCGAGGCTATACCTCGTCCCTATAATACCTAAAATCGCGTTCAGCGCATCGGAATGTGCGATGTTCCGAGCCGACATTAATGGAGGCAAACTTAAGTTTGCATCGAACTACGTATAGGTTTTCAAATTGGATAAGTACATTAACAATCTGCTCGTAACACTTTAAGTTGAAATTTTGTTGCGATTCATTTTGTCACTTATCAGTTGAAGATTTGCCACTTGTCTGTTGCGATTCATTTTTCCACTTGTCCGTTGCGATTCGTTTTCCCACTTATCCGTTGCCATTCGTTTTTCCACTTGTCCGTTGCGATTTGTTTTTCCACTTGTCCGTTGCGATTCGTTTTTCCACTTGTCCGTTGAAGTTTCACTTCTAATATGTGTCCCAGCACACATTTCGATTTTTGTTATATTATGTTGATATAATGACTTTTTAAAATATATTTGAAAATTTTTTGGTGAAAGGTCTTCGTAAAGATTAAATTCACCGCGGTTTTTCCTAAATTTTATATGATTTTCTACCCAGATTTTTCGACACTTAGAATGTGCGGCAGAAATTTCTAAGTTGTATTCGAAGTCAGAATTATCATCTGATGAGCTATCTAATAAATCTAATAATAAGGCTGTGTTATTCATATTATATCATCCTGTAAATAAACCTTTGATGGAATGACTCGAACGGATATATTATAGCATCTTAACCGTGTGTGATACCTTAAGATGCTATAATATTTTATATCCAGGCATCTTAACATGAAATATTATAGCATCTTCGCCGTGTGTGATGCCCTTAAAGCAATATATATCAAAGGTTAGTCTATAAGTTGATGAAGCGAAAAGTGTTTGTCAGGTTCATAGCAGGTGGAGATCTGTGCCTACCCCTGTTGCGGTGGGAAACAGGCGTGACAATATGTATGTACTAATAATGTGTTATATTATGAATTGAAGGAGGGTGTGTGCCACCTGGGTACCAAGGCATCGAAATGCACTTTCGTGGGTGGTCAAGGCGGGCAAGGACGGGTGCTGACCACTGGGTTCTCGCGGCACAGCGACCGCCAGTATGCCCTATGGGACCAACACGACCTCGCGCACCCGTTGGTCTGCGAAACCATCGACAGCTCCTCGGGAGTGGTCTTCCCATACTTCGACTATGATACTAACATGGTGAGTGATCATCCAGTTTTGAACTTTACTCAAGATTTTTTCAATTTGTGACATTTTTCCTCCTAACATTTTTGTTACACTCTTTTCTTCTTATAAATTTGTTTCGTTAGGGTAACCTTCATTGTGTACAGGGCTGAATCGTCGACTACTTAATTATAGACACGGAGGTCTTGGAGGTCTTATTTTACGTTATGATAAACTAGAGGTTACCCAGTCTAGTGTGTGTCTCTTGTTTATAGAGCAAGCGCTACAGGTTATATTATATGAATTTTTTATATATTTGCCCACGGAAGATTCACTTCATTTTATATCGCTAATTATACCATCCCCCGTCTATCTGTAAACAACATTAATTACAAAACTTGACCAAAAAAGCCAAAATGGTCAAAATGACCGACATGGCCAAAATGACCAATAAGGCCAAAATGACCAATAAGGCCAAAATTACCAAAAAGGCCAAAATGACCAAAAAGGCCAAAATGACAGACATGGCCAAAATGACCAAAAAGGCCACAGTGACCGATGTGGCCAAAATGACGGAATAGGCAAAAACTACCAAAAAGGCCAAAATAATCAAAATGGTCAAAATGACCAAAAAGGCCGCAGTGACCGATGTGGCCTAAATGACGGAATAGGCAAAAACTACCAAAAAGGCCAAAATAATCAAAATGGTCAAAATGACCAAAAAGGTCAAAATGACCGACATGGCCAAAATGACCAAAAAGCCCACAGTGACCGACATGGCCAAAATGACCAAAAGGGCCAAAATGACCAAAAAGGCAACAATGACCGAAATGACCAAAACGGTCAAAATAGTCAAAATGACCAACATGGCCAAAATGACCGAAAAGGCCAAAGTGACCGACATGGCCAAATTGAGTAAAAAGGCTAATATAGCCAAAATGACCAAAAAGGCCAAAATGAAAAGTATCCCTTGTCCACCCTCAGTATTTAATTTACATACATATCGAATTTTAGGCAAATCGGCCCATTAGTTCTTCCGTAAAAGCATAACAAACAGAAAGACAAATATATTTTTTATCCCGGAAACTATCCCGTTTTTCGGGATAAAAAGTATCCTATGTTCATTCTCGGCATCGAAAACATATATATACTGAGTTTCAGGAAATCGGCCCAGTAGTTTTTACGTGAAAACGGAACAGACAGACAGAGTTACTTTCGCATTTATAATATTAATAGGGAAATTAATAGGGATTTTAAAGATAACCTGTTCCGATGTTTGTGTTGGTCTGGGCTTCAGTGGTGCACATATTTAAAGGGTAATATGTCAAATTTATGAAATAAACTCTGTATATAATAAGGAAAAATGAGGCTTTCTCTTAAATTGGAATAGGTAGGAATATATTTGTTTTTTCAGGTTTACCTTGCTGGCAAGGGTGATGGGAATATCAGGTACTACGAAGTTGTCGATGAACCGCCTTACATACATTTCCTCAATCAGTTCCTATCTGGTAACCCCCAAGTAAGTAAAAAATGATATTATTTAAATATTTAGGTTTTTATATATAAAATGTATATACAAATCCTAAAAGGGTAATCCTATGAGTTTACTTACATATTTGTCATTATATCTTTGTATCTACTAAATGGTAGTCTCATGAAATTCTGGATAAACGTCGCAAGGGATGGCATGCATACAAATAGTGTCACAGGAAGTGATTCCAAAGACGATGAGAAGTTAAGAAGAAAAAGTATGAAATGGAGACCAGTCCCCGAAGCGGACGCTTCGAACGTAGACGGAATTTAACGCTAGGGTGACAATAATCTACTAGAGATGCTCTTCTATGCTAATCCGGATTGCACTTGATATTTTTTCTAAATCTATCTATAATATTATAAAATTCTAAATATGCAGTGTCTCTACATTGAAGCTATTTAAACAAAACAACTGATATAGACTGTATAAACGATGCAATTTTTTTTGATTTCTTGTCTGTTCGGGATTCACGTAAAAAGTACTGGGCCGATTTCGATGTGGTTTTCGCTGATTTACTGCAAATCCTTAGACTTAAAACCTGCGCTACTTTATCTCCTGGGAATCCCATGGGGGTATTCCTAGGAATTATTTAAAATGGCCAGATCAAACAAATTCGAATTACAACGTGATTTTTTTACTGATAGATAGCAAATATGAGATTTTTTATCGCGGTAATTTTCCCGCAATCGGTTTGTAGTTGTTCGGGTGCTTAAAAATTAGCTTATTCTGACACAGTTTTCACTAAAACGATAGCTGATACTATTTTTTGAATACTGCAGTACTTTGTGTCCTGGGAATTTGAAATCAAGCGTGGACGTAGTGCGCGCATATCCTAGTACCTTATATAATAATAGGTACTAGAAATTCGTTTCTATCATTATTGAAAATTTATACTGTAAAAAGAACAAAGAGTCATATAAAAAATTTGATTATTAGCATAATTACAATAATTGTTTTTGAATTGAAGAGTTTGATAAAAAAAATATTGCAAGATGCTTTTTCAATCAAATTGTGCAATTTTTCACGTAACTAGTTTAAAAGATACTCAATGTATGGTTTAATATTTCCAGCGTGGCCTTGGTTTTATGCCTAAACGCGGCGTGAACACGGCCATTTGCGAAGTGTTTCGCTTCTACAAATTGCATACTTCGCGAGGACTGTGCGAGCCCATCTCTATGATAGTTCCACGCAAGTCCGATTGCTTTCAGGTAATTATCAATTTAAGTTTTTGCACAAACTAAGCCCCACTTGAGTACATTTTTTAAGATCACATTAGTGTGAAGTTAAAAGTTAAATGTAGCACCTAGTTTTAACATATATCGAAAAATACATATGTTATTGTATGGATATGTTTCTGGTATGCAAATTGAAATAAGCTTTTTTAAAAAGGTGTTTTTTAAATACAATCTTTTGAGTTCCTGGATATTATGGATGGATGTAGCATCAGAGTGCTAGCCAAGACAAGTAAAACGAGCCCAAACACAACTGGTCTATTTTGTTAAGTGCAGAAGTTTCTATGGCCACCCTCCCACTCCATCATTAGATCAGCTCCATGCTCATACCATATTATTGCATTATCACGCGATATACATATGTGTGCAAAATTTCAACTCAATCGGAAACCGGGAAGTTGGTCACATTTAACTTGAAAGATTCCACCCGAACTTACATACATACATACATAGGTATATCCATTGCAAGTTAAATAAAAAAGCTTGTAAAAATCGAATTGGACGTTCTGGTGACTACAAAAATAATTAATTATTGTTACAGGAAGATTTGTACCCCGATACGGCGGCTCCATTGCCTGCATTGTCTGCGAAAGATTGGTTGAGTGGGATGAACGCCTCCCCACTGCTCATCAGCATGAAAACTGGTTGGTTTAAAATAGTTTCTAGAGTTCGTATGGAATGTTAACGTGCAACATAGTAAAAATAGGTGTAAACCATAGTTCTAAAAAATCAATAAACTTTGGCGTTCCGCAAGGTTCTGTCCTTGGCCCAACCTTATTTTTAGTATATATTAATAGTCTTTGTGAAACCATAATACCTAATGCAAAAATTATAACTTTCGCAGACGACAGGGTTATTGTATTTAGGGGTAATACTTGGGAGGAAGTAAGTACAGTAACTGAGAATGGTATGCGTCTAATAATAAATTGGCTTAATAATAACCTTCTAACACTAAACTTATCCAAAGCAAAATACTTCCCTTTTCTATTTATAACAGTTGTCAACCTAAATTTGACTTTACAATTAAAATTCATAACTGTGCAAACCAGCACAGTTCAGTTTGTAATTGTTATACCTTAACTGAAACAGATAGTATTAGGTACCTCGGTATTATGATCGATAGAAACCTAAATTGGAAACAACATTTTGATTATCTCAAGCCACGAATCCGCAAACTGATCCCAATATTTAAAAAACTACGTCATCTTAGAGATACAAATACCAATAAAATTGTATATTTTACGCTATGTCAATCTCTAATTTCATACGGAATTTCAGCATGGGGAGGAGCTAACAAAACCGCTTTAATTAAAATAGAGAGAACGCAGAGAACAATTATTAAAGTAATTAATTTTAAACCCTTTAGATATCCTACAACTGAAATTTACAAAGAATTCAATGTACTTACAGTAAGACAAATATACATGAAAACATTAATTATAAAACAACATTCTTGCCCTAATAAAAATATTGAACATACACGTAAAACACGGAAACACGAAGTCTATAAAATTCCACAATGCAAAACAGAATTCGCTCATAATTTTACCTATTTTTTGGCTCCATTATTATATAATCGTTTGAGTAAGACTGTAAATTTAAAAGATAAATCGAGATATCAATGTAAAAGAGCACTAGATACATATTTGCAAAAAATAGATTATGAAGGAAGAGAAAATTTGCTTAAAATTATCAAATAACAATTGTATATATTTGTATATACTATACATATAAAAACAAAAAAAACTATCTATTATTATGATTAAAAAGTTATTTTATGGCTAATCTTTAATATATATTACTTTATACCAAACTTGTATTTAATTATATTATATATTATAATATATAGTTATTATGTATTTATAAATATTATAGAAGATAGATGTATATGTGTAATAAAAATAAAATATATGTGTATATTTATTTTTACTAAAAAATAACGTTGCTATCTCTGTATTCTTTACATATACTGTATAATTGGTATTGTACGAACTCATTTTTTGTGTGCTTACAAATCGACGGGTGCAAAGTAAAAAGAGATATCTGCAAAATAGCTACTTTACAGGAGAGCGAAAAGATGGTCGTATTAACTTCGTAGTATTTGAAAGAACAGACGTAGCTGGCTTTTTTTACGTACGAAAATTTATTGAAATAATGTGATATATCTAAAACAAATAATGTCATATTGTAAAGAATTGTTTTATTAAAACGATTGTACAATAAACTAAAAATCATCATTTTGTAGATAACTTTATTTACTTTGCACCCGTCGAAATTATTTCAAAGGTAGTTCGAAACAAGTATATATCTTTTTGAGATTATTAACCTAAGGGACATGAATTTACTCTGCCGTAACACAGTTTTAAACTAGTACGGGAGTAATGATTGTCGCATAATGTTAAGTTAAGCATTATTGTATATTGTACTTGTTTAGCTTATATAACTGGAGAGCAATAAATTCTTTAATTCTTTTAATTCTTTAAACTGACCGCCGATCATTGTATGTCACAGTCTTTTTCCTCCAAAATTATTGAGTGTAGTAGGAATGCAATTAAGTAGAAATAAGTATTCTGGTAATTATAAATGTGCATATTGTTGTTATAATTACCACGTGCTAACAACGGTGAAGGAAAACATCGTGATGCAACCTGCACATCGAGATAACCGATGTGTCAAACCTGCCAATCCGCCTTGTACAAGCGTGGCGGGTATTCTGTCCATTCCCCTACAGTGGGAGGCCCGAGCTCAGCAGTGGGACAGTTATGGGCTGCTGTCATTCTTTTTTTAAGTATTCTGGTACACATTGCTGTAGTAAAATCGCAAATAATTAAAGTTGATCGTGCAGGAACCGAAAAAGAATACAATTTCTTGTAGCCGGGCGGACTGTCGTAAGAGACAACAAAATGACCCATAGCTAAGTGGTAAGGTATTTGCACGTCTGGATGGCTACCACCCCTGGCTTAGGATATGCCGTCATAACAACCTTAAACTGTGTGCCGACATTAGAGGTCAGGTTCCAGTCTCCCTTTAGAGAGCAGCAGCACATTGTTAGCACCTTCATTGTTACAAATCGACCCTTTACCACCATTTTATGGTAAGCGACATTTGCACCTAAGTATATTTTTGCTTCTGCACGATTTTCGAACTATTATTTTGTTTAATAATAGTTTGAAACACCTGTACAAGAGAAAATATACTTAGGGGCAAATGTCGCTTACCATAAAATGGCGGTAAGGGCTCGAAATGTCTATAGGCGATGGTAACCGTTTTCCATCAGGTGGGTTGTCTGTCTGCCCGTCTACTGCACTTGTGCAATGAAAAGCCACCTATGACTGTATTTAATTTACATTACACATATTGTTTTATAGGTGTGACAATATCGACGCACAAGCCGCGCATGAGCAACAAGGACGCGCCGGCGCTGCAGCCGCAGGACGCCAACAACAGGAAGAAGTTCGCGTTCCTGTCGCGGGAGACCACGCCCGACTACCGCCCTCTCAACACGTGGCAGCCGATCAACAACAACAATCACAACAACGATAACGATGCGCAGGTATACTACCAGCGAAACTTAAATACGCCCCTGAAGTTCGTACAGGTCATTGTGCAAAACGTGGGTATATTGCCTGCCTGTCCTAACGCAAAAGGACGTACAATATTCGCTAAACTTAATAAATGTTCTTCGAGTAGTTGGTACTGTGAGTTTTTTTTAATTTCATTGCGAAGCTGGTAAACAGGCAGGTCCATGTAATAGAAAATGATCGCGAGGTCAATGCGTTGCACTTGCACCATTAAAAGAACTAACATAGCCAATGACATTACTAATGTCTGTCAAGATATCTATGTCACTGTCAAAAGTTTAAAAAAAAATGTGACGGCGGCGGTTAAGTTTCGCTCTCTCGCACGAAATTTAAATATCAGCTGTTCACTTTTTTTTAATAAATATTTTACACAATTAAAAATTTCCTAAAATTTTATTAAATTAACTACGTGTTCCTGTTGAGGACCAAGGCTACCATTACTATACTAACACAGATGCAGACAACTACCGGTCTAGCTAATACTAGAGCCATTGAGCTATTCAACTTGAAGAGCTTCCAAGGCTTCGATAGGTACCTTTATTTGTATAAAAGTCACCGGTTGTCACTGAACAGATTGAACACATTGTACTACTACATAATTATTTTCCATAATTCATTGACCAACCTAACCTGTAAGGTGTTTCAGTCGATTTGATTATCAACTACCTTATTTTGTACAATCAGTTGCAGAATATGTGCGAGAAGTCGCAAAAGACGAACGCGAATCAGAACACGAAGTTCCATCAGCTGCAGCGGATGTTCGGCAAGCAGAGCGGCGACGCGGAGCCCGTGCCCCTCTACAAGCAGATCAACCAGGGCGACGTCTTCAGCACCGAGCACGAGGTATGCCTAGATCGGCTTGCTGATGTTTTTGCATCTGCATAATACACACAGAGACAAAAACCTTGCATGTGTAGTATTGCAATACACACATTGACTAAATCTTACATCTGTATTAGTGTAATTACAACACAGTGACGAAAACCTTGCATCTGTAGTAGTGTAATACACACAGTGACGAAAACCATGCATCTGTAGTAGTGTAATACACACAGAGATGGAAACTTTGCATCTGTAATAGTGTAATAGACACTGACCAAAACCTTGCATCTGTAGTAGTGCAATACACACAGTGACGAAAACCTTGCATCTGTAGTAGTGTAGTACACACAGAGACGAAAATCTTGCATCTATAGTAGTGTAATTCACACAGTGACGAAAACCTTGCTTTTGTAATAGTGTAATACACACCGTGACAAAAACCTTGCAACTGTGGTAGTGTAATACACACAGTGACGTAAACCTTGCATTTGTAGTAGTTTACTACACACAGAGACGAAAATCTTGCGTTTGTAGTAGTGTACTACATACAGAGACGAAAATCTTGCATCTGTAGTAGTGTAATACACACAGTACTACACACAGAGACGAAAATCTTGCGTTTGTAGTAGTGTACTACATACAGAGACGAAAATCTTGCATCTGTAGTAGTGTAATACACACAGTGACGAAAACCTTGCAACTGTGGTAGTGTAATTACACACAGTGACGAAAACCTTGCATCTTTAGTAGTGTAATGTACACAGTGACGAAAACCTTGCAACTGTAGTAGTGTAATTACGCACAGTGACGAAAACCTTGCATCTGTAGTAGTGTAATACACACAGAGATGAAATCCTTTCATCTGTAGTAGTTTCATACATACGTTGACGAGAACCTTGCATCTGTAGTTGCATCTGTCAGTTGTTTATAACGTTATAGTGTATATACACACGTTACCTGTCAATGTTTAACCTCATTAATAATGTCGCATCTCAATAACGCAATAAACCCATGACTATATCTGCGTGAACAGTCACACACACATAATAGCAGTAGAATTCTGATAGACTATTACTTACGATATCTTAAGTTTATAGGCTCTTTGAATGTAGTAAGTTGTGACGTGTCGTACGGATGATAAAAAGTATTTGAATCAATTTAACAGTCTGCTCCCCCTATCGTCAATTTCTGCAATTAAATAAACGTGCTTATGTATCTAGTATAGTAGTTAAAATAATAATGTATCTTTTTTATTGTGTAGGTATACAATAAAGGGTATTTATTGTAAGGCTTAAATGTAAAAATATGATCGTTTTCAGTTGCGGCTCGCGTTCAACCGTCAAGGCGAGGAGCTGCGGATCGTGAAACGCCAGCTGCAGAACAGCCAGCAGCGGGTGCGGGAACTGGAGCAGCACGTGGCGGCGCTGCAGGCGCGACTGCAGCGGGACATCTCTTAAGCGGCACCGCTTATGACGGCAGCGAATATATTACACGGTTCGCTCGGTTGAAATCCAGTATGAGAGGAAAGATGAGGTATGGCATTCTTTGTGATCGCTCTACATTAGACACGGTTTGTATAATAGTCGAACAGGTCGGCAAGAGGATACACATTTTTAAATATTCTGAGCATACTTCTGCTACTACAATGCCGATTTAATAATTAAATATATCTGATTATAGCTCTAATTAAGACGTGTGCGGTGATCGGACCAAATCCGGAGTGAGAATCTGTATCAGACCAAAGTCGGAGGAACATCTCGAAGTTTTTTTTCGCACGCTTCTATAATCGAGCTACGATGAAACGAGCCGAATAGTGAGTTATTGATACAAAGTACCCTCTAATATTGCCTACTCGGTAATCAAACTTATTAACAATAATACAATAATCTAACTTATGGAAGCTGCATAAATTGCGCTGATACACTGTATCACGTTGTGTATAAAATGCAATTATTGATGGAAATAAATAAATAATATTTTCAAATTATGATGCCTGAGATTTCACAGAAATGCATACCCGCCGTACTACAATTCCAAAACACAATGTTGAAAATAGATACCGTAAAGTAACGTTATATCAATTCTGGCCTCTTTCAATAAAGACAAGAGTGAACCGTGTAATATGTCGCAACCATACAACATTGGTGTTTCATGGGGAACAAGAGTACTAAAAATGATAATGACCCATTAAAAACTGTTTTTTTAAACTTTACATAACTAAATAAATCTCATTCTTCGATCACTTTATGACATTAAATTATTTGAAACTCGAAAAGTATGTGAAATTGTGAATGCAGAGGAAATCAATCGAAAATTGAAAGGCATCCTACGTGAAATAATTTTAGAAAAAAAAATTGGTATCTTTGCTCTTAATGTGTTGATCCGTATAAGGTTTTGGAGCTTTTCCGAGTTCACTTTTAATGGGTTATTTTCATTTCTAATTTTCTTTTTCCATGATAACACATAATTGTTTTAAATTTAAACTGTGTTCAAAACACGGCTTGGCGACTTCTGATGTAGCCCTTAAATTTGGATCTTTCTATATCTATAGAATTTTGTCAAAATATGTACAATTAAGATATTTAAGGTTTACCTAGTTGGAGATTTTTTTGGAAATAATCTCTGTTCTATAGATATAAAAGGTATCTTTGAAAATTTCTCAGTACAATATTTATCCGCCTCTTGAATTACGCGCGTGGCTAATTTGCTAAACAATATTTAGCTAATGGTATATTGAATCAAAATAACGTCTATTCAATGTTGTTTTAAATTTCTATGTAAGCTCTAAAAGCAAACATATTTTGGAATTTATAACCATACCTTAGCTAAATATAAAGTAATATGTTTGCGTGTTTTTGCATAATTAAAAAAATGCCTTAGCGCCTACTCTTGTGAGAGTAAGAATTTTTAGGTATTTTGCCTAAGCTATTATTCCATGTGAATTCCATATTATTGTAATTTTACTGTGTCTAAATGGGCTACCATAAATTACACGTTCTATGTGTTTTTTATTTAAATTTAACCACATATTGTATATCGTTTATGTATTGACATACTTTAATTGTATCAGAATTATTTATTTTAGTTATTGTATATTTAATTTAAATTACTTTAATCAAGACGAAGCTCAAAACAATAGTTGCCTAGAATACATGATGCATTTTTAAAAAGTTTAAATAATTGGAAAACTGTCATTCCATGTTTTTTGATGTAATCTTAATTAATTTTTAAGATGGGCCTATTTTATAAGAATAAATGTCATTTGCTTCTATTGCGCAAATTAATTGAGAACTTGTGATAAAGAGTACCATGACACGATTTGAATTGTGGTCACAATTTACACTTTATTTCTAAGACCATATTTGGTGATTTATTTTCAAACAAACCAGAGTCATTGACCAGGGCTAATTTTATACAATATTTTTATTGTACATTATACGTATTCCATAGCATTCTGTTATGGTAACGTAAGCTCATAAACCTGTTTACACTTATTGGTGATTACACTGATGGAATTATTTTTTTATTACTGTATTCCCCAATTCAAAATATATTTCTATATATTTCAACAATTTATCAAAAATGTTTTTTTTTCTGAATCATATTTACAATTGGTGTGACGTGAGTGACATAGAGTAAACAACTGGCAATGACTGCGGTTTACAAATCATTATGTGCAATATCAGGGTTGTATTACGTTTTGACCATTTTGTTATGATTTTTTTGCACCTTTTATTATGCACATAATGAATTATTTTTATTTCCCTGTTTAATGTATAAGTTAAGGTATTGTTAGATTGTGTTAAGTCTGATTTTTCTAATGTTTTTAACTGTTATTTAATTATTCTTTAATGTGACCATTTGTAGTTGTTTTCTATTCAAGCATTTATTTTATGATTGTTTTTTGTTCTATGAAATACATCAGTGTGGTTTGTATTTTGGTGGATTTTTACCACTATAAAGTATCACTTGACCAACTTTGAATGAATTCCGATATATTTAGAACTTTCCAAAAATAATTCGAACAATTTGAATTGCCTATAAAAATGTACAAAAAGTTACCTGAACTTTTTTTGTACATAAACTCGTAAGTGACATGCTAGTAGCTTGGTAGAAGTTATATTGATAGGTGCTAGATTTAAATATTTTCAAAAGATTATCAATTTGGATCATGTTTTGCTTAAGGTGTGAATGTTCGTAAGACGACATACGTTTTCATTAGAAAACATTTTATATGAATGTATGAATCTGAATAAGATAATTTTGTGCCGTTGTAATATTTTGGATAATATTCGATTTTAAATGCCTTGATAGTGGCAATAATTGATTAAATTTGTAATTTGCTAATTTTATAATGACGCATATAATTTGATACATATAGGTATAGAGTAAGAAATATGACAATGTGTTTGATTTATTTTGACAATCTGTTGAGAATCCTATTAGATTATACCTACATATGTGCTGGTCGCTTTATGTTTTGCCATGGAACAAATCAAAAGCGTATAATTTTAATAACATTGAACTCTTCGTAACTTTGGGCTACTTTTATTTCAGTGTTAGATATCTCAACAAAAACAAACTATCTTGTGGTCATTTTTTTTAGGAATAAAAAATTGACCGCGAGCTCCCAATGTCACCATTAATTAACACTAAGATGAACAAACTCGGGATAAGAATTTTCCTTATATTATCAATCGTCACGATTTAAAACTTAAAGAACACAGTTACAGTTTATTAACCGCGCTAATCTTTTTGCTCGTTTACTAACAGATAGCAGCACAATAAACGATTATCCATACAAAATAAGATATTGTGCAATTAAGCTTGGCACGCTAAGTGCTAGAAATGGCAATCCAGTATATGCATTAATTAAAGTGTTATCTTGATGTATAGTTTGTTTGTGTTTCATATTTTTGCAAGAAGCGATACTAGCGCTTCTTCATTTAACATAAAGGACATTTTTGGGGAAAACTTGAGTCTGATTGTGTTGCTATATCAAAACACGAAGGAGGCGTCCTCTAAAACGATGATTTAGGGGTTTTTAGTTACATTTTTACTGTGGCGATTATCATTCCTAGTAGGCTAAATTATATAATTGCTGCGACCTCCCCGGGGATTGGCATGAATTCAGTCAAAATATTAAAAAATCTTGGTCTTTTTATTTTGTAGCCGTATAATAAATAATATTATCACTGTACGACTACTAAGTAGGAAATATTAAGATTCCTTAAAATTTGAATACATTAATATGATATCAATCATTGATGGGTGTGCCAACAATGGTATAATTTACCCTATATTTCTTCCATGATATACAACTTACCTGTTATTAATAAATGAATGTAATATTATTTCAATGAAGATAGAGTTTTGAAATAATAGCTAGATTAAATTGAAGTACTGCAGACATGAATATTGTTACTAAATTAATATGCCTGTGATATAGGCATTATCAAATTTGAATATTTTTGCATTCCACAATTGATAAAAAATATACTAGTTTAAGTGAATAAATGAAAGTATTATTGTGCATTAACTGGATTAATGATTTTTTGGCTAAGTCAGTGTTAATATTTATTATGTATTTTTATAATATAATAGCTTGTGTAGCACAAATTTTCAATAAATGTTTCGACATGGTATTACGTCGTTTTAATTTTATATAAGCTATATAGTACGTCACAATCTTATCGCCTCTGGTTTTAACGCACAAAGCTGTGCGATGCCTGGTTTTGTATAAAAAACGTTTTTACCTAGCCTGTTGCTATAAACAGCTATAATTGGGTGCTAAATTTAAAACATAACGTTAACTTGTGCATATTAATGCCTCTGCTACACCTGAGATGGTGTTAGTGACTGTGTCGTGTCATGGAGATGTAGCAAAGGGTTAAATGCGTGATTGATGCGACATCGTTAATGACGTTATACATTCAAAGATAACTCATGTATATGCCCTTATGCCATTAATAAAAGATAGTGACAAAGCAGACACACGAAGAAACTACATGGTTTGTCAGCAGCCCTCAGCTAAAACATCTTTTGCTCAAAGATTTTTCAAATTTATTAGTGGCAGTATTTATAATAAGATTAATAAAAGTTTAAAATTTCATTCCATGAAAAGGTCGCAATGTGTCGCAAAAGTGTTAACATCTTGGCTTCTAACTCTAAATTATATAGAAACTGAAAACCTTACAAAACCATTTTAGATTGTAACCAAAATAATTTAATTCACACTCAAACACACACACACACATAGTTATATATTTAATCAAACAAATTTTCAAATTATTATTATAAGTATTTCATTTAATATTTTGCAAGAGGGGGAAGGCCAGGAGTTCCATTGTACGGGTTTTATTCTCAGTTTGGGCAGTCAGTCTCCCGTTACTTAGCTTTGTTTATCTGTAATAACTTTAAGACAAACAATAATTTATAGCTTTTAATAACTTCGTAAAAAAATTTGTTGCTTTTAGTATTTAAGGGAGAAAATAAATAAACATTTCATTTCATATCGTTAACGTGTTATTTTTAACAGTATCTGGTCACAGTCACATGTGTCAGCTCCGATGCATGGCAGAGTTTACTCCTAAAGTAAGATTGTCTTTGATTATGCACCGATTCATATTATTTTAGATCTTTGATTGCATTAAAGTTCTAAATTCTATAATAAAAACGCAACGCTTTTGATTTACCGTTTTTTCACTCATAAAATTTCCATTAAGTAGTAAACTCCATAAATTAATGGAACATTAAGGAAGAATATTCTTTAGGTTCCATACAAATGTGATAAAACTATGTTCATTATATTAAAGATCCTGGATTCAATGCCTCGGCCATTTGGCTGACTTTTTCAAACATTTTGTTTGCCAGTGTCGTAAGACGTATGTAAATAACACTTTATAATATATATCGAGGGCTTCATAACATATAGGCTTATACGAAAAAATGAGATTTTGTTGTTGTTTACTAAAAACTATGCATGTTACAATTTAGAAAGTCTTACCAGTATGCAAGTGTACCTAAAAAGAAAGGTATTCCAAATTTCAGCTTTATACAATCAACTAGTTTTGTTTTATTCACAATTTTGTCCCTTGTGTAAAACTGCACTTTCTGTGAGCCCATTTGTTATGAAGCCTTATCCTTGAGTCCTATAAACTTTGAGCATAACAAATTAGATGATTTTTTAAGTAAAAAAAATATTGAAGCATCCAGCTATTACAAAAGAAAAAGGGCTAGATCTAATAAAAAACTTATGAAAATTCTATAGTTTTTATTACCTAAAAATAATGAGGTAATTTTTGAATTACTTATTACAAGGCATGTGATGAAAACAATTAATTAATAAATTCAGTAAAAATTGTGATTTCTTTTTATATAAGTTATAATGGTATCAATGGACATGTTATACCTCAATGGGTATGTTATAATGGTATCAAAATATTGTATAAAATGAGATTCAAAAAATCATCTAACAAAATTAATTACAACAATCAACATAAATCTGGTTTGAATAAGGAATAAGTAAAAAATATATTTAATGATTTACAGTGCGCGCCATACCCAATGGCTGGTTTTAATTATTATTATCAAATGGAGCTAGACTGTTTTTGTACAATGGCAATTACGCAGGCTTTTGCCAAAAAAGCTACTACGCACGGCGGGAGCATCTTAAAAGTAGCTTCACTATAATGCCTTTGACAACACATAAAGGTTATTAAGTTAGATTATTTTTTATATAAATATGTATAAAAATTCTTTTCCGACTAACCTACAAAAGTATGTACTTACTTAAATATCTGTTTTAGATAAAATGGACGGACCATGGAATGTGAGAATAATATATATTTAAAATCAGCAGATGTCTTACGACATGCCTACGACTTCGTCTATGGTTCTCCTAAAAATTCGCAAATGTGAGTCGCACACTGGCAATGATGTGTGTTATTCGTCTCACGCGGTATGCGCAACTCTTAGACATACTATATGAATCAGCAAAGGTGTTTCTATTTGAAACATCGTATATTTTGGGTAAATGTGTTATAGCTTACCCACTATACAGTTTCATCAAATTCCATTCAAGTTTTGCATGAAAGAATAACAAACAGCCATCCATCCTAACACACTTTCTTGTTTATAACATTGACAGGTTCTATGTGTATACTTATTACCTAAAAAATATTGATGTTCGCAGTAAGCCCTAGATAGTCTTTAGTCAATATCTAAATTAAGGATATTATAAAAAATATAATTTAATATCTCTAAGACGGTATCTTCATCATAAGATATTAAACATAATGTAGCTTAATAAGAACTTTCAGTCAATATTTTTGTCTTGATTCTTTTAATATTATAAAATATACCAAACTTAGCAACTTGGATTACAGATTTCTCTATTCTGTATAGATAATTGATTACAGTATAGTTATTTGTTGCTAAACATGAAAGGCTCCAGTTTGGCAAAACCCTGTAGGGTAAACTATACTATATACCATTGTTGGCACCCCTGTACAACGATTGTCACTATTATTTAATTCAAAATATTCAGAAATCTTAATATTTTTTTGTACACATCTAATACAATTCAAATTCAAATTTTTATTCAAATTAAGTTTCGCTGGAGAACACCTTTTGAAGATCATACATATAAGTATGTACAAATTAAAATTAACTCCCCAGCAAATTGTTTTTCTTTATATTTCTTTTTCAATTTATATCTCAAGCTTTTTTTCAAGTTTTACTTATTCAAAGAAGTAATGGAGTTGTAGCAAATAGTGGATACTCAGTAAGACAAAGACACAATAACAGGAAAGAAGAATATAAATGGCATATGTAAGTTATAATTTTATACATATGTAGTATGGTTACAAAATTAAAAAAATATTAAGATTACTTAATATCTTGAATAGATGACAGGGTGCTAATCTCGGAAGGGGGGTGTCAACAATGGTTTAGTTTGCAATAAATTATTAATTAATTGGTCTTCTCTTAAAATGCTAAAAGTCTTAAAATCAATGCCATAGCTAATAATATTCCAGATATTCTTAAGCCATATGCAGAGTTGCATCCATCTGAGTTGCATGTGTAAATACAAGATCTGTATTGTAGTTTATCTCCCGGTTGCTGTACATAGTTACAATATGTACCAAGGTCTAAGGATGAGCAGTATCTCTTAGTTCCAATACCACCTGGAAAATGAAAAGTTATTAATACAATAAATCAAGGCAACATTTCAAAAGTTAGATTTTTGATATCTTTGAAATATATCAAGTCTTAAATAATATTAATTTTAGTTAAACAAAATGTCCTGTGGGCTCCATAGGGATATTGATAATGTGCATTGCACGCCTCTCAAATAGGGGTGCAATAGGACCAAGTTATTTTGTGTAACAAAAATAATTTTTAATAAGTGTATATTAAAAGTATATAATTATCAATTAATTAAAATTCAGCACCATATTAAATGGCCACCCTTAATGTTGCATTCTGTCTAATAATAAGTAATACTTTAGAGATGTTTTTCATTATAGTATATACACTATTATTAATTACAATAAAACAATTGTTTCTATAATCAGGTACTTTTTGCATGATGGATTGGAATTTTCTAGGGGTGAACAGTCTAGATAAACACTTAATGCTTTCATTGAACCTGTGACTAATGCTTGCTCTCAAAATAGTATGAAATCCATTTGGAATAGCTTCTGTGGGATATAGATTGGAATTTTAAGTGACCGAGGTCACAGGGCATACCCTAATACAAAATAACTTTCACAGTTTATATCAGGAACAGCCATTAGATTTGGCGTGATCTATAACTGTTCTTGGTATTTGACACATATCACAATAACTTCTATAACTGTATAAAGATGTTGGAGTCAAAATATCTTATCATCTTACTTTCAACAATTCATTATGGAAATAATATTGAATTATACTTAGTTTCAACCATAATTAATAAGCTATTTAAAATTGTGATGTTGTAAGGCAGTATCTTATACAAAATTAAGGAGACTGTGATGTTTTATGTATAGATAAAAAATGTATAAGTTGATTTGTTTGTCAAATGCCCAATTGCAGATTTAAATGTATTAAATATTTAATAAATGAGCCTTTATTTCTGCTTCTATATCGAAAAATAATTTATATAATTATCTCACTTTACACTGTGTTTTCTTAGAAGATAATAATATTAAGTACTTACCATCCATTAAAGGCCAATCAATAATAAATATTATATACCCACACCAAAATTAATCAAGCCCAGTTCAAGTGCAGTGCTGTGAAAAAACTCAAGAAATAGATATAACTTCACACTGCTCTACTTGTGTACACTCCATTTGCATGTTTCATAGGTATGTGTGCCAAATGTCATGAATATAATAGAAAATACAAGTTGTAATGGGATATTAAAAACAAAATTAATGTGGATAGAAGAAAAGCCATGAAAACATCTTATACACATGTCAGTGTTGTGCAATGAGCTATGTAAAATATGGTGTAGTTAAGAGCATTAGGAACCTTGTTTTACTCTATAAGTAAAAATACTATACAGAAAACATTTTGTTTATAAAGTATTCCTTTCTTTGAAACAACAGATTCTCAAATTTCTTGAACATGATTTAAAAATTCTTTTCTTGTTACTGTTCATTCCAATGATACAATATCACAATATCATAGTAAGAACAGAACAACAACAACAACAAGCCAATGGTGTGTAAAACCTTCAAAAGATATATTCTATTATAAAATTATACCTTTATACTCTTTAGATAATAAATTCTTTGAAAATAATGAGAACAATTAAAAGTGCTTTGACATCATTGGGACAAGCAATTTGCCATACACTCCAATTTTCAGTATATTTGTTATTAATTTTTATAATTTCTTAATAAAATTGACTTATTTTTTACATATTTATTTTTATTGATAATTTGTGAAGTCACCAAAACCAAATGCCAACTTGTATGATTAATGGGATATTATTTGTGCTTTTGCAAAGGGACACAGGCAAAATTGCCATGGTAAAAAATTCTGAGAAATAAACATTAAAATTATAGAGTAAATTGAGAAGTTCCATCACAACTATTTATGATTAATGCTCCATTATTGGACTTTGAGTTAAAAAAAAATCTTTTAAACTTTTTTATGTTAAGCATTCTTGAAGCAAAAAAGGAATGTTAATAAAACCTGTATGTTTTATGCAATATCTAGGATTAAAGACATGATCACAAAGTGTTGGTTCCAGTATACCACCATCCAGAGTCATGAGCCCGTCACTGCATTCCATTGTGGATGAAGTATTGCATTGGAAACATTCTAATGCTGCAACTATATAAGGTTCATGTTTAATCAATTGTGAGCACTATGCTGTTGGCTCTGCAATAGATTTCTTTTCATAAATAATATAACATTATGCCCTCTTGCACAACTGATCTGAATAGAACCTCTAGTTAGTAGCTATATCATGAACTTATATTTAGACATAATCTACACTGTCATATAAGTACTAGACACAAAAACCAACTAAACACAGTTTTTTCAGTGATCATGGCCAGTTAAAAGTACCCGAAACGTCAGAATAACAAAAATGAAATAAATTACTGCACTTAAAACCATTAAAACATAGTTTTATTATGTGTACAAGTCACGAAAATTTAAGAAAATATTAACACAGTTTACCTGAACAAGCATTTAATGTAGGTGTACTACACGAACTGCCTAGGTAACATTTTTTGTGTGTAGTAGCTATTTGATTTAGTAGTTTATGTAAATTGTGTCAATATAAGATGAAATTTTAGTAAATCCTTTTAGGTTAGATATGAAATGCACCAGCTTACCCAAACTTGAATTTCTCTTTTTTATCTTAATTCTATTAATAGTTAATACTGATTATTAAACTGTGTGTTAAGTGCCTTGTTACAAGGGTTATTATCATAGTTTGGACTCTTGCCATTCCCCTCATTATCGATTTAGTTTATTGCTTCTTTTTTGTGGAAGAACCACAAATAAATAATGTATATAACAAATAAACCCCATTGAATTTAGGCAACTTATATTTAATGATTGTACCTACAGTTTCACAAATTAATTTTGAATACAGTCTAACAAGCAGTCTAATATTATTATCATGTTTATACAAGTTATTGAACTTGAGGTTATCTAAAAGCAATTAAGTAATATTACTAATTAAGTTACTATGACATTACACTAACAAAAAACAACTATAAAATTTTCAAATCAAAGTGAAATTGTTAGTAATCAAATTATATAGTTAGTACCCAAGTAACACCATATTAGTTCCTTATTGATCCCATTTAGGTACCTTCAAATCTCCCAACATGTTTTATACAATACTGAGCCTCATGTATTGTAGCACAATCTGTTGGTATCAGACTCACGTCGCTATCTAAATATTCATTGCATTCGAAAGGATTCTCAGAATCCGTCCCCGAACATTGATAGCAGTTAATACAATGAACTAAAATCATAATCGGAAGTAAACAATCAATAATTTAAATAACAACGAAACAACGCCCTAATAATTTCTTACCTGTTTCCCAAGTCATAAACGATAGTATTAGACATGTTAAGATATTACTCCTTGAGATATCCATGATTAAGTCAAGTCTTTTGTATTGTAATAATTGTTGTTGTTTTTGTACTAAAACATGATTAAAACTCAAAGAAACTTATCGACAAGAGATCGAATTTTCAAATAATGGGTTGGTGGGGACTCTCCAGCGTTGCCAGATGAACATGACAATTAACACCCAAATTTTTTTCAAAATTCCCAAAAATGAGCTTTGTGAGAAAAAAAACCCCAAAATAGTTTTTATTGATTTTAAAGGAAAAAGAAAAAAGCAAAACCACCGTCGTAGCGAAAACGTCACTAATGACGTCATCATTTTCCCTCACGGGGCGCTCACGACGACCCGTGTCAATAGGTGCGTTAAATAACCATTCCACTTGAGTTTCCGATTGTGACACCAGCAAATAAGTGAAACGGGAAAAACTGCAGTTGTGAACGTGATCATTGTCAGTCTCTAACGGAAAGTAGCCTATGGGATACGACGCATACGAGTAGAGACGGCATAATAAATAAATAACGTCAATGAACGAACGAATGAATTGGATTATTAAAATGAACTATTGAATTGAAGTATGATTCACTAGTAGAGTATAATTCTAAGATAAAGTAATAATACCGTATTGTGACTTAGATATAATAATTGTAGTGATGAGAATTGTGTTTGTAGATGAATTATTGATATTTAAAATATCTCTCCAAAATTTCTCAAAACAAAATATTTCCCCCGAAAGTTCCCCCAAAGAATCTTTACCCCCAAATCTCCCCCCAGACGTCAAAAAAACCCCGAATTTGCAGGGAATCTGGCAACACTGGGAGTCTCTCACAGTCTTATGTCTTATTATACTTACTAGCGATTTACGAGTCGAGCTATTTGACTCGAGGGTTGATTGTTACTAAAAACAATCGAACTATTCGATTGTTCCGGTTATTCGATTGCAATCGAGAAACATTTGGTGTTTTTCGATTGTTTGTCGATTGTTATTGATGTGTTACTATTTTGTGTTCATGGCTCACTTGTCAATTGGCCTGCGCTCGATTGTTTATGATTACTAATCCACACAACAATCGAAGATTGCACAGGACGATTGGTAAAATACGTTTTACTACTATAAACTAAAACACGCAAAAAAAATGACTTGAATTGACTGAGAGCTACTAAAACAATCGAATAATCGACCGACGCCAACCGCGGCTACCCCCACCCCGTTCAGCACACGCTTGCAGTTGGCCTGCGCTATAACCTTACTATCAAATAGTAAGTAAGTAATAGCAAATGTATTCGAGTTGTTATTTATATTCGATTGTTATTTAGCTATGACGAATGAATCGACAATCGAATACGAGCTTGCACAATTGTCGATTCATTCGATGTTTGGACGTGACAACGTCTTATAATTCGATGGAGCCGGCTGCACGCCCGAAAAAACATGACTCATGCGGCGTTAACAAGGGAGAGCGCGGAACGAGCGACAAAGAGGCACAATCGGCCTCCGCGTTCGGCAGCGTTCGACATCTGTCTCTCTCCTACTTGAGTGTTGAACGTTGTCACGTTCAACACTCAAGTAAGAGAGAGACAGATCAGTAAACCGACTTTACAGACAACCGATTTTTTTTTTGTAACAATCGCACATCGCTAAAGTCAAACCACGAACGAGTCAACTCGAGTTCAGTTATTAGTAACTCGAACCACTACAATATGGTAAGAGAATTCTCTGTCTACGGTCGCGAAGCGAACGAGCTTGCAGCTCGCGTCGTATTCGCATGATGCATCCCACGGGAGACACGAGTTGCGACGGGCGGCACCGAGCATCTCCGATTTGGATTGAATTGAATGAAATGAATCCGTTACTCATAACTCCTGCACGTCGTTCAACTCGCTTTGTAATATTTGGATTCGTCGGGCCATTTCGGGTTCCGGTCGGCTATGATCGGAACTCGGCGGCGGGAATCACAGAGTCGAGTCAACTCGAGTCGTGATTCGAGCCAATGGCTATACTCGATATATATCGATATAATACCTCGAGTTACTCGAGTCAGAAAAAATCCAACTCGTCACATCGCTATCTCTTACTTAATGTTAATGACAGTTTTCTGGCTTAAAGGCCTAGTTGCCAAGCCATAAATACTAAAAAAAATGACAGTTTCAGTTCAGTTAATGTATTATATGGGGAGAGAAAAAAAACTGCATAGACCAAGAAGCTTTCATAGACGATAGTCTATTCTATTTTTGCGTATAATGGCTCCAACGCATTAGGCATTGATTTTGCCAAAAGACGATAGTCACTTCACTTCACTTCACTTTTTGTTTTTTTGGCAAGAGGCTTGTTCTTGGTCGAACTACCATTACTGCCAACGTCAGGTGTGGAAAAGACAACGTTTATGGCGATGACCAGATAGATAAGAAAACACAAAAAAGGGGGGAAAACAAATAAAAACTTGTTCTAGTATTAGTTCACCGCCACCATCTGAAACAATGTCAGTATATACATAAATAGGACATCACTTATTTTTAAATTTAGATACATACATAAAATTTGATAAAGGATTATAGTTTTATATTATTAACGGAAATATATTTGGTTAGAGCATTAAATATAAGACGACTACATATACGGGAAAGGAGAGTTTTAATATTAGTGGGTCTTGGGATTTTAGTTGGTAAGATATCATATAGGGATGTGGGGTAAAGGGGACAGTTAAAAAATATATGGTCAATAGAACCTTCCTCTGTATTGCATTCACACATTGGAGAGGCACGAACTCCAATCCTATAAAGATGAGCAGGGGTACACGAATGACCCAGTCGCAACCTGCAAATCACTGAGGTGAGTCTTTTGTCAGCATTGCGGAATTTATAGAACCATGGTTTGGTGGGTATCTCTGGAGAAATATCTTTATAAAATTTCCCTTTGACTAGACTGGAATTTGTCCAACTAATAAGCCATTCCCCTTTAAGGTCTTGCAGAGCTTTAGAGCAGAGGTCCTGAGGGTGTAGTCGGGAGTGATCTAGGCACCCTGAGACTATTGCACTTTTCGCTAACTCATCAGCGGTCTCATTACCGATTATACTTGAGTGACTAGGAATCCAAGCTAGGACAACATCTATACTGTTAGACTGGCACAGAACGAGATTTTCCTTGATTTTAAGAATCAAAGGGAAACGTAGGCCAATTGTTAAATCCTCTGAGAGGATAGCTTGGAGGCAGCTTAGAGAGTCTGAAAAGATTATACATTTATGTATCCTGTCTTTGTTAGCGACAACAAACTTTATTGCCTCCAAAATTGCTATTGTTTCACCAGTAAAAATGGATGTAAATATAGGACATTTATAGGTCAGTGCTAGCCTGTAGTTGGGGCACCAGACAGCAGCACCCACACAGCCTTCTACGGACAGTTTAGAGGCATCAGTATAAATTGGGCACCAGTCTGACCATTCCGATGCAAGCCGTAGGTTGAAAAAATCATTTGCTCTAGGATCGTGTTTGGAGATGCCAAAATTTAATAAAACTTTAGGGTGGAAATGTAAGACTTCGTAGGAGGTACTAAATGGGGCTAGTTTATGGGATTGGAAAAGCGGAGTATTTAATCTGTCTAATTTTCTAAAAGATTTAATAAGACATGGAAGATCTTTATGGCACCAGTAAGGGTTGTTTGTGGTAAGGGCAGAGAGGGACTTGATTTTAGAAATTAAAGGGTGAGAAGAAATCTGACAGGTTTTATATAAGAAACGATCACATAAATATTGTCGTCGAATTTGAAGAGGAGGGTCTAAGGCCTCTATCTGTAGTGCATTGGTCGGAGATGATCGCATGGCACCCAGGATCACTCTGAGACATCTATACTGTAGCTTGTCTAGTTTAACAAGAGCCGTTTTTGAACAGGGCTGAAGAACAAAAGAGCCATAATCTAAAATACTACGGATTATAGCATTGTATATTAATTTTTGGGAATATGGGTGAGCACCCCACCAGACTCCTGACAAACATCTAAGAAGATTTAAATTTGATTCCGTCTTTTTTATAATAAAATTCAAATGCTGTAGTCCTGTCATTTTTGATTCTAAAAATACACCCAAAAATTTAACACTGTCGCAGACTGGAATCACTCGGTCGTTACACACCACTCTGATTGATAAGGGGTTTCGTTTACGTGTAAAAACGACTACTTTACTCTTATCTGGTGATAAATCTAGTCCATGTTCCGTTAGCCAGTCAAACAAATAGTACAATGCGCGGTTCAACATAGATTCAGCCTGCTCTGTTGTATCAGCTGATGTATAGAGAACTATATCGTCAGCGTACTGTAATATGTTACAAAAGGACGTTACAGTATGATCTAATTCTGAGGTATAAAGATTGTAGAGCAATGGGCTCAAAACTGAGCCCTGGGGGAGGCCTTTCCATGTCCGACGTGTAGAGTGAATAGAGCCTTCTAGTCTAGTTACTACCGAACGATCCATTAGAAAATTACATATGTAGTGCGCTAACCTCGCGGGAACACTCAGCTTATGCATTTTCTGCCTGAGGTGGTGAAGAAGAACACTATCATACGCGGCAGTTATGTCGAGGAACACGGCCGCCAGGATTTGTCGGTTGGATAGAGCAATCCTAATATCGGTGGTAAGAATAGAGAGACTGTGCATGGTGCTTGAGCCTTTGCGAAACCCGTATTGAGTGCTTGAGAGCATGCTGTTGGATTCTAAGTACCATTCTAACCGATTTTTCAGAAGGTGCTCCATTACCTTAGCAAGGGTAGATGATAATGCGATAGGACGGTAGGAAGAGGGCAAGGAAGGGTTTTTACCCGGTTTGAGAATGGGAATAATAAGTTGCGATTTCCAAGAGTCTGGTATAATACCTAATTCATAGGACTTATTAAGAAAATTGAGAAAAAGGGTCTTAGTGAAGGATCCAGCTTTGGTAAGGAAGGAATATGGAATACCGTCCAAGCCAGGGGAAGAGTCTTTAAGTCGATTGAAAACACAGGATAATTCAGACATAGTAAAAGGTTCGTTAAATTTATGGGGAGGAAAAGATAGGGGGTAAGGAGATGGGAGAGAGTTATAATTAGGAACAGAAGGAGGGGCCAGTTGACTAACAAAGTCAGAAATCCAGACCGAATTATCGTTACAGGAGGGATTAAATGAGTGCCAGGAACCACGAAATCGTTTAAGGGTCCTCCATACTATATAAGAAGGAGTTTGTGGATTTAGGGTCTCTGTAAATCTAAACCATGACAATTTCTTATTTTTTTTGAAAAATCTTTTAGAGGCTGCCATAGCCTTTTTATATTCTATATAATTAGATATTGACATATCTGAATTATATAGGGATTCAGCTGCCTTACGGTTTTGGAACATGGAGGTGCACTCGTCATCCCACCATGGTGGAGAATAACGTTTTTTGGTTCCGATTTTTTTAAGGGGAATGCTCAGATGAGCAGCCGTAAGCAAATCATTAATTAGTTGGTCATAGGTATGTACGAAGTTTGATTCAGAAATTTCTGGAATTGAATTAGTGTGGCGATCACTTTCTATGGCATATGTGTCCCAATTCGCCTTATTAGTGTTGTATTTTAAGAGAGGTGAGAACTGGCGAACGGGAACACTTAGGTGAGGAAAAGAAATGAGAAGAGGTAAGTGATCGCTGCCATGAGAATCTTCGAGAACAGACCATGATACAACAGAACAAAGGTCTGGAGAGCAAAAAGAGAGATCGGGCGTGCTTGATTGATTGTTTGGAGCGACTCTGCGAGTTGGAGAGCCATCATTTAGGATGCATATGTTAAGATTATCCAGAATGTCCACAAGATCACACCCAAAGGAGTCATAATAAGGGCTGCCCCACAACAAATGAGCGCAGTTGAAATCTCCCAAAATAAGGTAAGGAGTAGTGAGAGTCATGAAGATGGATTCAAGTACAGGGATTAAATTGGAAGAAGGATGGGGAATATATATAGACAATATAGTTAAATTATAATTGTGAATTTTAACAGCAACAGCATTAAGAGAATTTGGTAAAGGTGGAAGAGGGAAAAGAGAATATGCAAGTGATGACTTTATCAATATAGCTGAGCCAGCATACCCATCGTCTCTGTCATCACGGAAACAAGCGTACCCAGGTATTCGAAAGTGGGAACCCGGAACAAGCCACGTCTCCGAAATAGCAAAAGCGATGGGATCATGGGCATACATCATTTGAGAAATTTCATGTTTTTTGGGGGCTATGCTACGACTATTCCACTGGATGAGGTTGAATTTTAGAAATAATATTTATTAGCTGGGTCAATTTGGACGCTACGTTGGACGGTGCTGGGTGATCATCAAATTTAGATATTATATTTATAAGCATGGTGAGCAGCCCGTCTATAAGATTGTCATTATTATCATTGTTTGTATTGCCTCTTAAGGCAACCCCGTTTTGTGAGGATGGAGGGTCATATTGGGAAATTATGGATCGGTGAGCATCCCTGTCATAACCAGGGGCCAAAGGAGCGCGGGGTCTGGGGGAGGTATAGGTGATGCGTCTGTAGGTGGTAGTTATTGGAGAATTTTGCGTAGGGGTAAGGGAGTTATGGTCCCGTGAGGGCCTTGTAGTATAATGGGTTGCGAAGGATTTTGCTGGAGCAAACATTGTACGGGTAACATCTGAGAAAGACCGAATTGAGGGAGGGAAGAGGGTTGCCGCCTCTGAATATGAAATATTATCCACTGACATTTTCTTTTTAATAAGTTTTTGTCTGTCCAATTCAGGGCAGTTCTTGTCGATAGCATAATGGCACCCTTTGCATAAACAACAAAAGGCATTTTCGGGAGCAACAGAACAAGTGTTACCAGAGTGTAATTGGCCACATTTATAGCATCTGGGCTTGGAGCGACATTTGTCGCTTACATGTCCAAAGCGGCAGCATGTGAAGCATTGTATTGTCGGTAACTGGTAAGGTGTGACTGGTATTGAGGTGTAGCAACAATAAATGTGTTTAGGGAGGATCTGTCCGGTAAATGTAAGAACTACTGTTGTTGTTGGTGTCCAATCTATGGAGCCATCTGGCTGTCGTACCTTCCTACTGAACCTTCTAGCCTTAACAGTTTGCCCGCAGAAATTCGGGAGTTCAACCTGATCTACGAACTCTTCCATGGACCAGTCCTTGGGGACTTCTTGAACCACTCCCATACGGGAGACATTAAAAGTTGGGATAATAGCCTTATATTGAGCAGCTGTTAAAGTTGGATTAACCACAAAGTTATTTGCATCTTGAGCAGAAAGAAACTCTACAGATATTCTATTTCTACCTACACTTTTGATTCCCTGTTGTACTATTTTGCTAACATTTGTGTTAACCATCATTTTACCAAATGCTATTTTATTTATAGTAGCACCAGAGCTAGGATTATTTTCTATTCTCTGTACGTCGACCAAAAACGGACCTTTATCTTCACACGAGTACTTGTAAGGTGCATTTACAGAATGATGAACCCATAAAGATTTGTCTGAGTTAAGGTCTGACGACAATGGTGCTTTTTTCGAGGGAAAGTTCGATACTTCGTCAACCGCAGGACGTTTTCTTATTTCTGCAGGTCGCGACCGAGAGCCACACGGCTCCTGTTCCATTTGTTCGTTGCATGTTTTAGAGCCCGGAGGAGGGTCTGGAGGACCGGGAGGGATCTTCGACATAGTCGAAGACCCCTAAATTGGGTATTTGAATAAATTAGTAAGGACTTACCTTATGAGGGTAGATTAAAAAATCACTAAGAAAGAATAAATATCATTAAAGGAATGGAATAACACATATAAAACGTTAACTACATATATATAGGACACATAGAACAAATTTAAATAAGAAATTATCAATAAAACTAGGATAAACTAATATTTAAGAGTATCAAAATCGCCAACGCGTGCGTTAACCACGGCCTAAGTTTTGACAGTCAAGACGATAGTCAATAGGACAGTTCAAGACAACTTTGACAGTTAACGTTGACATTAACATTGTTAATGTTGTTCATTTTACAAGCAAGGAAACTAAGTATATACAGCAACCTTAATTTATATACTAACGGTATTCTGAGATATAAGACTGATTCTTTTCTTTTTAAAAATAACGGCGTTTTCGTCACCCCGTGTCTCTTTGCAATACCACATGCAGAACGTCACAATATTATTTCTTTTTGGTTAGTGATGTGACGCGCAACTAGTGCTGTGCACATAATGCCGCCACAAGTAACAAAAGTACATTTTATATTTTTAGAATCTTTAGAAAGCAAAAATGCAGAGCATGCCTTAAAATCTTTAAGTTTTCGCTCAAAACTAAATGACGAATTGGCTCGTTGACAGCGTCTTTTTAACTTACTTTACACGATATGTAAATTTAGCCAATATAAAGTATTGAACTTTCTAGTTTTTCGGCATGCAAAATCCTGCGTCCTCTGAAGGTGCACAGGCAGAAAAGCCAGGTTTTGCCCGGTGCCCGCACCATGTAAGAATTTGCCATGCCCGAACCCAGGTCGCCGAGACGTGGATGGGTAGATGTTAAGTGCATGCCCATTTAACTCTTAAGCGACAGGAAGCTTACTACGAGGACTTCCTTTTATAAGCGATCCTCGTTTGCCAAAATGGTCAGGGCCGACCTACTTGGTTAGATGCGGATAGACTGGCAGTTGCTAAGGCCACAGCATTGGTTAAATAACTAATTCTCATTAAAGCGGTTATTAGTTATTTTTTATTTAATAATTTTATTACGAAGTACTTTATATTTTAAAACAAGGAAATCATACTTCATTGTATAAACTAGTAAACAAGTGCCTTTTGGACCAACTTTTTTCAGCAGTCTCCGAAAATTATAAATGAGGTGTCATTCGATTCGGAATGGCATCTAGATGATTTTTGAAAAAAAAAATAAGTTCCGCTTGCAAAGATTGTAAAAGTTATTAACAATTAACTAAAAAAAAGAAGGGGGTTTAGTTTTTTACAAATATCTCAAAAAGTAATAAAGATTTTTCAAATTTGAAAAAAGATTCGACAAGAGGAGGAAATTTCCTAAAAAAAGTCTTGACTTCCGAAACTATAAGATCAATAGTTATAATTTTCCCAGAGGGATGAAAATACGGCCGAAAACGGGTACTCTGGCTTACGCAAGCCACACCCACATCGGCCCTTTAATGAATAATATTATTTAAACATACTAAATATGAAAAAAAAGAAAAAATTCAGGCACTAACTGAATAGACGAATGAACAATAATCTGCTAGAATTTTTTTTTTATAACAATTTTTCATTTAGTTATTCAATAGTTAATTAATAATTTATTTTTTGCTTCAACATGAACATTGCAAGTGTGATAATTGTTAAACTATAAATTTAAGATATTTTTCCTTTCTTGGAGCAATTCTTGAAAGGCTTAAGAATAGAACCCCGTTGGAAAAATTAGAAAATGTTTATTTTTCATATTTTTATTAATAATTTTCGTTGTTACAAAATTAAAAGTTTAAAGTGTCCATTCATCTATTCAGTTAGTGCCTGAATTTTTCCAATTTTTTATTTTCATATTTAGTGTTTAAATAATATTTATTCATTAAAGGGCCGATGTGGGTGTGGCTTGCGTAAGCCAGAGTACCCGTTTTCGGCCGTATTTTCATCCCTCTGGGAAAATTATAAATATTGATCTTACAGTTTTGGAAGTCGAGACTTTTTTTAGGAAATTTCCTCTTCTTTTCGAATCTTTTTTCAAATTTGAAAAATCTTTATCACTTTTTGAGATATTTGCAAAATACTAACCCCCCCCCCCCTTTTTTTTAGTTAATTGTTAATAACTTTTACAATTTTTGCAAGCGGAACTTCATTTTTTTCAAAAATCATCTAGATGCCATTCCGAATCGAATGACACCTCATTTATAATTTTCGGAGACTGCTGAAAAAAGTTGGTCCAAAAGACACTTGTTTACTAGTCTAGTACTACTGTTTTTTAAAACCACTTGACACCAAGCTAGCTTCGAACATTTCGAAACTTCCCAGTGCACTTGGATTCGTTTCACAATCTTTAAGGCGCAGACGTAAAAGATTTAATAGATATAGAATATATCTATAGGATAGAGAGATAATAGAATAGAGAGAACAAACTATTATTTATTTTTATGAAGATTTAGGTACAGTCCGTGATAAAATTGGTCTTCCATCGGAAAAAAAGACAACGCTGTTTTCCGCACCTAACGTGGAGTGATCATAAAATTAATCTTGTTTAGCCATGAAATTAAGGACAGGGTTTTACATATCAACATTTTAAATAAATACAACTTTGGTACATAATCGTAAACATGTATTTCCATAATGCTTTACTTAAAAATAATTATTATATAAAAATATTATGAAATACAAACTGTTACTCATGTTAAATATTCATTTTATTGTAAGTAAATAGATCTCAAAATCTTTACAAACTATGGACGTATTGATATCGTTTTAAGTATACGTCGTTAAACCTCATTAAACATTAGAAAATGCATTCACTCTATAGAAGATCTATACATATTTTTAAATCACAAAATGCATCGCCCTTAACTTAAGTGAACTTAATTTGTACATTACGATACTAATTTAAATGCATAATTAACTTATTTTAAAACTAACTTCTTGCAGGCAGTTGAGTGAACAATTTATTGTCATCAAATCTTAAAGCTATCGATGTAAATTTCATCACAATTTGGAATGTTATTGTAAATATCAAAATAGAGTATCCATATAAAGTTCATGTAATATAATGTAATATAGTTATTACTTATTCAATATTATATAGTAAGTATTGTTAAATACGTTAAAACATATTGAATCTAACAATCCGGCACACTAGAATTTGAACTATCAAGAATGTTTAAGCGCAATGTACATACCTACACTTTCGCAAAGACAACGGTGAGAACCATAAAAAAAAATTGTATGCGAAATTAAACAGAAATTGAGTAGATTTAGGCAGCAGCTATTTCACGGATGTATGTGTATGTATGGCTTAAAAAGAATCACCTTAAGTTTAAAGCATGTCTGAGTATAAAAAAGGAGCATTGAAAAATAAAATTTCAGAATGATAACTATAAGTTATTGTTTTAAGAATAAAAAATTGTGTTGTAATATTAATTATTAGTAAAATATTGTTGGGATAACTTCAGTTATTGAGTTGCGGTCTCAAGGGTAAAGAACCTTCTACCCAGAAGTTCGGTCTTTGCATCATTGTCTGCCAAAGTGTTACTTCTTTGCCTACACTATCCATCCAATTTACATTTGCTCCCATGTATGTACCTGTAACAGAAAAAAAATACGTATATATTTGATCTTAATATTTTGTTTTTTATTTATATGTTCTTAGTGCACTAAAGTTATCTTATAATGCAAGACATAGTGAAGAATTCTTTAGCGGTAATGAATATACTGAATAGACTTTATCGAATCAAGTTTTTAGAACTTCCTTCATATTTTATATTCCTTAGAGAAGAATGAGAGAAGAAGAAGAAGAGAAGAATGAGCTAGTCATCTAGATAGATGACTAGCTCATTCTTCTTTTAGTTTTTTGCCATTTTATTATGAAAAACATATTTTTAGACAAATACATACGTAATAAACAAAATAACATATTTCTAGTCTAAATTACCCAAAAAATGTATTTTTCATAAATACTATCTGATTAATGTTTTTGATTGAACTCAGTTAAAAATAATTAAATCTTGGAGAGACTTGATTTAATTATTTTCAACATTACAATCGAGAGAGAAATGACTTGTCGCACTACCTAGTTAATGTAGCATTCAGGAACTTCTTAGTAGGCGCTAGGACTGGAGATCTCTCCAGTTAGGGGATTTTTCTACCATTTTTATTTCTTTTTTTTACTTGCATAATAAATTCGTGAAATTCCGAAACTCAATCTGGGTATCCTGACATTCACGACATGATGCCATTTGAGTGATACAATTTTATGTTTGCATATATATATCACACTTTGCATGCGTTTTTTTTCTGTAGTAGGAAAACTAACACAATTTTTTTAAATTTAACCCCTAAGGGGATGTAAGTTTGTATGAAAATTTGTCATTTTCAGTATACTATTTATATCAGGTGCATTTTTTTTCTATAGTAGGAAAACTAGGAAATATATTTTTTTAATGTAATCCCTAAGAGAATGAAAGTTGTATGAAATGCTGTCATTTTCAAGTTAAGAATCACAAAATGTAATATACCTCGTTCTGGTTATAACTACGAATACATAATACATCTGGTTCTGGTTAGAAGTAGATGTGCGTGTAGCACATCGGCGTTATTGGCAATTCCACCCCTAAAGGTGAAAAGAGGATAAAAGTTTGCTAAAACTATGACTATTCTTAGCCGCGAGTAACAACTAGTATCAACATAAGGGAGAAAGGCCAGCATTTTGGGCACGCTCCCCTCCGACGGCGATTTGGAGTCAATTTTATTATTGATCTATAAATAAAAAAATTGACTCCAAATCGCTATTTTGTAAATGTACATTAAATTTCCTTAATGCTTTTTAAGTGAGAAAGGTAGGTAGTGCTCACCGGTGCCGAGGGAGAGCCGCACGGCGCCCATGAACTCGTTGGAGGCGAGCCGGTCGCGGTCCCAGAGGCTGAGCTCGAGCGCGCGCGCGCCCAGCTCGTGCAGCCGCAGCCCGCGGTACGTGAACGTGTGCTCCCAGCGCGGGCTCAGCGAGCGCCGCACCACGCCCGTCTTCTGCTTCGCCAGCCGCCCGCGCTCCGGCAGCAGGTAACTAATCAACACACATTAACCGATTACTTACTTAACTAAGAAATCGCTAATAGCGATAAGACCGCCTATTACATTGTTAAATTTTCTTTCTGTTAACTGCATATTTTAATACACAATAAAGCATATTCGTTCATTTATATTCTTAAGTAAGGTTGCCTAGAAAAGATCGCTGCCGAAATCGAGGCCGCTATCTCGCTCGCGCATTACCAGATACTTTCAAGATATACCTACATTGAAAAAATTTACTTACTACAAATCTGTAGTAAGTAATTATTAATAATTCTACAAATCACAACAACAATAATTATTAAGAATGTTTAATAAAAATTTGTTTGGATTCAGATAAGATTTCATATACTTATAAATAAATAAAAATACATATAAACCATAATAAATGATTTTTATAATATATACAAATGTATGTGAAATAAAAATCAAATTGCTGTGAAACTCGCATAATATTATTGTGAAGATTCATAGAATACAGATTTGTCATAATACTGGAGCTTCATCTGCGTTAGTGTTAAAGATTTAGGCTGTGGCCTAATAAGTCTTATATAAAGCGTTAAAAAATAACGTATAGCCCATCGATCACTAATTGATCGATGGTATAGCCACATTAGTGCATATACATACGTTATCTGTCCATATTTAACGTTATTGTCAATGTCGCATTTGAAATTGCGCATTACATCGCCACATCTGCGTGAACGGCTCTTTAACTTTAACCCAGACGAAGCCGCACCATAAGTAAATTCCGTCAATTTATATCTTCGAAAATGTGTTAATGCTCTAGCGGGATAGCAAACTCCATTCATGTAGCCTACAAGCCTAGAATTTTACGGTTTGGCTAACAATGCCGTAACTAGTTTAAGCCAGCCTTACATCTATGAGTTTTGCTCGCGTAAGGTGAGCGTAGGCCTCTTTTTAGAGGTTAACGGGTGATTCTCCGCGTCCAACGTCATTCGCCGCAACCAGATTTTCTTTAAAAATATTATAGCCTTTTAAGAACCTTTCCGTTTCAACTGCTTTGTTGATAACAAATTATTATGAGCGCATGTTTAAAAAAACCTGGTTGCAACTAATGATGCGCGTTGGACAATTGCCCGCCATCAAGGAGAACTGCCCATAAGCACACTACGGTTTAATTATACTAGACTCATACTTTCACAGTGGGAGTCCGATATTGATAAATGACAGTGCGCGCTTAGCCTTACGCGAGCAAAACTTACAAGTGTACAGCAAGGGTTAGCCGGTGGATTAAAAATTAAAATAGTACCTATAATAGAAATGTGATACATTATGTTGTAAATGTAGTTTACCTTTTGCAAAATACATCGGCCAGCCCGTTCGGCTTGTTGGCGACGAGGTTCTTGGCCTCCTTGACGAGCACGTGCAACGTGCCCTTGCCGCGCGCGGCGCCTGACTCCTGCACCTCGAATTTCAGCCCTACGATCAGGTCGCCCCGACTGCCCTGCTGCTCATCAAATTGTTCCGTCTGCAATAAATAAATTCTTCCTTATAATAATTTCTTTTAACTAACATTCTGGCTCTTGTCGCAGTTTGCCTATTTTGGCCAAGTTACTTGTTACAACTTGTACAAGTTACAACTTGGTCTTAGAAAGTTTCTGTTCTGTCTCATATTTAAACATAACCATAGAAAAAGCATACTTCATATATAATTCTTCTTCCATTATCAGAATTAAATCCATAAGTTTTCACAAGTATTAGTGACTAAAATCATCGTAGATTAATAAAAAGTCGACATTAATACTATAAGCAACCTCTAGTGCACAAGTCGAAACTATCTTCCACGGCAACATTTTACATACATAATATCACGAATGGAAAATTTTGTAAGGATTTATGGATGCATATTTGTCACACCCACACAAAAAATACTGAACGGATTTTGATGACACTGGACAGTATTATAGCTTATACATAAGAAATTATGTTGGCGCGAATGTCGCCCTGTAGGCTTCGACGCCCCGGGCAGCTGCCCAGGCCTTCCAAGCCTAAAGCCGGCACTGCGTATGGTGAAGAATATTTTTTTGTCTTTTAACAGAGAATACATGATCTAACTTCTAGCCATTTATCGTAGAGAACGTTATGAGGAATAATACTGACCCTCTCGTGCAACTTGTACCACTTGGGCGCGGGGTCGTCGAAGACGACGTCGGCCAGCGGCAGCGTCACCTCGCCGAGGAAGTCGTTCCGGCCGAACATGTCGGCGTGCCACACGCTCAGCCACAGTGTCCGCGCGGACAGCGAGGCCAGCGGCTGCACGAACGATAGCGTCTCCTCGAATGCCGGACTCAGCGTGTTCTTCTTCACTTTCGTCTTCCTCTTGCCACCCTTCGACTTGTCCGGCAACAAGTACACCTGGGAAACATACAAACTCATTCTTAATTAACATTCTAATTTACTCACATTCATGCATTCATATGTGTATTCGAAAAATTTGATGTGTATATTATTAGTTGATTCGCATTCTAGGAAGCATGTACTATCTAGACTAGATAGACAGTTTTCTGACTTCATACTGTTACAATATAACCAGTTGTTGACGGTGAAAGAAAACATCGTGATGAAACCTATATCGAGATAAACAATGTGTGAAACCTACCAATCCGCTTTAAGCAAGAGTGGTGGATATATTGTCCGTTCCCCCAAATAAGCCCCGAGGTCTGAGTCCAACAGTGAGACGTTTACGGGCTTTTATTTGAAAACTGTTGAAATTTATTAACTCACTAGGATACGCCTGCGTCCTCGTCCACACTTGACTTGAAATTCCCGCGGTATTGCCGGGATATGAAGTATTGCTTTATTTAAAAAAACTATCGGTTTAAACAACTACAAACCGCTCCCGGGATTAAAAAATATAAGACATTAAAATTATCGATCAGTAAAAAATCTAATTCGAAATTTTTAATTTAGCCTTTTTAAAACATTTCCAGAAAAATTTCCGCGTGATTCCCATGATAAATAGTAGCGCAGATTTTAAGTCTAAGAATTAGCTGTCCATCAGTAAAAACCGCATCGAAGTCACCCAACTAGTTTTTACATGGATCCCGAACAAACAAACAGACAAGAAATCTAGAAAATTGCACAGTGATCTCCATCGTTTATATAGTCTATTCCAGTTATTTTTATAAATAGCTTTAATGTCTACGGCATGTTTAGAGTTTTATAATACTATAGATTGTAGGATCGTCGTCAGCCAATAATAATCCACTGCTGGACGTAGGCCTTCCCAAATCGACGCCACTAATCCCGATCCTCCGCCTTCCTCATCCAGCGTCTCCCGGCGACCTTGCACAGGTCATCAGTTCATAGGAAGGCGTCCGTCCATCGGCCATCGGTCCTGTGACAGACGTGACTGGCCCATTGCCACTTTAACTTGCTAATTTTGCGAGCTATGTCTTTTACCTTGGTTTTCTTACGGATATCCAAATTTCTAATCTGATTACAGGATATTCAGTACAAATACTAACAAATAATATTTACCTAGCTATTCTTTAGCTGAATGTTTATTGAACACGCAGCTTAACTCCTGGTAACAAAAGTTTAATTTTGCGAGTAATGATCATCCATCATCTGAGTGCACTCATGGGCATGGGTCGAATCAATTACTAATAATACTAATTCATGTTGTTAATTTACTTACAGAAATAAAACGCACACACACACTTGTATGAAAAATTTATTGCCACCGCCGTGGCCACAAAAAGCGAACCACTTTTGTGAAAATGATCCCAACTCCATATAGGTAGCGATCGTTAAACCATTATGTGCGTCAATAATGAACAACGCCATCTAGTGGCGTACATCGCAATCTTAGATGTGATCTTTTAAATAAAATTATCTACATTATCATACATCTTTACTCAAACATTAATATATATGGTTTTTTGCACACATGTATTGCTAGTTATACGATGATAATATTCAGTAATTGATAATTAAGGTGTCTCCAGTTCTAAAACACTATGGTTTGTACTCTTCTATTTCATCAATTTATCAGCCTTTGTGATCCAATGGTTTGAGCATTAGCCCGCAAGTCCTGTTATAATAATAATATTCAAATACATACCTTAACATAAGGATCTGAGCGGTTGCGCTTCACGTCGACTGCTGCCAGATCTTTACATTTCTTTACGCCAACTTCGAGGGCTCCGAGACGGTAATTGTACAGCAAGGAGAACTGGACGGCGCCACTCACCGCCACACCACCTCTCATGCCCTCCCCAGCCCCGGAGTAGACTGATACCATGGATTCCGAACGAGTCTGGAAACATTTAATAAAACATTTAAATTCAATGCACTTATGGATTGTTATGAAGAACGCTCAAAAAAAGGTAAACAAAAATATGGTCATCATTTACAAAGGAATTTAAGCAGTACTAATACTGTTCTGCATACATATACTTAGTTACAGTTTCAGTAAAATGTTACCCCTACAGAGTAGTCGACTCTTGCAGTTTATTAGTTATGTCACTGAAATTAGGGCTGCTGAGTATGCGAGAGTTGCTGGTACAATCTTTTTGCGTAATTTCACAGGTCCAGCACAGCAAATCTACTATCCATGACACGCCATCTATCATGCATCGTTCAAATAACGGCCAAGCTTCACTACCATGTATACTGTAAATCTGGCTTAACAAATCTGTTATTTGGCCGTTTTTAATAAGGAAAAATAGTACACAAACATGACCTACACAGCTTGTAGGAATAACAGGAACTTATGACAACCGCACCTCTCAATGCCTAATTAACCACTGACTCAAAATAACATTTGCACTAATTTGTATGATGAATAAAAACAAATTGGTGTACATTTTGTTTCGGTCACACGATTATATCTGACCAATGTTCTCGTGCAACTCAAAGCAGTGTTTTTGTTTGCTTGCATTATCTGCTTGATATTCGATACTCCATGAATGTACGCAATTAAGCGTCGTATGTTCTGTGAATGAAAATCAACTTACAATTTGTTATTTATAGGATACTCGTACTGTAATTATAGATATACTTCGTATTACGTGTGAATATATACTAGAAAGCTAATTTCTTGTTAATATCTAAATACATGCAGGTTACTGTGAAATGTTACATATTGTTACAACCTAGGCGCCGACAAAGACAAATTCCATGTACAGGTTTGTAGAAGCACATTTATTATTACGTGTCTCGCAATTCGTAACAATATAGAACCTTTGGTCGAATTGAAACAACTTATAAAGAGACAATTTTCCTTCTTCAAATTTTTTTATTCTTCATTGTTATGATAATTGTCTAGCAAATTGAAATGTTAGAAGTGCTAAGCGTAAAGGACAAACGAATAACCGGTATTTTTAGATAAATATATCTATATTTAAATCGAACAACGGGCAATTTACATTATTAACACATTTGATACGCGATAGTAAATTTTAATGAAATTTAACCAAAATCCGCGATAACATTTTATGTCACGCTATAGAACTAAAATCAGATTAATATTCACGTTATAAAATTTTATTCATAAGCATAAGAATATGTTGCCTGCTAGAGTCAGTTTACTCGAGATAAGGGTTTAATATTATTTAGATTTATTCAGTAATACATATTATTAGATAGGTGTAGGTTTACAGCTTATAGTTATATAAGTTTGCGACGACAAGTTAATTTTTTGACCTAATATGTCCACATTAGGTGTCTCACAATGGCTAGTTACCGGAATAGCCATGGACAAGCGTGGTAAAAATAAAAACGCCTATCCTAATCGTCACTGAGATTTATAAAGTAATTATTACATAAAATTTATAGACAACTTGAAATCAAATCGCCATTGTATGGGCCAGACTACCTCTGTAATATGGTGTATACCTAATTACATATTAATTTTTCTGAAAAAATATTCTAGACCCTGTTAGAGGAGTTAGATTTCGTCTAGCAAATAGGTTACGTAAGTGCTTTTAGCCATTAGTTATATTTTTTTGTCAAACTTGAACTTTGTCTACTACGGAAAATAGCAACGACGTAAGAACTTCTGAAAATTGTTCTGCAAAGAAATAATGAAGAAAGAATCGGTCCGAGTGACTTGGTATATAAGTAGGTAATAAAGCGCGGTGGTTTTATTTATTTTGTAGTTAACCTATCGCGCTTCAAAGAAGCCAGCTAGCCGCGTATAGCATTGTGTAACTCTTATCGTTTCCACCCACACTGCAGCTTTATAAGGGATTAATGTTATAAAATGTCCGTCTACATTTACCAACTTTTTAAGATAAAATTAAAGCCGAATGATTATACCTACCTACGCACAATCGATTTCGAAATGTTTACTAATTGTCATCTGATTTGTCTTAGAATAGCACTGTGATTGGAAGAAGACGACGAGATTGGAATAAGAAGGTAAGGATTTTCTTGAAAATGCTCAGACAGACTTTAGAAATCTTGTCAATTACGCATATTCTCAGCCTCGACATAAAGAGGATGTGGTGCAACCTCGGGATTACGTAGTTTGTGAGAATCCGTAGCGCGTTCATGTGCGCCAAAGATTTTTAGTTAAATGTCTTCATTTAACTAAAAATCTTTATTCTATTTAGAAAACTGAAAATACATTAATATCATGATAACATATGGCAGGAAAAATCTGTATGTACCTAATAAAACCGAAAACGATTCAACTACCGATTTCGTTACTACTGATAAACATATTATTGTATCACAATATTATTTATAAATAATAAAATCCATACGCTCAAGTATTCACGAAGTTGTTTAGCAAAACCCGGTTGCTCGCGAGCGATGTCGTAAGAGAAACATAATAATACAATGGCTGGTCGATGAGACAATACTCGAGTAGTTAAAGTCAAGCAGAAAAGCTTTATGCCTACCTCAAAAGGTCTGTTTTGGCCTGAATAATAATAGCTTTTTAAAATCCCATGCCTTTCCATGAGTGCTAAAAAAATTCCTATTTGACAGCTAACATAATTAAGGTGCTGTATCTGTTTGTTGTGGATATTTACATCAGAAGTGTTGTTTCTGAGATTACACTTCGCTTTCCACTAGTCCGTTCAGAATAAGAATTATCACATGAAAGTCAAATGTTTATTTTAGAGATATTGCATTGTGTAATTATTGGTGAATTAAATTAGATTTTTTTAAAGTAACGATTCCATCCACGTATACAGTGAAACTAACCATCAAGGCAACATTGTAAAATACAGTGATTGTCATTCCAAGTATTCTTCCATGGCAGTATATAAATGTAAAGATTTGTATCAAATTTAATGTATGACTTAATAAAACTGGTATAATTTTATTTAAAGATAGGGATTCCAAAGTTATTAATAAATACCATATTTACCTGGAGACCACTCCTATTCAAGGAGGTTCGGCTTCTATCCAAAGTATCTCGGTCATTTGGCAATGGCGAACTCGACCGGCGAGGCAATGTGGCATGGCCAGGGGACAATGAGTCAGACGAGTACACTTCATCTGTAATTAAAGAAAAGAATAATATTAATAAAGTGACTTAATTTTAATTAATAAGTGCATAAGTGGCTTAAGTTAAATTTATTAAATTTAAGTTTTAAATATTCCTCATGCGTAATATTAGGATAGGTAACTAGCGTTATTTTAAAACTATACACAGTAAAAGTAAAAAGTCGTCAACTTTTAGTTTTAAGATAGTAAAATCACATTCATCTGGTGTGCGGTGGAGTTATCTTAAAATGTACTATTATTTTTAAAATTCAGTTAGATAAAAGCTAAATGTTTTATACGTATTAGTATTAACGTGAAAACTGAAGTGCTTATGTGCTTTAGAATTTCGAATGTTTTTGATACCATCCGCTTTTAATTCGAGCCATTCATCAGGTTTCACCCGACGACATCTTTTTCCTCTAGTTAAGGAGTTGTCACACCACTCTAAGGACTTTAAAAATGTGTCCCGACATGTAAGAATATCACGGATGAAAGAGCCTTTCTCACCAGATTTCAAGGTACTGCCACGACTATTGCTATCTGTAGTTTCTTCAGGTGATTCCCTTGCATTAATTTTTCTTACGGTATATTTAGGTGTGCTTAAACTTATCGAACTTGCCATTTTCTCAGTGGATAACAATAATTGCGTAGTAGATTTAGAAATTTCATCTTCTAGGGATCTGGTCACATCTAAGGTAGGTAGCGACGGCTGAGTATGCTCAACAGGTGTAGGTGCTGCTTCTGTTTGGGCTAATGTATAACTTTTTTTCGCTTTTGTTAATGATGTACTTGGACTAAACACTGTAGAATCATTGTAGTCGACAGATTTAGTTAAACAACAGCAGCAACATAGACGCAAAAAATCACAAAACGTTACACGTTTATCTCTTTTGCGGCGAAAATCTTTACTGTAAACATTAACTGGATAATAATTAGAATCTGTTTCTGGCGGCATGGCACTTTGGTTTTCGAAAGAAAGATACCCTGTGTCAGGACTATGGCTGATTAATGACGCCATTTTAAATTACACAGTTAAATCATAACAATAAACACGACCGCCCCAGTTTGCACAATGCTAATTAATGTTAATACCAAACAAAATCCGTTTTTATCGTCTCCTGCGTTACGGTTTCCTGTTTTGTTTGTATGTGGTAGCGATAGCACCCGAGATAGGGCGCAATTGAAATGAACTCGGCACGTTAGTCACTAAACGAGACTCGCCTATATATGCATCAATTGAGAGCACCTAATTGAATTTGTTTATTACCAGGGGATCGTAACCTTTAATTATAATTACAGGTAATAACAATAATTTCTGACCTTTTATACAAAGTATCATGGAAGAAGAATAATTTTTCGTGATAGTATCAAGTATCCATGGACATCTAAGACACATTATAATTAAAAGTTGATATGTTAGAAAGTAAAGTATTTATAGAATAACATACCACGCAATACTGGTATTCTCGTCGGTGCGCCAAGCGTATTCCAACGTAAAAATTTATTAGGCTTTATCCCTATGGGCGAAGGTTTAGAATCTAAAGATAATGATTTTGATAATTTTAGTATTTTCCTTCGATAGTCCGGTGTTAATACTGGCAAAGATGAGTTGAAAATCGCTTTCCGCTTCTTCTCAGGTAAAGGTGTCGAGCAAGATGGCAGTACGTTTAAATCTACGTTGGATTGAATTTCATTTAAATTTTCCTCAATTGATCTAATATTTTTAGATTCAGGTATATTAGTAGTCACAGACCCCACCTTGTGTTCCAATGATATATTTTGAATACCCTTGATAATATGTTCTATATCTTCTTCTTTTGCAGCTGTTCTACTAGGTATCTTGGGGCTTTCTTCATGCTTCTTTTCACTTTCAAGATTTGAGTTAAAAAAATTGTCGCCCTTAGCCGTTACAAGTTTAGTTTCGGTAATTTTGACTTCTGCTTGAGATGTAACGTCAAATAAAAGATCTGATCTAATTTCACAATTATCACATGTAGCTTCTAACTCGTTAATTGTTTCATATTTATCAGATATTTTTAAATCAGATGAAATATCCGTCTGCGATATGGGCTTAATTACATGTACAGCCTTTTCTAAATTCTGGTTTCTGTTTTCATTAGAAAGAACTTCTGCCTCTAAGTTGAGTTTTGAATACAAACATTGTTCTTCCAGTTTTTCATCACAATTATATTTCGGCAATTCTTCTGTGTTACAAATTATATATTTTTCTTTTAATGGAAGTATCTCCTTCACTTCTGAATAGTTTATCATTTTAACATCACATGTTTCTGGCCTATCGATAGTTTGAAAGTTACTTGTTATTTCAGATTTAATCTTCATTTCCGGTTCCAAACTTATTCTTTCTTTGTGACTTAAAATTTGACTGTTATCGTCTTTTTTCGCAGTCCATATTAACTCAGGAATAAATTCAACTTCTTGTTCTAATATGATTTCCGGTGTACTCATTGATAAATAGGAACTTTCATCGTAACTACTATTAGAACCAATCTGTATTTTTGATGTACTTGGTTTATTTGATATTTCTGAGAAGTACGTACAGTTAACATTGAGTTCTGTAGACTCTGCTTCATTTCGTGCAATTTCATTTTTGTTGTTGTCGGAAATTATGGGGTTATTCTCACAAATGTTGTCAGGCTTTATTTCTGTTGCCACATTACTATCATTTTTCGTATAATCTTTATCTATTCTATTATATATTGTTGATTCTTTTTCTACTTCTTTGTCATTTTCTTCAATGCTCTTTGAAAGCATATAAACATCATCACAGCTATCCTTACTTGAAACTTCTGAAGCTACTTTTGTCACATTTTTTGATATTTGTGTAGGTTCTTTTGTTATATAACATTTTGTTGATTCTGGTACTTTTTTTGGTGCTTCTGCATACCAATTGGAAATATCAGATACTACTATATCACTGTCACCAGTCTGAGTATCTGAAATGATAAGTGCCTCGGACTTATTAAACATTTTTGGCAGGTTCTGTCTGTAACTTGTCTGTTCTATAATTTTTGAAATTGAGGAGTCAGTTCCACTTATTTCTGAAATATTTAAATCATCAGACGTAGATATAGTGGCTGCTTCTTCATAACTAACTATTTTGTCTAGGTTCTCTCGACCCATAGGACAGACTAGATTTTCATTTAATACCGATGTACACTTTTTCTGATCTGAGGTTTTCTGTCCAACTGAAGAATCTTTAAATTTTAATCCAGATGCTCCTCCACATGTTAGATTTATTTGAGGTTGTATTACGGTTAAATCCTGTTTTACGAATGTATTATTTGAATCTGATTTTTTAGATTCACAATTTAAAGATATTTTATCTTTATTAGGAAATTCTGTTGTCAAATTTTCGTACTTTACGTTTGAATTAGGATCAAACTTTATACCATCTTCATTTTGTACATTAATTTCCAACGACGAAACATCGTGAATTTTTGGACCTGAATTACCTGGTACAGTATTAGTAACATCAACATTAGGTTTAAAAGATATTATTTTCTCTAACTTGTCTTGTTTAATTGTAGAATTTTTATTTAGCAGCGGTCTTTTTATTTCTAGCGAAGAAGGTTTAAGCTCGTTTGTACTCACGTCAAAAATTTTATCAACAATCGGCTCAAGGATATCAGGTATAGTAGATGATATTGTAGGCGTGTGGCCAAATTCAATTTTTTTGTCACTGATTTGTTGTAGTATATCCGAAGACTTGCCAGCATCTTTAATTATCTTCTGTTCAAGTTTTTTGCCGATTGTATAATTTGTGCTCACTTTATGAGATAGTGGAACCGTTTTGGGTTTGGAAATTTCAGATACAACGAAAGGGTAAAGTTTAAATTTTTCGCGATTTTTGTTTCGTATTTTTTTTAACGTTATTGGTTCTGGATCGTCTTCTAAAGATTCAGGAACAAAACAATTCCAACAAGACACTTCTACGTCCTTATTCTTCACCGCATCACTCTTAATCGGCACACGAGAATTATTGGAAATCATTTTATTTCACTGTTATGATCTTATCCGTTGACCGATATAATAACGACTAAACTAACTAAGGATGTATCGAATGCTTAAATATCGTGACCGACGTCTATGTATACATAATGTGTTTTAAACGACTTAAATATTCATGTTTTGTATAAGGTTGTGCAACCGGAGAGACAACGTATTGAAGAAAAAAATTCCGTATTTTTAATTATTATATAATACGGACAAAGGTGACATTTAAATGTGACAGAAATAGATTAAGATTATAATGTTAATAACACATATCTAAAATAACAGCGCACATACAGTACAGCATACTTATACACTATTTTAAGTTTTATATTTTATTATATAATTATATTGCACACATTTTATTTATCTACATGGGAGAGCCATGCTGGAGTAAATATCTTAATAATAGCTTGAGGCTGGCTCGCTTGGTGTGATACCACACTCTCACATAATATCGGCGTCAAACGCTTAGCTTTGAGTTAATAATTTTGTGCGATGGGTGAGAATTACGATAACCCACTTTTCCCTCCTCTAATCCAATCCTATAACCAACGTTTGGAACCGGTTTAAAATCAACCGGTCACAACCGGGTTTTAGTCGACTATTTCTTTTAGAGTATAAACGTCAAAGAGAGTGTTATATAAACCCGAATTCAGCAGTCTATTTCGCGAAAAGAGGAAGTATCATTCTATCTCTATAAATGTGTTTGTGTACGACTAAAAACTTGCTTTACCACATGGCTGCGCTTTAAAAGTGTGCAGCAAAAACCGTTATTTACACCGTTATATATAGTATTTACTTAATAAAATTTAGTTACAAAAAACCGTTTAATTGAGCTTATGTTGAGAACAAAGCCGAAAAGATAAGTTCTTATGTTGGTTATGGTGGTGTACACCGACATTTAACCGACGGTCAAAATAAAATGATCGCTGTTTACAGTATGCATACAGTTTGATGAATTATTTTATTATAACCACCGGTTAAATGTTGGTGCACAACCAGCCTTAGACTGTAACCAGTTAAACTTTTTTAACCGGTTTCCATGCCTTGATCCTCCTATTTTTTCTATCCTTTTCCTCCTATCTGATCTCTCTACCTCATCACCCTATCACGTTTCCATTATCCCAATTTAAAGCTGGCATACGTATGTCTATAGGCGACGGCAACTACTTTCCATTAGGTGGGCAGTGGCAGTGGGCAGTCTGCCTGTTTTCCTAACTACGCAATAAAAAATAAATTACAAATTAATCAGAAATTGTTAAAAATAATGTAAACTTTATTCCAAACCTTGAAAGGTAGCTGTTCAAATTAATTCTTTGTCTATTTCATTTATGAAATTACATGAATAAACTGTTCTATATGGGTACTGGGACAGGGCATACAATGCCAAAAATGTATTGAATGGTCCTGTCTCTGGTCAGTTGACAACAATATGATTATGTACAAAAAACTCTAATATTTAGATAATGTTTAACATTTCTGCCAGTTAAGGATCAAAGCAAGTTTCCTTATTTGATTCGCTTATTTGTATCGCATTTCGATGAGCACGAGGTTAATAAGAAAAAGCTATTGATTCTCCTTTTAATCTTGTTATCTAATGAATATTATTATAGTTGTTCGCCTCCTAAATAAAATAAAGTATAATCAGTTACATACCTACCTCCCATTATAATGAGTCATTATAATATTCTAGAATGTTCTTTAGCACATTGTGCCGTATTCAACTATTTTTACGAACAAGTTTTGTAATATAAATAAACAAACAGTTTTTAGTGTATTAAATGTATTTAAATACTAGGATTTGCCCGCGACTACGTCCACGCTGGACAGGTAATAAAACTTTAAGTTATTTTGTCAATATTTAAAATCAAAAGGTATTTCCAGCAGGGTAATGAATTTTCAATATTCAAGTAGATACATGAATCAAGTATAGAACATACTTACATGAAGCAAGTAGATACATGGATCATGATCAAGTAGATACCTGAAATCCCGTAATAACCCGGGATAAGCAATGTTTCTAAAGACATTCACAACTATAACTGTTCTACTAAAGATATCTAATAAATATAGAAATCGTATCGAAATCAGCAAATTTTTACGCAACCTAACTAATTTATACTAACTACTACTATTTATACTATCGCAGCATTAAAAAAAATAGTGTATACTACCGTTTTAATAAAAACTGTCGGAATAAGATAATTTTTATGCAAATCTAAAAATATTGCATTGTGTTCTCCATCGTTCATATAGTATATTCCAGTTGCTTTTAAATAACTTCAATGTACGGACACGGCCGTTTAGTATTTTATAATATTATAAATTATGTCGCACATTCCATTCAAAATTCACAAAAAACCCACAAACCTTTTTGATTCAAGTTTTAGAAGTCCTGTTTATCAAATTTATCGAATAATAAAATAAAAGATAAAATTAAATAAACTATACCTATTAAACTGGTTTTTTTAATATTCACACTAACTGGTCAGTAATAGTTTTGTTATTTAAGTTTTAATTTTATGCATATCAAAATCACTTCTTAGTGCAGGGTTATTTGGCATAGATTATAAGTATGTATTACATGCCGGCAAAAGTGAAGGCAAACCTGCCTGTCTTAAAACGCAGTTTATTACCTTTATCGCATTTGGAGTTCTTTTGTTTACTTCGTATTTAAAATTTGCAATTAGACAATAGCCTATTGTTATTGTTTTCGACTTTTTGGCCGTTCGCAGGAATAATCAGCCAGGTGTACAAATTACTGTTTCTCTGTTCCGCGCGGTGCACTGGCACGCGGTCGATTTTTTGTACTGTATATATAGTTAGTATAAAACAAAGTCCGAACGGAGGGATGGGGCCGTCAAGCGATGATTACGATACTAGCACGACGTATGTAGTACTTTCGATTAGCGATATAGTGACGGACTTTGCGCGTGTTATTGAAGCGTGCAGTTTATACAGTGTGAACTGGTTGCATCCAGTTTTATTTGTACAGTACTAATAAACTCTATAGTAATTCCAATGGTATTTATTTTAATTCGAGTCGTAGTAGCTCGTAACAATATAAATAAGAATGTAATATGTGTTATTGTTTATTCTCTACTTTTTATTCATTTTAGATGTATGTATTTAATTTGCACACCACCGTCTTACTTTCGAATTTCTCCTTCACAAAATCCATAGCCCAATAAATAAAATTCTAGCGCTTTTTAGGAGTTGTCACAACGTGTTTTCTTTAACGAAAGTTGACAACAATGTTGAAGAGACTGTTTTGTCTGTATGTAATTTAAACAGGTCACGACATTGTTCTAAAATACGATCCTAAAGGACTTACACCTAAACCTGTCCATAAAGCTCCACTATCATATTACTCGTCTCAGCGTCGCTCGTAGTGTCCGTGACCGTAGGATACGTTCCATAGCGTGAGCACAGAAGCTACCAGGCACCACATTTCACTTCACGGTTAACCTAAATGTATTCGAAAACAAAATACGTGATAACTTCATGAGAATACAACATTACATTTAAGTTTCTTTTTAATGAAAATGAATATATTTATTTCAAAATAAAATCTTACAGATTACTTTTTGAAAGTCATGAGTCTACCACTGCTTCCAAAGCTATTTTAGTTAGGTACTACTAAAGTAGAAAAGGCGGCTCAACAAACTCCTCAGCAACATATCTTTATTCCCCGTTAACGATAACTTGAACCGCAGGGTTACCAATTTCTAAAAATTAACATCACTTAATATCATTTTATAATGTAAGTTATAAATAGACATTACTACAAAACGTTAATTATTTTTAATTTTTGTTGGCATTTTCTAGGAACTATCGCGATTTGAGATCTTTTTGATTCTTGCTTTAAGCGTTAATGTTTTTGATCGTTGGTAACCCTGCGAGTCAAGTTATCGTGAACGGAGTATAATAATGATTCAAAATGGACTCTTAGAGATTACCTTCTGAAAGTCATGAGTCTACCACCGTTTCCACAACAATTTTTGTTACTGTTAAAGGAAAAGAAGCGGCGCAACAAACTCAAGCAACATATCTGTACTTCTTAATATTTTTATTTTATTATTTAAATTATTATTCACAAGGTAAGGTTCGGTTAGTTCTTGTACGTAGGCCTATATACAAAAGTACTCTCGTTGGAAAGGTGTTTGTATAACACGAGACAGTCTATTTATGGCAATGACATCGTTTTAACCATGCCACGTAACGTTGCACCTACCGAAAACTATAGTCATTGCGCAGTTTGAGCGTTTATTATATTAGTTTCACATAACTATATTATCTTCCGTCTGGAAGTAAATATGCTTATGTGAAAATATAGGGTAATCAAAATTAATTGTAATTTTAAATTCACCTTAAACTAGAAAATAAATTAACCCAATTCTTTCAGATTATCTATTAGCCATAATGGATCTTATCAACTTAATTGAAGATATGTACATGTATACAAGGTATACAGAAGTATTGTCTACTAAAACAAAAACTACACTATACTAAAATAAAATAAAAGGGGGGGGAGAGTTTTAGGGGACTTTTTGAGGGCGGCAAAGTACCTTTCTACCTTGCCAAAATAGGCGATGAAAGTTACATCCAAGAAGAACTATATACACATTAGAACTCCGATGCTTGTAGCATAGGACGGTGATAGAAACCGAAATTGGTTTATACAACGAGCAATAAGTCTTAACTTCGAAATGATTCAATTAAAATTATTACTATGCAAATATTATAAATAGTTCCCGTTATGTTTATTAGGCTAGACATTCAATAATATAGTAAGTACTTACATAATATTTGCATATATAAATCAAACATAACCTGATAAAGATTTAAAGTCAATCCGATTTGTCACTGCGTGACTGATGTTTTACAATCTCATTGCATAAGATAGGAAATATTTCTGTTTTCAAGTGTTAATGTGTTAGATAGATATTATAAGTAAACACGGCTGTGGCTCAAAATAACGGCTTAACACAATAAATTTCCACAATTTTTAAGAGAATCATTGGTGAACTCTCTGTCTCTTCTTTTTCACCTGCGTCCAATTATTTGGAGTCGGCACAACATTGGGTTTATACTAAACAGGCAAATAGAATATAACTTAAACATTTGCGTAAAATCGTATTGGTGGATGATTGTATTGTCAAATTGTCATATAAAACATATTGACGTAGTTTTTCCCGCCTAAACATTTGGAACGTTCCATTTCTTTAATTCAAAACTTTCATATTATACTGATAAAGATTATACTATACGTTATGTCCTTTAAAATATAAATATGTATGTACAAAGTTTCATGAAACGAAATCTATCTCAAATATGATGGCTGACCTTAAACGTAACTTATACTATTATCGTAAACTTTACAAATAATAATTAATTATTTGTAAAGTTTGTAAAGTTGTACACAATAAATCTATAAAAATATATTTAATCCTGTCACTATTTAATAATAATCTTGTACTAAGCATCACGTTGTTCTTTTTCTTTATTTACGTAATTTCTCCAATACCATCCTATTCGAAATAATAATAATAATAATCGGCAGACAAACACACACATTGTATATACCCAAATTAAGCAAGTTACGCTTGTGTTATGGGTAATATACAACGGACCACTCTGGGGCCGATCCCAGACACCCAGACCATGGTAAATAACGGAGAAAATACGTTTCCGAAATTTACTATAACGGGAATCGAACCCGGAGCCTCTGGGTTGCAGTGAGGTAGGCCGGCAAAGGCTTAGCCCGCTCAACCACAGAGGCCGCAAAATAGACTTAGAAACATATACAAGGCCTCCAACTTAAGCAAAACCACATCACTACAAATAAAGAAAGAATCTTTGCATTTGTATTATTTAGGAAATATAGATTATATTCTGAATCTACATATAAATGAGGCCTGATCTATTTTACGTAGATCAATTATTATGCATAAATAATCCTATACTTAATTATGATGAAATGCAAGAATAAAAAACTACAGAAAGCATTACATTGACTATGTTCTCTATATAAAACACTAGCTGTCCCGACAGGAAAAGCTTCGATCGATATGACAACAGCAGCGCCACCTACTGGGTCCAATTGTGAACCAATTCAGAAACCTTCTTTGGCTCTTGGCACAACAACTTTGCTTATGGACATACAGACAAACATTCAACTTTATATATAAAAATTGTGTTTACATGAACTCTTATTTATGTGGCCGCTAAAAGTCAGCCCAACTATTTGAAAATCGCTCAGCGCCATCTATTTTGAACTGAGTAAACTACCTAACAAAATATACACTACCAACACGGAGAGGGAATAAATTTAACTGTTATTCATAAAATTAAAGGCCTTACTTATAATCGTTTCTTAAATTTAAAGAAACTGCTCAGGAAGTAATTAGTGAAAATCTTACCCATAAACTCCTCTTTAGTCGAATATTTTGGGTACAACCTACGTTAATCATTCAAATTTTGTTTATCTGTGCTCCTCTTAGGTAAACAACAGGTTATACACGTTTATAAGTGAAAAAATGGGTCTGATTCTGATTCTCTTACTTATGAGATGCCTAATCGTTTCATAACGAGATTATTATAAGTAAGGCTGTTATTTATTGATAAACCATCAGTTGATGTTAGGTTATGGTGAAAAAGAAAAATACTATTATACATTATTATAGCGATGCAGACAAATATAATAAATTATAGCCATAATGATACACGTAGTGTGTAGATCTACAACTTATTTATCGCATCAAAGATAATAAGATGCTAGTTTTTTCAGAAATAAATAACTTTGCAACTTTTAATATTATATTCTGAAGTTGTAATCTATACTAACTGTATTAACAGATATCTAGATATTCTAATTCTATTATCTTCAAGATTTTTAATCATTGATACAATGGTTTACATCACTAAAATACTTTAAATAATACGTATTTTTTTTAGTAAATATTAACAAAACATCACAGAACCAGGTTGTAGGGCATGTACCCATCTGAAAACCTTGTTTTATCTTACAAGATTCTTATCCATGTAGGAACGGAGAAACAACACAATTTCAAGGTATATGAAAACAACCCACAGCCAGGTGGTAGGGTATTTGCCCGTTTGTATGGCTACCGCCCCAGCCATACAATATACACACATACACATACCAGCCTTGAGATGTGTTCCGGCATTAGTGACCTGGTTCCAGCGGGGGCGTGAACGTGGGCCTTTTAATTTTTTCTAAAATAAAAAGATCCTAAGTTATTCCGAATAACATTAGATCAGCCCGTGAAAGTCCCATTAAAATCGGTCCAGCCGTTTCAGAGATTAGCCGGAACAAACAGAAAGACAGTCGAAAAATTTGAAAGTTGTTTTTTTTGACATACATATTATGTATACTTTCATATGCATTTAGTAAAAAGCTATTTTTTCACATTACAAACAGACACTTCAATTTTACTTATTTCTATATAGTTACTCAAAAACTCACGTCAAAAGGCGTTTGAGCGTAAACCTATCAATATCTACTTACTTTTAATTTTTACTTTTATTTCGGTTCATTTGGACCTTTGTTTCATCATCAGTCTTATTGACTTTATATCCTGTGCTGCACAATGTAAAACGCGTATCTCATTCTCTCGCAGGCTTAGTCCTATAGATTTATGTATTTATCTCTTTTTAGTCTCGCTTTTTCGTTTCATCGAATTTCAAATCACAATGATTCTAAAGAAGTTTCACTTCAAAAGTTTCAAGACGTCTAGCATCAGATTTCGCAATTCCTTCTCTCGTATTGGCTGTAACTATAGGACTGACTAATTACACTGGTAGGATTATTAAAACAGTTTTGTTTTCAGTTCAGGTGTTTAGACATGTACCCACTTTTAAACAAATCAGCATCGCTTAAGTATTACGTTATTGTATTGTGCCTGTGTCCATTGTTTTGCAACTACATTCACATACTAATTGTACAATACTGACGTCGTAAAAACATAATTATTACATATGAAACTATTTCATGATTTCCATTCTATTCATCAATCTAACACTACCCAAAAATCTGAATTAAATCTAGAATACTATACGAATGTATATATGTAGGAGACCATAGGAGCTTTTTAGAGTTATGATAGTCGCCTGGCAATTGTAAGTAATACGCCACTTGGCAATTGTTATTGTAAGTAATACTCTAAAAGCCTTACTTATAATCGTTTCTTAAATTTTAAGAAACTGCTCAGCAACTGATTAGTGAAAATCTTACCCATAAACTCTTCTTTAGTCGAATATTTTGGGTACAACCTACGTTAATCATTCAAATTTCGTTTATCTGTGCTCCTCTTCGGTAAGCAACAGTTAATACACGTTTATAAGTAAAAATAAGAGATATTCATTGATTAGGGTCTGATTCTGATTCTCTTAGTTAAGAGATGCCTAATCGTTTCTTAACGAGATTATTATAAGTAAGGCCGTAAATATTTTTTGAATGCGTAGAATGCTAACACATGGTGGGGACCATTATTATAATATTATGCATAATGTTCTAATAAAATTATCTAAATGGCTTACACCAGTAAACGTTAGAAATCAAAACCACCAACGCGTTTATAAAATAAATCTGAATGAGAAATCGGAGTATAATGTGCATTTTTCATGCGCAAGTTTTCACAAAAATGATATGTGTCAAAATTTCAAGTCTTGAGTTTTTGATAATTTGCGTATTTGTAGATAAACTCGTTCACTATATGTAATTCGGAATGTATTTATTATAAAAGGTATAAAAATTGTAAATTTTTTAGAATGATGCGAAATGTATACAGTCTTCTTTGAAGAGTGGAATCTTTTTTAGTTTTTGCACAATAAAAACTTAGCGAGTCAATAAATTATGCAATAGATTACGAGACGATAAACTCTGTCCTGAGATATTCGTCTATAATATACGTAGACGAAGATATGAGACAATAAAAATTACTTTTTTCTATTAAGTACAAGTACTCTAAAAAATATTTATAAATCATATTTATCGACAATAATTTGTAGGGATGGGCCGAATGTGCTTTGAACCAAATACGAACTTCGATTTCATTTCGCCATGCTTTCTTGAGAGCGATACATTGTGACCTGTTGACAACTTCTAAACTTCAACTTGTAAACATCGAATTTTTGGCTTTTTTACACCATAACCTGCCTCTAGTAAATTTTAAGTATGAGTAGATGGATAAAAGATTAGATTTTTAGACCTTTGATTGAAAAAAAAAACACCATTTCATAACTCTAAATTCATAATGTTTAATTACTAAAAAGTGATTTCAATCAAAATTAAAGTTATAAAAGTGCAGATGTCCCATAAGACGTGTTTGTTTTTTAATTCCAGTTACGCATTATAATTAAGCAGTTGCAATACTAACTGATGTTTTAATTAGGAAAAGACTCAATCAAGAACTAATTTTATATATTTTTTATCTCATTGCAAGTTAAGATTTACATGTTCCTAACTAAAATAAATGACCATGAGTATATAGATGCCAATTTTTATATTACGGTTATGATAGATATGATTTCTATTGACTTCAGTCAAAATAGTGAGAGTAGGTATTTTACATTTTCCTTGTACCGAATGTAAAACTAATTTCGGCCCATCCCTAATAATTTGTCAAAACTTTGCTTATGAATTTCAAAATAAGTACATTTTCAAGACACATACCATGTCGATAGGGAAAGTAAAATATGGTAGTAAGATTGAATATGTTTTCCCATAGTCGGTATATGGTAGAAAGTTGCTGCCGTTACTCTTGCTCAGATCTTTGTAATGTTACAAAAATTATGTACATTCTGAGTAAAACATCAATTATGTAGTCTTACTATTTAGAAAGTACGAACAAAAAGATCGTTAAGCTTGTAATAATAACAACTGTAATACAATGTTAAGATTACCGGTTGAAACTGTTATTTTACTGTCACACTTGGAGAGTTTAAAGGTTGATAAGCTTAATCAAGATCATGTAATAAATATATTTACTTAATTTAATATGAATTTAAGTAGTTTCGGATTTTTTTTTCTTTTATCTACTTATAGCCGTGGTAGCATAGTGATTATTATAATAAATATAATATAGTATTCAAATCTCAATTTCGTATCTCAAATGATGCAAATTTTATCTTGGCCGGACAACATACAACACTGAGGCAGCTTTCTGAACCAATGAATAATAATATGTTGGTAGAATTGTCACACGCTGACTGTGAAGAAAAACATCGCGATGGTACCTGAACATCGAGATAATCGATAAGTCAAAGGAGATTCATCTCTTCTGGGTCAACCCCCATGCGGAGGTGCAAGAGAAAGAACACGTAGACGGAGTTATGGTCCGCACGGACACCCTTGAGAAATATAATAGAATAGAAAATGCTTTATTGTTCACCACATACAGATTAAATCAATAATTTACAGTAGTCACATTAAATAGTAAAGGCAGGAACAATGGGCGTTATTTTCGCTTTAGAGCGATTCCTTCCTGACAACTCGGGCTAGGAATTTTATAAACGCAATCACAAGTGTATGACAGTGGTGTTAACATTAAATACAGATGTAGGAACATGCCAACAGTGTTCGTCACGAAGTTCTTCTTCCCCGATGCTAGTGTTGCGTTCAAGGCGGTGAGACGGTCAGGAACGTCTCATTATGCCATTCATAGGGCACGAAGGGTTCCCGAATATTTGAACCGTTTCAAGTTAAAGGAGAACCCTTCGTGTCGCTTCGATCAAAACCCCAGAAAACCACGGCATGCGCTAATCGAGTGTCTACTCTTTATGCGGGAAACGTGCCTAGCAAGCACCACATGGATATCAAGAAAGAAAACAGTCATCAGAGAATTTTAAATATAAAACAGTGAAACTTTGGTTTCAAGGTCTAGTGCTGTTTCTGAATATCAAAAATCAAGGGAGTAAGAATGAATAACACGTAACAATAAAATGTTTAGGGGATTTTAAGTAAGTTTATAACACAGAGGTTGTCAGTTCTAGTATTCTTTTTCTATTTATATTACTAACAAATAAAAGTATTGATTACTAAGTAAGTAAAGAAAACCTTTACGAAACATTCTTGAAATAAGTCAACGAAAACCATAAGGTTTTCGTTGATAACTAATTTATTTCTTCGTATAAACGAAGAAATAAATTAGTTATAAAATCATAATTGTATGCTATTAATTTTTATGCATTATTGTGATTAAAATTAGGCAATAAATTTATCTGAATCTGTAGATAAACAAAATTATAGTATTAAAAAGTTAACTAAGACAACATCAGTTATTGCGCCCCAAAAATGTTCTGCAATTACCTGTATTAAGTTGTGAAAAATACAAATATGTTTCTTAATTAATACTACCATTTATCAGATTATTTTAATTAAAAATAAAGTAACTGTTATTATACTAATGTTGTTAATGAGTGGATAGTAGATATTATTAAATTTTACGATAACATACATATTAAATTAATAACTAAGTTTTTTAATGTAGTTTCATTGGCGTAGACGTTGGTTTATTTTCTAAAATCTATATTCTATACTTATACGAGTATACCCTGTTTCATGTAAAGCTATTCATACCTAAGATTGCTGAGAGTTATGCCAAGGCAACTTATTTTGACATTTTTATTAGTAAGGATTTTGACATAATTTAATGGAATTCAACAATGTTATTTCATAGTTGAATTCCATTATTAATATTGTTTCAGCTATTTTGGTCTGCATTTGAACAACAAGTATACATTATTATCCAACAAGCAAACGTCCTATACCCAGCTATAACAATATCAAGTTACCATACCGCGTCGTATCGGTGCAATGTGTCGCAATATTTTATAACCTAGTACAAGGCCTGCAGTCGTTTGAGCAAGCAATAACGATCTTGTAATAAGCAATAACTATACTCGAATTTTGTATTCTCGTTCAATTTCCTATTATCGAGCGTATGTTGAAACATCACATAATGCATGATTTTACAGTAGTTATGAGTGTATTTTAATAATCATTCTCACCTTTATTAAGTAGGTTAATAGGTTTGTAATGGTATTTAATCGCGATTAGCACATTTGTACTTATTAGCTAATTGAGCTTACTTCGTATTCTTGAACCGCAGTCTCGAGTGGAAAGTAAATTAATCAACGATGAAATTAAAATTATACCTATTATAGTTCTATATCCTCTTCATTAATTAGAAATGGCTTTTTACTTAAATCCAGATTCGTGACTAATTGCACGAAGGTTTAAACTATATAAATCATATGAGTAAGCTTATATAAGCCAATATTAAGTCTTTAAATATGTAATAGGTCTACTGATTATTGTGATGTTTCAAATGTATACGAACGATGTTATGATATAACGAACAAAAAGTACCTACATAAGGGACCTATGACAAATATCACCTGAATGTACCTTCGATGAAGAGATTCAATCCATTGGCCGTATTAGATATATACATAAACATATACATAGGCATATATTTAGAAATCTTGACCAAAAGATGCTGTTTTCATTAAAACAAAAACACTATGAATACTAAAAAATAACTGTATAATAGAATTAATAAATATGCACAATCATCGTACTACTCAATACAATCCATAAAATTTTCATTGAAAAATATAATTATTTACGATTCTCAACAGGTAAACTCGAACAAATTGCGATTAAAAACGTGGCGAATACGAAATTTGAAGGTAAACTACGAAGACGAATAGGTACTAGGCGTGATCTATACTTATAATAATGTATCGTAAGTATCTTTATTATGTATCACTAGCGTATCCTAAATATATCTTTGACTTAATATGCATGTAATTACAGTTAAGTGCGACGTGCTGACGCTGAAGGAAAATATGGTAATATAATAAATTTCTTCTGGTTGAAACTCCTAAACGATCGGATTGTGTGTGTGTGTGATCGGAGTGTTTTTTTTTGTGTGTTTAATTGGGTCTCTTATAGGTTTTGTGACGTGGTATAACAAATACCACTCACAGAAATTATCTTTAAAATATCAATGTTGCATTTTCGAAAGATTCGCGCCGTTGGACCTTATGGTCACGTGATTCATTTCGTGCAATTTGAGACTCATAATTGGTCGATCGTAGCCGCGCCCCTTTGCACGGAATACAGATAATGAAAGTAGAATCTTCGTGCAATAAAGCTTGTCACAATATAGGACACTAAAATAGCTCGCGTTTTGACTCGCGTCTTCGCCTCAAATTAATTACTGGATTCCAGTTATTCCCTTCTATTTACTTCGCAGGGCAGTTTACACCAATAGCCTTTAGGCTAACATTCATTTAGATTTTTAAAACATTCCTGTTAGAATGGAAGTTTTGAGAAGAAATCTAGGTCTCTTCAGGCATCCAAGAAATCTTCCATCCTTGTCTCAACCTCTCATTCACTCATGGTCTCATTATTAGATTCATTTTTCTTGCCTCATATACGGCGTGCGTTTCAAGCTGAGTAGACTAGAGAATCTTTCGTAACCAGTTACTTATTTTATAACAGTTAAGAATTGTTCATCGTTCCGCCACCATAGTGTCGTATCAGGAATCGGATCCACATTTTTAGACGGCACGATTGTTGGCCGGATATTTATATTCGATATAATCCCACGAGATACTAACACATCCATCGGGACCACTTTAATTAAAACCCGTATATACAGTATACGGGTTTAACGGTTTGGTCGCTTATGGTCTAGCTGATATTTAGAGACCTTAGTATAGTATTATTGTAGAAGGAATTAAGTATTATGCCGGCGATTGTTCAATATCGCGTCAGGTATAACACCGTGTTATGATGAACGAGTTAGTTATCATACCTTCCGTGTGCTCCTAACGACCAAACCCACCCACATCTTTACTCAAGCCATCACTGCCAGCCTTTCTGCGGCAGGTCTATGAACGCGTCCCCGTGGAAGGAGCGGACGTTTGGTTTCTGGCTTCGACCCTCAAAAGCCAGTGGCGCCCTCAAATCATTTAAGTATTAACTCATCTAGTGTTTCCATCGTTTCGTATCTTTATGTTCGTACACCTTTATACCTAGCTTACATTCGTAGATCAGTATAAGCTTCCTGCGACCCTACTGATATTAGTATTATTATTATTCGTATCTTTACTAGAGTCTCATAACCTTTGGTTCTCCGAACAGAACCCTTCTCCGAATCTGAGCGTCGACTTCTTATATGTGTGGATAGAAATCTAGAAATACAGAAATACCAACGAGGTTACTAATGGTTATTAATGGTTATTTTGAGCTTTAAGCTATATATTACAATTCCTTGTTATATAATAAATCTATACTTAAGGGTCTTTGAATAAATGAGTTTAATTTTGATTGTTTAACCGAATACCTTGTAGTTTCATATCCACACACCTATGTAATAGGGCAAATAAATAAATAAAAACTCAACTCTACTGTAGAACGTAACTGTTGCCCGTAAAACGTAACATTTTAAATCCATAATTGGACCAAGTGGATGTCGCTGCAATTGGTTTCTAGATTTTCAGTTTTAAGTGCAGAATTACGTCTGCTGGGCCCACGTGTATTATAAATTTAAATTTAATAAATAACTGAATGAAATTTTTATATTGCTGAGTTCGTATTCTAGAGAAATATTTACGTAAAACTGACTCTTGGCATGACAATCGCTAAATTAAAGTTGTCTCGTGACATATACATAGAAGCTATGCAAATGAGATTTTAAAAGAAATCAGCCTCTGTTTTTTATATGAAACTACGTCTTTCAGAAATAACCTAAAGACATCGTTTCACGTTGCGTGACGTGTGTATTATTTAATAGCGAAGGAAATTATGATTAGACTAGCTGATGCCCGCGACTACGTCCGCGTGGTGCGGTTTTTTAACTATCCCACGGGAACTATATAAGCTACCACCATACAAAATTTCATTTAAATCGATCCAGTCGTTTCGGATATTAGCCGGTACAAACAGACACACAAACAGAGATACAAAAAATTGTAAAAAAATCTAAATTCATTTCTTCTAAATCTATTTCATTTCTTACATGACTTGGTTTTTAGCATTTTTTTTCATTATACAGAAATTAGACCCCTACAATTTTATTATATGTATAGATGACGTAGTGATACAAAATGGAAACCGATACACTAAAATGAAGCGAGTACGATGTGGACCATGCTTTATAGTTTCACTGAGCCACATTGCGTCATGTTTTTGGACGCACCGTGGCCTCGCACAGATCTACACTCTTAGATCTTTTCCTTTAGCAACAAAACAAAACTTCAATTAACATTGTGTTAAGTGGTTACATGACGAATTGCTGCAAAGGTTTATTGCAACTTTTATAAGTTGCTTTCAGGGTCTCGAATCTTTTGAGAATACTCTCATTATTAGTATTGTTTTATATCATTGTAACATATTTTTTTATTGTCTCAAAGGGTCATGTTCAGTAAACATTATAAGCTGAAGAACAAGTTTTTTATTGCCTGAAACAGGCGGCCCACCTGATGGAAAGTGGTTACCGGTCTACGAACGTTTACTATGCCTGAGACGTCGCTACCGTGTTGCCAGCTTCGAGAAATTTTGTAACTCCCTTCTTATAAGTACCTACCCCCAAATCTGAGCGTAGAGGGGACTTCCCTGCAGATCGTTGTTTCGCGCGAAACACCTGAATTGAGTCAAACTAGTATTTCACAGTTATCAATTGTAATGTTATGTAAGTAAGCAAGATATACTCTAATAATAGCCTAATTGAAGAAACGGGAGCATGGTTAGTCATCCATGATTACACTCGATTTCGTAATTATTTTTTATGAAGAAACAAGTTTCCTATATATGTATACCTATAATTATTGAACTCGTTTGCAACCTACCACAGATAGGTTACAGCAAGCATGAAGGCATTACATTGCACATACTACATATTATACTACAACCTGAACGTGTGAAATAATTGTGCTCTTTTGTGTGGTAATCATCGCAGAATTAATTATTCTAGACAATATGATCATTCCGCATGGTGATTTTATTTGACTTACCATGGAATAAGAGTATTCAATTTTTTTGCCGTAAGTAACAAGGTTTCATAAATAAATTATGTAGACTTTTAACAACTATAAAAATGTTAAGTAAAAAGTATTTAAATTCAATGCCTTTTCACAACACAATTGTTGCTCCAAAAACGTAAGTTGTATTACTCGCACAAAACATACATTACACCACATGAGTCTAGGAGCATTTGTGTATTTTAGCCATACACTTTCTCATCTATGCCACCTTTACTTAACTTAAAAATATACAAGAAAAAATTGAAATTACCATTCTGCTATATTACCTATATAGGCATAATTACACATTCCGTTAAGAGCATGTATACTACTAATTCAAATCGGTGTTTCACATAGTTTACCCCCGCGCAACCAATGTTTACTTCGATGGGACAGCGCCAATTTAAGGCGTGCGTGCGTGTGGTAAAATATTGTATATCACCGAACATACGCTACATAACATAAATAGGTGTATACGTAGCTAACGAACATTGCACGGCACCGATATCACACTATTCATGCGGCTGAGAACAAGAGGAAGCGAGACAAAACATGATAAAGTGAGAGAAATTCACGTGGATAATAGGTATTGAAAATTCGACTCGAGGTACTAAACATGTTTGGCCTAGTGGTTTTCTAATACTAAGGTAGTGAGGAGGTTGAAGACTCGATCCCGCACACAGGTGGTTTTTTTTTTCTCTTTTTGTAACTAATTTTGATACGTTAAACTTTATTCTAATGATATTAGTTTTTAGATGTAAATGTTATAAAAATCAATTCATTGTATTCTGGAACAACAATGAATTCATATTATCCCTATTGATATTATAAATGCGAAAGTAACTGTCTGTCTGTTTGTTCCGTTTTCACGGAAAAACTACTGGACCGATTTGGCTGAAATTCATTTGATATATATTTTCGATGCTGAGAATGAACATAGGATGCTTTTATCCCGAAATATGGAATAGTTTCCGGGATAAAAATATATTTGTCTTTTTTTGTTTGTTATCCTTTTACGGAAAAACTACCGAACCGATTTAGTTAAAATTCGGTATAATGGATTTATGTAATCAATATTATGGGTTATCCCAAAAAATGGGGTAGGTTTTTTGTGATTTTCCATTTTGGTCATTGCAGCCATTTCAGTCATTTCAACCATTTGGGCCATTTCAGTCATTTAGCCATTTCAGTCATTTAGCCATTTCGGTCATTTGAGCGATTTGGGCCATTTCAGTCATTTCAACCATTTGGGCCATTTCAGCCATTTCGGCCATTTTGGTCATTTCGGCCATTTGGGCCATTTCAGCCACTTCGGTCATTTCAGCCATTTCAGTCATTTTGGCCATTTAGGCCATTTCGGTCATTTCGGCCATTTGGGCCTTTTAGGCCATTTAGGCCATTTCGGCCATTTTAGTCATTTCAGCCATTTCGGTCATTTCAGCCATTTGGGCTATTTCAGTCATTTTGGCCATTTAAGCCATTTCGGTAATTTCGGCCATTTCAGCCATTTCAGTCATTTCAACCATTTAGGCCATTTCAGCTATTTCAGCCATTTGGGCCATTTCCGTCATTTTGGCCATTTAGGCCATTTCGGTCATTTCAGCCATTTGGGCCTTTTAGGCCATTTCGGCCATTTTAGTCATTTCGGTCATTTGGGCCATTTAAACCATTTCGGCCATTTCAGCCATTTCAGTCGATTCAGCTATTTCGGCCATTTGGGCAATTTCAGCCATTTCATTCATTTCAGCCATTTCGGTCATTAGGGCCATTTCACCCATTTCAGTCATTTCAGCCATTTCGGCCATTTCATCCATTTCAGTCGTTTCGGTCAATTCGACCATTTGTGTCATTCAGCCGTTTGATCATTTAGGCCCGTTCGGCCAAATATATTTTCATATTGGAAACTATCTCATTTTTCGGGATGAAAAGTAGTTCTTGGCCACCCTCGATATTAAAATAACATAATTATGTCCCCAGTTTCATCCAAATCGGTTCAATAGTCTGTCCATAAAAGGATAACAAACAGAAAGACAAATATGCTTTTGGATTTTTTTTCGCGGAACCCTAAAAACGTAGCCTAAGGTACTTCTTATAACATCAGCTATCTGCCATTTAAAATTACGTCAAAATCTATCCAGCTGTGTCCGAGATTATCCGGAACATCCAGACACACAGACAGACTGACAAAAATTCTATAAATAGCATTTTCGGAATCTCCTGGTCCGATTTTTTTAAATTTATTTTGAGATTTCAAACAGGCACTTCACTTTGCGTTTTTGGAATCTCCTGGTCCAATTTTTTAGTTTTTATTTTGACATTACAAACAAACCATTTGTTTATCTGTATAGATAAGAACTTTAAAATAAATTATAATAGATAAAAGATAAAACATAAAAAAATTAGACAGAAAAATGAAATGAGCACTCGAACCATGAACTCTAATCGTACGTGTACTAGTATCAACTCACTCTACCACAATAACATTGGAGAAAGTATTGAAAGTTTTGTAATATTTATAACTCTACTTATCCACGTGTCAACGTAATTTTCTATGAAGAATCATAGATGGCGCTTTCGAATTTTAATGTTACCGGTAAGATTGATTTAAATACGTTTTATTGTCAATAGTATAAAAGTCCAGATGAAATGAAATATAAAAATTTAGAAAAGTATTTTTATTGCATTTTATAAAATTATTTAGGAAGAGAAAAAGAGCATTTTATCAACTTTCATATCAAAATAAAAAAATCTTCTAGATCAAGTGAAACTAGTAGGGTTCGAACCCACACAGCTAGTGATTTAGACCAGACCTCTACCGTATACGCCAAACAAGTATAGCGCGACCACTTCAAAATTCTTGTTATTATTGCTCCTTCGTTTATTTAAAATTATTTTTCAATGGCGGTCGCGGAGCAGAGCAGCGCGTACAGTTTAGACGAAAGCCTCGGGCGTTATGATAAATTCCATACATTGGGACCGGCAGGCGGGATTTTTGCAGTCATTTTTAATAAAATAATTAATTACTTCCAAATTAAGTTAAGTAACCCAATAAAAGATCTATAATTGAATTTGTTATAATATAATATGTTACTGTTATTTATTTTAGCGATGTACGATTAACAGTAATAACAATAACCAAGATTGAATAACTCGTTTAGAGGTTACTTTGCAATTATTTTCTATCGAGAAAATTTATCGTAAATGCGTTCTGAGTACAAAGTTTACGTCAGAAATATGATCAAGATTGACATATATTTTTTTCACCGCAATAAAGTGTGTATAACTACTGTAAAAATGGTTGAGAAAATGATCTAAAAACGCATTCTGTCAGTTATCACCTTGTTAAGCAACGTAAAAAACGTAAAAAAGTAATAATGTAACATCTTTATTTTGGAAAAAAATGACAAATAAACACGCTGTTCCTTCCAGTGACCTATTGACCGCTTTCTGCATTTTTCCTTTGCCTATGTAATCACGATGTCTCATAGGAATGTCTATCTTACAATCATGTCATGCATGATTCGAGCATTTCCAGTAAGAATTTTTTTGCAACTTGTTGACATTTTCCTATCATTTCATCATTGCAATCGTCTTCATACAAACTTCATAGGCTTTTAATACATACCAATATTTTCTTTATTTTTTTTTATTGCAGGAGTTCAGCAGACAGGCAGACGGCCCACTTCATGGAAAGCATTTACCATCGCCTATGTACATGTAAATAAAAATCAATGTCCGTCCTCTATATGTTCCTAAACCATTGATTACATTGTGATGAAACTTTGGTAGGGTGTTTCGAGGACGCTTAAATCTTCTAGGCTGCGTAGAAGAAACAATCAAAATAATTATCACATACAAAACGTAGGATTTTATTGACCTCATGCACAATCGCATTATAATAAACTGCAATTATTTAACATAACGAAAGTAGCAATTTGCCTTTTAATAGCCCATTAATATTAATCGCTGATTATCTCTTTGATTAGTTCACACGATACCAGTCTTTTATTGAAAAAAAAAAACGAAGTGAAAGCATTTAATAACGTGTCGATGTATGAAACACAATTGGTCACATGGAGTCGATAAAAAATCACGGTCGTCAACAATGCCTATCGAGTTTCGTTTCTTTAAACTCTCTTTGAGCAGGGAAGTATGCCATGTTCGCATATTGTGTTTACATAATGACGCTGGCTGGCCATTTCCCTGGTCACAAACTGTTCGCAAGAAGAACAAAAAGGCAGGGCCTTTTTGCGTTTTTCGTCAAATCAAAGTGATATGTGAATAAGACAAACATAAATTGTTTATGTTTCACCTGGAAAGTTTTTCTCTAAATATCCCGTTGATTGAGAAAGGATATATGTATTTAAAAAGATTTATAAAATGACGTTATACGCCAAGTAATATTACGAAAACAAGATTTCAGTTATTGCCAAAATGACTGCGACGCCCTAAAACTTAGACATTTAGAAATATCTAAAATCTTTGGTAGAATAATTATGAGCTTTAATATTAGACCCGGGTTTGTATACATAATTTAGAAGGAGTTATGTTTTATCATGTGAAAGCAATCCTCAGATTACCCAAATATTGATATTACATCTGAACCCTTGCAAATCTATAACGTGGATGAAGTATTTAGAAAAAACTAGTCTAAAATAAATTAATTGATTAATATTGGATGTTCACTTCCTACAATTTAACATGCAAAAGCATTGCAAGTATTATTATCGATTTAGATTTGATATGGTATCGTTAACAAATCAATGGATCAACAACTTACAACTTTCACTTATGCAATCTCTATATTTGTAATTTTAAATCTTACAATCTTTTTTTTAAATATTATGTTACAAAAACATTTCGCTTGCGTAACGTTAAACCAAATTGAATGAATACACAAAAGATAAATATAGGTACCAATAGTAATCTACTTTGTAAAACTTGAACAAATAAACAATATCGTATTTTAAGCGATTGATATAAAAATATCTGATAATGAAATTCTTCTACTTTATATAAAAGCGATTGATATGAAATGAATTAGTTTTCCTTGGCAAAGAATAATTACAATAAATGGCTAGAAAGTTGCGACAAGATAAAGAGAAATGAAAAAAATACATTAGTGGGCTCGGATTCCAGCAGTTGCATTCGGAGAGTTTAAATTAGAAAAACTTATTTAAAGTATTTATAACAGTTGTTCGAAGTGATTTTTATTTCTTTTTTCGTTTTATTTGGCAAGTGAAATCTGACCAAAGCCTTAAAACAAAAAATTGAATAAAAATTAACTATTCCAATATTGTTCCATGTATCATGTATGCGTCACATACATGTAAATTCTACTAATTGCACTTGCAGTAATCCACATTTTTGGGTTTTTCATTTATTGCAGAAATGGTATCTTAATAATTATAAAAGCTTGGTTTTTTTGTGTTTTTAGATATACTAAAAAGTTACATAACCTGTATATGTTTTTTAGATGTCTAAAAATATGTTTATCGCGTTTTTTTGAAACCGCCATTTTGCGTTTGCTATAAGGAGGGCATAATTATAAATGATTCAATAACTTTACTGCGCATATGTAAAGATACAATGATTTCTCACCACAAGCGATCTCCTCCAGACTATCCTACAGAATAATAATGATTAGCAATACTAATTTTAATTCTAATAATAATTAAATAAACTTTTAAGGAATGGTGTGATGTTACTATATCTAAGTCAAATTAGAACTGTGGAGAACCTCTTCCTAAATACATTATTAAGTGATTAATAATACCACATCTGATTTTATAGACGACGATACGACACAGCTCATACGCCGTAAAGTATATTTTGAGTACTGAATTACTGTCTAACTAATGGCATTTTACAATTTACAATGGAATAGATTAGTCATGCCCTCTTTATCCAGGATCTTGACCTCATCAAGATAAAGTTAACTACCGTTAAACTTGCTGATCTACGTTAATTTTCATAGATTCCATGTTATTGATATCCATTAAATTAAACTAAATTAAATATTTAAAATTGCAGAATCAAATTTATTGCAGTTCTCGTAATATAACCTTTCTCGTCCTTTTAGACCTTCTTACTCAGAGTTTACGAGACACTAGGAATCATTGGATGTTAGAATAAAAATGAACATCCAATGACAATTTAATTTCAGTAATAAATTACAGATCTTGAATCTCGAATTATCTTTGAATTAGATTAAACCACTTTCAGGTATAGTATAACTGTATACAATAAATAAACTTTAAGGAACGATCTTAAACTCATTTCCATTTTGCTTTTGTACTACATTTTATAATGTTATAAGTTATTTATCATTTGTTAGTTCATGTATTGCTTTTACAGATGGCAGCCTCAACTCCAAATGTCTATCTCAATATGATTCAAAACTGTCAGAAAATTATCAATGCCAGTATAGTATTTCAAACGGTAAAATTGACTTAGATATTTTAATTGGCATAAAAAACGTTTTGGAACAGACCGAATAGCTATGTCCCTACTTTATCAAGGATCGGTGACTTGAGCACACTTCTTGTTTAAAGCGTCAAAAATAACACTTCTTGTTTACAGTGTTAATATAAACTAAACCCATGTTCTTGAAATTTTCACTAACACTAACATTATCTCAAATTGAGCAGGGACAAAGACTAGAAATAACACGAAAAAGTCAGATTCATTATTTAATGCATCAAATCTCTTATTACAAATTGAAATTAATTTGAGCACACTTCTTATACAATCACACTCATTCGTTTCATAAATTTAACGACCGACAAACTAGAGCAATTATCACGTAACATTTGATCGAAATATTATTAAGTAATTTATTTTGTAATATAACATTGATAAAGATTTACTGCTTGAAGGCTAACCTTAACAAGCTCTGAAAGAATTATTTCTAATAATACAAAATGCATAAAGTTTAATAGACTGAATTCAAAGTTAGAATTAACGTTAACTTTAACTAATTTTAGGATTTACTAGACAAACGGAAGGGGTCCGTATATCCGAAATAATTTCATCATGTCCGTCCGCCCGTCTGTCTGTTTATGTTACAGTAATTTAATTTCAAACTATTGGCAATGTTAGCTGTAGATGGAATTTGGAAGGAAGGTATATTATATAAAGCATATGTAGTACAATGATGTAGTGAAGTTAATAGTAAAAAATATTAGGGTAGCTATACTATAACTCCTACTGAAATTTGCTGACAAAAAAATTCAAATCACTAAGGCTGGTGTGCACCGACTTTTAACAGACGGTTGAAATAAAATAACCGCTGTTTATGTATACATTTTGATCGATTATTTTATTTTAACCACCGGTTAAATGTCGGTGCACACCAGACTTAGTGTGAGATGCTATGCAGATCTTAAATGTTATACATTTGATCTTTCAAGTGATGATCATAAAGGAAATGGAATATTTTTGGCTACTACACCTAGCCTAGCTTTATACGAATATATGACTAAAACTTCAAAAATATGTTATGTTTAAAAATTAATAATAATTAAAATTAATATTTGCTGCTTTTGGGGTCGAGACCCTCGGACCATGGAGGCCCGAGGCGCAAACTTTATCTAGACATAAAGAAACGGCTGGTAGGCATCTCACGGACTGGCCAATAATAATAATATATAATAATACCTCGGAAAATGAATTAGCTTTGCCATTCAGTGAGGTAATGTGGCTAGTCTTTTGAACACGTTTCCAACTGACCTGGCACTAGATTTTATAGTTTTATTTTAATTTGTATACTCGTATATAGTTTAATTGATTGAAATTGTGTATTAGAAATTTAAATAATTTTTATTTCACATATTTATTTGGTCTCAAATTCTTTACATTTTTCTTTATATACATACTATATAAAAAACATATAAAAAAAATATATATATTTATGTCCGCTGGCACCAGGGCCTAGGGTCCAAGCTACTGGTGGTTAAGGTTCCAGAGAGAGGAACCTCCTCACTGCCTTCTGCATCCGACCCTTCACCCAGATACCAAGCGAGAGCCTTTCAAGGTGTCCAAGGTGTCGGTCAAGGCTCTTCGCTATTAGTCCTTTCACTGACACCACTATCGGTACTATGATTGTAGAGTCCAAGGTCCACATGGTAGTAACTTCGTGAGTGAGATCAATATACTTTATTTGTTTTTCTTTTTCGGCTTTCACGAGGATACCATTATGGGGAATCGTGACATTTACAATTATAGCACGTCTCGCTGATCGAACAAGTATCACAATATCAGGCTTATTATCGACAATAGTTCTATCTGTGATAATTGATCGGTCCCAGTAGAGCAGATTATTTAATAATATTATTATGTCATTGAATATATACTAAAAACAAGAATCAACACTTTCTGCAAGAAAGACACTGCTTCAATTAATCGCAGTATTTATTTTTTAAATAAATGGTGAATGAACATTTTTTTGTTATTTGTCACAAAAGCAGTGCAACCGGATAGTGTTAAACAGTGATCGGTGGTCAGCTACCGTGAAACCAGTGTTGGGCAATAGAGGCCAAGATACGCCATGCATACTGTACAAACACAGTCGTAGACTGTATCCAATCATTTTTTTATGTCGTAATTGAAAACTGTTCATAGTCAATGCATTAGTTATTTTCGTTATATCACCTGATAGACCAATATATTTAAACTAGCTATGCCCGCGATATCGTGTGCACGAAATTTTAACTTCATACTCACATCAACTGAACCCTACAACACATATATATATATATATAGAAAGAAAGAATATAATTTCCTGCGGCCGGGCGGCCTGTCGTAAGAGGCGACAAAAAACAACCCACAGCCAGGTGGTAGGGCATTTGTCCGACTGGATGGCTACCACCCCTGGTCTAAAGTATGTCGCCATAACAATCCTGAGTTGTGTTCCGGCATTAGTGACCAGGTTCCAGTCTCCCTTAAGAGTGCAGCAACGCATTTGTAGCACCTTTGGTGTTGCAAATGTCCATAGGCGATGGTAACTGCTTTCCATCTAGTGGGCCGTCTGCCTGTCTGCTGAACTCCTGCAATATATATATATATATATATATATATATATATATATATTATAAGATAACATTACTTTTTTATTTTTTAATATTATTATTGATTTCGTCAAACCATGTCGGGGTGTTTTCAAGATAAGCTTTTAGACCGACAACTTGACAAAAATTATACAAACGGTCATTTATGTTGGGAGCTAAAAAGACTTGATAAATAATAAAATAAATACGCGAGGTTTTTGTTGTTATAAGATATATTTTCAAGTGTTACTTCATCAGTGGTAGGAACAACTTAAAGACAGCCACGCATTTCAAAATATTAAATTCAAATCATCTACAAAACAAACATCTACAAAAACTTTGTATATCCATCAATTTATTATTAGGTATCATATAAATAAGAGATTTCATGTAATTTTTTGCATTTATATTGAAAATCAGTTATCATGGTCTGAAAACTATGACACGTATCGTGGCAGAAGTAGGGGGAACGTAAACGCGTCTCAATTGATGTTTTCCATACTACCTGTAAGCATGTATTACTTTAGCAGTTTTCACATATTTTTACCATTATCACATACCGATGGTGAATTAGTTTATTATAAATGGGTTTGACGTTTGACGTTGACGCTTCTTAATATTACATTTCAGTCTGGGATCCCGAGTCTGATGTCTACTTTTTCTACGCCGCTTCTCGTGGATTTAGATATTACGAAACCATTGACACGCATATCGCCCTTATAACATCACGCCAACGTACCTTGACTTATCTTTTTTATCTGAACCAGACGGAAGTAGTATGTCTATTTTGTTTCACATGTAACTTGCCCGTATAAGGTGTGTGGTTCTATAGGTACAAATATAATACAAAAGTAGAACACGTGTTCTAAAATAAACTTTACCTTTACAGAGTCTCGAGATAGTTTACTCGTGGTTGTTATCACAGAAACGAGATAAGCACGTTTATAAAAGACTGTCAGTCAACAGACGTGAAGAAAGAAAGCTATTAAGAAGGGTGTGCCGGAGAATGTGTGAAAAATATTAGTCACATGTTCAATTTAGAGCGCAAAGTTGAAAACAGTTGCGATAGCGTTAGTGAAAGACAATAAACACAAAATGGTAATAACTTTAGATGTTCACTTAAAAAAATGTAAAGACATTTGAATAAGACTTTCCAATGGCCTGCTTATTTTGTTTAAATGAATAATATCTACTTAAACGAGTAAATATCCTATTACTGGGATAAGGCTAGCCCTTCTTTTTACCTTTATTGATACACTGGCGGCCCGGCGCTGTTTCACCCGCGCTCTGTCCCGTTCATGTTATATAGCCTATGACACTCCCTGTTAAAATAGCTTGCGAACATTAAAAGAATTTTTAAAATTGGTTCAGTAGATCTAGAGATAACCCCCTGCAATGTCACAAACTCACAATAACAACTTTACCTTTTTATAATATAAAGTATGTATATATTATCATATATACTTTACTATATTTAACAGAGCACATTGGTAGATTTCACAGACCTTAAGTCTCGATGTGAAGGATACATTACGATGTTTTCCTACATCGGCAGCGCGTTGTAAGAATTATAATTTATTTGATAATTAAATAAAACACACAATGGTGCCATCTTTCTTAACAAAGCAAGCATTTTTAAAACTAAAGACTGAAAAAAATGACTTGACTGTTTTAAGATATGATGTAAAATTTTTAATAAAGCTTCATTATATATATATATATATATATATATATATATATATATATATATATATATATATATTGCTGTGGATATTACAGGTATATTCGTCAGGGTGTATAATAGTAGTAAAGCAAAGATTACGTCGTGATAACTACTTCCAAACAATTATATAATGCATTAAAATGACTTATATTTTTCTATTATAACTTACTTAGAACACATCAAAAATAACAATGAACGGCAGCGTCTAAGGGCCGACATAGGCTTGATACTTAAACTTCCTAAACAATGGCGTCTTTCATGCAACATTATACGAGTTTTTGTGTATAGTAGCAAAGTTGGTCTTCGAAGTCATTGTTTAAATTTAAAGTGGGCGATTTTTTATGTACGTCAGTTTTTATTTCCACAGAGCTGATATAGTCAATTGTCTAATATAAATAATGAATTTTTAAATTACCATTTTTATGTGAAGTAGGGATTGCTAGACTGTTTGTACTTGTTTTATTCTTTTAAAGTGTATGTACTGTGTGACCTTCCGTATTTATTTTGGTGACGCAAACTGTGTGACCTGCGTGGCAAGAATAAGGTTGTCTGTCGTGTTTTCTCACAATATACCACATGGCGAAATTTAATTGTCTATTCTAATAAGTTCAAATATGTTATGATGAATTCTGAGAAATAATACATTAGCAATTATTAAACAATAAAACCATTTCCTAATAAGATTTGGTGACAAAGTATTTACGAGTACGTACATGTAATAATTTCAGCCTTTTAACATTCCGCCGCTGGATTCGGAACTTTTTTTGAGGAGAAATCCCAGTTTATAACTATTAGAATCTACTTATTTGATTTTATAATGCGTAATTGCGTAAACCACCCCATGAATAATACTAATAATACTAATACTAATGATATACGCCCATTAGAAAGATATAGTATGAACAAAACTTTAATGCGTTCTTGAAGTTATTCGTTATTGCGCAGAACACAGTTCACAGACAGAGGGTGAGAAGGGAAAGTGAACTCTCACTTGGCTGCTATCCTGATTCGCAAGCAGTCTCTTTTCAATGACACACAGATTATTTATAAAGGTTAACATTTGACTAAACCTGGAAAAACTTACGGAACGGAAGGCTACAACCCCTGGTCTAGAGTTTGCCGTCATAACAACCTTGAGTTGTGTTCCGGTATTAGTGGCCAGGTTCTAGTCTCATGTTTGAGGGCGGCACCACATAGGTGTAGCGCCTGGTTACTTGATGGTAACCGTTTTTCATCAGGTAGATCGTCTGCCTCTGTGCTGAATTCACGCAATAAAAAATAAATAATTTTCGCGCGTACCGACTTGTTACTCTGCAATGTTCCTTAATATAACTGGATGGCCCCATATAATTCGTTCTTCTATTGCTTTATATAATTTAAACCACATTTCTACATGGAATGAGTAAAAAATATTCTCAATAAGTTTCTCAGATTTTTTTATTGCTTTGATGCACAATACAGGTTGAAAAACAAAATAATAATAATGACCCGTGGAGAAATCTAATCGGGTAGGATTTAGAAGCTTTCCAGAATAAAATTTTATACCAAGCGATTGTAATTATTCTTCCTTATCGAAGGTTGGTGTTCGTATGATTCAAATTTTATTTACAAATCGCACCACGATTGAAATATCAATGTCCGTTATTAGTTTGGTTTTTAAATAACATATCTGAAGGAAATATTACTTATGAAAATATCGATTAATATTGGTATGTTTTGAATTGGCGCTATCATAAAACAGATTAGATTATTTTGATAATTATTTCTGCTATAAATTGCTGTAAGAACCTTGCGAATCCCGAAAGTTTACGGTCGTAAATAATATTATTATATTTTACATGAAGGATTATTATATGTTTTAATTTTGTATTGTAGAACCTTATATGAATTGTCCATAAACATTTACAAGTCATATCGATAAACAACGGAAAATATCATGCTATTAATAGCTGGTACATGTTGTTATTCAACCGTGTTATTTTTTAAAATTCTTAATTAAATAAAAACACAATATGGTGAAACTGTTAGTTTAATACATATTTTTACCAAACACTTAAATGTAAATTTTCAAATCTCTAACTTAAGGTCACCAAAACGAAATTTCATCCCCATGTTGTTGCGCTTCATGATATTTTTTTTTAAAAAGGTAGCCTATATAAGGCCACCTTATAAAACAATCTAAGTAGGTATCTCCAGTTCAACTTTCATTAAAAACCATTCAGTTGTTTAACAGTGAAAAGGTAATAGAGTTATTTTTGCCCTCATGATAGTTTCTAATTCTGATAGGGGCATATTCTTAGGTGCTTGGAAAAATAGTTGATTATTGATAGCAACAATAATAATTTTCTTAGCTAGAGCCGCGCTGTTAGTAAATTTTGTTAATGCCTTTACTGTCATGACCCTAACCCTCTGGCACTAGTGTAATTGACAGTTAAATCAACTTAAGATGCATTTCATCAATTTACAAAACGCCGAAACCATCTAGATAATGTTAAAGCGCCGTAAACTATGACGTAATTTCTATAACGAGTCAAATAGCATATCAATTACAGTTTAAATGGTAATTAGAATTATTTCTACTATCTATCTATTTCTAAAGTCAAAAATTGGACATATTATGTTACCATCATGGGAAACACGCCGAAAGTGGTTATCTATTGACATACAAAACATAATAATATGTCCAATTTTTTACTTGTTCGGTATTGTTATTTAAGCGATGCATGATACTTTTAAGTTATTATGATAACATGGTATTTGAACGCCTGTTACTTTGTATGAACATTGTTTTAGAATTTGTGAAGTGTCAATAACCCCATTCTTAACTTAACACAGGTACAAATATAACCAAACACAACAAATCCAAACGTAATGCAGAAGGTCGTAATTCAATAAAACGCGCAAAGTCCGTCACTGTTAGATTCCCGATTGTACACACGTCACGCCTTGATCGCGGTTATCGCTCAACTGCCTCCTCTCTCCATCAGGTCGTCGTTTTATACCTCATAAATACAAATGTGCCTGTATCGTAGTCGACGTTATCCGCAACACCTAGCTAATAATTCGGCCGTAAACGAGTACAGTAGAACAATAGGCTGTTTTCTAGAAACGTATGCCAATAAATAAGAAACAAAAGAAGACGATCATAAAAGAATAACAATAAGTTAAAATGCCGACAGGTAATAAAATGTGTTTTTACAGATTACGAATGGAATTTGGTTTTGTCGGAACCTAAGTTGTAACAATATTTAACATACATAGTCCCAAAGAGGTATGTACGTGTTGCATCGCTAGTTGCTCACGAACACGGCCTTCAATTATGAGGAACGAAGTGAGAAAATTGTAATAAAAAGTGAAGCAATCAGCAATTTAACGTTATAATAAAAATATATTATTTGCTTTGATTGCTTGCTCTTATTAATCAAAATGATTAATTTCTACTATTGAAATATTCTACAAATTATAATTTTGTATAATTGGCAAAGCAATAGATAACAGTTTTTTTGAAATATCTAGAAATATTCAATCAATCAAATATTAAAAATAATAATGTATTTACAAACAGTTTCATTTCAAGCGAAACAAATATGTTACAAGTCGAAATAAAATTTTATGATCATGATATATTTTTAGCCACAAATGAAGTTTCTTAATATATTATTGTAACCTATCCATTATATGTAAATTATAATACGGCGCTGATATCATGCATGGACAGGTTTTATTACACCATGTGGCCATTACTGTTAAACGTGATATTATGCTGTATATATCTGAATATATCTCTCAATATCATGCAATAAAAAATATTTTTAATGGCATAGAATAAAAAAAGTTAATCTTACTATTCGTAATATGTACATCTAATAATAAGTTTTATATTCTACCCTCAAAGAAGAATATTAGGAATGGAAATTACCTAGTCAAAACATATGTTAGTTTTTTACTAGAAGATTGTGATTTCTTCCTAGAATTCTTCTATTATATATAATATTATATAATTCTAAACATGCCGTGTTTCTATATTGAAGGCATTTGAAAAAACCAACTGGAATAGACTTTATAAACGATGGAGAAAACGATGTAGTTTTTTTTTAGATTAGCTCTGTTGGCAGTTTGTTTGTTTGTCGAAATTCAGTTAAAAACTACTGGGCCAATTTCAATACGGTTTTAACTGATCGATAGGTAATTCTTAGAATTAAACTCTGCACTACTTTTATATTGAAAACCCCGCGGGATTTTTTCTGGGAAAGATTTAAAAAAACCGAATTCTAATGCTATTTTGTTATTTATCGATAGCAAATTTAGTATAATAAATTGTATCATATTTTAATGTATATAAAACTAATAATTTTAATTAGAGTTGCCCGGTAGCGGTTTGAAGTTGTTCGGATGCATAAAATTAGTTTATTTCGAAACTGTTTCCACTAAAACGATAGCTTAACTTTTTTTAATGCTACGATATTTTGTGTCCAGGAAATCCTGTGGGAATTGCAAGTCAAGCGTGAACGAAATGGCGGCATATCCTAGTTCTATATAAGGGGGACAGTAGTAGCCCCTTAACACTGTATGTAGAATATTGTTCTTGGGTCACCTTTTTCTAACTCAAATCATTCAAATTCTTGCTAGCTTAATGGATTAAAGCACTCACGTCCCGAAGTTGCGTTTAAAAAAATGCGGGTTCGAATCCTGATAAGGATGCGTGTGTCAGTAACGCAATTTTTGAACATAATATGTATATTGTTACAATTACCACGTGGTGATGATTACCAAAAACATCGCGATGAAAGCTATCGAAATAATCGATGTATCTCAGATCGACCATGGCCAATTTTGGCGTGTACACTGTGAAAAAGGGGGGAGAACAGAGCCAACAATCGGAGGTTTATGGGCTAATATTAAACTATGTAGGACTTTATTATTATAGCTATCTGATATAAAAATAACTATAAGCATGTCTAAAAGCAATACCCATTTGACTTGCAGTCGGTTTCTATCTCGCTTAATTTGCCACAATTTGACATAAACTCTGTACAAGTAGGTATTGTCAAAGTGCGACTAGTGGTAAAACAAATGAATGGATAGTAAGATGTAATAACGTAGCTTTAAAGGTGCTTCCAACAACGCTAAATGAAAACTTATTGCGCTACAACATTAATGTAACTGGCACAGCTGTTGTGACAAAAACTGGTACACAGAAACCAGTGTTGCAAATTGGGGATAGAACCTTTCCATTGCGAATAAGCGCCCTAATCATCATGATATCTGGGACGTAAACAAATTACTAAGCGCCTACATTACCCTGGACCTATAGATTGTAGTCTAACAATTTGCAATCCATAAGTTTGTTACTATCTGGTATTGAAATTTTGTAAAAAAAAAAGTTGGGTATGGCAGAAGAAGCATGAAAGTAGGATAAACGCAGTTGAAATGAGAGTTTTGAGAAGTATATGTGCGGTTAGCTTGAATGATAGGATAAGAAACAGTGTGCTAAGGGAACGTTGTGGTTTGAAAGAAGATGTAATAACAAGAGTTGAAAAAGGAATGTTAAGGTGGTTTGGGCATGTAGAGAGGATGGATGAAAATAGAATCACAAAACAGGTATATGACAGTATTGTCAATGGTAGAGCTGTTGCCGGTAGACCGAGACGAACATACCATGAAAAAATATCAGAACTGTTAAAAAAATGTCAGGTAAAAAGCATTTCAAATAAACGCGCATGTATGCAGAGGTTAATGAAAGTAGGTGAAGCGAAAGTTGTTTGTCAGGATCGTCGCAAGTGGAGATCCATAGTCTCTGCCTACCCCCATGGAAAACAGGCGTGATTTTATGTATGTATGTATGTATGTAAACTACCTCTATATCCCGTTCACGATAATTTGACACCCAAGGTTACAAATAACTAAAAATATTAATAATAATGTTAAAAACGCTTAAAATTGTCACAATCACTTGATAACTCCCCTAAAAGACAAAGAACAAATTACGTTTTGTAATATTTTTTTATTTATATTTTATTACGTAAAAGTCGTTGTAGCGTAATGAATAGCGTAAGCGTCCTAAACTCAAAGGGCGCGGAACACATACACCACTTGGGTAGTTTTCTGAGCTAATGTGCATATTGCTACAATTATCATTTGCTTACAACGGTGAAGAATGTGTCACCTACCGATGTGTCAAACCGTCTTGGTCAAGCGTGGTGGGTATACTGTCCGTTCCCCTGTAGTAGGCCCGAGCCCAACAGTGGGGTGTCTATGGGCTGTTATTATATAATTATGCTATTTTATTACTAATTCTCTATCTATAATAATATTATAAAACTGTAGTCTTTTGTTTTTTAGATTGTTTGTGTTTGTGTTCGGGATTCAAGTCAAAACTATTGGGCCGATTTCGATGCGGTCATCGCTGATCGATAGCGAACTCCCAGAATTAAAATCTGCGATACGTTACATCCCAGGTAATTTTTTTAGGAGCGGTTTGAAGTGGCCCGGTTTAAAAAAAATCCGATATTTTATCTGATCGATAGCAAATTCTCGGTCATAAAATCTGTAATACTTTATATCACAGGAATCCCGCGGGAATTTTCCCAGTAGTAATTTCAAGTTGTTAGGACACGTATAAATTAGCTTATTCTGTCCAACGTGGATGAAATCGTGGGCGAATCCAGCGTATTATTTCAGTTTTTAATCTAAATTCATACAGTCCCTAACACTATAGATAATACGGATCAAATAAATTCAATTTCAAGATCGAATCCATATAGTTGAAAGGCACAAAAATGAAAAGATAGGTCTGTGTTCAATGACATTGAAAGATTCAAGTTTATGTTTACATGGTTCATTTTGGTTGATTCATCCAAAGTGAAAGTCAGAATTAATACGTCTAATATATCGGCTTAAAATTATGGACTTTAATTCCTAAGACATAGAGCCTTGTGGGTTTAACTATGTTTTTCATAGCAGAATATAAACTTCAAGCGTCAAGGTTAACACTCAAACAGTTGTAGTGCGTAAATGCAAATGCGGGAAGTCAATGGGCGTCAAGCCGTACCTATCACGCAGGTCAGGACTTAGCATTCAACCCACGTTCCAACCACCATAAGGCACAATTGTGTCTTTGATAAGCGGAAAACCATCGGACAGACAAGTTTCTGAAAGGCATTATTAAGTTCATTATAAGTTATATTTCATCTCAATTGACCCTAATATGTTATATGCCTCGCTGTTCTGTGGTTAGAAATGTTCATAACAGCTTAATGCACTTAAACTATAATGCAGAAATGTATTGTTCTATTTAACTACATGAGGCACTTACAAGTTGTATGTAACACATGGTATAATGGGATTTTTACCTATTTACAATAACTTAACATCAGTGTCTATTGTAGGATAAGGAATTAAGAATTTTAGTAACTGATTTTTTTTAATTTTTTTTTATATAAATGTTCTTTCTGACTTGTCACAGACATTTTATTAGCCAAAATAACAGTAGGTAAACAATATTCTAGTAAACATCTTGTAAATATTATTTAATTTCTTAATAATCAATCAATACTAAATGATCGAAGATGATTTCGATCTCTAATGAATAATATTATATTCCAAACGTAACGATTTTACTTTTCATTATGAACATTGTAAAAATCTTGCATTATAGTGAGGTATATTAAATTTAGTTGGGAGGCTTTCAAAAGTACAACAATTGCAACTTTAGACATACTAATTCTTTCTTTATGATTGTACCACATAAATTCTTTTCTAAAGTGTGTATAACTTAGGATAAATACTCTTGGAAATGGTGTACAAAAATGTATTTAAGATTTATACAAAGATTTGAAGTCGATTAAAATAATAAATAATATAAATCAGGTAACTGTTTCCTGGAAGTAATAACTTTTGCGACTTGTACGAGTTTGACACTTAACTGGCTTCCCGCAAGCCATACGATCACTAATTAAGTCACTTATTGCCCTTGAAGGTTTTTGACGTAATTACGTTAATTAAATTATAGAATGATAAGAGTAATTTGAAAGGAATTCACGAATGTCATGACTCATAAGTTAACATTTCAAATTGAATGAATATGCAGCCAAACTATGTTCAAATGATATGTTGAGCGAATGATACATAGATAGCTATATAATTATATAATCTTGGTAATTATTCAGGAAAGAAACTATAACACAGCTAAAGGCACTCATAATAGTTATATAAACCTACGCCATATTTTAACGGCCATTATAAGATAGCAAGAAGTGCGGACTTTCATACAAAAACAATTAATACTTAGCTAACTGTAGCTTTTGGAGAACATTTCGATGCGGACTATAATATATATGTGTAGACTTAATCCGAGCTCGTTATCATAAAAATTTGTACGAAAAAATCGACATATAATTCCATGACCTACGGAAGAAGAGAACTATTGTACGATTCCTTTTGTATTGCCATCGGCCGGTAATCAAACAAACGGCCCATCTGATGGAAAGCGGTCCCCGCATCTTTCAGACTTTGCAACACCAAGGGTGCTGCCAACGCGTTGTTAGCCTCGAAGAAATTTTATAATCCCCTTCTTAAACGACCCCACGTCATAGCGCAGAGGGGAAACCGCGGCGAGAAGTTTCTTTGAAGTCGTTATTGTACGCGAAATAAACGTTCTAGAAATCCATTGCGTAGTTGAGCATAGGGTAGCTCAAGGAAATAAGGGTGAAAATTCCGGCGATAGCTAGCGGTACGGTGGTGAAAACGTAGCGTTGGCACCAGATCAAACAGTTTATTGGAACACTCCCCATTGTATAGACGGTACAATACGCAGAGAGATGCAAAGTCTCTCCGCCGGCTACGCAGAGAGGTGCAAAATCTCTCCACAGGCTAAGCAATTCTAACTATCTGTTAGTATGGGAGCATCGACCGTAAGCAGGTGTTACAGCCCATAGATTTTATGTTATATAATATTTGTAGAATGATAATACCTCAGTAAAAATGTAACTGAAAGCTCGTAAATCGTATATAAGGTATATACCATTACTGATATGATAAATGAATTAAAAAACCTCTTTGTACTGGTTGACTATCACTTTTAGTATTCTTGTTCCAAGGTTATAAGTAGAAGTAAGTTACTGTACCATTTAGCGCAAGTACGCGCATACTTATCAATTTGCAACGTATCCAATGTGGCACAACTCTGGGATAATTACAGTATTGTTATAAGCTTTGAGAGAAAAGTCAGCCATCAACCTTGTGAAAGTGAAACTTGCGTTGTACATAGAACTGTCTGCAACATATTATAGAAACCTTTTGAATAAAAGATGTCACAATAATGTACAAATTGGTTTCGAAGCCATGGAGGCATTAAGAGTGTTTGTTAGTGTGCGCTGTGTTTGCTGAGGAATGTAGACGGCGATGGAGAAAATGCTTCGGCTAAACTGTTAGGCCTACTTTTCAAGTTAACCATGTTGTTCTATCCAGCGTGAAGCGAAACAGCGGCTTTATTTACATAAACTAATGATACGTTCCGATGCACGTATTAATATTTAAGACGTATACGAAAGTATTGGTAAATTAGTAATTTAAATATTTCAATAAAAAATTAATTGGACCGTTTCACAAATTCTTGGCTTTTCATCACCAATCATCATCAAGCTTTTTTTATGCATTTTCGATATTAAATAATGATTTAAGAATATAATTTTTAAACAATTATCAAAATCGGTATATAAGTACTCGCTCGTACACGTATTTAATTTAGAATATATTGATTTTTTGCGTAATAAATGTGATGTGGCATTAAAGAATTAATTCATTTAGCCCAAAGAAATTGATATCAATATATAAGATATAATAAATATACTAACAACAATAATATTCCCGAGTTAGGGGTCTATACAGAGTAAATATAAAAATAACATGCGTACCTACCAACATTTTGTCTTTATTTTTTTAAACTCCAAATTATTATTTTTTCTTTTTTCTCAAAGTGCCTACGTAATTCTTTATTTTGTTATCCATGCGATTTTCTCACCTTGAAATTAGTTCTTCTAATCCAACTTAGTTTATTATCTATAATTTACCATTTACCATATACATTTTATGAAAATTTCTTCTTGTATGTACAGTCATGAAAAAGGATCAAATTTACTAAATAGAATTATAATACTTTGTTTTAATGAAAAGTAGGAAACATCAAGCGAAACTGCGCGGTCCGTAACAAGCAACTAGCGCGTGGAGAACATTTTCGTATTGCGGTCTCGCCGAAGTACATTGACCTATGGAGCTTCCAAATCCCATCTTTGCTAATCCAGTTTTACATACAAAAACGGAATAATGCGCGAACCTCACAGCTACAAGCTTTAAATTACATCGTAATGTAAATTTAAATGTTCAGCAATATCAAACATCCCCCCCATTAGCGCGTGCTACAATTTTCTTGCTGCTTACAAATAATATTGGAATATTTCCCTGAGTATCATAATCTATAGTATTATAAAATTCTAAACATGCCATGTTGGTACATTGAAGCTATTTAAAAAATAGAAATTGAATAGACTATGTACTATATAAAAGACAGAGAACACGATGCAATTTTTTTTAACTTCTAGTCTGTTTGTTTGGGATTCACGTAAAATCTACTGAGCCGATATCGATGCGGTTTTCGCTGAGCGACAGCAAATTCTTAGACTTCAAATCAGCGCTACTTTTTCTCCTGGGAATCCCGCGGGAATTTTTCTGGGAATAATTTGAAATGGTCAAAAAAACAAATTTCATTGTAATTTTTCACCGATCGACAAGCAAATTTTATGTGCGTTTTAAAGTGTGTGATGTTTTTATCCCGGGAATTCTGGGGGCATTTTCCAGGAGCGATTTGTAGTTGCTCGGTTGCATACAAATTTCCTTATTCCGACACAGTTTTCACTAAAATGATACCTTATTCTCCTTATTCTAATGCTACGGTACTTTGTGCTCCGGGAATCCCGCCGAAATTTACAGTCAAGCGCGGACGACGTCGCTGGCAAATCCTAGTAATACATAAAAATTGAGACTCAAACTATAAGGTTGTATATATTTTTTCGAACTTTAAGAGTTTTTTATGTACCTTTGGCACCTTGTATAAAAATTGGATATCGATCCAAACTAACATACTGTTACAACTCAGGTCCCGACAAAACAAAATCCACCTGCATATCTGAAACAAAACACATTTTATTACTGCCGGCATTTAAACTAATTATGACTCTTTTATGATCGTCTTCGTTTGTTTACTTTGTGTTTAAAATTTGTAATTAGAAAACAGCCCATTGTTTTATTGTACTCTTTTATTGCAGTTTGCGGCCGAGTCATTAGCCAGGTGTGGCGGTTTAAGTCGACTTAGATAGGGCACTGCATTTTTACAGTATAAAACGATGACCTGATGGAGGGGGAGGCAGTCGAGCGAGAACCACGAGGGATGTGAGACGTGTGTACTACAATTGGGAATCTGATAAGTGACGGCCTTTGCGCGTTACATTGAATTACGATCTTCTGCATTACGTTTAGACTTGTAGTCTTCGGTTATATTTGTACCTGTGTCATACGTGTTTGCATAGATCTAATAAACTGTACAGTAATTCTAACGGCATTTTAATTCGAGTCTCGCGACTCGTAACAATATTTTATGCATACATACCATCAAAGCACACTACATACCTTCAAAGTATATACTAACATTATTCCTTATGTAGATAGGTTGTCACTTAGAAAATATGTAGGTAGTTCCACTGGGATCTTAAGAATATACTTCATATCTTTTTGTGTCCTATACATAAAAGTAGCAACTTTTAAATAAGAAAGCAGTATCGTTTAAGGACCAGAAAGTCCTTAAAACGATACATAGAAGAATCTTATGATCTTAATCCCGGAACAGCACTACACTCAAAGTTAAGTATAATATGTCGTTGATAAAATAAAATTTACACGCTGTGCGGTAGGTAACTTGCGATTTCCAAAAAGGATTTTTTTATTTCACTACATTATATTTATATTACGTAAAGGTAAAATGATGACGCGTTGATTAAAAAGTTGAGTTTGAGAAATCTAAGCGCATATTTATACTTTTAAAAGTAATATACTCTTAATAAAATATTTCAATTAATATTATATAATATGAGCATAATCGGTAAAATTTATGTATATTTCATCAATCAGATATATATTTGATGAAGCAAACAAAAATTATTAGATTATACACTATTATATTAATCTAAATATTTTTGTTCCTTAAATCGTATTATATATATATGTAAGTTTTGACTCGTTAATGCCAGAAGCATTTTTCCGGCATTAATTTATTACTTAATAACTTATTTAATTAATTTTCAATCATCAGTTTAAACTTTCATAATTATAATAATAATAACCTGACTAAATTCAAAAGTCATTTTTAATTTTCCCATGATCTGTTTTATTCTATAATTTCTATAGAATAACTTTTATCTGGTGATTTAAAAATCGGCCTTAATACAATAAAAGAAAACTTAATTATATTGTATTCTAACTACAATCCCTCAAGACTATAAGTAGAATATTGGGATTATTTGTTAATTATCATTTATTCATTTCCTTTATTTTTTAAAGAATAATGTTGGTGGTGTATAATTTTTAATTATGATTCTTATATATAAGTATAAGCTGCCTAATCGCTACTAAAATAACTTTTATAGTTAAAATCGATTATGCAACTTAATTGACTGATTGATTACGTGCACTAATGACGACATTCGTATAATACTATAAATCAATGTAGACGTAATCAGACTAAGCTTACTTTATATGGAGGTTGCTTGATGTATTTATTTAGAGTACTTTAGTTATATAAGATGTTTTATGTAACGTATCTCTGTTTGCATATTCATCAATATTGCTTCCCTTTAGCTATTAGAGCCGCGTGGCCATTTTGAAAAAAAGTGAACCCTGGTGAAATCTTTATAATGAATCTGTCCTCCTGTCTTTGTATTGCTACATTTTTATTTTCAAAAACCACTGAATTAATTGAATTGAAATTTAGTAAAGGGTTGTATTTTATATTCCGCTACATAACAGTGTAAAGATTTTGCAAAAAATAAAAAAGTCATGAGGTGTCTTTGGGACACTTTGTTAGAACGAAGGTCTAAGTCTTAAAAATTCTCATAACGTCTCAAAAAGTGTCAAAACGTCTTAAAAAGTGTTAATAAGTATCGAAAAGTACCAAAAACCATCTAAGACCATCGAATTATACAACTTACATCAAAGTACAGCAGTATCGCGCAGAATCACAGATGGCGTACAGAGGCATACACTATACTATATAGCGATCAGTATTTTTCATTGCGGTGAACACTTTTTCCGTCTACCTTCCCATCCGCCGAGTAACGTGCGATAAGGAGCTTCGATCCAAGTAAGTTAGGGTAGCTGCCATACATGCCGTATGTAACTGGGAGGTAGAATATTTGTCTAATGTTGTACATAGTTCTTTGGATATCCCACAACTAGTCAGATCTTGAAAATTCATAGCGATGTTTCTTGACGACTTATTTATCTAAGTAAATAAGTGAAGAGATATTCCAGCTTATTGTGAGTGAATACAGGTTCCCATGTTTACTCGTAAAATTGTATTCGACCTTTTGAAGTAAGAGATAACTTGCTAAATATTTAGATCATTGTACAAATATTGACTTCTAAGAATGACCATTACCGGTGAAAGTATCTTTTGTTAGCCTAATAGTAAAAAACATGATAATTGTAAGCATTGAGTCACTCCAAAGTTATAATTAACTTATGTAAAATAAATAGGCAAGGGACAGTTCTTCACTTATAAGTTTGAATAATAGATGAAAGTTGTAATGACTAAATCTCAAAAGTATTTTGGAGTGTGTGAAGTTTGATTAACATTTTTTAAAATGAACTCTCGGGTAACCTTTAATAGGTAATATATATTATATACCCAAAATTCTTGTCATGTCGAAAACAATTCGGTGCATTGTACGTGAATCTAAGTTCAATGAAATGCGCTTTATTATTGAATTTCATTCGAAATATATCTTTCAATAATTGAAAAAGAAAATAAATTGAAGTTTTCTAATCTCCAATATTGATAAAGTACAAAATAAATGTTAATACAAAATACTTTTTGTAGCAACTCCGACAACCTTCAGGATTTTTTTGTTGGTACTGATTTTTCGGGCGATAGCGGGGATTCCATAGACGCGTTCATTTTTTAGATTACTATTTTATTGTGAATAGAATAAAGAAATATTTAAAAAAATCCTGTTTTGATTAAAATTTAATAATTAAATTATTAAGATGATTTCATGTTTTACATTTCGTGTTTTTTTTATACATTTAAAATGAATATAGAAAAATTAGGAAAAAACCACGTTATGTCTCATATCGTGAAGATTTATGATAATTTGTAAATTATTGATCAATAAATACCAACAAAAAGTTGTTTTGTTTGCTCCCCATTTTCAACCTTTTTCGGCAACATCCAACTTCCTTAATTCTCAATATTATCTTTCATTATTATTATATAATGGAATAAAAAAGCACTGAAAAGAATAGGATCTACTTATAATTATATATACTTTATTCTATAGAAATACTACATAAAACAAATAATATATACTACTCATAAATAACAAGGGGGGATTTTTTATGCTCAACCTAGAAAGGTGCAACGTAAACATACAAAAACTTGTTGAGACAACCACTATATTGTCGATTAATTGTAAGTAAATTTGCAAAATGTAATAATATTTTATATGGTCAATTATAAACAGAGTGTATTTCGAGGTCATCATTTTAACAGGCTGTATATATAGCGAAACAGCTGTTCAAATAGTCTTGTTGACATTTATGAATTCAAACGATTTTGGAGTACTCAGTGTTTCGTAGATTGAGTTTAACGAGATCTAAACTATCGTGTAATAAGTAAAATTACAAAATCGCACGTTTACCCAGGTCATGGGTTTACATTATAATGTTCATATCGTGGGAAAATGAAAAAAATACATCGCCGTAAAAAACTAATTTCATTTCCTTGAAAAATAAATATGAAACTGTATTTATTAAACTTCAACAAGAATACTAGGTCGAGTGTAAACAAAGTAGTTTATTTTTAAAATAGGTATTAATGTTGAATGTATGTCTAACAAAGTCATATATGCGCGTAGTTAATAGCGAAATACAATTATAAGCCTTATCAATATATCGAATTGATAATCAATTTGTTTGTCCTCTTCATGGCCTTATAAAGATAGCAACTTTTTTTCATAAATGTGATATTGGGTATATTTAGATTTTAAAGTTCGAAATAAAGATGAATATAGGATATTGAATGAATGAATGAATGAAAACTCTTTATTGTTCATCATAATTTAAACCTAGACATTTCCATTAGAACAATGGGCGGCCTTATCGCTTATAGCGATCTCTTCCAGGCAACCCGGTGTCTAAGGAGACATTACAAAGAAATTTAAATAATATTTGGTGGTTTAACTCAATTAAAACTAACGATATTGTTATCCTGAAGTGATTGTAGCACTATAAAATCAAAGCTGCGTCCAAATTCTTAGTATTTATAGATATACTTACATAATAAATTTATGTTATAAAAATTAGTTTACGAATTACACAGTAATAATTATACTTTTATTTAAAAAAATTACATTAATTTCAGTAATATTTCTGTATTTTCAAAAATAGAATACATAATATTACAGATCTTGTTGAATCAATATTAATCTTGTACTAATATATAAAGCTGAAGAGTTTGTTTGTTTGTTTAAACGCGCTAATCTCAGGAACCGCTGGTCCGATTTGAAAAATTCTTTCAGTGTTGGATAGTACAAGGAAGGCTATAGGCTATATATATATCAGCACGCTAAGACCAATAGGAGCGAGATCTTGATTATCGCGACATGTAGTATACATATTTATTTATTACGTACTTTCCGTTAGCAGGTTTGAATATAGGATACATTTTATCCGGAAAATGATATCTCTATAGTTTACGTGGGTTAGACAACCGAAACCGTGTGAAAATCCGTACTTTTAATATAAATTGTAATTCTCAAGGTAACCACACTCAATACGGGTAAAATAAGTTAAATAGATTGGACATTATCTATTTTAGCCAAGTAATTGCGCCAGAGTTGTGTAAATGCGAAAGGGCTATTATAAACTACTTAACACTTCAAATACTATGTCACGTAGTAAATATGGTTCGCGTGAGACTATTTCAAATAGTTTTAGATGTCTTATTAACACTTTACTTCTCAGAGAACCTTTCTAAATGCAATAAAGAAAGCATATTTTCGCATACATATAAATGCGATACATTTGCTCACAAGTTATGCAATATAATTCATTCATGAAATTTCTCAGCTTTGTGTTCGTTTAAAACGGTTTTTGTTCTTTATGATTTTCCACTCAAAAGAATCGAGTAATAGCCAGCTATTATAGCTACGGTAGCCAGGTACCGCCTTTAGAATCGAATGATATGCAAAAAAATTATAAAATTACTTCTTACTCGATTGAAATTAAAAGCTGTGACCAGTATCGAACGTGCAAAAGTCCATTCATACCACTGTGGAATTTAGGATTTTGAAAGAATTATGCTTATACTGGATCATTTTTTTTCAAAGCAATTCGATTAGTGTCAGCCCGAGGCTAGTTTATAGATAAAGCAAGTTCTAAGTTGTGTCACATTTATTGTTTTCCCGATATAATGGAACCAATTGTGTTACCAGATTATAAATTAATATTCTGAAAAAAAACTCGAACGTTTAGAAACAACTTATAAGTACTTATGACGTTATATTAAAATCGATTGTATTGTATAATGTTTAGGTATATTAATTTTGGCACATATAATTATGCTAAGTTTTAATAACAAGAATTATTTTACCTGTGTTTTTTACTTATTTCATGACTAAATTATAAATATTGTGGAATGTCAAATAATAATATTAGATGTTCCCGAAAAATTCTGGACGTCTGGCAACTATAAAGACCAAATCAGTTCAACTCTTCAAGCAACCGATTCTTTCTTTATATATGTGAAGAACGAATGTTTACTTTTTTTGAACACGCATACACGCATACTCTACAGTCTAATCTGATAAGCTTTCAGTTAAATTAAAGCATATAATTTGTGTAGCAGTTTCTTCGCAACCAGTAAAATTTATTATAGATAAAAGTACGTGATAATACGACGTCTGAAATTTCCCTGTGTTATAATTGTACTTTCTTTACAGCCTACTTATTCTATGAAGTGTTTTCAAATTATTTGACTTTTAAAATATGAGCATAGTGGTTCCAGTTGAACAAAAGTCATGATATTTAAAGATCATTGACCGAATATATTTTCGGATGCTAGGATAAGAATCCGATGTGCTTGAGAAAGCACGCAGTTTATCGTGGCTTATGATATAATGGCTGAAGCAATGTTACAATGGCTTGGTTTTAACGATGAATAACGACACAAATAATTTAAAAAAATATAAACAACTTTACACCTATTATAAGTAAAATATCGTAATATTCGACACGATACGCTTTATGTTCAAATTTAATAAAAAATACATTTCCGCTATGCACGCGACTTGAAGCGCGCAGGATTTGCCTAAAACGAGGCATGTCAGTGCTGATTTACAAGTAACAACACTCGCTATATAGCAGTAATAGCTATAAATATTTGTAATCAATCTTCTGAAATGTGCACAATGTTGAAACGGGTCTTACATGAAAATTCAAAAACATTCTTGTTTTCATTGAAATCCGCTGAGGCTTTTCGGAGTCTATCCAAGACAAATTTTCAGACAGACAGCCAAACAAAAATAAGATTTTGGGATTTATTTGTAAATCACACATGGACACTTCAATGTTACTTGTTGCTATAGAAATACTCTTGCTGTAAAAAGTAAAACTTTGTATAGAATATCTACTCACCCTGTAAACTTGGCGCAGACGCAGGAGCAGCAGGAGGAGGCTGTTGGGGAGTAGGCGGTGGTCTTCTGCGCCTTGGTGCATGTAGACCAGGGGCTGATGCTGCTCTTGTCGCAGTTCGGAAACCAGGCGCCCGATATCTCGCCGATTTGACCGGTCCAGCCGGCACTGTGTTCGTTCCCGCAATCGACGGCAATCGGGGTAATGAGCCTGACCGCTGCTCTTCTTCAGACTGTTGGAAAAGAAACCTTTAAAAAAGATGTCACAGTATTACAGTAAAAGAAACATTTATGGTGCTGATACCTTTATTACCTACATTATACGAGTCACTGAGATTCAACAAACTGGCCATAATTAAGACAGCTATGTTTAAATCAGTTAGCATAAACTAGGGAAGATTTGGAAAGACTGATTGACTGACGATCTGGGTACATTCAGTTATAACGAGCGTGTGCTCTTCGCTACTAACTAGCATGCACTGTTATTTTATTATGTTTGTTTCTGTGTAAATTATTTAAGTCGAATATTTATAACCTCTAATTCTTTTCGGTTGTTAGTAATCTAATGTTTCGGTAACCTTCCCGAGTTCCGTATTTTCTTTAGCAATGAGTATGAAATAGTATAAGTGCTATTAGGACATTGAACTCATGAACACGATGCGGATCGGAGATTTTTATTAAAACCCAAATGTAATATTGAATCAAGGTTTATTATTTACTATGTCAGTATATTCTATTATATGTTTAAGTAATTCTGTTGGCTCAATGTCCATCATACGTTTCTTGGCTTCTGGAATGACAATAAGCCATTTTCCTCTGTTTTTCACAGTTTTTTGCTAATAACAAGATGCGCATTAACGAAGTGATACCAAACAAAGGAAGTTAGTTTTGGTGTATAGATTTTATCTCCGTGGGGATGGAAATCTGGGGTATTTAGATCCAAGAGGCCAGGGGGCAAACTTTTATATTACTACACACCACAGAGATAGTCAACCAAATAAATATTATAATAATTCATCTAAATATATAGAATTACTGCTTAGTTAATTTTATTGCTAGTTATTTTGTTTAAACATATTATATTTTAATGACAAATTCAGATGTAATTTTCATATTAGGTACTAATTTGATTCTATTTGATGACTTGCTTATCTGGTTGCATGTTTATACGTTCACTTGGCTCAATGGACGTCAAAAGTTATGAGATTAATTCCTGGTTGAGTAAATGTCGGAAATAACTTTTTGGCCACTTACTGTAGATCGGATGTTACTAAACAAATTAAATATAAAACTTATTTAAAAACTAGAACCAACCAAAGTGGTGCATGTTTCTGCGGCAGTATTCGAAGCCATCTCATTTTGAAACGCGAACGACTTAGCCATTCAGTTTACCATGGTTTTTTAATTCCTATTTATATTGTATTTATAGAGGAACCCTAAAAGCGAGAATCCGACCCGCACACGGCGGCACTTATATTTTAAGCGATTTGATTGTCATCTTTTCATCACGTGTTGATTTCTCGTTCCCAGAAAGCAGAGGTTTGAAGAGAATTTTGCTTTACATTATTAGGCACGTAATACGGCCGTGTTAAAATCTTCATAGTATTGTAAGTTACTGTCAAGTGACGACAATGGATGCATATAAACAACTGAACTTGTTTTCTAACGAAAATTTTAATTGCAATGTTTTGATGTTCAGTTTTGTTACCATAGCGTATAAATGTAGGTTGAAAATATGTGATATTTGACTTCAAAGAACTAGAATTATGCTGAGACTAAGGTTGGGACGTTATATGAAACCAGCTTTCGTTTGGTATTTATTTGCTTGAAGATTATTCTAAAATTAAAATACTCAAAAATAATTGTCACCGACTAGATGATCTACTTTATGTGTATATGGTGAACAATAAAGTATTTTCTATCTATCTATCTAGATCTAAAGTCTTGCAAAAGCATATGTTAAAACCGTCAACATACCGTCAACCGGTATGTTTACGATACTGAACGTGAACTTTTTAGCTACCCTAATGTCGCGTGCCCCCTGTTGGCCAATGATAAAATCCCAAATGTTGCCGTTGGTCACGTTTCTTGTGAAATATAATAAACTCCTTGGACAAGCGTGGCGGGTATTCTGTCCATTCCCCTACAGTGGGAGGCCCGAGCCCAGCAGTAGGACAGTTATGGGCTGTTGTTATTTATATTTTTAAGTTATACTGTATGTAAGAATGCACTAGCTACATAACGTGACACTCTTTCTCTTAAAATACCACTGGGGAAAGTATATATAGTAATATACTGCATGGTAGAATAACCGCATTAGGTTTGACAATCTTAAAATACTTGCATCATCTGTAAATATTGTTGTTGTACTTATGTAACAGATAACAAATGCTAGTTTTGAAGATAGTAGCAGCTTTATTCTTATCTATAGTCAGAGCCTCGTCATGTTGATTGTTTATTCATAATATTTGTATACACAAAGTGTGTACAATAGTACTATGTGTTCATTTTAGAGGTCATCCCATAAATAATTCTTACTGGTTGCTTAATTTTATGTTTAAAATAGGCCGTTTGCGTGTTACTTCTTAAGTAAGAGTCATGAATTATTCTACGTTCATCTCCGTTATATAAAGTAAATAATGCCAAATTTGAAAATAATCTGCTCTTAGAGGCGTCGTGAAAAAGGAACTAACAAACCTACCAACAATCAATGTTAAATGCACATTATTACGGGATGTTGTGTATATATGTCGATATGTATAAGTTATAACGAAATGCAATGAATGTTTATTTAATCAACAAATAGCTGTGCCTCGCGGTTTTAGCCATTTCTAATTACTCTGTATAGAGATTCTCTAAATATGTATACTAGCTTTAAACAATACTAGGTATAGTTAATACTTATAATACAGTATTAAAATGAAAAAGACAATGCAATGCTTTTATATTTTGTTCTTAAGCAGATAATGCAAATTTTATATACGTCAAAGATGTTGAATACTGTTACAAGCATTGTGATAACGGTTAATTTAGAAGTATTATGTATTCTTGTGTGTTACTTACACCTCGCTCTATGAATTGTTTTTGCTAACTAAGTATCTATTCACTGTATTTATATACTATAATTATAGATATTATAATAGAGACATAAATTTATTTATGAATAAATGTGCTGTATGCTAAATTAATTATACTTCGTTCGTGCTGGACTTGGGCTCTTTATTTATATCTTCTGAATCCTGTAAGATATCTTAATGAAACTTTTAGAAAAACTTAAATAAATCCTAGAAAATGTCATTTATTAGATACTTATTAGATATCGTACAAATAGCAGTTTTCATATAAATATTAGCGGTTTTCTTTGGAGTCACAGAGAGATAGAAACTTCATCTTTATTGGCATAGATTATATGGTAATTTTGAAATGTGAAAGTGGCTTTAGATCGTTATTTAATTGATTTTTTTCATGACCTTGCAAATAAACTATTTATCAAAAAAATGCTTTTTTATTTTAGATAACGGAAAAGAATAAGAATAAGATACCTACTTTTATTCTGAAACATGAGATATTTGTGAAGGAATATGTTTACACATGCGCAACTGGATAAACCGATTGTTATAGAATTTGGTGCATATATACATACTTTTAATAACGGAGATATACAGGGTAATTGTTTATCTCGTAAAACTCAACCGTTACTGTGGTTTATTAAATCGAATCTGAAGCTTTTGTAAAATGTATTTATTTTTAAAAGAAAATAAATGCGTAATTGAATATATTTTTAAATCGTTACCTGGTGCGTTTAGGAATGCAGTGGGCTTAGCAAAACTTTTTGAATAGCGTTCCTTTGTTATGCACCACAAAGCCGTTTACATTTTTTATATTCATTCAATGATATTGTTTCTTCTGCAAATTCCGGTGATTATGTTGTGACTTTAAAAAAACGTGGACCTTTACAGAAAATATTTTTTTAAATAATAATTCCAACAAGTAATAGTAGGACAATGTAATACAATTCGTATCGAGTGATTTGTAAGGATTAATTTCGTAGTAATTAAAAAGCAATACTCGCTACAAAAAATATTGTTTTTCCTTACCTCGGCATCAGGCGCTGAAGCTCTTCGCCTGCCTCGCCATAATCTATCTTCACTGCCACTTATGGCGCCACAGCTTCGTGAATGCGACCTCTGCGCGGCCAGCTCAGCCCCGGCTGGCGACCGCCGCGTTTCACCACCTCCACCGCCTAGCGTTCCCCGGGAATCCGCTGCGAGTAATGCAGATTCGAAACTACCACGCCACGAAAATCTTTCACAATCACTCGCGACACTTCCACGACTCGCTGTCGCTTCTAATATGTCATGAGATTTACTTCGAGCCAATGCACCCGGCTCTGACGCACTGTCATCGTCGGTGGTTGGCGAAGCACCGCCGGACACTTCGTGCATTAACGCTACCAGCCGACCCCCGATATGACGCATAACTTTGCCGAACAAGGGTGGAGAACCTTCCCCGGCTCGCCCTAACGTCGCAGCTAGCCTTCGGTATGCCCCGGCCGCGTCACGTTCTAAAGAACCCGCGTCACCGTTACCCCTATCGAACTCATCGATTATCTCTCGACAACTGTCTGATATTTGTTTTCGTAAAGCAGACCTATTTGTAGTGCCTTCCAAATCTGATCCGGCATAATCAGAGGAATCGTATGAGTCACTCCACGTGTCTTCACTAGATAAATATTCGACGATTTCACGCACTTCTTCGTCACGTATTCCCGGAACTGTTTTCATAAGCCTGGTCAATTCACTTTCAAAATACAAAAGCTGTGGTGGTTTCGGCGGGCGGGGGCTTTCGGAGTTTGTAGAGGCCAAGGTTGATGTTCGCACATTTGCAGAATTAATCATTTGTTTGAAAAACTGACGCATTTTGGACATCATTAGATTCGTTTCCTCGTCTGACGACCAATTATTGAAACTATCTTTTCTTGATAATGGACTTTGCGGTGGACGGGATGAAGGAGGGCCTTCCAGACGTTCTTCTATATCGGGTCTAATTTCTTCGGTTATTTCTTCTAATTCTATTTTAGGTTCATGAGATCTAGCAAATTCGGAACTGGAATCGCCGTTTCTTAAAAGGTCATCACAGCTGCCTACGAAACCACTATCACGGCTCGCTTGTTTTTTTGACTCCGACAACTCTGACCCTAAAGGTGGAAATTCAGGTCTAGGGGTAGTGTTACCATCTTCTCCTTCTGAGACGGATCTGGTGTCATCGCGGGTTTCTTCAGTGAATTCTGCCGATTGTCTTCGTTCATCCCCAGGCGAGCCGCGGGTTTTCTTAGTTTGTTTTTTTCTCTTTGATTCCCCTTGGATTTCAAGCCGCTCTGATGAGTCATGTCTGTCCTCAGTTTCCGTACTAGAAGCATCTGATACTTCTTGCGCGTCTTGGGATGGCTCTTCCCCTGTTAATAAATTATCTAATGAAGAGGAATGAGACCGCGGTGTACCACGAGCACGAACTAACCGTTTTCTACGTTGTTCAGGGCTTTGTCTTCCCTCACTATCACTCCCGACACTGCCAGACCCATCAGAATCACGTCTCTCTTGGTTAAAACCCATAAATCCCGAGAGGAAATATTTTTCCAGGCGAGATGATACCAATTCGTCACTATCACCAGTTCTTTTTGGTTGCTCATTATCGACAATAGATTCACCACCTTCACTACAAACACTGGACGTCTCCGATACTGCTTCTTCGTCATCGCGAACGTTTCGACCGTCACCCAAATCGAAGAAAAAGTATTTTTCTAACTCAGTCGCCGATAACGGCCGGGATTTTTTCGTTGTTTGTTCTGTTTCACTTTCTTCACAACTTTCCTCCACTATCGTTTGTAAGCGCGAAGAACGCCTACAATAGGCGTAATCTTCAACGCGTGCAGGTATCGATGCCTCATCCCCCGAGTCGGTGTCCGAGGGCGAAGTAGCTTCTTCGTCATCATCATCATGGCTGACGTCCTCGACCCATGAGTCGTCATCTGCGAGCCCCTCTTCAAGGCACACAACCGCTGAGAGAGTGTCGGCATTGCTTACAACAGTCACTCCGCCCGAAGGTTGCGGTATTTCGTCGTCAGATAAATCAATTTCGTTTTGTTGTGAGTTTGTTTCCGGTTCTACCTCGTTTTGCGAGTTAGTGTGATGCACTGTAATGTCGCGCATGAGCCGCGTCGTGTCAGACGTGACAACAGAAACACGGTCGTGCGTTATCATAACGCGGCTAGTAAAGCGCGCGGAACCGTCCGCACAGGCGGTATGCGAGCGGCAAACTGTGGTTGTCGCGGCAGGTGCGCACGCGCCCCCCTCTGAACTAACCGGTTCGCTGCCGTGTATTTTCTCTTCATGTTGATCCTTCATTAATTCTTTTTTCAATAATTCACCGAGCGTGCGTTCGATACCTTTAAAAAGGTCACTTTTTTCCGAAGGTGACGGGGTCGAACAATGGCTGGGTTCTGATATAGATGATAATTGAGATAATGAAACTGGCGAAAATTCTTTACAAATTTGATTCTCACTATTTTCTATCTCAAGGGGAACCTGAACCGTTACTTTTACTTTCATATCACTATCTGTGTTATTGTTATTTGCCAACGAATCACACTCCATGGATTCTGATAAACTTTGATATCTATTATTGTCATTATCTACGTCATTTATGCTATCGAAATTATTATTACCTGAACTACAACTTGCACTAAAACTATTATATTGTTCACATGTTTCGCTCCGTAACAAATTATCATTACAAAATGTAAAGAAGTTAGACTTCTTCATATTTAATTCGCTATTTCCGTTATCACTGTTATTTTCATAAGGAATAACGTTATATTCTTCCGTAAAATTAATTGCGTCTAAAAGCACAATATTAGGATCATTATTTTGCATTACCCTGTTATTTAAATTATTACTGCTAGCATTTATTTCATTTTCCACAGCAACTTCCACTGCTATTATTTCTAAGCTGTCTGATTTTTTGTCGTAAGAGTCATCGCAGTCTATTCCACTGCTGTCAGCTTCACCTTCCAAATCTGAAGAGGAGTCGGCCGGATTTACTACAAATACTCGCGAAAACCGTCCCCCTCCACCCCCGCCAGAATCCTCTGAGTCTTCATCGGATGTAGCAGGTTCTTCGGGTGCTCCACTTGTGAGATCATAACTTCTGCGAGCAACACCGCCCTCTGAGTCACTTGAGTTCACTGACTCATTTGATGAGGGAAAAGCCTTCTCTGCATCCAAATGGTCCGGCATAGCGTCGGCGGAGTCCGATAATACTGATAAACGGTCTTCCTCCGTAATCACTTTGATCCCCACTGACGCCTCGAGCTCGACAGGCCGTTCAACGGTGTTGTTATCGACATTATCGTTATCGCAGTGCTCAAGTACAGGTGACGTTTCAGACTGTATTGCCTTATCTGTCCTTTCAACGGTGGTCATCTCGAGTTTATTAGTTTGTGGCTGTACAGTAGCGGTAGCTGTGGCTGCGGCCGTGACGGCAACGGCAGCGGCCGTGGTGAGTCTTGCAAGAGCAGCCGCATCTAAAGGTGGGAAGCCGGGGTATGTGTTCCAGTGTGGTGCCGGAGGAATTTGTGTGGGAAAAGCGAGAAGCGCAGGCCAGAGTGCAGCAGGCACGGGCACTGGGACAGGGACTGGAACTGCAACTATACGAGGCTCGGCCCCGCAAGAGCACTGTCTGGGGCAAGCCTGAGGTGTGTGCTTTGGAGGCGCAGGTGCAGGCTGCGCCGCCGCCGCGCCCGGCTCGAAGTAATCCCAGTCGCAATCATCGGGCGCGGGTGGCGCAGCTGAAGATGCCGTTGATGAAGAGTCTTCAGTATCCTCGCGGCACGAGGAGTCCGAACTTAGGAACACGAGGCGATAATCCTCGGGACGCATGCGACCGGCCTCGGGTTCGCTCGCTTCGCCCGCTTCGCTACTTACGCCCCACTCTGAAAATAAACAACCATTACTTATATTTCTTATTTAATATATGTCGAAAGAATGTAAATTACAACATACATTATTATACATACATTATTAAACATACATTATTATACATACATTATTATACATACAAAAATAAATATCCTTAATATAACTTATAAGTACACATTACATAACTAATTTTGGTCCGATTTTAATAAAATTTGGTTCATAATTGAAGTACGGGAGATAGGCATATGTGTACTTACAATAACCTGTAAAAGTTATAATTTCTTCTGATATAAAGGTCAAAAATTTACGCTGGTCAAAAAGCGAGGAAATTTAAACAGAAAACATTTCATGAATTGGAAATTGTAACAAAGTTAAGCTCATAAACTTAGTATGTTTAATATATAGGTATGGTTGAACTGAATGATTTTCAATCTTCTTGATATATAAAAATGAATGTTTGTCTGTATGTCCTTTATAGAAACGTAAACTATACATTTGATCATGTGATGGTCTGTAGCAAAGTTGTTGTGCATGAGCCAAAGAAGGTTTCTGAGTTGGTTCACAATTGAACCCGGTAGGTGGTGCTGCTGTTGGCATATCGATTGAAGCGGGCAAGACGACGTCTGCCGGGACAGCTAGTATGGAATAAAAAAATTTAAACCTTAAATTCTAAGTTGAGATTGACAAAAGTTGCTTTTAATCTATTGCTTGAAATTAAAATCAAACCAGTCACGTTCGCAACAAAATAAAAGTAAAATATAGCACAAACATGAAAGTATAACAGCCTACATAAATCTGTTATGCAAAAAAAAACGTAATAATTGAGTGCTATGAAAAAATAAACAGGCGCCTAGAAACTATAAAGTTTTATGAAACACAATGCTTTGTTATTCCAAACTAATTACAATAAATTTAATTACAATACAAGTTTACATTACCAATAAATAAATAAAATTGACAAAACGACTACAATTAAGAACAGATGCATTAATTAATAATGATTAATTATGCTTAAATTTGCCGAGAGACTTCTTGGAGACGATAATATCAGGCGTTTTAATGTAAATTAATCCTAAATTGTGTAGTTACATTGAAACTGAAAAGGATTCAGTTCTCAGTTTAAATGTAATAACATAATTTAGGATTTATTTTAATATCATCAGTATCTGATCATAAATAATCAGGTTGTGTACATAGACTCTAATTTAGCATACATAGGTAGGTATTAGTAGCATTGAAAAAGGACACTAGCAATAATAATGACAAGTAAAATTCTGATAACATTCTTAAATCTTACATTTCCAAAGGGCGACACAACTCTTTCTTCTTTTACTATTTAATATAGAAAACACTGCTAGACTTTCAACTAATATTTAGTTATTTTTTTTAACATTTTTAGACCATTTAAATATCAAACTCATTCAAATATTTTATGTCTCATTAAGCCCTTTCAATTTAATAGAATTAATGTTTTGATTGACTTGATTTAAAAAAAACTTAAAATATCTTTGATTAAAAGCGACCTTTTGCTATTTCTAAACAAGTATTTCTTGTAGAAATCTACGGTATAGTGGATTTTCCGAGGTATTTCATTTCAGGCAGGTATTAATTCCTAGTATATTTCTTCTTATACGTTTGTAGCAAGCGAAGCTATCTGTAACTAGGCCCTTTTTCCAAGAATAATGTTACTCCGAAAACCTTTTTAGTTCCATGAAACAATAAAATTAAGGATTGTTAAAGGCTATCATTAGGTACCGTTTCTTTTTGAATTTTTTAATTCAGTTGTAATAAAGCTTTGGTTCTTTTAGAAACGCATTATCTTTATTATATTAGCATAAAATTACTGTAAACTAAGAATAATACACTAATTACAAATACGTAATAATCAGTTAATACCTATTGTAGATATATACATTCTTATTATTCATCATTTCTTAAAGTTGAAAGGTAAAGTAAAAGTAAAGTAAAGGTAGGTTAAATCAATTACAAATATATCTAAGAATGTTAATTTGTTAATAATAATTATTATTTTGTAATACCAAATATGTTAATGGAGTAAGACTAATTAGAAAGCAACATGGATGGTGGCTCGAGCTCCATCGTGAGTCGAAAGTTTACACGATCGTAAACGGATCGGATGCTGCGTGGAATCAATACGAAATTCACTATGTTTTTAATATCACGAAATGTATTTATTTTAAGTACATTTTAAATACATAATATCTCTAATTATAAAGTATTTCAATGCCTTTTACACAAACACTTATAATTATTTTAAAATGTTTTCAAAATTTCAAATCTACATTTTTTATGTTATTTCAATAAGTAATAATAGTGCTAAAGTACCCATAGATGTGTATACTTCGGATCTTGTATCTCGTGGGAAATGTTGTTTTCGAAATGATGTGTCATTTCATTTCTACATTATCTGCCTTTGGATTGTGTGTAAGATGATATGATGATATGTGGTGTGACAGAAGAATAGAGGAGTGTCGAAGTAAAAAACATATTGCGCCGATTCCAATTAATTGGGATATGGTGAAAGAAAAAGAGATTATCTTTACATTTGTGTCGATTTACTTGATAATCACAAACAAATTAAAACAAAACTCTTAAAATCACTTTCATATTTTATTATTAACAATCACTTATTGGATCTGTGTGATAAATGGTTTAACTTTATTATCTAATACTCGTATATAAAGCTGAAGAGTTCGTTTGTTTGTTTGTTTGCTTCAACGCGCTAATCTCAGGAACTACTAGTTTGATTTCAAAAATTATTTCAGTCTTAGTCTTCCAATTTATCGAGGAAGGCTATAGGCCATATATCATCACGCTAAGACCAATATGAGCGGAGTACCAATGAAGAATGTTTAAATATCGGGGGTTTTTTTAAACTATTCCACGCGGACGAAGTCGCGGCCAGAAGCTAGTACGTGATATTATTAACTACGCACAAAATTATAATACAAAAAAGCTAAAAAGCAAGAAAAAAAACTTTGTACTAATAGCGTTATAATTCAAAACAGCCTCTTATTGTTCTTAAGAATAAAGTCTATCAGAAAAAGTTTGTTAGTAGTATATAAGTAGGTATAAGCAAAGATGTATCGTGGGAAGCATAATCTACCACCTACACACAAATTGAAATAATAATTAAAATGTATTATTATCAAAATATATTTTTTAGGGAAAAAATAATCAAATAAACCCACAGAGCAATTATTTTGATTTGATTCTAATATAACCATGACGTTTATATAGCATCATAATTGATAACAATAATTTCTGGACTAATATGGACTGCATGAACGTTGAACGCGTGTTCAACATGTGTCACGGTAGATAGGCATAATTACAGATCATGCTAGGAGTATTGTAGAAGCGGAATGGAAACAAACGTATAAGAAAATAGATTTTCTCTTTTGCTGTTTAGTATTATACTGAACTAGATTTTACGCCACTTCATTTCTCAGTTTTTAAGTAATTGTTTGTAACGTTTGTTTTAATATGGTCTACTGAAATATTAATTAGGCACGCTATAGAATTCACTGCCTTACTGGTCTGACGATTTCTAAAATAATATTAATATCGGCATATAAGCTACTTGCTTCTAGACTTGGGGAAATGGACGCTATACCTGCCACGTTTTTCCGGCAGATTGGGGTGTTTCGCATATAGATTAAGTCGAAGGGTTTATCATGCTATGCACATTAGCTTAGAAAAATTGGCTAAGGCCTGCATGTTTCCCGAACAGGTTTCAAACTCAAATTCAAATATCTAATTAAAAAATGTGTAAAAAAGGGACTTAAAGGATAAAAATAATTAATTATATATATAATAATAATATAAAAAGTGGGTTGCTTTATAACAAAATATGTTACAAATTTTTCATCGGTAACTATCACAGGTATGTTGTACCTACCTATGTATAAATAAATGGTAGCTATACATATATATCAAGCACCCCACGTTTTTTTTACAGTAATATATATTACTGTAAAAAAAACGTGGGGTGCTTGTTAAATATTCGTATTCTACTAAATTCACAATATCTTATCGATATCGTTGCGATAATATAATATACGAAAAAATTAACATTTTTGCTAATTAATTAATTATTAATTAATTAGCAGAAATGGCGTTACCCGAAGTGAATATTAAAAAGCTGCCAAAATTAAACATTTTCTTGCGTGAATATTTGCTTATAAATATTTATAAAGATAGAGTGGCGTGCCACGGGCTAAACTACGATTGAGACGATGGCGTACGACGATTTCCACGGGATTACTAGCAAATTCCAATAACATCATGCTAATCGAGAAGAAACACAAAGGAATTCATCAAAATCGGTCCCACCGTTAAAGAGATGTTTAGCGGCGTCACCTATAAACCATCCCGGAATCTACTTGAACGCACAAAAATAATTCACCTAAATCGTAGATTTTTGATAAAAACAAGCCATTATGGTATGCGGACATTGCCATATAAAATAATACAATTTACTTTTAACATATCGTTTTTCCTATCAAGTGTGATATAATACATTTTTTTGTGTAGGCGTGACCAGTTTTAAAAATTGGATCATTTATAAGAATACGAATATGCTCAAAACACTGTGTAGATAAAACATTTTTAGGTAGGTATCTGAGTACTGAAGTACAGCAGACAGGCTGAATATTACGTATATTACCTACAAGACTACTGAGGACAACTATCTACGGGACTTCGTTCGCGTAAATTTCATATTCATATTCCACGGCAATTATATTACTATTCGAAATTCAAATTTTGTATATCAATGAATAAAGAAGCACTGGTGTATCTGCAATCCACATATAGTCCTGACTTAATATTTCATGCAAAAATAACTTCTGATTGATGATTTCCTATAGGAGTAGATTGAGACGATGGATCTACACTAGCTATCTTGACACACACCTTTCGCTTCATCTCCTTTTATCAATCTCTTATTAGAACAATCTTATTTTTAAATTCCAACTTATTTTTAATAAATCGCTAAACAAACTCACATTGTATAATGTACTAGTATATCCTATATATAGGTAAGCAAGTTACGCTTGTGTTAAGGGTAATATACAACGGACCTGTCTGGCACCGATTTCATAACTTTCAGTAATTTACTATGCTCTGGGTGTTCAGACACCCAGAGAATAGTAAATAACTGAAAGTTCGTTTCTGAAATTTACCATGCCAGGAATCGAACCCGGAGCCTCTGCGTTCCAGCGAGTTCAGCCGGCTAAGACTCCCGCTCAACCACAGAGGCTGTCAAATCTCATTATTAGAGTTCTGACTCTATAAGTACGTGCTTGATTAAGTCAATATATATGTCCTAAATTCAATTCATGGCACTGCTAAAATATTACATTACATTATGTCATTCATACAGCGTACGCAACACACACGATCGTTACGTATGATTGTTAGACTCCAAAATAAATCATACACAAATCAACATCATAGAGCATAATCCATCAAATGTGCATAAGTATCTTAAGTAGGGTATTACCATTGGGTGGCCTCATTGTAATCGAATTAGGGTTACCTAACAGCTTTTACCGAGAAAGATATTTATCCGATAGTAATCAGGTATTAGTTATGTTTAATGTTCTAGTATTTTATTTGGAAAATTTTAGGCCTCGATAAATAAAAATACTGTCGTTGCTTATAGCTGTTATGAGGTTTCCTCAAGATATTTTCTTTCACTCACATTATGTAGTAATTATAGCAATAGATGCATGAGGTAAGGATTACTGGGTAAGCGGTATCTAATCTATCTACCGGTGTGATTTTTAAATGATATGCAACAACATTGAAAATTTATACCAGAACAAGTAAATAAAGACTTGTAGTGTACAATACGTTTCTTGACCGATGCCAATGTTAAAGATGATTCGTCAACTTTTTCTATGGAAAACCTTTGTACCATTTCTTCTTCACGTAGTTAGTATAATACTTTGATGACAGAAGATCGGATTCCCTAGAAAGTAGAATGGACCTGCGCGTTGTAGATAGGCGCAGTTAGGCGGTCTCCTATCAGGGTTGGCTAAACTATAAATTCAGTTTAGACCAATGAAAGGGCCATTGGGACGTTTTATTTTAAAGGTTTCCAGCGTGAAAGGAGACTGGGAATAATAATCCTAATACCTACTAGTAAACCTACTAGTAGTAGTAGTGTTGCATTAATGGGCCTTCTTCACTGATGTCGCTAGTACCTATCAGTTCTTCATAATTTTACAAACCTATGTTACATGTACATCCGTAGAAACATATTAATGTAGCTCGACACTCTGTTTAAATTTTAATATGACATTGAAAAAATCTTATATTTCAATTTTTGTTTATTTTGGTCTTAAAAGTTATTATAAATAAAAAACGCCATAAAGCGTATCCTTCAGAAAACAGAAGACCCTTATACAATTTTGTAACACATTAAATCGTAGTTACTATAACTATAAAAATGCATGGGTTCAATATTTTCTTGGCCATGTCCTTAAAAGCGACTTCCTGTAGACAACCTGACACATGGCTGATTCCTATATTGTCAAAACTTCTCACTGTTACCCATGTACTGTAACGGATGGTAGAATATAGGACCGGACATTAAATGATATCCGTAGCTTTTCTTATATATATTGGTTGGTTATTTGACAACCCTAAACTGAATCAACGTTAAATCGGACAATGAAAGTAAGAACCACATTGGCGCTGCCTCAAGGCTGCAGTTACCTAAGTTGGGCTGAACGTGGGTCGTGAGCCAGTGCTATAGAACTGAGCTTTTGGCAAAATAATGTCCTTAACATTACCAGTTACCTTGGTTCTAATGTTCAAATCATTTGTATGGGCGCTTAATTTGGTACTATTAAAAAGGCATTGACAGTAAAACTTGAGATAATCAAGATTAATATAATATTCAATTTCTGATCTCAAAATTATTTTGACTCTCCTGTTCCATCTGGGACAATGTTAGTGTTAGTGACTGCGGCCAAACTTGTTTATATTGGTTAATAATTACCTACATTAGTGCATATTATATAATATAATAATAATAATAATTTATTTGTAACAAAAACCAGATACCCAGGGCCGGATTTAAATTTGTGCCGCCCTGGGGCAATGAAGAAAATGCCGCCCTATGACTTAAATTTTATTTTAATAGTTTTGATATCTTATTTTTTAAGAATTAGAATAACTAATTGATTGCAGGAAATTTATTATGTATTATATATAATACATAATAAATAAATAAATATATATATTTATATATATATATATATATTATTAATATATATATATATATATATATATATATTATTAATATATATTATATTTATAATAATATTGTTAGCGACGCATTATAACATTTATATAATATTAAATTTTTATTGCAATAAATGGCGAAGACGGGCGGCAGAGGGCGTGCGTAGGACACCAGAGGGGGTTGGGCAGGATGCGGGGGTGAGTGACGTCGATTGTCGCCCGCGCCCGCGCTTCTCATGGGAGTCTGCGTTCCGCGTCGCGCTGTGCTATATGTGTTTTTTATTTGCCTACGTGCGTCCACGTGCCGCTTCTTTTCGGTTACAATACTCTCCTTTTTTATTTGTTCGATCTACAAATATATTATATATTATTGGATAATTCTCCAATTTTAGAAAAATTCATTAATCAATGAAAGTTTCTGTTATCAAAAAGACATACATAATTTGAAAATATTTTTAATTCTTCAAAAAAAACTACATAAATTTATCAATTCCAGAAAATAAAAATATCAACTTTAATTTTTTCAAACCTTTATGGTAATAAATAAATTAAACTATTTGAATAGTTTTTACTTAAATTTCCTATATTATAAAATACAAAATTTTTATTTGATACATAATACTTAAATTATATTTCTTGAAAGATAAAATGTTTATTTGGAAGAATTAGTTAATTATATATGTACAGAAAAAAATTTCTCACTTTCCAAATTTTGCCGCCCTAGAAAATTTGCCGCCCTGGGCACTAGCCCCGACTGCCCCTAGTGTAAATCTACCACTGCAGATACCTACAGTGACATAGAATTACAAGTTGATTTAAATCTAACTAGTTCAGGTGTCAATTCTCTAACCCCCAAACTAGGTTTGCACCTGTGTCTTGGGGGTTAGTTGTGGGTTCTCTAATATATACGTTATATGTGAATGTTTAACGTCATTACCAATTAATAACAATATCGCATCACAAATAACGCAATATACAAATCGCTACATCTGCGTGTCACGGCCACTAACACTAACTTCATCCCCGATAGAGCAGGGACATAAAAGATATAAGTAAAATGAAAGAAACTGTTTAAAGTAGTGTAAATCATATTTCGTAAAGAACTTTTTCAACACATCTGCTCAAAAAATGCATTTATGAAGCCTATATACATTGTTCGAAAGTTCAAAATTACACACCATACAATGGAACGTGCAGTAAAATAGGTACTCTCACCAAGTACATATTTAACCACACACCGTTCGGGAATATAGTTACTTAGGTGAAAAATAAATATTTGTCATATTCCGCCAATCATTCACATTACGAGAATAAATAAGCTGACTAATCGAACCTCCTTGAAAGTGCTTTTGATCAATACATTTGTCTCACTTTAATACTATAGAGAAAACAAGACGAAACATGTATCTATTTCTAATTTCATATTAGAAACATCAACGATTTTTACGACCTTCCGACTAATATTTATGTTTGTTTAATTACCTATAGTACTGTTTCCTCGCAAATGTGTTGATAAACGTTGTATGACACACATACGGTTGTTGGTTTTTACAAACTCGTGACTATAGTGAGCCCTCGACTTTGTCTCGGAGCTACATTGGTCTACTTTTTTGCAAAAACCAACTTACCGCATAAGTATCATAAATAACTAATAAATATATGTTTAATTGGATTTTTAATTTCTTAATTCTGTCAATTCAACTACATTGCAGTGATGCTGTTCATAGTATTAAAATAGTTTTGTAAGTAATTATAAGTAACATCCGTAAGAACATAAAGAAGTAAAATGTACAGAATTCAAAAACTTTCCCCGGAATTAAGTTTTAGAAATTAATTAAACCGCGAGAAACAGACAAATAAATTTTGCATATTTTATATTATAATATCTACAATGCAGATGCGCAGTTATTGTACAATTAATAAACATTTCTAAAGCAAAAGATAATTTTAACAGAAACTATACACAGCGAGATTGTAAATAATTTATTGTGTTTTTAGGGTTTCGTAGTTTTAATTTTGGAAAAACGGTACTTTTATGTTTTCTTCATGGACATCTGTCAGTCTGTCCTTTTGTCTTTGTATGTTTATATAAACTTGACAGGAAGATCTAGTCTATGTAGTAATGGTGTAGTAAAATAGCTAAAAACATAAAAAATAAAGGTGGTCGGCAACTGAGGATTATTTTTTATATATACAGATAAGTAAAATTAAATGTGCCGTTTGCTGTCGAGACGCTTGGACCGTGGGGTCCTGAGGCCATGAGCCTCTACCAAAATTTATCAAAACGACTCATCGACTCTTCAGGTGATCAGAGGGCTGGTGCCTACCTCGGCCAACGGATCAGTATGGCGATCCAGCGAGGAAACGTAGCCAGCCTTCTGGGCACCTTACCCATAGAAGACGGTGATCTGGGCTCAGTATTCTACTTATAGTCTTGAGGGACTATGGGTAGAATACAATACAAATAAGTTAAGTTTTCTTACATTGTATTCAATAAAAGAATATTTTTAAAGAGTCATAATATTAATTTATATCCGCAATCGCTTATGGCCGGTTCCTATATTTTACAAAGAGTTTATTCGCCTACTACCGGTTCAAATTTGACACAAGCTCCATACAAATAATTTTAAAATTCAACCATTGGTAAGACAAGTACACGAAATAGTGAAACCGGCCATACGTGGTGTCAGTTTGTAAGGCCTACAACTAACGTCCAAATATTGACACCCCTGGTTGATTACTATAAGTACAAAAAACGCTCCGTTGGAAACGATAGTTAGAAACAAGTTGAAATTTGGAGTAAAGAAGTCACAATAATCCTACTTTGTTATAATGAACAATACTTTCAAATTCTATAGTATTCTTAATATTACGTTTATGTCTTCTACACATAACTTTAGAAAAAGATCAAACTATACCTACTTATACAATTTAAATAAAGTATTTATTAGATTAGGCTTCCATAGAGTACATAATAACCATAAGCAAAATTAAAACTAAATAAATTAAAATGAACAAGTTGGCGGTGGGGTAAATTAAACGTTAACAATACTCATTGACACTTGACATCTTTATCTTCCGTGATCACGGCTACTACAAAGTGGCCGAAACGTCTGAGTAATAAAAATCAAATAAACTACCGCGCTTAAAACCGTTAATACTTAGTTTAATTAAAGTATTAAAATCACAAGCTCAGCGAAATTTAAAATTTACCCTTTACCGAACATTGACTACTCGCAATTACTTTTAGAATATTTGTCTCTCAGTCTGTTTGAAAATAACCCAATGGTTTTCTATAAAAAAAAAATCAGACAGAAATGTTATTTTAAATTTTCATGTATGCTTCCTTTTAATATCCAGAAGATATGTAATTCCAAGTCCAGCGCGATTCAAGTAGCGGACCCAATATCCCTATTAATATTATAAATGCGAAAGTAACTCTGTCTGTCTGTCTGTCTGTTCCGTTTTCACGTAAAGACTACTGGACCGATTTGGCTGAAACTCAGTATATATATGTTTTCGATGCCGAGAATGAACATAGGATACTTTTTATCCCGAAAAATGGGATAGTTTCCGGGATAAAAATATATTTGTCTTTCTGTTTGTTATGCTTTTACGGAAGAATTAATGGGCCGATTTGGCTGAAATTCGGTACGTATGTAAATTAAATACCGAGGGTGGACAAGGGATACTTTTCATTTTGGCCTTTTCGGTAATTTTGGCCTTTTTGGTCATTTTGGCTATTTTAGCCTTTTTACTCATTTTGGCCATGTCGGTCACTTTGGCCTTTTCGGTCATTTTGACCTTTTTGGTCATTTTGGCCATTTCGGTCACTGTGGCCTTTTTGGTCATTTTGGCCATGTCGGTCATTTTGGCCTTTTTGGTCATTTTGATCATTTTGGCCTTTTTGGTCGTTTTTGCCTATTTCGTCATTTTGGCCATGTCACTGTGGCCTTTTTGATCATTTTGCTATTTCGGTAATTCTGGCCTTTTTGGTCATTTTGACCTTTTTGATCATTTTGGCCTTTTTGGTCATTTTGTCCTTTTTGGTATTTTTTGCCTATTCCGTCATTTTGGCCATGTCGGTCACTGTGGCCTTTTTGGTCATTTTGGCCATTTCGATCATTTTGGCATTTTTGACTATTTTGGCCTTTTTGGTCGTTTTTGCCTATTCCGTCATTTTGGCCATGTCGGTTATGTGGCCTTTTTGGTCATTTTGACCATTTTGATCATTTTGGCCTTTTTTGGTCATTTTTGCTATTTCAGTAATTTTGGCCTTTTTGGTCATTTTAGCCTTTTTGGTCATTTTGGCCAAATCGGTCATTTTGACCATTTTGGTCATACTTTATATCGCAAAAATAAAACTAAAATAGATGAAAATTTGAGTGGGAGACTAATAGTTTCTCAAGTTTATAGATATAAAAATTCATAATCTATAGAAAAAAGTGCGATAGTAACTCGATCTGTCTGTCTGAATACCGAAAATGGACAGATATTTCATCCTGGGAGATGGGATAGTTTGCGATATAAATAAATAAATAAAAGTAAATCTTATGAGGGCAATTAGCACCAATATAAAAATATAAAACAATTTAACCTGTTTTAACGCCGGCTGTTTAAACAAGAGGTGTCCGCACTAGAGTTTGACCCGCGGCGGAGCCGCGGGGTAAACTCTGGTACATATATATAATTGCGAGGTTTGTTATTGAATGAGTAATACGTTAATACTTTCCTTTGCACAATAATTTAGAATTACATAAATTAGATAACAGAACTTTGATTCTAGTTACGATTGCTGTCGTTATAGTCAGTTCATTCAACAATACATGAATTTCAAGTATTATTGCATTAACTTTATACTGGGAATCAACATAGTCTACTAAAAGAGCGTTGTTAATGTCTTACTATAAAACGATCGTATAATAAGTAAAATACTGAACAAGTAGTAATCGTGCTAAGGTATTCGTATTGTTATATGGTATTAAAGATGAGCTTTACACCAAGCTTCACCCGTGAAAAATTTAGATCTATCTACCTCGAAAACTACCCAAAATTTTTCGTCATAAAAAGTGTTCTATATCCATGTCTGTTATCGAAAATATTTGTTTACCAAGTTTCATCATAATTCATCGCTTTCCACGGAAAGTACAATGTGTATAATTGTATGTGTTATAATGGAACCTACTATCTATATCATCATCATTTTGATTGAAAATATTTTTTATCGTATCTGTTCAGCAGACAGACAGACAGACGGCTCTCTTGATATAAAACAGTTACCCTCGCCTATGGACATTTAATTTTGTATATTATTCATTAATTCCTGATGCTGTGAAGCGGGAACAAACAAATATCTATATATGCACAAATAAAATTCCTACTTTATGTAATTAGAGAAGTTATGTGATATTGAAATGAAACAGTAAAATTTCCTGCGGCCGGGCGGCCTGTCGTAAGAGGCGAAAAAACAACCCACAGCTAGGTGGTAGAGTATTTGCTCGATTAGATGGCGACCACCCTTGGTCTACAGAATGCCGCCATAACAACCTTGTGTTGTGTTCCGGCATTAGTGACCAGGTTCCAGTCTCCCTTAAGAGAGAAGCAGCGCGTTTGTAGCACCTTTGGTGTTGCAAATGTCCATAGGCGATGGTAACCGCTTTCTATCAAGTGGGACGTCTGCCTGTCTGCTGAACTCCTGGCATAAAAAAAAGTTTACACATAAAATAATAAAAATACAATAAACCTGTGTCAATAAACAAGGATTATTCAAGAAATGTCGCTTATATTAGTCGTTATAACGACTTGTAAATGTAATTGATGTAACTTGTAAATGATTCCTAGGGAACTCTGGTCTATTTAATTCTACACTCATATATACTCATATATTTATTTTTTGCATATCCTGGTCCGTCAAGTCTACAAACGATTTCTTTTCAATAAGCAAGCACAGTCGAGAGTAAAATGTTGTGAAGCAACAACCGGAAAGCCAGCATGTTCTGACAATAGTCGGAGGCTTTTTATTAGGTCATCACTCCGCAGCCTGCACGATCTTTGTGTGAAACAATACCCGTCCGTGGTAGGAGCTTGGCTAGCATAAAAATTACGTCATCCCTCTAAGCGAAGCTAAATTGATTTTCCCGTATATTTAACACACATCACCATGAAATACAACTTTTGTTGTTATACAGCTCTGATAATAGGCCTAGCATGCAACGCGGTTACGGTTATCGCGGTCAAACCGCAATTTATATATTATTGTTTTATTATATATATAAAGGTTCTCGCCACAATGGGGCTTGTGAAGCCTAAGGTGAGTGGCGATACTTCTGTATCCTTCTACGTGCGGCCAAAGGAAGGCCCAGCCTCTGCTTTTATTAGCCTACGAACACAGAATAGAGGTTGTAAGAGCTAAGACTTGAGCTTTACTTACCCACCAGCTTTAGTTACCACCAGCCAGTGTCGTGCCAGATTAGATTCATTTAACGAAAGACCTCTACGTTTTGGCTGTCCCGTGGCTCCACTAAGTCGTTCAAATATTCTGTCTGCAACGACTTACCAATAATAAATGTGCTGGCAGGTCTCTGGCTGAAGGGTTGATTATATTCAATGGCTCCTTTAGAGCCGACATTGTGAGCTGGTTCATTCGTCTCTAGCCTACACCATCGATTTCTAGTAAGTTTTATCCTTAAATACTCCGTATTTAAAAAAAATATCTGCAATCGAATACAGCGACTTTAGGGTTTTCCATGTTGCAAAAATGGCTACCGAACCCAAAAACATGAGCGACAAGGCCGTTAAGCGGCAAGCCCCTTAAATAATAAAGAGTGAAAAAATTACAGATACAAACACGATTGGATTTCTATTTTTGAAACTTAATTAATCCTATTAGCAAATGATTCTAAGAACACTAAGCTCTATAGGTATGGCTTCAAAAACTAGTATGATAAATAATTCTATGATGACATTGTATCGACGATATTGGGTATTTAAGTAAAAAACGTGAAGCATCATAATGTTGGTTTAATGAAGTCTATGACCGTGACCATTTTCGAGCTAAACAAAATAATAATATGCTTAATAGCGGTTTTTATTATTACACAATTACGTCTTTATTATGATGACTTACGAAACGTTTTATTGTATTATATTAACTAAATTATTAATCAAATTGTATTTTGTTACCGTATACGTTCAACGTCGTCTTACCATTTTTTTTCTCTACATTACATACTGCACCTAGGGTGGAATAATACTCCATTATATGTAGTAACTTATATATATTACTCACAAGTATTTACGCTTGCAATTTAAAACAAAGACTACATTACATAAATGATTTTATGTATCGAAAATTATATTCCAAGTTGCATAATTATGAAAAATGAGATATATACACGCATATATTAAGCAGATTAAAGACAGAATATATATTTTAAACTACTCTCCAATAGACTGTCTGTATAATCGTTAACTTTTCGTGTTTAATATAATGACAAATTTTAACTGCTCTTCAAATTATTGTTGAAAGTTTATAGGGGAAGTTTAAGGTGGCGGTTCCTTGTAACCATGAAAGATAAATACTATTTTTCATACTTATAATGTAGCTGTTAAATCTCTAAATTATCTGGACTACTTAAGGAATTGGTCAGAGTCCAGGAACGGTAATTAAATTAACACCTGATATTTTTGTATCCGATTACTGGACGACATAACATCCGGGCGTACTTACCTATTTCATCTAAGTGCTCGAAAAGGCTTCTCTAAGGTTTCTACAGAAGATTACGTGGTTCAACTTGGATTCACTTACACAATGTATAATGTATCTTTTTAAAAAAGTATTCAAAGATGAAAACACTGGGTATAATTGTGCAACTAGACCTATTATTGTTTTGCAATAATTATTATAACGGTCATTATTGTTCGATTATACTTTATCGCGTGAGACACGTCACATTGTGAAGACGAAGGCACTGTCCAATTCAAATTTTCTCGTGGTTTAAACATTCGAACTTTTTGGGTTTTTTTTGGAAGCAGATGGCTAGGGCTTCGGTGCGGGCGCGGGGCTGAGCGCGCAAGCGGATGTGCCCAGAGCCGGCCGGCCGACTGTTGCGCTCGCCGAGACTCGAGTGTTGTCCTATGACTCGATTGTTTACTCTATCGACGTAGTTAACAGACGATAAACCAACCACATATGGAATACTATTTCTGACTCCAATGGTTATGAGGTTAAAGATGTGGTGCAAAACTCGAGCGTTGTGGGTTTAAATAAAGTAGGAAACTTTTAAATATAAATCACCTATAGTAATTTTACATCTTATTTCTGTTTTAATTATGTAACCTTAAATTTAAGTTAATGTTAAGAATGTTTTATTTTAGCCACGGAGTGGAGCACTGGTGACCTGTCATACAGATTTCTTAGAAATCTATTTCAGGCACCAGTCTCACACAGCAGATTTCGTACTGAATCTGTTGTGTAGAAAATTAAATAAAGTTTTATTATTAAGTTTTTTACCTTACCTTACCTTACCCTTAATATGCCTTGATTAGGTTAATTACAATTTCATCACTTTTGACATCGGATAATATAAAACGTGATTCTAACAATAAGCTATAATATTTAGATCTGTAAATGATTCGAATTTGTATAAAGCGTTTAAAAATGTGAAAAAATCAGGAGGGCCAATTCGCATCAGCAGGTTCCGAAAATAAAATTAATATTTCTATCTATTTATCTGTTAGAGCATCACGGGAAAACTTCTGAACGGATTTAAATTGAATCGACATGGAGGTAGCTTGTATCCCGGAGCGTAACTTAGAATACTTTTAATCCCTATAAATGACGTCATTTTCGTGCGATAGACCAAAATAGTTAAAAAGATAGCGCTACAATCGCATCTCTTTTTTGATAACATGAACGTATGTAAATGAAACTCGACATAGTGCTGGCTTATAATCCGAATTAACACTTAGGATACATTAATTTATCTGGATAAATGAAGTCGTTTCCATAAACATAAAAAACCGAATTAAGTTTTTATATAAGTAAAATAAAGCAGTAGCTTTATTTACTGTACTGCCTAGAGTTTGACACGTAGTGTAACTGTGGGGCAAACTCTAATATAAAATAAATTGGCAACATCAAGATATAAGATATAATTTACTATTTACTATAAATTGATTATTACTTGATTATTAATGAACTTTGCCCATGTTTATTATGGTGCGATTTTAAAAAGCGTGTATTGTTTTTATAAAGCGCTACGATGTCCTTTCTGGCGGCTATCCTTTTCGAAAGCCTATATTTAACAGTTATAGTTGGACAAAGATTGCTAACGACAATGATATAAATATGTTTGATCTGAAAAAACAGTGTAGAATAATAAATATATTCTGTTAAGGAATCTATTTCTTTTAACAATAATTTGACTGTATTTAATATAGACAAAACTAGACTTTCCAGAAAAAAAATAGTCAATAGGATAGTTACTAAACATGGAGAATAACTAAAATTTATCGAAAAGCCCAATAAAAGAAAGCAAAACATCTTATTTACTCTAAGTAAATCAATTCGAATGTTTTATTTACTATCGACAAATGATATCGACATCAAGACAACCAACAATGTGACTCACCTCGCGTCTCAACGCCAACAACACAACGTACTTGAGTCTCAAAATGACATAAGCGGCCAGTAACAACTCGACAAAAAACACTTTACCTCCACCACAGGTTAAACTTTCCGCCAAAAAAACAGCTGCAAAACGTACGGCGGTTATAACTTTATGGAATTAAAGTGAAAACGAACAATGAACTTGCAGTGGCGAACTAGACCAAACATCGGCCAGGTATCGTATAGTATGGAAGGAGTACCAAAAAATCTTATTCGTTTGTTTGTAATTACGTAGGTGGACTAACTTACACCTACAAACTACTTCTCAACCTACTTACAGCGTTTACTCATTTACGAGTATCATTCATGCGTTATTCCGATTAGTTAAGCCTCAATGAGCAGGGCAGGTGTGACACGTAGCTAATGGGCTGGGGTTGCAAATATTGAAAAGCATCAATATAGTAGAGTTAATTTTTAACGGAAATTGGTTTGAACAAAATCCATTAGGTAGTTTTGACTGAATTGCCCGCCCTAAATTTTATTTAGTATAAACTACTATGAAGCTTTCAGGATAAGTACCAGTAAAGGTGCCTTCTTGAAACGCTGTTGGACCGGTGCTTTGAATTGAATTTCAAATAAAAATTATTGTTATAACTAGACTAGACAAAGGCTCATACTTATCGAGTTTTATTGAAATATTATTATTACGACCGACAAAGACCAATTCACACCTGCAGTTTATTACCTTTTCGGCATTTGGACTTCTTTTGTTTACTTTGTGTTTAAAATCGGTAATTAGAACAGCCTATTGTGTATTGTAATCCTGTATGGTAGCCAGGTGTGATTCCTACAAATTACTGTTATGCGGTCGTGTATTGTGTCGAGACATATTCTATTTGTACAGGATAAAAGGAATGCCCGAAAGAAGGGGTGAGGCAGTCAAAGGGATAACACAAGCTTGGCAAGACGCGTGTACATTTGACGGACTTTGCGCGTGTTATTGAATTGTGCATTACGTTTGGACTTATTGCGTCCGGTTATATTTGTACCTGTGTTATACGTGTTTGTAGAGTTCTAATAAATTCTGTCGTAATTCTAACGGCATTTTAATTCGAGTACTGCAACTCATAACATTATGTTGGCAACTATGCTAGGGAGCTATGGTACATTATATGTCAGCATCATTATAGCAACACATAGACAAAAAGTATAGTAAATATAAATAGTAATGATTCAAGCTTAATTGGATTTTTAATCGAGTTCAAAAAGGAGGAGGTTCTTAATTCGACTGTATTTTTTATGTTTATTAGGCGAATTTCGTGCGGCCATTTTTTTCTTTATTTGAAAGAGTACTTCTGAGGTGGTCCCATTGTCACCGAATCAGGAATTTCTACTGGCACTTAATATATTATTTCTAAAGCTATTCAAGCAACTAAAAATTAGAAAATATTTTTTTTATCAAAAATAAAGAAGACTTCGAAGTCAGTTTTATTTTTGATAAAAAGAAAGCCAAGTAAAACATAAAAAAACATCAGAAATGCAAAATGCTTCGACTTCAAAATATTTTACAAAATATTTATTTTTTGCTTTTTAGTTTGAAGTTGGTTTTGTTTTTGTTAATAAAACAATAAAGAAAATAGTTTGTTTGCTGTCGGCTACTTTTATTACCAAAAATTATTATTATATATTATTTTATTACTAAAGCAAACAGCATTTTTTTTTACACATTCTATAATATAGAATACCAGTTTGAACCCTAGTATATTGCGAGAGCAAGTATTCACACAGGTTTCGTTGCATTAAAATTTTATCTAGGGCCTATTCGCCTCTTCATAATTTACTGAGTTTAGTCCCGGAAACTACTCAATTTTGCGGGCTGAAAAGTACTATTATTATTATTCTCGGCATTAAGACTATATACCAAATTTTAGCAAGATCAGGACTGTGGTTTTTCTGTGAAAGGATCATAGACTACTTACTTACTATGGATGGGCTCTTACAAAAATCTGCGTAGAAAAGTGCTACTTTCGAAGAAATATAAATATTATACTGTATAATAAGTATACAATTAGTTGCTGAATAATATCCATACTATTTCACAACCAACTGTAGTCAACCAAATTAGTCATTAAGTTTGGGGATTATCTTTGTTTTCGAGATAATATACCAATCATAATCTTATACCAATATATAAAGTTGAAGAGTTTGTTTGTTTGATTGAACGCGCTAATTTCCAAGAACTACTGGTCTGATTTGAAAAATTCTTTCAGTGTTAGATAGGCCATTTATCGAAGAGCTATAGGCTATATATCATCACGGTAAGACCAATAGGAGCGGAGCACCAATGAAGGATCTTTCAAAATCAGGAGGTTTTGAAAATCAATTCCACGCGGACGACATCGCGAGCATAGCTTGTCTATGTATAAGATGGTACAAACAGGACCTTACAAATATGTTCTCCAAACGCTTGTGTTATAGTGGAAGATATTTACTCTACGAAATGTGTTGTAGTGGACTGCCACCTTTATTTTACTTTCATGGAAAAAAACATAAAAATTCTAGGAAATTACAAGACTCAACTAACAGTACTAATGTCACTAATTCGTACCATTCAACAACCCGTGACGGTTTCGCATGGATTTCCATGTAACAACGCAATAAAAACGTTAAAAGAATAAAAAGTTTATAATACTATGACGGTCGTGTGTTTTTGCCTATGATTATTTGATTATTGTATTAAGATGAACCTTGTGGCAAATCTGAAGGCTGAACCAGTAAATCGTATACAAATATATCGTGTAGAAACAAAAATTTAAATTTAAATTATCTTTGTATACAAGAACGTCTGATAAATCACTGTTTTATGTGTTCTGTTTGAGTATATGACTTAATAAAGTTTCGGTTTGTTGATTCTCTTGATTATAATAATGTCCTTAATGTATTATAGCTATTACGTTTCTGCATAATAAGGCATGACACATTCTATAATAAAGTATTTTTAAGATTACTTAATCAATTAATGTTCAAGGCTACCTACTACTACCTACTTATAATAAACATAAAAATCAACTTTCAACTTAGATATACTAATGAATAGATAATTGGGCAAAATTCGGTTAAGTAAATATGTAACTTGTGTTATTTCTTTTTAAGCAATTTGTATTCTCTTGAGAAATTAATTTTTAAACTGGATATAACTATAAAATAAAATAAAATACAATTTACATAATTATAATATTAATATTTTCTTAAGTTTTCGCGACTTGTACACATAATAAAACTACGTTTTAACGGTTTTAAGCGCGGTAATTTATTTGATTTAGGTTTATCCGACGTTTCGGCCGCTTTTCAGTGGCCGTGGTCACGGAAGACAAAGATGACATTTGTCAAACGTGTATTGTTAAAGTTTTTATTCAGCCTACCGCCAACTTGTTCATTTTAATTATTTTAATAATTATAATATTGTTACGAGTTTTGGGTCTCGAATTAAAATGCCGTTGGAATTATTATAGAGTTTATTAGAACTATACAAACACGTATAACACAGGTATAAATATAACCGAATACAACAAGTCGAAACGTAATGCAAATGGTCGTAATTCAATAAAACGCGCAAAGTCCGTCACTAATTAAATTCCTGATTGTAGTACACACGTCTTGCTCGTGGTTATCGCTCGACTGCCTCCCCCCTCCATCAGGTTTTCGTTTTATACTATGCAACTGCAAGGTCCGAGTATCTAAGTCGACTTAATCCGACACATCTGGCTAATGACTGCCATAAAAGATTACAATACAACTATAGGCCGTACGCCAACAAGTAAACAAAAGAAGATGACCATAAAAGAATCTCAATGTTATTAGTTCAAATGCCGACGGGTAATAAATGTGCCTTGTTTCAGATATGCAGGTAGATTTTGTTTTTGTCGCGACGTGAGTCGTAACAATATGTTCAATTGTACATATTACAGTAGATACGTCATAATTTTATTCCTTAAAATACTATGACAAATAGGTAAATATTTTCTTTACTATTTCAGCAATGATTAATACTATATATTTGTTACAATTGCGACGTCCAAAATCAAGGAAGCTGTATGCACTTGTGGGATGATGAAAGTGTTTCAATTGGTTTAAGTATTAAGCACCGTATTATATTATTATTGGATTAACCATAATGTCAGCTCATAATAGTCCCACTGCTGGGTACGGGCTATGGACTATATTTAGAATAATTTAATTGTTAATTTCATAGCTTCATAGCAACAATACATTTCTTAACTTAAATCCACTTGGACTTGATAAATGTTAATAAAAAAAATCGCATCGTCTGAGTGCCACGGTAACTATAATACTTTTATTTTGGTATTGGTAGTTTTAAGATCGTAATTAGAACGTAAATTGTTTTTGGATACTACTTAACTGTATATTGTACATAGGCAGTTATGATTATTTTTTGGATTATTTTTGGAACTATACCACCGACTATAATAAAAACAAAGCATTCTAGTTCTGTTATAGGAATCGCACTGCATAAAAGATTTCAACGAACGATAGTTATTATTAACTTAGTATTAACAGTATTTACTATTTAGTATATTATTTCATAGTAATAAAATATTAGCACATAACATATAGTAACGTTTCTAGGACTTTATGTTGCTTAATGTTAAATTGTATCTTGTTCGCTAGATGTCAATAGTATCGATTCAGAAAACATAACATCTGTAAATGTTAAATATGGAAACAAAAAAAAACAAATCTAGATATTGTTACGTGTTGCAGGACTCGAATTGAAATGCCGTTGGAATTATTATAAAGTTTATTAGAACTATTCGAACACGTATAACACAGGTATAAATATAACTCAACCAGTCCAAACGTAATGCACAATTCAATAACACGCGCAAAGTCCGTTACTAAATAGATTATCGAATGGGAGTTTTTGGCGGGAACTGAAAGAAGATGTTGTGCTGTGCAGTTTTATTTTCTAAAAATGTGTAAATTTAATCTAAAATGAACAATAGTTGTAGGATATTGATAGTTTTTGTGTAGTAATTATCTGTTTTGTAGGAAATGTGAACTGTATAGTCAAATGTAGCCTTTTGAGTTGGCACAAAAACTCCATTGAATGGCACTAGCTGATTATCTACACTCAGCTGTGCTACACATAACCTTAAGAAAATGAAAAAACTATATTGTAAGCTAAGATCTGGCTTAAAGGCCTAGCTGCCAAGCCATAAATCTAAATAATAAGATTAGAGAATGTACACAAGTCTTGCTCAGCTTGTGGTCATCGCTCGACTCTCTCGTCCATCATTTGAAGTATTGCTTTATACTGCACGGATGCAATATGTCTCTACGGCTGCGTGGACGAATTTCCTAGAATCACACCTGGCTAATAACTGCCATAAAAGATTACAATACACAATGGGCTGCTTTTCTAATCTTTTTCTAAACACAAAGTAAACAAAAGAAGTCCAAATGCCAAAAAGGTAATAAAATGTGTTTCTACAGGGCTGCAGGTGTGAATTTGTATTTGTCGGCACCTAGGTCGTAACAATATTAAGTTATTGACTGATTAAATTAACAAAATTGGGTAATTGCTTGACAGTGTCCGCGCAAGTACCGTAGAGGTGACACAAGTTCCTACTTTTTCGCTATTTGGCTACAGAACCGTGAAAATTATTAAATCGTAAGTAATTAAAGTATTTTATGAAAAACAACTTTCATTATTTTCCTAACAAAATAACTATGGCATACACAGACAGACGGACGGATGAACACGACGATTTCATAATGGTTCCGTCATGAGCTCGTCGTTAGACATTTTTTGGAACAACATTTTTTGGAAGTTTGAGCGCTGTTTTTATATCAATAATAAGAGAATAGGAGAAATAAAGAGTTCAGGTGCATTTTTAGTTAAATGCTATTGTCATTTCTAGTCGGTTTTCTTCATTCATGACACCCATATGGTATTTTGCAGGTTCTGTGATGGACAGGAGGAAGTCCACATGTAGCTATGTTGCATATTGCATTAAGGTTTATATACACTTTGGTGAGGAACTAGATCTTTGAGAATACTTTTTCAAAACAAAGGCCGTCCCACGCATAAGTGCCTACGTATACCATGCACTTCCGACATCTTCTTATGGTATCTTGTCATAAGGTCGCGAACACAGCTTCTACATCATCGTTATTAGTTATGTAAATAATATTTTAAACTCAATCATTATTAGCATTAATATACTAAATCCTTTTTGTAATTCAATTTGATTTGGGTGGTTGTAAAAAAAAAATTTACCACAAAGTTAAGGCGGGCTTCGCTTTGATTCGCTCACGCCTTAACCTTATATAACTTCGAGTATTTTATTCTTCTTACATCTTATTTAATTTTGGAACGTAGTTCCTTATCGCGCGGTACGAATGGGGGCTAGACGGAAAAAATTCTTACGAAAAGTTGTCACCGACACTTTTTGAACTTGCCAAGATAAAATGCAGCTTTATGCCCACGCAGTTAGAGTTTAATTTGGAGTACATTATTTTTAAATGTCATGGGTTGCTGACGTACAGATAGCATTTGCGGACATATAGAGTCTTAATGTCATTAAAATAAAGGGCAATATCGCGAATCTGGTTTAAAGTTAAATTTGTTTCAAGAGTCGAATTGCAGGATACGATTCGATTTTTAAATTGTTTCTTATATTGAAGTAAATAGGATTCAAACTTACTCATTTACTATTACACTTCGCATGGAACAGTGTGGTGTCGCGACGATTATTTTTGTTGAGTGTATACAGGTTTTTTGTAAATAATTCCATCCGGGTGTCCCTTGACACCTCTCAAGTTTTTATATCCATATATGTCATTTTATTTTTGAGTGTGATCAATGCCCTAGGTTGCTGAGGAGAACGGCAACGGCGAGCAGGACCTACCTAATATTTTTTTTAGCTTTTAGTATGTGGCGTTCTTCGAACGCTACTATTAGTTTATTGTACTGAGAACACTGGGACAGCCATTTTAGGCAACACCAGAGGTCAGTCACATACTGTTGACACCTGTACACAAAGGTTTTGATAAAACAATGTTATTATTAGATTCGTAACATAAAAAGCATATGTAAACATATCAGAATATATGATAATCAGAGATAAATCCTGTGTTTAATTTCCTATATCACCTCGTCACATAGCAAGTAAAGAAGCCCTCAGCAACCATAACGACGCCGTATCGACGTCTTCTGAGGTTCCAAAAGTACATTATCTAAACACATATATTATTTAAACAATTAAGTATTTTCCTAAATTATAACTCATTAATGAATCCTTTTCAATCTGGTTTCCGCCCAGGCCATAGTACAACAACAGCTTTCGTAAAAATTACCGATGACATCCGTCAGGGGATGGAGAGTGGTCTACTGACAATACTATCACTGCTAGACTTTAGTAGTGCTTTTAATAATGTTGACCATGACATATTACTTAGCATTCTCCGCACTCTTAACATATCTCCAACAGTAATTGGTTGGTTTCACAGTTACCTGCATGGACGCCGGCAGCGAATACGTGTTGATGACAATTACTCATCATGGTCTGACCTTACTGCTGGTGTTCCACAGGGCGGCGTTTTATCTCCTCTCTTATTTGCGATTTTCATTAATTCAATCTCCGATAAATTAACTTCATCCTACCACCTCTATGCGGACGATTTACAGATATACACTCAAGCTGCTCCAGATGATTTAAGTACTGCCGTGAGACAAATCAATCTAGACTTAAACCACATACTTCATTTGAGTACAATGTTTGGTCTTGCAGTGAATCCTCGTAAGACTCAAGTGATAGTCATCGGTAGCCCCAGAATACGTGCAAAAGTTGATTTCGCAACCTTACCGAACATTGATTTTGACGGCACTTGTATCCCATTGAGTGACACTGTCAAAAATCTGGGTGTAGTCATCGATAGTGACCTGTCTTGGAAGTCTCACCTCTCCGAATTAAGTCGGAGAGTTTTTCTGTCTTCTAGATCCCTGAGAAGGCTGAGAAATTTTCTGCCTACTGCCACCAAAATTATGCTTGCACAGTCTCTTTTGTTACCCATTTTAGATTACGCTGACGCCTGCTATCTTGATTTAACCGTAGAACAGCTAAGTAAACTTGAGCGACTTCAGAATTTTTGTATTAGGTTCATATTTGGCTTGCGAAAATATGACCATGTTTCTGAATTTCGTGAAAAACTCAAGTGGCTCCCTATTCGCTTTCGCCGGAATACTCACATTCTCACATTACTTTATAACATTATATTTACCCCTAGTAGTCCTCCCTACCTTAAGGAACGTTTTGAATTCCTTCGCCTTTCTACTTCCCACAATTTGCGCACTCATACGTATCGTAAACTCACTACACCTGCACACACTTCATCCTTTTATGATAACTCTTTCACAGTGCAGGCTGTCAAACTTTGGAATGCGCTGACTCTTACTGTCAGAGAAGCCAAAACATCGCCTACATTTAAGAACGCACTCAGAAAACACTACTTTTCCTTAAATAATTATGCCTAATTCTTATATTATAGACTATTTAATATATAATTATGTATGTATGTATTTAATTTATAAAGTAGTTTAAGTATGTGTATTTTTTTATTTATAAATTATTTAGTTTAAGTATGTTTATTTATGATATTTGATATTTAATGATCTGCACCACCTACATCGCCAGATTAGATTAAATTATTCCTTAAGTTAGGTTGCCTGGAAGAGATTGCTTTCAGCGATAAGGCCGCCTTTTGTTTCTACCATGACAATATTGTAATTGTATATTTTGAAATTGTGTATTTGGTGAGCAATAAAGTGTTATCTATCTATCTATCTATCTATTATCTACATCATTATTATCCTATCTTTTCAAAAGCCATTAAACTTAAAAACAAAACCTATTTTTATTGTAGTATAAGTCCATATACGGTCGCTATGTATTACTGATTTACTTCGACATTCATATTCGCCATTATTATATTACAACTTTATTTATTACTAAAAAGCAAAACAGGGGAAATCACCACACTTCTTCCTACATTCAGCTCAGTAAAACTTCCGCGTTGTGCTAAAAAACGTTATGTAATTCCATCTAGTGGTATAAATAAGCAACTTCATGCGGTCACGTCCACCTTGTTCATAATAGTTCAACAGGTTTAAAAGAGTAACTAATATACGCCGATAGATGCTACTAGTTATATGAAGAACAAAATTCATATCTCCTACAATAACATATTCACTAAAATTTTATATGATTAATACTTATTATATAAGTAGGTTTTCGATATTTTCATCAAAAGTCTAATAATTTCTTCGATGTTGCTGGACTTTAAATGTTCATGATAATTCAAACGACTAAGAGATGGCGTTGTTTTAATATATTATAATAGTTAAGAAAACCTACATCATGGAAAAGATGTTAGGTTGACTGACAAGCTCCCCGTAAAAATATAAAATAAAGGTTCTTAAATCCTACAGGACTAGATGTCACCACAGGTTGCTTTTCAATCGCTTTTTGACGTTTTATTATTTTAAACTTTTTTGTAATTTAAATTGTCCATTATCATGTTTTTTATGTTAATTTATATATTTTAGATTTATAATTTAATGATTTGACGTGAAAATGCGGCTAGTATTTCGCACGGCATCGTCGACAACGATTTGGAGTCTATTTCTTACTTATAGATTTATGTTATTTTCTTGTAAGTGGTGTTGTAATTTAATTAATTTTATTGTTTCTTTAGTTTGACTTTATGTTTTAATTAAGAAACGATACCTTAAGCAAGTATGTAACCACGCTAAAAAATCTTAGTTACATATTTATGCAGCTTTCCCTTGTCTATTTTTTATTGCAATTCTACTACATAACTTTATAGCGATAAATAGACTATAACTTCCTTGTTAAATTTCACTCATGTTTCATATAGTTTCCGAGAAAAATTACTGTGACATATGCATTCTAGACAGACAGAAATAAAACGTTAACATGAGGTGACTACAAAGTCCTAAAAAGTAGGTACAGAACTATAATTACAGTAAATTTTGAAAATTGAAACCATTCAATGTCTACAATGGTACGCGACATGAAAGAATAATAATTTACTATTTTTTAATTAATTTTGGAACATTTTGTACGGCTTACCGGCGAGTGTAGTGATAGAACTCGTTACGTAAAGAAGCGTTATGCGTTCGTCTGTTTGTTCGAGATTTACGTAAACACTATTGGAGCGATTTCGATGCGGTTTTCACTGATCGTCAGCAAATTCTTCGACTTAAAACCTGCCTTACTTTTTATCCTAGTAGTAGTAGAGTGGTTTTCAGTTCTTCGGATGCATAAAAATTTGCTTATTCTAACGCAGTTTTCACTAAAACGGTTCTATTATTTGTTAAATGCAGCGGTACTTTGTGGGCCGGGAATCCCGCGGGAATTTCAAGCCATGCGTGAACGAAGTCGCGGGCATATTCTAGTTAACAATATAGCAAGTAAATATCGCTTAATAATACGACAGCTACCTAATCCATTAAACAACAACACAATTAAAATTTAGTTTCATTAAAAACATCTAGTTAGTCGAATAATGTAGTGAGTTTTTTATAGACTTTGCTTCTACTTTGAAACAAGCTATTTTAGTAGATAGTAGTACTAGAGTTAATGTTTACTACGTGACGATTAGTGAATAGCACTTCCTCAGCTGACCTACATTCTTCGAATATAATATAAATATAAATAATATTACTGAGTATTACAGGGTCACATACTATTATAATAATTGTTTACCCTTTCAATTGCTATACTTGCAACAGTAGTCATTTTAACTATGATTATTTCCTGTGCAATATTTTTTAATAATAGGCATTAATACAACACAGTACTTATGTTTTACCGTTCAACATTATTTACTTAAGTTTATTTCATATTGTGTCTGCATTTCAATTTTAAACTTACTAACTCTTATGTTGTGTTAAATAAATAACGTTTGTTTGAAATCATTTCAGCTTCTTCTGTGTTATTCAACCAGTCTCTATGCACTGCTGGACGTAGGCCTCCCCAAGTTTACGCCACATAAAATATCACGGTTTCCCGTCTTCCTCATTCAACCGCTGCCTGCCGGCGACCTTGCGCAGTTCGACAATCCATCGGGCTGGAGGGCAACATACGCTACGTTTATGGTGACTCCACTACAGGACAAGTTTACTCCATCAGCCATCAGTCCTGCGACAGATGTGACTGTCAATTTAACTTGCTAATCTTGTTAACTTGGATATTTAATGGATATCCTCATTTCTGATTCTATCCATAAGAGAAACACCTCACATACGAGTCAGCAACCGTCAATCGTCTGATCATTCATCTTGAAATTATGTAATTTCAGAGGTTTCAAATGAATATAGAATAATTGTTATATAAAGAAATTACAAGGTCCCTTGTTACGTCGAAGAAAAGTGAAGTGGCAAAGAGGGTTTGTTTACCTGTTCATATCACATAAAAATATTTACGTTAATTTGCTAGTACCTTCCTTACTACGACCTTGGACTTGAATTTATTTTCGTAAAACACGTACGTAAACACCAAATGCCCGAGATGAATAGATATCAGAATTAAATATAATACTCATTGATGTAACAATACTTCTTTTATTGCTACATCAATGTATATACTCGTAAGACTTCTGTGTTTATTACTTTACTCCGGAAACACTATTACTTATTTATTCGTTGAAATACTCTCGAATGTTGTGGTGACGAAAGTTTTGTATTTTTTTTTCATTTTATACAATTGGGACCAGCCTACAAGATTCTAGGTACTATTGACAATTCTAAACAAAATCAATATGGTCGATCCCAAAAATACTATCAATGAAATTTGGTTTGTACAAAATTAGTTAAGTACTTTTTCAGATACTGTATTTTTGATTAAATGTTTTTTTATGTTTCCGAGGCCAAATAGTAAAATCAAACAGTTGACGTCTATCAACTTAACGGAACCCTACAACTTTTGTGGAGTGTAACAGCTGACCTACCTACCAATAAACCAAATGGTACATAGTATTGATATTAAAGATATTAAAAGTACCTCGAATCACCCGAGCTAGGACAGCGACACTGGAAGATGAATTGCTAAGGCCCTCAATTAATACACACAGAAACTAGAATGGGTATTTTTAAGCTACATATTGTGTGGTTAAATTTTCGGATTTCGATGTAGTACAAAAACGTGAAAGTAACCGATATTTGAACCGCTATTCATTGATATACTTTTATTCATTCAAATGTGAGTGGAAAGTTAGTTGAATAGAAATATTACAATCAATTACATTATGATTTTCTAAATTTGATTTTAAGTTTGAGGCCAGTGATAATGTATGTTTTTTAAAGACTTTTATCGATTGTACAGTTTTGTTTGTATTATAGGGGGAATTTTATCAGATAAAAAGAGTAGGTACTGTTCTCAAACTGCCCTGAATAGATATACGAATATTTTGGTGTGACATGAAAATTGCAATGATTTTTATTTCAAATTAGATTAGAATTGAAAAGGTCAACATCAAAACTTTTAATAAAAATTAAGATATAATACTAGCTCAATATCAATAAACAACTTTTTTAGTTTTATTAAGTTCCCTGTTGCTCTGTCATCGTGTTACGTGTTTCCTGCTAAATGAAACAAACAAATGTTTGTTTCTTCTTTGAAGCGTTGGCGATGTACCGATTAATATATTGTAATATAGTAGATATCTATGTACTGTCGATAGTGGGGCACAAACAAATTATCCCGTAAATTGAAATAGTTTGGATATATTTACGCATGCGATATTGCGTAGAATGATGTCTTTATTTCTGTCTATAAAAGAGGGGGCATTATAAAGTTCATGCCTTTATACACATACAAGAATACGTATCTACTTCTTATACAAAGAACTCACTTCATTCGAGTTCCACATAATAAAATGTAAAAAAAGGAATGATCTCTAGCATCATTTAGTGACATTGACAAGGACCTCAGATATATGTATATATAGGATTTAGAATGTTTTGAGGTTACTTTTTCAGAGTTAGGATTCAAGGACGCAGCACTCAGTGCTCAATTTATGCATACCAAATATTACAAAATAAAAATTAATTGTCTTACCTGGGTATGCTGGCGTTCGGCGTCTCCTAGCCGAAGCTCTCCTCACGACAGTTGAGACCAAAGAATCCATTTCACTTCCCGAGTCCCAGCGAGGCTTCTGCAAGACCGGCCTGGGCAGCGCCCGGCCATCATCCTCCGTATCCCTATCACTGCTAGTTGGGGGAAGGTTAGACTCGTCGCTCTCGGGTGGTGGGTCCACTTTTACACCGGTATTGAAGCCAATCATAGCAACATCCCGTATGTCATCCGTACACGTGAATGGGTGTGTCAAAGTTCGACGGATGTTGCTCTTTCTATGTTTCACTTTCACTGACCCCTCCGAGAGCGAGCGCTTTCCGTTTAATTTGCAGTCCACTTTGATGTCACCGCGAGAGCATTTCAAATCTGATGGGGATAGGGATTTCTTTCTCGAGTTACGTCTTTTGTTGCATCTTTTTTGTCTGCTTGATTCGCGTGCCGTTTGCATTGTTGCTACATTTGTGATATCTGAAACAATTTAATAGTACATGTTATTTACTTGTTTTTATTATGTTGAATAATGTGGGCACTGAGAATTAAATTGAGCGTTTTATTAAATTGTAATATTTATCAAAAAAATGTAGCGTAGCATTAAGCACTTCGACACGCGAAGGTGTGCCACGGACATGCAGTAACGGCGGCCGGTGAGATTAAGTACAGATCTATGTAGTAATCAATATTGTAATTTTTATTATGGATTAGTATAGTACTTTATTCATTTTAAACGTTGATTACTAATCCATTTTTTGTTACATATAAAATTTACTTAGAGATCAGCCACTTCTTCATATCAATAGTTTAATAGTTTATTAGTCTTAAGGGACTCATGGATGTACGAGTAAGAAGTGCGCGATCTTTTAGAAGAGAACAAAGTCGTCGAGTCATAAATACCCGCACTTGCACGCATGTTTGTCACCCGCTTTAGACTGATTAAGTATCAGACTTTCCATGTAAAGTCGATCGTAGCTAAGGCTTAATTATTTCATCTTTGTTTTAATATTAAAAGTTGCAAAACTAGAAAATAGCGAGGGCATAAAATGTCACCAACAGGTATATAAGACTACTTACCTAAATAAATGATAATTAATAATTTAATAAAATATAATAAAAAACATGTCAAGAGAAACTTTAGACATTTAAATTTTAATACCTTGACTTTTTTATAAAACAGCTGAATCAACTGTTGGATAGTAGATAATACGTAGAACAAGGCTGTTAATTGTTCTACTTTTATTCATTAATACATTTATACTAAATTGATATAATTAATATATTTTAAGTAATTTTGAGGTTATAATAAATATGGTTTTAAAGTTTGAACCCGTGTTCCACAAAACCATCAGAATATGAATTACTCGTTATCATAACTATATTATACTGTGTATGTTAAGGATTGCTACACTTTCAGGCCAATTCGAGGAGGAGTACATATAAACCAAACAGAGAAATCAGATAAATGTGTATAGGATTTGTGATTTTTAATTTTGCAATAGTCACTTTGGTCTCAGCGTAGGGCTGGTATAAGACGCGTAAACAAAATGGAATCAATTTGATTAAAAATCGACAAGATGATGATATCCAAGTTTTTTAAGTCAAGTTTGTGTTTATATGGATCACTTTATGTGATCCATCCGAATTGGAAGACAAGTGAACTGTCTAATATCGGCATTACTCGATTAAATGTTATCCATAAAACAAGAAACTTAAATTTCTGAAAATTTGACATCTTTTTTATTGACAAGCAAACCTACCTACTACCTAATTTATGTCTACTGAATTTTTATTTACAACATTTTTTTTTTTAATTTGTCTTAAAATGACTACCGTGCCTTTCTAAACATGAAATATGAAGCAAATGTAATCTTCTTTTAATTAAATGTTAGTGAGAGTGAATACACAATCGCCTACTTATCACAGTTTTCAGTTTTTACACAAGTTTTGAATAATTAATAACACAGTAACCAATCTTACTCAGTGTGATTACTAAACGAGGGTGCAAAGCCGTGTTTTTGAGTACCTGAGTATGATTATAGTCAGTTTTGGGGGTATACACATATGTATCTATACAAATAAAATATAGGATTTATAGATTAGGATACAGTTAGGATAAATGTTGTAACTTGAAATGAGAGCTTTGAGAAGTATATGTGAGGATAAGTTGAATGATATGATAAATAAAATTATGATAAGGAAACGTTGTGGATTGAAAGAAGGTAAGGTAAGGTCACTCTTTATTGTAAACCAAAGCATAGACAAACAGAAGTAGAAAAATACAAAAGATAGTACAACGGTAGGCCTTATCGCTTAAAAGCGTCTTCCAGGCAACCCTTGACAGGGATTAATAGATTAGAAGAAGATATTATAACAAAATTTGAGACAGGAATGTTAAGGTGGTTTGGACATGTAGAGAGAATGGATGCAAAGAGATTGACTAAACAAGTGTATGACAACCGTGTGGATAGTAGAGTGAATGCTGGCAGACCTCCACGTGCCACGATCAAATCACATATATCTTAAAGAAGGACCAGTTAAAAGCACCTACAATAAACGTGTATGTATGAAGAGATTAATGAATGTAGATGAAGCAAGAGATGTATGTCAAGATCGTAGCAAGTGGAAATCTATCGTCTCTGCCCACCTCTGTCTTATTGTATTTAATAACAATTAGAAATTTCACAAGTCTTTCTGACACCCTTTACCTTTATTGGCAGTGATCTGTTACATAACGGCTGATTTTCTTTGATCTAGCTGCTGGCTTGCAGAGCGGACTAGTTTCAAAGTATTCGATCAGGGATATTGTAATCAGTCATACTTAGAAGCGCTGTACTGACTTCAAATCAATTTACACGACGAAAGTTATGAAGTCAGGACTGACTTCCTTCGAACTTGAAGTCAGTAGCTGGATCAATGTAAATCAGCTTTAATACATATTTAACAGTAATTTAAATATGAGTTTTTTTCTAGAGTAAAATGAATGATTAAATCTTTAATTAAATTAGTATCTTCTTAGTTCCAATAAAAGGTCTATTAAGAATTGTATATTATAATATTTTAAATATGTGTTGTGACATAAAATAATGATAATAATAGTACAGAATAAGTCCTTGTTGACTTTCATAGCATGAAGATTTCACGCTGGATGCTTCCGATGAAGGAATTATCTCAACCGTATACAAACGTGTTTTTATTTAAACAATTCACCCTGTAATTACGTTCATTATTCGATCGACATTAACTAACTATAGGCAACTTAATTGTACTAATTTGTACTAATTCATAGAAATTTCAAATATCGATGACACAACCACAGGACCTAAAGCGGTCGCCTTTGGAGTATCGCTTAAAGATATAAGTAGTTGTAAGACATAGCATAAAATTACATTATATGTTGATACTTGTCATCTTCATCACATGTAAATTTCACTGAGCAATTTGCCAAACGCGCCTTCAGTTGTCCAGATACTCCATTGAAATGTTACATGAGCTTTGCATTTGTTAGAGGACGCAATTTTATTTTTGGGACATGTATGGGGGGTCAATAGAAGCTTGATCTCAAGTTTGTGGGGTCGCCACCCTTGTCCCCCGGCCGCCATCTTGGAAAAAAGGGCGAAAACAGTTTTTTCGCGATATCTCGGAAACTATTCTAGTCTTACAAAAAAAATGTAAAGTCATAATTTGTAGCAAATTGTTTTGCCTACAAATATGTTTATATAGCTTTTTGCCCTAAATTAAAAGTTAAAGAAGTTATTAGCAAAAAAGTGAGAAATTATTTTTTCATTCCTCTTTTCTTTACCATAGAACTCACCAAATTTAACTTATCGAATTTTAAGCAAGTAGAAAAGGTCCCCCGTTTTCCCCGCCAGATGAGGTAGAGTCCGTAGGCGCGTTTTCTACCTGCTTAACATTCGATAAGTTAAATTTGGCAAGTTCTATGGTAAATAAAAGAGTTGGAAATGAAAAAAAAAATCTCAATTTTTTACTTATAACTTCTTTAATTTTTAATTTAGGGCAAAAATGTATATAAACATACTTATAGGCAAAACAATTTTCTACAAATTATGACTTTAATTTTTTTTGTAAGACGCATAGTTTGCGAGATATCGCGAAAAAAGTGTTTTCACCCCTTTTTCCAAGATGGCGGCCGGGGGACAAGGTTGGCGACCCCACAAACATGAGGTTAAGCTTCTGCTGACCCCCCACACATGTCCCAAAAAAAAATTGCGTCCTCTAACAAATGCAATATTCGGCCCTTAAATTGTAAGATTTCAATGGAGTAAGACATTAGTCCTCAAAATTATTACTTTTGACATTAAAAGGAAAACAGTTGTAGCGTAATCACTTATGATATGTGATACTTATATGATTTTATAAAATTAGGACCTTTGGAACCTTACTTATAATAATCTCTCTAAGAAAGAATTAGCCATCTCTTAAATAAGAGACTCTTAAGCCCCTAATCAATGGCTGTTTCAAATAAAACTTGCCATCTTGAGTCTTAGCAGTTACTTAAACTACCTCTCGATGTTGGTTATTTTTGACAGTTATTTATGAGTTACTTTACCACCACCTCTTATCCTTAAGAGGAGTTTATGGGTAAGATTTTCGTTAATCAGTTGCTGAGCAGTTTCTTAAAATTTAACAAACAATTATAAGTAAGGCCATTGAAGTTTAACTAATAAGTAATTACAGCGCTAAGAAGAAACAAAAAACTGGCTTTTAATTAAACAAGCTCTGTGATACTAGAATCCGGTTCGTGCAAAAAGAATTATTAATATATTTGCTCCTGTCAATAGAAGGTATAATAATAAACTTAGATATAGAGCAACGAATAAGACTTTTTAGGTGTAAAGTAGTTTCACATATTTGATACAGAATGTTCTTAATTATTTAAATAGTTCAAACTATTTTATTTGATTTACAATCAGATCAAAAACATATCCTGGCTATTAGAGAATTTTCACCAGGTATATGATATTTTTGCGACTGGATGTGTATGCTATAAAATACAGGCTTGAGAATAGCTATATATTTTGTTTCTCTCATTTAAAAGTGTCTTTAGAAAAATAGCAATAAAACTTTCCTGTGGATTTAGTTCAACTTTATGTATAACTATACAGTTTAACTTATCCATAGTTTACTTAATTGTTATCTATAATATTATACTTCTATAAACATGCCGTGTCTGCACATTATAGCTATTTAAAAAACTACTGGAATAGACTACATAAGCGATGGAGAACACAATGCAATTATTTTAGATATCTTGTTTGTTTGTTCGGGATTCACGTAAAAGTAGCGGGTCGTTTGCAATGCGGTTTTTGCTGATCGACAGTAATTCTTAGACTTAAAATCTGCGCTACTTTTTATCCTGGGTATCCCGTGGAAATTTTTCTGGGATTAGTTTAAAATAGCCAGATTACGAAGAAATTTCGAATTCCAATGTGGTGATATTGTTGCTCGGATGCATAAAAAATGTATAATGACTGTGTTTCTTTGTCATGGGCTTGGGAATTAACCGATTATAACGAAATTTGATATATAATGTACATATTATTATAGCAGGGATGACAAAGATTTTATCCTGGAGAATTAGATAGTTTGCATAGGATATAGATTCAAATCTCTAAATAAACCGTTGTGACGAAATTTGTTAAATATGTAGGTACTAAAGTGCAACATCAGGATAGTGTCTGCTATGTATAGTTTAAAAAAATTTACTAACTGAAGCCACAACGGTAAAAGTTATAACTCTGCATTAAAACTACAGTTACATTCCGCAGACCATAATCTATGCTCATCTGCTATATTTTGTCAACAATGTTGATAATTTGAAAAACTATAAGCCTTCTTATTTAGCAAATTTATGAAATTCGCACTACTTTGTTCCAGCATCTTAGCAGACTTTCCCTAGAATATGAACCTGTTGTAACAAATTCGTAGAAATCCCTTGCAGATATTGCGGCCGAGTCATCGCACAAAGACAGAGACGATAAACAAATACACAAAGGTACATTCACAGAACCATAAAGTTTTCTTATCTTTTGTTTATAGGTGGTCTGCAGTTGAAGTAATACATTTTTTTTAATAATTGTAGGTATTTAATAAAAGTTGGTTATAGGTATATATTGTTTTGTTCTTACAAGATAATTTGTGAGAGCGAGAGAATTTTTGATAAAATTTAAGTCAAATTGTGTCTTAAGGTGTTTAATACAAAAGCTTTTCTACCATAATGACTAACATTAGATATGGATGTGCCTAACATGTTTAAACATCTTAATTAGTATAATTCATTGCAAAAAGCTGTTTGTAATGTACTAAAATGATCTTCTAAAAAATTTACGTGGATGGTAAAGTTAAATCTAAGAATCAGATAGAATTGTTAAATAGGTATTAGACAAAACGTATGCTCATTTTGCGGCTGTAGGTTTTGTCTAGCATTAAATATTGTTTTCTCTCTACCATTGTATTTGTACCCTTGATCGTCGATATAGTTAACGATAAAACTAATCGTATCAATAAAACTCCTTAAAGAATCTTGACAGACTGATGGTTTAATTTCAAAGTTTTAGCTAGGTTAACACACTGTGAATGAGAACAATATTTCATGTGTGAAATTCCAATTAATATTTAGTCATGCTTTGGCTCGAATGTGGAATCATTCAGTTCTGCCAACAGGTGAAGATTGTTTGCAAAATGCAAGTTACTTATTAGTGTCTTGAGAAAATAATTTATAGAATCTTATTTTAGTACCTGCAAGAATTTTCCCTGGCGCTAGGACGCGGTTTAAACTCTACGAAATATCTCTGTTTTTCTTAAATAAAAACCTAATTAGGTTTGTTGTAAAAACATAAACCTTGAGTGGAAAATATCTGGTGGTGAAAACCGTTTAAAATCCCTCGTGTGGTTTACGAGGTGTTAGCGGAAACACAGACGCGATAACAACTTTGTTGTATTAGTTTAAGATCTAGAAGAGAAAATAATGTAGTCGATGACTTTAAATATTTATTGTTTACAGTTAATGGATATAATTTTTAAATTCACTTCGTGTTTGTTTTTTACTAAAATGTTTGATAGGTATAAAAATCAGGTATTAAATAATAACGGGATTACAAAGATGGCCTGATTAAGTATCTGATAATGAAAATTGCAGATTTGCTTATAATGTTATCAGATAGAATACTTTTAAAGTTGCTAAGTGTGCATGCATTATTTATGTGTTATTTTAAATATTGTATAATGTGAAATAGTGACCTTGATTACTTCCTTCTTTTGTAGTGTGGGAGAGATGTTATGATAATTACCACCTACTGTGATTATTGTTTGTGGAGTTTTGACAATTAAGCTATTTGTTTTCTTATTGTACATTTATCTGATTCTTTGAAATATATTTATCTTGAATTTATTTTCTTTAGTTCTCATTTACATTGTCATATTATTACATCTTCACATACATGCATAACCACACGATAATTATATTAAATTGTTTATTAGCAATAAGCACATATATTAACTACTAACATAACATATGGGTATATATGTACATATGAATATAGTATGCCTATACAAACAACAAAGCTAAAAAAAACTGTTAGAATAAGAAATAATTATTAAAAAAATTGCAAACAGGGTTCGTGGTCATGCCAAGGAATGGCAGAGACCGAAACAGGTCTTTATAAAAACATATATACAACGACAATGTAAGTATACTTACTTCATCCTTAGCCTATAACTGAGAATACGCTTAAATAAACACCTGTGTATATCGCTAAGGGATAGGGTCTCATTTGGATTTTTAGGAAGTCGAATAAGACCTATTCCTGATATATGGAAGTAATTTGTAAGATTGTCATCAGTGCTATTTAATTCAGAGTATGTTAAAAAAAATACAATACCCTCAACAATTAAAGTAATTTCAAACTATCCTTTAAAGACTGAATTATTTATATTACCAAAACTTGTTCAGCACAACTCAGAGACACCGAGATCAGTTTCAGGTAGCGTAAATTTCGTCAACGAGCTTTAAGTTACTTATTATGGTATGGGTGTTAGTGAGCTTGATTCCAATACTCCATTCATCCATAATACAACCGATACTTGCTTAAAGAATATAAAATCTGTGTTCCTCTGCCGAAATAAAAGATACTTAAAAATTATTAGGTACTTATAGATTTGAAATATAAAAAACATCGTGATTTATGTTACACCCATTTAATCTATTAAAAAAATATTGTTGCAATAAAAAAAGTAATACCTATGGTATTGATTAGAATAACACGTTATTTTTATGCGCGTTACAGTTCAGATGGTTCCATAAAATTATCGACAGTATTTAGTACCTTATAATTGTGTACAAAATAAGCAAGACATTTTTAACAGTACTATTTAATAAATAAGGCAAATCTGAAAACTAGATTATTATGTTACACTCATAATAATATTGAAAATCTTTAGAGAAACATGTATTACATTGTAGTACAAAAATTATTCGGGCGTTATATTCTATTCTGTTAAAAAGCCCATCGCAGTTATCGAAATGTCCTAATATTGGCATTGCGACTAAATCCTTGCAAGTCGTATAACGTGGAAGTGGAAAAGTCTCGATCAAATACTAATTTGAAACAAATATCTTTTACAGCTAAAATACCTTAGAACATGACCGCAAGCGACCGCAAACGGGGAAACGTTATCTACACTGCATCGCCGATAGCACTGTGTCGTATTACACAAAACAAACACATGAATATTATCTATGCAAAATTAAAAATAATCACCGCAAGATAACGTGTACACTTTTCAAAGTCATTGCGTTCGCGAAAACATTTTTTTTTATATATTCCAGCCAGTATTGAAGTTATTCAATTTAAAAAAAAAAGCTGGTAATACATGGTTTTTAGAGAAACTGTTCGAAATGGGAACAAATTAGCAGTTCGAAATTCAAAAAGTTTAAAGGTCGACTTTCACGGTCGATGAACAACGAACGTCTCGCAGACGAGGGCGTCCGTGTTCAGCGGTTCTGTAAACTCAACTAGTCGAGTCGCTTGGTTCTCGAGAGTCGAGTCTCGATTCCAGTCTCGACTGCAAATACACGGTGTATTAACACCTCGTTGGTAAATTAATATCTCTACATGACTTTGTATACGCACGACTTTTGTATACTTTCAAGATGTTGAATTAGCTGTCAAATGTGTCAATATGTTAGAATGATTAGTAACTTTTCGGTAAACAAATAAGGGATTCTCTTTCTTTACAATTATTTTTTGCTAAGTTTATCGATACACATAAAATTATTTTTTACAAAACAACAAATGAAACAGATAAGCAATATCAAAAATGCGATTTATAGTAACGAAATTATAATGAGTCATTCACCACAGTATGTCTTTTTCTTCCATACTTTTATTATTGTGGATACGACCTCTGTCACAGTGCAAATCTTAATGTTATTCCATCACACAATTTGTCTTTATTGGCCTAGTATTAAAGGTGTCATGATTTTAATAGATTATGACTTTACAAAGTAATAAATATCAAAGTTTTGTAAGCAGAAAAATCTTTAACTAGAACTATTTTAGCTTGGATTACCTTTGTGGCCTGATCGTTGAGAGATTCGGAGAGTTTTTGAGTCATGATTTTGATACCAAGTGTTACTGAAATTGTCACCATAGTATTCAACAAGGCAGTAGCTTTGAGGGATGTACAATCTGATTGCCCATTTGATAAATGGATGCTCAAAGCTTTTTTCAATTGAAATGTGTTTAGATAGATCGACTCTGGAAATTCCAAACCTAGCAACTACCAATGTTCGTTAAATTATTATTTGTGAATTTATCGACATCCTAGGCACAAATTATTACGTCAGTATCCCATTTGGGTAGGCAGAGACGATGGATCTCCTACGATACTGATAAACAGGTAAACGTGCTCGAACTTAGTTTATATCTCCGCTCTAAATCAAGCGACATAATTATTAAAACGCATGCATATACTGTAATACTGTACACTATAGGTAATGTAGGTGTAATATTGTACACTATAGGTTTGCGAACAGTTTATACGTACACGCTCATTTAAAGGGCTTTTTACCTGATCTTTCTACAAAATATCTTCAATTTGATTACGGTCATATGTTGGATCTACCGGCACCGACTCTACCAGTCAGATTGCTGTACTATTTTGTTTTTGCTTTTATTTATTTTCTCTACATGCACAAACCACCTTAACTTCCTAGACATTTATTAATATATTCTGCTTACTAAACATCTATTGCCTATCAAAATATTGTTACGAGTTGCAGGACTCGAATTTAATGCCGTTGGAATTATTATAGAATTTATTAGAACTACTACTTGAACGTGTTTGTAACACGTATAACACAGGTACAAATATAACTGAACACAACGAGTCCAAACGTAATGCACGATTCAACAATACGCGCAAGTCTGTCACTAAATAGATTACCGAATATACAAAAGTCCTGCTCCGCTCGTGCTTATCGCTTGACTGCCTCATGTCTCAATTGGTTTATTCTTTATACTGTTGTACAAATACCATATGTCTGCTCGGCCACGTGGACTGAATTTCCTAGAATCACACTACCATAAAAGATTACAATACATAATGGGCTGTTTTTCTAATCACAAATTTCAAACACAAAGTAAACAAAAGAAGTCCTAATGCCGGAAAGGTAATAAAATGTCTACAGGCATGCAGGTGTGAATTTGTCTTTTGTCGGCGTTCAGGTCGTAACAATATGTTAATGCTTCCAGTAAATTTAGTAAGTAGTATTCAAATGGCATATCGTTCAAGTTTATGACATTTTTGGTGCTGTAATGTCAAATTTCCCACAATGCAATTTGAAAAGTTTGCAAGTGAGGTTTTTTTTACAGCTGAGATAGAAGTATTCTAAAAATAAATTCATAATTAGAACGCAAAAAATTGTAGGAAGTTATTGTTTGATAACTTAATGATGCTAATTTAATGCTCAAAACGGATTATGACGTTATCCATTCGTTCAACTGTTCAAACTTCTGTGTTGATGTCATACTTGGCTCTTTTTTCTCCGGAGTAGTAGCTCAGTTTCCTAATTGATCTCATACAGTAAACGAAACTTACTTTGTAATGCATATTTCACGTATCGAGTATTTAAAAAGACGACAAAACAGAATAAATATGTATATGTGTTGTTTTTAAGTGAAACTTCTTTAGAATCCTTAGATCATATAAACGTCTAGATAGTGCATCAATTGCACAAAAACGGCCCAAAAAATGTGCACCAAATTTGGTGCACTCGCCCCTCACGCCTGTTAGTGTCGTTTTGACTACTTTACTGGCTAGAGCTCTCACGAAAAAAATAATTATGCCGTCCTGCGCTATTAAAATGTGTCGGAACTATTTTAAAAGAGGAAAAGACAAGGATAAGATGTTATTTCAATGAAAAACTTAACACTTTTGTCAAGATTTCTTAGTAAAAACATGAAATTTAGTTTCGATATTTCCCAGGTTATCGAATTGACTAATGTTGTCAGGTGAGAAGTGGAACTTATTTTCCAAATTTGGGGAATTTGTGACGATTTTTTTAAAAAATAATTGAATAATTTGAAAAATCTATTGAAAACAGACATGTAATGTCCGTCCGTTTTTCTTAAACCAGTTTATATTACGTTTTAAATTTCCTACGAATCCAATTGTAGCAAATCGTTGGATAAAAGAAATCTGGGAATCGTAAGATGACCACCACTGGAATCCAAACAAAAGGTCGTTTGTGTTTTCCAATTATTTTGAGGAAAAAGAAATTCGTTTATAAGAAAAAGGTTTTAGAAGAATTAAAAAAGGAGCTGTGTCAAGCAAGTTGTATTGAAATAGCATTACTAATTCAATTATAAGATTAATACTGTGGTCATAGATCAGACAATGATAAGTACATTTTTACTCAGTATGACTTATTGATAAAGGTATAATCGCCAAAAGATGCTCCTTCATTTGGTCATATCAGGATAACTACATGCAAAATATTACTGTCGTATTGAATACTAATCACATTATGTTAACTTTTATATTTCAACTTTTGTTTTGGTCATATTGCGTTAAGCGATTTTATTTAGTAGCGAGTAAAAATGTACTTATCATTGTCTGATCTATGACCACAGTAATAGTAATCATGATTCATACCCTTCAATAATATTTTCTTTTTATTGGTTTTGGAAATGAACCGATGAATGATGAATGACAATGAATCTCGACACTACAAACTTATTTTAATAGTGACATATGTATATATGTTACGGTAAATCTGATTAATTGAAAATTATTAATAATTATCTATTATTATTAATAATAACCACATGTTTTGGTAAATGTGAATAAACGATCGAAATTTATTACTTTTAGTAGTAATTATTAATAATTCACGACACATATTGGTAAAAGTTATAAAATAAATGAAAAACCCATTTTTTTTTACCAGCAGGTATTTATTTATAATATTAAACACAGTCTGTAGGTATAGGTAAAGATTATAAAATTATGGGTATAGATACACGGCACATTTATTTATTATGCACAAATTCGAACTTTTTTAATATAGGTTAGAAGGCTAAGGCGGGTGCGAAGCGAAGCGGAGCACCCGCCTTAGTCTTCGTGGTAATTTTTTTTATAACCATCCAAAATTAATTTTATATCTCAAGTGTAAATATGTCTAACAAATGATATCCAACACGTCGCACACAACGCCCCGCCCCGCAACCCTTGGCCACTTATTACATTTATCACTACTAGGGTTAAATTATTAATAAAAACCGACAAATGTGATTAATTTATCACTTTAACCTCGACTTTCGGTTATTATTAATAATAATAGATAATTATTAATAATTTTCAATTAATCAGATTTACCGTAACATATACACTCGGTAACGGAAATAAGCATAATATACTTTTTAAAACAGAAAACACGGGATATTTGAAGTATCTTGCAAGCAAAGTTGAAACAACCAATTATATATTGTTGCAGTAGTGCTTGTTTTTGCTGAATAGAAAATTTACAACAAATGAACAAAGAGTAAATTTTCAGCGTTTTAAAATTTTACTTAATTTTTACTGTTTAGTTTCCTCTAATGCAATTTTAGTTATCTCTAAAGAGAAGAAGTAGTGAGAGAGAGAGAAGAATTTCAAAACTTATTTTTTGTATAGCTTCATTTTATGTTACCTAAAAACATGTAATGAATTTATGGAGATATGGTGTATTGACATTTTTTAGTAGATTATCGTCATAATTAAGATATTAATTTTGTCTATATTCTTTTACCTGCATCTCCATTAATTCCTAATAAAGTAATAATTTAATGTGTTAAAAAACAAATTTTAGTTTATAAAATAATCAAACCGAACTAGTTTGAATAAAAACTTTTGGATTTGAAAATTGTTATTATAATAATAGCCCTTCTTAAGTGGTTTAGTAGCTCTTAAGTCCCTGCACTGAACTATTCGGTATACATACCCTGTAATTCCTACTACTGATATAAATTTGGATTACAAATAACACACCCATTATGAAGTTATCGAATCGTTCCAAGTTCACTATTATAAATGATTTCACTGATTTTAGCGTAGGATAATCTTTGGGGCATAACTAGTCGTCTAATAACCTTCGTGAACATGTTGTGTAACACAAAAGTAATTTACCATTATGAATAGTTTGTTTAGTATTATTACATTAGTATTGGTAATTAACTGACTTATAAAAATTACTAATATCTGTACGGACATTTTATTGCGAATTAAAATTATTACATATACTAAAATGTTATGTTCATTTGTGAGTGTATTTTTGTATGGTTCTTTCCAAGACACACAACTTTTGTTGCTAATACTTTAATTATAAAAAAACTAAAACCTCTATTAAATTATAATACTTAAAGCGATTAAATCATAACGATCATATAAACTTTCCACTTATATATAAAAAATATTTGATATTAAAAAATGGGGTAATATTTTTTAGCTGATATCCCGAAAACACGCACATATTGATAGTTTTTCGAGAGTGAATATAGCAACGCTTCGCGTTTTTGATGCCGTTTTTGGCGGTGTTGTTTGTTAGCAATGCTCTCTCTCTAGACATGTTATAACTCAATATTAGAATCATTATGATTTGAAACTCAAGACGACGAAAATAAAACGACGCTAAAACAGATATTTATTCATTTAAAACTTATTTAATTTTATTTTTTTATTTTATTACATTTAAGATTTCATTCATTATTTAATCACTTAAACAGCTCTTAAAGATGGTGTTGAAATTATTTTGCAGTTTTGAAGTTCATAAATCAAATTGAAACTAGAGTATTTGCTGCTTATTTTAGTTATCATAAGCCTTTCGTGTCATTTGTTCAAAGTGAAAATATGTAATCTGAATAATATGTGCAATAATATATCTTAAATATGTAATATATGAAATGTAATATTTTGCATTAAAATACAAAACTATTCTTGAGCTTGGTAAAAATATATAAAAAAATAATAAACCTTATAATTATCCTAATTCTCTTGATACTCTATATTTATCTCATTCTCTCGTAGGTCACTTTTCTGAAGTCTCACTTCTGCCGTATGTAAATTGCACACACATATTTTTTTTGTTGTGCATGATATATTTCGCTAACTAGAAGACTAAAGGCACAAGAACCATACGTATATTATTAAGATATTTGAGGAAACTACATATACATACATATATTTGCAAAAAATCAGTAAGTAGTTCAAGCCTTACAGTTAGACCATTAGAATCTAAGATTTTCTAAGCATTATTTGTTCATTAATTTCTAGTTTTCCCCGCCGTTGCGCCGATGAAACCCTAATGCGTGCCTCGTGTTTGAAGAGCAAGCATTAATACAGGTACATTGTATTAACCTTTTTTTGTTGTAACCGCTTTCCATCAGAAGGGCCGGGTACCTGTCTGTTGTACTCCAGCTATTTTTTTTTTAATTTTCATGTTTTGCTTCGCCCCAACTTCAGGAAAAACATATTTATTTATGAAGTGAAACTTTTTAAGAATTGTTGTAATTTGAAATTCGATGAAACGATAAAACGACTCTAAAAAGAGATAAACACATAACTGTATAGGACTAACCCTAAGAGAGAATAAGACATACTCATACAGATAGAGTTGGAAAGTTTTTGAAGTTTTTCCTTAATACTTCAAATTTCGTGTTTCAAAGCCTAAATAAAATAATATAAGAGCTAATAGGTATTTTAATGCAGTTTTGCTTTACTGTGTATATATGAAAACTTGTCGGCGATGCGATACGGTCATAACGTTGGTGTTGCGAACACTGATAAGGCTGTACAAACATTAACGATTCATGTTAATCCCGAACAAATACAAATTGCTCTCCATTTAAAATTCTTTATTGAGAAAAGAATCTTGACCCCGTTTTGAGTAACGTTATGAAATATCTGTATATCGCCACAATCTACACCAAGAAATATTTTTCGCTTGCAATTTTGTTAGTAACTGCAATGTAGCCATGTAACATTGACAATAGTGACAATTGATCATAAGTACTCGTATGGTGGTATGAGGAATGAAGCAATTAAAATTGTATGCAGCAGGTAAATCTATATGTCCATACTAATAAATAAATGTGGAAAAGACTTTTCTTAGATACATTGTTTGGCCTTTCTTCACGTACTTGGGAATGAACTGGTTTTCGAACGATTTTTTTACTTTCAATACAATACTCCTCCATTCTGACATATGTCCTCTGTTACACCACGCAAATCTTTTATTTCTTCCTTCGCATTTCTATTTCCTCTTTCTATTTCCTCTTAATATTTTTTCTCTACAATATTTTATTAAGTTTTCGCGACTAGTATACATAATAAAACTACGTTTTAACGGTTTTAAGCGCGGTAATTTATTTGATTTTTATTATTGCGACGTTTCAGCCCCTTTTCAGTAGCCGTAATCACGGAAGATAAAGATGACAAGTGTCAATGAGTATTGTTAAAGTTTTATGTAGCCTACCGCTAACTTATTTATTTTAATTTTGTTATGGTTATTATTTACTCTATTGCAGTCTATTCTAATTTCCACCGCTTCACAACATGCTGTGGCATGAAGAAAAGAAGCGGCGCTAGAAACTAATATTATGTTTTCTCTATGTTCAGTCTTTGCTTATATTATTTAAATTAATTTATTTTCAGTCAAGGAAGAACATAAGATGCCTTTTATCCCTGTAAAAGGGACAATTTCTGAGGAATTTGAATTCCAAGTTTAGGCAAGTGACGTTGAATGATTGTTAATATTGTTATATTTTCTATGTCATAGATGAACGTAGGATACTTCTTATCTCAAACACATACAAAATTTTCACTAGACACGAACTCAAGGTATACCTTAACAAAGTCGCATTAATAACTTTGTTTAATAAAAGACAAAACGTTCGAAAATGTGATTGTAACAAATTGAAAACCCCAAAGATAATAAAATATGGAAGCTCATCACCTCTATCGAGACGTCTCAACGCGTCTTATTGAGGTCTCGCATGACCAAAAGGCTGGCTTGTACGGACTTGAGCCTAGGGCAACGTAATTAGCGTTGCCATCCAACGGCACGCTCCCCGCCGACAGCGATTTGGAGTCAATTTTTTATTTATAGATTTATGCTATTTTGTAAGTATTGTTTTATTTATAGTATAGTTTTGTTTAATTATTTTTAAGGTTTTATTAGTAAGTATGTTAGATAATTATTATTGTTTGTTTAATTTTTAGATATCTAAACAATTATGTTGATTATTCGTGGGACACTCAGAAACTTTTACCTGTATATTATAATTTATATAGTTTATAACTTTTAACAAACCATTAAAGAATTAACAGACGCTCTTCTAAGTTCTTCTAAGTACGTAAGTACGTACGTACTTAGTAAGTAAATGAGTAAGCCTATTTTTGGTGAATTTTAAAATTTTCACAAGCATGGTTTTCCATTATGAATACAGGCAAAAGAATAAACACATTTTATAGAAATGAGCTTGTACTGCCAATATTTATGTTGAAAATTAACTAAAACAAAAAGAGAAAGAATAGTGATGTTATTGGACAACCTTTACTTAGACGTAGGTACGCGATTTTGAATAGAGGTTCAATTGTTATACCACAATTAATTAAATATAACATTATTATACAATTTATTGGACGAATATAGATCCAAACAAAAACAATTTCAAATATGAAGCAATCTCGTGAAGGACAAAAGAACTATAATAATAAAATGTTACGACCGCCCATTGTTGGTTTTATAATCAATTTTGGTAAAATAGATCTGTGACTAATTTATAGGTTATAACCATAAAAAAGAATGCCTTAAAAGACAATTGATTTGAAAGTGCATTATTGTTCGCTTATGTTTGCGCAATTGAGCATTTTTAGCCATTTGCTATAGATATGTATCTATCACTAAATTTGGCTAGTTTTTTTACACGTATGCACAATTTTTACGAGTTGGATAGTGAATCCTCTCCACCTAATTGATCTAATAGTCCAGTCAAATTTGAGTTTCACCTCGGTACTAAAGCTAATAAGTTCTAAACTTGTAAAAATCTTTATTTTTTAATTCTTTATCTTAAAAATCTAGAAGATGGATTTCTGTAAATATCTTGCTTCTTATGCATTCAAAGATATTCGTATGTATGTATTATAAAAATTGCACAGCATAAAATTGTGTAAGTAAACATTTGTCTTATATATTTTTGACCAATGTTGTTCTCATTCCAATGATGCAGATTCGAATCTTGGTCGAGAAGCATGTTTCATACCTACCTATACAGATGAAGTTATCATAATTACAGATTTTAGTCTTAAGTATTCAAAATTTGCTATATATATCGTTACAATTTTGGTCACATGCATATCTGTAAACAAAGCATATTTATTACCCACCGGTATTTGAGCTAATAACATTGAAACTGTTTTATGACTGTCTTCTTTTGTTTACTTTGTGTTTAAAATTTGTGATTGAAAAAACCCTTTATGTATTGTAATCTTTATGTTAGTCGTTAGCCAGGTGTGATTCTTGGAAAATTCAGTCCATGCGTTCGACTAGACATATTGTATTTGTACAGTATAAAGCAATGCCCCAACGGAAGGGTGAGACAGTCGAGGGATAACTAGCCGCAAGGCAAGACTTGTGTACATTCGATAATCTTTTTAGTTTTTAGGACTTTGCGCGTGTTATTGCATTACGTTTGGACTGATTGTGTTCAGTCATATTTTTAACTGTGTTATACGTGTTTGTATAGTTCTAATAAATTCTATAGTAATTCTAACGGCATTTTAATTCGAGTCCTACAACTCGTAACAATATAATAAATTTTAAATACTTAAGACTAAAATCTGTAATATTAAAATACAATGTACGCACTAAAAATTCACACAATTATTATGCCAGTTCATTGAATGCGGCAACAGTTATGTATGATCAATGCGTGTACTCTTAGTTCCGTATATTTGTAAGTGTGACAAGTTCACCTTCCCATAAGCATGTATGTAGAGGTTCTCACAGAAAAAACAGTAGCTTGTCTTAATATATCAAAAGCAGTCTTTCCGTGTGTTATGTGTTTAGTCTCGTTTTGGATTGGCATTTTTCATGTTGTAATTAATTATTTAATGCATGCTTCCAAGTGACAACTATATAGTAAACATTTTATTTTATTAGCTTTTGTTTATGATACTGTACCTAATACCGGAATGAATGTTGTCTTTTAATTATATTAATATTTTTCTTTATTTTCAAATAGATTTTTCAGACTATGTCCATAATCGAACCGAGGCCATTAACGTTAAACTAATCTTCAATTCAATTTTTGTGGCATTTATTTAAGTTTCACTGTTTTCTTAAAAGAAATAATATATATAGAAATAATTTAAAAAAAATGAATTAGTAATCAATTTAGCTAAGCTACTAACTATAGTAGTAGTTGTTGGTACTAACCAAGCCTCAAACATTAGTCGGGATAGATTCTTAAAAATATAAAATAATAATTTTGAAGCAAAATTTTAACCTGTCAAAGGCAACCCAAATAGGGTTGCCTTTGACAGGTTAAAATTTTGAAACGTGAATGTATAAAGAGATTAAAGAACATGAAACAAGCAAAAATTGTGTGCCAGGATCTTAGCAAAAGATCCATCTTCTTTGTCTACCCTAATGGAAAACAGAAGAGTTATACGTAGATATTATTATTATTACACTTATTTCTATTTAATTTTATTATAATAAATTCACGAATGTTAATGAGAACACGTTTGGGTCACTTATAATTTAGTGGAGGCTGCAACCGAAAATCGGCGCTGTGTCAGATCTTCTTGACAGCATAATGCTGAGTTGTCGGCCTCATTGCCGTGAATGTCATGTAATTATTTTTTTTCAAAATATTTTGTCTTTTATAAAATATTTATGTCTTTATGTTATAGGTGTGAATCCTAGTTATGAGTTTTTTTCTGTTTAATGTACATTCATTCTCGCTAATAAATATTACTTTACTTTTACTTTATATATGTATAAATATGACTTATTCGAACGTTTTTAAATTTGCTTTAGGACAAAATGAGCTGAAAAAGCATCTTAATGTATTCGTATAAGCTTCATGTGTAGTATAAAACTAGGTGTATTTCGGTCTTAATTTAAATTAATCTCAAGTTAATAGTCAGCTTATGTCACCAGTAATAAATTAAATATGAAGTAGCTCAATGAGATACCATAAATTACCACTAATTGTGCTGTGTTTAACAAAAACTGGCCTCCGTTTCCGATCAATTACGAAAAGGCCGTAAGGCAATTTTATCGACCGAGCATTCATGTCATGACTATATTCATAATTAAATTATCTTACAACAAGCAATAAATAGTATATTTGTAAGCATTGCACTCGCAAAGCAGTTGTAAAACATTAATAACATCTTTTCTTATAAATAAAAATAAATGTGTTTGTTAATATGATTTGAACCGTGCAAGAACGCAGAACGAAAGAATACAATTTCCTGCGGCCGGGCGGCCTGTCGTAAGAGGCGACAAAACAACCCACAGCCAGGTCCCAGGTGGGGCATTTGCCCGACTGAATCGCTACCACCCCTGGTCTAAAGTATGTCGCCATAACAACCTTGAGTTCTGTTTCGGCATTAGTGACCAGGTTCCAGTCTCCCTAAGAGCGCAGCAGCGCATTTGTGTCACATTTAGTGTTGCAAATGTCTTTAGGCGATAGTAACCTCTTTCCATCAAGTGGGCCGTCTGCCTGTCTGCTACACTGCAACACATTTTATTTTAAATATGCGTTACTTTACCATTGGATCAAATTGTGATGAAATTTTGGTAGGGTGTTCTGAGGACGCCCGAAAAGGTGGGTCTGTGCCTCAAAAAATCTATATAAATAAAAATCAATGTTTGTCCAATATATATTCCTTAACCATTGATCAGATTGTGGTGGAACTTTGGTATAGTGTTCTGAGGAGGCTCGGGTTTCTGGCTCAAGAAATTTATATAAATAAAAATCAATATTTGTATGTTTGTCCTCTATGTGTTCCTAAACCATTAATTAGATTCTGATGAAAATTTGATGGTGTTTCGAGGAGCCCCGCGAAGTTTCTGGCCCTAGCTTTCTTTATATATATAAAATTCTTCTGTTCGTGTGTATGTCACTGAACTCTTCCTGAATGATTGGATTGATGTTGATAATTTTTTTGTCTGTGTTCAAGTGAGTTCCGGAATGGTTAACATTCACGACTGGACCCAGTAGGTGGCGCTGCTGAACTCCTCCTTAACGGTAGGATCGATTTTGATGATTTTTTGTTTGTTCAAGTGGATTCGATAAAGGTTTAGATCAATAATTGATCCCGGTAGGTGGCGCTGCAGTAGAAGTTGCAAAACCAGAGATATCACCAACGCACCGTTGGCCTTGCAGACATTTTATGATACCCTTTTCAAAATCCAATATTGTAGCGCTGTGAAAAAAACACGACTGGGAGCTCAATCCAAATCCCCAAAGTGCGCAAGAGAAACGTTCTACAGAACCATTGCGTACAAGATCGAAGCAGCTCAAGGAAGTGGGGATGAACGCCCAGCCGATGACGTGCGGTGCGGTTGTAAAGAGAAGACCAAGGCACCATTCTGAACAGTTCCTCGGAACACTCCCCATTGTACAGTAGTAATAAACCGCTGCGTCGACTTTGAAGAAATTTTTTGTGTGCGTTTGAGTGGGTCTCGGGATGGTTTAGATTCACATTTGGACTAGGTATACGGCGCTGCAATCGGGTTCTTTAATTTTATTTTTAAGGGCAGGACAACGTCTGCCGGGTACAGCTAGTACTTTAATAAAAGCTTTAAAATTCTATAAGGAGATGGTGCCACAGGGCATTAAATGCAAATAACCTCCTTTTCTATTTTCTTATCCTTCCCATTATATATATGAATATAGCACAGTGTTAAGTCATTCTAAGAAATTAATTTAATTTTCGTTATCTATATATATATAATACTATCTGATTCTAAGTGGGGTATGTAATTGACTTTCTTCAAAAGAAACTTTATAATTTTGTCATGACATTGAAAATTAATGAAGTGTAAAGTGACGATTAAATTTAATAAAATACAATTGTGGTTACTTCTTATTTAAGAACTGTTTTTGTATTCGCCGTTCCGTCACGGCTGTTGCTCTTATTGAGTATGAACTTCCGACTAACAAAGATGATATAAGAACAGCAATACAAATTGCTGTAAAAAAAGAACAAAATTCTTAATTTGTTTATTGGTAAAGGTATATACGGTTCCAGTCTCCCTTAAGAGAGCAGCAGCGCCTTTGTAGCACTTTCGGTGTTGCAAATGTCCATAGGTGACGGTAACCGCTTTCCATTAAGTGGGCCATCTGCCTGTCTGCTGAGCTCAAGCAATAAAAAAAAATACGGCCCGGAGATGAGAAGTGGAAGAAATATCCTTACAGCTACTTCCAAACACTTCTTACAAACATCCTGAAGTTTTTCTTGCATTGACACTATATTAAACCCTTATAAATTATTATTACACTACTGTGATTTATTGCAGCCGGTACAGAGGGTGAGCTAGCTAAAAATGTCAAAGTCTAAAGGTCCCAAAACCAGCGTAGTTTGATAACGGCTTTAGTCAATTTGCATACATTTTGTATATGAAAATCAATTTCCCCAATATATTTTTGTCACCTTATAAACGGATGATGACTGAGCGGAATGAAACGTATTGCGGCTAATATTGTCTTAAAAAAAGCTTATTATTATAAAAAAAGTCTTGGGACCTTGCGGCCTTGTGATCCTGAATAAATAGTTGTATATATGTTGCACAATGACACCTATTCTCTTAAAGATTCTTCTTCTCAATTAAGCGATAACACGTTAAGAAGTGGTGTACGTAGATAACAAATGCTAATTGTATAATTTTAACATTTAAAATAATAAATATTCTACGCTAGAATTTAATTTGAATAAAATCTTGAATTATAATTTGTATTATTCAATAACATGCCTATATGCGCGTTTTTTGCAAATGTAAATAGGCAGACTGTCCACCCAATGGAAAGTCACCGCTTGTAAGTTACAGGCCTCGACTTGTAAATTATGTTTATTTTCAGGGTGCTCAAAACATGAGCTTTTCTGGAAATTATATTAAAGGAAACGTTAAGTAGATGTATGTAAATTATGAATCTTTAGTCACGGTTATAGGAGCTAAGCGGCTGTTTAAATACAAATGTTATTCAATTGAAAGTTATTGCAAGTTCTTATGTGTAGTTATGTATATATATGACCATATAAGTATAGCGAAGAATGAACAAAAAGGTATAGGTGTTGCCCACACGCATCCATTGTTTATTATGTTTGCATGTTTGTCGCCTTGAACAAGTCTATCACCACTCGCTGTCAATTGTACACATCTGAATTATGTACGTACATACAATAACTAACAAAGCGTTATTGTATATGTAAACAACATATATGTATATATATATTGCATATAATCTAATTTTAATCAAGAATTTACAACATCTACTCGTATTGGCGTAAGTGCAAAGTCACTTACATGTTTAATAAACTCCTCAAAGATCACTATTTAAATTTGTAAACAGTAATTTATGTATGTCTGTGTAACCCTATGTACATATATTTGTATACAAATATGTATGTGTATTTATTTATTTTTCACTTGTCATTTATGTATATATGATTGTATATATTTTAAATTATGCGCACGAAATACCGACCCATTCATTATTAAAAATGTAAAATTATCCCCAGAAGGTTGTCTGGAAGAAATCGTTGTTAGCGATAAGACCGCGGATTGTACTAGTTATAAGATTCTTAATTCATGTGTATTGTTATTTTCTTGTGTGCAATAAAGAATATTCTATTCTATTATATTCTATTGGGCAAATTTTGTACGACAGAGTTTGAAGACCAACAAAATTAATCAAAAGGGATAAAGTTCATATATTGTATATCTATGTGGGGGGGTGCAGCTAAGTCATACTTTATAGACCTAGAACGGGCACAAAGATCCTTGATTAAAGTAATGCTCTGTAAGCCTTATAGATTTTCTACTGAATCCCTGTATGCAATTTCTAAGCTTCTCTCCGTCAGGAAACTCTATATCTTACACATGACACTTAGATACCACAAAGGGTTATTCTTAACATTTACCCCTTGCGACTATATAGTCGAGAGAAATTTTTCTTACACTCATATGAGTGTAAGAAAAATCTGACTGAATGGCTCCTTACTCTTAATTATGATGAAGTGGAAGACATCTTGCTTATATTAGCTTGAATCTGATACATGCTTAATGTAGTAGGAATTAGTAGGGATTTGTATTCCATTTAAACTACCACACACACACACACACACATACACACACACACACATACACACACATACACACACACACAAACACACACACACACACACACACACACACACACACACACACACACACATACACACACACACACACACGCACTAGCTCTTAACGGGCTGTGAAACATGCTAAGTGTCTCTCTTATGGTTAAAATCTCGAATGAAGTTATCCGTAAGAGAACTAAAGTACCCGATTTAACTCGCTAAAGTAACATTAGAATTGTCAGTGAGCGGGCCATAAGGTGTCGTAGTAACGATGGTCGACGTATCATACCTATTTTGGACCAGAGACTACAATTTGGTAAGCGGTAGGAAGCCGTCCAGGCCGGTGAACCGACGATATGTGATAGGTCGATTGTAGCTGGATAATGAAAGCGGAGGATATGTGGTGCAAATCTTAGTATCTGCCTAGTAGATATATCCGCTGACGACGACGCAGTTTTCAAGGCTGGATGATTGAAAAGTAATAAATTTATTAATGAGCGAAACATGAGTAGCCTTAAACAGTTCACGGAACTAAACGGTACTGTTGTGATTCATATTAGTCATACGTACACAATAATGTTCTTTAGAAATGTACAACTTATCCACAATATCGATATGAAATGGTTTTATTTTACTTTTTGTGTTTACCTTGTATAATTCATTATTAGATTGTAACAACACCTTAGCTTGTTTTATTCTATCTAGTGAAAGTAAGGCTTTAGCGCATAGTCTGGCTTTCGCTTCGATAAATTAAATATTCCTGAGTGCCTATATATATGAACCTATATAAATGAACCATAATTACTTTTTTATAGTGGTAGAACATAGATTGATTGACAATTAACAATTGATCAGATCGATTACAAATGTTATTGATCAAGGATCTTTGTTACATGTTACCTACAAACTAATCAATATTTTTTTATAAGAGCGTTATAAATACGACATATTTTTTTGATGCAATAATTTATTTATGGACAATCTGTTGACAGAGTTACCAGATAAAAAATACGGACAACATTCCGGATATCTGAATTAACTTTTTGAACTATGCTATATAATAATAGTTAGTAATTATGTATGTATATTATTACATCGACTAATTGGAACTCACATGCTTATTGTACGTGAGCAATCAATTGAAAATCAATATAAATTATAATATCAGCCCATAAATGTGGGGGGGGGGGGGGGTGGGGACAGTATACCCGCCACGCTTCTCCAAGGCTCCAAGGTTTAACACATCGGTCATCTCGATGTGCAGGTTGCATCACGATGTTTTCCTTCACCGTTGTTAGCACATGGTAATTGTAACAATATGCACATTAGATCTAAAAACTGAGTAAATGGTGCATGCGTTCCGGCCAGGGTCTAATAATCGAAAATAAAATGATAATGATAGTATACAATAATGGAATCATGTCTAGAACATACCTATATATCTTCAGAACTAGCTAGTAAGTCCAAAATTTTGTAACGTCCTGATTTTCAGTATTTTAATGCTATACCAAACAAAATGTAAAAAGAACAAACGATAATCTGTATAACTAAAACCGTAACAGCGGCCATATTCAGTAATGATGATATCATAGCATGATGTCCGCACAAAAGGCTTTCTAAACAGTAATCACTTGGTAAAATCTATTCGTATATATAGTATATAATGACTTAAGCAGTTCACAAAGTTTGGCTAGAACAAAAAAGTTTTTAGTGGAAACTTGAATGTTCCCGTGCAATTTTATTTACTATAAAATTAATGTATAAATAAATATACTTTATGAAAATAAACAATGTGAACTGGGGTTAACACTTCTTTCAATGAATAAATACAATGTATGTAATTAAATAATGAATACTACAAGTACATCATAAGACAATGTTTATGTAGAGAGAGAAAAACATTTCGTTGCCAGTAGTATAAATCCCATGAAATATATAAAAACTTTTTGTTGCAAGTTCTAACTGTATATATTAAAATAAATAAGACTTTCGAAGACAAAGACAACGTTTATTTATTTTTTAAACATGAGTATTTATGTTATAATATTTACATATCAGAGTATGCATGATGGTATAAAAGTTAAGGTGCATCATATTTGCCATTTAGGCAAGGAAGAATTACAATAATAAATTGAATTGTTGGATTAAATGTCTTAAAAACAATGTCTTAATAATAACCCAAAAAGTTTTTCATATAAAAAGTTAAATAATTACTATACTAACTATCGAACTAAAAATGTTCTATCATAATATGGAGTCAGTAAAGGCCTAAAATAAGAGTAAGGCAGGGTTGCTTTAATGGTTCGGATTTCACATGATGAAACCAAATTAAGAAAAAGGAAAGTTATTTTAATAAACGGAGATATGTATTATAACAAGAAAGTGACCGATTTCCTTGTACAACGTAACGAAAGGGAAAACAAGTTTACTATGTAAAATTGACACTACTCATGTTGCCCACGTTCACGCAACTATGTTTAAATTCCAAATTAAATAAGCGTATTTGCATATACTTCTTACTAACCTTGTGCCACTTGATTGGATGCTTTTCCAACCGGCTTAAAAGTATTTTCTAAGAATGTCATCAATTTGAAAGTCCTTTTAATATCTTATTCGTAAAGTGTGATTTTCGATAAGAATCGAAAGTTTTCTTATAGAGTTTTTGATTTTCTCTTGGCTTATCTTGAGATATCTTTAAAAATAGACATTTTTATAGTAGATCAAAATTTTTAAGGGGGTGACTTTGATCTCAAATTTTTCTACAATTTAATGAAAGAGATCGATTTTAAAATTAATATTTAATAGCTTTTGTAGTCAATAAATAACGCTGATTTGAAGACGTGAAAGAAGATATCTACCAATCGTGTCAAAAGAAGATTTGACGAAAAATAACACCCTTTTTTGTGTTCAGGCATTAGTGACCAGATTCTAGTTCTCCACATCGATAGCACCATCCAACATATGAGCTCTCAGCCAGTCTTCTATACTTCATTATGTAAGGAAAAAACGCTACATATAATATGATCATTTTGCATCTTAGTATCTCGTATATAGCGAAAGGAAGTACCAGGGTGATAAAAACACGTAGGAGGTTTGCCTTCACACTGTCACATAGAAAGCGTAGGCCGTGAGACAAAGGTTACATTTCGAACATGATTTACTTGCGTAACTATATGCATAGTTAAATGCATAAGTACTTGGCAGTCTCATTTCGCTCAATCTGTCAATCATATGATTATGCAAACAACCAGTGTGAGTTCAAAGTGCAGACGACATTATAAGAACCTTGAGCTCCTTTATTAACCATTATTTATAAATGTCATTAATATTTCAAAGACAATATTATATTGCATACGCTTTCTGAAGCTTGTAGAATATTAAGCCGTAATATTTTAAGACAGAGGTAATAGGCGGTCCAATCTAATTACTTCGAGTATTTGATAGGTATTTTTTTTATTAATCTTTCAGACTATATAGTAATAATATAAAATTTAACAGATATGAATATCGAAAATACTTATTAGAGCAGTGTCTGTGTATTGTTATCTTTTAACATATCTCTGTCCTTATGCTTTAGGATGCAAATAAAAACAAGTGATAAAGTATACTTGAGTTTTAACTTGAATATCGCGGCGCTTGAATATTTTGGAAACAAAAGGCATCTTTTCCAGAAGTATTGCGCTTAGGAATAAAAAAGTAACTAAAGTCGCGCTGAATACAGTATTCTCATCAGTATGCACATATTGCAGTACAAGGAATAATTATTATGTAGATTAGTCTCAAAGCATAAAAGAAAAACCTGCAAAACCTGTTTAAATACTTCGCATACATCCCGATTAAATAAGATAAATCCATCGCAACACACTCGAGTATGGTTTTTATCCTAATATGTATGTACTGTGTATAACAAATTTGCATTGTTTGTTGTAAAGACTAAATGATTGAAGACAAACTACGTATGAATGAAATATAAACTATTAAAACATATGTGATAGACAGGTACATATAATATTAATATACAAGTCACAGTAATACAGAGACATCCCAAAGGAAGCTCTGGTTGCATATTGGGCCTCCATGGAGCCTGTGTGACTCACAGCAGTGATGTTTGCTTCGGTCATACAGTTTATCTTACTCATAGCATGGAGGAAACATTTTTCTTCGGCTCACCGAAAATTTTTTTTTATCTTTCTTTAGGATTCAAACTAATTAAGTTGTGATTGGTAAAAAAGTAACATTGCATAAAAATTAGGGCTGGCCTCCATACAACATCAGCTCAGAGAAGGATTTTTTTAGTATTAGTAGGCGTGTTTAATCAGATTTTAGAAAAACAAAAGAATGGTTCTTAACGATTTGTCAATTTACTTCTCTGAATTTAAACTATGAAGTGAAATTCTGATAGAAATTATAGAATGTTTTCATTTTATAATTTTTATAAAAAATATTGAGTTTTGAGAGGTCGGGTATTATTGAATTTGTGTGTATTGGGCAAATGGCGAAACCACTAGATAGATATTGGTTAGTTTTATGGAAACTTTAAAAGTGTGTGAACTAATATGCGCTTGCCCGAATATTTGTTTTTGGGAGTTAGGTAAATAATCCAGATGAACTGATAAGTAGAACTTGCTTTATGTTGAGTTAAAATTATTGGGAAAAATTATTGGCCTTATTTTTGAAATCTCTATATTTTTGATACCAGTATATTGAAAAGTGGGAAATGACGAATCTTACTTGAAATTATAGGTGAAGTGTTCCATTACTTTTTTGAAATAATGAATCGGTTTTGATTTTTTAAATGTCATAAAAATAAACACGGACATAAATTATTAAAAAAATTCCAAACTATTTTTGAATCTCAAAAGTATTGGGCTATTTTTATTCCTCTTTTGTTACAAAAACATTATTTTGCAGGAAATTCATCGGATTATTCGAAGGCAGTGGGTCGTTATTTCTACGAGCGTCTTCAAAAGGAAACGAGCCTTTTAAATGTGTGCTGCATAGTAGGAAATAACGGAACACCCTACTGCTGTTTTGTTGTCCAGTATGAAGTTGCATTACAAATCAAATAACTAAATATTTTAACAACTTTGTAACAAATATTTTAGTACAATAAGTTATGTTCTTGTATAATTTATATATTTTTGGTAATTGACCAAAAATATTTATATCATTCAACAGCTTTAAAAATATAACTATACTATAAAAATGCTGAAATTTAAATAAAATTATTATTTTTAAACAGCAATCAGATTTTTGATAATAACAGGCGCCAAATCGGCGCGATTATTTGACGGAGACAATGAAGTGTCATAACAAAATTTCATTTTCAATACATTTGCTCAAATAACACATTTACGAAGCCTCTATACTGTAACGACTAAAACCTTTTTAGTCGTCGTTTATATTAAGAAATATAAATATTCAAATTCGAATAGTGGAATGCCTCAAAAAACAATCGAAATGATTATTGTATCGGGCCGCGGACTGAACAGATGTATCAGCTTCTTGGTGGAGAATTATAAGAAAATATTCCATGAACCAGTCTTTTGATTTGAAGATCCGTACCGAGCTCGAGCCGCTGGCCGCCACAATACATACATTTTTCAAAAATTATAATTAGACACCATACAACGGAACGTGCGGTAAAATAGGTAATATAGTAATTATACAATAGTAGCTATTTTATAACTATTATGTTATTTACAATAATTGTGCGGTACATTGGTTTTTACAAACGAATAGATGAATGTCAGCCCGATACTTTCTTTCTTTCTTTATACGAAGTTGAGGGCTTACCATAGTCACGAGTTTATAAAACTAGTAAATGCACGTGTGTCATACAAAATTTTTCAATACATTTGCTACAAAACAGTACATAGGTAAAGAAACAAACATAAATATAATTCGGAATGTCGCAATAATCTTTGACGTTTCTACTTTGAAATGGCGCGCATTTTAAATGGTAAAAATACTGTGAATATCTTTCGTCTCATTGGCTCTATAGTATTAAAGTGAGACAAAATTAAATGTATTGATTAAAAGCACTTTTAAGGAGGTTCGATTATTCAGCTTATTTATTTTCATCATGTAAAACTCTTTGGTGGAATTGTTATATTTTTTCCGCACCTATTTTACAGCACGTTTTGCTGTATGGTGCGTAATTTTTAACTTACGAACAATGTATGCAAGCTTGTAAATGCATTTTTTAGCAAATTTATTGAAAATAACTATTACGATTTGTAAACTATAAAAACACCCCATAATGCGTTATGTTGACAATGTGAACTTGGACCATGTGATGTCACGACTTAGTAGTACATTTTGCTCTTACCCCTAATTTATAACATTTTTTATTAATTAAAACCCATTATTACAATGAAATTTAAAAAAAAAACGTTGTTGGTGTCTTACTATGGTAATAAAGTTTTCAAAAATAAATACATACTTACCTACATTTTTTATTATTAGGGCTTTTCACGTAACTGTGATCAATTAAACTTCAGACTGTTTACATAGTTGTCATTTCCACTTACACTTAAATATAATAAGTACATAGTCATTTTACATATGTAATATGTGTGGGAAATTATAATTATTAACTAAGTCAAATGCCTCTGCTACACCTGGGATTATGTTAGTGTTAGTGATTGTGCCATACATATATGTACTATTGGAGATACCGACATTATTAATGCCGTTAAACATTGACAGATAACTCATACTACTACTACTATTGTATTGTAGCTAACTATATTATATCACTAACGCATTATTTTTGTACATTATAATTAAGTTGCGTTAAGTCACAGTCATTAACACTAACGCAAATGGAGAAGGTACAGGTTATATAAATATGAATTTGAAGAGAAACTTTATAAATCGTAACAAGCCTCAAGCAGCAGCTTCTAATAATCATCAACGCTCATTCCTTTCAAAAACTAACACTAGGTACCAAGTGGCACACTCATCACGTGAGGCACACCATATAAACAAGGCTAAATATGTGAGACCTTCAAGACAATAACTGTGCCAATTTTTTTAAACAGAATTACAGTTAAGTTTCAGTGTAGTGCCTATCGGAACCAGTGTGTCAAATTATAATATTGTTATATTGTTACTGCGTAATGTAGGTACGTGATTGACAGGTGCCGTGGTGTGCTCATATTGGATACAGGTCGAGGGCCAGTGTTTGATATCTGACAGTGCGTAGTTTATGGCGGAATAATACGAAGTAACTATGAATGTATCAGGAAGTAATGTTAGATTGATATTTTAATTAAATATAGGTTACAATTAATATGTCCATATTTAACATTTCTTATGATTGTATAGATTGGCGTTTGACTGATAAATTACTTCATGTGAAACGATGACGTGGTCTACGCGGAGTCGACATTGAAGGGATACGGGCATTTTAATGGGTATTCAGGTCAATAATAATAACCTACCTCCACCGGGATAGGCCAGGCCGGCGAGTTCCACACGCCCTCACCGTAATCCCAACACACACACGCGATGACAAGTCCGCAATATGAATTCTCGCCAAAACATTAATGAGAATAGAACATGCTGACATAGAATATACATATTCACTTCTTAATTGAAGACGCACAGATTATATTTTTCAAGGACAATAATAGCTCAGGGCAAGTTTTTTATTCTTAGGCGATGTGCATGTATAAGCGCTTATCGATGTTGAAATAGAGACAGAAAACGTTTGGACTCTAGATGTGAAAGTTTTAAACAAAGATAAGCATAGGTTACAGCCGATTGACGGTATTCAATTCTGAATTTATATAGGATTTTTAGAATCTTATTTATAAGCCCAGTTAAGTACCGAGGTTAGAAGAATAATATAATTCTTTATGAAAAAGGAGTAAAGACATTTAGACGTTTTCATATATTTTCTGACCCTCATTATTCCGACACTGCACAATTGACAGGTAGGGCACGTTTAACTAGTGTTGTATTAATGTTACTTTTGCTCGTTTTCATCAGTCCATTTCCTTGGTCGATGTTTCATTATAGTCTTATGTTAATTAGATAACAAAATGCTACGCTCCTTGTTTAGGTAATAAGCAGACTTTTTATAAGATCACTTACGATAATGACGTAAAAACAAAACAAAAAAAATTCAAAGTCCATATTTTTTTGGCATAAATCTGAGTTCTACCATTTGTTTTGTTAACATATTTTGCATGAAATACAAGATGTTTCTTGGTCATAAAAAACCAATTGGCTGAATGAAATAAATTACTTTTATAGACGTCATGAATTTTGATACCTACGGAGTAGATAATAACGATAATGTGGAAAACAAGAAAAAAAATGGCAAATGTGTATAAAATAAACAGTATTAATATAATTATACTATAGGGTAATATTTAACCTCCCCTAAAAATATTTAATATAGTAGAGTATGAATAGTAGGTAGTACATTTTTTTAGAGGGCACCAATGCCAATCTCCTTTCTTCTTTTTAATTGATTGAAACAGCAAAACTTTCAACCAACCTTTATTTAATAATCTTTTTAGACCCAGTCAAAAATTCTGAGTCTTATGTTTCGTACCAATAAAAAAAAATGGAGTATCACAACTGAACCAATAAGTTATTCAACATATAAATACTTATCATTTATACAACATTATGTTGTACATATTATAATATATATGTAAAATTACAATGAAACTAGACTAGACTAGGTGACATGTGACAATGTAAAATTAAGAATCAAGTAAACACATTAAAGTACTGAGATTGTCGTTGAGAATATTCTTCTTTCATGGTACAAGTCAAAGGGTTCAGGATACACGGAAATGCTGTTGCAAGTAAAGTGCACGTTCAGAATAATGTGTGCACAGAATTTATTTTAAACAAATACTTAACACTACTAGCCGTCCTTATTTCAATGGTGGTATATCTCTCTTTATCTTTGTGTCATTTATAACCCCTCAATCGGTTCAATACACGTAAAGTTCTAATCTATACATATAATAAAATTGTAGAGGTCAAATTTCTGTACAATGAAAAAAAATGCTAAAAACCGAGTCAGGGGGATGTAAGAAGTGAAATAGAAGTAAATTTTTTTTTTAATTTCTTGTTTCTCTGTTTGTCTGTCTGTTTGTACCGGCTAATCTCCGAAACGACTGGATCAATTTACATGAAATTTTGTATGGTGGTAGCTTATATCCCTGGTCAACATATAGGATACTTTTGATCCCGAAAAATTAAAGAGTTCCCGTGGGATAGTTAAAAAACCGCACCACGCGGGCAAAGGCGCGGGCAGAAGTTATCGTTTATATGGCAAAACAACGTTTGCCGGGTCAGCTAGTATTACATAATTACAATCTCGATACCTCTCTAAAGCCGCAGTTTGCAATAGTTATATATCCTACGTCACGGGCCACTGGGCGTAGGAGATACTTTATAGCGGTCGCGGGGCAACCGGGTGCAATGTCCTGCCTCCTTATACCGGCGGCGGTGTGCTGCATACGTAATGATCTGCTCCACTATAAAGCCCTACATGATATGGATATACGAAACTGTTGGTATCGCGCAGTTTCAAACCCTTATGTCTAACTGGAAGCTGACTTTGTTATAAGCATGTTTTTCGTTTTATTCGGTATGTTTAATAAATAGAGAACGATACAGACAGTCTAACACACATTGTATACCTACTCCTCTTCTCCCGGTTTAAGTTAAGCTTGTACTATAGATAATTACGATGGATGAATCTGATGATGATCCGAAACACACACACTGGTAAACAAGGGAAACAACCCAATTGTGGAAAGTGGTTACCGCCGGCATCACCTTTGGATCGCCGTTGTTAGCCTTTAGGATGGCAGAAAGGTAAAATAGAGCGGGAGCCAAACCGCCCCACGCTGTAAAGAGATTGAAGACGCCGGGACCAAAAAAAGTCCCACGCAGTGAATATGGTCCTATAAGCGCCCCCCCCCCCCCCTCTACCTACCAGTGCACGTCGAGTCCGTGGCCCTGGCATAAGGCGCAGGAAGCAAAGGGGACCAAAGGGTTTTAGTGCGCATCCCTAACCGCGGTGTAGCAATAGCACTTCATGGGAGAGGTGCTAGTGTCAGCCCAACTTGGTGAATCCCACACACCAGCCGCGAATTTCCCCCCTCGTGCGGCTGATGTTCCTCAATCGGATTCCCCTTCGTAAAAAAAGGGAGAGGGGATGTTGTTATACGGGAATGGAATAAGACGATAGGATAAGGAAAGTGGGTTAAGAGAGAAGAAAGTGGGCCATCTGAACTCCCACTCATCGTACGAAACAATATTAGACTCCAGGCTGTTTTACGCTGATATTCTGTGAGAGCGCAGTATCACACCGATTGAGTCGGCCTTTAAAGCAGTAATCCAGGTAATGATTACTGCTTTAAATTCCAGCACAGAAAGTCAAGTCAAAAAGTTTTTGCGGAATATCAGTTCATAGTTAACAGCGTGTTTCCATGTCATACACTTTCATGAAATGCAGTTTCGACTCTCGATGTACATATTTTTAACCGACTTAGAAAAAAGGAGGAGGTTCTCAATTCGTCGGAATCTTTTTTTTTTTTTTGTTCTTTTTTTTATGTATGTTCGCCGATTACTCCGTCATTTATGATCCGATTTACGTGATTCTTTTTTTGTTCGACGCGGAATAGCTTCCAATTGGTCCCCTAAAAATTTTACATAGTTTGGCCCAGTAGTTTTCATTTTATGGACATTTTTCATGGAAATAATTTTCACTCCGTTCCATATGTTCGCCGATTACTCCGTCATTTATGATCCGATTTACGTGATTCTTTTTTTGTTCGACGCAGAATAGCTGCCATGTGGTCCCCTAAAAATTTGACATAGTTTGGCCCAGTAGTTTTCATTACATGAACATTTTTCATGAAAATAATTTTCACTCCGTTCCATATGTACACCAATTACTCTGAGATTTATGATTCGATTTACGTGATTCTTTTTTGTTCGACGCGGAATAGCTGCCATGTGGTCCCCTAAAAATTTGACATAGTTTGGCCCAGTAGTTTTCATTTTACGAACATTCTTTTGTTCCGGGTTCTTGGGACCTATATTTTTTAAGAAGCGCGGCACCATTCGTAGGTCCACCCATACATAGCTAGACACTAAAAAGTAACAAATAAAATTTAAAAACTTCGTTTAAAAAAACCGACTTCAAAAACTAAAAAACTAAAATGTATAAAATAACTTATTTCTAAAGCTATTATTATTAATATATATTATCTAAAACATCTTGAAGTCGGTGCAAAGCAAAACATAAAAATTACTATATTTTGAAAATTACTAAGCACCGACTTTAAGATGTTTTAGATAATATATATTAATAATAATAGCTTTAGAAATAAGTTATTTTATACATTTTAGTTTTTTAGTTTTTGAAGTCGGTTTTTTTAAACGAAGTTTTTAAATTTTTTATCACAACATTTTTAGTGTAAATGTTCGCTTCGAGTGTTGTTAAAATCGAATTTTAATTGTTAGTATTACGATGAATTACATTATGAGTTACGTTATGGTCTGTTGTAATTCACAAGACAGCATTGTGGTGTGAGCCGGCTAGTCTGTTGGGTTTTAAATACCTAGACCATACTGGGTGGCTATCGCAATAATATATATCTGGGGCAATGACTTAACATTACACAAACGTCCTTTATAACTTATATTGAAAGATGGTGGTATTATAGAGCTATTTGATTAACCTAGTGGTCGAAATTCGACCATAATTAATTTAAATTATAAGTTTGATCATTATTAAGGTTCTGTTGTCAAAGACTATTGTTACTGTTAATTTGACTTTAACAATAAACAAAAGAGTATATATGCGTTTTTGTGTCAAATACATAGTAGTGTGAGTAATATTTAAAAAAAAATTTATTAATGTATTTTTTATGCATAATTTTAAAAAAAATAGGTTTCTGCACTCCTTCTCTATATAAACTATAAGCGTGCGAAATTTCATACTCCTCCGTCAGCGTAATTATCGTAAAAAGGGGTACAAAGTTTTTGCTTCACGTATTAATATAATGATAATATTGATCTAGTAATTCTAGAACATGGACTGTAATTCGGTACGCTCACGTCCAGCAGTGGACCTTAATTGTATGAAGATTAGATTAAATATTATTGTTCATTTCATACAACACTGAAATATTAAAAAAACATCACTTATGTTTGTTCGAAAAAAAATATGTTACAAACAAAAGATTGCTTAAAAATTTTAACGGCGTTATACTATTATGAAAAAATAAGAAGAATAATCTGTGAGCACCTAGAAATGTGTGATTTTGTTTTTGAAGTGAAACTTCTAATCGTCGTGACTTGAAACTCGATCAACGTAAAAACGGCACCAAAAAGAGATATACACATATACAATAAAAATTGTGTGTTTTTTTAATATAATAAGTACGAAAATCTAAAATATTATAAAATTCTAAACATACGTGTTATTAAGGGTGCCGTTTTTTTATTGCACGAGTTCAGCAGAGAGACAGACGGCCCGCTGGTGGGAAGCGGTTACCATCGCCTATGGACATTCGTAACACCAAAGGTGGTACAAATGCGCTGCTGCTCTCTAAAGAGGTAAACGGGAACCTGACCACTGATGCCGCAACACAACCCAAAGTTGTTATACCGGCATACTCTGGACCAACGGTGGTAGCCATCCAGACAGGCCAATGCGCTACCACCTGGCTGTAGGATGTTTTGTCGCCTTCTACGACAGGCGGCCCGGCCGCAGCAAATTATATTTTTTCTCCGTTCCTGCATAGATAAAATATATTAAAAATGCCGTTTAATGAAATAATGCAAATTAACTTCTACGGTTGCATTCCAATTGCAACTTAAGTGGTTTGCAACTAATGTCAGAGTTGTAAATGTTTATCGTTGCGTAAAGGTGCCACTTGGCAATTGCTTGTCTCAAAGGATGAGATGGTAGTTTCGATTTCGAAATATTTTTGCTTTAGCCGGTGCAGCGGTAAAAAGGCAACGCACGCTCGGCACGATTTCTACGAAATTTTAAACTCAGCTAGTGTTGCCATGTTTATTATTCTTAATATCGGTAATAGAGATTAAGCATATTGGCACAACCGATAGCGGATTGAAGTCATTGATAAACTATTTTAATTAAAGGGTTACACAAGACAAGAATTTAATACATTATTGTTTGAAAATGTTAGATAATATTTTAAATAAGATATTGTATAAAATATTATACTTAAAGTTTCACATGTAATAAATCAAACCGGACACAGCATAAATCCATACAGCTGCCAACATGAAAACCAAAATGTAGTTAATACCGTCTATATACAATAGAGAGTATTTGAATTATAATGTTAAATTATAGATAACTACATACTTTATACAAAACAAGCGCTAATCACCGAATAAATAAAAATATAATATTACTAGAGTTTACCCCGCGGCGCAGCCGCGGGGTAAACTCTAGTGCGTGTCTCTTGTTTATAGAGCAAGTGCTACAGGTTATATTATATTACATTTTTATGTATTTGAGCACAGAAGATTCACTTCATTTTATATCGCTAATTATATATACCATCCCCCGTCTATCTGTCAACAAAATAAATTACAAAACTTGACAAAAAAGGCCAAAATGTTCTAAAAGACCACAGTGACCGACATGGCTAAAATGACGGAATAGGTAAACACGACCAAAAAGGCCAAAATAATCAAAATGACCAGAGGCCAAAATGACCAAATAGGCCAAAATGACCAAATAGGCCAAAATGACCAAATAGGCCAAAATGACCAAATAGGCCAAAATGACCAAATAGGCCAATATGACCAAATAGGCCAAACTGATCAAAAAGGCCAAAATGACCAAATAGGCCAAAATGACCAAAATGACCAAAAAGGCCAAAATTACCAAATAGGCCAAAATGACCAAAAAGGTCAAAATGACCAACAAGGCCAAAATGACCAAATACGCCAAAATGACCAAATAGGCCAAAATGACCAAAAAGGTCAAAATGACCAAATAGGCCAAAATGACCAAATAGGCCAAAATGACCAAAAAGGCCAAAATGAAAATTATCCCTTGTCCATCCTCAGTATTTAATTTACATACCTACCGAATTTCAGCCAAATCGGTCCAGTAGTTTTTCCGTAAAAGCATAACAAACAAACAGACAAATATCATGTTATCCCGGAAACTATCCCATTTTTCGGGATAAAAAGTATCCTATGTTCATCCTCGGTATCGAAAATATATATATACTGAGTTTCAGCCAAATCGGTCCAGTAGTTTTTCCGTGAAAACGGAACAGACAGACAGACAGACAGAGTTACTTTCGCATTTATAATATTAATAGGGATAATAGGGATTATTCTATTAAGGATATGGTCGATTGTATCGTTTAGAAATAACATAACAAAACAAAATTAATTATCAACTTTAAAAAGAAACATGACAAGAACAACTTAAATAACTGTAACAGTACCTATCTATATTGTTAATACAATAAAGTACAAGAATTAAATCGGAATATTCCATGCAATATGTAATGTATGGCAACTGTGATGTTAGATGTTAAAATGATTTTGTAACCCGGTTTCAATTAAGTGTGTTTTAAGTTAAATGTTACATCTGATAAACATCACATTTTGGAAAATATTTCTGTAGGTGTTGATGTAATAAGAAGAATTTTGTAATTTATCAAGTAATAAAGTTGAAACATTGTCTCTTACTTCATGCACTGAATTTAAACCAAAAAGCTAATTTAGTTTTCAACTATATCTCATTGATGTATCACTACATCAATGCTATATCTAGTATAAATAATGTCATTTTCATTTGTACATTTTTTCCCTTTTTCTTTGTTGCATAACAATTACAGATAATATAAGAATTTCCTTTGAGTCAGGTTGCCTGGAAGGGATCGGTTTTAGCGATAAGGCCGCCTTTTGTTTTACCAAGTAAATATTGTGTTATTGTGCATTTTTGTAATTTTGGTTTTGGTGAACAATAAAGTGTTGTCTACGTCTGTGAAATAATAATAATAAATATATAATTGTATTTGTAATGATAAAGTATTATATTTTTCTGGAGTAGGTAATAACACTGGAATTTTAAATTAATGTTATGTGACGTTCACTAATATAATATGACATTTTTAAGATTTTCAAATATATCTGCTTTTAAATTTAACACCCATTTTGGATTCCTACTGAGAGATATTACTAGATAGTTTTTAGGCCTTTTAAATAAAACAACTGTTCGTAATGCTGCCTATTCCGAGAATGAATCTACATGATTTTTGTATCTACCTACTTTTTATAATATATTTGGTGTATTATACATAACACCTACAATAAGATCGTCCTATTGCGCCCTACGTTTCCATTTCTAAGGCTGGTGTGCATAGACATTTAACCGGTAAGAATATATTGCCTAAACAGTGATTATTTTATTTAATCAGTCGGTTAAATGAGTATGCACTCTTTCCTAGTTTTTGTCGTCTATTCCGCAGATAATTCGACTAGAACTACTATTGTGGCTCCTACGAGACCTGCCAACAGGATTTGAAGTATAGAGTTATCACACGATGTCCTAGCCAACTTCGGAACTACAAAGGAGTTATTAACCTTGCTAACTCTTTATGCAATATTCGACTATACATCAATCAGATTATTATTAGCACACACTGCTTTTTTGTATTGCTAAAGTACCAACCACTTTTTTGTTCTACATTTTGCTTTATATCCTAGCACCAATATAACATTTAAGAGGAATCTTGAATGTCTATTAAAAACCTGTTTGGAATAAAACGAGTTCTTCATCCTGCTGTAAATGTATTTACAAATCACAAATATAAATATATAAATGCATTCGTTTTTGAATTTCTTAGTATTTTCAAATACGGGCTGTATGACTAATAATTTGTATTTACTACTTACTTACAGTTTAAGGACATTCTTGTGGTCGCTTCGCATCGCTTCAATAGTGTTTGTTCACATACCTGATTATTATTCTAAGCAAGCGTTGATAATTGTACAGATAGGAGACTTGTTTCAACATAAAGGGATAAATATATTTCAAAGGTATGTCTACTTCATAAATGCTTTGATCAATTACTTATCTAATATTCTTCGTCTGCTTATTTAGAATTTGGATCCTATTAAATTATTTTGGTAATCATCAGAAAATTCTATAGAAAGTAGTAAATTTAATACCTAAGTTAAAAACTTATATAGAAATACATTGACATTTGATTTCAAAGAAAATATACGTAATTTTCTCACGTTTTATTTACCACTCGAACATAACAAAGGTTTTAAATGTCAAATTTACATTATGATCTGTACGGTTTTACTTATAGGTTTAGTTTAGTTTAATAGTAGAATAGGCTAGATCACTTCCAGTAGGGTAACGTTATTGTTTTGAATCGCAATATCGCTAGTTGCCACTAGCCTTGTGGTAAACTTTGCTAATAATGAAACTTCATAGGTTAAAGGCCTATCTCACGAGTTAACTAACCTCCACGGTATCGGTACCTCATCTAAATCCATGCGTAATATTTAAATACAAAAGCAACTCTGCTTGTTACCTTCTTACGAAAAGAGCTGAAGGGTTTCTAAAAAAAATTTGCAGCGAGATTGATTTGAAAGATTACCCTGACGAAGAACGTATTATGTCAGGTGAAAAACGATAATATGTATAGGCAACTTGTAAATCGTCGAATTATGAACACGATAGTTCATATTTAGGCTTTTAATAAGAAATAAATACGTTTTTACATTACAGATGCGTTTATAATTCATCCAGGAAGTAAAGTAGGTAGGTAAGGCTTACACCTTCTAAAATACATACCTCTGCCTAGACACACATCTAAAAATATTTTTAGTCCTTTGTTATCAGATCACTGTGTATTTATAATTGATATGTCATTCATTAGTAATTATATTAACTATTGTGTTTTCAATTTGGATGGCAGTAATAGCTTTTTCCTTTAGCAGGGAATTATTAAATACATTGAAAGTGCTGTAATCGGCATTATATGTGCCATACGTGAACGTGTTGCAGTTTTATATCACGTTTCATGCTTTAAAGAAAACATTCTAGAAAAATACCGTTGCTTCAAACGAAAATCTGTTTAAATTCGAATGCCTTTTAGAATTCACGAATTTGCCATTGAGCTAAGCTCCATTTTGATTCTGGTCTAGTCAAGTTCTAATTCAAGTTTGATCAATATATGTATTTATATTTAACATAAGAATTACGAGATATTGTTTTAGACTAAATTTGTCAAAAACTGAGACATCTAATAAATTTATTTTCAGTGTTATGATTTACTTATTTGTCTCTTCTTTACTGTAAAACCTCAAAGAGCGTGAGAATTGTAGGTAACTTGTCGTACCAAAACAATAAGCGCATACAATTTAGGAACATATCAGCGTAACATGTTTTGCTCGATAATAGTCGTTCCTGATATTATTCTTCTCTAGTAATAATGCGGTTATAAATAATATTCAATTTGCGATTTAGTGCTTTATATAATTTGGTGTAACATGAGAATAGGAGTTGCAGACCGATATAACAAAAATCATGAGTCATTACATGTAATGATTTAATATAATCGCAAATATAACAAAGAAAGTTTTAAAAGTAGAGCTCGCCGTAACTACTTTTATAGAATTCTCATTCTTTGTTCTTATGTAGCTATCTATCTCGTTAAAGAGGAAAATAAGGGGCTAAGGAGTAATTTTGAAATTACTAAAAGTAGGTCATTTATTTCTTTGCGATGATCATACTAATTTAGACGCTTGCATCAGTTATTCCAGAATTGCCAGTTAGACTGTAATGGCTGTAAGTGCAAAAAAATCGTAGGTAACAGATATTTTAGGAATTTTGTTATAGATACTACGCATAATTAGGTTACAAATTTGTTGAGTAATCTTATTGTTTGTCATATACTATGAGTATATACATGTGCAGTAAGAAAGTACCAACATGTGATTTGAGTTATAACTACGCGGAAAATACCGCTGCATAAATCGAAGGCTGTTTAATGGAAATGCGTCGTTAGTGTAGTGTTCTTCTCAAATGTACCTCATAGATTGTTCTTACGTACAATGTACTGTTATCGGAGCGTTATTGTCGTATGTGAACATTTACGACTGTAGCAACTAAAGGGAATGAAGTTCATTGTAACTACTCTATCAGTCTTCTTGTATGATGATACTATTTGTGTCGGTTTCGCCTGTGATAGTCGGTAGCCTACTATGCTTGCCCAATACGGATGGTGGACTTCTTCTATCGATAAGTCCGACATGCGGTTTTCTCACGATATTTTCCTTCGCTGACAGAAATGGTAATTGTAGGTAACTATATGCAGAACAGTTGAAATAAACTGTTCAACTAGTGCATGCTACCTAGGTCAGGATGAACCCATGTCATTGAAATTGAATGAGCCACTGAACTACTTCGACTTCATTCCTTGTAAGTCCGTTTTCAAAAATTTTAATTTAATTTTTAATTTTGTAACAACGAAAATTATTAATAAAAATATGAAAAATAAACATTTTCTAATTTTTCCAACAGGGTTCTATTCTAAAGCCTTTCAAGAATTGCTCCAAGAAAGGAAAAAAATCTTAAATTTATAGTTTAACAATTATCACACTTGCAATGTTCATGTTCAAGCAAAAAAAAAATATTAATTAACTATTGAATAACTAAATGAAAAATTGTTATAAATAAAATTTTCAAGCAGATTATTGTTCATTCATCTATTCAGTTAGTGCCTGAATTTTTATTTTCTTATTTAGTATGTTTAAATAATATTTATTCATTAAAGGGCCGATGTGGGTGTGGCTTGCGTAAGCCAGAGTACCCGTTTTCGGCCGTATTTTCATCCCTCTGGGAAAATTATAAATATTGATCTTACAGTTTCGGGAGTCAAGACTTTTTTTTAGGAAATTTCCTCCTCTTTTCGATTCTTTTTTCAAATTTGAAAAATCTTTATTACTTTTTGAGATATTTGCAAAAAACTAAGCCCCCCTTTTTTTAGTTAATTGTTAATAACTTTTACAATTTTTGCAAGGGAAACTTCATTTTTTTCAAAAATCATCTAGATGCCATTCCGAATCGAATGACACCTCGTTTATAATTTTCGGAGACTGCTGAAAAAAGTTGGTCCAAAAAGCACTTGTTTACTAGTCTACATCGCATGGGCGCGCGAATAAAAGAAAGGTAGGTGGTAGAAAAGTGCATAAGTCATAAAACCTACTTATTAAATGAATCATATATTCTTATAATGAGGGAAAATCTGATTAAGGATTTACCACCACGCGGCAGGTGCGTATGTACTGGCAATAGTATTGTCACCCGAGTCAGATACCCACTAAAACCCCTGGATATTTCGTCCTTCATCCTAATGTCAGAGTTATGCGTGCATGGCCTCACCACTCCGCTAAGCCCTTGCAAGCGGTGGCCAAAATAAATTATATCTACCGTAAGTAGTTTTTATGTGACCTAAAATATCCTACCCTACCCGTCCGTTTGAACCGTTATCTACCTGGCAAAAAGCAGAAAGACAAATTTTTGAGAACAACTTGAAAATATAATATATGCATAAGCAACAACGAAGATTAGACAAAAAACTGCTTGAAAGTATGCATAGTGAATTCGTCTTAATTGCTCAAGAAATACAGTTGTAAATTGTATAAGTATCCATTTACAATGGCCAATACAGCAAAAATGTCTTCTAGATACATTTATTTTCACACACCTTAAATATTACTAGATTGGTATGTAATCAATCTTTCTCTCTCTTTTCTTTCACCTTCTTGCAATTATTTGGGGTCCCAATTAATTGAACTATGTAATCAACAGTGAAAAATATTATGCTATTCCATAAGCTAATCTTCGTATGTTCTTTGTTATAAAAAACAAAGAAAATAGACACTCAGTTTATATACTATTCCTGTGACCTCAAATTTGAAAATGTTGCTTCAAAATGAGCGATTAAAATACATATTCTGTATTATTATCCAAATGTTTCTTTATTATAATTGACATTCAATCAATTACAATCTTCATTACTAATGTTATAATTTAAAAACCTAGAGTATAAAACAGGTTTCTTTAATTTTTTACACTAATAACTTTAAGGAAAACTTTCAAAGGTAACTAAACTATATTAATTTTATCGTCTCTACATAAATACTCGTAGAGTTAAGTGAAATATTAAATACAAAACATTAATTAAAAGAATCGGTACTTATAGACTTCAACTTAAGTTAAACAATTTCAATTATGCGAAATAGCTTACCGATATGTGATATTTGTTTCCTGGGATTGAAATTTGAAATATCAAATTCAATCGTTGCTCAAACAAACAGGAAGGCAACTTTCAAAGTTTCAAATACATTGAGGACTCAGATCTGGTTCCGCGATACCGCTATGCACTTAAGGGGAAGTTGTACTCTTCACTCATATCGATAATCCAAAACCGTTTACACAGCACTCTAAAACCTATTCTCTATTAAACAAAACTTGTATTTATATTACAAACGCTTAAAATATAATAAAGTTCGTTTTATAAAGGCGTTCGTTCGATCGTTTTTGTGTCGTTCAACCGGTAGAACAAGGCACGATACCTGCGCCGAGTCCAACGTCGATTCGACTGTCTATGGTCTCTATACACTATACAACACGTGTTTACGTGACTTGTTTTCATATGTGTGCGTGCAGGAAGGCTCCACTGCGTGTGCGACTGTACCCTCGGTGCCTGGGGCGATGTTACTAGATTATGGTGAAAACACACTCGCAAATGCCTTTTGTCATTCTTTTCGTCGAATTTCATCGTATTTTTCAAGTGAATTCGACGAAAGGCGTATGAGAGTAAAACGAATTGACACTACACTTATATTGGGACCTGTTTATCAAACCAGAGGTAAATTATAGTGATTTATTGGGAAAAAGAGAGTCAGAATATGTACCTAGGCTACGCCACCCTTTGTACCGGGTCTCTAAATCGCTACCTATAGTCTATTAAGAAGAGGTAAATAAAGCCTTAAGAATATGTCCCAATCTTCTGTAAACCCACGATTATGCTGCGGGTCGAACCCTAAGGGTAAGTAGCTCGGTTTTATTTATATAAAAACTAATTTAGGTTTCTATATATTGCGAGTGAAAAAAACTAGTGTACATTTACGATACATATAAATATATATGTGTATCGTATATGGTAGTTTATAGATGTAATTTTTATTAAAAACCTTCATTGAAAAATACCAAACTGATGGTGAAAATACCTTAATTAAAAATCCGATGTTTAGGAGGAGTTAACGGTTACGGAAAATAATAGTATGTTATTCGAATCCCATTTTACGCATATATAATACGTGACACAGCAAAACTCGTACAGCACTTAAGACTTCTTGGTACGAATTCACCTTTACAAGTAATCAGTAATGTTGGATAAGAGACAGGTGCATGTCAAAGAATTTATTACAAATACTTTGTTTCATTTGGTTGCTCATTTAGATTATGTTAAAACTTCAGTAAATCAACATTTAAAAGATCTTATTATTAAAGCTGTCCCCTTTTTTTCTGTAATATTTTTTTTACTTTAAAGAGGATTTGTTCAAGTTATTCATGGATTTATTATATTCAACGACCTCTGTCTAAACTTTAGTTTTTCAAGTATCTAGTACTCCTGAGATATATTTCTGGGAAGTTATATTTGTTAAGGGAACATTCCGATATATACACTGATGTGGGTGTCTGAGATCAGCCCCAAAGTTATTCGTTGCCTGTATCACATCACATAACAACTGACTAAGCTTGGCTTGGCTTGCTAATATGTGCGTTTTTATAAGTTACTTCAGTAACTAGCTGTATCCATCGATTTGTTCATACAGAACTCGGACCTTATTTGATGTGATAAATTGTTAATAATTTGAATAGCGTTGTGTAAAATGGCTGAATGATACGATTTTGAAGTGGTGTAGAGTTGCTGGAATTATTATCTTCATTACAGCTCGTTGAGACTTACTTAAGCGGTGTGATACCACGCCTTCACAGAACATTGGCGTAAAACAGTTACCCTCGAAATAATCGTGTTTTGTACGAGAGAAAATTCCGGTACTCAATTTTCTCCTCTTCTTACAGCATCATCCATATCTAATCCCCTCTAATCAATCCCTTTTATCCCATCATAAATGCTGACAATGCATTGACTTCTCTGGTAAACGTGCAAAGGGGGCGGGAACCACTTTCAATTTGACGAGCAGCCTGCTTGTTTCGCAAATTTACGATACCTGCTACACATACTACACACTTGCGAACCAAAAGCCCTGTGAACATAAGGAATGGAGCAGTTTTATTGTGTTTAAAAATAGCACAGGTACTGAATCAGGTTTATCACTAAATGGCGGCTTATAAAACGAATCTTAGGTCTCATGAATGTTGAGCTTCTAATTAGGTATCTTTTCAATAAACACAGGACGAGTTTGTCCGGTTTTATGTATCACGGTGGATGTTTGGTAGACATTCTAAACCATGATTTAAATATGTTGAATATACCGTACCTTTGATGCATTATTATTTTGATTTATTTTACTTATATAGTAATTATATGAATATACTTCTGTTATTTGCAAATAATTGATATATTACATTACTATTAATGATAATTCTATAAGTTAAATTGGAGTTGTTTAGCTGGGTGTTTGGATCGTTGCGTAGTGTAATATAGACTAAGCCTTCCTATCTTTCATCTACATAGGTAGACCTAGTAGTCTCCGAGAAAAATATGTAACATGTTAACACAGAAGACATGACTTTGTCCGTGCAGTAACGGAGAAAGAATACAATTTCCTGCGGCCGGGCGGCCTGTCGTAAGAGGCGACAAAACAATCCATAGCCGGGTGGTAGGGTGTGTTTGCCAGACTGGATGGCTACCACCCTGGTCTAGAGTATGCCGCCATAACAACCTTGAGTTGTGTTCCGGAATTAGTGGCCAAGTTACAGTCTCGATTAAGAGAGCAGCAGCGCATTTGTAGCACCTTTGGTGTTGCAAATATCCATAGGCGATGGTGACCGCTTTTAATCAAGTGGGCCGGCCGTCTGCCTGTCTGCTGAACTCATGCAACGAAATAAAAATAACTGAAACCAAAGTTTCTATTTTCTACAATTGATTACGGAACACTACAAAACACAACTTTGTTTTACATTTTAAGTAGACTTGCAACATTCTTCTGTGATGTAACGGAGTGCAACTGTATCCGGGATGATTTACTCAAAGATTTATTTTACAAGATCGTTTGGTATATACCCTTCATTGTCTCTATATTTAGCTCCTCGAATATATCAAATTCGGCCTAACTCCTACAAGAGCTAGGGCGTAGAAAACCTACACGATTAGTCCACAAAACACATTAATATAATTATACTTTTTAAATAATACGATCATAATATCTTTGATAGAAATAGCAGTTGCCATCGAACCGTTGCCTAGTAACGTAATCACGCTGTATCCAGAAACTTAAATCAAACATGCAAGTTAATATTGTAAATATTCGTTATTTATTGGACCAACGCACACGATTATGATACAGTCCGCTCAATTTTCTTTATGGTCCTTCAAGCTGGATAAGAACCAGCGACCTAAGGTTTAGTTGGTTTAACAACTGGATATGTTATAATAAATCAGCGAAATCGTACGTATTGCAATAATATTTTTAAAGTGAAGATTTAAAAGGTATTTATGAAATATGTGATGATGTATAAAACATGTCTCTTTTAATAACAGTACTATTTTGAAAGTGTTTAAAGGTAATGGAATATATTGAAAGTCAAGAATAATTTTTAGATTCATTTTATTTTCAATAACATAAAAATGTTATGTATTTTTTTCATTTTATACATGTTGAAATGAAATCCAGTGGGTACCAATCTGGTTGCTAAAATGGTCACATTATGTTCAAAATATTAAATTTATACTACAGTACAGTTTGGCTTTGCATAAACCCTCCAGTCATGGTTTGCAGATATCTTATTTAGAATTATTTTTCACTTATTTCCAAATGCTGCATATTTGTACGAGCACAAATTCTACTTTGCAGCAGCTCATTATAATAATCAACAAAATATATTGTAATCATTCACTTATTTAGAAGGCTCATCTGATTCGTTTTTCAACTTTCGTTAAGGCGATACATCTATTTATATTATATATTATTTATATATTACGGCGATTCTGCGAACTAAATCACGTCGACTTATATACTTCATTAAAAATAAACAAGAAATTATACAACAGGAATTTCAATATATATAAATACTTTCACAATACCTAATACATTTATGTTTTTTGTGTTTCCAAACATATTTTATATTATTGAAAATGATACAATAAACTTTAGATTATAATACAAGATGACAGAAATACAAATGACATTTTAATATAAATTACAGTTCAGAAAGCAAAAGATGGTCTTATCGCTACTAGTGATTTCTTCAATAGAACCTTGGGCTATTATTATGCAATTTTCAATACTGAACAATAATAATTTACACATAAATACTTCATATTGAAAAAGCATAATATTTACACAGATTTTAAACGTATTTTGATAACCCAGTTTTTTAATAGATGGATTTGTTTTTTTTAAGTTTATGAAGAAATTTTATTAATGTTAATATAAGTTGACGCCATTTAATATTGAAATCGACTCTGACGTTTAGCCTTAACGTGATATGCTATAAAATATTTGTGATATTATAAAATTTTGTTCAAAACATTAATCCATTTACCTGACATAGGTAAACTTAAAAATAATATTTGGTCACACAAAAATCGTTACGATGATCCTTCCAATAGCAATATTCACTACAATAAATAGATCTAGCTAACTGGAATTGAAGGTCCCTTAAAATTATGTAATTTATGATACAGCTGTGATCAAGTAGACGCGCGGCCGTTCAGAAGCAAACCGCTTCATTAATCAACTATCAGAAACAACATTATAATCGCGGAAATCTTCATAACTGCTCTAATTAAGCTACTGTCTGTACAATAAACGGTTTTCCATATCATTTACTGTGCAGCCTTTAGCAGCTAATCTAGAGTCCAAGTTATTAGATTTAGCGACGAATTTCGAAAAAATATCCGGCACGCCAGAATAATTGACCACCGCATTCAATAACACTAATTTTATTGTTTTCCATAATAGATTGACTAACTCTAAAGAGGCGTCCATATTCATAGCATGAAGTTAATGATGCGCAAATCACCAATTTTTTACACAAGTTAGTGAAAGAATCGACAGTTTTACATACAAATCTAAGTTAGAGATTTTATTTTATTAAACTGTTTACTTTAACAATTTCATTAACAGTAAGTTATGTTCGAAATTTTACAACATCTAAAACGAATTTATGGCTTAGTGTATCGTAAATTTTATGGGAACTTAATTCCATTTAGAATTTTTTACGATAGTTGACAATTTGCGCTGTAGAATATCCTAAATAGTATCAAAATTAAGTTTAACAATAATTTATCGGTAGCGCACTAGACATCAAAAACAGAACTAAACATTTGAAAATACGTGAAAAAAATTAATTTCTCAAATACATGCTCATCGTAATTTATACTTCATTTATTTGTCCATACAACTAAAATAAAAGGAACTAGAAATATAATTTATTACCAGACAAAAGCACTTCGTTATTGCTTATGGAAAGAGAACAAAGGATTAAACGAAATTAAATCAAGATGAGCAAAAATTCCACAAATATTTTTCTAATTTTTATTTAAATTGTAAATTGGCTGTTTGCTTGTGATAACAGTGAACCAGAGCACAGTACAACTAAAATGAAACTAAGAAATATTGAATGAGATCATAATATGTTAAGATCAGGGAATTCAGCAACGCAAACATATGAAGATAATGATAATATAGGGAAAACTATATAAAAGGTTTGTTCCAACAAGATTTGAAACTACTCATAACAACTAAACGCAAACGGCGCAAATATGGGACCCTAGGAAGGGGTTACATGTTTGTGCCGTTTGGAGTTGAGACTTTAGGTCTGTGGGGTCCATCGGTAAAGGGTTTCTTCAAAGAAATTTGTAAGAAACTCGTTGATACCACCCATAATCAGAATGCTGGTTCGTATTTCGCGCAACGAATCAGCTTTGCTATAGACATAGAGCGTGGCAATGCAGCCAGCGTTCTGGGCACGCTTCCCTCTGGCAGCGATTTGTTAGATACTTTATATTAAGTTATTTATAATTTAGTTTATTTTTAAGTATGCTGTTATTAATGATTAAATTTGGGAAATTAAATAAATTGAAACATATACCAAATGCATAATACTAGTTTTCGTTCGCAAAACTGTATGTAATATAGCTAAAATAGAAAAACAGACGGTGTGCGTCTAGGGACGCCCGACAGAAGTGGTAACTTAACGTGAAAGGCAAGCCAGAGAGACTGGCGCCGTAACGCGTTACGTAACGAAACGGTTTACCCTCCCATAAGAAGTTATCACTTCAAATAATTCAATAGATGGAGCCCTTGCCCAATACTTTTATAAATATTCAAAGGTATAGGTTGTAACTTTACTTTAAGGTACAAGTGATAATGTGATGTGAATTAGTCTTGTTTAGTTCATGAATGATGTATTATTTTATTCAGAAAACAAACCGTTTATAGCTAAGTACATACTACTAAAATAACTACAAGCATTTAATTGTTTCCACATATAGATATCTACAATGTTTGCTGGTAAATACTTCACAATCTATTATTTAAATTAAAATGAGGAAATTAAAAAAGAAACGATGATTTTAAAAATGACCTATTAAATTAAACCCACTACTATTCAGATCAGTGCTACCAAGACCGTCTTAACACTTTATGGAGTAGTATTAAATAAATCTATATCATGTGTAACTGAATTAGGTATTAGGAACTGGTTTCCTATACAATCACACAATCAAACGTTAATCGGTCTATTAGTTCAAGCGGTCAAATCCGACAGTCTTGTGTAGTCCATAAACGATGAACTATCAGGGACCGCGATTCGATTGCTAATGAAGACTGAAAAGTTCTAATGACCAAATAGTGCTATTAAGGTGAATTGGTTAAGTGACCTAAAGAAAGAAACTACTAGAAAGAAGCCCAAGGGAAGACCAAATTACCACAAGACCAATGTGAATAACTTTGGTCCAATATAACAACAATTATGCTCAAGTTGGTTGAATTAATATTATTTAGTTATTTTCTACGTACGTTTATATACAAATGTGATTTGAATTATGGTGAGCATTTTTCGTTGGTTCTAGTTCTGCATCTTGGGAATATTTCTTTTAACAAATTCGTACATATCTTTACGTACGTGACGTATATAAATATATATTTGTTCATGTACCCTAAGGAAGAAACTTAATTGAATATAAAACGTCCCTTGGTGTTATTTATCTGTCCTGCTACTCTATGGTTACACCCATGCGTCTATTTAGACTAGTTAGCACTGTTTTTCATGTTGGAACATACCTAACGTTGGAACTTCGTAAATATTTACTGATATACAGATTGAAAGCGTCTTTATGACATTCAGACTTTCAAATAAATAGAATTCATATAAATGAACTGCTTAAAAATAATTATTAAATTATTAACATTTAATGCGAGGTTAAAAGACGCCTCAACTAGCTTGCCATGGGTCACACAAGCGTACTGTACTCTGATGACACATTTGTATAATAGGTATGGTATTTTTATGTACATGTAAAACCATGTGTAGATTTTTAAATTTAGTAATACTATACTAAACTGGCCGTCATATAAGTATCTGCCATGTTCTCCTATAATAATAATAACTAGGAAATATAATATTCTTAACTAAGTTCATATTTACAAATAATACAGTTTATTACTATTTATATAGAAATTAAAATATATTTCTATCATTCTTCGATTCACATAACGCAAAATAATTTAACAGAGTTCATTTTTGCACTCACATTTACAATATAGTTATGTAACTAATCTGTTACAATTTATTTATTCATTTCAAACAATTCATTTAGAATATATCACCCAATAAGCGAGTAGCGTTATACTCACGAATCTTATAATATATTTTCTTACCATTTAAAAATGCAGAATATGCAAAAACTTCAAGGAATATTTTTACAATTAGTGGCAATTGAACATTATAGTTCGCTCGCATCCAATAGGAACTATAAGATTCATAATGCCCTGAGCGCCTGACGCCACTCACTCACTGTGCACACGCGAGGCATTCAACGCCTTGTGTACACGCGGGGCATTCAACGCCTTTTGCACACGCGAGGCATTCAACGCCTTGTGCACACGCGAGGCATTCAACGCCTTGTGCACACGCGAGGCATTCAACGCCTTGTGCACACGCGAGGCATTCAACGCCTTGTGCACACGCGAGGCATTCAACGCCTTGTGCACACGCGAGGCATTCAACGCCTTGTGCACGCACAACCGTGGTGCGAGGCACTCGCCCTACCCACACACAACTAGCACGAGTAAAATAACTCCTCTTTATTTACACTCGGACTATACTATTCACAAATTATGGACACAAATAAAAAAACTTTTAATCAATTAGTTATATCGAATAAGACCTTGAATTACGAATGAAAATTTGTGTAATAGTTAATGCTATAGTTTAGAATATAAAGGAGCTCATTGGCGCCACCGTGCGTGCGGCGGTGCGAGGAACTATACATGCACAACACCGCAGTGTTTATGGCCATTCGCCTCCAATACTTTACCTATACACCTAATAAATGATCTCCAACACCACTGTTTGAACAATGAGTGCTATCTGTGCGGCCATGTTGGACATCGCTTCTTGTGGTCTATTAGTTTCATTACGCCTTCACAAGGCGATAGAGATTACGTTTTAGGTACGGATCACACGCGATGTCCAACCTAGATGCAAATGGAGAAGGAACTAAAATCTAGTATCACAATGTCGGGCTTCGCTGGCTCAAATGCGAGTTGAACAATGCCTAATTGGTTTTTGGGACGAACAAGACAATCATGACCCAGTAAGCAACTTGGTCAAATTTAACAATGAAAACATCCTTTCACATGTGAACTGTCAAGAGTTTTTCGAAGTATTACAAATCAGTAAATTTTAATTTAGCCGTAGTTGAAAAACGTTGTCATCATATGGTAAAAACTTAGATTGCTTTAGTTATTATTCTAAGGGTAATAAAAAAAATAAGTTTTAATTTTTTGACAGATCTAAGTTAACTGACCATGCAGCATTTGCATAGATATAGTCTGTGTCACAAAAAAGTCGAAGAATTGTATGATCATCTTAATGACCTATGTCAAAATGTGTGGAGGTAACCAAAGCCCTATACCTGAATGTATGTAAGTTGTTTTTTGGCTATCATAACAGGACAAGTCAGACTATTGACTATACAAGCATTGTCATTATTATTTAACATCACATGAATTAAACATTTAATAGAACAAACGAGTGACAGACACATGGTAGGTATACCGTTTGAAATTTACTCAAGTTGTTTCTTACTCCAGTCTTTGGTTGGTCCATTACTTTTTTTTAAATCTGTCCGTCCCCAAGTAGTATAAAAGGCGTGTTCATTCGAAGAGTGCCAGTAGATCGTCGGAGGAGGGCGCGCGGAGAGGATGCGAGCCTGCTGACGACGAGGACGAGGGGGGCGTGGCCAGCAGCTCGCCCAGCGCCGGCGCGTCCAGATACGAAAGCAGCTCCATTGGATCCACGCTCGTCTCTGGCAAAAGCTGAAAACATTCAAACAATACATTTATTTATCGGATACTAACAACACCAGGCATGCATTGTAATGCAGCGTAAAGTAAAAAATGTTTAGTTGTATATTCCGTTTTTTGGGCCAGAAACCCTCACAGGCGTCCTCAGAACACCCTACTCAAAGTTTCATCGCAATCTGTTCAATGGTTTAGGATCGCATAGAGGTCAAATATGCAAAAAATATTTGTATTTATATATAGATAAAAACATTTATAAACAAGATTGTTGTCCTGTGTGAAAAAACCTTTTTATCCTTAATTGTAGCTGTGCACTTCTAGAAACTTCTATTATTATCCCTATTAATTCCTAACAGAAAATTCTCAAGAAGGATTTATTCAATTAAATAAGAATAAAATAAAATGTTCGCTGGCTGAATAAAATGTTCTTTTTGATGGGTATATTTTTTTTAAATGTAATGCTTCTATTCGAAACACAGATACAAACTGCAATAGGTACTATGTAAATAGAGCATTTTACAGAGATACTAAATTGGGACACAGTACAGTTGGACAATTAAGTAAGCTTAATTGATGATGATTAATGAACTTTAGAATCGATCAGATGAAATTACCAAAATTTACCACTGCAAGAATAGGTAATGTAATGTAAACTTACATTGAGATTATCTGTGCCCTCCCCATCAATGACAGCCGCGGGGTCAAAGTTGAGGTCCGCGGGGATGTCAACGTCTGTTAGTGAGTGGTGGCCCACAGAGGGCGGGCCTGGCGTATGCGACGAGCCCGGCGTATGCGCGCCGCCACCGCCACCCGGCGTGTGCGCAGAGCCCGGCGTATGCGGCGTGTGGGGCGTATGAGGCATCTGGAAGGACAAAGAATCAATTGCATTCACTTACATACATACATAACTTCACGCCAGGTCCCTTGCGGGGTAGGCACGAAGAACAGAGCGCCATTCAGGCTTATTCTTACACACCTCACTTACTTCTTTGACATTCATAGATAGCTCTTGTCATGCACGCTCGTCTGTTCTTAAGGCTACCTTCTGCTAATACACGATCAATTTGATCATGGAAGGTGTGTCGTGGCCTTCCGCGATTTCTGCATCCATCCACTTTTGCATTGTATATCTGTTTAGTCATTCTTCCATCATTCATTCTTTCCACATGCCCGAACCACCGGAGCATTCCTCTCCTTACCTTCACCCCGACACTCTCTTTCAGACCAACTCTGTTTCTTACTTCGGTATTACGAATGCGGTCCGCGAGCGTCACTCCGCAGATTTTGCGCAGTGCTCGCATCTCGACTCGCGTTTACTCTACTTTCATACATTCACTTCTCATCAGTTTATATATATATAAATGAATGCAGAAAGATACTAACGCCTACGGCCGACAAAACAACATGCAACCAGGTTAGGGCTTTGCTTATCTGGTTGGCTATCAACCCTGGTTTAGAGTTGTGTTCTAGCATAAATGGCTTAGTTCCAATCACCCTATCCGTTATACTTTAAAAATAGAAAAAATTAATTAATAATTAAACTCAACATACCTGTTCATTTAGGCTCTTCTCCATCGCGTTAAGTGGGTCTAAAGAATTGACACTCTCATTCAAATGTGATAATGGTCCGTTGCCAGCATATTCATTACTTCCCGGGCCGTTACTCATACCAAAATCATAGTTTTGACTTGATCCTGAATTTCTATTCTGACTATTATGATTGTACGAGGAAATCATTGATCCACTGGCAATTGTGTTCATGTCTGGTGGAAGATATGGTGATAGTGCTTGATTCATGTCCCAATTATTCATTGTGGGCATATTCATGGAACCCGGTGAAACAGCTTTGCCTCGTTTTCCTACACCACTGTCATTGCTGTCATCCTCTTGCTGCAAAGTAGAGATGAACATAAGCCTATGTTTTTCTTGATTAGAGCCAACATGACCTCGCAGACTTTAGCAGACACACTCGCAATCAAATACTGGTCTGTTAACATTGACTGAGAATTTCTTATTCTCGAAAGCTAAACACATTAATAATAAAGAAAGTAAAAGACAATTCTGCACCAAAATTTATGCTAAGTTTTAAATAACTATTTAATTAATCCTATTATTTATTTATTTTGTATGTTTCTTAAGTGTCCCAATAATTTGCAGATTTTAAAAGGAAATCCATTTTCTTCCGTTTATATGATCATTCAATGATCCCAAACCTATACTGTATAGGACAAGAGTTTTTGAATCGCAAAAGCGAAAAATCAGGTTGCGTTTTATAATAATTATACAGTAACAAAATTTAAGAGAAAAGCTTTACATATTGGTGCAAGTTCTAAAAATTCATTTTATCTTCATGTCGTGTTACGTTGGTTGGCTCTTTTAATAATGAAATATTGCTGTTATAAATACTTACCTTAATTCCAGACGTGTTTGGACTCTTAGCTGCCTTCCAATTTGCTCCACTGTCAATAGTTACTTCATCAACATCAGAACTGTTAAGAGTATTCAGTATACCCCACATGTATTGGTCTACTTCTAGGCCTTCTAATTGTGCTGGTTTACTATAAGAAATTTGCAAATAATTAGTATGTATTTCTTTGTTTACACAATTTTTGTTTAGTCTCTAGTTTGTACAGGAGATGTGGGCTTCTTAAAACTTTTTTGCTAGGAAAATATTGATAATCTATAAAAACTTTCTAATGTTCAAAGAGAACATTTTGAGGAAACCCATAAATTTGACTTCCTAATCTTTAACATCTTACAGTGTCTTGTTGTGCTTAAAATGCTAATTGTGGTATATTGATCTCTTTATCAAAGACCTTTTTGTTGTTATTATAATAATAATACATAATATAAATTTAAAAATGACTCCAACATTGATTTATGTTCGTTATTAATTTTAATGAGTACTCACTTGCAAACAGGACATCTCCATGACCCCCGTTCGCAATTAAGTTGTAAATAAGATTCCAAGTCGAAGCATTGTATGTGCTTGCATTCGTGGCCGCGCGCGGGCAGTGTTATTTTCTTGAACGTGATTGGACATTTTAACGACACCTTCAACGCAGTTTGCTCGACACTGTCCCGATCGTTCGCCGTGTTTGAACCGTTGCTTCCATTTGTAGGCGTTTGGTTGAAGTTCATTTTGATCTTAGCGATACAATGGTCGGCCGTCAGCAACCGCTTTCTTAGTAAACCTTGCAAAACGCTTCGCACGCTCGGCCGATGGACTAATTGTAATACGAACAGGTGTGACTGTAAAAACAAATTATACATTTTGTTATAACTCTTTTCGTATTAATAATGTATTAACGAATTTCAGAACAGCACTCAAGTTTACACAAGTGTTGTTGAACAAAGAGAATATTTGCGTTATTACAATAACGCGTGATACTTACACAACAGCAGGCTGAGACAGTGATTTGTATCGTGTTTCTGCCAGGCTGGCATACTTCTTTCAGGTACAGTGGTTTGTGTGATGTTTTATTCTCTCCCCTATCTATAATTAACGGTGTTGCATTGACCGACACTTGAACGCTCGCTGGCCAGTTAGTGTTCATTTGCCTGTCTTCGTGGTGGAAGCATTTCAGCTGTAACTCAAGGTCCGATCTGGAAGCAATGAATACAATGATATATCATAAAAACCGATTCAAGTTTAATCACAGGTACTGAAAGTGCGCATATTGATAATTTATTTACCTCCATATTAACGTTGAGTGGACCGTAGGTTTTAATTGGAATACGTGATTGCTTACTGCTAGATTGTGTTCTAATCTAAATGGTGGTAATATAATACCATCTCTTACAGGGAATGTTAACCGGAGCTCGTCATCTGGAAAGAAGAGTTAAGCATATTATTAGGTAATTTGTTACTATAAAATGTACGTAAAATATGTAATTATTAAGTATAAAACACGCGTCTCTTACTTTGCATCCCCATCGGTGGTTTGAGCTCGTTGAAGTGGGGTTTCACGTCAGCATTCGGACTAATGTATGGCGGCATACTACTCGCAGGCGTTAAAGGCGGGGTGGGGTTTCCTGGCACTGGACTGTGCTGGTAGCTCATATTGGTTCGCATCGCGACTTCTTGCGCGAACTGACCACCGTACTGGCCACCATACTGCGTATTAGCGCTCTGATGCTGCGGGAATTGACTGGGTACTCCCCCATTGAAGTACTGCGCCTGGTTAGAGTAAGGCGGCGTAGTTTGCCGCATGGTCCCCCGCATCGCTGTGCCGAAGTTCCCGCTGGGCCCCAATGGCTGTTGTGGTGGGTATTGGCCTTGAAAGCCTGGTCGGCCGCCGTAGCCAGCGGGATATTGAGTCGGTCCGAAACCCGGCTGCCCACCCATATACTGTGGCTTTCGCTGACCCATCAACATATTGCTGGTAGGATATGGAGTATGCCGCCTCTGGTAACCCGGTCCCATTTTGGCTGAGCCACCCATCGAACCGGGCCCCATCTGCGTGGGAATCATGTTCGCATGCATGCCCATGTTTGCCATCTGTGCCATTGGGTTCATGCCATTCATACCAGTTCCTCCCATCTGGCCCATGCCGGTCATACCGTTCATGCCACCAGCACCTCCCATTCCCATGCCCGTCATGGTCGGGTTATGGCTGCGCTGTTGGACGTAGCCGTTCATTGCGCCATATTGGGGATTGCCCATGGTCATGTTGTTTTGCATCTATAAAATTAAAAATGTTATCGATTAGTTGATACGTGATTGAACGCACGTACGCGTCGTAATAGCCTTTTGCAGTCGTACGTTTCAATCGATGTTATGGCAGTGTACAATGTGACGCTTAAAGATAAACATTTATGTTCGTGATTTTGCTTGGTCAACATGATTGTTAGGTCTTGCTGTAAAGCATATGCATTTATGAGATATTTGGTAGAGAAGTCTGACCTGTGAGAATGGCTGCGAGTCCTGCATCGCGGCCGTGGTGGCCGCGGCGACCATTGCGGCGGTGGCGCCGAACTGCGCGTTCTCGCCCCCGCCGCTCATCGCGCCCGAACCGCCGGCGCACCCATAGCCGCTGCAACAAAACAAAACAATCAATTAAATACATGCAACATTGATATCTCATTCCTAAAGGTAAAAATTCATTCTAATTCTGAAATTTTGCGCTTAGTAAGACGAGTAGTTAAAACAGTTTTAACTAACTGAAGTAAACAAGAAATTGAACAATATTTCGATAAAGAAGTGTGTTCATAGCAACACTGTAGTTTATCTATAATATTATAAAACTAAACATGCCGTGTACATTGAAGTTATTAAAAAAAATAACTGGAATAGACTATATAAACGATGGATAATAAGATGCAATATTTTTTAGATTTCTTGTCTATTTGTCGTTTATTCGGGGTTCACGTTAAAGCTACTAGGCCGATTTCGATGCGGTTTTCACTGATCGACAGCAAATTCTTAGACTTAAAATGTGCGCTACTTTTTATCCTGGGAATGTTTTGAAATGGCCAGATTACAAAAAAACGAAATTCAATGTGATTTTTTTCAATGATCGATAGCAAATTTTATGTAATAAAATGTGTGATATTTTTTTCCCGGGAAGCCCGCGGGAATTTTCCCGGGAACGGTTTGAAGTTTTTCGAATGCATAAAAATTAGCTAATCCGACCGACTATACCGACACAATTTCCACTAAAGCGATAGCTTACATTTTTCTTTTAAATTCTGCCATAGTTTGTGTCCGGGAATTCCGTGGAAGAAGTCTCAGGCATATGCCAGTTTATTATAAAATTTAATACATTAGTTACTATCAATGACAACTATCCTTACAATTTAAACACCAGGCGATGTTTTGGGCACAGCTAGTTTTACAAAATACTTTATTGTAAAATACAGTGAATATAAGTTTTAAGTACGTCGGAGCAATATTCATATTTCAAGGTAAACTCGTTTAAGATTTGGGTATAAAATGAGCGTTTGATCAAATTCAAATTTAATGAACTTATAGTACGTTAATACATACATATAAATGTGAAATCGGTCCAGTTAATTTTATTTCACTCACGATACGAACAGTTTCTATTGCAAGCGGCCTTGCAGAGTCGAACATTCCACACGTTAACGTTTCGATTATTAATAAACTCGAACTCAATATTCAACCCAAATCCTATCGACGCAAGATCTTTTTTTATGACGTACCTTGATTTTATTATTTTACTAACAATGAGAGAAAAAATCAATATGGACTGTATAGTGACGCTTTGTAACCCCTGTGTTTCTGTCGGGATGTGTTCGGTTTTTTTGTACGGCGCCGGAGTGGGAGAACGATTCATGTGAACTGCTTTTAGGGCAAATTCCCGAGCCTTCCCGGAGCCCTTCTCATAGTTCCCATTCGACAAATGCACGACAAACACTCGCACGGGCACCCATTGTTAACCGCCATCCCTGTACTAGTGCAACAATATTGGCCCTTTGTGTACGTATATGAAAATATTATATTAATGATCAATGCAAACCTTACTTGCACACATATGTCTTTATAAAACATTTACTGATTACACGTGAGGACTAGTTATAGCTGGTTATCAATTTTCGCATAACAATAAGATACCGGACATGTTTCGCTAATCATTCGCTAAAATTAGTTAGGCTTTGTGCTCAATTATCATGTCATTTTAAAGGCTCTGTCAAAAGACGACGTTAAATTTATATTATTATCTAAAGCGACTACTTAAGTATTCTCATAAATAGCTTAACAGATACTTAGTAGCGTCGACAACTAATAAACACGCGAGTCAACAACGCTCATCTCGACACCGTCTCTATTCATCGACACTGCGGATGATTTACAAGGGTCCTTCCTTAGGTAAACTCGGCCGACCTACACTTCTTTTTATAGTTTTGTCTGTGCCTTTTTTTCATTTGCCCACCGACATGTTTGGCCGACAAAAAATTCCTGTTCTGTATATCCTGGTGCACTTTTTGTAAAAGTTTGTACCACACCATCCGAATAATCACTTACTGCCTGTTCAAAATATTTTGGATGTTGAATGCGAAAGCTCGTTTCATTCTAGTCCTTTCTTTGTAATTGTTCTCAGAATACTCCTTTGAAATATTCCGGCAAATGCACGTACACAGCCCAGACGGAGGTTTTCATAATGCATTCAATTTTGTGCATTTGAGAATACAAGACGATCTATTTGTGGACACCACGTTATCGCCGTTCTTCGACATCCGAAGCTACTAAATAAATCAATATGAATGAGTAGGTAAGCCGCTATTTCGAGAAGCTGGAAGGTGTTTGGCATAGTATTGAGAGATGTGCGAGTAACGCGTAGGTATTTTGATACATAGGCTGCAGTTAATTTTAGATTGGTGCGCAGACGTGTCGGATTCCTCGTTAATTGGCAGCCAAGATAATCGCGTATTGAATCTAACTGTTTGTCGCACAATTTTTTGTCTCATTTATTTTTATTTGACACCAACATTTGGCAACAATTTATTAAATATATTTACTTACTTAATTATATATATATATATATATATATACATATATATATATATATATATATATATATATATATAATTAAGTAAGTGTAAGTTTTAAGTGTTAAATATAACATTAATTGTAAGTTTCGTATAGATTACTATCGTGATAGCGTGAAGCCGTAGTGTGTTCCACCCCAGTGTTTCGTCAACAGTTGGTCACCCTCATTTAAATGTCACTTCACATTGTGACTTGTGCGCATTTCAATGTACTAGCGTCTACAAATATGTTATAATGTATCTTTCGATTGATTTCTCAAGGAAAGAATAAATTAGTTTTACTTATATAACATCTATCTAACATATTTAATAATTTATATGTTACGTCCGTTTAGACCCAAATGTATCATTAGTAATTAAAATATTTTAACATTTTAAACAATACACGAAACGTAATTACTTTCATACCTGGTCATACGTAGGATTCCTTTTATGCACTAATTATAATAAATAATTAATCATGTAACACTTGGATACTGTCACATGTTACAGTTATTAAAGGAAGTGTACTTTCATAATGAAGTTGTTACCCTTATCAGTATTCAAATGCAAATTTTTAAGCAGTTCAGCCAATGGGTGTTAATTAGCAAAGTAATAAGTAAAATTAAGTAGATATTTCGATATCTATCTCATTGTAGTCAATTGACGCCGGGAATGAATCATGCTCCTAGAAGCGGATTCCGGGGGTTCACAAATGGAGGCGAACGTTCCGGGGTAAATACGCTACAATGAGCGGGGAAGGGTCGCCTCGCCCGCTTAGGGTAAGTGGGCCCGGTCACGTCAATATGGGGCTTTATTACGACGACGCTCCCGATTATAATTTGTTTGACTGTTGTGAAATTGAACCACATAACGCTTTAAACTTTTAAACCAAATAATACTCAAATCTTTTACCTTAATTTATTATATTAAAGAGATTATTACTGGTAGAAATACATACACAGTAAAAGACAAGCTGGGTCGAAAATTTGATATATAGGTTTTTTTATGAAACAAAAAGGTGGATTCGTTCAAGCCTATTGAGCACGTGGTGTGTAATGTATGTTGGTGCATCCGCCCCCAGCCGCCCCGTCCGTTGTAAACTGACGTTTATTCCCACGTTCACTTAACAACGGCAACAAATCTGTTATTATTACAAATCAGGAGCACTTTTAACGTACTCGTCTTAAGTTTTACATTTATATAATTGGAGTTTTTGGTATCTCCGTTGTCTCTGCCCACTAATGATGATTTTTTTTCTTATCTTTAATATTACAAAATTCTAAACTTGCTGTGTCTACATTGAATCTATTTACCTAAATAAAAAAACAACTGGGATAGACTATATAAACGATGGAGAGCACTTTATCTGTTTGTTCGAGATTCACGTAAAAATTACTGGGCCGATTTCGATGCGGTTTTCGCTGGTCGACAGTGAATTCCTAGACTTGAAATCTGCGCCACTTTCCGTCCTGGGCATCTCGTGGGAATTTTTCGGGGAATTATTAAAATGGCCAGGTTGATAAAAAATGAATTAAAATGCGATTTTTTCACTGACCGATAGCAAATTTTATGTATAAAAATGTGTGATACTTTTTGTCTCGGGAATTTTCCCGGGAGCGGTTCAAAGTTGTTCGGGTGCATAAGAATTAGCTTATTCCGACACAGTTTTCACTAAAACGATAGCTTATATTCTTTTTTAAATGCTGCGGTACCTTGTGTCCCGGGAATCCCGCGGGAATTTCAAGTCAAGCGTGGAAAAATTTGCGGACATATCCTAGTTTTAAATATAACTTCACACGTAGCCAGTGTTATTTATGTATACAATAATACCTAGTCAAGTTTTTATAATTTTGGACAAAGTTAATTGTCTTACTTAAAAAGTCGTTGTTTATTTTTAATAAAATAATCTGATTTAATTTTACGTTTCGAATTATAGACTCCGGCAGTGTTGTATCATATCGATAATCGTACCGATATAATTATATCGATATAAACGTGGTTAAAAAAAATCGCATTCGCAACTATGGTTAGTTTCCCAGTCGCTACCCTTGGAGTGGACTTCCTGTGTTCTGTTCACACAATCTCGTTTCCACTCCCCACTTTATTATTATTTACTTATTGGTTTTGAATAGAGGCAGGCAGCCATCAACAATATGTCGTTTGTAAAGGTGACTACAAAACAAAGCCGTTGGGCTCCTCGACTTAGCACCTGCCTGATGTTTTTTTTATTAATAATGTTATTACCCTCAGTTAGTAAAAAAATAACATTCGATGATGTTATTGGATCATTTTAACGGCTTGCTCTTGATTTTGTTATGGTTACATTCGTTGTTCTTATTTTAATTAGGATAATAATTAACATTCTTCGGAATCTATTAATTAAAAATAAACCTTACGATTCGATGAGCTCAGTGGTGTCGCTGGTTAAATGTTTTGTTTGTTTGTATTTATTGTAAACGCTAAAGTGCAGTCACCGCTTGCATTCTAAGGTACGCTTGTGTGAGTTGAGCGGATGTGTGCGTGCCTCCATCGATGTGTGAGTGCGATGGTTACGTTTGTGTGGGTGATAAGGCGCCCTGTAGCGTTTGTGCGTGTGAATGGAAGAGCACATTTCATTTATAATTGCACCGATGCGCGGTCGACAATGTCACACTTACTTGTGTAATTTTTAATCCCTCCGCTTATTAGGGCTTCTGCAGCGTTAAATAAACTATCGATTTCCATTACCACTTTTTATAAATATTCCGTTTATTCGATTTATAACAGCGTAACCGTTTGCGATTTGAAGTGCTGAAACTCATTGGCATTATTTACGTTGACGATATAATTTTGATTTTATTGCTTGTTAACTACGATAAGGTGGCACAGGTAAGCCGAGTCACGTTTTAACATTTTGTTGAAATGTAAACAAACTTGTTCCGGATAAGATAAAAACAGTACAATATCGACTCAAGCAAGTGCAAGTACTTACTTAGTTTTGGTAACTGATAACAACATACACGTATTCTGATCGAATGATTAATTACTTGCCTACGTAGGTTTAGGTTGCTTCTTTAAAAATATTCAATAAATTGACTGTAGGAATCTGCTAGTTTGATTTAGTAAAAGTGAATTTTGTAAAAATCTATGTCGAATTTACTGTGTACCTATTTAATTAGAATTTAATCTTCATACAAAATTTTACGTGTCATTAACCCCTCTATCAAAATTGGTCTTACGTATGTGTTAGTCTATTTAACAATAAATTCACCACAAATTAGATATATTTTAGTCGATAATTATTCTAAAATATATTATAGTCGATAATTATTCTAAAAATGGACAAGACAAATATTAGCTAGGCAACCTAATATTTTTTATTAATTAACATACATATTATCAACTACAATATTTTGTCTTTCTATTTTTTATTTATTCTGTAAATCATAAATTACTTTTCAAATTATTTTAATTTCCAACTTTTTAAAACTAGTTTTTAAACAAACTTAAAATTGACGGTTTTTGTTTATTGTTTACACTTTACTACATACAAATATAAATTTTAATATGACGGATATTTTACATCGCTAAATTCCACGTTATAAAGAAAAAAATATCGAAATATATTTTTTCTGGACATTTTGGGAATTTATAAAACAAATTTATTATTTTTTGATTTTACGTAACTACAAGACTTACCTAGAGGGATTTACTCTGTATCCAATGGTCCCTTGCAGAGGGTTGTGCTTGCCAATATCGGGAGCGTTAGCTCCCAGGTACCCGATAGAAGATCCTGCGTATCCAGCCGTACTACTAGAGTTCGCCGTCCTGTCGGTCCAAAGCTCCCCCTGAAACACGACGTACCTTCTTGTAACCCAAACAAACCGCAGCCCGAAACTGACCGATCAGTCCTCGTCACCAGTTTCTACAAGCAACTTGGTGAAAAATATTTTATCTGATGTGCTTTCGTGTCAGTTTCGAGCATATTGTACGTTTTATTATTTCACTTATCGCGCGCAAATTTCGCTCGAGCCATTCGACTTTCAACATTGACGTTGGACGAAACGTTCATCGAATGCAACTTCAAAAAATATTCCAAAATTAATTTTCCATTTCGCATTTTACTACGAATTTTAAAATTCACAATTTTATCATCATTTCGTATCGATCGTATTCTTTCTGATGCGAAAATTAAAATTTTCACAAGTTCAATAATAATTTTAGTTGATCGATTGTTGTATAAAATTCCGTTCATGCATATCGAATCGTCGATGAACGTTTCATGTGAAACTACGACAAGTCGAAATCTTGGATCAACTGAGACGAAATCCAGCATGCGGGCTATATTTTACGACAAGTGGTGTATTTAATTTTCTACAAGTCTTGTAATCATAATTTCTCTTTTAAAATATCCTTGTTTAATTTTTTCACTACCTGCGTCATTTTTTATGAATCAATCAAAACTTCTAAAAATTAACAGAGCCAGAGATAAACTTTAAAAACACTTATTTACTTCGTAGATGTCACTTTCACAGATCCTTGTAATCACTTCAAAAATGTGTGTTCATAATCCAATGTTTGTTTATCACTCTAATGCAATCCTTTTTGGTGATGCACTTCACTTTCAAAATATCCAAAAAAAATAATGTCACTTTCCACAGGTCACTTGCAAAATCCAAATCCAAGGCATTGAGATATTTTCGAGTCACTGTGTTCCAGCATTTGATTGCTATTTAGTTGTCACGAGCTCGACTTTGAAATCACCGAAACATCATAGACGTGTTACACGAGTGTCGACACCGACGTCACTGACGGCGACGACGAGCAACTACACATTCGACCGTCAAAGGTAGCACTGGATGATGGCGATGGCGAACCGGCGACGGTGAGTGAGAGGTTGCGGCGCGGGGCGCTCCCACCCCGCGCGACGTTGCCAGCTCGCTGCGATAAGTGGCGCACCCCCGCGACCCCCACTCATAAGTCGTCGTCTCGACACTCCGCGATCGGCCGCGCTCGGGCGCTATCGTCGTCCTGCTATGCCCCAGCCCCACCCCGCGCTCTACGTTTTCACGTAACGGTCCTCAATCGAGCGCGCGATACTGCCACTGCGATAATTGCAATGTTCTGTTGTCGTGATTATTTCAATAAATAAGAATAAAATAAATACGGCTATGATTGGAAAAGATTATTTGTAGCTAAAATGTAAAATATCTTTATCAGTATAACTATAATTGACAACTTCGCAGGTAGTTTAATTTAATCCTAACGAGATTTTTTGCTCTGAGCGGCAATCGAAAATGAGTTGCCTTGGAGCATAATAATTAGCAACGATAAACAATGGGCACGTCAACGTCGTCCTCTGTTTGCTACCTGCGCATAACGATAAAGGACGGGTGACTTGTCCTGTTGTGTCCTTGTAAGCCTGCGCGACCCGCAAACGCCCAACGAATGAACGCATTTCGCATATTAGTTCGAAACGATGACATTTAATACTGAATCAAGTTGTCAATTTGACAAGCCTCATTATTTTCTAATATTAGCTTTATACCTATAATATTAATACTTTTTTTATTTTCTCATCACAATCTTTAAAAAGAAGCCCGATATCTAAGACTGGTGCCTAAAGACGATTTATAAAAAAAATGTATGACAGATCACCAGTTCTTTATCCCATGACTACCAACTACAAGGGATTGTTGGTATATTACATAGTTATAATTTGCCGTGTAATTTGATTGTATTATAGTCGTGTCATTTATTTTAATATTTAATGATAATAATATAATTTAATATTTATTTGTCTATTTTAATTAAATATTTTGTATTATAGGAAAATAATTATTAGATATCATTAATAAAAAAACATTATTCCATATTTATTAACTTTATTTAGTTCCAAATCGCAAACATTATTATCCTGAACGTAAAAACAAAACGCCAAGAGAGAGAAAATATATAGGTAAAAATATAATTGTGTTTAAAATATGTGCAATCATTCAGTCGATGGGAAATGGAAAGTCGGGATAGCGGGAGTGAGGCGCGTGCGCAAGAAACACCAGCGCGCGTTCCACTACGCGTAGCTATTTTACTCCCGAAAATCTCGAATCACCCTCCATTCAAAATAATAATTCCAATATTACGCTTTCCATACACGCAATAAGGCCAATGACCCATCGTTCGCTATTAAAATAGTAGACAACTACAGATAAATTAGCTTCGAGACGCTTTTTGCGTTTATAGTAGTGTACTGTCAGCATATAAAATAAATAAAGTAATAAATACTTTTTATATTTTTTTATAGGCAGGTACTTAATATAAAACTAATAATATTAACCGATAAAAGCTAAAACGTCTTGAAGCTAATTTACCTCTAGATTAGTGTAACATGTTCTTGATTGTTATACAGTACTAGAGCTTACCCCGCGGCTGCGCCGCGGTTCAACCTCTAGTGCGTGATTCTTGTTTCAAGAGCAGGCGTTAATACAGGTTACATTGTACTAAATTTTTATGTTAGTGTTACTTGCACCCGGAAGATTAATTTCATTTTATATTGCAAACTATCCCATCTCACGCCATGACAAGGATTTATGTCCATTTTCAGTATTAAAACTTCATTTAAACAAATTACAGCAAAACCGATCCAGTATTCCTAGTAGATTTCCGTGAAAGCTTATCAGAAAGATATATCGAGTTACTTTCGCATTTTTTATAGACGATAAATTTTTATATCTATAAACATGAGTAATGATTGGTCTCATCCAAACTTTCATCCTCTATTTCAAACCGTTCTAGTTCTATTTATCCATCTCACGTCTATGAAAACTATATAAATAACAAAAAGACAATAAGGACAAAAATTACAAAAAGGACAAATATTACAAAAAGGACAAAAGTGAGAAAAAGAGCAAAACGGACCAAAATAACAAAAAAGGGCAAAAAGTACAAAGATGACCAAAGTAGCAAAAAGGACAAAGATGACCGAAGTTACCAAAATGATGAAAATGGCAAATCAGAAAAACCTATCCTAGTTTTTAGGATAAGCTCTACATAAATGTATCCCAAAATCTACCCCATTATCCGTGATAAAAAGTATCTCTAGTCCACCCTCGGTATTACATAATTAAAAACCGAATTTTAGCCAAATCGGTGCAGTTGTTTTTCCGTAAAAGCATAACAAACAGAGAGACAAATATATTTTTATCCCGGAAACTATCCCTTTTTTCGTGATAGGTATCCTATGTTCATTCTCGGCATCGAAAATGTACATACTAAGTTTCAGCCAAATCGGTCCAGTAGTTTTTCCGTGAAAACGGAACAGACAGACAGTTACTTTTGCATTTATAATTACTCTGGCAGGATTAAATACGGCAATTGCAGCGCCGCGTCTCAGTCGATGGGCAATGGAAATTCGGGAAAAACGATAAGGAGCGCGTGCGCAACACTAGTGCGCGTTCCAATATACGTAGCTGTCTCACTCCCGAAAGTTCGGAATCACCCTCAATTCATAAAAATAATTCCAATGCTACGTAACTCCATACACGCACAAAGGCCAACGACCCTATCGTTCGCTATGAAAATAGTAGACAACTGGATTAGTGTAATAAAAAATAACATGTTCTTGATTGTTATATATACAGTATACAAAATGATTACTATATGTGTGATTTATAATAAAACAAAGATGGCGGACGTCTGTGCCAGCCTTTTACGGGCATTTCCTATATCTTTCTAGTCATTCACTTGCCTTACCATCGGTTGTATTTTGTCATTTCTTGTATGAAGCTTATTTCAAATTTTAACCGATATTAAGGGAAGTGAACAGTCGGTAAGATATAGGATCATTCATCCGGTCATTAATACCATTCACCCTGACCCCCTCCCCGCCTTACAGTCAATTAGTGTTCATAATACACGCAGAATTTCATAATGGACTAGAGGAACTTCGTCCGCATTCGTCCTGAAAAATTGCAATATGGCCATAAACTTTATTGAATTCTGCCCTCATGCAGTCTGCCCTCTGGATATAACTGCCCACTTTATGTTTCGCACCCAGCGATGACGCGTGTTAGTCGCCTCGTCCCTCTCTCACTACGCACCGCCAGCACATAACTCATAGTTGCGATGTTTCGACTAGACCCTTATGACGTTTAATTTAGGCCAATCTTTAGATTACTATTACCTAAAACTATTTTTTGAAAACTAAAAATTGTTTTATATAAACAATATTATATAACACAAAGTACAAAAAAACGTGAGTAGTTGAGGTTTTTTAACTGAGTACGGAACACAAAAATAGATTGCAGGTTCCTTATCGACGACGCTGTTATTCCAGTACTTCGATGTAGACTCTATGTAGAGCATGGACACATAAGGCCTTTGCGTTGCAGATTTCTGCAGTTTTTTTGTTACCAAGTTTCCGCACTAGAAATGTTTTGTTTGTTGTACCGAATAACCACATATTACAATTTCAGTCCTGCTTTCTATAGTTGAAATCTTATCGAACTGATAACGTTATGACGTCGGATTGCACGTATTTTTTCATAACTAAAACGTGTTTCATAATATGCGTTGTTCATAATCCAAATCGAAGTTTCTACGCGGGTTCTTTAATGTTCATTTTGAAGACGTATCCCCAATGCACTAGCTCCATCTGGAATAATGTGATAGTAATTGACTGTGGTCAAATGCGTCTTGCTTATAGTGCTAACAATAAATCTGATACCGAATAGCTACATTATGTTAATGGTGTGCTATTTTTTTTTTTTTTATTGTAGGAGTTCAGCAGGCAGGCAGACGGCCCACTTGCTGGAAAGTGGTTACCATCGCCTATGGACATTTGAAACACCAAAAGTGCTACAAATACGCTGCTGCTCTCTTAAGGGAGACTGGAATCTGGTCACTAATGTCGGAACACAGCTCAAGGTTATTTTGGCCATCCAATCGTGCAAATGCCCTACCCCCTTGCTGTGGGTTGTTTTGTCGCCTCTTGCGACAGGCCGCCTGGTCGCAGGAAATTGTATTCTTTCTCCGTTCCTGTACGGATAAAGGAACATATGGATGCAATATTGTTATCTGTCAATATTTAACAACATTAACAGTTAATAACAATATCACATCACAAATAACGCATGAAACCCATCGCTACGTCTGCGTGAAACGGTTATTAATTATAACATTATCCCAAGTGGAGGATTCACAAAAGGAATAATAAATACCCTTTCTCGCGGATAAAAATATGCACGCAATGACCATACCACGTTTTGTAATAATTGGTGCATACTCAAGGCCTTTAAGAAGGAACAAAGAAACACGGAATCAATTCACGTTTTTTATGGAAACACTAGGGTATGCCCGCGACTTTCTCCGTGCTTGACTTGGAATTTCCGCGGGACTCCCGGGACACAAAATACCGTAGCATTTTAAAAAGAATGTATGTAAGTTAATGTTTTAGTTAAAACTGTCGGAATAAGCCAATTTTTATGCAACTGAACAACGTCACACCGCTTCCAGGAAACATACCGCGGGATTCCCGGGATAAAAAAATATCACACGTATTATTATATAAAATTTGTATCAGTTGAAAAATCACTTTCGAATTCGATATTTTTTTATCTTGCCATTTAAAAAAATTCCCGTGGGGTTTTCCGGATAGTAGCGCTGATTTTAAGTCTAAGAATTTGCTATCGACAAGTGTAAACTGCATTGAAATCGGCTCAGTAATTTTTACTTGAATCCCGAACAAACAGACAAGAAATATATAAAAATTATCGTGTTTTTCGTCGTTTTTATATATTCCAGGTTGTTTTTTTAAATACCTTCAATATACAAACACGGCATGTAGAATTTTATAATATAGATTATGTTCGTTTATTACAAAACTATACCTAAATTTAATTTGTTTGAGTAAACAAATGTAGGAAAAACTCTGGCAAGTGCGTGGTTATCCACGCCCAAGAAAGGGTTCTATAAAAGTATAAACTCATTGATTTTGTTACTGGACTACCATAAAAAGTCATTTAATCAATAATAAATACCCCATGCAAAAAATACTCGTCGGAATTTGTTTGGCATTGTTTTTTTCCAAAATTCGTTAAATAGTTTATTAGGTTATAGGTGTTTTTAGAATGCTAAAAGCAATTATCGTACCATATATTGACTTAAATAGAAAAGTAATTCAGCAACATCGCTATCATTTTTCAAGATATGACTAACGATTATTTATACTGTACTGACAGTATATATATTGTTACGAGTTACGCAGGACTCGAATTAAAATGCCGTTGGAATTACTATAGAATTTATTAGACAAACTGTACAAACACGTATAAAACAGGTATAAATATAACTGGATACAACCAGTACAAACTGCACGATCCAATAACACGCGCAAGGTCCGTCACTATATCGCTTATCGAACGTACTACACACGTCTTGCTAGTATCGTAATCGTCGCGTGACTGCCCCTCTCCGCATTGGGCCATTGCTTTATAATGCACCGATGCCATACCTGACAAGCTACGTCGTAATACAATAACAACAAGAATTAGTTCGACACATCTGCCTAATGACGGCCATAAAACAAGTACAATAACAATATAATGTTTTTCTTAATTACAAATTCTAAACACAAAGTAAACAAAATAATTCCAAAATGCGGCAAGGTAATAAACTCCGATTTATGACAGGCAGGTGTGCGTTTACCTTTGTCGGCATGTAACAATATTGTAATAATGGCTACGGAACTCTTTGAAATAATAACACATTTTATATATATATATATATATATATATATATATATATATATATATATATATATATATAAGAAACTAGTTAAGAATATCTAAAAAAATATAAGTATGTTATTATATTTTTTAGATTAGTATATTATATAGTTTTCAGTATTATTAGGCATTTTCAATTTATTAGATGTAGATTATCTTAATTGCATTTGAATATGATTATGTTGTACGTACAAATATGTAAATGAAAGTTAAAACTAAGTTTAAAAATAACATTAAGAACTAAAAATAAAGTTATAAATCGTAGTAATAATACAATTAAATACTATGTAATAAATCGCTGCCAGATGGAATCGTGACCAGAAGGCTGACTGCATTGACCCGCTGTATGGCAATTCATTGAGCGAAATATGAGCCCAAAGACTGGCTTCACGGGTGGGATTAAAGAGTTTCTAGCAAATTTCTTTGTAGAAACTCTTTGCTGATGGACCCCACGGACCTAAAGTATCAACTCCAAACGGTACAAATATGTAACCCCTTCCTAAGGTTCCAAATTTGCGCTTTTTGAGAGCTTTAGTTCAGTTGCTAAAATAATTTTACACATAAACAATAATATATATAAAATTCTATACTATATTAATTATTTTAAATTGTGCTGAATTGTATATCCGCTTTCCATTATAATTAATATATACAAACCAAGTTATTCTATTTAATAATTTTTTTAAAACCCGTTAGACCAATATTTGAATAACTGGTAAATAGTTTAGTCGTTATAAAAATTTAGCACCTTTGCCTACTTGAGTTTCTTGTGAGATGTTGTCATTGACAATCTATATAAATAAAAAGATTTTTTTTGTGTGTGTTCGAGTACGTCCCCTGATAATTTAGATTCATAATTGGAACCGGTAGGTGGCGCTAGGATAAGGTCGTAGATTTTTATTTTTTCAGTGCACGACAACGTTGGCCGATATCTTTAGTTTACTATAAAAATAAAATATATTTCTATTGAAGTTAGTTTGGTAAGCCTTGGGTATGGGATGCGACCTGCGTAGACACGTTGGCCACCTCCTATTCACCAAATAGGGCCAACCGGTTCGGCGGCGGAAACAGCTGTGATTCAGCGGAACAATCATATAACCCTCAATGAGAGTAATTAATTTGTACCGTTTGCTAGTGAGATGTTTGTACTGCGGGGTCTTGAGGCCATGAGCCTCTACAAATAGCTATCAAAGCTACTCATCAACTGTGCAGTTGATAAGAAGGTTGGTGCCTATCTCGGACAACGGATCGATATGGCAATACAGTGAGAAAACGTAACCAGTCTTCTAGGCACCTTATTTATAGAAGACGGCAACTTAGGCTAGGAATAGTATTCTACTTATAAGCTTGATGCATCATAGATAAAATAATTTGAGTTAGGTTAAAATCAAAACAATACGTTGACATTTCAAAAAATATTTTATCGAAGCATTTATCTTTGATAAAGTTACGTCATGGATGGTAAATCCCCATTAGAGATAAGATATTAAACACATGGATTTTTAATTACTATTATTGAAGTAAATATAGATTGTTCAAATATCAAACAAGAAAATCTTAAGGTCGCTTGCAAATAGAACTCGTATAAACAAACTTAAGTCGTTTCATTCGATTGTTGTCCAACAATAGGCCATCATCAAAGCGTTGAAAGTGGAGAATTAAAAAGTCAGTTTTTCCTCATATGCTGACAACAGCTTTAAATCATAGTCGCCCTGTTTATTTTACGATCGAGTTATTAACGTCAGTTTGAGATAATTTTGCAATCCCGCGTCTTTCATCTCGGACTCCTGTGCAGGGCTAGGGTTGCCACAATTACCTGGGGTAATCGCAACTACACATTGCAATCCATTCCAATATTTTGACATATTATTTTTTTAAGTATTTGAGTCTTCTTCACAACTATTACCTACCGACATAACCTTGTCTACGAGGTAGAACCCAGCTGAAATAGTTGATTTAAAGCTTATAGGGCCGACTCGATCGATGTGATATCACGCTCTTATAAAATATCGGCGTGCAACGGCGAGCCTTGACTTGAGCCACAGATTACCTCCAATACCCGAAAAAATCTATAAAAGTTCAACTTCAGACAGAATAGGTACGACTATTTACTAAAAGTATTAAGACAAAATTTACAACATCTTTTAAAGTTGTAAGAAAAAAATAGAAGATCATAATAGCTTTATTTGTAAAATATCATGCCCGATAAAAATAATTCTAATTGTTATTCTACATCTACTGTGGGATGCACAAGGGGGCTTCAGAAATGGAAGGGGATGTATGGATCAAGTTTTCTCGCTCCGCAATATCGTGGAGAAGCAGCTGGCTATGGGCCGGAAGGTTTTCTGCGGTTTTGTGGATCTAGAGAAAGCATTTGACAGGGTTGTGCGGAAGGACCTCTGGGACATATTGCCCGGATATGGGATTGATGGCCAATTGCTGCGTGCTGTGCAGTCCACTTACGAGGACTGTATGGCATGCGTGCGGGTGGACGGCAGCCTGTCGCCCTGGTTTGACGTCAATATTGGCGTCCGGCAGGGCTGCGTGCTGTCGACTTTGCTGTTCATCCTATGTCTGGACAATTGTCTCCAGAGATTAAGATTGATGGATGTTGGGGTGCGGATGGGTGATCTAGTTGTTAGCACTTTGCTTTATGCGGATGATACCGTGCTTTTAGCCGAATCGCCATCAGAACTGCAAACACTAGTCACAATGATGAAAGATGACTGTCAGGCGAGAGGCTTACATTTGAATGCGAAGAAAACAAAGGTTATGGTGTTTGAAAGAGAAGAAACCAGAACGAATGCAAGGATAATGGTCGATGATGTTATGCTGGAACAAGTGAATGAGTTTGTATATCTTAGATGTGCTTTTAGCAGGGATGGAAGGTACACCGCTGACATAGAAAGAAGAGTAAATTTGGGGAATAGTGTGAATGGAGCGTTAGGTAAGCTGCTAGGCGCTAAAAACCTCAGCCAGAAGGCCCAGCTTGCCATACACAACGCGGTGCTGGTACCTACGCTCACTTATGGAAGTGAGAGTTGGGTATGGAACAGAGAGCATGAAAGTAGAGTAAACGCAGTCGAGATGCGAGCACTGCGCAAAATCTGCGGAGTGACGCTCGCGGACCGCGTTCGTAATACCGAAGTAAGAAAGAGAGTTAGTCTGAAAGAAAGTGTCGGGGTGAAGGTAAGGAAAGGAATGCTCCGGTGGTTCGGGCATGTGGAAAGAATGTATGATGAAAGAATGACTAAACAGATATACAATGCAAAAGTGGATGGATGCAGAAGTCGCGGAAGGCCACGACACACCTTCCATGATCAAATTGATCGTGTATTAGCAGAAGGTGATGTCAGGAGCCTTAAGAACAGACGAGCGTGCATGAAAAGAGCTATGAATGTAAAAGAAGCAAGTGAGGTGTGTATGAATAAGCCTGTATGGCGCTCTGTTGTTCGTGCCTACCCCGCAAGGGACCTGGCGTGAAGTTATGTATGTATGTATGTATTTTATTCTACATCTTTACAAAATTAAAAAGAGTACGTTTTGTAAGATGACATAAAGCGTTTCAGTTGATTTGACTGTAAAAAGTTATGCTACTGTCAATCATTCATACTGAATGTAAAGCAATTTGTTTAATAGGTTAATTGTTATAAGCAACCCTATCCGTGTAAAGGTCGTAAAAAGCAGATACATTCGAACATGCATATCGGTTATTTCTGTATCGCCTTGTAGAGAAGTACCATTCTGTTCATGGTGTAGCTCACGTGCAAAACACGGTACTTGATACTTGCCGTACTTTATATAGATATTATGATTATCCATTGTATATTAACATCTCATAAACGTCCTACTGCTCATTTTCACATATCCACGCGCGGCCAAGGCGAAAGACGGTATTGCAAGTTTAGAGTTGCTCCGTCTTCAACCCACGAAAATTCATTCTACATAAAATAAATCTTAAATTTACCCAAATCTATTTCTTTTTTTTGGGGAAAGGGTCCAACTACGGCGAGATGCGCCGCGCAGCATGTGCGTGGACTCTGGTAAGTTGACCATCTACCTCGCTAAACGTAAACCTACGTCCCTTACCCGCACTTGTGTTGGAAGGAGATGAGTTCTATAACAAAGTTACTCTCATGTTCATCCGCGCATCAAGCTTTGGTCGCCCGGGGATGCAGATTGGCCAACTTCACCAGCAGAGGTTAGAACCGCCGCATCCCCGAGCTACAACGGACCACTGCAATGTAAACACGAGAGGAGATTATGCGCATATCTGCGTCTCCGGATGCGAGCCTGACGCCGGCGTCCGGTGGTCGCATGCACAGCTCTCCCCCTCTCTCTTTCGGCGGCCTCCATTTAAAATATTACTGACTCACGAAGGGATGTAACCGCCGTCCAGTGAACAAAAAATGCTATCCAAGATTATATAATTTAATTTATGGTATAATATTACATATCATATAACATTTGTAATTAAACAATATGTGATATAATATAATGAAATATAAATTTACGCATGTTAAAAAGTAAAGCTAATTATATATCTACAGCATGCAATTTTTTATAAAGATTTTTCAACTATAACTTTTGCCCAGACAGAAAACAGAACGTTTGTTTTTTAAATTTTTAAATGGCTTTAGTTGAGAATACATTTGGGATGATTTGAAAATAAAATATGAAAATATATTCGTGGGTTCAAACAAGAATAGAAATGGGTTTCCGTCCGGACTGGTGGTGAATGCGCAAGCGAGCCCACAGCCCGACAAGGGATGCTCGAGGATCAGACAGAGGTTTTAATGGGTATCCCTAACTCAGGCGTGACAATAGCATTTCATAATGTCACCCTGACCTGGCGATTACCACACATAGGCCAACCTTTCCCCCTCGCGCGGCCTATGGTGCTCAATCGAATTTCCCTTGAATAAAAGAAGGAATCGAAATGAGTTCATTTAAGAAAAATATGTTCGTGTGATGTGACGTCATAAGTTGAATCAGGAATAACCCCAAGTTTCTTGATGATTTTTACTTTACAGGTAACACGTGGTTAAAGTATGTAATAAAATACATTCTATTCCATTAACCAAAAACACAAGAGATTCGAGTGGGACTTCTGAAAAGTAGAAGTGTATAAATTATTTTTGATATGCTCACAACTCAGAACACACCACAACAACACAACACAAATAGCATCGTCATCATGATAATATTTCTTCATAAACGGGGCTAATAAGTATATATTTAATTTTCTAGAAAGTATTATGATTCTGTTAAAAAATAAAACTTGGTTTAAAAAAGACTTCAAGATGTTTTAGATAATATATATTAATAATAATAGCTTTAGAAATAAATTATTTTATAAATTTTAGTTTTTTAGTTTTTGAAGTCGGTTTTTTTAAACGAAGTTTTATTTTTTATTTGTTACTTTTTAGTGTCTAGCTATGTATGGGAGGACATACGAATGATGCCGCGCTTCTTAAAAAATATAGGTTCCAAGAACTGGGAACAAAAAAATGTACGTAAAATGAATACTACTGGGCCAAACTATGTCAAATTTTTAGGGAACCACATGGCAGCTATTCCGCGTCGAACAAAAAAAGAATCACGTAAATCGGATCATAAATCACGGAGTAATCGGTGTACATATGGAACGAAGTGAAAATTATTTCCATGAAAAATGTTCATAAAATGAAAACTACTGGACCAAACTATGTAAATTTTTTAGGGGACCAATTGGAAGCTATTCCGCGTCGAACAAAAAAAGAATCACGTAAATCGGATCATAAATCACGGAGTAATCGGCGCACATACATAAAAAAAAGCAAAAAAAAAAAAACCAGACGAATTGAGAACCTCCTCCTTTTTTCGAAGTTGGTTAAAAATAGACCATTTAAGGCTACAGAGACATACATACATACATACATAACTTCACACCAGGTCCCTTGCGAGGTAGGCACGAACAACAGAGCGCCATTCAGGCTTATTCTTACACACTTCACTTGCTTCTTAATTAGTATTAGTAGTATTAGTAATAAGTAGCCGCAACGAGCAAATGAGTATGGAAGCGATTATCTCGCCATTTATTCAGTTAAATTCAAAATTTGTAAGAAAATATTATTATGGTTTTTTGGAGATCTGTCTAATGATAGATAATTAGATACTCCTGACGTATATGTACTATAATATTTTAAATTTCATCCTCTAGTATTGTGGCCACCCCATTTTTTACGAGCAGAATTCCTTTTGAGAACTGTCCACCGCCGGGGAAACGCGGTGAGGGCGTGTAAGATTTGGCACTAGCACTTCCAAAGAGATGATATTACCCTAGTCGGGGGTACTGACTAAAACCCTTCGGCGTTGCTCCTGGCTCCTGGTGTCCATAATCTAGGCTGGGCTGTGGGGTCGCTCGCGCTTTCACTTCAGCCCAGATGGAATTGGGCATCCCTATAATTTGATTGCCCTGCATCATTATGAAGCAGCATAATGCTTTTACCGGCCTGTAAATCTTAACTCATGGAAATCCAGAATTTTTTGGATCAATGTAGTGCAAATAAATGAGCATGAAAGTTTTATAATGGTTTCTTTCTTGTCAAAATGACTACGGGCCCCTAAAAACAGTATTGCAAGTAAAAAAAAAACTGACTTTCTCGAATAAAAAATACTCCATAGTTTCATTGCTTTGACATGTTTGTAAATAATAAGTGTTTGGTTTATCGGAATTTTGCATTTCTTTGATAAAAATGTGTATCATTATTTAGAATTGTAATAACAATTTGACAGTTACAAAGATAGGTATCTAAACGTGCTAACGATTGTGTTATCATTACTCATTATACATACATTTGTCTGTGAATTTCAAAGCTTATTAATGACGGTATAAAGTTATCAAAACGAACAGAAAATAATGTACAAAATTTTCTTATTTCAGAAAATTCCTTACATTTGTATTGGCCAAATAAAAGCCTACTAGGCGGTGGTCTGTTAATAAAAACTTGGTACCGGCGCGATCATACCGCAAAAGTGGCCTTCGAGTGTCAAACTGACTTTAATCTTTGTACTAACTACTACTATTAATATCAAATTTGGTGGCTATTTAAACATTAAAAGTAACTTTTAATTTTTTTTATAAGGACTATATTTTAGTCAACAGAGATCGCTCAGCAATCAACACGCTACTTTGCTTTACTATTGGTATGAAATTGATATTACTTGTTTCATACAAGTTATGTCATTTTTTTACCAGAAGTAAATAAATGAGATGTATACGCAGCGATGGGTGTATGAAGGACCGCGTCCGTGATATAGTGGAGAAACTGCTAGAATGTACGTTGGTACGGCCTTGTTTTACGGAAACCGGATAGTTACGTGAGGAACAAATGTCTTGTCGTGACGTCTCCGCCAGGTTCCGGTCGAAGGGGTAGGTCTAAGAAATTTTGACTTGACGGTGTTACAATTAGGGGTGACGAAGACAGTCCAAAGTGGAGAAAAAAAGTAGGAAAGTCCAGGCAGACGCTCCGAACTGTCCGAACGTAACCGGGATTTAATGCTAGGCTGACGATGATGACAAGGCAAATGAATAATACGATATAAAAACCCGACATAAGTAAAATAGTAAAATATTAGTAAATTTCCATACGAGCGTGATTAATTTGTAAAAACACGTTTATTAAGTACTTGAATTGTTATCAGACTCGTGACGGTCGCGATGAGTTAACCAAAATTCCGATAACGATATTTTTGAGATAACACACGGTCATACCGAAGTTATTGCGATTTATTGTTAGAATAATTGTACGCAAAGCGTTTTAATTGTTGCGTAATTTTATTTAAAAGACACACGGAAACCAAAAGATTGGAATGTATTAATGTCTTATTACGAAACTACTATACGTAACCATAGTAATTTTGATAAATAATACTGACTTTTAAATGATTATCGTAACCTTTTAACTGCTTTTACTGTTTTCATGTAGAAAATATTCTCACTTGATTTGTAGAACCATGCTGAAAGCATTACCTTGATTCTAGCTCGCTGTCTCGCTGGGGCGGGTCGACCTGAAACTGCGGTCTCACAGTATATCAGCGTGATACTGGCGGTCTCCGGTCTCTCAATATATTTGTTTGATACTTCGGTATCACAGTATATCGGCTTGATACTGCGGTCTTTCAGTATATCGACGTGATACTGCGGTCTCTCAGTATATCGGCGTGATACTGCAGTCTCACAGTATATCGTCGTGATAGTATGATCTCTCAGTATATCGACTTGATACTGCGGTCTCACAGTATATCGGCTTAATACTGCGGTCTATCTGTATATCGGCGTGATACTGCGATCTCTCAGTATATCTGCGTGATACTGCGGTCTCACAGTATATCGGCGTGATACTGCGGTCTCTCAGTATATCAGCGTGAAACGGTTGTTAACCTTGAGTTAATCTTGTTTTGTACTATGAGTGAGCTCCGAAAGCTTATTACCCCCTTTCCATTCCTCATGTCTGATCCTTCTATCCCATCCCATTTATCCCATTCTAAAGATAGACAACGCGTGAGCTTCTGGTGCCGTAAATGTCTATAGGCGATGGTAACCGCTTTCTATTTCCGTCTCTTCGCCAGCTACATAATAAAAATATTAAAAAAGTAAAAAACATAAAAAAGGCATGGAAACATAACTTACCTAAATATCTATATATATATATATGTCGGAGGGAAGCTATGACTTCATACGACATGACGATGTATTGTTGACAGGATGTATAACGCACAATATCATTTGTTTACATTATAATGACTTCTAAAATTCTTAATGTAATTTAATTAGATTTGTTAATGTTTGTATAACTTCAAGATCGTTCTAACCTAATAAAAGTTATGAATATTGTAATTTAATAAACGACCAATCAGAGCAGAGCTTATGGCGGAGCGGGGTCGGACGCCCTCTATACTTTGAGTAGTATCTACTTCGGTAGACTGAGGAGTTTTTGTAGCACATTCGGTTGGTGGCAGCAGGTCGAGTTGGACCATGGAGTATTTTAAAGAAAGTATTGTAGTTGGAAGTATGAGCGGGTGCCCTGAACCCGCTGCTCGGTCTAAACTATGTCATAATGTTGATCAAATCTAAATTAAAAGTGTATAAACCGTGACTATTGTGTTTTATGCTCGCATTTCATCCTGATGACGCCCACTAAACCTGCAATAACTAAAGAAGATGTCGTGAGAATGAGGCCGTTCTGCGACATATATATATATATATATATATACATATATATATTATATCTCATATTTGATACTTATAGTAAAACTTTCAACAGACGTTTATTATTTATTATCTGAATACGAAAATCTAATCATAAAAAGAATGGAATAAAACAAAATTAATTTTCTTGGAAGTCATTTAACCAGTATTTATTTTAATTTAAGTTAAAGGACACAGGAGTAAACATAGTAATCATTGGACAATTAATATATATGAGCCGTTAGAAATCGTAAACGCTAGGTATAATGGAAAAACCTGAACAAAAAAAAAATATATTACTACTAGCTAGCATTTAAGATATCAGTTATTAGGCGTTTTATGGCAAATTTATTTCGAATAGATGTTAATGGCGGTATGGCAGAACTTTTTTATTTACTTGTCTTTATCGGTATGTTTAGGTACATTATACATTCGTGTTATCTATAATATACAATTCTAAACATACAAGCTATTTAAGAAAACAACGGGAATAGATTATATAAACGACGGAGAACATGATGCATAGATTCTTGTCTGTCTGTTTATCTGTTTCTTTTTGTTCGGGATGCACTTAAAAACTACTCAACCGATTCGATACATGGACAGCAAATTCTTAGACTTCAAATCTGCGCTACTTTTTATCTTGGAAAACCCGCGGGATTTTTCTGGAATTATTTAAAATAACTAGATGAATGTTTTATAATTCCAATGTGATTTTTCACCGATCAATAGCAAATTTTATGTAATAAAATGTGTGATATTTTTTATTTCGAGAATTTTCCCGGGAGCGGTTTGAAGTTGTTTGCGTCCATAAAAATTGGGTACTCTGATACACTAAAACAATAGGTATCATTATTTTTTAAATGCTGCGGAATCCCGCGGGAATTTCAAGTCAAACGTGGACGTAGGTGCGGGACCTAGTTAAATATATAAAATATTCTACATTTTATTATATTTGAATGCAATCTAATTTAGTGTTAGTGATTGTGGTCAAATGCGACTTACTTATAGCGTTAAAAAATAACGCGTTAATAAGGATTATCAATGTTAGTTATGTAGTATATACATGAGTTATCTGTCAATCTTTAATGAAATTAACAAAGTCGCAACATAAACACATTATCCGTGCAGGAACGGAGAAAGAATATTATTTCGTGGTAGGGCATTTGCCCGACTGGATGGCTACCACCCCTGGTCTAGGGTATGCCGCCATAACAACCTTGAGTTGTGTTCCGGCATTAGTGACCAGGTTCCAGTCTCCCTTAAGAGAGCAGCAGCGCATTTGTAGCACCTTTGGTGTTGCAAATTTCCATAGGCGATGGTAACCGCTTTCCATCAAGTGGGCCGTCTGCCTGTCTGCTGAACTCCTGCAATAAAAAAAAACACATAGTTAAACATTTTGTATGCACAAAATACTATTTCGACTTTAAGATGATATTTATATTTGTAAGACTTAGGGCCGCTTGCATAACGATCGCCTTTAAATAAAATTAGTTAATCATATTAAACTGCCTAAATACGTTTTACACAAAACGTATTGACAGTTCTTTAAACGTCTTAAGCGGCAAATTTTGCGTTTAAAGACGATAATTGTATTTAAGGTGTTAAATACGTTTTGTGTTTCTTAAATAAATTTAAGCAACCTTATGCAAGCGGCCCTTAAAATAAATTGCTTGAAATATAATAAAATATATAAGTATGTATAAAGAATTGAGATATAGATAAATTGTTAGAACACTCACAAGTGGCCCATAATGCGGTGTGGCAAGCGAGCATGTCGGCATTGCGAGCGGTTACATGCACCTCCTTGAAGCAGCGGTCACATAGAATGCGATTTTGAGTTCCTACTACTATGCAGGCCAAAAATGAATTAAATTTACTTCAATAATCAAATCATCTTGTATTCATTTTTCACAAAGACCGTTAATTTCGTCTCGATCTAGTCTCAAGGGCATTATAGTACTTGGTTGTTGTTTTCTGGAAAAAACCCAAATCATATTTCTACCGTTTATCATAAGATTCAGTGTGGAACAAAAATGGGATTCATTCAATACTTTTATATTTTGCAGAATATGGACGTTGTCTAGTTTTCAGTCCACGTTGGCTTCATAAGTGTATAATCTTGCACATATCTTGCAACAAGCTCAATCGATCATACGAACAATAATATAATCACTGTTGATGGCGGCCGCCATTTAGTTAGTTTCAATAACTCACCGCACTTGTCAAAATTTATTATTTCTTACATGTCTGCCTATTTTATACCGCAAACGAATTCGACGACACAATGGCGGCATCTTCCTAATAGGGTTACCATGACTCGAATACCATTGTATTACCATTGCATTAAATAGTATATACATATTAAACAAAAACTAATTAAGATATATAATAGCTGTAAAACAGATATAAAAATTATAAACAGCACATATATAGTATAGACTCACCATTACTGAAGAAAGAAAATTTCCGGTTGCGTACGAAATGTTCGCTTCGTAGGTCGGGATCCACGTTTCTACTACGTCTTCTACGTCCTCTTGGGCATCTATTGTATTTAGGCCAATAACATCCAAAAACTAACAGCTCTAAGCCACATTATAACCGGCCAACCTGGTTGTTCATTGTTGCAAGTTATATATGGTATAAATAACAATAATTAATAAAATAAAATAAAATCGTAGATGATTATTGTTTTTATTCGTCTTAATATTATGATCAGTAAACTATTAGCGAGCTCCCCGCTACAAATGTTGCCATGGCCGCACGCAAACCTGTTTCGCGCTTCGCTCGGGAAATATGTCGCTGATCGCGCGTGCCAACCGGCTTGCTTCCATCGCTGTTCGTTACACTAATTTATTTACATTTTTTCGCAATAATCCTCTATATGTATTCGTATATTAAATTACAAGCTTAATATATAACACAAATAAATAACTAGAAAGTTGACGATTAAATAGTCTCCTTACTCATGACTCGCTTGGCTAGGTTAGTTACATCCATTCAAATGTTGTTGCAATATTATACATAAATGGCTAACGGTGTAGAAAATATGTAGGTGGATAATTAAGTTTAGTATTTAATTCGAATCTGCTTACAGTTAATAGGTTTCTAATACTTTTTTTTAGCGGAACACTGTTGCAATTTTAACGTCCTTTTTAACACTGAATTTTTGTGATATTTATATTTTGTGTTTTTATTTCTGGAGAAGCTTGATAAACAGGAGATCAACTGTTAGCATGTTTTTTTGAAGTTAAGGCGTATTGAAATAATAATAATGTTTTTTGATTACTTCGACAGCTGACATTTGTTATGCAATTTGGGATCACCTACTGTCATATGTTCTTTTAAAGATATTAAGTTTAACTTTTGTAATAACCCTTACAGAAATGACGCATGCAAATGATTCCTAGACTGCGACAATTTATTTGTAAGTTAAATAAATATTTTGTTTCGGGTGCAAACTGAATCTACAAATACAATGATATTGAATGAATGAAAACATTTAATTGTTAAACAAAAAAAAAAACAGATTCTTAAAAACCAAGTGCAATATAGGTTGAACAAAAGGTATTGATATCATAAAAGGAAGACCAAGAAAGAGGTCTCTTCTAAGGTGGAACATAAACCTGTCTTATTAGAGCTGTCTGACAACAATCAATATATGGTAAATATTCACCTAGTAACTATAATAATATCTTACATACGAAGAGTAAACAAAGCAATAAATGTTGTTTAATAATTTTCTTTTTGCGTAAATATGGGTAATATGATTAGATTATGATACTGATGGTGTCTCTCCAATATTATTAGTGATGTAGGTAGTTAATTTTCGTTTTGCCTTCTCTTATCTTTAGCGGCACCCATTTGATTTATTCATCAATTGTTGGACTTTTCGCAGCAAAGGGCCGTCCACAGATTGCGTCACACGAATTTCATGATTTTTGACCTATCCCCCATCTTTGTCACATTCGTGAGACTCCTCCCTTACTAGTGTGACATCACATAGTTAGTAATTTTGCATCAAGAAATAATTAAATTATAACAGCAGTTCCGTGCTTAGTTTCATGTTTAATTTAATTTTTTTTAATCATCTGAACATTATAATCATACAGATAGAGTTGGAAATATATTGAAGTTTTTCGCCAATAGTTCAAAATTCGTGTTTTAAAGGTCAAATATATTCGAATTTGAAATGTGAGCCTTTGTCGCACAATGTCATACCTTGTCGACTCACCCCCTTCCCTTTACGTGTGATGTAATTTATGGATGCCCCCCAATTAATTTCTTCACTAGTCAAGTCTCTTCTTCCTTTCGTATTAATGTACGAGTAATTATGTATGAAATAAATCAGTTTTCTTTTCTACCCTCCTACTTTCTGGTCGAAAAATCCTTTCCATACCTGTACATATTAATTAATGTATGCAATAATGCTCATTTTAACAGAATTTTCACGTTCAGAAACATTAAAGTCTTTCTTGTCTTTGAATATATAAATTGATTTAAAATAAGTCAGTAAATATAAAATATGTGTTGTAAACAAGAAGAATGTTGTGACATTTTTATCAATTATATTATATGAACGATAACAGGCAATGTTACGAGATTAATGTTATTTAACTTATAATAGGTATTATTTACTTGGGACGTGGAATTCTTTGAGACAGGTCTTTGTGGAAGTATAAGCTGGAAAGTATATACAATTTTGTACTTTCCAGCTTCTATGTTATATATCTAGTATAATATATAAAATATATGGTTATATAATACCAACATTATAACCATGTTTGAAACAAATACATTTGATTTGATAGGTATATAAAAATAATCCAATGTACATTTTTCCGAAACTACTAGGTCTATATGTAATTATGGGTCAAAATCCCTTTACATGTGGTAAAAAGTGTATAGATTATAGGATAAAAAACTATGAATGGCCTAGTTATAAGCTATGTCGATACATAAGTAATTACGCTTTACGTCTAAATAAATGTATTTATGTATAGGTGAAATCGTTAATAGTAAAACTTGAACATAATGTTAATAATCCAACAATTCCGAGCATATTAATGGCAATTTACAGGTATTTATTAGCTGCGGACGTGTTAATTACCACTCGACGCGGCAAAGGTAAGAAACAATGATGCGCGTGAGACGGGTAAAGTGTTTTACGAAAATAAAGGCAACAGAACGGGCACAATGACTCAGATGGAATTCAACGGTGCCCGCCATACTGTGCTTCGTCGGAATCAGAAATACAATCCTAATTATAATCGTACGCATCCGTCCAGCACCTCAATTGGTCGCTAACATTTTCAACTAAACTCATAGCGTTATTCTCATTTCTGTTCACAAATATCAATAAACATTTAATAGTAGAGCTTCACTCGCGGCTTTGCTCGTGGTAATTTTGAATACGCAACCCGCGAAATTTATCGTTTTGCTCGTCAGCCAACCGTTGTCCAATGCTGAATTTAGGCCACCATAAGTTTATGTCATCTATTCTGATCCTCTGTTGTCCTCATTCAGTCCCCACCGGCGACCTTGCGCAGATCATCGGGACATCGGACTCGAGGGCATCCTACACTACGTTTGTCGAGACGCAGTCTCCTTGCCAGGCTCGTGTGCTGCAGATGATCACAATTACAAAATAAAAAAAAGGAATAACCAAGTGTGTGGCAGTCCATGCAAAATGAAGGATTCTGTAGTGTATTTATTATCCACGAGACAACTTCTTCTTCTTTCTTCCTCTATTTTAGCATACGTCACACAACAAATCATCATTTCATCATCATCCATAAGAAACAGTGAAGATCTAAATAAACTCTAAAGACTTTTTGCGATTCACATTACTTTTCCACCACAAATCACACCACCATTGCGTATCTTTATGAATATAAGATTTTCCGCTTTTTTACGATTAGATGTTTATATGTTTACATCTTCGTACCGACATGAAACTAAATATAATTTGAGTTTCTATACTACTTCTGCAATTTTCTTGACATGTTCGGTAAAATGACCCGTCGTGTGAACGAACTCCAAATTGTCAAGAAAATCTATAATTTATAGCCGATTTGTCATTTTTTTTATTCCTGGAGCTCAGCAGACAGGCAGAGGGCCCACTTGATGGAAAGCGGTTACCATCGCTTATAGACAATTGCAACACCAAAGGCGTTACAAATGCGCTTCTACTCTCTTAAGGGTGACCGGAACCTGATCACTAATTCGGGAACACAACTCATGATTGTTATGGCGACATACTTTAGACCAGGGGTGGTAGCCATCCAGTCGGGCAAAAGCCCTACCATCTGGCTGTGGGTTGTTTTGTCGCCTCATACGACAGGCCGCCCAGCCGCAGGAAAATTGTATTCTTTCTCCGTTCCTGCGCGGATAAAATTATTACCACAAAAGTTATTCATAATAATAAAGTACCACATAAGAAAATTACAAGTGTCAGTTGCATAAATAAAACAGTTGGATTGTTACATTTTTGAATCTCGTCAGTCATTTTATTTGGTGATTGAAAAATCGGCGGCCCTTATTAGACAAATAAACAATGTCTGGAGGAAATTTCTATTAACGAAAATAACAGCAACTGTATTCTTTCTTTAAGCAGCTTGCAAATAAATTATTATTACATATTACCACGGGGAAAGATTAGTAGAAAAAATACGGAAGACTCAAAACCTCAGTCTTTATGGTGAGGGTTCAGGTTCATTACACCCATCACCAACACCATATGTGTTGGCGATGGGTGTAATCCGTTATTTGTGATGCGATATTGTTTGTAATCGTTAATGACGTTAAAATATAATATTTTCTTAAGTTTTCGCGACTTGTACACATAATAAAACTACGTTTTAACGGTTTTAAGCGCGGTAATTTATTTGGTTTTGGTTTATCCGACGTTTCGGCCGCTTTTCAGTGGCCGTGGTCACGGAAGAAAAGTGGTTCTGCGTGCAACGAAACAAACCAACTTGACTGATAATTTCTTTTATTTTTTCCTTCCACTCATTTTAATATTATAAAAAAAAAAATTAGAACTAGGCATATTTGCTGAAGAGTTTCTTGCGCCGCCTCTTCTCTTCAAGCCACAACATGTTGTGAAGCGGTGGTAAATTAGATTAGGCTCCCATAGAGTAAATAATATACATAAACAAAATTTAAAACTAAATAATTAAAATGAACAAGTTGGCGGTAGGCTGAATAAAAACTTTGACAATACACGTTTGACAAATGTCATCTTTGTCTTCCGTGACCACGGCCACTGAAAAGCGGCCGAAACGTCGGATAAACCAAAATCAAATAAATTACCGCGCTTAAAACCGTTAAAACGTAGTTTTATTACGTTAAAATATGATAGGCAACGTATGTATATATACTAATGTAGGGCTATTTGACAACGGCGTCATCTTTACCACATTATATATTGGCCACAGTCAATATCTTTAACATTATCGCTGGTGCGTCCCCACCATAATACCTGTCTTGTTAATTTCACATTGTTACATACCGACAAAGAAATGCGCACCTGGTTTTTTACCCTTTCCGCATTCGGAGTTCTTTTGTTTACTTCATGTTTACAATTTGCAATTAGACAATAGCCTATTGTTATTGTTTTCGACTTTGTTGGCCGTTTGCAGGAATAATTTACCAGGTGTGCAGATTACGGTTTCTCGGAAACCTCAATCCACGCGGTCCTTTGTTGTATTGTATAGTTAGTATAAAACAATGCCCGACTGAGGGGTAAGGCAGTCAAGCGAGGATTACGATACGAGCAAGAAGTAGATTCTATGAGCGATATAGTGACGGACTTTGCGCGTGTTATTGAATCGTGCAGTTTGTACTAGTAGTGTCTAGTTATATTTGTAACTGTTTTATACGTGTTTGTATAGTTCTAATAAATTCTATAGTAGTTCCAACGGCATTTTAATTCGAGTCCTATGTAGCTCATAACAATATTATTATATAAACTGCGTATCGAAACTAAATAAATAAGTCGCCATAGAAGCTACGTACGTAATATTATGATGAATATATACTAGTAACATCTTGCAAACAGTGGAAGTAACCATCAAGGCAACACAATAAAATAGTGGGATTGTCATTCTTGGTATTCTTGTTTCATATTAATAACTTTTATGCGGCTTTTCTCCCATGAACTTGAAATCCGCAATTGAATTGAATTTTCGCAATAAATATCCTAATTACTTATTTTCTTTCTCGTCATTGATAAAGACAATGAATGGATTTAATGACATGTCCGTGAATAAGGAAGAAACAAATATATTCATTACCCTTTACAATATTTATAAATCGTTGTATAACTTTAAACAATATTGCGTAATAAATATAACTATGTTTGTAGAATAATTGGTAATAATCATCAAATCAGTTACTATGAATAATAAAACTTTATGTAGTATGTTAGATGTGTTAACGTGTTAAAAGTTTTCACCTAAAGAAACACGCGGTTTCACGATCAAATTAATATTTTTATTAGAATACGTGATACGTGCATCATCTGTTTATCTCAGTTCAGTTTATTGCATCGAATATTTCCAGTAGACGCGTATATGCACCGTTTATAAATACATCGGTATTAGACTGAGAGTGGTTCATAATAACATATGTGTACATAGGAGCAACATTGCCGCATTGCGGTGAGCTAGCCATGTGTCGACATATCACTCTTGCCCTTTACTGGAGTGTGTCGCACACCAATACCATTTTGATCCGATGTTTTGCGATTACCAGTCGCTTATGCATTTAATATTTTCAGAACGGTCGAAAATTAAATAAGTTATCCTTATGTTCGAATTTCATAGTTTGATTGGACAAGATAAAGAAGCCATGAGGCTCTAAGAAGAGCTTTTAAACCGTAATCGACTCTTCAGTTGATCAGAGTACTAGTCCTACCTCGGATACCGGATCCGTTAGGAGCGCCAAAGGTCTGCTTTTATGATATCGTTGGTTCAAAATATACTCTGATGTAAAACCATGAAGGTCGTCATTACATATTGTTACGAGTTGCGGGACTCGAATTAAAACGCCGTTGGAATTATTACACAGTCTATTAGAACTATACAGACACGTATAACACAGGTATAAATATAACCGAACTCAACAAGTCAAAACGTAGTAATGCAGAAGGTGTTAATTCAATTAAACGCGCAGTCCTTCACTTATTGAATTCCCGATTGTAGTACACACGTCTCGCATCGCTCGTGGTGATCGCTCTTCCCTCAATCGGCCCATTGCTTTATACTGCGCAAATGCAATATGCCCCTCCGGCAGCGTGGACCGAAGTTCCTAGAATCAGCTTGTACTTTAAAATTCGTAACACCTGGCTAATGATTACAATACAACAATAGGCCGTATGCCAATAAGTAAACAAAAGAAGACGATCATAAAAGAATTAAAATAGTTTTAATGTTAATAGTTATTATTTCAAATGCCGACGGGTAATAAATGTGCTTTGTTTCAGATATGCAGGTGGATTTTGTTTTTGTCGGGACCTAAGTTGTAACAATATCGTATCAGATTTTTCTATGCGCTGTTTGTGTTAGCATATTTACATTTTAGTTTGTTTGTTATTTAGAAATGAACATATAGACTAAAAAATGATTGTATGCATCTTAAAAATATTCTTACAGTAAAATTAATTTCTTATCTAGAGTTTAAAGAATAATGAACTAAAAAACGACATCAAAATTTCATTTTAAGTTTATAATAGAAAATATTTTAATTTTGGTAGCTAAAATATTTTAAGAAACATGAATAAGCAATTTTTTTACTGCGTTATGATTTGACGCTCCGTGCTGACACAAAAACTGAAAACGGCAAAATTGATCTCCGTTATTTCAGCTTAATGGACCATTATTTGAATTGGAGTACGGAAGACTAATAAAACAAAATCAGCGGAAATATGAGGGGGAGGTGGTATTGTAAAGCACACGACTGTCGGCGACTCTAAATATTGCCGCCAAAGAATAACTTTTAGCTGTTTTTAGTTAGACAAGTCAGACACCATGTATCAGCTTTGTAATACATTAGTCGGGCGTTGATTTACACGGCTGCATGTCGTGGGCGCATCTATTCATAGTACTAATGTACTATATATAGTTGCGATTCCCTATTATTTCTCAGCGTCGACTCGACTCACTCAATCTGTGAGTTGTTCCGCTTATAAAAATAGATTCTCCAAAGTCTTGCCTCATGACATTTTCATTCAAAATTCATGTCCGAATTTTTAACCATTATCCATACTTAGTTTCAGACTTCGGGTAAGCATAGGGAACTGTTGAAAGGAGATTGACAAGAGAAGTGTTAACAGCAGAGTTGGTGTTGGTAGACCGACAACCGCATAGTACTTACCCCGACCATTTTGTAGACATTCTAAAAAAAAGAAGTATAAAACACTCCAGACAGACGTGCAATATGAAGAGATTAATGAAAGTAAATGAAGTGAAAGTGGTAGTGTAGCAAGTGGAGATCCATTGTCTCTGCAAAACCTTATGCGAAATAGGTGTGACAATACTAGACGTATTGTTAGTATGGGATTGATATGACGAAACAAGTAAACTTTGAGAACTTTATTTGAATTCAAAGCGAAGACTGCCGATCTAAAGTAGAATTAATTATATGTTATGATTCTTGCACAATAATGAGTTACCCTAGAGAGCTACTATGAAATTTGTATCAGATCAAAGTCGAAGTGAGAATGATGTTTCACCTCTACGCCCGCTCGCTTCTATATCCGATTAATAAACATAACTACTAGCAAATATTATAATAATACGTGGCACTAATTGTTTTTTTTTTATTAACAGTCTATCTATAAGAAAACTAATAAGTACGACGTACTATCGTAAAATTTAGTATTTTTATATACTTTGTACGACGGAGATGGTCGATCGTAGAATATAATAGGAAGTTTTTATTTCTGAAATTGGGGCAATTAGGCGTTCGTGTAGACGGCGCCCCAACATGCCGCTACTGCGCCGCTATTCTGTAAATTTCCACGTATATACGAACGTTGTCAGTCCTTCCAAACAGCAGACCCACCGCCCGGTCAACAGCGAAAGTGGTATCATGTTATACGCACTTACACGGTATGGTACTTAGACGAAGCTGCAAGAAAACTTTATTTACGAATATGACCATAAAGTTATTTATTAGTAATAAATAACTTAACTTAACAATAAATTATTACAATATGATCTAGGAATCTAACCGTCACAATTTTTATAGGGTTTGTCGAAAAGGTCATGAGGTGTATTGTCAACTCGTTTTCTTATAACAAACATAAATACATCATTAAGAAGTAGTGAAATGCTACATTCATTTTTATATTCTATGCTTCTTGTTAGTGTGACATATAATAGTGATAGTGATGTGACGACTACTGCGACAACACGGGATTTGACTACACCTAATGTATTGGGTCATCTGCAATTACAAGAATAAAGAGGGCATTAATTAAATACGAGTTTAGGCTAATTAGGTTTTTATTGTGGTATTATCATGAGTCACATATTATGCTTTTAGCATCGGAATTATAACTATAAATAACTTGTTAATAAAATACCCAAAAGAGTGTCGGGGAAATAACTTCCCGTTTATTTCCTATATCTTAAGGGACTGGTACTTTTTGTCTTTGAGCTTGAACTTGATTATATTAGCAGATTTTTTCGAGATTTAGTGATTACAATTTTTCACGTAATTTCTGACTAATGAGATATTTTTCATAAAATAACTTTGACTATTATTTAGTATAACTGACGTTCGGGAACTTAAAACAGCAATTACATTTTCTTGAATACGAAAGTGATACTTAATGAATCAATTAGAAACATATCAAATTCTACTTCGGTTTTAAAAAATTTACCATACGATTTATTATAAATAATTTGTAAAAAAATTACATGTTTATGTTCAATTTAATAATAGATTTCAAGGAGGACGTGTTGTCATGTGTGAATACCACATACGTGCACACAGCAACGCGTTAAGGTATTATTTTGATGCAGGTAGCAGTATAAATGGATACCATACAATACACACTTGCGATTTCTAAGTATATGTTTATGGTTAAAGTCATGTAATTTTAAAGTATTTTTGAACGTAGGAAATGTTATAGGGCAGGGCTGAGGAACATTTTATTTAATATTGACGACGAAGACTTCTTCTTCTTCTCAGGCCGTCAAAGGAGTTGAGGATGTTGGAGCTTCGATGTGACCCTCTTTGTCTCGACTTTAATTCAGCGGATCAATACCTGCCGGTGACTAACTGTCATGTCGCTGGTTTCTTAACTTTCATTAGACAATCTGCATTACTATTGTTGTTGATAGTTTTCGCTGGTGTTGCGTTAGTATCCTCTAGTGCTTAATTAGCGAATTGGCCTTCGATGGCGATCTCCGATTGTATACGCATTAAATTTTTCTACGATCGATATATTTGTCATGAGATATTATTATGTACAAGACGTTGGTATTTATTACTCCTTTCAGCAACTCCACTGTTTTGATTCCAATTAAGATATATGGTTCTTGATAAGTCTTTGGGAAGGTACTTTTTCGAAGGAGAGACTGACGACGGTAGTCCATATCTAATCTTAAGTAGTCTGTATTAATATACCGAATCTCAGTCAATTTAGATAAAGACAATTGGCGAAAGGCATTGCATAACTTTAATTAAATTACACAATCGATTTTCATTTTTAAATTATCATTATTTAGCAAACTTAACACAATATTGTCTTAGATGCTTAATTTTATACAAGTGCTTAATTTTTAAGACATGATCTTTATTTTGTTTTTGATATATACCTTTTGATTATATATTCATTTTTATTCCATTCGCTTATAAGTTTACTATTTTTTTTTGTTTTTGTTGCATTACATTTGTGAAATAGGAGGTGAGCACTGAAAATCAGTGCTATATCGGACTACGTTTTGGCACAGCAAAATACTGAGTGCCAAACTCATTTCGCAAATTGCGGAAACGCAATATTCTTTTAAAAGTATATTGTTCTTTGTGTATCTTATTTTTAAAAAGAATACTTTATTTCTTTCATATGTCGAATTTCCCTTCTATTAAACAACATGCACAACGATATTTATCAACGGTAATTACAATATCGCCTGTTACGATTCGATGTTGATTTTCCTTCCTTGTTTTAAATATAGAACTATATGACGTTTGAAATTATCTTACAGGATACAAAGTACGTAAATCGCATGTGTGAATAGGAATTTAGTGCATAGGTGGTACGTTGTGTTGCGTACGCGCACATCTGCCGGTCGTAGCGGTGTCGGCGGGCGCGTGGCAAACTCACCTAGCCTAGTTCAAAGTATACGTATACTAACAGTAGTGACACGGTGCCGTTTGTTTATAACTTCATAGCATACGAGCTGTAAAGTCGCAAACGAACTATCGAAATTTTAATATTTTCTTAATATTATTTAATTAATTAATTATGTGAGGTATATTTATCGATTTTCTAAGGCGCCACCTCCATGCTATTGAGATTTCGTTAAACCCGCGCCCCTAATCTCACGTGTTTGTAAAATGTGTTTCTAGTGTATACGTTTATATTAATTAAAAAGATTAAAATAAATATGAACGGAGAGTAACTGGTGGTAGCGCCTAAACAATCGAAAGGTAAGGCTACTTTGCGACGTCCGCAGAACCACACATTATTATGAAAAACGATAAACATTATTATGTAAGACTTAGCCATATTTTAGTGACTATTCGTGTTTTATTTAATTTAACTCAATTTCCTCGTAAATGAGACATTTTCTTGCGCTAAAAAAAATTACGTGTCAGTCGTTAAAACCTTTCTAATGAGATGAGAGACGACCCACGCTTAAACGCCTCACATAATTAATGGGCGCCCTGTAAGTTTTCATGACTAGTATACGTAATTAAAACTATGATTTAACGGTTTTAAGCGCTGCATTTTAATTTTTAATGTCGAAATAAAAATCAAAGAAATACCGAGCTTAAAGTTTTGGAACGTGGTTTTAATTAACGGATTCTGAATAATTTGAGCGCTATGCAAAAGTGATGAGGCTATTCAAACGCAGCTCCGTTAATATTTTTCCAAAATTACACACAAGACTCGTGTGGATGTTTGAGGACAATATCACTATGTGGAGTATTTATATTTTTCGGATTAGTATACAAGTACTTACTGCAAATACTTACATATTTTTTTTTTATTACTGTGCTCTAATAACCCTGGCTTCTAATACAACAGGTTAAATGCTAAACAGGATTTGAAGCTAGGATAAAAAAAAGCTCCTATAACAACATTAATAAGGTAGTGTCTAGATACTGTTGCCTTTACCATCAAAGTGGAGTGCGAAGACCTACTGGAATACTATTTATACTGTGCACAGTTATCATGTCACACAAGCCACGAGCGATAGATGGATGGTTGTAGCACCTTTAGTTAACTGCGCATTCATCATAAACTCCTACACAACGCAATTAATATGTTACTCACGTAATATAAAGACAATTAGATTTATAACATCATAATTAAATCGTAATACAGCAGATTCACTTTAATACATTTTGGTTTATATCAACTTACGTAAGATACTGTGAATGATTAAAGACAAAATTCAATTTGTTTATATATGAATTTGGGTATAAAATTTTCATTAAAGTTGTATGTCAAGTTATTTGGCAGATAGTCGCCTTTTGATTTGTTGTAAAATAATTTTAACTTGGTACATTCTAACTTGTAATTGTTTATTTTAGCGAAGAATAAAGTGTTATCTATCTATCTCTGCATTATTGTTGTTTTATTTGTAATTTTGGATTTTTCTCTTAATAGTTTAAGCTAAAACGCTCAAAAAGTTCCGTTTCATTTTGTAACATAGTAAAAATATAGGAAAAATAATTTTACTTTGATTTGATGAAATATTTGTGACTACATTTAGATAAAATTTTGGATGTTCACTAATCGCTTATGCTTATCAATTGAGTAATAAACTGTAGCTTGGTGGCGTGGCTAATTATAATCTTCTAAACATCATCGAGTGCTCGTAACTTAGGGTAGAACTTACCACATCATGTATTTTTAAACTTGCTTTTTCTGTTTACTTCCTCATAATCTCGAAACTAATTGATCTCGTATTTTAGTCTTGTAAATTTACAGCTGGTTTCGAGGAATTTGAAGTGGAGATCGCGTTTTTTCTTTTAATTAAATATGACTGGACGATTTGTCTATCTAGCCACTGTTATGCATATTTGTGAATATTGTGGTTTTGGAATAGACATTAAGCTAAAGCAGCACCATAAGAAGCCTCAAGTCTCACCTCATTTAAACTAGAGATCTTTGAATAATAATTATGAATTGTCATGGCAACTCCAAAAATCCCATTGCATTGAGGATATATAAAATTACTGACCAGGAAGTTCAAATACTAAATTACATTAATTGCATTTAGAATCATAATTGGTAGAATTTGGAAAAAACGTTATGGGTAATTCTGAAATACAGTTTGCAAGAACAAATATTTATTTGAACCCTGATTAATTAGTACGATGTTGTATGTATTTCCTGTATAATATTAATATAAGTTTAAGCAAAATAAAACCAATATTTCCATCTCACTCTAAACTTACTAATCACGACAAACGTTGACAACATGATTAAGATCTACTATTTAAACGCACGAATATGAGACAAAAGTCATGTGTCATAATAATTAATCTGCCTACACGTGCTCTATTTAAAATCGTCTTGGGCTCACGCCAGTTATTCCAAATACCATACGCGGTCTCGTTCGAATGCTAATAAATATTATTCCCGTAAAACATTCAAGTGAATTAGAAAGGTAATAATAATCAAATTCTCAACAAATTGCATGCAACCGAATGACTCCGTTACCGAAACGCGCGAGTCCATTGTGAAGTCGGTACCGTGAAAATCAAACTTCCGTACCGCTATTAAAGATATTACAAACATTTCGTAAATATCTATTGTAGTCTGTTATGATTTAAAACGGCCTGTACTTGCGTGTGTCAGTTACATATTTTTATTTCAATTCTCTCCTCGTGATTGTATTGATGTAGACAGGTAACACCTACACTGACTAAAAATACTGAATAGTGATGGAACTGAAAATAAAATCAATTGTACTGTTTATTATCTGTTCTAATATATAAATAATAAAAGTGTTGTTTATACGTTCTTAATGGAACAGAATTGACTTATTATCATTAAATTTGTTATATGTCATGGATAAACATAATATAGATACTTTTTATTCCAGATAATGGGATAGTCTCTACGGAATAAGAGTTCGAAATTTTCGGAGGCCGAACCATTCCTGGTGGGATGGTCTAGTCTATCTATAATATTATAAAATTCTAAACATGCCGTGTCTGTACATTGAAGCTGTTAAAAAAACTTGTTAAAACTACTGGGCCGATTTCGGTACAGTTTTAGTGACAGCAAATTCTTAGACTTAAAATGTGCGTTACTCTTTTTCCCGGAGATCTCGCGGGAATTTTTCTGGGAACGATTTGACACCGTTTTCATTAATACGATAGCTTACATTCTTTTTTGAATGCTACGGTACTTTGTGTCGCGGGAATCCCCCCGGGAATTTTAAATCGAGCATGGACGAAGTCGCGGGCACGTCGTAGAATTAGTTTATAAATGTGAAAGTGAGTTTATATGTGTCTTTTTTATAGTTGGAGTACAGCTGACAGGCTGACCTGATGGAAAGTGGTTATCGTTACCTATATATATTCGCACCACCAAAGGTGCTCTTAACAATGTTTTATCAGTCTCAAAGGCGAGACTGAAACCTGGCCAAATGCCTAGAAACAATTCAGCGATACTATGATATAGGGATACCAGGGATGGAAGCTAGCCAGAAAGGCAAATTCCCTACCTGGCTATGGGTTGTTTTGCCGCGTCTTGCGACAGGCCCACCGGCTGCAGATTTAATGTTTCTTCTCTGTGCCTGCATGATTTGATAATGGGGATGTCCACAGGAAATTTTACACCGGGAAATAGTCTAGTTTCCACGGGGTTACCTACACATTCATAGTTTAAGCAATTACAGACGCGTGTTACACTCCAGTTAAGGGTATAAAATTAGGTAAATAAATATAAATGTATGTTGAAAGTACAGCGGGTGAATTGAATCTGGAGCCAGTAGTCTTTGTAGATGATGCAGATTACAATGTATGAAATAAGCGCGAACTTTTTAATCTGTCGCAAGTTTCCTTGTAAATCTTAATTTGTGGATTCCGTTACAATAATTCCAGTGAGGGCACTCTCATACATTTTTTCTCTGGAAACATATCACCTTGTCGCTGTGTAGCTGGTTACAATTAAAAAGCGAAAAGAGCGCGGATTCCGAGGCGAATTTCGAGAAATATCGACGGGGTCGACGAACTATGTCGACGCATCGCATCCGCGTCTCCTCGCTTCATTTTTTTACATTTTATTAAACAGAAAATTTCGGACGAGGTTTTTATTGATGTGCTTTACTTGATGTCCCCTGAATAATCACCTTTAATAACATTCTTAAGGGTTGCTCGAGAATATTGTTCGGTGTTTTGATTTGAACAAATATAGCAAGAAACAGTTCACGGCAGTTTTCTAACAAAATATTCAACGTTTCATACACATCTAATTATTATTTCATTTTTGCAAGATTTTATATAACGTGCGATGTTTGTCAGATTATTTAAATCAAATCTTGTAAGAGGAATTAGATTTGCGACTTTACGTGCTTGTTTAGTCCTGATGACAATACACGAAAATGAAAAAAATATCGTTTTTTTTTTAATTTTATAGCCAGTATAGCCGCTAAGGCTAAGAAAAAAAAAACATCATTTACATTACTTTAAGAAGAAAAAATAATCTTCGAAGTCCATCACACCCACAATTTTGTTAAAATAATGGTATATTATAAAGGCGTGTTGTGAAATCTCTTTAAATAAATGCAATTATTAGAATTTTTATCTAACAGTCTATACGACTCTAATTTAATAAAAAAATTTGGATATAATATATACATTTTATCCTAAATGTCGATGTAAATGTTGCAAGGTTCAGAAGATATGAATATAAACCCAACCGCAAACGAAGTGGCGAGCAGAGGTAGTTGTATATAAAATAAACATTGTCATGAATTAATAACCAGCATAGCGACAGTAGCTACCATGAGTTCTCTTTCAAATTTATGTTTTTATAACGACGCTTTCTAAATTTTCCACTAACATAATTTCAAAGCGAAACTGCACAGTGATGTCGATGACATCGATATTTTTGGATGTTTCCATTTCGATCTCATTTTTAGTCTTCCCATTGATGCAATGAGATCTAAAAACACCAAAATACAAAGCACTATTGATAATAATACAATCTTTTATTTACTTACAACTAAAATAATTAAATGACATTTACAAAGTATAAGGGGCATGGTTGTTGATATACCTGTGTATCCTCTAGAAATATCGATTTCTCCCTATCACTTGCGACGCTTGATCATGGTTCTCGGATCACTTCTATTAAGTCATTACTTCACCTATTAAATCGTCTTTTTCTGTCCATCACACACTACAATATAAAGTAGTTAAATAGTAATAGAATAGTTTTAAAGACAATTAGAAGACGATGATAAGATAAATACTTAACACCGAGCCGATATAAATAAAACCATGAAGACCCCGAAGTAAATCGAGGAGGGATAGGTGAATTATTAAAAAAAGAGATCGTTTTATAAAAAGGTGTACTCACACGCAGAGCATTTCATCGGTATCCACTGACGAAGGTGAACAATAAAAATATCACCGGCGTTGAAATAAATAAAAAGAGCAGCCGGCCCAGGTGCGGCGGGGGCAGGTGGAATAATTGGCAATTCTTTGTCTCAAACCATACACCAGCTAAAACCTACATCCACTTTAAATATCTCGAGTCAATGATGTCTTATTTTTAAAACTTTACAACCGTTTTATTTTTGTGTTCATGGTCTGCATACACGAGTCGATTAACGCGGGCCGTGAAACCCTATAAAATGAGCGACCATTTGTGAAGGTCTTGTAAGCCATCAATATTATTGCTTAGAAACGGTGAAGAACTCGTTAATATTAATACTGAATGCATTAATATCGGCCTATTAAGCTGTTTATAGTATATAAAATTATATAATCCTAACTTATAAAATATCGTAACATCGTATAAGCGTTCCGCTGCTGAGCAGGCATATCCTCATTTTAGGGAGATATCCGGATTGTCTAAGGCGGATTGGGCGAAATTCACACAACTGTAATCTCGATATGCAGATTACCCTATACTCTATTGCTTTGTTTTGAACCACCTTTTTTATTAGTTACCAAGACTAAACTTTTTTCATTATAAATCTTTTACGATTATGTAAATGTCATTATAATTTCAGTAACAAATATTAATTTATCTTTAAATTAATGGTCCTTTAAGCTCTTTGAGCACGACATAAGTATTCTCGACAGTGCATTTTGATATATATAGATCATAAATTCATCAAGCTTTGCGGTGCACTTTAAGTAATTTGATATGGAGTGATTTAGCCATCAGCAATACAATCACTGCATCAGAACAGTGTGACTGTCAACGCGAGTGAAATTCCGGAAGGCAGGAATGTGGGTGAGGTAACCCCATTCGGTCTTTGCACATGCGCCTTGCTCGCAGCGATTTCTGTTGTAACCCGACCGAATCGAGGAGAATGCCGTTAAACATAGTACCGCGTTAGCCACGTTTTTAAACACAACTTGGTTGGATGTTAACCTCATTGTGCGAGTACGTAGCGCAACCCGGTCACTCCGCTAGTACGCATATTATCTCCATTTGCATAGTGTGGACAAGTAGCGGTGTCGACTTACGCGCCGCTGCCGCACGTAATGCTTCTACCTTGTGTTATATTAAAATTAGAATACCTATTAAAATATTTTAGATAACATTTCATTTTCACCGATTCACATATGAATCAACATAACATAATTGTTAATAGGTGAATGAATATTTCTGAAATGAATATTATTAGCATTGAAACAGGTATCCACTTATTTATACAATAAACCGGTTTCAATATATACTATGGAATCTATGGAAGAATTCGTTCCATTACGTTTTCCGGGTATCGCAACTCGCTATCAAAACTATAACGTAGTCAGTTAACATCGGTCAATAACTACTATCCCGCTTGTGCAGAGCAGCGCTAAGCGTCACTTTTACCGGACATGACCAGCCGTGGTTCGCACCATGGTCGGAAGCCCCCTGGATGAGACGCCGTCTCCTCTCTCCTCTTTTTCACGTATGTTATGCTTGTTTAGGAGGAGGCGGAGCAGAACTGTGAGCGTACGTCTTTGTTTCGCTCGCGCCAAAGGAGGAGACGTTGACAACGGAGGGCCAGTTTGGACCTTCGGCTGCCGTAAGCAGCTGGCGCAGGTGGGTTCTCATCCGCCGTTATGCCGTCGAGATGAGGGGCGTCGTGATCCGCGGCGCTCACCTCTCCTCCCGTGGGTTACAAACCACCCCACGTGTAAAGAGTTTGTCGATGCGGGAGATAAAAAAGTCCCCTGATAGAGGATGAAGCCAATGGGCCACAGCCTGCCAGAGGTTGCGGAGGGGCCAAGACATATATATACCCGCCGTCCCGGCATAAGGCGAAGGACGGAACACCGAGGATTTTTAGTGGTTATTATTGACTGTTGTGTGGAAATAGCACTTCCAGTTCTCGCTAGAGGTACTAGTGCCATACCGAACTGGAGAATCTTACACACGAGCCGCAACTTTTCCCCCTTGCGCGGCTTATGGTTCACAATCGCATTTCCCCTCGCTAAAAAGAAAGGTCAACAACAACTTATAATGTATATGTGATTTTTCATCTGTGTTAGAATAATCATTATATCTGTTTAAACTCGACCTTTGAACATAATGGCAGCCTTACTAATTCGTAGTCATAATAATACTCCTTAATTTAAAATCACTAAAAAGTGGCTAAAAATAAATTAAAACAGATAGCTCGGGTCGAAAACAGTTAAAATGTAGATTTTGAAAATTAATTTATTTTAAATAAATTCATTAACAAAAATATTTTGTGTCTGAATATATATAAATATCTTGAGAGAATAGATATTTTGAGATATATATGAATATATATTTCAAAATATTTATTTTGAAATATCCATAATTACCACTATAAACATGTCAAATTTACAATAAACATTATTCATTTAACAAAAATTTATATCAAGAAGAAGGCATTTTTAGATATTCATATCAACATTTAGGAACTTATAATAATCATCAAGTGGATAATATGCTTGTTTGAGAAGGAATGCTTTAAGGTTACGTTAAAAAAAATGCTGTTTGTATATATTCATAAAAATGAACGAAAATCACAAAATGACATAGTTTGTAAATTGATAATTCCTTTCTATACTTATCCTTCTATGCTATTCCTTCATAGCGTAAATATTAAACCGAGTGTTGTGATAATTGTCAAATATGTACTTTCGACAACTAAAATAAAGTTTCGAATTTTTGATCTTGAGAAATGGGGTTATTGCCATGGATTAAAAATTCAAAATTATCTAAGCAAAACTAATATATATCATAAAATTCAACATGTGTATACTTTCAAAAACGGAGGTAGAATACGTTTCAGCCTAAAAAATAATTTTGTGCGCAATACGAACTCGAATTTACGCAAGTGAAGTCGAGTGGAAAGCCTTAGTTACACTACTTTCCGTCACTAGGTTGTTTAGCTGTTGGTATTAACATTTTTATACTAGTACTTTTCCATCCATCACTATGAAATAAAAACTTGTAGGTACAACAATTGTTTCCAACAAATATAAAATTCAACATACTATAATAAGTAGGTAATAACAATTCAATATTAATATTTATCTCAGTTTATTTTTATATCATTAACATAAATATACATTACACTGCAGGACACGACACAAAAGGATACGTTCTTAACCTGCCTCACTAAAACAACAAAGTCGTGTCACGTAACATCGTGGTTGTCTTCTGCCAATCAGTCACACAAAAGGTTGATAAAAGAAGCTTTTGTTGAGATAATTCGATTGTAAAACATGTTGCTGGCGTCATTCAATTATCAAATGCTCTTCGTACCTTGCAAGAGAACAATATTTAACGACCGTCTATAATATCAGCAATATACATACATATATAGTATTTGTAGTCTAGTGGGTTAAGCCCAATGACTTGCAAGTTAGGTTCACGACTGGGTTTTCGTAAATGAACAGTGTTGACTCTACGATGTTTTCTATTCTTGTCAGCACATGGGAATTGTGACGTTCACAGGGCTTATTTTTCAATCGTCTGACAAAAGTTATACATAGACATCATTATAATCTTATGTTTAAGTGAAACAATTCAATTACTAGTTCTGTTCTGGAAGAGATCGCTTTTTAGCGATTCGACCACCCTTTGTACCCAATTAAATTAATACTAGTACATAAGTTTTCTGTAATGGTGTACAATAAAGTGTTATCTATCTACTTTATTCATGCTGTACTTTTTCATTTTTTTTCAATTTGTATTTTGACATTTGAATAACTTTTATTTGGTTTTTGAAAAACTGGTCTTTATGTGGTTTGTTTTTATTTTCTTAGAACATAAGTTGTTTAATATGTATTTATGTATGTGAATAATAGACGTCAACAATACAACAGGTTCAACCTAAATATTAACTGACAAATGTGACTGCATTTTGTAATAAAACCTGTGTCCTACTGTTAATAAAGATTGCAGGAGTGTAAAAGTTGGTTGATTGGTCATCTTGGTTAGAACGAATACACACACAGTTTATAGAGCCTGAGTGTGATCCACCACCATACGAAATTGAACAAAACACGCAAACACAATTGTTATGAATGGATGGTCGCGTATGCACGTATACGGATAAAAATGTTTTGCCTTTCGTCATCAAGTGCTGAGTATATGGCAGAATTTTTGCTAATTTGGCTCATTAACAGGTAATTCCAAGTCTTGATATTTCTATAGACAAGACTGTTCGTTCCAATAACGCTGATAAAAATGTTGACAGAGAACATACAGCGCTTAGGTATTGTTTGGCCTAATGTGCTTATTATTTAGAAATATAAGGTTCTGATGTTAAAGGTATGGATAGTAACGGTAATATTATGCTATCTCGCCAGTAATTTCGATCAGGAGTGACAGGCTAGGTGTCTCTATATTTTGATCCCTTGACATATGACTTTTTAGATACTCCTGTGCTAACAGTGATTTATGCAATAAATTTCGCGTTTCTTCATTTTTCATACAATATCACCTAGTTTTTTATGTATGTGTTGTTAGGACAACGGACTGAAAGTCATTTTTAAATTAAGCTACGTTTAGAGAGAAGACGATCTCGACTTTAGGGACTTCGTTGCACCAATCTAATTCTGCTCTTTACGAGTAGACAGAAATTTTAAATCACCGTATTTATTTTTGTTTCGTTTGTTCAATTCAGTTGTAAAACTATCTTGAGTTTTAAATATACTTTTGTGCCTACGAATGAGGTTATTTTGACCACAGGAGACTTGTAAATAAAGAACCACAAACTTCACAATCACTTATTGTATCTACGTTTTTTTCGCACCTTATCGTAATGATGTCGTTATTTTACCAAACCACACATGGAAATTTAACCATAATTTCTTTATTTAGAGCTCTTATCAGTAAGCCACGTTAAACAAATGTCACATTATTGCCTTTTGAATCCGATAAACACTGTTAGTAATGCCGTTTCTATATGTATTAAAGTCGTAAGTTGTATAGTTATTACATTTTGATAGCGTCAAAATTACTAACGCTGTAACTGGATTAAAAAAAAAATTGTGTTTGTTTTAAATATTGTTTTATAAAAGTTATTTTTCAATATGGAATTTTACGGTTTCTGTATCTAGCCATTGTTAAGAATATAATTTTAGAAATATTCTAGACCTAGATGAAAACTGGACTCATAACCTTCCAATCTAGTTTCAGGCAAATTCAGCCAAAAGGCCTTTGATAGACACCAATCACCGAAGATCCTGTCGTAGCCCGTAAAGCCACATGTCACTAAACATTCCCGATTTTTCGCATAAGACACACAAACCACACATTTCATGCATAAAAGTCAATGAATATCCTACAGCTATTTGTTTTAAAATAAAATGCTACGTATTTGAAAGTAAAACTGCATTTCATAACATCGTTCTTCAAATTTTCGACAATTTTCTTATGAAAGTCATTAGAGATTATAGTAGTAGATAAAATGTTCTAATATTCTCCATTAGCTCTTAATTTATTGTTCTTTAACATTTAAAGTGAAGGAATGATAAAAAATATTACATCGACATGTCTGAAGGTTCTAATGAAAGGAGATGAAGCCAAATGTCAACATTAAGTTAAACTAAATGAAGGGTGTTCGCCTAAATTATGTTATCATTTGTGACTTCAAAATATAAATTAAACTGAAAACACAAGTCTATAAATACATTATTAGAGACATGTCCTCTTATAAGGCAGCATTTTTTGTTTTCATGACTCCTTATTCAAATTTAAAAAATGCATTCACTTAGTATTAATTAATAAAACTTCGTCTAGCGTTTTACCCTGATTTTTACTTGTATATTTTCTTTATATTAAGCAAGCTATGTTTGCTTGTAAGAGACTGTACATGTAGCATAAGACCATTAACATGTATATTTAATTAAGCATAATATCTATGTATCAGTTGTTGGCAAACTTAATAATTGAAAAAAAGCATGGCATATGATTTAGGAATATATAAGGAGGAGCTGCGTGCGACTGAGATGAATACAATATAACTCTGCATAACCTTATGGAATACAGGCATGATAGTATAAATATAATTATAAACGAACAGAATCGAAATATTTGTCAGACTTGTTGTTTTGAACCGAGTCGGTTGATTTGCAAAACATTGCCCCTTTTGTTACTGATATCTTTGTTACTAATAACATATTGTCTTTTACCTTACTTTTGAATGTTTTCATCACATCGGCCACCTTGATGCCAACTTTGAGTGACCATGAGCCAGTTCGTTCACTTCCCATCGTTGGTATTAGTATCGTAAAAAATCTTCAACAATCACCGTAAGGTTTTGTTTGCTCAAAAGATTCTTGAGCGGATGTACATTTTAACATTATCATCGCAACTCGGCCATGTCACGTCGAGAGGTCGCTTCTTGACTTCTTCTTCTGTTGAAGCGTAAGCAGATATGTGAAGATCGTTATGCCTGTGATATCAAAATTAAATTGAATAAGAAAATTTATGATTGGTTAATTTGTTATAAATTAGTCACATATACTTACAGTGTCTTTACGGTGTTTTCGTATAGGTATAATTTATTAATTCTAAAAACATAAAAAATTAGCTCAACAGAAACAATTCGACGGCTCATCTAAGAAAACAAAGTTTAATGAACTCGATGTAAAATTATTTATTTACAAACTTTGTTCTAATAAATTTCGTCTAGCGTTGTCTTAAACATTTTTTCAAATATTTTTTAAAATAAAAATAGTATTTAAAGCATACGCTGTATGCCTATGATTTTTCAGGGTCGGTTTTTCTCGCGAGAGAAATTGTACTAATGGTGTTCATCTCTAATATCCAATAAATATTGATAGTGTGCAATATACTAAATTTCATTAAATTTTCTTTTATTCAAAACCGGAGAGAGGGAACAAAGCAACATCCAAATAAACAGACTGTTATTCAGACAATCGTCGTAACGTACACAATATGTAAGGCTGTAACCAATACTCGTAAGTATTTATTACATTAAGAATAAAAACCTTTATTATATTTATAACTGTATAAAAGAATGTTAATGAGTATAAGATTTTATCAATGTTTCATATAGTTTTTATCTATGTATAGTACAAGTAAAGGTTAAATCGTCAATTTAACTTCAAAAATAAACAGAATGAAACCATTTAATATCTTGGTAAAGTTTCTCAATTAGGTGATGACATAAGAGTAAGAAAACCTCTAGGTATTTCGAATCATTATTTAAGATAATATTAAGTCGTCGTAGCTTAGGCATTGGAGTCTTGTTTTAATGACGTGAGTTAGAATTCTGGTTTCCTGCATGATCCGAGGCAGCACGACGGCAGCGTGCAAGCAATGTGGGAAAAGTCTTAATATGCATGCATATTATTGTAATTATCGTCTGCTGATACTTAAGGGAAAGACATAGGAAAAATGTGCATCTATGTAACTAATGTCTGAAACCTGCCAATTTGCTTCTGGCAGGATAATCTGGTACACCGTTCGCTCTTCTATATTGTAGAAGCTCGGCACTGGGACATTAACGAGCTATTATTATATTATATAATTTATAGAAAATTCATGTTCCGTCACAAGTCGAAGTATAATTCAAACCGTAATTAATTGGTTGTTAATGCTGTTGTTGTTGTTAATACTGATGTATAAAATTTTTCAGCGCGTGTTTATATGACTGAACACCTAAGCGGCTGGACCGATTTCGATGAAATTTTGTGTGTGTGTTCAGGTGGATTCGAGAATGGTTTAGGTTCGCAATTGGACCCGGTACGTGGCGCTGCAATTGGGTTTCTAAAATTTTATTTCTTCAGGATAGAACAACGTCTACCGGGATAGCAAAGAGCTAACGACATATATATACCGGCTATAAGACGACTAATGGCCGGTTCGCATATCTTACTTGCGTTACGTTCGACAATTTTAACACTTGTGTAGACTCTATGCCAAAATTAAACCGATAGTAAGTATGTAAGTTGGTAAGATGTAGAAGTGCATAAATAAGCTATATACAGTTTCCATAATCAATACGCATAAATATTTCAATGTCTATTTAAGTAGATATTTAAAAACCAATGATCAATTCAAAGCAAGAAATTAATCCTGTCTTTAACAAAGTTTCCAACAAAAATGAAATAATTCTCTAATGAATTGATAGAATATTACAAACTGTGGGGTAGTGTGGAACTCGTCTTATTGCCGGCGATCCACTAAGACCACCTTGTAGTTACTCCAATCACTCGGGGAAGGGTAAATGAGATTTAAAGTTGTTTTATGTTCAAAATGCAGTCCAATTCATACAAAATTAAATCATCTAACCTGGAGAGTATCTGACGACAGCTTTGAATTTTTAATATATCTTCAAGTCACTCTTTATAAAATTAAACATATTTTTTAATTTACAAAGACTTAAAGGTCATTGTACAGATAAATAATTCTCCATATATTGTGCTTATAATTTGACAGTTCAGATGAGCACATAAATTCTTATGGACCAGTTTGCTAATAATATATTAAAAATCACTTGTCTTTGTGTAAGCTGCGCAAGTTATTCTTATTCATATTATTTTAATATCTTTTTAATTGGGTCAGGTTCAAAATGTTGCCAATCTTTCGTTCAAGTGCATCGAGAACGTTGATGATACGTTCTTCTGTCCTTGTCGCACCTGCGTTTGGTTCTATATGTACGTGCGCGGGCGCATTGACAGCGCGACTGTTATTGTCGAGTATGTGTAAACAAACGACTCATGCGCTGCATTGCTGCCAACGATGTACTTACTATACCGTTATTAGAAAAATATTACTTTCTAGACTAAGAATTTATTATAATTATATTTATATCATAAACAAGAAGTTTTGTGGGCTTGGATGTTTATTACTCTAGTACATGAAAACTACAGTACAGACTTTGATTAAATTTACCAATTAAATAATATGCCGTACACATCAGAATAACACATAGCCTATTATAATTTATAAAGATATTGTTTCAATTCGCCAAAATATAACTAACTGTAAATTTCAATATCGCGCGAACGACGGCGCGGGTATATACAGCTAGTTGATTTATTTATTTTTAACAATATTAAGTGACCAGTACTGTTTATATTATGTGTTAGTCATCTATGAGGTGTTTTACAAATAAGGTTTCTATTGCCTGCGACAAGACAGCAAATATTGGATATTCTTGTGATTTTTTACTTATTTAGGATGGTCATTCCAATAAGTAGTAGGTAATTAGACAGATACATGATAGACGATAGATAGAGAGTACTTTATCGTTAATCATAAACACGTAAAACAATGTGCGGCCTTATTATCGCTTTTGAGCGAACCCTGCTTACGATTTATTATACATAGTGTTTTTTCTGATAAATAAGTTCGCGTTTCACCTCAAGCTTAGTGTGAGCTGGTGATGAGGTCAAAGATAGAGCAGAGCGCACATTGACGAGAAATTTAAAGACACTTGGATTATACTCTTCGGGAAACACTGACTGGTAGTGCATTCCACGGCTCAAAAGGAACGTGGAAGTTGCCAATTTAGGAACCATTTCGCTACATTAGGTATAATTATCATATCTATTAAAATTATCGCTACTCTCCTTAATTTATTACGTAAGAAGTTCACGCTTGGATCAAGAATCCTTTAGAATTTATGAGAATTCTAGGTGAGCTGCGAGATCTTTTTACATAAAGTTGTACCTGTCTAATCAAATGAAAATATACTAAATTAAATTGGTAATGATATATAGACAGATGGGTACATTTAAACAAGCAATGGATTAAAATACCTTTAATAGATAAAAGAGTGCTATAAGTGCACATTATATTGCTAACTTTAGTTTGTAGGTATATAATTCTAAAGTATATGTCTTATATATATAAAAATCTTGTGTCACGATGATGTTACCGATAAACTCCAAAACTACTGAACCGATTTTAATCAAATTTGCACACCGTGTGCAGTTTGATCCAACTTAAAAGATAGGATACTTTTTATGCCGTTGGAACTGGTAGGTGGCGCTGAGATCGGGTTCTAGAATCCTCCTAATCACCGGGAGCGATTTTGTTTTTGTGTGTTTGAGTGGGTTCCCGGATGGTTTAGATTCGCAATTAGAACCGGTAGGTGGCGTTGACATCGGGTTCTAGAATCCTCCTAATCACCTGGACCGATTATGGTGATTTTGTATTTGTGTCATGAAACAAAGTCTTTTAGGAATTCAAAAAATATGGCGGTACGAAGTTCGCCGGGTCAGCTAGTTATTATGTATATCCAAAACAAACTCACACTGTACGAGTATTATGCAGTACGTAAGTCATATTAGTAGGAGAAACACGTGTGATAAGTAATTATGTATTAGCTATTTATCATACGTTTAGAAATCATTTGTATTATACAATGCAAAACTTATATAAATAAAATCATTAACTTTACCTCTTTGTTCCTTCATGGCCGTAGAAAAAATAACTAAGCACATACGTATTACAGTGTTCAAAGTAAACAAAAATTTACGCAGTTACGAAATGTAGCTAATGTCGTTTGTTAGTTTAGCTAGGTATGTCTTAATTCTTAAAAAATGTGTGTGACCGTATGAGGTCATTCATTATGTTTGGAAACACACGGGTCTGTTGTGACTCATTGACTCCAAGGTGCGTTGGACATCAAAACAGGGCCGCCTTTACCTCGTCGGCTTCGAGGCTTGTTCCGTACACAGCTTAGTTGCAGATTGAATTATTGTAATTTAATTTTACTAAACGACGTTGCTATTGGCTGTTTAATTTAATGACCAATTTAGACATGCTCATATTTTATATTCACTACAAGGTGATAGAATGAAGAGTTCATCATAAACATTTCACAAAAGAATGAATTTTCATTAAATTTGTTTCGAAATTTAATTAAAGAAATATAAATAAATAAAATATTTTCTATGTGTTCAAGTTCAGATTCCTGTGACATATAAATAAGAGTTTATGAGAGTTTTGAGATAATTCAAAATGGATCTGTGGATGATATTATTTTATTGCGGCACTAATACATATTATTACAGTTGACGACTAAACCTAAATTAAATTCCATCAACGTCAGCACATGGTATTTGTAATAATAATAAGCACATTAAGTGACAAAATTGACTAAGTAGTGCATGCTTTCCGGATAGGATTCGTATCTACCTCTCTTTTTGGAATGCGAGTTTGAAACTCAAGAACCTTGAAGAAGAAGTTTGCGTCTAAATACAAAAGAGGACGAAATGGATTCAAAAATATTTATAAGTTGCAATATTAACGGTTGAAAACGGCAAACCTTGACAGCGGATGAATTTATTGACTCAATGACTGACTTGATTATACAAACTAGTATATGCTTCACTTGCGTCACAACTGCTAATACATTACCATGATTTTGGCTATTACCTATTAGACGAATAAAGAATTATTTTAAATTTTGCACACAATTTATTTGTTAATAACACCTATTTATAACGTAAGTGTAAGTGTATTTTTTGTTAAAAAAATATCCTGTTAAAATGTACAGTTCCCGTAACAACATTAGCATAAGCGAAGCCGTGGGTAAAAGCTAATTACTAATAGTTTGCTTGCTTATTCTTATAATTTTAATAACAATTTATGATTAATTTTTACAGAAATCAGTAGCCATAAATATCAAGTTTATATTTACTTCATCTGGGACGACTATTCATTCGTAAAGTATTCAATCCTTTAATATTTTTTCTTAAAATATCGAATCAACTTCATTCAAGATATATGTAGATTTCTGTCAACACGATGATTTGTAACCGACCACGAGCTACAATCTGTGACATCTGCAATCCAAAAGTGACTAGCATTGAAATTCAACCACAAGGAAAACGGCATGAATTAATAATAAACACGTGTGACACAGAAACTACAGAAAGATGAACACCGTAAAATCGTTTTTTTTTAAGGGTTCCCCAAATTTTCGGAAAATACGGAGGTCTTATAAAATTATCATAGCAGTTCGTCCATTTGGCTGTCTGTATATCTGTCATAGTCATTTTTCTCGAAAATTATTGGGTCTATATTGATCAAATTTAACTGATAATAATTGTAGTTTATATGGCGTTACAAAATCACGTTTTCATTATTTTTTTAATATTATACTTATAATCCCAAATCTATGAGTTTCCCTTTCTAGGTAAAGTATTTAAAATTAGAGAACACTTAGATTAATTTTTGAAATTGTTAATTAGCCTACATGAGATAGTACCATTTAGTTATCGTACCTATATGGTACTACGATATTGCGGTTAGTAAATCATTCAGTCCCATCGAAAGAACAGTGCTCTTCTTTTCTGATTCTATGGCACATGCCGAATTTGGGTCTCTTTGGACCAATTTTGTCTAATTTTTGTTTATATGTAATCTTATATTTTTTCTATATTATGTATTGAATGACCTTTTTTAGTTCTTAAAAGCTTTAATGCTATTAAATATTATATACTCTGAAATTTCAAATGAAGGGTCCCATTTTGGTCTCTTTGGACCAATTTTGTCTAATTTTTGTTTATATGTAATCTTATATTTTTTCTATATTATGTATTGAATGACCTTTTTCAGTTCTTAAAAGCTTTAATGCTATTAAATATTATATATTCTGAAATATCAAATGAAGGGTCCAATTTAATATGTATTTCTTGATAACCTTAGAAATAAATAGAAAAATCATACTATTCATATCAAATAAAAATTTGTTTTAAGTATTGAACGTAATTTGTTCTAACACGATGTGACATTGCCTTTGTTTTTTGGTACTGATCACCTTAATAATGAAACAAAAACGTTTAGCTTATTTGTTAGTCATGGTCATCATGTTCTCGTGAATTGAACTAAAAAACTTCTAAGTATAAGGTTTACTGTTTCTATGAGTAGGTAGTTATGTAGATATATAAGAAAACTCCATTCGAGCAAACGCTTCAGTTCCAAAGAACTCCCCATACTTCCTCAAAGAGTATTGGGATCCTCGATGTCGACATCACGAACGATGTACAGTTTAGGGACCATCTTGAAAGCAAGGCAAACTTGCCTCCAAGAAGCTGGGATTGCTAAACCGGTCCAAGCAATACTTCACTCCGCGACAACGCCTTGTGCTTTATAAAGCCAAGTTGAAGCTGCATATCGAATACTGCTCCCACCTGCGGGCCAGGGCACCTGCCTACCAGTTTAATCCCTTGGATAGTACTCAATGTCGACCCATTCGCGTATTGATGATCCCAGATATTCACAGACGGTCTAGATACTTGACCTTCGGAGAGGCTTCGCGTCTCTTTGCGTACTCTACAGACTGTTCAATGGATAGTGTTCCGGGGAACTTTCTACCACCGGATCGCTTGACATCGGCTGGGCGTTCATCCCCACTTTTTTAAGCCGCTTTGCTCTTGTACGCAACTGTTCTTTACAACGTTTCTCTTGCGCACCGCAGGGATTTGGAATGTCTTACCGGCTATGGTTTTCTGACAGCGCTACGATATGGAGCTTTTTATAAAGGGTGTCATAAACTTTCATAGAGGCCGACAGCGCTATAGTGACATATCTGATGTTGCAAACGTCCATAGGCAACGATAACCGCTTTCCATCAGGTGGACTATTTGCCTGTCTGCTGTACTACAGCTATAAAAATAAAAAATAATTTAGTCCAATTTCGATTACTTGTTACAAAATCACAATCACATATTTCCTACTATAAAAGTTTTTTCCAAAAGGATTTTAAACCTATCTTAGACGCACGCGCAATACAGTAACTTCGAAACAAGATATTTCGCTACTGTTGCTGGATCAGATCTTAAAAGTCTTTTATTTAATTAAATGAATTAATGAATCTCTAGTGATTAGGAACAGGTTTAGTAACTACTTCGGATATTAGACGATAAATATGACAATCCAACAAAGTCATGTTGTCACCCTTCCGAATATGTTTTCTGTAGTAGTAGTAGTAATATTCAATACTACTTTATTGTATTGTAAGTATTAGAATTTTTGTTCTTTTAAAATCCCCCATAACTGTATTTTGTTGATTATTTATTATTATAATAAAAACAAGTTGCGCTGATATTTTTCGGAAGCCATCTTAAAGATGGAGGAAAACCCTATCGATCTTCAGTGTCGTATTTACAATACTTCCTTTTATCCACTTTTTCTTGATAGAAGTTAGAAAGAAACAAAGTTCAAGAACGCGTCCAAAGGTAATCTAAAAAAACAAAAGAATGGCTAAAGTGACTCCTTTTGTTCCTCGTTATATACTCAATTGACACAAAATCTAGTATTAGACAGGCTCAAGTGTCTACATTGTTTTCGGGCGAGGTAACTTAATCCCGACGTAAACGGGACGATTTACCCTATTGTTAAAGAGTAACTGTGTTTTTCGTAGGAAAATATGTAGGTAGATTATGTAATAATATATTGAAGTTAAATATTTATACACATACAAAATTCAGTTATATTTACAGCCGCAAAACTCGAAAAGTAGTCTAAGGGATGACTTGACATTTTAATAGAAGACTATTTTTAAGAAGAAATGCAAATTGTTATATGTAGATATTTATATAAATACATAAAATATTTCCTCGTCATTGACCCTAGATTACCGTATACTATGGGTAACGTGCCCAAAAGGCTGGCTTCGTTACCTCGCTGGATTATCATACTGATTCGTTAGAAGTATACACCAGCTCTCTAATCACCCGAAGAGTCTAACACCGTGTAGCAGAGGCTCATGGCCTCTCCTGAGCCCGTGTGACCCTAGGGTTCTAGCGTCTCGAAACTAATAAAAATACCAAGTATAAAATCTTATATTGTCCTATTATATACACCTCATAAAGGTGAAAACGTACTACTGAAACACCACTTATTTTGACTCATACGGCGTACGTGTACGAACGACTTAATTTACTTCCCTAAGCGTAGCCGGGTAGAGTTATAAGACATAGTTTACTAAATTTTTTTTTATATAATTTCATAATTTAAACTATTTTTTTTGCCTAACTATTAAATTAATTAACTATTATGTAGATCATTTGACTTCAGATGGCGAAAAGAACGAATTTAAAATTAAAATTTATTTACATATTAATACAATTTCACTAAAAACCTAATTGAACCCATGGTTTATTTGGTTAAAAAACGTTTACTTAACAAAAAAGATTAACTTCGCATTTAAAATGTGTAATATATTTTTGTTCTTTAAATTTTAAATAATGTTCTATATGAATATTTTTGAAATATTATTTTTAATATTAACATAATAAAATCATGAACACTTCCACATAGCCACGTCTTTGGAAAATATGTGTGTACAATTAAGGGCGTCACACACGGCGAAGATGCTATAATATTTCATGTTAAGAAGCGTGGATATAAAATATTATAGCATCTTAACCGTTTGTGATACACACACGGTTAAGATGCTATAATATATCCGTTCGAATCACTCTATCAAAGGTTTTACTAGGAGTTACACGTATATTTCTGATATAATATGACTAATACGGCCTTACTATTAGATTTATTGGATAGCTCATCGGATGATAATTCTGACTTCGATATACGACTTAAAAATTCCTGCCGCAAATTCTAAGTGTCGAAAAATCTGGGTAGAAAATCATATAACGTTTAGGAAAAACCGCGGTGAATTTAATCTTTACGAAGATCTTTCACCAAAAATCTTTCAAATATATTTTAAAAAGTCAAAGGAAACTTTTCCTACTATTCATAGTTTGATTAAAGCCGATATCAAGAAACAAAATAAATTGGAAACAAAAGGAATTGGGTTGTACCTCTAGCTACGAACTGATTGGACACCAAAACCGTCATCAAAAATTTGTAGTAGACATTTTGACAAATTCCATGCACTATTTTGAATTGCGTATAAATCATGCAACAATATGATTTAAACCTACTCATAAAGTTAGAAGCATTCATGCGAAGTTTGTTTTATTTAAAGGACAATAACGTGTAAACTGAATAAAAGCTAATTAAAAATAAATGTGTGCTATTATATTTCTGCCTTTGTGGATAAATTCCACAAAGGCAGAACCTACTACCACATAAGTTATTTAGGACCATCACCACCACATCACCATCATCCGTCGTCACTTTCTTCCCCTCATCGCAATTAATTTGAGTTACCTATTGATGAAAATCGATTTGTCAGGTTCATTTTACAGGCTTCCTTACATAGTGAAGTATTCTTTTTTGTCCCTTTCTGCGACACGCTATAGCGGTGTCTATAGGTTTCTATGTCTACGACACGAACGCTTAGCGTTGTTTGGCTATGATTGGTTGCGAGAACATCGTGTGCTAATCACAATCAATCGATGCCCAAAATCGTATCATGCTCGTTACATACATTCTAACCTCGCCGGCTACAATACAAATACAATGAATGAGCGAGCGGGAACGTGACTAAACACGCCCGCACCCCGCATTCTGCAACGAAAACAGTCCTCACCAACGTCAGGCACTAGGCCACTAAAATATAAAAGAGGTAGATTGGTATTGCTTGATTCATATCTCCTGATGTTTATAAGAATAAAAATACAGCTAGAAAACTAAACCACTTTGGGAAACAGGCGAGTGTTTTCTTTTATTTTATTTTTTTCTTTTTATTTAAACAGTTTATGCATGTTTGTACGTAAAAAGGTAAACAAGTCATTTTATCAACATAATATTAACAAAAAGTATATCGAGTAATAACAAAAACTCAAGAGAAAAGGTAGTTGAATAAATAAAATATATTTCATTTTATTTTGCGTTGGATATTAAGTGCACACTCTGTATAAAGTAGTTTGCTATATATTTTGTATCCTAAGATACAAAATATATAGCAAGCAAAATATTAAGACATATTTCGCATATTAAGATGACATCGTGGCATAGCTCGGCATCTTAAGATACTGTAATATGAAAATATATATCATCTTAACCGTGTGTGACGGTTCATACAAACTGTATAGTGATCGATATTCTATCTTAAGATAAAATATTATAGCATCTTCGCCGTGTGTGATGCCCTTTAAGAGATCATGGTCCGCTTTATAATAATTCATGCACACGCTACAGACACAGAAAACACAGAAGGATTACTTAGAACACAGTGCTGAAACATACACGCCTTCTCAAACGCACATACAGCCATGTAGGTCACAATCAGTGCTAGCATTCACCGAGACAGACCGACATCGCCGTAAGCAATGTTATGCAAGGGCATTCGTTTCAGCACAGTATAAAGTTAATATTACGTACATATATTCGACTAACGATTGATGGTCTTGAAATGCTGGAGGAAAATGTTGAGCTTGTCCTTGATACAGTATCGGAACAAACCTGTCAATCTTGGAGGAATTTCCGATAACAGAATGAAGAGTGACAAAGACCATATTATGTGACTGTATTCTTGGTTATTTTAGAAGGGACTTGATCTAGAGAATTGTTTTCTGGGGAAGGCTTCCAGGTTAGGGGGAGATTTGTGCAACGAAGTATCAGATGAAATCTTTCATAGATTCTTTCGCAATGCATGCGCTAGAGAAGATTACATCCATGTATATAAATTATTGATTACAGTTCTTTTGGGCTAGCTTGAGCGCGCATCATCACGCTCTCATAGAATATCGTTGCGAAACGGCTAGCCTCGAGCTGATCGTGTTTTGTGTGATGAGTGAGTTCCGATGGGGCACTTCCTTCTCCCCGTATCCAATTTTTCCTATCCTATCCATCATCACAATCCCATATCCCATCCAGAGGGGATGGGATATCCTACTTATCCTTCTATCTGATCGCTCTATCTCATCCTCTTTATCCCATTCACAGGCTGGCAACGCGTTGGCTTTGCTCCTGGTATTGGAAAAGTCTATAGACCACGGAAACCACTTTCGATGACCTGGGTCGTTTGCCTGCTTGTCAGCTTCGCAATAAGATAATGGAAATGCAAGGATCGATCGATCGAGAAGAAAAGAAGAACTAGCTAATTAGCGTGAAATGCCATCGACTACCAGAAGCAACAGCCACTCTGTCAAGATTATCCGACCATTTTTTTTTTTTTTTTTTTTGGCCAGGGGAAATCCGTTTGAGGACTAGACCGCGACAGGCACAGAAGCCTGGGGGATGCTCGCGACCTTGGTGAGATAGTGTGGGATTCGCCAGATCGGGGGTGGCACTAGCGTGCCCGGTCAGAACCGGTGCCACGCTATTGCCACTCCCCAGTTAGGGATACCCACTAAAACCCCTGGGTGTTCCGTCCTGCGCCTTATGCCAGGGCTACGTGTATGCGGTTTTCCCAACTCCGCTACCCTGGCAGGCGTGGGCCCCGCTCACTGGGCCTCTTCCAAGATTATCCGACCAAGAATAATGTTTATTTTGTGCTGCAAATGAATGCTACGCCAACAGTGGCCTCACTCGCCCCAACGCGCACATGCATTGGCGCCGAAACGCAGCCTGCCGATGCGCACGCGCCGTAACGATTTGTTCAACAATGCTGTTAACACTGTTTAGCCAATTATACCGCTTATTTGAATGCTAATTCAGACGATAATCGCTTGTTTAATTTCGACAAACAAGTAAACCAGGTACCTCTAGCAACACGGCATACTCTTCTTACTTTATTATAAAGCATTTGAATTGTTAATTGTATTTTTCAAGCACAATTACCGCGTGTATTTTTATATATAATTTTAACAAATGACTGTCACATTTTAATTCTTATCTCCTAAATCAGATTTATGGTTTGTTTTTTCTTAAACTATTATATTTTTTTACATATATTCCGGTTATATCGTATTATGCATAGAGCGGATTCTAGAAAAGTTCTTGAGGCAAACTGGGGCACCAGTGTTGTTAATAATCCGTGTAAAATAAAAAGAATTCTCAAATCTCCAAGTTGTCGTACGGCCGAGTAGTGATTTAATTTTTTCGATTATGTTACGATTATTGTTTTATAATACGGACTACAAATGGTAGTAGGTAATTTGTAGGTGCGATTGAATACCGTAAATACACATTTAGTGATTTATAAGAAATTTGCTACTATGATGATAAAAAAGAGAGGGAGAGAAAGAGAGGGATAAAAATTGATTGTACACCATTATAGAAAACACAGAAAAACTTATAGCCTAATAATATTCTTGTTCGCTCGCGGTCTTTATCGCTAAGAAGCGATCTCTTCCAAACAACCCGTGGCAGAAATAAAACAGATTATACTTGTCAAAGGTGGCATATATATACACAAATATAGGATATCCAGTCACTTACATTATATTTTATTAGTTAATAAACATATAAGTATGTCAAATATTATATAAGTAAGAATTATACTTAAGACATATATCATTTTAGGTTTTAATTCATATTTATACAGGTAGGAATTAAAACCGAAATTGTATTAATAAATATAAAGTAAGGCAGTAAGAAGAGAAAAAATTTAATTCTCAAATTATCTGTGATCATTTGCTTGTGTATATAATTAATTACAAAGATACGATCGATATTGGGTCAATTTGCACGTTCACCTGCTGAAAATGGCGCATACCTGTCCCATTAACGTTTTTGTTCATAAATTACAAGGTGTAACGATAATAATATGGTCAGGATTAATATTAAATTCATATAATTGTAATAATATTAAATTAAACGAAAGAAAACATTAAGGTAGAACCAAGTTCGTTTATTCAATGATCTCAAGCGTACATGATTTTATGACAACAAAAATCATAGGTATAAAGTATTTATTCGAATCTCTCGTGAATATTTTTTCCAGTAGATCACATATTTCTAAAGGCAAGGACCTACACAGACATAGTTTGAGAGCCAAGATTATCTACCATCTATAAGACGGTGGTCGGCTTATTCTACCGTATCTATACATCGGAAAGTATTCCGAGGACTGTTAGCTCTGGTGCCAGGATTTTCACAACAGTACCGCTCAGTATCGGCAGGATATTATTTATTTCTTTAAGTTACTGATCTCAATTACTCAATAGTCCTGTACAACCTTTAATCCATATATAATAATGTTTTTAAGGGAAATTTCACACCGACGACGTTTTCCCTTTGCAGTACGTTGTGGGGCTGTTTAAATAGGACCTACATAATTAGATTACTTCGAGCCTGGCAACGCGTCAGCGACGCTTTTGCGTTCAAAACCTTCTTAGCCTTCTTAGTGTTCACAGGTACTGTTGATCACTTTTTCAGGTGTGCTATCTGCCTGTTTACCTGCTTGAGCACATGAAAAATATCGATTTTTGATGACCATTTGCAGGTCCAATTTATAAAATCATCTCGAAGAAGCGTGGAAGTCATTTTATCGCTTTCCCAGATACGTTACTTTTGTTATTTTAAGGTTTTGGACAATTTACTGTAGTTTGTTATGTAACTTTAAATATGAAGCAAAATCGCCCCCGAAACTATACTAAAGAGAATGTCTTTTACATTGTTATGCAGATGAATGCGTATTATCCAATATTTGTGAAGGTACACGCAGGTATCATACGTCGCGCTTTGTAACAACCTGGTTACGTGAGCTTAGGGGCATTGCGAAAGCACGGTTCGCACTGCAACGAATTTAGCGCGAGGAGGAAGAGTGATCGACTGTTCATATGCTTTTGACTCTACTGATGCGTAGCCTAGGTGTACTGGATATGTCATTAGAAATTTTATATAAAAAATATCAGATATTTATTTATTTCTTTTAGAAAATTATTTTCTTCAGTTAGGCTGCCTAAAGTTTAATAGCCTTGGATCTCCACACTACCCCACTGTTATAACCCAGCTGTGGGTGGTCCAAAAAGAGATTTCACCTCAAAAAAAGGTTATCTGGAAAAAATTGCTTTAAGCTTTAATTAATTAATGGTCCCTCATTAATTAATTACGTAAGGATGATTTTGACGAGCCTTAACCCCCCCTCCCCTCACCTACGCCCTTGTAAGAATGGGTTTTACCCTTCTTCCTCCAGATAAGGGCTTGTATAGATTTTTCTAAATCCCCCCCTCCCCTCTGGTCCCTTACGTAATTCATGAATGGCGCCCTGGTAAGGTCAATTTCTGTTTTACCACAAAAATATTGTATGTATGCTTCTTTATCAATGTTAAGTTGGTGCATGTTACTGATATTTACCTGTCAATGCTAAGTTGTGGTAGGTAGCCTGAGGGATCTACATCTCATCCCAATGATATGGTATCAGATCCTGACCGCTTGTTCTGTTTTGTTGAGCTTTAATGTGTATTTCGGTGCAATTCTCACGTACTGACAACTAAGAAAGTCTTCTAGCGAATTCTACAAGTCGATCATGCTAGTTAGACAGACAAACGTAGTGGCTGGTCTGTAGAGTCATTCCCGTTCCTTTATGATTTTTTATTATAAAGTAAATGATTTTATTATTTGATGTCCCAACAAATTGATACGTAAAGTTAAAACCATTAAAAGTTGTTTCATGTTCTTTAACTTAAATGATAGTGGAAACTCATTATTATCCTGAAAGTCGATGGACCTCTGCAATTCAGCTGTGCAATTGGAATATCTAGAAACTGACATTATTTTTTAAAGCAATGTATATTCATCTATTGTCTTACTAAGCGTTTGATGATATATTGTTCTTACCAAAAAAATTAAAGACTATTTACTAAATATGGTATCGTTCCTAATAAGCTTAATAAATAGGTTGGATACCACATATTGTTATAGATCATAATAATTTTAGTGCTGTGATGTACCATTTCATAGACTGCACTTACTAAATTTTTAAATTGCACTGCTTTATTGTCTTCGCACAGCTTTAAATAATGAAATATAATCAATGTAAAGGAATTTAGGTTAGTGGTTTGCAAATAGTTTAATAAAGGTCAAAGAACCGATCTCATCTAGGAACAATAAGTCTGGGTTGCATTTGGTAAGCCGCGCGGGCAGTGAAAGTGATTGCGCGCTTATGTCGCGTGTGCGTGCGCACTGGTGCGCGGACGGGCGCACCAGCCGACCTTGCCATGTAGGAGAGCCGCATCAGCCACACGCAGGGCGCTCATTCGATGTCACACGCAAAACTCCTTGTCAATAACGAGGTTACGGATATTTAAGATTAAAGAGTATCGTTTTTATCGCATCTGTAAAATTGCCATTTTCGACGCTTTTCAGTTTTCATACATGTTTAAGTTGTATTTAAATAAATTTCAGTGAAATAACTTATTTCATGGTTAAATATAAATTATATCTTGCGTTAAACATAGTTTCTAATTATTTACATCACTTCATAATCAGTTATTATAGCAGTTTTAAGACGATGAAACTTCATTTGTCAATGCGCATAATTGAGATTTATTTTGTTATTTATATTATTAATTAATTATTTTAAGGAAAATTACTTTGAAAAAAATGTGTTAAGTAGCTTTTATTAATTATGTGTCTAATTGATTTTCTATTAAATGATTTTAAAGGCTTTTGTTAACATTAAACAATCAACAAGTTCCTCGACGACTACGGTACGGATATGAACTTAGCCAATTTATTATTAATTATTACACCAACCGTCCGTTTGCATTTCCCGGGCAATGTCGAAAAAAATTATAGCGAATAAGGGCTCAGTTGAACGCTGTGCGTCGCACCACTTACCTTGAAACGGTTTTTGCTTGTTTTGCCATAGCCAATATGCCAGTTGCCACCTTGTGCTGATGCCACACATGGAGTGTCGAAGCTGGCATAATATTGGTGCCAGTGATGTGTCGCTTTAATGTGTCAATGACTTTTCCACGTTATTAGTTACGGTTAATAATTGTATAAAAATGAAAATGATTTTTTGTAATGAATTAAACGTCATTGTAACTGTACAAGGGAGACCAACTCGATTTTTTTAATACAGAATATTTACTGAATACTGTGTATGTATGCGTCAGTTGTATGCCTACAATACAACTGCGCTACCTATACGAAGAAACATCAGAATTGGCTGTATGGACTAAGATTACTTTGGCTGACTGTGGCGAATTCCACTACTACCACAACAGCTATAGTATATTTGTTTTGTAGTTTTTTAATAAGCACGAAACTAATTTGTATTCTAAAATAAAAATAGTGTATTATTTGAGCTTTTTATGTGACAGCTATCTGTTTGTGTAGGAAACCTGAACTGCTTAGACGAGCATATTACTTTTCGAATAACAAGAAGTCACTTATAGACCTAATTTGACTGCTACTAGATTGGAAGGCTCTTCTTTTTGAGTCTCAAGTCTGCGCAACATATTCCGGTCTCCGGCCTGCCTCATCCAGCCCTCCCTACCGGCGGCAGTGCACCGAACTAGAAGGCGTCCTTCGCTACGCCTTCCTAGACGCGGTTTCCATTCTAGGACATGTTTGCTCCATCGCCCGTCGATCTTACGACAGACGTAACCGGCCCATTGCCGCTTCATCTTGTTAATTTTGTGAGTTACATTTTGGTTACCTTGGTTTCCTTACGGATATCCTCAATTTTTATTCTATCCATAAGAGAGACACCCAACATGCTCACTCCATAGCCCACTGAGCGACTTTGAATTTAAGGACAAGTTCCACCGTCAGTGTCCACGTCTCGGTACCGTCTGTCATAATTAGTAGGACGTAGCAATTGTAAGAGAAGAATTTCGTAAGTGTTAAGAAAATACAAAGAAGAAGATTATTTTAGCCATATTAAAGCAAATAACACACATTTCTTATAGATATATAAAAAATAATATAGAAATGCATATATATTACGTCGTCTTGCAATAACTTGGCGCCATGTCATGCTGTGTATGTGTTTGTGTACCCACTTACTTGTAAATCACGTGTGCGGTTCTATAAATATAAAGTGCACAATTACAAAGAAACATTACATTTGTGATTTCCTTTACTAATAGTAATGTAGAAATCTTCAAATATTTCAAGCATAAAAATGTTAATTATAAAGCATAAGCAATTAAAATTATATACCTAAGCCATTTTTTTACTGTAGGTATCTGTTGCTCTTTGAAGTAGAAACAAGTGTGTATTATTTTTATAGAATAATTATTTAAAGAAATTATGAACAAATTATTTATGTTGGCCAGCATTTATAAAATACATTATTATTAATTATACACCCATACATGGTCTTTAAAATACAAAATAATTTATGATCATAAGGTAATTTAATTTAGTTAACACTTAGGTATATAGCATAATGAACATAATAGGTATTTGGAAAATTGAATACGCACATAATTCGTTCAATAGGTCGTATAATATTTGGTGGGAAATCAAAAGGTAATGTAATCTAAATCAATGTATAATATTGTAACAAATGTACAATGACAAGCACCGTTTGACCTACGTGTTGTGATGATTTTAAATTAAAATTTATTTTGGAATGCACTTACATCGTCATAAGGGTTGACTTTTAAATTATACCAAATTTGTGTCTGATTTATATTCCAAGTTTAAGATAATATTTAGTATAAGGACTTCTGTGTGATTTCTATATTTTACTTTTTTATTTAGATTCACCTCTGTCACTGTTTCAAGCAGAGTTCTTATTCAACCCCCATTTGTTATCCTCGGTTTTGAAAATAAAGCTTATTATATAGACAATCACCTTTTTAAGTTTACCATTTAGTAGTAGCAAATTTTGACGATTTTTATGAAATTAATATAGTACATATAGTATAGTACATACTGTAAGACAAATGGTAGTAACATATAGGAACACAGCATTAGAGTGCGTAGCTACGCGGTATAAACTCAATATCGATAATACTCATGTCGTTATTTAATTGTAGTCTACAAGCCGAGGGATGTACGTATCAAATACAGCATATTATTGTTCATATAATTACGAGACAAACGTGCATATATTGTCACGTGTGGTCGAGGACACTTGTAATGGTATGAAAATTATATTCTTCACTTATTTGTTTCAATACTTTGCCTACGTACTCGTATAATGGATTGTATTAAATAAAAAGAAACCGCGCTTAAGGGCATCAACAAATTACGTCACTCGAATTTCGTTATTTTTGACCCCTCCCCGTCCTTACCACAGCGCGTCACATTCGTGATAATCCTCCTTCCCTAGTGTAACATCACATATTTTGCAATTTAAATCAATTAAAAAAAAAACAGCAGTTCCGAAATTAGTTTTAGTGATTCAAATATCTTCGTTTAAAGCTTATCTAAATATTAGATTTAGAAATGTGACATCACGAAATTGAGGACCTTTGTCACATAATGTCAAACTTTGACGACACGCTCCCCCCCTTAACGTGTGACGTAATTTGTGGATGCCCCCTTATATAGGATATTTTCATTCATTCTTAGAATGTGATTAATAGAAACTAGTGCAGTGTGCAGTTTCCTCAGCTGCGGCAGACGGACGCGTCCCTTAGTTTGTTTACGGTTTAATAGAAATACAAGTTTAAATCATAATACTTAATTATTAAGATTTAAGTCCACTTTGCTGAATAGTTCCTCAATTAACAAATTCATTTAATAAAATCAGCATTTAAGTAGTATTTCTTTTTAATTCATGTTTTATTTATGCCTTCCTATTTATGCTCGTAAATTACAGAAAAATGCATTATAACTAAATAATAATATACATAAATAATATGAGTCTTATATTTTTGTAATTGGAGGACGCAAGGAGTAAGTATGAGCGATTGGAGAACGCAAAGGATTTTGAGAGTAGTTGGTAGAATGATAAGGAATATTTAGCAAAGATGTATGACGAGTACTCTATCTAGGTAAATTATACGCCAATTTCGAGACGAGCTCAAGACATATGCTAGGTTCTGATATCTTGCTATCCTAGCATTTGCTTTATTACTGGTTAAAATTTGACATTAACCCTATACAAATAATGTCAATTTCTTACAAACGGTAAGGCAAGATAATGTAAAATAAAGGATTCCGACAATAAGCGTAACTAACTACCTTAGCATGGGAATAGACAATTTTTATTTTTGTATACCGATATTTTTGGTATGTTATTAAATTTCTAAAAATGTCATTATGTCTCAAGAGTATACTAATCTATTCTAACTAAAAATTTAGATCACAACTCAAATGGCTCCCGATTCGTCGTCGGCGTGATTTTCATGTCGTTACATTCCTATTTAAAATTCTACATAATCCTCATTTTCCCTCTTACCTTCCCGAACGATTTGAATTCCTACTTCCCCCAGCCATGTCTTGCACAACTTCTAAATCTCTTCTTCTTAAAGCCCCCATACATTCAAGCACACAAGACAAGCAGTCAAACTATAGAATGCCCTCCCTCATGTGATACGAGATAGTCCGTCGGAAACCATTTTTAAAAGAAGAGTTAAAGAACACTATATAACCTAATTAACTGATATATATACATACATACATGCATATATATATATATGTGTGTGTGTGTGTGTGTGTGTGTGTGTGTGTATATATATGTATATGTATTTTATATATGTATATATTAGGCATGTATCGATATATGTATATGTAAAGGGCTCTTTTTAGGGTTAAGCTCGCCTTTGTACATCACCATTATTTTATAGTGTAATTTGTAACTATTTTGTGTACAATAAAGAATAAAGAATTTTCATTAAATTCAAAATTCTATTAAAATACTCATGTTATAAGTTATAGAATTATTTATGAGTTTTTAGTTCTTGAAATACAGGTAATATTTCCACAACTATAGGTATTGTTATGTGGTAACAATGTCGAACGATCTCATTGTATTTGACCCAATTCTTATAATGGTAGGAGTATTCTTCTTCCAGATGGTTATATGAATATTGAAAATAATAATAAAATATCATTAAATATATACAATGAAGCAGCACAATACACTTTAGTTCCGATTCGGGTGTGGCTAAATATCGAGTAACGATTTCCGGAGTCAATTATAATTATTGTAATCATTAAGCAGTAAAAAAGTTGTTTGTTTGTAAATTAAAATAGGCGGTAATTCAATGCCCGGTTTTGAAAGTTTATTTATTAAATATTAAAGTTCTTAACTTTTAATTTAACCATTTAAAGACAAGAATCCTTCATTACGTGTCCAACTCATACACACAACTTTTTCAAAGATACATTTATTTAAAGTTTCGCTATCTCACTTACACTTCGTAGAAAATAGACACCTCGATTATCATGTACTGACTGGCAGTAACCGGTGCTACTGCGGCTGGAATAGTAGCACACCAATTACTACTTAGCTAATTATCTACTGGACTCGGTTACTCACAGAAACGCACTAAATTCGGTAGGCAGTCGTACCGAGAAAATGTAATGTTCAAACAAAAAGAATTTACTAAGTGGGCATGCCTTATGATATGATATGTACACAAAATAAATGCAATAAATTTATAGTTATTATATAAAGCTTAGCGTTGTAAAAGATGACAAAATATGTGTTTGTTCCGGCCTTGCTAAATGAATTTACCCGTGGAGCTTAGGGAAAGTATTACACCAAAAAATATAAATAATAAACTTATAATGCACTTAATATTTTCTTAAGTTTTCACGACTTGTATACATAATCTTATAATGCACTTTTTAAACCTAAGTGATGGTAAAATTGTTAAATGCTACGGACGTAGATATCCATAGCACTAATATAAACCCAGAGGCTTACTATACTATGTACATATAAATCAACAAGTTGTAAATTACTTGTTGTCTTGTTACAGAAATAATAAAAAAATTGTTTACGAAGTATTTACTTATGTTCTTGATAAAGTACGCAAATTAGTGCTGATGCATTTGTTAACGCTGACCTATGTGGTGACCGCCTCTTTTTTCCTTTCTCCCACTATGTAATGTGACATAGTCTACGTTCGACCGCTGATCGCGCTGCTACTTCTGCGTATATCTCGCCGGGTTTTGTGTGTTCCGCTGCATTCTATATCCGCTTATATTAACCCGCGTGCTGGGAGATACTGTGCCGTACTCAGCTGGTCCACTCGTCGAAGGAACCGCAAGACGTGAAGAAAGGATCACGAGGAAGACGTGCCTGCCGCTGCGAAGCCCGCATCGTTCGTAGCGTGTGTGTGCGGCGACCTGTCCTGTAAATACTTTCCTTCTCTCTTATCCTCGCTCCGGGCCAACAGCATTATTTTAATAATAATATAATTCGTTATTTATATTATTTTTTAGTGTCTAGTGTTGTGTCTAAAGCTATTCCGTTACTCTTTCTCATCCCTCCTATACTAACTCAAAGGATGGCAACGTGTTGGCTTCACTCATGGTCTTGCAAACGTCAAATGCCAGGGCCAGCGGAGGGGCTAGGCCATATAGCCCTGGCCCTGGCATTAAGGGAAAAGGACGCAATACTAAGGGGTTTTAGTAGGTATCCCTAACTGCGGTGTGGCAATAGCATCTTTAGTTCTGCCTAGAAATGTCAGTGTCACCCCAACCTGGCGAATTCCACACACCAGCCGGCCCCCATTGCACGGCTGTTGGCCCTCAATCGGGATTTCCCTAATAAAAAAATAGTCTTGCAAACATCTATAGAAGCCGGTAACCAATTTCTACTCGTAATATAAAAAAAGATAGAGCGGTTTTCATCTCCGACATACAAGGTTTTAGGCACAATGAGAGACAGTGACTAAGGAGAGACTTGTGCTTCTCGTTGCTTGACTCTTGACTTTTTGAACTTGAGTTTTTCATTCTTTTTTAGATGACCTCTTTCTTATCTATAGCAGCAAAAGTTATTTTATTTTCAATCTCGAAAGCATTAAAATAAGTAATTTTGCATGTTATGTAAGGTTTTGCTTGTACGGAATTAAAATGATGGAGACGTTCGTTCAAGTCCTTAAAGTAATTTAAAAAAAGGTTTCAGGCAAAATTCTCGGACGAAATTTCGGGGATAGCCCCGTAGTTGACTATATAAATAAAAAGAAATATATCACAGATATGTGTTAGCAAATAGGTGTGCATTTGTTTGGGGGCCGCCATGTTAGAACGGCCGACCTCTCGCCTCCGTCCCCCGCGCTTATAACCTAGCATTGAGGCATTTACCTTTCTTAGGTCGGACTTGTCCTCAATAGTGGCTAGAAGCGTTGATTTATTACGGCGCAAGGTATGCCAGCACAATTTAGTGACAAATTTTGTAAAATTATATTTCCAATTTGCTGTGACTATTTAAGTGTTCTTTTGCAACTGTAAATAAAAGTAAACAAAAAACAGCAAATAGAAAGGAGAACATAAAAAAGCTGGAAATAATGAAAATAAAAAATAATCATGAAGAACTTAAACTTTTATTAAATGAAAACTAGATTTTACTTCTGCCGTTTTAAAGGGAGAAGCGTAAAAAAAGGTAAAAATGGAAAAGATTAACAGTTTAGAGTAAGGCACTTAAATATTCTATGGGAATGCAGGAAAAATACATATATTACACACACAAATATAGACAAAAGATGAATAGTAAGATATATCTTCATAATATATCTTACCATGCATTCATTTGTCTTAGAACTGATTTTTTAGAAGCAATGTCGATTTTATACCAATGGTAAGGTGAAGGAATGGATGGTAAGATATATATAGATATAGCGACACAGCATTAGTCTACAACAGTAATAGCGTACCTCCCAATGGCATGTGACAAAATAGTTCGGGCAGCCGAATATTCCTGTATGACCCCAAGCTTACCTCAATATACCACTAAGAACAAATGTTCACAATTTTTCTACGTGTTTATTGTACGAGTATATAGACCTTTACCTAATAAATTGGGCAGATTAACTAAACTCGAAGCAATTTGACCAATTAGATATAGTAAAAAGAACAATCTCTCAACTTCTATAAACAATGACCCACATTTTAAACCAGTGGTAAATTCAGGTTATAGAAACGCGAACTTTGACATTTGATTTCTTTTGTTTACAGGTTTTTACCATGATAGACAAATTACTACAAATATTTGCATATATGTATCGCATATATGGCTATATGTATTCGCCGCTTTGATTTGATAAGAAAATTGTCTAAGAGCTGACAGTGATGATACGATTATACCGTACGTTGGAGACTTGGAGTCAAATATCTAGCCACACCACCTTTGTAGCCTGATCCTTTAAGAAGGGTTGATTAAGCAAAGAAATGATAAAAAATAATTGGTTGTCTGAAATAAAGTGAAAGTCATACGTATATCATGAAAATTGATTCATCCATCGAAAGCTATAAAACAAACATCCAAACAAATTCACCCTGATATTTACATAGTGTATTTTTAAGTGAGATAGTAATCCTCATTAAATATTTTATGATTTAGTTATTATTCGTGTTGCAGACAGAGAGCCCCGCATACCGCCGGCGCCCTCAGAGGGCACGATTAGGAATTAGGCGTCGGGCGGGATGCGGGATTTAAGGAGCGACCCTGGCAGCGAAAATAATACTTACATACTTCTACTCTACACTTCACCTCTCAACATCGCTCTAATGTGTCTTGTAAATAATTACGCTCTGTACTTATTTGATGTATTCTTTTAATTCAACAATAATTATACAGTCCAATAAAATCGAGTTTGATTTCCAAAATAAAGAAGCAACTGCCACCAATAATTCGTATCGATATTCCCATTACGATCGATTCTTAGAATGTATAATCTCATTTGGCAACATGCGTCATAATTATTGTTACGACCGACAAAGACCAATTCACACCAGCAGTTTATTACCTTCCCGTATTTGAACGTCTTTTGTTTATTTTGTGTTTAAAAATTGTAATTAGAAAAAACCCATTGTGTATTGTAATCTTTATGATAGTCACTAGCCAGGCGTGATTCTTGGACATTATTGTTACGCGGTCGAGTACTGTGTCGAGACATATTGTATTTGTACAGTATAAAGCAATACCCGAACGGAGGGGTGAGGCAGTCAAGCGATAACCACCAACATGGCAAGACGTAGTTACATTCGATAAGCTATAGTGACGGACTTTGCGCGTGTTACTGAATCGTGCATTACGTTTGTACTGGCTGTGTTCAGTTATATTTGTACCTGTATTATACGTGTTTGTATAGTTCTAGTAAATTCTATAGTAATTCCAACGGTATTCTAATTCGAGTCCCTTAAATCGTAATATTATGTTATCAGCTTACAAAAAAAAACAAATGGAATATACTATGTAAACAATGAATCACGATGCACTTTTTTTAGATTTCTTATTTGTTTGTTCGGTATTCACGTAAAAACTACCCTGCCGATTTCAATGCGGTTTTTCACTGATCAGCAGCTAATTCTTATATTTAAAATTTGCGCTACTTTTCATCCTGGGAATTCCACGGGAATATTTCCGGGAATTCCAATGTGATTTTTTTTCTGACAGATAGCAAATTTTATGAAATAAAATATGTGATATTTTCATTCCGCGGGGCCTGCGGGTATAATCTCGGGAGCGGTCTGTAATTGTTCGGGTGTATAAAAATTAGCTTATTCCGACACAGTTTTCATTAAAACGATAACTTACATTTTTTTATGCTTATTTTTTTAAAATTATATGATCAACAAAATGAAGTGAAAATTTATTTTCGTTTTAGGAAAAATTGAAATAGCATGTTGTCAATTTTCAATATACTTATACATATTGAAAATTGACGAATGGCCGATCGTTATCAGCAACAGGAAAACTGTGCAACTAACAATACATTATAAAACTGTACTAGTATGACGTCAGCAAATGGTCTTTTGTGCACATGTATATTAAAATTGTTTAAGTAATTTGTCATGTGATAATAATTATTCTGTATTTGAACTTAATGATAGCTGGTTTGTGTGTTTGCTCGCCGCAATCCCAGTCAATTAAAGTCAATGTGTCTATATACGTGTCTGTGGTCAAAACTTAGTAAGTATTCATTTCTGAACATTATAAATACCTATTCATATATATCTCTATCTATCATCTATCCATAATATTATAAAATTCTAAGCATGCTGTGTCTATACATGGAAGCTATTTAAAAAAAACAACTGGAATAGACTGTAAACGACCGAGAACATGATGCAATTTTTTTTAGATTTCTTGTCTGTTTGTTCACGTAAAATGTAGTGGGTCGATTTCGATGCGGTTTTCGCTGATCGACAGCTAATTCTTACACTTAAACTCTGCGTTACATTTTATGCTGGCTGGGAAGCCCGCGGATTTTTTCCGGGAATGTGAATGTTTTATATTTGTTGTAGAAACGTAGAAAGAATGTAATTTCCAGCGGCCGGGCGGCCTGTCGTAAGAGGCGTCAAAACAACCCACAGCCAGGGTAGGGTATTTGCTCGACTGGATGGCTACCACTCCTGGTCTAAGGTATGTCGCCATAACAACCTTGGGTTGTGTTCCGGCATTAGTGACAACGTTCCAGTCTCCCATGAGAGATCAGTAGCGCATTTGTAACACCTTTGGTGTTGCAAATGTCCATAGGCGATGGTAACCGCTTTCCATCAAGTAGGCCGTCTGCATGTCTGCTGAATTCCTGCAATAAAAAGAAGTCGCCATATTAAAAAAAGACAAATTTCAATGTAATTTTTTTTACTTATCGATAGCAAATTTAATGTAATAAAATTTGTGATATTTTTATCCCGGGAATCCCGGGAATTTTCCGGGGAGCGGTTGAAGTGGTACGGATGCATAAAAATTAGCCTATTCCCACACAGTTTTCACTAATACGATAGCTTACATATTATATATTATTTAAATGCTGCAATACTTTGTGTCCGGGTCTCCTCCTGCGAGAATTGATCAAGTCGAGTGCACACCAGCATTATAAGCATAATTAATTTGAAACCTTTTTTAAAATTTGTCATGTAATTGAAAAAAGGAGTTTCTGATTGGAAAATTAATTGTTTTTAAAGAATTAGATATTAATGTTGTAATAATCGTCCATCAAACTTACCACACATTTAAAACCACGGTTTTTTAAAGGTTAAGTTACGGTCAATTCCGGGTATGTACCGGATGAAAAAATGACACCTGTACACGCGGTATGAAGGTAATACAATTATTTACACACGGACTTCTAAACGGACTTTATTTTTTATACAGATAATTATTTATTACGTACAGTTAATAATATATTAGAGAGGTTGATATTATATATCAACTTGGGGCCGATTTTCCAAACTCTTATCTGGTGATTAAACACAACGTGGTATAATTAAAAATGATAGTTGCATGAATAAGATGGTTGAATTGTTTCATTTTTGATTTTGATTAATTTAGTGACTTTATTAAATCGATCAATTCGACTGATAACTTTTATCTGAAAAGGGACCATCCATAAATTACGTCACACGAATGTCATGATTTTGACCCTTCCCTCATCGTTGTCACAGCTGGTCACATTTGTAAGACTCCTCCCTAGTCTAACATCACACATTTTGCAATGATTCATAAAGAAATTATTAAATTAAAATAGCAATTCCGTAATTAGCTTAAATATTACATTTTCAAATGTGACGTTACGAAATTTAGGATCCCTCCTCCTCACACCTTGTCACACAGTGTCACACTTCGTCAACCCTCTCCCCTCCTAAAGTATAAGCGCGCGTATACACGACATCGCCAAGCGACACCGCGCCTTCGCCCTGCCACCGCCCTATTTACACTGACGGCGGAAAAAACAGGGCGGACAATATTCGCACATACACAGAAATTCACAGAATTCCACATAATACTAACCAGTACTACTAAACTACAATAAGCTACATCAATTAACTGTAAATGTAAAACACATAACAGATTTGTTGTATTTTACCTTTCCGTGACTTTCTCAAAGTTTATTTTTGTCATTAATATTTGATATCATGGTTAGCTAGTACGTAATAATTATGTGGCGATAAATAAAAAAATTAATAGAGATATTTTTTATGTCTTTTAATGTGCCTATAAAAAAGTATTAAGTGATGACGATTATTTTATTTATTTGCTGATATAGGTCATCATAATGAAATAATTTTGTATATATTTGTATGCCAATTTCATGAAACGATTTTATTGATTAAGTATAATTCTATGGATGTTCTATAATTCTATATTATGATAAGCGATTTATGCAATAGATTATATTCCAATTCTAAATACCAATTTAAATTTATGTTACTGGTCCACACAATTTACAATGAAAATCCTTATTCATATAAAAAGAGCTTGAAAATACGGTGTCATCTCATATTTTAAAAGTAATTTAAATGATTGTTCTGAAGTTTTTTTTACAACTAACAATATTAGCCTTGTAAAAGTTATGACATCATAACTTGCGAGCTCATACAAATCTAGAAGGGTGGAGCGTTTTGAAAGCCAATAAAAAAACTTTAACCCCGAAACATGTAATACGCAATGCTAATATTTTAGTTCTCACAAAATAAGCAATTTTAATAATTTCGCGGGTGGGGTGCGGGAAATCTATATGTATTATAAAATTCTCTGTATAATGTAAACGTATATATATAAACCATATATAACGATGGAGAACATGATGATTTTTTTTTAGATTTCTTGTTTGTCGGTTTGCTTGTTTGTTCGGGATTGACGTAAAAACTATCGGGCCGATTATTTCTTGACTTAAAATCTACTCTTTTTTTTACTTGGGGATTCCGCGGATATTTTTCTGGGAATTGTTTTAAAAGGCCATATTTAAAAAAAACTAATTTTAAAGTGAGTTTTTCACTAATCGATAGCAAATTTTATGTAATAAAATATCTGGTATTTTTTATCCCAGGAATCCCTCGGGAATTTTTCCGGGAGCTCTTTGAAATATTTCTGGTGCATAAACATTTGGTAACTCCGACACAATTTTCACTTTTTTTAAATGCTGCATTACTTTGTGTCCGTGAAATTCCCGCAGGAAACCTTTTTCACTGGAATGTCAAGTTAAAATGTCCTGGTAAGTACTATATTATCCTTCTGTTTCCATAATTCAAGATCGCGTCCTTGTAAACCATTATAGATACAGGCAGTTTAAATTGTGGCGCGGAAATAAATCGCTAGTGCGCCAGCGCATTGTTTACGACACGGCCGATGTCTGTGACATTGAACGCTCGACCCGATTAAGCAGAGGCAGACGATTTGCGAGGCCGCATCACCGATGACCAGTGTCCTACTCTGCTGGTAGTTAACTATATTACCTGTACTTTGATAATTGGTTAATGGGGCTGGGCCAGTTGTACATAGGTATTTGTTTAGTATATATTTATTTAATTTACTCATAATCCTAGACTGATACCCTTCGGGTTTTTAGATGTGTATATGAACTGCGTGTATTATTGTTTAAATAAATAAATGTTGAGCAAACAAATAATTGTTTTTTATTGGCCTACGCATAATAAATAATGGTTTTCATTGTTTATATCTTAGAATTGGGTAATCATAATACATTATAAAATAAACACCATTAACATATGCACATTTACATATAATGCCTAGAAATAAATTTACAGATATAATATTTGATATAAAAAACATGATTTAAAAAAAAACTTGGCGTTTGTTCAGTATTCACGTAAATACTACTAGGCCGATTTCGATGCGCTTTTCGCTGATCGATAGCAAATTGAAATCGCTAATTTTTATCCTGGGAATCCCGCAGGAATTTTTCGGGGAATTATTTAAAGTGGCCAGATTAAAAAATCTAATACCAATGTGATTTTTTCACTGGTCAATAGCAAATTTTATGTATTAAATGTATGATATTTTTTTATCCCGGGAATCCCGTGGGAATTTTCCCGGTGGCGGCTTGTTGCGTTGTTGTGTTGGCGTTGTTGGGGTGCATAGAAATTAGCTTATACTGTCACAGTAAAACGAGAACTTTCACTAAAACGACACGTTACATTCTTTTTTAAATGCTGTGGGTAAAAAATCAATAGTTTAAAGTACGTTTTGCAACAAAAAATATACTTAGGTCCAAATATCAGTTATCATAAAGTAGTGGTAAAGGCTCGAAATGGTCTCTTACACCTCTTCACATGATTTGGTAAAGAAATGGAGAATGGAATGGAAGAGAATGGAAAAGGATTTTGAAATTAATGATGAGTATCAAGTCTAATTACAATTTTTTTTATTTTAAATATTCTCCAAATTAAAAACTACCATCTTCACGGTATTGGAAATAAAGCGAATGTTATCAAATTTGTTACAATATAGAAATGTGTTGAGTTGATCTCTGATCAACTTTCAAAACATTGGTTTTAGATGTATCGTCTAGCAAGTACCTACATCTTTGTACTTGCTAAAATTTAGTTTTTTTACACAACAACTGTAATATAATTCAATTAATGCAATCAACTTGCACGGATGCACATCAGTGAAATAATTACAAGACCTAACCGTGTGTCGAAGGGTGAGATTGGTTCAGGCGAAGCCAGCACGCGACATCGTATAACCGGAGACACCGGTCGGGCTCGCACCATTTCTGATAGCCTTCGGTTATCGGTTGTCGGTCAACATGTTTGGTTTAAGATTGCAGACTAGCGCGTGTACTTCAAATTCAAAAGTTTTTATTCAAAATAAGTTCCACTATAGTAGAATTATTTTGTGCGTGCAGTTTGGGTCATAAATCAAACTCGGCCTCAGCCCGGCTAGGGCGGTGAGCATGTTGCGCGGGCGCAACGCCATTATCGATAAAAACTCATTCCTATCAAAGAAAGATTATCATTCTTATAAAAATCATTATTATCTTTTTTGCTGTTAATTTTAAACTTAGATATAAATATTTATATTTATTTTTAATATAACTTGTTACATTCTTAACTTTTGTACTTACAGTTTTTTAATACATAGATACCTAATTAATAATTTATTTTAAATCTTTATTATTCTTATTTTAATACATACATTGTTTTATCTCTTTTTATTCTTTCATTTTTATCACTAACCCACAAAATGACAAAACCAAATACACTATCGATAACGCTTATCGACAACAATAATGCGCAATCACTATGCCCGTGAGTGGAAGAGAGAGCGAAATACTCCGATTATTTATGACTCAAACTGCACGGACTATACTCTCGGACTTCTACTATAGAGAACACTTTTTGAAGGTCATACATATAGGTTAAAATTTAATTTTACTTCCTAGTCTATGTACACCGCTTCGTAACCTGTTATTGCTGTTAAGGAGAAGAAGCGGCAAGAACCTCCCCAGCAACACGTCTAGTTGTTTCTCTTTATATTTCTCTTATTCTATTTATATCTCAAGTTCTATTTTTTTTAAGTTTGTATATAAATATGTTACAGAATGACTTTTGAAGAATTAATGGAGTTGTAGCAAACAGTGCATATTCAATAAGACAGAGATACAATAAAAGTAAAGAAAAATATTACTATAGTTATAATAAAGACATGACTTACTACATTTTTTTATTACTTACGTACTTCATTATAGGCTTTGTGTTTTGAATTGATTTATGATTGATTTAACATATGATGATTCTTGTAACCGATGTTTCGGAGCCCAGAAGTATAATAATTTTTCGGAACCTTAGATTTGCTTTTCTTCTCTATTTTAAATAATTTGAATTTGGCTTAAATATAATTCTTTATCCTTTCAACCCGACATAATTTTTCTTTTCCTCAAATGATTTAATGAAAATTAATTTGATAATTTGTTGCGGAGCTTTCAGTAGTAATTTTATTGTCATATTTAGGTACATGATATAACTTTACAATAAATTTTAAAATAATTTATATAAGCAGGAAGTAAAATATCTTGCTAATATTACTATATAATAACTTTAATTAATGTTTAAATAGTAAATTGTTGAACTTGTCATAATAAGCTACATTCATTTAAACAAAGCTTAAGTGGCTGTGACATTTTGTAAGAGGATAAGAAAGTAAGTGTCTCAGCTGATTGACCTGTCAACTACCCTTTTATTCGATGCATTTAATTCGGCTCTTAATTACTTATTTTTTATTTTAGTTGTACACACATACCAAACAATTTAGCATGTAATCGCTGTCGCCTATGACTTGCCCAATCAACATTACGATATGAAACTGCTACTGTGCGAAATCTCTTCTCTGGCCTTATAGGGACATCAATATTACGCACACCATCAACACCAGAATTCCTTAGGATGAAACTCGAATAATTCATTCGATCTTAAGACATTTTGAGTAATATTAAATTGCTTGGCAAATATGTCTTGTCTTTTGCCTATAGTATTTTAACATTACAATCTAATCTAAAAAGATAAATAAGTATTTGGTATAATATCACCAAAATTATCTAAATATGTGTGCAAGTAAAAAAGACAAGTTTGAAGCCAAATTCTATTATTTTAAGAAAATATACATTTGTATGTCACTGTCATATCATGCCTGGATTACTTACTGTCTTTTCTTCTGGAAATTTGAAAATTCTAAAATAGATCTATTTATTTAAATGGCACCACTAATTTCAGCATTATCTATTTTTTAATTTTAATACTCGTTATTGAAGTGAAATTTCTTTAGAATAGTGTTGATTTGAAACTCGATGAAACGAAAATGCGACACTAAAAAGAGATAAACAGATAAATCTATTGAACTACGCCTACGAGATAATGAGATACGAGTTTTACATTGTGCAGCACAAATTAGAGGGTCAATAAGACCGATGACAAAACGTAGGTCCACTTTGGACCGAAATAAAATTTGTAATTTTATTGAATTATAATATTTTGACGGATGTAGGATAAAGGAATTATATTTATATTGTGGCGAACGATGGTGGAACCATCTAGTTAGTTTTAGAACTTTTGGAAAAACCTAGAAAAATCTAGAACGAAAAGACAAGGACGCATATATTTAGAAAAAGATAGACGATAAACGAAAGAAAGAGATAGATAGATGTTAGAAAGGGATAGATGTATAAACGAAAGTTCCCGAACAGAAGGTTCGGGAAAGAAAAGACAGAGATAGGTGGACGGGTTCTAGAAAATTCTTCCAGGTATATAAACAGCGTAAGGCGCGCCTACCGGGCAGTTTTTAGAGTTGAAAGTTGCAGTTTAAAGTTGAGTTCAGTCCAAGACGGTGAAACGACAAGTGCGATATTAGAGAACGTTAATAGAGGACAGAGACGAACTAAGTGGTGAATTTAGTGAGAAGTTTGGTGGACAGATACGTGAAGGAGCTGTGTAGCGTAGTTCGAGAGGGAAACTAGAAGCGAGCTACGCGCGATAATATCGGAGGTGGTCCGCGCAATATCGGCGACGGTATTGAGGGTGTGACAACTTATCGTCGGGACTGTGCATCGTTGGTCGTGCGTATAGGGGCAACCCTGCAGAGAGGTACTACGTGCGTCTGTGTAAGTCAATAAAAGCTTTTAAATTAAAAACTGGTGTTTTCTTCCAATCCATAAGTGCGTACCCCCGCTCGCACGTAACAATATTAATAAAAGTTAGAGAAGATTTATGTGAGTATATTCTCTAAAGTTTCACTTCTACTGCGTGTGAACTTCACACACAAACACAATTTTTTGTTACAAATTATATTTTAAACTACAATTTTGTTTTTAATTGGCGAAGTATTTTAGTATTGATAAACGTAAATTGTTTATATAACAATCGATACATGAATATGACGTTAACTGTCGTTTGCGTTGATGGTTTTATTTGACCATAACTGCTTATATTTAACGTCATAGAACCAGTTTGATCCTTAATACAAAAGTTTAATTATCCCACAACTCAATTGCTTACGTAATGTCTGAGAAGCAACATAATTACATCTAACAGAAAAATGTAGGTAGGTAAAAATAGTTTAAATTGTGTCCTTTAAGTGAAATCTAAACAATTCTATAAAATTCTAAACATGCATGCGTGTATTGAACATTGAAGGTATTTAAAAAATCTGGAACAGACTATGCATTAAACTATGCATTTTTTTATATTTCTTGTCGGTTTCTTCGGGATTCACGTAAAAGCTACTAGGCCGATTTTGATGCGGTTTTCGCTAATCAACGGCATACTCTTGTACTTAAAATCTGCGCAACTTTATATCCATGGAATGTCGCGGAAAATTTACCGGGAGCAGTTTCTAGCTGTTCGAGTCTATAAAAATTAGCTTATTCCGACACAGTTTTCACTAAAAGAATCGCTTACATTCTCTGAAATGCTGAGGTACTTTGTGTGCAGGGAATCCTGCCAGAATTTCAAGTCAAGTCAGGGGCATATCCTAGTAAAACATAAATATTAAACATTTCGAATGGATACATCTATTATTATATTAATCCTAATTCAAAGACTTGTAGCTTAATGGCTACAAGTTTGTGAAAGCGCTTCTTATTCTAACGACGTTGGTTTGAGTCTGCGCCGGGAAGCTAGTACCGTGGGGCAATTGTTCTAATTTTAAAATTATCACCTGCTGAAGGTCAAGTAAAATATCGTATGGAAATCTGCACATCAAGAAAACCAAAGTATCATACCTACCAGCCTTGGATGGTGGATACTTTGTCCATTCCTCTAGAATAGGGAGAGGCTTCAGCTCGAACATAAATTGTTCAAGGTAGATTAAAAACATAACAAGTACCTGTGTGCCTATATTGGAACAATATACGTACACAAACTAAAATTAGATAAAAAAACATAAACATGCAACGTAAAATTGCAATGAGGCTGGTCTATGCCTTGCCTTGACTTGACTGCCTTTTCATTTCAACAGATTATCATCTCGAGCGTTGGTTTCCCGAATGTGTATCGTTTAAGAATATGAATCTAAGACAGCCGCTTTCGTATTTAGCATAAAGTAATGCATCCATTTTCAAAATAAGATTATACATCGTTATATTATCACAATCGCAATAACACTGCTCTGGCCTAACAAGTATCGCGTTTGGAGCTTGAGGATTCAGAAGTTTCGTTTGGAAGTAATTTAAAATTCGTTAATCGTTCGCTGTAGTATTATTATGTAGTGTCATAGACAATGTACGTGATTGCTGATGGGTCATGCTCGTGTATCAGCCCGTTGACTGATGTAATGTTAGATTTGCAAAAAGAATTGACTGAATACAAACGACTGCATCCAGCACCTTCAAAAAGATCAAATTAAGTAAATTGCGAAAAGACTGATATTTTTACAGATTTTTTAATACTTGTCCTAATAATAAAATCATTACAACATAAGATAGATATGGAACAAGTAGCTTGAACGATTAAACTAACGGATCCGCAAACACGTTTACTAAATTCATGTTAGCTGACAAAGATTCGTATCTGCTACGTAAAGATTATAAACAAGGAAGTGCAGCTGGGTGGCCAATTAATTCCTAACACGACCAAATAGTGACAACTCTTTATTATAGTATCAGTAAATCAATGCGAGAATAATGTCTCGTCTCGATTGTAATCTGACAGTGTTAGTATAAATATATGACGTCAGTTCAGTGTTAGTTTTGAGCCTTGAAAAGCAATGGCGACACTACAACTAGACAACTGAATAAATTACACTTTTTTGACAACTTATCGCCGCAGTTTGGATTTTTTTTATACATACAGATAGGATCGACTTCTGTGTTACGTAGTTCATGACAATTGGTTAATAATAACGCTGGCAACGTTGTGAAGGTTAATTTCAATTTATTATGATTATGTACCTGTAAGTTGTAAACAAGTATCATATAGAGACGATTAAGCAAGCAAGTCAAAGTTACTGTTTTTTAGGTTCTATTATTTTACTCTACGTCTTATGTACTTTCCTCTCTTTGATTTCCTGTATTTCCCTCTTTATTTTCTATCTCTTATATACTTATTCCATATACGTGTATCGACAACACATCGAGAAACGCTTGAACTTAGATAGGAGTAGTAAAATGGTAAAATAATTAGCAGGGTCAATTTAGGGCATACCTTTCCATACGCCGGAAATGAAAATATAACTATGCAGCTGTAGTAATGAATAAAGGAAATCTTTGTTAGTGAAGGCGTTTAGAAAAATATAAAGTATAATATAGCAACTTTTTTTTTGATTCCTTAAAGAAACCATACTAATATATACTTAAATAGCAAAGAAACTTTGTTTAGATAAGATGTTATTTTTCTTTCTGGATATGGATTTGGATAATAATAATTAAGTCATGAATGTTGACATAAATGTAATTTCGACAATGAGGATGCACATTTAGACCAACACTACTACACTGCAACTATATTTCTTGGTGACATAATTTTTTTTCTCCAAGATTGTTACGTATTACACGTACTCGTATATAACAATTTTGAAAAAAATATAATGACACCAAAAATGTAGTTACAAGATCCTGTACTGACGCCAACGATATCATAATGCATTGTCGACTTATTAATTAAATGGTTATAAATTGTACTTACGTCTACTTACGGAATTTCTTTATGGGCGTTCCTCAAATTGGTAGTTTAAACACTTCACCACAAACGGTACAGAGAGCTTCATGTACCGTCGGTATCGCTTCCTAATGTAGACACGTAATAATAGCTTGCAATTATCGCCATATGATGGTAAATATCTTGTAGCGTCCTACTTCATTTCAACTACATCCACGCAAATGACCAATTTTAGAGAACTACTTTATTCGACGTAGTTCAAGGTGATATATTTACTAATAATAGGGTTACCAGATACTAATAACACAAATCTTATAACGTTTAAATCACTCGAAGAAATTTCTGGACACATTCAAACGTCGCTCAGTCACGTGTGTCCTATATATGTCTGACCCATGTATGTATTACTATTATGTATCATACTATAAATATCATTTAAATGCACTTCATAATGTGAAATAGGTGTTAACCAACAAACGATTCTATTAGAATAACTATTCTGCTTTACATTATTTCTTTCTTATCATTTTCTATCACCGTCTTCCTATATTTTGTATTATGTTGGCCACCGTTAAACATGTTAACAGTATTTACTGTCATGTAGATAGATAGATAGATAGATAACACTTTATTGCACACCAAAACATAGAATTACAGAAACAGACCATATTTACAATATTTTCAAGGCAATACAACAGGCGGCCTTATCGCTCAAAGCGATCTCTTCCAGGCAACCTAAATGAGAAAAAATTTGAATCAGGCGAAATAGGTGGTGCAGAAAAATGGCAATAGAAACGTAAATATACATAACTAATATAATACATACATATATATATATATATATATATATATATATATATATATATATATACACACACACGAATACATACATATATACACAATTATATATACAATAATACACAAGTTATTATAATAAAAGTATTAGACATAGCTATTTGTGGACAAATAGTGTTTTCTGAGCAAATTTCTAAATATTGGTAAAGATTTGGCCTCTCGGACAGTAAGAGGCAGCATATTCCAAAGTTTGACAGCCTGCACCGTAAAAGAATTATCATAATAGGATGAAGTGTGTGCAGGCGTCATAAGTTTTCGGTACGTATCATGGCGCAAATTGTGGGCAGTGGAAAGGCGAAGGAATCTAAAACGTTCCTTAAGGTACTGGGGACTATTAGAAGTAAATAATATGTTATAAAGGAGAGTGAGAATGTGAGTATTCCGGCGAAAATGAATAGGAAGCCACTTGAGTCTTTTACGATATTCGGAAACATGGTCATATTTTCGCAATCCAAATATGAACCTGATACAAAAATTCTGAAGCCGCTCAAGCTTGTTCAGCTGGTCTATGTATAGACGACGTATAATTTTATACGGCTATTAATTAACAGAAAATGATTGTTGCACAATAGTTAAACGTTTTGTATTCTACAAAGTCAAGTTTTGCGTTGCGCAGGCCGGAATCGCCCTAAACTTGCGCGCAGACTTGGTACGGAAATTCGTTGACAACATTTTTAATAAGAACAATGAGAACATGAAAAACCTGAGTTTCTTTAAGAAGATGGTTATTATTACTAATTTCTTTGAAGTCACCTTGAATTATTCTAACATGCCAGTTGTTGGTATTTTTGTAAGATTAGCGTAATAGAGTGTTTAAATATTCGTTCACTTTATACTTACATGATATTGCCAACCTGATGTAATAATCACAGTTTGTGATTATATAACAACTGGTTCCACAATTTTTTGTGTACCAATTTTGCTTTGTTACGCGTTTATGCCAAATTGTTGGACAAAAACGGGCCTTGTTTGTACAATATCTGCACACAGTATCAGTGCCGCATAAGAAGCGAATATGCAAAAAATATTCGCACAATTATTGAAGAATTAAATGCGATCGAAGTTTACTTTTCACACTTTTCTGACATAATTTAAGACCACGTAATTTGAAATGAGAGGCGAGTGTTTTAGCCACCAAGCTGACACGAGTTTTCCAATTACAACTATAAAGCGTAACCATACAGGTATAATATGTGGTTGTGCCGAGGAACATTCTCCTATTCTCCATTCTCTCTATCAAGAAAAATAATAATACATTTTAAATGAAGAATGCGCAAAACAATATGAACATTCTCTTTTGTTAGCGCTGTCACCGCAATGTATAGGGAAATGATATAGTTGGAAAACGGCACAAAGAAAACCTTATAATTTAATTAAATAATTTGAAAACTTGATTAAGATTAATCGAAGTTATCAAATTATTCTAGTGAAGAGTGTGAACCCCCGGGAGACGAGTGTAGTGTGGCGGTGGACTGGTGGCGTGGTAAGTCTCCCTTTGCTTCTTCTTCCACGTCCCTTTGCTTTCTTCCGGCCATCGCATCGCACCCGCAATATGTCTAGAGAGAGAATTGCTAACCAACAACACCGCCAAACGTGAAGTGGCGCTATATTCACTCTGTAAAAACTATCAATGTGTGCGTGTTTTGGGGAAATCAACATATTTTTATAATTAAATTCCTATTAATATTATAAATGCGAAAGTAACTCTGTCTGTCTGTTCCGTTTTCACGTAAAAACTACTGGACCGATTTGGCTGAAACTCAGTATATATATATATATGTTTTGGATACAGAGAATGAACATAGGATACTTTTTATACCGAAAAGTGGGATAGTTTCCGGGATAAAAATATATTTGTCTTTCTGTTTGTTATGCTTTTACGGAAGAACTAATGGGCCGATTTGGCTGAAATTCGGTACGTATGTAAATTAAATACTGAGGATGGACAACGGATAATTTCCATTTTGGCCTTTTTGGTAATTTTGGCCTATTTGGTCATTTTGGCCTTTTTGGTCAATTTGGCCTTTTTGGTCATTTTGGCCTATTTGGTAATTTTTCCTGTTTGGTAATTTTGGCCTTTTTGGTCATTTTGGCCTCTTTGGTCATTTTGGCCTATTTGGTCATTTTGGCCTATTTGGTCATTTTGGCCTATTTGGTCATTTTGGCCTTTTGGTCGTTTTGCCTATTTGGTTATTTTGGCCTCTTTGGTCATTTTGACCATTTTGATTATTTTGGCCTTTTTGGTCGTTTTTGCCTATTCCGTCATTTTGGCCATGTCGGTCACTGTGGTCTTTTGGTCATTTAGACCATTTTGGCCTTTTTGGTCAAATTTATTTTGTTGACAGATAGACGGGGGATGGTATAATTAGCGATATAAAATGAAGTGAATCTTCCGTGGGCAAATACATAAAAATGTAATATAATATAACCTGTAGCACTTGCTCTATAAACAAAAGACGCACTAGAGGTTAACCCGCGGCACAGCCGCGGGGTAAACTCTAGTATTTTTTATGTAAAGTTTAAATGATCATTATGATTTAATTGCTTTACGTGTTATAATTTTAATATTACTCAGAAGTGTCAAAATTATTGAAGTGAAACTTCTTTAGAATCGTTTTGATTTTAAACTCGATAAAAAGAAAAAAGCTACACATGAGACAGAATATATCATATTTAATCATTTAAAGATTATGCCTATACAAATAGAGTTCGAAATTATTGAAGTTTTTCTTTCGTTCATATTTCGTGTTTTAAAGCTTAAACATATCTGCAACGTGAAGAATGCTTATTATGAAAATGCTATCTAGAGGCTTCTCTCAGATGCCTGACGTATGCATGTATGTCGCGTCAGCTATATCTGAAAGAGACCACTATGGTGTATTGGAAGAACTTCTTTTATGCAGCTTACAGTAAGAGTGAACTGGCAGAAATCGCAATGTAAGGAAAAAGCTTTTTGGCGTCCAGACGACCTTTAAGGTAAGAATTTTTGTTCCTGACGGGGGTTCCCCGATCGTAAGTTTTTTCTTTATAATAATAATAATTCTTCATAATTTATCGTTGGTGTAAAGCATCGCACCAGATGTAGCCTGCGGTGTTTATATTGTTATGACCGACAAAGACCAATTCACAATTCCAGATTATTACCTTTCGGCATTTGGACTTCTTTTGTTTACTTTGTGTTTAAAATTTGTAATTAGAAAAAACAGCCCATTGTGTATTGTAATCTTTATGGTAGTCATTAGCCACGTGTGATTCTTGGAAATTCAGTCAACGCGGTCTGTAGACATATTGTATTTGTACAGTATAAAGCAATGCCCCAACGGAGGGGTGAGGCAGTCGAGCGATAACCAGCCGCGAGGCAAGACTTGTGTACATTCGGTGATCTATTTAGTGACGGACTTTGCGCGTGTTATTAAATCGTGTATTACGTTTAGACTTATTGCGTTCAGTTATATTTGTACCGGAGTTATACGTGTTTGTATAGTTCTAATAAATTCTATAGTATTTCTAACGGCATCGTAATTCGAGTCCTGCAACTCGTAACAATATCTTGCCTACATAATTTACTAAGTTGTCTATGTTGATTAATTACATTTTATGTACTTACATATTATTTATATTGAAATAAGACCTTTGCACGTCGCGTCGTATATTACTTTCAATGGCACATAGCAAATTAGTATTACTAATGATTTAACAGTTGAATAGCTTTATGATTGGTTAAAACTACAAAGCAATGATTATGGCGTTAAGTCTTTGACATATCACGTGTGTATATCACATAAGTGTCAGGTCGAAATAGTCTTTAAATTGTGACGCAAAAAATTGCAACAATATTGCAAAATAACGGTTATAGTTCAGTAATAGTGTTAATTGCAAAATTAGAGGCACTTACCTATCCCGGTTTCACTTGACTTTGTGGTTGGTGTTTTAAAAACTACCTTATAACGGTTTTAACCCCATTGTTATTTTAATGTAAACATCCTACTAATGCAAAAAATTTAATCAAAAACGTGATCTCAACTATATTTACATACCTGATACTTTTCAGGAATATAATAAATATTTTTGTTCAATTTGTAGAATCAGCGAAACGCTTTAATTACTTCCTCTATAAACAAACAACTTTTTATGGGTATTATTAGTGATTTATGTTAAATAATTGAAATTTATCGACAAAAGAAGCCGCACTATCATTATAAATACTGTAATATAGCTTCACTTGTATAGAATATAAACAAAGTATATTGTACATCATATAAGTTATTAAAGAAATAAGTTTTAGAACAAAAAAAATGTGTAATTGTCGGACTTGTACTACTTAAAATTTATTTTAGACAATCTTTGGATAACAGCCTATAACCTTCCTACTGCACTTTCCACGTGCTGGACATGGGTCTCTCATTTATAGGGGAAGGGGCACTATACCCGCCACGCTTGTCTAAGATTGATTCACGAGTTTGACGTATCAGTTATCTCGATTAACTGTTATCACGAAATTTTCCTTAACCTTTAAGCACGTGGTAATTGATACAATATACACATTAGGGCAGAAACTTGCCTAATAAGTGCATGCTTTTCTGGCCAGGATGCGATCCTGCCCCGTTTTGGGTTCGGGACCCGAGTGCCCTATATTGTCGCATATTTCTTAAGTACTCGCTTTTTTTGGGCAAAAATGTAATAAAATCTGTGTTTCTAATGCGCCTTTAAATGCATTAAATAACAAATTAAAATACACATCTATTATTCTTAGTAACGAGTCACTTTAACTTATAATTAGATATGGAAGTGTCGTCAGGGTCATATGACGTAAATGTCTCCAAAGAGAACGAGTAAAAAATTAAAAGTACGCAGGTTTGGTATCAATTGTGATACAGGAGCCTTAAAATAAGCGTTTTTATTTTATATTGTTACGAATTACAGGATTCGTATTAAAAATGCCGTTGGAATTACTATATAATTTATTAGAAGTATAGAAACACGTAAAACACAGGTACAAATATAACTGGACGCAACCAGTACAAACGTGATACACGATTCAATAACACGCGCAAAGTCCGTCACTATACAGCTTATCGAATCTACACACGTCTTGTGTCGCTTGTGCCTATCGCTAGACTGGCTCTTCTCTCAGTTGGGCATTGTTTTATACTGCACCAATACAATATGTGTCTCGACACAATACTCGACCGCATAACAATTATTTCCAAGAATCACATCTGGCTAATGCCTACCATAAAGGATTGCAATACACAATAGGCTGTTTTTCTGATTACAATTTTTAAACAAAAGAAGTCAAAATGCCGAAAAAGTAATAAACTGAAGGTGTGCATTTATTTTTGTCGGCGTGTAACAATATGTCTTTAATTTTATGAAGTTGTAAACAAATTTATTTGTATTTCTTGGTGGTCTGAGTGCGGGAGACGGCTTAGTTGTCCCTATGGACTATCATCCGCGGCCATGCATCTATGGTGGTCGGAGGTCGTTTGACGCTCTTCATCGACGCCATGCCCGTCTTTCGCGGAATCGCGTAGTTCTCTCCCGCTCCGTCGCCTCTTTCGCCGACATGACTGTCATACAGAAAGAGGCGACGGCGTTCCATCAGATTTCACCCCCAACCTTGGTTAGCACCACGGCCGGGGGCGAAAGTTCCTCTCCGATGGTTGCGATTGATATGAAGAACGCTGCACTCGTGCGCTGCATGAGTGCAGCGCCCGCCTGCGGGGTGTGCAACGCCGTGTCCTTGACGCGGGCACTACAATGGTAAAACACCCTGGCACTTCTAAAAATGTGCCGAATAATTTCCACAAACGATCGAAGACGAGGCCGAAATATGACAGTAAAAGACTAAGAAAATGTTATTACTAAATATATTAAAGAATGCAGATCCATTTGACGGTCTCTGTGGTTGAGCGGGTTAAGCCTTTGCCGGATTACATTATTGCAATGCAGAGGCTCCGGGTTCGATTCCTAGTATAGTAAATTTCGGAAACGTATTTTCTCAATTATTTACTATGGTCTGGGTGTCTGGGATCGGCCCCAGAATAGTTCGTTGTATATTACCTATAACACAAGCATAACTTGCTTAATTTGGGGATATACAATATGTGTGTTTATCTGCCGATTATTTATTTATTTATTTTCCTTGCCCTACTTATAATTAATTATTATTACTATTTGTAATATGATTGACAGCTTCTGTGGTTGAGCGGGCTAAGTCTTAGCCGGCCGAACTCGCTGGAACGCAGAGGCTCCGGTTGCGATTCCTGGCATGGAAAATGAACTTTTTTTTATTTACTTATTTTTATTTATTTATGGGTCTGGGTGTCTAGGATCACCTCAGAGTGGTCCGTTGTATATTTATTACTTATAATACAAGCGTAACGTGCTTAGTTTGGGGATATACAATGTGTGTGTCTGTTTATCGATTTATTTTATTTTTATTTACTTAATCTAGATGTACTAGACTAATTTCCTTTTGATTTATTCACACTGCTACGTCCATGGCAACATTGAATTCACTATTATCATAACATAGGTAAAGTCAGTACTTTGTTCATGCTCAATACTGGATGCCTTATAACCTTTTATATATTTTTCTTTACTACGTCCACCTTTTTAGTAATTACTTTTAAATATGTATACCGTTAAGTTTATGGCCCTGCACTAATACGTCTAAATCACTGAAATAACGTAAACAAGACGCAGAATTTCTTAAAAAATGTGTTAAATAACCATGACCTTTGAAATTAAAAAATATTCCAGCTGCGTACCTTCCTTACAGTGTATACTTAAGTACACAATTGTATTGTTTAAAATTGCTTGTGTTCAAGCTTATTAAGTATGTATTACATAATTATTATCATCAAGTTAAACAACTTTTTAATACCATCAGAGGGATTGGTGACCAAACCATACTGCCCCTGTAGACAAGTCGCACTAGCACTAAACGAATAGAGTAGAAATTGTATGGGAAAAACATATACACAGAAGCTGGTCAATTTAGAATAGAATGTACGTAAAATACATATTTTATTGTACAAAATGATACATTCATATTCAAGCATAATTGGCGGTTTTCTTATAATTTGTTTTGTTGTTTCTTATGTTGTTTAATACAGCATGGAAAGTTTTTCATTAAGTGATAAAATATAAAAAATTTCCAATAATATAAGAAGCAATACTATATTGTTTTGTCTAAAGCGATACCTATGTACTCGTATCAATGAAACATCTGTTTAGTGATTTATTATTTTAATACTTATTGTTTTCAATCGGTGTTAATGGTATCAAATAACGATTAATATGTCATATACTCCATTGTGTTACTTTGTTGTGTGGCCAGTGTCGGCTGCTTCACTGTTTATCTCTTAATGCCCTCACATTGTACATAGTTGTGGCCGAGTGGGTGTTTTGACAAGATTAGTAATTAATTCGAATATATCACAGTTCTGTTCTCAATGCGTAGGCGCTGGTATTTCGTAATAAAAATGGCGTCCGTTTGATGTTATCCCGATCGCCCGGTCGGCTTGTTGCATCAAGTGCATTGACATGGAACCAATATAATTGAAATCAATACGTATTACGTAAACATTTCACTATATGCATATGATTTTTCCAAACAAAGGAATTACTTAAACTGATTTTGTAGTATACATTCTAGGTCATTGAAATCAAAACGTATTCACAGGTGTGTATAAAAATTGCGCCAACGAACTGTAACTTCAATGTTATGTAATATTCAAATATTTCTTGAATATCATCGCAGACAAAACTAATGTGCAATCTCATGTTGAAAAATTTGGCAAATATGTTATGTTTACACTGTAATTTATTAATCGAGATAACACATTTTTTTATTGCAAGAGTTCAGCTGATAGGCAGACGGCCCATTTGATGGAAAGCGGTTACCATGGTCTATGGACATTTGCAACACCGAAGGTGATGCAAATGCGCTGCTGCTCTCTTAAGGGAATCTGGAACCTCGTCTAACTAATGCCTGAACACAACTCAAGGATGTTACGTACACATGTGTCAAACCCGCCAATCCGTTTTTGACAAGCGTGGCGAGTATACCGTCCATTGCTCTATAAATGTGAAACCTAGACCTAGCAGTAGTGGTACTTTGGCTGTTATTATTTATACAATGTGTAAGTTTGTCTGCTGATTGTTTAAAAAAAATAACAATGAAGAACATCATTTTTTATAAAACAATATTGTATATTATGTATATAAAAAAGTAACATTTTGGATATGAATAAATACTTGAATAACAAAGAAACATCATAATAATATGAGAACTATGATATAATGTGCTGAATGATATATTTTAAAGAACATAACCTGTATCCAACTACATTTATGCAAGAATAAATATTTAATTTCATAATCATTTGAAGGTCTCTGTAAAACTATTTCGTACATACCTGGGTAATATATTCAAATTTTTGTATGTAGGTCCCTAAGCTTTTTTAAATATCAATAAAACAATGTGTCCCTTACACAGATACATCTTCATGCTAGATTTCATCCGTGAAGACCCAATCGTTTTTGAGAAAAATTGCTATGACATGCATAGAGAGACAGATACAAAGTCTTATGGCGTTTCGTTTGTGCCAAAATGACGAAGAAACCATTTAACAGAAAAAATAAAACTTCGTTTAAAAAAACCGACTTCAAAAACTAAAAAACTAAAATGTATAAAATAACTTATTTCTAAAGCTATTATTATTAATATATATTATCTAAAACATCTTAAAGTCGGTGCTTAGTAATTTTCAAAATATAGTAATTTTTATGTTTTACTTTGCACCGACTTCAAGATGTTTTAGATAATATATATTAATAATAATAGATTTAGAAATAAGTTATTTTATACATTTTAGTTTTTTAGTTTTTGAAGTCGGTTTTTTTAAACGAAGTTTTATTTTTCATTTGTTACTTTTTAGTGTCTAGCTATGTATGGGAGGACATACGAATGGTGCCGCGCTTCTTAAAAAATATAGGTTCCAAGAACTGGGAACAAAAAAATGTACGTAAAATGAAAACTACTAGGCCAAACTATGTAAAATTTTTAGGGGACCACATGGCAGCTATTCCGCGTCGAACAAAAAAAGAATCACGTAAATCGAATCATAAATCTCAGAGTAATCGGTGTACATATGGAACGGAGTGAAAATTATTTTCATGAAAAATTTTCATAAAATGAAAACTACTGGGCCAAACTATGTCAAATTTTTAGGGGACCAATTAGAAGCTAATCCGCGTCGAACAAAAAAAGAATCACGTAAATCGGATCATACATCACGGAGTAATCGGTGTACATATGGAACAAAGTGAAAATTATTTCCATGAAAAATGTTCATAAAATGAAAACTACTGGACCAAACTATGTAAAATTTTTAGGGGACCAATTGGAAGCTATTCCGCGTCGAACAAAAAAAGAATCACGTAAATCGGATCATAAATCACGGAGTAATCGGCGCACATACATAAACAAAAAGCAACAAAAAAAAAGATCCCGACGAATTGAGAACCTCCTCCTTTTTTCGAAGTCGGTTAAAAACATTGTAGAAAGTAACGTATGTAATTTATATAGTTTGTGTCATGTAATACCTTTCAGATATCGTTTGTATATTTAAAATACTAACGCTATGTGGGGCGTGTTCGGTCTACTAAGTACAAATGGGCAGGCTTTGCGGTCGATCCGCTCGGTGCGTACGCGCACACCCGAATGATCTCTCCGTTTGTCTATATACGTGTGCAATGCACATTATAATTTCTAGAAAGCATCCACTGACTCGTGTTCATTTGCTTAAACTTTCAATTTGATACGAATTCATGAACTGGACACTGTTTTCTCTTTACAATCATGAACTTTCATATTATATGTTAAGATCATCAATATTTTAATTTATAGACATATCAAACTAATGAACGAAGAAAACTATAACTAAACCTAATTTATTAATATTACTCATTATTTTGAAACTGTAAGTAAATGTAGTGCCGGACGCCCTCAAGTCCGATGGACAGGGATGAGTGGCGCCGACTTGGGGAGGCCTACATTCTCAGCAGTGGACTGCGATTGGCTGAGGACGACTTATTATTTCTCGTTCTATACAGTGTGGTTTTTTTCAAGTGGGCCTCAGTGCCAAATCCTAAAGTAATCCTAAAGTATGTAGATACTATTACACCAATCATAGTGTAGCTTGTAGGGATCAATTTCCGTAAATGAAATAATCCCTTAAGACTCTATAAACTTGTAAAAGAATACTTCTTTTTTGCTATAAGTATATAGAACAACTTAACTAAGGTCACCGTCTTCTATGGTTAAGTTGTCCAGAATTTTCTCTACGTTACATTGTTGGATCGCCATACTAATAGTTCGAGGTATGTAGGCACCATCTAATCACCTGGTTTTGCGTTTTGAGATCTCTTTGTGTCATAGCCACGGCCATTCATATCGTTGACTATTATCCACGCCGAATTTGTACCCTCTCCAGATGAGCTACAGGACAATGCGCAATAACCTCGTCGTATGAAAAAGCATGTGTTGCGTAGCCAAAATGTTGCACAAGGGGTATCAAGACTTGGCGGAGCGGGAGCGTGAGCGTAGGTGCTTGCTCCGCTCCCGCTAAAGGAGGACGCGCAGACGCAGCAAGATGGCTTTCGACCTTCGGCCACGTAAGGGGTCTTATCCGCTGTTATGCCGTCGAGATGTGGGCGCGCTGTGTTCCACGCGCGCTCACCCCTCCTCCCGTGGGGCAAGTTCCAAGCCGCCCCACACTGGACTCGATTTTTGGAGACGCCGGGGGCTCTGCTTATCCCCGGCAGTGGATGTGGCCCCCCGCCTAACAGGGCACACGGAGTTGGTCGAGCTTCCTCCGTGACATTTCCCCCTTCGCGCGGCTACTGTTCCTCAATCAGATTTCCCCTCGCTAAAAAGGGGTTATCAAGACAATCAATAAATATTAGTTTCTACGCACTAAATGTTTTCGTCGCTAGGCTCGTACCCATCACTCAGTAGATGGCTGATTTCCATGAAATATAAGTTCTTTCCGTCCTTTTTGGTCTTTCAAACCATTTTGGAAAAATCCGGGACTTATATATACGTGGTAATTATCCGCAGTTGCCCGACTTTTTTAATTATAACTAAAAAATGTGCTTTTAATTTTGTTTTATATTTTAGCAAACAAACTGATGAAGGACATCAGGAATAGAACAAATTGGAGTAATAAGAATGATTTAATCATTCCAACGACTTGTTCCTTGGTTGTAGTGTGCTGTCATCGCATTTCAAATTTGAGTAATTTTAATTTTAATATTTTTTCCATTTCAGTATTCCAGATATTACAATATAAATATAATATTCCAATGTTACATTTATATTTTTATATATTGTAAATATTATATCTTAAATATTTTATTCTAGTACTTTTTAAATGCACAACAACGTAAAGAACCGATACTACGAAAATATTTAATATAACACAAAACCTACATACTACATACAGGTTTTCTTCATCATATAGATACTATTGGTTCTTGGGAAAAATATTTCTAATGTATGAGTACCTTCAGTGGTAACAAGCAATTATGTTAATGTACACGCTCATTTAATTAAGCTACTACTACTGTGTTGTGCATGTTTTATTATTATACTATGTATTAATTACATAAACCAGGAATACTGATTTTAGAAAACAAATTCATCTATAGTTTTTAACAAGATTTTTTAGGAAAAACTTATTTTTGAGAAATTAATTCGGAAGCGGATATTATCTATAATCTAATCCCCATTTGCTGGTTTTTAATAAACGAAATTTACCCCAAAGTATTTCTACTCGCAGGGGCATAAAAAATGGTTCTTAGTTTTCCAAGACTAAATTGAAGTATCTAATGAAAGTACAATATCAATGAATGATAATATCATTCAAATTGTTTGCTGTTTAAAACGATACAAAACTGTGAATTACAGTGGAGCGATGAACACTGTGTATTATAAATTTCCCTGGCATTCCCACACACTAACGTCACCGGGCGGTACTTACGCAGATGCCGCGTGCTTGTGTTAGTGCACATAGCGTAAATATACATGTTTACTACATCAATCTTATTTATAGTTCTTATTTATGTAGAATTAAGGTTCAATTTACAATAATATTTTAGTTCCAAGTTCTACTCATTATGTTTGTAACCGTGTACCGTATTGTTTCACGTTTAGCGTCTCTGTGTGGCGAGGTTAAGTAGAGCGGCGTTATCTCAGAACAATAAATCCATGGAGTTTGGATTATAGGTACATTAATTAATTCACTGTTTTTTTTATTGCAATTATAAATTTATTTTATTTATTATTTTTCAAAAGATAACAAAGTTACATATAACACGCAGTTCTAATCAAAATTTAGCTCGAATATGACTAATATAATTATGTTATAATATGTTGACATTTGAGTGTTAGTGCAAAAAATAAGTGAAATATAATTACGATATTAATTGCGTAATTTAAATGCTGTTCGGCAGAGCAAATATATTTCATAATTATGAAGGTTTAACGCATTGTCCGCGCAGCCCGTCTAAATGTCATCGAACGGGGTTTCGCAAGAGCGTCAATCACGGGCGGTCACCTACTTTCGCGATCGACTCGAACTCGAGCCGATTAGTCGGCTACATTCACCGAGGCCTCGGTTCACCTCTACGCAACAATTGTTTCTGTAGGAATCTTTTATTTATGGCAAGCATGGTGGTACGCCTGTGTGCGTAGGCCGACTGCGAGCGAGCAGAGCGACCATGCCCGTGTTTTACCTGTACGGTAGGGTTGCCATTCGTACCGATACATCGGGACATGTCACCGTTATTCAAGGCTTGGTAACGATCTAAAATTAACCGGTTTAAATCGCTTATAACCGGTTTTACCATTTTAGTCAATTATTTCGTTTCAGTGTAAATCTTAGAGTCTGTTTATAACCCTGAATTAACCGGTTTATATTGCGAGAAGAGGCAGTAGTATCTTGTATATCTTTTGCAACATGTGTTTTTGTGCGAATAAAAACTTGCTGTATAACATGGCTGCGCTTTGGCGGTATCTGGCCAAAAACCGTTCGAAATTTGTTTGAAACCACTTTTTCAACAAAAACAAATTTTGTACCCAAAACCGTTTAATTGTGCTTAAAATGAGATTAAACTGAAATGAAAATTTCCTATATACTTAGGCTGTACCCGATTCGATTTTTTTATCGGTTTCTAAGCCTTGTCGTTATTACCGATTGTCTACCTGACGTCTCGATGATCTGGAAAATGTCCTAAAAAATAAGACTGACTTAAGACAACTCAACTAACATCGAACACGCCGAATCGTGATGTGGACGAGTATGATAGCATATCGGTCGGGATTTTGACCTTGTGGTGAGGGAGAAGAGATGCCGTATATTTGCCGCGTATTTTCACTGGATGGATGAACGAATTTAATTTTAATATGAGTTGTGATTTTTTTTATAAATTCGTAATAGGCAAATAACAATTTTGCCTTAAGTGAAAGAATCTGATAAATATAAGAAAGAATAATTGTATCCCATGCTCACTAATAAATAATAAATCTTTATTCCCAAATTGTCTATTAGTTTTTGCTTTCTGTCACCTACAAAATGTTTACTCATTAAAATATCCCGATGGCGCGGCATTTTGTGAAAATATAGCAACCCTACTGTATGAGCTCCGAGGTACCTCACAGGCGCCCGGCAATTTGAGCCGTGACGAATCTAATCGCAAGGTGTATTTTTGGATGCCTCTGCCGGCCGCAGAAATGCCCTACCGCCAATAAGTCAACGCTCGAACTCGCCTGTTTGACAAGATTCCAACCGCGTCTGTCCTGTTTGTTTATTGTAATCGGTTTGACAATGAGCTTAAGGTGCGGTTTCGAGTGATCTCTCGGTACGCGCTCTCCTGTGATTGTTCTCGGCTACTCGCTCGGTGAGAGATTGTGTTTGTGTTTGTATGATACGTCATCTATACTGGCTTACTGTAGATTCGCCTCTTAGCATCCATAATTGCTTTGAAACCGACCGGCTTTTAAGGCCCACGTTGATTGGTTTTTATCTGTAATTTATATAATTTAAATATACAATGTATTTGCGTTATAAATTAAATTTCATTTAAACTTAAGCCTTTAACAAGGAGGCCTTTGAAAATTGATACGAGTAGTTTTTTGTAGTGCAGTATATTTTTAACATCGTGTGGACTTGCAGGCGGCGCCGTCTCTGCAAAAACGCCCGATAAGGCGACAATCGTATGGTACAGCGAAAGGTCAATGAGGGGACGTCAGAGCCGTCAGACGATTGAAATGGCGCGCGTCTCGGCACTCGGGCAGGTCGCGCGATCAGTGCGAGCGGGCGCCGGGTGCGGGGCGGGTGAGGGGCCTAGGGGCAGGGGGACGGGTTATCGTCATCTCTGTCGCGCGCGTGCTCGACCGACCTCCTTGGATGCGCGGCCCGCAAGGTCGGCCGCCTTAATTAATAAACTCACCGTAAAGTATTTGAGGCCGATCGGAGAAGCGAATACAATCTTAACCCGAGCCTTTGTCTAGTTATTGACCCGTTGTCGATCTGATAGAGGATTTTTATTTGTCTTATCTCTATGTACTGTGTGCTTCCTACATTAATACGAGTAGGTATGTATATTGTTACCTTATATATTATATTTTACTGCGATGCTGGCAAACAGGCACTCAGCCCATATGATGGAAAGCGGTCACCGTCACCTATGGACGTTTGCAACACCAGAAGCGAAGCCAACGCGTTGCCAGCCTTTAGGATGGGATAGGAAGGATGTGATAGAAGGGACGGGATACGGTAGTACGGATGGGGTAGGAGGATCAGACAGGAAGAATGGAATGCAGTGGATGAGATATGTTAATGGCATAGGGGATAGGATAGGAGGAGGCGGAAGACATCGGAAATCTCACCCATCGATACTCGATTAGCTCAACAGTTTCACGCCGATATTCTGTGAGAGCGTGGTATTACACCGATTTAATCGGCCCAGCAGGCTGAAATCAAGATTCCAGCATGGCTATACCACTTTCCACAAATCAACAATAATTTGAAGAGTACGTTATCTATTTTAACACGCTTTTATTTTACCTTAACACGAATTTCAGCAATTATTATGTACTAGAGTTAACCCCGTGGCTGCGCCGCGGGTTAACCTCTAGTGCGTGTCTCTTGTTTATAGAGCAAGTGCTACATGTTATATTAGATTACATTTTTATGTATTTGCGCACAGAAGATTCACTTCATTTTATATCGCTAATTATATATACCATCCCCCGTCTATCTGTCAACAAAATAAATTACAAAACCAAAAAGGCCAATATGGTCTAAATGACCAAAAGACCACAGTGATCGACATTTCTAAAATGACGGAATAGGCAAAAACGACCAAAAAGGCCAAAATAATCAAAATGGTCAAAATTACCAAAGAGGCCAAAATGACCAAAAAGGCCAAAATGACCAAATAGGCCAAAATGACCAAATAGGCCAAAATGACCAAATAGGCCAAAATGACCAAATAGGCCAAAATGACCAAATATGCCAAAATGACCAAAAAGGTCAAAATGATCAAAAAGGCCAAAATGACCAAATAGGTCAAAATGACCAAATGGGCCAAAATGACCAAAGAGGTCAAAATGATCAAAAAGGCCAAAATGACCAAATAGGCCAAAATGACCAAATAGGCCAAAATGACCAAATAGGCCAAAATGACCAAATAGGCCAAAATGACCAAATAGGCCAAAATGACCAAATAGGCCAAAATGACCAAAAAGGTCAAAATGATCAAAAACGCCAAAATGACCAAATAGGCCAAAATGATCAAATAGGCCAAAATAACCAAAAAGGCCAAAATATCCAAATAGGCCAAAATGACCAAATAAGCCAAAATGACTAAAAAGGCCAAAATGATCAAATAGGCCAAAATAACCAAAAAGGCCAAAATATCCAAATAGGCCAAAATGACCAAATAGGCCAAAATGACCAAAAAGGCCAAAATGACTAAATAGGCCAAAATGACCAAATAGGCCAAAATGACCAAAAAGGAAAAATTACCAAATAGGCCAAAATGACCAAAAAGGCCAAAATTACCAAAAAGGCCAAAATTACCAAATAAGCCAAAATGATCAAAAAGGCCAAAATGACCAAATAGGTCAAAATGACCAAATAGGCCAAAATGACCAAAAAGGAAAAATCACCAAATAGGCCAAAATGACCAAAAAGGTCAAAATGATCAAAAACGCCAAAATGACCAAATAGGCCAAAATGACCAAATAGGCCAAAATGACCAAAAAGGTCAAAATGATCAAAAACGCCAAAATGACCAAATAGGCCAAAATGACCAAATAGGCCAAAATGACCAAAAAGGCTAAAATTTCCAAATAGGCCAAAATGACCAAATAGGCCAAAATGACCAAAAAGGAAAAATTACCAAATAGGCCAAAATGACCAAAAAGGCCAAAATGAAAATTATCCCTTGTCCATCCTCAGTATTTAATTTACATACGTACCAAATTTCAGCCAAATCGGTCCAGTAGTTTTTCCGTAAAAGCATAACAAACAAACAGACAAATATCATGTTATCCCGGAAACTATCCCATTTTTCGGGATAAAAAGTATCCTATGTTCATCCTCAGTATCGAAAATATATGTATACTGAGTTTCAGCCAAATCGGTCCAGTAGTTTTTACGTGAAAACGGAACAGACAGACAGACAGACAGACAGAGTTACTTTCGCATTTATAATATTAATAGGGATAGGGATAGGGATGTATTATGTGTAGATGATGATCGTATAATATTACAAAAAAAAACTAACTTTTGTCTAAGTTAAATAGTAGGACACTAACGATTAGTTTTAGTTAAAAAGTGAAATGGAAAAGAAAGTTGGGTGACTCGTAATGAAAGTTTGTATTTATTAAATATATTGGTTGCTTTTCTTATTATGTATTGTAAATAAAAAAAAATGATAATTATATTATTTGACAACGTGTTCGATACTCGATTAAATTTGTATTTAGGACATTTTTTTCATATTGTAGCAAGCCGATACTAATCCTTTGCAGGTGTCTTATTGCTCCTTTGAATTTAAGTGATCTATTCTTCGCGCTAATCTCTTTGTTCACGCCGTCGTAAGACGTCGTAAAACCTTCTTGCCTCTGTCGATATTTCATGCGAATTCTTGGAAGCCCTTAAGCTGACAATTTAACTTCAAGAACCCGTCGGTGGCATGTTGCTAGGTGGTCATGTCTAATACAAATGGATGAAGGTCGGTCAGTCGGGAAATCCGCCAGTCATGTTCTGACTGCGAACGAGGCGTTACCTAGTGCACTTTCGAAGCGAGTATCTTATAACAACGAACCTTTGCGCGATTTATGTGATAACGATTTTCTTCCTACGGTTTGGTTTTTTATTTAATTATTTTAGATCGCTATTTAACAACTTAGGTTATACAGTCTTTATGCACAGTAGGTTATAGTCCTACTGTCTAAATAAGGAAGGATGGATGGCAAAAGCATAGTTTAAACTAGTTTATAAAAATCTACCATTTTCATAAATTTTAAGGTTTGCATGCATCCCTCCCCGTTTAGACAGTCTTTTAAATTATTAGGCACATTACATAATAATTTTTCGTTGTTATAAATACTGTTTTATAAATACTGGACATTCAGCTAATAGATGTGAAACGGTGAGCTCCAGTCCACACTTGCATTTATTTCTGTCATTTTTTCTGATGAGGTGGATGTGTGTCATATTGATGTGTGCAATACGTAATCTAGTGATAAATACTTGATCTTTTCTACAACTAAAAGAGGTAGGAGATTTTTCAAAAATGGATTTTGTAATGTTAAACAATAAAGATGAATTATCTGTCCTCCAATAACTGTCTCAATTTATTTTAATCTTATATTTGAAATATTTTTGTAATTCACTAGGGGTCGATTGTGTTTTTGATTGAATTTATAATAATCATTTTCATCAATTTCATTTCTCGCTTCGCTATTTGCTTTCTCATTTCCTACTAATGTATGCCTTGCTTACTTAGGATTCATGTTGTTTCAAACATATAGTTGTCTTTAAGCAGACTTTAATTTTTTGTTTTATTTCTACTATTAGAGTGTTTAAATTATTTGCATTTTTTAGTGCTGTCAAACTTGATTACACACATGATGATACACAGGGTATTATTTTATTTTCATATAAAAATAAATACATATAAATAAATATAGGTTTATTATTATTTCATATTCTCACAAATGTACTGGTATTAGAATTTAAGATCCTATATGAGACAAGTGATAAAAACCTTATCCATATTGTAACAAAATTATATTATTTCTCATATATTTTCTATTTGTCAGAACTTGCCCTCTTCATTTTCAAATTTTACTCGCATATGTACGAAAATGATATAGGTAACAGATCATCATTAAAATACTAAAACTCTACTTTCGCAACTGATAGTTCAATATCCCTAATATTACAGTGCAAACGAATAATCACAATTTAATATTTTTTGTTCTTTCAATCACTGGGATTGAGATGAAATTGATCTATGAGCGGCCCTAATGTCTTACTTATGGTATTGCTATAAATAGCGGTTTTGCAAATAACTGGACTGACGCTGAGATTCGTAGCCGTGTCGAGACGTGAATTCAGTAAATGCGCCATAGATTTAAAGAATAATTATGAATAGCGTAGGCATTAATATGCGCATAACAATGTTTTTTATTGCATAAGTTCGCCTATGGACATTTGTAACACCAAAGGTTTACCACCAAAGTGCTATCACTCTCTAAATGGAGATTGAAACCTGGCCACTAATGCCGGAATACATCTCAAGGTTGTTATGACGAGACAATACCCTGCACCTGGATGTGTTTAGATTCATCTTTCTTATCTTTGAGCATGCTTATTAAATGCTTAATTGCTTATTAATTACTGGTATAGGTGATATATTGTAAAGCTTTTAATTGACAATTGTCAAAATATACAATTCTTGTAATACACTGTAAGGAACTACCTGAAACAAGGTTATGATGACCTCATCTAATTATGAAATCATCCTAATGTACAAATTTTAAAGATTTATTCGCTTAGTTATTCTAAAAACGATTTTTCGAGTGAGTGATGCACTAGTAAATTTAGAAAAAATATATTTTTTGTATTGCTGTTTGATTTTTCAATTCATCTCGTGGTGTTTTTTTTATCGATTATATGACTAAATAAAACAATTTTTTTTTTTAATATTAATGTGAATATTAAAAGGTCGCTCGAAAAATCTAAAGTAATGATTTTTCGAGTGAGTGATGCACTAGTAAATAAAAAAAATTATGAGCGACCTTTTAAAACTCAAATTTTGAACTGCAACTTTCAGAAACGTATTATTTTTTGGTCCATAAAATTATACCGTAATGAGAAAAAAAAATGTAAAAAGAATACTAATCGGTTTTTGGTAATTTTTCAAATCTTAAAAAATTTGAAGCGACCTCTTAATTTTTTTTGAGCTGTCCTGTGGCGGGAGTTCTTAAAACGTCGAAAACTAACATTTTTTCACACGAGACTAAAAAAAAGTCGTTTTTTTTTCTATAAGTACGTTGAAAAAATCTCTCACCTAGAACTATACTATTTATGTAACATGAAGATAACTTTATAAAATTACCCTTTGCAGGTCATAAAGAATAATTACAGAACGTTATTCACGTACCTATGATATACTTGTAATAAATCACACAAGCGTTACGTTCAAAAAGCAGTGGTGCGTCTGTAATGACGCAACTCGTTAATCTATGCGTGCACTTCGCGGCGCACATTGTTACCTGCTTATGTAAGTTGGAGCGTCTTCCACTTTCGAATCAAGTTTATTGACACGGCAAGCTCGACAAACGCCCGCCCCGGTTCACAGTTACATCTATGCGGCTTACTTTGATTGTTGCCCGTCTGAACCGGCCGATCGCTTACGGCCGCGGACGTCGGCGCATTGAGTGGACCAAACTAAACAAAATTAACTAGATTATCGAAATCCTGTTGTAAAGTTGTGTGTTCAAAGTGGAACTCAATTGTATGAAAGGTTACACGTCATCATCATCGTAACCTCATTGTATCCTTGTAACAATCTCTACTAGCGTAGATGAATCCCTTGCACTTTGTCTGTAATGTAAGGACAAAAAGATGATGACTGTCCGAAGTGCAGAAGTTGGCGCGCTGACGCGGGCTTTCCGCATGTCTTCCTTCATACATATTCATACATGCTGTCATCGCCGTGTTCCATGACTGTTTTATTCATTTACAGTTTATCCTCTTCTGCTGAATCTACTTCACTTTGCAGGATTTCCTATATACCTTATACCTATAAATACCATTTCTTTATATAGATTCGCTTTAGATAGGGTTTTTTAAATCGGATTCTCTACGTTTAGCTATCATTATCTGGGATGCTCTGGATGTTCAATTCAAGAGAAAGCTGAATCGTGGCATCTTGTAACAATATTGTACCCAGACTATATTAAGTAATCACTCTTCTTTATGTGATCTCCTTAAAGCTTATCCACCATGTTATAAAAACTGATATAGTACCTAAGTTTAAAAATACCACAGATAGGTGAACAGTCACTTGAAATAAATTCAACCAAAATTGCAATTACAAGCAGAGTATATATACCTATATTACGAGTATTATCTACTTCCGTACATGCTAAATCAATGTCCACTTTTCATATTATTATTGTAGTTCTACGGGAAACAACTTTAATTTATACTAATAATACAACTCAAAGAAAAACAGAAACTATACTTAATTTTAAACACTTTGGATAGTTTACGATTGTTTATTATCTATTTGTTTATAATATTTCAAACTTTATTTAAATAATCTTGTGTTATCACAAAAACAGTACTCATACTTAGATTCTAAATTGAGCCATTAATCAACACCCCGGTGAACAGCGACTGTTAATAAATTAATCCGTTTACAATTTATATACTTGTATTAAGATGTTTTATGTTAATTTTATGTATGGCCCGCCCAATTCTCATCAGTTGGCGCTGAAGCGCACTCATTAGGAGTTTTTATTAGCAATAAATCTAATAGAGTAAACGGTGTTGTCGTTCACAATTGCACCTTGCCAAAGCAGACTAATCGCCGCTTAAGCTGCTAAGCTGCTTTCGACAGTAGAGCCACTTACGATGCTGACTTCCTACGACGAACGTAACACGTTGTCTATTATGTATCTAGCTAGCGTACGTGTTTGAAAACCTTGTTCGATAGTAATTATTGGCAAATCTGTTAGTCTTCAAAGGACCAATGACGAAATTACTGATTGTATACAGTATTAAAAAAAAATGATTGTGATGATTAAGGCGTGTTACTTTTGCTAAATAAATAATTTGACAAAGCTAAAAAAACAAAACAATAATTTAAATTATAGAAAAAAATAAAAATAAATATGTCTAAACAAGTTTGGACAATATCGATCCGGTACCCCCCCACCCGTTCTATCTATTTGGCCGAGATATTATAAATGTTTCTAAAATCTTATTTATAATCTAAGTGATCCTTTTAACTGTTTAACTATGAAGTGGACAACTTAAAAAAAATGAGGCACAAGACTTCAAAAGTATTTTGTACAAAAATGAGTTTAAACAATATCTTTTAAGTAATTTGATATGGAAAACATAAGATAGATACTTTTTTATGGTTCGGTTGTCAATTGACGAAAGCAGTGAATGTTTTTAACCGACTTCAAAAAAGGAGGCCCTCACTTCGTCTGTATGTTTTCTTTGAATGTTCGTTACTCAATTGCTACGTCAATTGTGAACCGATTTAATATTTTTTTTTATACGCATGCTACGCGAGTTCTCCGTTACTTGTGGATTGATTTTGAAGTTTTTATTATTTATTCGTAAGTTTATACTCCCAAGACGGTTTTATGGTAACCACGTCAGGGTCTTATGAGTGGATTCAGAGAAACTGAGATTAACTTAATTTATTTTTTGGTTTTTAGTGTGAAGTCGTTATTGTTTTTTTTAAAATATGTCTATGGAACCCTGAACTCTTCATAGATCGTGGACTACCTCGCACTTGTCCAATTTTTTTAATTTTAAAAATATAATTGTTTAATTCAAACGTAACTCACGTCGTTGTTCAAATATTTAAATCTTAACAGTCAGTTGCCTCTTTAATAATTCGGCAAATTGAATAAAATATTTATATATTCAATGCCGTTGAAATATTGGTTTCTAAGACGACATTTTAGAAGCTATTAAGTCATTAATCAAGTTTCTCGAATTCCTTTTAAAGGAGTGGCTCACTTTTGATCGTATATTCATTGTTTGTTTTATAAATGGCAGCTCGTCCGTAAAATCTATACTCGCCAATTCATATTTAAATGAGAAATTTATTTCCCCACTTAACATCAGATATGATGATAAGTCAAAGGTGGACATATATTCCACATACATACATGAGCAAACTAACCTGTTTTTATACAAGAATGTAAGTAGAATACTGTGCCTAGGTTGTGGTCAGGAGTCACGCGGTAGAACCAGGTTGGAAATACTCGCATCCACGGCAGTCTTAATATCCGTGGCATAGCAGATAAACTGCAAGAATGTCGCTGGGACGGCCATGTTTTACGGAAACCGACTAGTTACGTGGGGGACAAATGTTTAGCCATGCCGCCCCTGCCAGGTCCTGGTCGAAGGGTTAGGTCCAAAATATGTTGGTTTCACATCTTTAAGGATGAAATGGGTACTAATAATGTAAATATAATAATGTCAGCCCATAAATGTCCCACTGCTGGGCTCGGGCCTCCCATTATAGGGGATAATGGACAGTATACCCGCCACGTTTATCCAAGGCGGCTTGGCAGGTTTGACACATCGGTTATTCCAATGTGCAGGTTGCATCACGATGTTTTCCTTCACTGTTGTTTGCACGTGGTAATTGTTACAATATGCACATTAGATCAGAAAACTGAGTGGTGCATGCGATCCGGCCAGGATCGAACCCGCGCCCTTTGGGTCTAAGACGAGTGCGCTAACCATTACGCTACCCCGGCTTTGGGTATGGTACTAATAGTAATGGGTACTAATAGTTTCACAATTAAGGATGCCGAAGTGGAAAAGAAAAAGTAGTAAAGCGGACTCCAGACTTCGAGGAAGACGCTCAGAACGCTACCTAGATTTAACACCAGGATGATGACCTTGATAGCACTACGATTACCTCGAATAGGGACAAAAAAGAAATAGAAATATTCTTAATAGAGTTTAATTTACCCGAAATTAGAAAATAAATACAAAGTTTAAATGGTATCCAAAATATATAATAGGTACTATTAAATAAATATGTTAAGAGAATATAAAACAACATGCGACCACCAGACGCTTCTTCATTCGTGGTCATTTCACTTCACCCGTTAAGAAGTTTGATACTGGTTTTGTAACCGGAATGCGCGCGGGCAATACGGCCGAGGTTAATAAAGCGCGCACTTGCTTGCTTTCTTATATTTATACATAGTGTTAGGCTGGCGATAATAATGACATGACAGGAATTATAATCATTGTTACTATTATTGTTATAAACTTAACCGGAACAAACATCAAACGTTTGACATTCATAACTAAAACAAAGAAAAAAAACTCACTTTTAAATTTAATTTGATTTCTGAACGACTTTTAAATTTAATTGATTTTTAAACGACGAGACGAACACCAAATGTTTGACAGGTAGGTATAGTTTCTAAGGGAAAGCGAAATTGTTGTTTTTACTATATTCCAAGCATTTTTTCATACTTACTCACCTTTGAAACCCACAAATAATTCAAAACCAAAATTAGCCAAATCAGTCCAAACGTTCTCGAGTTTTAACGAGGCTAACGAACAGCAAGGGATATATATATATATATATATATATATATATATATATATATATAATAACAATCAATTATTAATAGTATCATTTATTACAACTACTGGGGGGCCACCTCGGGATCTACACAAAACATTATTTGTTATGCGATCCTTGTGTGTAGATTCGGTGGCAATATTTGCAAGGAATTTCTATGACCTTCTTACAAATGGTTCATTAAAATGGGTTGCTATACCCGAAATCGACGTTACATGCGAATTCGCTATAGCCAAATTATTTACCTCTAAATAAAATGAATAAACTAAATTCAAGGGACTTACATGTTACGTCGCTACAACCAAAAAGTCTTATAACCAAGGACGTTAATGTAATCCACTGTAGTTATTTATAACTGAGATTTATCACAGTCTATGGTCCTTTATTTTTTTTACTTATTTAGAGAAAAAAGAGCAATATATTGAAAGTAGTGTAACAAGTCTTACTCTAACGTAGTTTTGATTTTATACAATACCAACATCATTTTACACGTATTAAATAAATTAAAAACATACTAGCCCTAGCCACCGTAAGTTTATACATACAATAATGAAGTAATAAGCGTGATATTGTAACTCGCGTCAAATTAAAAAAAAGCGAGTCGTGTGTTTGAGACACCCGATGGGAACAAGGTTCTTTGATATTCCGACCTCTTAGGTCTAGTGGGTCCAACGGGTCCGATAGGTCCAATGGGTCCAGTAGATCTAATTAAAAAAACAAAAAAGCCATAGCCTTTAAATGTTTATTGAAATTAGTTAGCTATTTCTAAAGCTCGAAACAAACCTTCAGACACCGACAAAAATTCTAAGTGTTAATTTATGACTGTGCTATGGTATAAATAGCACAGTCATAAATTAAATTTTGTCATTTTGAAAACACAAAAAGACATATTTAATTTTATTTATTGGTATATTAAGCACATTTTAATTTTCTAATTAATTATTTATTGATATTTTATTCTACAAAGGAGTTTAAAATATGGTATGTAAATAATCAAATTAAGAAACACCTGCATCGCTTCTGATAACTTTTTATTTTATTGCATGAGTTCAGCAGACAGGCAGACGGTCTACCGTTACCGTCGCTTATGTACATTTTTAACACCACAGGTGCTGCCGCTCTCTAAAGGAAGACTGGAACCTGGTCACTAATACCGGAACACAACTCAAGGTTGTTATGGCAGCATAATATAGACAAATGCTCTACCACCTGGCTGTGGGTTGTTTTGTCGCCTCTTACAATGGCAGACAGGCTGCCCAGCCGCAGGAACTTGTACCTCTTCTGTTCGGAATACAGATATCGGGCGCCGGCTTCCGATTGTTACGCGATACATACGAGGGCACTTTTTTTGTCACGTCGAAAAGCGGGTACACCGGTGATTGACTTGTAGACGCACGGTAACTGCTCTCGCGCAAGAAATTTAATATTTAATAATTTTTGACAATTATTGATAAATACAAGTGTATGGAACATCAAAATAGTTAATACACACAGTGGACAAGTGGTTGTGAAGAGATAGGACGAGGCGCGGGTGTATTTGGACAGACATTTATCTAACCCCCGTAGTGTTTCCCTTGTAGTAGTTTGGTAGGATATTTTATATATTTCCTCTCAAGGGGCGCCCCTCCCTTAAAATACTGACGAATTAGTGTTCACCCTTGTTCCTGTTCTCGCCGCCGTCACTGGGGTACCAGGTAAGTACCTAGTATATAAGTACCAAGAATTACCTTGTGGGTTTGTGCCGTCGGGTTACCGATCCCGCCGTGTACGGTACATCTTCTTTCTACGTTCCTTCATGGACAAGAAATATCTAAAGTAGATAAACGTTATCTTTTGTACTATGGACAAATAGTTTAAAATTTACAACGCTGAGAATGTGTTCAGTGATGCGCTACTAAAACGCTGCCACTATGAGTCAAGTCATGGTGTTCGCGTGCTCATCTCTCCTCTTGTGAGGCGAGTCATTTATGGCCGGTTCCTATATCTTACTATTCATTCACTTGCCCTACCATCAGTTGAATTTTGTAATTACTCGTGAGGCTAACGAACAGACCGTGAGATATAAGAACAGACCATTAGCCGCCCCACGCTCGATCGAGAGGAATGATGCCAGGGACTATGCTATTCCTCGACAGTGGATGTGGCTACCGAATATCAGTGCACGTGGAGTTCGTCGAGCTTGCGCTTTTCCTGTAGCCCTGGCATAAGCCGAAAGATGGTCATCGAGTTTAGTTGGTCGGGGATTCGTCGGGTGGGAGTAGTACTTCTTTCATGGTTCTACTGGCACCCCAACGTGGCGAATCCCACACGCTTTTCCACTGCAGTGGTTAGTCCTCGATTGGATTTCTCCTCGTTGTAAAGGAAAATGGTGTTCGGCGGCACGTAGCGCGGACGAGGTGCGAAGCTATGCGAATAACACGCAAGCCGATGGGCTTTTTTTTTTTTGAGGCGAGGTAAATAGCTAACCGATTTACGCACTCTCTGGGCCATCACTAGGAAACGGCGCGCATCCATCGGGGGCGATAACGCTAGCAATAGTATGCTTTGTTTGCGCTCCGTCCGCGATGGCTTGACACAGAGGAGTGTGGAGACTCCGAGCGATGCCGCACGGGCGAGCAACCTCAATACCCACTAAAAACCCCCTCCTCCCTGTCGACCCTGCGCTTTTGTTGTGACGGAAAGACTGAGATATAGAACATAGTTACGCAACAGTCGATCCAGCGCAATAAAGTGCCTGGAGTGTGCCCTGGGAGAACACACCCCACTTCGAAACGGGGGCAGATGAATCCCTTGCGATGCCTAGTAGCAAGGGGCCCCTCGTACCGGAACCTAACTCAGGGAGGGAAGTAATGCGCGTACCTGCCTCTCCGGGTGCCAGCTGAAGGCCGGCGACCTCGTGTGGAGGCATTAGCACGCGCTGCAGGACTTCGCTCCCTGTCCCTTTCTGCGGCCTCTTTGAGAGACATTACTGCCTCACAGAAAGTAACCGCAGACTCCCAGCGGTCGTCGCTGTGCAACATGGCCGTTACCAAGTCGCCAAGCGATCCGACGGCTCCTACGTGCGTCTCGAGCTCGAAACGCTGAGGCGTCCATGCAGCGCACTCGACAAGCGCGTGAAACGCCGTATCGGGTGCGCCGCACTGGCGGCAGTCCGGAGAAGGCAAGCAGCCCACAATGCGAAACAGATACTGATCGAAACAACCGTGTCCGGTCAGTATCTGCGTCGTCCTGAAGGTCAGGGTTCCGCTGGTGCGGGTGACCCATCTCTCCAGCTGCGGCCTGATTGCATCCACCGTATAGCCGCCGGCCACAGGGTGTTCGAGGTCACGAGACCATTCGACGAGGCAGCAAGCCGTTTCCCGTTTCCTGACCGTCTCTAATTCGACTTGACAGAAGGTCAGTCCTCTAGCTAGGGCATCCTGCCGGGTACGACGAACCCTGGACAGGACGTCTGCCTGGAGATGCCAGGGCAGCTCGCCTGCCAAGAGAGTCGCCGCCGACCACGACACTGTGCGGTACCCCCGTATGGTCCTCACGGCCAGAACCCGCTGCGCGCGGTGCAGCAGGGTTCGGTTGTGGCGGTGAAGCGAATCGGACCAGACGGGCGCACCGTAGAGCGCCATACTCCTCAGGATGCCGGAATAAAGTTTCCGCGTCGCACCCCCCGGCCCCCCCACGTTAGGAAGAAGCCTGGAGAGTGCGCCCGTGGAATTCACGAGTTTGGGAACTAGCTGCTCAAAGTGCGCTTTGAACAGCCATTTCCCGTCTAGAACTAGCCCAAGATATTTCATCTTGGGCCCTACTCTGATCGCCACCCCCTGAACTGTAACGGACAAGTCCGGGGGAGGATTCCGGAATTTCCTATGGAACATGACGGCCTCCGTTTTCGCGGGGGAGACCTTCAAGCCCAGCCTAGCTATTCGATCTACGACGATCGCCAACCCGTCGTTGGCGACGTCCAAGGATTCCGCAAAAGACGCAGCGCGTGCCGTGAGTAGGGTGTCGTTCGCAAAGCAGATCAGCCCTACCCCGGGCCGGACCGTCACCCGAAGGATCCAGTCATAGCCTACGTTCCAAAGGATCGGCCCGAGGACCGACCCCTGTGGTACGCCGCACGCGACACGTCGCCGACCTAACACGTGATTGGCGGACTCACCGCCCTCCCAAAGGATATGCCGATCTCGCAGGTACTCGCCCAACAGCCTCGTGAGGTACGGGTGGACTTCGTGCGCGCGGAGCCCTTCCCTGATCGTCTCATGAGGGAGGCTGTTAAAGGCGTTCGCTATGTCTAGCGACACTGCAAGAACGACGTCCTTCGCTTGGACGGCTTCGTCCGTCAACGTTCGCAGCGTCTCGAAGGCGTCCATCGTGGAGCGCCTCCGCCGAAACCCGAACTGCGTATCTGATTGCCCCGGCTCAACAGCGTCTAGATGCTTCACAAGCCGCTCCGCCAAGATCTTCTCGAAGACCTTGGCGACCTCGTTCAGCAGCACTATGGGCCTGAAGGCGGACGGATCGTTGGGAGGCCGACCTCCCTTAGGAATTAGGCACAAATGCCCCTCTTTCCATTGCGACGGGAACCTACCTGCGCGAATACAGGCTTCGAAGAGGTCCCGCAGCTGGCTGCGTAGATGTTTCGCAGCCAGGAAGAGGAGTCGACCTGGAACCCCGTCGGGTCCCGGTGCCGTCTTCCTGCCCCGGAGCCGGTCCAGGGCGACGTCTAGCTCCCCCTCGGAGATGGAGTGAGGCTCCTCGTCCGTGGGGGTGTCGGGAATGGGTGGACCCATACTGGGGGGAGTGAAGTTCCCCGGATCCGGGAAGAGCCCATCGATAACCGACCGGAGCACCTCGGGTTCGAGCGTTTCCGTGACCGTGGATGTGCAAGGCCGCAACTTGTTGCGGGCCCCACGGTACGGGCGCCCCCAAGGGTCCCGATCGAGCGTCTCGAGGAGCTCGGCCCGAGCCCGGGCTTTCGATCGCAATATTGCAATCGAAAGGGCCTTTCTGGCCTCCCTAAACTCGCCCACGAGTCCATTTTCCGCGACGAAGTCCGGAGGACGGCGCGCCCTGCAGCGTTTGAGCCTGTGGCTGATGATGCGAACTGCCTTTCGCATCTCGCCCAGCTCCTCGGTCCACCAGTGGACCGATCGCTTGCACGGAGGCTGCCGCTTGGAGACGCGTGGCATCGCAGCGTCGCAAACCCTCGTCAGGGTAGCCGATGGGCTTGACGCAACCCGAAGGCGGTCAAACGTCATTGGCGGTTTTTCCTTATTACGAAAATATCAGGGAACAGCGATTTATTCAAGTAGTTATAGTAGAAAAGTTATACGAGTATATCCCATTTTGTATTTATTAGATTTGTTTTATTATATAACAATGGTTACTTACAATAATGCCGCGAATGTCTATTATTTAAAAAAGCTCTAATAATACTTAAATCAAATCATTTATTTGCTTAAAAACATGGTTAGTAAAAATATTAGATGACAATATATTCTTTTATGTTTTACAGGTTTTTGCCCTTTCAGACATGCAAATAGTAATTAAGTTGAAAATCAACTAATTAACAAAAACATATCGTAATCCACTCAATCCACAGACATATTTTTTTTTCTAGAATTACACGGTAATCATAGATAATATGTCAATTGCAGAGTTATTCCATATAAATACAATGACAAAAATATAAAAAATAAAATAATAAAATTATAAAGTATCTCAAAATATGTATTATATATAGTCAAATTTAATTTACAATTGGTCATCAAGAAAAAATTTAATGTCGTAATAGCATTTTTCGACTAATATCTTTTGTAGCTTCAAAAAAATTATGTTATCATCCCTAATAGATCTGGGTACTTTATTAGTCAAGATAATAGATATGACGAGTCCTCTCAACAAGCTGAGCTGCGAAAGTTTGCACAGGTGATACAATAGATAGTAAGTAGGTACTACATCCAGTTCAATCACAAGTTCAAATTGAACAGCAGGTGATTTATATTAAGGTGACCAACTGTACTCATTTACTGAGTTTTGTACTCTTTTTTCACAAACCGTACTCTTTTCAAATCCTGTGCTCTGAAAGTACTCATTTGACACTACCCGTGATCAGTAGGCTGGCTCATATTTTGCACAACAAATAAGTATTGCCATACAGCGTGGTAATGCAGCCAGCCTTCTCGGGCACGCTCCCCGTTGGCAGTGATCTGCTACATAATATATTTTAGTTTCAATGTCTTTGTTTACTATTAATATTACTATTGAATTTAATCGAAGCATATTTAAACTACAAAGAAATAAACCTCATTTGTATATTAATTAAATATTTAAAATGTTGTTTTGCCGATAAATTAATGTAATTAGTCTTTCTGTAATTTTTACATTGGTGAACAATAAAGTGTTTTCTATTCTATTCTATGTTCCAATTTTTACAAGCTTACTTCAAAATGGTATATCACCTTTATAAAGATATAGACAAAGTCGCAGACGGCCACTAGTAGCATAATTACAAAAAGGGCGGAAGCCGTTAAAAGTATAAATTACCCTATCTTCGACTGACCTATGGAATAAGTACGGCTGTAGCAGTCGTAGGCGTCTTAGTGACGTCAGTACCCTACGAAAGTGCTACGCAGCTACGACGAGCCCACACGCTCCGATTCACACCCACACAAGTCACTCCTGGTGTCGTCGTATCCCACGCTCGTTATTACGAATCCACGTAAGTTTTTTAGCTGTAAAAAAGTTTTCAATTCCGTAAAAAAAAGTAGTGCAATTATTTAAAACTTATGTTTGAAAAGGTTCAAATACATAAATGTTATTTTTAAAATTGTGGAAATTACATATACATAATTTATTTAAAACATTTAGAAAGTTGGTGGAATTCTAACACTGCTAAAGCATGGAGAAGGATGGTAAACATGAGCTAATAGTGTTTCCGATGGCGCAGTTCCCCCTCCTTCTATCCCATATCCCAGTTCCAATCCCAATAACCATCCTTTCTATTCCATTCCTCCTGACCTGATCTCTCTGTCCCATCCTCTTTACACCATCCTAAACGTTGGCAACGAGTTGACTTTGCCCTTGGTGTTGCGAGCGACTATCAGTGACAGTTACCACTTTCCATATTCTGGGCCATCTTCTTGCTTGCCAGCTTCGCAATATAAAAAGCCCTGGCGAAATATCATTAGATTAATTATTTTTATTTTATTTTGTTTTGTTTTGTTTGTTTGAATCCCGCGGGATTCTCGGTATAAAGAATCACACATTTTATTACGTAAAATTTCCTATCGATCAGTGACAAATTTACATTGGATTTCGATATTTTTTTCCAATCTGGCCATTTTAGACCATTCCCAGAAAAATTCTCGCGGGATTCCTGGGATACAAAGTAGCGTAGATTTTAAGTTTAAAAATTTGCTGTCAATCAGTAAAAACCGCATCGGTTTATTGTACATGAATCCTGAACAAGCAGAAAAGAAATCTAAAAACACAAACAAAATGTATCGTGTTCCACATCGCTTATATACACTTATAGACACGGTATGCTTAGAATGTTATAAAATTATAGATTACAAAGATAAGTATGTATATATTATAATTAGTCTTGTGGAGTTTATGAACAATTACTTATGAGGAACCGTGATTCGATTGCTTACAAAGAAGATCGAACAATTTTAACGATCGAATAGTATTGGATCGAATAGTAGGTATATATAATAAGTATTTTTGTATTGTACCAATATTAAGGTGAACTAGTTCAGTGACCGAGTTTAACTAGAAAGGATAGTTCAATTGGATGACTATCGTCTAAGCATAGTTAAAATTAATTCAGCACTACAATTAATTAAATTGAACGCGCTTTTTTCTCCATCATATGTTGGAGGGGGGCGAACCGAGCGCGGGTATCGCGGGGCAGATATCGCGTCAGTCGATGTTTAGTCGTAGGGTGGAGATCACGCGCCATTTTTGTGGGTTTGGTCCTGAGTAAGCTAATTAAAATGTTTTTAACAGCAGCCCAATTAAAATTAATAAAGTTTGTTGAAACTTATTCTCTTCACAAATCATATGTTAGAAGTCAGAAGGCTGAAGATAAATTATGGGCGATGTTAGGAGAAGTTCATTTTGGCATGTCAGGTAAGTTGAACTGATGAATATTTTTTACTTACATGTGTTCTAACTTTTTTGTCGTTCTTTTTGACGCCGGCCTGTAAGGTTCGTATTCCATTCCAGTACTCGGTCTGGAATAGCCGCATGTATATATATATATATATATATATATATATATAAAATTATATATATATATATATATACCTTTTACTGATAAAAATAATGCTTTGTTCATATTATTATTCAATGATTAGAAAACCTTTTTTTTTTCAGCCTCTGACTTGAAAAACGACTGGAATCATATAAAGAAAACGTATTTCATGTTGAAAAAAGAACAAGCAGGAACAAGTCAAGGCACACGTGTTTTTGATGGAGTACTCGATTTTCTGGATGGAAAAAATAAATCATTGCAATCACGACCAAATACGGATCGGATATGTATTTCTGAAATAGTATCTGCGGCTGATGCAGAAGAGATAACAGTTTTTGTATCTACTAATCAATCTAGAAATGAAACTTCAACACGAGAAAGTGAATTGCAGAGTGAGGATAGTGACGTCGTAGAAGAAGACCCATTAAAGAATATAGTAAAAGAAGAGAAAGCTGGAGCTAATTCTGAAAAAATAATCAACAGCTTGTTAGATATAGATTGTGTTTGTACTGATACTAAATCTTTTTTCAAAGAGGTTGCGGTGTTAACAAACCAGTTGCCAGTTGATATTCAAAAAAAATTACGATCAGACATCTATGATATAGTTCTAAAAGACATATCATATGCAGACACAAAGAATTAACCGCTTCATAGTCTAAATCGTGTTTAAAGCTCTATAAATTATTGTTTTAACTAAGCTCCCTTGGATATCTAGATGCTGACACTTTAACAATAATATTTCAATGAATACACTATTGGTGGGTTCAAATTCCTCATCACTGATGGAGTAGATATCGGATTAGGCGTATTTTTGGGTATCAATCGGTAATTAAAATATTCAGGTTCATAATTATTAACAAAATTATCAAGATCTTCGTACAAGTAAGCCAAACAAATATACTTTATTTTTCTTACCAAATATATTTTTGAATAAACTTTTAATCAATTAATGAGTTTTATACTTATTGAATACTTTTCTAATGTGAGATCGAGTATAAAAACGTAATTTGTCAAGTCCTAAATTTATCTTCTAAGGAAAAACAAGATATACGTACAGACATCCGAGCATATTCAAGTAAACATACATACATACATACATACATACATAACTTCACGCCAGGTCCCTTGCGGGGTAGGCACGAACAACAGAGCGCCATTTAGGCTTATTCTTACACACCTCACTTGCTTCTTTGGCATTCATAGTTCTTGTCATGCACGCTCGTCTGTTCTTAAGGCTCCTGACATCACCTTCTGCTAGTACACGATCAATTTGATCATGGAAGGTGTGTCGTGGCCTTCCGCGACTTCTGCATCCATCCACTTTTGCATTGTATATCTGTTTAGTCATTCTTTCATCATACATTCTTTCCACATGCCCGAACCACCGGAGCATTCCTTTCCTTACCTTCACCCCGACACTCTCTTTCAGACCAACTCTCCAAGTAAACATATAAAAGTTTATTTGGATAAGCAAATAAATAAATGCAAAACTATTTAGAATACTTTCTTAGCAAAGCAGTTAACGCTCTTATTGATTAAAATTAAGTACCTATTAATAGATAGACTGAAATCATTGTTCATTTTTTAACTTAACTCCTAAAGTGAATTAGAATATGTGCAACGGCAAATCGAGAAGTTTAATTAAAATTACTGTTTCAACGAAATATATAATAACTAGCTGTGCTCGCGACGTCGTCCGCCGTCTCCCCCCGATTTGAAACATTCTTCATTGGTGCCCCGCTCCTATTGGTCTTAGCGTATATAGCCTATAGCCTTCCTCGATAAATGGGCTATCTAAGACTGAAATAATTTTTCAAATCAGAGCCGTAGTTCCTAAGATTAGCGCGTTCAAACAAACGAAACTCTTCAGCTTTATATATTAGTATAAGATATCGAGTGAGTTCATGTTACAAGGCTTTTAGATGTCTTACCTATAGACACGATGATCTAGGCTTAGTATTTTGCTCATAGTACTAAATAATTATATACAATTACCACTATTTTACAGTTTTAATTTAGGTTAAGTTTTGTATCATTTTGTAATATTGTAAATAAACTATATTAATAAAAGATTTGTATGTGTAAATATGGCAGTTTATTTTCGAATTGACTCTCACTGTGTTAATATACAAATTACAAACCAACTTTTTAAAGTCGGTTTTATACTTAAATTTCTATGGAAAAAACAGGTCGCGAAGTCATCTTGTATTTACAAAAGTTATGCCCGCCATACGTGTAACTGAGGAGTGATTTTATTAAATTTAAATAATTATCTGGTATAATAATATATCGCCAATGCTTGAAAAATTATAACGATCTGACTGAGTGCAAACGGGTCACCGACCACAGCCAGCGGTGGCCAGTGATAAGCAGACTACATGCTTTTTCATACATTTTGTAGGGATTCGCCGCACACGTGTCGCCGGAGGTCCCTTTGCACGCAGACTAAATCATTTTATATAAGGTAATATTTGGAAAAACATTGATTACATAATTATGAAAGTGATTCGTATCTTTAATTATTATACGTCAAGTCGATGGATGGTTTATTTGGAATAGATTATTGTATTTTTTTAAATGTGATATATAATAATAATCGGCAGATAAAACACACATATTGTATATTGTATTTCCCCAAATTAAGCAAGTTACGCTTGTGTTATGGGTAATATACAACGCACTACACTGACTTCGATCCCAGACACCCAGACCATAGTAAATAACGGAGAAAATACGTTTCCAAAATTCAACTATACCAGGAATCGAACCCGGAGCCTCTGCGGTTTTTTTTTTGACGCGAGGGAAAATGCTGACCGATTTACGCACTCTCTGGGCCGTCACTAGGAAACGGCACGCATCCATCGGGGGCGATAACGCTAGCAATAGTATGCTTTGTTTGCGCTCCGTCCGCGATGGCGTGACACAGAGGAGTGTGGAAGACTCAGAGCGATGCCGCACGGGCGAGCAACCTCAATACCCACTAAAAACCCCCTCCTCCCTGTCGACCCTGCGCTTTGTTTGTGTTGGAAAGACTGAGATATAGAACATAGTTACGCAACAGTCGATCCAGCGCAATAAAGTGCCTGGAGTGTGCCCTGGGAGAACACACCCCACTTCGAAACGGGGGCAGATGAATCCCTTGCGTTGCCTAGTAGCAAGGGCCCCCCGTACCGGAACCTAACTCAGGGAGGGAAGTAATGCGCGTACCTGCCTCTCCGGGTGCCAGCTGAAGGCCGGCGACCTCGAGTAGAGACATTAGCACGCACCGGAGCCTCTGCGTTGCAGTGAGGTAGGCCAGCAAAGGCTTAGCCCGCTCAACCACAGTATTGTAATTGCTTTATAATAAGAGCTATCAAAGTTTAAAAAATGCCGATTGTCAGAGAAAATTTCATTAGTAAAATACTCTAAAAATGTACTTATCATCATCGACATGCACTGGATATGTCAAAATACGTTGTGTGTTAATAAACTACTTACATGTGTAATAAAGTTGTAAGCAGTGAAATTATATTACGCTAGTGCTCGTTTAAAGTTTGAATTCGTATTTTACGGCAACTATCCTATTTCCAGGATAAAAAACATTTTATGTTTAACCTTGTTGTTACATACATACATATTAATCACGCCTGTTTCTTATGAGGGTAGGCAGAGACTATAAATCTTCACTTGTAATGACCCTGAGAAACAACTTTCGCTTCATCTACTTTCATAAAACTATTTATCCATGCACGTTTATTTCAGATGCTTATTATCTGATTTCTCTTAGGCACTTCTGTTATTTGATCACGGAGTGTGCGTCTCGGTCTACCGGCAACAACTCCCTATTCACAATGCTGTCATACACTTGTTTTGAAATTCTACTTTTATCCCTTCTCTCTACATGTCCAAACCACCTTAACATTCCTTTTTCAACTCTTGTGTTTTTCAAGCCTCATGTTCTTTCAAGCCAGAACGTTCCTTTATCACACTGTTCCTTCATAATTCAAGCTAATCGCACATATACTTCTCAAAGTTTTCATTCCAACTGCGTTTATCCTATTTTCATGCTTCTTCTGCCATACGCAATTTCAACTGCCATACATCAGTGATGGCACCAATATTCCTTGATGAACAGCCAAGCGTACCTTTACAGCCACTTTCTGCCTATTCATAAAAGAGTTTGGACCTCGTTACTAAAAGTAAAATATACCAAATTGTATAAGTATCAGAACATTTCTAAAGCTAGAAACATGCTAATATCCAAAAGAAGTTATTTTTACATTTATATTTATTCAGCTTCAGCCAGCAGCTTCGCTTGCATTAAGAAGGTATATGTATGTCATGAAGTGAGTGTGTTATAATTCTTAAAAACTCCAACGTTATTTTTAATTCAAAGTACCCAAGGAAGGATCCAAAAATTACGTCACACGAATTTCATCATTTTTGGCCCCTCCCCCGTCCTTGTCAAAGTTGACCAACTTTTGTGAGATTCGTCCCTCCATAGAATGACATCAGATATTTTGCTATTTTAACCGACTTCAAAAAAAGGAGGAGGTTCTCAATTCGTCGGGATATTTTTTTTATGTATGTTCACCGATTACTCCGATTACTGAGATTTATGATCCGATTTACGTGATTCTTTTTTGTTCGACGTGGAATAGCTGCCATTTGGTTCCTTAAAAATTTGATATAGTTTGGCCCAGTAGTTTTCATTTTATGAACATTTTTTATGAAAAAAATTCCATTCCGTTCCATATGTACACCGATTACGCTGAGATTTATGATCAGATTTACGTGATTCTTATTTAGTTTGATGCGGAATAGTTGCCATTTGGTCCCCTAAAAGTTTAACATTGTTTGGCCTAGTAGTTTTTATTTTAGGAACATTTTTTTGTTCCCGTTTCTTGGGACCTATATTTTTTAAGAAGCGCCGCACCTTTCGTAGGTCTATCCATACATAGCTAGACACTAAAAAAGTAACAAATAAAATAAAGAAACTTCGTGAAAAAAAACCGACTTCAAAAACTAAAAAGTATAAAATAACTTATTCTAAAGCTATTATTATTAATATATAATACCTAAAACATCTTGAAGGCGGTGCAAAGTAAAACATAAAAATTACTATATTTTGAAAATTACTTAGCACCTACTTTAAGATGTTTTAGATATTATATATTAATAATAATAGCTTTAGAAATAAGTTATTTTATACTTTTTAGTTTTTGAAGTCGGTTTTTTTAAACGAAGTTTCTTTATTTTTACATCAAGATTATTGAATTAAAACAGCAGATCCGTAATTACTTTTATTTCCAATAATTATTATTTATTAATTTAAAAACCACTTGACTATACTCATGTATGTAGTACATGTATGTATGGAATGTTTGAAGTTTTTCGCTAACAGTTCAAATTTTATGTTTAAAGCTCAAATAATTATATTAGATTTTGAAATATGACGTCACGAAATTTAGGACCTCTCCCACCCCCTGTCACACAATGTCACACTGTCGTTGCTATGATAATAATGTATTAGCTACTAAATTGCAATAGTGGCGTCAGTAAAACGCGATCGAAGTGCAATGTTTTCGGCTATATTTCTCTATCTCTCGGGAACAGTACTGTTTTTCTGAATGAAAGGTATACTAAGTCCTATTCTTTACCCCTCATATCGTGTATGCAACTTTTTCTGACGATCTGCTGCGAAGTTAAGGCGTGACAACGTTACAGACAAACAAACATATTAACAAAATTTTTAATATTAGATTAGGAGTATGTCTCTCATTACGTTTGCGGGTCGTGTACCATGTGTACGTTACAGTTATGATTTTACACAGACAATAATTACAATTATAACATAACGAGGAATAGTAGGTACTCTGTGTTTTAATACTATGTTATAGTATAAAGTTGCGAGACACGGGGCACGGGCAGACAGTCTGGACTGGCGAATGACGTCATGGAATCCACCAGGCACCATTTTGTTATGTAACTGTCAGTAATGCTTTAAATTTAGGAGAGAGTGCACGCGTTTTGTCGGCGCTTGCGTAATTTATGTGCATTTCTTATAGTGTTTATATATTATTATTACAGCAGCATGGATTGGGAATATCAGGAAATATTATTAATAAAATTGGTTAAACAAAAAGGATTACATAGAGAGGATATCGCAATTACTCCGGAAGAAAGATTTAGTTTTTGGTCTGAAATAGCACAGAGATGCATGTATTCTTCTGGTAAGTATTGAAAAATTTAATAAATAATTGATACTTTGTTCTTTTCTGTACGTATAAAAATTAAAATATTTATTTTACAAACGAAAATACTTCAACAGATATTTGCTTTTTTTAAATTCGCCTATTCATAAATTCCATATTTCTAGCTTATATGATGTAATTAATATATTGTATATGCTTAGCAATTAAACACTATTTTTGTTTCGAAATTAAACAAGCTGATGTTATATTTAGGGACTTATTACTGAAAACTAATAAATTGCCTAATTTATTAGTTTTCAGTAATAAATAAATAAATGCTTGGCAGTCCATGCACAGCGAAGGGTTTCATAAATAGTGTCCAACTGAAAATACCTCGTGTCTTAAAAACTGCCAAACTGGTATTGTTAAAAATATTTTTCGCCGTTTTCGCCATCGAAGCGTCAGTACCTCGCGCTTACGTCGTCCGTGCAAAGTCACAAGTTAACTCTTGCGGGTTGTAATATATTTTTAGAGCTCTAAAAAACCTAAATAAAATTTTGAGTCTTTTTTGCTTCACGATTTAAAAGTTAGAGAGTGAGATCACAATTTTCACGACTTTGGGAGCCTTGCCATCTATTAATTATAAATATAGTAGGTGCGTGTTATTCTAATAAAAATGGGGTTTCAGACAAATCTTACTAGAGGAATTTTACTCGCGTATATACATACACTAAAGACTTATTTTTCATCCTTTTGTTATATAATATACTTGCTATGCCACCGAATTCGTCCGGAATGTCGAAATATATGGGTAATGAGATAGAAGTGAGCCTCTATAGTAAACTATCACAACAAACATTCGGTAGCTTTGATTTACACTGATTAGTGGTCGGTGTGAATTAGAATCACCGACTCTTTTTTCACCTAATTATCTATACTTAATTTGATGGTAAGATGTTGTCATGTATGTTGAAGGTGAGCTCGAATAATTTATCTATATATAATAATACAAAGATTTGAATCTTTATTTCGTTCTTTTACTTGTTTGCAAGTAGAAACCCAAAATTAAATAAGAGTGGCTGGCTCATATTCTTTTATACAGTTACTTTAAATTTCGTTCTTATTATTGTACATCATTCTTTGAATAATTATTCTGAAATGATTTATATACGCGTAATTTGTTTCTAGCGGAAGAAACTCAAATGAAATGGAAAAGCATCAGAACCGAGTATGAAAAAGACAAAAGCTTATTGAAGTATCAGCACGGCATACTAAATTTTTTGGATCAAATGAATATTATCAGCACGATAGAGGAGCCAAACAACTCTCAGACTGAATCTGAATATGGTCCAATAAAGCCTTCAATATCAACAGAATCATCTACTGATATTATTTCTTTATCGGACGATACACTGCATGCCAAAAGTGATAATGTGTGTGTATCATCTAACAACAAAGTAGAAATAATACCGCCGAATGTGGATTGCAATGATACAGAAGCAACGCACAGTGAAAGAGATGAAAATGTAGATTCTATACATCAGAAAAATAGAGAAACAATCCAACAGTCAACAACATTGAATTTAGAAAATGCTTGTTATAAATTAGGAGTCAAAATGTTAGAGAAAAGAAATGGAGCAAAACGCAAAAGCCAAGATGGTGATAGCAAAAATGAAGAAGTTGATCCTAATATATCTACAAATGACATAATAAATATCTCAACCCAAAGAAGAAAGCGTAAGAGCCAGGATATTTATTTCGACGAAAACCAAGAAGTTCCCACACAGGCATCTAAAACTAAAGATAATATATCTTCACCGTTACTTTCATCAGTTATAGATGAAAACAATAGCTCAGATATAGATCCAATATCATTAGGTAAAAGCAATAACGTACATAATATTAATAAAGAAAGCACTCCGCAACATCCTTCAGAAATGGAAACAAATATACTAATAGATAATTTAGACGGAAGAGATAATGAAAATTCAATTAATAAAAATGAAGAAAACATTGAAGTTAGTGAAAATAATGCGATAGACAAAAGCAACAATGTTCATGATATTGATAAAGAGTCCATGCAGCAGAATCCTATAGAAATAGAAAAAAACATGCTAATAAATGAGTTAGTCGGGACAGACAATGAAATTGCAATTACCGAAAATCAAGAACTTATCAAAGATAATGAGGTCATAAAGAAAGAATTATTCATGAAAGATGATATAGATGAAATGGACAATAATTTATTTTATAGTACTCTGTCAGATTTAGTGTGTAAGTTACCGATGAAACAGCAAAAAAAACTGCGTCTTATGATTGGGACGGTAATTGCTGATGCTGAAATAGAAATGCTTAATGTGAAAATGCCTGAATAATATTTTAATTTTTAACAAGAATTGGACATATCATAGTTATAACGTATCATTAGGTTAGATAATATAAATATTTTTTAGTGCTATAGAGTAGAATAATTAATTGCTACATTGGTTAAATAAAGTTGAAAGTGTTTTTCAGTTGTTTGTTACTTGATGGGATTAGTTTGACCATGGAAGGACAATACTAGAAATGATAATCGTGTAGTAAAAAACGTAACTGTAAAAATCTTTTAAGGAATTACCTAAATAGAGTTCGCTATCTTGCTTGCGCACATCCCTGAAGATATAAGTTAACAATATTGACTTACAACAAATCTCTATATACAAAGCTAAAAAACAATAACTGCAGATGCACCCTTAAGCTGCACTATTTAAAGAAAAATAATACTGTTACAACCTAGACGCCGACAAACACAATTTCCACGTACAGATTTGTAGAAGCACAATTATTACTCGTCGGCACTTGAACTAATTGTAATTCCTTTATGATCGTTCTTTTGTTTAATTATTAATTTAAAACGTATGCCACGTTTCTAGAGAACAGCCCATTGTTTCTGCTCATTAATATTATTAGCCAGGTGTTACAAGCTGATTCTACGAAATTCGGTCCACGTTGCCGGACGGGCACATTGCATTTGTGCAGTATATAACGATGACCTGATTGTGGGCCCTCCCTCGGGCAGTCGAGCGAGAACCACGATCTAAGCGAGCATGTGTACTACAATCGCAAACCCTAGTGACGGACTTTACGCGTTTTATTGAATTACCTTCTGCATTACGTTTGGACTTGTTGTGTTCGGTTATATTTGTACCTGTATACGTGTTTGTATAGTTTTAATAAACTCTATAGTAATTCTAACGGCATTTTAATTCGAGTCTCGCAACTCGTAACAATGCTTTTTCACAAGTCCATTATCTAGCAGGTTTCAGAAGATATGAACGTAAAAGTTAGTCTCGCGCGAATGGAAGTTGTGGGCACGGCTACTCATAAATAAATCCAGGAAAACGATTGCAGTGAGCGTTGATCATAAAATGTGATATTTTTCGGGCACTTCGAACATTACATTTCTGAGGAATGAATAATTCCGGTTCACGAGCAGCGTGACGAATTTGGTCGCCGTGTTTTTCAAATCGCCGTTTCAATTGTTGTGAACTGGTTGCGACTTAATATTTGTGTTACCAAATTTCTCTACCCACGACCGAGCGAGCCGCGTATGTACCGTAAGTGGTATGCCTCACCGAGATATGTACAATCAAATGGACTCGTACTACAATGAACTTTCTAAAACATACGAAATATTTTGTTCCAAATATATCTATAAATTTTGCCACTGTCAACCTGTTTTAATACGATTGAGTTCTTTTTTTCAAAGCATAAAGCATGTTTATAATTAATTTAATAATATAGTTATTGTGTACTATTTACATACAACTAACAAATTGTTATGAGAGGTACATAAACTTGTTCTTTAAAGATTACATTAATGTTTATCTTGGAAAAGTTCTCCCGGGATACGTAGCTCCCAAAAATACTAATTTTAAATACTTTAGTTTCAGATGCATAAATAAAAACTATCTTAGTATCCTTATAATTTTGTTTTTTTTAAATGATTCCTAGCATAATATCGATCAATTTAAAGTTAAAGGAACTAAACATGTGTGAACTAAACTATATTTATTTTAAGTTTTTCTAAATTAAGGTTGGTTTTTAAATCATTGTCCAAATAGGGACTTGATTTAAATGAAATAATATTATGGGACCAATGTGATGGTAATATCTTAATTAGCCGAAAATGTCTTTTACTAACCAGGTAAGAGTTACGAATAAGCTTTAAAATTGATGCAGTGGCATTAAAATATGAAGATTTCCTGGGCCAAGTAAGTGCACGTAAAATTTATCTGGCTGTGCAACACCGTAGATTTTATGTTAGATTTCATCCAGCACTTCGACCAAAGTTATTAACACGATATTACTTGAAAAAACTAAAGTCATTGATGTTTTATCTGATTAAATGTATATCGTAAATATAGTCAGGTTCGCGCTTAACCCGAATTGTACCCGATGTCAGGAAGAAATGCAGTTTAAGATGTAGTACGCTGAGACGATACCTGTTCACACGAGACTTGAAGACACCTAATTTGTAGATTTCATCAAGAAATTGAGTTATTACAATGTGTTCGATTGTAATAACTCAAGTTAATTTACCAGAACAATACATTGAGGGAACATTTGTTGCCTTAGTTCTAAAATCTTTGATAAAACCGCGTCAACTTGTGAATAATAATACCCGTCCAATCTCCCCTAAATTGTGTGTGGTACAAGATAACACGGCACTAGTGTAAATATTTCCTGTGATAAATGCTTTACTTACCTGTCGCGACCACGGCGCGCGTTTCAATAATAACCGTGATATTGCGATGATACGGACTGGAAAAACTCGTTCGTTGGATGTCGATATCCTTACAGGTCTGTGAATCGGAGACCGATTCGAGCGGCGAACTTGTGACATTCTTAATACACTGCTCGTTATGTGTTCATATATTGTGGGAAGGTCCATAAGCGGTGAGCAGTGTATTGCTGCCAAACCGTAAATTGCGGTGTTTATTTGGTGCCCGGTTAAGCCGGAACGGCCGTAGTGCGTTGCCAGTGAGCGGCTTTCATTCATGCCGCCTCGGGCCACGCTCCACACGAGATCTCATCTTCCAATTACCAACTGGATTCGTGTGTTTTGCCGTTTCGATTTTGTCGTTGTTACCCAATAGATTTAAAATGGCTGCTCATTTCATTTTGTATCGAAAAATTAAATCAATTTTATTTTCAAATTTTTTAGACTGTTATTAAATGATTAACGACGAGAAGATGACTATAATATCATACACAGATTACGTCGATCCATTCGGTTTTTTTCTTTATTGTACACAAAGTAGTTACAGATAAAACCACACATTAGTGATGTACAAAGGCGAGTTAACCCTAAAAAGAGTTTATCTTCCAGCACTTAAGTCGAAAAGCTTTAATCGTAGCATTTTTGATTAGCACTATGTTTTCTGATTAGTCGTTCTTCCCACTGTGTAGTAAGCCGATTCAAAACAAATTTGAAGTCGTGATTAGACTGATCTTATGTGAGTCATAAACTGATTTCAAGGTGCTGCTTTCACAACTGGAGCATGGAAGAGTGTATCATCTCGAGATTAATCCACCGCTGTTTGGTTTTTCGCAATAGATGATCACTGCGGAGGGTCAACCGTCGGTGGCGCATTGTGCCGGTGTATTACACAAACAGTACTGAGCGCAATTGCTCAGCGTTTCACAATCGCGGGTTCGCCGACCGACACCAATACCTAAATTAATTTTCTTTTCGGTCCCCCGTCGCCGGCGCTCATTGTTCAATTTGTGACTCCGATTCTGGAGCACCGCGCACCGATGTGCCATTTGGTGACACGTTGTTTGTTTAGAAAGTAATTTTTATTGTATCTATATTGCAGATCAGTATTATTATAAACCTATCTATATTTATTTAATTTACAAAGATCACACGGCTTCGCGCAATATATAAAAATCGGTACATTTTATTTAAACAACAGCACATAAGCCAATAATTAATGGATCTTTACAAATAGAATAAAGACGTGTTTTTTGCTTTTTTTATTGCGTAGCTGGCGAACACGCAGTTGGCCCTTGCTCATGGAAAGTGGTTACCGTCGCCTATAGATGTTTGCAACACCAGGGGCGAAGATAAAGCGTGTCAGCATTTAGGATGGCATAAAGGGGAGAGTAGGAAACTGAGATAGAAAGATTACACAAGAGGACTGGGATAGAAGCGAAGGATATGACATAGGGAGCGAAAGAAGTGGGCCATTGGCACTCTCAAATTTTAGTTATATTTATAAACAATTTTCCTAAAACGTATACAATATAAAACAATAAACTTTGTAGACTTTGGTAGCTTAATGGTTAAAACACCCATATATCCATGGCATGCTGAGTTCTAATCCGTTCTGCAAAAATGGAAAACCAAAACCCGACAGTAGGATGTTTATGTGCTGATATTATATTACGTTCAAATAAACAATATTTAATTGCAATTTAATTTAAAACTCCATTTTAAATTTATAAGTTTGTTTTGAACCATAAATAACAGTAATAAATTAAACATATTAATTACATTTTAATTATTATCTTAAAAACGAATCTTATTAAATTTTGAATTAAAGGGCAATCAAGTAAACATTGTTTACATTTCAGAATAATTTAGTAATTCACGTTACATATTAAGGATATACATACCTGCAGTTCGTCTGAAAAGAAATAAACATTTCCTTCAGGTTATATTATGAAATTAGCGCCCCTGCGATTAGAAGTAAATCATGTCGCTGTCATAATTTTAAACTGGATATTGTACTTGTAGATGAGTTTATGTTACAGCACTTACTTTTGCGACCAGTTTGTTTTGTGTTGCCCAAACACACGCGAATGACATTTTATAACTGTAACAAGGTCATTTGCCACTCATATTTATAAATGACCATACTGTAACTCAAACGCAGTGTGGTCGAAATGATCACTTGATGGATTTGAATGTCAGAGCGAAGGTCTTGGACGCGTCGATTTTTTATTATTGTTATAAGAGAACGTCTATCGAATTATGAACATTTGTATTTAATGAGTTTAGATGAGGAGTTTAAAGAGTGAATAAATAGTAACGATAAGTAAAATTAATAAAATCAAAATAACTTGTATATAAAACTTGTACATAAGTATTACGTACTTATGTAGATATCGACTTCATATTTTTTTATAATTCTTTACGTGTGTATGTCACTGAACTCCTACTGGATCGTTGTGATGATTTTTTTGTTTGTTTGAGCGAAGCCTTGGATGGTTTACATATGATGGGATATGGTAGATAGGGCTGCAATTGGATTTAAAAAAATATATTTTTATGCCTGCTACTTTTATCTACACTTATATGTCTAAATTTGCTAAGAATATTTAAGTTGTGAAATCTTCGAAGAAATAGGCACCAGGCGAAGAAAGAATCTATGTAACAGAAACCCTAACAGTAGTTTATTGCACATAGGACCATAGATTAATAATGTAAATGCACCCAGAATAGAACCGTATTAAAATCATAAATCGAATCGATATTTCACTGGGAGCCGGTACAGAGCGCATAGTTGGGATATCTGTGTAATTGGTTGATGGTAGAATTACAGTGCTTTCCCAGCGATTTGTCGGTTGCGTCGTTGGTCGGAGTACGGCGGCCTACGTGATCTGCGCTTGCGACATTTTGACAATCCGACTTTACGTAACGGCGCTGTATTGAGTCGCAGCGTCTCACCATTACGGTATCCTCTTACTGTATTGCGCTTATCTATGTTCTTAATTTGATTGACGTAGATATTTATTTCCATCTGTGGTTCAGAATTACTAGTGAGTGGCTGTCCCAAAATAGCAGGCATCGTCGTATCAGTTCGAGACTTAGACAGCGACATGAACTAAATGCCTTTACAAAATCGTTTCACTGACATATTCCTTGCGATAGAAATGTGGGCTAGCTAACAAAAAAAATGGAATGTAAATAATAACACCAGCGTGAAAGTAAGTTTTAATGTGATTAATATGTTTATTTGTTTTGTCTTGGTGATATACATCCAGTTAAAGCTTTAGTAGGGTAAACGATACCATATTTGTTACCTCCTCCCTAAGCCTACGATTGTCAACCTGTAAATTTATTTGAGATATTAAGAAATCATAATATAAATGTATTGAAAGATTGAAATTTATTACATTACATGGAATAATTATTCCATGAAGAAATCCCTATTTTATTTTACAAAAATATGAATATAACAATACAAACATATCGACCTATAAATTTCTCACTGCTTTGCCTAGGGGCCTTCTTTTTGCAGAGAAACCAATTATCCACTTGTCCAACTCAGAATGGTGGATTTTAAAAATCGGTAATCTCGTCTCTACGTTTTCTTTCTTATTAGCTCGTCGTATTTTTTACAGTATACACATTAGGTTAGATAGAATATAGAAGCTGATGTTTTATGGCCAGGATTTGGTCATGCAATGGAATGAGATGGATGAATTAAATTAAACTTTAAACAATAGTCCATAATTTATGTAGTATAGTTTATTTAAATGTATAGTTTAATAACACTTGCTCTCTGTGACGATGTTATTGAACAAATTGATTATAATTTAAAGTAAATGCGAAACGTACACTATTGTTTGATTGTTGATCATACTTCACGTTCTTTCCGTAGCGTGTTCTAGTGATGTCATAGAATGCGCCCGCGCAGTCTCGCCGCGCGCCGGTTGTTTACATCAAAACAAACGGAGAAAGTAACGTTATTTTATTTAAACGTACGCTACAAATCGTTTCCTACTTCCCCCATGTAGCTTCCAGTAATTGACTATAGGAAATCAACGACGCACCGAATTGGCCCAATGACAAGCAATGGGAGTTTGTCACGAAACTATTTAAGAGTCAATGCACTTTTCAAATTAAGTAATTGACAAAACCAAAAGATGAAATTCAATTACTGGGCATTGTACATAGAGATTGGTTAAAAAATAACGATCAAGAACAAGAGATACTCGTAATCACATGGCACAAATTATTTTATTCTGAAAAATAAAAACATGTCATTCTACTGCACTAAAAACAAGTTGCAGAATAGTATGATTTCATCATTTATTTACAAAAAAGTAAAAGTAATTTTCTAGATTTTTTTCACAAAGAAATCGAAGAGCTATTCCAAGTTTAAAACAACACAATAAGTCATGAATTAATACAGTGATAACGATATTAATAGCAAGCTGTGTAAATAATGTGAAGAAAAATGGGTTAACAATTATTAAGACATAGAGTGGTGGTAATTCCTATAATGTATTTATTTTTTCATAATTGCAAACGAATTTTTATATGTAGCCGATATTAGACGTTTAATTTCGGTCCTTCAATTTCAAAAATATTCAATCACATTGAATAATGTCCTGTTCTTTCCGTTCTGTGCCTTTCGACCTTTATACGATTTGGTTCATCTGTCTAATATTAGCCGGATTATGTGGTGTCACGGAGGCTTAGGTATCGTTTTATTCCAATAGTTATTCCACAAGTTCAATCTTGACAGAGAGCATGCATGGCTTAGTCTATTTATCTACCCTAATGTCCATATAGTTGCAAAACCCCGTGCTGTGAAGAAAACAACTATAAAGAAATCTATACATCGGGATTACCAACGTGTGAAAACAGCCAATCCTCCATCAATATCGTTCTAGCTGAACTAGGAAGACCAGTAGAATTAGGACGTTTATATTATGATATAATTTTTTATTATACAATAACTAAGCAATTAACATAACAATTGGTACGCTCAGGTATTTATTAAACAAGATAATGAAATATAACCAACTCTCTAGATGAAACCACTACGTAACATTTCAAAATTGTAAAAGTGAGTGAATATTGTTCCGGGAGAGAATTGTAAATGTTCGCTAATGTCGATTTTTACAGTAGATTATTCAAATTTAACAGCCACCTGACGGTTATAAGCAAACAGGTGATTAGTGGTAGTTGTTTTGTTTTAGTTTCTCACTCGGTTCTTTATTATTGTGTAATATCGACCGACTCGATTAGATTACCTTCCAGCGAGACGTTTCATAAAGCGATTGTTACTTTCGTTTCACCATTCGGTCAATGTAATAGCCGATTGCTGCTACTACTGTATTACTTGCACTATTTACATACAATTAAAAATGCCTACGCTTTCTTTTAAATATTCAAAAATAATTCTTATAGAATTAAAATTACAAATTTATAACTTAAATATAACGATAAAAAACGCATGTAACTTAAGTTGATAATACATTGAGTTTACATTCTACCTGTAGTCCTTTAAATCGGATGCAATGCAAAATTAAAATACACGAATCCTAAAAATATGTTACCTTGTCAACTTTTTAACGAGGAGAAACATTTGAGGACTATATATACTATACACCGCGGGGGAAAAGCGCTGAGGAGTGTGTGATTCACCACGTTGGGATGACACTAGCACTGCTAGCATGTGCCATTGCCATCCACTAACACCCATTGGTATTCCGTCCTTCGCCATAATGCTAGGGCTATGGGTACGTACGTCACCACATCGGGAGGCCCTGGTAGGCGGTGGCTTATCGGCTTCTTCTATAACTTGTCAACTGGCTGTACCTATAACTTTTGTCTTGTTCACAGTAGATACCAGCCCTCTCATGTAGATATAAATAGGTAATTTGATATGTGATGATAAAACTGTCATTAAGGCCGCTGTATTTTTTTTGTCCTATTTTTATTTACAGCTTCAATTAAGAAGAAGATTCACACATCTTTGTTTATTAAACACGATAGCGCATTACATAATAATTAGGAAAAAAGCAGAGCAGAAAAACCTGACCTCACGATTTTTTAGAAACTCGCTTGTATAATATAAGTATATTTTTGAAATAACAGAATTGTCACGCTAAACGGTACACGTAATAGATTACATCAAAAATTTTAACGACTTGCAGCCAAAAGTCATGATTATGTAAACCGTTGTATTGTTTAACGTTAATTAAATAAAAATTCACACGAGTTAACTTCAAATGGTGACGTTTGAAGTGCGATAAGCGGAGTCGAATGTATGTAGATTAGTGGCATGTTATCGACCTAGTTGCTGTCGATAGTTGATTACGTGGTAGGGGCATTAGTCGATATCTGCCGCGTACATATATCCAATGTTCGTATTGTTTATAAATTCATTTGTCATTCGTCACGGTTGCTAATACATAAAGCATTACCACTGATATTTGTGTTAGAACGCCTTTCAAGGCCGATACTCACAAATAAATTGTTCGATATTCACGTGTACAGTTTCAATTTACGAGGTAATTATTATTTTTAACCATGTTACTTATGGTTTTGACGCACAAGCCCGTATGTACAACAGATGGGTAAATAAGTTGTATAGATTGTAAAAGACAATTGGTTTTATTGTTGTTTCGCATTGAATATGAGTCACATCTGCCTACTATATCGTAGACTACAGAGTTGGAAAAACACTTGTTTAAAGGAATTTCTTGCTTATCAGTAGTTTATTATTAATTAATGTTCAGTGATATCTGGAAGCAAGTTCTTAACTCCAACAAGTTGTTTGTTTGGTATGTTTGACGCAATGCCGTTGCATAGACCTCGTCAAGCGACTTTAAGTGAACCGGCCATAAGTCCACCGGCTAAAATCTAAAGCGTGGAGTTGATCTGTAAGTGTTACCAGTGGTTTGGTTAACGCTAAATACCCGATTTATAAAATAATTTAAATATGTAAATAAATGTCCATCGGGATGTCGCATAATGCACCGATTTTGTTGTTTGCACTTAAGTAATGGTAATGACTAATGATGAATGGTTTTTTTAAGTTATAATAAAATACAATATCAGTATCGAAGGCAAATAAAGTTAAAATCAACATGTATTGTGTAATGGAGTTTATTTACATATCGTGAAGATACATAATAAGTACACATCGAGATTACCGATTTATCAAATCCAATTTCATTCACTAACTTAGTCTTATGCAACTTTGTAAACATAGTGTAAGGCATCCTCTGGATCGGTAGATAGATTACCAGCGCAAGGTTGGCGGTTGTTATGTGAGAAAAGCGTAAGAACAGAATATATGCTAAAACGTGGAGAGGACTCTGCCTACAAGTGACTAACTCTATGAATCCGTCTTGGAGCTGCAAGACATAATATCTGTTGGTATCTTCTATAACTTTGTTACCAGATGTAATTTTAAGCATAGTATTTTAAGAATCTTATTTGGACAGTAACCTAGTATTGAGCCAGTTGCATAAGTAAGAACGCGAGTGAACCGGTGAAATAATTTAAAAAATATTAAAAACACCCTGTTACCTGTATTTGATACGTTGGATCTGGTATTATTGTCTGTGAGCGTAAAACCACGAATGGTTTACCGATTAGTCACTGAAAGCATTCTCCACGTGCCGATCCTGTGCGCAGATCGGCTTCAAACCTCGTTACTCTTATATCTTAACAATGCAACGGGAGAGGGGAATATTCGACTTACACTTTTGTGAATCATCAACGCGTCTTTCCCATATGTAAACATATCTATATGAATTTGATGCCGTATTTCTTCTATGTTTATAAGCATATAAGATAATTCTTGATGGGTGGAAATGTAAAACTAGACTGAAAAGGAGATGGATGGATTATGTTACAGATGACATGATGATTTGTGGAGTGACCACTGAGTACATTGAATATATGGAGAGGAGTGACAGAGGACGTATGTCAGATTTAAGGAGTATGGAAGGAAAAGACATAAGCCGGCTAATAATTGGGAGAACGTGAAAAAAAAGGAATAAGAGAATTAGAAATTGCATCTGTGATTGAAAAGATGCTCTGAAGAAGATTAAAGTGGTCATGGGTACATGCAATAAATATAATAATATAATAAAAATTGAATAATTATTAATATAAAGTGATGATACATAATCTAATATTTTCTTAAGTTTTCGCGACTTGTATACATAATAAAACTACGTTTTAACGGTTTTAAGCGCGATAATTTATTTGATTTTGGTTTATCCGACGTTTCGGCCGCTTTTCAGTGGCCGTGGTCACGGACGACAAAGATGACATTTGTCCAACGTGTATTGTCAAAGTTTTATTTAGCCTACCGCCAACTTGTTCATTTTAATTATTTAGTTTTAATTTTGTTTATGGATACTATTTACTCTATGGGAGCCTAATCTAATTTACCAGCGCTTCACAACATGTTGTGGCTTGAAGAGAAGAAGCGGCGCAAGAAACTCTTCAGCAAACATGCCTAGTTCCAATTTTTTTTTATAATATTAAAATGGGTGGAAAGAAAAATATATTTTAAAAATTATATTTAAAGTTGGCGGTAGGCTAAATAAAACTTTGACAATACACGTTGGACAAATGTCATCTTTGTCGTCCATGACCACGGCCACTGAAAAGCGGCCGAAACGTCGGATAAACCAAAATCAAATAAATTACCGCGCTTAAAACCGTTAAAACGTAGTTTTATTATAGATACATAATCTAATGTGAGGATGCATGCCCGACAGGTATGAGTGACTGAAGAAGTAAAAGACATAATTTGCAGTCTTGAAATGACTATGGCTGGCGTGCACCGACATTTAACAGGTGGTTAAAATAAAATAATCAATGTTTAGCCATATATTTTAAGCGATTATTTCATTTTAACCATTGGTTAAATGTTGGTGCACACCAGACTATGAATAAATTAAAAAAGAAACACATTGTAAGTATACATTTATTCGGACTGAGATATAAATGCCCAAATGAGTTGTTAAATATAACAAGTAATAACTTTCGTACGGGATTTGCAGGTTTATGTTTACGGACTTGAATATGACTTTCATGAATTTGGTTTATACACATACTATACTGACTGGAGATGCAAAAAAAATGAGAACTCTTCATCGACATTTCTATCAGAGATGGCTCTAGTTCATAACGATTCCATTTTGATTCTAACCAAAATTGGGGTGGTGTTTTTGAATGATCTGATCTTAAATATAATTCATTACACCATGGCTGCCGTTCATAAACCCAAGTTCAATTTTTTTTACTATATTTTGAGGAACTACAACAAAAACAATGGTTCTTGAATCAAATTAAACGGGTCTTCAATAAAATCAGCTGTATAATTACAAACCTAGCAAACAGCACTTTTTATAAAACCCAATAATTATTTCTTAACTCAATAAGCTAAAACAAATATTTTTGAAGCAGCATCTTGTTTAAATTCGTAACACATTTTTTTTCTCGTATAAAAACTTCCGTCTTAGATCCTAGGTTTTAAAATTGTACATCAGAAATTAAACAATGAAATTGGTGTCAAAACAAATTCGACATGCATTTCTACGATGCAATCACAATATCACTTTAAAATAATTATTATACTTGTATATACAATTTTCTTGTCACAATGTTCGTTCCCATACTCCTCCGAAACGGCTTGACCGATTCTCATGAAATTTTGTGTGCATATTGGGTAGGTCTGAGAATCGGACAATTTTTTTTTAATTTTTAGATGTTGTTTTTATTATTTTCTACTGGGATGATATAAATTTTAATTTGAACCAGGTAGATGGCGCTGCAATCGGGTACCAGAATTTACGTGTTCTGTTTGATGTTGTATGTGTTGAAGTTTGTCCCGGAATGGTTTAAATAAACGATTGAACCCGGTAGGTGGCGCGGCGATACTCTTAAACGCTAAGCCTGATTTCGATGAAATTTATTTGTTTGTACAAGTGGATTTGAGAATAGTTTAGATTGTCATTTGGTCCCGGTAGATGACGTTGGAATCGGGTTCTAGATTTTTATTTTTTAAAGGCAGGACAACATCTGCCGGGTACAGCTAGTAGTATAATAATAATTTTGCAATGTTTGAGTAAACTGATATCTGAAAGAATTCATTTGACTGGAAGCAAAACAAATGACTATTCAAGTGTGTTGACCTAATCTTAATCATATTTTTTTATCAGAAATGTTTTGTAGCAATTAATAAGGTTCATGTTTATTATATTTAAAATTTTATCTGCTTACTCTTATTCTTTCTTTTACCATGTTGCGGTAAATTAATAAAAGGTAAATAGATAACTCTTTATTGTACATTATAGATGAAAATTTACACACTAATACCTACTATTCTGATAGTGTACAAAGGGCGACGTTATTGCTAAAAAGCGGTCTCTTCCGGACAACCTGTGGCAGGAATATTGCAGATGCGGAGTGGTGATGGTTGTATATATAATTATTGTACAATTACTTACCTTTCATTTTTAAGTTCAGTAGACAGGCAGGTGGCCCACTTAATGGAAAGCGGTTACCATCGCCTATAAACATTTCGCTATTTGAAAGGAGACTGTGGCAGACCAGGGTTGATAGCCATCCAGACGGGAAAATACCTTACCACCTAGCCGTGGGTTGTTTTATCGTGTCTTACGACAGGCCGCCCAGCTGTATGAGTTTTTTTATTTATTTATTTAAGGAAAACCTACAGCCAACTAATTTGATTAGATGACTAGAATTCACAAAATAAAGCTAATGACAGGTTTTCACGAATAACATTTTATTTTTTCTTCGTTCGTGCACGGGTAAAAATATACACATACATTTAAAATAATACATACAAAACCGATAAATCATCAAACGCTAATTTAAGGTTGCCTAATTCCACTACTAAATGTTAATACCGGATTTTAAGCTAATAAATACAATTCATCATGAATTTAGATAGAAAACGTATGACACCAGTTTCTTATGATGTGACGCTAATAGTTTAAAATCATAGCGAAGTGCGCGAGGTCGCCGCGATCCCGTTGTGCGCGGGAGTTCGGGTCGGGCTAACGGGCACCGGCTAATGAGAACGGAGCGGCTCAGTTATGCAGATGCCACTGCCAGTGTGAGCAAACGGTAAAGATTGTGAACGAACCTAGCAGGTTGGCTTGTGGCTGATTGTGACTGTACTTTCATATTTTTACATCGTGTTATTTTCTTAAGTTTTCGCGACTATACATATGTAATTAAAACCACGTATTAATGATTTTCAGCTACTGAAAGGTGGCCGTGGCTATCCGTAATCGTATCACGGAAGACAACGTTGTCAAGTGTCAATGAGTAATAGCGAAGTTATTATTTAGCCTGCCACCAACTTGTTCATTTTAATGATTTAATTTTTGTTTACGATCATTATTTACTCTATGAGAGCCTAATCTGAATTACCAACGCTTAAAAAGTGAACGATACGTCGAAATAAAATGCCACGTTTAAAACCGTTAAAACGTAGTTTTATTATTTCACATCGTGCTTAAAAATTGAATATCTACTACATATCACTCCATGCATTTTTTTAATAACTGGAGTACAGCAGACATACAGACGGCTCACGCGATTGATGCAAAGTGGTTACCGTCGTCCATTGATGTTTACAAATCCCCAGATGTCAGCAACGCGTTGCCGACCGCGAAGAAATTTATGACACACTTTTTAAAAGTATAATTGCATAATGAAGGATTTCGTAGTAGTAACCAATACCCACTGTTTGTGCCATTTGGCTACAGGAGTCTTTTAAAATAATTAATTAAAGGTAACCATTAAAAAAAAACTACTCTTAGGCTGGTGTGCATCAACTTTTAACCGACGGTTAAAATAAAATAATCGCCAAAAATGTATAGAAAGAAAGAAAAGACGTTTATTTGGTCATCACACACGAGACAGACATATATATTTCAATGGATTTTACGGTGATTGATACAATACTAAAAAGTCTTGCGATAGTACCAAATAGGTGCAGTTCAGCATGTGCCAGGCAACAGGTGCCTCACTCTGGTATTCAACTGCACCCTAGGACGGACGGATGTTGTACTGTTATATATATATATATATATATATATATATATATATATATATATATAATGTATGTATGGAAAAACTGATTATTTTTGGGTAACCGACGGTTATGACCTTTAGCTCATTTAACAGTCTGTTTTATTCACAGGACTACAAAAGTTGTTTGAAAATTACCGGACAAATTTTTCTCTTCTATTTTTATATGTATCTAACAATTTAGCAATCATTGTGAGTGTGGACATTGGCAACGATAATGCTAATTGCATAATCCTCTAAAAAAGAAGTCTGAGAAAAACTATACGGATCTTGTTCAAACTAATTTTCGTTAATAATAAATTTCTGCCAGTGTTCTTTTATCACACTTTTTTGCTCCTAAAGTATAAAACTCGTATAATACCTATCTACCTTCCTACCTAATATCCACTCGTATTTAAGATTAGATAAAATTATAATAATAGCGCATTTAATATGTGAGACAGGTATTTATTTATAGTGACAATAAATAAATACCAGTCTGATATATTAAAATACTTTAGGATTTATTGACAACAAACACTCTTTCTGATGCTTTCGTGTTTTATCCGTGCATGAACGGATAAGAATACAATTTCCTGGGGCCGGGCGGCCGATCGTAAGGCGACAAAACAACCCACAGCCAGGTGGTAGGGGATTTGCCCGACTGGATGGCTACCACCCCTGGTCTAAGGTATGTCGCCATAACAACTTTGAGTGTTCCGGCATTAGTAACCAGCTTCTAGTCTCCTTTAAGAGAGCAGCAGCGCATTTGTAGCATCTTCGGTGTTGCAAATGTCCATAGGCGATGGTAGCCGCTTGCCACCAAGTGGGCCGTCTGCATGTCTGCTGAACTCCTGCAATAAAAAAGTAAAGTCGTGGACTGGTTTTCCGCGCTCACTACATAAGTAAATGAATAGATAATAGGATAATAGGACAATAATTAATGATTTAACTGTATCAGATTAGCGGTCTTAAATTTGTATTAAAGAGCGATCTGTTCCAATCACCCTTTGTAAGGATTATACCTTAATGGCTGGTTCCTTCTTTTTAGTTTTTTCATTTGCCGTAGCATTGGTTGAATTTTGAGATTACTTTTATAGAGCTTATGACAAAGTTTAATCACTAGCCAGGCAAATAAATGGTTAATAAAATATAGGAACCGGCTGTAACTATATATATTTATACCTAGGCAATGAATAAACAAACATACAAAAATATACAAACGAAGTTAATTCTAGATGTAAGTATAGTTTAACTAGCTGACCTGTCGATCTCCATATTTTCTGAATTCCTAAAAAACTTTGTTTCATGACACAAAAACAAAATCACCAAAATCCGTCCAGGTAATTAGGAGGATTCTAGAACCCGATCTCAGCGCCACCTACCGATTCTAATTGCGAATCTAAATCATCCGGGAACCCACTCAAACACACAATAACAAAATCATCGAAATCGGTCCAGGTGATTAGGAGGATTCTAGAACCCGATCTGAGCGCCACCTGCCGGTTCCATTTGTGAACATAAACCATCAGGGGATCCACTCAAATACACACCAAAAATTTCATCACAATCGGTAAAGTCGTTCTCAAGTTATGCGCGTACATACATTTCTACGATTCATTTTTATATATTTTATATAAGATGTGAATGAGGTCTTTAAAACTATTCAAGCTTTTTATTCAACATAATTACGTATGTAAATAACGCTTCAAACGTGAGAGCGGTATTGGATTAAGACTGTCGATGATAGCCTGCTCGCGCGCTGTTTTGTAATCAGGTGCGCACCTGGCATTCAAACACCTTTTTTTTGTAAGTGACTAGGAAAAATATTTATTGAAAATTGTTGCATATTGATTTCGCTAAAATAGAAGAAAAACATAGTTCTAAGTTTTTATTAAAACATTTACATAAGTATAAAAAAACTACCTATTATTGCAAACAAATGCTGTAGGTATATTGTGGAATTTACTATTTTAGTGAAAATTTTAAGGGTTTAAAAATTCTATAATTGGTGTAATTATAATACAGTAGTTACTTTCTTACTAAATTTACTGTTACTTACTTACTTAATGCCACTTGTTACATTTACTGTGTGTGTCAAATATTAATCAATGAGGAGGGGTTGACACTAAAAAATCAGCGTTGTGCTGGAGGAAACTCCATTTGTAGGAAATGTAGAGTACAACATATTTTATCGAACTTAACTTAATAGAAATTTATGTATAAATTATTTCTACAGCCTTCTTAGCAAATAAATTATTTCTTTCATACAAAGGCGTCAACTAAAGATATTATTTTAACGGCACTTGGCGTTAGGAACTTCAACCGTCACACACCTCCTAATGTTGCCTATGATAATAGCATCCAACCATAATTGCTTTTAAGCTACACTCCCTCATCTTTTGTCTATCACCACTCTTCAGTGCCCATAAACAAAAAGGAAGGAGAGTAAGTAGTCTTCTGATAGCCTCGTTCTTAATTGATCCTAGTAAAGCGCAATTTGATGGTTTTTGTGGTTAGCAGTTGTTCTGTGTAATCATAGAAATCTCGCCAATTGAAGTATGATAGTGGACCCGGGGCTCCGACGCAGCTATTCCAAACGCAATCAGAATTTAACAGTAGGATCCAAAATTAACTACAAGCAAATGTTGTCTGGAAAGGATGTACCTAAAAACAATAAGATTGCCAATTAGTACCTTTTACGTCGTAAGTGCAGACGAATGAATTAGGTTACCGAGTTTTGAGCTCACACAGTGAAGCCGTCTAAAGGAAGCTGATTTTGAAATAGGAATCCGATCGCGCCACAGTCCGTTACGAAAATCTAGTATTAAATAATGGAATTAGTAGGTATGGATGAATGGATGAAGGTAGAACAGTTTACATTACTGTACCCACACAGACGCAAACCACGAGTAATTGTACATACGCTTACGTACACAAGTGTGTACTCGTATATTTCATTCTATTATAAAGAAGAAAAAATTCGATAGGATATTCCAGATGCTATGTGTAACAAAGAGGCATAGATGAGAAAGTATGGGAAGGGATGTATTGTTTGCGAAAGTAGAAAGTGCTCCTATACCATTGTTTTCTTCATTACGACACTTATTTGTCAAGTGTCCAGCCGTCCAAGGCATAGTACGTTTTGTATGTACTTAAATTGCATGAATAGCGTAGGTTTCCGAGGCTAAAAGAATAGTATGCTTTCTATGTAGAAAACTGTAAAAGTTACCAGTATACACAGCAATCGATGAATTAGCGACTCAAGACTTTAGATTAACTTTAATATAATAATATTCTACAAATTTGCAATTTTTAGTCGATTACCTAATTACTTAATATGTTCTTAGCTTGGCAATATACACCTATCAGTTGTTAATGTCACTCTGATATGACTCTGGGCGCTAGTTTGCATTATATTAGAGACTACAGAGTACGTTAAAATTAATATTTGAGATGTAAGTCCATTACTCGCGCATTACGTGTCTAAATCAACATCACTAGAAGCACTTGCAATATTTAATAGTAATAATTTGGTTGAATATTAGAAATTAAGTGATCACCGTGCTTTTATTCTTCTCGCCCAACTATATATATTACGTCTTACGAATTATGTCGCTATTTCTTTTCTTTCTACTACGCATTCACGAAGCTGTGGAGCTTCCTGACCAGAATATACATATGCACCTTTCGCCTCTATTGCCCATATATTTTATTTCTTTTATTTTTTATAGAGAAGTAAATAAAGGTTATACTGGCTAGGCTGTAATGAGTTAACACACCAGAATACATGCTAAACTGTTTGCTTTTCAAATCAAAATGCCACTCGAGACAAAAGCCACTCGGCCCATTGTGTAATGACAATCAGAGACAAGACAAATCGTACTTGCCTATTCATCTTTCTGAAGCCACCGTTTTCTTCAACCAGTTATTGATACTCACACAGGGTTGCCATGCATATTACGGGATTGTCCCGATATATTCGATGATTTTTTGTTTGGCTGTCAAAAGAATTTTAAGCGGTCCGAAATGTCTAATTTGATTTTTTCAAGTTAGTCTCTACAGATAAATCCGTATCATTGAGTAATAGCAAAAATATTTAAATTTAAAAAAATCTGTAAAGAAATGCCAAGCGGTAAACAATAGGAAATCTTATATATAAAAATTAATGTTTGTCTGCATGTCCTTTATAGAATCGTAAACTATACATTTGATCATGTTTAGCAAAGTCGGCATATCGATTGAAGCTTTCTCGGGCAGGACGACGTCTGCCGGGACAGTTAGTGGGTAATAAAAATAATATGAAAATTGAGGTCTTGTAGTAATTACTTGTAGTAACAACTACAAGTAATCACTAAAAAGTAAAAATGTGCTAATTTATATTAGTATTTGAAATGAAACTAGGAATAAACTGTTCTCTTTTCCAATTTAAATAATAGGTATTGACAATAAATGACTAAATAAAATATCTATATCTATAAGATTTTTGTATTGACATTTGGATAACATAAAAAGTCACAAATTAATTAAATGTGCAAACTATCATATTACCCTCAGATTACCTAGATATAAGATATACGGGACATGTGCATATAAATACAAATGATTAAATAATTGGATAGCTTCTGTGATTGAGTGGTTTGCCCTGCCCTGTCCGTTTAATTTACTGGAACGCAGAAATCCCGGAGTCAATTGCTGGCCTTGTTAATTTCATAAATAGACTTTATGTTATTTACAGTGTTTCTCAAGAAAGTTTCTGTTGCGTGCGGATTTGGAATGAGCTTCCAGATGATGTTTTACTACAGTGTTACGATTTGGGTTTTTAAAAAAGGTAACATAAGTTTTTTTCATGCCGGTAGCGCGTGGGTGACATCTCTGGTGTTGCAAATTTCCATAGGTGACGATAACCGCTTTCCATCAGGTGGGCCGTATGTCTGCTGTACTCCGGCTATAAAAATACTATGGTCAGATATCATACATCAACATACATTGAGATTTCAGTTGTATATTTGCCCGTCTGGATTGCTGTCACCCCCGATCTAGGGAATGCCGCCATACCAACCTTGAGTTGTGGTGGCCAGAAGCCAGTCTCTCTTTAGAGAGCGGCAGCACCTTTGGTGTAACAAATATCCATAGGCGATGAAAACTGCTTTCCATCAGGTCATTTAAAGAATCTACTTATCACACACGTGATTTTCTTTATGTGGAGAAAGACAATGTATGAGTTTGTCTGCCGATTATTAAAAAAAATAAACACATATTTTAAATGAATGTATCGCAGAATTGCTTATGGCACGGAATAAAAAATAGTAAAAAGAGTGGACGATCGTCTCTAAAGTAAGTATTGAACGTGAGTGCATTGTCACACGAGCTGTCTGCGGCTGCGAACCGTGACCATAGGATTTCGGGTAACACATCATTTGTAGTTGCCAAACAGATTGGGTCATTCTTTTGTCCGCGTGGGAATGATGCAAATGAACCGCTTCGCTATTTCTTTGTTTGATTTCGTGAAAGTTTACACGATCGACGAGGAAACGCGGCCGGCCGCGGCGGCTCGATGTGAACACCATTTTTATGTAATTGTTACGTCGCGATACTTGGTTGGTGCGTGTTGAAGACGCACAGCGTATGGGCCTTCAACGCTTTAAACCTCGCATAATATTCAGGCACTAGCCTCACAAAAACCTGTATTATGAAAGTAAATATCAAATTTCATAATAATAAATAAAAAATAAATCAATTCCCAAGGCTATGCAAAGGAGCAAACTAACATATAATGCATAAAAATTGTAACGGAAAAGCTTTCATATTTATAATTATAAATAAATAGTCTGCAAACAGTTAAGGAAGTAATAAACGGTGTAGTTATCCATTACAAAGATAAACTAACTAACCACAAAAATTTACTAGTTTTAACCCTCGCTGTAATAACTGCAATTACGCTTACTTAGGACTGCTGATAATTTTGGGTCCCTATTCCAGAACGGCCTTCATTCTGAGTTAGACTTAATAAAATAGATATAGTTATAATGCCTCGTTGCGTTAGTCGCCTCCTCCCCCAACCATTGATTCACGTCTGAGCGTTGTTCTAACATTAGCTGCTAGCATTACTTTGTTTCGCAGTCTTTTGATACTGATAAAATCTATAGTTTTGGTTAGCTAACAAAGTCTAGGATTAGAATTGATTAAAACTGCAAATTACAGTTAAATTTGGTAAGCTTTTTCCGGCAGCAGGATACAACGTACAAGAAAGGCTTAGTAATAATGAAATTCTGAATCCTATAACAGATTTCTGCTCTATTATGGTTCAGATGAATAGTTGATTAATATACCAGAAAGTACAATATGAAGGAAAATTTAAAATTATTTTGTTATTAAAACGCTATTTTCTAATGCTTGGAGTCGCCGTGAGCTGCGAAGGGGAACGCCCTTTATGAAATCAGCTGCAATGCACCCGGGTCAAGTAGACCGAAGATTTTTGTACTTTAGGGAATGGAAATTAAACCTGTTATTGTATTGTTTGTATGCGGAAGGGCGATTTTTAACATCTGGTTATTATTCAACGTATAACAGTTATATTGCAAATTGCAGGCATTTTAAGTTATATTCATGAAGACTACCAGGAAGTGTTTTGCAGAACCCTTTCATTGCGCTTTTATTAGTGTAAATAGTTTCACTTAACTGTCAAAATTACTTGTGTTATGTGAACCATGTAGCGTGATTTTTGTTGTGCAGTTTAAAAGGTACTTATATAATTATGTATGTTGTTAAAAATGAAAAATATAATTAAGTAATTTTATAAAAAGGATATACTCGTATGTAAGTGTTTCTTTTTGGAAAATATCAAATATTTAGTAAAATGTGACCTTTCGACTATGTGTAACCACCATACACTTAAGGGCTGGTTGTTTTAATTTGTATACATGATGGTGCGTGTCTTACAGCTTTTGAAGGAAGTCCATAGATATTATCTCCGAAAGTCATGAAAAAGGGCCCTTCCTTCCCTTCAACTTTTAAACTATGAGGTGGATGGAGAATTCTACAAAAAAAACAGGTGATAAAGCTTAAAAAACACTTGATGTTTAAATTATTCTGAAAAATGTCCATGCAGTACTTTTTGAAATACAGGATATTTCGATTTTTTATGGTTCCGAAGCTAAATATCACAGTTAATGTCTGTTACATTTAAGGATGTACGGATGCCTTTATTTTGCGCAGACTGTAAAGCAATTAGCCAATTTAAAATAAATTATATATACATTTTATCACATCATACTTCTTAAATTGTACCTTAATATTATGCAATAAAGTATATTCTATTCTATTCTATCATACTTTACGATATGATAGTAAATAAAATTATTTTCTTGACGAGATTTGATATGATTGACCTGAAAGTGTTCCTATATTTTAATTTTTATTATACTTATACATTAACACAGTATCTAAAATGAGATAACTAAACAAAATCTATTTTGTTATTTTTATACCATCTTGTGGGATCCTCTTAAGGCTCATATTGCCGCAAAAGATCGAAAATGGTATACAAACGAAACAAATTTTACTTGATTATTACTAATCAATAATTTATAAAAAAAAATGTGTATGTGTGCGCAGTTCACACGCAATAAAAGTAAAACAAAGTGTGACAAGGGGTGGGAGGAATTATAAAATTCGTGACGTAACGTCTGTATATTATATCGCTAAAATATATTTATGCTTTAAAACACGAAATTTGAAGTATAAATGAAAAACTTTTTTAATTTTTATTGCATGAGTTCAGCAGACACCTGTCGGCCCATCTAATGGTAAGCAATAACCATCGCCTATGAACATCTGTAACCAACTGCTCCAAAAAATCGTCAAGGACGTCCGCGTTGCTGCAAGCCTTAATTTTTAGTCCACAAGTCCACGATACTTTTGTAGCTCCATGGTCAAGGCCGTGACGAGGGAAAAGAACATACATAAAAAGCCACTTTGAAATTTACATATTATTACAAACTGTTAGAGACGCTGTAAATGACAATGATTTAAAGTATTTTTCACGGACAACCATGACTTGCAAAAGCATAGATTAGATACCACGTAAATAGATAATTACAAACGCAAACTCAAAGTCATATTAACTTTTACACAGTATTGACGAACTTCAAGATGTCTATTAAATTCACATGGGTACGTGAAAATGTCTTCAGACTTTGTTCATATTAGCTGCACATTTCTGATCTAATTAAGTATATCAATTCATTCGCTTTACTACGGGTTAAAATTTGACATTGACATAGATATAGAAATCCGGCTTAAGTCAAAGATGGTGCTTGACTACTTGATACAAACTTATTTAAATATATTACATCTGCTGAATGAGATCCAAGCTCAATTATTAACCCTGTGTGAGAGGAAACCCAAGATTGTTCAACACATTCATTAGATTTTTATTAAAAACAGCTAGTTTATATACAAGCACACCATCATCCTAATTTTAAATCCTGGTTCAGTTTGTAGTGTCACTTCTTAAGAACCCGAGGTCCACCTTCCTGTTTTCTCTCCTCCACTTCTACCAGTCATTGGAATCCCTTTGCGACTAAAGCACACATCATTTCTTACGACGTCAAACCATAATTCCTTGAGCATACTTTTTTACAGAAACATGACGCAGGCAGAGTGCTTATATATTTGTTCTTCACATTTTCCTGTAAAAGTGATTGAATGCATTATTTCATATAGTTTGAAGACCACCCTAAATATTTTAAGCACCGGTAGATAAATAAACAATATGATGAAAAATCACAGTTACGAACATTTTTCGTAATAATGTAATCTAACATTAATTGTAAAATACATGTCAACAAGCCTTGTGAATGCATTAATAATTACGTTATCGTATGGACCTAGCCGAAGCAACCTTGATTCGAACTGGCACACATAGTGATTACCTGCCCTGCATTGCTCCCTGACCTATTTACCTATTTCGGACTTGAGAGTGTCATTCAGTAACACAGGTAAGTGGACTGAGGCTTTGATTTGATTATTTCGTTTATAATCAGAAAAATTTGGAATTAATACTTTCAAATCTATGTCATCATAGCGATTTGACATTGCATGACTCTATTCTTCTTTTTTGAATATCGCTTTGCACTGTTTGTGTATATAATCATTGTGAAGTGATTTTGAATACCTAATTAAGTTAAGTTTTAGATTAATTTTCGTCCACATTGGCACCAAGTGATTTCCGAACACACACAACAGAAGCCTCAGCCGAAGTTTTATAGCTCTTTGACTGACACCAAACAAAAGAGTACTTGTTTGACAGCGTGGAAAAGTTATTTTCAACATAAACTCACTTTTAATATGAATTTGGAAGACACTGTGTAATCAAGGAGTGACAAGAAGACAAGTGCATCATCAGGAATCTGTTGATTAGTAATAACAGAACATTCGTCATTATTGGAGGGGTTCTAAATAAAATTAAAAATTTAGAGCCTTTGTATTCTAACTATAATCCCACAAAACTATGTTATAAGAAGAATACTAAGCATAAGCTTATAGCATATAATATATTATTGTTTCGTGCCCAAAAGAAATGAATAAAAGAAATATAGAGAAATTTAGAATTATTCAGAAATTTATCTTTATTCATTAACTTAAATTGTATTCCATATAGTAAGTGAAATGAATGAATGAATCTCTTTTTCCTTATTTTTTATTTACCTCATTCTTGATCCTTCATTTTTTTCTAAATCTTCCGAAAGTATTTGAAAAAGCAAGGGAACGCGTTGAAAATGTCCAGCGATATTTATGTTTACGATAAAAATAAACAGCTATTTCCATGTAGTATAAAAATACACCTTACCATAAATAAAATTAGTAAAATTACTATTCTTTATAAATTTATAATATAAGTTTGTATGTTGGCCTACAATTTTATCGATTATTTGATAAATCGTGTTGTTATCGCCGTATAACAGGACAATAAGCACGTGGCATGGCGATATGCCTATGACCACAGAATATACAGAAGACTCATTCAGTACAGTGTGCTGAAATAAGCGCAGATGCATTAAGCCATCATATTAGGTTTACTGCGTTTTACTTGCTGACGGAGGAAGATAAATGTGACAAAGTTTACAAAGGATATCAACCAACTGCTTAAAGAACTCCTGGTAACGAAATATAAGAGTCTCCTGCATTGGTACAGATATATTTTAAGTATTTTTTCAAGGTGGTAGGGCATTTGCCCGACTGGATATCTACCACCCCTGGTCTAAAGTATGTCGCCAAAACAACCTTGAGTTGTGTTCCGATATTAGTCACCAGGTTCCAGTCTCCCTTAAGAGAGCAGCAGCGCATTTATAGGACCTTTGTTGTTGAAAATGTTCATAGGAGATGGTAACCGCTTTCCATCAAGTGGGCCATCTGCCTGTCTGCTGAACTCCTGTAATAAAAAAAATTAAATAAAAAGTAAATTGGCTAATTATTTATAAGAGAAACGCATATAAGGCGCTCCCACCAGATCCCAATAGAAAGGGTATGCCCAAAACACGCTACCTTAATGTCGTTAAGGATGATATGAGTCCTATCGGTGTCACAATAAGGTACGCCGAAAATCGCGCGATTTGAAGAACAAACAATAAGAAAACAGTTCCCAGACTCCAAAGTGGGCTCCGAATGCGAGCGGGATTTGACGCTATGATGATGAAGATAGAATCATAACCATTGTATGACGTGTATCGCTAAATCTATGCAATGCATCTGTTTTCATAGATATGAATAAACAAAAGTGGCTGCGTTAAAATACTGTCTTTCGATCAACACAAACCAAGATCGCGTGCGTTACTTTGTGCGTGCACCTATTTGAGTAATTTGTATTAAATAAATCTCCTGTATGTTCTGTGCTACCGCCTGTAGGCATATTTTATCGCTCTTTCAAATTATTCGTTACGGTGACGATCGTCAACAACACTTATGAAATTGATTTTATTGAGCTGACTTATTTGTAAAATGACATTTTCAAATATTTACAATAGAAAACATGTAGCCGTGTACGAGTTGTCCACGCAAATGGAGGAATGGAATTAATTATTATAATAAGAAAAAGAAGTCTTAAACAACCGAACTTTATAAGTGAACACCTAGTTTTTATAAATAAAGTTTTAGGTATCGATTAATCTTACCGCACTGGTCCCATACAGACTTTCAATGTTATAGCTTTACTTAAATTCTAATTTAACCATATTTATGGGATCACAAGAAATAAAATTATAATTGCTTCGAGAGTCATTCTGTTTTTCGATAAAAATATAGTTTAAGTGGGATTATTTTTTCAATCCTTTTTATCAGTTGAATTTCGAAAATAAGGATTTTGTAATTTGGCTACAGAAGAACCCAAAATCTGTATGTATAAATTCAAATGTCCATTTCCACACTTCATTCAAAACATTATCAGATAAAACTATTTAAGCTATAATTACACGAAAGTCAGTATTTTTTACCTATGCAATGCGGTATAGAAATGTTACAACTATAATAGTTACATTTAATGAATGAGTACATGAACATAAAATAATAAAATCAAAACACGACTACTTACGGACACGTAATAAATTGTTTAATTGAACATAAAAGTGCAAAAACATAAATCTTTGCCACACGCGCCGAGCCTGGTATTCAAAAAGAAGTTATATGGTCACAATAATGTTCATTTTGTTTCTATCGTCACCTCATAATTTTCTTATTATATGTTGAACACTCGAAATTTTATTGTATGTGAGCAGTGTGAAATATAAAAAGTAATTACCTGTTTATAATGATCATTAAATAATGTATGTATTGTAATGACCGACAATTAAATTATAATTAACAATCGTAACATTTCCCGAGAAAGTTATTACCATGAATAACAGCACCGTCTTGAAGTGGAATTTAAACTCAAATTTATCTTCTTTTTCCTAAATATGACTGATATGTTGGATATGCAGGATATGTTGATCTAACTAGTACCAAGTTTATCTAGTTTTAAACTGTTATGCTGACTGTCTCTGACTATGTCGGAGGCTTGGCCCGGGATTGCAAGACTTGATTTAAAAAAACAGTATTAAGCAATTCTACTTTTAGAATAATCTTCAAGCAAACTGGTATTATTGTCGGAGTATAGCAGACAGGGTGAAGGCTCACCTGATTGAAAGCGTACCGTCGACTATAATCATTTGCAACATCAAAGGTACTATGGATGCACTTCCGAACATTTGTGAACATTTCGACATGCAGACGCCATAGTCCCCATATCCATAGACCCCTACTACCACTAGCAGTTCACCCCAATACCCCGGTACTTTTCGTTCTCATTTCCCACAATAGTCCTACACTGGCCGGGGCTTGTCCTAGGGTGCATTATTATATGGAGTAGACAGGGATAATCGCCGGTCAGTATCACGCCACATTTAGATTAAATTTGTCAGGGGGCCTCTACGTGTTGGCCATGGCCCCACGCAAGCCCTCCAAAAGTCCGGGCTATTTTTATGGCCCATGGTCTCTAAAGACACAACAATAATAATTATATATATATATATATATATATATATATATATATATATATATATATATATATGTCGGAGAAGGCCTCGTTCTCGTGATATGTTCTTTATAGATTGCAGGTTTAGTGGGCGTCATCAGGATAAAATGCGAGCATAAAACACAATGGCCACGGTTTATACACTTTTAATTAAGATTTGAACAGCATTTTGACATAGTTTAGACCGACCAGCGGGTTCAGGGCACCGCTCATACTTCTTCAATACTTTCTTTAAAATTCTCAATGGTCCAACTCGACCTATTGCCATCAACCAAATGTGCCACAAAAACTGCTCCGTCTACCGAAGTAGATACTACTAAAGTATAGAGGGCGTCTGACCCCGCTCGGAGCCATGTGCTCTGCTCTGATTGGTCGTTTATTAAATTACAATATTCATAACTTTTATTAGGTTAGAACGATCTTTAAGTTATAGAAACATTTAACAAATCAAATTAAATTAAGAATTTTAGAAGTAATTAAAATGTAAACAAATGATATTGTGCGTTATACATCCAAACAACAATCCATCCAATTATAGCTTCCCTCCGACATATACATACATACATATATATAATTATATATATATATATATATATATATATCACACACACATATATATATATATATATATATATATATATATATATATGTGTGTGTGTATATGTCGGAGGGAAGCTATAATTGGATGGATTGAGGTCTAGCTATTTTGATCTAGCCTATTTATTTGAAGATCATTAAAAACATTTAATGTTCATGAACACTCAAAAACGGTTAAATTCATAAACCAAGATATACTATATTTAAAAACAATGAAAAAAGTGATTATATTATTGTAATCAACAAATAAATAACGTTTTTATTGAATTAATTTAATGGTAGTAAAGCTATTAATTAACAAATTAATGCTTTAAATTGCTGATTTACGTGAATTTTGAACTAAAACGCGATGTTATTTTAAAATACTTAACCATCTTTATGTATACAATCAAAAATATAACTTTATATAAGTTATATTTTTGATTGTATACGATCGAGTAGAGGTTTCATTACAAAATTTTTCATTAGCATCATAATTATGTTTTACTGTAAAATCACTTAAAGTTTACTAGTAACACAGCAAAACATTGAGATGAGTAATAAATATGAGAGTCATAAATACGTGGGAAATAGCGTTTTAATGCGTGAAGTTCATTGGAAATGATGAACAGCCAAGGTGGCTCGTGCTGAATGTAACCTTGCGAATTAGTAGGCCGCTGGAATAAAGGAATATCTAATCATCGCGCTTCTGTTATTGTTAACATCTATCATGAATTGTAATCACATGCGCTAAAATTGTTCAAAACTAAGTACTTCTCAATTACCATTCATTCAGCAGAGTTCAGCAGACAGGCAATCGGCCCACCTAATGGAAAGTGGTTACCATCGCCTATGGACATTTGCAACACCAAAGATGATAGAAATACGATGCTGTTCTCTTAAATATGACTATTTCATAGCAATAAACCAGTTAGCAGGTAAACTGTTTTAAGGTAATATTAATGAATTCGATCTAGAATTTACTTTTTTAACTAATGATTGTGATACACACCTATGACCACCGAGTGCAAATTGTTTAGAAAGTATCAACGAAAGCATGAAGGCAGATGGGCTCAAGTATTTAAGTGCAATTTGTAATAAACACAAGGTCCGTTACGATCAATCAGTGGTACTAAACAGTGTGGGAGCGGACGAGACGCCGTGCCGCGTGAGAACTGCACATTGTTTCTACTGGCCTAGCGAACACAGATGAGCTCACACAATGATTGTCTTGAATCAATCTCAATGCTCAATGCGTTATTTATATGGAAATAGTTATCGTGTTTATTTAGTTTTCAGTTTAAGTTCAATTGCAAAGGTTTTAAAATTAATTAAAATAGGTGACACCCAGCGACATTCTTTTGGGAATACCACAATCTTTGACCCTACTGATAGATACTCTCGATACATTTAATCACATATAAATATATATTTAGAGTATTTTCACATTTGATATTTATTATACTTTTGTGTGTGTTTTTTTTTAATAAAAAAGTAAGTATTAAATTAAGCATTATATTTCTAGAGCAAAAATAATATAGATTTTTCCGACTTGTGGCATCTTTGTATAGAAATGAGGATTAATTGTAATATTCTTATTGATTTTCCGGTTTCTATGTACTTAAAAATCACAGAGATGTAGGATAGCGTCTATTGTTTAAGCAATAACGATACCCATTAGTTTGGTCCACAATAATGTCACTAAAACTACAAATGTTACTTTAACACCTTTATTATATATAACACTATAATATATAACACTGATAAAATTCATAGAATCGTTTATTAAAAATTAAAAATTAAACTTCGTTAAATATCGTTTTACATATTAATAACGTTTGTATGGGTACTAGCAAAAAACTGGGCTTAAAATGGCATTTTTAGTTTGTACATCACGGAAGTGTATGTCGTCTATCGAGGTCTTCAACATTTGGTGTTAATTGCTCTCATTATTATTAGGAAACTGGTTTTGAATGAAACCAGTTAAGGGTAAAAGTCAGGGCCTCAATGTTCACGCCACCGCAAAATTTGTGCTCCAACCAACGTCACGCACTGTCATATACTTAACATCACTTTATATTTCGACAGTGTAGTATATTTATTTTCTTTAAAGGCATACTCGAAAGTAGGGACATTACCAGTAAAAGTAAATCATGGTACGCTGGTGTGACGTCTTTAAAAAAAAAAATTTTTAGAGGTGAATCAATTTTCGGACATCCCACTGAACTAAACATCCCGGCGTTCCTGCTGACGTCATACGCCAGGGCCACGACAACAGGCCTGACCAACGTGGCAGCCTTAACTGACGTGAGCTCACCAACCGTATGGGTGAGCCTCTCCTTGGGTCGAAGGAAGGTGGAAGTTGTTTGAAATCGAAATCGAGAAGGGTGCGCGCAGAACACATTCCCGTTGACCATCACACGCGGCCATAAGTCTAAGGCCGGCCGGAGGTCGTGTGACGCTCTTCGGCTTCTCGTGGTGTGGCTACGGGTAAGACGGCACATTGTACTTCTGAAGTCATAAGGATACAAGAAGATGCAGTACTTACTAACTGGTCTACAACGGTGACGATATTTCGGTGTGCAATTTTATTTTTAAAATATGTTTCATATTGGGTAAAAATTAACAATAGTGTTAATTTTGTTCGTGTTGAAAATTTCAACTTATGAAATGTGTCTTTGTTGAGCTGCCACAAGAATCATCTTGTTTGGCGTCAGTCAAAGTTTTAACAGTTAGGCTGCGGTTTCTATTACATATGTAGGTCTGACATGGCGACTATTAGCTTGAAGATTGTTTTAATACTCGATGAAACAGATGACATTTAATTTTTTTTCGTATAGCTTTGCACTATTTACCTAGTTAAAAAGAATAAAAAAAACACATACAGACGAATTGAAAACCTAATCCTTTTTAAAGTAGGTTAAAAAGAAACTTCAGCTAAGGTTCCTTCGTGACGAGTCTACCGGTTCCTCGCGAAGTTGGAAAGGCTGATAATTTTTGCTGATTTTCGAGAAAAATGGTACTAAATATTAAATAATAATAGAATCTTCAAATATGTTGTAAAGTTTTGACTTCTGTCATTTATCATACGAATTGAAATGTTTATAACGTACAGCCTACATTCAACACTGTACTTAATTAAGTAGTTAAACATAATCTTCAACAAATAATTAACAATTAAGCATTATTATATTTAATATATGTCTTTAAATACAGTTGTGTGTTTGTATAGAATAAAAATAAATTACCATTTTACGTTGCGTTTAGATAGCGTAACGTATTTGGATAAAAAACTAACTATATAAATGTGTTATAAAATGACTAATTAGATTAATCGAGAAGTATTTTTACACCAATAAGCAGGATTTACGTTCAAAACTGGTTAGCGTAATTTAGTCTGTTTTTCTTTATTTATTTGCATAACAACGCCAAAGCAGTGCCCGTGCGGTTCAAATATTTATATTTTTAAATGAATTTTTTACGTTGACTATAAAAAGTCTGCCACACCGGGGTAACGCATATTTGAAAAAGTTATGAGTTGTATATTATATGATATTTGTTGCCGATGGAGCAGACCAGTCCTGGAGTGGAGACCACGTCTCGATAAACATAGTATCGGACGCCCTCTAGGTCGAAGGACTGACGACCTCTTCAAGCTCGTCGGTAGGCCCTGGATGAGGAAGGGCTAGGACCGTGATGAGTGGCGCCAACTTGAAGAGGCCTACGTCCAACAGTGGATTGTGTTTGACTGACGACGACGGTTTATATATAGTGTTTATATAGTCTACTAGAGGTCCCGGCAGACGTTGTCCTGCCCTTTTGTGTCGAGGTCCAGGGTTAATTAAATATTTAATGTAATTCTTATTACAACCTTTTATAAATTTCTAGTTTTCCATCAGAGGCTTTCATCATCATCCATTTGACACCTACTCATTGAGACCATTGTTGTAAATGCGAACTAGTTATATCGAATAAAACTACGTTTTAACGGTTTTAAGCGCGGGAATTTATTTGATTTTGGTTATTCCGACGTTTTGGCCGCTTTTCAGTGGCCGTGGTCACGGACGACAAAGATGAGATTTGTCCAACGAGTATTGTTAAAGTTTTGTTTAGCCTACCGCCAATTTGTTAGTTATATTAGTTGTTAGTTATATCTGCTGTAAGTTGCTGGGAGGATGGATATCCTGCTGACTACTTGATGCTGCAGCATCAGGTCAAAGTTGCTATCGTCTTGTAAATAATACCCACGTAACAAGTACACACACACACACACACACACACAAGTACACACAGTTTCTGGAAAAGACAAAGTAGATAGAAACATTACAATCAATTTCGCGCCAAAAATTTCAGCCCATTTAAGCTATGGTCACTCGCATTCGCGACGTCCATGACCGTAGACTAAACTCGCCTACACTAAATCGAGCCACATCACTTGACCCCTAACATTGTTTATTTATTCAGCGAAAATTCATTAGCAAAAAGACATCGCACAGTTCATCATTCGTTGGACGGTACGCTTTATATTGCGTACCGTCGCCTACGCTGGCTGGCCAGTGTTACTATGGCGTAGGGCTGCCACCTTTATACAGCGCTTTATTAGCTGTAAAAAGCGATTATTCGCCAATTTTAGAGCATTTAGATTGTACTTTTAAATGTATATATATGTGAAATATTAATTTCTTTCATTTCTAAATAAACAAATTGATGAATATTTTGTATTATACACTAGTAGATTATACACTTACACTTCATAACTATGTATATCTAACTGTGCACAAAAGACGGTCTTACCTACCGTTACTGAACGATGGGTTGGGTTTATGTGGAAGACTACATAAACCCTTTTTTTTTTTCGGCCAGGGGAAATCCTCTTGAGGACTAAGCCGCGACAGGCACAGAAGCCTGGGGGATGCTCGCGACCTTGGTGAGACAGTGTGGGATTCGCCAGATCGGGGGTGGCACTAGCGCGCCCGGTCAGAACCGGTGCCACGCTATTGCCACTCCCCAGTTAGGGATACCCACTAAAACCCCTGGGTGTTCCGTCCTGCGCCTTATGCCAGGGCTACGTGTATGCGGTTTTCCCAACTCCGCTACCCTGGCAGGCGTGGGCCCCGCTCACTGGGCCTCTTCAAATGCCGGGGGAGCTACTCCCCCGGCGACGACTGGGTCTTTTCGGCGTGGGGCGGCCTGTAACTCGCCCCACGGGAAGAGAGATGAGCGTGCGTGGAACACTCGCGCTCTCATCTCGACTGCATGTGCGGGTGAGTGAGAACCTCTATGCCCCTAGAGGCCCCACCCGCGCCGCCCGCTTACGGTGGCCGAAGGTCTAGGTCCGACCTCCGGCGTCGGCGCGTCCTCCTTTGTCGGGAGCGGAGCAGGGAATTACGCTCACGCTCCCGTTCCGCCTCCTCCTTCGCAAACATGACTTGCTCGCAGAAGGAGGAGACGGCGTCCCATCCGGTGGAGCTCCCGACCATGGTGCGTACCACGGCCGGGAGCGAGGAGACTACATAAACCCAATTTAACCCTTAAGTGCATTTATACAATCAATTAATAATGACAACACAACACAGACATCTGCCTTTTGGGACATTTGTATTCCTAATGTAAAACGAAAAAATAATCAGTTAGACATTTGCTGCTTACTGTAAGAAACGTCCAAGATTTGGCACTGGGAGGTGTTTAGTAATAATAAGTGAGCTAGATAGGGTGAGCGTCGAACAACCTTCTGCCGCCATAGACGCCTGGCCACGGCTGATGGTCCACGGGGACTACTTAAACGATTAAGTAGTCCCCGTGGACCATACTCGCTGAGGTGTTCTGATCGCACTCCTCTGAATTCAAATGGTATTTTGGGAGGCAACTAACCTCCCCGGCCCAAGGAGAGACTCGCTTATAGGCGGGGGTGAGCTGACTTCAGCCAGAGCTGCGGCATAGGCCACCGTTTCAGGCATCCTTAGGAGTATGGCCCTGTACGTTGCTTCCGTTTGGTCCACCGCCACAATAGGACTCTGCTGTGCCGTGCACAGCGGCAGGATCCGCGGTGAGGACCATCCGTGGATACCGTACAGTGTTGTCATTGGGTGGGTGCGGCTAACTTCTGTGAGACAGTGATGTCTCTAAAGGAGGCCGCTGAACGAGATAGGGGGAGATAGAATTGCGCGTATTCATGCGCCTCCATGTGGGCGCCGGCGTCTATGATATGCGCAAGATTTCCCTACCTGAATAATACCGCTTCAGGGGCCCGCCCTCTCGCATCAAGGGAGCAGAGGATTCTTCACCCCTGTCGTCGAAGTGAGTTAGCTCTTCCAGAGGCTTTCTCAGGCACTTTTGCGCTAGGATCGGTGTGGGCGTAGCTACGTTCTAAGTCTCATACCTTTCCTGCCTTAAGCGCGGGGGGCATCGGAGGAGGGTGGTTTTAGTGGGTTTTAGCCATTGTACGTCCAATGGTTCGAGTCTCCACACAAGCTGATCAATTACTGTTTGGATTGCCTTTAATGGAATGCCTCCATGATTGATAACGGTCTAATCCCTTGCAAAGGACCCAGTATGTGCGTAAATAGCATTTCCCCCGCCTTAAAAAAAGTAAGAAAAAAAGGCCACCGTTGATTCCTGCAGCCCTGGCATATGCCGACGGGAAGAACAACGCGATGTTTAGTAAGTATTCCGGCGCAGCACCCGGCGAGTCCCAGTGTTCTACTGTCATGTCCCCGAGCAGTGGGGTATCCACAAAAAGGTGGCAGCCCTGCTATGGCGCCTTTCTTACTAATTACTATCGGGCTTTGACACGGCTCTGGTGGTATTTGAACAATAAGTTAGCTTGTTACCAACTTTCATATACATCGATGTCGAATTCAAGGTTACTTGTATTTCGATGGCTGTGGTCCGTACGAATATATTATCTTACGACGCACGTATAATATTATTACACTGACGTCTGTATCACGGGAACGGTGCATGAATTAACGCGATGTGGTTTTTTTCCACGAATTATTCAATTGAGTGAACATTTATCTATGAATACTGATAATAGCCAAATTACAAGTTCTATCATTTGTGCTGTTTAAATTCATACCCCGATTTTGATAGTCAGTAGATTTCATGTTTTAAATAATTAAACTGACGGACTCATAAACTGCATCAAAGTTCAGGATTACTTTGAAATGATTTTTTTAAATAAGTATGCAAACTTTTTAGATTAAATGATATAAATATGGAGAGACTGGTTCTTAATCTCAAAAAAAAGGAAAATTTAAAAATAGAACTGCAGTAAAACAAATGAATATAGCCGGGAAAAGAAAATTTACTCGTAGTATCAGATTTGCGTGTTATTTATAGCAAAGTTTTAAATTGATTCTCATTGATTTTTTATTCTTTTTAACCGACTTCGAAAAAAGGAGGAGGTTCTCAATTCGTCGGGATCTTTTTTTTTGTTGCTTTTTTTATGTATGTTCGCCGATTACTCCGTGATTTATGATCCGATTTACGTGATTCTTTTTTTGTTCGACGCGGTATAGCTTCCAATTGGTCCCCTAAAAATTTTACTTTTTTGGCCCAGTAGTTTTCATTTTATGAACATTTTTCATGGAAATAATTTTCACTCCGTTCCATATGTACACCGATTACTCTGAGATTTATGATTCGATTTACGTGATTCTTTTTTTGTTCGACGCGGAATAGCTGCCCTGTAGTCCCCTAAAAAATTGACATAGTTTGACCCAGTAGTTTGTATTTTACGAACATTTTTTTGTTCCCGGTTCTTGGGACCTATATTTTTTAAGAAGCGCGGCGCCATTCGTAGGTCCAGCCATACATAGCTAGACACTAAAAAGTAACAAATAACAAATAAAAAAACCGACTTCAAAAACTAAAATGTATAAAATAACTTATTTCTAAAGCTATTATTATTAATATAATTATATTATCTAAAAACATCTTGAAGTCGGTGCAAAGTAAACCATAAAAATTACTATATTTTGAAAATTACTAAGCACCGTTTTTAAGATGTTTTAGATAATATATATTAATAATAATAGCTTTAGAAATAAGTTATTTTATACATTGTAGTTTTTTAATTTTTGAAGTCGGTTTTTTAAACGAAGTTTTTATTTTTTTGTCAATTGAATTATTGTTACCAGCAGAATTGTTGGGTTAGTTTTTTAACTCATCGAGAGTTTTTGAACCATAATATGGATACTTCGTCCCAACAAGCGGCTCAAATTGTAGCGTTGGTGCGGGAGAGCTTGGATCAACGAACGATTGGTAGAAATTTAAATTTAAACCAGTCTACGGGTTCTAGAATATACAGAAGGTTTGTGGAGACAGGTTCTTACAGAAGGAGACGTGGCACAGGCAGGACTCGAGCAACCACCGGTCGTGATGACCGATTTATTGTTACAACTTCCCTGCGAAATCGTTTCCTCACGTCTGTTAACATCAAAACAGAGCTCAATGAAGTGCGTGGAGTAAACGTGAGTGCACGAACAATAAGAAGAAGGTTAAAGGAAGCGGATATCACCCCTTTTAGACCAGCAAATGGTCCAAAGTTGCCTGTAGCTCACAGGCAAGCTCACTTAAGATTTGCGCGTGATCACCTGAATTGGACAGAAGAGCAATGGACCTCCGTATTATTTACGGACCAGTGTAGGACATGTTTATATGGTGCAGATGGTCGCAGAAGAGTCTATCGTCGACGTGGGGAGCGATATACTCAAAGTTGCATTGAGGAGCGTGTTCCTTTTGGAGGCGGTTCGTGTATGGTCTGGAGTGGCATATCGATGAACGGGCGAACAGAACTTGTGTTCATAGAAATGGTCCGTCAAAACGGTAATAGAGGGGGTTTGACTGCACATCGCTACATAACAGAGGTCTTAGAAGATCACGTGGTGCCTTACATGGGATTTATAGGCGAAAATTTTACTTTGATGCAGGATAATGCCCGGCCGCACGCTGCTGCACAAGTTCGACAATATTGCGAAGAGGTAGGGATACGTACAATGAATTGGCCAGCACGCAGCCCGGATCTTAATCCCATTGAGCATGTTTGGGACAATTTAAAAAGAGCTGTATATGCGAGAAACCCTTTGCCCACGACAGTGGCAGCACTAAGAACAGCACTTTCAGATGAATGGGACAATATTCCGCAAGATCTTTTAATAACCCTAATAAAATCTATGCGGAACCCATTAGAATCCGTAATAAGGGCACGTGGAGGTAATACACCTTATTAAAACATAAATAAACCCTTGCATAAAGTTTGTGTCTATTGTTAAAACCAATTTTTTAATTAAACCAATTTTCCTTAAATTTCTGTTTTTCTTCAAAAAAAGTCTTTAGGTCCTTTCCAGTACACAAACTTAAACTTAAGGATATGACCCTACGCTGTTTTAAAGTTCACGAATCAATCTAGAGGTTTCAATTTAAATCTGTATAGAAAGTTTGCATACTTGATTAAAATATTTATTTGAAAGTTGTCTATTACTTTGATGCAGTTTATGAGTCCGTCGGTGTATTTACATGTAAGCTGTAATTACTAAAACCTTCTTAGTCGTCATTTATATTAAGAAATATAATTATTTAAATTTCGAATAGAAGAATGCCTCGTAAAACAATCGAGATCAGAATTGTATCGGGCCGTGCACGGAACACATGTATCAAAGTATGTTGATTGATAATATAAACGATATATTCTCTGAACCAGTCTACTTTATTGAAGATCCCGGTTAACTCGTAGCCACTGGCCGCCACATTAGTAAATTGGTTCTAGTCAATAGGACCCGTCTGTAAGATCATATGTTTTACGGCCTCAATGGTCTAGAAGTCTAAGTGTTGACCAGTCTGTTATCCTAATATTAATATATTACTTACTCAATATAGTACCTTATATTACAACTTATATATTAAATAAATATCTGCTGCTCAATAGACTCATACTATGATTTCCTCATTTACCCTCGTCAGAGATGGTTATGATTAAAGCTGAAACTGAGTTCTCCTATCCCTAACCTGAGGGTTGTTCTTAAAATTTTCGTTCCCTATTTTACTCCCATCTGTATATCCCAAATGTTTTACGTTTCAGGAACACCGGTTAATTAAGTGGGGAATAAATCTAGTCATGCCACCTCCGCTGGGCCCCGGTTGAAGGGGAAAGCCCAAACAATGCTAGCTTGATGTTGTGAAGGATGACATGCGTACCAATGTTTTCAAAACGAGGGATGCCGAATACCGAACGAAGTGTAGAAGAAAAGTAGGAAAGCGGACCATGGGCGTCGGAGAGAACGCTCCGAACGCAATAATTAACGCCCTCAAGATACAATATACCTCCTTAGTAACATTGGATGTTAGCCAAAATCGATCACTTCCGTGCCGTTATATGGATTCGGTATTCGTGCATATGACTTTAAAATTTGAATATATAAATATTAATATATAATTAATAGTCTAGATCCATAAACGTGGGAAACCATATTAAAAAAGGAGAACCAACAATACTATTATTATGTTAACGGAGAATATATATTGAAAAAATCACAGTTTTTTTGTATTTCTTAGTTCATGTTTAATACAAAGTACACGCGGAAGATGTGATTCTGACGAAAGAATTGGTATTTTTCCAGTCTGCGTGTTGGTACATCGTGCATAAACATAAACATAATAAATAAATGTTTCCTTTATTGTTCTCGATATAAATGAACAATTGTATGAGACAAGATTTAAATTAAAAATAACCTACCACAAGACTTTCAAAAGGGTTTTATTATTTTAGCCCGAAAGATGCTCATCTCCATCAAAAATATTATAAAATATCGATCAACACTTATTTTACAAGACTATTAACAATACTAGTAGGATTAAAATAGATAGATCGTAGATTCGTATTACGCATATTGACTGTCAAAATATTATGGGACCTTGTGGACTAAAGCGGCCGCTTCCGCAGATTCGTATAACGAATATGACAAGAATCAAAATAAAGTGAAACAGTCTTACTTGCATCAACCAGTATATTTATACAAGTACTAAATTCTCCAAGCGATTCTCCCAAAGCGGATACTTTATGCCCGCTTCTATGATTTCTTTCCTATCTTACCGGTATGTTTAGATCTATGTAAAGTTAAAAATGAAGTTTTGGAAATAGATGATAGCGTTGCGGAATTTTAATATATATTTTTTTAGTAATATTATAATCAATAAGAACGTCGTAAATTAGGCATACGGCATGTTTCTGACAATAAAAATACTTTACGCACAGATACAGACTATTATTGATTTTCTTGATACTACGTGGACACTTCTCTTTTCTAGAAAATACTGCTATCGAATTACGAACATTTTCATGTAAGTGGGTTCGCGCGGCGTTCTTAATTTGAATTTGAGGCCCAAACGGATGAGGTCTTGTTGCGACCGTGACTAGTATCGGAGCGCCCAAGCAGGTAAGTGACCTCTGAGGAGAACCTTCGAATTTTTGGTTTTTAAGTATTGGCATCTTCATAACTTATCTTCTAATGTTTATTGCAATACTAACTACCACACTCAGAGCCACATAATCATCTACTTACTATGAGTGGATGATTTAATTCCTGTTTTGGGTTGATTTAAAAAATCGACAGTCCCTCTGTCCCTTTGTCTGTCCGATTCTGTCTATCTATGCGCAGTCTGATACGTAATTACCGTTTTATAAGTATTAGTCTCTCTAACTAAAACAACACAAATTCTTCTTATCAGAAAATTCAAATGATGACGATTTAAGCCTTTATCGTTTTTCATCATAAATGCACAATTACACAATAAGGCGAACGTACAATACAATAGTTGAGGTTAGTTCAATAATAGCTTCTACTTAGAATACAGAAAAATTAGAGAACTAAAACGACGTGATTTTAAAACGCATTTGAAATCAGTAATCCTAATCTTCTGAACTCCGGGATTAACGCAAGCGAAGACAGGGTGCGCGGGTGTCTTTGTGATTTGGGCAATATTGTAGTCACATAGTAGTAGGATCTAATGTTTTGTTTATCTAATAGTTTTAAGATAATTTTAATTTGAATACTACTTAATATATTTTGTTCGAATATTAAATTTATCAATGAAAGAATGTGGCTCAGAAGTCTAATATGTAACAAAATATAAGATGGAATATTTGATTATATTAAATAATATATATGCCCGCCACTTCGTTCACAGTAGACTTTTTTATATTCGTCTTTTGATCCCTGCAAGACTTCGAAATGAAACATACACGAATATTTAAGATAAAATTCCCATCCCAATATTTTTAACTTGTTAAGGTGTTTCGGATCTTATTCGAGACAAACTTTTAGACATAGACAGAAATTATAAACAAATATTATTTATGATTAGGCATTGTCTAAATCAGGGTTTCACAACGACACCTTGGGGTCGAAATCGGTTTCCCAGGTGTCGACATATACGAAAACTGTTTTGGAGGTTGACAAGGTCTAAAGATCGAAATCTATTAATTAATATGAGTTCTTATTTGAACCTTTCAAGATACTATTTAAGTTGTGTTACGTGTACAAATGTTTTCTTTCTTTCAAAAAAATATTTCTTAAGTATTTTTACGCAAGTTGTATTAATTATTTATTAATTACACTTGATATTTACTGAATTTTATGACTATTTATTTTGTTAAATTTTAATGAGATAATATGATAATAGATAGATGGTGGTCTGAGGAATCAGTTCATTTTGGAAAAAGTATCTCTCGGCCAAAATAGTTTAGGAATCTCTGGTCTAAGTAGTACAGTATGTGGCTTTTATTTTGAGATCACATACTGACATCAGTTTTATCTACTAGTTGGTAATCATGCTTATTCGAAATAAAACTCCTGTTTGCTCAGTTTTTTGAACACGCTCTAATTCTTGATTGCAGGTATTTAAATAGGATGAACGGTTATTTATTCTGTTTTTTTCACTATTCCTATAGCGTGCCGTATGTGTTGTTGAGTTTTTCAAACCTTCAATTACTTCAAACATGGCAAAACGTTACAGCAGTGTGACATGCGCGGAAGCCACGTGAGACTTGAAATACACGTGTTGCGGAGGTAATATCGATAACAGAGCCGATCGTTATAGGATGCTTATACTCAGTAAACAGCAATAAATGAAATGTATTGTTTACCAGCATCTCTTTGATGTCACATTATGGGCAGTAATAATTACCATTGGACATGGTTTAATTTTGTTACATCAATAGTAAAACCGGATTTACAGTACTTCAATATCCCATGACTACTGCGCACCAATCCAATTAACACTAAAGTTTAGTAAATTTTTTTTAGAACAGATAAACAATTTTTGGAACGAAGTACTTATATGCAGCTTACAAGAATCCACTGTCTCCTATTATATATTAATATACTCTGTGATGAAGTGGCAGAGATCGTGACGTAAGGGCCGTAACGTAATTTTTATTAAACAATTTCAAATTTTAATGCAATGCAATAACATCTAAAATAATATCCATCAGTATAACATACAATGTTTTGAAATTAGAATATAGTAGCGAACTGTCTGACGGGGGTCTCCCGACCGCAATTTTTAAAAATTATACATTATATTTAGTTGCGTATATAAAAATCGAAGGGTAATTATAATATTTTTACATTGTTACATTTATACATATTCACTATTTTAATTAACCGACTTTTGTGGCGATTGATTTAGTATGCACCAGTCTGTTTTTGTTTTTATTTGCGCGTAAAGTTGACCTTCTGTTAATTTAAGATCATTTTTGTACAGAATGTCAACAGATAGTTGACGAAACGGTCATGGCCATTGAGCTCTTTGATTTATAATAGTATCTCATGTATTTGTTGTACGTATATTCTAAATGTAACGTTGATATAATCTATGTAACATTTTATAAATAGCATATAAGGAAGAGGCTTACCTAACTAACTATTATTACAAGAGCCTGTAAACGCCTCATCTAAATCATAATTATTTTCATTTTCATTTCATTTTCAAATAAAGTTTGATTTTTTCTGTTTAGTCCATTACCGTAATAACGAGTGACTATGAATCTTGAATTGCAAAGCCTTTGGTAGGTAACAGGTATCAAAAGTGTATAAAATCGCTACCCAAAGCCATCATAATAGCATGATTTTTGATTTCAGTGAGTTAATATATAAAATTTAGACTTTTTTTAAATCGGCAAACAAACACACATTTTATATTCCCAGATTAAGCAAGTTAGGCTTGTGTTATGGGTAATACACGGACAACTCTGGGGCCTTTCCTAGACACCCAGGCCATAGCAAATAACGAAGAAAATTCGTTTCCAAAATTTACCATTTCAGGAATCGTACCCGGAGTCTCTACATAGCAGTGAGGAAGACCGGCAAAGGCTTAGTCAACCACAGAAGCCACCAATTTACTACTACTACAAAAAACTAAACTACTCATATCACTAGTCTTAGAATCACACTAACCTTATGGTGGGTTTTCGAATGACGTTCATTTGTTTAATCGATATAAGTAAATATTTTTATGACAATAACTTTTCAAGACTTCCGTGACCATTTTGGAAAATACGGAAACCTTATCAAATCGTCATGTCGTGATCTGCCCATTGCGTTTCTTCTAATTTGGCAAGCCAATTATGTAGGCACTTTAATAAAGAGGAAAATATATTTAAACTTTTCCTTAAAACATTTACTTTTAAGTGAAACTTTTTAGAATCGTTGTGATTTCAAACTCAATGCAACAAAAAAAAGCGACATTGAAAAGAGGTTGGTAAGGTTGGAAATATTTTGAAGTTCATTAATCAAATTAAAACTAGAGCATTTGTTTCCTATTTAGTTACCATAAGCGTCTCGTGTAACTTTGTGGAAACATGGAATCTGAATAATATGTGTTGTAATAATAATATATGAAATGTAATATTTTGCATTAAAATATAAAATATGATTTTCTGTATCCTAATCTACTGATACTCTATATTTATATCATTCTCTCGTAGGCTACTTTTCTGAAATTTCACTTCTGTCTAATTTTTTTATTGTGAAGTAGACAAACAGACAGATGGCCCAGCTAATGAAACGAGGTTACCGTTGCTCGTAGACGATTGCAATTTATGTATAACTAGGGTCCCGATATACGTTGTTTTGCCTTGATTTTTTTTTAATGCAACTTAGAGTCGTGATTCGAAACTCGATGACAAGAAAAGCACCACTAAAAATAAAAAACATAAAATGTAACCATTTATATAATTGGAAATAAAACACATTTCTCTTTACCCGTTAGTATTAATTTGCAATTTAAAAGTTTTCAAATGAATTTAAGCTTTATCTACATATGTACTTAACGCATATATTATTTTACACGTAGATCAAAGGAAATTATGCGTAACAATGCATTGAGTTTTGAACTTTATGCCAGTGATTTAAAGTGGCGTATCTTATAAAACCTCTTACACTGACCGGTCGGTTTTGCATATCGCGTGCTGTCGCGCTTATACTGTCTCCCTTACTAATTGTGTGCAAAACTTCAGGTGCGGCTTCGACATCAAATCAAAAATTATTTCCTCGGTGATCTTATTTTTTGTTGCAGTTTCGAGGTCACACCTGGGCTGGTTATAAGCTGGGCACTCTAGCAACAGGTGAACAGGTGTTGGATAGTTTCGTCGCCTCTGGAAGCGCAGAAGCATGCCGCCGGACTATCCCTTATCTTAAATCTATGCAGGTATGCTGCGAACCGTCCATGTCCAGTTTACGCCTGGGTCCAGTGCATTGTCAGCTTCGCGTCATCCAAAAGGCGACGTGCAGCATAAACGCTGAGGAAGAAGAGCTATATGACGCTCGGCGTCTGAGCGTGAAAAAATTTAGTTTCCAATTATTTAAATTAAATCTAGCCTATTTTACTCAGGGATAATGCACTGCTGAAAGAATTTTTCAAATCGATTCAGTAGTTTTTGAGTTTATTCGTTACAAACACACAAAATACAAATCTCTCCCCTGTATAAAATTAGTATAGAAGTATAGGTATGGGATTGGAATATAAAGATGGGATAGGGGGAGGACGAAGTGGGCTATCGGAACTCTCATTCATCGCACGAAACATGATTAGCTCCACATTAAACGTTTCCTGCCGATGTTCTGTAAGAGCGTGGTATCACACTGGTCAAGCCGGCCCTAAGAGCTGTAATCATGGTAATGATTCCACCGTGGCTCTACCGTGTAAAATTGAAAGATTTCAAATATTGAAAAGGTAAAAAAAAATGTCTACCAATCATGAAATAATGAATGATAATGAAAAAGAATCTCGTCGTTAATGTTAACTTATCTATCAAAATGAATTTCAAATGTAAGTATTTAATAAATAACCTTACAATGAAACGAATGTATCAAACTTCATTTATAGTCGTAAAAATGATCATTGTTTTTTGTCCTTTACATATTTGCACGTGGACCAACCTTGGTTTTAGTTTTTATAATCGCATAAACTGGAAGATATTTTGGTAAAGCATGTTCTATTGTCTTTTTTTTCTTAAAATTATTCAAATTAACGTCTCACATTTGTCATTTAGTACTCGTTTAACACGAAGAATTTTACAAGCATAAATAATAATTATTAACTTGAGTACGTAAAGGAGTCTCATACTATGGCCATATTTTAATGGCCTCTCCGCGATAACACCGACAATTTAAAATAATGGTTTTTTTTCAGTTTTTATAAGCGCGCTGCGTTCTAATCGTCTACATATTAGGTATATTTCCCTAATTTAAGCAAGTTAGGCTCGGGTTATAAGGTAATTTTCCATACAGCAAGATCATAGACAATTGTATAGGTTTTAACTTACTTATTAGTTTAGGTGAACGGGTGGAGAAATGTAAACATTCTAAGTAGCTAGGAACGCCGCCTGTGTCTTTGTATAATTCCTGGAGTAGAGGGTGGGAATTCGTGTAAAAAAATAGAGAATATTCAGACTTAGGTTAGTATTATAGGTACAAAAAATTTAAGCGAAAATTGGTTCATCGAGTAGTTTTTATGTAGACATGAGTGTACCGCTTCTGATATATTATTACAATTATCACGTGCTATTTCTTTTTACTTTTAAAAACTAATATAGTTAAGTATCATTAGTTTTTTATTTAATAGTAGTGTATTATAATTATATTCACTAAAACGTTAGGAAACCTGATCCCAGCCGTAAGACGTTTATGGATTAATGTTAGATATTATTATAAGTAAGTATGAATATTGTTACAACTTTAAATTTTTTGTCTACAATATTAGCAAGCAAATTTAATTCATATTATCAATCTTATGCGTCAAATAAAATTAATCTTTCTTTCCATTTCTATGAGTTGGATGACCAAAGCTCCCACGTTTCAAAGCGGCATTTCCAATTTTTGTCTTTCCAGCGCATTGTTACATCAATGTTCCAGCGGTTATTAACTCCGTCGTTAGGTGTCAGACGGAAAATTAGATTCGGAGACTGGAATGAGTTTCAACGTACTTGTGGAACGGTAAATATTTAGATAACAATTATCAGTAGACCGCGATCCTCTAATAATAATTGCTGCCAAGACGTAAACATTATACAGCATCAAGTTCAATGCTGGCCTATACCGACATTCTATTGTACACATTGTTGAAACTTACGCAATGGATAAGAGCACAAACGCTTTTGTTAGAAGTTGATGAATAGTTCATGACTGTGGTAACTAGTTCGATTACTACGTAATCGTCTGTTGTTGGTATGATATCATTTGTTGAACATCGTGGTCACGCCCGCGACAAGATTTCAAACGTAGCCAAGGCTGATCGCTCACTTCACTTATTCCATTGCTACTAATAGCGCGATCTACACCATACGAGTTACTCCATTCTTTTATGAAACTAAACGGATACTAATATAAATAAAAACATAAATATAATAGAAAGTTCGTTTGTATCTTTATTTATCCTTTCTTGATGGCTTTGGGAAATAATCGATCAACATGAAACTTGGTATTTATGGATTTTGGATAACAGGGATAAACTTTAATAATTTATACGTTAGTTTATTTTTAGTATTTAATTATATTTTTTAAGTTAGTTCTTCCTTTACATCCTAATTTTGAAAAATTTAAGTAGGAATATAATGTATCTAAATCTATACAGATAAATAATATTGAAGTGTCTGTTTATAATTTCAAAACAACAGCGTTTACAAAATAAATAATGTAATTATATACGGTACTTATTAAAAAAAACAATTTAAAAAAAATTGACAATCTGTCTGGATGTTTCGGTTAATATCTGAAACGGCTGGACCGATTTTGACGGGATTTTCACTGACAGATAGATGGCTGATGTTATAAGGAGTAACTTAGGCTACTTTTAATACACTTATACACCGACGAAGTCTCGGGCACAGTTAGTATATCCATAAAGTAAAGGAATGAGAAATGTTTTGATGTTATGTTTTGTATACCCAATTGTTATACTAAGAAACTATTCAGAACGGATCGAACTGTGTAAATCGGGCTATTAAGCGCCGTTCTCCGCATTGCCGGTAGTCAATCTAACCGAAATCCTGTAGTCACCTTCATTTGTTTACAAATAATTTGGCATATTGGAATTGCAAAATTACTACTTTATTAATACTGCAAATTGAAACATATTTGCAAGTTGGCAACCTTTTAGAATTAAATGTTAAACTATCAATTACAATTAAAATGTTTTCTATAATATAATCTTTATGAAATCTATTGTGTATACATTTTTTGTTTCATATTATATATCCTCTTCTACCTTTCACTTGCGCAATTTACAATTTTAAAGTATGATTGATTTTGTAATAGTGGATGAAAGATTAAGAATTAAGAAAAAATGTTCTAGACACTAGATCATTTCGAGGTGCAGGAATCAATTCAGATCACTTTTTGGTAGTATGTCGCATAAAGAATCTTTACAAACTCTGGAGGCACCAAAATTTGAGTAAATCTGAATCTAGCGCACTACAAAGAATAAAAGTTGAAAAGTTGCGAGAGGAAGAGGTGAAAATAGAATACAATGCTAAACTAGAAGAAAAAATTATTGGAATATATGCAAGTTAGAAGACTTATGGATGGCTTTTAAAACTAAAGTTGTGAGTGTCGCTACTGAAGTATGTGGTACAGCTAAAAGAAAAACGGGAAAATGCGTTAAGAATGTTTGGTGGGATAAGGAAGTACAGAGCGTAGTGGATGATAAAAAAAAGAATGGAAAGATTAGTTAGCTTTAAGAGCTGACCTAAGATTGAATAATGCAAGAAAAAAAGATAGATAAAGCTAGAAATATATATAAGAAAATTAATGTAATAGTGAAAGAAATTGTCAAAAGGAAAAAGAATGAACAGAAAAATGAGTTTGATGAAAGAATTTCCGAAGATTTCCAGAGTAATATTAAATAGTTTTGGAAGTCCATAAAAAGAGCCAGAGGAAAGACTCTAAATTCTGAGCTCAATGTAATTAGAGATAAGAATGGATGAATTGTAAAAGATGAAGAATGTATACTAAACCAATGGAAATCAACTGTAAACAGTATGGCTGATGTAAGGGAGGAAAGAGAGGATAATAGTGATAGTATATATATGAATGAAATAGTGAAAGTTTTAAATAGTATGAAATTAGAAAAGGCTGCGGGGTGTGATAACATTACCGTAGAAATGTTGAGAGTTGGACAAGGCCTGGTCGCAAGCCAATTATACCGCCTTTTCAAAATGTGCTGGATGAGAGGCTCTGTACCAAAAGATTGGTGTAAACCCGTAGTTGTGCCACTCTATAAAGGGAAAGGGTCACAACAGGACTGCAAAAATTATAGCGGCATTAGCCTTCTCAGCGTTGTCGGAAAGTTGTATGCTAAAGTATTGATTGAACGGGTTTTCGAAATGACAGATGAGAAAGTATGGCACGTACAAGCGGGTTTTCGCAAGGGAATGGGATATACAGACCAAGTCTTCACCTTACGGTGCATAACTGAAAAGTTATTGGCCAAGGGCTAGGAGGAGATGGTAACAATTATGGACGAATCTTTTAAGAATAAGGGTATGAAAATTAATGTAGAGAAAACGAAAGTTATGGTGTTTGAAAGAGATGAAAGAATGACAATGTGTAACGTACAGATAGGAAATGAAAGACTAGAGCAAGTTAAAGAATTTGTTTACCTAGGGTGCAAGTTTACCAGAGACGGAAAGCATGAAAGTGATATTGAAAAGAGAGTAATGGCCGGTAATAAGGTGAATGGAGCGCTGAACTCTTTTATAAACAGCCAGAAAGTGTCTGTAAAGGCACGTCTGGCTGTCCATCAAGGGGTATTAGTTCCAACGCTAATGTACGGCAGTGAGAGTTGGGTGTGGCAGAAGAGGCATGAAAGTAGGATAAATTCAGTTGAAATGAGAGCTTTGAGAAGTATATGTAAGGTTAATGTAAGCGATATGATAGGAAACAGTGTGATAAGGGAGCGTTGTGAATTGAAAGAAGCTGTAGAGATAAGAGTTGAAAAGGGAATGTTAAGGTGGTTTGGCCATGTAGAGAGAATGAATAATAGCAGAATCACAAAACAAGTATATGACAGCAATGTGACTGGTAGAGTCGTGCCGGTAGACCGAGACGAATTCACCATGATCAAATTGAAGATATTTTGAAGAAATGTCAGATAAATAGTAGTTTAAATAAGCGTGTATGTATGAGAAGATTAATGAAAGTTGATGAAGCAAAAAGTGTTTGTAAAGATCGTAACAAGTGGAGATCCATCGTCTCTGCCTACCCCAATGGGAAACAGGCGTGACAATATGTATGTATGTACATTCTTGTTTTTTACACATTGTCACCTACACAAGAATATTTTTTAAAGGTTTATCATATTTGTTTATATGTATATGAAATTCTTCTGGGCATGTGTATGTGACTGAACTCTTCCTAAACGGCTGGATCAATTTCGATGAAATTGTTTATTAATGTTCAGGTGGATTCGAGAATGGTTTAAATTCACAATTATTTCTTCAGGCCAAGCCAACGTCAGACGGGACAGCTAGTTATGATATAAATTACAATCCTATACAATGAAGAAAATTAATCAAGCTGAAGCCCAATACTATATACTTGTTGTATTTCTACGTCTTGCCTTAAGACTATGAAGTAAATATTGAGCCTGCATGCTGAATATGTCACCTGCGTCCATAGGTGTGGTACTCAGAAAGGTCGCTATTCTAAATCATTTGCCCCCCCCCCCCCCCCACACTATTGAGTGTTCAGTATAACTAGAATATAAAAATAGTAGATAAAAAAAAATTAAAGTAATTTGCCAATGGTTGCGATTTTTTTTAAATTATGTTTTATTATTGCACGATTTCAGCGGACAGGCAGACGGTCCACCCGATGGAAAGCGTTTACAATTGCCTATGAACACTTGCAACACCAAAGGTGCTACAAATGCACTGCTGCTCTCTAGAACCCGACCACTAATGCCGGAATACAACTCAAGGTTGTTATGGCAGCATACTCTAGACCAGGGGTGGTAGCGATCCAGACGAGCAAATACCCTACCACCTAGCTGTGAGTTGTTTTGTCGCCTCTTACGACAGGCCGCCTGGCCGCAGGAATTTATCCTTTCTCCGTTCCTGCACGGTTAGATTGTTTTTTTTTCAACAGAGTTTACCCTATTCGAATTGAAAGCTGTAACCTTCGCGTACAGCAAGCCAAACCACTACTATTCATACCGGTACATCTTATTAATCATTAAGAGGTAAACAAAGAAATAAAGAGCTAGGACTTTAAAATGGGGAACATTTATTATTTACAGTATTAGAGAAACACAGACAGCCACGATAGGGACATGTGTTGCTAGTCTTCAAAATTTTAAAATATTCATAATTTATTTATTATGTACATATTATTACAATTTTCTAACTAACAAATACATCTATTGTTTCGTAATACATATCTTAATACGGTTTAGAGTCCAAGTTGAAGACACAATTCATAGTTAGGTATGCAAATATCTTATCAACATCCTGCCTCGTGCGTAGCATTCGTAACAGATATCTACGATCTCAGTGTATAAAGACCTACACTTTAAATATTATGATATTACACGATAATTTATATTAAACCTAAACAATTTTTGAAGTGAAACTTTAGAACCGTTGTGATTTGAAATTCAATGAAACGAAAAAGTGACACTAAAAATAGATAATACATAAATCTATAGGACTAAGCCTGCGAGAGAATATATACGTATACATTATATTTAATGGTTTATTAAACATTATACTCGTGCAGACAGAGTTGGAAATGTTTTGAAGTTTTTCGTTAATACTTCGAATTTCGTGTTTTATAGCTTAAATATATTAGATCGGTATAATATATGAAATGAATCGTCACCAAATTTAGAATTCCTCCCCCTCTCTTAAAAAAATATGTAGTTTAGATGTTGTTTAATTGCATGAAGGCACTTCACATTTTCTTTGAACAAAGATTTTTATATATAATAATTTTAACGTACGCGTTTGTACTCCGAGGCCATACGCGATCTAAATATAGACCGCGACAATCGTTTATACGATCGCCTGTCTCGTAACATCTCAATTGTTTGTTTAACATCATTGTTGTTTTAAAGATTATTTTAAAGTAAATTTACATGTGTTTTTACCGAATATATTTTATCATTTTATATTCTTATCTATAACTATAAAGCGTCTCTGTAGTGTAAGAAGTCCTAGTACTTAATACATTTTTACTTCTTAAAAGCTAAAACATAAGTCTCAAGAAAATATTATACAGTCTAAATTCTTTCATTTTAATTTAGCAATCTTTAATTATTGATTGATCTGCTTTAAAAAAATATCGAGAAAAGGATGACCTTTGGTGTGACCTACATAATTATGTAGTATTCAGGAAATATTTAGAAATACGTAATATATAGGTTAATTATCATTATTTTTAATTTGAGAGGGAATTTGGATGTGTCGTCGTTCGTCTTTAATCAGTTTAGGAATATTTAATACTATTATTGCCTTGAAATTTTGTACATAGTATATGTACCTTCGATGTCCAACACCATTCGTCGAATATTTTTTATCTCAGAAAATGCATTAGTTTACGCATGGTAAGGATTTCCAGCTAACGTGAAAATGAATGAACCAAATGTAGTGAATTTTACTCTGGGTATATTCGACATCGAGGATGAATATAAAATATATATTTATCACACCAGAATTAAGAATTATGTTTAAAGAAATCGCGTTTAGAGAATTTAGCAAAGGTGTTATGGATATGAAAGGATCAACAATTATAATAATGTGTTCTTACAAACCCTCTTAATGAATTCAATAAAATTATAACTTGTTTCAGCAGATACTATTTGTCCCCAGACGGCGCCATGCGTCGAGACTCATCGAGTGTGACGCTCGATTGATGACGCTCTGACGCGTCAGACCCGCACCGCCTCAGTTTGGACCACACAAGCTGCTACGCTCATAAGCGTAAAAGATCCGCCACTCGAGTGCCTTCTTGGAATAATTTGAAATGAGATATACACACGAACCATTTCTTCGGCTTTGAAGTAGTTGCGGGAAAATCGCAAGCACAGTCATAAATTTTGTTATGTGTCAAATTCTATCTAAATTAATATGATGAAGACAAATCAGTGATTCCAGGATCAACTAGTTAGATTTTGTTTTATTGGTATGTGGATTCAAATCCTATCTGGGAAGCATGTACCACTTAGTCAGTTTCTTGACTTTTCAGTCAGTCAGTTTTTGCCTTTTAAGAATAGATTTTTAATAGTTTATTTGTAATAGACTTTTAAGAATAGATCCCTGAGGACTGAAACTATACATGCGTTAACTCAAAAATGTTATGCAATTTCGAACTTTGACGCAATCAATTACGATGTAAAATAATATGCACCAGTGCATATTTTAAGACGATCGTATTTAAGGAGCAAAACTCGTTGTTTTGACGGTAAGCGCGCGTGTAGACGCTACCGCCGCCACTATCAAGCGGCGGTATGGGAAGGTTGACAACGTTCCCAAATACACAGAAATTCACAGACTAGTAGCGCGGTGGAGTACTAGTGGCGTATCGAGGGTGGCGTTTACACGAGTGTCAAAGAAAAACATCGTGATGCCTACCTGCACATATATACTAGCTCCTAAAAATTTAAGGCCCGAATCCAACAGTGGGACGTAAAAGCTGTTATTAATTATCCTACTTTATTTACAACTAGCTGTCCCAGCAGACGTCGTCCTGCCCGGAAAAGCTTCAATCGATATGCCGACAGCAGCGCCACCTACCGGGCCCAATTGCGAACCAACTCAGAAACCTTCTTTGGCTCATGCACAACAACTTTGCTAAAGATCATCATCACATGATCAAATGTTATAGTTTACGATTCTATAAAGGACATACAGACAAACATTCATTTTTATATATTTATAAGAATAAGAAGGTTTGATACCGACATTAAGCGTGATCATGGGCAAACGTGAACCTATTTATCATTAAAAAAACCTACAGTGACAGAAAAGTCAATATCAACAACGAAATTAGGGATTCATTTAACACGTGTAGGTGACAACTAGTGAAACAGTTGTAAAATATAACCCAATACTATGGATTAACCAATTTTGATGAAATTTTGTGCATGTGTTTGGATGGTGTTTATGCAAAATTGGACCCAGTAGATGGCGGTTTACAAGTGTACTAGATTTTATTTTTTCAGAGCAAGACAACGTCTGTTGCGCCCACTAGTTTATATATAAATTTACTTATGCAATAAGATACTAAAATTAGTAAAGTCAAAGTAAATTCATGTTTGAGCAAAATTTAGCTATTTCAGCAACCTACTGTAGGAAAGGTCGAATCCCGCCCACACAATAAAAGATAATATAAAATATACAAAAACCACTCGAATCTAAAACCTACACGCGGTGTGTTTGATGAATCAGACACAACACTATAAGATTTTAATTTTAGAATAAAGGGAGCAGGTAGGTGGTTGGATGTAAAAAATGTCTTCGCCGTGCCGCGGTCGGCGGCCATCAAAGCAGTACAAGCTCCCACGACACTATTTAAAAAACATCCAGACATTTTTTTAAAGGCCATACAAGTCTTTTTGTACTTCGTGTATGTGATGCCTGTTTATTTTATTCTTACATTTTTTTAAGTGTATGAAGTTATTGAGACTCATGCTTCAGGTATAAAAGAGGTAGATATTTCTTAATGCAGTAGCTTCTATTTTTTTTTTAAAGAATACTGAATCAGTTTGCTCGCTTCGGAGTTCGGAGGCTAATGCTCGTTTTACTATACGAGTATAGTCTTCTCCGCGTCACGCGGTTTTTGGCAGACTATTTACAAGCTTTTATTAGCCTATTATCTTTGTTGCTTATAATTTATGTTATTTAAATAATTATAATAACATTTATGTGTGTTTAATAATTAAAATGCGTTCGGAATTTAGGAATAATATATTTAAAAATTTAACGGTTTTAATCAATTAGGTCATAGCTCATAATAATGCGTGCACGCATATCGACATACTTTTTATCTTCTGATCTATATATTTTATATGGGAAGATAGATAATTACCTAAAATAATTTTAAATGATGAATCTGATATTTGGTTGTCTAGTGAATATATTTATCTTGTAATTTTTAATTTAAACGCAGCAGACCCTGTAAAATAAAAAAAAGATAGTTTAAACTATTATGTTTTAATAGCTTCAAATAATAGTGTCGATGACTTTTTTAAAATTGTGGTTGCAGACGATAATACTGGGTACCTACATAAGTTAATTATAATAAGCCAGATAGATAACATTAGATTAGTGAATTTGCTAAAAGAAGCTTATGAATTTACATAATCATTTTAATTTAAGTAATCGTAACAATTTTAATTCGGTCTGATATATGCAGTGGAAGATAATAATTTATACTAAAAAGTGGTGATATACAAACAAATACAAATGTTTGAATTCCTATGCCGAAACGCATCATCATAAGCCACAATAAAATAAGCCACGCTTACTAATCGTTGCAGGTTAAAACCGGCTACAAATGGTAATAAAATAAAGGTATACACACATACGTGGTGTCGAAACGCAGTTCTCTCTTTCTGATATAAATAGTGCGAGGCGAAGCGAGGCGAGTCGACTGCGGCGCACTGACCGACAGCCATCCCGATAATCGAACGAATGTTTGAGTTTCTCTATTTTCAAATCGGGTGAGCGCTAGTCCGCAACGAGTGATAGTGTTAACGCGCGCGTTTGCGTCGCCTTCGCTTCTCGCGGAAACTAGGATGTTTTATATACAGACGCGTCATACAAATTCAAATTCATTTATTCAGTTACTTGTTATTTAAAAATTGTTTAATTTTTTTTATTTAAGTTATATTCTATCTAATACCACCTACATCCTCAGATTTTTTTGAAATATTCTTTAACTTAGATTGCCTCGAAAAGATTGCTCCATGACAGTATTGTAATCGTGCATATCGTCTATTTTATAGTAGATCTTATCTCTTTTATTATCTTATAATAATAACACATTTTAATTAAAATATTGAAAATTAAGTTTACAATGCTCCGGCGGCAGTCGGCAGACACTTCGAGTCTGTTTTTCTAAACTGTATTTTTATCATTTCTAAATTTTAAATCCTTGGACTTAAGTATTAACTTATGCGTGTAACCTTAGTTTACTTATAGTGGACCGTAGTTTGAATAAAAACTTTTGAATTTGATTACTATGGGGCATTTTATACTTAAAATTGGAGGAATTATGTACTCACTAAAATAACGTGCAGCCTTAAGACTGAGATGGCATGCACTGGGTAATTACCCTGCAATAAATATTGCCGAAATAGAGCGCTTTAAAACGCATCTACGGCTGTGAATGTCTTAGGGCGGAACAGGTTGTGGGACAGGTTAACGTTCGGTGTGCGCGAAGAGTACCTATTGGTCGATCGGCCAGCCGTGTGAACGCGCCGCGTTAATTAGCGTGCGCAGTGTCCGGATGTCTTCGCGCCACGCGCCTGCGCATGCCCCTTGCTCATCTCGCATCCGTTCTATTTGAATATAGAGCAACTTTTTTAACACTGCGCACTTAGCTTAATTAAATTTAAAATAAAACATTGATGAATATAATTATTTTATGTTAAAGCTTGTGTTAAAAATAATACGGACTACTGCTAAGATTAAGAATTAACGTAAAATATGATATTAAACGGCAAAAACGTTTTTAGAGTTAATCTTATGCAGTCAACTGTACCATAACTTTTCCTCAAAATGTATTGTAAAGGTGGACTAAAAAAGAGAGATGGATTGTGTGAGAATGGCATGTGAATTTTTGGTGTGACAAAGGATGTATCTTAGAATAGAAGAGAACGGTTGGATAAGTCATAATTATATCCTCATAATGTATTTTACAAGTAGACCAAAAAAGAGATAGACGGATTGTGTGAAGGGTGGCATGATAATTTGTGGTGTGACAGACGACGTATGTCAGAATAGAGGACTATAGATGGAAAATACAAATTGTGCCGACCCATATAATTGGGAAAGGGTGAAAGTAACGGGAGAGATTTTAATTCAAATACTTAATCATAAAATAAAAGCCCGATTTGACACTTAAGAAAGTCAATAAATAAAACGTAACTTTACATAATATCAACAAAACTGAAACACAATAATAATTAATTTACGTGAAAATGTAGATGATTTTTTACTGATGCATTATTTAATCTTATAAAACACATTTCAATTTTTATTTTCTTCCAAATACCGTAATAACATTATTTTTTCATTAATTCTGTTATGTCGTATCAATCTATAGCGGAACCCCAAAAACAGTTATGTTCTAAGGCGTCTTATTTATAATTTTAGTGTTGCTACCAAAGTTAATTGCATTTCATTAACTCAATGCGATTCAGGAAAAACTATAATATATATTTATTCCAAAACCTTACATTTATACTACTAAAATAATATTCCATATATGTATCGAAAACGGAAACGATTGGATATATATATATATATATATATATATATATATATATATATATATTATACGGGTAAAATAATAAAAATGTCAATAGATTAATGGTTATTGATAAATGCACGTGGTATGCAAAACTTAATGTGAGACAAAACTTTCGCGCTTCATATCTATTTTGTGAATTATTTGTGTGACATGAAACGTAATTAACTTCAAATACATCAATCGGTCACAAAGTCGTATAATTTTTAATCGATTTTTCATGATAATCCGTTAACTCAGTTAACGATTTGGAGGTTTCAATCCCTAGATTTGTCGCAATGAGAACTGTCAAATCAGGCTTCTTATTTTCTGACTATTATGGTGACAAATCTTACCGTATTTAGTATTAAAAATTAATTGGAAACTGAAAATGTTTTTGTAGAATTTTCTTAGATCTTCGCAACTGCTATACGTAAATAAAAGTATGTTGTAATAAATAGCACGTTTTATATTTTTTTATTTGGTGTGATATTTTCCTACCATTATTCGGTGGTTCGGTTCAAGAAATAAATAAACTTTATGAATATATTCTACAAACAAAACGGCCAAGTGCTTCTCATTCCACGCAAAATGAAGGATTCCACAGAGATAACTAAACATCGACTGTTTTCAACCTTTCTACAGTAGCTACATAATTTAAAAAAATAATTAATTCGATAATACTTTGTAGAGTGTTTTGTAGACTATGATGTATCGAATAAGCATCTTTCAATAAATACTGGATCTATAGTAATGGACTCTATTGGGATAGATAATTGTCCCTGTTCCTTGTACTAGAAAAATAGAAGCTTCACTAAGTGTGAGGTCAGTTTCTTTCAAGATCGACTTAGGCTGCAGCCTGTAGAAGAACAGCATATGGCACCAGTTTCACGTTACTATTAAATAAATCAAATTCATATATATAATTGGTAGAAGGAGAAATGTAACGACGGTCAAATGCTGAATAGACGCTCATTTAAAATGGCTGCCTTCCTTCTACCTCGCCTTGGTCGTCGCTCACACAGAAACTGATGTTGGATAGTAAAATAATTAGTGTAGCAATGTTTGAGCTACTTTATACGAGGCAAGGATAGGATGATACTTCATGTCTGAGCAAGAAAATACTTATATAATCCACCAGCTTGTTTTTTTTCCCAGATTTTTCCACCGCAGTTTAAAAGTCAGAGGGGGACACGTTTTACGACTTTGAAAACAAATATCCCCGGAACGAACATTAATGTAAATTTGTATAAGAAAAATGCATCTATGAAGAGGTTAATGAAAGTAGATAAAGCGAAAATTGTTTGTGAGGATCGTCGCAAGTGGAGATCTATATAGCCTATGCCTACACCCATGGGAAACAAGCGTGATAATATTGTTACGAGTTACGGGATTCGAATTCAAATGCCGTTGGAACTACTATAGAATTTATTAGAACTGCAAACACGTATAACACAGGTACAAATATAACTGGAAACAACCAGTACAAACTACACGATTCAATAACAGTCCGTCACTATATAGCTTATCGAATGTACACACGTCTTGCTCGTATCGTAATCGTCGCTTGACTACCTCATCCCTCCGTTCGGGCATTGTTTTATACTAAACTATACAATACAATACTCGACCGCGTGTACTGAATTTTCCAAAAATTACACCTGGCTAACGACCATCATAAAGGATTACAATACACAATAGGCTGCTTTTCTAATTAAAATGTTTATACATAAAGTAAACAAAAGAAGTCCAAAAGCCGAAAGGTAATAAACTGCAGGTGTGCATTTACTTTTGTCGGCGTGTAACAATATATATAAAAAACCCCATTATTGTTTTCAAGATCCGACTAACGATACACGATGAATATGTAAATAGCTATAATATTTTTTTTTATTCATTACACATAGTTTATAATTTTTTGTCTACACCAACTAACTAACATAAACTAACTCATTTAATTTTTGTAGAATATAAAATACTGTTAAATTTTATTCATATTGCTACGACTCAGGTCCCGACAAAAACAAAATTCACACCTGTATATATGTAAAAACACATTTTCAACTAACCATTTAAATTCTTTTATGGTTGTCGTCTTTTGTTTACTTTGTGATTAAAAAACAGCCCATTGTTGTATTGTAATCTCTTATGGCAGTCATTAGCCAGGTGTGTCGGATTAAAGTTGACTTAGATACGGGGACATTGCAGTTGAGCAGTATAAAACGATGACCCGATGGAGGGAGGCAGTCGAGCTATAACCACGAGTGAAGCAAGACGTGTGTACTACAATCGGGAATATTTTAGTGACGGACTTTGCGCGTTTTATTAAATTACGACCTTCTGCATTACGTTTGGACTTGTTGTGTTCAGTTATATTTTTACCTGTGTTATACGTGTTTGTATAGTTCTAATAAACTCTATAGTAATTCTAACGGCATTTTAATTCGAGTCTCGCGACGACATATAATTATAATATAAACTCAATAGTTTCTAGAGAGAAGTTTACCCTGACACACAATATCAGTCAGATAGATAATTAGGAGGATTGCACGAAGGTGCCGTTTTTTGCCAAAATACCTACAAAACAATAAAAACGCTTAGATACATAATAAAAATCAATTTCCACGTATGAAAAACCTTGAATTCTCAGTGACCAATTAAAAAAAATATTTTATCAACTGCAAATAAAATGAGTATATTTCGTAAACAGTCAAGTTTATAGCAATAGCTGGTTGTTATCAGCAGCATGGTGCCGTTATCGATGTAGCAAGTCGAACAAGGACACCCGATAGCGAGGGAGCGCACACGTCTGTTCACAGCCTAAACGTATCAGCCTCAATTTGCTTGCTGGATAACGCTAACATCCTGTAAAGTGATGTAAACAGTAATTTCGTAAGATATTTTCATGTTTATTTTTAACTTGCTGTGACCGTGACCTTCGTCCGCGTGGATTTTTTTTCGCAGAACCCTAAAGAAGTATCCTAAGTTATACCTTATAACATCAGCTATCTTTCAGTGAAAGTCTTGTAAAAATCAATCGAGCCGTTTCAGAGATTAACCGGAACAAAAATAATTTTTTTGATATAAGTACTGTATATATTTTCAATTCTATTCTTCTTCTATTTTATTTATCTGTATTACCAGCCAACGTCTCTCTTCCATCGTTCAAGGTCGTATTCTCACTTTCTTTGGACATATCACACGACGAGAGGACACGTAAGTGGAGCGACTCGTAGTCCAGGGCAAAATGGAGGGCACGAAGGCGCGCGGTAGATCACCAATGCGCTGGACCGACCAAGTCAAAACCGCACTATATGGTCCACTCCACGAATGCACGAGGCAAGCTACAGTCCGAGAGGAATGGCGACGAATTGTGAAGCTTGCCACCACCCCCGTCATGAGGACCACGACCACTCTGCCAAGAGTGTGACGACGGAGAAGAAGAATTACCAGCCCAGTTCACGGAAAGTGGATGGAATATGGGATTCGAATAGGGGGTGCTAAAGGGAAAATGGAAAAAGTGAGGGAGAAGTCAGCTATCAGAACTCTAAATCTTCGCACGAAACACAACTAGTACAAAGCTAACCGTTTCTTGCCGATATTCTGTGACAGCGTGGTATCAGCAATCGTGTCGGCCCTAAGAGCTGTAATCAAGACAGTAATTCCAAGAGGGCTCTTACACTTAAAAACTAAGTTTTCGCGAATGATACAATCATTTTATGATCCTTATTATAGTTTATGGTAGGAGGAATTCTAGAAATATGATAAAATAAAAAAAATAGCTAGGTGGTGGCGTAATTGCCCGGCTGGATGGCTACCACCCCTGGTCTAAAGTTTGTCGCCATAACAACCTTGATTTGTGTTCCGGATTTAGTGACCAGGTTCCAGTCTTCCTTAAGAGAGCAGCAGCGCATTTGTAGCACCTTTCGTGTTGCAATAACAAAACAAATACTTTCACGTTCATCTTGCGTTTTCAGTCAATAACGTAAACGTTAAAAATAATTCAAGGATGCGGAAATGCAGCCTGCATTTTGGGAACTCTGGAGACAATTTTTACTTATAGATTTATGTTATTTTGTATAGATATAATTTTATTTATAGTACAATTTTATTTATAATAAGTTTTTTTTAATTTGAACAATATTTTGAACACTAATAGGTATGTATATGATCAGTTTTTAAGTATTTTCTATGGAACCTTTTTACAGTTCAGGACTTTGGTTATCTCTACGGAACTCTTTAATGCACTTGGTTAATATTTCACTGGTGTATTTTATAAATCATAGCATACACTTGATGCTAGACAGAGTAAGTTGAAGTTGGATCATGGATATGAAAAGACACTGGTGTGGATAGTGAAAACTTATGTCCAAGAAGTTTGTTTTTGCATGGCTAAGTGCCGTATTTTTTTAACCAAATATAGTTCGTTTATGCTTTGACTCTTTTGTTCTATTTTTATTATTAGTATAACGTATGTCTTTGACGACCACGGGCCATAAAAATGCCCCGGACATGTGGAGGCCTGCCGCGGGGCCATGGAAAGGCCAACACGTAGAGGCCCCTTGACAAACTTAATGTAAATGTGGCGTGACACTGACCGGCGATTCTCCCTGTCTACACTGTATACTAATGCACCCAAGGACAAGCCCCGGCCAGTGTAGGACTATTGTGGGAAATGAGGACAAAAAGTACCGGGCTATTGGGGTGAACTGCTAGTGGTATTACGGGTCTGTTAATATGGAGACTATGGCGTCTGCCCGTCGCAATGTTCGGGGAACATGGAAAAATGGGCAGACGGTGACTCGCCACTCCCTGCATGGGCCCCAAAAAATGCCATAAAAAACAGGGGCAACATGGTTATTAGTATTATTGTTATTACTTTACTGGACGATTGTCATTCGTGTAGTTGCACTTCTTCTAAATACTCGTACAGTATTATCAAGATAATCCCAGTCAGTATCATACTACATTCTGAATGATTTCTCAAACTGGCTGTAAGCAAGACTTCTGTAAGTCAGAGGTACTCTTACGGCTCCTTATTCTAAAAAATAATAAATGTAAATAAAGTAATAAAGATCATAAGAAATTTTAATAATAATTAATAGTAAAAGAAACAATTCCAAAATTAAACTTTATTTTTATTTCTGACGCTAATATATCGGTACCTTTATGTAACAGTGAAAATAAATGCTGTTACATTTAACGTTTACATTAGGTAAATGCGGTCATTGTCCGGAACCTAGTCGTCATTATAGTATACAGAACTATTAATTATTTTTTGTTCTTTCAGGTCTCAATGAGGCTGAAATATTAAATAATTGAATTTACTAAAGGACATTATAATTCCGATACTAAGTAAAGTATGTAGTTCACGTAGTATCGGAATTATAATATTCTTATAGGGCGACAGAGTAGGCAGAGATGTTAGTTGAGAGTACTCTGACTTTTCGCTTGGCTAAGTGAAGTAATTAGTCATAAACGTCTCAATGCTGGGCTCGGGTCTTCCCATTTTCGAGGTAAATCCATACTATAAAGAGTTTCTAAATCCAATCCAATGAATTATCCGTGCAGGAACGGAGAAACAATACAGTTTTCTGCGGCCGGGCGGTCTGTCTTTCAGAGGCGACAAAATAACACACAGTCTGGTGATAGAGTATTTGTACGTCTGGATGGCTACCACCCCTGGTTTAGAGCATGCCGCCATGATAACCTTGAGTTGTATTCCGGCATTAGTGGCCAGGTTTCAATCTTCAGTAGAGAGCCACAACATATTGCTTGCATCTTTGGTGTTGCAAATGCCCATAGACGATGGTAACCGCTTTCCATCAGGTGAGCTGTCTGTCTGCCTGTCTGTTGAAAACATAGAATAAAAAAATCACATATCCGTAATCTTAATGCATAGGTCCCCCTTAATCTTTTTAAAAAAATTTAATATCACCAACAAAAAGTATAGCTCCCGGCACCGATCTTGAGTTGTCGGCGGAATAGTAAGAATCGCTTTGCACATTGAGCGTAACCAATGTGATGTGACTCTATCGAAAATATTGTATATTTTTTCCTTTAATTCTTTTAACTAAGGGACGATACCTAATACTTTGAAATAGATCCGAAACTTTATTTACCTAGTCAGGTCACCGTTTAAGAATCGTGCCAGGGATTATAATAACATCCACACTTGGTCAGAAAAACTCTTTAAGCCTTACGTTCTTTACTAGAACCCACGTCATATGTATCCGGTTGGTGATTTAAATGACGAAAACTGTAATATCGGAAAAGAATGTTATTTACCTATATAACCGTGCATTCGATGTTGAAACTAAATAAAGAGATTGCGTGGGTTTTGGGGTAGCACTAGTGTGTTACATTGTAATTTTCCGGGGGCTAGATTCAATTATGTTGCAGCGTAATCACTTAAAAGTAGGTTTTTATAACCTATCTAAGTTTATACTTATATGCCATTAGATATCTAATCAAGAATCGTTTGTGATAAAAATATAATATTTTAATAAGGGAAGTGTAAAAAAATAATATTACCCAAATATCCTAAACAAACATGTAAACAAAATTATTTTCAAATTTTAATTTCAGCATGTTTTTGTACCTAGTAGGGTAACTGGTGCAAGGATATTGGGCATAAAATGAGTATTGTTACGAGTTACGGGACTCGAATTAAAATGCTGTTGGAATTATTATAGAATTTACTAGAACTATACAAACACGTATAACCGGACGCAATAAGTCCAAACGTAATGCACAATTCAACAACGCCCAAAGTCCGTCACTAGATGTACACACGTCTTGCTCCGCCTGTGTTTATCGCTTGACTGCCTCACCCCTCTGTTCGGGCATTCCTTTATACTAAGCTATACAATATGTCTCGACACAATACTCGTCCGCGTAACAATAATTTCCCAGAATCACACCTGGCTAATGCCTACCATAAAGCACTAGAATACACAATAGGTTGTATGTATAATTAAAAAATTTAAACACAAAGTAAACAAAAGACGTCCAAATGCCGAAAAGGTAATAAATAAACTGCAGGTGTGAATTGGTCTTTGTCGGTCGTAACAGTATATTATTAGGAAACAGACTGGAAATCGGATTAAATATTATTTATTAATAATTAGTAACATCAGGATGTATATCAGACCGCTTAGTTTCATATAAAAGAGATTCGAAGGGTTCTAGGACTGCCTGTGAGGTAAGATAAATAGAAGAGGAATTTAACTAAGATCCGTATATGTCTCGTTCGTTGATAGTTAGTACTATAAACTTCTTACCAACAGATTTCTGATTTCCTGTCCAACAATTATGTTGAGTTCAACGAACCCTCCCCATAACTAAACTCGAGAACATTCTGTCAATACAAATGTTCTATATTAGAAGATTAATCGTAAAAAGAAAACTGTGGGCCGGGTTGCTTGTAGGCTAGTAATAAAATGTGTCTCTATTACCAATAATTAATTGTTAGGTGATATTGAGTCTTATTTCAAAGAACATAAAGTTGTAAGTAGTAAAGAGCTATGTGGAAAATAACCAAGATGAGCGGTACTTCGTTATATAGGTGTACAATATGACGCAGCGTCTGGCATGGCGATCGGGATGGTTATAATCCTTTTGCTTAAACATTGGACTTACTTTAGAAAACATTCATATTTTGTAGTATAAAAGAAGGCAAAAAGGCAGATAATATCCGATATTAGGCCTTCTTTGAGTGATTGAGTGAGTTGTCTTATCAACACTAAATAACTCGTCTCTTTCATTTAGCTTCTTCGTTCAACGCACTAACTTGCAAATATGAATGCTATGGGCTGGCCTGATAGTATTTGGCTATTGTTTTCATTACTCCTCCTTGATATTGCAGTCATGCTCTAAACTTTGAGAGTTTAAGGGTAAATTATAAAATATTGAAGAAAAGGGGAAGTGGGTAGGAATGTAATGCAAAAAATAGTACTTACCACATTGTTAATTTTTATTACTAATAGTAGGCTCGTATTTTCATTGTGAAGTTTTTTTTCTTTTTTTTTATCGCTGGAGTACAGCAGACAGGCAGACGGCCCACCTAATGGAAAGCGGTTACCGTCGCCTATGGACGTTTGCAACACGAGAGGTGTCACCAACGCGCTGCCGGCCTCGAAGAAATTTTCGAAAGAAGTTATCGGTTATTAAAAATAGTTAAAACTACACCAACAATACACTTAATCACAATAACATATAACTTAGCTATTTACTTGATAGATTTGTCTTTCCTAACAAAAGTGTTTACTTGAGTCCACAGTCCCAATAGACATCTCTCGTAGACATCTCTAATAAAAACATTGAAGTTGATTTGCAATCAACATACATATTTTATTAACTTTGGATTTAGCTATGTGAGAATATCTTTGTTTTGACTAGCAATATGTATTTTTCATATGCGTGTTATTTATACGTCAATCGCGTTAAATCTCAGCGTCATTCGATCTTATACGAGTATTATATGCCATTTAATATAAACATAGTTACTTTTTACCAATATCGAATTATTAATTTCCTTTATTGCTATCCCAGTATTAAATCTGTTGCATTCGGAAGTCCACTTCTTAGTTCAGCGTGCGTTTTTCTACTATTTCTTCTCCACTTAGTGCGGTATTTATAATCCCTTATTGTTAGACTATTGAAACCATTGGAGTTGATTTAACAACGTTAAGCCAGGATTTCTTAGGCCTAGCGGGTAATTGTTTCTCACAATACTAGTTAGTCGATTTCATTAAAACATGAGCAACTATAAGTTGTGCGCAGAAGGTTTGCCGATGGTTGCCCCTCCCACTTCTTACGACTGGGAACGGGGCTTGTCTAAGTACATAGTACTAAGAACTAAGAACTAGACGACCGCGGGTCGCGGTTGTGGAAGGCGGGAGGGGTTTTCTTCGCACGACTTATATGCTTAGGTGAATATTTTCAAATTGTCTGATATGTGAGGTTGCCACGAATGCAGGAGTTCCTAGCACAGTTCTTCAGTGTAATTCCATATATCCCTGGCAGAATATCCATCTGTGATACGTGCGCAATCCACGCTTTATTACCAAACGAAACGTCAATTCTGATGCCTGATAAGATCAATGATAACCATAAAACTGAACCTTCAACTTCACTAGCATGTTTTAATTGCCCTTTTTATTTATATCAGTATTTATACAACCTTATCAATAATAGGGCTAATTTTTCTTTCCTCAAATAAAATATATTAAAAAGAAATAAAGAAATTATTTGATTGATTCTCCGTTCACGAATTTAAGATGATATAAACCTATTTCTAACATATTTACAGTCAGTTCTGTGGGTGCATTTCCTTTATGACGCACATCTCTCAAAATATAGGAATTTACGCGGACGAAGCAGCGGGATCGGTTTAATAAATGCATATAGAAGCCGATCTAATACAAACGCAAATTTATGATTATTTTGAATTGCGGTGCCAACTCGTGGTCGTGGTTTACAGGATGGATGCCATTTAAACATAAATAACGCAAAATGGATGTGGTATATTTTATAATTGTAGACTTGAAATAAGTTTAATGAAGAGAAATATATTGGCGATGTGTGACGTATTTAATTTTTAAATAACAGCCAACTTTATGTTAAAAATTATAATATATATTAAGCACTACGCGAATGGTTATATATCAATTAATAATAATATTTATATTTAATTAATAATATTTTGGTAATACGTCGATAATATAACTATTTTGATTTTTATTCATATTGAAACAATGGCTATTTTAGACACTAATTTCTGATTATAAAGAACATAAATTAAATAAATCTTCCCAATTTTGTACACCTTAATCTTGTCATATCCAAATATAATTTAATTTCAGACATCGATGCTAAACAGTTGACGGTTCTGTTATAGTTTAACGACAATTCTGACATTTGTGTATTTACGTAGATGGACACCGGATGCGAAAATAATATTCAGTAGTTACATATGTATACATGAGTTTACTACATCATATTGAAAATGGAAATTGTGTTGTACACTTATAAAGTACTAGAGTTTACCCCGCGGCTGCGCTGCGGGTTAACCTCTAGTGCGTGTCTCTTGTTTATAGAGCAAGTGCTACAGGTTATATTATATTACATTTTTATGTATTTGCGCACAGAAGATTCACTTCATTTTATATCGCTAATTATATATACCATCCCCCGTCTATCTGTCAACAAAATAAATTACAAAACTTGACCAAAAAGGCCAAAATGGTCTAAATGACCAAAAGACCACAGTGACCGACATGGCTAAAATGACGGAATAGGCAAAAACGACCAAAAAGGCCAAAATAATCAAAATGGTCAAAATGACCAGAGGCCAAAATGACCAAAAAGGCCAAAATGACCAAATAGGCCAAAATAACCAAAAAGGAAAAATGACCAAAGAGGCCAAAATGACCAAAAAGGCCAAAATGACCAAAAAGGCCAAAATTACCAAATAGGCCAAAATTACCAAAAAGGCCAAAATGAAAATTATCCCTTGTCCATCCTCAGTATTTAATTTACATACGTACCGAATTTCAGCCAAATCGGTCCAGTTTTTCCGTAAAAGCATAACAAACAAACAGACAAATATATTTTTATCCCGGAAACTATCCCATTTTTCGGGATAAAAAGTATCCTATGTTCATCCTCGGTATCGAAAATATATATGAGTTTCAGCCAAATCGGTCCAGTAGTTTTTACGTGAAAACGGAACAGACAGACAGACAGACAGACAGAGTTACTTTCGCATTTATAATATTAATAGGGATTGTATAATATAGAGTTGATTGTGAGTAATTTGCAAATGTTTAAATTCGCATACTTGGTCATTTTTTTCCAACAATACAAAGATCGGCAACGTGGATACCATAATAGATTAATTAGTTATATCCATCTAGAACATTTAGTTATGATGAAATTGATTGACATTTAAGGCATTGAAAAAGAATATTGGGAATGAAATATCTGAGTAAACATGTAATTCAAAAAATCCCTCACACAGTTCTATTACGTGTTCATATATTAAACTATTAACAGACTTTAAAGACACATTTTATTCTTTTTAACATATTTTAGATAAGATAAATAATCATATTTGAGATTAACAATTGATATTTCTTTTATCTAAGTACTTACAGCTTTCATATATTTGAAGATCTATAAGTATTGTTTAACATCAACACAATTGAACAGAACCAGCTGTTAAAACATTTTGATACTGATTATAATCAAAGTAATAAATTGAGAACAAAAATTGATAAAGTGTAAAGTCGATATAGTTCATATCAAATGTTTATCCTTGTGGACATAATATTAAAGCATTTAGTATTATAGTATGAAACGGTGAATCAAACTTATTTGAATCCATCCAACGTGTAGGCTGAGATTCCGTTGTATAATATAGGAAATGGCATTAAAATCAAATGCGATGTACTTAATAAAACTACGTTTTAACGGTTTTAAGCGCGGTAATTTATTTGATTTAGGTTTATCCGACGTTTCGGCCGCTTTTCAGTGGCCGTGGTCACGGAAGACAGGTATCACCTGTTTGGGATCCAATCATCAAAACTATTAAGACCCAAACCCACCAAAAACCAACTGCCAGACCTCAAGACACTGTGAGCTTTTTCTGCGTGCAACGAAACAAACCAACTTGACGGATAATTTCTTTTATTTTTTCCTTCCACTCATTTTAATAGTATATAAAAAAAAAATAGAACTAGGCATGTTTGCTGAAGAGTTTCTTGCGCCGCTTCTTCTCTTCAAGCCACAACATGTTGTGAAGCGGTGGTAAATTAGATTAGGCTCCCATAGACTACATAATATCCATAACATACACATAATATGCATATAACTTTGAAACTCTTTTATGATCGTCTTCTTTTGTTTACTTGGTGTTTAAAATTTGTGATTAGAAAATAGCCCATTGTTATTGTACACTTATATGGCAGTTTGCGGCCGAGTCATCAATTCTATAGTAATTCCAACGGCATTTTAATTCGAGTCCTACAACTCGTAACAATATTATTATAAAACGCTGAATCACGTCATAAGTTGTCAGTCAAATCATATTTTTTTCAAATTTTTTATTGCGAATCTGGCAAATGAAAATGATTACCATGTCATGCACTGCAATTACTTTTTCTCAAAAACGCCTCTGTCTATATTATGTAAATTAGGTAAGAACTATTATTAATATGTATAATGTATATACCGTTATACAACGATGTTGTGGAATAGTAAAAATCATTTAAAGGTAGTGAAAACATAAATCTCTATTTCCGTTTGATGATTTTTAGTATATCATAAAACAGCTGAAATATTATGTCAAGATCGATTTGTTATTTACTACATAATTATGATTGCCTTAGTCATTATTAGAGTTCAAAACGACTAGTAAACATAATCCTCTACTGTTACATCAAAACGTATGTATTTTTTTATATTGAATAGGTTCGCGTTTGACCGACATTTCGCCTGATGTCAGATGGAAAATCAGTCTAATCTTGAGCACGCTTACCTAGATTGTATTTATTATACAGTAAAAGTAGACGACTGTAAGGAGTTCCACTCTTCAGCGGTATGTATGTTAGAAGTGGAAGCTCAGCGTTTCGTCCGCTTTGATGGTATTTTCTCCATATGTCAGTGTCATGAGCTCGTACGTCTGTTTGTTCGGCGGTAAAGTGATGGTGGTAAAATGACTGCGAGAATTATGGAGTTTTAGTGAAAATTAATATCATAAAGTAGTTAAAGAGTTTGATGAAAAACTGTTAAAGCAAGTAACAATGTACGAATGCGTGTATTAGGTTAATCTAATGTTTGTATTAGGATAATCTAATGTTTGGTACATTATATTGTTTATAACCTTCTTACAATTTTAATGTGTTGTATAAAAACATGGAACAGTATCAAAGTAAGTTTATACAAACATCTGATACTCAATATTAACTACATTATTTTCACCTTTGTTATTAATCCAAAAGTCTGAATATATAACCACTAAAATTTAAAAATAAAATGACGACAGTTGTTTGTTCACGACTATAAAAGCGGAAGGTTCGGCCGGCATGGATCATTATCGTTCCAGCCGTCGAACAGTACAGAGCTCCGATGGTGAACACCATACCTGCTAAGAAGTTAATTAAATTATTGTTCTTATTATATACCTTTACCAATTTGAATTATGTACAAATACAATTGTTACTGTTTGAACCAATAATGATTAATAGATTATGTACAAATACAAATATTACCATGTTTGAACTATAAATAGATTATGTACCAATAAATTAGCAACTATTTAAAAATTGAAAATATTTTATTTTGCTATTACGTGCATCAAATTATCATCAACACACACACAACATTATAACATCTTTTATATATATATTACTGAAGCACTGCAAACAGGCTAACTGACGGCCCAACTGTGATCCAAAGTTGTTTCCATCGCCTATAGACATGCAATATCAGACGTGCTGACAATGTGCTGCCGGCCTTGAAGAGAATGAATACTTTATCATGTAAACTCACCAAGACCACCCAATTTGGGTTCCACACCTCGGTAATTTCCATATGTAGGTTTCCCCACGATTCTTTTATTTACCATTAGTACATGACAATTATAATAATTGCACCTAGGACAGAAAATGTACATTTATTTTCGAGGTAATCCTTTTTTTCAGAAACATCATCTTCAATCAAACATGGTAACCTACCGTACCAATCTACCGTATACTACCGTCAAAAAAAACTCCCTAAGCTACCCAACCGATATCGTTGGAATGAACGGATGCCTGCAGCACAAATTGATTGTTGAGATGATATAATCGGCAAAAAAATAAATATCCTGCAATCTTGTGACGTTTCGAGCATTTGAAAATACTTTTAGATTTATACAGATTATAATATTGAGTTTACTTAGTTGCTTATTGATACTAAACATAGAGTATCAGAAGACGATACATAATCGACTAGTAAATAATCTGAAAATTACGGCATACAGCGAGTACGTTTGCGGCTATATTGTTATTCTGTTATCGCTCAGTACGCGTGCTCGTGCAATATTGTTCTTGCGCAATATGAATTTTACACAGTATAGAAAGTAATGATTTCTAATCTCAATGCCATTGTTATCTTAATTCGTCGTACATAGCGTTTGCTTTCTATGCAAATAAAAATTATGAAGGTAATTTTACTTTGCACTATTATAATACTGTTCTTATACGCTTTCAGTCACGATACTGTTATATAGTACCTGCAAATAATATTTTTGCGGGGCCAGACTAATGGAGACCATTTAAGTCTTATTCTTAAAATAAATTCGATTAATGACGAAAAAACACAATATGTTTTTTTTTAATTAGACAGCTAAACTACCTTGCAGTAGAATTAAAAGGAAGCAAGTTCAATAAGCGAACTTAAATAAAAACTACGTTTTAACAGTTTTAAGCTCGCAATGTTATTTATATGTCATTTACTTCAACATTTCGCCCACTTTTCAGTAGCGATAAACTTCAATTTTAGATATAATGTCAATTTAGTTTGCCACGTATTAATAAAGAAATTAAACCTTCTATCAACGTCATATGGTTAAATATTCAAAAACGTATGCAGAGAATATATAGTATAAAAACGACGAGAATTAATTGAAACGATCACATGAATTTCGATTACCGGAGACCATGTGCTGCAAACGCTAGTTAGTCAGTATAAATGTGAAATTTTGACTGTGGTCTTCAAACTACTAATCTAAAACAACAATGTCAATTACATCGAAAGTGGGATTATAAGAGTCGACAATGGCGATCGTTTACCAGCGTTTATCCGACAACACGTTGTCGAACAAATGGTAGGATTCCGGCAATTAGTTGTGTATTTTTGATTAGGTTATTCTTGGTTAGATTTATACTTAAAACTCTACTATTGACTAAGCAATGTTTGGTAATTATAAAAATATAGGTATAATTAAATAAAAATATATATATGATTCCTAGTATATATAGTACGTATTCATATGTCAAACGTGGACCTAAGTTTTGGCGTAGGCAAAGCTTACGCAAAACTGTCTGTTTCCTGCGTTATTTAGAGATAAAAGTAGTCTAAGGTTTACATCTATCAAATAAGTCTTACTTTACTAGAAGTCGCGATGCGTACTAATATGATAATTATAACATAGTTCACGTATGTAAGCAGGCCTGGGTAAAATTAAATCTTAGGTAGGGCTTTAAAGATTAGCAAGTACGTACGCAGAACGGCCTCCATGTTTTGAGTCTTGGCCTGGATAGAGCTATAACCCAGAGATGCCGGGTCCGATCCCTGGTACGTTAAGTTTCGTATAGGAATTTTAACTGTTATGTAATCTGCTCTCGGCGTCTGTTTCCGCTTTAGAGTTGTCCGTTGTGTATTACACAGAACACTAGCTTAAGAATAAGATACAAGATATGTATTTGCCTGATGCCATATCTAAGTGTATTTTTGTTTCAGTGTATTTAAGTATTAAATGTAGTGTTTTATGTATAAACTAAAATAAAAGGTTTCGGAAATTATAACAATGTTTCTTATTTATATGTTTTAAGATATACATAAATGTATAAATTTTATTATATTTCAAAATTAATAATAAAAAGTATGTACCCGCTCTAACTTTCGAACTTTAATATGTAAAACTTTACCTATTCAAAGCCACAAAAAACTTTGAATGAAAGTTAGTTTAAACCAGGTATAATAAACAGTTTTGAGATATATATAATAGTATTTTTGATTAAATGCTATTTTTAGTACGTAGACGAACAACTAAGATATTGCACTTTCACTTTCCTCACCTATCCTATAACACACGTTTGCTGATTTTTATTGTATTCACATAGAGACCTGGTGTTATACCGTCTTATTTTAACCGCAAAATTACTCGAATCCGAATGCGTCTAAAAATAAAATGCTTTTTGAAAACACTTTCTAAAAGTAAAGACCGTTTTACGACGGCCATTGACCTCGAAAAATAGTACAACATACAATTTTAACGGTAATCAATAAGACAACAAAATGTCATTCCTTCGTGACTGTTTAATTAATACGCATTAATTAATTATCTACATGACTGTACACCGAATTACACATTTGAACAGTTAGACATCCGTGAAAGGTGTAATCGAAGAAAGAAAATACGTGATCTACTTTTTTATTGCTGAAATATAGCAGAGATTTTATTCGTGCAGGAACCGAGAAAGAATAATCTGTGGTAAGAGGCGACAACTCACAGCCGAGTGGTAGGACATTTACCCGTCTGGAAGGCCACGTTCTCTGGTCTAGACTATGCCGCCATAACAACCTTGAGTTGGTATCAGTGGCCAGGTTCCAGTTTCTTCTTCCAGGTCGACATCACATTGACAACAGCTCTGGTATTGCTAATGTCCGTACGTGACGGTAACCATTTTCCGTCACTGTTGGGCCGTCGTCCTATCGGCTGTGCTTCATCAATAAAAACAGACCGGCTAGGGGTCCTCCTAATCGTGGTTATCGTTGCTTAGGGGTCATCCACAAATAACGTCACACGTTAAGGGGAGGGGGGTAGATGAAGTGTGACATTGTGTGGAGGTGAGAGGGGTCCTAAATTTTGTGGCGTCACAAAATAATATTTTAAAGCTTAAACACTTTAAACTTTAAAACATGCCCCAATTAACAGAATAATGAAACGTTACAATGAATACCATACAGAAGCTGACATATTTTTTCTAAGCCCTTCTCTGTATAAAAAGAAAATTTTTGAGTTGTCAATGGATGTACCTGTTGCTCAACACTAACAGATATTAGACAAGTACTGTAGTGAATTTCACATTGACGCCTGACCACCAAATCTTATAAAATCAAAGTGTAATTCTCTGGATAAAATAACTGACTGACAGACAGACGGCTTTATTCCTTTTTTATTATAGTTGTGGGCAACATCGCTGGTTTCGCCACAAGTAATATTTACCAATAGTTTATATTTTTATTTAATCTTTTAGTGGTGTAATTGTTCGTTGCCCTAAATAAAAAAAACACGAAATTGAACTATTCTATCTATACGAAAATTGAAAAATTTCAAAATATTTCCAACTCTATTTGTATGAAAATAATGTTTAAATCATAAAAAAAAATTAATGCAAATAAAATTGATTGCGGAACTTTTTTTTATAGCTTGTGTACAGCAAACAGACTGACAACGGTGAACGAAACATCGTGATGAAACCTGCACATCGAGATAACCGATGTGTCAAACCTGTCAAGCTTGAACAAGAGCGACAGGTAGAGACTTCCCAGCAATGGGACGTTTTTTTAATTTAAGGTGCCGGCACACCTTGTCCTGCCCTGAAAAAATAAAATCTATGACCCCCCATCCCTGCGCTACGTACCGATTTCAAATGTGAATCTAAACCACCCGGAGACTCACTCACACACACAATTTTTTTCATTAAAATCGGTTCAGGAGATTAGAAGGATCTTAGAAACCGATTCCAGCGCCACCTTCCATACCAATACCAATTGTGAATCTAATTAATCCCGGGACCCACTCAAACACACAAAAAAAATTCATCCGAATATGTAAGTCGTCCTCAAGTTATGCGCGTACCTACATGGATTTGTACGATTATACTATACTAGGATTTACCCGTGACTTCGTCAACGGTTGTCTTGAAATTCCCGCGGGAGCCGCGGGACACAAAGAATCGCAAAATTAAAAAAAAGAATATAAGCTATCGTTTTAGTGGAAACTATGTTGGAATAAGCTAATTTATGGCTCAAGGATTTATTTAAGATCTTAATTAACGCATGTTTGTTATGTTAATTATTATTTGCATTTCAACTATAAATTCTTATTCATAAAAATCGAGCAAGTGCGTGACAGTCTATAAGACGCGAACTATAAAGAATTACTTAGACTTGAAAATTTTCCATTATTTTCGTTAGTTACGGAATTCTAAGAAAATCGGCGTATCCGAGAATAACTGTTCAATAGTTACTAAGCAAAATAATTTTCGATGCTTTACTTTGTAAGCTCTGTCACCTTGACTTTTCGGAATTTTCCATTCAACTCACACAAATTAAGATGGGAAACAAGACCTGAGGGTTGCCACCTTTTTTTGAAGAAAATATAGTATTTTTGTTTTTAAGCTGTAAATATATAGTACTTTTGGGAAATTTAGGTGAAAAAGAGTATATTGAATATATATTTTTCATTATTTTATTTATTTGACTTGCATTTTTCATATGTTTTTATTTATGACTACTTTTTGGTTTGGCCAGCAAAGATCCATCTAGATGTATTTTGAAAATAATCTTAAGTACCTGAACAAAAAGCGCGACTATTGAATTAGCGGTGAAAATATAGTAAATTTCGTATTAATTTTTTTTTATAATATGTGGTACAATTAGCTAAAATATAGAACGATACTATTTATTATAGTACGGTAACCCTAGGCACACCCTTACTACTTAAAGTTAAAATACATCTAGATATCGGTAACCACCAATAGGAATTAAGTAAAATATTCCTACCTTTTTTTTGTTGCCAGGCTGGAAACAGGCACACGGCCCAGCTTATGAACAGTGGTTAGCGTCACCTATAGACATTTGAGGTAACGAAGAGGGGATGGAGGGATTAGACAGGAGAAATGAGAGAGAGGAGATAGCATATGGGATGGAATTAGGAAGATTGGATAGGAGGAGCGGAATGGGACTATCAGAACACTCATTGCACGATACACGATTAAGTCAAAGCTAGCTAGTTTCACGCTGACATTCTGTGAGAGCGTGGTATCACACCGGGCTCTACCAGGATAAGATCAGGACTGTAAGATCAGACTGTTTCCGTAAACGTAACCGAAACTGATATAAAATTTTCAAATAATTTCGTAAAAGGGCGGAGTTTAAATCAATGTTCTTTGTTTATTTCATAAATACATTTTATTATGATTTTGTGTTTGTTTTCGATAAGTAACGCATTAAAATGAGTAGCTATAATAATGAATTACATCACCGATTGGAGTACTAAATTATAAAATACAGTCCAATCGCTATCTCTTTGTATTCTGCTTTTACAATTTCTTTAAAATCGCAACTGAAACTATCCGTAATAATATCATATCCGTAACCATATCTGAAACCGATATAATATATAATTCACACATATTCAGATCCAAGATTTCATACCCATAATATCCTTAGTTAAGATCTACCAAAATGGGAGGATTATCCTAATTACCATATATTAGCTCTTTTTAGAGCTAAGCCTCAATCAAATGGCACGTGACATACAATGATAATTAATCAAACAAAGAAAACGCGTAAATCTGTTTCACTCTAAGTACGTAAACATTAGAGATACTGTCCGTGCGTTTTCACTGCGCACTGTTGTCGATAAAACGCGATCTAATTCGAAAGCGATATGCCTTTCACCTTGCGACCGACAACGAAGCAGCCGGACGACGGGACGCGACAACATGCGCACCAATATACTACCCACAGTATTGAACGAGATAAGTGTGGTAACTAGAGCTAGTGTAAAGAAAATTACTTATTTTGTTTTAATAACAGTACTACGGACTCGAGGTCCGTACCCTTTTTACAACTTGATTACTGTTACAGTTTTTTGAGTTTATACATGCTTATTGTTATCTTTTGTTATTGTGTGTGACATTGATTTTGTGGTTTTTATGTTGTGGTGTGTACCTTAAGAATAACTTATATAATTTTCTCTAATTTTAATACTAAACTTATACTAATGTAGAGTGTATCTGTTACAAGCTGGTGTTGTGAGAGAGTGCATGTGCAGTGTGTGCCTTATGTCTATACCTATATATATTATCTTAACTAGTGCCATGTATGTTGCTTTTTCTTTTTGTGCCTAGGTTATTAATTTTTAGGCTCTTTGTGTGTCTTGGTTTGTTTGTGAATTGTGCGTGTAATGCAATGCAGTGGTAGTGCGCGTTGGTGTGAGTAAGTGTATAAGTGTTGTTGTTGGTTGTGTGTTTGTGACATTGTGTGGTGTTAATTTATTGTATAATTGTCGTGATATGAAACATTTTTAGTTAGTGTTGGTGATGATGGATGGTTTAGGAGGGGGATTATTGACCCTCCATTAGACGTTGGACCACCGTCTTGTCTCCCATGCTTATCGCCATTTTTATATTGTAATCCCTGATCTCATCGGCTATGACTTTCTCCGCTTTGAGGATGAAGGTGGCGGTAGCGTCCTCTTCGCACACGGCTGTGTAGTAAATTCATTTACCAGTGTGCCGCGAAATTGCCACGACCGCATGAGGGATGCTCTTGTACAGGTCCATCTTGTTGGATTTGGACCTCACGATCACCACTGTCTCGAAGGTAAGACCCTGAGCCTCGTGTATCGTTTGAACACAGGACCCTTCGCCTTTGCCACAGCCTAGTTTTATTAGGCTCTCTTTCTCTGACTGCGTGTGAGTTAGATAAAGAGTATTGGCAAGTTCTGTGGGTATGCGCCCTCGCGAATACCGTTTGAGTTCCAGGGAACGAGCTTGATTTTTGGACGAGTATATGCCTGAGTATACATCACTCATGGCATATGCTACGTCTAGTGGATTTCGGTGTGTACAGAGGTGTTCTCGGGTGATTTTCGCCGATGGTGTAGGGCGGTAATATAGCATGGGGAACAAGTCGTTCCTGTCTATGAAGGGCATTTGGTTTATATCGCCCATGAGAGTGAGGTAGGCCGCTCCTGCTAGGCGCGATGCCATGACTATAGACTAAATTACTTAATTACTTAACTCAAATAATGAAACAGGTTCATTTCTGGCTTTCAATTTATTTAGAAATCAAAAATAAAAATTAAAGTAAAATAAAATAAAAGTGACATTTTAAATTGATATTTTGTTTCTTTTTATTTAATTTTCTGTAAAAGTCCCAATTTTTTTTATTTGTATTTCTACTACTTATATATATATATACAACAATATTTCAAACTCAGTTTTATCCTTAAAGATAATCTATAATAATCTTAGTAACAAATAAGCAGTCACATAATATGAAGCATTATTTTAACAATTAAGTTAATTTATTTAAAGTTGATAATGCCTCATTTCTATCAAAACTGAACGACATAAATAAATTGTCTATTTTCGACAATAGTAAATTCTTTATACATACACGAAATATATTAAATTCAATATAACAGACGATTTAAAATACGGCAAAAAGAGAAATACTTTAAGGGCCGCTTGCATAAGGTTGCTTAAATTTATTTAAGAAACGCAAAATGTATTTAACACCCTTAAATACAATTAGCGTCTTGCACAACGCAAAATTTGCCGCTAAATATGTTTAAAGAACTGTCAATACGTTTTGTTTAAAACGTATTTAGACAGTTTAATTTTATTAACTTATTTGAATTAAAGGCGATCGTTATGCAAGTGGCCCTAAGAGAATGTTTGTCTAATATAACCCATTTTAGATTTTTTCAGATTCTATTTTTAAACATATTATGCGCATATTATTGATCTATAATAATTATGCTTTATGGAAGCCTTTGAAGCATGAATATATAGAAGGAATACATGAAAAATTCTCAATATTGGCTATCTATATGTAGTTAACTTAGTATATATACCAAATATCGAAAGACCATGAAAATTTTATTATTTTTTAATCCTACCGCGATATGCATCGGTCGGTAGCTTTGTTTAGATGATTACTTATATAAAAAAAGTGTGTGTGTACTTGTGTACACGCGTTAGAAGTTATACTTCTTTGGCGTAACAAGATAAAAATCTTTTCAAAAATTTTATCTTTCACCTTATTCTACGTTTGTAGAAAAAACGACACTAACAATAGAAAAACTGAAATGTTGACTATAGCTAACTTCAGGGCGTCGGTTTTTAGTGACGGTGTGCGCGCGCATCGTAAAAATTTACTCTCATCATTTTTCCCTAACGCGCCAAAAGAAGTATAACTTCAATGTTTTTTTTAAGGGTTCTTATCTTACTTACTACATCCAGGTATAATTATAAAAACTTTAAGTTATAAAAGTTCTAGAAATAAATCACAATCATTATCACCTCCCTTTACATTAATTTATATAAGTTCATCAAGAAACACCTGATTGTGTAGTCCCAATAGCAGGTATCAGATAAGTCACCCAATTTACCTAGTACAGAAAAATGAAGCAGTGTATTTGTAAGAAAATAACACACTGATCTACCTTCCTGTGGCACCGCGCACCTTTTAGCCTATAACAACTAAAATACTCCATCCGATAAAGCACGCACACAATTTATTTGACATCATTAACATATATGCCATTATAAAACTACGTTTTAACGGTTTTAAGCGCGGTAATTTATTTGATTTTTATCATTCTATTATATACTACATCAGATTCGATAAACCTCAAATCGTTGCGAAAGAGAATCGCTTCATACCAAGAATGATGCGTGAGGCTATTGAAATCAAAAAACACCCAAATTTCAATAGAGTAGATGGTTGGCAAGTACCACCTGTTTGAGATCCGATTATTGAAACCATTAAGACCCAAACCCAGCAAAACCTAACTGCGAGACCTCAAGACACTGAGCTTTTTCTGGGTGCACCGGAACAAAAACCAACTTGATTGATAACTTCTTTTTATATTTCCTCCCACCCATTTTAATATTATATAAAATTATTACAGTCAGGCATGTATACTGAAAAGTTTCCTGCGCCGCTTCATCTCTTCAAGCCACAACATGTTGCGAAGCGGTGGTAAATTAGATTAGGCTCCCATATAGTTAATAATAAGCAAAAATTAAAACTAAATAATTAAAATGAACAAGTTGGCATAAAATAAAAAAATAACAATACTCAATGACATCTTTGTCTTCCGTGATCACGGCTACTGAAAAATGGCCGAAACATTTTATCTGTTCACGAACGGAGAAAGAATACAATTTCCTGCGGCCGGGCGGCCTGTCGTAAGAGGCGACAAAACAATCCACAGCCAGGTGGTAGGGCATTTGCCCGACTGGATGGCTACCACCCCTGGTCTTAAGTATGTCGCCAAAACAACCTTGAGTTGTGTTCCGGCATTAGTGGCCAGGTTCCAGTCTCCCTTAAGAGAGCAGCAGCGCATTTGTAACACCTTAGTGTTGCAAATGTCCATAGGCGATGGTAACCGCTTCCCATCAAGTGGGCCATCTGCCTGTCTGCTGAACTCCTGCAATAAAAAAATAAAAAAAACTCGAAATAATAAAAATCAAATACAGTTAAATAAATACAGTTAATCAAATACAGTTAATTAAAATATATATAGTTAAAACGTAGTTTTGTTATGTATAGTAGTCGCGAAAGCTTAAGAAAATATAATATATGCCATTACAAAAATATTAGTCCGATTTCTAAATTTAATCTGTTTGATGTAGAAAACAAATTAATTTCAAATGTTGTGTTCTATTATTTATGAATTATTTATTGCAGTGGAGGAATTGGCAAATATGTATTAATAGCAGTCTTTTGATGAAAATAAATACAAACCATATTCTTTTGGGTTAAATTGAATTTATTAATATTTATGTTCTAACATTTATTTTACAAAGGTAAATTAGTTCTCTAATTACGTGAATTTCATATTATATAGTTTATGTTGATTAAATTAAAAAAGGCAAACTTGAATTAAATATTGTAATATAAATGTTAGATTTATGTTACTCGAGAAAAATAAAATCTCTATCACTAAAGTTTTAAATTAATGTCAACAAAATGCAAGAGGTATTTTTAATTTTGGGTTATGTCGTTATTTTGCCATAAATGGAATCATTCATCATGTCCTCTCATCTGTATGTATGAGACAGCAATTTCTTATAAACGTAGGTATATAATATATACGAGTAAATTTCTTAAAATGTGTCTTTTATATGCCTCTACAGAGCGGTGTAGTTAATTTTTTTCAAAGTATACAAATACATAGTCGTCTAGGGTTCGTCCCATCTCAAAAAATAAGAAACATGTTTTTAAATTTAATAAAAATTGAACCCCTCCCTAAATTTAATAAGAACTTGAATTAGATACATTAGTTAAAATATAAAATATGTGTATTTTTTTTAAATCAACAAATAACACAGTATAGTACAGAATTTAGTATTATGTATTATACAATAAGTAGTTTGAATTAATACAATACCAGTATCATTTGTTTTATATTAAACGAATTGAATATATATACTACCTACCATAAGTTAAGTAAAAACCAAAGGGAAAGTGGCAAGAGAAAAGAGTTGGTATACAATAACGGAAAAGAAGAAGAAGACAAGGAAATCTCACCAGAACGCAAAACCGCAACCAAAATCGTACAGACTGCCTGTGACCAGCCGCAAAGGAGATGCTTAATTTTGTTTACTTTGCATGGTTTTAAATTAAACCTTATTAACATTATAAATGCTAAAGTAACTCTGTTTGTCTGTCTGTTACGCTGTCATGGAAAAAAAACTAGACTGTTTTGGCTGAAACTCAGTATACAATAATTATACTAAAGTTTACCCCGCGGGTCAAACTCTAATACGTGCCTCTTGTTTAAACAGCAGGCGTTAATACAGGTTCCATTGTATTAATTTTTTATGTTAGTGCTATTTGCTCCCGGAAGATTTACTAAATTTTATATCCCAATCTATCCCATCTCCAAAAAATTACAGCATAACCGATCTGGTGCTCCTAGTAGTTTTTCCGTGAAGGCTTAACAGACAGACAGATTGAGTTACTATCGCATATTTTTATAGATGACAATTTTTTATATCTATAAACTTGAGAAGTTATTGATCTGCCGTACAAACTTTCATCCTCTATTTCAACCCGTTCTAGTTTTATTTATCTATCCTCCGTCTATCGATCTAACTGTAAACTACATAAATGACAATGGGACCAAAATTACCAGAATGACCAAAATGATCAAAATTACCAAAATGACAAAATGACCAAAATGAAAAAATGACCACAATTATCAAACTGACCAAAGTGACCAAATCTCTGCTGAACCCTTCTTTGGTGCGGGTCAACACACGCACCGCCGCTTTTATTTGTATTTAATTGAGTCGAAAACGCCAGAAAATAATAAAGAAAACATATTTTTCGTAGAAAAACTGTCTCAGCCATGTGACCGGGTTTTTAAATTTATCTCGTCTAGAGTTTGTAAATTTAAAAATGATATTCTTACCCTTGACTATACATTACGTTTTCATACATTTTTGGACCGGACTGTAAAAAGATGAGTGACTTAAAAAAAATCTTAGATTTCTTTTAAGAATATTGATATTTGTTATTGTGTGAAGTAGGTTTAGTTATTTCGAATGAATCAATCGTGTGGTGTTGTTTGTTCAAAATGTTTTACATTTTGTAATAGAAAATTATAACGCTTTTTGCAACCCCTATATCATCAATTCATTTAGGAATTTTAGACATTTATTTGGCCCAAAACTCCTCATCTCCTTTTAATTTTAATCGCGGAAGAGTTTCTAATATTTACGAGCAGTCTGAGAGCTCGCAACTCTAAATACTTCAGGAACAGATTGCCAAATGTCATTAAAAATAATTCTCTAATTATAAACGTAGTTTTGGTTGGTCGTCGTAAATGAATCTCATTGTGGGTTCGAATATGACACTATTCATTCGAAATTCGCGTAGGATGATCTGACGCGTGGAAAATCAGTTCACAAGGTCGCAACACTCAAACTCGGGGACGTTTGGATGTTAATTATAAAAAAATCATTGTCATTATGCGCACGCGTCGATACAAGTACATTGTAGTAGTAGTACATAGCTAGAATAGTGTAGAAAGATAATTTAGACAATTTGCGTAAAAACCTTTGGTAAAATTACTTTTCATTCAGCACGTCGTTATAATATTGTTCCGAGTTTAACGGAGAAAGAATACAATTTCCTGTCGTAAGAGGCGACAAAACAACCCACAGCCAGATAGTAGGGCATTTGCCCGACTGGATGGATACCATCCCTGCTCTAAATTATGTCGCCATAACAAACATGAGTTGTGTTCCGGCATCAGTGCCCAGGTTCCAGTCTCCATTAAGAGAACAGCAGCGCATTTGTAAGCACTTTTGGTCCATAGGCGATGGTAAGCGTATACCATCAAGTAGGCAATCTGCCTATCTGCTGAACTCAAGCAATAATAATAAAACACTTCGTTATAATATTAATGTAAAGTTGGATTTAGGTAATGTTACCAAAAATCGGTCAGCATTACCTAGCTCATTATTTTGGTCAGTGTCGTGAATCTATGTAAGATTTAAGATAATTTTATAGTTTATAGAACAGATACAGGCTACAGCTACAAATTATATCTACAAAACCTTAAATACGTAGCCTTATGAGGGAATAGGTCAACAAAATATAAAAAATAGGGTAAAGATGCCATACTTGGTGGTAAATAAATTAGTTTGTTTAGATGCTTATACACTATATTTGTTTGAAATTATATGAAATTGGTTTGGTTTATTTCTCAGAAACATGGAGATAAAAGATGTTTCAAGAATCAATCAATCAAGTTCACGTAGTAGTACAAGTTTCGCCTTATAAAGGCATACAAATGTTTATTCTTAAAATAAATGAAATTATGTACTTTCTTTACGGCCTAAGAGTGGGCCGATTATCTATCTATACGTATGTAATTACTTTACGTCACTGACACCGTGACTGCATAGCCCAGACTAATGGAGCTAGGATCGTAAAAATTTCTTTGCATGCAGGTTCTTTCTATGTTGTAGTTACGCACTATGAACGGATTTTTGAGAATTATACCTGTAAGGGGGTGAAAAAGGGGATGAAAGTTTGTATGAAAATCCGTCATTTTCGAAGTAAGAAGCACGAAATTTTGTATACCTGCTTCTGGTTATTATTACTTTATGAGAGCGAAGCCGCGAGCAATAACTAGTCCAACATATATCGTCAACCAATCAAAGAACTAAATGACAAAAACCGTCGATGTATGTTGCCTCTACGGAACTACTTAATCTACGTGGTACGTCACGCACTTGGATTATTTTGTTCTATTTGAGTTTATCAGTTATACCAATTAGGGTAACGTAACAAAGCAATCGAAGAAATCAGGCAATGTATCCACTGTTTGTAATATTTTATTAGTTGTGCTACGCTGTAATAAATCTTGGTTGTTTACAGCTCAATAAAACGTGGCCCTTGGATCCAAATGAGGTGTGATAGACTAAGGAGCAAGCATCAACTTACAGAGTGAAAGTATACTTTCATACCGCCGTATTTCTGCGGCCGTGGAAATGATGTCATCTCAATGGAATAGCCATTGCGGATTGATATTTAAATCCGAGAAATGTTTTTGTGCTAGTTATATATACATGGTATTACAACCCGTTTTCGTTTCTGATAACTTCACGTCAGTGATCACTAAATAAAATATTTTATCCCGAATATTCATTGCAGAAAAATGTTTTAAAAAAGAACAGATGGAGACAGGAGTCTAAACTGACAAAAAATCCCTTCCTATGTCTTATGGAACTCCTGGTGCTTATTCTCTTGTACAATTTGGATTTCTTATAACAGATCAAAAATTATTAGCAAGTGTCATGTGTACACGTTTATATTTGCATATGTGAAGTGTAAAATAGTATGTAATCATGTGTAAGGTGTCCTATGTTTATTTCCGGGGAGTACCTAATTTTGTATTATTATTATATTGTACAAATTTTTAGTGGAAATAAACTAAATACCATCACAGAGAATTCTTTCTCATTTTTAATGTATCATTATTTAAAACATTAATAAGTATTTTAAACAACGTCCCTATAGAGTTTCTTTAGGTGCATTGATTTATTTATGTAAAACATTATTTAGAAGGGATGCGGACACGTGTATTTTATATATTATAAATATTAGAATTTATAGTATATTTAATGTAAATTATATTATTTTTACAATATAAAAAATAGGACGTGTTAAATTAACATTTCATCATCTAAGTTTTAAAATATCACGGTAAAAATAATTTTATTTACTTCAGACAAGTAAATAATTAATGCGCTATTTGAGGCTGGCTGAGACATTTTGTAAGTTCATAAAAATTATTTCAGTTGATTTGCATATCCGCTCCCCTATTGTTATTGATCATTCATCCAGCCACTTTAAATCCTTGTTAACTATAATTGAGCAAAACTCGTGTGACGATTTTCCCTAAGACACTGTAGGTTAATGTATTGTCGCTTTCTTGCTGTCCGGCCTATCGTTAATCGTCTGATTGTTAACCCACTAATTTAATTTGCCTAATTGGGTTTAGAAAATGTTATGGTATTTCTTTGTTTAGCAATAGTCTATGTTTTGTTCTCACGATTAATTTATATTGTTTCTAGTGTTTGCTTCTTTTACAGTACCGTAGCTATTTTAGGAAAGATGGAACCCTTATATAATCCAAAGGATTCTATAAGGGAAGATTCTATTATAACTATCTGTCTGTCTGTCCTATGATCACTAGGACGCAGAGGTTTCGGGTTTGATTATCAGTAGCGTAAAGTTGTCAAGCATATTTTCCAATATTTACAGGAGTGTCTTTGTTCGGCCCCAGACTTGTTCGTTATGTATTGCTTGTAATTAATGAATTAAATAAAACACTTAATTTTTCGCCAAAAATTAAAACTACGTTCTTATAAACTAGGTACAAATAGATGTTGAACACAGAGTGGCTGTATCGCTTAAGCGATCTCCTCTAGGCAATCCTGTAGACTAAGGAAATTATTAATACATGCCGCAGTGGTGGTGTAAACAATAATTAATACGAAATATACAAAACATAATTTTACACTTTGTATCTACCTAGACTTTTTAGACCTTTTAGACTTTTTAAAACCTCTGCGTATTCTACCGTCTGTACAACAGAGAGTGTTCCGAGGAACTGATTGATCTGGTGCCAACGCCTCATTTTTACAACCGCACCGCTCGCCATCGACGGGATGTTCACCCCTATTTCCTGAACTGCACCTGACGCTCAACTACGCATCGGTTCTATAGAACGTTTATTCCGCGTACTACAATGATCTGGAGGGAACTTTCAAATCACTTCTTCACTTTCTTTCTAATCACCTTCCATCAAGTAGGCCGTCCGCCTGTTTTCCTTCTTTAGGAAATAACAACACAAAAAAGACTTTATATACTATACAAACATATCGTAATACATACAGAATAAGCAGCAATATTAGACCAGAGAGGGCCGACAATAATTAGCAACGATGCGCAGTTTAAAAACTTAATTAATAAAATTGTCAATTCAGAATTCGTGAAAAGATAACAACCACACTGAATTATTTTTATGTTTACGTATTTATATACACCTTTGTTGTAGCTGACGCACAAGAAAAGATGCCCTTAACAAAAATAATATCGAACCGGGAATACTTCAATAATAAATTAACATAACTGAGGTCTTACAGTCGATCGAAGTCCAACAATAATTGGCAAATGTTCAAGTACACAATGCACTAAATATTTACCTGTCCACCGCTATTTTACATGAAACCACTGAGTTGTATGATCGCTCACTTTTCATTTGATCGGTCGATCAGTCGTTGCATCTCTATTTAGACGGGTGGAGTGAGTTGTTCTTTTTTCGATATTCGTTTTATAATTAGATTTCTGTTGGCAGACATTTTGATTGAAATCGTCATGTAGCCGTGTGTGCAATAAGTTCACAGTATAGCAAAATGTATGTCAACCGACGATGGTAAGACTTGCCTAACCATCGTCAGTTGAAAGAATAGTAAAATATAGGAACCGGCCATTAGTCATTGTCTGTTAAGGCGCATTCACATATTCACGTGTTATAAACATCACTTTAAACTGTTTTTACTTTTAACTCAACACTAAAGTATACTAAACGGCTAAGCTACGTCTCATTTGAGTCTTCGCATTAGGAACGTAGAAGAATATTATGACATACAAAGATAGATGGTGACTGTTTGATATGTGGTGATTTGATAAGCATTTAGTTTTGTTTCAAAGTAGCTGCGGAACCCCAACTGTTTATTTTTCATTTAAGAGATCCCATCACGCTTAAAGAATTACTCTTACTCCGGTATCTATTATTTGTGGTGAATTTGCGATCCACAGCCAACTCTGGATGATGTATAAGGAAATGTTGTTTAAAATAGGTATATTTAATAAATAGCATTCAGAAATAGGTAAGGTATCCTGAAAGATTTTAATTTTAAACTAAATATTCTGGGTGTGTTTTTACTTATCGGGAACAGTTCTGGCAAATCGCCGGAGTGGGAATACCGACAGTCGAATAACTTTTGGGACTGAAATGAAGGTTATTAATTTCGTATTATTTTTAATATGATTCGTGTGGATTAATAAAATCAACAAACATTGATATAAACTGATGAACTCATTTTTTTAATTCTTTATCAATATTCTGGTTCATTAGAGATTTGCTAAAAATGTGACGTATATATTCACTAAAACTTTTATTATTATGATTTATATATATATATATATATATATATATACATAACATATTAGAATATATTAAATTATAAACTAATATAATGAAGGAAATTTAACTTAAATTGTATTCTGCCTATAATCCGATCCAATCTGACATCATCATCATCATCACATCGGTCATCGAAGTCAATGGGTATGGTTCCCAGGCTGGCTATACTACCTCGCTGGATCATCATATTGGTTCTTTGTCCATCACCACCCGAAGAGTCAATGTGTCATAAGGAAATATCTTACTTATTAAGTTTGGTTAGAATTGTGTAAATAGAACGGAATAAGAGTAATGGAGGATTAAGGAAGAAATCGATGGACAATGAGGTTACGCCGTAGCCCGTGGGCCCGACGAGAAGCGTCGTAATAAGGTCGCGGACGCGGCTGCGTGGCGCCGGTCGACGCCCCTCTTTCTACCCACCTACTAACTCAATTATATTGTAATCTTTAGGCATTTACTTTTTAAATATTGTCTCCCAAGCAGTATAAAGGACTAAACCTCTAGGCCGTTTCACGAGTTAAGTGCTTTATTTGAAATGCGACATTGATAATGACGTTAAATATTGATAGATAACCTATGTATGTACACTAATGTGGTTATGCGTTAAGGCGTTATTTTTAACGCTTTAAAAAAAATGCATTCGGCCACAGTCTAAATATTTAACTCTAATGAAGCCCCACCATATGGAGGATTTCTTACCGGTCCTTCTTGAATCAGTAAAAAAGACACTGAAAAGCGGACTGACGTAGAATAGGAAGTTTATTTAACTTGTAGCTTGTATTCAATTTCAAAACCTAGCAAGCGAATTTCCAGAAATTTTATTTGCCAGCACAGAAATGAAAATGTCATTAACTGCAAGGATATGCCATTTCAAAAATATTTATGGAGATTATTGGAAGCGATATAATATTTAGGTACAGTCTTTACATGTTTTGGCAAATACAATACATCAGTAAATGCCTAGTATAACTAAATGCACAAATATTCATTTAAAGAACCAATTTCAGTTGCTTGGTTTTAAAACTGCGCAGCTGAATTTTTATGTGTGACTTTAAAAAATGCATCTTCAGACCTTAGCTTGAATAAAAACTTATGAAATTGAATTTAAAGATTCAAGTTGTGACGTAATAACTTGCTACGCTCGTACGAAATTTAAGCCCCTTCGGCGTTTTGTAAGATGATTGATTTGATTGTCAACTACCCGATTATTTGTACAAAAATATTTAGTGAAATGTAACTATTCGAGTTTACACTAGAATTTCGCTGTATGACGTCAGTCAAAAATCAACAAATTGATTTAAGAAGGTAACATACGATTCCGGGTTCCGCTTAGTGCCTGTGTGCTAAAAGATTATTCTAAAACTTTAATATAATAAATATTAATCAAATTACATAATGAAATAAATAGTAACTGTTAAGAAAACACCTTCCACATTATTAAATTTATGTTATAATGTATTGAACGTAATATTATTAAATAAAAATTCCTAAACCCAACCAAATTTATGCAAATATAAATATTTAATTTCATTTAAAATTTGTAAATATTTGTCACTGGCTACATGCACTAATATTAATAAAACTTCTTTGACATTAACTGAATATTTTGTTAACTGTATTAATATAGACATTTATGCTGGTGTGCACCGTGTAAAATAAAATAATCACTGTTTATGCATACATCTTTAGAGATTATTATATTTTAATCATCGGTAAAAAGTCGGTGCACACCAGCCTAAGGCTGGTGTGGACTTTTATTAACCAATGGTTAAAATAAAATAATCGCCAAAAATGTATGGAAAAACAGTGATTATTTTTGGTTAACCGTCGGTTAAATGTTGGTGCACACCAGCCTTAGTGATTTATTTTTATTTTTAGTAATAAATGGCATACAATAACTATAGTTTTAGCTTTAAGTTGTTTGTATGCCACGGAATGGCGAAGCATAACTGGACAACTGAACTGGACTGGAGATATATTTATGTCTATTTTTTATTATTATTATTGTAAAAATGTTTCTATGCAAATAAAATCCTCATTCTGTTTTGAAAATCAGAACAAGAAAAAATAATATTTCTGCTTTTAGTATAGAGTTTGTAATTTTTCAAATTTTTTTTGCAAACAATACTTTTTTATTTTTTTATTGCAGGAGTTCAGCAGACAGGCAGACGGCCCACTTGATGAAAATCGGTTACCATCACCTATGGACATTTGCGACACCAAAGGTGCTACACATGCGCTGCTGCTCTCTCAAGAGAGAGACTGGAACCTGGTCACTAACTATTGTCGGAACACAACTCAAGGTCGGTATGACGACATACTTTAAACCAGGGGTGGTAGCCATCCAGTCGGGCAAATGCTACCATCTGGCAAATTAAATATTTATGTAACTTAATATGTAATGTAACAATATGCATTGAACTACTTAAAAGTTTAATTAAACCAACCGGCTTGTATAACATTATCTTGTGTAATATTACAGTAAGAAGTATGTAAAATACTCGCAATACCTATTTGTTTATTCAAAACTAGGCGTGATCGGGGCATTGTTATTCGGTGCGTACCTATTGCAACAACTTGCAAATGACATCTTCGGATTCAGGGGAGTTCCTTGACCCGTATGACTGCTTCCGGTACAGCGCGTGCGACGTCGCGTCGAGATCACTTCCGGTCAATACAGACATTCGAATCCTAAATTCCTAGAACCTGTCAAATAAGTGCCGTTAGACAATCCTTCATATTAAAAATAATTCTTTCGGAAATCCATTTCCATATACAATGAATGAAATTACAATTGAAAACTTATAAATTAAATTATTAAATAATAATTACCAGTAAAGTATTAAAATTTACCCGCGTCAGTTTTTAAGGGTACATACATACCGAGAAATTGTATAAAAATGGACTCAGCCGCGCGAGGTAGGGACCGAACAAAGAAACTCACATATTTACCTTATGACCTTATTTAAAAAGCGTTCTAAGATGTATTACTCTATTTTTTTCAACATTATAATTTTTAATTATAGAAAACCTGTTGACGCTAGTCCCAAGCAGATTTCCGGGTTTCACACATCGATAATTTCGTTGTATATAGGATTCCTAGTGATTTTAACCTTCCTAACAAATGGGCGTACAGACAAAAGTGCAGTTTTATACAACAGACAAAATTGAAAATAAAATAAAACTAGTTGATTTTATAATCTTATCAAATATCTTCTTTTTAGGTACACTTGCATACTGGTAAGACTTTATAAATTGTAACATGCATAGTTTTTAGTAAAGAACAAAATTTTTGCGTATACGCCTATATGTTATGAAGCCCTCGATATGCATACGTATTACCTAAAGATTTACAATTCACTTTCTCATTTCTAAGTATAAAAATATAAATGGAAAGTTTTGTTATTTTTTACAATTTTTAACTCTTGAATAATACTTCCTCACTGGTACTTACTAGTGAAGAAGCGTAAGTATTCAAAAGACTGGTACTTATCAGTTGGTTGGTTGGTGTTGGTTTTAGACATATTTATCTAATATACTCTTGCAGTATATATCTAAGTGACGTCGTAATAATGAATTGGGGTTCCTTGACCTACGTATTGTAAAGACTTCCGGTAGTGCGCGTGCGCCGCCGCGGCGAGATCACTTCCGCTCAATACAGTATCACTTGCGTATACGTCTGTTAGTACAGCTGATAAGAATGCGACTGTTATTTCGAAACAAAACATTTTAAACACCACCATAACAAAATTGTAGGTTTTGGGAGAAAGAAACTTACTCGTTAATTCTTTAAATTATTTGTGTAAAGTAATTATCAAGGATATCGATATTAAAGCAAAATATGGTTTTATGCATAACAAGTCCGAAAATCTAATATGCTGCTACGAGTTGCAGGACTCGAATTAAAATTCCGTTAGAATTACTATAGAGTTTATTAGAACTATACAAACACGTATAACACAGGTGCAAATATAACCGAACATGACAAGTCCAAAAGTAATTCAATAACACGCGCAAAGACCGTCACTAAATAGACTACCGAATGTACACAAGTTTTGCTTCGCTTGTGGTCATCGCTCGACTGCCCCCTCTCTCAATTGGGGCTTTATATTGCACAGATGCCATATGTCTGACCGACCGCGCGGACCGAATTTCCTAGAATCGCACCTGGCTAAGGACTGCCATAAAAGATTACAATACACAATGGGCTGTTTTTCTAATCACAAATTTTAAACACAAAGTAAACAAAAGAAGTCCAAATGCCGAAAAGGTAATAAAAATTGTTTCTTCAGGGCTCCAGGTGTGAATTTCCCTTTGTCGGCATCTAGCTAATAACAATACATTAAAATATCAACGTATTGTTATTAGCTATTGATGATATTGATGAGATTTAATTGAAATATGATTGTTAAATTAAATTTAAAATATTATGTGAAAGTAAAAGTAATTCGTATAAAGAAATTATATTTTTAACCGACTTCGAAAAAAGGAGGAGGTTCTCAATTCGTCGGAATCTTTTTTTTTTTTTTTTTTTTTTGTTCCTTTTTTTTATGTATGTTCGCCGATTACTCCGCCATTTATGATCCGATTTACGTGATTCTTTTTTTGTTCGACGCGGAATAGCTTCCAATTGGTCCCCTAAAAATTTTACATAGTTTGGCCTAGTAGTTTTCATTTTATGGACATTTTTCATGGAAATAATTTTCACTCCGTTCCATATGTTCGCCGATTACTCCGTCATTTATGATCCGATTTACGTGATTCTTTTTTTGTTCGACGCAGAATAGCTGCCATGTGGTCCCCTAAAAATTTGACATAGTTTGGCCTAGTAGTTTTCATTTTATGAACATTTTTCATGAAAATAATTTTCACTCCGTTCCATATGTACACCAATTACTCTGAGATTTATGATTCGATTTACGTGATTCTTTTTTTGTTCGACGCGGAATAGCTGCCATGTGGTCCCCTAAAAATTTGACATAGTTTGGCCCAGTAGTTTTCATTTTACGAAATTTTTTTTGTTCCGGGTTCTTAGGACCTATATTTTTTAAGAAGCGCGGCACCATTTGTAGGTCCACCCATACATAGCTAGACACTAAAAAGTAACAAATAAAATTTAAAAACTTCGTTTAAAAAAACCGACTTCAAAAACTAAAAAACTAAAATGTATAAAATAACTTATTTCTAAAGCTATTATTAATATTATATATTATCTAACACATCTTGAAGTCGGTGCAAAGCAAAACATAAAAATTACTATATTTTGAAAATTACTAAGCACCGATTTTAAGATGTTTTAGATAATATATATTAATAATAATAGCTTTAGAAATAAGTTATTTTATACATTTTAGTTTTTTAGTTTTTGAAGTCGGTTTTTTTAAACGAAGTTTTTAAATTTTATTAGATTCCTACGCCTTACTATCGGTAGAAATTTGACATTACGAGTACGGATCATGAGTCAAATTTTAACTAATAGTAACGCAAATGAACAGTTAGTAAGATATATAAATCGGCCATTAGCTGATTATTCGTCCAAATTAAAAAGTTTTTTAAAATAAGCGAAGCATCACGGTAACGTTTCACTAACTTGTCCAGGCTAGCATATGATTGACAGAATAGCAAATATACTGATAATTTTGTATTAACCTGGATTTTTAATTTTTCAATAATATTGATTTAATCAATGTTATTAGAGAATCAATTATTAACGATGACCTAATGCGCAATGATGATCTCAAATCGTGTTTATCTGAATGTCCCGGATTTTCAATGGGATTTCTCATTAACAAATGAGTCATTCTTATTTTACTTTGTATTTGCTGGCATTTGCGCATGAGTAATGCAAAACCGAAACCTGGTGTGAGGTGTCCGTGTTCATAATTTTTCTTCTCTTCATGCGACCTTCATCATCATACTGTTACGAGTTGCAGGACTCGAATTAAAATGCCGTTGGAATTACTATAGAATTTATTAGAACTATACAAACACGTATAACACAGGTACAAATATAACAGAACACAATCAGTACAAACGTAATTCGCGATTCAATAACACGCGCAAAGTCCGTCACTATATTGATTATCGAATGTACACACGTCTTGTCTCGCTAGTGGTTTTCGCTTGACTGCCACACCCTTCCCTTGGGGCATTGCTTTGTACTGTACAAATACAATATGTCCGTAGACTGAATTTCTACGAATCACACCTGGCTAATGTCTACCATAAATATTACAATACACAATGGGCATTTTTTCCAATCACAAATTTTAAACACAAAGTAAACAAAAGAAGACAATCATAAGCGCTTCAATCTCAAACACCGCGTAATAAATGTGCTTTGTTTGCGGATGCAGGTAGCCCAAATTGTAACAATACCTTGTTTTCAGACCATTATTTATACGCGTCATCCTTTAAGACGTCATTTCTTAGGCCTGCTCCTTCTAGCGGGACCCGGAGGAGGTGATATGGCACAGATAAAGCCGGTAATAATCTCCACATTTCAGTCTTATATAGCTTTTCATCTTTAATTAATGCCTACTAACTGTTCAAAAAAATCCTGTGTGTTAAATGAAAAAAAGGACTCCCAATGTTTAAGGTCTCGAAATACTAAAGTAGACATCAAAAATTATGAAGAAATAAGTAAGTGTATGACGTAGGTTTCACGTTGGTAAATAAAGCCAAGACCCCAGATGCCATCTCTCTCATATTGATATCATCTGCAGTTTCAATTATAATAAGTAAATTATTTTTTCAAGAATAATTGCGTGGATTACCAAATGATTTTACAATTTTAGTGCTTGAGAAAACAAGGTTTTATTCATATAAAACATTCCATAAAATTAAAGAATGTTTACCATTTAGTTAAATAGTGGAAAAAAAGTATTTAATTAATCGAAAATACTACATGCTTGAAGTTAGTCAACGGATCTTGTTTGCATGGGCGGTGCCCAGTATACACGAGTGATTTTGCTTTTTGCTGAATAGAAGAATATTATAAATTATTTCATCCTCGCTTGACTTGAAAATTCAGCAGGATTCACGGGACACAGAGTATCGTAAAATTTAAAGAAGAATGTAAGATATCGTTCTAGTGAAAACTGTGTCGTAATAAGCGAATTCTTGTGCAACTGAACAACTAGAAGTCGCTTCCGGGAAATTTCCGCGGAATTCCCTGCACAAAAAATATTACACATTTTATTAAATGAAATTTGCTATCGATCAGTGAACAAATCACATTAGAATTCTGGCTATTTTAAACAATTCTCAGAGAAATTCCCGCGAGATTCCCAAGATGAAAAGTAGCGCACATTTTAAGTCTAGGAATTTGATGTCGATCAGCGAAAGTTGCATCGACATCGGCCCAGTAGCGTTTACGTGAATCCCGAACAAAGAGACAAACCAACAAACAGACAAGAAATGTAAAAAAAACAAAAAAAACACCCAAATTTCAATAGAGAAGATGGTTGGCAGTTACAACCTATTTGGGATTCAATTAATCCAGCTTCCAGAACTCAAGACACTGTGAGGTCTTTCTGCGTTCACCGGAACACAAACTAAATTGATTGACCATTTCTTATTATTTTACCTCTCACCCATTTTAATATTATATCAAATTATTAGAGCTAGGCATGTTTGTTGAAAAATTTCTTGCGCTGCTTTTTCTCTTCAAGCCACAATATCTTGAGAAGCGGTGGTTAATTTGAAGCTCCCATAGAGTAAATAATAAAACCATAAACATAAATAAAACTAATTAATTAAAATGAACAAGTTGGCGGTAGGCTAATTAAAACTTCAACAATACTCATTGATACTTGATATCTTTGTTTTCCGTGATCACAGCTACAGAAAAGTGGCCGAAACGTCGGAATAATCAAAATCAAATAAATTAACTAGCTTAAAACCGTTGAAACGTAGTTTTCTTAAGCGCTTATTTGTAAAATTGTACGTTTTGTTAAGGATGACTATGGAGTCATAGACATGGGCCTATTGTCACCAAAAAATAGCTAAGAAGTAGAAAAGCGGACTGTGGACTTCAAATCAAAATCTAAAAACTTAATAGAATTGTGACAATTTTCTAAGTACTCTTCATTCATAATATCACATAATCCTCAGCTGAGACAAGCGTTGGTAAATTATAAAATATATGAACGCTATGCAGATATAGCACTAATTCTCCGACAAACGTTATCTGTTTGTTCATTGACAATAAGGCAGAGTTGGGATTCACAGAAATAATTACAAGGTCGTGTATTTTATGTTTGGATTTCACAAGTACAGGTATATCTTTAAATCTATTGCGTCACCGAATTGGATAGGATTTTACGTCAAACTATCTGTTTGTCCGGAATCGTTTTTGTTACATTACCGTTTAATGTTTATGTGATTACAATCTATTTCAAATGTTGTTGTCATTGTGTGTCGATGGCTATTTACCTTGTAAATTAAGACTAAAGTAGAATCATCTTGTCCTTTAATCAAATTAGTATCACGCCGCATGCGTCCAGATATTACTGCCTGGTCATGAACTTATCGACAAGTTCGCAGGTCATTACGCTGTGAGTTCTTCATTTTTATTGTATTAACATCTATTCATACATCATTAAAATTTCATAATGTTCATCATCACTAGTTTATTAGAACTCGATAGGATAGTCAGTTTAAGTGACGTGACTGATAAATTTCAAGAGCGTATCTTGGATGACTCGTGACTACATTGGACGCCAGCCTGACTGACTACTACGACATTAGTAGGAGATGTCTCCATTTCTAAAGCTATTCCTGAAGCGTGATCACCTGGATATGATCGCGGATTAGGACATTCGAGATTTAAATGATAAAAAAATTAAAGATATATCAAAGTGGAGTAGATTGAATAGGAAAGCAGAGATAATAATTTAATAATAGATACATATTATAAATTTTAATATATTAATAGAATATAATTTAAGAACATCTCAAACCACTAATCACAAAGAACACAAAGGAGTTTTTCAAAACGTTTATACTGGGTAGTACCATACCAATATTCAACCGAAGATTCCTTTGCCTTACGACATCTAATACTAACACGTATGACATTTAATGTTATTTTCTGACACCTAATGACGTTGTAAACATCTGTATGCAACGTTCTTTTAATTGGAATGCTTATGACGCGACTTTATAGCGATTCATTGAAAGATGAATAAAATTAAGATTTTTCCGATAACACTGCGTTATTTGTCCGTCATTTAATACGAAGTGACTTATTCATATTACGTGATCACTCATAAGTACTGTTTTCCTTGACACATAAATTTCAATTGATGAAACGGTGCTATCTACGCAAAATCTATATACAAACACTTCGCAGAGCCCTAATACGCAACAATGCTTTCAAAATTTTGTAAATTATAACTATTGTTATTGTTACGAGATGCAGGACTCGAATTAAAATGCCGTTAGAATTAACATAGAATTTACTAGAACTATAAAAAAACGTATAACACAGGTACAAATATAATAACACGCGCAAAGCCCGTCACTAAATAGATTACCGAATGTGGTACATAAGTTTTGCTTTTCTTGTGGTTATCGCTCGACTGCCGATCTCTCCTTTGGGGAATTGCTTAATACTGCATAAATACAATATGTCTCTCGGCCGCGTGGACTGAATTTCTAAGAATCACACCTGGCTAATGACTACCGTAAAATATTACAATACATAATGGGCTGTTTTTCTAATTATAAATTTTAAACACAAAACAAACAATAGAAGTCTGATTGCCGAAAAAGGCAATAAAATGTGTTTCTACAGACGCAGGTGTGAATTTTCCTTTGTTGGCACCGCGGTCGTAACATTATTTTATATTAGATATTTTCCATGACGTGCTATATTCTCATGGTTTTATATTAATGATGACTTATGCTTATGTTAAACAACAAATACTATATCATCAAAAAAATACATCAAAGATGGACGCTAATGATGTAGTGTGAAGTGCACAATACGCAATAGCATTATTTGCTACTTTTTAAACTATAACATAAAGTCGAAATATTTAAAAATTGAGGTTGCAGAAACAGGAACAAATATACTGTTACAAGTTGGGCCACCTGCATACCTGTAGACAAAGCACATTTATTACCTGCCGCGGTGTTTGTGCTAATAACATTGAAACTGTGTTATGACTATCTTCTTTTGTTTACTTTGTGTTTAAAATTTGTAATTAGACAACAGCCTATTGTGTCTTGTACTCGTTTATAGCCGTTCGCAGGCATAATTACGCAGGTGTGCGGATTACGTTTACTGGGAAATTGCGTCGACGCTTGCCAGGTAGACATATGGCATCGGTGCATTTGTGGTTATTGAATCGCGCATTACGTTTGAACTGATTGTGTTCAGTTATATTTGTACCTGTGTTATACGTGTTTGTATAGATCTAATAAATTCTATAATAATTGCAACGACATTTTTAATTTGAGTCCTGCACTCGTAACAATAGTTTTAACGAAAATTAGTTTGAATACGTTGAGTAGTTTTCAGGCTTTGGTTTTTATGGTCCCGTAGGTAAATAACGCATATAGTGGACGTTTGTCTCTTCTGCGTAACCTTTCACAGATCGTGAACTACCACACAGTCACCTGATTTTATTTGTTAAAGCTTTGAAAAGACTCACACAGCATGCGAGTATCATGTCATATTGACGTTAAACCTTGTGGTATGGTAGTTATCGATGTTTCCAGATATCACTACATATAATGTAGATGCAAGCGAGCTGTCGATTGAGTCACTGGTGGATGTGAGTTCTGTATAACCGTGTCAGTGTGACCGTCGCAGAATAGAATCAAGGCTGTAAGATATGGATCGGTGCGACGTAAGACACCAGTGTCGGCTAGCTTTTTTCATATTTTTTTAAATTGAAACTCCTCTAGAATCGTTGTGATCGAAACTAGACGAAACGAAAAAGCGACACTAATAAGAGATAAACACATAGATCTGTAGTACTGAGCCTGCGAGATAATGAGATACGAGTTTTACATTGTGCAGCACAGTTTAGAGAGTCAATAACAGCGATGATTAAACATAGATTAAATAATAATGTTTTATAGTGAAAAATTTAAAGACTTACTTAAGAAATATATTTTGAATTATAATATGTTAGCTGATGTAGGCTAAAGGCTAAATCTGTGAGTATAGTCTCTGAAGTTTCGATTCTACTGGGTGTTACACAATTTTTTTCAATTAGTTATTATTAGCCTCTGAGGTCGAAGCGTTTGCCGAGCTAGATTTCTCAATCGCAGAGGTCTGAACGCAACTGGATTACGGCTGGATAAATTTCATTTATTTCTTATTCTAAGTATGTGCGATCTACCTCAGAGATATTCGTTTTATAATAAAATCCATAACCCATAAGCGTAACTTGCATGGCTTACTATTATATATGCAATGTGTGTGTTTCTATGTCAATTTATGTAGAGAAGCAAGCGTTAAGGTGTAAATATAAATAGGAAGTAACTAGATATTTTATGCATTTTTGCTTGCGTAGTGACCAACTACTGCGTACCTACTCAATTTTGAAAATTGTTTTTGGATCTAAATAAACACCCGTGTATAAATTAACGATACTTTCTTAAGGACCCTAAAGAGGACCACTGCCATAATATATAGTGCATGATAGTATTGCAAAACAATACTTATGTATATTTAGGGTTGATATAGTTCCAAAATATTTCAGACGTGTTTGGTAATATAGACTAAGTTCTGCAACTCAGATATATAGAAAATCTAATATATTCACAATTTTACTTATATAATTTAAAAAACAACATAACGTCGTCATCAACCAATCGATGTCCACAGCTGGGCGTAATCCTCGCCTAGTTTACACTACATTCATTTTATCTATACATATAATAAAACTGTAGAAGTCGAATTTCTATACAATGAAAAAAAATGCTTAAATCCGAGTCAGGGGATGTATGAAGTGAAATAGAACTAATTTAGTTTTTTTAATTTTTTTATTTCTGTCTGTTTGTACGGGCTAATCTCTGAAACGACTGGACCGATTTAAATGAAATTTTGTATGGTGGTAGCTTATATCCCTGGTCAACATATAGGATACTTTTGATCCCGAAAAATTAAAGAGTTCCCGTGGGATAGTTAAAAATACGCACCACGCGGTTGAAGTCGCGGGCATCAGCTAGTTTTTATATGTTAAAATTGTATGTAATCTTATTGTCATAAAATGTCACATATATGCACAATCAATGTGACTGAGTTATCATTAGTTTGTCTTTATAATATAACAACATATCTTTGTGCCTACTACGTTTTACAAAATAGTTGGTATATTTTCAAAAAGTATGCATATGCCGCGTAATGCGGATGTTTTTATATATGCATATAAAAACATGTTAAGTCCCTATGCATGTTAAGTCATTAAGATAACGGTTAGTCTTCAAAATAACAGGCCATAGTTGCCTGAAATAAATTAAATTTCCGAATTAAAATCCCGCTAAAGGGGATCTTATGACATGAAGCGTGTAAGTATGGTGTACTTGGGTAACAATTAAGTGAACAACGTTATTGAAAATGATCTTGTTAGTTTGACGCAGTGTCTAGTATCCTGATATAATTTGAAGTATGTAGGTAGATGTAGGGGATATTTATAGATATTTTCGGCGAGAATTCGGGTGGCGGTCGAGGGTCCTAAGATTTATGGCGAAGCGGGAGAGTCCCATCCAACAGGGATCTTCTGTGACGTGGTCTAACTAATGAAATTAAGCGAGTATTAAGAAGAATACATGAAATAAAGTGTAAACTGGTTTAATAATTATTATTCTTAGTAAGTTGTAAATATGATTTGTTTTCGTATTTTTATATTTTGGTGTACAATAAATTCTTATAATATATCTTCTATCTGCTTCTATGCTAAAATTTTGTACAAGTTTCTATGCTAAAATTTTGTTCAAGTATAGAAAATTGCAAACAATTTTGAAGCGTGTTATTTTTTCAAATAATCAAAAATATAGTTTACGTCAAAATAATAAAATAAAAAAATCCCTATAATTTTGGTTTTAAGCTTGAAGTCACGAATCAAATATGTATGATGAACATTTCCTTCAAGTTACTTTTATTAAACTCCCTTTTCTAATATATTATTGTGTAAGTATCTTTCTTGGAATACCAATGGTTTTCTTGAATAAACACTTTTTAATAATAGCCCATTAACCTCCTACCTTGATACTCCTACTACAGGGGAACGGTCTTTATACCACGCCACGGTGATCCAAGGCGGCCTGGCACGCTTGAGACATAGTTAAATCGATGTGCAGGTTTCATTACGATGTTTTCCTTCACCTTTGTTAGCACGTGATAATTGTAAAAATATACACATTGGGTTAAAAAACTGCCAAAATGGTGCAAGCTTTCCGGCCAGGATTTGAACCTGCGCCCTTTGAGTTTGGGTAGTGTTCGCTAACTGTTCGCTACCACGACTTAACTAAACACTTTATAAACATTATTATTTTTTAAGTATTGATAACATATTTTTAAGGCTCTTATGATTTTTCCCTTGAATAGCATTGAAGTGGCTTATTGTAATAAGTACATCGAAAAATGGAGATACCAAATAACTTTTTATACTTTGAAGTGAACAACGTATATATATTTCGAAGAAAATACACAGAAATTATAATAAGCTTATAACGTAATAGTAATAATAAGAAATAATCATTTTACAATTACTTGTACTGTTTTCTACAAATTTGTACATTTGGCAGTTGTTACGGGATTCGATTTTATCAACATTGAAATCAAAGTTAAAAAAGATTTATGTATGTATATACAGTAACTATACTAAAAAAACATGTTTGTGTACATGCAACCGCTACAACGTCCGCTTATCACGCATACCAGATGCAATCTGGACTACCTCACACCCTCTTCATCCGAGGGCAACTCATTTCGCCGCTCAGTGTAGTACTATCACAGAATGTACAAAAGGTTGACTTAAAACAAAGTACTAACAGCAGAAATAACTGCCTTGAAACGAATTCGAGTATACAGCAATTTAGATGAAGTTGATTGAACGTTAGTAGTGATTATGATTGCTATACACGTGTAGCAGCGAAACGTTGAGGTTAAATGATACTTCAGATGGCAGGTGAGTAGTACTCACTGTCGAGTGCAGATGTAAACTGAACTGAACTAATTTATTTCGGAAACGGCCATCTTAAGTACAAATATTAACAAGTCGTACTGCTAGTACAATATATAGCACAGTGTGTGAGCGGGAAGGATGATAAGCGAGCGAAATAGAGCAACTATTAATATGTGCGCTCCCGCGTTGCGCTAGCTAGTAGTTCACAGTCCATTGCGATGACTGGACGTATGCAGCTCCCATGCACATGATTACCTAACTTTTTTTATTGTTGAAGCACTGCAGACACGCTGACGGTCACCTATGATGTAAAGTGGTTACTATTGCCTATGGACATTAGCAATACTAGAGGTGCTGCCAATGTGCTGCCGGACTCGAATGAGAAACTGGAACCTGACCACTGATGCCAGGACACAACTCAAAGTTGTTATGACGGCATACTGTAGACCAGGGGTGGTAGCCATTCTGATGGGCAAATACCCTACCATCTGACTGTGGGTTGTTTTGTTGTAAGACGACAGGCCACCCAGCCGCAGGAATTAGTATTCTATTTCCGTTCCTGCACGGAGAGAACTAATTAACTGCTGCGACTCAACGACCCACAATGAGTCCTGGTCTTCGAAAAAGAGAAAACTCTCTGTCACTACAGCGATATCTGGGGCGACCAATTGTTTGTCATCCCATCGTTCGTCCCAGATACGGTCTTTTCACTCCATGACCTTCTCCCATTCTTTATAAGTGGCACATGATTACCTTTTATGGTTAAAATTAGGAGTTCGCGATGACCATTTAATGGGTGCAAAAGACACCAATGGCCATCAGACACAAATAACTAGCAGTCAACCAACTTAACTCGAAAGTTTACAAAGCTAGACAGCACAAATTGGTCCCTAAAATGCTGTAACAAGCCTCTGTCACAGTTCTGTATTCAAATGTAGGCGAGGTAGATATGTTTTGTTCCCTATGAGTATTACGCCCCTGACTACATCTATAAGGGTATCAATACGTCCGTTCCAAAACTTTGTATTACCTGAACCTTCTGCTATTAAAAATATATATTTTGGACGACTATCTATGCTTCGAGATATTTTTCTTTTTGTAATGCTATTGTTGAATAGAATTGGCAACGACTATTCTCAGACATTAATCTGACTCTACCATAGGTAATTTAGTTGTATTTTGTTTTTGGAATCAATATTTAGTTATTTACTTGCACATCGATTAAATTTTTTAGACGTTGTCTTGCCTTGTAAAACGATCCAAGCTGATCCAGGGACTCGCTCAAATACATACATAAAATTTCTTAAAAACTGATTTTAGCGCCACTTATCGGTGTCAATTGTGGGTCAAAACCATTCCGGAACCCACTCAAACACACACATTTTTATCAAATTCGGTCAAGCTGTTTTTGAGTTCTAGCCAGTGTGAGGAACAGCAGTGGATTTTTATATATAAGCAAGAGAATAACGAGGAATTTGATGCTCTTTATAAAATTTCTATCGGATTCAAAGGGTAATCCAAAAGTTCTACGAATGTAACCTTCGGTAACGCTCTAAATATATGAGTAGAAGAAGAAGAGAATATGCTCAGCTATTCACACCGTAATAATTTTTTAAATACATTGTAATTAATTTAAGTGTTCATGCACTTTAAGGCAATAGTAAATGCCACCTCAGACATTCTAGTTTATAACTCTTAATACAACACAAACGACACAAAGCATCCAACTAAAACAAGCAACTTCCCGCAGTGGTCTTAACAAGTTGATAATAGTTTTGAATACAACAAAATCACAGGTAATGGTCATTGTAAACAGTTACACCTTCCTAATTACCTGTCAATACCTGATTTTACAAGTGTATCGTATACAGGCAAATAAAGCTGTTAGGCACTGTAAGAACAGTTGCCGACTACTCAGTGGAAAGCGAGTCCTCTGGTTGACTTTTGGTTGCTGGAAGTCAAATAAAAGTTATACTCTATCAATGGTTAAAATTTTGATTTTGTATACTTAAATACAAAATTATACTAATTATACTAGCTTCTGCCCGCGACTTTGTCCGCGTGGAATAGTAGAAACAAAAGTAAGTTTAAATAAACCCCCGAATTTGAAATCTCTTCATTGGTGCTCCGCTCCTATCGGTCTTGGCATGATGATATATAGCCTATAGCCTTGGTCGATAAATATCCTATATAAAACTGAAAGAATTTTTCAAATCAGATAGTTCCTGGACTAATCCCAGCGTTCAAGCAAACAAAAAAACTCTTCAGCTTTATATATTAGTATAAGATAAGACTGCAAGATCAGCATTGTTAACGGCTGTAATAATATCTACTGTTTCTAGATCCGTATAATGAAACCATACAGAATTTATCTAGCGACATTGTTACTATTTTTTTACTTTGATTGCAAGCTATTAGTTGTTTAGTGAGCAATATATCTATTTGTCTGTCAGTACCTGATTTTACAAGTGTACTGGGAAGACAATGAATTGGGTTGGAGAGCACAAAAAGTTGGTAACACCAGGCAGTTGGGTCGCAGGGACTCGCAGGCGGTCGTCGCACGTGGCATCGGCCCTTTCCGCTGTTTAACAGCAGGTAAAAGTTTTTTTAATGGCCACATTACAAAATCTTAGAATATACCGAACCAGTATCGGTCTCATTGTACTTTTTATTCCAATGTCGTATCTTCCCACGCTGGTTACGAAAGTTCTGCCCTCATTACACCGGTAAGCGAAGATTTCATAGGATCTACAAAATAAAATAAAACTTTACATCTCAATATAAATTAGTCGAGGCTGCTATAGAGCAGATAATTATTATCATGCGAATAAATAATTTTAAAATAAATGATTAATTCAAACTGTTCGAGGGTAGACGTCATACTTCTGACTAATCTAATTCATCGATCATTAAAAGTAAATAAAATAAAATAATTAAGAATTTTAAAAACCACCCTAATATTTAAACGCAGTGTTTTTTTATTTGTTGTTTTTTAATTTATTGTAGAATGCATCATGAAAGCTCGTACTCTTTTCTCTAATATAATAATCAAATCATTAGTTCTATCTAGAACTAATGATTTTATGACGACTTATCAACATGAGCAGCAGCTACTTCTAATAAAATCATTAGTTCTATCTAGAACTAATGCAATGCATTCTACAATACATTAAAAAAAAGAATAAATAAATGAAACTGTGTTTAAATATTAAGGTTTTTTTATTTTTATTAATTTACTTTTTAATCAATGAATTAGATTAGTCAGAAGTATGACTTCATAACTCGCTACACGCATTCAAAATGAAGAAGATTGTTATATTGGCTGTTTACTATTCAATCTGCCAGTAACCTATGAATTTTGAAATAAGCATTTTCGTGAAAGTGTCAAAGAGAACAAAAATCAATTTTGCCAAATTATCATCATTTCAGGCGTATTCTAAACATAAGAATGGGTACGTGTGTACTTACGGTCTTATGCATAGAGAGTTTAGAGTAAGTTTGAACATTAGAGTGAGTTTATGTTTCTTAAAGAAGCGTTCAAACTTACTCTTACTCTCTATGAATAATACCGGTACTGTTTAAAGATTTATTACTTCTTACAACACTAACTTTGAATTTGTAAGGATTTGAGATGAATATCACTACTTATTAAGTATGTTTCCTTCTGTCAGTGCTATATCTAGATAAAATGATTAACCGTATATTTATCCGTGCAGGAACGGAGAAAGAATACAATTTCCTGCGGCCAGGCGGCCTGTCGTAAGAGGCGACAAAACAACCCATACCCAGGTGGTAGGGTATTTGCTCGACTGGATGGCATCATAACAATGACGGCATAACAACTTTGTGTTGTGTTCCGGCATTAGTGATCAGGTTCCAATCTCCTTTAAGAGAGCAGCAGCGCATTTGTAGCACCTTTGTTGTTGCAAATGTCCATAGGCGATGGTGATGACTTTCCATCATCGGCTGATCATGCAATAAAAAAATGAACTCATCAGAACACTTGTGTTTTAAAATTTGATTTCAGTCAGCTACAGTTATAAACGCATGAAGATGTAATATGTATACATTAACTATGGTTGCCGATGATGCAAGGACAGAAAGGTCTCGTCAAGGCGCCGTGAACTATAATTTAGCGATTTTAATATAAATGCCCGTCTATACGTTACGGGTGCAACATTCCGATCCCGATTCCCTAATTTGAGGTCCTTTCTTTCTGTTTTATGTTTTTTGCTGGACGAGGGTGGCGGCGGATTTCTATAAAGGCTTTTTTGCTTGGTCGACAAAAGGCGCCCTAACGGTACCAGCAGCTACATCGGGCTTCGCACATCCCATTTGTAAGCTTCAAGTATTCTTTGCCTCACAACAACGCAGTATGATCACGTTGTATCTTTACATATAAATTTGTATATAATAGTATCTATTATCTAACGCCTATAAATACTACCTTCAACAATTGCTTTACTGTCCAAACTATACGCCTTTGGAATGCGCTACCTGTTATCGTCAGATAAATGAAGTAATTTCCAGATCATTCGCAAATATTACCTTTCCATGGAATATAGTGATGTTTAACCTTTATAGGGTTCCATAAGTATTTTAGTAAAAACAAAACCCTCGTGTTTTCGTTACGTATGTCTTTGTATATCACAGCCATTATCTAAGAAACTACTGGGTCTAAATGGATCTATATGTATGCATAAGGCATTATACGTACAACTGCGAGTTTTTTTGTTTAGTCCCGGTTCCTATAACTTACGTAGCGTTCATTTGCCTCACTATCGGTTCACTTTTAACATAAGTTCCACAGCAGTAAGAAACTGAGTGAGTAGTTAAGGCCATGAGAGAGTTTTTGCTGCTTAGTGGCCAAGTTAGCGTCACTTAACTGAGCATTGAAGTTGTTTTTTAATGTACATCGTGTTAGAGTATCATTAGTCAAATCTCGAACGATCAGGATGATAATATTATTTAGTGACTTTTTATTTATCTTAGTAGATTTATGTTAGCTTTCGAAATGGTATAATATTTGCCTCTTTGCCCCTCTAACTTTTGAAGAATGAAGTGAAAAGTTAAAAAGGAAATGAAACGAAACGAAAATTGGTTCAAGTAGAGATAAAAAAATCATTTAAATTTAATGAATTTAAATGATCTTTCAGAGTTCCGTAGTCTTGTGCGCTGACTGCAAGAACCTACATAATTTTCTAATGTAGAACTGTTTGTTTATATATATATATAAATTAAGAAGAAACTAATATATATACTTATTTAAAAAAAAAACTGTCTTAAGATTAATTAATTTACCTTCGGGACATCAGATCCAATTCGAACCAGTTTCTCGAGAATTACTTCCAGACTAAATGTATAGCGATTTATGATTTTATATATCAACATATATCAATACTATTACCAGTTATAAATGGACCTATTTATGCCAAAATGGACCAACAAATAAATGATCAAACATTAGGTTTTGACCTCAAGCTGATAACTATGTGCTTATTACTCGTTTATAATATAAATAATAGTAGATTTATTCAAATTTAACTTTAGTCATGAAGGATAAGTATTAATTTATATAAACTAAACTTCATAATAAATTAATTCTTCGATAAAACAAATGTCAATCAAATATTATTTTCTTAACTTTTCGCGACTAGTACACATAAAACTTTTAAACTTAGAGGTTGGCAATGCATTGGCGACACCCCTGGTGTTGCAAGCGTCCATAGGCGACGGTAACCGCTTTCCATCAGGTGGGCCGTCTGCCTGCTTGCCGGCTTCAGGCAATACAAAAAAATGCAGCATTTTATTTGATTTAGATTTATATTCCGACGTTTCGGACTACCGCTTTTTCAGTACCGTGATCAAAGACAAAGATTTTAAGTGTCAAGTAATGTTAATTATTATTTAGCCAAACTCCAATTCATCAAATTTAATTTTTGTTTAAGAAATAAAAATAAAATAAATTAATTTTTGTTATTCCCGCTCAAAACCGTTAAAATATAGTTTCAATTATATATTGATCAAATATAAAATTAAGTAGTAGATCGAGTTTGAAGCCAACACCCGGTATATCGGAACTCCTGAAATAGCGTTATTAGTTCACGAATAGACGTAGAGTGATCGCCCTCACAGTACTATTTTCAGTTTGTAGTGAAAATAAAATACCCTATTCACAACGTAGTATCTGAAATAACTAGGGTAAACATCTATGTCTTCAGAGAGAACGTAAAACGATATGTCGATATGTCCGCTTTGTAATAAATAGCTATTACTTTCCACCAGACATGCATCGTAATATTTTTTCTGCAATTTCGATATATGCATTATACTAGTATTGGATAGATTACGACCTAGTTTTGCAAATACTTGATAGATAGATAGATAACACTTTATTGCATAGAATAGACCAACTACAGAAAAAAAGAAAGGTGGATTTCATTTTGTAAGGAGAATGTCTGCTAGTTTGTGTTAATAATAATAATTGAGATGGAGGAGCATTCCATCTCGATCCTTCACCTAATCAGGGCATCCCCAAAGTGTACTATAAACTACATGTAAAAAAAGATGAATAATAATAAATTGAATGAATGAATTAGGAAGTAAAGATTGTTGCTGGGGAGTTTATTGCGCTGCTTCTTCTTCTGTAACTGTAACTAAAATGGCTTTGGAAGCGATGGTAGACTTATAGCTTTTAAAAAGTAATTTATAAAATAAATAAATTATTTTTCAATTTCAGAGGTCAGATAGGAATAGGAAAGAGGGAATGGGATGAAATATGGAAGCTTAGCACGATTATTTCGACGCAAATCGTTTCACGCCGATATTCCGTAAGAGATAAGTAAGGGGTAGGTAAATTTTACGATGTTAGATCAATGCTTATGCAGGTACAGAATCTGTAGTTTAAGTATGGAAAAGGAATACTTCTATGGCTTAAGTAACAAGAATTAGCGAATTTGGACTTCACAAACCATTAAAAAGAATCCTATATCCCACAGTAACCCGTTAATGACTTCTTCTCTCACTTTTGAAGTTTGCCATCTACTTATGTAGAATGTTCACGCTTTTTATAAGCTCTCTATTAACTTGCAATGGATGTATGCAGGTATGTAAGTTCGTGTGGAATCTTGTAAGTTAAATTTGACCAACTTCCCGGTTTCCGATTGAGCTGAAATTTGCACGAATATGTATATTGCGTGACAATACAATAATATGATACCATGGAGCTGATCTGATGATGGAGTCGGAAGGTGGCTACAGGAACTCATGTACTAAACTAGATGGACCCGTCGTGTTTGGGCTCATTTTACTTGTCTTGGCTAGCACTCTGCTGTTACATGATATCCAGGATCTCAAAAGCTTGTATTTTAAAACCTTTTTAAAAAGCTTATTCAAATTATTAGAGATAGATATACATACATACCAGTATACAAATGTAAAGGAAATATGCATGCACCAAGAATGAGTACTGAAGTATGAACAAGAGTATTGAAATATGAATATCATTATTAGAAAACCATTGTTCAGAATTAAATAATAAACAACGTGTTTATAACTGTTAATTATTATTACGACAGTTTAATTAAATTTTAGATTCGATCATAACTTAAGGTAAGAAAATTAACCGACAAGTAAAATGTTTTCTAAAACAAGTTAATTATTAGGCCTCCAACGTTGTCACAATAAGGAATCGTTGGCTTGTAACAGACACCCCGCGGCTAAGGGCGGATGACTCTAATTACCTTTGTCCAAAGTGACGATTTCTGCTAACAGCAAGAGTGACAAACGTCTTCAAAACAAGAGTTAATTTTTTTAAATTCTTTGAATGAAAGCTGTTTGTTTGTTTATGTTGTCATTGCAGGCGGTTTGTCTTAAATCTTATTGTGACAAATTGTTTTATCTATTAACACTGAACTATGATTGAAGCGTGCCACCCATTTCTTTAGTTCTTCGTAGCCATTTTTGAAAACAGAATTTACTTGTGATTTTATCAGAATCTACTGAGTCTGTAATCTGCACACATTAAATTTAAATACCAAAGTGTAGTCTATACGGTGCTTAATGATCTAGTAAAACTATGTTACAACTGAAAATTATGGGTGTTCGACATAGATGTAACTAACGGTGAAATTGTTTTTTCTAATGTACATACATAGTCGTGTATCGTTAGAGACATCTTAAAAAAAACAACATACATTACAGTCTGTGAAATAGAAATGTTGCGCAGCACCTTGACATCTTGTGCAGTTCAGGTGCTTTATAACTTGGACGGAATAAAGAACCCACGAATTTGCGTAACAGTTTTCTGGGATAATCAGTCCGACTATATAACCATATATCTGATTATAAATAAAAGTGCCATATCTGTCCCCCATAAAGGGTTACGTAGAGTTGACGATCGTCCAATTTCTAATCTTAGTAACTTAAAAAATAGGCAGCTTTTTTGCTTAGAGTATTTTTTTTCAGATATTGCTATGCATACATTATATAAATTATGTATCTAATTAAAAGTTTTAAAGACATGTACACCGTCTGGTTAACCTTATTCCGATCGTTTTGATATTTCGCTTACTATCGTTTTGATCCAAAAGTATGAAATATTTTAAGAGAAATTTCCTTTATTGATCTATCGGTCAATTACCTGTTGGTAGTATAACCTGTTGGTTACTGAACAGTACTTACAGGGTTGACATTTAGAATCTCAGTTTCAGAAGTATGTTATTAAAAACCTGCCCGACCCTTTTCTACGAGATTATTTTTCCGGCAATTAGGATAAAATCATTGAGTATTTATTTTGGTGAAAGAAAATTAAATTTTCCGCTCACCTTCCTGGTAATATCTCATAAGATTTATAGTCTAGTAATGTGATAAATAAATTAAAATTATACACAGAGCGGCCGCGGCTGCGTCGCGCGTTGGCTACCGGAAAAATGAGAGCTAAATAGGGCAGAGAAATGGGAAGCTACCTAATTGTAAATTAAAAAGTTCGCGGAGTTACGACACCACAGTCCACAATGACACCCCGGCGCGGTTGAAAACGGGCGGTGACCCCCCAGCCCACCCGCGCCCCTCCGGAGGATGAGGGTGTAGACACCCGTGAAAAGCGTGTGACATTTTGTTTTAAAATATTGTCCGCACGAATACATTCACGTGGATCATTTTTAATCGTCTCTTTGCTTTCTTTTTCGCAAAAAAAGAACAATACATTAAATATCCGATTTCAATGGAAATATTTTTACACACTCCATTGTTCTTCGAGAGTATCTATGAATGTTTAAACGCAGCGTTAGTTAGTTTCGAATGTTAGATTTTGACAGAAACACACACAGGTTTCATCACAATGTCGTGGTAGTACATGCTCTCCGGCCAGGATTCGCGCCCTTTGAATTTAGGTCGCGTGCTCTAATCACTAAGCTACAATGGTTTAATAAAAAATCTATCACTAAATATACCTAAAGTATCAATAAAACGGACGCTTAATTACAGCGAGGCGATAAGAAGCGCCGGCGCAATGGGCGTGAAAGCTTTGTAAATGGCCACATCACCATACGTACGCAATAAGCGCTGAAAGCGGTTGTCAACTGTTGATTCTGGATAGGGATGCTACGTGTTGTGTTTCGACTGCCGCCGTTTAGGTAGGCGCACCAAATATTGTGATGTCAAGGCCGCCGGCTTTCCTCCGGCATTCCGTTCCCGCCGCCCACAGGGATATCTCACGCTTACGTTATGTAACACCTTGTCTAAGATTCGGTTACGATTGACAAATCTATGACGGTCTTCTATTGACGTTAGCTCGGATGCCGACCCGTTTGCGACACAAATCGAGTTCCGTTAAACCGTTAAAGAAATCACCATAAATCTCGAAAACGACTTAGTATGTTTACAAGCTCTGATCTGATACATTGACTTTTTAAATATGTTACGCAATAGTAAAAGTACATTAATGAAAGTTTACTCTAGAGTTTTTAGGTTAAAAACGTTGTACGTAAGTAAGATATGTTATCTTCCTAAGCTCAATGCAAGTTAGTTAAGATATCTATGGCTTGAGAGGCAGTAAGGTTTCGAGAAGGTTTTCTTATGTTTATATTTGTAAAGTTGCAACTACATGTGCGAAATGTGCCGTGCCCAGCAGTGGGACCTTATTGGATTTTTAACCGACTTCGAAAAAAGGAGGAGGTTCTCAATTCGTCGGGATCTTTTTTTTTTGTTGCTTTTTTTATGTATGTTCGCCGATTACTCCGTCATTTATGATCCGATTTACGTGATTCTTTTTTTGTTCGACGCGGAATAGCTTCCATGTGGTCCCCTAAAAATTTGACATAGTTTGGCCCAGTAGTTTTCATTTTATGAACATTTTTCATGAAAATAATTTTCACTCCGTTCCATATGTACACCGATTACTCTGAGATTTATGATTCGATTTACGTGATTCTTTTTTTGTTCGACACGGAATAGCTGCCATGTGGTCCCCTAAAAATTTGACATAGTTTGGCCCAGTAGTTTTCATTTTATGAACATTTTTCATGAAAATAATTTTCACTCCGTTCCATATGTACACCGATTACTCTGAGATTTATGATTCGATTTACGTGATTCTTTTTTTGTTCGACGCGGAATAGCTGCCATGTGGTCCCCTAAAAATTTGACATAGTTTGGCTTAGTAGTTTTCATTTTACGATCATTTTTTGTTCCCGGTTCTTGGGACCTATATTTTTTAAGAAGCGCGGCACCATTCGTTTGTCCACCCATACATAGCTAGACACTAAAAAGTAACAAATAAAAAATAAAAACTTCGTTTAAAAAAACCGACTTCAAAAACTAAAAAACTAAAATGTATAAAATAACTTATTTCTAAAGCTATTAAATATTAATATTAATATATATAATAGATAATTCTATATATTAGATAATTCTAAAACATCTTGAAGTCGGTACAAAGCAAAACATAAAAATTACTATATTTTGAAAATTACTAAGTACCGACTTTAAGATGTTTTAGATAATATATATTAATATTTAATAGCTTTAGAAATAAGTTATTTTATACATTTTAGTTTTTTAGTTTTAGAAGTCGGTTTTTTTAAACGAAGTTTTTATTTTTTAATTAATACGAATAAGTTTTTAATACGGTTTTAAGGATTCCAAGTACAGGAACTGTTAGTACAGGATTTATATAACGAAACACGTAGAACTTTCAGAACTGTTTTATTTGAATTCAGAACGAATAAAATGTTAAGTACAAACAATTACAAATTATAATTCTCGCACAATAATTAGCTATCTTAGAGAACTACTATTACACGCACATCCGACCAAAGTTGAAGTGAAAATGATCTTTCGAACTACGCCCGCTCACTTTTGTCTCCGGTAAGTAAACACAACTACCCGCAAATATTACATTACAATAATAGGTAAAATTATATGGAATAAATGTTAATAATAGTACTTATTTAAACACGTGTAGGTGTCATATATTTTAGAGTCCTCGTGAGACGCCGTAGAAGTCTGCAAATATGCTTAATCTTATATATAAAATTCTCGTGTCACACTGTTAGTTACCATACTCCTCCGAAACGGCTTGACCGATTCTCATGAAATTTAGTGTGCATATTGGGTAAGTCTGGGAATCGGACAACATCTATTTTTCATCCCCCTAAATGTTAAGAGTAGTCCACCCCTAATTTTTATTTTATTTTTTATAACAGAATTAAAAAAATACATACAACCCTAAATTTTCAACCCTCTACGATCAACCCCTATTTTTAAATAGCGTATATAAATATAGTAATAAATAATATATATAGTAATAAATTCGTATTTTTATAATTTTCTACTGGTATGATTTAGATTTGAATTTGAACCAGGTAGATGGCGCTGAAATCGGGTACCAGTATTTAGGTATTCTTTTTGTTGTTGTATTTGTTGAAGTTTGTCCCGGAATGGTTTAAATAAACGATTGGACCCCGTAGGTGGCGCCGCGATACTCCTCCTAAGCGCTGGGCCTGATTTTGATGATTTTTTTTGTTTGTTCAAGTGGATTTAAGAATAGTTTAGATTAACATTTGATCCCGGTAGATGACGCTGGAATCGAGATCTAGATTTTTATTTTTTAAAGGCAGGACAACGTCTGCCGGGTACAGCTAGTATTTTATATGATTTAAAGCTCACTTCAAACAATAAAGGTTACGGTGTAAATAAAAGGGACTCAATTATCCCTAACGGTATTTGAGTCGGTTCGCCTCTTCGCACCCTTCCACCCGTGGAGAATCCGATCTGAGTTAGACGACAGTGTTGCCAGACAATAATACAAATGCAAAAAGTAGCAAGGAAAACAAAATCCAATCATATTAACACTATGTTTTAACGATTTTAAGTGCAGAATTTTATTTGTTTTTTTTTTCGTCGTTCCGGCCGGTTTTTAGTACCCGAAATTACAGAAGACAACGATTTCAGTTTCAGTAATATTAAAGTTGTTTAGCCTAACCCCACTTGTTTATTGTAATTATTTTATTGTTTTTATGGTTATTACTTACCCTATGGGTTTAAACGTTCAGAACGTTAATAATATTATTAACACGCAATGCGCCCAATGCAATGTTTTATTTCATTGTCAGCAAGTGAAATAAAAGAACGGAGGAATCGTGGACATTAATATTAGTTATATGTGAAACTCGCCAATTCGCCTTGAACAAGGGCGATATAGGGATATATAGTTTATTCATTTAAAATGGGAAAGCAGATTTTATTATAAGATAAAATTAAAATAAAAAACAAAAACTAAATATCGTTATATCGTTTCTCAATTTCCTAAACAGTAGAATAATACGACACACCTGCGGAACGTTCGGTGTCGGAAAGTTCGGTTAAATACGCTCACAATGTTTTTTTATATATCCTACGACACATTAGGGAAATTTCCGCTGCGTTATGCCGCGTACAGATAACCTTCCTTCACCAAACTTTACGTGCGGAATGTTCTACAGCTGTGTAACTATACTAATTCTGCGCCAAGCCACGCAATTGTGTTAACTCAGTTCACTGCACCGGGGTGGTAACACATACTCAAATTTATGTTGATGCATGCCTTAATTCAGCACTGATTAATTTACGAATGAAGACGTTTAAAGTTTACTCTCCGCCGGTTTGCTGCCCTTAGTACTGCACTAAAAGGTACAGGGTGCGCATGGCGTGCACTTGGGGACTCACTCGGCGCCTACTTGAAAGAAAGCAAGAAAACGTTAATTTGCCAAAGGCGATACGTGATATATAATGTTAATGAAACAAAACAATTTTTGACTTTCATGCCGCTTGTATTTTACTGCATAGTGACGTTATTTTGAGTTACTCAAAGCGCAGGTGCAGTGAGCTACATCTGAGTAAAATGAGTTAACGCAAGAAGTTATCCTTGTCTAAATCTGAGAATCGGGAAAATTTGTAAACCGTTATCACTGGTCCAGAGAAACGTCGGGTATGCAAGTTGGGGCGGCCAATGCACCTTATTGACTAAGACCAACACGACCGCCTCTGCCGATCGGTCCCGAATGTCTACGACAATAGGGCTGCCATTGAAATCTTTAGAGTTTTACTAAACTTTGTTTTGCGACTTCCTCACTAGCAAGTTATTGAAGATAATTATGTGTTTAAATTTAGCAGACTTATATTTGGCAGTCTATGTTGCAGATTTCACATTAGTTTCTAAACATATATTATGTAGGTTGACACACACATATTCAAACAAACATAAATGTCTACGAGAAAATTTTAATATCCTTTTACATTAAATTTGTATTTATTATTTTAACATGTTGGTGCCATTAACATCACAGTTCTGAAACTAGAACATTTTGACAGCAACTTCAGTTCTGCCATACATTTTTATTTTCAAAACAGTACTGGTTAAATTCTATTTAATAAAGGATCCTATGTCTGACACATCCATAAAACGGAATTTGTAGCGTTATCGTGACCTTTCCAACAAAATAACTATTTACATTCAATAATAATCTTGTATCTCTTAGAATCTCAAAGTTTATTTTTCTATTTACGTAATTTCTCCCATACTATTTGAAACAGAATTTAATTAAAAATTAACAATTGATGTAGGTTATTGATTGTTTGTAAGCAAGTATTGTGTGTTTGTATAGAAGAGCTGAACGGTTATTGTAAATGGACCTTTTGGAGCTTCCACAAACATTCGTTCCGAAAGTTTAACAAGTGAAATTCAAAAGAAATATTGAGAAAACTCAAAACATCATGTAACCAGGACTTACTCAATTATATAAGGCACTTAGATTGTTATTGTGGTCTGGTGCTAAAAGGACCTATGTCGATAATCGTTGTATTATGTAATGATCATTAAAACGATAGACCAGCATTAATAGTTATTATTTACATGTTATTATGTAATATAGCAAAAAGTTTTTATCAGTATTTCATTTATGTTTTTGTAAACATATGTCTTTTATATACAAATCGTTCCTCTTTATAACATAAGTATAGACTTATGTTATAAAGAGGAACGATTTGTATTTTTATATGTTTGTAATGAATAAACTCAGAAAATTCTTTCACCACTAGAATGCTACATTATCACTGTTATTAATCAGTCAGGCAATATAAAAATTACTTATCCATACTAAAACTTCTATAATTAAACCCACCAATCTAAACAAAATACCTGGCGCTGGAATCGGGTTTGCGATTTTGATGAAATTTTGTGTGTTTGAGTGAGTCCCTGGACGGTTTAAATTCATAATAAGACTTGGTAGGTGGCGCTGGAATCGGATACTAGATTTGTGTTTTTTCAGGACAGGACAACGTCTGCCGTGACCGCTAGTCACAAATAAATGTGATACTTTTAGAATAAATATGGCATTGAATTCTCATTTCATATGACCCTGGTACAAAATGGGATAGATAATGTTAGTGTTAGAGACTGTTTCACGCAAGTGTAGCGCGTTAATACGTTATTTGTGATGCGATATTTTTGATGATGATATATAACTATATAACTTAGACATCGTCATATATACTAATGTATTTGTAATCATTAATGGTGTTATTTTTGAACGCTGTAAGTACGTCGCATTGCGCAGTCACTAACAGTGACATTATCCCAGGTATAGCAGGTACATTATGAGAATGCCCTTTTATCACAAGGCCACAGATTTGATTATGACGTTCCAAGTTAATAATTATTTATGCATACCTTCTTCTACGCATGTCAATTTTCAGAAGGTCGTCTGGAAGAAAAATTTATTAAAAATAATAAGGACAAACAAATTTAGATATACATTAATATAAACACATAAACACAAGCATATATTCATAGCTTAAATAAGGTTTTTTCAAACAAAGAAATTCGAGACGATATGAGGTATCAGATGGGATGCAATAAAGAATATTATGCTATTCTATTCTATTGTATTCTAACGTTCCCCGACTCTTTTCCGTATTTCTTTTGTGTGTCGACTTCCAGTATTAAAAATACAAGGTAAGAAGTATTCGAAAATCAAAAGTAACCATCCAAATGCACTCACAACATACGATTCTGTTATAATTTGAGATTCATAGCGGCGGCTTATTCTCATAAAAAGTTGTTCCCTTCAAAATGTAGTAATTTTGCCGGGAGGGCGTACTCACCCTCTGCACCCCTCCACCCACCTTCTCCAATCTACTCAGGCTGGCCTTTTAACGCCGGAGATATTGTCTCTTTAGTTAGATCTGTATTTACTGCAGTGTGGCGAGATTAAGAGAGAAAACACCCACTACGGATTTCAAATTTTAACAGAAGTTTATAAATCATAAATTATATAATTCCATTAATTTTATACAAAATTTTCACATAAAGCAATTAATACATATAAATTTGCTTATTAAACACATGATAAGGAAATAATTAATACTACGTGAGATCAGTTATAATTAGAAAAAAGATGCTTTTTGTTTGCTCGAGTTCAGCAGGCAAGCAGATAGCCCTGATGGAAAGAAGTTACCATCGCTTATGGACATTTGTAGCACCATGGTGATACCAATGTGCTGCCGCTCTTTAAAGAGAGAATGGAACCTAGCCACTAATGCCGGAATACAACTTAAGGTTGTTATGGTGGCATACTCTAGACAAGGGGTGGTGGCTATGCGTATGGCGGTCTATCCAGACCGGCAAATAACCTACCACCTGGTTGTGGGTTGTTTTGTCGCCTCTTACGACAGGCCGTTCGGCCGTAGGAAATTGTATTCTTTCTCCTTTCTTTCTTTCTCCGTTCCTGCAAGAATAAAAATCCAAAACAAGACGAAAACCATGGTTATCTTTTTCTTTATCTTTACAAGTATAAAATAAAGTCACTTTCCGCGTATGTCTGTCTGTATACCTGCTATCTCCTCCTAAACCTCGCAATGGATATTAAAGCGAATTTCACCATCATTTAGATACTTTTTCAAAAGCGGTTAGGTTACCTTATATAATATCTTATTTCATATCTAAATTGTATCCAAATGTTAGCTGTATTGTATTATTATGTCACTGAATGTTTTAGCAAAAAGTACGAAATATCATCGTAAAATATAATTTTCCAGTCGTTATCAGTTTCCCGCCAAGAGCTCGATAGCATACAAAGCGCAAGCAAGATTAGAAACTAAATGACTACTAACGCCATCTATGATTCAATACATATTTCTACAAAAGATAAGTCACAAAGCTAAAAATTAGAATAATCGATAGAAACATAAATTCATATAAATTGCCTTCTTTAAAATATAGTTATACCTCAATAGATTATCATTAGTGGAATGTTGATAATACTAAAATTCTAAAATACATCACATTATAAGTAATTAGGATAGGAAAAACAGAAAAAGGTAATATGGTAATAAATACACTTATTCATAATTCAAGCGGACGCCAAATAAAGTTATAACGCTATTTAAAATTCGATCGTTAACTTTTTAAATCTCACCCGAAGTTGGTAATAGGTTATTGATATTTGTGAACAGGCTGGATAATAATATTTGTATGTAATAGTCCAGGTTAAGTTGATCTACCCTGCTGCTTTTCCAACTTGTACGGAGGGCGTAAAAAGGTCTTTCTTGTATTCGGAAAGAGTTCAAGATATTCTGGATGGAATATAGTGCTGTCCACAATGGAGAAGTAGGGTCGCCTCACAATGAGCCCTGCCGCGTAATTGTTAAACTGAACGGGGGTTGAGCACCCTGTCAACTGTCCTGACATAGATTAGGCTTTTAAGTACAGAACTTTTTGTGCCTAAAGAATAAAGATTAATTGGATTTTGTATTTACCATCGTTATCCGTATATTGATATATTATATTTTCTAGATTTGAACTGAGTCTTACACGTATTATCGTTATATAATATACCTTGATTGATTAATTAGTAACTTTTATACGCAATTATATTAAATACTCAAAGAATTAGCCTTTGTATCCAGCAAGAGAATATAGCCAACTTTCTAGGTAGATCGAACAGTGACATTGGTCTCGTGGCTCTGGACGGATATTAGTGAAGATTTTTTTTATATAATTATTATTACAAAATATTTTTTTCTAAATAAGTCAATAGTTTTATTCTCAAGCGTAAATTATTGTATATAATTAAATATATGAATCAACCAATCACTCAATCATTAATAAAAAAAAACCAATTTTATACCATTTAATTTTGTATTAACAATTTATGTGTAAATTGTAAAAACTCGTTTGCCATATGGTTTCTAAATACAATTTTTTTCACAGCAAACAACATTGATAAAAGAAATGTATTGAATAAACTCTCTAGTTAGATATACACATCACTTATAAAATAAATCAAATTTTAATTTTTGATTCAAGAACATTGATATATTATTGCCTTGTATTAGAGGTTGCTTGAGAAATTTATTAGTACCTATCTAAAATATATAGCGGCGTATAAATTAAGAAACAAAATAAATTATTAACACAAACTGTTGTTTAAAAGAAAAAAAAACGTCAATTTGTCGTGGCCTGTTGCCAGCTTTCCTAATGTTAACAAGTAACAATATTTTGTTTAGTAAGTGTCACGTCTGTTGGTTTTTCACGATCTATGACACCACTAATCGCAACATCCGCGCTGTGGTTCATTCATGGAGTCAGTTTCGTTGGCAAACAAAAAAACGTAAACTGAGTAATAGGCATACTTTATTGATATGTTTTTTTTTCAGGTTTGTTTGTTATTTTGTGACAAACATAAAAACTTTTGCTAAAACATGTAATGATATTTATATATTATTTATTAATAAGGTTTATTTTTAAAACTGATAGATACATCTATTTCATGGTTTCAATCTGACTATAATGTGAACAAATAATTTGGAAATAATTTAAGAAATACGTTACTTTACATATATGTATTAAATTTTAAAGATAAACATTTTTAATATTTGCATGCTTAAGAATTTTAAAACAAAAGGTTGTTAAATAAAAATAGGTTAATTGTTGGTAATTGAAAAAGAAAAAAACACGTGCTATTGTTTTTTTTATAAACATTAATACATTTATTATTCATTATACTTAACTTTATCGATATATTTATAATCATGAACAAAACTAAGAGCAGCGATACCAATCAGATTCAACAATGCACTTCATCCCTTAATTATTTTATTGTATGAATAAAGGATGTTGTAATCAGAATAATAATATCATCACGCATAAAGAACCCTAAGTGGCGGCAACAGGCAACACAGGCGTAAAAATGACACGGCGTGCTACCAATATGTTTGTGTGTATTGGATTTAGTCGAGTGGGTCACCCACACAAACGCGGCTAGGCATCGGTAACAACAGCGGCTACCCCTGACGGGGTGCGCTTAGCTCGATGCGGTGTTGTGGGGGCGACAATAAAGGCTAATTTACACTATCAAAAGCCGAACTCGTGGTAGCTCAGTTGCTAAGGCACGTTAACAAAACAATCCTGACGTCTAAACTCCTTTACGATGATAATAATCGGTTAGAACTAAGCAATTCGTACTTGACTGATTCTACATTTTAATTTGGGTACTTGACAGCCAATGCATTGAAGATACTTTTAATTGACATAAAAAAATCAGTCTCCTTAATGTGTATGCATATAGTGCGTTGTGACGACATAATTCTAATGAGTTAAATGGCTTATTTCTTTGACAAAACGTTGAACGTGAGATTATAGTAATAAACGCAAGTTATTTTTTATTTATGTTTGGAATTTATTGTAATATGTGTCAAATAGCCAATTGTTTTAACATTATCTGATTACCGTTTCTATAGGCCTGACAAACATTCTTTATCGCAAAGCTAGCAAATGTGCTATAAAAAATTATGAAATTCATGTGACGTCATTTGCGAATGGCCCCAAACATAATTAGATCAATTAGAGATCTGATACAATTGCATACAAAGTGGATGCGTTTCACTTATATCACATCCTCATACATCGTGTCACGGTGGTTTATCTACGTCGAGTAGGTACTATCAAGTCTACTAATAGAGTCCAAAGAACAGTCCATACTGGATATTCTGTTTAACAGAACTAATGGACATCACGGTCATAATCATTGACATTTAGCATTTAACAGCGTTCACTCACTGATTTTAATCCCTGCATTTGCTACCCGAAATTGCTCTGACTACGTGTAAATCAGCCTTAACACACGTTCAGGGTTGCCACGCTCTGCCACCGCGCCCGCTGCGTCACGTCGCCAGATGGTCACGCACACACGTGCGCGCCGAAAGGGAAAGCTACACTCTGTAAACAAATCGCAGGAGCGAGTGCCGTCCCTCTCAGTTACAAAGCGTTTGTGTGTCACATGATTGTATCACAAAATGTACAGAAGATTCACTTCATAATTAAGTGATGATATTTTATAAACACAGTAGAGACGATTGCGTATGACCAGTCTGCACTTTTCTGCGCAAATTAAAATTGTCTATCGCAATCATAAGTTGTGTAAAGCCGCGTACTCAAGCCGTTACTGTAACTGTTGCACTTTACTGTACCCAAAATCCATAACGTGAACGCGGCTCATGAGCTAGAGGTGAGTGGCACGCGGTGCATTACAACCAGCCGACAAAGCGAAGATCAATATCGGTGTAAACATAGACCACGTTACTGTATCAGCCCGGTTACAGTTACGGCTGCAGATGAGTCCGCGGCTACACTACACTACATAGGTGTCGGTTTCAGAAGTTTGTATGATGTGATCCTTCTGTGTTCTGCTCTGATTTACAAAGCATTTGTGTGTCACATCATTGTGTGCTGTCGACACGACCCAACGTAGATTGTTCTGTGAAATTGCCAGGTAATAGGCCGAGGGACTATAGCATTACACTTACTTATTGGTGGGTTTACTCGCCCAGCGGCATTAACCAATTGAATGTGATGTCGTTTCGACTAATTACTTTTGAATAAAAACCGAAAACTGATTAAATTAAAATTACTTATATGAATATTCATACAATTTTATTTTTGTACAGTATCTTAAAGTTACTACTATGACTTTTAATAAATGTTAAACGAGGGCTCGGTATAATGATTACAAGAATACAAGCAATAAGCTAGATGTATGTGTGTAGGTTTTCTTATGACATACTTCCTTTGCCGACAACGGATACTGTAGTACTTTCGTCACATAGCCCACATGAATTCTTTTTTATTTAGTTATTACTGGAGTACAGCAGACAAGCTGACGGTCCAACTGTGATGGAAAGTGGTCACCGTCGCCTATACACAACATTAGCAATATCAAGAGGTGCTAGCAATGTGCTGCCGGCGTTGAAGGAGAATCTGGAACCTGACCACTGATGCCGGAACACAACTCAAAGTGGTTATTGCGGCATATTCTAGATCAGGGGTGGTAGCCATCCAATCGGGCAAATGCCCCACCACCTGGCTGTAGGTTGTTTCGGTTCCTGCACGGAGAGAATCCAGACAACATGGAGAGATCACGGAGAAAGTTGACGGCAAGAGACCTCGTGGTAAATCTCCAAGTGGGTTAACCAGGTTGTGGACCAGCTGATCATATTATCGATAAATACAACCCTCCACCGTGCTCAAAACTAATCTCAGTGGAGGCGAGAAATTATTCACTGCCATCGTAATCACGATCCTTAGCAGTCAGGAAAAGCTTAGAAGAGATTCTTTTGTGTTGATTTTTTATTGCACAAATCAGACTAATAGTGCACACTGACACCTACGTGTTCATTACACCAGGAGCAATGGCAATGCGTTGTTGGCTTCAAAAATGTAATTACAGTAGTACACATAAAAGTAAGTACATGTTAATGTAAGGTTTAACATTTTTCATGTATATTATACATTAAATTATTTAAAAAAATTAATAAGACTTCGACTAGAATGATTACGCAATGACAAATAAAGCAGCGTTGAAGTGTCACGCCGCGATATTAAGGGCGGACGCGTGACGACAAAGGTTAGAATTGATCCGAGCGAGACTCAAGTAGCCCGACACCTATTCGTGTATACCTTATTGCCGTCTGAGCAGTGCCACCCCCGACTTGAGCTTACGGTACAAATAGTGTTGGGACAACTATGATTTACCGGGATGTCGATATTCGACGTTTCGATAATAAGAATGCTAAAATAATCTATCTATAATATAATGAAATTCTAATCATGGTGCGTGTGTACATTGAACCTATTTAAAAAAAACAAACAACTGGAATATACTATATAAACGATGGAGAACACGATGCATTTTTTAAATTTGCTGTCTGTTTGCTCAGGATTCACGTAAAAACAACAGGGCTGATTTCGATGCGGTTTTCGCTGTTCGACAGCAAATACTTAAAACTTAAAATCTGCGCTATTTTTTATTCCGTGAATACCGTGGGAATTTCAACATGCCTGTTTTAAATAAATGATATTTAAGTGAAAATTGCTGTTTAATCCGCAATTCCTAATCATATATGACCGTTTTTAGAATTTTTTGTTTATCTATCTGAATAATAATAAGCTGCGAACTTATTTCCCGAAGTGAAACAGCAATTTCAAGGATTAAAAATAAATTTTATGCCGATGTCCTGTAAGATTCAGAAGATAAATAAAAATATTAGTCCTGAGGGAACGAAATTACACGTACAGCTAGTAAATAATAAATACTTTGCAAATTGTAAAGTGGTATTATTCTTAGTGTATACTATTATTGTACAGGTAATAACACATATAAGAAAAAAAAGGTACGTCTCCTTGCTATAGTCTAAGGCTTAAGTTTTGATACTATTTTTTTTCTAACTTGTTGCCTCACTGCTGAGGATAGCTTTGGCGATAGTGAAGAATTGTTCTCTTGCTTGTAGATCGGTTTGGAGCACTGTGTAGTGCCGAATTTTTTGATACATTCAGCATAAATAATTGAACTATTTGGAGATATATCGCGAGGTGTCTTTCCTTCAACTTTCTCAGTGACCACAAGTCTTTATATTGTACGGGTTGTTACAATCTATGTGGCCAAAGTACTTCAGTATAAGTTATCGACATTATAACTGATCTCCGATATTTATCAAATCGACTTTATAAATTAGTCATTTAAATCATTATAGTAATATATATAAAATCACTAAAACCCATTAAATATAAAACAAATCGTTAAACATCCCGATAAATGCCCCGCAACAGGCTGGCGAATTATGACTATAGTATTGTTAATTCAGGATCACCCCAAAATTTATTACGAGTCGACAGAGAGAGAATAAACCATACCAATACACGACAAAGAAAGAGAAGGCAAACGTCTAAATAAAGGGGTGTCATAAATAAAGTTCTGCATGTGTAACGACAAGGTCCTTATTAAGGCTCGTTTGCAAAGTAAAACAAACCTAGTTGTTCTTAAATTGAGATGAAATTTCATTGAAGAGTCATAACAGAAGAGTATTGTGGCAGTAGTATAGTATGAGGAAACAGATTACGATATTCACAAAGTGACAACAGATTTCAAAGAATTTGTAGTAAGAGTGTTTTTTTTTAAAGTTGTAATTGGTTAATTTAATATTTGGGTAAGTTCTAGAAGTAACTTTTCTCAGAAAAACAACGATAGACTTGATATTGCCGACATTTCGTATTAACTATTACCTGCAACTTTGTTTACATTTATTTATACTTTCTGACTAATGTAAATTAAGTAAAAATAAAAAAATATGTAATATAAATATAATAAAAAGTGTAAAAATATAAAAACGCAACTATAACACATATCAAAAGTCTAATACATTTATTACTGTACACTTATTATTTAATCAAAATTGAGATTTATAGAAAATAAAACATTTAATTCACCCAACGCCATTTAAAACTGTACGGATCATTATCTAATTCTGAGTGCGGCAGTACAAAAGGTCTAAAAAAAATTAGGTTTTTATATGTATATATCTAAGATTAAAGATAATAATTAGTTTTAACAAGTAGTATACATATCTTTAAAGCACATCAAATATGAAATGCTTTCGTTTCTAGAAAATATTTCAATGTTTCTTTCAATAACTAATTAACTGACTACTTTTCTGTTTAAGCCGATAAAATCTCATAATCTTTTTTATTGATACCCTGAGGCATACGTTTACACCTATCAACCAATTTATGGAAGGGTCATGTTGTTAACAAACAGACTGGGGGCTACGGAATATTAATAAGCAGATATAATATAATACGGTAAGTATATTTATTACCATAAAAAAGTATGTAAACTAAATCACGTCCACTATTTTGCTACTACGAAGCGCAACCTCTATGCAAAATCAGTATGGAGTACCTATAGAAACCATAGCCTATTTACTAAAGAAATAGCTAAATATCAAACTGTAACAGAGATTTTTGATAATGCATTCTATTGATATACTATAAAAATGTATCCCACAAATTAAAATTTGTTTTGACTATTAATCAATCAACAGACGATACCGACTCACTATGGATTCTGTGTACTAAATTATAAAATGCAAAATTTCGTTTCTTAGAATCGACAATGTCACAAAAGACGACTCACAAATCTGATAGATGCTAATCATAATCGAATCTCTACTGGATTCAAATGAGGCAATCAATCAGAAGCACAGCGCGTGGTGACGCGACTGTTCAAAGCCTGTCTTTGTAATAGTCTGATTTAGAGGGGACGACCCCGACCAAAGCTTCTGTGTAAACAAAGAATACTTGCTAATCATTTGAAAATATTGGAGTTGTAATTATATATGTTTCAATCAAAACTATAAATGTTTCAATGGTTCGGGCCCTCTAATTTTGCAAAGAAATGAGAGTATACCCACGATGTTAATATCCAAACCAAATTGGCTAATTTCATTTCAGTAATCTTGATTCATGATGTTTATATGATGATTTTCTCCATTATCACATGGAGCAAGCTCTTCGCTAGGATTAGAATCTACTTTAACTAAATAATATGCAGGTGCTACCGATCCTTCTCAACTTGTTTCTGCGACCGTAAGGTCTGTCGTAAGAGGCGACTAAACAAACCCTCAGGTAGGTGGTAGAGCATTTGCTCCTCTAGATAGCCATGGGAGCCCCCAAATGTAGAGTATGTCGTCATAAGAACCTTGCCTTGTCTTTCGGCATCGTTGGCCAATTCCAGTCTCCCCGACTTTGAGTCCGACAGCATATTGGTAGCACCTTTGGTGTTGTAAATGTAGGTAGTTAAGATGAGTCGTCAGTTTGTCTGCTTTATTCTAACAAAAAAAGATTATTGTTAGTAACTAGCCTGAAGATAAGTGGAAAATTAACAAGTGGTTGTTTCAAATTAGCATTGGTTTATATAATTGCTTCTAGTATTCTTTCAAACTTTTCAACAGTAACTGCGCATCTGATCCACAGAAGGAGTGTAATAGACGAAGAAATGCTCCAGACCCGTTAACAATGACATGGATTTCCCACTAATGCGTTAATTTTACCATAAAAATGTTACATTAAACTTCCTCTGTTATTGTTGAATGCGTCGACAAGTCAACTCTATAATTAACTTTGTGAGCGATGGGATCGGTTTAAACGAAGTGCACAAAATACTGTCGCATGTCATCAAACGCAGGCAATCATCACTCCGACACGACGATGTGCGATTTCACGCGATGCAAACGTTTATCTGCTGTGAATCAGGATCGCTCAGTTTTAAAGTTGGCTATTTTGAAAAGCACTAGATAAAAATTACCTTTCAGAAAAAATTGGTTAACTTGATAGTGCTGCAAGTATAATATTTACTTTTACTCTCTGAACTCTGATTAGTTTGGAAAAACTGTGTATCATATTTTTATAATCGAATTTTTAATTTATAGTTAAAACATTGTATATATAAAAAATAAATACGGATTTATTGGTTTACTTTTTCTTATACAGTTTAAAATGTTTTTTTTTCTCCAAAATATATCATGATTTCATTGAAATAATTTTCATAAATACAAGGTCAAATATTCAAAAATCTTTTGTATGTTTGGAAAATCATATAATTGATTATTTTGGTCTAGTGTTTTTCCATGTATTTAATTAAAACACGACTAATAATAATGGAGTATAATTTATTGAAATCCTCCTATTATTAGATCAGTTAATATTTTTCTAAATATGTAACTTAAGAATAGGAAATTTCCTATTTCATAGATGTTAACAGCGTAAATATTATTTTTATTTTATTTTACATTTTTAACATGTCTATGTACCAAAGAGGTAGGCAGAGATATCGGTCTTTCAATTAACTTATACGTTTTGCTTCATCTACCTGCATTACCTTCTTTATAGGGGCATGTCATGTGATTTTGGTTTAGATGTTTAAAATTTGGTCGTGATAAGTGCATCGTTATCTAAAGCCGCCAAATCTACTCTCTTGTCGGGTTCCTTTGATCTATTCTCTTTGAATGGCGCAAACCATGTTAATATTCCTTTTCAACCTTCGTTAGTATTAATATTACTTAGTATTTATTTATTATCTGAAAGCCTCGTAATATTTTTATTAATGAAATATAAGTAATATTTCATACCTCATTTGAACGACTTGATAATAACCCCCGCAACCCGACACAAAGGGCAGATTAAGTGATTTGACAAACGCCTGTCGCCAGGGATAGTTCTAATTAACAAGTTTATTGTTTCATTAATCTGTCACCGATACTAGCCGTTCTTTGTTTTTCTGGTCATTGTATTATATGGGGTTCGATTTTGGCACTATTGATATCGACGTGTTAGTAATATTTTGTATTATTCTACATTGGTAAGTAATTCAGGTTTTGCGGACACTGGATAGTGACAGTAACTTACTTACTTTCTATCAGGTAGGCCGTTGGCTTGTCTGCTGTGTGATAATAATGTAATATACGAAATTGTGTTGACTCACTGATCATATTAGGTACTGATAAGTAAGTAATTGTAGCGAGTTTGTTTCGAATCTTAGGACAGAAAGCATGTACCTCGTGTTAACTCCTGTATATCGAGATCACGGTCTTGTGAAAATCACCAATCCTTTACGGAATAACCGTGGGTCGTGCTATTTGTTCACCTGGAATGGGAAGATACGAATCCAGCTTTGGATTATATGTCATTTTAAGAATGTACTTGTAAAAAATGTCAATGACACATGCAGGTCGCATTGTCCCCGCGATTGTCATCGCCGTAGAAAGTTGTTTGTATTCAAATCAGCTTTTTCAACTCCTCTGATGATTCACAACTGTTCAGAAATCGATCGAAAAGTTTTCACAGTAATTTTATTAAACATTTGTTTTACAAACTATTTTCTTAAGTTTTCCCGTCTAACACGCATATTTAAAACTAAGTTTTAATCGTTGAGGATCTTGAAGACATTTGACATCTTAGTCGTTCGTGATCAGTGATCACGGGTACGGAAAGTGGCCGAAACGTCGAAATAAAAATCACTTAAAATGCTGCGCTTAAAACCGTTAAAGCGTAGATTTCAATAATTATTTTACAATTAAAAAATAAATCACAAATACTTCCTCGACAATGCTTATGCTCATATAAGGTCTATAACAACTCAATATTACATATCAAACGGGTAACAATAGTTTCAATCAAATGAATCATAGTATCTTAGGATTTCGCATATGTTATGGAAACTACTTAGACTACATACCATGGGTATCAAGCGCGTTTTTAATTTTATTTTTCATAATATTCTCTACTATTTTCGGAACATTTAAACGAAGTTGTAACGACAGATTAAAAAAAGGTTTAATGAAAAACTCACTAAAATCCGTTAAAAGTCTTGTGATCAGTTAAGTAAAGTACTTTGGGCATGTGCATATTGAACTGTATTAGTAATTGCGGTTTATTGCTGTTATAAGATTTGACCCTAAAATTTACCAAAAAAACACAATGGTTCATACAAAATGCAAAAGTTTAGACTCTTTATTAGCTCGACTGCACAATTAACATAATATTTAATCTTGAGCATCACATTGTTGGTATAATAAAATTAATTGATATTCAAATCATTATTTCTCGTTATGACAATTGTATTAAATTATTTAATATCCATGAATTGTACACCGATACCCGTGTATAAACTCCAGGATACAGAGGATCAGCGCACCTTTCACCCCATGAGACAATACCAACTAAAATACCATCAGCAACTAAAGGTCCTCCGGAGTCGCCTTGACACGCGTCCCGGTATGGATTACTTGCGTTTGCGCATACCATTCCTGAAGAAATAGATGCTATGCGAAGATAAGCACGGGAGCATACAGCTTGATCAATGATGTAAACTTTTGCTGCTAGTAGTGTAGACGAAGTCGAACCTTCATGCTGAAAACAAATGGATTACAAGTTTCAAGAAAGCTAAATGAATTGCGACATTCAAGCGAATTCATGCGAAGCCTCTTGGAAAGTTCTTTCAAAGTGGCTTCATTTGGATAACACTCTGATTGATCCTGCGCTAATACGAGTATATAAACAGCATCTTATTTCATCCCCGTTATTGAAAGTATATTATATATTTTGTTTTCATATTAATTTATACGATAACATATTTTTCCCAAAGATAGTTATAAATACAAAACAAACATATAAGCCGATATAAGTAAAATCCAATTGAAATTTATTATTAAATATCATTAATCTATTCAACATTTCTTCAGCAATGACATGTAACGTAACTAAAAGTATATTAGTCCAGCTATGAAAAAACCAAGAGATAAGCACGAAACATCCTTAAAAACGCAAATGTAATTTGCCTCCAAAACTACTAAATAGTCCTTGTTGTGGGTGGTCTCCACTTGAGAATATTAGAACAAGCACTACTAATTCTTTGTGATAGCTACTTGAATTTCTATTAACATGATGACTTGAAAAATATATGCAAATAAAAAATACGAACTTACAGAAGTGGTTCCAAATCCAGATACTAAAGCTTCCGTACCAACTGGTAATGAATGAGTAGCTGATGCAATGGCAACAGAATTTATATTGGTTCCAAATGCCATAATTTTGGTAGTTCCCAATAATGCTATATCATCCACCAAAGTGATTGAAGAGTAAGTACTGTGAACTATTACTTTAGCAACGTCATAGGTCTTCCCGCCATATAACCGCGATGAAGTGCCAACTGCTACTCTAAGTGACGATGGCTCTGATACATATCTGTAAAATATTGTCGAAATAAAATTAATTTCAACATTTTTTGCAAATCTTTGATTTCTTTCATTTAATTATTTCCTAAATTAAATAACATTATTCTGAATATAAATAAATATGAATGAATAGATTATAAACATTTACTTAATACAAGCGATTGAATTATCGATTTAAAGAACTTACGAATCAACACAGTGTGCAGCTGTTAATACTGCTGTATGAGATATTATAACAGCACCACATGTGTGTGACCATCCCGAAATTACTCTTCGGCGCAATGCTGCTTGATACGGTATTTCTGTAATATCTATTTGATATCCATTCACTATTCTCGCAGGTGAACTTCCAACATGAAATTCTTTAAGGGACGTTGTGGATGGTTCAAATGATGGCGCTGGGGTGGTACTGCTGGACCACGCTGCATAAATTAAAAGAACACAAATCGTTTGATACTATCTATCATTCACGTAAAAACTACTGGGCCGATTTCAATGCGGTTTTCGCTGATCGCCGGCTAATTCTCTTTAACTTTGAGCTACTATTTATCTTGGGAATCCCGCGAGAATTTTTCTAGGAATCATTTAAAATGCCCAGTTAAAAAAAAATCGAATTTGAAATTGGATTTTTTTTGGTCGATAGCAAATTTAATGTAATAAAATATGTGATATTTTTTTATTTCGGGGATCCGCGGGGTTTTTACCGGCACAGGTTTGTAGTAGTTCGCGTGCGTAAAATTTATTTATGTCGACACAGTTAAAACGATAGTTTACGTTTTTTTTTCAAATACTGCGGTATTTTGTATCCCGAGAATCCCGTGGGAATTTCAAGTCAAGCGTAGACGAAGTCCCGTGCGTATTCTTGTACAATATATAAATTATAATGCGGAAATTTTACGTAATATTATCACAATTGTATATAAGTAGATAAACAATCCTGTAATGCTTATTGTTACCAAAATAACAATTAAGTACTAAAAATGCTTAGGTAAATATATATTTAACAACGTAATAGGCGGCCTTAACACCATAAGCGATCTCTTTCAGGCAATCTGACTGAAAGATTGTTCTTAGCTAAACATTCGGGTGTTATAAATAATAAGAATTTTTATGTAAGCTAAAACTTACCCAAAAATAATAAAACACTAAGGAAATTATTGTACATATTTACTGATTCATAACACATGAAACATTCGTCTGAATTAGGTTAGCAGTTGTCTTATAACAAACAATAATATTTTATCTCTCTAGATACTACTACTCTTAGTCAAGATCAAGTGCTTTATCTTCGGATATTTCCAAGCTATCACGACACGTGATATAGAAACCTTCACCGCAAAACGTTTTACCTAATGCAATTTTGCAAAATTCTCTACAAAAGTAAAATCGATGCATGGTTTTCTTTAAGAATTTGGTTACGAAAATAAATTGCTTTTATTTGAATTTTAAATCATTTTAAGTAAATACTCTTTACTTGAACACCTGCTACCTTTATATTTGTGTCATAGCAAATAAATAAAAAGAATGCCGCTTCTACCAGATTCCAGTAGAAAGGATAAACTCAAAAAGAAATAAGAAATCCTGGCTTAATATTGAGAGGCGTGATCTGCGTGCTATCTCACAAGACTAGTGTCCAAGACCATGCGAAGTGGAAAAGCAGTGTCCAAGACCATGCGAAGTGGAAAAGAAACCCAAATTCTTGATTAGATGGGATTAATTTTGACTTTTAGAAGCTATCAAATAAACAATTTCGAATAGGGCACATCTTACATATTTTAACCAATATAAGTTTATTTTGCAATTTCGACTGATTTAAGAAATAAAAAATATGTTTGAAACAATAAAACGTCCCAAAAAAAGAGAAGAACTCTTTTTACTGGTTGATGATTTTTCCCAATATTCTGATAACATAACCGCAAGAACAAATTTCGTAAATCCACACTAAAAAATAAAATCGAACAATAATTTCACTACATCAAGCAACTAAGTAATGGTATATTGATTGACACATATGCTCATTATAATTAATTATAAAGTGAATAGCCATAAAAAGGTGCAAATTTTATTAATAGCGTTAAAATACGGTTCAGTCATTGCGGCTGAGGTTTTATCGGCAATCAAATCCAATGTCCCATCAGCGAATTTATGGAAACATTAAAACCATTGGAAATTGAGATGTAATGAGCTTCATCGAACATGCGTAACTTTGTTACAAATATGGTTGGTTGTGAACATAATCACAAAGAAATCCAGTGCTTTTAAAAAACAACGTTTATTTGCTACGGGAAATTATTGCAAATATCTGAGAAAGTATTAAAGGCGATAACTTTGTTATGAATATGTGACATGAGCATAAACGTTTCTATTTTGGCCTCGAAATTTCTCATGTAAAAGGAATGGAATAATAGTACCTAAGCTTGTCATGTTTGTAAGGCGGATTGGCGAGTTTCACTCTTTAAAAATTTAGGTGAACGGTATACGTGGTACCAAAGATTCCCGAGTACTTATATTTCTTTCAGTATGAGTAATTCAATAAGTATCCGTCTTCTCTATCTAGCATTTTAAAATTTGATAATGTACATGAGAAGTGAAAGTGACCTATTTAGGCATGAGATGAATTGGCGCACAAGTGCAGCGAGGGCGCTAATAGTTCGAGTGCCTACAGGCCTTTCACCCGAGGTTAACATTGTAATTTTCATTTTGAATATGAGGAAAAATGAAAATTGATGAGTTATACAAACAACTACTTCTCTAATTAAATCAGGCGTTAAAGCCTTAAATCTGATGCAATGTCATCACATTCGTCACATTCGAAACGTAGAGTATTTTTTCTGATGATAGTAAAGTAGTAAATATTCACCTCAATTTTATATAAATTATATAATAATTTAGTGAAAAATGATGTTATAAAATTGATGATATTTTTTTATTACACTTTATGCCGCGATTTAACATTTGCTGTAAAAGAAGTTGGGACATGAGTCGCATGCCACGATCATTTGGCGCGGCAGAAGCTTTCTGCGAGGCAGTCATTTCTCGCAAGGAGGCTGCCGAACGATTGTGGGAGAGAGGTGCGTATGCGACTTACTTGATTTACGGACGCCGACAACAATCCAGCCTCCGGCAGCACAGATGTATACAGTAGTTGAGAACGTCTGTATCAGAGTTCCACGCACACTGTACGGTGCTTAATTTTGCCGTGTAAGGTCTTACCCCCACAAAGGACCCAGTATGGTGCGAAATGTATCCCCCTGCGTCAAAAAAACTGAGTCGCATTGAATTATCTGTAGTTCGTATTTTTGTCTAAATTTTTTGACAGCAGGGAAGATCGTTTCTCAGGGACGAAAAGTGCTGTTTTCATCCAACTCCAAACGTTACCTTCAACATATAAGAAATGAAAACATATTTTATTTATACCAAAGCACCCAAAATTCAATGTCTTAAATGTATTGATTTGGTTGAAAAAAAAATTCAGCTAAATATTAAAACAAAGCGAAGTGTTCTCCAAAGTGATAAAGAACTGTTTTTTTCTCTATTTGTTTACGTAACTATAACAGATGCCTCTTATACTTAAAAATCAAAATATATAATATTAACATGAAAACAAGTCACAAAAGCAATAATAAAATATCTTAATAACGACTAATATTACACTCTGATATCAGTAATAAGTCATTACAAAAATTAATAGACCGTAATCAATCAGTTAGTAAATCAATCTTTATTTTCGCCTGTACAGTTCAATTATCATGTCAACAAGAACACAAGCAACGACATCTGTTATTAATAACTTCAAACAAACCAGAACCCATCATTAGTGAAGAAAAATAACCGCTTAATTTAAAAAAATCAAATATATCCTAAACAATTTTCTTAATACCATAAGAATATTAATTACAAAACCCATTAAATATATCTACAAAATGATACATTTGTTTTGGTTAGATGAGAACGAGGCGACTATGAAGAAACGCGTAAAGTGACCGTAATAAGCGTATTGGGCAAGATAAGATAGTGTTCATTAAATCAATAGAAAGTGGTGTGGTGTGTGTGTATGGGAGCTGGCTGCCCACGCGCAGCGCATTCCGGCGGGAGCCAAAGACCTCTCGCTTCCTGGATCACACACTCAAATAGTGGATCGATTTGATACATACAAACATTTCTAACTTTGAATTCATTATTTAAACTTTCTTTTTTATTAAGGAATGTTGGGGTTTCATTACGGTCTGGTGAATTAATTGGGACTGCTTTACCGTCGAAGCGATCATTATGTTGTGTTTGTGCGTGTGATGTCATTACAACTAATATTTTAATAACATTCATACGATTTCTCATTAGTTTTAATAAGTATTAAAGTAGTAAGTATATTAGAAAGCAAATATATAATCTTTATATAAATAAGTAAAAAAATATTATATCTAATTTTATTATTCTTTAAGGTTCCAATCATTTACTTATAGGTTTTTTAAATAAATGTATTCACATTTCACAATTATCTTTATTTTTTCTTGTTCATACTATATAATTGTACATTACACAACAAGGGGTGAAAGGCTAAGTACGACCTGGTTCAAGTAATATTTTGTGAGAAACGTAATATAATGTCATTATTTCATCATAACATTTCAAACATACAAAAATATATAAAGGAGGATTTCTACTGAAATTTATATCATAATTAATATATTAAATAAATAATATTAACATTTTAATATTTATCTTCTTAAAACATTGTATACCTATAATTTTTAAGGATTAATTCATTATTAATTGTTGTTCCAAAGTAATAATCGCCACATTAAATAAGTAATGGTAATTAATTGAACACATTTGCCCATATATAAAAATTGTTATGATACTTTAAACTCTTTTATTCACAATTTTCTAAATTATTGCTTAAAATAAATAGTCTTTCAACATGTCATATTTAAAATGTATTACATAAAATATTTAGTACGAAACCGGAAATTAATATAAAAATTATAGCTGGAACGATAATGTATGTTTCTTTTATACGTGATTGCAAGAAAAACGAGACAAATAATTTATTTTTAAATTTGTATTGAAAAGTTTTAAAAATAGCAATGATTATATTTTCTATCTACCAATTATTAACACCGTGTTTTGCTGGAAACTGTCTGCTTATTCAATTTGCCCAAAATCTTTAAGACTACGAATTTCATTAATTATTTTTTCACATTGCCTATAACTGTTCATTCTAACAATGTCATTAAAAATACAAATTGACATAACCTGCATTTTTAGACAATTGTAATGATGCAAAGGCAAGTTGTACATTATTGTTGCTAAGTGCATGTAGAGGCGCGTGTTTCGCAGCCCGTTCAACCGTGAAGGACGACTGTAGCGCGCCGCAGTGATTTGACGGCCGACTTCAAACCGCTGCTCGACACTTCATTAGTGGTACAAGTTACAGAAGGACCTCGATTATAGCTGGGTTTCTATATCTTACACATCATTCATTACATTACTGGTTTAAATTGTCATAAACTATACAACTAATATCAATTTTCTACCAATAGTAAGATAATATTTATTTATTCACTTTCATTTTAATCCTTACAGTTTAACAATATTGTTACGAGCCGTGAGACTCGAATTAAAATGCAGTTTGAATTATTGTAGAGCTTATTAGAACTATACAAACACGTAATAACACACGTACAAATATAACTGAACACAACAAGTCCAAACATAATGCAGAAGGTTGTAATTCCATAAAAAGCGCAAAGTCCGTCACTAAAAGATTCCCGATTGTCATACATACGTTTTACTTCGCTCGTGGTTACGCTTGACTGCCATGTCCCCGTATCTAAGTCGACTTTAATCCGACAAACCTGGCTAATGACTGTCATAAAAGATTACAACACAACAATGGACTGTTTTCTACTCACAAATTTTACACACAAAGTAAACTAAATAAGACAACCGTAAAAGAATGTGAATGTTGTTGTTCAAATGCCGACAGGTAATAAAAATATGTTTTTACAGATATGCAAGTGCGGATTTGTTTTTGTCGGCGCCTTGGATTTAACAATATAATTGCGTGGCCATGAACAATAACCATTTATGTTATACGATAATATGTTAATTTTATGAACTCACTCATTCGACAATTTCATCCTATCGTTTGGCAACATGAACATTGATGGCTGCCTACGATTCATTACATGATTCTCTGGTATGGTCGAATTGATATTAGACAGAACACTTGTATCTAATAATTTACCTTAAATGGGTCTAATCTGTATGGTGTGAGTAATCATTATTTTAGCCCACATTATAGAACAATAGGTAGTCATGCGCGCAAACCGATACACAACAGGCAGGTAAATGGAAATTTCTTACAAGGTTGTCATGTAGCGTGCAGTCCTTTTTAATTATGACGGATAGTCATTTCAAGAAGGCATAAGCTATGTATACAATACGAGCCGTATGCTAAAGTAATGTCCATGTATTTGTCGTCACTTGTAGGATACCTTTTCGAAGAAATGAGGCGCCTGTCCTGTAGGGTTATATTTATGCTGATAATATGCGGAAGTTTGATATCAAAAATATGCTAGTTTATCTCTTTCCTCAATTTATTTAAAACGCAAAACTATTTTTGAAAATCGACATTAGATTGCTACTACTAATAAATTCAAATTCAAAATGTTTATTCAAAATTAGTTCCACTGGAGAAAAGTTTTTGAAGGACATACTTGTAAATTAAATTTTAAATTTACTTCCTGTTCTATGTACCGCTTCGCATATACATACATGTATTAAAGTAACTTTAGTTATTATATCTTTTGATGGTATATATAATATATATGTATATATATATATATATATATATATATATATATATATATATATAAATTGTCGATATAAGAATAAGATACATATAAATATAGATATATACATTTTACATAGATTTGTTATTTAATTATTTCATTATATATTTGATGAAAAATTTTCATTATACATATCTGTTTGCTATCAATTAAACTAAAATATAACAAATCTAAATATATTTTTGTTTTAATACATATTATACATGGGAACAATATCTACAGTGGGTCAATTTTGTAAAAATAAGCATCCACAATGAAGAACTTTATAGAGTTTATCCTATTAATGCATCAATTACAAATTACACAACAACACATTTTATATAAAATATTCAATTAAGTTTTCGCTTTCGTCACTGCTTTAAGCCGTAAACTACAATCAAAACAAAGTATCAGATGTCCAACAACTTGTTGGTAATATCATTATTGCGACTTAGATGACATTTTATTGACAGTTATTATGCTATTTTTGTCACTAGTCTCATGTAGTTGTCATATAATAATTAATTGATCATTAATAAGAATTTAAAAATCAGTTATTAAGTTAGTATGCGGAGACAAAATACAGCACGTCACCATTTAATAATAAAAGGCAGTACAAATTCAACTAACATTGTTTTTTTTTTAATTAATTGGAATGCTTTTTGAAATATTTGAATGCAAATTTGGATTGTAGTTCACTTTACACTTTATGGGTATAGAGAGATCAGCTGCACAATATCTGACTTTAAAAACAAAATAGTCTATTGCGTCGTATCGTTTACTGCAGTATGTTTCAGGGCAATTTAAAAATTGATATAATCAAAGTTTATGATGGACTACATTATTGTGTTCTTGAGACGAGTAAAACTTATTTAGTCAAATATCAAGTTAAACAATGCACTACTTATAAGAGATATTGGTTCTTTATTAAGTATGTTCTATCGTCTGTACAACGGGAAGGGCTAAAGAACTGTTTAAGTTCGCCAGCCACTGGGAGTTTATCCACACTATCTCGACATTTGGCAGTCGGTCACAGTACGTAGTGCTCGTTCCTTTCAGTTCCTTCCACAGCCTGCAGACGCATGCTATCACACGTCTGCAGGCTGTGGGATGTTTCTCTCAGAGTATTATTAAATGGGATTCTTCACAAAAAGTGCGTAAACAGATTCACCAAGTTCCAACGAAGTAAGCAACACATTAGTTACCTTGGTATTGGAGATGTCTAAGCGAGAGTAAAACCACTTACTAGCAGGTTGATTGTCTGCCAGTTTGCATAGTTGCGAATAAAAAATATATATAATGCAAGCTTAGAGGAACTTAAGTCCATCGTGAACACCTATGGGCTGTAGATCGTATACGTACGAAGTTTTGATCAAATCTATAAATTTAATGATTGCTCGAATATTAAGAGTTATTACAACTAATAATCCACCATTAATTAACCTTAGTTATTTTGTTAAATTCACATTTGTTAAAACAGAATTTTATAATTGCGTAGTTGAAACCGAGCTAATCATGTAGCCAATTATTTTAGAGCATTATGTACAAACATGATGTTTATACAACTCATACCTGACTTGAATATTTATGAAGCAACCTTTGCGGACCAAGCCATTCGGTGATATTGTCTTTTGCTTACTTGTGTACTTGGATCTTCTGTGTAATTAACTAAGTTTTAATAACGCGTTGCTGATAAATACAGACACGTGTATTTCTGTTGTTTAATTATGTCTCTGACGCATCAGGAACTCTCTCATTCGAGGCAGCCTTCATATCCGTGAGAAATTGCAAGACTCGCTTATACTTATCAACCATGTTTTAGGCAAATCGGCAAGTCATGTGGGAAAAAATGTCACACTGTTTTATATCCTTTCGGTCCCAGTATCACAAAGCCTGTCGACATACTGATATTGACTTTTAAAGTGATAAAAATTGTATCTCCCTCCTCAAACTTTTAAAGTATCAAGTAGAAAATAGTAAGTATATTAAATATTTGCAACGAAAATTAATTTGAGCAAAATCGGTTGAATTAGAGCTTTTGAGATACGAGATATTTTAGATTAAATCTATTCAGGACCCCTAACCAAATAAAAAACATAATTGACCTATGTCACTTCTATGAAACCCTTTTAGGTATGTGGTCCTACAAACACTTGGCGCCAATCTTGATGGTTGTATGGTCATGGAAGAAATATTATATGACTGACAATCAGCCAAGAATTAAAACGCTCCTAAACTTTTTTACCTTATTATGCTTTGTTACCTTATTATGGGTCTAATAAAATAATGTATTGCTTATACGTTTATTTTGTTATCGATGTGTTTTAAAAATAAGACGTCAGTGGAAAAATAATAACCCATGACGCCACACATTCTTCTTCTTCAATATTAATTCTTTCGTCACATATTATAATTCAAAATAAACTTCTTAAGTATCACTTTAAAATTTTCACTGTTTAAATCTAAACAATATTATTAACAGTTTTATTTCGGTCCAAATTGGACCCATGTACTCATCAGTCTTATTAATTCTCTAGACTATTGTCTAGCCTAATTATTTTATAATAAAACCATGTGTCTAATCATATTGTTAGTTGCTATTGAACTGTTGTGTGAAATATTATATGGTATTTAATTAATACAAAATATAGTATAAACGAAGTGCTGTTTACATTTTATATAGATGTACGCGCATACACCAGCTAAGCAAGTTACAGTCTGCTGAAATATAAGTTTTAAACATCCCTGCTGTACAGTGTAAAACCCGTATCTCATTCTCTCGCAGGTTTAGTCCTATAGATTTGTGTTTATCTTTTTTTAGTGTCGCTATTGCGTTTCACCGAAATTCAAATCAAAACGATTCTAAAGAAGTTTCAATTTAAAATACAAGTATTTAAAAATAAAATGGATTCGCAAGACCTTGTACGCAAAATCGCTATGTGATCGCCATTATTTATTAATAATAGAAAATTTCAAATTAGTTATTGGAGATTGTCTGCTGCAGACAGTGGATGGAACACTGGAGCAATTCCGGAAAGCCTCGTCTGAAGACTGAACCACTGAAGCTGTCCCAGACGTCCACCGTCTGAGGATCGTTGGCTCCATATTCCAGCCCATAAAGCCGGGTTTCAATAATGAGCAGCGATGATATGCACACTCCCAATAAGTTTTAATGACAATTTTGTTCAATGTCTGGAGATCACCATTAATGACGGGTAGTTCATTGAATAAAATGGGCCATACATTTAAATATTATATAAATTTCTGTATTTACATTACATATATCGAAAGGATAAATGATTTATATACATTAAGATTAAATAGGATTTACATAATATATTTTACACTCCGAATCTGTGGGGAATCCCTGCTATCGCCCGAAAAATCAGTACAGAAAAATCTTCCAGGACGTTGGCGTTGATACAAGCCTTAACAGCTTGTTTAATATTTTTCTTTTATAGTATAGGTGCACTACAACTACTATCTTACTTATTTTAAGTGATTATGTGTACTAACCTGGAGCATACATACTTAGAATACTATCTAATTGTAGCCGGAAACTTAGACTCCTAGAACTTATTTCATTCTCCATTCGTCAAGAAGTAGTATATTACAGGTGTTAGTATATGCAGACCTACTAAACGTTGAAGATGCAAATTGAGGTTAAATCTTGAATTGCCACCGTAAATTCAATCTGCATACGAAATTACAATTTTCATGTGAAACTAAGGTTCTTAGTGAATTATTCGAGCCAGTGGAGCGGCGATTTCCTATTTATATGCCTTTATTTGTATCAAGTGAACGTAGGAAACATTTGTAATGATTAAGTATAAAAACTTTTAAGAGACTTTAGTGCATATCTATATGTTTTTTAGTGTCATTATTTGACGACCTTAGCCTAAAATTAATTTTAATATTTTATACTATTTTTATTTACACTTACAATATTATATAACTATCGTAAACATATATAAATAAAGATATTGGTAACATAGTGGCCAACGCAATCACGGCTCGTTCCAATAACATGAATTCGATTTTTTTTTATAACTCCTGTCGGACTCAGTCGACGAATTCGAATATTAGCAGGGAAGTAATCACTGCCTACTGCAAATTTTCTGGCCTAATATTCATATTGGTACAATTACCAAGCACTGAGAGATAAGGAAAACACTGCAATGACACCTGCATATAAATATCACCATTTTGTATTACTCGACAATACACCTTCGACAAGTGTGCCCCGGGTATATTAGCCGTTCTCATTACGATTAACAGAGGTCCGAGCCCAGCGTGGGAAGGTTTTTGACTTGATATTATAATATGGATATGAAATATATATATTACGGACAAGAAAACTTCTGCGGATGCAGTAATCTCAGCTGCGTTCCACCTGACTCCGCGCATCCAGCAAAACACCGTTATTGCCGTAACACGCAGCTCCAGTTGCTGTCGCTTAAGAGCAGGATACGTTTCACTGCCGTACATTACGGCTGTCTTTATAAATTAATTGGATTTTTGAAGTCACATATCATACCATTATGATTATTACTTGATCGTAACATTAACAGATGGTGCCTACGGTGCCTAGGTTATTATTTTCAATCATTAACGTATAGACCTTGATGAAATAAAAAATAAAAAATAAAATAAAGGTATATCTATATTGACGTATAATTTCTCTGAATTTTGTATAACCTCAAATTCAATATTTAAAATATTCGTATTAAAACGAAAATAAAACCTTTTTCCTGTGAACTGTAGATGATCTATACATAGATAGATGAACTATAGACAGAGTCGTGTAAATCATGCGAGCAGCAGCAGTACAGATCTAGCTAGTAGTTTAAGTTCTCATACTAATTATTACACTTACACAGATAACCTTGATCGCCATTATGGTAGATTGAAATAAATAGAAGAGAAACAATGAGTTTTACCGATAATTAAAGCAGCAGAGAATCCATGAAATGGAAGGATTGTGTGAAAGATGACATGATTATTTGTGGTGAGACAAAGTACATAAGCTAGAATAAAGGAGTGTAAAGGAAAAGGGGAATGAATAGAGAGAGAGCCCTCTCTCTCTCTTCATGCCACCCATGCAAATTTCATTAATTTTAACTTAAAAATCATAATTGATACTACGTTTAAACGGTTTTTAGCGCGGCATATTATTTCATTTTTATTTAGCCGTTCGACATCTTTGTCTTTTGTGATCATGGCAAGTCGGAAAGTGGTCGAAAAGTTTAAACAAAAATCAAATAAAACCGTTAAAACTTAGTTTTCATTAAGTATATAAAAAGATGTTTTATGGTAGTATAGATAAAAACGATTGTTTCATTTAATTGATACATCCAACCAACAACATGGAATATTTTATCGCTTCAGTTTATTTATATATTCTAGACAATTAGCAGTTATTTGCCCTTCCTTGTATAGTTAAGAGTCGATAAATTATCACGTGTAGTGCTTGATAATTTACATAAAATACAACAATGTAGTTGTATGTGTCTGAGAATATTTGATAGAAATATTTGAAGAAGACTAGTTAATTGACATATCTATTTAAAATATAATTGGCTATTATTTGAGGTAATATAATATTTTTAAAACAACAAGATTTTTATACCATGTTATGGATCCAGCAATGTATTACAATACGCTAGAAGTGAAGGTCACAGAAGCAAAGACTAATTTAATAAAAAATAAAAAAATAAAATGTATAAAATAACTTATTTCTAAAGCTATTATTATTAATATATATTATCTAAAACATCTTGAAGTCGGTGCAAAGTAAAACATAAAAATTACTATATTTTGCAAATTACTAAGTACCGACTTTAAGATGTTTTAGAAATATATATTAATAATAGTAGCTTTAGAAATAAGTTATTTTATACATTTTAGTTTTTTAGTTTTTGAAGTCGGTTTTTTTAAACGAAGTTTTTATTTTTTATTTGTTACATTTTAGTGTCTAGCTCTATGTATGGGTGGACTTACGAATGGTGCACTGCTTCTTAAAAAATATAGGTCCCAAGAAACGAGAACAAAAAAATGATCGTAAAATGAAAACTACGGGGCCAAAATATGTAAAATTTTTATGGGACCAATTGGAAGCTATTCCGCGTCGAACAAAAAAAGAATCACGTAAATCGGATCATAAATCACGGAGTAATCGGCGAACATACATAAAAAAGCAACAACAAAAAAAAGATCCCGACGAATTGAGAACCTCCTCCTTTTTTCGAATTCGGTTAAAAATAAAATTAATAGGTATTTATCTAGCAGATTCACTGCTTCATAATATAATTTTTTAAATAATTAATAGTGTAATCTTTTTTATATCTGCATAAGAATTACATGTCACCATGATTGACTGCGATGAACTCCTAAACTGCTCAACCGATTTTGATGTTTTTTTTTATTTTGCTGGATTTGTTTCAACTTAGGATATACGATAGGTTTCATTTTAATTTATAATCACTTTTTTTTATTGTCATAATATTCATTTTTTTAAGCCGAGAGAACGACGAATATGAGTTCTGCTGTCAACTAAGTAACATTAGCATCAAATAGATGGCGCCAATCTCAAACTCCACCCTTTCTTTGATGCCACTATTTATTTAATGTCATACGTCTTTTTGAAATTTTCAAACAAACATAACCGTGCTTTTTTATATACATATATAATTCTTCTATAGGTGTGTATGTACCTGCACTCCTCGTAAAAGGTTGGGTCGATAATTATGATTTTTTGTGTGTTTTCAAGTGGATTCGAGAATAGTTTAGATTCACAATTGGACCCGGTAGGTGGCATTGGAATTGGGTTCAAGGATTTTAAAGATTTTTTTGGGGTTTATTTGAGCAGGTCCCTCGATAGTTTAAATCTACAGTTGTATCGAGTAGGTGGCGCTGGAATTGGGAAATAGATTTTTTATTTTTCAGAGCAGGATAACGTTTGACAGGGCCGCTAGTGATATGTTTATTTTTTTTGTTCTTTGATATTATGTTAAATATCAATATAAATTATCCTTATCGTAAAATTCAGTTCAGTATAAAAACAAAATAAACCATAACGTGAAAACAAGATATTTGGAAAATTCGATAGTTCTCTCAGAAAATTCTGAAAAAAATATAGTAGGTATTTTAACGAAAATTGCTTAAAATAACTTCCATTAATTAGTTCGTCTATTCCAATAAATGTTTTCATTAGGTTTATATAGCCAACTATATAAAAAAAGATAGATATTACAGATATCCAAGGGTCTGACTCGCAATTGGCCGATTTTTATTTTAGTCAAATATGAAATTTCTTCGTAATACAGTTTTCATTCCTAACGGAATGAGCAGCGTATCCGACTCGCTCTCACAAACAGTACGCTTGGCTGATGATGGAATGGCGAAACATGCATGCATTTACTTAAAATGATATTTCACTTACTTTTAGTTCGTTTATGTTCTCTCAACCCTAATTTTAATAATAACTGTCATAAAAATTTTAAATATTATAAAAACAGCTGTAATAGACTATTATAAACGACGGAGAACACGGCGCATTTTTTTTAGATTTCTTACCTGTCTGTCGGTTTGTCAGTTTGTTCGGGATTCATATTAAACCTTCTGGGCTGATATTAAAGCGGTTGTCGTCAATCGACAGCAAATTCTTAGACTTAAAATCTTTTTATAATCGGAAATCTCAAAGAAATTTCCCCAGAGCGACTTGTAGTTGTTCGGTTGAATAAAAAACGTGTTCGTCTCGGGACGCCCGACAGAAGTGATCACTTAGCCTGCCTACCGCTGCTGTATGTGTGTAAGAAAGGAACGCCAGACAGACTGGCACCGTAACGCGTTACGTAACGAAGCGGTTTACCCTCCCATAAGAAGTTATCACTTCAAAAACCGCATATTCCTTCCGACAAATTAAACAAACCGATAGCCTACATTCTTTTTTAAATGTTTAGTTAGGTAGGTACTTTGTGTCGCGGGAATTTAAAATCAAGCGTGGATGAAGTTGCGGAGGTATCCTAGTTTAAAATAAAATTGATTAAATCGAAGCTGCGAAGTTTGTATCTACATATACATAATATATAGGTATTCAGTTAGTATCTTGATTTTAGGTAGAGTGTGTAAATCTATAACATATTTAAAGTTCTACCGACACGACACGAATAAGAGCGTATTCTTAAACGCTTTTTGTCATTTGTTTTCGTCAAATGTGCCCAAAAATTAGATGAAAGTGGACGTTGAAAGCCGTTAGAAAATCTCTTTGTTGCTAGAGCTCTTACCACCGATAACTTAAATTCCAAGCCCCGCTAGAGGCATGTAACTAGTACTCAAATATAGTAATAAACTTTGGTTGATAGAATATCACATCACAAACTTCCTACATTACATAAACAGTGACAATATATTTACGTATATGTAGACCGTCGCAATGTGCCACACGTTTTCTATTTTTCAAAAGTGCATTCCGCCTTTCGATATTTTCCCTATACTAATACATGCACTTAGCCAGCATAAATGGTTCTTCCCCACCTCCCTGCTAGGTTCATTGTAAATGGTAATAAACAGTAAGGGAATATAAAATCGAGGTTCATTGTAAGCTGGTCGTATAAAAGCGGAAGGCGCCTGGAGCCTCGGACAATGGCCGGTCGACAATCACCGCTACGTTCCCAGCTCATTACTTATTTAGTATAAAACTTCTATTAGTTTAAATTTTGTTTTGTTGAAGACAAAGGGCTTAAAATTAAGAGTTTATATATCGATTCCAGAATATAGTAATTATTTGATCATTTCATTACATTCGGTAAGTGCCGGCAGAAGATGGCCCGAGAAATGCTGTTTCTATGTTTTAAGTTCGTGCCAATGGTCTTATAATAAGTAATATCGAAGACCGTGTGAAATGGGGGAGAAAAGGTAGGACAGCAGGCTCCAAAAGCAACCAGGATTTGTCGCTAGGGTGATGATGATAATCGCAATATTGTTTATATATAAATAAGCCACAATGAAGTAGCAATTTTATTACATGAAAACTTACTATCCATCCCGTGGAAACTATGCCATTTTTTGGGTTAAAAGTATACCTTAATTTAACGTACATACATAATGGATAGTATACGTATATCCCATAAATATTATAAACGCGAAAGTTTGTAAGAATGTATGTATGTTTGTTACTCTTTCACGCAAAAACTACTGAATGGATTTTCGATGAAACTTTATAATAATATAGCTTACAATAACATAGGCTATAATTTATAAAGGTACAGTGTGAAGTTCTTAATAATTTTAGGGTGAGCGCTTCATCCCCAACAACACTCAAATAAAGTCGCTTTATTAGTATAGATAGATTAGTGTTTGTTAGCCGTCCTGGCAAAACGGAACTTTTATAAATCCGCCATAGCCGTTCATCCATCCATCCCTCTATAGCTATGTCATAGGCGTTTTGTTCAAAAATTACTGGGTCCTTTGCATTTAGCGAGATTCATTGTATAGTCTACATATTCATTCATCATTCTATAGTACATATGGGGTGTTTTCGATTGAATGCCTAATTTATGGTTCTGTATAATAAAAACATTGGCTATATCACTTCTACGGAACTCTTAATTTTGCGTGGATTTACACGCACTTGGTCGATTTTTTTATATTCCGCTTTTCATAGGTTTTACAACCGAAAATAATATAGTATGTGAACTGACATACAGGTACATACTAGATCACTACATCCTACTAAAGTTATGGACATATATCTGAATTCTTAATAGTCTCATCAGATTTTGAAATGAGTACATCGCAGTCTTCATAAGAGCTAAGTCAAGATTACACAATAGTGTTACAATTGAAACCATTTAGACGGATCACTGTAGTCGGTTATGTAAATAGCTTATGCAGACAAACTGTCTATATATATTATGAAATGGACGGCTAGTCGTATATTTATTTCCGCGTTTTGACTTAATAAGCAGTGAACAATTTTTATATTAAACTAGCTGTTCCGGCAGACGTCGTCCTGCCCGGAAAAGCTTTAATCGATATGCCGAGAGCCGCGCCACCTACCGGGTCCACTTGTGAACAAACTCAGAAACCTTCTTTGGTTCATGCACAACAACTTAGCTAAAGATCATCACATGATCAAATGTATATTTTACCATTCATTAAAGGACATACAGACAAACATTCATTTTTATATATAAGAAGAAGATAATCGTGTGATTTCATTGATCTTCATTCATTCATTACCGTGGGATTTTTATTTTATAGCTTTTTTATGAAGTTATTTTTTAGGGTCTTGACACTTTTAGGTAAAATCCATATATGATCTCAGTCCGGTATATTTGTGTATGCTAGAGCTTATTATCTCAAGAGATAAGTAATCAAATATAATATTATTAGTTACTTTTTAACGTAATAGAAAATGTTAGAGCCTTCATGCTTTTGTTGGGAAGTGCTTTGTTATTAAGTCATGATTTTAATGAGTCAACCAGATTATTAATTGATGTTTAAACAATCAAATTCAATTCTAAGATGAAATTTTAGATGTAACATGACAAAACATGCTAAGACACTATTTATATACATTGATTGTTTTAGAATTAATTGTTCAATGCGTCAAATTAACTACTACTACTAAAACTTAATCAGATAGTTGAATCAATTACAATTGATTTAGATTATTTCACATGCTTATACAAATTTTGCATATTCATAAATATATGTTGATAAAGTAAATTAATAAAGTTGGTTTTTTTTTTAATAATTGAAAAGAAAGAAAACATTATTTCAAAATTGAACATCAAATGAAAGCGTTTTTTTAGTTTATAGCAAAATACTTTTGTCTCTAAAACTTTTATTCTACCTTCTACTGAAGTAGTAGAGAGTAACGCTAGAACTTTTATTCTTATATAAACTATGGAGTAAAAATGTGACTAACAGTAATAAAAGTGGAGTGAAAATGTTCCTACGTATCCAGTCCAGCTCATCCAGGAGGTCCTTCAGTTTTTTAACGTTGACTTCTGAAGACTGCGTAATGGATCCAAACACTTCGCCATGTAGTTCGTCATCCTTCCGTATTCTATCAAAACATAGGCAGCTGTTTTTCTACCGTCATAAATACTTTATCATATCATGTTCACAAATCGATTTAATCATACTCAGTTACAATATAGGAACCCTCCGTGCATACATCCAACCCACACACAGTAAAAAAATACAAAAAAAAAGTTGTTTTGGTTTATGACGTTTTATGAGATAGTTTATGTTATAATGTTAACACCAAATCAAGTTTCACAATGTTGAAGATTGTTAATTTATTCTATACACTTCAGATAAAAATGATTTATAATGAAATACTCGTAACTAATCAAGGGCAAAATTCGAACCCAATGGGCAGAGAGGAAGAGCCCTAACCATAAGATAGGCAGATGATGCAAAAAAATATAGCAGTAGTTTTTGTCAACAGGCACAAACATAAGAATTTAGAATTTTTAGCTTAAGACAATTAAATTATCTAACAATTTAAATCTAGCAAATACCACAGAAATATTATAAACAATTTATTTTATCTAGAACAGACTAATTAATATTTGAATGAAATTGTTTTATGGGTAAAAATATCTTGGTTTCATTAATAGAAACATGTTGAGAGACTGTGAGAGAATGTACTATTGCAGTAATCACCCTTGGCATTTCTAATATTAAACAATCAAAACAAATAAAATTATAACAGTGCTCACACGTATACCCAAAAAAGCATGTCATTATCGATGGCAAACTCTAAGAACATTATTTCAAGGCTAACGATTACTTAACATAGTCTTATTAGGGCTGGTTACATATTCATATACTCCATGCAGATGATATAATAATTAAAAACCAATTTTTATTAGTTCTAAATTAACGCTCTGAGAGCTATGAGCGAGGCAACAGTCTGCTAAAAGCGAGGTGGCAGCGAGCACCGAGTGAAGCAATAGTAGGCCGACTGCGGAGCGACAGCGGACGAATTGCGAGACGATAGCTCGCCGAGAATGAGCCGGACGGACCTATACAAAGCCGAGTATCTTGTTGTCGCCACAGCCCGCACACCGTCGTCGTAGAAAACATGACAGAGAACATACTTCTTGCTATGAAGATTCGTGCTTAAGTATTTCTCCCACTATATCACTTACTATTCATGAACATTGTACCTTGAATGGTCTTGACGAATAACTAATGTAATTGATGATATTCAAAATAAGTGTACCCAGTGACTGCTAAATTCAGCAGCGATATCTAGTTATTATCTGTAAACGTTCATCATTGTATTCTGGACGATGTTATCAACTGGGTGGGACCTTTGAAATGTCTCTGATGATATGGATATGAAGTTGAATTTTCGAGTTAATTTTTGGTCGTGCTGCAAGTAAATAACACCATAACAAATTGAATTAATTTCATCAATTGCTTACTTATTACAATCAGAATAAGTACTCAACTTAATGTGACCTTTATTCATCCAACGTGTCATTGGTATGCGTTCAGAATTTTCTAATAAATGATTCTATTAAATTTGACTTTGAATACTTAATTAATTCCTAGAAAATGGTTTAAATCATGTGTCTTGCAACTCAATTTTAACTGAATTACTTGGATACCATATCTTTAAAACAATTTATTAAAATCTATTCTATCATTTATATAATAAACATGAAACAGGTATCCCAGTGATGATGCTAACAGAGGCGAAAGGCGGGATCATCTTGAACAGACGCTTCCAACACCTTACCGTGCTGCCCTTGAATGTAGTTAATATATTAGTAGAATACCTAGTTTTCATTTCTTCCCAATGAAACTCGATTGTAAATAAGTATTTGGCATTAATGGCGAGTGTGTACTAAGATTATATCTAACGACTGTTTGTGCAATATAAGAACTACTGTAAAAATAAAAAATAAAATCGTTTTTTAAAGTCAGCTAAAAAAAAATCCCTACATTTCTGATATCTAATATAGGTTACATTTGAAAATAAAAAAGACGCCTCGAATTTGATTAAACATTCAAAAGTAAATTTTAATATTTACCAACTTGTAACTGTATATTACCCATAACACAAGCGTAACTTGCTTAGCTCAGGTATACAACGAGTGTGTATGTCTGCCAAACAAAAAATGTATCAGTCAAAGAATAAAAATCTTAAAATGTTTCTAAATCAAATCTCACAGATGTTACGTAAGGACATGAAATTGGGATATATCGATACTAGTGATATTCAACAAACGAAACAAAAGTAACAATTAATGCAGCACTTTAAACAACTGGGGTTGTTATTAGTAGTGTTCTTTTTATAACCTGAGTACAACAGGCTGACTGACGGCTCACCAAAAGTAAAGTGGTTACCCTCGCCAACATTTACCGCACCAGTAGTATTAAGATGGAAAGCACCATTGTCACGCGACGCGACCCTATGCCATATGACACTCGTGATGTCAAATCAAAATATATAGAAAATATTCTATGACCAGAAACACATGCCAAATTGCGACATTCTGATATTTGACAAAATTCGCTCTCTCCAGATCAGTATGTAGGCGATAAGCAGGGTAAAAATCCACCCGCCACCCAATGCGGCGCACGAAGTTTATTTTGGGACAACACGATGCCACGTGTCATTGGTGCCAAATTGTCATAGAACACGTGCTTCCTAGATTTTTTTTGCAAATATTTTTCGTCTTTAGCTAATCAATGGCCAGTTGTGGATATAGGCCTCCTTAAGTCTGCGGTGCATGTCCCAGTCTCTCTCCTTCTTCATCCAGTCCCTACCGGCGACCTTACGCAAGTCGCCAGTCCACCGCGCTGAAAGGCGTCCTACGCTACGTTTACCGAGACACGGCCTCCACTCCAGGACACTTTTGATCCATCGGCCGTTGGTCCTGCGACAGACGTGACCGGCCTGTCTCTTTAGTTTGCTAATTTTGAAACTTATGTCCGTTAACTTGGTTGTTTTATGGATATCCTCATTTCTGATTCACAAAACTCCACCAATTAATTGATATTGGCAAGCGATATCCTAACTTCAGAAATAGCCATGACGGCATGATGTGCACGGTACGCGTTGTGTTTCGAAACGTCCCGTCGGGTGGCGTGTTAATAATTTGTTTCCACTATTATTGTTGTCAAGGTGCTACTTACGACGCTGATATCGACCATATTGATTCGGGTATCGATCATAGCATGCTTTTTCCCTAATTTGTACGAACTTCCAATAAGTTTCCATTTTTCTACTCTATGGTTGATTGGGTCTAAGTCTGTGCTGGCTTAGTTCATTCCAAATTAGAAATCCCAGGTTTTACTCCTGGAATGATCCCAAAGCGGTCTGTTCTATGTTACCCATAATACTTAGCTTGAGGATACATTCTGTCTGTGTTTGTCCACGGGTATACTTTTTCCACAGTACCAATCAAATAATAAATCAATAAATATTCCATATCAATATGAGAATAGAAACGCGTTATAATTAATATTTATTCATTGTATACGCATTAAATGTTAATTGTAATTAAAAGATTTATAAAAACCGTTCATTTTGCACTTAACACAAAACCTATACAGATAACTAATGAGCAATAGATTTATTACAAAATTAACAATAAAAAATTAGAAACACGAATACCGGATTCAGCGAGTGTTGTTTATTTAAAAAAAAACTGGGCCAATTTTAGTTCACAACTGGTTTGATATTATTGACAGAAAATTATTATCAAGGCTACATTTCGAGATAAACGTGTTCATAATAATTTCTTAAACTAATCAAAATTAATTGGATTTAGCAAAAAGTTTCTATTGATGACATTTCAATTCATGTGTAAATAAAAATAATTAATTTTTTACTGAAACAATATTTACGTATATGTTTTTCTGTCATAAAACTATCAATGTATATATAATTTTAAGTCATTATGTAAATTTAAAAGGAATTTCAAAATTCTTTTTCAAATCTAAACGTTTTTAAATCTTTCGCTCGATTTATTCTTAATGCAAAGAAGAAGAGAAAGAATCTTAATGCAAATAAATAAAAAACCAAAATTTAACGACAATAGGACAAAGACATTTGACAACATATTGTACGACAACGCGTTTTGTAAGTAAATATTTATAGTATGTTTATTTATGATATATTTAATGATCTGCACCACCTAAATTATTCCTAAGTTAGGTTGCCTGGAAGAGTTTGCTTTCAGCGATAAGGCCGCCTATTGTTTCTACCATGACAATATTGTAATTATGTATTTTGAAATTGTATGTTTGGTGAGCAATAAAGTGTTTTCTATCTATCTATTGACCCCTTATTAATAATGGTTATGTGAGGTTTATAGGCCAGATAAAACAGTGCATAAACGAATTTTAAATAATGTTTAAAAATTTAAACCATTCATTTAAAATGGAGAACAATTTTTGAAGGTCATACATATAAGTCAAAATTTAAATTCACTTCCTGTTCTATATACACCGCTCCACGACGTGATATCGCTGTTTAAGTAGCAGAAACAGAAAGAAACTCCCTAGCAACATGTCCAGATAAATTTCTTTTTGTTCATATTTATCTGTCTAGCTATCTTTTTTAATAAATACAAGATTCCAAAACAAAGAACTACCTACAAGCTACATGTACTAACGTAGCGGATACGATCCACCTACTGTGTTATTTACACGTGTCTAAGTTACAGATAAAGAAAAAACCTGCCACACCAATTTAAGTAATAAAGACAATGTAGTTCATTAAGTTTAAGTTGGCTCCCGCCCACTTGACGGCACCTCTATATCTTTGTTTCTAATCATTGCTAAATTATACCAATTTGAAAAAACGTTGATTAACATCACCAGTAGTGGAAACAAATAATCCTGTTGGCAAACACTTAAAATAACAAACTTCACGGTGCTTAACTTTATATTGCTTGTACAAATTTTATTAATGTTATTTGCATATTAAATATAGTAGTAAATATATGTGTTATTATTCAATTAGGAGAAAATATATGTAAATAATTTAATTATTCTTTTTTGGAACATTTAGAAATATTTGCTATTTTTAACCGACTTCAAAAAAGAAGGAGGTTCTCAATTCGTCAGAATCTTTTTTTTATGTACCGATTACTCCGAGGTTTTGTTTGTCTGCAAAGTAAAACATAAAAATTACTATATTTTGAAAATTACTAAGCACCGACTTTAAGATGTTTAAGATAATAAATATTAATAATAATAGCTTTAGAAATAAAGTTATTTTAAGCATTGCCATACAACGTGGTAATGCGGCCAGCGTTTTGGGAACGTTACCAACTGACGGTGATTTGGGACCTATTTACTATTCGTAGTTTCTATCTTTTATAAATTAAATTGTATATATATTATTAGAATAGGTTGTATTATTATATTTGTTTATTTTAATTTTAAGTTTGTCTGTTTAAGTTAATGTAAATTTTAATTGTAAATAACCAATAAAAATACCACAGTTATTTTATACTTTTTAGTTTTTGAAGTCGGTTTTTTTAAACGAAGTTTGTTTTATTTATCAGTTTTTTTTTGGTCATATGTCCGACAAGAACGCTAATCAACGTGCATGTATAAAAAGATGAATAAAAGTATGTAGGTGAAGCTAAATTTGTTTGTCAGGATTGTCAGAAGTGTAGATCATCTTCCCTGCCTACCCCCATAGGAAGCAGGCGTGGTAATTAATGTATGTGTACTATTATTTTTCAATTATATAGAAATTACCATAGTAGAAAAACTAATAAGCATGCACGTAAAATAATAGGCATACTTAAGAAAGGTTTACATATACACTGAAGTATTTTAACGCACGCGTGAACAATTAACATAATTTATATTGTAAACAACTTATTTGCATCTTCAATGAATAAACCGAATGACCACATTTTCAACTCTTTAGTCATACAGACTCCATTGTCCATTGCAAATATTTTTATCGATTGCAGTATCTCATATTACATTGTATTGTTAGTGATGTCATAGAGTGAACTGGAGTGCATTAATTAATCAGATTAGATAGAGTCAATTACAGACTGAATAATACTGGAAGTGTTACTTATATCTCGAGTTTTCCAAATTACAAAAAAGAAAAACCTTGCAAAAGCCATAAAGTTATTTATTGATGTATGATTTCGCTGTTTTAATACAGAAGGGCGACGAATCAAATTAATACTTTTAGGGTTTCGTAGTGTAAACAGCCTTGCAGAGATTTGGGCAAGAAAGTACCAAATATACCTAATATTAACTATTTGGGCAGAGTTTCCCCTTTACTACACAATAAGCAATGAACACCGTCTACACGCCTCACCGCCTTTTTATACGAAAATACTACGAAACTACCCTACAAAATAATAATATTACAACATTGCTATAAACAGCAATTATATCATAGTGTTGCCAGGATCATATTATTATCTATGACGATTGTCTATGTGATATCAGTATACTTCTACGACTGCTGTGATGGACATCGCGTAACAGTAGTCATTTAGCCAAAAACAGATTTTTTATGAAATCGCTCTGGCCGTCTGTCTTTCGGGCCGATTTTCTGTGCATTTTCTTGTTATTTTTTATGATAACCGCTTATTCTACATGAGTGACATTTAACAGAAACTTAGTTTATAATAAGTTACAAAGTTGTGCAGTGAAATCGCTAAATATTACAATTAGGGTAGGACGTCATGCATATAAATAAGCGTTGATTTTTTTTCAGTGTACAGTGGTTTCTCCAATCTTGAGAAACATAACAATGTTCCTTAGTGATGTTTTTATTTAAATCATTTGTTGGTGAGATGTGCGTAATTTGTAGGAAATATTGAAGAAATGTATATTAATTAACATTGCCTACGTCTATTAGCGTAAGAAATGTTGAAAAAGTATAATTATACCATGCGCTCAGTATCGTTTGCTGTTTAATTTATTTTTAAACTAATATATTTATTTTACGAAAACTGATAAGCTAAAAGTTGAAGCTAACCACAAAATACCCTCACCTTAGTTGAAGATTTTATTATACCTGGTCTTAATGAGCATTAACTTTTCTGTTTGAGTCATACCGTTCATTTATTGTACTTTATGAAGATTTGAAAACAATAGCTGTTGCCCTGGATGGAGTTCACAAAGTAGAATTTAATACGTAAAATAACGTATGAGACACAATTTACCAAAGAAGGCCAAAACCTTGGTGCCCACTCACCGTCAGTATTGGTACGTTTGATGTAGGTAATTGTGTTCGTATTAAGAATTGTCGGAGCCGCCTCCCACGTGCGATAGACGGTTTAATTGAGTTTTACGTTTTGTTCAAATATTTTTTGTGTGTTGTCACTTGATTGGCGAGACGGCCTATTAGGGCTGACATATTATATTGAATCTTTAATTACTATTAGCTTATTTGTTGCAAAACGTCTCTGCTACTGTGAAAAAACACATACAGAAATTATAGCTGCAGAGTAAAAAAATGTAAATTTGAAAACTCCTAAACTCTACATAACTGGATTGCGCTACAAGATGTTGTCCGTTGTTGTTTGTCCGTGTCCAAAGCATCGGTTTACGCCTAATCATTGTTCTAAAAAAAATCGTAAACTAATTGTTAATTTGTTGGCAGCACCAACAAATAATTGATTTTTGACGTCTGTTACATTAAAAAAAATTCCTTCAACATGTAATAGTGTAAATTTAATATATTAATTAAAATCTCTCATAGTGCAATTTCTAACCTTTCCTTATTAGTTTTGATTTAATCATTTGGTCCTTCGAGCCGGATCTGACCAGTGATTCAATAGTTTGATTTAATCACATAGTGATTTGATTTTTTTAAATTAGCGTCAACAACGTCATTCTTATTAGACGCAATTTAGAAATTATGGTACAAGATGGTATCCTTAGTATAGGTAGTAGTGCTATTTTTGTCCACTTTAGCATGGTCACTCAATAATTGTTATAGTATCGGGTCAAAACTATTGGCACTATAAATATCAGCTTAACGGACTGTACTAATTCTGATATTTATACTATACTGATTCTTAAATTAAGTACACCAAGACTAGCGGTGTATACATTTAAATACTCCGAAGGTATTCTAGAAAAAAAACATAATATTACAAATACAATAGGACAAACTCTCAGTTGTATTATATTCTGAGAGATAAGTGTCAGGCAACCTTAAAGACAGTGTCAGCAATACGTCACGGACTCTAGGGGGTTGGTGATTCGTTGTCATCCTTTTAGGGCCTCGTCCCACGCAATGTGTCGCAAAATATATTTCCCTTTGTTTAACTAAATAACATATACCTAATAAGGAATAACATGACGTACTAGGTGTTTCCCGTTACTCTTTGTTATCAGGTCAAATCATGATTGTGATGGGTGCTAGATGAATTACAAATTTGTTGATGATCAGTTGCTAAGGTGAACATCAATTCGTAATTCTCTAGATAATAGGTGCACTGAAAGACCGACAGACGGATTTATTTTATTAGTTGTGGGCAACATCACGGTTGCGCCACAAGTAATATGTATCATAACTTACTTCTACGTTTGCTAAGTGGTATAATTGTTCTTTGCCCTAAATAAATAAAAAAAAGATCGTGATCAAACACAAACATATGTATTTGACAATAATAAGATTGGTAAAATTAATTTTAAAAAGGATAGATTTTCAAAATAAACACAATTTTACATACTATAACTATTGTTCATTTTTAATCAAGAATATAGATTATTCGAAAAAATTTGCAGGAAACCATCAAGTTACCGCTAAAATCTCTCTCTTAGACGTGGTAGACCTATGTTGGAATTACCATCTTGATTACAGCTCCTAGGGTCTGGCTCGATCGTCGTGATACCACGCTCTCACAGAATATCGCCATGAAACGGTTAGACTTGAGCTTATCATATTTCGCGTGATGAGTAAAATCCTTACAACCTTCCGTATTCCTTCCTTCTATTACAATCATATCCTAAAGGCTGGCAACGTTCTGACTTCAACATTGGTGTTGGTGCAAACGCCTTTAGGCGACGGTATCCACTTTCCATGAGCTTGGCTGGCTGTCTGTATGCTAGCTTCGCAATAAAAATATCTTGAATTTTGATTTGTACAGGCAGTCTAGGATAAATTGTGAAATATAACGAGTTTATTTTACCATAATGTCTACGCAGAGATAAATCTATTGACATAGCCTGGATATTTGCATAGAATCAATTGTGGCGATGATCGATTACCTAGCTTATGTGTGATGTCATTCCTAAGGCAACAGTCAGATCCATTAAAGGTCGTCAAGCGCATCTAATTCAACCAAGAGTTGTTATTACGCAAAAACCAGATCGATGCAAAGTAGGCACCTTGATGAAGGCACCAACTATAAGAAACAAAGTGATTTGTTCAGACATTTAGTCACGGAGTCTTATAGTGTATAATTTAATAGGATTACTAATGATTAATTGTAACATTGTGTATTGGGAAAATAAGTAGATCGTTCAGATGATGTTATTGTGACTAATATGAATGAATAGATTAATCATTCTATATCATAAAAGACGCCTAGTACAGAATGACGATGGTCATCGAGGCACCACAGGTTCTTATTCTCTCAAATTAGTTAAAAACTGAAAATTATAAACTTTCATAATTTTTAATTTTTTACTGTTTTAAAAGAGTATGAACTAGTAGTAGTAGCTAGTAGTAGAGTAGTAATAGACGTGCGAGCAAATACGACTACTTATGGAACCGATGACCTTTGTCGTTCTTGTGTCATCCTCAGTACACAAACTTCCTTTTATGCATGAGTACAGCAGACAGGCAAACAGCCAAGGTAATGCAAGCGGTTACCGCTAGTCTATCTGAAACGTGCTATCGATATGATTTCGGTCTTGAATCGGGTTTGGACCCTAGCCATTGATACTGGAAAACAACGATTCTTATGGCAGCATATTTTGTAACTCAGAATTTCGTCCCTCCTTCCTTCGAGTTGAGAAGTGCCCTACCACTAGGCTGTGGGTTGTTTTGTCGCCTCTTACGCCAGGTCATCCGACCGCAGAAATTAGTATTCTCTCTGTATTCCTGCACGGATATCGCACGTCTATCACCCGTTTTCATGTATGTCATGTTATTCTGCTATGACCTATATCTGTCATAATTATGATGTGCATTGTGTATCACCTATAAGTACTACATGTTATATATATTTGTTTTCACATTCATGGACAAATAATGCTTACTTTTTTTTTTGGTGCATTCGTTTGAAAACAAATAAGTGCGTTCATTGGATCTGGAAGTCCCGTATTGTATTTCAGGCAATTTGCGAAATTTCTTTTTTGACTTTTTTTCTGCGTGAACTTAGATCAGGGTATTATTGGATATGGTATATTGCCTTCAGACTAACGTACGATCTGTGACAGTTACACATTCTACAAACGTAACTTGATTATTTTCGAAATGTACGAGTACGATGTATTACAACGAATATTAATTTTTAATTTTTATATTCTTAAAAATTGACACTTATTTCGGAATTCGTCTCAAGTGTTTGTAATCTGTTCATTCGAACTAACACACTTATATATTTTGTGTGTATAGCGTTTGATATTAATCATCGTGTTCACAGTACACTATTTATTAATCCAGCTCGTTGGCATGCGGTCGATCTCAGGATCTTTGTTATGATCCGTGTGTGAGTTATGTGCCCGCTGCTCACGTGGATGTCGTTTTGTGTCATTACCTGCCGCTGCGACTGCGACCCGCGGGACCGCACACCCGCCGACGCGTTTTGTCGCGTAAGGCGCACTTCAATACTGGCGTCTATAAAACGCCCTATGTGTACAAGGATGGATTAGGCTGAATGTGCATATTGTTTGTTGATTATAGTGGATTCGCATATCAAACACTCTGGAACTGAAAAGAAATAGGCTCAAGTCCTTATTTTTAAAAGTATTGGGATTTTTAAGTGTTACTGAAATCAATTCTGTTTATTTTGTATTCATAATACTGTTTGTGTCATAAAACGTAAAAAAATATACGTTACATAGGGCGATATTTTTACACGTGATCTGTTAGGTTCATTAACAAAAAATGAAAAATTAAGAGTCAATTTAATGTTAGTAAGCTGAAACTTTGTGCATAACTCAATAATCGCTGAACAAAAATCGATTAGCGCCTCTAACAACGTAAATATTCATGACAGTTTACATGTTACACAAACGTTAAAGTATTCCTTTAATAATTACTTGAGTAATTTTGTTCACAATATAGATGCAAGATAAGTAATTGAAAACATGTTAAAAGATAAGACTAATAGGCGTCCTTCAAACGAATATTGTTGAGCGCAGGTGACGGGCTGGCACGCGGCCTGACCGCCTTGTGTGTCGAAACGTCAGTGCATAAGCATTGAATTTGTCTTATTGGGCAATAAGAATGATATGCAACAACAAAAGGGTTCTGAGAAGCACCCGTCCCGACTCGTCCGTCCCATTGACTCACTACTTACGTGTCGGTTAATAATAACCACCTTCCTTTTACAGTCATTTCGGTCAGCTAAGTATTGTCACGCCTCAAATAATCTTTAGCAAAATTCTTCAATTCTTCGTACTTATAAAATTACACATTTTTGTTGGGAAACTGGTATATAGGCAGACGGCCCAGCTAATGGAAAGTAATTACCGTCACGGCGAAGCCAACGCGTTGATAACCTTTAGGACGGTTTGAAGGGAATTTGTAGGGAAGATGGCATAGGGACACGGTTAAGTGGCTCATCGGAATTCTCACTCATTGCATGAAACACGATTACCTCAAAGCTAACCGTTTGACGCCAATATTCTGTGAAAGCGTTCTATCAAACCGATCGAGCCGGCCCTAAGGTCTTTAATCAAGATAATGGTTCCAGCATGGCTTTGCCGTGTTACTGAACATCTTCTTGATATAATATTTTCTTAAGTTTTCGCGACTTGTATACTAATAGGTTTATTATCTTGTTGATATATAAAAATGAATGTTTGTGTGTATGTCCTTTATAGGATCGTAAACTATATATCCGATTTTGATGAAATTTTGTGTGTGTGTTTAAGTGGGTCCTGGGATGGTTTACAGCTACAATTGGAACCGGTAGGTGGCACCACTGAGATCGGGTTCTAGAATCCTCCTAATCACCGGGAGCGATTTTGTTTTTGTGTGTTTGACTGGGTTCCCAGATGGTTTAGATTCGCAATTAGAACCGGCAGGTGGCGCTGAGATCGGGTTCTAGAATCCTCCTGATCACCTAGACCGATTTTGGTGATTTTGTTTTTGTGTCATGGAACAAAGTCTTTTAACAATTCAGAAAATAGGCGGTATGAAGTTCGCCGGGTTAGCTAGTATAAATAAATAAATATAAATGAAAGTGTCTCTAGATGGTTTCAATATTGATACCAAAATGTAAGTGACAACTGCAATTAATGCGATGACTAAACGTTGTATTACATATATGATCGTTTTTAGTATTTTTCTCAGTCTAAAATTTGTCTCGAATAGTATCCGAAATGCATCGACGTATCACAATGAAAATTGTAAGGATTAAAACAAGGATTTCAAATTAAATTTTCGAGTTCGTTCCATTTCTATTTCTACCATTTAGTGGGTATCATGACCAACATGCCGCGTTTGTTCAAGTCCAGCATGATAGAAGTCAGGGCCCAACTGGAACTAAACACATTCATAACTTCACCATCTGGAAAATAAATGACATTTAAATATTAATTATTATTAACCTTTGTCGATTATCGTAATACGAGTATATCTATTACTATAAAAATATGTCATGAATTATTATTAGCCACAGGAACCATAATTAGATTTTTGTCGTTTGTAAATGTCAGTATGATCTTTTAATTTGAATGGCGATGCATCGAAGCGGTGTTAGCAGCATTGTATATAAATATGATTCTAAAGAAGTTTCTTTAAAAAAATCATGTAGTATATAATAACATAAAAACTGTAATAATAGACAAGACAAATATAAGACATTAACAAACACTATGTACTAGACAATAAAGAAAAGAATTTATTAGAACAATAAGTTTTGTAAATATAGAAAAGTATAAAAAAGAAAAACGCACAAAAAAGACAAAAAATGAATAAACAAGAATGTAAATTCCTGATATGTCTAATTTTTAATGAACGAAGCAATTATTTTATTTAAAAAAAGTACACTTTCTATTAGGTGGGCCGTTCGCCTATTTGCCAGCTTCGCAACAAATATGAAAATACTACGAAATCCCTTCCGCTTTCAGTCGTCTAGATCGTTAGAAACTGGTAATAAATTATACGGAAAGGATTTCGTTTTAATATTAATTAAGGGCGCTCTTACACTGGTCGATATTAGATGTTTCTGAATTAGGTAAGTGCGGTGTGCGGGTAATTTCTCGCAATCAAAGCGCCAACCACACAGCAGGGCACGTCAATTCTAAGATTTGCGGTGTATACCTCGCAGGGCGCTTACGCAACACACTTTCACCGTGTGTTAATGGAGAGAGTCCCTGAGATTGTCTATTACTATATTACCTCGTCGAGCCTGGAAAATAAGAAAGTGTGTAATGTGTCCCCCTCTGCGTATGCACAGGAGAATGCAGATTTCACTAAACGAGTTGTAAAATTGTAGTTTGTGGAAACACAAAGCAATTTCTTCTCTCATAACCTTAAGTCTCTGTGATTTGTATAATGATGCATGTTACTACTTAATAATTAATACATACATACATACATAACTTCACGCCAGGTCCCTTGCGGGGTAGGCACGAACAACAGAGCGCCATTTAATAATTAATCATTTTTAATATCCAAATTGTCAACGTAATGGCCTGCGCACGCGTCCCAAACTCCAAGGGTACGGGTTCTACTCCTGGCCGGAACGCATGCACCACTTAGGTAGTTTTAAACTGGCCTAATACGCATATTGTCACAATTACCACGTGCTAACAACAGCGAAGGAAAACATCGTGATGAAACATGCACATCGAGATAACCGATGTGTCAAACCTACAAAGCCGCTTTGGACAAAAGTGGCTGGTATATTGTCCGTTACTCTCTCCCTCTCCCCTTATAATTGGAAGCCAGGATTGGGAAGTTTATGGGCTGTTACTATATACTAAAATATCCAAATGCATCAACTTAAACTCTGAATTAGACTTAAGGGACTTACGGCGTGGTTTTTTTAATAAATCTATTATTTAATTTTGTTCTGAAGCATCAAGATTAATTCTTTGAGGTTTTTGGTTCCCATTGCACTATTATTTGATGGTTTTAAAACAGTCATATAAGTCATTGCAGGTCAAACAGAAATTGTTGGTAATATGCAATATTTCTGGTTACCTGCGATAACCACTATTCGTCAGACGGTTCACTGAGCTTGCCTGCTGTCCTACAGCAATACATTTTTTTTTAAATTAATTTTTCCTAATGACCTTTGACGTAGAGTCATTCTATAAAAGTGACTACTGAAAAGTGATCAAACCAAAACGAAAAACCAATCTAAATATGCGATAACTCCCTTACAACCCGGTTTAGTTCCTTTACAACACTTAAAAAAAAAGGTCACACAACGCTTTAAATAACTCACAAATTCGATCACCAGTAAATATTACATTGTACACTGCTGAATTCGGTATCTCATATAACGACTGATAAAGTACAAATTGACGATAATTTGAGCAGTAAATACTAAAAACCGCATGTTTACGACTAATAATCGATATGCTTGTTAAACAGTTGTAAAACTCATACCGTCCACCACGCTTATTCGATACGCACAATTTTAGGAAGTGCCATTTTTGTTAAATAAGTGTAAATTGCATCACTTACAGTGACGTGACAAGGAACAATGACAATATTTACTTGCATTTATTTGGGTGACGACCTCAGGTGACGATGAGCAAGGTTGTTCCGTTCGTTGCTGTAGGAAGGAGGAAAAATTATTCTCGCAATTGTTTCCATAAGAGTTAGCCTTGATTGCAATGATTGTACCACACCTTTGATTGTTGCTCACTGGCTGGACGTGATCTCTCATTAACTGTATATCATTTGAAATATGTCATAAAGTAGGTTGGTAATGACTTTCAGTTAGACATAGTTAAACTGATATTAGAAAATTCATTTCTGTCTTTCGATCTGGATGAATGAACCAAAGTGATTCATATAAACATAAAGTTGAATTATTCAAAGTTTGAATTAATTGAATACCGTCCGGTATTAGTTCCGTGTGGTTTTAGTTCTTTGGCTTTCATCTAAATTGATTAAATTTGGTTAATTCATCTAATATCTGCATTGCAAACCGGAACCAACTCACAGGATGACATTTTGTGATAATTAAGATATTCAGAAAAAGCTGTGTAAGACCGGTCTCGAAAACCTGTTTTCCTAAACATGTGTTTTATAAATAAATAAACCTTTGATATTTTGTTATTTATTGGGCAAAAGAACTCGAGTTGGTAAAGTGATTCCTGGAACAAAGAAGTAAGTAATATTCCATATGCATTTCTGTGGAATAAAGTACGACATGGAATGGTTTAGTATATTTAAAAAGCTTTAAAAATGTATTATATTATCTAGCCGAAATAGTAAAATCAAAAAATCACAATAAAGTATAAAATTTATTTTTATGTTTAAGATAATTTAAAAAAATTATGTAAATACAAAATTACACAGAGACAGTTAATGGTAATATTTAATTTTGAAAACCCTTATATAGTAGTCAGACATAATAACAATTAAAAGAGATTTTTATCAAGAGATAAACATTTGTGTTGACACTACTTGATCAAAATGGCATAAAATTTGAATTTACATATCACCGTAATATTACGGTGTTTGTTGAATTATTAAATACTAAATCAAATAGGTAGTCATATTTAGTAGTTTAAGTAAGCTCGAAAATGTTTGTATATTGAACATTGCTATTTTAAAAAAATATTTTTTTCGACCAGTCAAGAACTGTAAGTAAAATGAAAGCGCTTAATAATAAGTAAACTTATTATTAAGCTCTTTAATTTTTAACTTATTTGATCCGAAACAATACATTTTAAATAATAAAGTGTCAAAATGCTAAATAATAATTATCAATAGCGCGACCTAAGCCAGGTTGCTGTCTATTCTGTCGTCTATTGGTAAAAAATTGTCATGTTGTAGGGAAATTGTTAATTTTTAACTAATATTCAGGTAACCTAATGCAAATAAGACAGACAAGAACCGGCTGTAGTACTATGGTTACTGGATACTTGATTTACCTGCTATTCAGAGTAATTTTTCTTAATTAGCAAATTTAATACTGACTGCGTTGTACAGTATGTTGTTTTGTATGTTTTTCTTGTATGATATCTTCCATTATATTTTATTTTAGTGACTAAATCGCTTAAGGATGAGTGACAACAGAATTCACGGAACCGCTTACATCAGTATTTTATTTAAGTATCCTACCTACGTGTTTCCTTGGCCATAAAGTTTAGGCAACAACAATATTAGGTTGAACGACCTGGATTGGAATATTGTTAATTTTCTGGTCATTTAAGAGAAATAAAAATCTTTGAGCGCCGCCAGATTAATCGTTTCGCTTATACGTCGCTAGATCGTGCAAAATAGCACAAAAAACATATTTTTGTCGCTCATTTACGATCTGTGTGAATTTAGAGTTATGTTTTGGCATAATAATAATTTGTGTATTATTATTTTATAGCTCATGAAAGGTGATTGTAATCTCTGACACAATAGTCTAAGCATTTCAAGCGGAACGACTACCGCGTTATTTTTTGTTTAAAATAGCGGAGTATTACTGTGAATATATTTTTTTAAATCCGAGACGTTAAGACGTAGACTAGATGTAACGGTTGTAATTGAAATTTGTTGGTTAAATTATAATTATGAACCTTTCTCTAGTTAGTTGCTATCGGTATATGATATTGATATCTACTATATTATAATTATTATACGAACATTAAGTTAATTTTTGTTTATTTATTATTGGTTATTTTCGTTTTTAAGATTTGTTAAGATTTGATTATCTACCTACCTATATCTGTGATCTGAGACTTTTGTCTCAATCCTTCTGTTGATAGTTTTTAGTGGAGCCTTATTTATAGGGAGTTATATTTCAGCATGGACACCATATGCTTGCTTAGGAATTACAGTAGGGTAGTGTGGACTACGAACTCAATCAACCTGGTGTTCTATTACACCGTGATGGACCCGGGTCTCGTAAATAGATGACGGTTTTGATACCCAAGACGATGTAGACTCAGTGAACGCTTTTCAAGTAGCGGAGGTATTCAGTCTATGATATTTTATTGGATGCAAATACCATCTCAGGGCCTTCCTCCGTATGGTGAGAATCCCTGTTCTACGCCTCAAGGCTGTTCACAGCACCGAAGGAGTGCATCCATGGCCTAGTGTAATGAAATGTTTCTTTTTTCTTAGTGTAATCCCTCACAGATTCGGTGCCGCTGAGAAATAGCAATTGGGTAGTGTTGAACTCCCGATGGCGTGCGCTTCCTGGATCTGTGCACCTATCTAGTTAATCACCTAATAGTTTTATGACATAACTGTAATGTCAAGATTTCGGAAAGCAAAGACAGTTCCGATAATCTAACGGTGTCAGGTCAGTAAGCATCCTTCACTAACAAAAGAGTTACTACTCAGATACATCTCAAGGTCTTTCATATTCAAGCTGTACGGTTCCCTGTCTCACCACTTAATGCTTTTGTGTCAGCACGAAAGGAGTCGATTCCTTTTTCGATGCTCTAGAACTGTGGAACGACACCAACAAAATCTCAACAAATATTATGACCACCATTATCTTAGATGTGGTTATTAGAAAATAAAATTACTAAAGTATCGTTGATGAAGAAGTGTGCTATGGACAAACTCATCGTAATTTTCTAATATCGAAAGTTGTTTGTTTGAGAAATCAGGCCGCTTGCCACAGTCCAATTGTAATGGATAACGGAACAGACTTACCTAAGTGTTGCATTCTCAACTATTAGTTATATCAAGTTTTACTAGGCACATCTACGGATACGACTGTTTTGGAATTATCACATTCGGTAATTGTGATGTATTTTTTGTTTATTAATGTTTTATCATATACGTACAGTGTTCTCTAATATAAGACTAATACGTAATTAAGTATGGCTTACTACTATTAAAATACTAACTCGTGAGCTGTTGTAAGACACTGATGTCCTCTACTCCTTAAAAAAAAAGTTTGTGTTTTTGACCAATGTCGAGTACTTAATGTTCAGAATATACAATAGTGTTGAAACAAATACTCGATAAAGTATATTTTTAAAGATTATTCAACAGCAGTACTCATAATTAAATCAAAGCTTAAAGGTAATTAATGTTCAGAAAAACTGACGTCGTGTGTTCTTGTGATGCCGTGTTTATAAATATTTTTGGTTTTGTTTGTGCATGGGTATTATTATACAATATGGGTCTAAGATTAAGAGGAATTATTAGAGGACGCTTGAGGAGTGGTGTTTTTGTGCAGTTTTATTTTCAAAACTCTAAAATTCTCAATAGTTGGTAGGATTATTCTTCAATTGCACAATTTGGCTGAGACTGAGGGTGGTGGAATATATGGGAACGGCTTAGGTCTGGTCCCTATTTACTTGAAGAATATTCTAAAGCTTGCATCTTACCATAAATGTTTGACAGCAGCTAGATAAATTGATGATGATGAATGATTAAAAACGTTGTATATCTCCATGCTAAGCAAGTTACGCTTGTGTTATGGGTAATATACATCGGAATACTCTGGGGCCGATCCTTGACACCCAGACCATAGTAAATAACGTAAGGGTCGTTCATTCGTTAAGATAAACTCACCGTGTGAAGCAATATTTAAAACAGAAGGTTCTTAATAAGAGAATGAGCTGCAAAATGAACTATGACATTACAAAATTGTAAAGCATTATTTATGGTTGCATTTAAAAATGTCGCTCTGGAATTCATACTCCACTTTCCTAGGTTTTCGCATCTTTGAACGATAACTAAGAATAACTTGAAGTACTCCATTGGGACAGTCAGCCGTCTTCGTGGTTTTTGTACGAGGTAGAACCAACCTGAAATCATTACTTGATTACAGCTCCTAGGGCCGACACGATTGGTGTGATACTTTTAAAAATGTCGGCGTGAACGGTTACCTTTTAGCTAATTGTGTTTATGGCGACGAGTGAGGGATCAGATGGCCCACCTCCCCCTCCTCTACCCCATCCTCTCTATCTTACTTCTGTTATATGATCTGTCTATCTCATTATTTTATCCCTTCTGTTTATCCTCTTTTAAAGGCGGACAACGCGTTAGATTCGCCTCTAGTGTTGCAAACATCTATAGGCGATGGTATCAACTTTTCATTATCTGGGACGTCTGTTTGTCAGCTTTGCAATAAAAAATGTACTTTGTCTGCGACCAGATATTTTTTCTCGCTTTAACAAATGGTTTCCGTTTACATCAAGTGCGAAGAGTACACTTCTACCTACCTACCTACTTACTTGGATTAGTCATGGAATTTTAAAATAGACAATAAACCAGTGTCAGCTCGCCTTTGCTCATTCTAGAAGGAACATCGGTTTCTCACGGTCATTGTCGGTGTTTGCGGCCATTTGTCGCAGAGCTACATTTTATATTTACGTCGAAAATGGATGAGCCTTTTAACAAGTCTCCTTTTACCTATTCTTCAATTCGAGCGACATGTAGAAGAGTTATATACTATAATTTTAAGCATGCTGTACATTTAGCATGACAATGATTTCAGAATGTTTTTGGGACTATGACTGACTATTTTGGCTTAGAACCCATATTAGTTCAGAGCCGTTATCCGAACAAATGCGCCTCTCCTTACAGTTGCTAACATCAGTGCTTTCTGAACGCTAATATTGCAAGTTTTACTACCTTATATAACTACTATAAGCCGAATCGGTCCAGTAGTTTTTCTGTGAAAACGGAACAGACAGAGAGACAGAGTTACTTTCGCATTTATAATATTAATAATGATAATTTATGACAACAAATATAATCTTAGAAGGAATTTTATTTTTAAGCAATATACAAAATTGACGTATCTATCTTGGGTATCAAAATAATTGACGTAATTTAAGAAAAAAACTGATATTGTCTATAAACATGTTTCATCAGAAAAAGAAAGCTAACCATAAATAGGAAACGGTCTACACGCAAATAGTAGATTATATATAAAACTGAACGTCGACTGAACTGAATCAATTGCTAAACGACTCGATCCAAGAGCTAAAATTAAGCATGAAATAATTAGGGATACTTAATGTTGAACCGATATAGAATCTTTATGAAGTGAGAATAATGCAACTATCACATCAATGTTCTCATCAAATTTCATATCCATCCAAAAGTTATCTGGAAGAAAGCGCTAATAACGATAAGACCAGTTATTGTATTGTAAATTTGTATATCTGCTAATTATAAAATTTAACACAGAATAAAGCATATGCATTCATTTACGCGAATGCATCCGTATTTACATACACAAAATGCTTTCCTGAGGATATAAATGTACATAGTTTGGAAATTTACGTTAAATCATAAATGACTAAATATAGTAACAAAACCAGTCCTGTCCTTCTTAAGTATCTTATTTGTACACTTTAGTGTTGCAAGTAGTTCTGATTATTTAATAGTCAATATGCCGCATCCAAAAACGACAATGTTTTGTTATCATCCTTCATGCGTATAAGTGCGAGCACGCTTGTCAATGCTCTAGCAGATTTATTTAAATATGCGTGTAAACGTTGTTCGACGCAACTCTTTGTTTTAATCATTTGTATTTATTTAATGATACAAGTATAATTATATACATAATATAAAGACTCATCAGTTTTTAAACTTCTTAAATTTCTTGTCCGTTTTTTCGGGATTCGCGTAAAAACTACTGGGCCAATTTCGATGCGTTTTTTGTTGATCGACAGATAATTCTTAGAATTAAACACAGCGCTATTTTATATCCAGGGAATTCCGCGGGATTTTTTTATTTAATATAGCCAGATTAAAAAAAAACTAATTTCAATGTCCCAACTTGTCACCCCGGAAATCCCACGGGAATTCCAATTCAAGCAAGGGTAGACGAAGTCACGGGCATATCCTAGTACATATATTTATATATATTAGAATTGTCACTGTCATTGTCGTTGCCATGGCCATGTATTTATTACCGAATTGCAACGATAGTGCTAATAAAACTCGGTCGGAGCGTCATTTCTTATTTTACAAATAGCGTTTTTCTTATTTTATAAACTGTGTAATTATTACTTACAAACAAAGCTTACCCTTATTCTCCCATGTTTGTTGTGTGTACATAAATCATAATATTTGTGATTTTTATGATCTTTATCAATAAATTAACCACCAAAGTGTGGAAAATACCATACAACGTGGCATTCGAAGAATTATCCCGAATTCATAAATGGGACGGACACGCAACCCTCACGCAGTCATGCCATAAAATATTTTGCATACTTAAAATAAAATAAGACGATATTGGAAGGACTGCGATATTACGGACACGAACACAAATTACCAAAGTTTTATTTACATTCAAAATAAAACATCATATTGGTCTTATGGTACTATAAATAAAGCTTAAATTTCTTTGTCGACTATAAAGAAAAAATATTTGTAGCTGAAGTTTTAATTTTGCATACGGAACACTTTCTTAGCAATGTTCAAAAATGAGTTATACAGTTGAAGGATTTCTTTGGAACAGTTCAATAAATTAATGATTATTGAGCTTTGTAACGTGTAAAATTATTCAGTGCTGGGAGTTACTCAACGAATGTGAAAAAATATAATTTTACAAATAAATAAAAGTCAACTTTAAGCAACAATAGGAAAAAAAAGAATATTTTGAAGTCGGTCCCAACAGAAAAGTTAGTTTAATATATTTATTTTGGTATATTTAAAATTTTGATGTAAACATGAAATAATATTTTTATGGAGTACAGCAGACAGGCTGATAGACCACTTGATGGAAAGTGGTTACTGGGGGACTGAAACCCGGCCACTGTAGTGGATACATTTACCATGATCATAGTTGTAGATTTGTTTGTATTGGACAAGCAGACCATCAAATACCAACGAAGCGGACGAAACTCTATGTTTCCACTTTTATTACGCACTGCTGAAAAGTGGAACTCTTTACCGTCGTCTGTTTTTCTTGAAGAATACAATCTAGGTGTCTTTAAGTCTCGCTTGAACAGGTATCTTCTAGGTAAGCGTGCTCCACCTTAGACTTCATTTCCGCCTAACATCAGGCGCAATGTCAGTCAAAGGTGGACCTACTCATTGTAAAAAAATCAAGCTAGTAATTTCAGCTAGCTTTGTCAACTGGTGTCTACACAACCAACAACTTTCGATGGCCGACCAGTGGCTTCCGGTGGCCCCCACGGGCTTCGTGGCAGCTGCATCAGCGGCTTGGATACAGACTTAGATCTTTACAGAAGCTTAAATATCTTCATACAAAATATATATAAATAATATTGCCGTATCCATTTGATTAAAAGTGGATTTACTACAAAAACGCGCGACAAATTATTTAATCACCTCTGGTTATTATAGCATAGTTTTGTTGTTTTTTAAGTGTCACGTAATTCAGATCTCGTGGCATCTGTCTCCGGGTCATATACCTACAGTGGATATTTTGAAATTATTGTAGCTTTTCTATATAAAATAAACCGGTTTTGTAGTTGTTGTTTGTTACTAACAGGAAAACTTAATAAAATGAAGCATGGCCTGTACTTGAGCGACACCAGCAGGAGCTGCATGTCACGGAAATGAATATGCTTTGTTGGATGTGTGGAGTCTCGCGAAAGGATCGCGTCAGGAACTCCCGCTTCCGCGGCAGCCTGACGTCCGTGACGTAGCAGACAAACTGCAGGAGAGTCACTTACATTAGTTACATGCGGAACAAATGTATAGATATGCCACCTCCGCCAGGTCCCGGTCGAAGGGGCAGACCCAAGAAATGCTGATTTGACGTTGTGAGGGATGTTATGCGTACCAATGGTCTCAATACAAGTGGAGAAGAAAAAGTACGAAAGCGGACCCTTGACGTCGAAGTGATCGCTGCGAATGCGACCGGGATTTAATGCTCGGATGATGATGAGGAAAACTTAATAAAAGTGTTCCTTTATTATAATGTACATAGATTTCAGTGTAATTCGTAATTTAAGTTTTTATTAAAACTAAGTTCCCATAAAGATATTTTTTGAAGGTCGGTCATACAATACATATACTATATACAATTATGTATATTATACATAAGTATTTGATATTGATATACCTCTTCGTAAAATGACCATTGTTGGGACTGTTCTTATGGATAACAATTATTCGGTATTCTTAGGCAACATCTTCATTTATTTCAGTCGTTATAGAACTTGTACAAGCAATGGCTATCATTGAAACCCATATATACGTAACAATAATAGTACTGTCTAAGCCCGCTATACTCAACCTGCGGGTTGCCGAGTTTCTATGAGTGGCCTGCTTGGTTTACTACATATCTGTATAATAAATACAATGGATTTACATGGCTAACACCTGGTTGCAGAAAAGCTGGCTATACTTTCGAAGGTGAGGCGGTACGTCACTGTAAAACTGCTGATTAATCTTTACTGTGCTCAAGTAAGATCTTGCATGGAGTACTGTTCTCACCTTTGGGACGGCTCTGCCAAATACCAGCTTGAGGCGCTAGAGTTGATTGAAAGAAGAGCCAAGAGGTTGATTGGTAACGACAAGCTTGTCAATTACAAGGCTTCAAAACCTAGAGCATCGATGTCGGTCTATCGGTATTCTATAGGATTAATTTCGGAGGGTATGCTGTTGAACTGCAAACAGGGCAATACCTGATTCCTTTACACCATTTTACCTTTGGACCACATCGCGCTCCGGTCTACGTCATCGTTTCACAGTGAAACCACCACCAGTGCAAACTGCTATCTGCGTAGAGCAGACCTGTGGAGTGTCTTGAAGACACTGTCCTGTGTGAATTAGGTATTATCAAGGTAAGCTTGCTCCACGTCCTCCATCTTAGAACGCATTATTGTCTAATATTAGGTGTGATAGTGGTTTAATGTGGATCTATTCATTTATCATAAAAACCCCTAGTGTTACGAATGTTCATAAACTATATATATGTTTTTAAACAGGTGCGCCGTCAGCATGTGCCACAGCACATATTGTAGTAATAAAAACCCTCTAAATAAAATAAGGTTGCCGCCCGCGGCACTTCATCTAACACATCTATGTGGCCTCTGCAAAAAAATATTAAGTGCCTACGGCCTATTTTGGTACAGCGTCCAATATGTATTGCAAACATTAGAGCTATAGAGCATACCCACATTTTTTTATTGCATGAGTTCAACAGACAGGCACACGGCCCACCTAATAGGAAGCGGTTACAATCGCCTATAGACTAACACTACAGGTGCTAATGTGCTGCCACTCTCTAAAAGGACACTGGGACCTGGCTATCATTGCCGGAGCATAACTCAATGTTTCATGACGGCATAGTAGCATCCAGACGGGCAAATAATACTAATTTGGCCAGAAATGTGCGATTACACTTCGGAAAAGTCAAAACACCACCACAATTATTATGCTTAATAGTAGTAAAGTACTTACTTGTTAGTGACGACTTCAGATCAAGCTCATTAAAATCCTTGAATATTTTTAAAGAACATAAAATATATAATCAACTTGATGAGAGATTTTTATTTTTTAAATTTAAGTAAACTACCTGCGTATGTATGCTAAAGTTTACTGCATAATGATGCATTTTATTACAAATTTGCATTTGAATGTATATAAGGACGTGACAACATTTCAGAATTTCATTGCATCAGAATTTACAGCCGACTGGATCGTCACCTATGCAGTACCCAACTACTTACTATAAGCATAAAGTCCACTACGATTATTGCATCCAGGCAATGTGTGGGTGAATATTGGCAGGTCTTCGACACGGTAAACAAATAAGACCACCATTCACCGAACGACCGTTTTCATGCCTTATTTGGACTGAGAATTACGTCGCTTGGCAATAGGAAAATTATCCAACGCCCGATCGTCGAGTGCATGGGAGACCTTAGACCACTCATGGATGCAGGAAGGTTCCACAAATAAAATATGTGACTTGAAGGCGACGGCGAGGTGCCATCGAAATGAGGCTGCGCTGGCTGGTGGAAGTGAGACGGAGCTAAGGTTAGTAATAGGTGTAAAGGAGACAAATTCGTACACTTGGCGATCTGGAGAAACGCGAGCACCTCATTTAATCGGTACACGCTTCGTTTTGTAGGATAAAGGAAATTTTGCGATGCTTTAGATATGCTTGCTATATCAATTGTGTGAGCGTCTGTTATTTTATATCTTTACAGGCGCCTCAATTAGTTTTTATTTATACATAGACAATAAACAAATACCAGTTCTCAAATAAATTTCTTATTACAAAAATATGTAGTTTATTTCTAAGTATTCGCGGTGTCTTCCAGGGGAAAGAAATAAATTATAATCATACATATTAACGATTTGTACGATAATCGAATTATTCATTTTCACTCATGTAAAGTCTAAATCGCTATTCTGTAGATATCTACTATCCCATTTCCTGAGTAAAAAAATATAAATTGGTCCTTTATATCACCAGACATACACGAAATTTTATGGTTCGTGAAAATAGAGCATGAAAGATGGACGTATAGTGTCACGTTTATCGTTAATATTTTTTATATGTCTTCAAATCCAAAAGTTTTTATTCAAACTAAGTTCTACTATAGAACATTTTGTGAAGGTCCTAAATTAAGTAAAACTTAAATCCATCCATCCTATTTTATGTACAACTCTTTACAGCGTGCTATCGCTGTTTAAGAAAAATAAGGAGCAAGAAAGTCTTCTGTAACGCTAGGTAAAAAATATATCTTATACTAATATATAAAGCTGAAGAGTCTCAGGAACTACTGGTCTGATTTGAAAAAATGACAGTGTTGGATAGGCCATTTATCGAGGAAGGCTATATTTCATCGCTAAGACTAATAGGAGCGGAACACCAATGAAGAGTGTTTCAAAATTGAGTTTTTTTAACTATTTAACTAGTTTTATTAAAAAAATGATTTTTTAATAAAACTACGTTTTAACGGTTTTAAGCGCGGTAATTTATTTTATTTTGGTTTATCCGACGTTTCGGCCGCTTTTCAGTGGCCGTGGTCACGGACGACAATCATTCACATTCATATTCGAAATTCATTCACGAAATTCATTTTTTTAAGTTTTCGCGACTTGTATACATAATAAAACTTCTTTTTTTTTCTTATCCACGCGGACGATGTCGCGGGCAGAAGTTAGTATAAAATATGTATGTAGAAAGACACAATATAATTTATGTTATTCTGAAAATTTCCTTCTAATATAAAATTAAACTTATATAGACAGACTAACAATAACTTAAATGTCTCCAGTTCAACAGATACACAGCGTAGTTTAGCTCATAAACCTACTCTTGGATGGAAGTATTATCCGGCCCAATACAAGCTGAAGGAAACCATGCCAAAAGCCCGTTAAACACATTTCAATATCACATGGCCATGTCATACCTGTACTTATTTATACCTACATGTTTGTATTATTTACTCACCTTTATAGACTGCCTCAATGCTTTCTTTAAGAGAAAATAGAAACTTTGATTCCTATGAATAATGAATGAGTGCTATGTTAATCGCAATGACATCTTCGTTTTGGTGTCAAAAAGTACATTTCAAGAACTTAAATACGGTTAAGATTCTGAGTGTACAGATAGTACAGAGATCGCCTGATCTTATATTATTGATATGTGGCTTGAATAATTATATTAGTCCTTCTTATATGACCTTATAGAGCTCTAGATAGGTTTCTATGTATTGCTTCTACACTATGAAACAACATTTACGCGGATTGAATAATCACATTAAAATTTGTTACTTAAGGTAACTATATCGAGGGCTTCATAACAAATGGGCGTACAGACAAAAGTGCAGTTCAAGGGACAAAAATATGAATAAAACAAAACTAGTTGATTGCATAAGGCTGAAATTAAAATTGAAATACCATTTTATTTAAGTACACTTGCATACCGATAAGACTTTCTAAATTGTAACATGCATAGATTTTAGTAAACAACAAAAAAATGGGATTTTGCGTATACGCCCATTTGTTATGAAGCCCTCGATATAATATCTATTAATTTAACATCTTAAAAGACGCTAATCGAGTACACTTGAAGGCAATTTTTCTATGACACATACTAAATGACACTTTAACATGAATACTAGTCCATGAAACCTAGAAGTAGTGGGGTATAACCAACCGTTCTTCTACAAAATTTAAATCCCCAAGCCTAGTAGCGAAACCTTGACGACCTGTTATTATAATATTAAATATTTTTTCAATCAACCTGATGGTAAGTGACGATGTGATTTAGGATGAAGCAAACTTACCTATTTACCTATTTTTTCGTCACTTAGGTTACTGATTTTTGATTCGGTCAAAACGTCAAAAACCAAGTTATTAGTCATAAATCTTGTAGTGTTAAGGAGCTTCTCAAAGTTTTTACCAATAAAAATAAAAACGTGTGTGTTTCGGGACGCCTGGCAGAAGTGATAACTTAAACTAATCTAAGTTGAACTATTTAATATTGAAATGCTTTAGCTTAAGAAAAGCTTAGGTTATTACTTAAATTTTATGTATATTAATATGATATTGGTATTCTCAGCCAAGAAAACCCCATTCGTACATGCGCTTCAGTTCCAAGGAACACCCCTTACCACCTCGAAGAGTATTGGAATCCTTGGTGTCGACATTGCAAACGATGTACAGTTCAGGGGCCACCTTGAAGGCCAGGCAAAACTTGCCTCCAAGAAGCTGGGAGTGCTAAACCGGTCCAAGCAGTATTTTACTCCGCGGCAACGCCTTATGCTTTACAAGGCACAGGTGCGGCCGCATATGGAGTACTGCTCACACTTGTGGGCCGGGGCACCCGCTTACCAGCTAAATCCCCTGGACAGTATTCAACGTCGAGCCGTTCGCATTGTCGACGATCCCATGCTTACAGACGGCTTAGATACGCTTGGCCTTCGGAGAGACTTCGCGTCTCTCTGCGTATTCTACCGACTATATAACGTAGAGTGTTCCGAGGAACTGTTCAGAATGGTGCCTTCGTCTTCTTTTTACCACCGCACCGCACGCCATCGGCTGGGCGTTCATCCCCACTTCCTTGAGCCGCTTCGCTCTTGTACGCAACGGTTCTCTAGAACGTTTCTCTTGCGCACCGTGGGGATTTGGAATGAGCTCCCAGCCGTGGTTTTCCCACAGCGCTACGACATGGGGTTTTTTAAAAAGGGTGTCATAAAAAAATTTCTTCGAGGCCGGCAGCGCGTTGGTGACACCTCTCGTGTTGCAAACGTCCATAGGCGACGGTAACCGCTTTCCATCAGGTGGGCCGTCTGCCTGACTGCTGTACTCCAGCGATTTAAAAAAAAAATGATAATGTAAGGAAAGGTTATTTATTAATAAAATCTTTTATTGATTATAAAACATATTTTATTCTTAGTTACAATTCTTGAATATGTACATTATTATTTTTTATTTAAATTATTAGCATCATTATTGCATCTAATTACCGAAATACGGCTAGCGCTGTGGGTTAGAGTGAGAGAGGAGGAGCCTGCCTACCGCTGCCGTATGCGTGAGAGAAAGGAAAGCCAGACAGACTGGCGCCGTGACGCGTTACGTAACGAAGCGGTTTACCCTCCCCTAAGAAGTTATCACTTCAAAATATTTTTCCTTATTCAAATTCAATATAACACTTTAAATATTTATAAACGAACAATCTGTTAATATACAGTCACTGTAACAACATAAATTAACATCAATATTTTGTGTAAGCACAATGTTGTTTCGATGATCATTTTTCGGTTATCCGCCAAATAAAGGGTTTGTGTAAGTGAACAAAGGGGTCGGATCAATGGTACGGATGCATGCTAATGTGGGATAAATACCAGAGGAGCGGTTGGCACACACACACTAACACAACGTCACACAAATGTACAAAAAGATAGTGTATGTACACGTCCTTCGACGGACACAGGGACAGATTTCGATAGGGTTGCTATTTTGTTTACACTGCTTTTGATTTATTTGTGCTGTTAATAAAACTCGAACAGTTATTAAGTTTAACCTGCACACACAGAGTCACATAATGACCAGTTAATGTTAATAGTGGCAGTTTTTGGTTTCATTAAATCACTTAAGCTTTTATCCCGCATCATTAATTTGTTTAAGTTATTTGGGAAACATACAATAATTAATATTCTAATTATAAAATACATATGTATTTAATCAAATGAACAAAAGCACAATAGTTTTGTTAAGACTTAGTGCGATTCCAAACATCAAATAACTGTGGGAGTTTTATGATTGAAATTTACCAATGAAAATTGTTTATAATATTCAGAAGAATTTTTGTTTCATACTTACCTACCAGTGTCTATAGCAATAAATATAATTAAAATAAATGAACTTAAAATTTAATGTATATATCTGTTTTCAAAATAAATGCCAATATTGAAATTAAAATAGCAGTTTCAATTATACGGCTTGAATAAATAAGCTAAATATATAAAAAATAAGACACTGCCTGATTTTTTCTTGCATAGATACCGAAACGATTCAGTCGATTACAATGTAATTTTTAGCGGTCATTTCGATATATTACAAGGTCAAGGAGTGAATATAGACTTCAAGACTCCTGGGAACCAAGTTGCACCTAGGTACATCTAATTAATATTATCAAGGTAAAGAAAAGTTTTGTCCTCTTAAATTTTAGTATAATTTTGCATTCTAAAAATAGTAAGAAATTGATTATTTATGAGTCAAAATTAATTAAACATTCTCAATAATGGCATTTTCTTAAGTTTTTACGACTATCACACATGATTAAAACTACGAATAATAACAATAAACACAATTAAAATTAAAATGAACAAGTTGAGGGTAGGCTAAATAATAATGTTGACATTACTCTTTGACACAAATATTTGTCGTTCATGATCATGGCTACTGAAAAGTGATCGAAACGTCGTATATAAATAAAACTACGTTAAAACCTAGTTTTATCTATCTATATATTAATACGTGAAGCAAAAAAACAGCAGAAACTTTGTACCTGTTTTTACTAAAATTGCGCGGGCGGAGGAGTATGAAATTCGCACACTTATAGTTTATATAGAGAAAGAGTGCAGAATGCTAATATTTTTTTAATTATACATAGAAATACATTAAACGAATAATAAAAATATTGCACACAACCATATATACTCTTTTGTTGATTGTTAAAGTCAAATTAACAGTATAGCCTTGGCGAAATCTGTGATTATAGAAGTTAGTGTTTGACAACAGTTTAATAATGTTCAAACTTATAATATGAATTCATTATTATGGTAGAATTTCGATAATAACCAACAATTGAGTTTTCATTACCATTTTCATCCACGTGATCACGGAAACAGTTCCCGCAACATTGACCTCACCTAGTAAATGTACTAGTTAAAGGTCTATAGTTAACACACGTTGTACTGACGTAAGTGGTAGAATGGTTGTTATATTGTTTACCTGAGTGCGCCCTTGTTCAATAATAAAACAAGATTTTCCTCGTCCTCATGCTATTATTATAAATCAGCTTAATGACATTGAAATGTGTTTATTAACAACGGGCAACCCTACACCATGACGTGTTAAGTGGATTATTTGAATGCAACAAACTGTTTTTGGCAAATGAAACCAACGGCGTCAACATTGATACATCAATTATTTGCCACCAGCAATTATGTTTTAATAAATATTTTTAATTTATGCCAGGTAATAGGGAATTTGCCCGACTGGATGGCTACCACCATTTAAACCAGGTTAAAGTATGTCGCCATAACAACCTCGAGTTGTGTTCCGGCATTAGTGACCAGGGTCTCTCTTAAGAGAGCAGCGCCTATGGACATTTGTAGCACCTTTGGTGTTACAAATGTCCATAGGCGATGGTAACCGCTTTCCATCAAGTCGGCCGTCTGCTTCTTAGTTGAATTCCTGCAATAAAAAAATATTGAATGGTAGTAGTAATATTTGTTCAGTGACCGCGTCATGATGGTGTATGGAGACTTCATAATAAAACTGACACTTTCGAGATTAATGATGTGTGAAACACGTCAATATGCCTTAGTTGTGTTAGGCAATATAATATCCACCGTTAATCTGAAATGGAAAGTGCCCGCACAAAAGTGGGATATCTATTTATAACCTGACATAATACTGCGAAATGTTTTAAGACTTATTGTTAAATTTAAAACACTTTGATTTGTTATTTACAAACAAGTAATTTCCAAGTTAGATTTCTTGGGAGTTAAAAAATCCGCACCTAGGTATAAAAAATACTAGGATATGTCCGCGACATCGCGAAATATCACATATTCTATTACATAAAATTTGCTATAGATTAGTGAAACCATCGCATTGGAATTGTTTTTTTTTTCAATCCGGACATTTTAAGTCATATTTAGAAAAATTCCCGGGGGAACCCTAGGATAAAAGTAGTGCAATTTGATGTCCATCAGCGAAAACCGCATCGAAATCGGCCCCGTAGTTTTTACATGAATCCCGAACAAACAGACAAGACAAGAAATGTAAAAAAAGTTTCGTCGTGTTCTTCATTATTTATGTAGTCTATTTAAGTAGTTTTTTTTTGTTAAATAGTTTCAATGAACAGGCACGGCATGTTTAGAATTTTATAACATTACAGATTACCTAAGGAAATTTCTCCCACCTACATGTAATAAAAGAAGCCCATAAACCACCTATTGCTAGACGCAAACTTAACAATTTATTTGGAGATCATTCAGCTTATCGCCACACTTGTGCAAGGTGTATTAACGGTTTTCACACATTCAATATTTTATGTGCAATTTTCACCTCGATCTTTTACGTCCTACAATGTAGATTAATAAATATTCATTGTCATTCCAATAGAATCTGACTCGCAATGTTAATATATATACAAACGTTTGACACTCAGTTCAAAGTTTCGTGTGTGGCATATGGCAAACGCGTTCGCGAAACGACACAAATAACTAATACGACTATATTAAACTCCACTCTATACATTTCCGTCTAAGCAAGCAACAGCTTATTATAACGTTAACATAACCTTCGATGTATTACGAACTAACGCTTAAAGATTGTAGATCTGATTTTATTTTGATACAGATTGGTAGCACAAGTCGGCAACCTTGCGTCGTCGGTTTGACTTTTTTCTCAATTTTTAAGGACACATATTGTCATTTAAGAACATCAAAGGTCCTTTTGTTATTTTTTATTATTTTACAAGCGAATGAAGAGGATATCGTCGAGGTTGCCACTGTCGTCTTACCTTGTTGAAAAGGTAAAAATTATAATACGGATATTATTAACTTGGGAAAAACATGTACGCTTATTATAGCGTAAATTTATATGAATCGAGATTGTTCACAGATGTACCAAATGCTATGACCATACTAAACGCAAACAATAAATAACTGTAAAAATTTAGGCACAGAAAATATAATTACACACACACACACACACACACACACACACACACACACACACACACACACACACACACACACACACACACACACACACACATATATATATATATATATATATATATATATATATATAGATATTCATTTATTTGAAAAAATGGGTAAACGAACAATTGTGATTTTAAATCATTCTTTGATCCACCTGAACCCCCACAAAAAGTTTTCTATATTAATATTGTAAAGAGGAAAGATTTGTAATTTTGTCGAGAACTACTCGATGGATTTAAAACATTCTTTCACCATTGGAATTACATTATCGCTATATTCGCATATCGCTATACGTTTATCCAAAATGTTTAAAAACTAACGTGTTTAAAAAGGCCGCTAGTAAGTTAAATTTAATATGATCCACTAGAACGCTGCTGACAAATTGCGTTGCAGTTTTTTTTGATTAACAACAAGGACAAAAAGGACAAAAAGAGCAAAAGAGCAAAAGAGCAAAAGAGCAAAAGAGCAAAATGGACAATAAGGACAAAAAAGAGCAAAATGGACAAAAAGTTCAAAAAGAGCGAAATTTTCAAAAAGGACAAAAAGATCAAAATGGACAAAAAGAGCATAAAGAACAATATGAACAAAAAATAGCAAAAGAATACAAAGAGCAAAATGGACAAAAAGGACAAAAAAGAGCAAAAAAGCAAAATGGACAAAAAGATCAAAAAGGACAAAAAAGCAAAAAGAGCAAAAGGGCCAAAAGGAGAAAAAGATCAAAATAACCAAAATTATGAAAATGGCAAATCACAAAACCAACCAAAACCTATCCCACTTTTTGGATAACTTTACATAAATCTATCCCAAAATCTATCCCATTATCCGGGATGAAAAATATCCCTTGTCCACCCTCGGTATGAAAAATAAATATACACCGATTTTCAGACAAATCGGTCCAGTAGTTTTTGCGTGAAAACGGAACAGACAGATAGACAGACAGACAGACAAAGTTACTTTCGCATTTATAATATTAATAGGGATTTATAAAATCTATCACAAGAAATTTTATACCACCGCTCAAAAAATAGCATGAACTTCCACGTTACGTAATCATCAAACTGTTTATTAAGCTTATTGGGAACGATACTTCGATCAATGTGTATTATTGATCAAAGGGACAATATCATATTTTGATACAGTCTTTAGATATCAAGCATAATACTTCGCAAATATCTAAAATAAATACACAAATATTCACTAAAAAAAGCAATGTCAGTTCCTAGATTCTGAAATAACGCAACTGAAATAGATACTCAGTCAATTAATTAGTTTTTGTGATTCATAATAATCCTCAATTATTTTATAAGGGATAGCAAAATAGTAAAATCGTTATTTGAAAGTTTTTATTCAAACTACGTTTAACTTGTATATTTTTTTTGTAAATCAGACATCCAAGTTTTAAATTAAATATACTTCCTACTCTATATTACCATATTAAGGTTCGAATGGTTATAAGAACTAAATAAAAGCTTTTTTAAAAAGGTTTTTAAATACAAGCTTTTGAGATCCTGGATATAATGTAGCAGCACATTGCTAGCCAAGAAAAATAAAACGAGCCCAAACACGACGGGTCTATCTTGTTTAGTACAGGAGTTCCTATGGCCACCTTCCGACTCCATCATCAGATCAGCTCCATGGTACTATATTGTTGCATTGTCACGCAATATACATATGTGTGCACAATTTCAGCTCAATCGGAAACCAGGAAGTTGGTCAAATTAAACTTACAAGATTCCACCCGAACTTACATACATACTTACATACTTACATACATAGGCACATCCATTGCAAGCTAAATAAAAGCTTGTAAAAACTAACAAACATAGCTTAGCTCCTTTCTGACTTTTATCACTAGCATTAGTTTATTCCAACGTTGAGCTCGTGCCTCTGTTATTTGTAAGAATAAACAGTAAGATTTATGTGTAATTTCTGTGTACATTCTTATCATATTTTCCATCGTCTTCATCGTGTGGTAATTGTAAAATATGCACATCCGAGCAGAAAAGCGGTTCATGCCGTTTGATAACATTCAGTGCATTAAAGCCACCATGACTTTTAATGTCAACCTAATTATCGTCATAAATTTATTACAAATAAATTGAAACCTTATTATCTGATTCGCGACAATACACACCGAAGAAAACAATACATACCACAAGTCGGCGCCGCTTCTAATTCGTTATTCTTGGCGAAGTGCATTCTATGGCGACGCCTTTACCACGAGTTTCAAACGCGTTTTGCAGTAACGAGATGTTGTTTACTGCTTTTGACTCATTATTTATCATCGACATTGTATATGCGGTGCATGCGCTGTATATGCACAGGAAAAAGAATAATAAGAACTCGTGGTAGGGGTAATGAGATTTTATATGTTTGCACCGTAAATTTGTTTACACAGGTAATTAAATTCAGAGTAATAAATATTTCTTTTCGATACAAATGCATAAATACATCATAAGTTACAAATTAAATGAGGTAATTCAATAATCCAATAAGCCTAATAACGGCTGGGCGCTTACTCGGTACTTAAATCTGAGTCCCACTTAAAGAATGATGATGCTTTTTATGCAGCTATATATTTGAAATTAACGCGCTCTTTACAATAGTAATCGAAGTTTAATTTGTTAAGTTTATTTCTGTTAAAAAAACACTAAGTGGGCTTAAGAATTGTTTTAATTTTTTTTATTACTTTCAGTTTTTTTTCTTGTTTTATGTTTTTTTATGAATTTCCCACATCAAATTGATTGCCTAATCGATGTTTAAATACTATGTATGTTTACACAAAATATTTGATGTTGTGCGTAAAGGTTTTAATTGAAAGGATTGGAAGGCGGAACCAGGACAAGCAATTTTAGATTATACCATCCACCATAAAAAATATAAATAAACTGTTTCTATATGACTCGTCTTCGTCTGTATTTTTTAAAATAAATTTTTAATGTATTATATTTTATTTTTATTTTCTTTTTATTATAATAATATGTTTGTTTAATCTAAAACTAGAAAAATATTTCATAGACTGACTGCCCTAATCAAACTAAGCTACAACGAAGTATGGCCGGGTTTATACAAGTCTGAAATTATAGAAAAAAACACGCAATTTCTATATTTGAATTAGTTTTAATTATTCCTATAATGGTTGTACAGTTATAAACTGACGGTCTTATTATGTCTTATATTGAGTTACAGTAAGTTTGAGGAGCACTTAAACTTTCTCTAACTCAATATGAATAAGATCGTAAATATGTATCGAGTTTCGATCTAGATATTGTGAATAAACTACATTCGTGAACTCATAGTATATGCAGAGATCCTAAGTCGCGATTTCGTATTCCCATGGAGTGCGGCCGGGGTCACCGCGTTCCCTGGCCAGGCCGGGAGGCAAACCAGTTCCAACATTTCAATATCACACTGATATACCTTACACGACTCCGTATTTACACCTTTGCAGATTGCTTACCGTCTTCGTAATATTTATTAAATCTTTCTAATATTTTCATGAACTTTCTAAATACATGTATGAAATAAATACATTTTGTTATGGCTAAATGGTATTTCTAGTTTATTTTCTTCTTGTAATAAAACATTTGTATATGTTATATGTTAACATCGAAGCTCTGGCGCTCCTAGGTTTGACTAGTCAAACCTCAGGCCTGACATAAAGTCTTAGGCAAAGTCCAAATAGATGACGATTTTCTGCCTTTGACTGACTACTTTTGCCTAGCCTGCCTAGGAGAGAGTCATTTATACAGTCATTAAACATGTAACAAGTGCAGCACGAATCGACGTTTGACCAAGTCTGCCTTAGTCGCTTCTAGGATCGACTAGGCAAAGCCCGAAACAGATTATTATACATTTAACGTTTGACTAAAAAGTTAGGTACGTCTAGGTTGGACTAAAAACATTTTAGTCAAAGGCCGAAATTGGAGTTTATTTAGGTGTTTACGAAAGGCTTTGGTCTCAAACCTAAGATTAATCAGTCCTTCCGGAAAAAGACTGCATATAGACCTTTGACTACAAAATATATATTGTTACACGCCGACAAAAGTGAATGCACACCTGCAGTTATTACCTTTCCCGCATTTGGACTTCCTTTGTTTACTTTGTGTCTTAAATTTGTAATTAGAAAAACATCCTATTGTTATTGTACTCGTTTGTGCACACGCGCTCGAGTGTTGTATTGTATAGTTTAGTATAAAACAATGCCCGAACGGAGGGGTGAGGCAGTCAAGCGACTATTACGATACGAGCAAGACGGGTGCATATTCGATGAGCTATATAGTCACGGACTTTGCGCCTGTTATTGAATCGTGCAGTTAGTACTGGTTGTGTCCAGATGTATTTGTACCTGTGTTATGCGTGTTTGTATAGTTCTAATAAATTCTATGGTAATTCCAACGGCATTCGTAACAATATTATGTATGAAATGGCAATCGCCCAGTAAAAATTTAAAACTGAAAGCTCCTAAATACGTATGCGAAAGAGAGAGTAGTAAATTAACGAAGAAATTAAGAAAGTACTTATAGATCACCATACCCTGACAAAACATGTTCGTCCAGTTTCGAACTCTAATAAAAAACTTATATGATAAATCATTCTTCTAAGTAAAGATTTATAAATCATTCTTCTCTACTTATCAACTTTGATTATTTAAACCATACCAGTGACAATTAAAATTTATTTTTCCAGTTTTAAAGTGTGCAATATGTTAACCTACAAAATGTATAACGGACCATGCAAGGCGATAGTTCAAAGTGATTTTAAAATATTTGTGACCTTGTAAAAATATATTACTGCGCAATTTTATTCTTAACGCGTGTTAAACGTAACAAATGTAACAAGCATTTAAAAAGACCGCGACCTTATTAAGCAACATACAATCGTGATGATCAAGTAATGATTTCACAATTAGCAAGTTGTTTTGACAACCACACGCTAATTTGATCGCTCGTACCTATTATTTTAAGAAATAACAATACGTGATAGCAATAATTTTACTACAATTTAAAATACTATAGTTGATTGCTATTTGTTTGGAGAACCGTAGGAGAAGCGTTTGACCTCCCGTTACCAGGAAAATGGGCGCGGGAGGAGGAACACCAGGACGCTTTGATGTGGAAGTTACGACTAACTCTGCACGGGGCCACTTATCTTCGGTGACTATCCTGTGACAGCTGTGGGGGTCCTCATAAAATACAATTTGACCTAAAATACCTTGAAAGAATAAGTTGCAATACCTGATGGTAAAATGGAATGCTTATACGAATAATCTCATTTTATATTTTGTGGGTATCATAGCAGTGGGACGGCGTAACCCGTCTACTTACCTCAAATGAAAAGGCCCGAGCCCAGTAGCCACGGGCATGTCCTAATGATAATATATACAACTATATATCACTAGGATATGCCCGCGACTTCGTCTATGCTTGTCTTGAAATTCTCACGAGATTCCCGGGACACAAATTACCGCAGCATTTGAAAAAGAATGTAAGCTCTCGTTTCAGTAGAAACTGTGTCGAAATAAGGTATTATTTATGCAACCGAACAAATTCAAACCGCTCCCACAAAAATTCTGCGGGATTTCGAGGTTATTATATAAATAAACTTATTTGTATTTATTTGGAGTGAAAAATAATTTTAAAAATCCTACTGCATATTATATAAGTAGCACCAGTACACTCAAGTCCGACTCGAACACTGCCACTTATTCTTATGTAAACAAGTCACGTGAATTGAATGGTTAAGCACGAGAATAGTCCTGTCCCGCAGTGCGAGAGCTTTCGAATCGATTCGATGGTAACTAATTAACTGTACCAACAGTAGGTGATTAATACTAAGTGAGTGTTTGTGGGTTATACGAGCCGAACTTGATAGTATAGGCGCAACTCTCTCCGGAACTAATGCGATGAACCGACACTACGTTCAGTCGCTTTGGGGTCTAATTCTCCTACTTCAATAACTTGACGTTGCGAAGATATTCAGAGTGAGATACCATTGCGATAGTGTAAAAAAATTGTATTCTACTGTATCCACATATGTCTTATGGATATTGTCGCGGTGGAATAATGGTATAAAAACTGGTATTACTTACTAGCAGCAAAAACGGCGTTAGCTTAAATGAACATTCAAAAGCTACCAAAATTTTAAACATTTGTCACGGGTTGTCACCAGGGATAGTGTAATTTGCCAACAGTGAAAGAATTTTTCAAATCGGTTCAGTAGTTTCGGAGCCTATTCGATGCAAACAACAATCAAATCTTTCCTCTTTATAATATTAGTATAGAAGAGGCACACTATTGGTATTAACAGAATACCATAAGCAGGCGCACCTACGATTGAGACGATAGTATCCGGTGATTTTGACGAGATAGTATTAACAGAATTGGGCCTTTGTACAAAGGAATGTTGATGATATAAAATACTTAATGTGCAGAGTATTATAATAAATATAATAGATGATTAATCAAATTATATCAATAACTATATTAATAGAAAAACAAAGACATTGAAACTAAAATAAATTATGTAGCAGATCACTGCCAACGGAGAGCGTGCCCAGAAGGCTTTTCACCTGTGCAGGAACGGAGAAAGAATACAATTTCTTGCGGCCGGGCGGCCTGTCGTAAGAGGCGACAAAACAACCTACAGCCAGGTGGCAGGGCATTTGCCCGACTGGATGGCTACCGCCCCTGCTCTAAAGTATGTCGCTATAACAACCTTTAGTTGTGTTCCGGCATTAGTGACCAGGTTCCAGTCTTCCTAAGAGAGCAGCAGCGCATTTGTAGCACCTTTGGTGTTGCAAATGTCCATAGGCGATGGTAACCGCTTTCCATCAAGTGGACCGTCTGCCTGTCTGCTGAATTCCTGCAATAAAAAAATTAAAAAAAAGGCTGGCTGCATTACCACGCTGTATGGCAATACTTATTTGTTGTGCAAAATATGAGCCAGCCTTCTGACCACGGGCAGTGTCAAAGAGTTTCTTACATATGTCTTTAAACATACTCTTTGCCGACGGACCCCACGGGCCTAATGCCGCTAAAACACTTAATTCCGTTTGATCACATTTCTAAACCGGTTATTTTAATTGTTTTTAAAATGTGACCAACCGTAAAATACATGCTGATCGGTCGATTTGGTGTGGTCTACACAAATAAGGAATGTTATTGTGGTTTGGAATTTGTATCAGAGTACTTGCAAGTTTCGACCTCTATGACCATAACCAGGCTTTGGAACCGTTATGCGGACATTCTCGTTTCTTCTACATTTCAATCTTGTGTGATTTACTAATGGACAATATAGAGTGTTTTATATTTTAGGAAAGGGCAATGGAGTCTCATATCTTTGTAATTTTTTTTTTTGAGTTTTCGCATCTAGTGCCTATAATAACGGTTGCAAGTGCAAGCGGTACTTTATTTGATTTGTATTCCGACGTTTCGGCCAATTTTCAATAAAAATTGAGAAATTTCAGAAACTTAAAGAAGCCTACAAACTTGCTCTAACTCAATATAAATAAGACTGTTAGTGTCAACTTGTAGGTACATATTATATATAATATTTATATAATTATATTTATTCTTTCTTTTATTAGTAAAAAATACATCTGATATGTTACACTCGAATAGTTTCTGAAATATTTCGAATTTCGAACAGTTTAGTTTATGGCTTGATTAAGCAATAAACGTCTCTATCCGTGAATATTGTATGAAGAGAGCATAAACATTATTGTTTATTACAAAAGCGCATAACTTATGGCTGTACAACACAATGAATTATATCTAACTCAAAATATTCGTTATGCTACTTATTATAAAGTATTATTCACATATATATCTGTTTTCATATGTTCTATATTTTTTATAAATGTTATTTAAAATACATTATTTTATAATAAAACTAGGATTTGCCCGCGATTGTGTCCACGCTGGATTTGAAATTTTCACAGGATTCCCGGGACACAGTACCGCTTAAAAAAAGGATGTAACCTATCATTTTCGTGGAAACAATGTCGGAATAAGCTAATTTTTATGCATCCGAACTAAAGAAATCTAAAAAAAATTGCATCGTGTTCTCCATCGTTTATACTTTATATGGTCAATTCAAGTTGTTTTTTATAGTGTTACAACCTAGGCGCCGATAAAGACGGGTTCCACTTACAGATTAAAATTTGTAGAAGCACATTTATTACCCTTCATAATTTGAATTAATTGTAATTCTTTTTGATCGTCTTCTTTTGTTTACTTATTGATTGGCATACGTTCCTAGAGAACAGCCCATTGTTTTATTGTACTCGTTTATGACCGCTTCGGCCGAGTCATTAGCCTAGCCAGGTGTTGCGGATTAAGTCGACTACGATACGGGCACATTGCATTTGTGCAGTATAAAACGATGCTCTGATTGAGGGAGGCGAGCAGTTCAGCGACAACTACGATCAAGGCGTGATGTGTGTATAATCGGGAACCATAGTGACGGACTTTGCGCGTTTTATTGAATTACGACCTTCTGCATTACGTTTGGATTTGTTGTGTTCGGTTATATTTACACCTGTGTTATACGTGTTTGTATGGTTCTAATAAACTCAATAATAATTCTAACATTTTAATTCGAGTCCCGCTAAACTCTTAACAATAGCTTTAATGTACAGACAAGGCATGTTCATAATTTTATAATATAGATAAAATATTACATTATTGTAGAGTATTATTATTATCACAGTAATAGGATTTCACTTTCATTTATAGTTCCTAGTGTTTGTCATTGCTGGTCATATGTGAGCAACACCTCGCTCCCTAGTGTGACATCTTGCAATTTTACATCAAGAAATTATTAAATTGAAACAACAGTTCCGTTATTATTTTTATTTCCATTGAAATTGTTTTGTTTTATTAATTTAAACATTAATATCATAGAGATGAGCTAGAAATATTTTGAAGTTTTTGTTTTATGGTTCAAATTTTGTGTTTTAAAGCTTAAATATATTAGATTTTGAAATGAAACGAAATTTAGAACCCCTCTCACCCTTTGTCACACAATCTCACACTTCCGCGTCCCGTCAAAAGCGCTGCTGCATTTGTAGCATCTTTACTAATACTCGAGAGCAGGGGTGGTCGCCATCCAGTCGAGCAAATACCCTACCACCTGCCAAAAGCCCAGTCTATTACAAAGATACAAGCACAATACGGTCCGGATTTTTTCCAGAGGGCAAGCAATTATTGACTTCTGACTCGTAAAGATACATATTTAAAGTTCATACTATGGATCCGGAACTATTGTAACGGAGCTTAGCAATTAGGGTTTTTCTATCCGACAATAGCATTGGTGTATGGTCGTGTCTTGTGTCGGGCAAATGGCCACGATTCGATAATAGTGAATAAACACGGCGATGAGTTATCGGCGGCGATCTCGGGTCGTCGGCCGCGGTACCGTTCTACTAGCCCCTGTACGCGACGAAACTGACTACACGCATTTGCGAATGCCCTAAACATAGTCATTTCGTGGATGCGGCATACCAAGTTGCCTTATGCAGTTGGTATGACTACACTTTATATTGTTTTTAACGCAAGTTCTACGAGTATATAAGGGTTCCATGTTACTGTGAACAAACCAATGTTTATCATGGTTTTGATTCGTGAGCTACTGTGTAGTTCTTTTTATTGCTGGAGAACAGCAGACAGGCTAACGGCCCACATGATAGAAAGTGGTTACCGTTGCCTATGGACGTGTGCAACACCAGGGATGCCACCCATTTGCTGCTGGTTTCAAAATGGGGACTCGAACCTGGTCACTAATGCCAGAACATAACAAAAGGTTATTGTATGAATAGTGTGACTGCATACTCTAGACTAGGAGTGTTGACCAACCAGTCGGGCAAATGCTCTACCACCTGGCTGTGGATTGTTTTGTCGCTTCTTATGAGAGACCGCCTGGACGCCGGCAGGGATTAAGATTCTTTCTCCGTTCCTGTACAAATAAATTCATTCAAAACTAGCTATTATGATGATGACTTATCAAACTAACCTAACTTCTTTCACTGTTAAATGAGAGTTATTATTTCTCCGCATGTATTTACTTTAATTCTACACAATTTTTGTACGATTTCAGAAAAAGTATGTACATCATACTACCAACCAATATAATAACAATTTAATTATGACAGACACAATAACTTGTGGCAAAGTTTATAAAAAAATTCCAAATGTGTTAAAATTGTTTATCTACACAAAATTTTCAATAATTATTTATAATAAAATTCTTATAAGTCTTGACTTCATTGTCAAATACCCAACAGTAAAATTGTTTACATAAGTGACTATAACAAAAATTAACTGTTATACGTTTCTTATATTATTGCTGCAATGCCGTATCCATCTCCGATCTTTTACACAATCCGTATAAAATCTATAGATGAATTCCGACGTGACTATTCCGCTAATCAAATTTTGTAACTGCGGTATTGTAGCCATTACTTTTTTTTCAGTCGATGCCATCAATTATGTACAGGTATTACCGTTAAGTATCTTTGTGAACTGGCTACGATCGGTAGACACATTCAAAAGATTGAATACCTATTATATTTGACAACATTTTGTACAAAAACAAACAGGACAATCCTTAAAATATTGTAGGTATAACAAACATAATCTTAGAGAGACTTTTATTTTGAAGCAATAAAGAAAATTGACGTATCTGTCTCTTATATAAAAATAATTGACGAAATTTAATTATAAATTGTATAAACATATTTCGTCAGGAAAAGAAAGCCAACAATAAATAGGAAACAGTCTAGACGAAAATAGCATATTATTTATATACTTACAAAATAATGGACAACAAATAGTAAACAAAAAATATATAAATCCTGAAAGTTGGTTTCCAATAAATACTACTGATTGGTGTTAGCTTTAAAATTTTAATCTTCACTTAGATTTTTTTCAGCTGCTGCTGCTCAAGTAATAGATAAAATAAAATTCTAACTCATAAACTTGTAAATATATCTCACAGAAGCATAACACAAATTGCTGTTGCTCTAGTATTAAGTATGCAAATCTATCGTACTATATATAAAAGAAGCATAAGCCGTAATTCTAAAGTACACCCAATCGGATGACGGGTGCGCGCGCGCAGCACAATGCGGAAATCAATTGAAGTACCTTTTAACAACTGCTCCGAGAAGCCTACGGCGCGGTGGCACGCCTCCGCCTAGCGCGGAGTTCCCTCCGTTATTTATTTATTGATTATCGTCTAGTTATTTATTGACAAATTAATGTTTTTTTTTTCAAAACAAGTCCTCTGTGCAATTTAAAAACGTAGCAAATATAGAGAAAAGAGAGAAAGAATAGAGACTTTGTCATAGGAGACGGAAATTTATTTATTTAGTTCGTTAACAGTTACTACACCATAACATTATAATTGACTAATTAAAACTACAAAACAATTCGATCTTTTTAGTACATTACTTTTAAATTGTCTTTTTTGCAGTCCAGTTTTTTTTTAATATTTCTTTTATTTAAATGAATGATTGTCCAGTTACTGTCTTATCTACTAATGTATTTATTTATTGTACTTGCTAAAACATTTGAAAACTTTATCAAAATATGATATCGTTTTCAATGATCTTAATAAATAGAGATGGTATGTTGAATAAGAGAAGTGTTAAAGGAAGGTCAGGTAAAAAGCACCCCAAATAAATAAGCATGTATGAAGAAATTCATGAAAATAGATGAAGTGAAAGTTATTTGTCAGGATGGTCGCAAGTGAAGACTCATTGTCTCTGCCTATTCAGTGAGAAGCAAGCGTGATAATATGTAATACCGCAGACATGATATAACATTAAAAGTATCAATTATCTATCATCGTCTTTGTCAATAGAACACAAATATTAAATTTATACCAATAAATAAAATTGAACTAGCTGTGTGTGATTTCAAAATATAAAAAAAAAACTTTTATTTCAGAAACACATATATACAATTAAAAATATATAAATTAAATTTATTAATTTAAACTAATTACTAGGCTATTTCACCCGTGTCATTATCTAAAGGTGGTATAACCGCGGCGTAGACTCGATTCTGGAGACTTTAATCCAGAATCGAGTCTACGTCTATACCAAATACAGTCAGTCTATCTCAAAGTTTGTCTCAAGTAAGGTACACAACGGCTTAACGGAAAGGAAAGGACGGCTTTCAAGTTAAGGTAAAATTCTTTAAAAAAATATGTATAATGGTGAAGAATATAAAACTATATTTTATTTGTAATTTGAAATAGGGGTAGATTAGTGTCTAAGGCGCCTGCGTGTCACTCTCATACGTGGACTTAAATCTTGACAAGTGATTATGCACAACTTGGAAATTTCTAGAGAAATATACATAATGTTCCGAATAACCTCACGTTGATAGTAAAAGAAAACATCGTGAGAAAACCCGTGTAATGACATTAGCGAGGCATAAACTACAATCTGCGCTGGATGAACTTGGACGATATACTATCCATCCTCTTCCAACAGGGAGGTCTGAGACCAGCTGTGAGATAATTTAAGGATAAAAATTAAAATAAGTTAACCAATCTTACGTGATACACTATTTTTTGTGATAATTCAATCAGTAAAATAATTAACCTAAGAGCTCAAAATAAATTATAAAACTTTACGTAATACCTTCATACTTCATGAAACTACTCTATCTATTTAAATAAAATACTTATATCAAATAAATTAATGACCAATTACGTGTAAGACGCCGTCGGTATCCACAATGGCCATAATAATAGCCATAAACGTCACGTTGTTTGGCGTCCCACAGAGCACGGGGCAGATCTGTTAACGAGAACGAAACACATCCTAGAGGCTGCTGGCATAGATTAAATAGCAACACAGAATACTAATATCATACATAATATATGGTGCTACGGTAATGTTTTATTACATTGAAGCTAATGTTGGCACAATTTTAATCTGTGTAAATCACAGAGCAGAGAATCCCTCCACCCCTGCCGTGGGGCCACTAATAGAGATGGCAATACTTTAGATTTTCATACAAACTGAATCTGCTAATGGACGTCACCGTTTCTACATCCACCTATTGTCTTAGATCAGCCATCTGGTCCTTAAAGTGCTGCGGATCGTGTCGATATTTTTATCGGTATTTATTTCATGACAAGAAATTGGCTTAGACCTTCATAGCTCCTAAATTGTTTACACTCGCTCGATTATTAGGCACTAAAATCAATATAGTTGATAAACAAATTTACTACAATCAAAAATATTTTACAAAATTACCGAAATCATTCAAAAAGCTGGCTATGTTACCTCGCTGAATTGTCATACTGATCCGTTGTTAGTAATAGGTACCAGGAACCTTTGATCCCCTAAAAAGTCAATGAGTCGTTTTGATATACATAACATAATTTTAATAACATTGGCAAATAATTTATACTTTTCTATCTTCACAAATCAATTACAAAAAAGACAATTCATATCTTATTAAAAAGCGGGTGGAGTTTTATTGTCGGAATAGCTTCAAAAGTTAAATGTCCTAGTACAAATTTCTTTGAAACTTCCAGCTTCAAAATGTATTATAGAGCAAATGTTAGATCTGCCCTTCACTAAATTCAAAATCAAAATAAAAAGTATCTTGCTTAAAAAGGGATACTACACTATTGAAGAATATTTAAATGACAAAACTTCATTTACATAACAGCTCGCTCCAACCTCTTATACTGTGTTTTGTACGAGTATAACGTTTTTATCTTGCCGTACTTGTAAGGAATATATGGAGACATGTTGCAAAAAAAAAATACGTTGTCTTTATATTTATAACTATAATTATTTTCTATCCTTTTATTGCGCTTTTGTCTTATTGAATATGCACTGTTTGCTACAACTCCATTAATTCTTCAAAAGTTATTCTGTACAGCAATAACACGTTGCGAAGCGGTGTACATAGACTAGGAAGTAAAATTAAAATTTAACCTATATGTATGACCTTCAAAAAGTGTTCTACAGTGGAACTTATTTTGAATAAAAACTTTTGAATTTGAATTTGAATGGTATCATGGTTGTGAGAAAACCAGTTTTGCTTTCCCATCGCTAATATACATTTATCTTTTAAGCAAAGATCCTTAGGAAACCAAATAAGTATCATACAACCAAAAGTCATAAAAGTTACAATAACAATGTTGCTTGTCTGTACAATCCCTCCTCTATTACGAGTAGGGCGATGACAGGCGCCCGCGCAGGTTGCCACGGTGTCAACGACCGGCCCGTTACGCGGCTTACGTAACCACGTAGCTTACGGGCGCGTAGTCTTTAATAGGCACGCCACCCGTACTACAAGTTTACAACCCCGCGCTGAAACTGACAGATGCTATGTTATCTTCCTTATATATAAAAATGAATGTTTGTCTGTATGTCCTTTATAGAATCGTAAACTATACATTTGATCATGTGATGATCTTTAGCAAAGTTGTCGTGCATGAACCAAAGAAGGTTTCTGAGTTGGTTCACAATTGGACCCGGTAGGTGGCGCTGCTGTCGGCATATCGATTGAAGATTTTTCGGGCAGGACGACGTCTGCCGGGACAGCTAGTTTTAAATATATTAATGATTGTGTGTGTATAGTAGTGTATGAAAATCCGATGTTAAAGTGCTGTTTTTATTTAATTTCGGGTAATATCAGCCAGTAGCTTTAGACAGGCAGCACTGGCATGAGGTGGAGGCCTTTTCCAAGAGGCTTTCTGGGTCTCTACCCAGAAAGCCTCTAGGAGTCTCTCTAGACTTGATCTAAAAGAAACATTTAAAAAAACCTCATCTCAGATTTAAGGATATTATAATATCAGCCAGTAACATACTTTTCATTTCTCATATTCTGAAAGTATGTTTGGAGTTGCCTGATCACCCTGTACGAACCGATTTTTCCTGCAGTCAAAATTTTTAAAAAGCTTTTTTAAAAATGCGTACCATAGATGATATATGCAACTCATGTCCCAACTTTTTTTATAGTCAGTATTAAATGGCGACATAAATTGTAAAAAATAAACAATTTTATAACATTATTTTATGCGTATAAATAATACAACAGAAAAAGAAATTTACATGACGTTTCATATGTGACGTACTAATTTAAGTCATCAATTTAGATATGGATATAACGCCTGTTGAAATTATCAGTTTTTTTACTTTACTCAAATTTGCAATAAAAAGCAGAGTGGTAACCTTGGGTGAAAGGTCAATTTAGGCACTCGAAGTATTAGCGCCCTCGCTACGCTCGTATGCCAAACTATCTCATTCCTAAATAGGTCACTTTCACCTTTCGTGAGATTTGGTTTGTAGGGATATTAGTCACTTAGAAAAAAACAAACACCAAAACTGACTTTAAAGGTAATTAAATGGCATAAAATAAATATTTTCTACAACATCTTGAAGTCGGTGCCAAGTAAAACATAAAAACAACAACAAACTGCAAGCTATAGTATTTTTTATGTTTTACTTAACACCGTCTTCAAGATATTGCAGACAACATTTATATTTACTTTTCAGTTTGAAGTAGGTTTTTTTAAATAGTTATGTTGTGTGTGTTAATTCACATACAGCAGAAGTGAAACTTCAGAAAAGTAGAATGAACAATGAGATAAATATCATGAGTATTAGCAACATTATAAGGTTTATTATTATTGTAATAATTATGTTTACCACGCTCAAAAGTTTTTTTTTCATATATTACATATTTAAGATATACAAATGACACGAGAGGCTTATGATAACTAAAATAGAAAACAAATATTTCCAACTTTATCTTTGTGAGTATAATGTTAAAATTATTAAATATCCCTTTTTAATGTAGGTAGCTGTAATTGCGTTTCATCGAGTTTCAAATCACAACGATTCTAAAGAAGTTTCACTTCAAAAAACTAGTTTTTAGTTGCACAAATACATGAATAGCTTTAGAAATAATATATTAAGCGCCTGTAGAAATTATATTACTGGCACGAGCATACAAGTTTGCCTATTGAAGAGGCGCTCAGCACTCTTCAATAAAGGTTGCTCTCAATTTCCCTGGGATCCAATCATCAGATCCTTACTTGGTGACAATGGGATCACCTAGGAGTATACTCTTTCGAATAAAAAATATCAGTCAGAAATCGTGTAACAAATATAAAAAATATAAATTTTAATTGAGAATCTCCTCCTTTTTGAGGTCGATTAAAAAGTAGAAAAACAATTGCGCTGTTCAATTTCCCTTGGAAAAGTTCCCTGCCAATACAAACAAAATACAATCAATTAAACATAATAAAATAAAGAAACCTTTACCCGCAGGGGGGCTTTGTGACGAAGCTTAGGTGAGTAGTGACACCTCGTAGCTGAGTCCGGGGCCAAGGCAAGGCCCCTACCTCCGTGCTTGCCTTAACCAGCCGACACCGGAGTGGAGAACGCTAGAGTTAAGACATCAGGGGTGGAAGTGGTAACTGGCATCACGTCAGAAGTAGCTTCGATGAACCTGCAGCCCACCTCTCTACACCCCTTAGCCACTCATACCCATTGTTGCCCCTGAGGCCCATGCAGGCAGTGGCCAGTCACCGTCTGCCCATTTTTCCATTTTCCCCGAACATTGCGACGGGGAGAAGCCATAATCCCCATATTCCCAGACCCCTAGTACCATTAGCAGTTAACCCCAATAGCCCAGTACTTTTTGTCCTCATTTCCCACAATAGTCCTACACTGGCCGGGTTGTCCTTGGGTGCATTATTATGTGGTGTAGACAGGGATAATCGCCGGTCAGTGTCGCGCCACATTTACATTAAATTTGTCAAGGAGCCTCTACGTGTTGGCCTTCCCATGGCCCCACGCAAGCCTTCGAAGAGTCCGGGCCATTTTTGTGGACCGTGGTGTTGAAAGACATACCTACAATAACAATAAACCTCTAAATGATTACTAATCTCTTACCAGTTATACTGTCTAAAATCTGATAATGAAGTGAAAAATTGATTTTCTTTCTACCACATTTATTTGTATTAAAAATAGCAGTAATTATTATAGCGCTTAATAGGTTTGAAAGCATGTTACAAAATATATAATATAAATGAAAATACAGTAGCCGTAAACAAGTCACTTCTAATATTTTACCAAAGCTAGAAACTGTTACTAGGTTAAATTGCTTAGAACATTGCTCTTAATTAATTTAAATTAAAATTGTCTTTACTTTAATAATAATTATTCGCGTACAGTGTGTGAAAGATGTTTTGCTTTGATTATACGAATTATTACAGCTATTCTTTGTTCCTAATGTAATTGCTTTGAGCCGTTGACTTAATTAGCGTCCAATTAATGTACACATGTTACGGATCTAATCTTGTTTTCATTTAATATTTCGTCAAATTAACGCGAGGTGTTAATTAATAAAATTGTATGTTTTCAACTATTGCCTAATCGTTTGTTTCGATCTCTCGTTTAATTATGTTTTAATATCTATCGGCCTTTTTGCACTACCAAACGGTTAGTATCGTTTTCCATATCATTATTAAAATATATTCAGTTTAGAATCAACGGAACGCGTTACGCCATCTAGCGTAGGATTTTGTTTAACTAATCTTCTGGAATGCAAGATTGGTGCTAATAGAGGACTTTTTATAATGATATTTGTTGAATAAATTTATAATATAATATAATATTAAAAAAACAACAGGAATAGACTATATAAAAGATGGACAGCATGATGCATTTTTTTAAAGATTTCTTGTCTGTTTGTTCGGGATTCACGTAAAAACTACTTCGCCGATATCGATGCGGTTTTCGCTGAACAACATCAAATTTTTAAACTTAAAATCTGCGCTACTTTATATCCTGGGAATTGGGAGTGATTTAAAATGGATGGAAAACTAGATTTCATTAAATTTCGAATTCCCATTCAATTTCTACAGTGATCGATAGCATATTTTATGTTATAAAACGTGTGATTATTTTTATCTTAGGAATTTTCCCGAGAGCGGTTTGAAGTTGTTCGGGTTCGTAAAAATTAGCTTACTCAGACACAGTTTTCACTAACACGATAGCTTACAGACATGAGATGTTTAGAATTTTATACTATTATAGATAGTATAGCATTAATTGTAATCGTGTCCACTCTTGCTTTTGTTTTCGATTAACTGCATCACACAGAGTCAGATAATGTATGATTTTAAATATTGTTTCATTTTTTTTATCATGAGTATCTTATTTAGTGCAATATAATGTGTACGTCATTTTATTACATCACAATTGTTATAATAAAAATTAAATACACAATTTAATTAAATAATATTTAAATTAACAACTCTTCAATTTCGTCTGCTCGATAAGACAACTTTTTAATCTGCTCTTGACAGAATTGAGACTTATAGATTATTTTATTTTATTTGGTAGTCTATAATGTAGACTAAAGGGCCCATTAGATACACCACTCATCTTCAGTCAGCGAGTAGGTATGACATGACCGAAAGCTTTCCCCTGCCTTCAGTGCAATAAGAATGTGCGAGTGTAATATCAACCAACCTCTGCTTAGACACCAAGAAAATTAAATGTGAACGTCACGAAAAGAATTTGTTTATATCTTAAATTTAAGACGTTTTCTAATATCTAATCTTAAAATATAGTCAACTTCATAGTGTCTTGTAAGTAGAATATAATTTATGTTGCGGACAGACAGCACCCCCTGACCCGGCCGCCGGAACACACTTACTCTCTGCGCCCCGCATACCGTCGACGACCATAGCTCGCGCAATTAGCAGCTAGGCGACGGGATGCGGGATATAGGAGCGGCCTTGGAAGTAAAATGTATTCACAGTTCTGTCACAATTCTCATTGACGACTTACTACTCTCTGTCTCTCAAGACTCTCTCGCACAATTTGTAATTACGTACTTCTTTAATGTATACTTCTAAATTAATAATAATAATCGTTCAGTGCATTATATTGAGTTTAATTTCCAAACAAGAAGCAACTGCCACCAATATAACACTTAAACTACAAAAAAAAATTGTGATTATTCCATTCCATCATATTCAATCGTTTACTTTGATTAATTTGATACGCGTCAATTAGTAGTCAAAGTCAAGGTAAATAATATCCAAGCTATAAACAGTTTATTCTAATAATTTAAACACGTTCATATCGCTATTGATAAGTATATTAAATTACATTTGACAATGCCTTTAGCTATTATTGTCACTATGAATTTACTTAATTAATGAGGATTCCATATGAAATGTAATTTTTTTTTTGGTATCCAAATATGTTGATAATTTTGTTTTGCCATACCTATTACAAAATAGAAAATAATAGTTTTAAAATACTAAACAAAGATATGTCGGTTCAATCAGATAGTTACAAGGTCCACGACTTACTTTACTCTTTGTAAATATTTATTTGGAATATGTGGGTAGTTTGTCTAGACTATTCACGAATATTGATGTTCTGAATCTATAAATAGTTTTTTCTTTTAATAAATTCGTAGCTTGTCGTTTAAAAGTCACGATTTTAAGTACGTTAAGTATTAAATGTTGTGTTTTTAGGAATTCGTAGCAATTGTGGAAAAACCCTTATGTTGTTATTATGATCGATCATCCGTCTGCCCGTCCGTCCATAGCTCACAATATTTTTTCTCGGAAACTACTGAGTAGATTGAAATTTAACGTGAAGATATATTACACAAGGATCTAATAAAATCATGAATCAACTTGAACTAACAATAAGGGGTGGCCGCCTTACATGAAACTGAAGATTGATTTTTTCCAGTCTGGGCACATATATAGTCATGTGGGGTATATCAGATGTAGAAAATCATGAGGATGTGCTATCTAGACATAGTTTAAATCCAGTTGAAGCTGGTCAACAAAATTCTATCAATTTAGTATATATGTCACGGCTAATACCCGAAGTGCGGCTACACCTAGTTCTAGCCGGCTAAAACTAGGTGTAGCCGCACTTCGGTTTTTAAACCTAGGTGTAAGGTTCACGGCTCATATTAGGTGTAGCCGAGTTCATTTGGTTAAAACTAGGTATAGCCTTCTTTATGCTGGCTACAACTAGGTGTAGCCAATCCTACGTGGAATCTGTTGTGACATGTTTTCATTTTTAATATAGGTTAGTTTGTGGTAATTTTTTTTATAACCACCCAAAAATAATTTTCCGAAACATACACGATTAGTCCTATGTGTACTGGTAGTATTTGCGTACTGCTCTTATATGGATTGGAAGAACTTCGTAAAAAACTTATTTCCAATGTATACGTGATTAGTTTCATACCCTTGCGTTCTGGCCTTTTACAGCGTGGAAAGACGCCTCGGCTACACCTAATATTAGCGTGAACAAATCTTTTACACCTAGATTTAAAAACGGAAGTGCGGCTACACCTAGTTTTAGCCGGCTAGAACTAGGTACAGCCGCACTTCGGGTATTAGCCGTAACATATATAACATGTAGAGTTTTCTCCACAAGTAAAGAGTTCTTCTGAGCCGCGTTGAAAGGGTTAGATAAACTTGGAACCTCTAGCCAATCAATCAGCTTCAAGCGATCTTTTTCAGGTAACAACATGTTTTTTTTAATACTGTATAGGTTCGCGTTTGACAATAATGTTACGAGCTACAGGACTCTAATTAAAATGCCGTTGGAATTACTATAAAATTTATTAGAACTATACAAACACGTATAACACAGGTACAAATATAACTGGACACAACCAGTACAAACTGCACGATCCAATAACTCGCGCAAATTCCGTCACTATATCGCTTATCGAATGTACTACACACGTCTTGCTCGTATCGTAATCATCGCTTGACTGCCTCACCCCTCCGTTCGGGCATTGTTTTATACTAGCCTATACCATACAATAATCGACCGCGTGGACTGAATTACTAAGAGAATGTAATCTGCACACCTGCGGCCATAAACGAGTACAATAGCAATAGGCTATTGTCTAATTGCGAATTTTAAACACAAAGTAAACAAAAGAAGTCAAAAATGCGGGAAAGGTAATAAACCAGGTGTGCATTCACTTTGTCGGCATGTTACAATAACCTCGCATGATTTCGAGCGGAGATATGGTCTAAGATGGAGTAGGCTTACGTAGAAGGTTGTACATTGTTTCATGAAAAACAGACTCCGGCAGTGAGTTCCACTCCTTTGCGGTGAGCATAATGAAGATGGACTCAAAGCGCTTTGTTCGTATAGGTGGTATGTCCACCATATAGCGGTATCGTGTGTACGTGCGTCTGGTTGTCCGATGATGGAGTTATTATGGCAATGTGTTGAGCGTGCATAGAGAGACGCTGTGGTTCATACATACTAATGGGCGTTTTTCGTCAATTGAGTACCCGCTCCCGCCCGTCACTTCGCTCCCATTATGTTTCTGTAACATGTTTACATGTTTAGAGAACTTAAGATTACATTTGCAAAATAGTGTCTGCAATAGCTAAGCATTCATCATTTCATCCCTTTTATTAAGACACCGAGGACCGACCGAACTTGAACTATTATGGGGATCAATACCGGATACAATGGGATTGTAAAAGGGGGCTCATATTTTGATATTCACAAAAAAACTAACTCTTCCACGGGTTCCTACTACAATACCACATACAAATATGAGTTCTATGTCTACGGAATAAGACTAAAATCTACATAACACAATATTGTTGTTCGCAGTATAAAGAGAAAAAATCAACAACTCTTTGAAGTTGTATTTGAATTTTAACCCGCTGCGGTAAGTTTGAATTTCCAATGGCAACGAAAAGAAAGCTTTTACATCATCTAGTAACGCGTATTGATTGAAGAGACTCCCGTTAGGATTTTACATAATATCTGTCTTCTGTTGAGGGTGGCTGCACATGGTTGCTTAGGTAAACTTTATGTCAGACACTTTTTATGCGTTTTGTGCATTTGAAGTTTGATCTTATGGTGGATCCGTTATCTAATATGCTTGCAATCTTCTGACTATGGTTATTCACATTGTTTCTAATCATAATACTTACTTCAGTTCCGTATTTTGTAAAGAAAAGATCACTTTTTTTGAGAGGAAAAATATTCGAGTATTCGTCTCTATTACAATGAAAACAAGTCCAAACCAGGCTGTAATGTAAAATCCAAAATAAACAGACGTTCAAACAAAATCACGACCTTTATAATTATATTAATAACTAGTAGTACCTAGTATCTTATCCCTTTTGTATAATGTACTCTTTAGCCCAAAAGCGCCCTCCTATTTGAAGGGACGCTTTGATTTCTTTCAAGAAAGTAGCACGAGGCTTTTGAGATCATCAGCAAATATACGATTAATGACGCCAATACATTCTACGCAATGTTGTCAGAAATCTTTTACTGTAGCCTGCACAGTAAAGGTAAGGTTGTGGAATGCATTAGCGATGAGTATCAGAAGTGCAAAGTCACTTACATCTTTTAATAAACTCCTCAAAGATCACTATTTAAATTTGTAAACAGTAATTTATGTATGTCTGTGTAACCCTATGTACATATATTTGTATACAAATATGTATGTGTATTTATTTATTTTTCACTTGTAATATATGTATATATGATTGTATATATTTTAAATTATGCGCCCGAAATACCGACCCATTATTAAAAATGTAAAATTATCTCCAGAAAGTTATCTGGAAGAAATCGCTGTTAGCGATAAGACCCCCGATTGTACTAGTTATAAGATTCTTAATTCATGTGTATTATTATTTTCTTGTGTGCAATAAAGAATATTCTATTCTATTCTATTCTAGTACCGGCAGACGTTGTCCTGCCTTTTAAAAATAAAAATCTAGAATCGTATTCCAGCGCCATCTACCGGGACCACATGTTAATCTAAACTTTTCTCAAATCCACTTAAACAAACAAAAAAATTCATCAAAATCAGGCCCACCGTTTAGGAGGAGTATCGCGGCCCCACCTACTGGGTCCAATCGTTAATTTAAACCATTCCGGGACAAAGTTGAACACATACAACAACAACAAAAACACCTAAATTCTCGTACCCGATTGCAGCGCCATCACCTGGTTCAAATTTGAATCTAAATAATCCCAGTAGAAAATTATTAAAATATAATATCGCTATTAAAAAATAGTGGTTAGTGGTAGAAGGGTAAAAAATTTGGGTTGTATGTATATTTTAATGCCGAATCATAAAAAAATCTCTCTCCCTTGCTAACGATATAGCAGGCAATTAATTCTAGAAAGAAAATGACAAATAAACCTTTTTTTATTAAACCGTAGATAAATAAATAAAAAAAAACATTTTCATTTTCACCTTAATAAATAAAGAATAACCAATACAATAATAATTATTGCGAAAATTTAAATTAGTTTTACCTACTTTTAGATCAAATTCAATGACTATTCCATTTTATAAAGAACTAGCACGTGATTTATGGTTTTTTTTGTAGGGATGCCTATGATTTTTAGTAATAAATATAGCCTACTAAAGGTAAATGTAGCATTCTAATTGAAGACGTGAGTGGATGAAGGTAATATGTCGCATATTCGGTTTTTTGCTTTTTTTTGCGTAGATGAATGTTATAAGTCGATACCAAATGACTACAGACCTTAGACCATAGATATAAGGCATAATTAAAAAATAAAGAGTTGCTAAAGGTGTTAAGTTCAGTTCAGTTTCAACTAAAAGTAAAACTTTTATCTCGATTTACTCAGAATTGGAATTATGCGACTTATCACTTTCATCCACTCATGTCTTCAATTGTAAAAGAATTTATGAAATGGGTCCAGCAGTTTTTGAGTTTATTCGTTACAAACATACAAAAATCCAAATTTTTCCTCTTTATCACATTAGTATAGATAATGGAAAAATTGTAATATATTTTGTTTTTAAGGATTAATAAGTATTATCACTCATCTAAAGTAATTGCCAGAGTTAAATAAAAAAATTGCGTGCACGATTTTTATTATTGTCAATGCTTGTAGGAAAATGATAATTTTAAATATACGTACACATGGTATTTACTCTAGGCTTACTTATTCTGAAGTTTGTCATACTTAGAATCATATAATATGAAATCCATATCTATGTTTAACTTTAAAACTTTATGACTTTTACTAATGTTCATGAAAATTGTAAAGCATTCATTATATTTTTTTCGCACAGTCATACAAAAGGACTCATTTTCTAAAGTTTATCCTATTTTTCATGTACATAATAAGCAACGTCTTCCTTTTCCTCAAAATATAATTACTATCTGACAGTGTGAATTTTTCAAGTGGGCCTTCAAGGCCAAATCTTAAACATACAGTCTGTTCTTAGCTATGGAATTATTCTATGGGGGAATTCAGTTCAGGTAAATAGAACATTTATTGTACAATAGAAATGTATCAGAGCAATTACAGGTATCCATTTTTTAGATAGCTGTAAACCCTCATTTAAGTCTTTAGCTTTATTACCTCTACCATGTTTATATATTAAGGAAATATGTGTATTTGTAAAGAAACATAGTGATAATTTAAATTACAGTAAACAGCAGCATAAGGAATAAAGGAAAGCTTGTTTTACCAAATATTAGACTGTCGTTATTCAAAAATAATGTTTACTGCATGGCAATCTTAATATATAATAAGCTGCCCTCACACCTAAAGGAAATTAAAAGCATACCATTATTTAAAAGAAAGCTCTCAGAATGGTTGATTAACAGGTGCTTTTACTCCCTTGCAGAATATTTTAATTTTGATAAACAATAAAATGTAATGAATTCATTGTAGATAAATAATTAAACTATAATTTATGACCTATAATTGTATAATTATTGTGTTTTTTGTTTTTTTTTTTACATTTGATTTTTTTTATTGACTAATTAACTAATGACTAATGTTAGATTAATTCTATAAGTATTTTTAATAATGTTATATATATTTTTTTTGATAATTTTGTGACAAATAACAGAAAAATTAATAACAAGATAATAATAGAATTATATTTATAATGGCCTGGCAACATTATAAACTGCCTGTATTGCACGTTCGAAAGGACAAACTGTCGTTCCAACAAAGAACACAAGATCTCCTTTAAATTATATGTATGTGACAGTTTATGCAATAAATGATATTCTATTCTATTCTACAAAGCAGCGAAAAACACTTAAAAGAATTTCGAGGCCGTTTTTGGCTAAAACTAAAGTGGCATTATTAGATTTCTCAAAAACTATTTACTATTAATATATGATTTACAATTATTATTATAAATATTATATAGCTATTGATGTTGCTATACACATATTAATGATGTAATATTAGTATATGTACATATATATTCATCCCTTTCCCTTGGTTTGTGGCTTGACATTCCTTCACAGAAGTTGTGACCCTCAGAAGCTACACTATGCTTTGGTTTAATAATACAGAATGTGTTATTTTTTTACAAGCAGCGGGTTCGATTCCCGACAGGGGTAATTGATTTTTCAAAAATCTAATGATAACACTTTAATTTTCGTCTAAATTAGCCTTGAGAGTCCTGTGAGTGTTTTTCGCTATTTCATATATTTTAGGATTTGTCCCTGAAGGCGTACTAGAAAATTTCATCTGTATATATAGCTAGCCTAATGTAAGTAATATACGGTAGGTAATTAGCTGGTTCCCTAGTACATAATAAATAGTCTACCTACCTTGTACGGTATTTTTGCGCTGGCAACCCCAAAGTATAACCCATAACTAGGCAGAAATATTCCGCAATGACTTTGATTATGGGTCTGAATCGTAAGGGCGCCACTGTTGGCTGTTCCTCTTCCCATTTTTTATTGCCCCTTTTATTTATTACAGTGAAGATTGAAAGGGGACGCCGTTATGGACGCGAGATGATTGCGACGAGTCCTATACGACATGGCGTACGTGATGCGTGCTCAGTGTTTTAGCTAAAATTATTCGTCCAAACCACTCATAACATGGTCTACGACTACAATTGTAAGCTGCCTGTGAAATTGAGATGCTCTTACTGGAGAATATGTCTCTTTATTGTCAAGATAGAAAGAACTAATTTGTTTTAAAATTTTACGCGATATATCAACCACTGGTCATCTATTATTATTATTTATCATTGCGGAGATGAAAACCAAGAGTGGCTATTTGGATCTGGCGTTTCCCACAGAGAATTTAAGAAATATGCGTTGACAAAAGCAAAGAAGCTAAATAAGATAATAGTACTATAATAATCGGCCGTTGGATTTAGAGCGATTTTGATGCCATATAATGTACCTTTGTGTTTAAAAAAAATAGAAACATTTAGTTCTGTAAAATCTTTATAATACAAAAAAAATAATCATAATGTTAACATTACTTCATTCTTATACCTATTATACAAATGATATTGTTACGGGTTACAGATGCCGTTGGAATTATTATAGATTTTATTAGAACTATACAAACACGTATAACACAGGTACAAATATAACTGTACACAACCAGTCCAAACGAAATGCACGATTCAATCACACGCGCAAAGTCCGTCACTAACGTCTTGCTTCGCCTGTAGCTATCGCTAGATTGCCTCGCCCCTCCGTTGGGGCATTGCTTTATACTGTACAAGTACAATGTCTGCTCGACCGCGTGGACTTCATTTCCAAGAATCACACCTGGATAATGACTACCATAAAGATTACAATACACAATTGGCTGTTTTTCCAATCACATTTTTAAACACAAAGTAAACAAAACAAGACAGTCATAAAAGAGTTTCAATGTTATTTAGCTCAAACGCCTACGGGTAATAAATGTGCTTTATTTACAGATATGCAGGTGGGCCGAATTGTAACAATATATAATTTATATTTATACTTATTACTTCCTTATCAACACCTATTTTCACGTTCTAACAATAAATAAATGGTTTCCCTGGTCTTGGCCGCGTCGAACGGGAAAACATGGAATAAGTTTTTATTGGTTATTTTAAAGATGCTTTCCTTATTTTTGAGGTTCTATAGAATTCTAAATTGTTGATTCAAAAACTTTGAAATGAACTCGTTTTAGCAAAAAAGCAAGTTTCACATCAAAGAGTATAAAGCGTAACATGTTAATCCAACAATCAACAAAATCAATACGCTGTATCGAAACACATTTAGGTACCTATCCATAAAACCAGTGCACTTCGCTAAATTTATGTATTGGGGGTGTCTCCCCATAAAGTTCACATGTGCAATAACGAGTCGGCCGGTTTAAACCACCAATATTACCGGGCCATATGAAATATTGATGCACTATAGTGGTACACTACTTAACATCGTAATCGCCAATAGTTGCAATGATATGATGGTTTTTTCAATGAATAATTGTTTTTGCAATGGTAAAGTGTTTGTATTGGATGTAGATACTTTGTATCGCCTTGAACAATATCTTGCATATAATTTTTTTTCTTGGGCATTTTTACTGATTCTAACTGAGGTGTTAATTCAAATTCAATTCTATGACTTTAATAATAAAAAAATTATGAACTGGTAACAACGAGTGATGAGTTAAATTATATGAAATACATGTATCATTTAACTCATAAATGCACTTATCAATTTTATCGTAGTAGGGTTTTAACTGGCTCCAGAAAGTGAAGTGATTGGAAAACTCATAACACCTCAAAAAGCAACCAAATAAGAGTATTTCCACACACACACAAATCTTGCTTAAAATCAGTCAATATAAGAATTGTTAATTTTATACCAAGTTTATTTTTTACTAAATTGTCTTGTACGATACCCATTACTAAATACCCGTAGTCAATAGCATTATATAAAAACATTCATTAATTCTCATATCAAATAATTTAAGTATTTCCAAACGTTTCCTCAACAACATTTTTAATAAGAGTGCGTAATACGCTGAGATATGAATAGCTAATAATTCACTTACATAAATAATTTTATCCAATGTATCGATACATGTTTCATTCGAAAGACTAGGGCGATACAGGTTCCAAATGCCAATACTGCTCTGACTGAATGAAATATGGATGTACGGCTTACAAAGATTATTATATAGAAATGACATGTCATTTTTTTGTGTTTATGCAAGCTTTTCTAAAATTTGCTTTTAACTATCCCACTGAATTAAATTTTCAGGACTGAAATCTTAAATCTATTGATTATTAATTATGGCTCCAGAAAGCTAAGATGGAAATAAAATAATAAGTAGTATGATCAATACTATCACTTTCTGAAGACAATCATGTCTGATCTGACTAAAATTAATATAGCTGTGAGGTTAAGGTTTAAAATTAAAATAAAATATTTAATTTTCATAAAATATTTTATTTTCCTGAAGTATAAAATAAAAATTACATAGCTAATATTTTTTTATTTTATCACATTTCTATAGTGAACAATGAATACGGACCCCAACAATACACCTGAGATGAGATTCAATAAACAAATTTTTATTTTATTTATATGAGTAATATTGACAATATTAGGTTCTTTTATAAAAATTAATAGAATTTATTCTAAGAACACACAAGTAATAGGTACTCTGGCTACACGGCTGTATATATAACGAAATCCAGATAGATTGAACTTTATTGCTCACTACATTAGTACACCAACATTAATTACGCTTATAAGCGATCTCTTGCAGACAATTCTGATTCCAAAATATTTAGACCGCAAGATGTGTTCTTTAAATGTTTATTCAGATTGGGGCAATATATCATCGTTCCATGTGATAATTGAGAGTAAATAAATATGAGGTATAAAAAAATACAAAATGATGAATGAACTGAACATTCTAGTTTAACAGTACTTCAGAGTTTATCTTTGACCGGCATAACTGGATTAGCGGCCTCCACGGCGCGTATCAGCGTAATATATCGTTTCGATTGAGCTTTTGGTGTATCATTCGCGAAATGATTCCGTACCCCTTCGACTACATTCGCCCCCACAACAGGGGTGACGAGTGACGAGAGGCCCCGTTTCTATGTATGTTCAAGGTATACAAGGATTCTCTGGTTTTTCTGGGATAATCTTGACTTAAATGGAATTTGGAATCAGAATATTGGCGTCAAACAGCTTTGAGCTAATCGTGTTTTATACGATGAGTAAGAGTTAAGAACGCCCACTTCCTCTTCCCCTATCCCGCGATCCTATTCCATTCTCCTATCCCATTCCTCCAGATTCATCTCTCTTATACCATTCCCTCTTGTCGCATCCCTTCTATCCCATACTAAAGGTTGGCAACGTATTGGCTTCACCCCTTGTGTTGCAAATGTACATTGGCGACGATGATCTCTTTTCAGTCAGTTAGGTCGTTTATCTGGTAAACAGCAGGTTTGCAATAGAACAATAACATCAGTTAAATTATTTCGACTCTTATATATTCATGTAATTTCGTCTATTTAGACTTTCGCTGCGAATTATGTGCGATATTTTGCATCTATACGAATACAAAGATGTGATAGAAAGATTTTTGGATGTTTATAATAAATCAGTTATGCGTGTTTATTGCTACATATACTTTTTATGGTCTTTTATCTGGACTATTTTCCTCAAATATTTGATATACATAAATTTTAGACAAACTTGGAAGTAACCCAGGATCATAATACGCTGGGTTAATTTCAAGTCTGTAAAAATATTCCAAATTCCATGAAAATCGAGTAATATCAAAAGATGTCCTGTGATATTACTCGAGAGACAGTGAAGACAAAACAGTTTACAAACCTATATATTTTTACAGATATATTAAGTATCCAAACAAATTAACTTTCACGTTAATACAGTCTATAGTCTAGGCTCTGTATATAGGTGCTATAATGTTTTTATACAGTGTGTACGGATTTAACCCGTCTACGAATTTAAAAATCAGGAGGAGAGGGCGTTTGGCCGGGGTGACACCAGCATCCCCCCGACAAGGGTTGAGTCTAGGGGACAAACTGAAGAAAACTGTTATTAAAATGGAACTTACTGCATTTTGTTTACAAAAATGTAAATTCTCTGGAATGTACGTTTTGTATTTGTACGATTTAAGATTAGTTAATATAATTCTTCTAAATTAAAGAAAATGTAAAAAGCTAATATATTTTAATTAATTTATAATGTATCCTAAAAATACCTAACTATTTGTGGGATAAATGCCTAACCAAGCTGATAGGTTCCAGTGGAAGGGTTCCTCAAGGTTTACTGGCTTGACTTGACTTTGTGAAAGTCAATATGCATGCTGATGCATAATAATAAGGAATACCAAGGTCTTCTTTGGCATTTTTTGGGTCCCATACATGGAGTAGCGAGTCACCGTCTGCCCATTTTTCATGTTTCCAGAACATTGTGACGGGCAGACGCCTAGTCCCCGTATTCCCAGACCTCTAGTACCACTAGCAGTTCGCCCCAATAGCCCAGTACTTTTTGTCCTTATTTCCCACAATAGTCCTACGCTGGTCGGGGCTTGTCCTTGGGTGCGTTATTATATGGTGTAGACAGGGATAATCGCCGGACAGTTTTACACCACATTTACATTAATTTTGTTAAGGGGCCTCTACGTGTTAGTCTGCCCATGCCCTTACCAAAAGCCCTCCAAATATCCGGGTTAATTTTTATGGCCCGTGGTCTTGAAAGGTGTACCTGTGCGAAATGAAGAAAAAGAGTATGAAAGCGGACCCCAGACTTAATAAATTTTGGTTTAGATGGGTAACGCATCGGCTCTTATTTTACAATGGGTGGCGATCCATATTCCAACAAAATAACACATTTTGAATAACCGTAATATACTTATAATATAACAAAATGAAGAAAGCCTATTGAATCCACATCATCACATATAATCAGATAAAACAGCGATCAAACATAAATATGTACTCGTACAACTATAAAAAATATATCCCGTTTTTACCTGCCTTTTATATCAATAAGACTGAAATGTTAGAGACATTCTTTGAGTTCATAATTTATGCTAAAATTTTAGTTACAGATTTAGCTATTTACATGATATCTAATGACGGTTTTTAGAATTTTTGTCAATTTAATGAGGAGGGATGAAAATAACCTGACAAAAAGAACGAAACTACAATATGGCAAATACGAATGTAAATGTAGACCAAAAAAGGCAAACACAATTTCAATCGTTATTAAGATAAATAGTTCTTTTAAACATTTTATAGTCATAAATATTGTTACTGTTATAAAGTAAATAATTAACCTTATTATTTCTTTTATTCAATTATCTGATTGCGGCTGATAACCTCGTTCCCAAATCCTGAATATTGAGTCAAGCAGCCAGAATTCCTAAGACAGTGACCATTCAAATCAGTGAAAACCGAAGTGCGGAAACAAATGGAAGTGCTAATATTCCACCCGGCCAATACGGCCGGCGTAATTTAATACCGGCGCGGCGGGGTATCCCGAGAAAATCTATAAATCTGCCGCCATTAGAGCGAAGGACTCCCCGGGACTCTTATTTACTTCGGGCACAAATTCAGATGACAATGTTTTAGGGGAAGGCACTGTGTAACTGCCCTATGTCGCGCCTAGGGCTGCGACTTGCGACGCGACTGCGCGAAATAAATCATTACTCGCACGCTATTTGTGAATTTTATTGTCTTTTTGGCATTGTCCTTTAAAATATTCACATTAGTTTATTAGTAAAGGTTATGCTTATCAGACTGGAATCGCTAAACTAAGGTCAAAAGATTAATTCGTCTGCGGATTCTAATCTTGCTATAACCAAAATTAGGTAGTAAAGTTTTAATTTATTAATATTGTTGAAAGGTTTTCTAACATGATCAATCATTTTTATTAATGTACAAATGTCAAAACTAGGAAGGGAACTAATTTAAACTGCAACATATTTTTAAATAATTACAATAACATAAATTGTAATGAAATATTTATAATATTATAACATTCTATATATCCGTGCCTGTACATTAAAGATATTAAAAAAATTAAATAGACAGAATATAGAATAGAATAGACTATATAAACGACGGAGAACACGATGCAATTTTTTTAGATTTCTTGTCTGTTTGGGGTTTGCGTAAAAACTACTGGGCCAATGTCGATGTGGTTTTCGTTGATCGACAATTAATTTTTAGACTTAAGCTCTGCGCTACTTTTAATCTTGGGAATCCCGCGGGAAATTTTCTGAGAATTATTTAAAATGGCCACATTAAAAAAATCGAATTATAATGTTATTTTTTTACTGTTCGATAGCCAATTTAATATTTTTTTATCCCGGGAATCCCTTGGGAATTTCCCCGGGAGCAGTTTGAAGGTGTTCGAATGAATAAATATCAGCTTATTCCGACACATTTTTCTCTAATACGATAGCTTACATTCTTTTTTAAAAGCTGCATGCGGTATTTTGTTTCCTCCTGGGAAAGGAAAAACCTTGTAGGAATTTTAATTCAAGCGTAGACGAATTCGCGGGCATATCCTAGTAACCAAACTAATTTTTACACACCCTAACAGCTACAAAACGCTCTCGAAAAAATTTCCGCGGCATATCCGGGATAAAAAATATCACACATTTGAAGCAATCGTATTAAAATTTTTTTTTTTCAATCTAGCCATTTAAATACATTCTCAGAAAATTCCCGTAGGATTCCTGGGATAAAAAAAAACGGAGATATTTCTAAGGATTTGCTGTCGATTTTACTAGAATCCCGAACAAAGAAACAAGATCTAAATAACATTGCATCGCGTTCTCCTTCGTTTATGTATTCTATTCCAGTGTTTTTTGTATCAATGTACAGACACGGCATGCATAGAATTTTGTAATATTATAGATAGATAGATTCATAAAAAATTTGTTTAGTGCAAGCCCTGATGTCATGGCTCCCTCCCCTCAATTACGTTCCCTGACCGAGTCGGGGCGAGACTTATTGACGGACTGTTCGCTTTAAATCGTTGTCTCATTGTATCCATACAACTCGGTGACCAAAGCTTTATTCTTTTAGTTTTAAATGCAACTTACGTGAGTTCAGCAGACAGGCAGCAACCCACCATGCAAAGCGGTTACCATCGCCTATGGACATTAGTAACACCGAAGGTACTGCCAATATGCTACCGATCTTTAAAGGGAGATTGGAACCTGGCCACTAATGCCGAATGCATTAAAACCATTTTAATTTATTTATTTATTTAATTTTAGGAAGGCTTACAGTCTAATATATACAAAATATAGAAACAATAATATTTAAAAAGAAAAATGCTGATATTGGTAAATAAAAAAATAACATATAAAAAAAGAAATAAAAAAACAAAAGACACGTGCATACACGATATTAATATTATTATTAATGTAACAAAATTTTTACCTATTTATTGTATCGAAGAAATTTTGAGCCAAATTGCGCTTAACATAATTTATGGGCGTGCAATACAAGTCGAGTTTTGAGTCTACTACTATTTCATTAAAGGAATTTGAGCTTAAAACTGGAGTATATCTACAGTATATATGTATTTAGTTATTCATAGTAAATTTGAACGACTAACTGTGCCTACCACTTCGCGTGGAAATTTGACTTTATATTCATATCTTCTTAACCGTGCTAGATATTGAAATAGAATATATACAAAAAATTGCTATAAAATTACTGTTCTACCCCCAAAATTTTCATTGAAATCCGTTCAGGCATTTTAATTTTATTTGTTGACTAGGATATTCCCGCGACTGCGTCCACGCTTGACTTGAAATTTCCGGGACCCGGGTAGCATTCCCGGGACACTAGTTATTTCAGCATTCAAAAATGAATGTAAGCCATCGTTTTAGTGGAAAATGTGTTGGAATAAGCTATTTTCTATGCTGCGGCCCAGTAGTTTTTACGCGAATTCCGAACAAGAAGAAATATCGAAAAAAACTAAGGCTAAATATAAATGCAATAAATGATGATTTGATTTGATTTGATTTGCTATTTTTAGGCCTAATGACATATTTTAATTATCATAATGAAGTGTGAAAACTTGTCAGAAAAGATGTAAGTGGCGAGTAGCGATCTGTAACCGCAAATTATTTTTGAAATCTAGGGTTTGCCGTCCGTTCCCTTATTATGGGAAAGACGAAGTCAGGGAAGCTTGTAAGCTACTTTTTAAATTTATCCAAGTATTGATTGTTAAAATTACATCACATCATAGTGAAAAATCTAACTATCAGAATCGGTAGCAAAAAGAAAAAAATATTCCAATTAAATCAAAAATCCTTTAAAACTTATTGTCATGTTACGAGAAATAAAATATTTCAAATGTTAAAACAAACATCTAAATACAAAACATGATTTCCCTTTACAAAGAGATGACGCTTTTCCAGCCACCCTTACACAACCCTCCGCCTTTTCCAAGAGACAAATACACATATTACTTCCCCTTTATAGATATATATACCAACACACGTCGAAACTACATTTGTATAATCCATCACATCAGTATTTACCTATGCGGGAGAATATAAACAGACAAACTAGCAATAATATTGACTGGTATAAATACTAAACTTTATTTAATCTTAGTAATTTTTTACATCATTTGGCTATTGAAAAACACCACTAAAACTTTTAACCTATATTTTACTATTTCAAGGATATTAGAATTTTTTAGACCAAATCACTCAGAAATTAAAAATGTTAGTAAATTTCTTTGGCGCTTAAATTTGAACAGATTATCTATACATTAAATAAAATTGTAGAGGTCGAATTTCTGTACAATAAAAAAAATGCTAAAAACCGAGTCAGGGGGATGTAAGAAGGGAAATAGAACCTATTTAGATTTTTTTCATTTTTTTTGTTTCTCTGTCTGTTTGTCTGTCTAATCTCCGAAACGACTGGACCGATTTACATGAAATTTTGTATGGTGATAGCTTATATCCCTGGTAATATAGGATACTTTTGATCCCGAAAAATTTAAGAGTTCCCGTAGGATAGCTAAAAAGCTTTAATTACTTAAACAGCTTATAATTTACTAAAATTAATTTCTCTGCAACGTAACATAATAGAAGCGGAGATTTTGACAGGGTGTGGTGTCGGTGAGAGAGTTTTATCTTATATATATGTCGGAGGGAAGCTTTAATTGGACGTATCGTTGACTGGATGTATAACGCACAATATCATTTGTTTACATTTTAATTACTTCTAAAATTCTTAATGTAATTTAATTTGATTTGCTGAATGTTTCTATAACTTAAATATCGTTCTAACCTAATAAAAGTTATGAATATTGTAATTTAATAAACGACCAATGAGAGCAGAGCATGTCTTGAGCGGGGTCAGCGCCCTCTATACTTTGAGTAATATCTACTTGGGTAGACTGAGGAGTTTTTGTGGCGCATTTGGTTGGTGGCTACAGGTCGAGTTGGACCTTTGAGAGTTTTAAAGAAAGTATTGAAGTTGAAAGTATGAGCGGATGCCCTGAACCCGCTGTTCGGTCTAAACTATGTCATAATGTTGATCAAATCTGAATTAAATTGTATAAGCCGTGGCTATTGTGTTTTATGTTCGCATTTTATCCTGATGACGCCCACTAAACCTGCAATAACTAAAGAAGATGTCGTGAGAACGAGGCCGTTCTGCGACATATATAATATATAAAGCTGATAAGTTTGTTTCTTTGTTTGCTTGCTTGAACACGCTAATCTCAGGAACTACTGGTCTGATTTGATTTTTTTTTAATGTTAGATAGTCAATTTACCGATGAAGGAAGGCTATAAACCATCACGCTAAGAGCAAAAGGAGCGGAGCACCAATGAAGAATGTTTCAAAATCGCGGTTTTTTTTAACTTACATTTGTTTTCACTATTCCACGCGAACGAAGTCGCGGGCAGAAGCTAGTCTATACTATATTTAATGTTATAGACGTAAAATTTGTGACGTTGTAGGGGGTAATCTCTGAATCTACTAAACCGATTTTGAAAATCCTTTAAACAGTGGAAAGCTGCATTATTCCTGAGTGAAATAGGGTATATTGGGATTGTGATTAATAATAAGTGGTTTTTTAAATTTTTTTCTGATGTCCAGCGAAGTTGTCACAGGTTAGCCAGTTAGAAATAAAACAATATATTTCCAAAGATATACAGACGACAAGTACGTAAGATTACAATGATTCGATACAAGTGACATTTTAATGTCACTTGTATCGAACATGTAAAGTGGAACAATGGATTGTTTGAATTTTCAATAGTATTCTTCTACCATACTTATTTCTTAAAGTTGAAATTACACAGGTCACTTCTGTCTTTGGATGAATTTGAATGAATCAACCAAAGCAATGTATGTAATTAAATCATTCAATGCTTGTCGTCTTTTCCTTTCAGTTCTGCACCATTCAATCTAGCGTGCATTAATTCTATTTGTTTGGCCCGTGTAATATTACGCTTTATACTGAGTCTATATACGAAGAAGATGGTAATGGTATATAAGATATTATAAGATAAAGTAAGATCGTTAGTGATGATCTCTGAGACTCCCCAAATTGGCAGCTCATAAAATCTACTGAACGGAACTTGAGAACAGTAAAATATGCTTAAACAACTTTTATGCGGTGGCGTGTGGAGAAACTCGTAAACATAATTATAACGACCATTAAAATATTTTGACGACAGCAAAAAATTAAACACTTTGTAGCATCTGCTTCAAGTGTGTATTTGTCAAAATATTTATTTATGTATTTTGTATATATATATATATATATATATATACAAAATACATATTTATGTATTTTGTATATATATATATATATATATACAAAATACATATTTATGTATTTTGTATATATATATATATATATACAAAATACATAAATAAATATTTTGACATATATATATATATATATATATATATATATATATATATATATATATATATATATATATATTACGTGGATCAATAAGTCCCGGGACTAACTAAGAAAAACACATTTTTTTGGCAAAACTCAACTTTATTCATCGACATAGTCTCCTTCAAGAGCAACACAACCAGTTCAGCGCTTCTCTAACATTTCAATACCTTTCTTGTAGAACGAAACAGTGCTCGGAATCAACGATATTGATCCGCCGTGAGCAAACGCGGCACCCACTTTGACAACAGCTTCCTCATCGACAACTGTTCGTGCAAAATAGCGTACACACTGCGGTATGACATCTTTAAGGTGTCAGCTATCTCATGCAATTTTAATTTACGGTTTTCAAAAAACATTTGGCGGAATTTTTTGGTGGTTTCTGGTGTAACTACCTCATTTAGCCCGCCGGACTGTTCAGCATATTCAGTGTCTGTACGACCACATTTAAACTCAGCATACCACCGACAAATTATTGTTTTTGATGGAGCAGAGTCCCCGTAGCAATTTTCAAGCCATTGCTGAGCTTGCACTGTGTTTTTTTCATCAAAAAGCAATGATAATTCAATACACGAAATTGTTTCGAATGTATTGTTTTGAGATTATCAAGACTACCGCCACTTAAATCACTTTAACTCGTGGACGAAACATCAGAATGTAATGAAATTTTGACAGGTATCTTTTGAAAATTGGTACTTATGGAAAATTATACGGAACTTTTGTTGGCAACGCCATCTATGTGTCAGTCCCGGGACTTATTGTATATATTATTGCAGGAGTTCAGCAGGCAGGCAGACGGCCCACTTAATGGAAAGCGGTTACCATCGTCTATGGACATTTGCAACACCAAAGGTGCTACAAATGCACTGCTACTCTCTTAATGGAGACTGAAACCTGGAACCTAAAACTATACTATTATAATGCCGGAACACAATTCAAGGTTGTTATAGTAGCATACTCTAGATCAGGAATGGTAACCATCTAGGTAAATCCCCTACGACCTGGCTGTGGGTTGTTCTGGGGCCTTTTACGCGCGTCCATAAGGCCCCAGAAAATTGTAGTGTTTCTCCCTTTAAAACTTTCTCATAATTTTAACAAAAATAACGTATTACAGTTACAGCAGAGAAGTCAAAATCTCAGTTTAAAATTTTTGGTAAATCTATTATTCATACGCTTACGGTCTTATTCATACAGAGTTAGAGCAAGTTTGAAGGATTGTTTAAAGAAGCCTTCAAACTTACTCTAACTCAATATGTATAAGACCGTTATTATACATGAAGTTACAAGATTAGCCCACACATACTGCTTATTTACGGTTTACTATTTTATTTTGCTAATAATCCGCATATGGCCAAAAGTTATTTCTACCGAAATATTCTAAGATATGTAACAAACGTAAATAATACGGTTATTTCTTAATTTCGATATGGGTATATGAACTTGACATTCTAAACTTCCCGAAATATGCTTATGAAACTATTTGACCCTCAGAATTGATTTATTAAAGCTAGAAAACGAAGCGTTACAATTTTTAAACCTACAATATCGTATGTTATTTTAATCATAATTCTTTTGAGTGGTCGACCTTGTTTTAAAAATACACTACATATTCAGCATTATTTATTAGTTCTTAATTTTAATACGGATTGTCTATGCTTAATTAAAAAACTTTACATTGTAAGTTGTGGTTCGATTTTAGCCCTTTCTCAATAGATAGATGAGTGAACTAAACCCAATTTATGTAATTCTTTATACAAGTTAGTGGGTACAATAAGATACTCAAGAGAATTGCTGTAGGCAAACCTTTTTGTCACTTCTTTTTTTGAGGCACACTAATTTTCGAAAATCGTAAGTCCATAATTTTTGCTGCTGTTTTCTTTTAATTTTATGGCAATTTTTCGATATTTTAGTAATTTCCTTTAAGGGCACTGCGTGGCCCCGCGTTCCCCCACAAAAAAGCCCCGGCTGTAGGTATTATGAAAAAAATACGACACGATCTAAGGCATAGGCATATATATAGGCAGTTGTTTTTACTTCTTTAATTTAATTTTTTTCGTACATTGTTCCGTAATCATATTACAAACGTTCCACTTTTGAATTTGGGCCTTTCATAGGGAACGATGGTAAACTCTGTCACGCTTTTCTAACTCGGATTTGCGGATTTCACTCGTCTGTAATCTCAACGCGTAATTTCCTGAGGATGTTCTTTAAAACCAAAGCCTGTTAATTGTATATTAATGTATATAATATCTTCATTATTAGGCCAGAAAGATTGCTTACGTCAGGATTCCAACGCTTAATATGGTGCATGCCTCCCGGCCAGGATTCGAACTAGTCTCTTGAAACTCAAGTTTTCACTATAGCATGGACATAACAAAGAAGTGCTTCGGGTTAACTTTTGTCATATGCACTGCAACAGTGAAACTTTTTGGTAGATTCTACATTTCCCAATGCCTATTGTGCTGCTAAAATAAATCGATGATTTTCCACACAAACCTTTCACTGTACAATAATATGAAGTTATGTTATTTTTCTCATCATATTTACTCACATAGTACAGCTAAAGATTTCCTATCATTATAATTGTTCAGTTTTTATATTAAGAAAAATCGTAAATTAAAACATTTTAATGAAACAAACATCTTACATGACCTAACGAAAGCAATATCCTTGAAAAAGTTGATCTGAAATCAGCTAAAGACCTAGTCATGCATTTATTATGAATTTCTGTATCACACTCGTTTTGGTATTGATTATATTTGAAGTACTTCAAAAGGATTATGATATGGCAAATGCAATAATCAATAAAATTGACGAGAAATTAAAACATATAGATAGGCTTTTAAATTGTAAAATATTCAATAATATTGCAAAAAATAAGATTTTTATATTAAATATACGAGCACTAAATTTAGGTCTTGCTAGTCCAGTAAAGCATTAACTAGAAATTGGCTTTTAATATCAGCTTACAATAAATACAATTTTGTGTAAACCCAAAAAAGTTTAATTTGGTTTTGTAATTTATACTTATATTATAAAGAGGAAATATTTGGATTTTAGTATGATTGTAACGAATAAACTCAAAAAATTATGGTCCAATTTCAAAAATTCTCTCACATTCGAATGCTACATTATCCCTGACTAATAAAGGTTATATAAAAATTAGGGATTCCTACTGAAATTTCAACAATGTAACCCAAACAATCTAAACAAATGACTTGGCGCTGGAGTCGGGTTCTGTCCCCCTGCAATAGAAGAGTCCCCCGGCAATGGAAGAAGCCTCGTGAGGGGGGCCCATGCCTGCCAGGGCTGCAGAGAGGCTAGGTCATATACCCGTAGCCCTGGCATTAGGCAAAAGATGGAAAACCCAGGGGTTTTAGTGGGTATCCCTAACCGGGGGTGGCAACATGGGCTTGCTGGTGCCACCCCCGATCTGGCGAATCCCACACACGGGTCGCGATTTCCCCTGGCTAAAAAATAAAAAATGGAATCGGATAATATTTTCTTAAGTTTTCGCGACTTGTACACATAATAAAACTACGTTTTAACGGTTTTAAGCGCGGTAATTTATTTGATTTAGGTTTATCCGACGTTTCGGCCGCTTTTCAGTGGCCGTGGTCACGGAGGCTATTGAAATCAAAAAACACCCAAATTTCAATAGAGAAGATGGTTGGCAGGTACCACCTGTTTGGGATCCAATCATCAAAACTATTAAGACCCAAACCCAGCAAAAACCAACTGCCAGACCTCAAGACACTGTGAGCTCTTTCTGCGTGCAACGAAACAAACCAACTTGACTGATAATTTCTTTTATTTTTTCCTTCCACTCATTTTAATATTATATTTAAAAAAAAATAAACTAGGCATGTTTGCTGAAGAGTTTCTTGCGCCGCTTCTTCTCTTCAAGCCACAACATGTTGTGAAGTGGTGGTAAATTAGATTAGGCTCCCATAAAGTAAATAATATCCATAAACAAAATTTAAGACTAAATTATTAAAATGAACAAGTTGGCGGTAGGCTGAATAAAAACTTTGACAATACACGTTTGACAAATGTCATCTTTGTCTTCGTGACCACGGCCGCTTAAAACCGTTAAAACGTAGTTTTATTAAATGGAATCGGGTTCTAGATTTTAATTTTTTCAGAGTAGGACAACGTCTACCGACACCATATAAAATTTGAAGGCATTTGAGTATTTTTTTTTAAATTAAGCGTTAAGAGTTTCCTATTTTGAACAACTAATACTACTCATGCTGGCGGTCATCTGTATGTTTTCGGGTTATTTTTTGTGAATTGATTTTGTGTATAAGAAGAAATAAATTACAACAAATATTATATACAAACCAAATCATACATAAAAAGTATTATTATTAATATAACAACTTTTATGTCAATTGTCAATTGTGGGACACTGCTGACATGCCATTGAAGAAATTCCGTAAAGAAAGTAAGGGACATAAATCAAAAGGGGCACATCGGTTTTCAATCTCTTGTTGCTATTACATGGTGGTACAGACACATTAATCATTTACAATTACGTTAAACGGCCCAAGGATCCAGTAGAGCAGACTCCCGCCGCATTGTGAATAGGTACTCGACTGACAGTGGACAAATAACAAAACTGGGTTAATCTTTTACCTCCCGCGACGGCTGGAGTTTGAGGGCCACCCTATACTGCCTCTCGTTCACCTAACACTTAAATGAGAGGGACACAAAACCTCCCATATACCTCGAAAAGGCTTTACACGAACAAACTCTCTGCCTCTCTTGGCTTCTACTACCAAATAAATTAGGTCTCTATTGGATTGCATACTGAATTTTTTACCTTCGGAATTCAAAAAAGATTTATACGATCAAAACAATCTGTACTCTGTTTTAACCTACACTTAGGTACCGTTTACCGTACGCGTGTATTAGTCCTAGATTTTTAGTATTATATTCGTGTATTTGTTCTCCATCACGTCTGTGTTCAGATGAAAATGCCATGAAATTTTCGTCTCGTTTTCGCATTACTGATCGAAAAGGGAGGGTGAAGTATTACATTAAGTCATTGTGGAGTACGTTTTGCTGCCATTTACTATGTTTGCTGAAAGATCTTTGTATCAAATTTTCGTATGAATCTAACTGAATTCTGTTCACCTTCAAAAGTCCAGACGAACTTTAATCATAACGACTCACAAACTTATTTTCATAAGTACTTTGCTCACAAAAAACCACTCCTTGATGCAAGAAGACGTTACAAAATAATGCCCCATCTACCTATTGCCATGACCATGTCGATGTGGTGTTTTGACTATCATGCCTCAAATTAGATCGCTCATAAGCGAACTAGCGGCTCATTACTTGAATTCCAATATTTTCAATACATAGCTATTGATATATCAATATCGGTTAATACAAGGTCGCTTGTGCTCACGGGTCATAATAAGGAACCAGACTTGGGGGCTTGTGTGGGTCAAAGGCTAATGGATTAAAATGTTAGTCGAACTGGACACCTTTGACTATGTCAAGAACAATGTTGCCTAACCGTCACAGTGGCAGAGGTACATAAATGAAATGCGCATATTATAATGACTCACCTCAAAGCAAGGACCTCCCGTAAAGCCGTACGAGAACATCAAGTAGCAACATGAAATGAATGGCTAAGAGTTGTAAAGAGTATGATGCAACTTTGTCTGGGATTCTCAAGGCCTTAAACCTTTTAACGAAATATTAGATTATCATCCACTTAGGCGTAGCGTGGTTAAAATCAAGATTTTTGTTATTTATCGTTTACAAGAGATCAAATGAGACGATTAATTTTGTTTTTGTGAAAAGTTGAGGAACAGCTTTAAGCCTGTCTAGACCCTTCCAAATTACACTAAGACGAAAACGAATCAAAGAATAAAAACTGACCACATCGGTATCAGACAAGAATTGAAATATTATAATACGATCCAACCTATAATTTTATTAAATTCGAGGGTTAAAAAGAGTTGAATCAAATCGGTCATTAGAATTCGGGTCGGTAATGATCGGACGAACATCTTCGGTTTTGTTTGTTATATTAGTGTTTTTAAAATGTTCAGGTATATTAAATAGCTGTATTCAGTCGTCATCGGTTCGGCTTCTTCCATTCGCCTTTTTATTTGAAAGGATGATTTTAAGTGTTTTGTTTTTCGTCTGCTCATTATTAATCATAATAACTGGTCTTGAGTTCAGGTGAAATTCTTTTTCCTTAAAATATGTTTTCAAGTCAATTTTTATTAACAATTTCGGTATTCTTGCCTCCTACAGAGAACTGCAAGAGATTGAGGTAAGTTCGGGACTCGAAAAAAGCTCTTTGCGCTTAGCTCGTTACGACACAGTAGTAAGAAGGGTCTTTGGATTGTCTTCGATGACGGTGTTGTCACAGCGGTTCTCGTTGACGATCTGTGCAGTTCAAAAACTCACAGTTTTTATCCGTCAAGGGATGAAACTAGAAATACATTTGCGGTAACATTCTCATTAAACTTTTTAGATGTGATATGTTAATAATAATATATGAGGTACGCTATAATTTGTGATTTAGAAGCCATGAATATATTCCATAAAACTCAAATGAAAAGTTGATTATTAGAAGGCACAGCATGATTTGGTACCAAGTACTCGTAGTGTTAAATCACACATGCAAGTATGACCAAAAGTGCACATATCCCGACCAGTATTATAATGCAGCGGTACGTTATCATTGGTAGAATGTACGGTAAAAGCAATTTCAAGCGGAGGCAGTTGGCAAGTGGCCAGTGGAAATAAGCTAGCTACGACACACAGCCAAGTACCAATATATAGCCTGTTCGCTAACACACTTAATTTATATTATACTTCTACTTTGTTTTGCCACTTATCTTGCCGTTACTTGAGCAATTTATCATTGAAGACAAACATTCAAGTATGTTTTGGCACATGTTTGTGTTAATATTGTGACTTTGGCTTGATATGTACGTACTTCATTTAGTTTAATGAGAATCATATTCGCAAATAGTATGAGGATATTTTATACTTTCACCTGGGGTCCAAGTCTGCTCTTACAATCGTGTCAGAATAGTCGTTTCATACAAAAGCAACTACTATACTATCACTTTGAAACCAGTGAACGACCATTCCAGAACAATTGTAAAAGTAGACTTAGGTCCCAGGTATTCCGTCTTCATACCTCTTTCTGTTTATGACATTTTCATTTCCAATCACGCGATGTCGCGTGATGAACTTCTAGTTAATATTTTTACAATGCCTATTATTATTATTTTTACAAGGGTTTATAAGTTTTTGAAAATAAAACTGCATATAAAAATAATAAGGCCTCAAATCATTGCGGATAACTCCAGAGCTGTGTCTAATAATAAAAATTAAAATCTACCTACATATATAGTGTCGGACACGCGGTTTATCCTTAAGATATGATCATTAAAATGTGCCACTCTATCCTGACTTAGGTCACCATGCCAGCAAACTATTATCCAGTGATGATCTGCCTACATTGCGCTGTTTTTTATAATCTAAACAATATATGCATCTTCCCTCACATATGCAGATACCTACAGGTAGATAAGCAACTTATTTATTGGATATTTGGTGTGACGAAAACTGATATTGTGCGCTTTTAAAATCATTGTACTGTCTTTATTAAAACATTGTTAAACACTAACTTCTTACCGGATTCAGCCTGAAGAGGATACACCGAGAAGGGATGAAAGCAATTTAAAGCAAAGTAACCTGGCGAAAAGCCAGCCGTCCGACGAGTCTTAGGTTACGACAACGCTAGACATTGCAGATAAGAGTTCCAACTAAATCATCTCATAACTTTAAACATCCTTTTCCGTTTGATCTTTCCTCGTTACTTGCAAGTTTTATTTGAGGATTTCCTCCACTTAACAGCTTCTTACTCACCTCTTTTAACATTCTTCTTTGGTGCTTAATAAAATATTTATTATTAATGACTGTCGACAAATGATTATTGTTAATAGCGTTAAAAATAACGCCGTTAATAATTAGCTACAGTAGTGTATATACATACGTTATTTGTCAATGTTTAACGTCACTAACGCTTAATAACAATGTCGCATCACAAATAACGCATTAAGCCCATTGCTACATCGACGTGAAACAGCAAATAAAATTAACATTAGATAAGTAGATAACTCTTTATTTTATACCAAAGTATAGACAAACAGCAGTAGAAAAGAGATAGTACAACAACACGAACGAGATAATATGAGTATGTATTATCCCAAATGGAGTAGGAACGTAGTACTTCTTTACTTTTGCCTATAATCAGGTCTACTGAAAAGTTGTGGACCTATCGACGAGGTAAAATAAAACATAAATTATTACATGCATAGTATACGCACCTACCTATATACCATATAGTTTGAATCAACGAAACCTCTTGAAATACGATGATGTATTCATACAAATGGTTAAATTCAGTCTATCATCCATTCAACTTCACTCAATCGATTTCCAAATCTGCGCCACACATCCCGGTTTGCCGTCTTCCTCATCCAGCCCCTGCTGGCAACCTTACGAAGGTTGAAATTTCATGTGCCTGAAAAGCATCATAAAAATCCAAAAAAAACAATCCGACAGATTTGAAAATGGGCGGCCTCATACACTTTTTACCATATCGTTTCGAAACTAGGCCCGAAAATTAATTAACACTCCTAATATATGCAACGGGAGCAAAGAGTTTCAGTACAGCCGCGGCAAAATCAATTTGAGGCCAGGGAATTGGCGAGTGGCCAGCAGTGCTCGTTGTCGGACAACCGCAAACCTGCATAATATACCCACCAATATCTACAATGCATGCATCAATCACTAAATATTTTGGGAACATACGCACTGAAAACTGCTACGTCTTACATAAAGGTCGCTCGGGTAACATTTCATTGTATGGTGGGATTTTCTTATGTTCATTCGTGAATTTAAAGTATTGTTACGAGTCGCGAGACTTGAATTAAAATGCCGTTAGAATTACTATAGAGTTTATTATAACTATACAAACACGTATAACACTGGTACAAATATAACCGAACACAACAAGTCCAAACGTAATGCAGAAGATCGTAATTCCATAAATCGCGCAAAGTCCGTCACTTATTATATTCCTGATTGTAGTACACAAGTCTTGCATCGCTCGTGGTAATCGCTCGACTGCCTTCCCTTTCCATCAGGTCATCGTTTTATATTGCGCAACTGCAATGTCCCCATATCTAAGTCGACTTTAATACGATACACCTGGCTAATGACTAAAACGATGGCCTGATGGAGGGGGAAGGTAGTCGAGCAATAACCACGAGCGATGCAAGACTTGTGTACTGCAAGAGGTGTGTACTACAATCGGGAATCTAATAAGTGACGGACTTTGCGCGATTTATGGAATTACGATCTTCTGCATTACGTTTGGACTTGTTGTGTTCGGTTATATTTGTACCAGTGCTATAACACTGGTACAAATATAACCGTGTTTGTATAGTTATAATAAACTCTATAGTAATTCTAAAACTTAACATTATTTAGGCTCATTTTAAAACAAAAATCTTTTGCGCCGATTTCGCTATAAGTTTACTCGTTGACCTTGGACTCTTAAAAGTTTTCTCATAAATACTAATTATATCCGAGTTTTGTTGATTTTCAAACTAATGATATTTACATAATTCACTACATCTAAAAAAACGTGTGTTCTGGACGACCGAAAGAAGTGATAACTTAAACTAATCTAAGTTGAACTATTTAATATTGAAATTGTTTAACTTGTGAAAAGCTTAGGTTATTTATATATTATCCTTACTTGAGTTTTATGTAAGGAAAGGTTATTTATTAATAAAATCTTTTATTGATTATAAAATATATTTCATTCTTAGTTACAATTCTTGAATATGTACATTAGAAGTAATACGGCTAGCGCTGTCGGTTAGAGTGAGAGAGGAGGAGCCTGCCTATCGCTGCCGTGTGCGTGTGAGAAAGGGAAGCCAGATAGACTGGCAACGTAACGCCTTACGTATCGAAGCGCTTTACCCTCCCGTAATAAGTCATCACTTCAAAAACCCGAAGAACAATATATGCAGTAATGAAGCAATTAGTCACCATGAGAGTTAGTAAATAAACTAAGACAAACTTCTTCATTATAGTTCCGAAATGACACAAAAAATTAGAGGAAGACGGCAAATAGTAACGGCCCGGCCACAGCCTTGTACTTAGCGACCGCGTGACGGAGATTAACGCCGAGCGCAATCTCGTGACGTGGTTTATGCAAACCAATACTTTATTTACTGTCGCACATCGCGTCGCGCATATCTATCGCTTATATAGACAAAGTCGTGGACAAGCCATAATGCGTCACAGTGCGCCACGCACTGCGCTCTTCTTTATTGCTCACCAAACTAAACAGTGACGAGAATATACATCTAGTTACAATATTTAAGCTAAAACTTTTCCAAACAACGTGTATAATGAAAAGGATATTCTTACCTAATCCGTCAATGTAGGTAGTGCAGAATCTAGGTATCGAAGTTTTTATAATAAAAGTACTTAAAATACTTTTTTTTAAACAGAGTTTCATAACTAGTTCAATACTACATCGATATGAAGACAACAGTTATATGGCAAGGATATAACAGCATTTAAATTAAAATTTATGAATTCAAAAACAGTTCCACATATTATTTTCTACAGATACAATAAATACATATTAAATCATGGGAATAAACGTGGGGGACTTACCACTGTTGGTAGAAGGGATTAACAACCACCTCTTCGACTTATTGAAGATGTTAAAAGTCTTATCATTTGTTTTATTTTTCAGCCATATAATAACATAGCTATAATTTTATGGCTAGAAAATAATCAAAATATCTCACTTTATAATAAATATTTAATATCTAATTACATGCATGTTTATTTCTTAATGTATTTGTATATAAATATAATATATATATTAGTAGGTATATATAATATTAATATATTATGTATTAATACTATTATTAATATTGTATAGCTATTGCTGTTGCTATACACATAGTAATGATGTATATATTAGTATATCTATAATATTGATATGTGTATTTAATTTGCACACCATCGTCATACACTTGCGAAATTCCCCTTCATAGAATCCATAGCCCGGGTTGTCTGGAAGAGATTGCTCTAAAACGATAGGGCCGCCCATTGCTCCTACTTTTACCGTTTAATGTGTCTACTGTAATTTGTTTATTTTATGTGTATGTGGTGAACAATAAAGTGTTTTCTATTCCAAAATATCAAAATTTCTTAATAATTTGAATAAATTGGCTGCCAATCTTTGAACGGAAGTTCTAACAATTCTTATAGGTTATCCTATAATTACAGACAATATTAAATATTAATAAACATCGAAGAACCAATACTAATGTTGCCTGAAAATCCTGAAACACCATCGAAAATTCAAGTCGTAAAAATATTTTCAGTGATTCATTATTCTCCTATGGGTACCTACTTACTCTAACTATAGTGCTTTATGTGAAGAGAGCTGCGCAGGAACTAACTTATATGAAAACCTTGTTAATAACTAAGAACTACAATATGATCTGGACTGCAACATAGTGAAAATACTAAATTTTTCGCAAAGTTCAAATTGAAATGACATCATCAAACGATATATAAAATGTGAGGTATAATAATAATTTCATAACCCAAACACAGGTGTTAAGATTAATAATTTAGTACAAGAAACCAGTTTTTGTATTTATTTTATTCAAACAAAACTAAATATACACATAATATATCCTCATTTGTCAACTCTCAGTTTTATGGCTCTTGGTTTTGCTATTGACACAGTAGGTGATAAAATGTCAGATGCATATAATAGAAAAAGAGAAAAATTTGATCTGTAATCTTTAAAAACATATTCTATTATTTTGTGCACAAATATTTAATCAGTTACGTAATTTTGCTGTTTCACCTTTTATGTTCGATGGCCATAAAAAGTGAGACGATTGTCAAATCTAATCTGTCTACCTTTTCGATAAGATACAATAACTGTCAATGTAAATAATATAATCAATGCACACTTAGGTAGATGACACGTTTAAAAATAATTTCTAAAACAGTGTTAATATCAAAAGAAGACTTTAAAATACCTTGGTAATATTTCACTTTTAAAATATAGTCATAAAAATAATTTTATTGAAGGCTTAAACTACCACTCGTTAAAGAAATGATGTCATAACATGCTATACTCGTAGAAATCTAGGAGGCTTCGGTGTTATGTATGATTAAAAAACAGTTCATTTCACTGTCTACCGTGTTACGTTATTTTTTTATGTTTCTATTTTCCTATTATAATTAAATCTAATTGTAATTTTTAACCTTTATGGATCTTAAATCATCTTTTAATAAACCTATTATATTATCCGTTATTATATACAGTGATCAGCAAAATAAACACACACTTTATGGTGATGAAACTAATGTAGTTAAATAAACATTAATAAACTCTGGCCGTAATGAAGAGCTTAATGTTATTTATAGCTTAATCTCTAAAGATCTTGACGTGGCTGTCAACAATATTGCATATTTATGATTTTAATAATTATAGCTATTTTAACAACTTATTTAGTATCAAATTTATTCCCACGGTAGTAAAAATTTGCACAATTTGAATGCAGCCATTAAAAGAAACTATCTGTATAGCTGTAGATCGATTTAAAAGGAATTTCACTTTCCCAAAAGGCATGTCTGCCATTCAAAACGGAATGGTGCGCACGCGCATCCGTGAGATATGCGTGTTGAAAATCGGCTTCTGAGGAAGCCAGCGGCTAGTCTTTACTTCGTATATTGTTTAGCATAATCCACTATATAATATTTCATGTTTAATCTATAGGCTGATTTCATGTGATCAATAATATCCGCATAATGTTAGCTATTTAAAAAATGTTATATATCTAGAAATTATTCGAAATCAAAATAATATTGTGGACTCTCTGGATCCGTGGAGTCTTAACGTTCTAAATCTTTATCGTGACGTCACCAAACGTTTAGCCGACGTCTCCACGACCAAAAAAAGCTGGCGGGTATTTTGTTCATAGATTAAGCCTTGCTATTCAATATGGCAAAGCCGCCAAACTTTTGGGAAGGTTCCCGATAAGTGGCAATGGTTTGAGACCAATATTTTATCTTTAATAATTATTTCCTTTTTATATTTAGTTTAGTATTAAAATAACAAATCATTTCTAAATGAAAAAATGTAATTCACACATTAATATTGCATATACATACATATTTTTAAACAATATAATGAACAAATTGAAGAATAAAGAAATAGTATTTAATACATACCGCCACCGAACGTTTTGTAAATGGTAACAGCATTGAATTAGAATTACCTCTGTATACTCTATACACTATAGAATTTATAGACGAATTCGTTTGGATCGATTTTTATCAATAGATTAGAAAATAATAGAAATTTTATACTACTATTACTTTTTGTTATTCCTATAAGTTAAGACGAGTCCTTAATCGATTTAAATCCGATCAAACTTTGCCTTCCAAATTTTTGTGAAAAGAAAGTTAAGATAAAATTATTCAGAGATTTGTTCAAAAATATGTTTTAAATAATAAAACGTCAAAAATCGAAAAAATAACGGTGCCTTCTTTATATGTAAGGTCTAACAGCGGTTCAGAGTTACATTCTGTCATTCCTGTAAACGTGGGGCTTCATTTGGGATAATGTCAAAAATACAGGTCGTTTCACATAAATATCGTGATGGGTTTAAAGCGTAATTTAAGATGCGACATTTTAATAAGATATTAAAAGATAACGTATGTATATACCGTTAATGTGGCTATGCCTTAACGGCGTTTTTTTCACCGATTTAAATAAGACCACCATTCGACCACAGCTTAAAACTTAAGCGCTAACGTAAATGAAGCCGGTGGATTATAATAGGGTGGGTAGTTGACAATAAAATCAACTGAGATATTCGAAACACCACAGTCGCTTAGGTTTTTTAACAGCGTAGTAGTATTCCTTCGTAGCTTTAACGACACAAATATCGTATTGTTTAAACAGTAATTAAAAATATAATGATATATTATGATACTCGTATTAAGTAGTATGATAACAATAGTAGATTACACGAGGGGTGAACGTGACTTGGCTCGCAGTTTTAATTTTTTTTTTACACCAAATAAAATTATTTCCCAGTGATGAAAAGTACTTTTTTCAGCCCTCTGATTAGGTAACTTCAAGCGTCTTTCAAAATATGAGAAACTTAAGATTTTTAACGCTAGCTCTTTTATATGAATATTATTTTAGAATTTATTATGAACTGTACCCCTACGAAGTTCTTTTATGCCGTACATATACTCTGCTAGAGTTTGAACCTACTTTATCGGAGAGAGAGGATGTCTCTTGGCAATGATACTACTGCGAGTTTATCCTTTGAAATTATACAATTTTACTATCTCTACGTATGTTTTTAGTTGCATTAATTTACCCTCTATTAGACCTACTTATTAACAGGCCACGTGCGTCAGTAAAACGTGGTGCACATCTCTACTAATAATAACAATTTTAAACCGATAAACGCTTCCCACAATCGGTACTTCATCGATACTTTCTGCGCATTTATAACCCGATATACAACATTGAGAACATCGATTGAAATCGTTCCGGTACTTTACGACTTTATTTCGGGCCGGCATGTTTTCTTTGACTGCGTCAGTTTGCTTGGGACCGAAGCATTCGGCGTGTATCGGATAAATATTAATAAAGCGTGCCGGCCTCATTTCTGAGAAGTTGGGAGGATCTTATTATAACCGCAATAGCACCTATAATTAGCAACATCCAAATTACTCGTGGCGTGTATGTTGCGCCAGATAGATGTTACGTGTGGCTACTCGATTCAGACCTGCCGTTTCGATTATTCGATCGATATGCCTTCAGCGTGCCCTCGAACCGGCTATTATTATCCTTTGATTCCGTAATTCTGTATCGCCAATCATTGTAAATTTAGGTAAACCACTTAATAGTTCGGCATAACTGAACATCGCTTTGATAGTAAACAAAACGTTTTACCTCATTGATATTCGCATTTATGATAATAGTAATTAATCTGTAATAGCATGAATATTGTCATCTTATTTATTTCTTGTTAGTAAAATAAATATGTATTACGAAAGTCTTTTATTTTAACTTTTTACAATTATTATGAAGAAAACTAGAGATACCATATAACCAGTACTAAAACTGAAAAAGCCTCTAAATTCGACATTTATACTGTTATTATTCTTCTCTCGATCTTTGATATCAAAAAATATTACTGAACATTTAATCAACGTTTTATTGTTTAAAACAGCTTTACATCAGATCAGTGAAAAATGAAATGATTTACTAAGTATTTCATATTTGAAATAAGTATTCACTACTAAATAGATACATTTATATTAAGTACTGGTGTTGTCGTTCCTGGTGTTCTTTTTACATGTATACTAGCTGTACCCGGCAGACGTTGTCCTGCTTTTAAAAAATAAAAATCTAGAACCCGATTCCAGCGTCATCTACCGGGACCAAATGTTAATCTAAACTATTCTCAAATCCACTTGAACAAACAAAAAATTTCATCAAAATCAGGCCCAGCGTTTAGGAGGAGTATCGCGGTGCCACCTACTGGGTCCAATCGCTTATTTAAACCATTCCGGGACAAACTTCAACACACACAACAACAAAAATAACACCTAAATTCTGGTACCCGATTGCAGCGCCATCCACCTGGTTCAAATTTAAATCTAAATCATCCCAGTAGGAAATTATAAAAAATACTAATATCGTTATTAAAAAATAGGGGTTGATCGTAGAGGGTTGAAAATTTAGGATTGTATGTATTTTTTAATTTTGTATCATAAAAAAATAAACATAATTTATTTATCTAAAAATAAAAATAAAATCTTTAGGGGTGGACTACCCTTAACATTTAGGGGGATGAAAAATAGATGTTGTCCGATTCTCAGACCTACCCAATATGCACACAAAATTTCATGAGAATCGGTCAAGCCGTTTCGGAGGAGTATGGTAACTAACACTGTGACACGAGAATTTTATATATAAGATAATATTAATATTGTATTCGTGCAGGAACGGAGAAAGAATATAATTTCCAGCGACCGAGCGGCCTGTCGTGAGAGGCGACAATACAACTCACAGCCAGATGGTGGGGTATTTGCCCGTCTGGATGGCTACCAGTTGTGTTCCAACATTAGTGGCCAGGTTCCAATTTCCTAATTCCAATGTTCCAATAGTAGCGTCTTTGGTGTTACGAATGTCCATAGGCCACTGTAACTGCTTTCCATCAGGCAGTCTGCACACCGTCTACTAAACCAGTGCAAAAAAAGATGTCTCACACATTTATGTAACAATAATACAGGTATTGCTACATCAATGGTCTCACACATTACTGTGGTTTGTTTCCTGGTATAAAACCTACCTGGTAAGCTTTACGCAGAATTTTTATTTTAGCATCCGTTTTTCCGGTCTTTCCTAACTGATCGAGCATCTAATTTGAAGTACAAATCGCTATCTGGATTCTACTTCCAGTTTTAATGTACAGGTAGGATAGAGTCGAATAATTAATTCATGATTGTTTAAGAATTATTTGAATTTGTTTTTAATATGATATTGTTAAATCAAGGAAGTATAACATTGGCTTTTTAGAATTATGTCCAATTTTTTATACTTTATTTAATATCTGTCGTTACATACTTTAGTTAGTATCACAATGCACTCAATGAAGGCATTTAGGCAATTCATCAAACAGTGACTAGGCCATGCTCAAAGCGAGAGTGGCTTATTATGTATCCCATATCTTACTATTCGTTTACTTGCCTTACCATCGGTTGAATTTTATGTATTGACTAGCTTCTGCCCGCCACTTCGTCCGCGTCGTATAGCAAAAAAAAGTAAGTTAAAAACCCCTGATTTTGAAACATTCTTTATTCGTGCTCCGCTCCTATTGGTCTTAGCGTGATGATATATATCCTTTAGCCTTTCTCGATAAATGGACTAACTAACACTGAACGAATTTTCCAAATCAAACCAGTAGTTCCTGAGATTAGCGCGTTCAATCAAACAAACATATTCCTCAGCTTTATATAATGGAACTTATGTCAAGTTTAACCGATAGTAAGGAAAATGTACGATCGATAAGATTAGGAACCGACCATTAAAGACGTAGGTATAGCGAATTTTTACGCAAGCAAAGAAGAATGAAAATGTTTATACATCACTTTATCCTCAATATTGTGTCAAAAGAGTGAGTCAGAGGCGGCAACGACCGGCGCTCCAGGGTGATCTTCTGAAATTCCCGAATAATTGTCGACTCGTAAGGTGGCGACGAAAATAACGCGTGAGACGCCCTGTGTCGTTCCCCCACACTCTGGCTTATAAATTATTTTATTTATATATTGATGAATTACCTTATTTGTTTCTTGTCTTAGAATATCTTCTTGCTTTTAGATAAACATTTCAAAATATACTTCCTTTGTGTTAACTTACTGTTGATTAATAGGCATGTGATTTGTTGAATTTATTTAATATAGTATTGCTCCGGGTTGTGTTCATTCTTCAAGCAGCCAACATCAGATTGTATTCCTGATATCACAGACTGAAGGTGGAAGCGCGTTATTGTTATGTTTCATTTCTAAAATAAGATAAACAAGCAGGAGGGCCACTTGATAAAAAGTTGTCAGCATTCTATATGGAAATTTACAACACTAAGAGCGTATTCGTATGATTCAAGATGCGCCAGAAGGGTATCGATTATAATACGTGAAGAAATAATTAAAGAAGATAAGGAGAAATATTATTACCGTCGCCCATGCCCATCTGCAATACTGAGGCAACCGATGCTTTGCCTACCTCGTTGACTTTATAGGTTCAATTTTATATTTTTTTAATAGGCGGCGCCATAGCATAAGCGCTAATTGACTAAAATATTCGAGTCTGATCATCTTGAAGACGCCAGTTCAAGTCTTAGCCGGGGAGCGTGCACCATTTATGAAGTTTCTGACGTAATAAAACAAACATAAAAAAATATAGACGAAAGAAAACATCGTGAATAAACCGGAAAATTGAGAACACCGATGAGTGAAACCCAACAATCCTCTTTGGACAAGTGTGGCTGGAATATCGTCCATTTCGAATAATGAGACGAGCCCAGCCGTGGCATATTAATTGGCTATTACTGCATATTAACTAGGCATAATATGTTTTCTCTAAGAAAAGCCATTAAAATCGGTTTATAATAAAGGCTCAATAAAAAAAAAGAATTAAACAATAATGTTACACGCCGACAAAGTGAATGCACATCTGCTTGCCATAAAGCACAGTTTATTACCTTCCCGCATTTGGACTTCTTTTGTCTACTTAGAAAAACAGCCTATTGTGTATTGTATTCGTTCATGGCCATTCACAGGAATAATTAAGAAGGTGTGCAGATAAAGTTTTCTTGGAAAAATTCAGTCCACGCGGTCGATTGTTGTATTGTACAGTTTACTATAAAACAATGCCCGAACGGAGGGGCGAGTTAGTCGAGCGACGATTACGATACAAGCAAGACGTGTACATTCGATAAGCTATATAGTGACGGACTTTGCGCGTGTTATTGAATCGTGCGGTTTGTACTGGTTGTGCCCAGTTATATTTGTGCCTGCGTTATACGTGTTTGTATAGTTCTAATAAAATCTATAGTAATTCCAACGGCATTTTAATTCGAGTTCCGTAACTCGTAACAATAATATATAAAATTATTTTTACAATTATGTGCCATGATATTAAAAAATGACCAAATAAGCTTTTATAAAGGATTCACAAAGTTTGATTGGACAGTCATAAACTCGTAATAACAAAGTACTTTAATAAAAAGAAATGCAATTTTCTAGAAACCTACAATACATAATATGAATGCAATAAAACACTTTTTTTTGTGAAAATGGTTCAATATCATTAACGAGTCCTGCTTGGCTTAAAGATGTAAATTGTAATTATATTATATATATTTAATTCATTTTATTAAACTCAATGTGTGATAGTAGACACGAGAATAAGGCTGATTCAGCACCAAAAGAATCTTTTAAAACGGCCGAGTATGTAGAGGGAGGCGTTTTAGCAATAAATATGAAAGTATAATGTCGGGGAGTATGATACCGCTTTGAATGCTAAACCCGTACTGAACTATAAACAGAGGCCAGCGGGGGCCGGGGGTCCAGATGCGGGTGGCAGCGGGAGGCTCCGCAAAGGGGAGACGGGGGCAACAAGCACCTCACCGTGGGAAAAGCTTGCGTATACGGTGTGAACAATATCACATAAAGCATTCATTTGTTATTTTGATGCGAATTCTTTTACACTTCGTTTAAGATCACACGATGCATTTTAATGATATTACAAAGATGTAGTAAGTTTTCGGGTGTTTTGTTGATAATATTGTTATTCCATTTAATTCGTAATTCTATAAGTATATTTAGATAGACATCGCTATATTGTACATAGCAAAAGAAAACTAACAAACTACTACAATTTTAATTGTGTTTAAATAGCGGTCTGTTTATAGTATTTTACTGGATTCATTTTAAGGCAATGTACGGAATACCTTGTGTATTTTTTAACGTAGGATTAGCGGGTTTCACCTTTCTGTATTTTATAATCAAGTTTCCTCACGATGTTCTCTTCAATTTTAGTACCTAAATGCACGTTATATCAAGATTCCTACCCATGTTGAATGAATGAGAAGCCTTAGCCACTCAGCTACGATGACGTAAAAGAATACTTATTCTATGGTAGTAATTCCAAAGTTTTTATGTTAAATGATTAATTATTATAATTAATTAATAAATTATTGATTAAATATCAGTTTTAAAAAAACAAGTGGACGAGTGCAAGTCGGATTTACGTATGCAGGGTTCTACAAAGACAATGCGTATATGAAACCATAGTAAGTTATGCATTCCTCATTATAAAGATTTACAATTTTAAAAAAATCGCAAACTTTTTGTAGACTTCTATATGTGTACCAACTCTTTTATCTATTGAGCCTTATTAATTTCCAAGGTAATTTGCTGTGATACACAGAGACGTGCGCAACGGATTGAGGTCTATAGGATTCTTTTACCTTTAGCTATTAGAACAATGAGTAGAATTATTTTTAAAATAACTTTATTCACTTAAGTGAGCAGTATCAAGCGGATTTTAAGGTGACCGTTGCACTCGAGTCAGATTCATTTGGATAATGCTATTCTGCGAATTACACCCTGTTTATAACCATAATACTCTGCAGCGCTGTGTGTCCGAATCGAGGTTACACACAAATAAACATCAAACCACAGTATGCCTTCACGTAGCAACAACGAACACATAGTAAACGCTTCAAATTTACCAAACTATGCTGAACTTTGGTTAATCGAGTATTTCCCCCGGCTGCCCCTTGCAAGCTTGGTTTGAAAGGAGGAGGTTTAGTCTATTTTACGCTGGTCAATGAGGCGTGCGGCAGACGTCACTCGCACACAAACAAATCTCGCACACACAAAGCGACATGACCGTGGCATTCCATCGGTATCCACACATACAAGTAAACAGCGCACCTTATTAAAACGAGACGCGAATCGACGACTTATCGGGCAATTAGTCGTGGCTCACGTCAAATATTACAGCGGTCTGGAATTCTCTTCGTAGTACATTGACTTTTGTCTCAGTATCGTACATCTTGTCTTTTTGCCTAATAACATCGTAAATCGTGTTTGTGGTTAATGTCGCGGAGTATTAGCATGCGTTGACGTTTAAATATTCGAATGATTCTATTTGAATAAAGAACAATGTACAATTATTGTTTTAGAAACAATATCTCATGTATCAAATTTGATTTGCATTAATTAGCGATTTGTGTGCTGTGTTGACGATTAAAAACTTAAAGCGTCGATGTAAATGGTACTAATCGAGGCGATTGGGATCGTTTTGCGGTCGAAAGATAACATGGTACGGGTATGTTGGACGGCACGCGCGAACACAAGAGCGATCATACTGCGCAAGTGCGGCTGATAACAACTCGCGTCGCGAATTATTCACGTGCTGTCAACTTATGAATTATTATTCTGTTAACAGCGCGGCATTTGTAGTAAAACGTCTTATGTAAAGCGTTAATTAGACTTAGCAGCGCAGATTTGTCGTTTAACATCGTATATTTATTACAAGTTGTATTTGTTGAAACATTACAAATTAATTTTTAATCTATGATAATATATACCTACCTATTTATATCTAAAAGCGAGTTTGCTTAAAGCGTTATATATATTATAATTTTCTGTGTACCTTCCTTTACAAAAAACCGTGGATGTGATACGATTAATATGAAATTTCCGTAAATTTTAATAACTTCATGAAATTGTAAGAGGTAATTAGGACTTCCTGTTTATGTCTGATTGAAGATTTAAGAGAATTAAAAGATTAAATATATTTGTTTTATTTAAAATTACTTTATATGCCATAAGGCGAGAAAGTCCGTCAGGGGGGCAATTTCGTATACCTCTTGTTTTTTACCTCCTTTAAACGGAATTTAACGCCAACTACCTACAATTTGTAGATAGAATTAAATGGTGTGTTACTGACCAAATTTTTTGTCGTATCTATTCAAACATGGATATAACGACAGATGTACGGAGTTCCTCCACTGACGGACTTCTCTACCGCTATACTAAGCATATCAAATTTTAAAATAATTCAATGAAGAAAACTTATAATATATTCTACCGACAATCCATTGGATTTTAGTAAAATACCGAGCTTACGTTATCGAAGTCATTGAGTAAGGTTTCTAAAAGGCTGGTTACTTACCTAGCTGGATCGCCATACTGATCCCTTAGGTCACGTGTTATACCTCAATGACTTACCCGATGTCCAGGGTAGGAACCGGCTCTCTGGCCACCAGAAGAGTCAAGTTATTGATAAAAACAGTTTGATATATGCTTTAAATAAAAAAACATTGAATGAAAGAAGAAAGAAAAAATATTAATTTAAATAAAAAACAACGCTATATATAAATGATAAAAAATAAAAATAATACTTTCAAAATAAATTTTAATCGAAAGTCAATTCGCAATAAATCATACATAAAAAATGTATTGAGTAAGACTTTCTATAAAAACTAGAAAATTATAATAATTAAGTTAATAATATTTTTGTACTGGGCGAATGTTAATTGCTTAATGTTCTTCTTTCAAAATATTTATTATACACGTTTTTATGACATTTTACGGAAAAATTGTTAGATATAAGTTCTTAGCTATGTTTGTCTTCGTTATCGACAGTGTATAAATATGTAAATATATGCCTAATTTTAAACTAATCAACCGTAAAGAAGAAGCAACTAAACAAGCTAAAAAGTTCACATTCGTATTTAAGGCTCCTATTGCCGTTTTTCATCGGTAAAAACTTTAGTTTAGTTTTTAGTTAAAAAAAATCACGAAATAACCTCGAATTATTGACATCAAACCATTTTTACTTGTTCAATTTTTATCAAAACAGGACTGAGAAAATATTTATTTCTTTACAGATAAATAATTTTGCTTTATTAATTTTTAAATACTACTTTATTTTATTAACAACAAATTAATAAAGCTATCTGAATAACTAGAACGATCTTGTGTATGGAATCCTCACTATCTCCCGACAAATCAGTACTGCAAAATCCTCAAGGATGTTGGCGTTGCTACAAACCTTAAAACACATTTGATCAGTAAACGAATGTTAGGAATGCTAGGCGAAATTAAATTCATAGTAGTAATATGTATAAATAAATGCTAGATATAAGTAATAAAACCTACGTAAATAAAGTTACGTATACAACATTTTTCATGGCGTTGAATCATCTCAACTGACAGATGAAGCGATCGTAATAACAAATGATCGAAGAATTCACACTTAAATTCGATTTAGACACATTTACAATGGTTTTATGATAAAGATCAGCAGACATAGAATATATTTTATAAACCAGTATATTTGAATGAACGAGTTTTAACCGACACAATTATATCGAAAATTGTCGTGATACTGGCGTTTAGCACAGATCTTTGTGGAGAATATAAATATATTTTTTGGATTGGACTAAAACTGAATTGTTATAAAATCCACAAACTTTCCAAATATACGGTAAAAATGTCTCAAAAAATACTAAAGATTGTGGCTTATTTTTTTCATAATTATCCTGTCAAAGAAAATTCAATTGAATAAAATCCGTTGACAAGATTGGATATAACTATGAAGTATTTGCAATTAATTGCCTTTTATGGTTCTGTAGTTTAATTAAAAACACAATGCGTGGTCGTTATATCTATGAAACCTTTCATTGTTTTTATTCAATTTATTTAGGAAAAACATACAGTAATGAATATTCTTAAATACAAAATTAATGCATTGTATTAATCAAGTTTCCACTAAAAATTATTTGAGCTAAACGTTAATTAAAATTTCTTAAACAAAATTTCCGATGTTTACCGTAGTCTGGGTGTATCAGCCCCTGAGTGATTAGTTGTATACTGCCTTTAGAGGTGAAATGGTGTTAATTAAAAAAAAATTGTAATGTAAATACAGTTATTACTTGCTTAGCTTGGAGATATTCCCAAGCTAAGCAAGTTACACTAGTCTTATGGGTGGGTAATATACAACGAACCGTTCTGAGACCAATCCCAGACTATAGAAAATAACAGAAAGCTGAAACTTAGCCCGTTCAACAACAGAAGCTATCAAATATAATGTATAATAAAAAATACATAATCAAATATAACTACTTATCGCAATCAACAAAATTATACTCTAGAATTCTTATATTTGATTCTGAAAGGATCAGTATCGGATCAGGATCGTAGTGGTTAAGTTTCTAAGGAAACCAGGTTATTCCAAGGGTGTGTTTGAATCATTACAAAGAATCTAAAACCGAGCAGGGAAATAATTTGTGTAACTTACGCAGTTTTTTTGGCCTAGTATGCATATTGTTATAATAACAACGGGTATTTGGTGAAGAAAAACTCCCTACAATAAACTACACATTGAGATTACAGATATTATAAATGTGACGTATATATAATACAGTTCGTTTTTCTATAAACAGGGACAGTCTCAAGCTCAAAAGTAGGACAACTAGGGACTGATGTTATCCAAGTCTCCCAAAGAATACCAATTACATCTGAGTCGTGATTTTATCATCACCGGCAACCAGCAGTTCAAAGACATGTCCTTGATACTTGGCAATCGACCATCGTATTTGATTCCTGCTCTTTTATGCAATAAGCCTGAAAATTATGAAATGAGCTCCATATCGCGCAGAGCGTTATATCTGAAAAGGGCGTAAACAGATTCACAAAATCCCAACGGCAACACATCGTCTCCCTCGGGTCTCATATGCACTGTTCAGTTACCCGCAGTCCGGTAAGCCGTCTGGTTAACCGCAGCATGCAGTTGAATTTCTGGCTGGCCGGAATCACAACTGCATCACGCGGTGGACAAATCGTTACGTTTCGCATTCAGATCAAACCAGCAAAAAGGGTGCGGACGTAAAAAAGCGGTTAACCGCATAGAGCGTATGAGTGCCTTACAGACATCCATGGACGGTGGTAACCACTTAAGGTGAATCAGGTTACAGTATAAGCTCAAGTCTCTATTAATAGTACAAACATAATAGTTTACTGACAGTTTTATTGACACATTTTAGTTAAATCATTGATTTATTGTTTTCTTTACAGTATACATAATAAATTAATTGTAGAATAATTGATAGTTATACGACGCTATAAATAAATCAGCTTATTCAAATTCTTGCAAATTTATCACATTAATTATGTTTACACCAATAAGAATGGAGTTAAGCTTGGTCATTCAATTATCATATGGCATAAATTTTATCTAAACACATGTATATTTTAGATAAACATGTCACTATATTGTCTAAACAAATATAATAAATTAAATTTCTGCTAATCCTTGTTAAAATGTAAGTTGAGGTCAGTTTAAGAAAACGAATATAGGCCTAGCAATTACTAATCCCACCAATCTAATGCCCTATATCCATCTTCTTATTTATAATACAGGACGTATTATAAATAAATAAATAAACGAATATATATATATATATATATATATATATATATAAGATAGTTTTGCTAGTACTGCATTATAATTTTTCGGACAGAACAAAAAGCCACAACAGTTATTATAACTGACGGCATTAGGTGGGCGGTAAGCTCTTTATTTTCAAGTTTGGCATCAAGAAAGAAAGAGGACTTTATTTGAAAAAATATTGACGCCTTTACATTCCTTACATATTTTGAGATGTAGATAATATATTAAGTTTTGGGAATATCTACGGCGCATTTTCAGCTAACAAGATACATAATTGTATCGAAATTGCAACCGACAAAATGATGATTGCAAACTTTTTTACAGGTTCTTACAGTCAGGATACCAAATTGACCCGAATAAATTTATGAATCGAATTTGATAACTATTTTTTTTATAGCTGGAGTACAGCAGACAGGCAGACTGCCCACCTGGTGGAAACCAGACGGCCTAGAAGAAATTTTATGACACCTTTTTTAAAAAACCCCATATTGTAGCGCTGTGAAAATCACGACTGGGAGCTCATTCCAAATCCCCAGGATGCGCAAGATTAACGTTCTATTCATAGTACCGTTGCGTACAAGAGCGAAGCGGCTTTAAGAAGTGGGAATGAACGCGCAGTCGCTGGCGTATGGAGCCGTGGTAAAAGGAAGAAAAAGGCACCACTCTGAACAGTTCCTCAAAACACTCCTCATTGTACAGACGGCAGATTACACAGAGAAACCTGAAATCTCTCCGAAAGGCAAGCGTATCTAAACCGCCTGTGAGTGATTTATGAAACCAATAAAGGATAATACTATAATTATGTACATAAATAAATCAATAAATATTTCGCAAACTTTACAATTATAATAACTAATACTAACTCATGCTCATCTAATATGTCTATTATCAAGCGTTTTATATGTTATTTTCAAAGGGAAATCCGACTGAGGACCACGATTGAGGATTTCCCACATTGGGGTGACACTAGTACTGTAAGAAAGAAGTGCTATTGCCACACCACAGTCAGGGATACCCATTAATACCACTCGGTGCTAACCTGCGCTGAGGTGCAGGTAAACATCGAGCTCCCGCTTCCCGTAGCACTGGTATAAGTACCAGGGCTACGGGAAAACGTAAGCTCGACCAACTCCACGTGCCCTGGTAAGCGGGGGCCACATCCACTCCCGACGGAACCATAGGCCCCGGTGTCATTACACTCTAGTCCAGGATGGAGCGATTTGATGCGGAGAGACGAGCGCGCGCGGAACACGACACGCTTTTCTTTCGACGGCATTACAGGCGGATGGGGGATGCCGCCATTGCGTCGTCGAATTCGTTTGCGGTATTAAATATACAGACATGTAAGAAATAACAAGTTTTTTTTCAAGTGCAGTAAGTTGTTGAAACAAACTAAATGACGGGCGCCCTCAACAGTGATTTTTATTGTTTAAATATTAATTCAGCTGGTTTCAAGATATGTGCAAGATATTTACTTATGAAGCCAAGGTGGACGTTCTTAGTCGACGGGGTTTTGGGTGAGCCTATTTCTTTCTCTACTTATTTGTCATTATTCAACAAACACTTACACAACAACTGAAGGTAACAAAATGATACTATTAGCGTCAGCGGCATATGGCATATCCGGGGGTTTTTTTTTAACTTCATATTCGTACATAAAATAGGATACTTTTACGATATCGTTGAAAGGCATTCTTTCAATGTCTTTGATTTCGTCATACGTATCTTTATTTTGTAGTAGTTACTTATGAAAATTGCATATTATAAAATAATAGTTTGCTAAATAATCGGATTCATTCGTATTGTTTTTATATAAATTCAACTCCAAACCTTTCACAAGCGATGATTATTTGTCTTATGTATAATAATGTATGGACTACATCAGATCGGTAAGTAAATATTAGTTTCGAACGAACCACTGTAATCTTTTCAAAACAAGTAGCGCCATCTGTTATGAGTTTCCCTGAACTAGTCAAAGTTAACTTGGCAATCTGCTCAGTCTTAGGTTTATAATTTGTAGATAACTATCCCGGAGAATAAGGAAAGAAGATGTGTACTATGACCTTTATGAAAATATCATTAGAAAAATCTGATTAAACATGTTAAATTTTTCTCAACTATTTCTGTTTTCAAGCCTCAAGCCAACAGGGTATATATTTTTTTTCTATATTTTGAACATGATTTATTTTACTTTAGTGTAAAACAAGTATAGCAGAGGATAAATAAAAAAAATCAGCCAATATTTTCAATCAAAATTTATTTGATTGAAAGTACCGCATCTCGTCATTGAAGTTAAACCACATTGTGTACCTTAAATAAAAAGTCATCCAGAAAAATCGTTATAATTTTTCAAGACCTAACTAGCGATACCCTACATGTCTACGTATACCGAAAACATCGTGTTCAATCTTCAGTTACATATGGTAGCCAGCCCTAATCTATATTCGTTCAAGACTTCACTACAGCATTGTATAAAGATATTATATAGATTACATATTCATTCCTACCAAGTTTAATCTACATAGAACGAGTAATTTAAGAGAAAATTGACGCTTACAAAAGTAGACTGACGAAATAATAATCTCATAACGGTTCCATTTTTGACCAAAATTATTACGCAGTTCTAGAGGTAGGTATATTTTTGTTTTGTTTTTTGACAATGCCAATTGTGTACCTAAAAAACTTAGAGAAAACCTATGAATTCTTCGATATTGGAACGAAGTTCCTAATCGCGCGTTACGAAAGGGGGCTAGACGGAAAAAATTAAGACCAAAAATTGTAACTACACTTTTTGCTATAGTTGTAAGCCGTGCGGCGTGCCCGTGTTTCTCTGTCTGTCTCTCTCTCTCATAAAAAGCAAGCCAGTTATTTTCGTTTCGTCTATCTATTATTACTAAAATTGAGCCTACTGATTAAGTTTATATTACATTATATTTGTTAATAATAAAATAATATTAATATAACTTTTAAAAAAAATACAATTCCTTTACTAATTAATCGAAAGGAACTTCGTTCAATCCGGGTGTCCCTTGAGGCCTCTCAAGTTTTTTATTTAACTAAATTTATCTAGGTCAGAAGAATATTTTATAAAAAAACTAGCGGCCCCAGCAGACGTTGTCTTGCTCAGATAAAAATAAAAATCTAGGACTCGATCCCAGCGCCACCTACCGGTTCCAACGGGATGAAATGTATCCTATGTCCGTCTCCTAGTTCTAAGCTACCTCCCCCCTACCAATTTTCAGCCAAATCGGTACATCCGTTCTTGAGTTATAAATAGTGTAACTAATACTAACACGACTTACTTTTATGTATACAAGATGTTCTTAATGGATCAAACAAATATATAAGATACACTTATTTTATAACTAAGGAACTAACTCTGAAGGCAAGATTATAAAGTAACATGGAGACTGGCTCGGAAATATCCAGTGCTTTGAATCTAGAATCTTCGCAGGCTGCAGCGCTCGATAGGACATCGCTCGTAAACTCTGAACAGAGACACGACACACGAATAAATAGAAAGAACTATAAAGCTAATAGACTAGCATATTAGTTAAATTTTACTTAAAAACCAGATGAGAATTTAATCGGTGACATTTTTTTTGCAGTTTTATATCTTTATATCTATTGCAAATTCATTTTTAATCGGAGATATATGTTATCTCCGATTAAAAATTGACAAAAGCAATCATTTTAAAAAGATGGAAGTGTTTATAGTTTATAGTCATTTAAATCGAATAAAGTATACACATATGAGCAAATAAATATGAAAACATTGGCCTCTAAATACATTTCTCCTTCCCATTTTTTTTTCTTATCAATTAAAGTATCTACCTATTCACGCTGAATCTAAGAACTAACTTTTAGTAGTACCTATTATTATTTCAATGTTAATACGACCGGCATATCGTCGGTCGTGCAACAAATTAAACACGTCGGCACATAGCTGCGTCCGTCAAATAAGCCGCAATAAATACACGCAGCTGTCACATTGACATTTCTGCACCTTACATGGACTATAAAATTGATGTATGTAACCTACATATACACATCAAAATAGCATAATTGAAACACAAACTTGCAAAAAGTGTAATAAATTATATGGGTAGCCATACGTCAAATAGTGGCCTTTGTGGTCTAGTGGTCTGGGGCCTTATTCTGCTATTACTATATCATCTAAATCGCCAGACAATGTAGTTTCAATTGTAGGTTTGCTTGATTTCGATATTGTGGTAATTCTAATGGCGTGCCCGCGACACGCCACTCTATTTTTATAAATACAATGTAAACTCTATATAACGACACTGAAGGGCCTGTGCAGTTTATGGCGCTATAGTAAGAAGTCTAATATTTTTGTCTGACGTCTTTTACAGCACCAGTAATTTTGTTGTATTTTTTACTTATTTTATTCATATCTTACGATATAGAGGCATCTTGGTGATAATGGAAGTACTTAGAAATTTCGGAATTTCTTTGAAATTTCGGTATGCGTGATATGGACAGTCGAGTTTATTATGGGCTAGGATAGTAAAGCGATAAAAAAAACGAACAGGGATGCGCAGTTTTTACTAATTTCGGCAACTTAAAAGGTACTTTTTATTACTTAATTGTTGTCGTTATTGAGAGTGGGTGTAATGCTATACAGAGCGTATCATTGTATGGAAGAGAAACTAAACCAACCAAATCCAAGTGATTTCGACGCTTAAGGGAGTTTGTTGTTAAATCCAGTGGACGTTACATGGAGTTTACATTGTATTTATAAGCGAAAATTCGCAAAATAAATGTTAAAAATTTTCGTAGCTTTTCTGTATTTATTTTGGCTAACGTCACTTCTGCTGACGCCACTTCTGCTAACGCCACTTCTGCCAACGCCACTTCTGCTAATGGTGATACCAATTTTTTTCTAGTGTTATTCCACCGTGACCATATCGAAAATATATTATGGATTTAGTATAATACAAATTGTAGACACTATCGCATTGGAATCGTACTTTCAATGTCTCCGCAACGCCAAGATATTAAAATTGTAGAACGGGGCCCCCTATTTCACCCAAACGGAAAAGTCTGAGTTTGATTTCCGCTATTTAAAGAACGAATTTTTCGATGTTTACTATGGTTTGTGTTTTACTGGAGTCAGCCCTAAAGTTGTGTACTGTCTCTTATCCACAAACACAAGCAGAAAGTAGTTGGTTGGGGATTATATAAAGTATTTATAATTATAGTTATCTGTTAATAATAATATTGATATGAAGCCTTAGGGGAGTAGCGACACCTTGGACCCGACTATGGGGGCTAAGGCAAGGCCCCCCACTTCCGTGCTTGCCTTAGCCAGCCGGTACGAGGTGGAGATCGCTAAAGCTAAGACTCAAGCTCCAGGGGTGGAAGTGAAAAATGGCATCACCTCAGCTTCGGTGAATCTGCAGCCCACCTCTCGACACCGCTTAGCCACTCACACCCATGTTGCCCCTGTCTTCAAGGGCAGTTTTTGGGGCCCATGCGAAGAGTGGCGAAACACTTTTGACCATTTTTCCGTGTTCCTTGAACATTGCGACGGGCAGATGCCACAGTCCCCGCATTCCCAAACTCCTAGTACCACTAGCAGTTCACCTCAATAGCCCGGTACTTTCTGTTCTCATTTCCTACAATACTCGTACTGGCCGGGGTTTGTCCTTGGTTCCATTATTATATGGTGTAGAGGGGGATAATCGCCGGTCGGTGTCACGCCACATTTAGGTTAAATTTGCCAAGGGGTCTTTACGTGTTGGCCTCCCCATGGCCCCAAGCAAGCCCTCCAAAAGTCCGGGACATTTTTATAGCCCATGGTCTTTACAGACATACAATACATAAATAATATTTTTATTTTTATTTTATTTTATTTTATTTGGGGGGCTAACAGCTATCATTAATAATAACTAAAAATAAGATAAATTTAGAGAAGCTATTAATAAGCCTCCACAGATAACAGTAAAACTAAGAAGTGAAAAAAAAAATTATACAAAGAAACAATAATAAAATGTACATAAATATAAGGTACTTAAACTGATAAATCCGAGTTTGAATAGAATTTGACCAACTTTGCGCTAAACAATGCTACACTATTAGTAAATAAGTCTAAGTCTATATCTTCCAACTTACTTAACTTATTAAATTCGTTTGCTGTTCTGATACAGAACGAATTACGTCGGTAAGCTGTGCGCGTCAATGGTGTGTGCAATAATTTCCTAGGGCGAACATTAGAAGGAGGAACATACAAATGTAGTTTCTCAGTGAGATTAGCACAATCAATTTTGGATTGCGCAATTTTAACCAAGAAACGTAAATCAGCAATTTTTCTCCTAGTTTTGAGAGGTAAAGGTGAAATAAAGTACAGCGTTCAACGTAACTTTTCTGTGGTAATTTAAATTTGAAATTTATAAATCTTGTGAATTTTTTTTGAATGCTTTCTAGTCTTGTGGAATGTATTTCGTAATATGGATTCCAAATTTGACTAGCGTATTCGAGGTGACTGCGGACAAAAGCACAATAAAGAACTTTGAGGGTTTTCATTGCCTTAAACGAGCTACCGTTGCGAATGAGGAAAGCCAAAGACGATGAAGCTTTTTTGGCTATATGATCAATATGGTGATCATAAGTAAGACGACTATCTAAGTACAAACCAAGGTCACGTATTACTGTAATTCTGGTTAGAGGCTCATTGTTAATACTATACGGATAATTAATAGTCGTACTTTTTCGAGTAAACGTAATTACAGAACATTTGGATATATTTAAGTCTAATTTATTACGTTTACAATAATCGGATACACGTATGATATCATCCTGAAGGTGTGATGCATCAGCTAAAGTAGTGATGGACTTGTAAATTTTCATATCGTCAGCAAATAGCTGAAATTGAGAATGATGCATACAGGTATAAATATCGTTAATAAATAGAACAAATAGCAGGGGACCCAAAAGCGATCCTTGAGGGACTCCTGACGGGATCTCAATCCACGAAGAAGTGAAACCACAAAGAACAACTGCTTGGGACCTATTGGCAACATAGGAAGAAAACCAGCGGTATAAGTCTCCTCTAATACCTAATACAAGAAGTTTCTCTAACAATATATTGTGGTCAATTCTGTCAAAAGCTTTGCTAAAATCTGTGTAAATAGCATCGCATTGTACACCACTGTCCAAACTGTCAGATACGTAATCGGTAAATAGCATAAGATTAGTGACGGTAGATCTACCTTTTAAGAAACCGTGCTGATGAGAGCTGAGATGTGGTTGCAAAGTATTATATAGTTGATTGTAAACTATTCGCTCAAGGATCTTGGCGATTAAACAAAGCTTGGAAATTTACATAACAATATTGATATAAATACTTTGCTGGAGCAAACCCTGATTCTTTGTTAGATCTGATGCCGCCTCACCAATCCTAGTGAACCAAGAAGAAAAAAAAAATTAACGCTTATCATTACTGGAACCATGTAAGGAATATAATAGTTTTGCACAAACACTACACCAGATGTCCGGGATACAGTTGGCACTTCAAGGAACGGTTTTAGGGCATAATACAGTAGTTTTCCGACTATTTATCGGTGAGGGTCGCATTGCCATGATATTTAGATAGCCACTGAAGAATCGGCTCAATGAGAGGCATGCGCGTGCGCAGCGCTCTCTGGTTAGAACCGGCCGAATGAAGATGAAAGAGGAAATGTTGCCAAAAAAGGGATGCTTTCCGGGAATGGGACGAGATGTCGTAACAGATATATTTACGCAAAAAAAGTATAAACACAATTCCTTGGTTTTATATGGACTCTTCTAACGCATGCTAGAATATTTAAACACATATTTAACTCATATACTACTAATATATCGGTACCAGTTGCATGGGATTTGGTTCCTACTTCTATACAACATTACAGTCCTATCAACTTTTATGTTTTTTTTAATTTAACGTCTTATTATTAAAAACGTATTCACGTAATAACGGCCTTATTCATATTGTGTTAGGTTAAGTGTGCAGGCTTCTTTAAGAACCTTAAAGAAGCTTAAAAACTTATTCTAAAGGTCTGGTCAAACAGCGGACGGGACGGGACGGCGACGCGACGCTGGCGGGACGTGAAGAGTTGTAATAAATTAGTTAATGTAGAATATGTTACATAGAGCCGTTGCGCTCAGCGCTCGGCTAGCGGTCGCGTCACGTCCATCTATGTAACATATTCTAAATTAACTAATATGTTACATCTCTTCACGTCCCGCCAGCGTCGCGTCGCCGTCCCTTCCCGTCCGCTGTTTGACTAGACCTTAACTTAATATGAATAAGACTTAAGTCGTTGACCGAAAGTTTTAGATGAGATTTTCTACAAAAATAACAACGAAGTGTGTTACGAGTTACGTCTTTTATAGAATAGAATATATAACCCTTTATTGTTCACCAAATATAAAAATACACGATAGATATATACGATACAATAGGTAGCCTTATTGTTCAAAGCAATCTCTTCCAGGCAACCTAACTTAAGGAATAATTTAACCTAATTTGGCGATGTAGGTGGTGCAGATTATTCAGTAGAACTTGAAGTCATACTTAAACTACATGTTTTATAAATTAAATAAATAGAAATATATTTACATGATATATCATGTAATATATATATTAAGTAAATATATATATATTACATTTTTACTGGGCTATTATTATCATTCTTTATTGTACACAAAATAGTTACAAATAAAACTACAAAATGGTGGTGATGTACGAAGGCGAGCTTAACCCTAAAAAGAGTTTTCTTCCAGCAAACCTATGGGTCTAGCGAGAGTAGGAAGACAAGAGAGAATTGTGTACATAAAAGTACTTATTGAAAATAAATATTTCATTATAAAATATATACAGATATACATACATAAACTTATATACACATTCTTTAGTATTCTTTTTCCGCAGTTGTATTGATAAGCTTATTTATTTAAATATGAAAACAGGCAGGTGTAATTTTTGTTTAACTTACTAACACGAGTAATGTGGACATAATTACTATTATTTAACATACATACATATTGATAATACTTACAACATGTCTTTAAAAACAAATTTACTAACACATTTTTATTGCATGCTTTGATAATAATATTTTATTTAAACACTTTATTATAAACGTTATCATTACATTATAAAATAACTAAAGTTAAAGGTGTAGTTAATAATTAATTTTAGTATCATGAAAGCTACTCTACATGGCATTTATGTTTAGCTGTCTTAAGACGACATTTCTGATCTGAAGTGATTTTTAATCCTTTATCCATTTAGGCTATATTTCAAATTAATTACATTAAGATATAAATGGTAAATATAAATGAAAAAATAATGTTCGTACCATAATACCACTTGCAGACACTGCACGTTAGTGAGTGCCACTGAGGGCCGGTTCCTATATCTTACCCAAGAAAAAAATATGTATATATAACTATGCTTGATCGCGTGCACTATGCACCTTATATGGCCAGTTCCTATATCTTACTATATTTTTTTTATTTTTTTTTACTCGAGTTCCGTACTCTTTTTTAGAACTTAATTTCTAGATTTAATTTTTAAAATTTAAACACGTTTATTGTTACTTTTTGTTATTGTGTGTGACATTAATTTTATGGTTTTTATGTTGTGTTGTGTACCTTAAGAATAACTTATATAATTTTATTTTTCTAATTTTAATACTTAACTTATACTAATGTAGAGTGTATCTGTAACATGCTGGTGTTGTGAGGAAGTGCATGTGCAGTGTGTGCCTTATGTCTATACCTATGTATATTAGCCTATCTAGTGCCATCTGTGTTGTTTTTTCCTTTCTGTGCCTGGGTTATTAATTTTTAGGCTCTTTGTGTGTCTATATATATCTTACTAATTATTCACTTACCTTGCCATTGGCAGAAATTTGACATTACTTGTCTGGAGCTCATGTCATATTTTAACCATTAATAAGGCAAATGAACGGTTAGTATGATATGGGTACTGGCGATTAAACGATAAGTGTATAAGGAAAGATATTCGCTTTTTGTGATAAAACCGCCATTTTTTTAAAGGTTTTGGCGGGAACTTAAAAAAAGAAGGTATAATATCAAAAATATTCATTATCGATTAAAGATAAACAGTAATTGTAGGATATTGTTTAAAGAAAGGTGAGATTTGTTTGACTTTGCAACATTTGGCTGAGACTGAAAGTATTCTCCAGGTCACCACAAAATGTGCCGCCAATCTTGTGGTATAACTACAATTCCACTCAATGTTTATTTTTTGAATAAAAATATGTCTATAAATTATTGTCTCTATGGCAATCAGCAGCGCTTTGGTCACCTAGTGGTAAACACTAGCCGGTTTGCCGCACTAAAATATACATATACATATAGAAATGCTTTCTGTGCCATCGTAATGTGTCCGCACGATTTAAGGGCAAGTCCGCCGTTAACGATTTTCAACAGGTAATTTCCCAAGTTTAAATATTCCCAGTGGTTAAGCTATTTCAATAATATAGCTGGATAAAAATAAATGTAGTCAGAGGAAATCAGGAGCAGATGCCATTTACTGTACTGTTATTTAGGGTAAAAAAAAATGTACTTGTCTTTATTAAGGGATGTTTTTGAAAACTCATCGTAAAAATGCACTCAGTTTCTTTATGCAATATTTCATAAAAATCATTTAATATCATCATTTAAGGCCGGTTACTAAAATCAAACAAACATACTCATAGACAAAGAACCAAAATGACTGTCCCGTATTATATTAATATTGTTACATGCCGTCAAAGAAATGCGCACACCTGCATGTCGTAAAACCCAGTTTATTACCTTTCCTGCGTTCGGAGTTCTTTTGTTTACTGTGTGTTTAGAATTTGCAACTAAGAAAAACATCCTATTTTTATCGTACTTGTTTTATGGCCGTCATTAGTGTCGAACTAACCCCTGTTGTTATTGCATTGCGTCGAAGCTTGCCAAATGTGCGCATTGACTCAGTGAACGCAGTCCTTTGTCGGTATTATATAGTTTAGTATAAAACAATGCCCGAACGGAGGGGCGGGGCAGTCAAGCGACGATTACGATACGAATAAGACGTACATTCGATGAGCGATATAGTGACGGACTTTGCGCGTGTATTGAATCGTGCAGTTTGTACTGGCTGCGTCCAGTTATATTTGTGCCTGTTTTATATGTGTTTGTACAGTTCTAATAAACTCTATAGTAATTCCAACGGCATTTTAACTCGAGTCCTGTGTAGCTCGTAACAATATTAATATATTTATATAAACAGTTCGCTAAACAGGGTTATAATAAACTCCACGCGAACCAGTTGCACAATATCTGTCAATATTCTAAGTTATTAACAGTTTATACGGCTGTTATACCGTATAATGAACTAAATATGTCCGGCATGGAAACAATGACCATAGTCCTAACAATGTTGGTGCTACGCCCACGAGCTTACAGATAAATTTCCTTCTTGTTTCTATGTCTTTTTACATTCAAGCTCTTTATACGCAGTAAGCTCTCTCGGTTAGGGAGTTTGTGGGACAAGTGATAAGAGGGCACTGCCTTTTACTATCTTACACTTATTACTCAATTTCTTACTTATTATACTCAATTTCTAGCACGTTATTTGGCTTCATTTGCGTATGAATATGTTTTGTTGTTCTTATCTTGTATTATTTTCCGTTATACTATTTTGAATACATTTCATTGTAATCGGTTCATTTTTAACGCAGCAAAGCAAAAACCAAATAAACATACATATAAAATCACCTACAAATTTATATATAATGTTTAAACTAAAAATATCGCCCCTTCGTCCAGTACCATACCCTGCTCCGACCCACCGCACCACCAACGTAACTGTGTCATCTGCCGTTATTCTTGCTTCACTAGTTAAAAACAGTTTGCCATAATATTTGCCAGTATGGGAAACTGTGTATATCCTACAAAACCTCCCTTCGTAAATGTAATTAAGGAATAAAAATCGAATTGATAGTTCATCAATCAAAGGAAAACGTTCAAAAATACTTGACATACTCCAATTAAGCACAAATCAATATCATCATGCATTTATCGACAGTTTAGTCAACTTTGCGTTTAACATTCTGTCGTTACGTTATTTTTCAAACCTTTCATTTCATTTGAGAGACCTAAATCTGAACCAAAGTTGTGCTCTATTATTGGTAGCAGTTAATCAATCTAATAAAAACTATTAACCACAAAAACGCGCTTACCTTGCGCCTTGCACCACACACGCTGCTAGACATGCGTATGTCTATGCAGGCCGCAGTCAATGAACTGGCAGAGGTCAGGTGAAATTATCTCGTACGGAGTGCCTTACGCGACATCTGAATCACAATGGCCGGATACTGTTTTATCTCTAGCCAGATGCTGGGGTATTTTGGGACAACAGTGTCATAGTTGAGCAATTGAGGGTACTTCTTAATCTATTTTCGCAGCAACCACTGATTAGTTTTCTTTGTAATTGTGAGTATAATTCACAACGTAATAGTTGTTTTCAACGTTATACTAGTAAGTGGTCATACTTTTATGTTAGCAGTTGGTTGGCAGCCTTTATACTGCTTCCAAGCGTTTATTTAACGTTTGCACGTCTATCAAGTTACACATTTCTTGACAATGCAGCCCACATGAAACAAATCACATAATTGTCGTACTTTATTGTTGTGGGTGACGTAATAGTGATTTTCTATGAGTCATGTAACGCGCAAACAATTAAACTATCGACATTATAAATCGAAAGTAATCGATTTGAAAAAAAAACATACTTCAAAGCAAAAAACACCACAACTCTTATAAATGCCATTTTAAATGGCTTATTTAATATATGTAAATACATAAATATGTTAATTGATATGTTATTTATTACACGATGTAGTATTTTTAGCAGAAATATAGGTAAAGCATTAGAACATTACTAATTAATCCATCATCGAGATGTCAAAAGTAAAGTAAATGCTTGGAAAGGGTTATAATACTCGTATTGTAGAAGATGTGTTAATTTGCTATAAGAATGTGATGACTGATAACTTTTCTACGTGACATTGCAAGCGTATTGATATCATCATATCTATAGAGATAATGGTATGTTTCGCGTAAAAACTATATCAGATTAGTTAACACTTATTACATACTAGTAAATACAAAATTTGATAACAACTGATTCAGATCAAAAGTCGTTAAGAAGAGGCAAACAAACATATGGATATGTAATCACTATGTCTAATTATACATAAAAACTCAATTTTATATTCAATTTTAATAGTACCTATTAGCGATATTAAACGCACCTAACCAAATAACAAGTTTATTACAGTTCATTGTTTTTTTTAAACAAAGCGAAATAACAAAGTATTACAATTGCAATCTGTTAAATGAAGTGTCACCAATGACGAGGGGGTGCCCTTAAACTCACATTGCTTTTTGCATTCGTTTGAATTGGTATGAGTCCGTAAGACGTTCAATGACACAAAGTGGGGGAAGAGTGTTGCCATACTCAATGCAACTAATATCGTACAAATGTTTTAAATAAAGAATATATTGAATCCAAAAGGTATAAAACTTTTATGCCTTTGGAAAACCATTACACTTGTACGTTACTTTTACTTTTTTACAATAGACACTAATACCATTTGAATCGTTTTATATAATTTTAAATAGGGTAAAACTATACTATTGTTAGCACCCCACCTAATTATTGGGTAATTTATTCAAGATATCAAAAAATCTTAATATTTTCTATTTTGTAGCCGTACAACAGATAATACAATTATTATGAGAGATACATACAAAATAAACATAAAATAGATTTTTAAATGTTTTGAATAAAATAATAGAGTCCTCAATGAATATACTAGCGTGCCAACAGTGGTAGTTTTCCCTAATAGGTATGCAATTTATAATTAAGTAAAATTATGGTAGGGATTTATATGTACATAGATAAATAAGGTTTATAAATTGTGAATTTGAAAATCTTTAGTCGCTACGTTAAATTTTGATCCGTGACTGTTCGTTCGATTCGTTCGATCCGTTATCTGACAGAAATCTTACCACGAATCCCACAAATTGGGTGTAGCAGCTGTACATAACACGTACCTGCAAAAAATAACTTTCGAGGTTATAAGTTTGAAACTATATATATTACGAGATTTATTTCTAAGCAAAACAGTCATACGTAAATGAAACAAGCTTATTGGGGATTTAAGTAAGCCTTAACCTTTGATGAGTTTATTAGTTAAATTTTTAGTAATGCGTTACAGATATTTGAAATTCGCCAAATCTCGTTAAAACTCCTCTAGCTGGCAACATTATCAGAGAGGCTGCGACAGTGCAGTCGACATCTCATCTGCTATCAGGCTGAGATCTGTCCACATAGCCAGCAGTACTTGCATAGAAATGTGAACTGGGGCCAGATGAATTTTTAACATATAACAACACAAGAATATTCTAATAACCGTGTAATGATTTCAATTATAAAATGTGTATTTTTCTGTTGGAATCCTTATAGCGTTGTAGTTACCCAAATTATATTTTTCGTATGTAATTTTACATACATATTATTATTTATGTGTGTTTATGTTATAGAGTATGTTTTATTAAAGTAGTTAGTATTCCTTTTTTTTCTAGGAGATATCCGTTTAGGTCACCCCGATAGCCGGGGACTTGTAGCAGTGATAATGTGAGACTTGCAGGTCAGTTTGTCGAAATACCCACTAAAACTCCTCGAAGTTCCTCCTGTTGCCATGTGCCGGGGCCACTAAAACAAGACATTACCAACGCTGCCACCCTAGATGGCATGAGTCCAGTACTCTATGCAGGTGGGTCTCCCCCTAACCTGGAGTTGTTTAGTAGCCCAATCATCTCTTGTCACAATTCGGAGCGTGGGCCGTCACTTGTAGTCGCGATTACGGCGGCCAGGCCGGCGATCGTATTGCACCATCCAGCGCCTTCTCAACCGGATTCTACGGGAGAAGAGTGTGGTTGCTTGCTCTCCTTCTATCCTCTCCCGCACTACCGCCTTCTCCACGGACATGACTGTCTCGCAGAGTGTATAAATGAATATCGTTCTCTGATAATGAAATGAGGATAAATAAAGCGAGCTAAATTTGCGTTAAGGGTACAGGTGCTAAAATTGTGGTCGATCAAAGCATCACCAAGCCCAGAAAAGTATCATAAAAAAAATTCTTGTTTTCCACATTAACCTCTCCAGGAATTCCAAAAGCTAATTATTAAATCCGTGATAGACGTTCAAGTAAGTACGCATACTTACGGCTTCTTCATCGTTTCATTATGCCACGTAAATAATATATTTTTTAATATTTCGAACGAAATTTTCTAGTGTCTTCCACCGTCAATTTTCGCATGAGTATTGTTCTACAATACAGGTTTTATATCGTAAAGTTAAGGCAAAATATTTTTTTATTTCATTATTTCAGGAGACAGGCAGACGGCCCATCTGAAGAAAGCGGTTACCAATGTACTGTCGCTCTCTAAAGTAAGATTGAAACCTGACCACTAGTGCTGGAACACAACTCAAAGTTGTTACGGTGGAATAGTGTAGAGTATCTCGAGAGACATCCAGACGGATCCAGATTAATACCCACCTGGCTGTGTGTTGTTTTCTCGCCTCTTATAACAGGCCGCAGGAAATTGTACTCTTTCTTCGTTCCTGCACGGATAAAAAAAATGTCGTATACTATCGCCCTAGCTTCCATTGGTATCTCAATAAATAAACGCAAAAAGAATACCTATCGATCTTTCCGTATACTAACCGTTTAAATATTGAGCATAATTACAAACTCGAGTATAAATCCCATTTAATCGGTGTATACGATTCCAGTCGAGACGTGGTTATGTCGATAAGCACCGCACTACCGCGCCTTCGACCGCGACCGCCCCTCTTACTTTATTACGCGTCCTTACATATTTATACTTATAACATTCTAATGCAAACAACTGGATTAACAGGTAGAGATAAAGCATAAGACGCTCGACGTGCACATAGTTTAAACACGATTTCAACATTTTAAACTAAAAAGAGTTTGTAAATATTTGTTATGTCTTTTCTTTTAACATAATCTAAAGTAACTGTTGGAATCTCCAACAAAAAGTATTTATTACTTTAGTGTGGCATGTGGCACTGGCCACCAATACGAAATATTTGAATTTAGAACATAGATATTCCTTTGTTTTTATCTATATATTTTTCCTTCCATTGCTATTAAAATCGTCATACGTTATGCACGTGCAGTTTTCTTGAATAATTTAAATATCTACAGTCCACAACGAATTAATATTTAAAGAAGTGTTTAACAGTAACACTACAATTTGCTGATAAGCTTTCCTTAAATCTATCTAAGGATAGATAGGTTGATGAATGCGTGAAGTAGACAAACAGACGGACGGCCTACTGATACAAAGCGGTTACCGTCACCTTTGCGACTCCAGCAGTATGGCTAACACGTTGAGGACCTCTAAGAAATTTTATAATTGATAGATTGAAAAGCAAGGATACGTCATTGACTATTTATTTGCTCTTTTTAGGTTCTATATTACAAATAATTTATTAGGACTACTTTCAGTTGCTAAGAACTAAAGGTAAAATCGATGGTAAAAAGGAACCCTTTGGTTTCACTCTGATGTTTGTCTGTTTTTATTTGTGTCAAAGCCGGTAATCTAAGTAAGAACAGTAAAGACATGAAACTTGGCATAGATATAGAAATCTTGTGTGTCTAAAAAAATGTATGGTCATAATACTACTTAAATATACTTTTTGAAAATGTTAAAAGATCATATTAGCACTTTTCAAAATTACTTAGTGTTATTTCCAAAATTTTGCACATCTTTGAAGATAACTTGAATTTTTTGTTTTTGAAGTTATCTACAAATATGTGCAAAATATTATCGACCCTACTCCCACCCCCTCCACCTAAGGCAAAATAAGACTTCATATACCTATTGTATCTAATACTGGATTTCATCCGAAAAAAATATTATTAATTTTTTCCCCCAGGACAAATAGAATAAAACCTGAATTTTTTGAAAAAATGTACATCAACGACCATTAAACCGCAGGAAAATCTAGTGATAGAAATAGTGAAATGGTAGGAAGAAAAAGTAGGAAGACAAACCCGGAACACTAAATCATAGATACAATATTAAACGTAAGGATAGGTAAACCACCGTAAACCAGGTAATAATTATTTTCATAAAAAGAAAGCTCTACAATGAAATATTAAGAAACAAATGTCCGCGAATCTTATTAAAAGTTTCACAAAACATTAATCTACAACGTTTTTACTTTCGAGTAAGTTTATTGTGGACAGCTTGCGCGGTAGACGGCACAACAATTACTTAAAATGCCAGCCATAATAGATTTTATTAAAAAGAGAAGCTTTCTCTTTACATAATGACTTGGCAGCCATTCGCTTCGTTGACGAAATCAGTGCACTCGCAGACATCTTTCGATTGTGTAACGTTTTGTACTGGCAAGCAAGCACACGTGACGAAAGTTAACTTTATATAAGTAATCGTTAGTTGTACATCTTAACGATTACTTATATAAAGTTTATTGTTAACGTGTTTCCTTCATGCATTACCATAAAATATTGATAGTTTGTTTCAAATGAGTTCTTTCCCGGTTCCTCTACATAGAGCATCGATGAGAAGTAACGAAAGTGTGCATATAAGTGCATGTAATGTGTAAAGAATATTAAAACCTAACAACATTTGTATCAGCGTTAATTTATTTGACTCTTTAGAATTTTAAGGAAATCCCACATTATGGTAGCAGAATTGAGGCTCCTGGTTTGTGGACTGACAACTTGCATAGGATCGCCGAGGGGCGCTGCATAAGAAAAACGAAGACATCCAGCAGACAGTAATTGCCTAACGACAAATAACTACCATTAAATGTTTCTTTAATTTTTATTTAAATCTGTGTTTTTCGGTAGTAAACAATATTAAAAATTATTTTATGTAAATAAATATATAGTATAGTTTATGAATAAGTTATAATGTATTATATATAAAACATGTTTATGCCTTATGGGTCAGCAGTAATATTCTTAGACGACCTGCAGTTTAAGTGACGAATTACTTCTTATACTCTTTGTACAGTTCAGACATAGCCGCATAAAGAGGACAGCTAGCCCGAATTTATAGAAATTGACAAGATGGTCTAGAAGTACAATATATTATGAAAGTACAGACACAAAACTTTATAATATTTATAATATCGATCTGCGAGACGTATGTACGTTGCTCATTGATATAAGTATTCCACATGACTGTAATCTCGTAAACGCTGAAACTGATAAGTTAACGAAATACTTAGACCTCGCGCACGAGATTACTGACATGTGGCATATGGAGTCAACGATCATCGTACCGATAGTGGTGTCCGTTAATGATTTAGTAGCGAAGAGCCTCGACTGACAGCTAGAGAGGCTCTCGCTCGGTAAATAGGTGAAGGGCCAGATACAGAAGGCAGTTCTCCTGAGCACGGCACGCATTGTGAGGAAGTTCCTGTCTCTGGAGTCTTAACCACCGTTAGCTTGAACCCTAGGCCCCGCTGCCGGCGGACGTCATCTTTTACATTTTTTTAATGTATTTATTTTTCATATATATATGTATTAAAAAACATAAAAAAGAAGATGAGTAAATATATATGTGAATTTATAATAATAGCCCATATAGATCTCACTGCTAGCTCGAGCCACCCATTGTAGGGAAACGCTCCGTATACCCACCATGCTTTTCCAAGACGGCTAGGCAGGTTTGACACATGGGTTATCTCGATGTGCAGATTTTACCACGATGTTTTCCTTCACTATCCCTATAATGGGAGGCCCGAGCCCAGCAGTGGGATGTTTATGGGCTGTTATTATTATTAAGTATAATTAACGATTCTACGAGTATGTTTCTAGTGAATCTTGTAAATCGCCAGAGATACTTCCGCCTTTGATCCGAGCCTGACGTCTAGGAGCTTTTGTGTATTATACAGAAGTGGTTGTACGTAAAAAGGGATGCGGCAACCAAAAAAAATGTATACGAAAATAAACGGCGAAGGTTTTACAGAGTGAAATCTACGTGGAAATATCAAGGCTCTGATGACGTCTAGCTAGTGTTGGTTGCATATCGATTATAATAGACAGTAATCGATATCGATATATACAAACCTTTAAAAAATAAAGAATGTGCTACATACATAGGTATATAATAAGTAATCTTTATCTATGTACATACAATATTATAAAAAATTTAATATACCGTGTTTATTCATTAAAACTATTAAAAAAAACAACTCGAATACAGTATATGAATGATGGAGATCACGATGCAATTATTTTTTTTCTTTCTTGTCTGTTTTACAATTTTATGTTATTAAAATATTAAATGAGGCTTTCAATGAATCAATTCCACCATTATTTTATATTAAACTCTCAAATCCACCGAGCTTCAGTAAAAGCTTATGATATAAAATAAGTACTAAAATATATAAGAAAGCTATTTAGTTTGGATTGCACACCTTTTAATTTGCAGTACGATCAACTAACCAAAATGCTCTTTATACGAGTACATGTTGTATTGATATATCTTAATCAATTTAATTTTAGTGGTTGGTTGGCCTTGGTTTTAAAACAATTTAGAAAAGTGACATTCCATTCGATAGTATGTTAATAACAATCAACTATTTTAATTCAACTGCTTTGTCTTAACAAAGTCATGTTATTGTGACAAATATAATTCTTACCTCATCATGTGTCGCTATGTAAACGTGCTCCGAATTATTAATTACTGTTCCTATGAGAACATCGGGCAACGTGTCAATTAAATAACACAACAGAAGATATTATGTCTTTGTGGTTATACAGCGTTTAATTTTTTTATATTTTGAATGATATAAATATATTTTAATCCATACTATATCAGTTATACAATTTAAAAAACCTACCATTAGACACTTTTTTTGGGATCTGTAGACATTTTGGCATAAACGGAATTTTAAAAAAATATGTATGTTATAGACAGCCACAAGTCTTGCAAAAAAATTGTGATAACATAAAAATTAAGTCATAGTCAGTACATAGTCGCGTGGGGTATTGTTCGTGAGATCTTGAAAAAACATAACCAGATTCCTTAGTGACCATTTTATCGTGGAGAAAATTACGTTTTGACCTATGGGTCCGCTGAGTTGCTTTTGAGGCGTGCTTTATATAGATCCGTAGCCAAATAACCACGCCACGTTGGTAATCTTTGGGGAAACCTTTGTTGCGTACATACATACTACCAAGCACTTACACAATTCATTTAATTGAGTGTTAACGCATTTATTGTTTTAAATAAATGCGTTAACAGTTAATTAAATAATAATTTTATTAGTAACTAAGTCACTTACTGCTTATTAGATTTTAACATTTTACAATTAATAAAATTTGTTTTGACCACTCACCAATGAACGTCCGAAATCAGGGTACGGATTGCCCCTTTTCAAGATTACAAAAGCAAATATATATATATGGACTACCCGCTATGCTTGTTCAAGATAGTTTGATGAGTTTCTTCTGGACATATCGGGAATCCCGACATGCCAAGTGAAGATTGTGGAGAACTGTTGCGTAATTAAGCGAGAGTAATAATGGGCATCATTATCATCAGTAGCATCTGAAATGAATATAAGCTACTTTTTATCCCGGAAAGCAGTATACGAACGTCTCGGGGAAAAGTCAAGTAGATAATAAATCAAATTATTTAATCCCAATGAATTTGTTTTGTCGGATCTATCTAAACCTTCCCCACACTATAGACGTTTGAGTTTTCCGTTGTTGCTTTTTTCCCATTTACGAGTTTCACGACGACCGTTGCCTGAAACTTACACGTATCCAGAATATAAATGTTGGATGTTGTTATCCCTTTTCAACTTCCCATCGCCTACTACATCTAGCTCTTTCTTGCCACAAATAAAAATGTGTAGCCACCTCAATGTTCAAATAGAAATTGCAATATCCATTTTCGCTTTTCATTTCAAAATACACCCTATTTTTTTCGACATTAGGTTGCATTTTCATTAATTTCATGAGAAAATTTAAGGCTGTTTAAGTATACAAAAGGAAAATGTTGTCTTTTTCGAACCAGTTGCAGTTAAATCCTCTGTCCCTGTTGGACCAGCCGTATCTTAAATCATCTGAAGCAAGTAAAGCGATAACTTCAACGGGTACTTTATGAAAATTTGCAAACTTATTAATTCTGTCATTTACTTGGCAAATTACGTTCCTTATAAATTATTTAAATCGTATAATATTCAATTCGATTTAAATTTGAAAGTATCTATTAAAGGTATGTAATTTCCACGGCTTTCTACTGCGGTATATATGGCATGCTCTGCAACTCAACAATTGTGTTAAACGTAGAGTTTAATCTTCAAGGACTCAATGTTTTGCGAATATTGTAATAATTATGATGGAATAACAATGAAGGGAAAAATAGCTGCTCGTCAAGATTACATATATGTGCAACCCGCTAGTCTAGTTTAAAACAGCAGGTATGTATACTGTCCGATTCACTGTAATCGAGGGAGAGAGGTAAAAATAGTAGTAGTACGTTACATATAGTCTACTAATATCAGACAGCAAAAACCAAAAAAAAAATTGCTAATAACTTATTACAGTGGCTCTGAAACCGATCTTTCCGTTATTTACCCTCGTCTGGGTGTGTTGTAATACTGGTTTGTAATATTTGTTCTTTTATATTTAATTATTTTTCATAGTATCTAAGCAACCTTTGTTACCTGTCTTTACGAAATAATTCTTCAATAAAAACGTACATGAAGAAGTCTATATTTAATTTCAACACGTTATCAGCATGAAGCTCTAAAATTTAGCTTAGCTAATGTTGAAAAGTTATTAAAAATAAGTTAAAAAGTTATTAAAAATAAGTTGTAAAGTTAGTGTGTAACAATGCAGGCGTCTTCAAATCTACCTCTTGCTATAAAACTATGTACAAGGGAAGACTATTCCATATGGAAATTTAAAATGAGGAACCTGTTGCTACAAGAAGACCTTTGCGAAACTATAGAAGGATACCCAGAAGGTAACAATAGTACCACTCTTGATTTAGTAAAATCTCGAAACGACCGTAAAAGCATATCTTTGACAGAGCAAAGATATGCTTAACACTAGATGGGCCAGCGATTACCCATGTAAGGAGTGCCACAACGGCAAGAGAAGCATGGGGATGCCTTAAAACTGGCGTATGAGGATCGCGGCATGGGTCGGAGATTAGCCTTAAAGAGGAAACTTTACAAATTAAGTCTAAACGACTTTAATAACATTGAATCGTATATCAATGCTGTACTGAGTACTGCTCAAGATTGTCAAAAATATAGAGGATGCGTCAATTGCAGCTATTCTTTTAGGCGGTCTTACGGCGAAGTATGAACCCTTGATTATGGACTAGAAAACAGTAACGTCGACATTACCTCAGAACTGGTGAAAACCAAATTGTTAAATGAGATGTCACGAGAAATAGAGCCTGAATCCGCCTTACGTACTAGCACTAATATGCATCGTATTAAACCAAAGAAAAAGAAGATTATTTGCTATGATTGCAAAGAACCAGGCCATAAACGTTGATTGTCCGCATAAGAAGAAGTCAAAGAGCGTCTGCTACACTGACTACCCAAGCTCTTAGTGGAAACAATGATTAAATTGAATTGAACATGGATAAATGGTTGATAGATTCTGGTGCAACTAGGCATATGACTTCTAGATCAGATTGGATGGTTTCTATTAAACCGTAGAATTCTGGTAAAGTAACGATAGCTAATGGTGAAGAGATAGATTGTACTGGCGTTGGCACTATTTCCATAAATACTAAAAATAATGTATTTGATAAAATTTCAGATGTTGCATTTGTTCCCAACTTAAAAGCTAATTTAATATCTATGAAAAAAGTAGTTGATAAGGTTTATACTGTTATTTTTGATAAGAATGGTTGTAATATTTATGATTCTAGTATTTTTTCTGTTACAGGTGTACCTATTTTGCATGGTTCGATTTGTGGTGGATTATTATACACTTTAGATTGTAGTGTTAATATTCCCGAAAAGTTAAGCTACAATGTATCGCTTAATGAAGTTATTAGCGATACACAATATCGACTTTGGCACAGGAGATTAGGTCATTTCTGTCGTTATTCTATGCAATCGCTTAAGGTCAGGCTTTAATAAATTTTAGTAAAGTAGATAAGGAACCTTGTGTAGCGTGCATTGAGGCAAAGCAGTTGCGAAAATCATTTAAAAGTGCTTCCTTTTCAAGAGCAACAGAGCCCCTTGGTCTCATACATTCAGATCTGTGCGGGCCTATGTCTGTAAATTCTTGGCAAGGTAATAAGTACCTTTTATTATTTATTGACGATTTTTCAAGAATGATCTTTGCATATTTCATATCTTCAAAAACAGAAGTAAAAAGTAAGTTTATATCTTTTAATACGCTAGTATAAAGACAAACAGGAGCTCGTATTAAAATATTACGGACTGGTAATGGGACAGAATATGTAAATAGAGAAATGAAAGATTACTTAAGTTCTTTAGGTATAGAGCATCAAACAACCGCGCTTTATAGTCCTCAATGTAATGGACTCGCTGAGCGTACAAACAGGTCGATTATAGAAGAAGGTCGTTCTCTGCTAGCTGATAGTGCTCTTTCAAAGGCATACTGGCTAGATGCTTTTGATACAGCAGTCTATTTGAAGAATAGATGTCCTCATCGTGCCCTAAAATGTAAAACACCTTATGAGAAATGGTATGGTCGTAAACCTAACTTAAATAATTTAAGAGTGTTTGGCTGTAGAGCTCTGGTCCAAATTCCTTCTTGTAATAATAGCAAGAAGTTGGATAGTAAAGCTGAAGAGCAGATTTTCGTCCGATATACTGAAGATGTAAATACTTATTATTTTCGTAATGTTAATTGTCCGAGAAAATTAATTAAGTCTCGTGATGTTTCTTTTTTTGAATCCCGCTTTACTGATTTAAAGAAAAAGGAAACTAAATCAGATTTTTCTGCAGATCTACCTATTCATTTTAACATCACTACAGAGCAAGTTCCTCCTGTGATAGAAACTATCGAAAGTGAGCAGTTGTAAGAGGCTGAAAGTGATGATCAGGTAGAAGTTTCAGAAAATGAAAATATTCAGGTCCCAGAGATGACTGTAGTGGAACCACTTGCTGAGTCGAGATATCCAGCTAGGGTAAGAAAACCACCCGATTTCCTAACTTATCAAGCTAGTCACTCCCTACAAGCATATAATGAACCCAGCAGCTATATAGAAGCCGTGCGTTCTAAAGATGCTTATAAGTGGAAACAAGCGATGTTAGATGAATACAAGTCTCTTCAGAAGTTGAAGACTTGGAAGTTGGTGGATAGACCTAACAAAAAGGCTATAACCCTGTAAATGGGTGTATAAAATTAAAACGGATGCTCTTGGCAATATAATAAAGTACAAGGCAAGGTTAGTGGCAAAAGGTTATAGTCAAATTGCAGGAATAGACTATGGCGAAACATTTTCTCCAGTAGTCAGGATGTCTTCCTTGAGAACTCTGTTTGCCCTTGCTGTTGAAATGGGTTTGAAAATGCGGCATTTGGACGTAGACACTGCTTTTCTCAATGGTGACCTTGAAGAGGTGGTTTATATGTAACAACCGGAAGGTTTTTCACATAATGGTGACAGTAAGGTTTGCTTGTTACAAAAATCTTTATATGGCCTTAAACAAGCACCACGAGCCTGGAATATAAAGTTAAACCAAACATTATCTTCCTTGGGTTTTACAAAAACACCGTCAGAACCTTGCGTATATACGAATTTTTTTGACAAAGAATTAATCATACTGGCTATATATGTAGATGTCATTATTGTCTTCTATCAAAGAGAATTGACTTTTGACAATGTAAAGTCGGATTTGCAAAAATCTTTCAGTTTAAAAGATTTAGGTAAATTAAATTTTTATTTGGGTATTAATATTACTCAAGAAAATGAGCAAATCCAAATTAGTCAGAAAACTTACATAGATAAATTATTGACTAAATTTGGAATGCTAGACTGCAATCCGGTAAGTACGCCACTACAGAACACTAAACTCGATACCAACATTGGTAGTAAAAGTGAATGTGAAGATGAGTGTTCTTATCCGTATCCTGATACGATAGAACTTATAGGTTCCTTGTTATTCTTAGCCGTCAATACTCGACCCGACATAGCCTATGCCACCAGTTTTCTGGGTCAATTTAGTTCAAATTATAATAAAACCCACTGGTTAGCTGCTAAAAGGGTACTACAGTATTTGAAAGGTACTATGAATCACTGTATAACTTACAGAAAAGTTGGAAATCCGTTGTTTGGCTATACAGATGCGGATTGGGCTAATTGTGAGCGCACTAGACGCTCATATACTGGAGTATGCATGTCACTGGCGGCTGGTCCGGTGTCCAGGGAGAGTAAAAAGCAACAGACTGTAGCGCTATCGTCTGCTGAAGCAGAATACATGGATTTGACTGCAGGAGCAAAAGAGGAATGTTATTTACGGAGATTTATTTACGAAATAACAGGTAAATTGAACGTTGTTGAGATCTTCAGTGATAGTCAGTCCGCGTTAAAGCTTGCTGAGAATCCTGCCCACCACAATCGGACCAAGCAGATAGATACACGATTTCATTAACATATTATTCATCACTAGGATCTAATCCATAATTATTTACTACCAGATCATAAACTCAACACGCTTATAAATATTTGCAATACGTCCTAGCTAGCAATGCAAATTTCAATTGCAACTAAAACCTTTATATGAAACAGGTCGACCCAATGCGTATGCGCATCTAGGAATGTCGGGACATCGTCCGGGACCGGTTCCACACTTCACTGCTCATACTTACTTGTACTTATATTCAACTTGCTAAGTGGTAACACGATATTTATAACTAATCCATTATTACACTGAACTTTCAGGTGCTTAAGGCAATTATGAAAATAAAAAATAGCAAGTATAAAATTACTTCTTAGTTTTTTTAAATAATTAAATAACCATTAAGATTATCTAAGGCGTGTCTCATTCCAATAACTTGGATAAAATCCTGGCCGGGAAGCATGCATATATTGACATTTGACAACTTTTCTGACATTCACACAATAACCATGTGCTGAAAGCTGTACAGCAGGTTACTGCTAAATAAATCCGCCTAACCACTTTGGACGTATATGCTACGCACTATTCATTCTACTCTTGTAGACATAGGAGGTCCGAGGCCCAGCAGTGGAATGTTTATGGACAGTTTTTTTATTTATTCAAAACTTTAGTAGCCTATTTCCATCAACTGATTTGATTTCCTAAGAGGAAAGGACTTCGAATTTACTTAGTAGTTATGTACTACAAAAGAACAAAGCTTCTTTCTTGACTCATTCATACCATCTGTTTTGTGGGAGAAAACATTTATTCATAACAAGTTTATGGAACCTAGTTACTAATGCCGGAACACAACTCAAGGTTGTTACGGCGGCTTACTCTAGACCAGGGTTGGTAGCCATCCAGTTCGGCAAATACCCTACAACCTGGCTGAAAGTTGTTTTGTCGGCTCTTACACCATGCCGCCCGGCCGCAGGAAATTATATTCTTTCTCCGTTCCTGCAAGGATACATCACGTCTCTTTCTTTTCCATTTAGCTACCTTAAAAAGTATTTAAAACTTCGCTGTCACCTCAATAAATATTTTCAGAATTTTACACCCTATAATTCCGTATTCAGAGCACAGAGGCACACTTTTTACGATTTTAGAAGGACATCTCGCACGCTATTTATTGACTTAAATAACTCACTTTGATACATAGTTATTATAACTTTGCACTGAAATTTCCATCGTTAAGTGAAGTGCCACTGGAATTTTTATATGGTCATTTGGTACCATTATCTACTCTGTATTCTTCGATGAACGGGGATATTGCTCTTTGATTCTAACAGTCATTCTGTTCGTATAGGTAAATAACAAACCAGTACATGGATTCGTACATGCCTGTAGAGCGGTTGCAATACCTATAATCGAATTAGCAGAGCCTACTGCAAGCCGACTGACTGGATGCACGTATGTTAATTAGCATACTAAACGGAGCTACATATTATACCTGAAATGGTTTTATTTGGTATTCAACGACGGATTTATTGTTTGTTGTTTCTACTTGCATCTCTGATTCATCGAAGGCTTTTTACATGCTTAAGTAAAATCGGACACATTTATTTCATGTACGACACTGTTTTTGCATATGAAGGTTTGGTTGGACATGGTAAATTAAAATGATGAGTATTTCTGCATTCTAGAAACGAAAATATTCATATAATTTCAGCCGCTGAAGGTTACCGTGCGAGAAAAAGGCCGAAGTCGTCTGGTCACCCACACCTAACGGCCAAAGAAATGGAGGCACGTGGACGGTCTGCGCCTCCCACTCTCAGTAACAATAAGATGGAAGAAGCTGGAAAAGCGAAGCTCATGAGTTGCAAGTGAGGAGTTCGACTCGCTGATCAAGAGATCTCACAGTCCGGTCAATGAACTGAAGATGGTGAACATTGAGATGTTCTCACATTACCCGACTTCTGTTCCCCGAAAAATGGAGTGTATGTAAGTTACACTTTACCAAAAGATGCATTTTTTATTCCAGTTTATAATCATGTAGGTAGTATGGTAGGATTTTGCGATTTGCGAACTAGCCAAAACAGTCAAAAGCATGTGCATTATTATTATTCCGTTAAAAAACTGTATTACGCATGCCTGTGTAGTTTGCGGATACACGGTAACAAATTTACAAAAGAATGAATTTTGGTTTTAATTGATATTTTGGCTACATTCCTATTTTTATATTTCGCGGCTAATTTACAGCAGCTCTTAGCAGCCGAGAGCTGCGATCGCTATAAACGAATTTTTGTCTGAAAACGTACGTTACTGCGCAGTCCTCTGCAGCTAATCAGGTATATCTAATAATAATTATATAATATGCCCGAGATTTACTCCACGCTTGACTCGAAATTCCCCCGGGATTCCCGGGACACAAAGTACCGCAGCTATCGTTTTACTGAAAACTGAATCGGAATAAGCTAATTATTACGCACCCGAGAACAACTACAAACTGTTTCGAATTTTATAATATTATGGATATAGAGGACATTAAGTTTTGTATTTACTGTAAACTTACGAGTCCGTTACTGTGTAGATTAAGGGTCGCTTGCATAACATTGCTTAAATTTATTTAAGAAACATAAAACGTACCTATTTAACACCCGAAAATACAATTAGCGTCTTGCACAACGCAAAATTTGCCGCTAAATATGTTTAAAGAAATGTCAATATGTTTTGTGCAAAACGTATTTAGCCAGTTTAATATGATTAACTAATTTTATTTAAAGGCGATCGTTATGCAAGTGGCCTCATGAACCAAAACGAATCAAAACTTTATATAATGAAAATCAGTTGTCACTTAAACCCTAACTTCCTATAAAAGGTCTATTTAAATATGCTTCAATAAAAATCTGTTTTTAACGTAATCCAGTCAAAGTGGAACAAGTATTGTCCCTTACAAGACTAGCGTTTTAGCCTCCCGCTGTTATTCGACCGATGGCCGCCCACACCCTACCAACCATTTACGATAAACACTTGCTTAATTTTAATCAGTTAATTTAAAGATTTTATGTTCTTTACATTTCGCTGTATTTAACGAAATTTATTTAATGATTTTTATATGTCACTTTCAAAATGTGAGGCTTCCGTGTGACGCTGTTATGTGATCTACAATCAAAAGAAAGCAAATCACTTCAAACTATATTTTTAATAGTTTGATAATCTAATGCTGATATTAGATGGATTGGGTGATCCATATTGAATCAATGTTTGAAAGGCACAAAACCGAATGAATAACATTGAATGATTCAAGTTTATGTTTATATAGATCACTTTGGTTGATTCGTCCAAATTGAAAAGAGATGAATCGTTTTAATATTGACTGAAGTCTTAAAATTAGCCCCCAATTTGTCTCTTGTCTCTTGGGCCTCATTAGCCATCTTAGCCTGTCAGGATATTTGACATCAACTAAAAACAAATCAACAAAAAAATCATTTTAATTATGCTAGTATATTAAAAAAATCACAGTATCCTCGAATTTGTATGAGTGTAGTAATTATAACGGTATCATTCTAACGAGACACTAAAGACTATTTTATTATTGTTTTAAAAGAATTAAAATTAATGTTATCACTATCTCATTTTTTTTAACAATACCTTTTTAATAATAATAGTCCTACACTGGCCGGGGCTTGTCTTCGGGTGCACTATTATATGGCGTGGACAGGGATAATCGCCGGTCAGTGTCACGCCAGATTTCCATTAAATTTGTCAAGGGGCCTCTACATGTTGGCCTTCTCATGTCCCCACGCAAGCCCTCCAAATTCCGGGCCATTTTTATGGCCCGTGGTCTCTAGATACATACAATAATAATAATAAATTAAGACGAATAACTTCCGGAAATATATCCTGATGGCACCTTAGACACCTGTCGGGTATAAGTCTACATTTTTTAAATTAAACATAAAAAATACATTAAATAAAAAAAAGACACACACCATGTTTTGACACACACACACGCATGTATACAGGCTTTGACAACAGAACCTTAATAATGTTCAAACTTATAATTTTAATTAATCATGGTCGAATTTCGACCACTGGGGTCCACTAGTAAGAAATAAATAGGTAAAATTTTAGAGAATCTTATATTCAAACACAGATATTATATCGAAATACTAAATAATCCATTTGACACATAACAAAGGAACTGTAAAAGCCAAATCACTCCACTTAATACATACAAGCAAGGTAAACACAATTCGGCTTTCTAATCATAATTACGTACAATACACTATCAACCTAGTTTATGACTGCATCAATTATGCCTTAGCATATCCTAATTACTGTAATGGTATTAGCTGAGCGGGTGGGGAAGGGTCAAGGGGGATTCACGTGCTCCGAAACACTGATGTGGATGTACTACGTAATTATATATTAGGCCAAACACGTTCACATTGCATATTGTATGCATGGGAAAACTGTGTTTTGGAAACGGCTTCACTATTTGGTAAACGTAACTACTCAGGAATAGTAAATGCATGCCTAAGACCGCTCCAGTTTAGATCTGCACAGTGATTTCTTTAAAGGCCGCTCCCGTAGGAACTGAATAAAGTTAATGGGAATGAACTGAATCAAGAAATGTGGCGCAAAGTTAAGAAAACACACTTCCAGCAGTAGATTGCGGTTGCTGACGACAGCTTTACTTTTATAAATTTGAAAATAGTTAAAACTAATCTTGTAAAGTCTTAAATGTTTTATATAGATTAAGGAATAGAATATAATTATAACTGAATGCACTCTTACACCTGGCATACTATAGGCCAGATATTTATAAAATAAATTAATAACGAAATCATTATGTAAAAAAACATTAAAAATACATTGTAATATTGTAATAAAAATATAATGTCATGAGTTCATTAAAGCCATATTAGTGACAGTTTAATTATAGTAGAATTATTTTCTCCGTGCAGTTTGGGTCATAAATCAAAGCTCGGCCTCAGCCCGGCTAAGGCGGTGAGCATGTTGCGCGGCCGCAACGCCATTATCGATAAAAACTCATTCTTATCAAAGAAAGGTTATCATTCTTATAAAAATCATTATTATCTTTTTTGCTGTTAATTTTAAACTTAGATATAAGTATTTATAATTATTTTTAATATAACTTGTTACATTCTAAACTTTTGTACTTATAGTTTTTTTAAACATAGATACCTAATTAATAATTTATTTTAAATCATTATTATTCTTATTTTAATAAATACGTTGTTTTATCTATTTTTTCTTTAATTTATATCACTAACCCACAAAATGACAAAACTAAATACACTATCTATAACGCTTATGGACAACAATAATGCGTATCACTATTCCTGCCCATAAGGCCCGTGAGTGGAAAAGAGAGCGAAATACTCGCTTCACCGCTCCGATTATTTATGACCCAAACTGCACGGAGTGAATAATTCTACTATAGTTTGTTACCACAATATGATGGATCTATTATATTTTGTATGAGTTGTTTACTGTTATGATACTTATTTGTGTTTAACAGTCTGCAATGAATATTTTAACATGGATTTTGTAATTATTTATTTGGTGTGCAACAAAGTGTTATACATTTATTTTGTTCTATCAAAAATATTTAAGTCTTTTTTACATAGATGATGACTGTCCTCAAGGATTTCTTAAATACGCTTTATTTTGGTTTACATATTCATATGTTAAATTAAAAAAATGTAATAACTGATAAAATGTGAATATCGGATCATTTAATTTTAATTTATTACTTTATATATATATATATATATATATATGTGGGTTTTATTTGAAGAAAAACAAAACAAACTTCATAGATCAATCTTACGTCGTATATTTCCCAACTACCTCTTCTAACTCACTATATTTTTGACATTGACTTTAATAAAATCATATTTATAAATAAGAACAGATAATGCGTGGCCTGGCTACCGAGTCGTAAGGCATCTTCGAATCCCACACGGCTATCCTGCATTATTCATCTGACCCAGATGAATGTGATACTTCATCTTCATCGCCATTGGACCAGGGTTTCATCAAATCTGCTGAAGTAGTGGTATTCATAGGTCCTTCACCATTGCCAATTTTTCTTACGGCATATCTGTCATTTCTCTTCTTCTCTATAATCTTGTATGGTCCTAAATATTTCGGGTGTAACTTATATCCTTGTACAAATTGTGTTCTCTTAATCGCAACTAAATCTCCAATTTCGTACTGTATAGCTTGTGTTCTCTTTTTATTGTAAACTTTCCTATTTTCTTCCTGAATTTTCTGAATATTTTGCTTCGCCTTTTCTCTAAGTTCTAATCGTTGGTTTTGAAATTGTTCTAGACTTTCTTCTTGTATTAGCTTTAAGATATCATCATTTTTATCTCTCATCTTCGTCCCAATCAGTAGTTCAAAAGGTGTCATTCCGATGCTACGTTGATATGTTCCATTTAAACAACGTTGTAAATTTCCAATTAATCTATACCATTTTGTAGGATCATCAATTGTAAGTTTACTCAAAACATTTAATATTATCTGGTGCACTCTTTCTACTTGTCCATTTCCTCGTGGTTGGCCAGTAGTTATCATATAGTGTGTTATATTCTCATCATTACAATATGACTTGAAATCATTAGAGGTAAAAGCAGCATTACGGTCAGTTATGATTCGTTCTGGGGAACCAAAAGTGTCTTGTTGCAATCTGAGCTTTTGTAGAACTTCTTCAGTCGATAAAGTCTTGGTTGGGTAGATCCATGTAAATTTAGTGAAACCATCAACTACTGTGAAAATATACTTGTAGTTCTTATTAGTCGACGTCAGCGGACCAAGGTGATCAATATGGTAAGTAGACAGTGGGGTATCTCCTTTATCAAGCGGATGTAAGTACCCTTTCTTCTTACCTTTCTTGTGCGAAATTAATATGCATTCTACGCAATTATCTATCACTGATTTTATCTTTTCTTTACAATTATCTATGTAGTAGTCTCTGTTAATTAATTCTTCTGTTTTCAAAATTCCAAAATGACCCTTTTCATGACATTTTCTTATTATTTCATTCTGCATCTTTTTAGGTACAACAATCAGCTTAGTTCCATCTTTAACTTTATATAAAACTCCATTCTCCAGAATAAAATTTTCATATGACTCCTTTTCTAAAATTTTCTTTAATAGTTTTATCTTTAGATCATCATCTTGAGCTCTCTTCAGACGTGCTGTAGTTTCGGTAAGTATTAGACTAACAGGGTTTCTGCTCAAAGCGTCTACGTGTCTCATTTGGGTTCCAGATCGGTGTTCTATCTTATAGTCAAATTCTTCGAGTAGGAGTGCCCAACGAGCAACTCTAGGAGGTAAGTCTTTTTTCTGTAACGTCATAGTTAGGGCTGAGCAGTCAGTCACAATTTTAAAGCGGATTCCAAGTAAGTAAACTCTGAATTTCTTGACAGCTTCTACAATAGCTAATATTTCTAAGTAGTAACTATGGTATTTCTTCTCAGCAGCAGTAGTCTTTTTGCTCATATAGTAAACGGGGTGTAGCTGATTGTCTTGTGGATTTCTTTGTAATAAAACAGCTCCATATCCGTCTATACTTGCGTCTGTATGTAATTCTGTCTCAAAATTAGGGTTGTAAATTCGTAAAACTGGTGAGGAACATAAAATTTGTTTCAATTCTTCGAAAGCTCTCTCACAACTTAGATCAAAGTTAAAAATAACATCAGTCTTCAATAATTCTGTTAGTGGCTTTGCTATTATTGAATAGTTCTTCACAAATTTTCTAAAATAGCCAGTTAGTCCTAAAAATGATCGCAATGATTTGATATTCTGAGGCTTCTTAAATTTTGCAACAGCATGTATCTTTTCCTTGGAAGGTCTTATCTCATTATCACGAATTATATAACCTAAATAATTTATCTCGCTCTGTAAGAATTGACATTTCTCCCAATTAAATTGTAAGCCAAACTCTTCAGCTTTTCGTAGTACTTTCTCTAGTTTAACAATTCCTTCTTCTTCTGTCTTAGATGGTATAATCAAATCATCTAAATAGGCAAGAACAGTGCCTTCTGTTATTAAATCCTGAAAGATATCATTGATAAAGCGTTGGAATACAGATGGCGCGGTGCATAAACCAAACGGCATTTTCTTAAATTCATATTGTCCTTGTGGAGTAACAAATGAAGTGTATTTCTGACTATCCTCGCAAACATCAACATGTAAAAAACCATTTTTCAAGTCAAGTGATGTAAATAGTCTGGCTTCCTTCAATCTATCTACTTGATCCTCGATAAGTGGAAGTGGATATCTTTCTTTTATAATCTTCTTATTTAGCTTTCTAAAATCTATACATAATCTGTAACTTCCATTTTTCTTTTTCGCTAACACAATAGGGCTTGCATATTCCGATTTACTAGGTTTTATTACTTCTTGATCTAACCACTCTTGTATCTGTTTATTAACTATGTCCTTCTCTAGAGGTGAAAGTCTTCGTGGAGTCTGGTGTATAGGATCTTCATCAGTAAGTATGATTTTCAATTTAACATTTGATTCCCTCTTTCTAGTCTTTAAGTTGTAATTATCCAGTAAATGTTTAATCTTGTCTTTATATTTCAGCTTCTTGATATCATATTTCTCATCAAATTCTTCTTCATAGTCATTAATTTGCGTAAGGTGTAATATTCTTTTTACAGAGATTCCATCGGCAGAGAAAATAATTTCAATATCTCTTAATATCGGGTTTCCAAGTATGATATTAACAGGTATTACATCATCGTCGATAACGTGCATCAAGGTTTCGAAATGAACGTCGTCGATTTCAACTTTTGCCATAAAAGATCCCTTCGTGCAAACTTCGTACTCGGCTATTCCTGATAACTTGAGGGTATCTTTAACATTATAATCATTATTCTCAGGAAAGATTTGTTTATAATAACTCTCACAAATCAAATTCGCATCGCTTCCAGTATCAATAAAGGTTTGAACTATAACTCCGTTAATTTTAGCATCTTTATATGGCTTAAGAATATCTGTACTAACTTTCTCATCTTGAATTTTCAGCGTCTTATTCGTAAAACTTTGACATTCCTTTGACTTATGTCCATATACATTACATTTGAAGCATTTAATACCTTTAGTACAAGCTGGTGATTGGTGGTCGGTTTCACCACAATTGAAGCATCTTTTGATAGTATGATTTTTGCGTCCGGCTGTCATCTGAATAGGTCTTTGTTGCATCTTGTGTTCTTTAATCTGTGCATATACTTCAAGTTTCTTTCTAAATTGCTTGATATCAGTGGCTCCGTAAAGAATGGCTTTATTTATTTCAGAATCACGAATCCCATCAATAACATATTCAATAAGTGCCTCATCTTCTAAAATTCCATGCAACGCCAGTTCTTTCATATGCAAGAAATACTGTTGATATGTCTCATCTGGTTTCATCTTGCGTGACGCTAATTTCTTGTGAATGCTAGCACTATTTAACTTCGGACCAAATTCTTCTATTAAAGATTCTTTGAGTGTATCCCATGACGTAACAGAGCCTAGCGATCGCAAAAATAATTTAGCAGTACCTGAAAGCAGTCTCTTCGCGTAAACAAGTTTCTCAAGATTATTCCATTCCATTAAATTTGCAGTGTCATTAAAATCGGTTAGCCAATTCGTAATAGGGTAGGTATCATCGCCTGTGAACGGTGTCATTGATTTTTCCAAGTCACTAAATGAAATGCGTACTCTGTAACCAGCTTCCGAACAATTACTATCTGAGTCTTCGATATCTTTATTTTTCTTCGGTGGCATCTTGTATGATTGGTTGTAAGTCTTTCAGTCGTAAAAAATAACCAATTCATAAATCTTCGTCTTCATAAAAGAAAAATAATAGTCTTTATTCCAAATTGTGGGAAATTTTATGCGCTGGTATCATTATGCAGATTAGTGTCGGTAAAACAGCACACAATCACTCGTCTTGAATTTTAATTTCGTTCTTCGTTTTCGTCGGTAAAACAGCACACAATGACTCGTCTTCAATTTTGATTTCAATTTTGTTTCGTAGTCTTCAAGTAAAAACTCACGTTAAAACAATGCTTCACAGAATCCTTGCATGATCCTGGTATAATCCTGGCACGAGCCCCCATAAAGTTGTGGGTTTTATTTGAAGAAAAACAAAACAAACTTCATAGATCAATCTTACGTCGTATATTTCCCAACTACCTCTTCTAACTCACTATATTTTTGACATTGACTTTAATAAAATCATATTTATAAATAAGAACAGATAATGCGTGGCCTGGCTACCGAGTCGTAAGGCATCTTCGAATCCCACATATATATATATATATATATATATATATATATATATATATATCACACCTGTAGAAAACATCAATTCAATATTAATATATTGTTTATGCTATATTTATTCATTTTATCCCGTATAACTATTGCAGTTGTGAACGTTGCATGGATTATCAAATCATACAATATAGTCTGAAAGGAGCCTGCGTCAAAGCAATGTACATTGCTATGGATGCAATACTTAGTAGAGAAAGAATGAAACTTGTATGAGCAAACTGGATAAAATTATGACAAAGAAAGTACAATAATTCGAACACATTACGGTAAAGTAACCGTTAACCTATTGTCGAACAACAAGTAAATAATACGCTGCACACGATTTTTTCATTACTTCTAAAATTTTATATTGATGGTTTTCCCTATTGTGTATTTTTTTTAATTCATAGATGTTAAGGAAGCATTACAAGGTAGATGTATCCCAAGTAAATAGTATCTATTGTACTGTAATAATTCCATTAAAAACTTCCCATACCGCAGTTTAAAAAGGTTGTGAGAATGAAATCCCTGTATGTCGACTTTGTAATTAAGCAAAGAAGGCGTCAGAAGATGGAGGGTAGCGCTGCCGAGAATGTTCACAGATCTCATTTCCATGCAAATGAGGGTAGTACTTGTTATACATCAGATGACGGTAGGTAGGTGCGATAACATGGCATCCTCAGCAAGATGGTGCCATACGTCTTAGCAGGGTTATGTTTGATCGATAAGTAATATGTTATGGTAATGTCTTCAGCACACACTTTAAATCTTATAAGATATTATAAGATTTAAAGTGTGTGCTATATTCGCATATGAGATATTTTGAAAGAAAAGTCGATTTACATGTATTTTTCTCTTGGTATGAGCTAATGTTACAATAATTCTTCCTTATGTTAGAAGACGTAGAAAATCGAATGTATGTATTCGAAACAAAAAGAAAATAAATTTAGAGGCACTTAAGTTAGAAACTAAACAAGCACATAATTACAAAATAAGTTTAATTTTAGCTTTATCAATCATCTTAAAATTTGACAGGTTCAAGATTATTCATTTCATTTTCACGCGTTTCCGTTCATTTTCCAAATCATCAATTAATTTAAGTACACCCATTTTTAGTTTCCTCTTCTCTTGGTTAGAAAAATCTTTAATGTCTGGTAATATACTTCTAAAAAACTGTAAGTCTTCATTATCGTCATCAAAGTCTCGTTCTAATTTTCTTTTTTTAGAAATATCTAACTCTACTGATTCTCTGACATCATTGGATGTTATGTCAACCATTTTTGATGCATGCAAATCAATGTTGTGCATAAAATCTGGTTTAACGTCAGTTTGACCCCATGTATCTATATGATTATATTCATTTGGAAGTTCATCAACTTCTCTATAGGTCCGTAAGCATTCTTCGCTTAGAACTGAATCTGGGCGCATTTTTCTGTATGAGGGTGATCTACAATTTAAGCAAAAGAAACATCAGAAATTAGAAACGTAAAGATTGTATGATTTTTGGTAGGTTATTTTTTCATTATTTACATATTATGTTAGCATGTATAAATGAAAGTTGCGAGTTTTTTTGTCATTCAATAATTCCAAAAACTCAAAATAAACGTTTTTGCAAATATTTTGTTGGGGTTTCCATTGAGGCTGCATGCAACACGATAGAAGTCTTATTTTATAATGTAGAGGATGCATTTACCACGTTTAGGCGTAGATGATTTAAACATGAATGGAAAACATACCGTAGATTAAAAGAATGTTGTTGCTATTTCCACAATCGTTTTGGGAGTAAAGCTCGCAGATGCCAATCTCCCAGTACTTACGCGGGAAACGCCTACGGCAGCTAGACACAATACAAAATCATCTACGACTAAACGTGGCAAGTGCATCCACTACACTAATTATAAGAAAATGATAATAATGTATAGCTCTACTTACCCTTTAGGCTTTGTAAATGGGTCTATAAACTTTAATGCATCATATAAGTAGTATTTTTTACACGGAAGTGCTACTAGATTTCCTGTGAAACTATCCATCAATTTGCTTTTGTACCTATTATACGAAGATCTTATGCCTTTCCACCTCACCTTTAATTCATCAACTGGAATTAAAATCCAACTCAGTTCTACTAGTATTAAACACAAAATTTAAAATATCACTTTTTAAATGAGAGCATTATAAATAGATCTCTATAAACTAGAGTGAGGTTGTTTTTAACATTTAGAAAAGAAGTATGATCTTTATTATGAAGTAAAGTAATTATATCATTACCTGTCCAATCTACATCCAATTCTTCTTTTACTTTTCCTGCTATAGCATCCCATGATATTTCAGCTTGCTGAGTTCTGTATGCTTTTGAGTTAGGATCATAGATTTCTGGAAATCTTTCCACTATTCTTACGAACTTAGCCATCAATTCTGGATCGTCCTTCATATTCCTGTACTATGCAAATTAAATTAATAAATAAAAAAATTATACAATCAATGCAATTTTATTCGGAACAGTAGCATATGAATTCAATGTTAGTCGACTGTTGGTCGATTCCTATATTTCTAATTATGCATTCACTTGCCGTATTATCAACAAAATCTGTTAAATTTTGACATTACTTTCAGCGCGTTCCATTAAGCTTACAACACCAAAAATGCTCCGTTAGTCGTTCCACAAGGCGGCTGCCGTCGTTATGGTCGTGGAGGAAAAAACGTCACTAATGACGTCATCGTTTTCGATTACACACGCTCACAACGACCCATGTCAAGAGATTGGTCGAATAACCGTTCCACTTGGGTTTACGATTGCAACGCCGGCAAGCAAGTGGAACGGGAAAAATCGCGGTCATGACCGTGGTCGTTGTGAGTCTCTAATGGAATGTAGCCTTTGTTTGAAGCATATGTCAAATTTTACCGATATCGCTATAGTAAATCAAATGAACGGTTGATAAGTAATAGGAACCGGTCATGGAACATGTCCCTTTATTAGTCTTTTTCTGACCTTCGTTCCAGTTAAGCAACAGAAAAAAGTTTTCATTATAATTTAGAATTAGAGCCTTTCTCGCTTGCGGCTTCGTTCATTAAAACTTCAAATTTTTATCGGATAAATGTTACTGTGTTTTTAAAGTAAGTAAATAAATATCTTATGTTGATTCCCATTATGAAAAGTACATCAAGGAATTAACAGCAAATGTTACGATAATTGATTTCAACAAATAGTGTTGTAACATGTCGAGTGACGTATCTCAACTCAAAAATACTTTTTCAGCGGCTTTGTAAAATTGCCTCTACTTTACGAACTTTATTTCGTAAGGATAATACAATTAACGCTATCCTTAAAATATTTATATTTAACTTACTTGTGAGGTTTGTTTTATTACGACAAAACACTGTGACCTTCCACTCAACTTGTAGTATACTGATGCGCTACCACGCCACACGGTTATTTGTCCTTCTCACCGTACCACGTGCATTAGAAAAGGATAGCTAGTTGAGGTCACGCGACGCCACAGCGAAGCACGGTTGCCAAGCCGCTTACCGCGTCACAACGATAAGTTTGTTTGAATTCATTTACAATGTTATTGGTCGAATTAATAATTCTTTATATGTTCTATATAAGGTTGACTTTTGTATACATAAAAGGTAAACATAACGTAGCAAACTGTTTACCGCGAAAAGGGAATCGTGTGTTGTATTGCCCATGATACGGGCACTTTGGCACTTGTCAACAGGTATTTCATGCTTTTAATTATACATTCATATTTAATAGCGATTAGTGTAAAACAACTAACTTAATGAGATTTTTCAACGCAGCCATTATTTAAAAGAATTAAGTAGTAGACTTTATAGTGTAAGTATTTATTAAATTATTACTCATTGTTACGCTCGTGTGCATGAAAGTTGACGTCATACACTTGGAATTAAAATTGCCTTATTAAGTTATTTTTTTAAATATATTTTTCTTTATTTTTTAAATATTTTACACTAGTTGTCTACACTTTTTTCTATACTTTCTTCACAGTAGGTAAATAATAGAAATAAAATTAAGTATCGGCATTTGGACCTCTTTTGTTTACTTTGTGTTTAAATTTGTAATAAGAAAAACAGCCTATTGTGTATTGTATGTAATCTTTAATGGTAGTCATTAGCCAGGTCTCATTCTTGGAAATTATTGTTACGCGCTCGAGTATTGTGTCGAGACATATTGTGTTTGTACAGTATAAAGCAATGCTGGAAGTAATTCCAACGGCATTTTAATTCTAGTCCCATAACTCTTAACAATATCATCCATCTCACTTACCCCAATTATTACCATTGTACTCTACCCTACCACTTATTTTACTTTTGACGTTTGCACGCCTATCATGTTGCGTGTTTTTGACACCAAGTGTCACATGCTACAAATATTATAATTTTCATACTTCATTATTCCAGGCGCTGTAGAGTCGTTTTGATCCTTGGTTGAATGGTCTAAGTTTTGATCTAATGCACAAAGTATAAGCTATCGTCGTCACACTATTTTTAAATATATTAATCGTTTTAAAGTGAAAATGTTTTACTTAAAAGAACAAACACGACATTTATTTATGATTAAAAAGTCGTAATTTTACTTGTAACTTTTAAGTATAAAGATGAGATTGTGTGCCTTAATTTATACACAATACAGTATTTTTTATCAATTGATAATAATAGGTGCACTAAATTGATTAAAGTTTAGTAACAAAAAGACACGATTCTTATTGCTAGTGCAGGGTGTTGGGCATAGCTGAAGTCAGCACCACAAAAGAAATCCCATAGTTGCGGTGCTGCAATCACCATACTTATTACGTCAGAGTAATTATCTGCTAGTAAATCGATCTAGGTAATTACTAAATAGTAAATACAAAATATTCCATAATTAAAGCTATACATTTATTTCCTGGCTCTTTTACAAACAAAACTCTATCAAATAGCGGAGCTGCAAGTTTTAGCTCCTGGTACTTCATTCCTGGCGCGGACTCTACAATCTACTCCAGTCTTTCGCGCACACATATCAAATTATTTATTTAGGTATATGGCTTGGCAGCTAGGCCTTTAGGCCAGATCTTAGTTTACAATATAGTTTCTTCATTGTCTTAAGTTTATGTGTGAACTGTAGGTCAAATTCAAATTCAAATTCGTTTATTTATATAAACTTATTTCTAGGCCTTATATAATTATATCTAAAACTTATAGTAATAACATATTTTGAATTAAAATTAAGGCTACAATTTTTTTGGCGGCGGTTGCTGCACTAGACTCGAGGTCTGTATCGCGGCACCCAGCACAATTTTATTATAATATAGAAACTTAATTATAATGGAATTATTAATTAATTACTTAACCTAAAGCTATGTGTGCGTGCGTGTGTGTGTGCGTGTGTGTGTGTGTGTGTGTGTGTGTGTGTGTGTGTGTGTGTGTGTGTGTGTGTTGTGTTCGTTGTATGTGCCCCTAGTGTTATAGTCGTATTGGTAGTATACATTCTGTGTCGCTGTAATTTAAAGTTTTCAACCATTTACTAACTTGGTGTTTAAACTTTGGTGCTGATATTTCTTTAGCAGAGGGTGTGTTTTGGCATACTTTATTATAAATGGATATATGGACGTATGGGGAAAGGCGCTTGGCAAAGGATGTATGTATTTTTGGTAAGGGTATACTATAAATTCTACGGGAAGTGAGGTATTGGAAGTTAGGGGCATTTAGATTTTCTTTATGAATTGCTGTGGCTACCTTGCAAATATAATTAGCTAATTAGCTAGTGCCATTCAACGGAGTTCTTGTGACAATTCAAAAGCCCACATTTGACTATACAGTTCACATTTCTCACAAAACACATAATTACTACTCAAAAACTATCAATATCCCACACCTATTGTTCATTGTAGAGTAATTCTACACATTTTTAGAAATTAACACCACACAGATCAAAACATTTGTATACGTCACATTCTACATATTATTATTGCAGGTAGATTGATTACAAGGAATGTAAATTATATTCAACAGCAATACAAGTGCACCTGATAAATGCATTTTAATTACAAGATACAATATAATACTTTAAAATAGTACATCGATCATTTAGACAACTTATACATAAATGATATGGTACCTACTACCGTAACCATGTAAAACAATTTTAACGATAAAATTAGTACATCTAATCGCATATGGCTGGCCAGCCAACACACATTGCAAGTAGTATTCGGGTTAATAGTAGGTGTAGACGACGCGCAACTTCTCTTTAGTTTATACATATTATTATGTAGTTGCTAATAGGGTTGTGTTGTGTTGTTTTGTGCTTTTATTTAGTAAGTATTATTTGATTAGATAGTAATGTACCTAATTTTTACTTAGTAAATTATAATATTGTTAAGACCTAGGCGCCAACAAAAACAAATTCACACCTGTATACCTGTAAAAACACATTTTATTATTTATCGGCATTCGACTTCTTTTGTTTACTTATTTATTCGTATGCGTTTACTAATTATCCTAAAGAACAGTCCATTGTTGTATGGTAATCTTTTATGGCATTCATTAGCCAAGTGTGTCGGATTAAAGTCGACTTAGATACGGGGACATTGCATCTGTGCAGTATAAAACAATGCCCCGTTTGAGGGACGAGGCAGTCGAACGATAACCACGATCGAGGCGAGACTTGTGTACTACAATCGGGAACCCTAGTGACGGACTTTGCGCGTTTATTGAATTACTACCTTCTGCATTACGTTTGCGCTTGTTGTGTTCGGTTATATTTGTACCTGTGTTATACGTGTTTGTATAGTTCTAATAAACTCTATATAATAATTTTAACGGCATTTTATATCGAGTCCTGCACTTGTAACAATATTGTATTAATTAATTGTACTATTTTGCCAGGTGATAAAGCATTTTGCCGTAAAATGGCTACCATCCCTGGCCTAAATAGAGTATACCCCCATAACAACTTTGTGTTCCAGAATCAGTGACCAGTATTCAGTCCCATATTCATGTTTTCTATTAACGCAATCGTTTTTGGAATGAAGTTCCTTATTGCACGTTACTCTAGCTACATAAAAAAAGTGTAAACGGAACAAAAAATACTGATCGCTGTATATTATTATACAATTTCAAACTTTATTGCAATGAAATAAGATCTTAAATAATATTCACTAGTATAATACACGCTGTTTTGAAAATAGAAGATATTGTAATTACTATAAGTACAATTTCTTCGATAGTTTTCGATGTATACGAACCAGATGTATCGAAGACACCTCATTAGTTTTAACTATTACTTAGAGTAAGTACACTTATGTTTAGGTTCATGCAGGATAACATGTAAATAGAGTTGAGATAAAAAGCTAATGACATTATAAACGTATAATAGTATGAGTAGTAGTATCAGTAATGATATAATTAATCCATATTAAAAGCCTAATTGCTTCCGAATATTACAGATTAAAGTACATAAGTTTCAAGAATCCTACTCTTTGGTATGTTATGTAGGTTACGTTTAAATAATACACCAGCCGTGTAGCGTTTGCTGCGACATCTGCCGAGTGCCGAGAGCGCGGCGCACGCGCAGCCGCGCACGTGGGGCGAACACCTTTTGTCTACAGGCCGTGCGGTCGTCAACGAACCCATCTTTTTTACCAATCGATCTATTTATAACAATCCTACATTTTATTCTTAGAATCCTGGCGCTATACCACAGCCAGACTCCTCAATATAAGTTTTAATTATAAGTTTCTCATAGATGCATTAACTAATTGAGGGATGTTAACTGTACGGTCGCCCAAGTCTAGGGATTGTTGGTTATGGACCGGAAAATGATACGGCACATTATTATGAATACTAGCAGAGTTTTATTCTTACATTCATATACGCGTGGCGTCTTACAGTTTTCTTGGAAACCTAATAAACAATAGACTCAAAGACGTACTATCTATATGTATATATATAAATTGTGTGTCACGATGTATGTTTCCAATAAACTCCAAAACTACTGAACCGATTTCAATCAAATTTGCACACTGTGTGCAATTTGATCCAACTTGAAAGATAGGATACTTTTTATACCGTTGGAACCGGTAGGTGGCGTTGAGATCGGGTTCTAGAATCCTCTTAATCACCGGGAGCGATTTTGTTTTTGTGTTTTGAGTGGGTTCCGGGATGGTTTAGATTCGCAATTAGAACCGGTAGGTGGCGCTGAGATCGGGTTCTAGAATCCTCCTAATCACCGGGAGCGATTTTGGTGATTTTGTTTTTGTGTGTTTGAGTGGGTTCCGGGATGGTTTAGATTCGCAATTAGAATCGGTAGGTGGCGCTGAGATCGGGTTCTATAATCCTCCTAATCACCTGGACCGATTATGGTGATTGTGTCATGAAACAAAGTTTTTAAGGAATTCAGAAAATATGGCGATACGAAGTTCGCCGGGTCAGCTAGTATTCTAATATACACTGACGGACTCATAAACTGCATCAAAGTAATAAACGACTTTGAAATAAATATTTTAACCAAGTATGCAAACTTTCTATACAGATTTGAATTGAAACCTCTAGATTGGTTCGTGAACTTTAAAACAGCGTAGGGTCATACCCTTAAGTTTAAGTTTGTGTACTGGAAAGGACCTTAAGACTTTTTTTGAAGAAAAAACAGAAATTTAAGGAAAATTGGTTTAATTAAAAAACTGGTTTTAACAATAGACACAAACTTTATGCAAGGGTTTATTTATGTTTTAATAAGGTGTATTACCTCCACGTGCCCTTATTACAGATTCTAATCGGTTCCGCATAGATTTTATTAGGGTTATTAAAAGATCTTGCGGAATATTGTCCCATTCTTCTGAAAGTGCTGTTCTTAGTGCTGCCACTGTCGTGGGCAAAGGGTTTCTCGCATATACAGCTCTTTTTAAATTGTCCCAAACATGCTGAATGCGATTAAGATCCGGGCTGCGTGCTGGCCAATTCATTGTACGTATCCCAACCTCTTCGCAATATTGTCGAACTTGTGCAGCAGCGTGCGGCCGGGCATCATCCTGCATTAAAGTAAAATTTTCGCCTATGAATACCATGTAAGGCACCACGTGATCATCTAAGATCTCTGTTATGTACCGATGTGCAGTCAAACCCCCTCTATTACCGTTTTGACGGACCTTGTCTATGAACACAAGTTCTGTTCGCCCGTTCATCGATATGCCACCCCAGACCATACACGAACCGCCTCCAAAAGGAACACGCTCCTCAATGCAACTTTGAGCATATCGCTCCCCACGTCGACGATACTCTTCTGCGACCATCTGCACCATATAAACATGTCCTACACTCGTCCGTGAACAATACGGAGGTCCATTGCTCTTCTGTCCAGTTCAGGTGATCACGCGCAAATCTTAAGCGAGCTTGTCTGTGAGCTACAGACAACTTTGGACCATCTGGTGGTCTAAAATGGGTGATATCCGCTTCCTTTAACCTTCTTCTTATTGTTCATGCACTCACGTTTACTCCACGCACTTCATTAAGCTCTGTTTTGATGTTAACAGACGTAAGGAAACGATTTCGCAGGGAAGTTATAACAATAAATCGGTCATCACGACCGGTGGTTGCTCGAGTCCTGCCTGTACCACGTCTCCTTCTGTAAGAACCTGTCTGCACAAACCTTCTGTATATTCTAGAAACCGTAGACAGGTTTAAATTTAAATTTCTACCAATCGTTCGTTTATCCAAGCCCTCCCGCACCAATGCTACAATTTGAGCCGCTTGTTCGGTCGAAGTATCCATATTATATAGTTCAAAAACTCTCGATGAGTTAAAAAACTAACCCAACAATTCTGCTGGTAACAATAATTCAATTGACAAAAGAATAAAAAATAAATGAGAATCAATTTAAAACTTTGCTATAAATAACACGCAAATCTGATACTACAAGTAAATTTTCTTTTCCCGGCTATATTCATTTGTTTTACTGCAGTTCTATTTTTAAATTTTCCTTTTTTTGAGATTAAGAGCCAGTCTCTCCATATTTATATAATTTAATCTAAAAAGTTGCATACTTATTTTAAAAAATCATTTCAAAGTAATCCTGAACTTTGATGCAGTGTATGAGTCCATCAGTTTAATTTAAATATAGAAGACGCCCAACAAAAAGGTTCTCGTTGAAATGAAGAAGTTTATTTCAACAAGCGAATCAATCAAACAAAAAGTGTTTATAATAAAAAAAAAATATGAAGGAATCTATAATTATACTTATTAAATAACAGGAATACTAGTACAATAAAATGAAATGTTGATCTTCTCAAAGGTAGAGGTGTATTAAACTATTAATTATCAGCAGCATCAGAATATTTTTTATCGCTTTCTGCTTAACCCATGAAAGTTTTAGTCAACGTGCAGGATGATTTGATTTTATGACTACTACTTGAGGTTTATTTGATCGCAGTAAGTAGTTATTAATAAAGAAGCGAAACTCATTTCCTCATGCTTCGCATGAAATTCCTGAGCATGATTGTTTTAGAGGATTATCTAAAACAATCATGCTCAAGCTATCCGTGCTGAAACGGAGAAAAAATACAATTACCTGCGGCCGGGCGGCGTATCGTAAGAGGCGACAAAACAACCCCCAGCCAGGTGGTAGGGCGTTTGCTCGACTGGATGGCTACCACCCCTGGTCTAAAATATGTCGCCATAACAATCATGAGTTGTGTTCCAGCATTAGTGACCAGGTTCCAGTCTTCCATAAGAGAGCAGCAGCGCATTTGTAGCACCTTTGGCGTTGCAAATGTCCATAGGTGATGGTAACCGCTTTTCATCAAGTGGGCCGTCTGCCTGTCTGCTGAACTCCAGCAATAAAAATAAAAGTAAATTAACGTGCAGCATGTTTCGTAAAGCGTCATGGAAAGAAAGAAGAAATTTAATTCCCAAGCATGTGTGGAAATAGCGAAATTAAAACTGAAGTAAGCCTTAGGTTACAATATGGCTGACGGTGGTTTCCATTATTACATTATTCTTACCTGTTTATTATAACCAGGTTAGTTCAGGCGCAAATATTATGTTCACGTAGCGAAGTTCTGAAAGAGAGCACTGCGTGTCTAATTTTAACCGACTTCCAAAAGGAGGAGGTTCTCAATATGTCTATGTTTTTTTAACATTACTCGATTTCTCCATCATTTGTGGACCGAATTTCAAGAAATTCTTTAAATCGAAAGGGAGGGTTATACTCCCGAATTGGTCTCAATGTCACCATGTCAGAATGTGATGAGTTGATTCCAAGGAATTAGGGAAACTAACGAAAAATTTTAAACAACTTCGTAACATGATATCTCCGTCAATTATAAAAATGTTTTATATGTAAATTTCATCACAAACAATGCAAAGAAACACGTATGAAGTAACACGCCTCAGTTTAACGATTCATCGGCAGGTGATTATGGTGAGAGACAGGTGCCCTGAACAAAATTACAACCTTAAAAACAGCAATATGCGGCACATAATATGTTTCGTCATGTTTCTGAATATTATCTTTTTATTTTCAAGTTTATTAATTTAGTGCAAAAAGGGTTTTCGCTAGTTTGTAATTTACAATATGTTAACTAATGAATAATGTCTCAAGTTACGTGTGCGAAAAGAAAAAGAAAAGTAGGAAGTCTCCGCAATGTACCTTACATTAGGGGTATTAAATTTAAAGTGATAATTTACAGTAATTCCGACTGATAGTGTCGAGGACTGTTAAATTATATTGAATGGTACGTAAATGTGAAAATAAATATCTAATATCCTTTCAATAACTAAGGTTAGGGCAGAACTTGATGAAGTTCTGCCCTAACCTTAGATACTGAAAGGTCCACTACGTTAATAAGGCCCCGTTTTACGGCAAACCGGCTGGTTACGTGAGGAACAAATGTGTAGCCATGCTAGGTAGTTATTAAAGTGGTAGGTTCCAAGAATGCTAGCTTGACATCGTAAGGGATGATATGCGTACAAATGGTTTCAGAATGATGGATACCGAAGGCCGTGCGAGGTGGAGAGGAAAAAGTAGGAAACCTGATCCCGGGCTTCGAGGCAGATGCTCTGAACGCAATCGGGATTTAACACTAGCGGCGATGACTGAAACGCATCCGCTAGACCTTGGATCACACGTTGCTCTAATAATCTATTTTTTATAATACCAACGATCAGAATAATATTCACTTTAGAAACAATGCAGACATATGTTCAACACCTTTCATAAACCGGTCGTATGAAGGACATCCGCTTTTTGGTGGACAAAAAAAATCGAGTTCGACATTCTCACAGGAACCGCTGCGTATCCGGTGTGCGGGCGCAAAATAAAAACGATCATTTGTTAATGTCGGCCTATTGGCCCACCAGGTAACTGGGCTGCGATTTTGTGCAAGAATATATCCGTCAATGTCGCTTGCACACAAAGGTATTGCTTGAATGGCGACTATTCTCATACTTGTATCGCGTTTCAATATTATACAATACTATGACAGTATAGCCGGGCTTCAGTATATCAGTGGTCATTAAAGGTATATTGTATGATTAAAGGATTCGTATAATTTATTTTATATCTCCGAAATATCTAACGTTGCTTTTACGTGAAATTGGACCATGCAGTTCTTATAATTTTACTTTTTGCTCACCATGGTAGAGAATAATTTTCAGATCTATATCGTGAAATATATGTATACAAGTTAAAATTATAATATTCAGTCAAGTTTTTCCAAAAAAACGTCAACAATTCCAAGCTTTAGCACACCTTTTGGATTAGTTTGACATTAACGTGGTAGAGCCATGCTGGAATTATTTACTATCTTGCTTACAGCTCTTGAGCCTGGTTCGACCGGTTTGATATTACACTCTTACAGAATATTGACATGAAATGGTTGGTCTAGTACTAATCCATCCAAAGGTTGTCTGGAAGAAATCGCCATAGGCGATAAGACCGCCGATCGTACTTTTATTTAATGTTCTTGAATTTATGTAGCATCTTTGTACAATAAAGCATATTCTATTCTATTCTAATCATGTTATGTACAGTAAGTGTGAGAGTTCCAATGGCTTTCAGCCACTTTCCCATCCTTCTTATCCCTATACCCGCAATCTAGACCAATGAAGAAAGACGGTACACCGAATTGTTCCAATGGATATACCAGCGTAGCTGAGGAGAACTTGAATCAAGTCCTTTTACTCATCGTAAAATACTTTAAACATTAACCCTTTAAGTACTAACTGATGACAAAATTTACTCTTAAAAACATTTTGGATCTATTTTGTTTTTATCCATGCAATTATTGTAGTTTAAGAGCTTGGATAATATATCTGTGTGGAATTCTAGATGATTCCAAATTTTATGGGTCGTTTATTTCATAAATGGACAACTCTATAACATTTTACAAACGTTTATATCTTACCAATCTAAACGTAATTATTATAAATATATAAGCAATTATGTTAAACGCGTTTTTAATGTTGCAATATATTAACATTTTAATTAATATAATCCTAGCAAGCCAACATATTTGCCTAGTTAATTATCTTTGTCATCAAGCAACTAAATCAAACCAGCCGAATCTTATTCATCTTCATAATTTGATTAATAATTATTAATAATTAAATTTATATACCTAGGTATATAAATACCATTCTTAATTGACATTTGAATACGTGAAAAACGGGTATCTTTGTCATTATTTATGTTTTTCATTAAAATCAAGAAACTGGTTCTATGAGAGCGGTATCGGCTGGTCTTTAGAAACTAGTGCAAGAATATTCATATGTCAACTGACTGCCAAATATAATGTAAGAACTCTCGGTAGAACGGTATGATGACCTCTAATCTACATACATACAAATGACTTCCACGCATGGACAATAACAATAATTCGAATGGTTTACCAAAATAATTTGCTGCTCATTTCTGATCAGTGGCCCTTCACTCATTGTAATAAAGTTTTGAATTGCAAGATCGACTGTCGGTAAGAGCAAATGATAATGTGAGTTTGACGTTTGGTAATAGTTAAGTGAAAGGTTGGAATACGTGAGAAAACCAACGCCTATTCTAACAATGTCATATTTTGCCGTCATGCGGGCCAGTGATCGATCTCGGTAAATATTTTATTCCCACTGTTGTTGCAAGCGAAGTGATTGTAGATTACATGGTACCATTTTGCTTTAGTGTTTGTATCTTGATTTAAACTGAGGCAGTTCTGTAAGAGGTTTCATACATTCGTAGATTATGTACTGGTAACCAGCAACTCGGTGAAGAAGTTGGAATGTTCCTCCACTGAAGAGGGAAGCTCTTTCAGCCAGACGAGATTTTATGCATCTTAGGCCAACAAATCTCCGGCCCACAAGAAATGGTCTGCACTTTTGACAAGACCCATCTATTCTTATGTATTTCGATGCGCTGAATCCGAATCTGGGGTCAATTTGATCAATACACCCTCACCATTTTGAGAGATTATGAACCAAAAGACCGAATGTGGGTATTTGGTCGACTGGATGACTACCACCCCTGGTCTAGAGTATGCCACCATAACAATTTTGAGTTGTGTTCCGGCATCAGTGACTAGGTACCAGTTTCTCCTTCAAGGCCGGCAGCATATTGGCAGCATCTCTGGTATTGCTAATATCCATAGGCGACGGCAACAACTTTGCATCACAGTTGGGCCGTCAGCCTGTCTGCTGTGCTAAAGCAATAAAAAAAACTGTAGTCAGTTTGGTCCATACACGCTCAAAATTCTGGGGGTGTATGGACCAAACTGACCCAAAATTCGAATTCAGCGCATCGAAATACATAAGAATATATCGAGGGCTTCATAACAAATGGGCGTACAGACAAGAGTGTAGTTTTACACAAGGGACAAAATTGTGAATAAAACAAAACTAGTTAATTGTATAAGGCTGAAATTTGGAATACCCTTCTATTTATTTACACTTGCATACCGGTTAGACTTTCTAAATTGTAACATGCATCGATTTTAGTAAACAACAAAAAAATGCACTTTTGCGTATACGCCCATTTGTTATGAAGCGCTCGATATGAGTCTGGTCAAAAGTACAGACCACTTTTTATTTTTTGTGTGCCAGTGTACTGTTGGGGAACTGTATATACGCAGTAGTATTCTGAATTCCCAAAGACGATGTAGGGTTATACAGGTCTTTGCCTGATTATTATTTGTTGCATTGTTTGTGGAGGGGGGGGGGGGGGGGTAATGAAAACATATCGAGAAGTCTCTCTCTATAACCGACCAACAGCATCAGGTCTCAAGTCAGCTAAGCTGTCTAGCCTGTTTGTCTAGAATTCCCCAAGTAACATTTTTTTAACTTCGTACTATAAACTGAAGTACAATTATTATTAACTTTTATTACTTAATTAACATTAGTTTGGCAGAGAGTTTCCACCATAATTTCTGGTAATGGATTACATTATTTTGTAATATCACGTAGAAAAATTCAAAAATCACGTTTAATACTGTGATCTTTTCTTTACTCTGTTCTTTGCTCCTTCTTCATGCCCTAGTATATAAGTAAGCTTTATAATTTGGTGTGATCATTTATATGTATCTGTTCATGTGTATGTCACTTAAGTCCTCCTAAACAGTTGGATCTATTTTGATGACATTTTTGTGTATATTCGTATGGGTCTCGAGATAGGTTATATTCACAATTGGAGCCGGTAGATGGCGCTGGAATCGGGTTCTAGATTCTCATTTTTTCAGAAAAGGACGTCTACTGGGCCTGCTAGCGACAAACTTGTCCGGACTTTACAATAGCGGTAAAACTGTACTCCATACTTATAAAAATATTCGTTTTTTATTTTTTATTATTATCTAAAATTATAACGTTATAAATCACCAAACTTCCGCATACAAATTGTGTCAACGATTCGTAAATTTAAAACAGGCAAGCTTTCGGTAGCGGAAGCGCTGTTTGCATTTTGACGTCATTGTCGTTGGACATGCGATCCTATATTTAACATTTTGTTGTGACCCGACCTAACTTGACCTTTTTGAGTCGACGACTTACTCCTTCACTTATTTAAGGTCACATTTCAAAACCATATTTTTCATAGTTCATAGGCTACTTTTTCAATCCGTCATTCTATTGAACTAGTTTCTGCCTGCGATTTATCTTGTCTATAAATTGTTATCCAGTGGAAACCCTTTGCTATTTAAAATCCTACAAATATTAATGAGTTCAATAAACAATTGTTTATATAATAATGTCTAGGATTCTATACATTCTTTATCTTGATGTCTATGCATGGTTTACGTGATAATTGTAACACTATCTCAAAAAGAGTGCCTAAGTAGTGATACACTCGGGAGTATCAGTGTTTTTTTTAAATCTGGCGATAAGGACAGGATAATTAATTTTTCAAAAATAGTTTTCGTGAAAATCGTATGTATGGTATCGTAATAATTATGTTATATACATAATAATAATTAATATTTAAACAAAGAAGGTAACATTCCAATACCTAGATTCCGCATACAAGGTGATAGCCGTGCACCAAACATATCTCTTTTTTTTTTAGCCAGGGGAAATCCGTTTGAAGACTAAGCCGCGACAAGGGCAGAACCTTGGGGGGGATAATTCGCGACCTAATGTGGAATTCGCCAGATCGGGGGTGGCACTAGCATGCCCAGTCAGAACTGGTGCCATGCAATTGCCACTCCCCGGTTAGGGATACCCACTAAAACACCTGGGTGTTCCATCCTTCGCCTTATGCCAGGATATATGATACGGGTATATGACCTAGCCTCTCCGCAGCCCTGGCAGGCGTGGGCCTCGCGAGACTTCCACTGCCGGGGGACTACTTTATCCCCCGGCATCATCATGCTCTCTAGGCGTGGGGCGGTCTGTAACTCACCAAACATATGTCTAGATATTAACCTATGTCTACTATCGCTTCATAATGCGGGTAAAATAAACAAATAATAAAAATATGTGTAATTAAATCAAACGAATGCATTTTATACATATTCATTATATGGTTTTTTCAAGTGAGCGTTCAAGGCCAAATAGTAAACTATGCTAAATCACGCTAAGCAGTTCGAGACTGATTTTGACAAAAACTAAACAGATATCATTAGATTTTTTTAAACCAAATAGATACCGTTGTCAAGAAACGAATCGATTGATTTTGAAAAAATAAACACAGCCTGTATTATTACACCAAAGTATAGTGTAGTTTGTAAGGATCAATTTTTGTGAAGAAATGTCAAATGCAAATCAAGGGAAAAAGTTGTTTTTGAACAAAATGTTCTATTTTACAGACATAATTTTTTTTATTGCATGTGTTCAGCAGACAAGTAGACGGACCACTTGATGTAAAGCGGTTGCCGTCGCTTATGGACATTTGCAACACCAAACGTACTACAAATGCGCTGCTGCTCTCTTAAAGGAGACTGGAACCTGGTCACTAATGTCGGAACACAAATAAAGGTTGTTATGGCGGCGTACTCTAGACCAGGGGAGGTAGCCATCCAGTCGGGCAAATACCCTGCCACCTGGCAAGAAAATTAAACCTCACCTCAATTTATGCACTACGGAAAAGGTGAAAATTATTAGCCGCGCACCAAACATTTGTCTAGATTAATCTTAGGTATATAGACTATTGCTTCATAGCGCGGGTAAAATAAAATAAGTAATAAAAATATGTGTAATTAATGAAATCTAATACATTAATATTTTATACATATTCTATAAATAGTCCCTAAAGATTAGAAGTACAATACTGATCCTAGGTTATTGTCTTCCATAAGGCTGGCTCCCTTCAATTGCCACAGTGATTTGTTATCCGAGGTAGGCGCCTTTGAACACTTGAAGAGTCGGGAAGGTGTTTTAAGAGTTCCTTATAAAAACTCATGTCTATGTATATGTACAAGTAAATGCTTCAATCTACTGAACTACCTCAGTACTTACACATATTATTGGTAAATAAAGGCGTTTAACTATTACTAATTATGCAATAGTTCATGGGCTAACTGAAGGTTGTATATGTTGCCATTCGGTGCTATTGTTACGTAGTCCGTCACGGTTTTTAACAGCATGCACGTGTAATGGAAAAGTCTAGAACAACACACAATTTCATTTGTTTATGTAATAGGTAGTCGTCACGATGACTAAATATAGGGAAACCTATATAAAATAATGGGATTCTAGTTTTTTAAAATAAATTGTTATTACTAAGAGGTTTAATGATTATGTAAGCGATATGTAGCCATGTAGGCTCCCCATTTCCAGGGGAACATACGTATTTATTACATTCATCAGTTATATACTGCGGATCAACGGATGTCACACATTGGTAATATTGATATTTGCTTACAATTTCCTTCTTCATCAGCTTGTGGTACTTGAGTCTTAATAATATTAGGTAAGGTTAGGTGAAATAGACCTAATACTTTATTTACTATCACAAATGGTATGTTATTCAATTAATACAATATTAATAATTACAATTAATTAAATAATTATCTAAATCTAATAACTATTAACAAAAACTAAAATATCCTATAAATAAACCTAACTTAAAAATATATATACAATAGTAGAAAAACTAAAATTAAAATACAAACCAAAAAATATATATTAAAGCCTGTCCAGCCCCACCAGACCACTGTCGCTGGGCATTGTACCTAGAAAGCTAGCAGCATTACCTCGCTGGATACAAAGGCTAATGCTTTGAGCGAGGTAAGCTCCAGCCTTCCGGTCTCCTGTCGTGTCCGTCCGTCCTCCTATATATATTTTTTTATTAATCAAAGTAAGCACCCGTGCAATTGATGCATCTTTGTCAAAGCAGTGGCAGTTTATTGATGCCCTTCTTGAAGAAATCAGCTGGACGGGAAGCCACAAATTCTTCAAAGGTATTTTGTACTGCCTCTCGTGTATTGAATTTTTTTTCCGCCAAGAAGCTACCTAAATTCTGGAAAGAGTAGAAGTCTGTAGGTGCAAGGTCTGGTGAGTACGGCGGATGACGGAGAGCTTCCAACCCCAGTTTTTGAAACATGGAGTCTGCTGTGCAGTATTAGGTCGTACGTTGAAGGGCAGGAACTGATATTGCCATCTTTTAGATTACAAAAAGTATTGTCTTCTTTCTTGGGGGTTGGTATACGCTTCTTCAATAAGATTCCGAGTGAAATGTTAGATCTGCCCTTCACTAAATTCAAATTTAAAATAAAAAGTATCTTGCTTAAAAAGGGATACTACACTATTGAAGAATATTTAAATGACAAAACTTCATTTACATAACAGCTCGCTCCAACCTCTTATACTGTGTTTTGTACGAGTATAACGTTTTTATCTTGCCGTACTTGTAAGGAATATATGGAGATATGTTGCAAAAAAAAATAATACGTTACGTCTTTAGGTATATTTATAATAACTATAATTATTTTCTATCCTTTTATTGCGTTTTTGTCTTATTGAATATGCACTGTTTGCTACAACTCCATTAATTCTTCAAAAGTTATTCTGTAACATAATTCTGTATAAAATCTTTTTTTTTAAAAGTACTTAAATATAAAAAATAGAACAAGAAATATAAAGAAAAATTTTTTTTAGCTAGACGTGTTGCTGGGGAGTTTCTTGCCGCTTCTTCTCCTTAACAGCAATAACACGTTGCGAAGCGGTGTACATAGACTAGGATGTAAAATTAAATTTTAACCTATATGTATGACCTTCAAAAAGTGTTCTCCAGTGGAACTTATTTTGAATAAAAACTTTTGAATTTGAATTTGAATTTGGAACAACGGAAACAAGCGATTGGCCAAAGCTGCTTGGAGACGTGCAAGCTTCTCCATTCTCCATCATTGTGTTCAGTTCTTCACAATACACAATTGGAGTCATGCTAATCCCTTGGTAAGAAGCTGTGATGAATCACACTGCCGCTAGACCACCAGGCAGAGACCATCACTTTTCTAGGGATAAGTTTTAGTTTAAGGCATTGTTTAGGTGCTGAACCAGGATCCAACTAACTTGCTGATCACTTGCGATTGTCAAACAGAATACACTTTTCGTTGCAGGTAGCAATGCAGTTGAAAAGCCCTTCGTTTGTGTGTCCGTTGAGCAGTGCAAGGCACATAACAAGGTGTACTTCGCGTTGGCGATCATTGAGTTCGGAGCACCCATTTGTTAAGCTTTTTTACCTTGCCAATTGGACGCAAATGGACCAATATTGTTTTGACACTAACGTCGAATTGCTGCTAATTCTGTCGTATATTGAGTATCATTAGCTTTCACAATCGCTTTGAATTCGTCATTGTCGACCAAAGTTTTCAGACAACCACGAGGTTCATTTTTCAGGTCTAAATTTCCAGAACTGAAGCGGGCAAACCAAGAACAGTTGGTGCGTTCGTTTGTAATGTTCTTATAATAATATTTTTAATTTGCCTGCTGCGATAATGTTTGCACTTGTGTTAACGTCTAACGCCAATTATGACAATAAAAAAGTTAAAAATATAATTAACAATGCGTAAAATGGTTGCTCCACTTTCGTTTACCGTCAAATTCTGTAAACTCTCGCGTTTTTAAAATTATGTATTTCAAAATGGAGGTTAATTTCAGTGTACCATGACAGTTGAAGACCCGGGGAATCGGATATAATGCTGGCGTTGTACGCAGACGACAGCGCCTATATCGCGACCTCTATGAATGCCGATTACGCAGCTCGCCGAATGCAGCGCATGCTCGACGAGATTCCGGCGTGGCTGGACAGGTGGCGCATGGCGGTCAACGTGGGGAAGACTGCCGCGCTGCTAGTCGCCCGCCGACGCATCATGCCGAAGCAGCTCCAGCTTCGAGGCCAGGAGATCGAGTGGCAGACCTCGGTCAAATACCTCGGGGCACACATCGACAGGTCGTTGAGCATGCGGCTCCAAGTGGTAAAGGCTATAAATGCCACACGAACCGCCCGAGCCCTGCTCCGACTTGTCCTATCATCCAGACTGCCCCTGAGGACGAAGATCGGGGTCTACAAGACCTATCTCCGCTCGAGGCTCACATATGCAGCTCCGGCATGGTATGCGCTGTGTTCGGCCACTAATAAGAAGCTGCTACAAGCGCAGCAAAACATCACCTTGCGGATGTGCACGGACGCGGGTCGATACGTCAGAAATGACGTCATCGCTCGCGACTTGGGCGTCCCGTCGGTGGAGGAATTCGTGGTGATGTCGGCGCGTCGGATGTTCGACCGCGCCGACAACTGCCGCCATACCCACCTGAACGGGATCGCCCCGCTACATGCGCGACCCCCAGACGAACGTTGCAATAAAATCTGGCTATCGACCCCACGTGACCTCATCCGCCGGGATTAGGGTGATGTAAGAGGTCGCGATTTATGCCCCTAATGCCACCGATAGGCCACCAGATGCCAAAGATGGCCAACTGAAGCCCAGGAAGGCCATCGTAAGTCATGAGAGGCCAACAAACGCCGCAGATGTAGCCAACGCAAAGCCGTGAAGGCCATCGCAGCCGCGGGTTGGCCCGCGCGAGCCGCCGACACCACGGCGGCTCTCATACAAAGATACCGGAGGGTAGTAGCCCTCCGAGCTGCAGCCGGGGTAAAGAGCCCCCCGCTCGAAGCCCCCTCACCGACACGCCACCATCACAAGTGGCGTAGTCGAAGATAACTGATGATGACAGTTGAAGACTATTTCTTTGATTTATTATATGGACCAGCAAAAAATTAAAAACTAAAGTTCAAAAGGTAAAAAAAAATCTAGATTCTTACGATTGCTTGTAGGCAAACAGGCAGACGGACCTCCTAATAAGTAATCACCAATGGACATTTGGGACATTAAAGTAGATGCGTTGTTTACCTCGTTGAGACTTTGGTTGATGAATGTTTTACAGATTTACTTGATAAATATCTTTGGCGATTGCATATCCAGCCCATTGTGCCTTAACACTGCCTATACCCTTTACCATAATACACTAGATTCTTTTAAGAAAAAAAAGAGAGCGTACAGAAGCCGTAACAATTTCTAATTTCATTATGATATCTATGTACAATATCATATATTACTATTGTGATCAAAACATCTACACTGCCAGATCACTGGAAATTATTAACTTGAATCCATACCATCTGGCTTTTTGTGCCAATGAGAATTTCGTTAATTTTCATTGAAGTATAATAGCATCATGTCTATTTTGAATCCAAAATTCAACCGATAATTTCGTCCATTTCAGATGCGATGCAACGCAATGAAGTTCAACGGCGTTAAAATGGTCATATTTGCAGAATCCATATTTTACGAATATTATAAGTGTAAACGTGACACAAAACTCTAAGAAATATTCTGACTACTGTTTAGTTACTAACATATCTAAAGAAACATCTGATTCACCTTATGATTCTGCAAATACAGTCGCGGACAGACGTAAACGGTGTCGACCTTACACTAGAGAATATATAGCTCGCCACTAACAATTTTTTAATTACTGTATCATCTCATCATATAAACGATTAAATTTTAATAAATTCATCGAATGGCCTTAAAAAATCAGACAATGACTACACATACGGAAAGCATTCATCCACAGTTTCACGATTCAGTCATTTAACCTTTATCGACTTTGACTTTTAAATAAACCTATTAGTTTACTAAAATGTAAATCTAAGTTTCACTAAATTACTTTAGATTTTATTGCCTCGTTCGAAGTTATTTATGACTTTATACTAAATATTTTCTAATATTAATTGTTAAGTATTTTATAAATTATTGAGCTACTACGTGTTTGCCGTAAGAAATATTGCTAACGTTGAAATTCCTAACGATAATATGTTTTTGTATTTAGTTCCATAAGTTTAATCACCGATGGATTGAGTCAGTAGTATCGTTTTAATACCCAATACCCGTCTGTGATCTTCTTTGGGCCGGCCCGTCGTATAGCTTCTTTCTTGATGTGATACTTACTATACACCATGTTTTAGGTGTTGGTAATATAGAACAAGGATAAGCCATTTCATATAATAATTACTCGAATATTGGTATGCGAAAAAAAAGGGAAACTTGCGGGAACGAATATTCAGCGTAGGGAAAATCGGAAACGTGGAAAATATATACAAATGTCACTGTCAATGACAACTATGTACTTTGATATCTTTATTTTAAGGCTTTGGCCTTTACAATGATTTAAAACATTTATTTCTCAAATGAATTTACAATTCACTAACAGAGAAATAGCCAGAATTAATTTTTATGTTTTTACTATTTATATGTGAATTAACAACAAGTACCTGATTTAAAGTTGATCTTAACGTTATTTATATTTTCATATTTTTAAGCATGTCAACGAATTCGTCAATCGTGGAAGCTAGAAAAAATATTTAATTAAAATCATTAAGGCTATGCGGGTAAACGTGGCATTCCAACAAATAAAGCCTTCCAAGTATTAACATAGTGAATTTACAGATAGTTATTAAAAGTTCAGTGTAACTTAATCTTTATATCTAAAGTATTTGGCCTTTCTATTCCAAGTTGTCCAATTGATCTGTGTCCAAACCTTAGCGCACCTAAGCTACGTACGGCACGTATGTCCACGCGGGAGGTCGAACCAAGGATCGAAAATAAAACCCCCTCCTGGTGTGGGGTTCCCCCAAACTTATTGCGGGATGGCGGTTTCAAGACCCGAAGCTCTCGTTTTTTCTCCGATAATCAACCTCGACCACTTCCTGAAACATTGCTTGGCTCTTTGTTATTGATAACGGCTATTAGTAACGTCATAAAAGTATATACCAAGCTAATGTCGCATTTTTTGCTTAATACCTTTTCAGATTTGTGAGAATTTAGGAAGAAAGGTATAGTGTAGACGTAGTCTTAAAACATAATCAATATTGTTTCACTTCATATTACTTTTTTTTACTGTGAAGTTTGCCAGAAGGCTGACGGCCCGTTTCATGGGTAGTGGTTACTACAGTCACTTATAGCGTGCCAGCCTTTTGGATAGGATAGGAGGGTTGAAATGGCAGGGATTGGATAACGGTGATTGAATAGGAGAAGAGGCATAGAAGGTTAGGAAGAAGGAATGGGGTAGACGGATTTAGACAGGAGGAATTGGATATAGAGGATGGAATAGGGGAGGAGGAAATTGGCTATCAGGACTGTTACACGATTAGCTTAAGGTTAACCGTATCACGCTAGTATTCTATTAGAGTATGGTATCACACCGACCGAGATTACCTTAAAAGTTGTAATCAAATAATGATTCCAGCATGGCTCTACCCGTATAACCTACTATTACTACGTATGTAAACTACCTTTAAGACTATATTAATAGTTGTTCATTTTTTGTTTGAAGTATTTATAAAACTCATGGAAGCTACGACACTCGCATGTCATTCCAAATTCATATATTCGGATCATGGCAGTGGATATGCAACGTAAGTAACTTTTCAATCTGCTTATTCTTATAATTACGATATGACTGACGGTTAACAACATCGTGAGAATACTTGTAGAGATTTCTAATGTGCAAAGCCCACTAATCCGCTCTGGAGAAGCGTGACGGAAGTAAACAGTCCTTTCAACATGTCTTGGGAGGTTCAAGTCCATCTGTAGCACATTTAGGTACAATATACACAGTAATATTACATTTATGAAAAAATTGATTAAATTCCAAAATTATTGTTTTGAAAAAAGTCTACTAATAGTTTAGAAAAAATAATAAAATAATGACTACTTGAGAATAAATAAATTGAATATGAATGGAGGAAAATTTACATCAATGAATAGCGCAGGTACAGCTTAGTTTACATGTTAGTTTTTTCTTTTGTTTTTAGTTTGAAAATAACTATGTTACACTTATGACGCTGCTAAACCTGGGATAATATTGGTGTTAGTGACTGTGCCAAGCAAATTTAGCCAAGGATTTAGTGCATTATTTGAGGTGCAACATTATTAAGGACATTAATCTTTGACAGATAACTATATGACATATATACATATACTAATGTGGATAATGTCACAGTCACTAAGGGCTTGTTCCTACTTGTCGAGTATCGGGTGCCGTATTTTAATCGGGTGTCGGCGCCTCTATTCATACGTCTTGTCGGTTGTCGAACCCGATCGAAGCTGGAGCCACGATATGTATATGCACGATCTGCAGCAGAGAGCAGCTATCGACGGGTGGAAGAGGTAGCGGGAAGAGTTTTGCTAGGCCCGACATCCGACAAGTGTGAACAGCGTCATCCTTACTCATAGATGAGCGAGATCCGACACAATTTTTTTACTGACATATAGGGCTGGTAAAACACTCAACATTTCTTGTCGGCGCCGACAAAGAAATGGTGTACAGGTAAATGTGAACAGCTTCATATAAAATGTACTGCCACTAAAGCAAGCGATTTTTCGCCGGGCCCGACATCAGTCAAGTGTGAACGGGCGGTTACACTAACGCATGTTGAGCAAGGGCGCTACAACTGTCTTGATTGTAATGTCAATTGTTTTAGCGTCAATATAAAGTAAATTACTATTTTTATAATTCATTTTTCGTTTCATTTCCTGCAAAGATTTCATATAATCCAAGTATTTTACCTTCACCAACGTAAGTAAAATGAAGATAGCCGTGAATCCAAATGGTAGCCGTATCAACAGAATTCGTTCGCGGCTTCCGAAATGGCTTTTCTATTCAATTTTCGATAGAGATTTTTTTACCTACCCGCAGTTTTGCGTACGGCGGAACCAATAAATCTCCTCTCGAGGTAAGGGTCGAATTAATCACTCGATCAGTTCCTCGACTAGTCTTAAGACAAATCACTTGATTAAGTAAATATGAACCTAAAATGGTCCTGCAGAGGGTCTAAATTTATTAAAAAGAACAATTTATTTACAGCTCGCAAGGTAAAAATAAGAAGTGGGAATAAATAGTGAGGCTTTCTCAGATGATACACTCTGAGGAGATTAAAGTGTTCCTGTGGTTTGTATGCTCAATGGTATAGGTAATCCAGATAAATGAAAATCGAAATAATTAATAATGCGGACATTATTAAAAAAATAGTTTTTAAAGAGTTAAATTTTTGGCGGTGATGTTTTTAAAACTATGAATAAATAATTGATGTAAAATATCGATCGCTTTTAAGCACTCTTGCTTCTTTCAAACATCTAAAGTTTGTTAAAATTTGATATGTTGTGGAGTTGCTTTAAAATATTTATTACTTGGGATATGTATATCTAAAACATTCAATTTAGCTATTGCTAGATTTATAAAAAGGAAATGCTGATTTACAAGTAATAATTGACAGAAGGTCTTCCTGACCTGGCCATAAAACCTTAAAAATATTACCTTTGATAACTAATCTTGATTTATTTGGTTGTTATTAGTTTTATCTATGAGATCCTATTTTTATGAAATTCAGTAAGTATTTTTATATTCATCATCTTTATTTTTCCAAAATCTAGTAAAAAAGATAGTACGATCATGTCAAAGACTATATACGTTCTACCATTTTCATGGTGTTCAAAAATACTATTTAATTTTTACAAAAACAAATAACAAGTTTTCCAGTGGACTCGTCGTCGGCCAATTACAAACCACTGCTGCTGTATTTTTTTCTGTACTTACTTATGTGAAGACCTTCTTAGTTTATATATTTTGTGGCCCAACATTCGAACGCTAAAAAAGGCTAGTAAACAATAAAAATAATTTTCACAAGTCATAAAGCAAAAAACACTTGATTAAATAGGGTGAAATTTAAAAGCTGCGTTGTTTCCCGCCCATTAGGGTTAGGGTGGCTGGTCGCTGGGCGGGAAGCGGACAGGCATCGGGCACGAATTAATAAACAAGCCGGCCAAGGGCATAGACCGCCCGACCTTTCAGGTCCATATCCTTGTCCTCTTTAACTCCAATTTCAGCTACAGAGCCACACCAAAGTCAGAATTGACTATCTTAGGCCTGCTTGTTCAAGCTTCTACATTGCTATAATAAAAACAATGTTATTTTTAAGATCAACATCTCTATAATACATATGTATACATACATAATACCATCGTATTAATCTTCCACTACTAGGCTCGAGACTACCATTTACAAGAGAATGGATACTACATAAGGCGAATTGTCGGCTTTCCTACATTAGTATGCTCCATGTGGAGATTTCTTTACGTGTTAATAATAACAAAATACACATCAGAAATTAGCCTAATTGGTAAATTTTCTTAGCTAGGTTTCCAACCCATGTCACTTGGATAGGATGTTGGTGACTCTAGTCCCAGAGTCCCAGAGCATTCACTTCATTTACTGTATTTCTTCTTACATGCAACAAACATTCCTTCGCCAAGTTACATTCATTGCCACTAGGATAACCCTTACTAATGATACTCAATTGGGCGATTCAATATTTTTTTTGTAACACGATCAGTTAAGTCGCACATTTTTACAAAGTATAAAACAAAGTCGCTTTCCGCAACTATCTGTCTGTATATTCGCGAACTCCTCCTAAACTATGTAACAGATTTTTAAGCGGTTTTCAGAATGAGTTAAATCATTTTCACTGAAACTTTATGTATATAAAATACCTAATTGAATTTTTATATAAGTAAAATAGAGCTACTTCCTGAGCTTTGATCCGCGGCGTCACCGTGGGGGTAACTCTGGCATTTCACATATTTATAAGCCTTGATATCCAGTTCAGTGCTAAACAAACTAACACTAAACATTGGCCGACCACAAGGTGCACACTATTAAAGTAAAGTAAACGCCTGTTCTTGAACGGTTTTTGAAACTTTTATTAAACTGCCTGCATTTTTTATAAAAATGCATTAAATTTTAAAATTAACTGTATGCAAAAATCTTCTTTACAAGTAAGGTAATCGGTGAGAATATGATATGATTGTTACAAAGAGCAAATCCTCAATTCGCTATAAAACGTCCTCGAGAGTGGGTGCTCCCGCGCGGCCGACGAAACGTTGTCATTCAAAATCAGACCACGTGTACAATATTTCATCATCAGGAAGGGCGGTGGGCCACCCCGCCGCCTCGCTCCATGGCCGCCTCTCGCACCCCTTCGCCCGACCCAAAAAGTCTATCTGCACTTGACACGGGAGGAAACGGGACAGATTAACCGTAGTGAAGGGAACAAAGCTAAATATGTTTCAAGCTGATACTTACTCTGGTGTAGTATACCTAAAAAATCCAGAGACAGATCGCATTTGACTTAATTCCTTTCATTGGTTTGGTTGCTGTGTGATATCATAGGGAATAACTCACAACAATGGCAAGAAACTCGCATGCGAGCACTTTTCAGTTCGTAGTCGGGTAGTCTCGGTATACCGCATACTATGTAGTACCCCTTGCTGTGTAGTAGGTATATAATATGTATGTCTGTACATATATATATCAAGGGACAGTATAATGAAAATATATATACTGACCCTTGTTAGTGAAACTTATGACAATAAAGAATAACTTTACTTTGCATACAAATTATTTGAACTATTTGCAATATTTTTTATAATAATAAAATGAACAGTTAAATGTCTGCTAGATGTTTCGAGTGATGCTAATTGTAACCGCTTCTTTTCCTTATCACAGCGATAATAAAAGAATAACGCTAAAAGTTACGTATTTAAAACATAATTAATATGATTAGGTAGTTGAATGAAATTTGATTTCTAAGAAAGGATGGAAATTACATAGTTCGCCTGTTACATAAAACAGTTTTATCTGTATTTCCCATAGACTTTATTTGGTATAAAAGTTATACAATGCTGAAAAAGGATGGAGGAATGAAATGATGGAACCATTTTCAGTCGGGGGTGAGATACCCACGCATACTTACGCAGCTTAACCCGTGTTTAAGGGCCGTTTCACGCACACACAGACGCCACTTTCGGCGTGAAAAGTTTGAGCAGTAATTTATATGACGGTTTAAATAATTACTACGCGTTTTCGGCTCAATTTGTAGATGAGCCTACGCAGTATAGTATCTGTGGTGGTGACATTTGTTTACATTATTTTCACGGTGTGGTTTCGATTTGATGTTTTTACTGCACAATATATTATTCTGTGGCTTTATGTATATTATATCAGCCTTCGTATACAAACCAACTGCATATTATTACATTTTATACGATCAATTAATATGTCATTAATTTTCATGATTAGAAAAAGTTTAGTAACTTAAATTAAATTTTATAAAAAATATAGGTCATCGATTTTATAAAAAATATTGTAAATAGTTGTATAAAAACGCTATATTTAAAAAAATCACTCAAAAACTTTATAGAAAAACAAAATAATAAAAAGTTTATTTAAATTCTCAAAACTATACTTAGTAACTAAGTAGACTTCTTTCGTTGTTAAGGCAACAATAACCCTTAAGTGAACGTAAATAAGCTTTCATATTTCTCTTCACACAAAAGATTTCTCACTTCAATCGCCATCTGCTTTGGAAAATAGATTGCTTGTCAATAAAAATGTAAATTCGCCGCTTGAGCTCTCAGCTAATTCATTTCCCAATGGAAAATCCAGAAGCACGTTAACGGAGATCGATCGATCGTTCATTTGCCGACATTCCTTTTTTTACGATTCCGTCATAGCGATATGACGGAAACGTAAAATGTCCAGTTTACGTACCAACCTCTATATGACATTTTTGAATAGGCTTAGTATATAATTGGCCAGATGGTAGGGTATTTATATATTGTTACGACCTAGGCGCCGACAAAAATAAATTCACACCTGCATACCTGTAAAAACTCAAACTCATTTTATTACCTTTCGGCATTTGGACTTCTTTTGTTTACTTATTTATTGGTACGCCTTTACTAATTATTCTAGAGAACATTCTATTGTTGTATTGTAATCTTTTATGGCAGTCATTAGCCAGGTGTGTCGGATTAAAGTCGACTTAGATACGGGGACATTGCACCTGTGCAGTATAAAGCAATGCCCCGCTTGAGGGACGAGGCAGTCGAGCGATAAACACGATCGAGGCGAGACTTGTGTACTACAATCGGGAACCCTATAGTAGAATTATTTTCTCCGTGCAGTTTGGGTCATAAATCAAACTCGGCCTCAGCCCGGCTAGGGCGGTGAGCATGTTGCGCGGGCGCAACGCCATTAACGATAAAAACTCATTCTTATCAAAGAAAGATTATCATTCTTATAAAAATCATTATTATCTTTTTTGCTGTTAATTTTAAACTTAGATATAAGTATTTATATTTATTTTTAATATAACTTGTTACATTCTAAACCTTTGTACTTATAGTTTTTTAATACATAGATACCTAATTAATAATTTATTTTAAATCATTATTATTCTTATTTTAATAAATACGTTGTTTTATCTATTTTTTTCTTTCATTTATATCACTAACCAAAAAATGACAAAACTAAATACACTATCGATAACGCTTAACGACAACAATAATGCGTATCTCTATGCCTGCCCATAAGGCCCGTAAGTGGAAGAGAGAGCGAAATACTCGCTTCACTGCTCCGATTATTTATGACCCAAACTGCACGGAGAAAATAATTCTACTATAGTGACGGACTTTGCGCGAAATCGGGGTTTTTTTAACCAACTTTTCTTTAAACTATTCCACGCGGACGAAGTCGTGGGCAGAAGCTAGTATTCTAATAAAACTTTCCACGTGACTTAGAAATCGGTTCCGTATGCCACTCGAATTATCACATTTTCCGGAAAAAATATCTTATATTCAAGTCCGACCAGAAACAGTGATCCGATAAAACTAATTAGTATTAAAGGCTGTGAAAGGGAAATAAAATCGTAGGCACATTTATTAATCAATCATTATTTTTATATGATACATAAATAATAACTATATTTTTTACAATGAAAACAAATAACGAACTCGTATATATTACAGTTACAATAGTTACAGTATAAACGAATTAAAAATTTTATTTAACAATTATAAAAATAATATTATACAGTGTATTATAACAATAAATGTAAACAAAAAACTGTAGGTATGTGTGTGCAGTTGAAACTTCAGACAATATATTCACAGATAATTATTCTCTAACCTTTATTAATATAAATATAGTTCCTTTAGCCTACATCCGTTGACATATTATAATTCGAAATTAACTTCTTATTCAATTTTTCAGTTATAGTCTAAAAAATATTTTATTTCGGTCCAAATTGGACATATGCTTAAACATCGTTCTTATTGACTCTCTAATCTGTGCTGCACAACATAAAACTCGCATCTCATTCTCTCGCAGGCTTATCCTCCTATAGATTTATGTGTATATCTCCTTTTAGTGTTGTTTTTCGTTTCATCGGGTTTCAAATCACAACGGTTCTAAAGAAGTTTCACTTCAAAAAAGTTCTACCCTTGACCCATTTTCTCCTACCCCTCTTCTGTCTTCCCTATCTCACCGCCCTATTGCAATCCCATATTTCAGCCCCTCTATCCCATCCTAAAGGTTGGCAACGCGTTGAATTTGCCCGGCTCTTGCAAACGTCAATACACGAGGGTAACCACTTTCCGTGGGCTGGGCCGTCTGCCTGTTTGCTAGCTTGGCAATAAAAAAAACCATTGCTGTATAAAACAGTGATAGTATTTAATAATGATAGTAGGTACAGCACTAGTGTAAGTAGTGGCAGTGTATTATTATAAACATTTATTCTTCCCATGTCATAAATACACTTTTCGACACTACAGCAACCACTTTCCGTACTTTTTGTACTCAGTCCAGATATTAACGTCTTTCTCGATGATTTATAGAGGTCGTCTCCTATGAAAGAGATGAAGGGGCTTTCGAGGGGCTCATATGAATTCTAATACGGTTTCACGAAATATTGTGCCGCTTTTCTTAGCACAATAATCTTAACCGCAATATTATGATGATAAAAAAATAACGTTTTATCAAATACTGTAAACAATTTCGCGTCAATTTGTGTAAAGGGAGCGGTATAAGCAAAAAAATCGAAATACGCAAATTTCATCCGAAACCTCGGGGCTCGACGCTCACACTCTCGCGGTGATACGCCTGACACCCTAATCAAATAAGTACCTTTTACCGGGACGCTGTGGCAGACCTTCGAAATTCAACCGTAGATATATTGTTTTACGGTATACTTTACATAGAGCGGTTGAAGTCTGACTGGCTTCCGCATAAAACGTATTTGTAGGAAGGACGACCCAGAAAATGGGTATAATATACTCACACTACGCTACTTCCTCGCCTTATTCTCCCGGCGCGTCCCCCAGGAGTCTGCAGAAATTTATATAACAAGCTATCTCGTCCCGGCTCGGTTATTGTCGAGGAAACACTGCCTCGGACATTATTTTTAATTAAACACAAGTACTACCCGCTAACACCCCCCACACAAACGGCGATTTCCCTCAACGTCAATTTAAACCACTTCTGCGCCTTCATCTACAGTTTTGCTCCAGATGGAAACAATTTGAAAAATATTTAAAATAAGTTTCATAATACCAGAAACATTTGCAAGAATTTAAACCTCATTCACTCTTTTTAAATGTATGGTTTCCAAGTTAAAAATCTATTACATGTCATCAATAGTTGTCCCGGCGGCTTCCTTCATATGGATTTTACTGGTACAAACTACAGAAAGCATTTCGAATCTCTTTAAAAACCGCCTACATCCACCCAATCTCGGTATAAAAGTTACCTCTATGATGAGTTTTAATAATGTTTACTAACTACTTTCCATGTAATACACCAACGGCCATACGCTGAATATTCCATTTATATAATCTTCTCCAATACAAATAACTATAGTACTGTGCAATTCTTCGTCAAAAATAACATCAGACTAAAAAGTTCTATAAACCAGATCAATAAAAAAATGGCTGCCTAGAGTTTAGATAATTAAAGAGTTTATTCCACTCAAAATTACCGTTTAAAAATATGTTCTTTTAAACAATTTCTCATTCAATCACGTAAAACGAGTGGGGTTGCCTCACACCAGCCCGCCGTCTGATATTCATGCCAACGACGTTGTATAAACCACTACTACGAGTTCTCAGTTTCTTTTCACAAATAATAAAACTAGTATTACCAAATCGTGTGTAATAAACAAATACATTTTATAACAGAAAACTAAGTTTTGCAGTTTGTTTAATAGTTTTGATATTAGCTTCCAATAGCAAGAATTCCCAGTCTCCAGCCCGATTCTACCTACCGTCAATATTAAGCAGTACAGTACAGTACAGGTTTCACATTATGTACACCGAAGCACTATCCTATGATTACGCAAATAAATTGACATGTTTTATATGTGTATGTCTAGATATGCAATTTTTAAAAGTTTTTATTTTATGGACTTTAATTACAAACCTTTTTTGCAATAAGAATTGGAGGTTTTGATCGTTAAAATAATAAGAAAAAAATATATATATAGCTTATATTAATTTATTTATAACTTAGTTTATTACAGTATTTAATCGTATTGTTACGAGTGTGGGACTCGAATTAAAATGCATTTAGAATTACTATAGAATTTATTAGAACTATACAAACACTTATAACACAGGTACAAATATAACTGGACGCAACCAGTTCAAAATGCACGATTCAATAGCACGCGCAAAGTCCGTCACTATATAGCTTATCGAATATACACGTCTTGCTGATCTTGCTTGATCGTGGTTCTCGCTAGACTGCCGACCTTTCCATTGGGCCATTGCTGCATCGATACAATATGGCTGCCAGCCCGCATAGATCAGATTTCTTAGAATCAGTTCAACACACCTGCCTAATGACTGCCATAAAAGATAACATTACACAATGGACTATTTTTCTAATTAAAAATTTTACAAACACAAAGTAAACAAAAGAGGTCCAAATGCGGGAAGGTAATAAACTGCGCTTTATGACAGGCAGGTGTGCATTCACCTTTGGCGGCATGTTACAGTATTTTTTTAAAGTTTATTATTTATTTATAAATTACCCAATAAAGTTTAGAATAATAAACATGAATTGTTTTTTTGTAATTATGAAGGTAAAAGACATTTCCATAATGCATTTACGTCATCTAGGTGAGTGATCCTTATGCAACGTGCATACAAAAATGTTTTATGAAAATAATAAGCGTCTAATTTACTGCTTTTTTATTTTTATGTCATAAATAATCCTGTAATAATACACAACGAATAAATCTCTCAATTAAACCGTAATTGCTTGGGAGAGTTGAGCTATTTTTTTCCATCGGAGCCAATAAGTTATATGCCCTTATTTGACCTGCAGACGTTCTGAGAACGAAATGTCATACAGATTATCGACTGACTGCGACCCTTAAATGCGTGTGGAGAATGTAAAATAATTAGGATATTTCACTTTTCAAAAGATATTTACTTGCATTGGCACTAGCTATAAATAAAATTATTAAAGTCACTAATATCAAGTTAAATATATAACCTACAATTTTCCATGTGAATATGCTTTTGTTAAACATATAATATAATAAAATCGGTCAGGTGCGTGTTGCAACACACGCCCAAAATTACATAAGTATATATAATAATTTGCTGAACTATTTTTGTTATTGCAGGCGTTCATAGCAAACAGGCAGACGGCCCATGGAAAGCGGTTACCATCGCCCATGGACATTTGCAACACGAAAGGGGCTACAAATGCGCTGCTGCTCTCTTAAGGGAGACTGGAACCTGGTCACTAATGCTGAAATACAACCCAAGGTTGTTTTGACGACATACTTTTGACCAGTTGTGGTAGCCATCCAGTCGGGCAAATGCCCTACCACCTGGCTGTGGGCTGTTTTGTCGCCTCTCACGACAGACCGCTCGGCCGCAGGAAATTGTGTTCTTTCTCAAGTTTTGCATGGATATAACTCACCAAAACGGCTTTTTTTAGGGCCCATGTAGGGAGTGGCGAGTCACCATCTACTCAGAGTTTCCATGTTCCCCAAACATTGCAAAAGGAAGACGTATACTCCCCGTAGCCCAGATCCCTAGTTCCACTAGCAATTTATCCCAATAGCACGGTACCTTTTTTCTCATTTCCTACAATAGTCCTATATTGACCGGAGCTTGTCCTTGGGTTCCTTGGGTGCATTTTTATATGATGTAGACAGGAATAATCGCTGTTCAGTATCACGTCATAATTACATTAAGTTTTTCAAGGGGCTACGTGTTGGGCTGCCCCCCACTCAAGCCCTCCAGAAGTCTGGATCATTTTTATGGCCCGTGGTCTTGAGAGACATACGTATAATAATAACGACTTTTTGAACCTCCTTTTTAATACTAAACAAAATATTATTGAATTCTTTACATATAGAAAAATTTCATGTGTAGGTTTGACAGTTCCTGAGACAATCAGCTATGATTTAAAGACAGACAGCAAATTGAGATTATAGATAGAGTGTTTTCATTAGGTACCAGAATACTAACAATTGCGAAGATAGTTCACAGAAACATTATTTGAACTTTGTGTATATTCCAATCATTTGGCATCCTTTGGCTTTATAATATATATCGCATAGTGTAACACGCGCGCAACTTAATCAGAAGAAAATTCCAAACAAAAATCAGCCTAGTTGTCACAATGTAGCAAAGTCGCTACAGAAACCTAAAACTGTGTTCATTTTGTATTAAACTTATTTATTATTCAATGAAATAATCCTTCATATCTTATTAAATTAGCCAACCCACAGCCCGATAGGGCGTTTACCCGACTGGATGGCCATCACCCCTGGTCTAAAGTATGCCGCCATAGCAACCTTGAGTTGTGTTCCGGCATTGGTGACCATGTTCCAGTCTCCCTTAAGAGAACAGCAACGCATTTGTAGCACCTTTGATGTTGCAAAAGTCCATAGGCGATGGTAACCGCTTTCTATCAAGTGGGCCGTCTGCCTGTCTGCTGAACTCTAGCAATAAAAAAAAATAGCAACAAAAATATTTTTAATCATTTATCTTTAACACCTATTGATAAGAAAACTGATATTTTTATTCCATAATGAGATCATATTTTTGACCCGACGGACAAACAGGCAATTTTAATAAAACGCACGCTGCAGCAGCTCATATGATAAGAATTATTTTCAACATGTACATTATGTAACAACAAATAAACACATTTGTAAACATAAGATTTCATAAATGAACACAACCATCAACGGTAATTTATTTTTAAGAATAATCCTAACAAACTACTGGTAGCTTAATGGTTAAAGTACCTCATTCTAATCAGGTGGAGTTAAATGCAGGCCAGGCCAAAACGCTGGCAAAGCATTGATTTCAGTCCTCGCCCTATAGACCAGTGACATTAGCGCTAAATGAAAATTATTACGAGTTGCAGGACTCGCATTAAAATGCCGTTGGAATTACTATAGAATTTATTACAACTATACAAACACGTATAACACAGGTAAAAATATAACTTGTACACGACCAGTCCAAACGTAATGCACGATTCAATCACACGGGCAAAGTCCGTCACTAACGTCTTGCTTAGCTTGTGGCTATCACTAGACTGCTGATCTCTCCATTGTGGCATTGGTTTATACTGCAGAAATACAATATGTCTTTCGGCCACGTGGACTGAATTTCTTAGAATCACACCTGGCTAGCACTACCATAAAAGATTACAATACACAATGGGCTGTTTTTCTAATTACAATGTTTAAACACAAAACAAACAAAAGAAGTCCAAATGATGAAAAGTAAATAAAATGTCTACAGGTATGCAGGTGTGGATTTGTCTTTTGTTGGCATTCAGGTCGTAATAATACAATACAAATGTATGGTGAAGACATAGATAGATAACACTTCAATGTACACCGTTACAGAAAACTTACGAACTAGTATTATTCTAATTGTGTACAAAGGGCGGTACTTATCGCTAAAAAGCGATCACTTCCAGACAACCCGAGGCATGAATATTGCTGATTAGGAGTGGCGATGCTGGTATACAAAATTATTGTACGATTACTTACATTTTAACAATAAGCAATATAATAACATAATACTAAGCTTAACTGTATGTCTTTCTCATACATTTTCTATTCTATTTGATTAGTGCTAAATCCAGTTGTCTACAGGGCCTGGTGTTGCAAACGCCTATAGGCGCCAGTAACTACTTTAATTGGTTGGTCCTTTTTCCTGTTTGCCAGCTTCGTTCTAAAAAAATGTGTGTGTGCGCAGTTCACACGCAACAGAACTGAAACAACATAAGTTCCAATGGAAGAATGCAACCGTTTTGGCAGTTTTTTTGAACTCATACGGAAATTGTTACAAATATCATGTGCTGACAGTGAAGGAAAACATCGTGAGGAATCTTGCACATCACGATTAGCTTGATGAGTAGACCACCCGCTCCCCAAGAGGCGCAGATCCGCGTCCAGCAGTAAGACGTTTAAGGAGTGATATTATATAATTACTAGCTATGCAAACCACTTCATTCGCTCAGGATATGAACTTTATATTTACATCATTCATCAACCCTACAAATGTATTGAAAGTAGACAAAAACGTTTCGGAGCTTAGGTACTTTAGACCAATTGTTAGACAACATATATATCGAGGGCTTCATAACAAATGGGTGCACAGACAAAAGTGCAGGTTTACACAGGGGATAAAATTGTGAATAAATCAAAACAAATATATTATGGTGGTTCAAAAAAAAATTTTTTTTTTACATGTGACAAGGAAAAATCGGTTGCTAGACACCTTAAAAAAATTCTCACCAAGCATGAGCTCTTTATTTTAATAGGAAGATCCTCCGCATAGCAGTTTTGTATTTTTTTCACAGTCCAATAGAAAAAAATTCATACCTCATCATTTATCGATTGAACAGAAAAATTCCGAGAGAATTTTTTAGGAAATTTAATGCTCTACAAAAAAGGTATCTTATATTTTTTTCCGTAAACCTCACCATTTGAAAGATATTAAGGATTTAATTTTGATTATTTTAAGACAAATTTCATTTTTGTTTATGAATTTTATAACTCGACAATAAATGACTTTATCATCATGTCAATGATGTATGAATTATTTTCTATTGGACTGAGAAAAAAATACAAAACTGCGATGCGGAGGATCTCCCTATTAAAATAAAGAGCTCATGCTTGGTGAGAATTTTTTTAAGGTGTCTAGCAACCGATTTTTCCGTGTCACTTGTAAAAAAAATGTTTTTTGACCCACCCTAATATATATATATATATATATATATATATATATATTAAACTAATTATAACATTACATACTATTGAATACAATGTAAGAAAACTTAACTTATTTATATTGTATTCTACCCATTGTCCCTCAAGACTATAAGTAGAATACTGAGCCCAGATCACCGTCTTCTATGGGTAAGGTGCCCAGAAGGCTGGCTACGTTTCCTCGCTGGATCGCCATACTGATCCGTTGGCCGAGGTAAGCACCAGCCTTCTGATCACCTGAAGAGTCAATGAGTCGTTTCGATAAATTTTGGTAGAGGCTCATGGCCTCAGGACCCCACGGTCCAAGCGTCTCGACAGCAAACGGCACAAACATATAACTCTCACTGAGGGTTGCATATTTGCGCCGCTTGAGTGATTCCGCTGTTTCCGCCACCGAACCGGCCGATCTAGACGTGTTTGGTAAATGGGATGCGGCCAACGTGTCTACGCAAGTCGCATCCCACACCAAAGGCTTTCCACGCTGCCAGGGAATTAGAGTCATTCCGTCAGGGCGCCTACCATCATCAGGTGCAATGCCGTTCGGGTCCAATAGAGCCGGCACGTTAGCGGTGGCAAGCGCCCTCCGCAAGACATCATTCAGGGCGGCGTGGCGTGACCATCTGCCGGCACTGCGGCGGCAAGAAAGACCGTGGTATCCCGGGTCGATTACCTCTATTTCACAGACACGTGTGTGGTGCACATATGCGAGAACCTAAGCGCAGATTTATAGCCAAAGAAAAGGAAGTATTATCCATTAATGTACCTATGTTTCGGGAGGGGATAGCTTGGAGCCAAAATCCAGACTCTTTGCGAGAAACGGCAAGGATGCGGGCACGTCCTGTAGAGTTAGTTGAATTTAAAAGTTCTGTGTTTAATCCTCTACATATCGGTTCATCCCAGCATCGTTGCGAATTCATGATCGTGGGAATGTCTTCACTAGGGCAGACCATATATTTAACTATAACTATAATCCGTACCTTTAAATAAATTTAAACTCTGCTAAATGTTGCTGGCAAAAGGTCGCTATTTAGCTATCTCTCCCAGGCAACTATACCTAGCATTGTACTATGTTTTTATTTTTTTTAACTTCTGTTTGTCTATGATGTGGTGTACAATAAAGAGTTCAATTACATCATTTATTGGTACAGATTTAAAAAAAAAACTTGCGAAATGGAATGTCCATTTTGCCTCTTATTAACAAAAATAACGTTTTACCATAAAATTGGGCTAGGCCCATACATAGATTAGCCTCATTTTCTTTCGTTATATTAAAAGCTTTCAAATAAATTAAATAACCTTTCCAGGCGTGCCTATGATGATGTAGAATGGGTACTTCAATATCATTAAATAACTTTGTAATGTATAAGGCTGATAGATTTGTACCCTTGACTTATGCCGTAACGTAAAAACTACAGATCACATCATGAAGGTCCCAAACTATTAATGTTAACAATTAAAATCCATAAGGATTGCATACACCATAGAGAATCTAAAGTGAGGTAATTTTTGAAATTCTAATTCTAACTCAATAGTTCACTGGTCAGGATTATTTTTAATTGATTTCAAAAAGAAGGAGGTTCTCAATTCGTTTGTATGTTTTATTTTGTATGTTCGTTACTCCATTTCCCTGTCAATTGTGGATCGATTTTCAATTATTTTCTTTTAATCGAAAGGGTATACTGTCAAATTGGTCCCATATTCACCATATCAGGATGAGATAGGTGGGTCCCTAGGAAGTTGAGAGCAACCTTGTATACGCGTTGTAGTAGTCCCTTATCTACAGGCGCTTAGTATATTATTTTAAAACTATTCAAATATTTGCGCAACTAAAAGTAAATCAATTTTATAACTAAAACAAAACCCACTTTAAACTGAAAAGCAAAAAAAAAATTACCGACTTCTTTCTACGATATCTTGAAGTCGGTGCGAAGTAAAACATAAAAATTACTATATTTAGAAATTTTGTTTTTGTTTTTTTTATAGTTTACTTGGCACCTACTTCACGCTGTTGCAGAAAGAAGTCAGTTAAAAAATTATTTTTTGCTTTTTAGTTTCAGTCGGTTTTGTTTATGTTCAAAATAAATAATAAAAATAATAAAACTTTATTTATTTCTCCACACAACAGATTCAGAAAGAAACCTGGTGTGTGAGACTGGTGCCTGAAATAGATTTCTAAGAAATCTGTATGACAGGTCACCAATGCTCCACTCCATGGCTTAAATAAGAGATTCTTAAGAATAACTTAAATTTAAAATTACACAATTAAGACAGAAATAAGCTGTTAGAAAAGAAAACGAATGTATGAACATGTGAGTGTGTGTGTGTGTGTGAGCGCGCGTGTGGGCGTGCGTGCGTGCGTGAGTGAGTGAGTGCGTGCGTGCGCACCTGTGCGTGTGTGTTGGCGTGTAGGCGTGGATGGGTGAGGGTGTGTTCGGGTGTGTGTGGGTGGGGGTGTATATAGATATTAAAGTATGTTTAAATTCTAATGGACAACATATTAGTACTTATAGTATTTTACATAAGTGGATGAAGCTGACCTTCTGTCTCATCATAACTTAAGGTTTTAAGCCATTTGGTGATTTTTTCTTTACAGGCATATTTTTCTAGCGGGTAAATTTGTAAAATATTATTTACTTTATTATATAGGTATGGTCCAAGAAAGGGGAAAAATCTTTGCGCTAGGCTCGTCTGGTAAGTTCTTAGGTTACAAACAGCACTTTTCCTGCGTTTGTCGCTTAGTAACTGTGGATCATACTGCAACTGTGAATGTTTCTTGAGTAATGTAAGTAATATAAAGATCTGTCTGACTGTTAATATATCCCATTTTTCGTAAAGTTCATTGGTAGGGAAACGGTATGGAAGGCCTAGACTAACTTTCAAAATTGCTCTTTGAGCTCTCTCCACTTCGATCAGGTGAGTTTTCCCGGCACCCCCCCAACAAACAAGACAATATTCAATGATGCTTTGACAAAGTGCATAATAAACCATTTTTATTACGTTCTTGTCAGCAACGAATTTAAGGGACTTGAAAATGTAGATTAGCTTACGTAAACGAGGAACTAGCGAGTCAATCTGAGGTTTAAAATTAAGAGTCGAATCTAATATGATGCCAAGATATTTAATTGTCTCAGTTCTTTGTAGGGATGGGCAGTTACAATTTGAGGTTGAGTTTATACAGGAGTGTGCAACAATAGTCAGAGTAGGTGGAGGGAGGAGATTAGATTTAGGAGAAAAGGGTAGGTATTTTGTCTTACTGACATTAAGTGTTAGTAAATTAGATCTGAGCCAATTACAGACCTTGCTTAAACCAGTTTGAACATCTACAAACAAGTCACACCAGTTATTGCCCATGAAAAAGATAGCGGTGTCGTCCGCAAAAGTGAAGATTTTGCCATTTACTATTGACATGTCGCACAGATCATTGATATAGATGAGAAACAGCGTTGGGCCAAGAATACTGCCCTGAGGGACGCCAAAAGTGAGTACACGCTCATCACTTGTCCATTTATCAATTTTTACGCGCTGAGTCCTATCACTCAAATAGCTAGTCAATAATTTTAAAGGCAATCCCCTAACGCCAATTCTATCTAACTTAGATATTAGGTGTGAGATAGAGACTGTGTCAAAAGCCTTAGCAAGGTCTAAGAAAACTGTGAGACATTTTTTCTTATCATCAATACTAGTCACTATGTTACTAATTAGTTCTAGAACAGCATCACTAGTTGATCTCCCAGAACGAAAGCCGTATTGGTTTGTGGATAGTAAATTATTATTTTCTAAGAATTTCGTTAGGCGTTTGTTAATCAAACGCTCCAGTATCTTAGATAGTGTAGGTAAAATCGAAATAGGTCTAAAATTATTGACACAGTTTCTATCCCCTCCTTTATAAATTGGTTTAATAAGAGCCGTTTTAAATGCCCTTGGAAATTCCCCTGTAGAAAATGCTAGGTTACATATATACGTTATTGGAGTAGCTAGTATATCGACATATCTTTTAATTAACATACCAGAAATTTGGTCTAAACCTACAGCACACTTTTCTTTTAATCCTAAAATAAGCTGCTTCACTTCATTATCATCAGTAGGCAGGAGAACTAATGACTTGGAAGGGGAGAACATATGGCTGGAGATGTTATTTCCAGTTTCATTATTGGAGAGCGGAATTAGATTTGCTAGATTTTTACCTACATCCGCAAAAAAGTTATTTACATAATTTATGTCAGAAAAAGGCGTTGCTTGCGAAATTAAGTTGGATGAGTAGTCAATATCTTTTTTATTACCTCTGATGTTAGTTATAATATTCCATAATTGTTTTTTGTTATTCTTATTTTTTTCTATTTCTTCTTTGTCATATTGTCTTTTAGCCTTTTTAATTAAATTATTGCAAAAGTTTCTATATCTCTTATAAGTACATTTTAGCACATCATTATTAGGGTCATTTTTAAGTTTTTTGTGTAAATTATCTCGGTTTCTCATGCATTTTAAAAGGCCACTGTTAATCCAGGGTTTAAAAGTTCGCTTTCTATTTGAAGTTTTAATGAAGGCTGTATTAGATTTTATCGCTAACGTAAGCTTATTTACCAGTAAATCGGTTGCTGTATTTACATCATCGCAGCATAATATAGAATCAATATCAATTTTGTCAATAGTAGTGTCTAGACCACTATAGTTGATTCTTTTTACAACTTTGTTAGAACGCTGATGTAAATCTGCGTTAAAGTTTAGGAATATTGCAACAGCAAGATGATCTGTGATCGACGAGTCAATGATAAGGCAATTTGCATCAAGATTAGTTTTTAGAATCATATGATCAAGACAAGTTTTCCCATGTGTAACAGAGAGGTGGCCAGGAAGTAGGCAATGACTCGCTAGAACATTAAGGTAGTCGTGAGAGCGCTTGTCAGGAGTATCTTTTGAGATATCTATATTTATATCCCCACATAGAATAATGTGTTTGAAATTAGACATCTTTTTAAGGAACACATAAATCAACAAGCTCTATTTTCATACAGGTGTCTTGAACAACATGGAGGTAGATGAAACAGCCGCTCAAGTCCTATTGGAATGTAACGGGTTGGCTACCTACCAGACAAAGGACCTGGATACTGGAGACCAAGTTCGAGGTGGATTGGAGGGTTTTCAAGTATGTCGACATGCAGGCTTCCTTGCGACGTTTCCTTTCACCGTCATCCATGGTAATTGTCACAATGTACGCATTCACTCTTAAAAACTGCTTGAACGATAGGTTTTATATACTCTCTGGCCAATATTTGAACCAACGAATAAAGAGAGAACCTTATAAACAGTAAGTTAACAAAAAATATATATGTCAATAAGTTTTTTTATAATATTTACATTGTTTATCCCACACAGTCTTACCATAATTTCGATTATTTTCTACTTATATTAGAAGAAAACATCTACTAATTACTATGAGGTGTAATTATAGTTAAGTACAAAACTAATTTCCTAGAGACTGGCAATAATAACGCTCGAATCGCATCCCGACACGAGGTATACGTGATCTGCAAACTTATACCCTTCCTGTTTGCTAGGAGGAAAAACAACGACAACACATGAACAGTGCCTTTACCCTCTGTCCATTTTATTCATTTTAATTGCGATCAAGTTATAAAGTATGTAGTAAAATGGAATATTTTGAAATCAAGATTTTTTTATACGCCAGCATTTTGAAATTACTAGAAAGTCCTAATTATTATTATTCTAAATCGAAAAATAAATTCAATGTTATGATTTATTCCGCTAATTTTGTCGGTGTTTGTATTGTTCTTTTTGTTTTTGTTTCTAGTTCTCTAACCTATTTCTCAATCATTGTACTCGGTACAGTCTCACTATTTTTTCACACAAAATATTGTTACATGCCGACAAAAAGTGAATGCACCTCTGCCTGCCATAAACCTGGTTTATTACCTTTGCCGCATTTGGACTTCTCTTGTTTACTTTGTGTTTAAAATTTGTAATTAATAAAAACATTCTATTGTTATTGTGCTTGTTTTATGGCAGTCATTAGGCACGTGTGTCGAACTAATTCTTTAAAATTATTGTTATGCGTCGAGGCATATTGTATTTGTACAGTATAAAAGGACTGCCCGAACGGAGGGGTGAGGCAGTCAACCGATGATTACGTGTTATTTATTGAATTGTGCAGTTTGTACTGGTTGCGTCCAGTTATATTTGCACCTGTGATTTTATAGTTCTAATAAACTCTATAGTAATTCCATCGTCATTTTAATTCGAGTCCTGTAGCTCGTAAAAATATGTTTATAACCTGGGATATTTAACTTAAACTATTCCTATTTTTCGAGATAAAAACTATCCCATGAACATTCCGTTTTGAAAGTTATCTAGTAATATTTAAAAAGATTACATATTTATAATCGTGCTGCTTTTCGTTTACGAAAAATGCCTTGGCTAGAATCAAACCTGCTTTACAATGAAATTTCTCTATGACCATATTTTATTATCAACGGTCCTATGAAACATTGGTGGCAAAGGTCAAATGTTACTAACAACAAGGTAACTACTTCTATGACCCAAATAAACTCGAGCATCGCCGTACCCATTCAATTCAATCCAATTACTGAGTATATCGTCATAAAATATCATTCTATGTATGCGTAGTAAAGGAGTAACCACACATTTACAGTGCAGCATTTTTTTGTTGTTAAGTTTGAAGATTCGTATTGAGCATTATTTATTTTTTAAACCCTGAAAAAAAATTTGAAAGCTTCTCAGTTCTCTATGATTAAACGGTGTTACAGGTCGTTTCATTTTCTACTAATTGAAATATATTTTTAAACTAATTCAGTCTAAATTTGAAAGCCGTGACATAGCAGACAAACTGCAAGAGTGTCGCTTACGCTGGTACGGCCACGTTTTACGCAGACCGGATAATTACGTGGGGAACAAATGTCTAGCCATGCCGCCTGCGCCAGGTCCCGGCCGAAGGGGCAGGCCCAAGATATGTTGGCTTGACGTTTTGAAGGATGACATGTGTACTAATGGTCTCAAAACGGGGGGAATGAAGACCGCGCGAAGTGGAGTAAAAAAAGTAGGAAAGCGGACCATGGGCGTCGGAGTGAACGCTCCGAACGCAACCGGGATTTAACGCTCGGATGATGATGATGAATGATGAGTCTAAATTTGAAAACCTTATTTTTTTTAAATCATACATTTTGGACATTTGCCTATCTTCCTCCACACGATGATAAATTTATTTAATTGATTATTAAAATTAGATGATATTTAGATATTTATACACGCTTTTTCATTGTACACCGTTTTTCCTTAGATCATTTACATACATTATGAACACGAATTTGCAATGAATCACACACACTATTTTATGATGTTTAAATGTTTTAGGGCCGATTTTTCAATCACCAGATAAAAGTTATTCATAAAATAAAGAATAATAGTTTGCCTGGAAGAGATAGATCGCTTTAAGTGATAAGGCCGCCCTTTGTTCAACATTTATTGTATATAGTTTTTAAGAACGTAGTTGTAATTTTGGTGTTCTATAAAGTGTTTTCATTCATTCATTCAATGTGCAAAAATAAAAAATATAAGTTGCATGAATAAAACAGTTGAACGGTTAATTTTTTTAATTCACTTATGCCTGGTTTCTGAACAACACTTAAAAGTACCTCAGTACTTTTAAGTGTTGTTATTTTTTAATAGATCTATCTAGTGGCGAGTTTCGGTACTAGTTCTAGGTTTACAATTAACCTAAGTTTATTTATTACATAACTTTCTAGGATCAATTGTTATTGAACACAACTGGTAACCTCAGAAACCAGGCATTTGACTATAATTTATTTGACTTAAACTTTTATCCGATGATTAAAAATCGGCCCTTAGACAGCTTAAGCCGCATCTATAGTCATATTAATCATCTAAAGACACAATTTAACAAAAAAAAAATATCCAAAAATCTATCTTGTAAGAAAAAAAGTACACCGTTTTATAATTTATTGTAAAATGTGACAAATCCCCATTTGATACTCATTTAGTTTTCACCTTAAGCGACCTTGTTTTTCTACTCTTTTCATATTAAAACAACGCATGTGTATTCGTCATCAGCATAAGGTTCAATAACTCTTCCAGTCTTCAATAACACATACAGAGGTGGAAAAAACAAAAAGGTCAGCAAACGTCGACCTAAATACTCGGGTAATCCAATTATCACGAATACGAGGATACGTGTACGTTATAACGTGAAACGCGAACATCGTAAATATGTATGTATATAAATAAAAGCGAATACAATGCCCTTTATTCATAATTCTTATACGAGGTTTATCGACTTGTAAAAGAAAGTATAGTGTTTTTTTGCAATCGCATTATTAACGTAATTAATTATAGTATTTAATAATTGAAAAATCCCACCGTTTTAACAGGTTTAGACTGACGGATGTTCTGTAGGATGTTATACAAGTTGACCTATAATAATACTACTAAATTGATTAACTTTTCAGTAGCGGTGATCACCGATCGGCCGTGAAGAGGCTGAGACGTCGAAATAAAATCAAATAAAATGCTGCGCTTATAACCGTTAAAACACAATTTTAGATGATGACTCAAAAAATCGTATATGTATAGTTTGAATAAGATCCGTATGTAGTGATTTTAGAGATATAGATTATAAGTGTTATTACCCAACTGCCAAGAAAGGGTTATGTTTTTTCTGGTTTCGTATCCAAATCACAAAAATTATAAACATTTGTCACGTCTACGGAACCGTTAATTGCCCGAAGACTGTTAATATACAATCGATTTTATAAAATGGTATCATGTTATTATGAGTATAAACAAGGGCCGATGTCTAATAATTACCCTAAAACCTATATTAGAAGTTTTATATAATTCAGTACATTACAAAAATATACTTTTTTATTTGCCTTTGTCTGTATTAGTTACATAACTTACATATGACATCCAAAGGTCTTTTCATAATGAACAACAGTCATATCCAAACTCCAATCAAATACGACTTCGATACAAAAGTTACAATCACATTTGTAATATAATATGATTAAGAGACTCTCCGTGTGATCGCATCAATGCCGTGTTAAGCAATATTTTATAACATTTCAACAATTAAATTAAAAATGATCAACCTTCATTCCTTTTATTTAAGGCGGTAAACAAAAAGGAACCTTGACACAGAGATTTGATATATTTTGCTTTACTATTTCACTAGTAGACGGCAAAGGCTAAATGGTGAACTCATATACGTACTATGAAGTGTAAGACTAATAGAATATTAGACATAAAAAAATACTTTGGATTGATTCTCCGCCGTTTTTTTCACTTTTACACATACAAATGCCAATATAGATAGTCATTGTAACAATATCGTAGATATAACATTTATTTAACGTCAAGTCAACATCGATGTACACAGCAGAATTTCATGCTTAGTTTCATGTGTACCTGCGTCTTAGCTGCTAAAGCAAGACTGACTAGAACGCCGCCGTATTTCCCTTTTAAACTGCCATTTTACCATTTCTACCCACCACTATTTTCAACTAGCGATTGGAAGTAGTAAGGTATTATGGATTGCGTAATACGGCGAAGCGCCTGCAGTCAGTGTTGCCACACAAAAAAACGTTAAAGTATTTGAATACTTGTTAACAAGTAAAGAAAACTCGATTATAAAACATTAAGGTAGGTATTTGAATACTTCACCCATGATTACTCACCACAACCTATCTCAAAAAACAGTTACTGATGTTTTGTAGTTCTTAAAACGTAATTATCACACAATACAATGTTGAAGTATTTCAATACCTGTATTGCCAGTAAAGAAACTGGAATAAAAAATTAAGGTATTCGAATACTTTAACGATAATTTAATAGAATAGATCTTTACTTCTCTATTACTATGCCACTATTATTTGTATCCATATTAAAATAGTTACTGACGTTTTGTGATTTCCAACAGAAGTGTTGATCCATTATGTGACTACTATTTGTTGTTGCTAAAATGTTAACCTATGATCCTGACTTAAGATAGTACAAAAGAACCTCGGAATAATTTCAGTGGGGATCCGGTAATCGCTGCAAATCTTACACTAAATCATGTACAATGAATGTGGGAATGCAAGCGGCAGTTATATATCTTCACATGGCAAAAAAACGGTTCTTCTTGCTATTTAGGACGAACTCCACGACCCTGATTTTCTAGTTTAAATATAGACTAAGAAAACAAAAGACAAAAAATATCACCCTCATTATTAATATTATACAATCATCTTGTTATTGAAGCTTTATTAGATTTAAAAGAAAATAATTATATAGGTACGTGAATAGTTGATGAGTTCAGGCTGATTTACATTGACACCTACTGAATTGTGGCTCAAACTGACTTCAAAATATTCAATCGCTAATGTTGAAGTCAGTCTGACTTGGTAGCGCTGAACTGACTTGAAAATAATTTTACACGTTGCCCGTATGAAGTCAGACTGGCTTCCTTCGATTTCGAAGTCAGTAGCTGGATCAATGTAAATCAGCCTTTCCAAATGTTCTGTAGAGAGGAATATTCTTTAACCAATTTTATTTTAGAATCTAAAATATGAAAAACAAACGACCGAGTATGAGGTGCATATGCAGTGGACACCGTACCTGACTACGTGTATAAAAAGAAAACAAACAATAACCCTTTAATTTAATTGTATGAAAACATGCCTTTACTTCAGACTGATTTGTTCTATTTGTTCGTAGGTCTGGGTCGACTTGCAAGGACGGGTCGGCTTCAAATATTCATACTAAAATCGATATGAGTAGCTACAGCATGCGCCTGCCTGGGTACCCGAGGTCGGACTACACTAATCAAAACGTAATTCCAAGCTAATATTGTATGCGGCCGAAATCTACGATATTACAACATTCTACGGTAAATGCTAAAGGTGATCACCATGAATTGATTAGTGACGAAATGTAAACCAGTGATTGGCAGCCAGGCGGATTTGCTTAATTTATGTAATTCGAACTATGATATCACTTATTTATCCTTAGAATCTTAAATATAATTTAAAGTGGCATATAATTATAATTAAATCTTAATGTTATTTTTTATTATTATTATTATTACTATAATCAGTAAAATTATAACATATAACTCTCACTGAGGGTTGCATATTTGCGCCGCTTGAGTGATTCCGCCGCCGAACCGGCCGATCTAGACGTGTTTGGTAAATGGGATGCGGCCAACGTGTCTACGCAAGTCGCATCCCACACCAAAGGCTTTCCACGCTGCCAGGGAATTAGAGTCATTCCGTCAGGGCGCCTACCATCATCACGTGCAATACCGTTCGGCTCCAATAGAGCCGGCACGTTAGCGGTGGCAAGCGCCCTCCGCAAGACATCATTCAGGGCGGCGTGGCGCAAGAAAGACCGTGGTATCCCGGGTTGATTACCTCTATTCCACAGATACATGTGTGCGGTGCACATATGCGAGAACCTAAGCGCAGATTTATAGCCAAGCGAAATATTTAAATTAAACAATGAAATAATTGAGCCGCAACTACGTCTTATCAATAATATTAAGACAGAATAAAAAGACAGTGGAAGCGACGCGAGTAGCGAAATCTGCAAGCGGGTATCATAAACAAATTAATTCCTTTTGCGTATTAACAGTGTTTAGCAGAGCGAAATCGCTGCGTGGAGAAAACTGACTAGTTGACGCTTCACGCTTACTGCTCGTCGAGTATGGAAATGAATTTTTCGATAGAGAATTTAACTATGTTATATTTATTTTATCTAATTATAAACTACTACAAAGAAAGAAACTTAACTTATATTCTACCTGTAATCTTTTAGGACTATAAGTAAATACTGAGCTTAGGTCATCGAAGTCTATAGGTAAGGTTCCCAGAAGGTTGACTACGTTACCTTGCTGGTTTGTCATACTGATATCTTCTTAAGGGTAGGAACCATCCCTCTGATCACCAAAAGAGTCAATGAGTCGTTTTGAAAAATCTTTGTAGAGACTCATGGCCTGAGGATTCCACGATCAAAGCATTTCAATAGCTAACGGTACAAACATACTATATTGTTTTAGTTTTTTCTATATTTTTCTGTTTCTGTGAAACTTCATTTTGGTTAGCCATAATTTTGTTATCTTTAATATTATAAAGTTCTAAACATGCGGTCTGTAGCTTTTCAGGCGCTTAAAAATAAATAAAATGTCCACCAAAATGATAGCTTACATACTTTTCATTTGTATAATTAGAACAATACGACGCATGAGCGCGTTTTCACATTGATTATTTTATACCTAATTTGAGAGTCAGAGTCAACTTAACATCTTGTTGTGTTTTTAGCCTCTAAAATGTGTTTCATTCTTCATTAATTCATTTTTGTACTTTGTTTTTCTTAAAGGCTTAATAAAGATATTTTGTACTGGTATTTATTTATTCTTACTGCACCCGCTCGCCGCGCCGCTCCCATTGCATTTCTATAATAAAAGTGAACACGTGCAATGTAAACGTTAAATATTATAGGCTCTCTGTTCAAACCTCTGATAGCCTTCTTGCAGTAAAATAAACTCATATGTTAATCCATTTTCTTTCAGAAGGACATAAAATGGTATTGAAACTGAAAATGTATGTGCAAGAGTAAGCATGGCGACATGGCGTAGTAACACGTATTGGTAATCTAAATACAATATTTATAACATTTCACGGATAGACCGTATATCATTTCAATAATTTGAATACGGATTGAAACAAGGGCATGAAAGTATAATAAATACACAATCAATTTACTGACATTTTTACCAATAACCTTGAATGTGGGTAACACCATCAGAATTATGAATTCGATAGTGTTTGACAGTCTAAATTAAATGTTGAATAAGTTTAACACAAAAGTCGTGTTAACTCAATACATTAATACTCAATACATTTGCAAAACGTTTTAAAATTTATTGTAAGATAGATGTATTGTAGATAAGTCACGTATACAAATAATTTTATGAGAATCAAATATTATTACTTATTATTTATAATGTAATATGAGTACACAAACCACCACCACTGCTTTCGCGCCTCCCTATTCGATATACTCATGTTCTAGTTATTCAAATTCAAAAGTTATTATTCAAAATAAGTTCCACTGGAGAACACTTTTTGAAGTTCATACATATAGGTAAAAAAATTATTTTATTTCCTAGTCTATGTACACCGCTTCGCAACGAGTTATTGTTGTTAAGGAGAAGAAGCAGCAAGAAACTCCCCAGCAACACGTCTAGCTAAAATTGTTTTTATTATATTTCTTATTCTATTTTCTGTTCTTTTTTTTGAGACTGGCGGGTTCGACACATCGATGATCTCCATATACAGGTTTCTTCACAAATTATTTCTTTACCCTCAGCACATATTATTTATAAAAATGTGAAAATTAGATACGAGAAACCGACTTATTGGCGCATGATCTCCATCCAGACATGGAACCCAGGTCATTACAATTAGATATGAATGTCAAACTACTATGTTTATTCCGAAAGTTACATTCATCAGCTCACGTTTTGTTTTTATTTATGATCTACCCACAAATTGTATAATCTATTTACAATAAGTTTTAAAACTGTTACTAAATTGACCGTTTAAAACTATTTATTTTACACGTTACAGATCGGTACAGAAATTCAAAGCCAGAAGTTTTCATACAACACGCACAAGATTAAAATCCCATTTGCTTGTTACAGATGAAAATAAATACAGCACATTGCGTATTGCTTTAATATTCTTGTAGATGAGACACATGGGTATAGGTATAGGTAGCATCAGTATTATTCATAATACTGATGCTACCTATACAATGCATTGCTTACAATAATTAACAAATTAAAAAAAAATGTAGCATATTAAAGGTTTACATTTTTTTACTGCACAAGTTCAGCAGACAGACACATGGACCACATGATGGAAATCACTTTGTTGTGGGTTGTTTTGTCGCCTCTTACGACATAGACCGACATACAAATAGCAGTTTACTATTAAATTTTGGCATTTACTTTGAAATCGTAAATTTAATCTTTATTTGTTGGTATGCAGACAAAGACAAAGCATTCTGTCTTGTAAAACATGAAGATATATGGTGTTCAAAAGGCATATTGAGTGCGAACCTATTTGGCCGAAAAGGCGTACAAAATATATTCAAAGGTTTTTGATTTGTTGTTGTTGTGTGCAGCAGTGGTACGGTTCCGGTACACTCAGTACACGCGTTAAGAAGAGCTAACCTAAATGTCCGTACAGGAACGACACATGCTGAGTAAATCAGGAAACGCACATAAAAATATAAGCTCTCGGTAAGCTTTCGGTATCGCATCTACCGACGGTACCGATTCCGCACCTCTGATGGACCGCCAACCTCAAAATGGTCTTAGTATTACTAATGTCCAATTTATTCTATTATTTATTGAAGTACAATAAGTTTGAGCGACATCAGTCAATATTAAGTATCGCTAACGTAATAATATCAGAAAATTAAGCCAGTATAAGGTAAGCTTCACTGTGTTGCAGTCGGGACCGTAGGCTGAGGCGCCTCTCGCTTCCAGAATTAATAACTTTCTCGGCTCCCTCTGCTACCCATCCCAAATACCCCTTCACACCCTTCCCACACCACGACAGACATTACCATTGGATTTCTCGAAACAAATTCGATATTGGGTACAAGTTCAGAATTCGTAGAACGTAAATATTTCAGAAATCTTCTGAGAAGATGATCCTATTTTACAGACTTGACTTCATTGTTTACGAGTATTTATTTTAAATGCCTGGAATTTCAATAAATAAATAACGTGCTATTTTATTATTGAATATTACTTTTTACTCTGTTCTCTAAAATGATACTGAAAAGAAATTGATTAAGACTTGTAATTTCTACTTGATTTGATTTTAAAAGTTTTTAATAATAAAAAGTTGAGAGAAGGATGACCTTTAGCACAATATATAGGGAGTAATGTAAGACATAAATAAAGGTTTTTCAGAGTTATGTTTCAGAGTTAATAAGCGATTATATTTTATATTATATCTAATAAAATATATATGGTAGAAACACACTGGCACTACTTTTATCAATGAAGCAATGTCTGTGGAACAAGAGATCTTTATAGGCTCACCTTTTCTGGCGTTAAACCACTTAAAAACAGGCAGATAAAATGTATTTGACTTTCACAAATCTACTTCTAGTTGCATTTTTATTTATTTTTAAGAAGCGAAACCCGATTTTCCGCCACACGTAGAGGGAAAGTTGCGGCTGGTTTGTACGGATTCGCCAGGTCGGGGTGGCACTCTAGCATAACTAAAGATGCTATTGCCATACCACACTTAGGGATACCCCTAAAACCCCTCGGTATTCCATCCTTCGCCCTTAATAGCAACTCCGCGGGTTGATGACATAGCCCTTCCGTCGGCCCTGCCAGACGGTGGCCTATCGGCCTCATCCACTGCCAGGGAACTACTTCCAGTTGTCTGTGGTAACTCCTAACAACTAATGCTTTTGAAACCGTCACATTGAAAATATTTTTTTTTTTTTGCAAATTGGAGATAGTAATCGGAGAAAGGAAGCAAAGCAATCCATTAAATAGCAATCAATGCATATCCGATTACCTGATTTCGACCTCCCCATATTTTAGAGAAACTGACTGTCTCTCCTGCTAAAATTCGAAGCAATTTCATTAGAAAGAGATACTGGCTTTAATATTTAGTATATTAGGCATAAAGTAAATCCTCATATTTTTCACATGTGAAGGGACTTGCCTTAAAGAAATCGCTTTAAGTAATAAAAACGCCCAACGGGCAACTTGCTTTTATCAAATTTACCGAGTTTTCATTCGTAGTAAACAAGAAGCTTACGGCGACATTGACAAAATCAGGATCAAAGTTATTTTGCGAAATGGTTATTATCTAGTTTTCGTGGTAGGGGGGACACTCCATCCCTCTCTGGCGGCCGGAAAGCCTTCGGAAGTTTCAGGAGTGTTTCGGTTTGCCTCTTTGACTCTGTTTGGGTGTGTAATGATTTGGCGCGCGTGTAATTTGGTGAAAAAATGTCGCCGCCCGTCTTCCAACGCTTGCTCGTTACACGGTTGTGATCCACGCGTACTGATTATTGCTATTATAACGTGGTTTGTTGTTAAATTACACGCACAGGCATCATTTCAGCGAGTTGGTAGCTAATATTATACTTTTCCATTTGCTTACTTTATATAATACCTTTAGTCTTTTAAGATTTGACGGGACAAGAAACACGAGAGTCTTTCTGTTTTTCAAGCACAATTACCTATATAATATAATAAAGAGTAAAAATCTTTAGCTTTTAACAAAATAACTGACGTTATTAGTGTCAGTACAAAAAATCGTTAGAAAATAATTTTTAAATAAAAAAATGAACGGAGAAGACGAATGAATGAGAGTAAAAAGATATACCTTTCTGCTGCTGCTGGCAAAAGATGGAGGAAGTTTTTATAGAATAAAGGATAGCTCGGCCGTGCTAATCTATTCAGGTTTATTAAAATTTATATTGCAGATCTATATTACTGAACTGTAAAACCCCCTAGATCGCCTTAGACAAGAGTTTAGTTCAACAACAACAACGACAAAGATGCTACAAATTCGCTTCTATTATCTAAAGGGAGACTGGAACCTGGCCACTAATGCCGGAACACATCTCCAAGTTGTTATGGCGGCATAATCTACACCTGGGGTGGTAGCCATCCAGTCGGGCAAATGCCTTACTACCTGGCTGTGAGTTGTTTTCTCGCGTCTTACGACAAGCCGACCGCAGGATATTATATACTTTCTCCGTTTTCTTCAACAAGGTCATAAGGCACGGTATATAGAATCATAAATACAATCTACACTTGAAATATTAACGGAAGACTATATTTAATTTCTGAATGCAAATAATAGTTTTTAGTTACGTAGGATGAGTGATACTAAAAATATCCAACAATCTTGCGTACAAGGTTTTTTTTTTTTTTCAATAGGTAGTTATAATATATCAGCCCATTAATGTCCCACTGCTGGGCTCGGGCCTCCCATTATAGGGGAATGGACAGTATACCCGCCACGCTTGTCCAAGGCGGCTTGGCAGGTTTGATACATCGGTTACCTCGATGTGTAAGGTTGCATCACGATGTTTCCTTCACCGTTATTAGCACGTGGTAATTGTAACAATATGCACATTAGATCAGAAAACTAACTACGCGGTGCATGCGTTCCGGCCAGGATCGAACCCGTAATAGGTAAATAGATAATGTTTTAGGATAATGTGGTCATTTGTATTGTTAATTGAAACTTATTTATTCTGACTGATTGTATATTAATTTATTTCTCAGTTGGGTTGACGAACCCCCACGAGCTAAGCCAACTTTAGTTGCAAGTAGTCACACCGATCATCGTTTAGAAAAACAATGGAAATAGATAGGAAGATTTCTATATCGAATTACGTCATTGTACAATTTGGTAACCTCCCAAAGTAACAGTTGTCCAAAACCCGGCCAACACCCCCGCGACAGGGTCCCCTCACCCTAATAAATCTACCCAGAAGGTTTTCTCGATCGCGAACTGTACCGTCGAACTTCGCTACATTTGACTCTTTTCACAAAACTGTTAGCAGTTAAACTCTTAACTTTATTTTGTACTAGGATATCTCTTTATTATTAGTCTAAATGACATGGTTTTGAGAAATTGATCTTCCAATCTAATTCGAGTAAAATTGTGTGTGTGTGTGTGTGTGTGTGTGTGTATGAATGTACTCATACACATATTGCGGATAAGTTTCCGGGAAAATATCTCAGCAACGCAGAAAGATATTACAATCGTATTCTTGACTATTTCTTTTTCCTTTAATCAATTTGAACGCTGTATATAAGGAGTACTTATATAGGAGTGTAACAAATATATCTATGTGTATAATATAATTATAAGTCTATACGGGGTGTCGAATTTATAGAATGATTACAAAACGAGAAAGAAAATCAGAAATATAATTCGGACCAGCAAATTCAAAAGATACAATTATTATAGTTGTTATTTATCCGTCTGTCTGTTAGAGCAACACGAGAAAGCAACTAACAGGAATATAATTCAACCCAGAGCTAAGCAGACCAACACATAGAATGCTTTTTATTCCGAGAAATGACGTCCTTACTATGGTATAGAAGAGAGAGATAGAGATACCGCCGTTGCAATTCATCAACAAACACGTCGTCATCATTGCAACGTAAACGAAGTTAGACTGGCAAGTAATCATTAAATATAAGACAAATCATATTAAACAATGTTGAGCAAACACATTTAGAGCGAAATTCATATTTGCAAACCTAAAGTTTTTCTATATATTTAAAGCTTACTGTATTCAGCGGATCAATGCTTCCTAGAAAAGTTATTTTAGGGAGATCCCGATACACCTCCAAATATATCGAGATTAAAGTTTAGATAAATAATATTCTTTACCTTTTCTTTGATTTTAGTTATCATAATGTCATGATATAATTATTGATTACTTGATGATAAATAAGATTTCATGTATGTTATGCAAACATCCACATAATATAAGCATAACAATTTATCTAAATTTAGTAACGCTGGAATTTCTACAAGTTACATTATTTCAATCTTTTCCCAATTTAATACTTCAAACGCCGATAGCTTTACTTGCACCATTATGATTACCTAGTGGGTACTGAAAATAACCCACACAACGACAAACCTCCTATTTCAGAAAACGCCTAAGTCTATGCGGTGTACGTAGTCGATCTTTACTTAGGCGATACTATAAAGAAAGCCCCAGTATAAAAAGTGTAAACGTCTGTTTTATCATATTCAATTATAATGTCTATTTAAAGTAAATCGGATAAGTACGTGGCAGTTCACGAATCAAGAGAAAGTATTAAATTGAAAATACACTATGCTAAATATAAGACTATTGCCACCAACGCCACATTAATATGAGAATCTTAAAAATTACATAATAGATTTATTTTATTAAAGAATAATAATATTCCTTAATACAACACATTCCTACAGTAAGTCGTGGCTTGATGTGCTCGCATCGGTGGAATTGTTATAAATATGTAATGTCATAGGCGGATAGGGAGCGCGAGTTGTTTGCAAAGCTAACGGTAACTCAACTTCACATGAAATGTGTTATGTTCATGTAAAAGCTAACGTAATCGTAAAATTACTTAAATATTTATTAAGACTACTCACTATGCCCACGAATTCACCCACATTTAATTTTGGATAACACTTATTAATTAACCTATTTGAACTCTTGGCACCTGTCGTTATTTCCGATTCATAACTAATATTTACTACTAATACTTCGGTATAAAAATCAAATGAATAACGCGTTTAAAACCGTTAAAGTGTTGGTTTCTTGCGTGTATTAGTCGCGAAAATTTAAGAAAATAATACTAATATTAAATAAAATATCACATTAATTAAATTAAACCAGCCTATCTTATCATGGTTTCAAATTAGTTTGTTAAGATGATGGCTCATGGTGTCCTTTTCCAAGAGAAAAATACTTTTATTAGTTTAAGGTTTATTTTCGCACTTGTTACCTCGACTGTAGGCAAATCAACTCTCATGAATAAATTAAATAACAATTATTTCGTATAATAAAAATGCTGAGCATACAATTACATCATATACTACTTATGGATCGTATGTACTGATCGTCATGTTACATAGAAAGTCAGAAATTCTGGGATCGAACTAAGTAGTCTGATTCCACCCTCTATACTCCATTATCTAAAGTAAAGACGCTCTGGCTTGCATATTTGCTATACTGTGAACATATCGGACATACAATGCGTACTAAGTCATTTGCTTCCACGTTTTTCATGTTAGGAACTATTGAGATATAGAACACATTAATCAAGTCTATATTTTCATTTAAGCGTGCGCTGTCTACTACATTATCATTTTCCACCTCACAAGAAGCGTTAAAATGTGAACGTAAATTTTATAAATGTAGAGCCTATAAAATAAAATAAAACTTCGTTTAAAAAAACCGACTACAAAAACTAAAAAACTAAAAAGTTTAAAATAACTTATTTCTAAAGCAATGTATGTATTATTATTATTAATATAAATTGTCTAAAACATCTGGAAGTCGGTGCTTAGTACTTTTCAAAATATAGTAATTTTTTTGTTTTACTTTGCGCCGACTTCCAGATGTTTTAGATAATTTATATTAATAATAATACATAGCTTTAGAAATAAGTTATTTGATACTTTATAGTTTTTGAAGTCGGTTTTTTTGAACGAAGTTTTTTTATATTTTATTTGTTACTTTTTAGTGCCTATCTATGTATGGGTAGACCTACGAAAGGTGCCGCGCTTCTTAAAAAATATAGGTCCCAAGAAACGGGAAAATAAAAATGTTCGTAAAATGAAAACTACTGGGCCAAACTATGCCAAATTTTTAGGGGACTAAATGACAACTATTCCGCGTCGAACAAAAAAAGAATCACGTAAATCGGATCATAAATCTCGGAGTAATCGGTGAACATACATAAAAAAAACAAAAACAAAAAAAACCCGACGAATTGAGAACCTCCTCCTTTTTTTGAAGTCGGTTAAAAAGAACAAACTATTTGAACATTTGATGCAAATAAGACTAATATTCCGCATTTAGCTGGTTCAAAAATTCTTACAACATACAGAAATTTACCAGCTTTATTATAGTGGTATATATTTTATGTTTGGTTCTAGACAGACTTTTTATGAAAGTGCTTTACTTGTACACATAATAAAATCTTAATTTTCTATCCATGACATTGCACATTCATCAAGAAAATCACTTGAGTTAATTCGGTTACGGTTCACCAGCAATTTACGGATGGTGTTGTACCATTATTGTCTGCGGCAAATTCTTTGTAATGCTTATACAGCAACGCAACTCATCTCGTAGATTCAATCTCAAGAAAAAAAAGTTGTAGAAAAAAACCTTCTATGATATATCGTTGATATTTTAAGATTCCTGGCACGATGATAACGCTTATGATATTAATTAAATAAGTATATGCAAGCCATGAAGAAAAATGAGAATAAGGCTAAAAATTTAAATTGAAAAGGAGCTAATATTCCCAATAAAGTGATTAAAAATTAATTTTTTTCTGGTATAGGTTCAAATATAGCTACTCTTATAGAAAATAATACAGGCTTAACAAATCTGAAATCACCATTTTTAGGTTCTTCATTGCAAACGGATACATGATGAAGAAATGTCCAACTATTACATTAGCAAATAAATATATGCATTGTTTGATCACTTTGCCTATTAGAAATAGATGATTAATTTCAAATAGAACCGCCTTTATATATCGAGGGCTTCATAACATATAGGGGTATATGGAAAAATGCTATTTTTTTGTTGTTTACTAAAAACTACATGTAACAATTTATAAAGTCTTACCAGTAAACAAGTGTACCTAAAAAGAAAGGTATTCCAAATCTCAGCCTTATACAATCAACTAGTTTTGTTTTATTCACAATTTTGTCTCTTGTGTAAAACTGCACTTTTGTCTGTACGCCCATTTGTTATGAAGCCCTCGATGTGAAGAAAACATGAAACTATGTAAAATAATATACGGGAAAATATAAGGGTTATTAAAAGGTAACTAATTTTATGTAACAGCCTCTAGACTATAAAACACATAAGTAGTTCTATTCCAAACATCTATACAAATATCGAAATAACATTACCCTGCTCAGCTTTCACAGGTCACTTCCTCTTTAAAGAAAAGCTGAAGATTTTTAAAAACTAAGATATTTGAATCTATTATGAGTCGACAGTGGATTTGTGGAGTCAAGCGCAAGGACCGCTTAGCGAAGTCCCACGTCTTCAAGTTCTTGTAGAAGACAAATTACAAATGTTCCTAGCACAGCCATGTTTTACGAACACCTGCTCGTTATATTGGAAACACTACGCCTGGACGTATCGTCCTCGTCGCATCCCAGATAAAAGGGCGTACGTCAAAGAACTTCTTGGCTTGACGTCGTGAGGATTATATTCATGCCAATGATAAAATGATAAAAATGAGAAAAATAAAAAAAAAACAAGAAAACAAGCCTTGGTCTACGAAATGGAGGCACTGGACATGCTATATACAGCAGCCAGACTGACAATTTCGAAACGATAATATTTTATAATACGTCTTATCTAATATTAAATTATTTAGCAGTTAAAAAACTTACAATAGTAAAGAATGTTAGGAAACGCATAACAACAAGTCTATGCGAAAAATGAAAAAGTCCAAGAAACAAAGGACTCCTGAAGCTAGTGACATGTAATCAAGCTCCTTTTGTACAGTTTACTTGAGCGTTCATTTTTCATTTCTCTTTGTCCACACGCTATGAAAGTTTATCAATTTTTAATGTATAAAATAAATATTTAAACGTTTACACAATTTGGTATTTTTTAGAGTTTGTGGAAAGCTATCTGTCCCATACCAAATATTTTATGTACCAATACAAATTAATGCCGATTGGTGATAATTGTATGATCATTGACAGTGAATTAAATTCAAATTAAATAAGATTTAATATCCAAACTGTATTTTATACAAAGAACCTTCTGTAAGCGAGTTCAACTTGCACATAAAAGGGTTATGATGAACATAAAGTTCTAAAATAACGATTTGCTCATGGTATTAGATTCCTCATATTTCACAATAATTATACTAAACTAAGAATTCTGTAATAACTCATTTTTTTCGGCATTTGAACTAATAACATTTAGATTCTGTTATGGTCTTCTTTTGTTTACTTTGTTTTTAAAATTTGTGAATGGAAAATAGTCCATTGTTGTATTATAATCTTGTGTGATACGATACGGGGACATTGCAGTTGCGCAGTATAAAACGATGACCTGATGGAGGGGGGAGTCAGTCGAGCGATAACCACGAGCGAAGCAAGACGTGTGTACTACAATCGGGAATCTTTTAGAGAGGGTACTTTGCGCGTTTTATGGAATTACGACCTTCTGCATTACGTTTGGACTTGTTGTGTTCGGTTATATTTGTACCCGTGTTATACGTATTTGTATAGTTCTAATAAACTCTAAAGTTATTCCAGCGGCATTTCAATTCGAGTCCCGCAACACCTAACAATCTTGTTAAAACTGGCCGAAGCATAACGACAAACGTCAAGTAGTAAGAGTCGTGTCATGGTATCCAGCAACGCGCATTTTGGGTACGATTCGAAGCGAGGCGAATAATACGCGTCAACGCCGTATGTGCGGGGTGATGCGAAAGCAACCAGGCTCGTTAGTGCATATGTCATTTGGCAGTTGTGTGCATAATGCGTATTTGCAGGTAAAGCATAGAAGAAGCCGGGCGTGGAGTCTAGTAAAAATAAAATAGCGTGGGTGTAAAAATTACCTTCTCCCCTATGAATGATGGAAATGAAACAAATAAGTAGCTATATTCCTTCCCAGAGTTTCCAAACAAAGAGGTGCATTAGCAAATCACAAATACGTAGCACAGAGTAAACATAAATCCTATCTCCCCTGAAATGCTCATCTAACCGAGCTATATTATTACCTGATACATTTTCCCTCGAATAGAAAAACACCCTTTAATTTTACTTACACAGGATAATCCCTCAATTCCATAACGACTCAAATCCTTCACTAATGCACTTGAAATTCAACGTTATCAGAGTAAAGATAAAGTATAAACACATAAAAATTGTATAGTACTTAAGTCATAATGTCTCTGAATTTGTGGATATTGCTTTTAAAGATCCAATGCAAGCCACATAGTGCTGTCTCACTTTTATTCGATTTTCAGATAACACTGAGCTTGTAGAGTATTTTTAAGTCTGAAGCTCTGGCGATCGATCGATAGCCTTGAGCTAATCGTGTTTCGGGCAATGAGCAAAAGTTCCGAAAGCCTACTTTCTTCTTCCTCTTTTCCATTCCTTTATTGCTCTTCTTCTTCTTCAGTCCAATCTCAGTCCACTGCTGGACGTAGGCCTCCCCAAGTACGCGCCACATATCCCGCTCTCCTGTCTTCCTCATCCAGCCCCTGCCGGCAATCTTGCACAGGTCGTCAGTCCGCCGGGCTGGCGGGCGTCCTACGCTATATTTGCCGGGACGTGGTCTCCGCCCCAGGAGTCGTTTGCACCAGCCGTCAGTACTGCGGCAGACGTAACCGGCCCACTGCCACTTGAACTTGCTAATTTTGCGAGCTATGTCGGTTACCTTCGTTCTCTTACGGATGTCCTCATTTCTGATTTTATCCACAAGAAAAACACCTGAGGTAGCTCGCTCCATAGCCTGTTGAGCGACTTTGAATTTGTGGACCAGTCCCGCTGTCAGTGTCCATGTCTCGGCACCGTATATCATGTTGTTGGGTAGGACGCACTGCTCGAAGACTTTCGCCTTCAAGCATTGCAGAATGGTCAACGAGAAGACTTGACGAAGCTTACCGAATGCTGCCTTTATTCCTATCTCTACTCCTTTTCTCCTGTCTCTATCACTCTGTCCCATTCAAACGTTCATAGGCAACGGTATCCACTTTCCATTGTATTGGCCGCCAGCTTGCATACCAACTTCCCAATAAAAAAATAACTAACGTAAAAGTATACCAAGAAAGAGATGGATGGATTGTGTGTGATTTTTATTGCGTGAATTCAGCAGACAGGCAGACGGCCCACCAGATGGAAAGTGGTTATGCACTGGCACATTTGTGACACCATAAAGTTTAAAAACTTCGTTTAAAAAAACCGACTTCAAAAACTAAAATGTATAAAACAACTTATTTCTAAAGCTATTATTATTAATATATATTATCTAAAACATCTTAAAGTCGGTGCTTAGTAATTTTCAAAATATAGTAATTTTTATGTTTTACTTTGCACCGACTTCAAAATGTTTTAGATAATATATATTAATAATAATAGCTTTAGAAATAAGTTATTTTATACATTTTAGTTTTTGAATTCGGTTTTTTTAAACGAAGTTTTTAAATTTTATTTGTTACTTTTTAGTGTCTAGCTATGTATGGGTGGACCTACAAATGGTGCCGCGCTTCTTGAAAAATATAGGTCCCAAGAACCGGGAACAAAAAAATGATCGTAAAATGAAAACTACTGTGCCAAACTATGTCAAATTTTTAGGGGACCACATGGCAGCTATTCCGCGTCGAACAAAAAAGAATCACGTAAATCAAATCATAAATCTCAGTGTAATCGGTGTACATATGGAACGGAGTGAAAATTATTTCCATGAAAAATGTTCATAAAATGAAAACTACTGGGCCAAACTATGTAAAATTTTTAGGGGACCAATTGGAAGCTATTCCACGTCGAACAAAAAAAGAATCACGTAAATCGGATCATAAATCACGGAGTAATCGGCGAACATATATTAAAAAAAAAGATCCCGACGACTTGAGAACCTCCTCCTTTTTTCGAAGTCGGTTAAAAAGTATTACCAATGTTCTGCTGCTTTCTAAAGGGAGTCTGGAACTTGGCCACTAATGCCGGAACACAACTCAAGGTTGCTATGGCGGCATACTCTAGTGTTAGAAAAGAAGACATATGTTAGAATAGAAGAGTATGGAAGCAAAAAACAAATTGTGCCGACCCCCAAGTGATTGGGAGAGGATCCAAGAAAAGAGAGATTACATTTAACCAATAAATTGTTCACAAAACTATTTACTTATAATCTTAATAATTACAAAACGAGTTATAAATAAATTACTTACTTACTATTGGGGTAGTTGACGCTTTTTATCAACTTAACAAAGGGTACTAAGGGTAAGCCACCTTTTATTAAAAAAGCGCTACGTCATATTTTTGATGAGTTAAATTTATTATTAATATATTTAATAAAACTACGTTTTAACGGTTTTAAGCGCGGTAATTTATTTGATTTAGGTTTATCCGACGTGTCGGCCGCTTTTCAGTGGCCGTGGTCACGGAAGACAAAGAAAAATGACATTTGTCAAACGTGTATTGTCAAAGTTTTTATTCAGCCTACCGCCAACTTGTTCATTTTAATTATTTAGTTTTAAATTTTGTTTATGGATATTATTTACTCTATGGGAGCCTAATCTAATTTACCACCGCTTCACAACATGTTGTGGCTTGAAGAGAAGAGGCGGCGCAAGAAACTCTTCAGCAAACATGCCTAGTTCTAGGCCACTCTAGGCCGAAACGTCGGATAAACCAAAATCAAATAAATTACCACGCTTAAAACCGTTAAAACGTAGTTTTATTATGTGTACAAGTCGCGAAAACTTAAGAAAATATTAATATATTTATTGAAATAGCAATTATAAATCTTTTAATTCCGATATTTTAAAAATATAATTACGATTATTTTATAAATATAGTTACGAGTGCGAAACTCGAATTAAAAATGCCGTTAGAATTACTATAGAGTTTATCGTCTAAGAGCTGGCAACGTTATCGAGAGAGAATTTCAAGAAGGCCAGTTTTTAGATATGCTATTCCTCTCACTGCTGAAGGCGGCTGAAGGTTAACAATTGAATTACTGTTTGGCAAATTAATATTGGGTTTTAGCTAGTTAAATAACGTCATATAAAAATTTCAGCCATACTAAAATAATTTGAAAAAAAAAATCAATTCTGAATTGGTGTCTGGCACAGTTTAAACAACAATAAAAATGTCTGGCAATAATAGATTCATGTGTCAAAAATTCCAATTAAAATAATAAGCAAAAAAGAAACCTTCTTAAAATGATTTTAAAATTGATATTTTCCCTGTACAGATACGATGCGCACTGATGAGCGCAACCACTACCGCCAGCCAGACGGCCCGTATGACGTCCGGGAGAGTGAGAGGAATAGCATATCTAAAAACTGGCCTTCTTGAAATTCTTGTTTTTCCGACGTTGCTCGCTCTCATACCATTATTAGAACTATACCAACACGTATAATACAGGTACAAATATAACCGAACACAACCAGTCCAAACGTAATGCAGAAAGTAGTAATTTAATAACACGCGCAAAGTCCGTCACTAAATAGATTACCGAATGTATAAAAGTCTTGCTTCGCTCGTGGTTATCGCTCGACTGCCCAATCTTTCAATTGGGGCATGCTTTATACTGCACAGATGCAATATGCCTGTCTGGCCGCGTGGACCGAATTTCCTAGTATCACTTTGTACCTTAAATTCGAGACACCTGGCAGTGATCACAATACAACAATATGCCCTAAGAGGTTACAATACACAATCACAAATTTTAAACACAAAGTAAACAAAAGAAGTCTAAATGCTGAAAAGTAATAAAATGTGTTTGTACATGTATGCAGGTGTGAATTTGCCTTTGTCGGCGTCTAGGTCGTAACAATATGTTTATACACAAACATATGCACCGAGTTACTACTTTTTATAAATTGAGTTTTAACTTTTTTATCAATGAAGTATTTAGAAAATACCACATTATTATTATTATCTAGCCTAAAAGACTAATAAAGTAAATATTAAATCTGAATTAAGTAAAAGAATTCACGCTAAAGAAATATGCATTAATACTTTTCGTTCTGTCTCTATTAAGGCGAGGGCACTTTGTTCATATATTATTTAATAATATGTAGCCCATAACACTACACATTAGTTTTGTTTAAAACTCTCGTTCAAAAGTAGCCTTCTCATAATGTCTATGAGTTTTTAAATACATCACTAGATTATATATTTATCATTACTGCTGCGTTTAAAAATATTTCTTCTAATTAATACCGTCACCCACGTCATTTTATGAATCTAGTTAAGCCAGTTTATAATGATAACTCGATCAGTTTTCATAAACTAAGAAATATTTCTATTTCTTGACATTAACTTCTAACAATGTCATCTTTTATCATAAAGAGCTTTTAATTTTTTTGCTAAGTGCGTATCTGTCCACACACAGTCAAGCTCACAAACATGAATAATGTTCATTGTTTTGTTATTTGCCTACAAAACTTTAAAAGCAAATTTTAAAATGTCCTTTACACATAATATGTTTAAAGGACCAGTTAGGTGTATTATTATAATTGTTGAAAATATTTTAAGCTACCAACTTTAATTGTTTTTCAAAAATTTCAGCTGTAGTAACTATTGTGAATAATATAATCATGTAATTCGCATAATTATTAAGAAATAATAAACAACATAATAATATAGAAAACAGTATAACTAAACAAACAAACAAAAGTACAGAAAATTCTGAACGTAAATAATACTCGCGCGTTGAACTCTTTCATACTGAACCCACATGCATTTCACTAAGGATTGCTAAATAATAATAACTTCTCACACATTACCTGTTACTAACGTGTTTAGACTTTTAGAATATGCACAAAGTTAAAAATACTGACTGCGTTCATAATTGGCAAAACTTCAGGTGTAGGTAGATATTAAAAGATAAATCAAGTTCGACTGTTTTTCTAGCAGGGTTCAACCGATTAACTCTAAATGGCCACAGCCGACAATAACGGACTTTGATTGAGGTCTCATCTCCATGAGAGAGTTGCATGCTCAAGGAAGCACCTTTTGTGAAGTTCAATCTTGACACAACCGCTGCTTATAAAGGAGGAATATTTTAGATTAAACTAGAACAAGACAGTCAGTTAAGACATAGGAGCTAAATTACTAATATGGAGGACAGCGAAGATCATGAAAAGCTGATTAGATTGAGTAGGGAGGCAGGAACTGGTTATGCCTAACGTGAACGAGGCTCTTAAGCAGTATCTTGGTACACTAATCCACTACGACCAGAACAAATATGCACGCGAATTACGAGCAGGATAAAAAACAGAAAAGGACTTACTGGAGTAAAGAGCCTACCCATACCAGGCACACTACGATCAATACGGGTTTCGTCGCAGGCACGTCTTCCTTGTGATCCTCTTTTTTCATCTTGCGGTTCTTTCGATATTTCTGGATCAGCAAAGTACGGCAAACCGGCGCTTACTAACACACAAGCGGGTGCCTATTGCAGCACGAGACACAGATGCGGCAAGGATACGCGCAAGCAGCAGTCCGATCAACGGTCAATCTTAGACTAAAATCACGAATTTATATAATGACAAATGCGGCGGAATGAAAAATAAAGGCTTAATACCTAGGATTAATAAGTGCCAGTCATATAGTTAGAATTATAGATATATAAGCTATATTAAAATCCATAACCTGAAAGTAATAGTATTTAGAATTGGAAACCAGGGAAGAAGCAGAATAAAAACACACTTAATTTTACACAAGTTTGTGACGATTCAAACCACAAAAGTCTAAGTACTTTTAAACTTTGTACTTAAGCATAATAAACGAAGACAAAGGCAGGTAGCCGGTGGGGTGAAGCGGGGTGTGGGGGGGCGCATATGCACCATACGTACAACGATATGCATCACTGCAGTCGCAGAGCTGCATTCCTGTTGCCGGCAAACGTTGGAATTCTATGGATAATCCTAAGGAGATAACGAGTCCCCTCAGTTGCATGAGGCTGTACAATAGAATAGAATAGAATAGAATATACTTTATTGCACACAATGTTACAAAATAAATTCAAAACATACAATCATAATGATAAGTACAATGGGCGGTCTTATCGCTGGGAGCGATTTCTTCCAGACAACCTTTGGATGGACAGAAACTCGGTATGGATGGGGGTAGGTATGCAATAGAAATAATATACATACGTAAATATACGGAAAATGTTACTACATTATAATATAAACATACATATTTATCTAAATATACAAGTTGTGTGTCTAAAAACAACACCATCCCAAGCACACAACTAAATAAAATTATTATTCATTTACGATTTTGAGATAGTGTTGTTTGACAAGGTCATTAAACGAATCCACAGACTTGGCTTGTTTTATGTTTTGAGGTAGTGAGTTCCAAAGCCTTACAGCTTGCCCAGTGAAAGATTTGTCATAAAACTGTGTAGTATGTGTAGGCATTCTTAGTCGGTAATTCAAAGATGGTCTCAGAATCCTCGAATGACCGTCTTGAAGAAAGTGAAAACGGCTTTTAAGATACGGGGGTGTTTTAGGATTAAACAATATATTGTAGAGAAGGGATAGGATGTGAGCATTCCGGCGAAGGCGTATTGGAAGCCACTTGAGCTTATCCCGAAATTCAGAAATATGATCATATTTACGCAATCCGAAGATGAATCGGATACAGAAATTCTGCAATCGCTCAAGTTTATTTAGCTGATTTTCATTGAGATCTAGATAGCTGACATCTGCATAATCAAGGATCGGCAAAAGGAGGGACTGCGCAAGCGCAATTTTAGTGACATGTGGTAGAAAATTACGCAATCTCCTCAAAGATGCTGCAGACGCAAACATTTTTCTACTAACTTCTAGTAACTGAGGACCCCAAGACAATGTGCTATCAATTAATATACCCAGGTCTTTGACTTTTTCACTGACTGCAATTTCGAGACTATCAAATGTTATCTTTGATACAATCACTGATTTTATATGAAAGCGAGACTATATTATGCAGTCACTTGTTGCGAAGAGTGTCGTAGGCATTGACGGGGTGGCGTATATATCTATATAATATAATAAATCTGTAGAGAGTCCGAGTTTGTACAGTGAATTTTAAAATGGGAAAATATCAAGGAGCTAATTTGGGCTAGCCGATTCCAGATATATTTTTCCAGGTTGAATTTTTATATCTCTGTCTGTTCGAACGACACGTAGAAAACTATTAGTAGGATTTATATTCAATTCAACATGAGCTAGCTCATATCGCGAGTCAACGATTGGGATAAAAAGTATCCCAATAAATACTTTCATCCCGATGAATAACGGCATTTCCGTGGAAAAAAACTAGCGCTGAGGTCCCGTCTTTTTGTCCCTTGTAGTTCACGAAAAAATACATCTACAAAAAAATGATCCGAGAAAAAGGAGCTCTTGCATTTGATACAAGATTATATAATATTTTTAAAATTTAAAGAATATACTTACGTAAATATGACATTTCCACACTACATATTTATATACGAGGATACTAATGTCCCAAATTTTAAATTTTTCAATAGTATGATTTTTAAGACAATCTACTATGGCATACAGACGTACAGACAGCAGAGTGAAAGCATAAGGGTTCTCTTTAATCTTTGAGTATTAGTCCTAAAATGAACCCAATTTGAAAATAAATATCACTGATAGTAGTTTTTAATGGTACGGATATGGATTGCTGTAGGTTTTTAATATTTTTGTGTCGTTTTATTCTTTTTTCTCTATTTTCTTTTATTCTTTAGAATTTATGTCCTCGTTTAGAATTTATTTTCATACAAGACCACCGCTATGGACATTTTATGAGAAGTGAAATTGTGTTACGGTTTAATTATACAATTTCAAATTTTAATTCAACGGAATAAGATCTCAAATAGTAAGAAAGAAAATCGTACTTAAGGGGTACTCCCAATGGCCGTTAAAGTTGGCAGACCCAGTTTTTTTCAGATATTCGGCATCAGCAATTAGCATCTGTGACGCAGACTTGGGCAGGCATACGTTCAGCAATGAACATTATTTGGCTGAAGAACAAAACAAATAACACGTGAAACGGCATGTCCATCCTAAGCTTTCTGAATGCGCGTCAGTTCAACTCCTCTTAGTTACAGGCCGGTCGCTCTCTAATTTACTTGGCCGCCGCCGTTGTACCGTGGACTCGATACTACACAATAACCGACATCAATTTAAACCTATTAACTTCTGAGCCAAAAATTTTACAATACACCTTAAACGCTTACTTATTTTCACTCGACCGCAATTGATTGTAATACACTTTACATCTTATCTTATTTCAAGTAGTTCCATAATTATAATGCGGTATGCCGCCTCCTCCAGGTCTCGGTGCGAGAGGAGATAGATCTTAGAAAAGGTAACATGCTGAGGTAAGAAGGTTTTTTTGGTAAGCTAGCAAACCAGGAGACTGCTCACCTAATGGAAAGTTATTATCGTTGCCCATACACATTTAGAACACCAGGGGCAATCCCAACGTGTTGCCAGTTTTTAGTTTTTTTTAATCTTTTATCTTACTTTTATACTTTTATTTTTGTAATCTTAACTGTCAAGTCTTGAGGATTGGATAGAGTGGTTGAGACTGGGAGATACGACACGTCTGCCAGGGATAGCGGAGAGGCTAGGTCCATACCCATAGATCTGGCATACGGTAAAGGACGGAACACCCAGGGGTTTTAATGGCTATCCCTAACTGTGTGCCACCACATCTAGCATCTTTAGTTCTGTCTAGAAGTGCTACTGCCACACCGATCTGGCAAATCTCACACACGGACCGCGACTGTTCTCCTAGCGCTTGCGCGGTCTATGGTCCTCAATCGGATTTACCGTGGCAAAAAAAAGAAAAATAGGGGATGAGACAGGAGAGATGCGATAGGGGGGATGGGACAGAAGGGACGAAAAAGGATGAAAAGGAAAAAATGGTATATATGGGATGGAATAGGGAATAACCGCTATGATGATGATATTTGTGGGAATAGAATAACCTAGAAATGACAATTGACTTGTAAAAAATATAGGGTCACGCAGATAACACTTCTAAATCCTACTGTAAAGAGTGCCACAAGTCTTTATTAAACGACTTTTAAAACAATTTTTTAACAAATCAAAACAGACTTCAGTCAGTGTATAATAAAACATAAAAAATACTGTAATTTGTAGATTTGTTGTTGTTATTTTATGTTTTACTAGACACAATCAGTATCTAGTAAGACGTGGTAGAAAAAAGTCGGTCAAATATTATTTTTATATTTTTGTATACAGTCGGTTTCGTTTATGTTAAAAAAAGTATTTTTGGACTTTTTAGTTATGAAAATACTTCAATAGCCTTAGAAATGATATATTAAACACCTGTAGAAATATTAAAACTGGCACGCGTATACACATTTGCCATCTCACTCTTCGGTGTATATGCTCTTCAACAAGGATTGCTCTCGATTTCTTTGCGATCAACAAACCAGACCCTAACATGCTTACCATGGAACTGCCTCGGGAGTATACATACTTATGAATAAAGGAAAAAATCAAAATCGATCTACAATTGAAGGAGAAATCGCGTAACGTGCATCTAAAAATCTTAGCGCCTGTAGAAAATGTAATAGTAGTATTACGCGTGTAGACGCATATACAAACTTTTTTCAAGAATTTAGGCGCACGGCGTTATTTAATAAGAGTAATTCTTGATTCCCTGGGATTCGACACAAAGTAAGCAAAAGAAGTCCAAATGCGGAAAGGTAAATAAACTGCAGGTGTGAATTGGTCTTTTGTCGACATTCGGTTGTAACAATATTATAGATATCAAAATGCAAGAGAATGAATGCATCGCCGAATCAGGGGCTTTTTCAGAATTACACTATTAATTATGCAATTATCAGTCCTTATATGTGTGTAATGTGTAAAAAGTATGTACACTATTGATTCCCACAACACACCATAATACAAAATAAGCCGTATCCATTAAGCATAAAAAATCAATTTAGTGATACAAAGGTCGACAGAAGGCAAGCCATATCGCGATCCACTCGAAATTATGATTAAACTAACCTAATACACACAAATAACAGGTCACGCGTTTACCAACACTCACCCGTTACATTACGAAACTAAAGGACATATATCACAAAGAAATCTGTACAAAAAAATCAGCCTTAATAACTTGTGTTACAGCTCAAAATACAATGCTTATTATAGCGCCGAGACATCACGCCAAACTTGTATGCCCTCGTGAAAGCTACACATTTCATTTATAATAGTAGGTACAATATGAAACGTCATATTGTATACTACACGTCTACTACCGACTGTGCTCATAAATGTTTCGTATGTGTGAATCTAATCCGGGAAAGATCATACGTATTTTCAAGCGAATATGTACTCTAAAATTTAGAGATAGAATCTATTTTTGGCTGGCTGGCAATGAAAATGAGAATATGGTATTTAAGCATGTGTGTCACAACCAACAGTTAGATGAATATTAAAGAATGCAGAGCTGGAATTACCATGTTCAGTTAGTTATTAGTTATGACTTTGACTATTTGCTCTACTAATTATTAGCTATCTGAACTAAATAATTTTAAATTTATGTATGCATATTTAAGACTTAACAAAATAATGAATGAGGCATAATTTTAGTAATCAATTAAATTATCGTCTATTATTATGTAAATAAAACAAACAATAAGTATCTGTCAAGGTCACGTTTTCTTTTTCTTTCACATTTTCTTAAATGTAAATAAAGAAAACTAAAACGACGAGTTAACCGACAATCGTATCAATTACTAAATTGAATTAATCGCTATAAACCGCGCGGGCACGCCCCGCCACAATAAGCGATCGCAGCGCATCGCATTAGCTACTGACAGCTCACGTACGTGTGTATAATGTGTATACCACGCTCGTTACGTTTACGTGACGCTCACACATAAACAAACTTTTCTTTACAGCCAGTTTACAACATTATGACATCTATTCCATGACAATAACGACTATTGAGTCGTTTTAACCCGCTCTTGGGCTAAATCTCGCGCCCACCACCACAACGGGTGGTGAAGTCCGGCAACGTCGCGCCAAAATTATTGTGACATTTTATTTCTTAGTTGTATAAGAAACGGAACACCTAGCGACATCTATTGGCGTTCTGAGAATAACACACTCGGTTTTTAGACAAGGATGGAAGCACTTGACAATACCACTTTCACGGTCTCGTACTTAAAGCAAAGCGGTTTGCTGTACTGTTTGTTTGTGTCTGTAAACAGCGGGCCGGTGAGGTGTACCGCGCATGAATGAAATGGATGACCGTTGGAACGGGATGGGGCGTTGCGAAGAGCCACCGTGGGAGCAGGATCGCATCGAAGCGCGAAGCGTGCAGAATACATCGTTTATCAGATTACATGCGAAGTATCGCGAGCGTGGCGATGTTTTGACACGCGATAATCACGAGATAATGCGGGCGATCTCAACGGCGTTTAGGTTTATATTTGCCTTTTTTAACAGTACTTGAATATTGTTGAGTGTATGCCAATAGTGTTGAGAATGTTTGAAACTATTATACACGGCGCCACCAGGCTTTTTTTTTTTTTTGAGGCGAGGGAAAATGCTAACCGATTTACGCACTCTCTGGGCCGTCACTAGGAAACGGCGCGCATCCATCGGGGGCTATAACGCTAGCAATAGTATGCTTTATTCCGTCCGCGATGGCTTGACACAGAGGAGTGTGGAGACTCCGAGCGATGCCGCACGGGCGAGCAACCTCAATACCCACTAAAAACCCCCTCCTCCCTGTCGACCCTGCGCTTTTGTTGTGATGGAAAGACTGAGATATAGAACATAGTTACGCAACAGTCGATCCAGCGCAATAAAGTGCCTGGAGTGTGCCCTGAGAGAACACACCCCACTTCGAAACGGGGGCAGATGAATCCCTTGCGATGCCTAGTAGCAAGGGGCCCCTCGTATCGGAACCTAACTCAGGGAGGGAAGTAATGCGCGTAACTGCCTCTCCGGGTGCCAGCTGAAGGCCGGCGACCTCGGGTGAAGGCATTAGCACGCGCTGCAGGACTTCGCTCCCTGTCCCTTTCTTCGGCCTCTTTGAGAGACATTACTGCCTCACAGAAAGTAACCGCAGACTCCCAGCGGTCGTCGCTGTGCAACATGGCCGTTACCAAGTCGCCAAGCGATCGGACGGCTCCTACGTGCGTCTCGAGCTCGAAACGCTGAGGCGTCCATGCAGCGCACTCAACAAGCGTGTGAAACGCCGTATCGGGTGCGCCGCACTGGCGGCAGTCCGGAGAAGGCAAGCAGCCCACAATGCGAAACAGATACTGATCGAAACAACCGTGTCCGGTCAGTATCTGAGTCGTCCTGAAGGTCAGGGTTCCGCTGGTGCGGGTGACCCATCTCTCCAGCTGTGGCCTGATTGCATCCACCGTATAGCCGCCGGCCACAGGGTGTTCGAGGTCACGAGACCATTCGACGAGGCAGCAAGCGGTTTCCCGCTTCCTGACCGTCTCTAATTCGACTTGACAGAAGGTCAGTCCTCTAGCTAGGGCATCCTGCCGGGTACGACGAACCCTGGACAGGACGTCTGCCTGGAGATGCCAGGGCAGCTCGCTTGCCAAGAGAGTCGCCGCCGACCACGACACTGTGCGATACCCCCGTATGGTCCTCACGGCCAGAACCCGCTGCGCGCGGTGCAGCAGGGTTCGGTTGACGGCGCCACCAGGCTGCTAACTATTGCTAACATTCAAATAAATATCCAATAGCTATAACACGAACAGCTGAATGACATTTTCTTTTATTGCTCTTATTTAATTTAATAAAAATAATTTAATTACGTTGAATACCAAATTTAAAAACAACCTAATTAAAGTACAAAACATTTTAAACTCGCTGCATAAGTCTATTTTATAAAATATGACACACCATTACTCTTTAAACATTCTAAGTACTCCTAATATTTCTATTATCTGTAATACTCATTATATATAGTTAATGATATTATAATAAAGGTTGCCTTTAGCACCTCATAGCAGTACAATAGACGTTTTCTCATACAAAATCAATCACGTCACAGTCTTATGCACCTCATTTGAAGAGATCAAACCAATCTTACGTAGTCTATAGACCAAATCCAACTCACAAGTTTTATTGATTAAAAAAAACTGTAAATCTTTTAATTTTTTAACCAAAGCAATGTTTGTGTGAAAACTTAATAAACTTTAAAACTTGTGAAAACAAACACCATTATAAAGGACCGCTAGAAACTGGTAGCACCATCTATTGGCGAGTAGCAAATAAAGGCGCCTATTTGCTTTTTAATTATTAACGTAGAATTTAAAGCACATTTCAAACCGCAATTTACAGCAAAGATAGTTTTATTTAAATTAATAGTAATCAAACTCCTTAGTGTAAGATTAAATTATAAAATAATACGAACAAATCAAAGAGGAAACTACTACATCGTAAATAGTGTATTGAAAATAATGTACGTACTCAGCATTCAAAATTCCTCGAGGAAATGTTATTTCTGGATAAGCGATGTTTATCTTAAAACAAGCGGTGTTAACGCGCTCTGTTATTCCAGTATCCGATTTGCTTTCTTTTATTTTCGTAATTGTATATCTACATCTACGAGTTTTATAATCGAATTTTAATTGAATTAAAACGTGATTTTAGGGCTCACGCTGTGTTCTTAATAGCATTCAAGCGTTTATTCTGCAGTTTTACATTAATTGGTGTAATATTTAGTTAACAATTTATTTTAAGTAATAGTAGGTACATAATGTAATATTTCCTTAAGTTTTCGCGACTTGTACACATAATAAAACTACGTTTTAACAGTTTTAAGCGCGGTAATTTATTTGATTTAGGTTTATCCGACGTTTCGGCCGCTTTTCAGTGGCCGTGGTCACGTGGTCTTCCGTGACCACGGCCACTGAAAAGCGGCCGAAACGTCGGTTAAACCCAAATCAAATAAATTACCGCGCTTAAAACCGTTAAAACGTAGTTTTATTATACATAATGTAACTCAAATGCCAAATTATTTTAGTTGAAACGAATGACTCGTGTTAAATGTAAATATTAGTAAATTAATAAAATAAATCATTATGTTGATATTATGATTTAGGTTTTTTGAATATCAACTGCCATTTTTGGTCTGAAATCTTAGTTTTTTTTTGCCAGAAACAAGCAAATTTCATATAAGCGCCCATCGTCGGAACGTTATCTATGGATTTCTTATTTAACGTAGCAAATTTTTATGCACCTGAACCACTAGAAACTGCTCCCGGGAAAATTCCCGCGGGATTTCCGGAATAAAAATGTCTCGCATTTTATTATATAAAATGTGTTATCGATCAGTGAAAAAACCACATTGGATTTGATTATTTTTCTGTCCGTTACAAATAATTCCCATAAAAGTTCCCGTGGGATTCCCAAGATAACAGTAGCGGAGATTTCGAAACTAAGAATTTTCTGTTCATCAGTGAAAATCGCATCGAAATCGGCCTAGTAGTTTTTACATGAATCCCGAACAAACAGGCAAACAGATAAACAGACAAAAAATCTAAAAAAAATTGCATCGTGTTCTCCGTCGTGTGTTCTCCGTCGTTTGTATAGTCTATTCCAGTTTTTTTATAGCCTTATGTTATTAAAATTAAGAAACATTAAAAAGTGGTGGGGGAAAATCAAATAATATTAAAATTTTGATTTAATTTCTCGTGTGTTAGAATGTAATAATGAATTTAGTCTTTGCATATTTCGGTAAATAGGTGAAACATTCGCTCCTCGACGTACTGGCGCGTCGGCCAATCATTTTCTCATTTACAACCACTAGTAATAAATGTTACTAGTCTACATGCTATGTTAGTGTGAGGTCATTTTACGATATCTGGGTGGACCGTACAATAACAAATATCTGTTTTATATTCCCACAGCTGGCCAACAACTACTGATTTTTGGACGACCGATTTGTGAAACTAAGTATCATAATGAATTGAAATAGTCCTGGGCAATGTAATAATTTTAACTAGTATTTAATGTCTACTGTACTTTTAATAATTTGTTTTAATTTTTAAGGTTTTTGTGCATTTATATAAACCACATAATTATTGTTTTTTATTGTTAATTGAAACTAAAATACACTATGAAGCAGATGACTGCCAACGGGGAGCGTGCCCTGAAAGCTTTGTTGAATGCCACGCTGTATGGCAATACTTATTTGTTGTGCAAAATATGAGGCAGCCTACTGATCACGGGTTGTGTCAAAGAGTTTCTTACATATGACTTTAAACAAAACTCTTTGCCGACGGACCCCAAGGGCCTAAGGTTTCAACACCAAACGACACAAATATGTAACCCCTTCTAAGGCTCCATATTTACGCCATTCTACGTCTTCAGCTGAATCGGCGGTGCTGCTAGACCCTGACTCGGTCATTGGAAGATGTGACGGGGCCAGTGTGTCAACATAGGTCGCATCCCACACTAGCACCGCCCCATCTTCCAAGGGACGAGTTCGTCCCGTATTATTGTTGTATAAAATCATTACATAACATTACACTCATACAAAATTGTCGGAAAACGGCAGATGTCGTTTTAAGGGCAAAGCATACATGCGTAGTATGAAACTGAATTCTACTTGAACGTAGTTACGTGCACGCATGCGTTAGTATTTAGTCTACTTTTTTATATATGTAGTATTATCTATAGTCTATTTACTGTTCTATACATGTTATCTTTAAATTAACTGCGAAAGGTCGAGAAATTACTGGCACTGTATAAAAACCGTCTATTGAGACGCCGAAAATCTCAAAGGCATTTTGTATAGTGCATTACCACCAAAACGTAATAAATCTATCATAAATGCTAAAAAATAAAGCCATCACCGACCGAACAAATGTGTTAATAATTTCAGTAGAAAATCCACAAATCTATTTCCAAAAATCTTGTAAGTACTAAAAGAATTGAGGTGGGAACGAATGTTATTATTACGCAGAGTCGGCGCGCCGAGGCGGCCTACATCGACACTACGTTACTGTTTTTCGATATTCCACTGTGATTTATAGGTGATATAAAATCGCCCAGATGCCAGATCACTGTGTCGACTGCTGACCGCAGAATAGAGTAAGTATACAGTGCTTAGATGGTCGATAGAACCATTGTCACTATTAAGTATACATATTTATATCCGTGCAGGAACGGAGAAAGAATAATAATTGTTGCTTTCGGACAGCCTTTTTTTTTTTTTTTTTTGTTTGAGGCGAGGAAAAATGCTGACCGATTTACGCACTCTCAGGGCCGTCACTAGGAAACGGCGCGCATCCATCGGGGGCGATAACGCTAGCAATAGTATGCTTTTTTGCGCTTCGTCCGCGATGGCTTGACACTGAGGAGTGTGGAAGACTCAGAGCGATGCCGCACGGGCGAGCAACCTCAATACCCACTAAAAAACCTCTCCTCCCGTCGACCCTGCGCTTTGTTGTGAAGGAAAGACTGAGATATAGAACATAGTTACGCAACAGTCGATCCAGCGCAATAAAGTGCCTGGAGTGTGCCCTGGGAGAACACACCCCACTTCGAAACGGGGGCTGAATCCCTTGGGTTGCTTTCGGACAGCCTGTCGCAAGAGGAAACAACCATAAATGAGGACAATTGCCCGTTTGGATGACTTCCACTCCTGTTCTTGAGCATGCCGCTATAAAAACCCTGAGTTGTATTCTGGTATTAGTGATAAGTTCCCTCCCTCCTTTAAGGCCGTCAGTATATTTGTAACACCTTTGATATTTTAAATGTCCTTTTATTTAAACAAGTTAAAATCTATACATTGCTCTTTCTTCTTCTATCTTCGTTATAGATTCGAACTCCTTGACCAGAAATGCATTTTGTAGAACCATGGAATCTTTTATTAAAGTACTCAGAAATTATGGGGCATGTTATAGTAGACGTTCCACTCTACTTATTCACGCAAAGGGGTTTTGGTATGCTTATGCGGTTTAGTTTTGAATTTGGGATATTTTCAATTAAATACTTTTTAAGGTTAGGTAGCCAAATAACAAAAACAGTGGACGTTCGTTATCTCTACGAAACTTTTAACTGCGCATAAATCAACACATACTTGGCCGATATATTTTGTTTTCCTTTCTACCTTTTCCTTTGTAGATCTAAACTGGTGTCCCTATTTTTTTTGCCTGTGGCTGGTAAATGGGCAAATGGCCCAATTAAATGGAAAGTGGTTACCGTCGCCTATGGACGGCTTCAACACCATGGACTTCATGACCAGGCCTTCTACTTTACCGTCTTACACTGAAATATTTTTACCTAATTATTGAACTAATTAAATGATATTCTGCTTAACGATTGAATGCTCGAGCAAAACAGTTATGTGAGTTATGCCTCACTATAATTATGTCATTAGTATTATTTACCTACATACCGTCAAACAAACGCACGCCTGTACAAGCTACTAAAATATTCAACTGGTAACCGTATTTTAACGTGACCTCGCCTCCATATTTCGTATACATTCCCAAATAGGCATTCAGATATAACCTCCGGTGTTGGTACGCGGTATGGGAATTAAAAATTGTAAAACGCTCTCCGGTCGTCACGTTCTGAATAAATTATAAAAGAGCCCAAGTTAACAACAAACAGAATAAAATGATCTGTAATATCCTCTCTTCATGCTTCGGAAAACTGTCGATGTTGGAAAGTCTTGGATTTACGGTGAGTTCTAGATACAATGGCCATTGGGTGACCTACTTACGCCTGTAGTCTTGATATTGTTAAACTAGATCTCTACCAGGTTAATAAAGCCCTAATTTAAGGATTAATGTCTGCGTATAAAGTATTGTATAACGTTGTATATTAATGTTTTTTGAATGTGTCTAACTAACATAACTGACTAAGATTTTTTATACCGGTCGACAAACTTGCCAGCGGCTTCTTCCGTGTGAATATCGAAACTGTATCCTGAAAAAATCTAGTTACCATTTCTCCAGATAAAAGACATCCCATCTTTGTATAAAATAAACATTAAAAAATACCTAATTGATTAATTCTTGATTAGTTCACTGAAAATTATATTAATATAAACTTACGCCAACTAAAATAAAGATGATTATAAAACTAGAAAAATATTTATGTAAAAACTTTGTCTGGACAACAGCCGGTTTATAATTGTCCTAATTTAAAAATTTTTGTGTCTAGGAATTAATATATATGTAATTTTTAAGATATTATTAATGAATCTATAAGACTTTTTCCACGCTTCCGGATAGAGGTAAAAACGTTTTATTAATTAAAACATTTTTACCTCAGTAGCCATTACTAAAGAGAGATCTGGCAAGGGGCATTCCTTCAGTATCCAATTTGAATCCAGTGTGCCAAATGTATTGCAATTTGTCTATGCAACATCTGCACATTTCTTATCCAAGTTGCTTATTTTTAAAAGGTAGATACAATAACTATTGACGATTTACATTCATGATGTGCATGAGGGACGTTGAAGACCCTTCGAAGTTGGAAGGAACAGACAGGACAGAGAGTTTCAGTAAGGCGCTAGCAGTATTTCTTAACATTAGTATGTATATATGTTGTATCTATATACACGTTGCTTGTAAGTGGTATTTTTTAAAAATTGTCGCAACAATAAATCGACAGATGGATGAATTGTAAAGAAAACAAACTTAACCTGGGTAGAACTGTGGTGTAAAGTGTATTACTAATAAGAAACCCTCTAAAGGTTACATAAATTCATTTAATAAACTTATATAATGTTGTCTGCTCTCAGCGGTATTGATAATACCCCATAATAGTATCCGACGAGGACAAAAGGATTTGTAATCTCAACGTATTATAGACGTGATAAAACTGGGTCCCACTCCGAGGGAAATTCGATAAAAGAGCATGACCCCGTATGAAAAAAATGGGTAATGTTGTAAAGTCCGTTCAATAATTTTCACATTCGCTGCTTAACTAAAAACAAAGGTGTTATAAAATGCTTTCGATTCCGGCAGCATATTGTTACCACCACTATTTGCATACGTATTGCAAATTTGTTTTTATTCTGTTCTTGGGAAGAGTATATCTAACTAAAAATTACTTATAGTTTGTTTAATTCACGAAGGTAACCAGGCTTTACGCGTGGTTGAACTTGTATATACATTCTGTCAAAAAAGTATCGGGAATGGATGATTTCTTTATCGCTCCAAATTTAATTTTTTGATTTTTTGTTATTGTTAGTTAGTTGGCACATCTGTTTTTCATTTTGGCGCGGAGTTTGGCTTCGTGAATTGCAAAATTTATACAAGCAACGAAAGCTGTATATGCCTGTTTGTCTTCGTGAATTGCAAGTACTATATATGTAGTAAAGGCTGTGTCTATTTTAGCCAGCAAGAATAATTTGTATCATGAAGTTTTAATAACGGTTTTACGTAGGATATTATATAACCAGGAAAATAGAATAGTTCCTACGGGCTATAGAGCCAACATTTATGCAAGCAACACCACCTAAAAAGTCTTACTTAAATGTAACTTAACGTAACGATATCTACGTTTACTGGACATACAGGGATTAAATTAGAAAACGAAAACTTTTCCGCATCTTCAATTACCGTAATACCAAACAAACTTGCTCCCATAATAATGACAAATGATCCGATCATGAGTTCGCTATACTACACTATAGAAACAAGTCCTATATGGTTGTTCTTAACTTCCCAACGGCCCTTTACATGAGATAAGTTTATGGCATGTGGATTCGCCAAAGCACCCCTAAGGGCTATGCCTTTACGCATACGTGACAAACTTGCTGACTTTACAATAGTGCTGTAACTTACAATTCGAGACGTTTCCAGTAACTTTAAAGGTGACATCGATTCTGTATATAATAATTCTAAATTATGCATGATTAATAAAATGTGAATGAATCTAGATTTTTTTGGCAAAAGCAATGAAGCACACTCGATTATCTCAAGAAGTCTTGCACATCTACAAAAACGTGATGTACAATTTTTGCGAATATTGGAAATAAGCTCGCTTGAACCAGCCTTAGTTATAGTATAAGCATTTCTCTGCGCATACACAGCCACCGGTAATAACGGTTGACTACTCTGAACATTGAAACATGTGGCGTTGCTCACTAAGATATTTGTGTGGCGTGTTCCGAGGAACTCTTTAGAATGGTGCCTTCGTCCTCTTTCTACCATCGCACCGCGCGCTTTTAGTTGGAAGTTCATCCCCACTTCCTCGAGCCGCTTCGCCCATGCATGTTTCTGTAGATCGTTCCTCTTGTGTACCGTGGGGATTTAGAATGAGGTCCCAGCCGAGGTTTTCCCACAGCGCTACAATATGGAGTTTTTAAAAATGGTGTTAATAATTTCTTCTCTGGTGTTGCAAACGTTTATACGCGACGGTAACCGCTTTTCGTCAGCCTGTCTGCTATACTCCAGCTATAAAAAAATTAACATATATATGATGCGTATCGGTGGTTTGTCAATTGTTTTTACTGATATGCTTCATGGAGCTGCGACAACAGAATCTCAAAATTTTAATCATCTTAAGCAGTAAGCTCCACCTGTCTATACTACCGTAAACTCTAACAACGTAATGTACATGATGTTCCCATTCGAATATAATATTTAAACCTAACTTAAAAATGAATGTTACGTGTATGAAACAAGTAAACTGTTTCACCTTTGAATTCGGTCAGGTTTATTCTACTTATAATTTTTATCTAATGATTGAAAATCGGCCCTGAGGCAAATAAATCAATAATAGGATATATCTATATCCTACTATCAATTTATTTGCTTAACTCGGCATAAATCACTCGTATATTCACATGATCACAAGCTTTGATTACATCCGCGATTTGATTAATTTGAACATTGTTCACCAATATGATAATAAATCATTGTTTTATCAAAGAAAACATAAACAAAAACAAAGCCAAATAAAATTTAAGGTTATAAAAATTCGTGTCCGTAATTATTCAACGTTGAATTAGTGGCGTTCGAAGTAATGTACTTGTTTCAGGAAGTGTGTTGGGTGCCGGAATTTGTAGAGCACATTGTGAGGGCATTTGGGGTTGCCAGTTTCTAAATCGGTAAAGTTGAAGGAAAACTTGGTCTCATTTGTTGCTCCATATTTAGTGTTATTTAAATATAGAGTGACAAATATTTTGATTTTTAAGTGATTTATGTATACAGATACCTGTAATCTCTGTCTTAAGGGACAAATCAGTATTTTTAGAATAGCAAATTAAAATGCTTTTTTCTCTTTCAAACTCTAAAGGTAGCATTTTTAGAATTAGGTTACAAAGGATACGACGAGTTCTGGATCAAAGGTAATGTAATGAGTTGAGATATGGCTTATATATTTTTCTATTACAAAATGGAAAATATGAGCTCTAAATACTATCTGGAAGAGGGAAACTTCAAAAATATGGTGACGTATAAAATAAGTTATGTGAATGAATTTCAATTACTAACAGGGTCCTCCCGCCTCCGTACTTGCCTTAGCCTGCCGGAGTGGAGATCGCTAGAGCTAAGACTCAAGCTCTAGGGGTGGAAATGATGAATGGCATCACGTCGGAAGTAGCTTCGGTGAACCTGGAGCCCACTTCTGTACACCCCTTAGCCGCTCAACATGGGTATGTTGCCCCTTTTCTATGGCATTTTTTGGGGCCCATGCAGGGAGTGGCGAGTCCCCATATTCCCACATAGATACCACAATAGCCCGGTACTTTTTGTCCTCATTTCCCACAATAGTCCTACACTGGCCGGGGCTTGTCCTTGGGTGCATTATTATATGGTGTAGACAGGGATAATCGCCGGTCAGTGTCACGCCATATTTACATTAAATGTCTCAAAGGGCCTCTATGGCCCCGCGCAAGCCCTCCAAATGTCCGGGCCATTTTTATGGCCCGTGGTCTTTAAAGTCATACAACACAACATGCGACTAATCCATTCAAAATAACTAAACCCACTACAATTATAAAAAACATCGACATAATAAAAAGAAATTAGTCTCATCTTTTTACAGTCTGAGCCCAAGAATGTATGAAAACGAATCCGACTCCTTTAATAGTTTTATTTGCTACTCTGAATAATAATTATTTGTAAACTAATAATTTATTTCATATATATATGGGTAACAATGTAAGCTATTATAATACTAATATATAGTTGATAAAAAAAAATGTTGCATCTTTCTGCATGCAAAACAACATAATGGTTTTTGCCACCCGACACTAGATGGCAGTGACCATTCAGTGCGCAAATTGCCTATGTTATGTTGGATAAAAAGACAATCACAAAGCTGGAATGTCGTGGGAGAAAGCAATATGCTCTTTTAATTTAAATTAAGTACTAATAAATTCAATATAAAATCAAAAAGGTAATAACTTATTTATATAAGAAATAAAGTAATAATTATAAACGAGCTTTCCCATAAGTGCTTTTCAATACTTCCTGTTATACAAGCTATTGGGTGCCAAGAATATCGACAATCATCAATCTAGTTAAGGAACGGGAGGGGCGTGTTATTTATATCACACTTAACCTCTTTGTTTATGACAACGGTGGCTAATCCTGTATTAAGACACCGCGGACGGAATTGGAATGTTTAAAAAACAAACTAAACTTGCTCGCGGCGGAACTGTGATTGTTCTTGTAAATGTTTCATTGGTAACACTTAATAATGTAAACTTTGCGATTGATTCCTTTTTCTGTTCAAATGTTACAGAACTATGTAGTTTTTATTTTTTTAATTTACTATTATTTGTATTCTATTAAAAATATAAAGAACTGTTTGAATTATCTTTTGCAATTTAGTTTTTTTTTTATGCTGCAAAAAATTTATATGGTGTTTTTATAACATACAAAAAATATGTTTTATAGACATATCTTAATCCTTAAACTCTCTGTCTCATAAGCATTTAATATAACTGAAGCCATATTATAATAAAACAAGGCTTTTTGTGAAAATTCACTTGTGTAAACATCATTCAGTTTTTTCCACTTTCGGGATTAAAACTATTCCATAATCTGGATAGATGATAATGGAATGTTACCGAAAATACATGCGGACTAAACTTCATGACAATCAGTTTATTCTCTAAGACATGAAGAAGGAACAAATAGATATTACAATTTGATAATAATGTACCGAACCCAACTAAACCCAAAAACATTCGCAGCCAATTCGCCAAACTCATAACTACATTACCCAAAGTAGTATAACAAAGAGATATTTGCTTATAGTATAAAGACTCATACAAGATCGTAGTCACGTAATAATATGGGCGTAGTGGCGTATTACAGTTGTAATTTCGGCATCAACAGATAGAAAGAAGCAATATTTGTGAGGAAGTGAACCTATATTTAACTAACAGTAGTGACGGCACCGCGGCGTACCACCGCACACCGCCTCCTCCGCACTTACCCTCTCTGTAGGGTAGACCATTCTTGCTCACTTTGTTGGACATTTCCAAGCTATATGATTTTTTACACGATAGATGTTGATGTTTTTTTTATTGCAGGAGTTCAGCAGACAGGCAGACGGCCCACTTGATGAAAAGCGGTTGCCATCGTCTATGGCCATTTGCAACACCAAAGGTGCTATAAATGCGCTGCTGCTCTCTTAAGGTTGCCTGGAACCTGGTCACTAATGCTGGAACACAACACAAGGTTGTTATGGCGGCAAACACTAGACCAGGGGTGGTGGCCATCCAGTGGGGCAAATGCCCTACCACCTGGCTGTGGGTTGTTTTGTCGCCTTTTACGACAGGCCGCCGGGCCGCAGGAAATTGTATTCTTTTTCCGTTCCTGCACGGATAAAATGATTGTGTTATTACAGGCAGTTCTCCTGGAAGCCAATTTGTCTGACTACTAACACACTCTTAAGGAAATCACCGTGTATGCTAATTTCATCTACTGTTATGATCTCCATGTCCATTCTCTTAATACTTTCAATATCTTCTCACCAATAAACTCTTCCTTAAAGTAAAATTATTGCACCTTTATCGAAATCCCTAAAAGATAGCTTTTGTATTCTACTTCTTATTATAGCTGCAAACCTATGCAGAACAGACAAAGCCTCTTGTAACGAGAACTGCTTTACCATAACAACGTTAGCGTTTCTCAAATTACCGGTAGTAAATAAAAAAAGAAAGCATATCCGTTGAAAAAATCTTTGAAGAAAAAATTATGTTTTTGGTTCGAAATTTTTTATTGAAGTAATTTTAAATTGTACATAGAATATATATACAATAGTATATTTTGTCTATGACATTAGCTATAACATCTTATTCGCATTCCATGTGACTTAAATACACATTGAATGCTACAGGCAATTTTATACAATACAATACATTTAGCAAACAACGAGTTTAGTTTCTGCTTTCATGAATAATTTTTCTGACAGATTCTGTCACTAAAGGGCTGAGTATAAATATATTCATTTGATAGTCTAACATATATTATATTTTTCCTATCCACAGAATTACCGAAAACGTTACTACCTACCTTTGAAATTGTAAGTCAATAACTTTTTGTTCATGTATTAATATATTATACAAGTATTGTTGTATTTTCAGGCAATGTTTAAAGTCCACCAAATATAATTTTGTGTTTCACCATATTCTCAAGTTACATAAATGTTCCCTTATACAGTTCAATGCAATAAATAGATTAAAATATAAAGATGTTTTTTGTTTCATGTCCTGTTTATAATTTCAATTATGGATATCCTATCGCCGCGTCATCTCTGTAATCGAAAATACCGTACAGTAACTACTATTCTTTATTTATATCCCAGTCAGTGTCTGGAAATGTATTGAACGAAGTAAATTACATACATTTTTGTCTATCTATAAAAGTATAGTGGGATGATTGCGCATTGTCGGCATCACGTGGTTATTTTAAATAGCGAATAAAAACATCGAATAATATCTGTTGATCTCATCTATATGATATATGATTTCGCATATAATAAGATGTTCTGAATACCCACATTTGTTTTCTTGATGTTAGTGTTGGTCTTGTTGGGGCTTAGGGTTAGTAATGCAATGTGCAGGTGATCTACCACCTGGATGGTCCTGGTGGTCGATGTTGATAATATAGCTAAAGAGCACAGAGATACTAAATAGCATAACAATGTAGGTAATCAATGTAGGGAATTGACTACCTACATTGTTATGATATTTCCTAAATACATACACGGACGTAAATGTTGAAGAGAGACTTTTTACTATAAAACTTTATTTTGAAAAACAGATAAATATAAATTTTGTACAAAATGTAAAATACATATTCTTAAGCAAGAATACGTTTATGTAAAAACAAAAATAACAATTATAAATATGTAAGTCAGTCATCAGCCAAAAAGGTACACTTTGGCTTTGATTATATTAGTCCAGCATTCGCTTGCTGGCTTAAGAAAGTTTCTTAATAGAAATAATTGAATGTTTTATTACTGAGTGGATTCACAAACCATAAGAAGTCATAATTAAAAAGTAAAAAAATACTAACCCAAACAAACAAACAAACAAATATTATGTATGCCTGTCAAAGACTGAACATACATTATCATTATCCTAACAGCATAACGTAAAATTCCATGTTACAAATAAAATGATTTATTTTAAAAAAGATTTTGGATATTGAAGAAGAAAACACACTTTATATTTCAATTACTTAGCTTTATTTACAGACAGAACAATTTGTTGTGGGGCGTTGTCAGGCGTCGCGACGATGTATGCAAATGCGTTGCTTATGCCACATTCGCACTGTTGGGGCCCGGACGCCCTCCTCCTATAACAATTAAAATATGCAAATCGGAGACATTACCCACTACTTTTCATTCCGGTCCGATGGAGTACAAATCAATGGGGATGCAAAACAGTTGCTCTCGCCCTTGCTATGACGACGGTATCAAAAAATATGCAGTGAGTAACGCCCGGGAAAAAGGGTGGCGATAACTACGATGTTCAATGTTTGTTTACACAATCATTTATTTCATTTTAATGTTTAAAAAAATGTATAAATATATTAGCGGCCTGTTTTTAAAAAATAATTATAGTAAAAGCTGATTTAATATCCATCTAATGACTTGAAGAGCGGACTGGCTTCAAAATATTCAACCGGGAATTCACTCATACTTGGTAGCGCTGTACTGGCTTCAAATCAATTTACTCGATACCAATATAAAGTCAGCACTGGCCTCCTTCGAGTTTGAAGTCAGTAGCTAGATCAATTTAAATCAGCTTCGAAAAAATATTTTAATTATATTAACATGTGTTGTTTTCTACATTTTCTAAATATTTGAAATATGTCCAAGAAGGTTTGGACAAATAATTTATCAAATATTATTTATTTTTTAGGCTCCTATTTTAATCCTGTGACCTGTTCGAATCTTGACATAGCACAAAATAATGTATCCAACATGCTGATTTTGAACGAAAATATAGTCAGGATACTTACGCGTCTAGTCCTCCATCATAAGAAATACGTATCCCTTCAATCAACTTGAAATAATTGGAGCGGGTATACGGTCCAATATAGGATATATATATAAATAGGAGTCCTGAGTAACTCCTGAAATTGACAGTCTATTAATATGTTAAATCAGTTAAAGAACCTGCTGTCCATCCAACAATTCTTATCTATCCTCTTTATTCCATACCTTCTAGCCCATCCTAAAGGCTGGCAATACATTGGACTTCGCCTCTGGTGTTGCAATCGTCTATAGGCGAGGTTAATCACTTGTGGGGCATCTCCCATTTACCACGTTCGCAATAAAAAGAAACCAATAGGCAGTAAAAATAATAAAACAACAGGACACAGCAAATTCTTAACTTGAACATTAAAATTCTGGCAATGGAAGTACATGATTTAAAGGGGATGAAAACTGACTTTATTTTCTTTTGTATATTCCATAAAAGTAGTGGTCGCCCGTGGTCGAAATTCGACCATGATTATTAGTAACTTAAATTATAAGTTTAAACATTATTAAGTTTCTGTTGTCAAAGACTACACTTCTATAATTTGCCAATGCTACACTGTTAATTTGACTTTAATAAACAAAAAAGTATATATGCGTGTGTGTTTCAAATAGATGATAATGTGTGTAATTACTAATCTTTTTCTAGATTTAATGTGTTTTTTATGCAACATTTAAAAAAAAATTATTCTGCACTCCTCCTCTATATAAACTATAAGTGTGCGAAATTTCATACTCCTCCGTCAGCGCAATTTTGGTAAAAATGGCTAAAAAGTTTTTGCTGTGTTTTTGTTTCACATACGTGAATTAATTATGAATAAAAAGAAGAAAATACTTTATAACTATTTTTTATAAGTAAAAAAAATACAAAAACAAAACCGGCTTCAAACTAAAAAACAAAAAAAATATATATAACCGACTTTGGAAAAAGATTCTAATTTCTGCGGCCGGGCGGCCTGTCGTAAGAGGCGACGAAACAAACCACAACCCATTCATCCAGTAGGGAATTTGCCCGATTGGATGGCTACCACCCCTGGTCTAGAGTACGCCGCTATAACAACTGAATTGTCTTCCGGCATCAGTGGTCAGATTCCAGGTTCTCCTTCAAGACTAGCAGCACACTGGCAGCACCTTTGATATTGCTAATGTCCATAGACGATGGTAAATACTTTCCATCAAAGTTGGGCCGTCAGCCTGTCTGCTGTGCATCAGCAATAAAAAAAGCATAATTCATTCATAACATTCTTTCAATAACACCGTTCGTTATTTCATACCATTATTTCATTAATATAATTCATTGACTCTTCAGGTGATCAGAAGGCTGCCTACCTCGGCCATCGGATCAATATGGCCATCCAGCGAGGAAACGTAGCCAGCCTTCTGGGCACCTTACCCATAGAAGACAGTGATCTGGGCTCAGTATTCTACTTATAGCCTATGGGTAGAATACAATACAAATAAGTTAAGTTTTCTTACATTGTATTCAATAGTATGTAATGTTATAATTAGTTTAAGACATTGAAAATATATGTGTTGTTTTTTAGATCATACATATAAATTATAATATGCTGACAGATGTAGGCTAAAGGAATTATAATTATATTAATAAAATTATCTGTGAGTATATAATTCATTGTAAGAAAATTGAGAATACGTAAAATTTCGTCCTGGCTTGAAATAGGGCCCTGAACTTGTGTAAAAGCTACGAGTATGAAGTTCTCTAATATTACAGACAGCTTAAAAGTTCAACATACGGTCGAGCAGACGGTCGATCAACCTTAATTGAAACCAGTCATATGCATACAGCAAATATAGCAGAGAATAGTGTTATATACAAAATACAAATCGATAAGAATATATAATTTAATTTATATTCATTACGATATATTCCCAAAATACGATAAAACAATACATTTGAACACTTCAATAAAATATGATTAAAAAAATTTCCTTTACGCTTTTTTATTTTCATATAGGTTCGCATTGGACCACTATTTCACCTGATGTTGAGTCATGACGCGGGCTAGGATGGAGTACACTTACCTAGAAGATACCTATTCACTCGTGACTTGATAACACCTAGACCCTAGAGACTCCGGCAAATTGTTCCACACACACACCAGAAAAGAGGAAACGAAGTTCTTGGCTGTAACTGGCAGTGTTTCCACCATGTAACGATGCGTTTCAACATTTGTTTGACAAATGGATTATATAGGTATCAATTAGTTAAGAATTTATTTGACGGTTGATTATCTGGAAAAGATCGCTTTTAATAAGGCCGTCTATTGTTTATGCACAAAAAGTATTAGACTATCAACGCACCTGGCTGCCGACTCCTCGTGATATTATAAGCTCACCTAATAAGGGCGATGGCTTAAGCTAGTGAAACCCACAAAGTCGCTGACAGGCCACAGATGCCCACCTAATAAAGCCCGAGATGGCCTCCGAACGCCAATGAATGGCTAACCAAGCGGCAGGAGAAGTCAGTGTAAAGCCCGCCATGGCCATCGGACGCCAAAGATTAGCCAACGTGAGCTGTTGCAAAGCCATCGCCATGCGGAGAAAGCTTCGGCAGTTCCAAACCTATTTAACGGTGGGTATTTGCCAGTGGGCAAAGTGGGCAAGCAAAAGGCCCTAACGTCCAATGAGGATGGAGAGGAAAAAAAGTTTTATAAATATGAATTTTTGTAACTTTTATTTTGGTGAGCAATAAAATGTTATCTATCTCTACCATAGGAAGAGAATAGTATAAATGATAAACGACTAATCTGTCTAGCACCACAGGTATTCTGGTATTGACTTTTCCTCCATATGTAACCCGACCTATAGTGAAAAAATCTTATTTTAAAAACACATCATAAATAGCTTCAAACAAAATATGTCGAGCTGTTTTTAAAATATTAGATATCTTGTAGAGGAAATATCAATACAAGTCATTTGCACCTCTGGAACCTCTCACTATAAATTTAACAAGTCCAATAAGCACTTGGCCGGTTTAATTTTTATCAAGCCATCGAAGCACATAGCTGTTGAATTGTGGCACCACGAGGCATCAGGTCTACTACCAGCTGGCTTTATTACGAGACAACTACTAAAAACACAAATTACACAGATTGAGAACGGTTGGGGGCTGTGTTGCCATGTAAATTAATAACATGTAAATTTTCACGCTCCAGCTACTGAAAACGGGGGCTAAACTGACGATTGCACGCCACTTCTATACGTATTATTATAGGCTATAGTTTAATTGAAATACGCAACGTATTTAATTACAAATAAAGAGTACGTGCCTTGTGAAAAGCAAGTTGATAAACTAAGATTTTATTTAACAGGAAATTTCCCTTCACTTCTGGTACACTTCTAAATAAAATTATAAAACATATTAATTTACAGAAACGTTTTATAACAACAAATTCTTAAAAGTCCCTGAAAGATTCTAAAAGTACCCGGAAAAATAACTTTAATCTTCCATAAGCAAATTTAAAAAAAAAGGTTGTTTTTACCTTTAGGTGTGATGTCGTCCTTATATCCTTATATATATATATATATATATATATATATATATACGTGATACAAATTGAATAATAGTATTACGACCGACAAAGACAAATTCAAACCTGCATACCTGTAGAAACACATTTTATTACCTTCGGCATTTGGACTTAATTTGTTTACCTTGTGTTTAAAATTTGTGATAAAAAAACAGTCTTACGACCTATTGTTGTATTGTGATCACTGGCAGGGGTCTCGGATTTAAAATATAAGCTGATTCTAAGAAATTCGGTAATCTATTTAGTGACGGACTTTGAGCGTGATATTATGTTTGTACCTGTGCTATACATATTTGTATAGTTCTAATAAACTCTACAGTAATTCTAACGGCATTTTAATTTGAGTCTTGCAACTCGTAACAATAGTAAAAGTTTAAATCAGACTTAACTAATATGGCCAATAGTACATTCTTCAAAACCGATATTAGACGGTTCATTTATATCTTTCGATTTGGATGGATCAACCAAAGTGATCTGTATAAACATATATTTGAATCAATCAATGTCATTAAAAACCATCGTGTCCTTTCAACTCAGTGCCTTTCAACCAAATCGAATCAAGTTGGTTGGTCTTTATAACATGAGCATCACCATCTGAAGGTATTTCGCCGGTTTATATGTCAGCGTTAAATTAATAAAAAGCAGTTAAACAAAATTGTATATGAAATAGTTTGTCTGCAACAAGTATTTTACGATGTGCATCACAGTCGCTTCGCCCGCGGCGATCAATTACTGCAAATCAACTTTCATCTGCCACCCTCTTTGTGGATATTGCGCACTTCGATGCGTAGTGAACTGTTCACTTTGTCACTACACAGTGACTATGTCATTTTGATTGGGTGTTTCCGTTTTCTACCCACTTTTTCTACCCACAAGTCTAAAATAATAATAATAATTCCGTTTTCAACCCATTACAAATTTCAATTCCGGTTTCTACCCAATGAACTGAGTACAGGCAGCAGAAAAAGTTAATTCGATTAAAAATATTTATTAAAAAAATAATAAAGTCAAAAAGATTCTTATAAATTCTTTACAAACAACTAAAACTCACATTTAGATTATAAAACATTAATACATAGATCACATAATTACCGTTTGGTACATAACATTTTCAAAATTCACAACCTCGTCAAAATATCAAATAACACAGAGTAAAATATCAAAGAGACTTTGAGGAACTATAAATTAGTTTAATAAAGAAAATGTTTGTAACTATTGTTCAATACACTGGATGCATTTATTGCTTTGCTTTGGAATCATAATATTGAAAATATAACTAAAAGTTAAGTAAAATTTGAATAATTGGATAGATTGGTTAATACTAATAATCGACGTTAAAAGCATGAAGTATTGACATAAATTATGTAATAGCTTTTTTTAAATTTAATATATAAACGAGCTATGTTTCCTAACAGTGGCCTATACAAATTTTGCCACAAGCCAAGTCATTAAGCGCAGATTCTATTTATTGTCTCTCTCTAACACATCATGTTTTTCGATTCCTTGATATTGCAATATCTTTTCCTTTGAACCGTGTATTTTATTTTTTAGCGTCATTATTTATATTTGAAAGGAATTGAAGCATGTTTAGTGACTTTTTCTTTGTCACAACGCGGTTTACAGTCACATGCTAGCTTTCAAGAGCGTTAGTTGTTTTGTGTCGACATCCGCATGAAGACCATAATTCTAGGGGATATTTTCCGCCAAACATATATATATATGTTTTGACAATATAATAATTAAATCTCACTGCGTCTTAATGCGTGGGACTCTATTCCATAATATAGAGAAAAGCATCATCCACCATTTCTTTCGGTATTAAACCTAAGGCAAGCATCAAAGATATATACATGTTTTTTAAAATGCCTTTTTTTGGTCATATTGAACTGTTTGCCATTTTTATATATCGCTTGGCAAAAGTGAAAGTAACAGGCTCTGGTTTTTGTTTCAGGTGAAATAATTTTGAAAAATCTTGTTTTTTCATTTGCGTGTTGGGTTATTATTATCCAGTGACGTCATACACACTTGCAGCTAAGAAGTCGTTCGCGAACTAATATAGTAGATTTAAACATTTTAATATTGTGAGCTGTTTGTTTATCTTGCAATGAATAAATATTTAAAAGCAATAATGTTTCTGATCGTACTTCAAAACAATGGAAATTAGTAATGGGTTGAAAACGGAAAGCTTTTTGGGTAGAAGACGGAAAAAAATATTATATTTATTTTTGTAGGTTGAAAACGGAATAGATTTTGGGTTGAAAGCGGAAAAAATATTTTTGGGTAGAAAAAGTGGGTAGATACCGGAAACACCCTTTTGATTACCTTTTAGGGCTGCGTTAGCGATTCTGATACAAACAAGACCCTTAAATAATCAACATCTCCATTCGTCTATAGTAGTATTTCCGTTTTGACTTTTGAGCTACATATAAGATGAAGAAAATGAAAGATGGTGAACTTTAAACATATAGTTACGAGTTGCAGGACTCGAATTAAAATGCCGTTAGAATTACTATAGAAATTATTAGAACTATACAAACACGTATAACACAGGTACAAATTAATAACACGAGCAAAGTCCGTCACTAAGGTAGTACACACGTCTTGCTTCGCTTGTGCTTATCGCTCGACTGCCTCACCCTTCCGTTAGGGAATTGCTTTATACTGTACAAATACAATATGTCTACTCGACCGCGTGGACTGAGTTTTCAAGAATCACACCTGGCTAATGACTACCATAAATATTACAATACACAATGGACTGATTTATTAATTACATGTTTAAACACAAAGTAAACAACAGAACTCCAAATGCCGAAAGGTAATAAACTGCAGGTGTGAATTGGTCGTAGCAATATTTCATTAAAAATTGTCTTGTGGCCGTTTCTTATATTAATACTATTCATTCATATGCTTTAACCATCGACTGAATTTTAACATTACTTGTATGGAGACTGTCAAATTTTCGTAATGCAAATGAACGGTTGGTAAGATATATGTAGGTTGGTAAGGTAAATATAATATATAGAGTTTTTTCTTGTTAAACAAAGAGCTGTCTTTGCTAACGCTAAGTTATACAAATGCAGTCATCGTCTACTACTCGTCCCAATAGTCTGACTATGAAATGCAATAGACCTTGCGGATTAAGAGGAAATTAAAGCAGACCCCGAGTTCCAAAACGAATGTCTTCTATTGAAACTCTAGTCTTTAGTCAAATATGTTAGATTATAAATTTAAAGTAAACAACTTTATATCCAAATACTTATTTGTATTTGGATATGAAGTTGTTTACTTTAAATTATATTATATAAATAACATAATAAATATTTGGACAAAATTAATATTATATAAATTAAACAAATAAAAAAATACAGATAGGATCATAAAAAATATAAATCTCAACAAAGCATTTCTAAACATTCGTTATCACATTTCTCGGAAGATTTCGCTTCTACACATAGAACTAATACTTCAAATAAATATATTATAAACAAACACTGGCTTGTTCCAATTTGGCAGGAGACAACGCTTAATTACGTTCGCCTGATACAGACAGGAAAGGGTTAGCAGTTATTATAAATAATACAACAAATAGGCCGCCTACTCACCGCAGAGCAGAGGTGATTAGAGGGGTATTCATCTTGTAAATAATTGTTCATTAGATATTTACTCATACACAATAATCTTAACATCATTTCAAATGATTTTAAGACCTTCTATAATAATCTTTTAACCTTAACTAAAAGTATAAAAGCGTAGGCTGTTTCAAAAAGTAATTGTCGTATCATGGTAAAGTCCTAAATTTTGCCATTGGTTATGTTTATATTATAATTAGTTATGTTACAATGAATAATTCTATTTAAAAGGTGTTTGTTTTTTTAAAATTGTTGGAAAAAATCCAAAATAAGTCCGACGCCTGACGCGTTAAAACTATTTATACATAAATAGTTACATAGAAAAAACTAAAGACAATATTGCACACAAGAGTGTATAAGAATAATATCTTATATCTTACACTTAATATATAAGGCTGAAGAGTTTGTTTGTTTGAACGCGCTAATATCCGAAACTACTAGTCTGATTTGAAAAATTCTTTCAGCGTTAGATAGTACATTTATCGAGGAAGGCTATAGGCTATATATCATCACGCTAAGACCGATGGGAGCGGAGCAGCAATGAAGAATGATTCAAAACCGGGAGGATTATTTAACTATTCAACGCGGACGAAGTCGCGGGCAGAATCTAGTACTAAATAAAGTAAAAAAACATTTGATTTTTATACAGAAATGCTTTTAATTAATTTTGTAATGGAAAAATGAAAAAAAAACCAGATTCATACTGCTTTGGACAAAATTATCATCATTGAATAGTTAGATATTATTATGGAAAAATTCTGTTAAAACGTTTTTTTCTTCATCACCTCTACGGAATCTTTCACTGTGCATGAATTGACAAGCACATACTTGTTTTATCAAACTACATCGCAATAACGTATGGTTATAAAGAATATGTTGTTTAGTTTAGCTCTTCTATTATATATATTCTGTGATTCTTATTTATAACCTTTTGAATTGCTTTTTTTATGAATACTAATATGATAAATATTTTTTTTAGATCAATTTAAATAATTAGCATTTAATCAAAATATGCACATCTGAGTGGCAAAATTGAAAGAATTATAAAATCAGTATCAACTTTTATGCAAATACACGATCTGATTGTGCATGACGATAAATTTAGACTAACTTTTAAAAAGGAAAAGACTCTCAATTCTTTTGTATTATTTCGTCTTCATAACGATGCAGTGCAAAATGACAAAAAGGAGGCTCATTCTTATGTGTACAAATAGTGCTTCTTCCAGAAAACTTATATTTTATACAGAGAACTTTCATTTTGAACGAGAAAATACATTATAGTCCCTTTCAATGCTTACAAAAGCGTTAGATTGATACCCAAATTGATCGACAATACGTCACTGGGAGGTCAGTTTTCGGAGGGTCGGATGCAATATGTGGATGAGGGTGCCCTGCACCTCACCCACGAGCCAAAGGGCCATAATCTAGAGAAAATACATTGTGACGTGCGCTGAACTTAATTGAAAAGTATCCAATTTGAAGAAGCATAAACAACTATTTTTTAAGAGAATGTTTACATATATGTGAGATTTTATTTCCACAATGCAATAAGTATGTATGTATGTAAGTATAAAATTAAATATTATGTAATAATACGAATTTAAATACATAGTAACAGTATGGACTATATTTTGCATATTAAACACATATTTAAGTTTATTATTTAATGGAACCATGGTGTTCAAGTCATAATACCGCCATCTCTTGTACAAACATACACTTTCTTGGTACATATTCCCTCTCTTTTTGTATACATAGTAGTATGTATTTTTTATATCTAGCTCAGTCCCCCAATTTTACCTTGGGATGTTGGAAACGTCGCCGTTTTGTCGTCGGATTCGTTTGTGGGGTTAAAAAAACAGACATGTAAGAAATAATAAGATTTTTGGCAAGTGCAGTGAGTTGTTGAAACAAACTAAATTGCGGCCGCCCTGAGAAGTGGTGTATGTTCGTGGAGGTAGTTTCAATTTCCGTGTATGTGTGATGTCTGCGTCTGAACCCAAGGTGGACACTTTTAGTCGATGAGGGTTTGTATGAGTCTATCTATTTATTCTACGTATTTATTGTTATTGGACAAACTTTGACACAACAACTGAAGGCAACAAAATTACACTATTTTCTTCAGCGGCTTCGTGTATACGAATTATCCAGGGTTTTTTACCTGTGGAATCCGCACAACACATAAGCTAGAAATAAATGAAGTTAGGGTTGATGAACAAAATATAACTTGTATAAAAATACCTAATAAAAAGTATTACAATATTAACAATTCTAGATAACATTCCTTCCTTTAAGTACATTAGTTGTTTTTTATTATTATATTAAAATTGAATTCCTAGTATATGGCTAAAAAAATATATTTTTTTAATGTTTGTTTTTCTTTCTGCTTCGCTTATCATATAATAGTTATTAGGTTTTAATTCCTCAATTATGTATGTATAATGAAACGTGCATTTATAATATGAATAGCTAGAGCAATAATCCAAACACACTAGATACACAAACACAGTAACTGACCTTATTAATGTTATGTGTAATTCCTATTGAACGTCACGTATAATTAGGTATTGCACTATTCTGTCTCATAGACTGATACCTAATCCACAAACATTATTAGGTAAATCAGCTCCAATGCATTTAATACCTATATACATTGCACGATACTGATTGCATGCCGGTAAAAGGATGACTTAAGGGCGTCACACACGGCGAAGATGCTATAATATTTCATGTTAAGATGCCTGGATATAAAATATTATAGCATCTTAAGGTATCACACACGGTTAAGATGCCTCTTCATCAAAATTGAGCAAACGATATATTATAAAAAAAAAAAAACTATTAACATAATTTGACGTCCGAGTGAAGATTGATAACGAAAGATGCGTATTTGTTAATGTACCGTTGTATGTGTATAATTTTAGAGTAGACTATGGATGTTTTTTTGGTTTCGGATCGAATTCAGTTTTTTGTTTGATAAAATAAAATATGTTTAAATAAAAAATGCATTCATTAAAACGTACCCAACCTAACCAAATCATAATTTGCAGTAAACCTGCGAAAAATCGAAATGTGTGCTGGGACACATATTAGAAGTGAAACTTCAACGGACAAGTGGAAAAACGAATCGCAACGGACAAGTGAAAAAACGAATGGCAACTGATAAGTGGAAAATGAATCGCAATGGACAAGTGGAAAAACGCATCGCAACGTACAAGTGGAAAAACTTCAACTGACAAGTGGCAAAATGAATCGCAACAAAATTTTAACTTGAAGTTTTACGTACGTTGCGATGCGTTTTTCCACTTGTCCGTGGCGATTCATTTTTCCACTTGTCCGTTGAAGTTTCACTTATAATATGTGTCCCAGCACACATTTCGATTTTTTTGTCCTTTTCTGCGACACGCTATAGCGGTGTGTATAGGTTCTACGACACGAACGCTTAGCGTTGTTTGGCTATAATTGGTTGCGAGAACATCGTGTGCTAATCATAATCAATCGATGCCAAAAATCGTATCGTGCTCGTTACATGCATTCTAACCTCGCAGGCTACATTACAAATACAATGAATGAGCGAGCGGGAACGAGACAAACACGCCTGCACTCCGCATTCTGCAACGAAAACAGTCCTCACCATCGTCACAGGCACTAGGCAGTGGAAAAGTGTTTTAGAGACAATGCTATTTTAATATAGATACGTTATACCCCACTGACCTCTATAATACAAGAACGCAAAACTCGAGAGAAAAGGTAGTTGAATAAATAAAACATATTTCATTCCATTTTGCGCTGCATATTAAGTGCACACGCTGTATAAAAGAACTTGCTATATATTTTGTATGTTAAGATACAAAATATATAGCAAGCAAAATATTAAGACAATATTTCGCATATCTCGGCATCTTAAGATACTTAATATGAAAATATATATCATCTTAACCGTGTGTGATAGTTCATACAAATTGTATAGTGAGATCTTAAGATGAAATATTATAGCATCTTCGCCGTGTGTGATCCCCTTTACATTACTAGGGACTGTTCATCGCTGGGGAACAGATGAACTGACATTGCGATCATTTTCTACGAAACCATTCAAACTGCAACGAGTGGTTAAATAGTCTTGAACCATAAAATAATTAGAAGAGGATCAGAGTTCTCTACGCCATGTAATATGAGACATTCGAATGGTTCTAGTAGGTACCATTAGATTATAATAGCATTCTTAACGCCGACCTATTTGGTCACCACCTTTGTTTCTTTTTTCTTTTCGTCCCATCTGTCACTATGTAACGTGACATAGTCTACCATAGAGTATATTGAATACATAGAGTATATTGAATATATGGAGATAGTCTACGTTGGACCACTGATCGCGCCCCTGCTTCCGCAAAATCTTGCCGCATTTTGTGTGTTGTGCAGCATTCTGGATCCGCCTATTAACCCGCGTGCTGGAAGGTCGAAGGTCGTGCTGGAACCCCCTGTGCCGTACCAGATGGTACACGCGTCGAAGGAATCACAAGACGCGAAGAAACGATCACGAGGAAGACTACCTGCCACTGGGGAGCCCGATCGTTCGTAGCGTGTCTGGTGCGGCAACCTACCATTTAAATACTTTCCTTCTCTGTGATCCCTGCGTTCCCGCCCGCGTTCGTAAGCATAATGGACCTCTAGTCGTTAGTACTGGATTCATATCTAGCAGAAACTTGATTTTTTTGGGATAAAGTATGTATCTTATGTTCCTTCCTATTATTGTTGTATTCAGAACATCTATTTGGAAACCCGGGATCCGCAGTTTCCTTTTTTTTGTTTGACCTTTGGCTCTCCTCATTTTAAAACCATTAGCATATCATCAGAACTCAAATCGTCATTCTTTCAACCTAAATCTTGGCCCACAGTCTAGCGGACGCGCTGTAATCAGACTTTAGTTGCGTTTCCCGTCATTTACTGGAAACCGTTGTTGGTGACTAGATGGCGTTGGTATATATAAATCTAAGACAATATTATACATACTATGCTCCAAAGCTTAGCAAGAGTTATACTCGTGTTACGAGAAAAATCAAATAAAAATATTTAGCGCATATTTTCCAAAAACGTTTAACAAATAAATGATACATTACAAATAAAATTGACTGCTACAAAACTTAAAATTAATTTCAGTTATTGTTTATTTTCCTATGCACGGGTACTAACTGAAATTACTAAAGATTCCGTTAAAAATCTTACAATCATCAAATTACCTATAATATTATGCAAATCCTAAGTAAGACTTACATTATTAAGATACTAACTAATAAGTAGGTATACCTACATTTAAAATTGTTTTAGTTTATTTATTAAGAACAACAAGCTAATTTATATCATAAAATTATTGAATGAATCAATGAAAACTCTTTATTGTTCACCATAAACTTAAATCTAGACATATGGATACATTTGCATTAGAACAATGGGCGGCCTTATCGCTTATAGCGATCTCTTCCAGGCAACCCAGTGTCTAAGGAGATTTTAGAGGAAATTTCAAACGATTTTTGGTGGTGTACTTAAACTAAAATAAAAATAATAAAATCACAATCAAATACTTTTAAAAATAAATTACAATATAAATATACTACTATATATACATATATAATTATATAAAGATGATATTATAAATTAGATCTAATATGTAAAATTCTCGTGTGTGTGTGTCGGTGTTTGTAGTTAAACTCATCCCAAACGGCTTAACCGATTCTCATGAAATTTTGTGTGCATATTGGGTAGGTCTGAGGATCGCACAACATCTATTTTTCATCCCCCTAAATGTTAAGGGTAGTCCACCCCAATTTTTTTTTTGTTTTTTTTGTATGATACAGCATTAAAAAATACATACAACCCTAAGTTTTCAACCCTCTACGATTAACCCCTATTTTTTCGGGCAGGACGACGTCTGCCGGGACAGCTAGTATACATATATTCGAACAATAGATACATTCATGTAATGCAACAATTATTTTGTTTGCCTCAGAAACAAAACATAAATACCAATATGATGAACACTTGTATAATGTTATAACTTCATATAAACCAAGATATTGATTTACAACACTCCATGTACAGTGTATTTCGATTCAGCAACAGACGGAGTGCAATCGAATTACGTATCCATTATTATTTGGGGATGGTTTGCACCGTAATAACAAGGTTCGCATCTGTAGAAAATGTAAATCTATCACTATGTAGATTGATTTATAAATCGATTTAGCTATTGCTTCCGAAACAGACTAATTATATTTCATATTGTTACGAGTCGCGAGACTGGAATTAAAATGCTCTTAGAATTACTATAGAGTTTATTAGAACTATACAGACACGTATAACATAGGTACAAATATAACCGAACACAACAAATCCAAACGTAATGCTGGTCGTAATTCTATTGAATTACGACCAGCGACGGACGGTTTAATAAGTGACGGACCTAGCGCGTTTAATAAAACGCGATAGGTCCGTCACTTATTAGATTCCGGATTGTAGTACACAAGTCTTGTTTCGCTCGTGGTTATCGCTCGACTGCCTCCCCCTCCATAAGGTCATCGTTTTATACTGCGCAATTGCAATGTCCCCTTATCTAAGTCGACTTAAATCCGACACACCTGACTAATGACTGCTATAAAAGATTACATACAACAATGGACTATTTTCTAATCACAAATTTTAAACACAAAGTAAACAAAAGGAGACGGCCATACAAGAATTTAAATGGTATTAGTTCAAATGCCGACCGGTAATAAATGTGCTTTGTTTCAGATATGCAGGTGGATTTAGTTTTTGTCGGGACCAGAGTTGTAACAGTATTTACCTTTAAGAAGTTACCTTCAAGACGTTGTTGCTTCTTCGCATTTTTAGTGTCATGTAACCATTGTAGTATTAGAATAATTGCACCCTTACAAAATTATCACGTATGTGCGTCCGCAACTGTGACGTGCATAAATGTCACACCCGTCTTCCTCAAAACCCAGTGGATCGATATAATTATATGTATGAAGAGAAACTTTGACAGGAACCCGCTATGTAATGATGTAATTGTAATAGAATCGCAATAAATTTAATGTAAGGTGGTCGTCATAAATATTATTATGATATAACCACGGAATAAGCATGCTATTACACGCCGACAAAAGTGAATGCACACCTGCAGTTCTTTACCTTTTCGGCATTTGGACTTCTTTTGTTTACTTTGTGTTTAAAAATTGAAATTATAAAAACAGCCTATTGAGTATTGTAATCCTTTATGGTAAGCATTAGCCAGGTGTGATTCTTGGAAATAATTGTTATGCGGTCGAGTATTGTATCGAGACCTATTGTATTGGTGCAGTATAAAACAATGCCCTAACCGAGAGATGAGGCAATCAAAGCGATAACACAAGCGAGGCAAGACGTGTGTACATTTAGGGACAGACTTTACGCGTGTTATTGGATTGTGCATTACGTTTGGACATATTGCGTCCGGTTATATTTGTACCTGTGTTATACGTGTTTGTATAGTTCTAATAAATTCAATAGTAATTCCAACGGCATTTTAATTCGAGTCCTGTAACTCGTAACAATGCTATGATTCCTTAGTATTTTTTTCCATATCAGTGAGGGATGAAAGAAAAATTCCATATAGGCATATGTCATATTCAAAAGTCACGTAGTTTTTAATATGTGAGTTTTTACAAGTCAGTTGGTGTTAAGATATTTGCTTTAATACTCACTAACATTTGCACTATGGAGCAAGCTCTAAAGGTCCAATAGTGAAATAACAAAATCAGTGGCCATTCGTCCCCTCTACAGAACTCTCCAGTGCGTGTGGATTAACACGCATTTGACCGACTTTTACGATACTTATACTATCAACCTTTGAAGTCCATTGTGGATATTTTAATCTCTAGGCTCTTACAAAGCCTTTTCCTCCGTTGAACTATATCTCCCTGCCTTATTTTCGGTTTCAAAGCCTGCGACAGCTATCTCGTTTTTTCGGGAATAATATTGTTACGAGTTGCGAGAGTCGAAATTAAATGCCGTTGGAATTATTATAGAGTTTATTAGAACTATACACAGGTACATTCATAACCGAAGACAACAAATACAAACGTAATGCAAAAGGTAGTGATTCAATAAAAAGCGCAAAGTCCGTCACTATGGTTCCCTATTGTACACACGTCGCGCCTTGATCGTAGCTGTCGCTGAACTGCCGTCTCTCTCCATCAGGCCGTCGTTTTATACCTCACTGATACAAATGTTCCCGTATCGTAATCGACTTAAACCACAACACCACAACACAACACAATGGGCCGTCCTGTAGAACGTATGAAAATGAATAAGTAAATAAAAGAAAACGATCATAAAAGGATTACAATTAGTTCAAATGCCGTCGGGTAATAAATGTGCTTCTATAAATCTGTACGTGGAATTTGTCTTTGTCGACGCCTAGGTTGTAACAATATTATTTTCATTTGCTGTCTTTCCAGTACTTACTACTATATTAATTAAAAACGTTCACATCCAAGGCCATCGACAAGAAAATAAGTGTAATATGTCATGTTAGATCCCGATTCCAGCGTCCACTACCGGGACCAAATGTTAATCTAAACTATTCTCAAATCCACTTAAACAAACAAAAAATTTCATCAAAATCAGGCCCAGCGTTTAGGAGCAGTATCGCGGCACCACCTACTGGGTGGTGTACTCCTTTATTTAAACCATTCCGGGACAAACTTCAACACATACAACAACAAAAATAACACCTAAATTCTGGTACCCGATTGCAGCGCCATCTACCTGGTTCAAATTTAAATCTAAATCATCCCAGTAGAAAATTATAAAAATACTAATATCGGTATTAAGAAATAGGGGTTGATCGTAGAGGGTTGAAAATTTAGGGTTGTATGTATTTTTTAATAATGCTGTATCATAAAAAAATAAAAATATATCTAAAAATTAAAAAAAAAATATTTAGGGGTTTCCTACCCTTAACATTTAGGGGGATGAAAAATAGATGTTGTCCGATTCTCAGACTTACCCAATATGCACACAAAATATCAAGAGAATCGTTCAAATTTAAATCTAAATCATCCCAGTAGAAAATTATAAAAATACTAATATCGCTATTAAAAAATAGGGGTTGATCGTAGAGGGTTGAAAATTTAAGGTTGTATGTATATTTTTTTTAAAGTAAGTAAAAATATCCCGCGATTTTGATACATTTTTCATTAGTGCTCCGCTCATATTGTTCTTAGCGTGATGGTTTATAACCTTATAACCTTCCTCAATAAATGGGCTATCTAATACTGAAAAAAAATTCTAATCAGACCAGTAGTTCCTGAGATTAGCGCGTTCAAGCAAACAAACAAAGAAACAAACTTATCAGCTTTATATATTATATATAAGATAAAACTCTCTCACCAATACCACACCCTGTCAAAATCTCCGCTTCTATTATGTTATGTTGCAGAGAAATTACATTCAGTCTGTTATAAGCTGTTTAAGTAATTAAAGGTTTTTAACTATCCCACGGGAACTCTTTAACTTTTCGGGATCAAAAGTATCCTATATCTTGACCAGGGATATAAGCTATCACCATACAAAATTTCATATAAATCGGTCCAGTCGTTTCGGAGATTAGCCGGTACAAACAGACAGACAAGCAGACAAACAGAGAAACAAAAAAATTGAAAAAATCTAAATTAGTTCTATTTCACTTCTTACATCCCCCTGACTGGGTTTTTAGCATTTTTTTTCATTGTACAGAAATTTGACCTCTACAATTTTATTATATGTATAGATAATCGCTGGAAAGATAGAGTCGAGGCAGACCAATGTGAGCTTTGATGAGCCGATAACTGGCAAGAAATTGCATAGGACTGGGAAAATGACATTTTTCGTTTTGGGGGTTGAGCCTCACCTCAGGTCGCTGAGCCAACGGAGTAAGTAAGTATTATTATGTAACTTTTTCATATTATTCAAATACAATTCTCTGAAATCAAAAAAATAAGGTATTGTTAAAAAGCTTATATTTTAAATGAACAAAGTGGTTACGCAAAACTTTTCAATAGAGACCCAATTGCTACTGTTTTACAAATAATCCAATTTTCCTAAGAAGTTTGATAACATAAAACATTATTGTGAAATAATTTTTACCTCGGTTAGTTAAGTAAGAAACGTTTATTAAAAAGTTTTGTTTTGGTTTCTTCACAGAATCTTTAAAGAAAAACAACTTGATAAATACTTAATAAATAAATACAATATTGGTATAGAAATTTCTGAAGACAATATTTCTGGTTTAATTCTAGTAGTAGTGGCAGTTTCACCTGGAAATTTTTCCAGGAGTTTTGAAAATGAGTTATTTTATACATTTCGATGTGATCTTTAAGAATTTTAATTTTGCCACCTCTTATCGTTGCCGCTAGCGCCGCCATAGGGGAAAAAAGCGGCTTATTGTAGCGCTTATTGATAATATCTCCTTTCCGATACATTCTACAATAAATACATCAAGTACTAAATTAAACTTGAGAAAAAATCCGTAATTTATGTTATAACTACTTTTTTGTAAAAAATAGATTTATCATACGAAGGACGCAAAGTATACTTCAACATGCGTTATGGCTAAGAAATTTTATTTCCACACCACTTTAAGTAGAAGTACCTAATTATTAACAAAAATAACTATTATAATTTCTTCAGTATACTGTCAATGTAGTCTCACATAAATTTCAACAAAATTAGACATTCAATTCCCGAATATAGCTCTTATATTCCTATAAAAAAGTAGAAAAAGTTTAATTATTCAGATATTGTTGGGCTTATAACTTTTTTGTTTCTCAACCGATTGTAATGATTTTTTTGCAATGGTTTTGATGTAACTTGAAAGTATTTTTATATGAATTTCGTTTGAACGAGGCCTTAGGCTCCGAAGATATAGCTGACAATTCTTCAAAATCAAATAATAAATGTGTAGTAACTAAAACATTGTTAGGTTTATAACACTAACACTAGCCCTGGTCGCAAATAACATCATGCTCTACGCAGTACAGGTTTGGAAAAGAGGTATGCAATATAAAAAGTACAGAAACATATTACTGGTAACGCAAAGGCGATTATCAATAAGAATATGCAAAGGTTACAGAACCATTTCAACAGATAAAAGCATGGTAATAGCCCGCACCATTCCAATAACTCTCCTGGCTGACGAAAGGGTTATGACACAAGGTAAACCTCCCAAAGAAAAAAAGGCTATAAGGAAGCAAACCATAGAACGGTGGCAAAAGATGTGGGAGGAAGAAGTAGAAGACAGCTGGACAAAGCAGCTTATTCCCGACATAAGAAAATGGTACTGGAGGGAGTTCGGCGAAACAAATTACTTCATAACGCAGGTGCTAACCGGCCATGGCTGCTTCCAGGATTACTTGCGCAGGATTGGGAAAATAGACAATGAAACATGCCCTTACTGCGAAAAAGTGGACACCGCGGCTCATACTATCTTCGAATGTGAAAGATGGGAAGAGGCGCGAAGAACAGCCGAAACAAATCTAGGTTTCAAAATAGCATCAAGTACATTTTTGGAGAAAATGCTACAAAAAGAGGAAAATTGGCACAATGTGAATAATATGATAACGGAAATTATGTCCAAAAAGGCTCGTGACGAAATTGAAAGAAAAAAAGAAATATCCCTCTCTTCCCCGCTGCAGTGAAGTAATGCTTAACGGTATACCACTGCAGTGTGAGTAAAAAAAAAAAAAAAAAAAAAAAAGGTTTAGAACTGGACTAGACCTGAACTCGGAAGGCAGTTATGATTTGATAATGTATATTTATCAAAAAATTTAGGGGTATATATTTGTGTCTTATATTGGTTTTGCCATTATTGCCCTTCGTAAAGAAAATTTTACACAATTTTAAAATACCAAACTAAAGATTTTCGCAAGGCTTTATATAGCTTGTTGGCTTTCACTCCGAGTTTTACTTCTTTTTTCGCCTTGCTTATATAAACTACTATATACGAAAAACACTTGTTGGTGAAGGATAAATGTAGAGTTTGCGGCGCTTGTACGCCAAAACTAAAATATTACAAAAAAAATATGTTGTTGCATAAATTGTAGGAAATTTTCTCTAGTTTACTTTTGTATTTCATATTTTTATTGTAAAATGAGTTGTGAATGAGATATTATCAACTGAACAAACTGCCATTTTCAATTATAGAGGCGCCAGCGGCAACAATACGAGGTGGCAAAATTGACATTCAGGGAGAACACATAAAATGACCTATCTTCAAAACTTCCGGACAACTTTCCAGATAACCCCCCTATAATTATTAATCTAATAAATTATAGTGACATCACATTGTTATTTAATCTAGATCAGGTCCTAGATCATCGTGGTATACATGCCACAATGTAAGGCGTCCTCAATTACATTAGTTAATCGAGTCCCGCAGCGGGTAGCGTCGTGGCTCCCAGTTGAGTGAAGCTTAGAAGAAACGAAGCCCGCGGCCCGCATCGCGTGCCGACGCCACACCAACAACCTCGATACCGTCGTCAATAAAAACAAATATATCACTAAACAACCCACTACAGAAATCCCAACCCACTCCTCGCGCCCCCATCCACCCCCTTCACACGACTCTTCCATAACGCCACTACACCCTAAATAGGTTATATAATTACATATCACGCTTCATTGTCGTGATAAATACTTTCTCACAGTTATCATTTACCAAATCTACGCCACTGTCCATTTTAGATAATGGTGCGAGAGGGACGCAGCTCGCGGTAAAAACTCAGGGAAGAACAGTAAAGCGATAAAATAACATATATTATTATAGTGTCCACAAGCCAAGCGGATATTGATTATCTGCCACAGTTGAGAGCCACCAACCCCCCCGCCTCCAACTGCCAGCTGCGCGCCATCGAAACATAAGTTGCTGGCACCTCGGGAAAATTTTCCACCGTAATCCGTATGGAAATGGTGCATTTTCCCTCTCGTGGTTTTTCAAACATAATTCGTTTTCGCAAAGCCAAGGATATTCAATATTTGATCTCTGTCTAACCGCTTGAGAGGCATGTGACTGCAATATCCCCGTCTCCTTCGAGCATATTCCATGATCATTTTGATGCATTCTCTTGGCATGATTTTTTCAAGCGGCACTTCGACTGCGATTTTATCATTTTATTTGTACATCTCGCAACAAAAGTTCGATTTTCATAATGGAACTTTGTGCAGTTTCCAATTTATATACAGCAACTACACAAAGACATGATAAAGTACATTTCATCATACATTTTATAATATTGAGACAACATAGTTGATAAAGTGTTAAGATTTACACCCAGAAACTTATTAAGGAAGAAGAATCTAATTATAAAGTTACATAATCTTTGGATAACTATTTACAGGCAATTGCATGCCTTGCCATTTATAATGAGTTGAGTTTTTAAAGTTTTGTGCGTTGTAAGTTCAGTGTGTGTTTAGGGATTGCCTTCACTGTCGAGTCTAGTCTAAAATTAATCAAGGCTACGATAGGCATTCGTCATACTGTAATAAGAGATAATTTGTGGCGTAAAGGCAGCTTCTTCTCTTTGATCTCTGGTTTTCCTATGAGGATAATCTATAAAAGGTCAACAAATCGCATGTCAGAACCATGTCGAAGTCTATAAAAGACTAGCCTGTATAGTTCAAAACTTAGCAAACGTAACTGAAAGGAGCAAACAAAATAAACAATAAAAATAAATTAAAACTTTACTGTAATTAAATCAATTACTATAGTGACATTTCTATTGAGTACAATAAAAAATTCAATGTTCATTCGTGTCAAGTTTATGAAACAATCCTCTAAGGATTCACCTCTAACTTAAAAGCATAGCATGTCTAGACACAACTAGTGAACAAATTCTGTACTACAAAACTTCGTGGGGCGCGGGTTCACTACATTCATCTTTTCGCGCTTGTGTGTGTAGGTGTAACCTGTGAAAAATTGCTTTTCTCTTTGTGTGCACTTCACACAGAGGTGAGTGGGTTGCCAGTGGGGTTGACATCTGTGTGTGAGTGAGGAAGGCGGGCGGAAAAAGGGGTCCGAGTCGTGAACTAAATAGCTTAGTGTTAACACATATTGACATCAAATTCACCGCGATGTTATCATTTATTCAGGTAGCAGTACTCATTGTGCTTTTAGTGAAGTTTGAAATAATTCCGCGTGCCTAATTCACCTGCTGGGTGGGAACACTTTTGATCGACGAGCGTGTCTACTATTAATTATTTTTGTCGCTTTGTTTAACTTACGTAGACTTTGCTTTGGAGTTATTACGAATTTTAATTGCCCTTTGGGGGCTCTAAGCCTCTGAGCTTTTTTCGCTGCTATTTTTCAATTTTTAACAGGTACCGGACTATAAAAGTCAGCTGAAATGTAATCAGACTTTATTACTTTGTGAATTGCTTACCGTATTACCTATTAAGATAAATATGTATATTAATATTATGGAAGAAGAAAAGTTATGATGAAAATTTACCAGTAGAAAAACGAAATCCCGAAAAGCTCTAAAATCTCTGCCATTTTAATATAGAAACTTTCAAGCGACATTTGTTTTAAATATATCCTGATCAAATCGGTAAAAATTTAAAGTCTTAATAAGTTCTTGATCTCATATTTAAACATAGAGAACCGAATATCTTTCCGCGGACATTACGTAGGTTAAACTACGATGAACTTATACCAGTGACATAGTAGAACTTAACATCAAGGCAACGCATTAAAGTACTGATAATTTCATTTCTAAAAGTTTTCTCACTGATTTTATTTAAGAATGTTGATCACATCAAGAGGCAATCTATTGATGAAGTCATGGTCAACATTCAAAACAAAACTTCACATCAATAATAGTGCCAGCATGTATCGTATTGCTGTGTGCTAATCTCCCCTATGCTATCAAGCACTTTTATACACAACTGCTCTCAACTTTGCACCATACGGTTAAAATGTTAAGGTTGTTAATCGGAAAGAAATTGACCGGTAAATGCAATTATGAATGTTTCATTAAGGTCGATTTATAGTTTAGTAAGTTTGAAATATCTATTATAATTAAGTATCATTATGAAAGTGACTTTGATTACACTTTTGTGTATTTCTTTTCTTCTTATCTAAAAATTAACTGATTTACATTATATATAACCGGATGAAAATAGAAAACTTTTTCTTGTAACAGGGGATAAAAAAAATCAAATCGCATGCCTGTCGCAAGAGGCGACAAAACTACCCACAACCAGGTGGTAGGGTTAGGGCATTAGTAGCCAGAGCAGCAGCAGATTAGTAGCACCTTCGGTGTCACAAGTGTCCATAGGCGATTGTAACCGCTTTTCATCAGACTTCAACATATTATTTGTTATTGAACAACAATAGAATACCTATACCTAAAACACGACTGACATCGGTAGGTAAGCTTAAATAACGATATCTTACTATTCCTTTTCCTTAATATGAACGTAAACAAATCATAGTGTTATAAGACTTTTTTAAACTTAATAGGTACATATATTAAATAAAAAACACAGTCGAATCAAGAAATTTATTTTTCAAGTTAGTTAAAAACGGTGTTTTTCGCTTTCTCCTAACTTGTTTTCAAGTTTAGTGGATGTTGGAATGTGCAACGCGTTTTCAAGAAATGCATAATCCGTTAAAAAGTAGTTTTTATTATGACTTTCTAGTCTAAAAAGTAACTCGCAAATGTCACAGACAACAATATATATAGTTCGTGAGCCGTTATTAATTTAGTGTTAATTAAATATAAATTCAAACTAAGCACTAAGTATCAGTAGAAACTTTTATATACATTAGTAGATTTAATACCACAACCCCAGCACAACAATATGCTGAGTGCAAACCTTGGTTGCTGAAAATGCGGCGTACAAATTCTCAAAAAATGCTTTGTGTATAAAAATGTTTTCTTTCTTTCTTTCTTTAATATGTGTTACTAATATTTGCCAACGAGTCCTAGAGTGGAGGCCACGTCTCTGCAAACGTAGCGTAGGACGCCCCCCAACCCGGCGGACTGACGACCTGCGCAAGATCGCCGGCAGGGGCTGGATGAGGAAGACGGGAGACCAGGATATGGGGCGCGTACTTGGGGAGGCCTACGACCAGCAGTGGACTGGAATTGGCTGAAGAAGAAGAATATTTGCCAAAGATTGTACGTCTGATATAACGTAAACTATAAAAGTAAACAAGAATCTATGAATTGACAGCAGCAATGAGCTTCTTAATGAGCTTGTAATAAAATTATTGGCTACACACAGGGCAGAGCAGGCAACGCCCTAGCGGCGACGAGTTAACCTGTATAGTGTTGTCCATTCTCTGGGCTAAATTATCGATATTTTGAGAAACATTAAAATAATATTGATGATACAACTTGAATCTAATAAAACTACGTATTAACGGTTTTGTGCGCGGTATTTAATTTGTTTTTCTTCTTTAGATAAATTTATAATAATTAATTTGATTTCGATGACCTAGGTTCATTATATTCCACATAAAGTTTTAAGAAACTATAAGTACAAAGTAACAAATAGACTTTAATTAGTTAGGTATATTTTTCTTCATTGAGCTACTTTATACTTTATATCTATTATCATTAAAATAAAGCATGTTAAAGGTAGATCTCCGATTATTAAAGTTCATAATACATAGTACATACAAAACAGTTATTGTCGATATTCTGGATATAAACGGCGCATCGCCTCAGCACTAGAACTATATTTACTTACACAACTCTTAATGTTATTATCGCGATAATAAAAAATGGCATAAATGATATTTAAACTGATTGCGATTATTATATCATAATATTCGGTATCACATTGCAAAGTCAATATGATCTATATCGACTAAAATGTTATTTAAGAAATAATGGCGATTTTATTGTATTCTTGAAATCAAATACCCTATTAATATTATAAATGCGAAAGTAACTCTGTCTGTCTGTCTGTCTGTTCCGTTTTCACGTAAAAACTACTGGACCGATTTGGCTGAAACTCAGTAGGTATATATATGTTTTCGATACCGAGAATGAACATAGGATACTTTTTATCCCGAAAAGTGGGATAGTTTCCGGGATAAAAATATATTTGTCTTTCTGTTTGTTATGCTTATATTTGCTTTTACGGAAGAACTAATGAGCCGATTTGGCTGAAATTCGGTACGTATGTAAATTAAATACTGAGGATGGACAAGGGATAATTTTCATTTTGGCCTTTTTGGTAATTTTGGCCTATTCGGTCATTTTGGCCTATTCGGTCATTTTAGCCTTTATGGTCATTTTGGCCTTTTGGTCATTTTGGCCTATTTGGTCATTTTGGCCTTTTTGGTCATTTTGGCCTCTTTGATCATTTTGACCATTTTGATTATTTTGGCCTTTTTGGTCGTTTTTGCCTATTCCGTCTTTTAAGCCATGTCGGTCACTGTGGTCTTTTGGTCATTTAGACCATTTTGGCCTTTTTGGTCAAGTTTTGTAATTTATTTTGTTGACAAATAGACGGGGGATGGTATAATTAGCGATATAAAATGAAGTGAATCTTCCGTGGGCAAATACATAAAAATGTAATATAATATATAACCTGTAGCACTTGCTCTATAAACAAGAGACATGCACTAGAGGTTAACCCGCGGCACAGCCGCGGGGTAAACTCTAGTAGTTTTATATACTGAATGCGCTATATCAAGTTAATATTAATAAGATGTACAAGTATTTATACCTACTTATACCCGTTTAAATTATAACCTGATGTTATTGAATAATATTTTATTGAAAACATCAGTGTGTCAAAATAAAGAAAATTCAAAATACAATCCTCTAAAGTAAAGACGTAACAACTTAACGGGTCACCATAAAGTATTAAACTCCGTCATCCAATCTTGCAATACGGTAGACGCGACGAGAAAAATAACAGCGCTATTACTGCGTTTATATCGACATCGATAAACTGAGCTCCACACGGATTCAGTAGTATCTAGAGAGGCGAGCTACAATAAAATGTACCAAGCTAGCTACAAGCCTGAGCAGTTACTCGGCTACAGACCCCCTAGCCACCCTCCCCACCCCTCTTACCATATGCGCAGTTGGGGCCGCACACACACGCGCCACCTGCGAATCCTCTGGCCACACATTCCAGTGTCGATAGTGACGTATGCAGCTGCCAACATATCGACAGACAATAGTTACGCCCTAGTATGCTAATAGTCATCACCCGTTGGCGAATTCATTGCTAATTGATCTGTGCAATAATGCCAGTTTACGTTGAAATGTTTGTTATTGAATTTTCTCCATAGTGCAATGTTATAAATTATTAGTATTTATACATAATTATGTACTAATGTATTGTAAAAATGTCTTCATAACATTTTGAAAAGAAAATTGAAACAGCCTCTTCATACACCATCATCTGCAACATTGAAAGGTCTATCCTTTCTAAATAAAAAGTTAAAATCTATCTATCTATAATAAACTTGTAAATGGTTCGTGTTTGTCGTTTAAAAATGTGAAAAAAATCAGGAGGCTAATTCGGAATATAACATGTCAAAATTACAATTTTTAGAATTCTTGTCTGTCTGTATTTCTATCTTTTTGTCTGTCTTTTAGAGCATCACGTGAAAACTACTAAAGTGATTTAAATGAAAATTGAAACAGCACTATCGTATATCACGGGGTGTAATTTTGGCTACTTTTTATCCCAACAAATGACGTCGTTTACGTGGGATAGACGAAAAAAGCAAAAAAGATAGCGCTGCGATCGCATATTTTTTGGAAACTAATAAACGTATTGAATGAAACTTGACATAAGGCTGGCTTATAACCCGAATCAACACTTAGGATACGTATTATCACGATAAAAGACGTCGCTTGCTTGAAGTAGACGGATTTGAAAAATGTTGGGACAAGATTAGAATAGGGAGAAGGGATAGGAGTGGTCCATCAGGACATTCACTCATTGCACGAAAAACGATTAGCACAAGGTTAACCGTTTCAGACTGATATTCTATGATAGTATTACACTGATTGCGCCTCTCATTCCCACGTCAGATATATAATGAATTGTTTGGCAGTCATAACATTTTTCATGTATCTAATTAAAACCAATAGGTATAGAAAATCGAAATTAGATAACACACAATTTACGAGCACCTACGCTCTTTCTTATTAAGACTGAATAGACTTAAGTACATCCATGTAAAATTATTGCCACTATTTATGTCTTACAACTAGCTAAGGAAAGGTCACGCCTTCAATTTGTGAGGGTGTAGGCGAATGACGTCAAAAATACTATGAAGTCTTGGTGGCACAAGTGCACTTTAGATAATTTGTTCAAAGGCATCAAGAAATCTACGAAAATATTAAGTCTCTACCTGCTCAATTTTAATTTTCATAAAGTATTACGTTTTTTTATTTGGTAATAATTGTTGATATTATTACGAGTAAAAATGTATTAAAATATTAGAAATATTCGTTGAAATTAGAATAAGTACAGTACTCTTCCGTTTTAAATGTGGTACTTAACATGCAAATCAAAACAAATACTTTTTATCATCCATACAAAAACGTCACAGTCTTCTTGATTTTGTATGGATGTACTGCGCTATGATGCCATAATTCTAACGAGTCTAAGTTTTATTAACTATTGTTTTAAAATTTAAACTGTATTTATATTATTAATTTTAAAGTATATTGATATAAACACGCGCTTTATTCTTAGTTCATATTTATACGTGCAGGTACGGAGAGAGAATACAATTTCCTGCTGCCGGGCGGCCTGTCGTAAAAGGAGACAAAACATCCCGCCTGGATGGTTACCACCCTTGATCTAGAGTGAGTCGCCATAACACCTTGAATTTTGTTCCCGCATTGGTGGCTAGGATCCAGTCTCCGTTTAGAGATTGGCAACGCCGGTACAAGCTTTAGTGTTACAAATGGCCACAAGGAATGGTGACCGCTTTCCACCAGCTAGGCCATCTGCCTGTCTGCTAAACTCATGCAATTAAAAAATATCTTTTTAAAATTTATTGTGAAATATGTTAAGTACTTACGAATTCACGTCCAATATGCACACTAATAGTTATGAGAGTGTCCAATTATAACCCAATGGGGATTGTTCACAAAAATTACCCTCTGATTTTATATTTTTATTACGTAAAATAGGGTATTTTAAGATACTAATTTGAATATTTTTGTATTTTAAGCGTTAGTTTTTTTATAATTCGATTTTAAAGTTATTTCTCCGATGACGTCATAAAGGACAAGTTTACATTGATTTCTTTGCCTAGAAAACAAAAATAATCAAAGCAAGTTTTATCTATATCTAATCATGGTAATCTGTGCTACTTATTTAACTATCAATGTCATTACTCATTACGTATCGTGATCATTTTAGTGTATTTTGTCGCTAGGCTTATAATTTTTCGTATTCAACCATTATTATTTTCTATAGTTATCGTTAAATTTTTTAAAGTGGTCTTTAGGGAAAATCCTTGTTACATAACTTAAATCAAATAATGTACACTTAAATTTTTTTTACACCTGAAGCAGGCAAACAGGCAGGAGGCCCACCTGATTGGATTTAGTAAGGTCAAATAAAGGTCAAACGCATTTCTTACAAAATACAAGAAGATCGTATGTTTTTTGGAATTTTAACTAGACAGAAATGATTAGGGACACTATTCCTCGAAATGGTTTTTCAAATAGCCAGATTGAAAAAAAGTGAACAATCCCCATTTTTTTAGTTTATATCTAAGACGAACTTTTACATTAGGTATATCAAAGTGAAAATATTTAACTCTAACTTTGAATCCTATATGCCAAGCATATACCACCAGCCTATAAACCACAGAGAAACTTGGTTCAAGGAGAGTTAAATTGTCTCTCAGATCTGTAATTTCAAGGTATTTTTTTAATTCTAGTATAGGTTAGTGTAGGCATTTGACCACAGTCTTGCCCTATGTGGAGCGAAGATGTAGTCTAGGATAGACCGCGGTTGCCTAGAAGGTACCTATTCACACGGGACTTGAAGACACCCAGGTTATAAGCATTGGGAAAGACAGACTCCGGCAATGACTTCCACTCCTTTGCGGTGCATGATGAAGCTAGATGCAAAGCGCTTCGTTCTTATAGGTGGAATATCCACCATGTATCGACGCCGCATGCCGGTGCGTCTGGTTGTCCGATGATGGAAGGGAGATGGCGGGCTCAGATCGAAGAGCTCAGCTGCACACTCTCCAAAGTGAATCCAATAGAAAACCGATAAGCTGGCTGACAAAGGTATTCTTAAAATTAATCCTTTATCGTGAACACAATAATTGTAACAGTATACACATATGTATTGTGTATGAAGCCAGAGAAACTGTCTAAGTTGTGCAAATACTCTGTCAGGATTCGAATTCATGACATTTGAAAGAGACGGGTATTCGATATCTGAATCTATCAATGGATCTGTCAATTTGACCAGTCAATATAAAATGAAAAATATTTTAAAAACAATAAAAAGTCAGTGTCTCTACTTTTCTAGTCTCGTGCTATATATACGTTTTGAAATACAAGATTAAAAAAATAATTTTAGAAGAAGAAACAAGAGAAATTTATCTGATTTTATTCTCCCTGGTTTGACTTCATGACAAATAAAGTGCAATAATATTGGTTGCAGGTCGCGTTCTTTCTGTCTCAGACTATGTACCTATTCGAGTCCACCCACCCTAGCAGACGGTTCGCCGGTCGACGGGCAAATAAGGCGAAAACAAGAAATTTTATGGAGGAGGTAAAAAATTTAAAGCCACAAAATGCGTTGCTTAACCTCAATCATAATACTTTCGTGAAATTACTAATTCGACACTCTCGTTGTCGTTTAGCAATTTAAGGTCCCAGTTTCGAATCCCAACCCAGTAGATTTTTTACACGGCCTGTTTAATTTTGCTGTGGTGTCGGTCTTCTCAGATCCACTTCAGCAGTATCTTCTGTTAAATGTAAATCGTACAACAGAGACCGCTCACAAAAACAGCACACAAACATATTTTACTTTTGTTGAGACTATACTTTAGCTTGTCTTGATGTATTTGTACCGTGAAAAAAGGTAAAATTAAATTTAAAAACTACGACAAGATAAAGATCACCTTTGTACAATGATATCGGTATAACAACATTGTAATTTTTCACCCATATTTTTGTCTAGAATTAGGGATAATGTTTTCTTTACTGAGCAGTTTTACTTCTCAAAAATTTATAATTTGTTTTAAAATGTAAATGTAATACGTAGTTCTTATGATCTTCAATGTTTATGAGCTAAAATTGTAATTTTGTTATTTGAGCTGTCATAAGAATTTTTCCAATTGGTGTCACTCACAAAAAACTAAAATTTGGGTAAGGTTAGGGTCGAGGGCTATATGAGTCCATATCCTTTGTGGTCCCTTTTTGATTAAAGATTATTCTAAACGATGATTATTTTTATTGCCACATCCAAAACAAATTATAATTATTCTTACATGCACTGCGTAGAGCTGCTTTCAAGTCTGCAAGTGGTCATCCCAAGGTGACATTACAATAATAAAGACGTGAATAGCCTGGAGGTGAAATAAACCGATCATATAATTTATATATTAGTAAATTATACCTACATATATCTGTTGAACATAGTATTTTAAAGGTAAAAATCTAATAGTTATTATGTAAAATTAGATACTTATATTTAAATTTTTTTTCTAAAGTTGTGAAATAAAATACGTTTAATTGCAATATTTAAACTGATATACATATATTTCTATGAGTTTTATCGGTTTAAACTTGCAAGTACGCATTTTATTTATTTGTTTAAGAATAACCAGCAATATTTACAATATTTTTTGTACAACAGACTAATTATTGTTAATAATATATTATTAATATACATATATTCATATTAACCAATATTATTATAATATTATTAGACTAGATAATATTTCTAACATTTGCTTAATTTTTGAAGGTAGATTTTATTTATAATTTTGTTTCTCACACTGATACATAATTACATATAACTAATTAACTATTCTCTGAACATCTAATAATAATAACAAGTTTCCGAAGTATACTGAAAATGAATTCCAATTACATACATAATACGCGCTTTTCACAGGTGAACGCAGTATGTTTTACCATGTCCACACTTTATAAATGTAAATTTCAATCTTAAATTATACTATTATCTTCTATCTAACTACATAGTATTAATATAAACCACCCACTAAATTGACAGACAGAGAAATAATTGGAAAATGGAATAGAAAAACAAAAGGATTTATTAGTCTGTTGACACCCACTTCGGGTTTAATGTTATAATGAGAAATACGGGTATCATTGGCAGTATTGTTGTTTTTTTGTCTATGGTAATTTTATAAGGCTTTCTGTGAGGTGTTTACTGCAGCACATAAACTTCAAAATGTAGGCATGCGAGTGTCTAATTAAAATGTATGTCACCTCAAATTCGACTTTTGCTTTCATGAGTACAAGAAGCAGTACTGTCAACATTTTAATAAATATTACGTTTATAAAATACTAGCTGTGCCCGTGACTTCATCTGCGTGGATTTTTTCTTGGCATTCTAAAAGAAGTAGCCTAAGTTAGTACTTATAACATCAGCTATCTGCCAGTGAAAGTTCCATCAAAATCGATCCAGCCGTTTCAGAGATCAACCGAAACATACAGACAAAAAAAAATGTCGCGTATGAATTTAGTAAGAAGCTGTTATTCTGACGATATAAACAGACCATTAATTTTATTTATTTGTATGTATAGATAGAAACATGAAAAAAGATAATTGCAACTGCAATGTTGACAATGATAGATGCTGAGATTAACGATACGAAACAAAAGAGGATATAATCCCTATGCTTATCACAAATATTAAAACCAATAAAAATGTTTTACACCTCTAAACAATCTTCTTTTGTTAATTTTTTTCATTTCATTTCTTTTTTCATTGTATTAACTTTTTGATTCCGCCACTGAAAATATCTACGTGAAACTAAATAAATTTAATATTGAATCTGTTGTTGAATATATTTCTATAAAAATATTTGTTTATATAAAATCAAGCAAAATATGTGTTATTTTCAATATCGTCTAGATCTCGACGATTTCGCTTTATGTAATATTTCATTGGTTTGTATTTGATTAAATAGTAACTTAAATCAAAATTATTTCGATACGAAAGTTATTAGTTAGTTCTCGATACCACAGCTGAATGTTGCAGGATCACAAGACCACGCAGTCTTACTATTATTAATTCTTTTAATTCTTTGTGTCGAGAAACACGAAAGTATATCACAATGATTTTGCATCAAAACAACCCCTAAAAACGATGTAATAAAATTATATCCCCTCAAACCACTAGTGAATATCTCTTTTTATCATGTGATCCAACCGTTTCCATCACTCACCAAACCAAAGATGAAAGAAGTTCAAGTGTTCGTCTAAAGGCCGCGGCCTTGTGGAATGAAAAGAGAAAGAACAGGGATGGATTTTGATGTGTCAAATACGGGAAAACCTGCTTCTTTAGTATAAATTCCCTCTCCAAAAAATAATGTTACAATTTATATAATAATAGACAACTTATTAATTTATTTCAACTTTTAAATAACTTTATTCTCCACTGAAATTAACAATTATAAAAATACATAGTTACAATTCTGTCTTGCCATTTAGGCAACTATATTATTTTAAGCGATCTCTTTTAGATAACATAACTTATAATTTTTAACTAAACTGGTCTATCTGGTATATATATATACATATATATATATATATACATATATATATACATATATATATACATATATATATATACATATATATACATATATATATACATATATATATATATATATACTTGGGCGTCAGAGTGAACGCTCCGAACGCAACCGGGATATAACGCTCGGATGATGATGCTGACTTTATATTCTAAGTATATATTTTCACTTACAATATAAAGTCATCATCATCATAATCCGAGCGTTAAATCCCTGCTGCGTTCGGAGCGTTCACTCTGACGCCCAGGGTCCGCTTTCCTAGACCTTAGTTAGTCCCTAATTCCTTACTTTCTATATAAAGTATAAAGTGCATTAAACTACAATATAATCCTTTTTTAAACGGTTTTTTACCAATTATTATTATTAATGAACATTAATTATATCACTGTTTCAAAAATAATTCAGATGTATGTAGAATTAATTATTTTCCTAAAAAGCGTTTATGTAATTAAATTGTGCCTAGTATTCCAAATACGCTTCTGCTTAGGGGAATCATTGCCGTATCCCTTCCCCGGAAAAATACCTCTGAAGTGAACGGGCGGGCGGGCGGCGCCGGCGACGGGCGGGGTGGGCGGCCTAATGATCAAAACGCCTTCAATATTGCTAAGGCATGAGTCTTATCGTTATAATTTATTCACGGCACACCAGCTAAGAGACATCTTCCGTCGCTACTACAGTGCCGCACATAAGCTGCGGAGTGACTTTTTTTGGTCTGACTTTTTGTATCGTTAGCTGTGACGCCTGATGAAACTTGATACTATAATTTCTTTCAACAATCATCCGACAAAGAATGTAACTGTTGTAAGCTCGAAAATGTTTTAGAATTATATAGAGGCTTATAAATAGCTACTCTTTAGTTATCTCTGTAACTTTAGTTTGTAAGACTACAGATGTTAGCCCCCCAAATAAATTAGAATAATAAATTATTAAAATACGTATTTTTATATGAAATCTACCAGAAACTAACAACATGTAACCACTGATTTATTTACTGATTTGATTTGAAAATACATATTTTAAATATTAAAACGGAAATAAGTGAAATAGAAACTTTTGAGAATTACATTTTTGCTGGAAGAACCTTTCCAGGTATTTTTCTTCCATGATGTAGATATACTGACACCCTGCTTAATAGGATAACGTTATGGCACAAACCATTTAAGTACCGTTCCTTGAATAAATAAATTATGTATTAAATGTATTTATTATACTACGGTCGATAAAAAAATAAAACTAAACTATTGACAATAAACTCATCTATTCAAAGGAATATTAAAGCCATCGATCAACTGTTCTGTAACGTACTTATGCAGATACCTACTCACATTTAAATGCATGTTGCGAGTATTTAATAAATATTAGAGCTACCCACACATCAGTCTTACAGTCCGCTTCATTTCTTTCATGGTCCTTCGAACCGGATACAAACCAACGACCTATGTATGCCCCTTGTGTAATACTTTCAAAAATCAAACCAAGTTTAGTAATGAACCAGTTACTCAAATCCATAGAGATAAGGCATAGGCTTGCCTTATACATTTGTATTCATAAATCATAATTAATTCCATTCCTTGGATACTCCATATTAGATTGTTGTACAACACAAATTTACCGTCTATAAATCAGTACAACATGGGTTCACATACCCTCTGCCGGGTGGTTTTGCCCTAATAAAGGCCTGCCCAGTCTATAGGCAGCCGCTTTGTCTACATAGCCTCATCTGTCGAAACTTTCCACAGTCAAACTTAGATCAAGCTGAGAAACGCAATTATTTGAGCTGTGGAACGGGTGTGTCAAGATAGATTTTGGTGTGCCTAAAAGTTAAATATGAAATACTACTAGGATTGAGGATATAAATGGAATTTGTGGTTAATTTATATTTAATGTATTAATATTAAAACATGACCGAATAATTACTTGTTTCATCCCCTTAGAATGCAGTCTTTAAATGCTATTTTATTCTATTCGGGAAAAAACAGTTTACAACTTAATTAATTAGTATTTATAATCTAAAACCATTTAAATGTTTTCACATATTATTAGCTACATAGCCTGCTTATGTTTCTTTTACTAACCAATAATGAAACTATAAAAGAAAGAATGAGACAAAAATGCTATTTGGTAGTTGCATTTATATTAGATGATTCTCCTTATATAGTGGCAATAAAATTTGACTTTTACAATTATTTGAATTACTAAAGTTGACTTGATGGAAAGTGGTTACCATTGTCTATGAACATTTGCAACACCAAAGGTGCTACAAATGCGCTTCTGCTCTCTTAAAAGAGACTGGAATCTGGTCACTAATGCTGGAACACAACTCAAGGTTGTTATAGCGGCATACTTTAGCAGGGGTGGTAGCTATCCACTCAGAAAAATACCCTACCACCAGGCAGGTTATTGTCAGATGCAACCAGGATTTGTTCTTTGTAATTTTCATCATAATTTTTTTTTATGGGAAGCTGTTTACTTATATTGGTTTTATTTAATATACTAGTTCACGTTCAGCTAATCGCCTTTTAGTTCTATTTGTATTTTTATTACCTTTATGTAATTAGCTTGTTTATTGCGAAACGTCTGCTGATATTAGGCAACAGAAAATTTCAGGTATTATGTTTTTAATAGTGTCTACGATTTAAGTCACCCAGAATTTATTAAAAAATTGTATGTATTTTTTTTACGTATAAGCAGTCATAAATATTATAATTGAAGATAACATGTAGACAAACGTTTTAAAGTTCAAAGATGGCTTAAGCTTATTAACGAAACACTTCAGAATTACACTGAATTATTCCATACTCATAAACAATGCACGCTAACAGAACAGCGAGGCGTCTTAATTAAAGTTGCTCTATATACTTACGTACTCAATCTCACTTGTGGAAGTTAAACGAAAGGTTAAGGGGGTGGCCGCCCATCCCCACGCTTACCCGACATTCCCGAATTTTCCCAAAGTATCGCTTAATGCAAGTTTATTATCTCCCATCGTTGAGCGTTAATTAATTCTTTATTTTTTTTACCAACAATCTTTCTTATTCCGTTCATAATTTGGTTACCTAATTGTGTTTGGTTCCAAGTTTTATTTTTTAATCTCTTATTTATCAATATTAAGGACTAATTGGATTTAAATTGAGAAATGAAAAAAAATGGACATTTCTTGCAATATTGCATACACGCTTCATTTCTTTTTAAGCCGAAGAACTGGCAAAAACAAATTAAAACAATGTACAGGAAAATTAGCTTCAAGACGTTTTTGCGTTTGTAGTAGTGTACGGTCAGCACATAAATAAATAAACTAATACTTTTTATATATTTTATAGGCAGGTACTTAATATGAAACTAATAATATTAAACCATACTGAATTAAGAAATATTAATATTAAACATAGTGTTTAATACTAAGTTGTTGGTTCATGTTCTGAAGAACGACATTTGCTATCTTATAACACCTTTCCGATGGAAGTCAATGATATTCCGGTTGATTTAGCAACTAATTAAGCGGGAGTCATAATACTGCTCGGATTGCTATTGTACTTATTTTCGGAATATTTGTACTAATTATACTAACCATCTTTTAATATTTTCATAAGTTTTCGGGACTTGTATGCATAATAAAACTGCGTTTTAACGGTTTTAAGCGCGGTAATTTATTAAGTTTTGGTTATCCGACGTTTCGGGCGCTTATCAGTGGCCGTGGTCATGGACGACAAAGGTGACATTTGTCCAACGTCGGATAAACCAAAACTTTATAAATTACCGCGCTTAAAACCGTTAAAACGTAGTTTTATTTACCATCTTTTGTTTGTGAAGTTAAGAGCTCACCTCGACTACGTTTCAACATCGGAACCATTTTTACTTAACAAGTTTAATATTAAAATACAACAATTAGCAACAAATAATAAAACTGAATAAATAATAAGAATGCACAACCAATAAAATCAATCAATTAATTAATTTTCAAACTAAAACCAAATAGTCACACGTACCTGACAACAAAAAGGAATATGAATAATGATTATTTATTTGACTTTCAATCAAAAGCCAACGCGTTTAATTGTAAATATATTTGGTTTTTGAAAATGAAACGATCCTCTTTTTGCTGATTATACAAGGTATTTTAAATTTTAAGTTTAGAACTCCTGTAAACATAGAAATGCTATTATTACAAACACAAAAACTTGTCGAAGCTAATTTACCTATATTTATTTATTGTTGTCACCTAAAAGTCAATCATTTACAATAAAGTCATTTACTTTTCATACATTTTATTCAGTGTAAAGTTGTAAACCATGGCTTATTTGTATATTAACATTTATTATACAATATTTGACTGTACACTTAGCCTTAGCATAGCAAAATTTTCAAGAAATTTAATTCAAAAGCGGTCTGCGAGTTGCTATGATGGTAGATTGAGAACTATTTTAAAAAATATTATTTGAAAACACTGAACTCAAAACATAAAAATAGTTGTCGAAAAATCAAATAAAGATAAAAATGAATTGTAGTGAAACGTTAAGTTTAATATCACAAAAGTAATTGTACCAATTAGAATAAGGTTCCAAAGAAAATATACATAATCTGGGAGCAAACTCGCTTAAAAATGTATATTAGGTATGACTTATTCAATGAACAATTTGATTATCATTAATATAAACTTATTATATAAAAAAAAGTTTGTATTCAGCACACTATACAAAAGAAGAACAGACTGCTACTTTTATCTTTTTTTCAGTCATTCGTTTATCTTTCATGTGCAATAAAAATAAAGCAGTATTATATCGTTTAAAATTGGACCTGCTTATGCAAAACAGAACCAATCCACAAACATGCCAAAATTGGTTTAAGGATGCAGAAGGCTTTCAAAATGCACCTTCTATCGACTCAATAAGAATCATAACAAGATCTGACAACATTTACAGAATAAAACAGTTTTATCACAATGTAACTAACCCACAAAACACCAAGAGTATAATAAAGTAACAAGATCCATGACCCATGGTAATCCGAAAACCTAAAAGGTTTACTTGAATATATAACACAAAATATAATATACAATATTTAACAAAAAAAAATACAAAATACACACATTTTTTGGTATGCAAATTTTTCATAAAAACGGCTTTTTCCCAAAACTGTCAGTATGTGGGTTGGTTCCATTTTGCATAAGTAGGTCCAATTATTGTCTGCAAATACATCTTTTCAATTAAATAACGTAAAACGCTGTTCGGTTAAATAATAACGTAATAGATCATCACTGTAAAACAGCAGTTCTCTGATAGCATGCAAATGAAATGTGTTTTAAAAGCTTTATTTGTCTGATATAATACAATATATAATACGAATAGATACGTCTGATGAACACAATACGATCCTTATGTATTTTGGAATGGAATATATATATATATATATATATATATATATATATATATATATATATATATATATATATATATATATATATATATATATATATGTCGCAGAACGGCCTCGTTCTCACGACATCTTTAGTTATTTCAGGTTTAGTAGGAGTCATCAGGATGAAATGCGAGCATAAAACACAAACAATAGCCACGGTTTATACACTTTTAATTTAGATTTGATCAATCATTATGACATAGTTTAGACCGAGCAGCGGGTTCAGGGCACCCGCTCATACTTCTAACTTAAAACACTTTCTTTAAAATACTCTAAGGTCCAACTCGACCTGCTGCCATCAACTCAATGTGTCACAAAAACTCCTCAGTCCACCCAAGCAGATACTACTCAAAGTATAGAGGGCGCCGACCCCGCTCTAGACATGCTCTGCTCTCATTGGTCGTTTATTAAATTACAATATTCATAACTTTTATTAGGTTAGAACGATCTTGAAGTTATAGAAACATTAACAAATCTAATTAAATTAAATTAAGAATTTTAGAAGTAATTACAATGTAAACAAATGATATTGTGCGTTATACATCCAGTCAACGATACGTCCAATTAAAGCTTCCCTCCGACATATATATATATATAAAAAACTAACACCACACAAAGTCACAAAAACACAACCAACAACGAAACATAAACACTTACTCACACCAACGCGCACTACCACTGCATTGCATTACACGCACAATTAACAAACAAACCAAGACACACAAAGTGCCTAAAAATTAATAACCTAGGCACAAAAAGAAAAAACAACATACATGGCACTAGTTAAGATAATATATATAGGTATAGACATAAGGCACACATTGCACATGCACTCTCTCACAACACCAGCATGTAACAGAAAAAAAAGAAAAAAATGTAGAAATAAAAAAAAATGTTATTCTTAAGGTACACAACACAACATAAAAACCACAAAACAAAAATGTCACACACAATAACAAAAATTAACAATAAGCGTGTTGAACTCAAAAAACTCTAACAGTAATCAAGTTATAAAAAAGTTACGGAACTCGAGTTAGAATTGTTAATAAAAAAAAATAAAAAAAAAACAATTTTGAAAATATGATTATTCATAGCTAAAAATAGCTACGTTCCAATTTTTAAAATTCCCTCCACATTTTTTGCGAGCTAATTATGTTGTCCCATAGAAAAATGGATCTGCGCCGGGAACATTTTTGCGCTATATAATTTTTTACGATTTCAAAAGTCGTCTGAAACCGGATGAATCATACGATAGACTTCAAATGGCATTCATGGATGAAGACCCTTGTAAGACAATCGTGTATCGTTGGTACAATGATTTGCCTGGAAGAGATCGCTTTAAGCGATAAGGCCTCCTACTGAATTGACTAGAAGAATTGTAAATTTCGATTCTTTCGTATTTGTTTATTTTGGTGTGCAAAAAATGTTATCTATTATAATTCTAATAGTCTATGACACACGCTCTTCGCTTATAACTTGATTATGTTCGCATCAACAACCCCTATTAATAACGAACGTCAATCCTAATTATTAAACGACATCTATCGCTGTATGAAATCTGACCAATTTGTACACAGTCACTAGTACAAACAACTTAAATCAGATTTAACGGTAAGATACAAAGAGCCTGAGAGAGTATATATTTTTCATGCTTTAAATATTATATGCATTTTAAAAGCTTTTATGTAGCTTATCTTAAAAATTTTATTTCTTTTTTGGGCAGTTAAAGGAGTGTCGTATGAGTTGAGCGTTAACCCCTTAGATTTTGAAAACAATGTTTCTGGTTTAATACCAAAAGAATGCAAATAGTCTAAAGAAACGTTACAGAAGACAAAACTAATTTCTGGACAAAATAAGACGGGAATCCTAGGGACTGAATGGGAAGTTTCTTAGTTACGCAACCAGAAATTTAAATCCCATAGCCCATATTTATTGAACAATGTTCATCATGTACAGTCATGGTATGAAAAGGTTCATCACCAGGTTTCAAATTGACTCATTTAACGTTCTACGAGCACATATTACCCTTTCAAACTAAGTCGTAGAACAGACTGTTCCACAGCAGATTATGTTTAACTATTTGAAAATAAAGTTTAAAATTACTTGGATCAAAGTTGTTTGATTTTCTATCTTGTATAAGAAGATTGTTTAGAGATATAATTTTTTTTTATTGTTTTTAATCTCTTTATTTTTAATTATTAAAATTATTGTTAATCTCAGTGTCTGCCATTGTCAACATTGCATTTTTCTTTTTTCACGTTTCTGTATTTTATAAATGTAACGTTTATTAAAATGTTGGTAGTACTGTTTCTTGTACACATGCAAACAAAAGTCGACTTTAAGGTGACGAACCTTTTTATACCGCGACTGTACGAGGATACGCTTAGAATCATAATCGATTAAACTGACATGCGGTCTTTTATAAGGCATTCTTACTGAGTATTATAATGATCAATTCATTCGGAAATACTTTTTACTTTGGAAAGAAAATCAAGGCAGGCGCAACTCCTCCCAAGCCCCTGGACCGATTTTAATGAAATATTTTGTGCATTTTGACTAGGTCCTCGGATCGTTTAGATTTAAAATTGGAACAGATAGGTGTCGCTGGAATCGGGTTTCAGGGTTTTAATGGGTTTTTTATGTGCGTTTGAGTGGGTCTCGGGATGGATCAGATTCACAATCAGACCCGGTAGGTGACGCTGGAATCAGATCCTAGATTTTTACTTTTTCAAGGCACAACGTCTGCCGGGACCGCTAATTATCTTATAATTATTTAAATAGGTTCTTATAGCACTCAGAGTACAACTAAACTTGTTTCCATAAAAAAATCAACTGGTTTTAAATATACCTTAAAAAATAATTTTAATCAAATCCGCAATCAGAAATTGTGTTCGCAACCAAAAGTCCCGCATTAATAGCGATACGGTTTATCCCGAAACACAAGTCAACTAATCAAATTAATCGTAAGGCGGGCCGATATCAACATTATTAATGCAAAACTCGCCTGCCTCATCCCCAGATTGCCACGCTCTCACCTCCCCCTTTCTCATTCCACCATCCCACCAGCATCTTAGAAAGAGGACGATACTAAACAACCTTTACTGTTTAAAACTTGGCACGCCAAAATTAATATTCCTACTGTATTTTGTTTTGTAATTTTCTTAATTTCCAGTTTATGTATTTTAAAAATGAAAATAAAAATTTAGATTTAAAAATATACTCGTATTAAACGCATTATTACATTTTATTGTGTTTACGTATGTTTATTCATCACGTAAAGTATTGAATTCATGTTTAATGAATGCTATATGTTTAGGACACCTCATGAACTGTCGCACTTAAAGAGCTTAAAAGAAAATTCAAATATTATATATAAAAATGAATGTTTGTCTGTATGTCCTTTATAGAATCGTAAACTAGGTTTCTGAGTTGGTTCACAATTGGATCCTGTTGGCATATCGATTGAAGCTTTTCCGGGCAGTACGACGTCTGACGGGACAGGTATAGATTAATAAATGAATAATCGAAAATTTTACTTTTCCTTCAGATAAAATAGTTAAAAGTGATGTTTACCATTTAATCATTATATTAATACGTGATGCAAAAGCTTTGTACCCCTTTTTACGAAAATTGTGCGGACAGAGGAGTATGAAATTTCACACACTTATAGTTTATATAGAGGAGTGCAAAATGATTTTTTTTTAATTATGCTTAAAAAATACATTAAATCAATAAAAAATCATTACACACACTACCATGTATTTGACACACACACGCATATGTACACTTTTGTTCATTGTTTAAGTCAAATTACCAGTGTAGCCTTGACCAAAACTGTGATTATAGAAATATAGTCTTTGATAACAGAACCTTAATAATGTTCAAAATTATAATTTAAATTAGTTATGGTACTAGGCGACCACTAGTAATTATAATTGTGAGGTACATACTAAATGATGAAAGAATAAAAAGTAAATATGAAACAAAAGACTAATATACATAATCGAATCACCAATCGGCCAAGTACGTATCAGTGTCTATGCATACTGAAGGGTCCCAGGGAGGTGACGAACGTCTACTTTTTTTGTGTTTCAGTTAGTACCTGACCCTAAAAACCAATTAACTAAAGATATTGAAGTGATAACTTCTTATGGGAGGGCAAACCGCTTCGTTAAGTAACGCGTTACGCCGCCAGTCTGTCTGGCTTCCCTTTCTCTCACGTTAGATAAGTTTAAGTTATCAGTTCTGTCGGGCGTCCCGAGACGCACACCGTCTGGTTTTTTTTAATGTTGTTCAATTTTATTTAAAAAAATATTAAAACGATATTTTATGTAAAGTAATTGAACTTATACATTATTATTAGGTCTGCGTTCTGTTTATAATCCTTTAGGTCTAAAAATTATACTGAAGAATTATTTCCATGGCCTAGTTCACCATATTCAACATCAGCATCTTTAAGCGTAATTGTTGAAGGTGTCCATAATGCTGGCAATTTTAACATTGGTAAGCTTGCTAATGACCTCAGGGATGGATGAAGCACTTCGAAATTTCAGGTTAAAGGCCTCAAGATCTTTACTTTCAAGATCCAAGTGCATCGAACATCACAAAACTCTCACTACCAGTAGAATAATTATTTTATTTATGTGTTTTTAACTTTTCGTAATCTTAACAAAAAAAACGAAGGCATAAAGATTAACAAACCGTGGCAGAAGTTTACTCTACTCCTGTTGCGTGTTCGAGGAAATCCATTCTAACCTTTAAGTGTATTCTATTTCCTTTATTTATAAACTATCTCTATTTGAAGAAACATAAGGAACAAAATAGAATAACTTATTACTTTTGAAATCGCAAAAGCAATTTGGTTTTGCGACTAAGCATACCAACACATTTATGCAATGAATGAATAACAAACTAGTTCTTATTTTGAAGGTGTAAAGTTGAAATTCGTTTGATATGTATGATTCTAACTGAAAACGCGTCACGCATTTCCACTTGGGTACAGGGTGTCCCACACCCCAAACCCCGAACTCTACATGTTATTTACGTGTGAACACAACGCCGCGGAGGGTTCAATTTATCTGACCTACTGGGCCTCCCACTAATATAACTCGCCGAATTGCTTGTACCCCTTTTCGGTGGTCATTTTTTGCTTTATATTTTGTGCTTAAACGAATTTTCTCGTAAATGTGTTTATTCAATTACGTATATCTCACACGCACACAGGTAAGTTAAACAGGATTAGTTTACACTCAATTTTACCAGTATTTAAATTTAATCAACTGTAAATCGATATACGGTAATGTGTTTAGAGCATTCAGTTCTTTCTATCATACTGAATACGTTAAATAACGATCAAACTTGTATCAGATTAGACCATAGATATCTCTCTGCTGGACTTGGGTGTCTATGACAATCTGTATTATAGTGAAATGGACGGTATACCCGCCATGCTCAGCCAAGACGGATTGGCAGATTTCCCACATGTGTAATCTCTACATTCAGGTTTCCTCACGATGTTTTCTTTCACCTTTAGTAAGTAGCCACTGTAACATTAGATTAAATAACACTTTATTGCTCACCAAAATATCAAACATAAAACTTCAGTCACAATATTTTTCAGAACAATAGTCGTAGGCGGCCTTATCGATTAGAGTGATCTCTTCCAGGCCACTTAACTTATAATATCCTCTTAGCTAATCTGGGGATGTAGGTGGTGCATAAATTCAGATGTTTTTAATACATACTAAAAAAATTAAGATAAGTACATATATACTTATATTATACTTATACATTAATTCAGAAAACTTCCCAAGTTGTTTTTTCTTTCAATTAACTATAATTTATTATCCTACAAAATATCAAATGACACATAGTGTTTACCTATAAGTAATTACTGCATTTGTCATGTTTCTTCTTTTAAAGCTTTGTACTAGGATGTACAGCATTAATGTAAGTAATCGTTGGTAAACCAAATGAATAAATAAGTTGTGCGAACCCGACAAGGATTCGAACTTAGGTCATTGTAATGACACGGTCCGTAGGCCGTTAAGCTACTACGACGTCTTTAAGTTATATCACTTAATATTCCGTAATAACTAACTCCATTACTCGTAAACACTTCGTTACACGCAAAATAAATTTTCTTTTCCTCTTACAAGAAGTTATTTTCCTTTCCCCAACTGTTTGCTGTTCCCATGCGTAACTTCAAATAATTACGCCTCAGACATACTAGGAAACTTTTTCATGACCTACATCAATATATTTTATCATGTCCGTCGAACATGTAAATTACGAACAATAGACCCTGTACTTAAGACTTTCAACGTCTAAAGTATGTAGCTACTAGGAGATTGCTCATAACAAAGGAAACAATCCCGTCATAAAATAAAAATATTGAGTTGACAACGAAAGGGGAGATACCTCCACCGCTGAAGTACAAGCGGCCAAGTGGCAGACAGATTCACGATTACAACCATTTGAGGGGACGCTCCCTGGGCTGTATGATGGACTGGAAATATTCCATAATATCTAAAGCGTCGTTACAATGCCTTAGTAGAATATTTTTCTTGGGCAGAAAGCCGATATTCCCCTAAGAGTTACGACATTTCAATTTGCCAAGGCGGGCGGAAAATGGAATTACGATTGAAGCGAAAACACCCGAATGTCGACGAAAGTACCGCTTTTCTCCGAATGCGGCCGAGTTTAGCCGAACTGTGCCGAGCGCATGCCGCGTCTGCCGCCGCACCAAGCCCGCGTATTGATTAGATGCGGAACGCCCGATGCCATACAAATTAGGCCGCACACAAAAACAGATTTGGATTAATATAAGTATATATTAAAAACACACAAACAAATAAAAAACATGATATTATTATTATACAATTGTTAACTTTATTATATTAACTACAAACGTCTAAATAAAATTTAAAAAATATAATTATTCATTGAAGTTACTGCGATTAGTAAAAGCGCGGCAAATTTACACTAAAGCTATACCATAACTTACAATTAAGTTTTAATATTTGTCTTTATAATATTCTTTTGTTCGTGTATATGTCACTGAACTCCTCCTGTCTAGAGGTCCTCCTTGAACCGATTTTGATGAAATTTTCGTACGTGTTTGAGTAAGTCCCGAAATGACATAGATTAACAACTTGAACGGATAGGTGGCGCTTCTATCGGGTTTTAGGTTTTTTATTTTTTCAATGCTGGACCACGTCTTCTGAGCCCACTAGTATTCTATATAACATTGTATTAGGTGTTTGTAAAATGTGATATGTATTAGTTCCCATTGAAATTTGAAAATTAATGAAAATAAGAAGCTTAATATAACGAGTGTCATTTTCCCGGGACAATAATAATTGTTTCACTTTCAGCCGTAATTAATATAAAAGCGATCCTATTTGACGCAAGCCGACATCGGCGGCGAAATAATGTAGACGAATAAATATACATTACATTATTAACGAATGTTGGCCTCGTTTCTCGCTCTCTTTGTTCGTTTCACGATTTTCTGTGAGAGTTCATTGAAAATATATTTTCTTCATCGTGGCTCGAAGGTTCAAAATTATTTGGCGGCTAGAACATTTCGTTCCCGGTGATCGAGCATGACGAGCTACGGGACAATGGACCGTATTTACGGAAGTGGTAAGCGGTTAATTGCTTGTTGTGTGAACGATAGCACGTTTCATGATTTGTGAGTTTATAGCAACGGTGAAGTGTCGGTGGTTAATGGTGGCAGCGCGTGGCTCTCGCCGGCCGCCATATTGAAAAAGTTTGGCGCGAAAAGGGCGGCAAAAATGCGAATCGACATCGATAGAGTGCTTAGGACATTTATTAGAAGTATTACCCTCAATTTGTAAAACGAAAAGTTAATTTACCTTTTAAACTTTGATTAAAATTACGTATTTCGTGTTTGTGAATTAGTTAACATGCGCTACGTACACATTCTCGTGAGTTCATTGCGAGCATGTGAGAGACAACACGAGAACCAGTTCCATAGTCCTCTTTTATCGCACATTTTTCGCGCTCTGTTGATTTACTCGCGTTAATCTTGCGAGAATATAGAGCGCCCATAACAAATGTTATAAAACATTACAAATTATTATCGTATATAATAATTATTAAAAATACTTACACATGTCCGTTTTATAATTGGACGTAGTTATGCGAAAACGTTCCATTCCACAGTAACTACAATTTGAGAAAAACGCAATTTAGTGTTTCCGTGGTACACTTTTTTCTCTTAACTAGTATAGATGAACAATGTAGGTATAATCGTAAAAAAATATAATCATTATATGATCATGTACCATTTTTTATTATATTTACCTTAAAACCGTAAGTAATTAGGAGAAATGGTATTGGAACATTTTAGCAAAACTACTTTTTGTATGAATCCTCATTTTGTATTTATTTTGCAAAAATGTTCCAAAAGTATATTTTATATATTTTTATAAAATTAAATAAGATAAAGTAAAGTAAACATGGAATCAAAAAGATAAATATATTAGGAAATGTAATAATTTGTTTCTTTATAAAAATCAATCATATTATTCGGTTAATAATTCAATATCGTCATCGGGTATGTTATCAACTTGTATGTCGAAGTCTGTGTCCCCGCCAAATCCATCGACATCATCGATGATGTCCTCCGAACTTGTAAAAGTTTTATAAAATTGGAGACAATCATCAGAATTGACTGCAAATCACTTAATTCCGGTGGAGCAATAGGTTTGCCATCAGGCCACAACAGGCAGAAACAATTTTGATTTATTTGACGTGTTTCCCCTTTGATTATTTTTTTCTATATTCAACTCCTTATAGTCTTCTTCTCATGCCGACCTCATAAAAATAGAAAACATTTTATCTTTTACAATTTTTATTTCTCTTGCATATAACCACCACCACTTGGCTAAAATAGGTGGAAGGAAAAAAACTTTTTTTCCTTCCACCCATTTTAATATATAAAATTAACTAGGCATGTTTGCTGAAGAGTTTCTGGCGCCGCTTCTTCTCTTCAAGCCACTACATGTTGTGAAGCGGTGGTAAATTAAATTAGGCTCCCATAGAGTAAATAATAACCATAAACAAAATTAAAACTAAATAATTAAAATGAACAATTTGGCGGTAGGCTAGATAAAACTTTAACAATACTTGTTGCACAAATGTCACCTTTGTCATCCGTGACCACGGCCACTGAAAAGCGGCCAAAACGTCGGAAAAACCAAAACTTAATAAATTACCGCGCTTAAAACCGTCAAAACGTAGTTTTATTATGTATGCAAGTCGCGAAAACTTAAGAAAACAGTATAATTGTATCAATATTTTTATACGTATCTACATTGTGTTTTTTAATCATAACCATTATTTTAAAAACTTAGATCAGACACAACACAATACAAGAAACTTTTACGTAATGATATGCATGAATGCAATATATAATGATATAGTCGATTAAGAAACAAGAGCGCATAATCGACTCTCAGATCCGGCAGCTGTGCACTGTCTCGGGATGTCAATATGGGTTTCGTCTAGGGCGTGGAACCATGGACCCTGTTTTGGCCCTAAGGATCATCATGGAGAAATACAGGACGAAGAAGACGCCTCTGCATTTCCTGTTTTTGGATCTGCAGAAGGCCTTCGACTTTGTTCCTTGCGTGATGATCTGGTGGGCACTGAGGTCCAAAGGAGTGCCAGAAACCTATATCGACATTATCCTGGATATGTACCGTGATTCCGATTCCATAGTTCGGACCGCTGTTGGCGACACCACACCCTTTCCCATCGTAGGCATGCACCAGGGATCGGTCCTTAGTCCGTTTCTGTTCGGCGTGATATTAGACGAAGTGTCGAACAGCATCAGAGATGCGCATGAGCAACCTCCATGGTTGCTCAAGTATGCTTATGATATCGCGCTGGCAGATTTGTAAAGGTGGCGCCTGGTGGGACTTGTAAATGCGTGGAAGAGGTCGCTAGAGAACGGCGGTTTGAAACTAAATGTGGCGAAGACTGAGTACTTGGCCTACAACACTACAGATCCCACATCCGTGCGCATAGGCGAAGATACGGTCGAGCACACGGATCAGTTTAAGTACTTGGGATCTGTCCTTAGTGCGTGCGTCCGGGGATATCGACCTCGACGTCAAGGCCCGTATCATAGCAGCTTAGGCCTAGTGGCGTGAGGTGACAGGTGTCATTTGTGACCCCAAAATGCCGGTCAAATTAAAAGGACAGGTCTATAAATCCATCATAAGACCTGTCCTTTTATATGACAGTGAAGCATGGCCAGTACTTGAGCGACAAAAACAAGAACTGCGTGTCACGGAGATGAATATGCTGCGATGGATGTGTGGAGTGACGCGGAAAGACCGGGTCAGGAACTCCCGCATCCGCGGCAGTCTTCATGCCCGTGACATAGCAGACAAATTGTAAGAGTGTCGCTTACGCTGGTGCGGCCTCGTTTTACGCAGACCGGCTAATTACGTGGGGAACAAATGTCTAGCCATACCGCGTCCGCCAGGTCCCGGTCGAAGGGAAAGGCCCAAGAAATGCTGGCTTAACGTCATGAAGGATGACATGAGTGCCAATGGTCTCAAAACGGGGGATGCTGAAGACCGCGCGAAGTGGAGTAGAAAAAGTAGGAAAGCGGACCCTGGGCGTCGGAGTGAACGCTCCGAAGGTAACCGGGATTTAACGCTCGGATGAGTCATAGTCTCTCTCGCTTGCACAAGTAAGCACTGACAAAAGTGCTCACTTGCGTAGTTCGAAATATTTTAATTAATAACAAATTTTTATCGTTTTATAACATATTATTCATTATTAATATTAAAAAGAATTATTTAACGCTAAAAATCAATAGGATCCACGCATTTTGAATCGGTTATGCATCACTTTTTGTTATTTAGCTAAAACGTTCCAAATACATTGGATCATAATTTCCAAGAAAAACATACATTACATAGGTTTTTTAAAACGTTCCAAGATTACTGCATCGTTTATGCACCACTTTTGTTAGTTAGCTAAAACGTTCCAAACAGATAGGATCATTATTTCCAGGAAAAATATACATTACATGGATTTGCTAAAAGGTTTCAAGATTATTGAATCATTGTATAAAAATATTAATTCAGAATCGTATTAAATAAAACCGTTCCAGACGGATAATGATATTTTATTCTCAATGAAAGGATTTGATTGGCAAAAGTTGTGGGTTGGAACATACAGTAAGAAATATAAATAAGGAAATATTACATGTAGACTGGAATATTTTTCTAGGATGACGTAAAATGTCAAAAAAGGTATACTAGTCACTGTATCTCAATATTGAGTGACTTGTGGGTTGGAACGTTTTCGCATAACTACGTCCAATTTAAAGGTATTATAAACTAGTATAATAAAGCAGTCGTTTCGCCCGAGACATATTTTCAGTAATTCGCCTTAGAATCCCTCGTCCTGGAGATTCAGATGGAATACCGCCTTTACTCCCCAGGGTGACCCGAAGGAAAACCCGTTGTTTCTTGAGAAACCTCCACCCAAAGTGATAAAGATAAATACAGCCTACGGCTTTCATGAAGTGTTATAAAGTGAGTCTTATTGGATTGAAATAAAAGTGATTTTACGGTGATTAGTTTGGGTAGATACGTCTTTAAAATGTGGTTTGTTTATTGGCACCTTTTCAGGTACTTAGAGGGTCGGATCGCCGAGTAGGGTTCGCCGAAGATTCAGGCACGCATATTCGTCAACAGTGCCATTACTACTAGTTCTCGCATTAATTCATGTATATATGTACTAGTATATAATATTTTATTCCACATATTAGTTATAACTTATATTTATGATATAATATCGATACCTCTGGGCTCAAAGGGCGTATAGCACAAAACAGCTACTGTTCAGGAGAGCCAAAAAACTTAAAAAATAAAACAAAATTAGCTATAACTTTTTTGTCTCAATGATTATATAAAAACAATCTATGAGAAAAATACTTACATTTTCCTATATTTTAAGTAAATATTATTAAATGAAGCCTAAATATAATAGTTTCCAAAATAGTTTTGCTTTACTACCTAAAAAAAACTACAAAATGTCCTTTAAACCCATTTAAAAACAGCTAACGTTATTAACTTAGGCAGTAAATATAACCTAGCGTAAAAAAGTTGTATAATATTAGGTAGTAAATGATAATAGCAATATTTAATTGTGTTGTAAATCACAAAGTTTGCAATTAAAATTGTACAACTTTCATAATAAAAAGGGTTAAACGGGGTGGGGGCTACCCCATCGAGAGAATGTGGAAGTTTTAACTTCATCATCAGCACTAGAAGTAATAAACATCTTTGGCTTACATCATTTCATAAAATTTTCTTCTTCACTATCTTCAATAATATCGCTATTTTCACTTAGATTATTTGGATCGAGAGGATTACTAACAGCATTTAACATACCGGAAGCAATTGGTTCCGTTGATTCTCGATCTGAGATAGGTTGGGGAAAAAGTCTTTTCGCATATAGTATGTATGAACTTTTAATTAGATCTCTTTGGCTATACCATTTGTATCTGGCTGGTTTTGGTATCATTAAAAAGTTTTAATTTTAAAGAAGACAACTCCAAATTCAAATTAGGAAAATGTGTGATTTTCATTTGTTTTTTTTATTGTTAAAATGAGTGAATCTAATGAAGAAATTCAATTCATTTTAAAATTTTACTATAAAAAAGGTAAAAATGCAACACAAGCCGCGAAATAAATTTGTGATGTTTATGGATCAAATGCAGTATCTGTGAGAGTAGCGCAAATTTTGTTTAAGCGTTTTCAATCCGGAAATTTTGATATCAAGGAGGCACGTCGCTCTGGTCGCCCTGTTACGGACAAAATTGATGCCATTTTTGAAAAAGTGGAGCAAGTTCGGCGTATTAGTATTTACGATGTAGCTGGAGGACTGGGAACTGACCACAAAACGGTTTTGGCGCATTTCAAAAAAGCTGGGTACACAAAAGCTCGAAATTTGGGTGCTTCATGAGCTCACTGACAGAAACCTAATTAACCGTGTACTCATTTGTGATTCTTTATTACGACGTAATGAAACCGAACCATTTTTGAAGACGCTGATAACTGGTGATGAAAATTGGATCACGTACGACAAGAACGTGCGAAAAAGATCGTGGTCAAAGGCCGGTCAGGCTTCAGAGACTGTGGCGAACCCCGGGTTAACTCGCATCAAGGTGATGTTGTATGTATGGTGGGATTGGAAGGGCATTATTCATTATGAGCTGTTACCACCAGGCAGGACCATCGATTCTGAACTGTACTGCGAACAACTGATGAGATTAAAGCAAAAATTTGAGAGAAAGCGACCAGAATTAATCAACAGAAGGGGTGTGGTTTTTCACCATGATAACGCTAGACCTCACACATCTTTAGCCACTCAGCAACAATTACGAGAGTTTGGCTCGGAGGTGTTAATGCATCCGCCGTATAGTCCTTGCACCTTCAGATTTTCACCTGTTTCGGTCTTTGCAGTTCCTTAGGCAGTGTCAGGTTAACATCACGAGAGGACTGCCAAAACCACTTGTCGCAGTTTTTTGATCAGAAGCCCCAAATTTTTTTATAGCAATGGGATCACGTACCTACTTACAAGATGGCAAAAAGTTATCCAACAAAATGGCACCTACATACTTTAGGCAAATGTAAATAAACTTTATAAAAAAACCTTTTGAATTTTTATATAAAATGCGAAGAAACTTTTTCCCCAACCTTATATATTTATTATCTTTCAATAATAATTCTTGAAGAGATATTGTGTGTGTTCTGAAATTGAAATAAGTACAAAAACGATTCAAAATAATATTCGATTGAAATTCAAGTTACCTTGCGGCTGAACTAATATATAAATTATGCCCTTTCATTTGATACCCCACTCGAGTGTATTTCCTGTTTTGGGTTGTTTATCCCCTTCACCCCCCCCTCATAATTTTAAACGGCTCGACTGATTTTCTTCAAAAATAGAAAAAACTCTCTTGAACAGGTGTTTACAAACAAATACAAAAACTAAACCAAAATCGATTCATCTGTTCAAGAACTGTGATGCCACAGACTGATAGGTAAATAGGTAGTACACATACACACGTAAAATCATTGAGTTATAAAACATATAAGTACCTAACACGTCTTTTTTTGTCGGAGATTCAATATTATCTAACCTGAATAATAATTATAAAAACTATTACTTGAAACTGTATGAGCAAACTAAAAATATTAAATGGTAAAGGACAATAATGTAAAATTATTTACTATAGTAAGATCGTAAACCACAGTCTTAAAACTTAAACACACTGGATACCTACTCGTAAAACTGATATTAATTAAATTATTATTAATTCGAATTCGAAGAAATTAAATCGAAATTAGTCGTTTTTTTATTATTTTAATACTAAAAACAAAAAACAGACAGACACATTTTTTAATAGATACCATAACTACATGAAAATAAGGGCTAAAAATGTTGTATTACATAGTAAAAGACAAAGTAAACTTTAGTGTAAGGAAGTAAAGAACAAATGAGACGAACAAAAAATTATGTTTAATTATTTTTTTAGGTAGTAAGGTACATTTAAATCGTTATCTTTTTAATATTTAGGGCGTGAAGTTGTTGTCAGTGAACAGTTGTCAAACACAATGTGCTTTACACCCTAAAATCAGGAAATACTTTATGCATTTACAATAGTTTTGAGGTAGTATGGTACAGTTGCTGATTATGCTGAATGGTTGTAAAGAACAATAATGAGCATTAATGCGTTATACGCCTTAATACTCATAATTGGATTCCTATACAACCTAGGACATTTTTAACTTGCGCAGTAATGTAATTTACAGCCCGATTTCCTGTTTCATTTTGGTTTAGCAGCCCAAAAAGATGGGGCGTAAAGAACATTTTTGTGCGAATTTGGCAACTTCGTATATACCAATCGATAGAGAATGAAAAACTGAATACGATGGTATTATTAACTCCATATGCCCCAAAATGTGCTTTACGCCCTTTGAGCCCAGAGGTATCGATATATTATACTTTTTAAATGACGACATAACATCGAGACGTTGCGAAACGGTTTACGTATGTAGAATGGGGAGTAGATTTATTTTTTATTTAGGATCACTAAAATTTTATCAATCATAATGTATGTCTATGAAGACCACGGGCCATAAAAATGGCCCGGACATTTGGAGGGCTTGCGTGGGAGGGGGGCGGCTGAGAAGGCCAACACGTGGAGGCCCTTTGACAAATTTAATGTAAATGTGGCGTGACACTGACCGGCGGTTATCCCTGTCTACACCATATAGTAATGCACCCAAGGATAAGCCTCAGCCAGTGTAGGCCTATTGCGGGAAATGAGGACAAAAAGTACCGGGCTATTGGGGTGAACTGCTAGTGGTACTAGGTAAGGGTCTGGGAATATGGGGACTATGGCATCTGCCCGTCGCAATGTTCAGAGAACATGGAAAAATGGGCAGACGGTGACTCGCCACTCCCTGCATGGGCCCTAAAAAATGCCATAGAGAACAGGGGCAACATGAGTGTAAGTGGCTAAGGGTTGTAGAGAGGTTGGCTGCAGGTTCACCGAAGCTACTTCTGACGTGATGCCATTAATCACTTCCACCCCTGGAGCTTGAGTCTTAGCTCTAGCGATCTCCACTCCGTGCCGACTGGTTAAGGCAAGCACGGAGGTGGGGGCCTTGTCTTGACCCCCGGAGTCGGATACGAGGTGTCGCTACTCACCTAAGGCTTCGCCACAAAGCCTACGGTTCAATCATAATTATTATTGATAATGTATTATGTTAATGTGCTGGCCTGATGGTGAATATATGATGGTTAGGTTGTAATTATGTTATAACGAGAGGAATTTGGAAGAAATAAAACATATAGTAGTAGCTACCACAATTCATTGTAAAAGATGTTATAAATAAATTTGGATTTGTTAAATAAATAGAAAACGTCTTATACTATCGCAGACATAAGCGAAGTCTGTCTTACATGACATGACCATTAGAACGTTAGTAGAGGCGCAGAAGAATGAAACCTCCGTGTTACTAACATATTTTACTACTAAAGCGGTGTACTGAAATTGTGAATAAAAATTAGGGCTGGCACTCATAAATATAACTGAGGGAAAATAACGTTTCAGCGTACATAAGCGTATGAGGAAATGGTGGACAAGATTAAAATAATTAAAACGATTCCCCTAATAATTTGTTTAGTAAAGAGTATATGCAGGGGAAGCTCTAATTTTTGGGGAATAACTTTTCAAATATTTGAAATAATTGTAATTTGTAGATCTAAAAAATGCTTCCAAAGATGTAATATAGTTTGTAATATATACGTGTATTACATATTAATAATGTTGTGAGCTAATTTTGAGAGATGGAATATTTTAATACTACGTAGGTAACTGAAAAATCGTTGAAAGTACTTAGGTACTGTTTAGAAAATTAATTTCGCATCAACATGTATTCATAGAAGTATCGTAGTAGTGGTATCATTCGATTGCGTACTGAAGGTATTTGTATCTGCGTAATAAGTTTACAAAACCTTCGAACAGTACGCTAATGGCTTCAAACTTTATCTTTATAAAGTAAATCAATGAACAATTTGCTGTAAATAAAGCCACTGTTTAGTTGCCTGTAGTTGTAATATTTGTAACATGAAATTTAAAGAAAAGAAGACCCTTCATGACTAACGTCGTTCTATTATGTACCAAATTAAGTCGATTGTGTTTGACGTGGTACAACCATACTAGAATCATTTCTCACAGAGCCGGCTTAATCGGTATGATACCACAGAATATCTGCGTGAAACAATTCGTGCGATGAGTTATACTTTCGATGGCAAACCTTTTCTTCCCCATAATCCAATCCGCTATCCCATCTCCTTTATACTATCCCTCCCATTTCATCCCCCCTATTTCATCGTAAGGGCTGACAACATATTGCGTTGTTACGCTCCTGGTGTTCCAAACGTCTATAGGCGACAGAAGCCACGTTTCATTAGATGGAAGGTTGGTTTCGTTTAGAATCGTTGTGATTTGAAACTCGATGAAACGAAAAAGCGACACTAAAAAGAGATGAACACAAAGAAATAGGCCTGCGAAAGAATGAGATAGAATACATTATATTTATAATCATAACATTTAAATTATTAAACACTATGATCATACAGATAGAGTTGGAAATGTTTTTCATTAATACTACAAATTTCGTGTTTTAAAGCTTAAATATATTATTATAACGATATACATACATACATAACTTCACGCCAGGTCCCTTGCGGGGTAGGCACGAACAACAAAGCGCCATTCAGGCTTATTCTTACACACCTCACTTGCTTCTTTGCCGTGGTTGACACTGACACCGCAGCCCTGGCTGACGTGAGCTCACCCAAAATGGAAGGTTTCCCAAGGTGCCAGCTTCGCAATTTAAAAATCAAATCATTGGAAGTGTCTTCAGTTCATCAGGCCCTGGCATAACGAAATATGATGGAACGCGGTGATGGTTTTTTTATTAAGCTCGCAAATAGACGGCCCAATTCATGAAACGTTTTGAAATGATGGTTTGCAACGCCAAGGGCGAGCCAACGCATTGTTAGCCTTTAGGATGGGATAGGAGGATGAGATAGAGGGATCAGACAAGAGCAGCGGCATTTACGGGATGGGATATGAGATTGGAATATGGGATGAGATAGGGAAAATGGAATAAGGGGAGGGAACTCTAACTTCCATACCATCGGCACTCTAACTTATGGCATGAAACATGATTAGCACAAGGCTAACCGTTTCACTCCGATATTCTCTAAAAGCTTGGTATCACACCGATCGAGCCAGCCCTAAAAGCTGTAAATAACATAATGATCACACTATAGCTCTTCCACGTATAAATGCTATGTTTTTTATTTATTGCTGAAGCATAGGAGACAAGCTGGCATCCCGACTGATATATAAAGAGGTTACCATCGCCTATGGACATTAGCAATACTAGACGTGCTGCTGGTCTTGAAGGAGAAGCTGAAACCTGGCCACTGATGTTAGAACACAATTTAAAGTTCTCTAAACCAGGGGTGGTAGCCGTCCAGTTGGGCAAATGCCCTACCTACCACCTAGGTGTGGATTGTTTTGTCGCTTCTTACGACAGGCCTCCCGGTCGCAAGAATTGGTATTCTTTTCCGTTCCAGCATGGAGAGAAAATGATCTAGTTCGATCGATGGTATATCGAGACTCCAACACTGTTGGTATCTGCGACTACTAGAATAATCATAGCGGATTATGCTTCGACCGGAACGTTGAACTCCCAATAGCATGCTTCGACCTATCAACTAAACTATTTCTAAGTTTCATAATGTCACCATATGTCATGTCATGATTTCTGGTGAAAATATAGAAACGCCCTAAACTTCGACGGCGTTAGCTCAGTAAGTTACCTCTTTCCTATATAGGGAGGTTATTGCATACACTGTATAACACTGAACATACATGCGGCAACGTATCGAAGCGCTGTCTCAGGGCTACTGAACGTAACTTTTCAGTTACTATGATATAAACTTCTTTTACCAATTAACTTTGCAAGACTCTTGTAAGAATGCAACGTTTTTCAACACTAGGTATAATAAGTTTATTCTAAAACTAGCTTATTCTAGCTAGCCTAGCTAGCCTTTTGTTTTACCAAGTAACTATTGTTTTGTTTTGCGTTTTTTTGTAATTTTTGTTTTGGTGAACAATAAAGTGTTGTCTATGTCTATTTATATGTCTAGCAGTGCCCGCGACGTCCGCGTGGAATTTGTTTTCAAAACCCCCGATTTTGAAACATTTTTCATTGGTGCTCCGCTCCTATTGGTCTTAGCGTGATGATATATGGTACTATAAGCCTATAGCCTTCCTCAATAAATGGGATCTCTCTAACTCTTAAAGAATTTTTCAAATCAAACAAACAAACAAATTCTTCAGCTTTATATATTAGTATAAGATTAATAACACACTTCTAATCACTTTAATTAATTAAGTAAATACCGATTTTTTTGTTTCATTTATCGCGGCGACTCCTTAGAGAATATTACTCCCAAAAAAGTCGTAGGTACGGATGCCGACCGTTATAAAAATGTAGGATCTCGGGAAGAGATCATCCTTTCTCGGGATGAGGGTGGGGAGGGTGGCATCCCCTACTGATTTATGGTAACATGTCGCGAGACACAACCAACGCGGGGGCAATTCGCTTTTTGTCATTAACTGATTTTATTCTATGACACGTTCTGCCCACTGTTGCATCATTCTATTTATAATTAGAATCATTGTATTATTTATAAAATACATCGTTAAAAAATATTATATTATCAAATTTTCATTAAATAATTAATAGTAGGTAGGTACTAAAAGTAAGAGTAACATTAGTACAATGAATAAAATAAGCTACAAGATTATTATTATATTAATAATATTGAAGGGTAACGCTAAGTTCATAAAAATCTGATTTCCAGAAGCCAGGCGGTCTTTCGTAAGAGGTGACAAAACAACCCACATTCAGGTGGCAAGGTATTTGTCCGTACAGATGGCTACCACCCCTGGTCTAACTAAACTTTGCCGGCATAACTACCTTGAATTTGGTGTTACAAATGTCCATAGGCGATGGTAACCGCTTTCCATCAGGTGGATCATCTGCTTGTCTGCTGAAGTCATGCAATAAAAATTATATAAACTTTGGTGTTTCGTTTTAACTTGGTGTCACTTACAGCCCGAATTCAGCAGACAGTATACAGTGCCATCTTGCGGTAAGTAGAAATATTAAACTAAAAATAATAACTGTTCGAAAGTTATACCTGCTTATAACAGTTGCTGGTCACTTTGTAGGGATTTGTCACGAAATAACAAAAAAAATTTTTTTTTTAATAATGGACAAAGAGTATTTTTTTAACAAAAACAAAATCGACTTCAAAGTAAAAAATAATTATTTAACCGACTTCTTTCTTTCTTTTGATTACTTGTTTTTGTTTTTTTTTTTACTTGGTGTTGACTTCAAGATGTCGTAGAAAGAAGTCTGTTAAATATATACTTTTGGTTTTTAGTTCGAAGTCGGTTTTGTTTTTGTAACAAAATTTATTATAGTACTGGCACGCCTATACAAGGTTGCTATCCCACTCTTCGGTGTAGACGCTTGTCAACGAGGGTTGCTCTTGATTCTTCTGGGATCCATTCATCAGATCCTGACTTGTTGACCATAGGAACATCTCAGGAGTACAGACAAACTATTAATATACAGACGAAATGAGAACCCCCTCTTTTTTGAAGTCGGTTAAAATTTACAATAGGTGTTGCAACTGGAATCTTGAGCACCTGATAAAGATTAATGCGTATTAAAAAGGATTTATAGGTTACCCACATCAATTTACTTTGGAAGATAATCTATAATATTCCAAAAATTCCGTCTTTGTACAAAACAAATGGGATAGACTATATAAACTATAAAGAACACGACATATTTTTATTTTAGACTTCTTGTCTGTTTGTCCGGGTTTCACGTGAAAACTACGGAGCCGTTTTCGTTGCGGTTTTCACTGATCGATATCAAATGCTCAGACTTAAAATCTGCGGTACCGGTACGGTACTGGGTAAGAAGTATCTTAACCCAGTAAGCCCTCGAGATTAATAGAAAATTAATGAAACTTCAGAAAAATTAGATGATTTCGATACAATTTCACTTTGTATTCCGGGAATCCCCCGATTTCTAACTTCGATACCACGTGATTTTAGGACTTGCTGGATATAAGGGCAAATCCTATAATTCAATAAATATTATAATACTAGAACCCGTAATTTATCGTATTAACAAACGTATTAGTTATTATTTATCTATCTACATGAAATATAAAAAAAAGGTAATTGAAAAACAAATTCCAATACTGAAATGAAAACTGCTGTTTCTATGATGCCTAACCATAAATAACTGTTTAAACTTTTTGACTGTCAAGTTATCTGACAAGTTAGCTCCAAAACGGCTCAACGGATTTCAATGAAGATTTTTAGGAATCAAAACAGTACCTATTTTGTTTTTTGTAAATGAATGATTTCAATATCTGTCGTGGTTCAAAAGTTAAGGCCAAACTTCGCACGAATGAGATGGTGGGCACAGATAATATATAATAAACACTAGCATAAAAAGTAGTGACATACAAAAAAGATATATAATGGTTTATTCGGTTAGAAGAAGACTCAGACAAGAAACCAAAGCATTTATAAATATGCAATGTTATTTTTCAACCTCGATAAGGTCATCACTTTTAGAAAAGCTAAGACACTGCCATCTCTTTACCTAGTGAAATAATCAGATATACCTCGGGCAACGCATCAGCATTGCCATTCAGCGAGGCAATGTGGCCAGTCTTTTGGGCACGTTTCCAACTGACAGCGGTCTGGAACTAGATTTTATGGTTTAATTTTAGTTTGTATATATAGTTTATTTTTAGCTTAATTTATTTATAATTTAGTTTATTTTTAATTACGAATCATGTTTTAAATCAAATCAAACACATTAACAGGTTTGCAATGTGATAACAAATAATTTTGCTAGATGGCGCTATTTTAAATTTATTCCATAGATGGCACTACTCACTAAAATGTAAATATAAACAAGAATTTAAATTAAGGTAACTCATTTGGATATGAAATAATAATAATATAACAGTTTTCAATAATATTTTTAATTGTAATTCATCATCATTTATTAAATTTCTATTAAAATGACTCGCTATCAACGACTGCTATTGAAATAATAAAATATGCGATTTTCTGATGCAGTTTTAACTTTCTCTGCGGCAGGCGCGAAACTCAACTTTCTACGTTTGGCGTCGAACCTTTGAATATACTAACAAAGGTGGAATAGTTTTACATTTACTGTGGAAGTTTATATTATCAAATCTCTTTCTGAATAAGTAATACAAAACAAAGAATAAGATATCATGTCATATTTGGATTTCGAAAATATGACCATGTTTCCGAAAATCGTAAAAGACTCAAGTGGCTTCCTATTTATTTTCGCCGGAATACTCACATTCTCACTCTCCTGTATAATACATTATTTACTCCTAGTAGTCCCCAGTACCTTAAGGAATGTTTTAAATTCCTTCGCCTATCCACTGCCCACAATTTGCGCTCTGATACGTATCGAAAACTTATGACACCTGCACACACTTCATCCTATTATGATAATTCTTTTACAGTGCAGGCTGTCAAACTTTGGAATATGCTACTTCTTACTGTCAGAGAGGCCAAATCCTTACCAACATTTAGAAGTTTACTCAGAAAACACTATTTTTCCATAAATAGCTATGTCTGATTAACACAACATAATCATGCTAATACATTTATTATAATGTATTTTGTAATATATTATTATATACGTATATTATTGTATATTTTATTTATGACTATGTATATACCTATTTATGTATTTGTATATTTATTTGTTAAATTAGTTTGATTTATGTGTCCATTACCTTTTTCCTGCACCACCTACTTCGCCTGATTCAAATTTGTTTTTGATTTAGGTTGCCTGGAAGAGATCGCTTTGCGCGATAAGGCCGCCTATTGTATCGCCTAGAAAGTATTGTAAATATGGTCTGTTTTGGTGTGCAATAAAGAGTTCTCTCTCTCTCTCTCTCTCTCTCTCTCTCTCATGTCAGTAACCTATAAAAGTTTTACCGTGGAATCTTCTTACGTGGTTTTACATGTGATTTATTAAGTTATAATTTGTATAACCTGTAGGCGACATTTACTCTTAAGAGTAAAGGAAGTGTATCTGAATCCCAAGATCCTGTTATGGTACTGTAAAGCTAGTAGGGACCCCCTAATTATTTCAATATTGCTGTTTATTTCATTAAATTAAAACTTCTTAAAAATATTTAAACTCTATTTGGTTAATATTTGTCTCTTTATTCTCGGCAAACATTATATCTCCTCAGTCTGGTGGACCGATGACATACAGCTGAATGACGAAAACGGGAGGTCTGAGATGTGTGGCTCAAACTTGGAACCATCTAGGTCCAGCAGTGGACAACGGTTGGATGATGACGATTTAAATAGCGTAGGTATTATAAGAACAGCAATCATCAACACAGTAATAGGATTTCCATGGGGCCGGCAGAAATTGGAGAGGCTTGTCCATCGAGGTTCGCCAACACTGGTCTGATGTTCGGCGAGAACTGAAGAAACTCCACAACATACAACATACTACATGTTTCAGAGCAGTTAAGTGATTGGAAGCTTGATCGCATTCAAATATTATTTTACCACTTTTATGCTAATTTTTGACTTGAGATTGATTCTAGTATTATTTTATGCTAAACGTAATATTATACTAATATATAAAGCTGAAGAGTTTGTTTGTTTGCTCGAACGCGCTAATCTCAGGAACTTCGGATCTGATTTGAAAAAATATCAGTGTTCGATAGCCCATTTATCGAGGAATCCTATAGGCTATAATGCTATATATCATCACGCTAAGAGGAGGAGGCCAATAGGAGAGGAGCACCAATGAAGAATGTTTCAAAATCGGGATTTTTCTAACTATTCTAAATGTACAGTCGCGGAATGTAAATGTTCGTGACCTTAAAGTCGACTTTTGCTTGCACGAGTAAGGTACAAGAAACAATACTGCCAAAATTTAAATAAATGTTACGTTTATAAAATATAGAAACTAATATTACAATGTTGACAATGACAGACGCTGAGATTAACAATAATAAATAAAGAGGATATAATCACTACGCTTAACATAAACGTTAAAACTAATAAAAAGGTCTTAACTCTATTTAATTTTTTTCACTTTAATTAATTAAACATTTTAAGGTCATGTCTAAATAATCTTCAATAAACAAGATATAGAATCAAAGAATTTTGAGCAAGTTATTTTGAACTTTATTGACAAATAGTTAAACATAATTTTCTGTGGAACAGTCTCTTCTGTGACTTGAACGTGAAATGAATCAATTTGAAAACTGGCGAACATTTTGATACCACGATTGTACTAGTGCTGTTTTCTACAATAAATAAATAATTCATAAGCCCCTCCAATTAGTGATGTAGATTCTAGCGAAAGTAGTTTTATTTTTATGAAATAATATATTTCATAAAATATTATGATATTTATATCAATTTCATAACCATAATGATTATTATTTATGTATTCTGATGATGAGCTTTGGTGGGTGAATAATTGATAATATTAAATATAATGGCAGTACATAGGCATAGGACAATCATTTTTAACCGACTTTGAAAAAAGGAGGAGGTTCTCAATTCGTCGGGATCTTTTTTTTTGTTGCTTTTTTTATGTATGTTCGCCGATTACTCCGTGATTTATGATCCGATTTACGTGATACTTTTTTTGTTCGACGCGGAATAGCTTCTAATTGGTCCTTAAAATTTTACATAGTTTGGCCCAGTAGTTTTCATTTTATGAACATTTTTCATGAAAATAATTTTCACTCCGTTCCATATGTACACCGATTACTCTGAGATTTATGATTCGATTTACGTGATTCTTTTTTGTTCGACGCGGAATAGCTGCCATGTGATCCCCTAAAAATTTGACATAGTTTGGCCCAGTAGTTTTCATTTTACGAACACTTTTTTGTTCCCGGTTCTTGGGACCTATATTTTTTAAGAAGCGCGGCACCATTCGTAGGTCCACCCATACATAGCTAGACACTAAAAAGTAACAAATAAAAAATAAAAACCTCGTTTAAAAAAACCGACTTTAAAAACTAAAATGTATAAAATAACTTATTTCTAAAGCTATTATTATTAATATATATTATCTAAAACATCTTGAAGTCGGTGCAAAGCAAAACATAAAAATTACTATATTTTGAAAATTACTAAGCAATTACTAAGTCGGTTTTTTTAAACCAAGTTTTTATTTTTTATGTATTCCGTTAGCTACCAAAGTTCTGAACTACGATTCTATAGCGTGTTCACTTTTTGTAAACTAAACCGCCCACACGCTACTCGCGAAGTTGGTTGAAGATTTGTGAGGACGAGAATGTACGGATAAGAGAAGTATTTCGCTTCATTTCCTATTCTTGACTTCTGATGGGTGTCGACAATTCGCCCCTGTCAAAAGTTTCGAGGTATCATCCTCAACTGAGATCCTTACGAAGTTACACCAGTGGTCAAGTATCGTTGACCGTCGTCCGTCCGTTTATCCGTGCAGGAACAGAGCAAGCATACAATTTCCTGCGGCCGGGCGACCTGTCGTAAGAGGCGCCAAACAACCCACAGCCAGGTAATAGGACATTTGCCTGACTGGATGGCTATCACCTCTCTGGTCTAAAGTATGTCGCCATAACAACCTTGAGTTGTGTTCCGGCATTAGTGGCCAGGTTCCAGTCTCCCTTAAGAGAGCAGCAGCGCATTTGCAGCACCTTTGCTGGTGCAAATGTCCACAGGCGATGGTAACCGCTTACCATCAAGTGGGCCGTCTGCCTGTCTGCTGAACTCCTGCAATTAAAAAAGAAAAAAAACGTTGACTACTCTTTACTTAGACAAGAACTTCTAGATACTTCGCGAGTAACGTAGTGAGCTCTTTAACGAAATTTCCTTTAACTTGCAGATTTGCCGAACTACAGCAACGAGGATTTCAAATAATTGAAAAACAAGCGGAATGAACGATGGCCTTTGCGAACTTTCTGCGGATGAAGTGCGGTTGCGAAGTCACCGCGGAATCCGGCAAGTCGGTAGAGCGCGCCGGTGCAGTGCGCACGCGGTCATAAACATAACGGATTTTCCATAAAGAAATACGCGATTTGTTTGCAAGATATCGCGTTTTGCAATACGTCAATCAAGTACTGTTTGAAAATGTAAGTTTTTTTTTAACTTTCTCTTCATAATATAACGTGAGATTATCGAGAAAGTGGCGCTACGATCTGGGTCTGTTAGATGCATTTCACTTGACGGCCTGTTTCTAATAGCTTGCTTGAAATATGTATAGATAAGATATATACTATAAAACAAATAATAGAATCTGTATAGTTTTATAAAAAAAACTAAATAATTTTCAGCTGATTTTTTTAAATATTATATACACATATAAATAACACATAATTACTCACATAAACAAAACACAGAAGAATATTATATTATAACAATATTTTTAAATACAGCCTTATCATTTTAGGTGATCTCTTAAAAGCAAATGAAATTAAAGACTTAGCTAAACTGACAATGTACATATTATGCACTATGATTAATTATTTTAGTTATTAATATTTCCCACAAAATCTTTATCTAAAATCTACAACATCTTTATTATAGTAAAAAAATGTTTTTAACTATTACCAGAGGAGCATGCGCTAAAGTACAACTAAAGATTGTTTAAAAACATAATTATTTAGTCAGGTGAATTCAAAATCGTTTTTAGTAATTTAAATCATTTAACAGTGACAATTGATTCATTAATATTTAATTTCATTACATGACATTCATACACACACTACGTTTGAAGAATCAGAATATATTTATTAAATATAAAACTTACTTAGTTCAATTCGACATCGGATTTTACTAACAAGGCATTATCAGAGATATACCTAAACACAATAAATTCGTAAAGAAGAACAAGAGGATAAGACAGGAACTGCCATATATAATAAAATATTTAATGTCGTACTTATAGAACTTAAAGAAACCTAAAGTAATAATACATTTAGTGATTATAGAGTGTTTGGTGGAAATTTGAAGAGTGATGTTTTGTTGTACAGTTTTATTTATGTAATGTGGTAACTATAATTTTTGTCAGCATTTGCCAGTAAATGTGACTGTTTTTATGTGAGAATTTATACTTATTTGTGTAAAAATTTGCTGTTTAATAAAATTTAAAAAAACTTCTGGTGTTGCAGCAATAACTTCAACATCGTCGAAGATCTAAAATCTATAGGAGGCTGTGGTGGGAAGGTTAAATGGGCCCAGCTTTCACCTAAGACCGGTTCGGATGAAGTTATTCGTAAACTTGAATATTTATAATTACTTGACACTGGCTAGATAGATACACAAATCGATAAAAATATTTTTCAACAAAAATATGAAAAAATATTCTCTACCTATTATTTACTATGCTGTTGTCTTACGTCCATTAACCGCTTGAATGAAAGAAAAAATACTCTATCATCACTATTTGAGGTTAACGGACTATTACACTCTGAAGGAAACAGTTCAACTTAAAGGCGATTAATGAAAACAACAGTGTAAAGTCCAGATGTAGGTTGAAAAACTGTAAATTATTCTAAAACCAATTACTACTCACTAGCAGAGGTATCGTTAATTTAGTTACAATTAACACAGTAAAAATATTTAACCGTAATATTCGTGAAGAATATAGATATAACTTAAATGCTTGAAGTTTCATAGACCAGAAAAATTTAAATTAGACTGTAGCAACCCTTTTCCAAACTACGACACACCTACTCGAGTGCCCACTCTGCCTTCAAAGGAGCGCTCTTAAAGATCTAAGGATTGCTCTAATGCTGCCGTTAAAGTGGCTTTCGTGCCACTTTAATTGAAATTTAACTATCGGCAAGAAAGGAGACATTGAAACCTGTATTCAAATGGTAACCAAAATGATTTAAATTTATAATTGAAATTAATCCAGAAAACCAAAAATAAAAACTTACGTAAAAATTTTCTAGTAAAATATTGCCCCAATACGTGTAAGTCCGAAAGCTTAAAAATATATTTAATCAAAAATATTCCACATCTGTAAAAGCAAAAAAATATTTGCCTACGTATTTATTGGCCCAAATAAGAAGTAATTGACGAAAATTGTTATGGTTTTTCAGACCTTTCTAGTAGTCTCTAGAATAGACGCTTATAAACTGAAGAAAAAAAACCGTGAGTAACATAATTTATTCCGCCACCTGTAATTTTTAATCTTTTATAATTTTACTACACTATTGTGTGGTGGTATATATATTATTTATTATATACCTAGTGCTTTGTAACAAAAATGGCTGATACATATGCAGATGAATATGGAGATTTAATAAGGGTTCAGTTATTGTCAAAATGATTACGAAACCTTAAAAATGGATCTCAAAAAACAATCAACGGCGAGAATTCCAAAAATTCTGGCCTTTTACATGTTTTTTTTTTCAAAAAATACATAAAGTACTTTAACTATTAATTATAATTTATAAGTTATATTTCTAATTAATATATAATAAAATTGAATTCTTTAAACGAGAGGTACAAGTAGTAAATTATATTATTTATTCTCATGTTTCTTAACCCCGTGGTGTGAATAAACTTGAACTTTGATAGTTATGCAATCCCGTTTTCAAGAATTGCGACAATCAGAAGATAATTTACAGTCAAAAATTTTAATTATATCAAATTATAATGCTCATTCTTTAAACGGTTGCTACCTTGTTTGTTTGCATTTTTTATTGCAAGTTTAAATAGTTTAACGCAAATGCACACACCAAAGCTCAGGGACAGATGTAGAGGTAGTTTGAAACTTACCGTGACTGCCGTATACCCAGCCACTAACCCGGGACGAGCCTGGAATAATGTTCGTGGTAGTGACTGTGTCACGCAGATTTAGCAAGTTTTCAGATGCACCATTGTTACTCACGTTAAACATTGACAGATAACATTACATATATTTATTATATTATATATATAATATAATATTATGTATTATATATATATATATATATATATATATATATATATATATATATATATATATATATATATATATATATATATATATATATTCTCATTTCTCACCTTATCATAAATAAGTGCGGACCCAATATATAAAGGTTCGAATCAAAAATCATAACGAATTTTATTTGGGAACACAAAATAGGCCTGGTTTCAGCAAGTCCAAGAAGACCTAAGAAAGAAGAAGAAGGCACGTAGTAGTAAATTCGCCTTGTATATCACTGGCTGCATGCAACCGATTGGCTGCCATGCACTCAAAAATCAGTCTAACGGCTACCGCAATCAGAGAGCCCTGGCGGCTTATTGCATGAGCTCCAATGAGCCATCCATCACACATAAGATTGACCGTCGCATCCTAATTGTCTCAACTGGTGGCTCTAGGCGAGAGTCACGAACCATTAGCTTATCCAGAAATATGACCCTAGCCAGACAAAGTCAAGCACATTATGAAAAAGTTCAAGCTTTAAAAATACTTTTAACCAGAATTGGTTTAAACAAGATCAGTCGAATACGATTTGAAATATGGTCTATTGGAAACGTTAAACTTTATACAACTTCGTAACCCCCTGCGAAAGCCACTAAGACTCAAGGTTCATATTAGCCAATTGTTCTTAGCTGTGGTGGCGTGCAAGGACAAAAAAAACAGCCTTGCTATAACGTAAGTCTGGCCCGACCGGGCTCTTAGGGCCGTTTCCTATATTGTACCAACGGTTCATTTACCTTAGTAACAGTTAAAATTTGACATAAGCTCCATACAAATAATGTCAAAATTCAACCGATGGTGAGTCAAGTGAATAAACAGTAAGATATAGAAACCGACTATTAGTCCACAAGATGTATCCTCATGTCTTTGATGATGATTTTTTGTCGTGATAAATTCCTTGTATATTTTTGGAGTTGTGCATACTATATTTTTGTTCAATAACGCCATTTTTGCAAGGCGCAAATTAAGTCTATTATTCCGTTCATTCCTACATTTAAACTATAGGATATTTTCCATTAGAAGGTTTTGTATGATTTCGTAACCAATTTACGCAAACAGTGTAAGTTTATCACCTCTACCGAGCCCTTTGTTGTGCATAGACTTTCACGCCCTAGCTAGATTTTATTTTGTTAGTATTGATGACAACTTGATTATTATGTCATCGTCATCACTCGAAAACTATAGAAATTCCCTTAAGATGAGAAATGCGAACATCAAAGCTACGTGTAGATTCTAGTTTTGTTGTATTCAATATTGTTCATTGTTCTAATTACTAGATAAAGGTAACAATGTTGGCTGCCGAAACTCATTGTGTTTTTAATACTTCCGTTGATTTCACTTTTATACGCAATCCTGTGCAAAAGCATAAAATTTGGCTTATCTAAATTAGCAGATCGCTAGGAGAATTTGTACTATTAATATATTTCAATGGCATATAATTCTAAACAAATGAGTATGTGCGAGTTTAATGCACGTTGAGGGTTCCTCATTTTACAAATCATCAATTTTATTATTCCATTAACCAGCCGGCATGAAATGGAAGTTGCTACAGGTAAGCCCCGGGAAGCAGGACAGGCTCACTTTGTCAACAGGCTGATGAATCTTCTGCTCCCTAGATGCTGGATTTAAATTAAATGATCTCAACATCCTCTAAGTGTTTGCTTTCTAAGAGTTTAGGCGATTTTTATAGCTCATGGTCTGCATCGTTATAAGTATAATAACATGACCACACTATTTAAACATTACTTCTACGAATTAGATTACAAAATGAAATATACTCAAGTTTTTCTAAGGTTTCTCAACCGTGGTTTTAAAATAGGTTTTGTATTGACCGTTGGTCAACATCTAATGTGATAATCTTAATTACGAAACTATAAAGGGACATGGTTATTTCGAAATCAATACTTATTTTGTATACTAGACCCTTCTATGCAGCTTTATTCAGACAAAATTAAGATGCATATTTCATAGAAACCCTTTTAATTTTTTGAATAACAGGTAGGTATCTTATGTTAATTAATCCTGGCTGTTTACAATAACAACGAAATGTTTTTAGTTTCATTTGGTTCACAACATGCATCATGTTTTCATTCTATTTTAGTTTTAATTCAATAATAAAATATATCCGGTAAACTGGTTTATTTGGCGGTCCTCACAAACTTTATAGTATGAAATAGGTATATGTATACTTTTAAAATATATTGTTAAATATGTTTTCCCACAAAAAACGTGTGGAGCAAAAACTATGTTTGATATACAAGTGATATAGACAGAGTAGTTTGTCAGAATAAATAACTGTGAAAAGATTTGAAAGGATTGTTCTTTTTTATAATAATCGGCAGGCAACACACACATATCCCCAAACTAAGCAAGTTATGCTTGTGTTATGGGTAATATAAAACAATAATTAATCGGCTTATATTTTGGAATATTCATAGACTGCAGTTTAGTTATAATTTGATATATTCGGAACAGTTTTCCTGAACTTTTGAAAGCACATATTTACGGAAAATTTATAACATAAAACTGAATTGGCTATTTAATTTTTTTATCTAAGGTTTGAACAGTTGATTAATATTATTATATTTTATGGTGCCTATAGGTGCGGATGGGTACTACGTCCGTAGTGCTTGGAATCTAAGAGAGAAATGAGTATAATGAGTAGTAATATATAGTATGTTTACCCTTTGATTTATTTAATTGATTGGGATAAAACGTGTGTTAGGTGTGTCAATATTTGTTGTTCTAATATTGGATGCAATTGGATGTTTAATGAATATAAGGAAAATAGAACATTATGTTCAAAATCAACAGTTTCCCTTAATTTTCCGTTTGACATTCCTACACATAATTGATTCTTACAAGCTACACTGTGATTTGGTATAATTCAGGATGTGTTTTTGTATTCAAAAGCAGCCGTTTCGATTCCTGAGAATGGTAATTGATTTTTCAAAAGTCTAATTTATTTTTATTTACAATTTTATTTCAGGCAACCGTGTCCCATAGTACTAATACATATTACATTACATTATTCAAATTATACATTATACAGATTAAAATAAATACATACAATTTAAAAAGTTACACATACATACATATTCACACTTATTCACATATATACGACAAGTTATACTTTTGACTATACTGTTATGCATATAATCCTTTCGGTGTTTTTCGCGATTTCTTATAGTTTTGTATTTGAGCCAGAAGGCCCCATTGCAAAATTAACCTGTATATTTTATTAATGAAAAATGGCTTAAAAACCAAAACTATACCTAACCTAAAAAATGAAGATAATGAAGAGACTTAAAAAATAATATCACAAATTTATGATCAGCAAACAGTATGTTTGACTAACAGTTAGCGGCGGGCAGCTAGACGAGTGTCGCAAATACCTACTACTTGTACTTGGCTTACTCATATGCTTTTAGTAGCAATTGGTTGATTGCCACACTGCCCCTTAAGTACTATAGCATTTATACAAGGTCTTTATTCGCCGTAATACACAGTTTCCCTTGTGAAAATATGTATTGAACGAATTTGGTAGATAAGGATTGTGGTGTAAGTAATGGTTTACAAAAAGTACGGGATTTAGGTAGTATTTTAAATTCTAGTGTCAGGTTACACCTGTATAAGTAAGTAAGTACATATATGGGGTACTGCGGGTTGTCTGGAAGAGATCGCTTTTTAGCGATATGACCGCCCTTTGTGCCCAATTAGATTCATACTTGTACGTAAGTTTTCTTCCCAAATATCGATACCTGTAATCTAAATTGTCGTGAGGGACAAACAAACCAAGCAACTAGAACCTAATATAACCAAAAAATTAAAGGGTAATTTTGGTTACTAATTTTTTTTACTTCATTTTGAAAATATTAATAAACTTTTGAGACAAATAAGATTATCACTAATTAATGTTAAATAAAGAAAATCTTTTTTCTATCAAGATTTGCACAAATCAACAAATATTTTTTCCTTCAAACTTACTGAGTGCGTTGGTTAATGTCAAAACCTTAAGATATAAATGTGGACTTACTAACAACAATGACATCTAGAGTTGAAGTGAATACCGGTCAGATCTCTTTAAATCTTCAAATTTTATGTTACGTAATAAATTTCGTGTATGACACGCTCGATTTCGCATAGACGTAACACCGTAACAATATTTCCCGGTCACCACTTTTGTATGTTGCATAAAAGTAGTGTAGGTACATTAAATGTTGGCAATATTAAAGTGTTTTGTTATTACGGCAATTATCAATTCTGTAACAACTGAGACAATTGTGATCAATATTGTGTAAGCGTCATCGAAACTTCACATAATAAATCAATAAGGCGTCGTACAGACGAGCAGCACTTTGCCGTCGACACGTGGACAGCAAACGCCGACCAATGGCGGCAGCTGCAGTATGAGCGCAGCGCGCGCGTTGCCTTGTCAGTCGACTTCAAATAGACCGAGTGGTCACACACGTAAATGTGACGAAAAAATTCTTTATAAAAAATATAAAATTGAAATTAATTTTGTTACTGTCTGTGTCTGTCTCCATACTACAATAACGTTCACGGCGCACTACAACAATGCTGTCGACATGGTGGGTAGCAGTCGGCGTGTCGAATACTGCAGCAGTTGCTTTTGTCGACAGTAGCAGTGTCGACAGCTGAAGTTGGCTCTGTCGACAGCTAAAGTTGGTTCTGTTGACAGCAAAGTGCTGCTCGTCTGTACGACTCCTAAATGCACATATTGTAATTACCGAAACATTAGAATAACTCTTCAATCTTTTGATAGTAACACATTTAGAATTACCAAGATGATATAAAGAATGGGCCCATCCTGGTCCGGTAACCTCCAATCCTCCTTACAGTCACCCCGTTCCTCGCATCTTTAACAACTACTATTTCAGGCTTTATAATTATCATCTCAACGTTATATACATTTATCAAATAATACAAGGACATTTCCATAAATAAACATTTAACTTACTCAATTTACCGAGGAGCGTAGCGCCTGACGAATGGTAGAACAATTGTATCTGCTTGACTTCACGCAGCGCTTAGATACTATAAATTTATTGAAACTACCGTCAATAAAATGTTCGCAATCTAAAATGTCCAGCAACTTATTAATAACTGTTACAAATGCCACCAAAAACTTTTGTAAATATAACAGTATCGTATTCAGTAATTAATCTTGTTATCCACTGCAACAAATTAGATATTGTTTCGTGATACTTAATAAAATTATGACATTATTATACGAGTAATTACTACAACTGTAGCTTCATAATATCTCATATAAAAACATATTAGCTACCACAAATTTAGATTGCCAACAAATAATTGTTATATTTAATCTCAGACGAATAAAAGTATATACGGAATTTACGTGGACAAATGCGTCAAAGGGAGTGAAGCATTTTTTTTTAATTTGTGTACGTAATCCTATATAATATACCCGTCGTTTGTGTCTCTGTGGTTAATAGTAATGTATCCACTGAAACCTTTTCCACTTTTACTTTTTTAGACTATATTTTTTTAGACTATATCTCACACAAACCACTTTCGCTTTATCTACTTTCGTTAACCTCTTAATACATGCACGTTTATTGTCTTTTACCTGACCTCGTTTTAGCACTTCTCTTATTTGATCATGATGTGTACTTCGTTGTCTACCGACCTACCGGTACCAACTCTACCATTCCCAATACTGTCATTTACTTGTTGTGTGATTCTATTTTCATCCATCCTCTCTTCATGCCCAAACCACCTTAATATTCCCTTTTCAACTCTTATTATTATATCTTCTTTCAATTCACAACGTACCCTTATTACACTATTCATGCTTACCTAACATATCCTTCTCAAAGCTCTCATTTCAACTGCATTTATTCTACTCTCATGCTTCTTCCTCCACACCTAACTTTCACTGGCGTACATTATTATTGGCACCAAAACCTCTTGATGGACAGCCAAGCGTACCTTTATAGACACTTTTTGGATTTTAATAAAAGAATTTAGCGCTCCATTTACATTCTTACCTTTCAATTACTCTTCTTTCGATGTCACTTTCATGCTTTCCGTCCCTGGTAAACATGCAGCCTAGATAAACAAATTCTTTGACTTGTTCGAACTTTTGGCTTACGAATTCGATCATTTAATACTAAGTTCTCGTAACGCACTGCGGTACGATCGGCTTTCTTTAACCGCCTTCACTTTAAGAACTCAGGGCTCGGTCTACCTATATTGTTCGTCTGAGTAATTTATTACTCTTTGGACACTTTTAGTTGTCAGATATATAAGATGATGGTATGTATTTCCATGTATTTAAGACTATGTAAGACAATACTGCTGGTACAGAAATCTAGGTCTCTTTTATATCACACTTGATAACCCGGCCGGCAGATTTGCCTGAATTTCCATTTATTTCTTTTTTTTTTGTTTTGTGATTTTGTGAAATACCATTGGATTTGTGTTAATAATTAATGTGTTGTCACTTGTGGCCATAGACTTAAGAAGTATTTTTTAAAGTACTACTCAGTTTAACTGGTCAATTAATCAGTAAACATTTAAAAGTAAATTTTTTGTAATTTATTTTGTAAGATTATCCATTTTTTTTACTTACTTGATCATACTATGGCTCAAAAACTTTAGCTTTGGCAAGATAGATGGGTACAAATGTAAAGGTAGACCAAAAAAAGATGGATGGATTGAATGAAGGATGATATGATGATATATGGTGTGACAGAAGATGTTTGTCAGAGTAGAGGAGTGTGGAAGGAATATATAATATGTCTTATATTGTGGCGACCGCAAATAATTGGAATAAGGTGAAAGATAAGAGAGAGAGACTTTGGCTCAAAAACATTTCCAAGGTAAAGTATATATACCTATATATATAATTTAATTTAGGTGACGCAATTAATGAGCATTTAAATTAGAAGTTTTGAAATGTAGATTGGTCCCAAGTATAAAAAGTGTTTAGAAAGTGAGCTACGTAAAAACTCGTCATATCACATTGGGTTGTTAGGCAATTATTTTTATAAAATTTAAATTAATTTTATGTATAATAATGCTATTCTCACTTACCTACATGATAAAACAGAAGATATGTGTACGGCTCAGTACAGATTTACTTTTTATAGAATTTTTAGTGTTATAAACTATTATTATATGTATATAGTTATTATTGTTGGATACCTGTTTACATAAACATATAATAAAAAACAATATATTGCTTAAACATACTTATCATTTCATTGTGATTGAAAATGCATTATCATCACGTTTTTATCATGATTATAATGCTTCACATTTTCAATCTGCCAATTTGTAATAATGTCACAGTATTATAAATAACAAAGGTACAAAATTATAACAAAGCTAATAATAATAAATAAGGGGTTCCGAAACATGAAATAATAGATCGATAATTTGTGTGCTTTTTACTGTACTTTACACTGTTTCTACCAAATAATAAAATATCTCCCGAACTCTTAAACAACCATTATAACCTTATTTCGGTGTCTGTCTATCGCAGAAGTTTATCGGGAACTTTGACATATAAGTATGAAGTTTGGTACATCTATAAATATAGAAGAAATATCAAAAGTATACCTACCTAATAATTTAAATTTACAAGTTATACAATATTTACAAGTTACGCACTATTTAAATGACACGTAATATTATAATTATTAAATGCTACGGACGTAGACACTCATAGTATTAATATAAACCCCAGAGGTTTTCAATGCTATGTATAAAATCAAAGATCTGTAATCATTTTGTTGTTTTGATAAATAAATTAAAAAAAATATATATATATAATAAAACTTTACACAAAAATCTTTATTCGTCAAAAACTTTCGTTTGAATAATATAAATATTTTATAGACTAACTCGCCATACAAAAATCTAGCTCGCACACAGCTACTTGTTTAGTTTATTTCTTAACTAGTTGACCCGTGCCCCCTTCGCTGGGTGTCATTAAAAATACACACGCACGCACGCACAGACGCAGGCACGCACACACGCACGCACGTATATCGAGGTTTAATTAAGCGTTGTAACTGTAAGCTTTGATTAATTCATAAACTCAGAAAGCACTACCTCGAACTAGGATGTGAGCAATTTTTGCGTGGAACGTTATTGCTGTAACATATTTGACAGGCGTTACCGTACCCACTTCTCCGGGCGTAAAACATTTTTACTTGTTTTATTTATTAATCACAATCAAATATAGCGTATATCACTCGGAAATAATGTAGTTTTCTAATGGTGAAAGAATTTCCAAAATCGGATCAGTTGTACCGGAGATTACCCCGAACATCCAACTTTACCTCTTTATAAATAGGTACCTGAAAATATATACTGTACTGTACATATTTATATATTATTTTATATGTACTATAAACTTGTTCATATTGTTTGAATTATCTTAGTAGCGATAAATACTTATGTAATAAGCGACAAGGTCTTATTGATCTTCTTACAATATAATTTGTATTTAACAAAAAAATGTCTTGCCATTTATTGTCCTATAAAAACATCGATGTGACTTCATGACAGTGTTTCTGTTTATGCATATATTATTAATATCGTTATAAGAGTATCTATATTCATACATAGACATAGATAAGGCTAGTAGAGCATCAAATTATACAGTTAACCTTTGACACCACTACTCGCCACTACTGTTGTACGCTATCTTTTCCGGTTAGATAACAAAAAAAATATCACTCTAACATTGTACACAGAAATACGTAAAAGATTTAAACTTAATTTAATATCAGAATGGTGACACAGTGTATCACGTAGTGTGACAATTATTTTTCTTTCTACCCTCCTGTGTATTATTACTTGTGCGTATTCAAAACAAATACTTATTATTCGTTTTGGTACAAGTAAAACGTACCTACAAAAATTATCCTTATCTACTACAATAAAATAAGACGCATTTATAAACAAACACAATTCAATCTCGACTTTTTATACCAAAAGTGGCAACGTATAACTAGAAAAAATAATAATTGTGGTTTTAATTGTTCAATTAAAAGGATATTTATAACGTTTAAAATGATTTCGTCTGTTTTATATTTTTATTTTTCCTGTATAAACGTCGGTGTTAATTTCGTTACTAGAATTTTATTGATTGTAATGACAGCAGTTCTTTATCAAATTTTTGTATTAATTGAAGTGTTCTTAAACAGTTACAATTTAGTGTATCCGTCTTATTTGGCTAAAACTGTAAATTATGTGAATCAAAAACTGTCTGCAGTTGCAACGTTTGCTGTGAAGACGATTGTTTTACATGTAGGTAAGATGTATTGTTATAATTCCGTACAAAAATACTTGTTTGTTTATTATATTTATCTAAACTTTCCAACAAAGTTGTCTGATGTAAGAAATGTTTTTTTGCGTTTGTTAGCTGGTACAGCACCATCCGACCGTTAAATCCCAACTGCGGTTCTAGTGTTGGCTTGGAAGCCTGGGCCCGCTTTACTACTGTCCCTTACTTCGTGAGAGTTTCAGCATCCTTTAATTTGTGAGCGAATGTTCGCATGCCATTCCTCATGTCATCACACCAGCATTTCCTGAGCATTTCCCTTCTACCGGGACTTGACGCCGACGGCATGGCTAGACATTTTTTCCTCACGTAACTAACCGGTTTCCTTAAAACGTGACTGTACCAGATTTGGCAACACTTTTGTAGTTTGTCTGTTATGTCACAGTTCCCGGTGCGACTTTCAAATTCAAATTGAAAAGTTTTTATTCAAAATAAGTTCCACTGAAGAGCACTTTTTGAAGGTCATACATGTAGGTTAAAATTGAATTTTAATTCCTAGTCTATGTCTAGTCTTTTCCACGTGACTTCACATATAGAACGCAGCATATTTATGATTTGATATACTGTTATTGAGCTATAAATATCAGTCCATCTATATAAAGTAGGGACACGGTATATACTAACGGTCGGTAGGTAAAAGGAGGTTTGACTTGTAGTAACATTCTCGCCGCGGTAGTTAAAACGTGTAAAGCAGCGGGTGCTAGTCCTTCTCTTTGGACTGTACTGTTTATTCATCTAGCCAGTATCAAGTTTTCATAATTATTCAAGTTTTAACATAATAACCAAGACACTTAGCCTAATTGTAAGTCGTTAAGTGGCTCCAAATAACGGATCTCTTGCGGAAGCTGAAACGAATAATTTTATTCAACGATTGCGATTTTTAACACAAATATAAAATTCTAATACAAAAACAATTAATATATTCCAACTATTGATAATTTTTAAAAGTAGGTATCGCATATTCTTTGAAAATTAACTACAAAACAACACAGTCTAAACCCGCCAAAAACTCTAAATTATTGCTTAATGGATTTTCTATAAGATGCCCACGAACATCAAGCTGTCGAGGTTTGGTTCTTATTACGATTACTGTAATATGAGTTAATTATTGAATGGCTAATTAAGCACAAAATAAAATTTAATGATATAGAAAATTAACGTTGAGGAACAAAACAATTTCAGATGCTTAGCTAAGATGATAAATAAAAAATTAATATTACAAATAATACATTTTTTAACTTACCTATTTTAGGTTTAAATGATTTATTCTATAGCGCTATGGCAAAACATTCGTCAGCTGTATGGTACCTTTAACTTTATATAAACTGACAAGCACTTGGCCGATTTGTATGGGTCCATTTTTCGAAAAAGAAAATTTCGGAATCTTACTTGTTTTCTAAAGTAAACGATATTTCACTTTACAAGCCCTATATTTATCCCTAAACTGTTGTATAGTCTAACAACTTGAAGGAGGATCCACTTGTCATTAGGGAAGGCCTCCTGAGACCATAAGCCTCTACAAAGCGCTATCAAAATGACTCATCAACTCTTCAAGTGATTAAAGAGCTGGTGTTGGATGCGGAGATAAGAAAGAAAGGACTTAGAGGATAGGTGGCCGCACCATACACGTTACGAACAAATAAAACAAAACAAATCACCATTTAAAATTATTGAAGTTCCGCTAATTGTAAGTTCTGACAGTACCTACACACTGGGCAAATTATGAGAAATATACCTTTATCGGTAGTTCCTCTGAAATTGGAAGTTTTAAACCAAGTAGTGGAACGCTTATTCATATACCTTGCCATATAATGAGCTTGTGCAAGCTAAGTTACAAGCTTAACTTGCTTCGCTTCGGGATATCGGGAAACTATACGATTGTTGACACATCTACACATTTAGTGGCACTCTATGTTTTTTTTTATAGAAAGCCATACTATATGGCAAAGAAACAAAGGAGATGAAGGATTTTTAGGCTAAAGCAATGAGTTGAAATATGGCTTTAAAAAAGCGTTATATTTTTCTATTACAAAATGGAAAACATTAGCCCTAAATTATAACTGGACGACGAGAAATCTTAAAAATAAGGTCACAAATAACATAAGATATCGATTGCCAGAATCAATAAAAAATAAGAAAACACTCACTCCATACTAGATTGAGAGCCGGTGATCGCCAGACCTACCAAATAGTATAAAGGCTAAAAAAGTTTCTGTGCAAGTATCCTACAGCACCAATCATGCTCACCTTTGCTACCTGTTATCTGTCAAAGCCACCACGGTTCGAGATTCATAATATCCAAACCTTTCTACCTGTTGTAGGATACTTGCACAGAAACTTTTTTAGCCTTTATACTATTTGGTAGGTCTGGCGATCACCGGCTCTTAGTCCATACGGTTAATTCATTAAAAAAACTAAACCCAGTTATAAAAAATATCAATATAATAAAATAAAAAGAAATCATAAAATCACTCTCATCTTTTTACAATCTGGGCCCAAGAATGGATGAAAACGTACCCGTCTCCTTCCGATGGGGTGCTATACAAGTGATACACTTCTTAATTACTTTTTCCTCCCTTGAACTTCAAGCATCAACAACATATTTTAATAACAGGTCACTGACATTCATATATATAAAAAGTAATTCACAGACACGGAAACTTCATGACCTATTACATACCTCGTTTCTTCCCCATCGCATGTCGATGGAATCCGACATTTTACACTTTCCTTATGTGTATATTATTATAAGTAATTCCAACGAATGATGAAACATAGTAGCTGTTAAAATTAAATACATATTCACTTTCTTTTGTTTATAGTTCCTTATTCTCAAAATATGTGTGATTCTAGGTTTACGAATTCTCACAGAATTATTATTATCATAATGAAGTAGGTACCTAGTTTATACGTACCTGTATTATAATTATCAATTGACCTACTGCATAAAACCGCATACATACATGTTTGGGAATAAAAGTAATTAAAAGAATTTAACTAGTCTAGAAAAACTAATTCTACGTGTATTATTCTTCCAATTGATCTCACACCTATGCTATACAGAACTCTGTTTTCTAAAAGAGAAATGCTGATGCTTGTATTATTATTTAATATTTATTAGTAGATATACCTACGGATAGTCTAAGAGAAGTAGCCAACGTCGCCCATGGACTACTGCAATACTATGGGATATGTATCGCCTACCTCGTCGAAATTTCAAGTCTGTTTACGTCCTTTCTAAGAATCCCATATTATCTCTCTCTCTGGGAAATGCGTGGAATGGAGTGCATTCCATAGATCGCATTCGTATGGCATGAAGCACCACGTACACTGAAGTGCTATTAAATGTCCGAGGATGTGTGGATGAAACCCCAATCGCTGACAAATAATAAAAATATAACGACTTATAAACATGCGTTATTCGACATTGACTTTTTTGTTTTTTTTGACGACCCGACCCGGTCACGTCTGCCGCAGGACCGATGGACCGACGACCTGCGCAAGGTCGCCGGTAGGCGCTGACTGAGGAAATCGCGGGCAGGGATGAGTGGCACCATCTTGGGGTGGCCTACGTCCAGCAGTGGACTGCGAATGACTGACGACGAGGACGACCCGACATAGGCCGAGTCGAAGATGATCGGTAGTTCGGTCCATTTAAAGAGGCACGCGGCCATGTGATCCTTTGTACATAAAACATACATAAATTGTGTTAGATTGTTTTGATGAAGTTTTATGTGTGTTTTAGTGTGGTCCATTGATGATTCAGATTAACAATTACATTCGGTAGGTGTCGCTGCAATCGAGTTCTTGTTTTATATTTTTTCAAGAATACGTTTGCCAAGTCTTAGTTCCATGATAAATATAATAATTTTTATACTATATCTTTCCTCCACAGACCATCATGATGAACGGATTTATGAGAAGGTTCCTCAGATTCCTGGTTTCTTTGCTGGCGATCATCGTCGTGCCATTAACTTTCCTTTTGAATATAAAGAGAAACAAGAAATGTCCGCCACCAACAAATCCACTGCTGTTCAAATCTGCTACTGAATTAGCGGCTATGGTCAGGAATAAACAGGTACCTACATTTAGAAATAATAATTTAAGAGATAAAATAACCACGGCTCATGTAACGATTTTCCGGATAATTTTGGCTGCCTATGGTGCAAAAAATAAAGTATGTAAGTACATACAAAAGTTATGTTCATCCATGAATATTTAGGAACAAGCCTGTAATTTCATGAATAGATTAGCTGCTGTGAAAGTAAAGGAGGGAGGTACAAACGCACATTCATGTTACATATTTTTTAAATAATCATATTTATTAATTAACAAAATTTATAACAACCTTGAATCTAGTTGGTCAACTCATACATATTAATTTCTGTATGCTACATGCGGTCATTTTGGAGGTAAACGGCCATGCCTAGGTAATCAAATTCTTTAATCATGTATCCGAAAACTTTAAAAACGTTATTTTGTTAGCTCTAAGATTACGTAATAATAGTTTCTTTGATCTCGAGAAAAAAAAATTTCAGATCACTTCAGAAGAATTGGTGTCAGCATACATAGAGAGGTGTAAGGAAGTGAACCCTTATATCAATGCAGTGGTAGAACCACGTTATGAGGTAGCTCTTAGAGAAGCGAGAGGCATCGATAAAATGATCGCATCAACTGATAGATCGCCGATGGAGCTTGCCAGTGAATACCCGTTATTAGGTGTTCCTATGACAGTTAAAGAAAGTTTGGCTGTTGAAGGTGAGTTTTCATCAAAATAATGCATTCTGTTTATAAATTGTACAGGTAAAATCTATACAAAGTACAAAACATGGTTGCTTTCTGCGTCTATATATGTAATTTTTGAAGGAAGGTTTATGTAAATATATATATACGCAAGCTTATGTCCGAGGCTTCGCTCGCGATATAAAAAAAACCAGATTAATTTTTTTATGTAATAAAAAGTAGGGCTACTTGCTAGAGTTTCATCCACAGTGTAGCTGCGGGGAAAACTCTAGCAGTTGCTAACCAAATATTTTATTTATGGCCTGTTTTTGTATTTTACCAACCGTTCATTTGCCAGACTATATCGGTTAAAGTTGACATAAGCTCCATACAAGCAATGTCGAAATTCAACTGACAGTAAGGCAACTGAATGAATAGTATGATATAGGATCCTACCAATAATTAACAACATATTCTAATTTGGTAATAGTTAAAATAAAGATACAAAATAATACATTACATTAGTAAGGCAAGATTATGATAGACACGAGTTCAGTCATGTCTAGGTCGTCCGTTACGTTTTATTACATTTTTAAATCTGAAGCCCGGGAGCTTCTATACCAGAAATGTACAAGTCCTTTAAAGTCCTATAAGCTCACTGGAAGTTTTTCATATGGGCCGCTAGCAATAAATGTAAAGGAATTGTGAAGTTTTACATACTTATTATTAAAGCGACTTTAATTTACATATATTATCACGCCTGCTTAACATGGAGGTAGGCAGAGACTATGGATTTTCACTTGCGACGATCCTGCCAAACAATTTTTGCTTCTTCTTTCATTAACCTCTTCATACATGTACATAAGTTTATTTGAGATGCTTTTTACCTGACCTCTTTTTAAAACTTCTGCTATTTGATCATGGTGAACTTCGACTTGTACACAGATTTTTCTGTACAATAGTTTGCACTAGGTGACTGAATTCAGGTCTCCGGATCCTAATACAAAATACTAATAAAAAACTAAACGTATGCAGCCAAAGTTATTAGACCTGAAAAATTTAAAGTAAAAGGGTACAATTCACTCCTTATTAGAGTGTGACGCTATTTGCGTAATATCCGGCAATGGCCTCTGTCTAACAATACGTTACTATAATTATAACAATATGTATGCTTTTTATAATACAGTACTGAATTAGCTATGCAATTTTAAAATCTAGCAATTTTAAAAAAATGTACTTCATAGCAGGAGAAAATGTCATTAACTTCAGTAATATGTTATTTAAAAACTATTTATTATGTATATTGGCAAGCGATGTTATATTTTAATACAGTTTTTATGTTTTGGTAAACACAATACATAAGTAAATGCCTAGCAAGATAAATACACATTACATTAATTTAAACAACAATATCAGTTGCCAGGTATTGAAACTGCTCAGTTGAAATATTGTTGACTATTTCAATTGACATTGTGGATAAAATAACATATAGTATTATTGTTGTCCCATTAATTTTGCTATGGTGTAAATTTAGATTACATGAAATAAGTATCTTGCATATATACTCGCTGATGTAGTACAAGTTAAATGTATATAGTAACATATTTTTCTCCACACACACTTTAAAAAGAAAAAACCATAAGCCTGTTTCAAATAGGACGGTATGGCTGACTCATCTATAAAACGTATCATTACCGTAAAATTTCCAAAGAAATAAATATTAAAATTTTAATTATATACAAAAACTAGCTTCTGCCGGCGACTTCGTCCGCGTAGAATAGTTAAAAAAATTAAGTTAAAAGAAACCCCCGATTTTGAAACATTCTTCATTGGTGCTCCGCTTCTATCGGTCTTAGCGTGATGATATATAGCCTATAGCCTTCCTCTATGAATGGGCTATAGCAACAATGAAAGAATTTTTCAAATCGGACCAGTAGTTCCTGAGACTAGTGCGTTCAAGCAAACTCACAAACTCTTCAGCTTTATATATTAGTATAAGATATAGGTATTTGATTCCGTGACTATATAATAACAATCTTGTGCTTAGAATCACAATGTTTATTTCTCTATTTAAATAAATTCTCCCATACTATATATACCCTATTCCTGAAACAGACTTCAAATATGATAGATCTCTGTGACTATGATTTTGTATTACACATAAAATTCATAATCAATCATTTTTTAAAGATAGAAAATACATAATTATTCCGCTAATTTATGTGACCAATATTTTCAAATAATATATTTCAGGAATGAGCAACGACTGTGGCACAGTACATCCATACAGAAATCCAGCTAAGAAGGACGCCGTAGTCGTGAGGCTAGCCAGGGCAGCTGGAGCTATTCCCATCGCTGTTACTAACACCCCCCAACTTTGTATGAATTGGGAAACGTATAATAATGTTCTCGGAGTTACCATGAACCCTTATGACCAAAAACGAACTTCTGGAGGATCTTCAGGAGGAGAGGTACGTACAAAAAGAAATTACTTTTATACGTTGAGTTACTTAATACCTAAACCTCTTTATTCATAACAATTACACAAGGTTTATGGACGCAATATGCAATGGTTGAGCTTCTCTATCCTTGACTTTTCAAAAAAATATTTAAACTAAAACTGGTTTGAACAAAGTTTGTTGATCAATTTTTGAGAGTATTATCTTGTAAAAGGTACTGTGTTAGTATTAGTTCGCCAAATAACATAAATCAATAAATGTTGAGTACTTCTATGGAAGCATCCATTGTTCACTAACACACACTTGGTCCTGATTTTATAAATATTTTTTAAAATTCAACGATAGTCATTTATTTTAATTAGTCTATTTTATTTATATTTAAAAACCATATATAATTATAGGTTCATAATTTATGTATAAACATTCCAGGCAGCGTTGATATCCGCAGCTGGTTCGATCATGGGCTTGGGATCCGACATCGCTGGTTCATTGCGTCTCCCTCCTATGTTCACAGGAATATTCGGCCATAAACCATCGCCTAGACTCTTATCAGTCGAAGGTAATTATAAATTATATACGTAAAAGATAAATAAAATAAACTAAAAAAATCATATCTCTAATTCCCAAAGCATAAAAAAGAGAAATTATGATATAAAAAATATACCCCTTTCCCTCAACTAGTGATAGAGAAAGATTCAATATCAAAAAAATATAATATACATGTACAGATAAATTCGCTTCGAGACTATTTTGCATTTGTAGTAGTGTACGGTCAGCACATAAATAAACTAATAATTGTATAGGCAGGTAGTTTATATGAAACTAATAATATTAAACAATATTAAAATTAGAAATATTAATATTAAACATAATTTTAATACTTAACTTCAGACATTTCGTACTCATCCTCAATCTCACTTTCATCCGATAAATCATTTGTTTTAATTATAATTCGTTCTGATATTACATCTAAAACCTCATCCCTGCTTTGAAATTTCTTATCCTCTTCAATAGGATATACACAAAGATTTTTCCATTCCTCTACAGTTAGCTATTAAATTGTTCTTCAACTAATGTCATTAAAGCATTCATGTTCATTGTAACATTTTTAGCGACCTAAGTTTTCACTATCCCCCATATATTTTCAATTAGATTAAAGTGAGGGTAATATGGTGGTAAACGGAACACAATATGACCGTGCTGTCGTAATATTTCGTCTATCTTAAAGTCGGAATAGAAGTCAGAATCGGTTGATATAACTGAGGCTTAAGCATCTTCGATGAATGTTAATTATTTCAAAACGTCAGCCAGTCATTAGCCGTTTTTTGGATTAGAATGTGGTCCAGGTTTTAAATTGAATTATGATATGACGGTGCATTATCAAGAACAACAACGCTATTAGGTTGAGTATTAATTGCATTTGGACCCACTTTGAATAATTTCATATTATCATAATTCATATTATCAAATCAATCACCACTTTTCTGGTTGGCTTTACATATGAGCAAGGCATTCGGTACAAAACCATCCATACCGGCGGCATGGACAGTGATCAAACGGTTGCCTTTTAATACATGTTGCTTTAAACCAGTAGTGCTTCCATCTGAGCAAGATTTTGAGAGGGTATGTGACGTGTAAGTTGCATCGGTAAAAACAATCAGTTGATTTTGTGTACAATATTCTGTCATTTTTATGAGATAGGTAATTCGCGAGTATCGAATTACGTGGTTTCCATTAGAAGTTTACGGTTACCTTCCGTTAGTTTCCATTTAAACCTAATTACATAACGTATTTTCGTAATGTGCTGACACAACTTTATAATCTATTTCTTCTTTCAATTTTGCTTGTAACATTTTCATAGTGGGAATTTCTTTATTTGTAATGTGAAAGTTGTGAATCGCTCTACGGCTCAACAAGTATCAAGATAATCTATTATAATTGTAGGCTTCAGATTTGGTTTTTTTAGGTGATTTAAAGGTTGGCCTTTGTTCTAAAGAATGACGTTTGCTTTCTGATAGCACCTTTCTCGTCTTTCATGGAAATCAATGGAATTCCGGTTGATTTAGCAACTAATTGAGCGAGAGTCATAATACTGCTCGGATTGCTTTTGCACTCATTTTCAGAATATTTCTGCAAATTATACAGTAATTTTTTAGTTTGGGAAGTCAAAGGCTTACCTAGAACACGTTTCAACATTGGGACCATTTTAATAAACAAATTTAATATCAAATAATAGCAATTAGCAACAAATAATAACACTGAACATTAAATAACAAGAATCGACCACAAATAAAATCAGTTAATTCATTAATTATGAAACTAAAAACCAAATAGTTAGACCTCACAACAATTAGCAATGTAAATAATTATTTTATTTGACTTTCACCGTTGACTTTTGATTGTAAATATATTTGCTTCTTCAAAATGTAACGAACCTCTTTTTGCGGATTGTACTTGGAATTTTAAATTTCAAGTTCTGGCTTAAAGGCCTAGTTGCCAAGCCATAAATATTTTTAAAAAAAAACAAGTTTGGAATTCCTAGAATTATATATAATTCCTATATATAATTCCTAACAATACTACAACGAACGCAAAAATCTCGAAGTTAATTTACCTATACCATCGCATTTGTCTTCTATAGGCGTAGCCAGAGACAATAGATCTTCACATATTACAATCCTAGCATACATCTCATCATAATCCATTTATATGCACACGTCTAGTTTAAATTATAATTAAGTAATTAACGTTTAGCACAAATAATCTTACATACATTTTATAGTTTACTTTGGAGGATAAACTTCTATGTCACATTACTTTGTACTATTAGGATTTGCAAAAACACGTAAACGTCGAAAGATATATGACAAAAAAGCAATATTCTTCCTTAAACTCTTATAATAATACAGCAGAGCTTTACAAACCAGTTTTGCTCTTATAAACTTGGAATTTGTAACCCAAGCGATCCCAGTTTAAACACTATCCTGTGTTTATAATTTTATGTGTATCGCCATGATAGAATATAATTGTATGATAATTGAATAAACGAAGAATACTGGTAAGGTCCTTACCGTAAGGACCAACACAATGACACCAAAACAGTTAAAAACTGCAATTCTTAATGGTCTTATCAACTTTGACCAACATGGTCTAATAAGAGAATTGAGTAATAAAATGTCTTGTAGCGCCATCCAGTTGTGTAACATCCGAGCTTTTCAGAGTTATATTTTTTACTAAGCAGTAGTTCTTCGTAATATTCATGTCCATGATGAGGTAACGTACAAAATATAATTCTTAAAGAACAAGAAGCAATATTTTAACACTGTATTCTACGATATTCATAATTTAGTTGTTACTTATTTTTTGTTTATTATTTCAGGACACGTTCCGGATTGCTTAGACCCTGACTTTGAAGAATATTTTGCATTGGGACCAATTGCAAGATACGCTGAAGATCTGTCGCTCCTTTTGAAGATTTTAAAACAACCTGGTTCACCGGACATCCCATTTGACAAACCTGTACGCTTTCATAATGAAGAATAAAACTAGAAATAACAATAACCAATAGAAACTTTAGGAAACACTTTATTCTTAAGTTTTCGCAACTAGTACACATAAAACTATGTTTGAACGGTTTAAACGCGGTATTTTATTTGTTTTTTAATTTCATTCCGATGTTTTAGGCATTATAAAATTATGAGAGCTAGGCGTGTTGCTGAAGAGTTTCTTGTGCCACTTTTTCTCTTCAAGCCACAACACATTGCAAAGCGGTAGCAATTTAGATTAGGCTCCCAAAGAGTAAATAATAACCATAAACAAAAAATAAGTAATTAAAATGACAAGTTGGGGGTAGGCTAAACAATAACTATAACATTACTCATTGAAATTTGATATTTTTGTCTTCCGTGAAGACGGCTACTGAAAAGTGGCTGAAACTTCATAATAAACACAAAAATCAAGTGAACTACCGCGCTCAAATCATTAAAACATAGTCTTATTATCTAGAAAAGCCTCTCATTGTAATCGTCTACAGTTGACCAGACGATCACATGTCATTCTCCTTTCGCTTTTTGATCTCCTTTCGCTATCTGTACAGGGTTACTTATTAAATACATAATATTAGTACCCTTACCCCCTTACCACCTCGAAGAGTATTGGGATCCTTGGTGTCGACATTGCAAACGGTGTACAGTTCAGGGGCCAACTTGAAGGCAAGGCAAAACTTGCCTCCAAGAAGCTGGGAGTGCTAAACCGGTCCAAGCAGTACTTCACTCCGCGACAACGCCTTATGTTTTACAAGGCCCAAGTGACGCCGCATATGGAGTACTGCTCACACTTGTGGGGCGGGGCACCCGCTTACCAGCTAAATCCCCTAAACAGTATTCAACGTCGAGCTGTTCGCATTGTCGACGATCCCATACTCACAGACGGCTTAGATACGCTTGGCCTTCGGAGAGACTTCGCATCTCTCTGTGTATTCTACCGACTATATAACGGAGAGTGTTCCGAGGAACTGTTCAGAATGGTGCCTTCGTCTTCTTTCCTTCATCCCCACTTCCTTGAGCCGCTTCGCTCTTGTACGCAACGGTTCTCTAGAACGTTTCCCTTGCGCACCATAGGGATTTGGAATGAGCTCCCAGCCGTGGTTTTCCCACAGCGCTACAAAATGGAGTTTTTTAAAAAGGGTTTCATAAAAAATTTTCGAGGCCGGCTGCGCGTTGGTGACACCTTTGGTGTTGCAAACGTCCACAGGCGACGGTAACCGCTTTCCATCAGGTGGGCCGTCTGCCTGTCTGCTGTACTCCAGCGATTTAAAAAATTAGTAATAGTAGTACATACAATTTTAATCATTCAATACTAGTGACATCTAGCATTCAAGATTGAATTAATCCTCAAGGCAATAATGCAATAAAGCACTGGGATTGTCATTACCTTTATTCATATATCCATGATACTAGAATAATAATATGCTATGTGCATCTTGTCATTCTAGGTTCTACATTAACTCAATACCTTTAATTACAGGTAGATATATCAAAGCTGAAGTTTTATTACATGGAAGGCGACGGGAGTAACGTGTCTAACCCAATTGGGCCAGATGTGAAGAACGCCATGGAGAAAGCTAGAGATTATATTAAACAAACTTACAATGTGGAAGTTAAGCCGGTTAGTATTCTACTATAGTTAATTTGTTGGTATTCATTTTGGTTATCTAGTCCAACAATATTGCTTATAGATAATTTAAAACAGGGATTCCCAAAGTGGTCGATCCCCTGGGGTTGAAATCGGTTTCCCAGTGGTCGACATAAACGAAAACAAATTTTGAGGGTTGACGAGATCTAAAAATCGATCTCTATTAATTAATACGAGATCATATTTGAAACTTTCGAGATACTGTATAATTAGTATTACGTATACCAACTAGTTAAAAGAATGGCTAATATTTTAGTAGCAACTATATTTTTTGTAGTATTAAAAGACTTAACAAGTCGATAAACGTGCACAATTTTGTGTATTTACTTAATTTTATGTCTATTTATTTTGTTAAATTTTGATGAGAAAATGATGTCAAGTGACTTACTTAACCAACTGTAAAGTTTTTAAATTAATTAATAAGAAAATGAAATCTAGGACCCGATTCTAGCGCCCGCTACATGTTCCAATTGTGAATCTACACTATCCGGAGACCCATTCCAACACACATAACAAAAACTATCAAAATTGGTCCAGAAAAGGAGAATCCTAGTTCCCGATCTCAACGCCACCTACCGGTTCCAATTGCGAATCTAAATCATCTGACGACCCACTCAAATACACATACAAAATTTCATCAAAATCTGTAAAGTCGTTCTCAAGTGATACGCGCACATAAATACATTTCTACGATATATTTTTATTTATATAGAGTATACAAGCCGTCCCGGCAGACTTTTTACTGCCCTGAAGATGTAAAATTTTGAACCCAATTGCAGCGCCACCTACCGGGTCCAATTGTGAATCTAAACCATTCTCAAATCCATGTTCAACACACAAAAAATTTCATCGGAATCGGTCCAGCCGCTTAGGAGGAGTTTATAAAGATATTCTATCAAATAATTATAATTTTATAGGAAGCCCAAAGTCACGAAGTAGAGCACCACAAAATTAAGGCATCGATACGGACACTTCAGAAACGGATGTTTAGAAAAGTCTGATTCGTGTGTTTACAATTAGATTAAATAAGTATTTAAAGTATGTAGTTTCTTTCATATTTTTTGCAGCTCCAAATAAAAAATATAGAACACATGTGGGAAATAAGTGTACGCGTTCTGATGAAAATCGAACATGTAAGGAACATCTATACTGATCCTAATCAAAGAGATAAACTAGTATCCATGTGGCCAGAAGTTTTAAAGAAGATAATTGGTCTTTCTAATCACAATTTCTTGTGTGTATGCTATGGACCTTTGAAAAAATTCTTTGATTCATTACCGAGCAATTATTACAAGAATCTACTCACAATGTTCGAAGAGATTAAGACTGAGTTTGCTGTAAGTTAATTCTTATATTTATTAAAGTTAAAGACTATGTCGGTAGAAGATATGGTGATGTGACTGTACTTGGAGCAAGATTAGGTCTTGCGCCCAATAAAATCGACGACGACCACTCGACGTCGTAAAAGTAGGTAGATGGAAATCAATGGACTGAAGCAGAAAATTAGACCCCGGCGAAAGCCAGGATTAATGATACAAGAAAGAAATAAAAATATAAGATATAAATAATTCTTAATTTATGTGCCATCTACATTATAGGAATGCCTCTATCATAATAACTGATAAAAGAAACATCTTCAATAATTAAACTATTTTTATTGCAGCAAGCATTAGGAGATGATGCAGTATTACTGTACCCAACATTCCCGTACCCAGCTCATAAACACTACAGGATATATTACAAAGTTTTAAATTGTGGATACTTAACAATCTTTAGTGCTCTAGGACTGCCAGTGACAGCATGTCCTTTAGGATTTTCAAGAAAAGGTCTCCCAGTTGGCATTCAGATAGCAGCAAACAAATACAATGATCATTTAACTATAGCGGTTGCTAAAGAATTCGAAAAGGCTTTTGGAGGATGGGTGCCACCTAATAAGGATTTAGCTGGTGTAGTTAATACTGCGTAATGATCTGTAAAAGACAATTCTCAAGTGCAATAAAAAGTGAAATTCAGACCGTATTCAAGAGCAATAAATACTCATAAGCAACGCTTAAGATGGTAATCAGTACAAACTGAAAGCACACACAGCCTCAGCGCCGCGAAGCATATTAATTATACCGGTTATCATCTCAATAGCGAACGTAATTACGCTTCATATTGTTTCTAGAAGATGGTCTTTATTTCTTCGAATAGTTGTTGCGTGGAATCTCTATTTATAAAATACCTATCCACATAAGTATATTTTAATTTCTCCCCCCGACGCACGCGTTTGTAAGCATTTTTTCCAAAATTGACTAATTTACCTTAAAAGTAAATACAACACGTTAGATGTACACAATATAAATAATTATGTAGATGTATCATTTAATAAAATGAAATATTATTGCAAGAAGTAGATTAGCAAGAAGGCAAATTACGAGAACATTTAAATACGAAAGTATTTTTCTACCTGCGAAATAAAAAGTATTTAATTCACAATGTGATCAGAATTTGATGAAGTACAATCTATGATCATAAATACTATTTCAAATACTTTTAAAAAACCACAAACAAAACGTATTCCAAAGAAGTGTATTTTTTTGATACAGGTGTCTGTTCTTTTAATTAATTTATTAAGTTGTAGATCGTAAAACTAATAAACATAAAGTTTATGAGAGATTTTGTATGAAAATTATTCTGGATAAGATTGCCCACAACATTTTTACGAACTATCAGGTATTTAGTTGGTGACGATACAGTACTCACTGTTGATTGTGTGAAAGACAACTTAAATGATTTGTGAAGTAACAGAGGATGTATGTCACAATAGAGACTTATAGAAGGAAAAGTGATACTAAAAAAGTCCACACCCCTTTTCCTCCTTCTATAATGGAACGTTAAGCACTGTATCTCTCTTCTCTTTTACTTACTCACAAATATTTGGAATCGCCATATGCCTTTTCCTTCCATAATCCTCTATTGTGCCCATACATCCTAAATGTACGTTGTCTTTAGTTTGAATGATACACTTTATATATTTTATTTTATCTTGCTTTACATTTGGGATTCTAATTGAGCCATCCTTGATAATGGCGAGTACGTTTTCAACATTTAAAATTTGCGCGACTTCATATTATAAGTTATGAAAAGTTTCAGTGCATTTAAAATTTAAATAAACAATGATGAATTTTAATAGTATTTCCTCGTCTTTAAAGGGTATACGCATATGGCTTCTCAAAGAAATTCTCAGTAAATTCGAAAAGTTCCTAAGTGCATGGGGAACGAGTGAAAAAGTCATATTCCATTTGACGCACGTGTAAAAGTATTTATAAGTAGTATCAGTAGTAAATATGCTACTTTACAAGAATGCTAAATTGTTCAATGTTCTATAAGCTAGGCATATATCAACCCAAAAATACATTATGTAATTTGAATAATATTTTTGTTGTAGGTATTCTTTTGTTAAGGGGATCTACGTATTTAAGTAGTGTCATGTAGTGTCAACAAAAATATAAGTAGTTATAAATACGTTTTATATTTTAGGATAAATGTAATGTACTTTTATTTTAATGTGATATTTATTTTATATTGATAAAAAATAAAGCCACAAAAAGAGAGAGAAATTTGTATCAATAGAGAAATACTTAAAATATCTTACCACCTATTCCTTTACCTTACTGTTGAATGGAAGAAATATTACCTTACTTGTATGGATTTCATATCAAATTTTAAGCAGAAGTACTTACTTTTGCTTAAAATTTTATATGATCAACTGGACGAATGGTGAGGTCCTACATTATATCTTATTATGTTACAACAACCGGCTTAAGAACCGGCTGTTGATGCAACATGTCACATTAACATTGAACTGAAATTGCTAGAAGCAATATAATAAATTGTTAACTTCCTTATTACCTACAGTTAGAACTCTAAGGTGTGGAAGTTTGAATTCAAACCATGCAAAAATTTATTGCAAGTAGCAACACTTTAAAACAGTACAACTCTTTGTAGTTTGATAATGATACCTGCACATCGATATAACCGATACCTAATTATACCAAATCCACCAAACCGCCTTGGACAAGTGTGGTATACTGTCCGTTTTCTAAAAATGGAGAGACCCGTGACCAACAATGGGGCGTTTATGGTCAGTTATTATTTTATTCATTATTTCAAAATATTGAGTTAATTGTGTTGTTATTATGAGATATTTCTTTTCATTTAGAACACAATCGAGCTGTTACAAAAACCAAGGTTTTTTTAAATTATACGATAATCTTAGCAAAAAAAATATTCCAAACCCTGATTTGTTTGTTTTAGGTCATACTTATGGAATAAAAACTGTATTTAAATTTAAAGAATTCTTTCTTTCGTAGCGCTGACAAACGTCTCTTGTTTTCTTTATTAAGCTATAGAAATAAAAAAAGCATTTATTCGAAAATATCCTGAACCCAATGAAAAAATAATGATTAAAATCAGATCATAATCAAAGCAATCTATAACATCTAGGGGCTGGAGCACCCGCTTACCAGACTGACCCCTTCGACTCCATCCAGCGTCGCGCGTTCGTATCGTCAACGATTCCATACTAACAGGCGGTTTAGAATCGCTTAGCGTTTGAAGAGACTTTGCGTCCCTCTGCGTATTTTACCGCCTCTATAACGGGGAGTGTTCCGAAAAACTGTTTGATCTGGTGCCAACGCTTCACTTTTACAACCGCACCGTTCGCTAGCGTCGGGATATTCACCCCCATTTCCTTGAGCTCCCACACTCAACTACGCAACGGTTCTCTAGAACATTTATTCTGCTTACAACTATGATCTGGAGGGAACTTCCCGCCGCAATTTTCCCTTTGAGCTATGACATGAGATTCTTTAAGAAGGGCGTTATAAAATTTCTTAGACGACGGCAACGTGTTGGCGACACCCCTGGTGTTGTAATCTCCATACACGACGGGAACCACTTTCTATCAGGTGAGCCGTCTGCCTGTTTGCCTGCTGGAGGCAATAAAAAAAATCATGAAAGAAAAAACAATATTTTATATACAACTACATTGAAAATCTTCTGCTTTTGGAAGTCGGTTAATACAATTATTACAATCTATATCCGTGATTACTGCTTTCTCCTCTAAATTGGAGAAATATGTATGTTAATCGAAAACCTGTTGAAAATGTTTCGCTTCGGACAAATGGCACTTTGCCAAACAAAAGTAATTTAGAATGTATCGTCCTTACACTTATGAGTAATGATTTATCAATACGTTACTCGTCCTTTCAAAGCTTAGTCAGGTATTGATAGTCCTAGTGTGCTTAGAATTATAGGCTTACGCGTACCTTACACGACCAATCTCACAGACGTACAGGTCACGTTAGATGCGTCAAGACTTTAGGTACGTAAGTATTATATATCAACAAACAAACATGCTTTGTAGTAATAACTTCCTAAGCGTAGGATGTTACGCTTGTTTATAGATCAATCGGGTAACATTAACAAATCCTAATTACACAAATACCAAATATTGTGAACTATGTAGATACCACATCAGTAGTTAATCAATATTAGTTCAATACTTAGGGGTTTAAAGCGACGTGACAGTCAGTGCAAATTCATAGAGAGAAATAATTCATTAACCTTAGTTTAATCTTTTTTTTTTTACTAATGACCCAATAAAATATTCACTATAAACTACTCTGTTCTGTGCTATGCTATGCTGCGTTTTATATCAAGGTTAATCTATGTCTAGGACAACCACGCGACATTGTGCGGTTGAGGGATTACGTACAACTTGTAGGGCTTCTTTGTGCATCGTTACAACTATTATATCAATACGCTGCTGCCAAGTTGTGGTTAGACAGGTATATTTTTTATGTGGGCCTCTATTTCCAAGTCGACCACTATATGAAAGAGTAAAAAATGATGAAAGAAAACTCGGGACCGGTTTAAATGTAACTAAACTATATATTTGAAAAATAAATTCAAAGGGTACATATCAGCATCACATCAAACGGCTCAACCAAATTGAATTAATGTGGTTCAAAGGCGCAGAACTGACAGAATACGCACCATACAATGCCTTACTCACCGCAGTTCAACAGGCGGTATTTGGCATGTTATAAATTGAACAGAAGTCTTTCGAGAGCCCTTTTCTTCGGACTTCTATCCATACCGATACCGATATATTGATGCTGTCCGATGCCAGGAAGAGGATCGCTGATATATAAGAAGAATTACTACTAGATACTAGGAGTCATTCGCGACTTCGTTCACATTGTACGGAATAAGCTAATTTATACCTGTCCTAACAACTTGAATCCACTCCCATAAAATTATCTAAATAAAAAGTATCACAGATTTTAAGTCCAGGAATTTGCTATTGACAAGGAAAACCACATAAAAATCGTCTAGTAGTTTTTATGTGAATCCTGAACAAACAGATAAAAACAAAAAAATTTAAAACAAAAAGACTAGACTTTTACCATTTTATAATATAACAAGGATATGCCTGTGATTTCTTCCATATTTGATTTGAAATTCCCACTGGATTCCCAAAACACAAAGTACCGCAGTATTTCAAAAATAATGTAAGCTACCGTTTTACTGAAAGCCGTGTCGGGATAAACTAATTTTTATGCACCCGAACAACTGAAAACTACTCCTGTGAAAATTATTACGGGTTTCCCGCGATAACAAATAATACGCATTTGATTAGGTACATAAAATTTGCTATAGATCAGTCAAAAAATTGCATTGAAATTTAAATTATTTTTCAATATTGAAATTTTAAATAATTGCCAGAAAAGTCCCGCAGTATTCCGAAAAAAAAAGATGGTGTGCGTCTCGGGACGCCCGACAGAAGTGATAACTTAACTAATCTAACATGAGAGAAAGGGAAACCAGACAGACTGGCGCCGTAACGCGTTATGTAACGAAGCGGTTTACCCTTCCATACGAAATTATCACTTCAAAATAAGACTGTTTGCGTCTCGGTACGCCGACAGAAATGATAACTTAAACTAATCTAACGTGAGAGAAAGGGAAGCCAGACAGACTGGTGCCGTAACGCGTTACGTAACGAAGCGGTTTACCCTCCCATAATAAGTTATCACTTCAAACAATGAAAATATACTATCGATCAGTGAAAACCTTATTGAAATCGGCCCAATATTTTTTACGTGAATCCTGAAAATCCAAAAAAACGGACAAGAAATCTAAAAAAAATGCATCGTGTTTTCCTTTGTCTACGGTTTATATAGTTTTTTCCAGTTTCATGTAGGCAGGTTTAGAATTTTATGATATTATAGACTAAATAGAATCTAAACAATTTGAGATGCTCCAATCCTGTGGATTTATTTTACAATATTTTGGAGATATTTGTTTATCAATTAAATTCCATTCAAATACAATGTCATTCAAATACAATAAATCGATTATATTTGTTAATAAATAATCGACTACGACTGCTACTCAATTACATAAAATAATTTACGTTCTACGGGCGTAGAATATCTCTATACCACAGACAATAATTGTATTTTTAATAAGTTCTGGGCTTAACTGGGTTATGGTAAATTTAAATAATTACGACGACTGATTTGGATATTTTTTAGTTTATTGCTAGAATTCATTCGAATATAGTTATTTCATTATACATTTGTCACCAATGGTATTGATGTAGGTATTTGATTGTACACAACAATTGTGATTTCATGCAACAAATTTATGAATGACATTTGACAGTCAATGTCATTTGAAATGTGATGAGTATGAAAATTAGATCTATTTTCACTATCAATTAGTCAATTAGTATAATTTTATGCTATTTCTTTTTGATTCCCGATTTGACAAGATTATTTTTACTCCTATTTCAATTTTGGTCCAATTTTTTTTATTTGCTAATACTCAAATAACGCACGCGCAGAACTCCCATCGCCCAAAATCTCTCAGCGCCATATTGAGAGAGGCGGACGTTGTATGACTTGAGTGATTAATCGTGATTAGTGCAATAATTTGAAGTGGAATATTTGACCGTGCCCTATGGATATACATTCGGGTACGTAATACGTGGAAAAGTGCATTTACGAGGCGTTTATTACGCTCCAGTGAGACCCAGCAACTCACATCGTAACCTAGACATAGGCCGTTCTAGTTATCAGTAGATTACCTAGGTATCATCAATCCGCTGTTTGCTCACAGTTTTAATCTTATTAATACACACGTGCGGTGAATAGCCATAGGTTTCTTGAATCTAGTTACATTAACAAGATTATGCGATAGCTTCGCAAGGTTCCACGCTCGTATATAAACGGATTTCGAAGTGTTTATGTCTGCAGTTGACAGAAGCGTTTATGTATATGACCGATCATAAGTCACCACACCCAGTGACCGGATTGTCGGTTTTAGTATTTGATAGTTTTTAGTTCGGATGATTATTCGCGCGTCGTCGCGTCGGTACGTGATTAAGTGAGCTAATAGTGTCGTGTATTGCCGTGCTACAGTGAGTGTAATAAGTAATGTCATTTTTAGGAGTGGTGTGCCTCGGTTGAAAGGCCTGCCGAAAGGACAGGGCTCCGTGCGCGAGGACGGATTGCGGCCCTCCGCTTTGAGGAATCATGGAGTGCTGCATGTCAGAAGAAGCCAAAGAACAGAAAAGAATCAATCAAGAAATAGAGAGACAACTTCGGAAGGACAAACGCGATGCACGAAGAGAACTCAAACTGCTCCTGCTTGGTGAGTGCTCAAGTGTTTTACTTACACCCTGGAAGTTTTTTACAGTTGTCACAACAGTTTAGGTGTTCATATTGCTTCCCAAACTTATCTGTCACTACTTGATTGTCATATCTATAATTTTGTAAAATTCTAAACAAGCCTTGTTGAAGCTATCTAAAAAACAGAACTGGAATAGACTATATAAACAATGGAGAACACCATGCAATTTTTTTAGATTTCTTGTTTGTCTGTTTGTTCAGGATTTACATAAAACTACTGGGCTGATTTCAATGTGGTTTTAGTTGATCAAAAGCAAATTCTTAGACTTAAAATCTGAGCTACATTTTATCCCAGGAATCCTGTGGAATTTTTTCTGGGAATGGAGTAAAATTGCCAGATTGAAAAAAAAAATTGAATTACAATTATATTAGCTGATTTCAATACAAAATCAGTAGAATGATTTGCTTAATTCCTTATGCAAGTGACTTGATACTTTATATTCCAGAAATACCATGAGAATCTACCCGGGAGTGGTTTAAAGTGTTTGATTGTATACATAAAAATTAGCTGATTCGGATCTCATTGATATTAAAACAATATACCTAATCTAGGACTTTTTACATTTGCTAACTTTGAAACCACGTAATAATAGGACTTGCTTAATATGACAGTTTCTATATTTATTAGACATCTTTAGTAGAACAGATGTAGTTATGTATGCCATTAGTAACATTACTTATCCTGGGTTTTTATGGGAATCTTAAATTTAAATATTAGCAAAACAACTGTAATCTATGTTACCTGTCAAGCATTGACCAAGTTAGTGGGCAAAACTTAGTAATATAATAATATTATGAAAAAAATCAGTGCATTCCTACTCTTGTATTTTTGATTCTTACACACTTCAACAGGAAAATGTAGTCATTAGATAAATATTAACAACAATAGTAAGTAATAAGTTTTCAAACCTTACTCATTATGTGCCATAAATTGTCTTAATCTTTTTAGATACAAAGGATGGCATAAAAAATAAATAGTATGAAATTATAAATTAATATTTGTTTTCACTGTCTTGTGGATTGCTGATCCAGTGGAGATGAATGTTGGAGATGTTCTTCATACTTTAAAGTTTCTCCTAGTATATAATGTATATAACAATTGTATATCCAATCTAATTACAAATAAACATATTATTTTAATAAGGATTAACAATGACAACATAATAATGTCACAGTTCAATACAACATTCAATATTTGTATTCTGTATAATATGCATATTATTATTATTATATCTTGCATATATCTGTTAATTTTACTGAGAATCAAAATGATTGTTGAAAGCAGCGTTGCCAGACATCCCCATTTTGGTGGGATGGCCTGATTTTTTAATCAAAATTAAATGTCCCACTTTCGGGAATAACTCGATCATGTGTTAGCACATGCTGAGGAAGCGGAATTACTCATCTACAGCTGTTCTGTCAAGAGTTCTTCATCTTTATTAAAGAGAAAAAGGATACCTTAAAAGAGGTCAAATCTTCACAGAAATGTCATGAATAAGTAATTCTTAAAAATAAAATTATTCTCTTAGTGTAACTTGCAATTTGTAACACTCCCTCCTCAGACTATTGTTTGAAAGGCTATTTGCTAATTAATAGAATTTTTTGATTTTGATTCCTGTTTTTTTTATATATTTTTTATTCAGAAGACAAATAAGACAACTATTTAACAATAGGGTAAATCTGATTTAAAATATCATATGTTTATTAAAATAAATTATCTGTGCCTATTTTTGCTATTTATTATCACATAAACGTGATTTGAACTCAAATAAAAAGATAAATATACAAAAACTTGATAATATACTTTTTTTTTACTATGTCCCGCTTTCGACGAAAGAATCCCACTTTTTTTACTCAAAAAGTTGAAAAATCCATCTGTAGAAGAGTGGAGGGTTTCAAATGACCCAAAATATGAGTCATTAAAAACCGGTGTACTATATTTGGAAAAGAAGTATATCTATAGATTTTAAATGGAAACCAGGTTCTTGATATGTCCTATTATTTTATTAACTTATAAGATCTTCCAGCCTCATAGTTTTTGTACTAGTATACGAACTTATGATAGTTAAATTTGTACAACTAAAAGGACTCAAATATGTAGTGACTATTTGACTCCTTTTACTGGTATACTATTTATTAGTGCATTAATTGTTATTTTAACAGTAATTTAACTTTTTTCTATCATAATATTTTAAAAGTAACATTTATAACATCATAATATTTTTTTCTATCTTATATCTTTTAAAATGTTTCTATCATAGTATTTTAAAAATAAAATAGCATATTATTTTAATACTTGTTCACTTATATTATGTAAACAATTTTGAGTTTATTGTTATTGTGTAGGTATCAATATTGGTCAGCAAGATTCATAGTGCTGTCAATTATATTGGTATTTTCATATTGATTAAATCTTCAGTTATAATTTATTTACTGGATTTATCCATAAACTGGTTTGATATATTATAATAAAAACAAAAACATATTCTCTTATTAGACTCACACTTTCACATTTTATCATAATAGACTGTGTATGCACTAAGTTGGTTTTTTATAGAAATTTTCCTTTATAGTCAGTTTTTGTGATTGCAACATTGTTTAGGATAGGTGCCAGTCCCAGTTATCTAGATGCATTGGTATTACAACCCAATAGCTTGGTCACTTTGGTTTACATTTCTTGCGTTAAGTCTTACACTGACCAGGACTTATCCTTAGCTATTTTCCTGTAGTGCATATAGGTGACAAGCCTTGATTGATGTTGTAACATTTACAGTACACTGCATATTGGTACTCAGTCATTTTTCTGGCCTACTAGCTGCACCTACGGTTTCACCTGCATGATGATGGAAGATCTTTATATTTTGGATAATCCACACTATATCTTTATATATTATAGCCTAAGTCTTATTCTGATGTGTAAGCTATATTATTGTTAAGTTCCATTCAGTAGTTTTTGTGTGAAAAAGTAACAAACATACATCCATAAATTCTTACAAATGTTCACATTTATAATATTTATAGAGATTAAAAATAAAAGGCCTAAAGCAGCTGCTTTTGGAGAATCACTTAGTGAAATTGATATATGTCCAGATATACCAGTAATTATAAGACATAGCATAATGATCCACTTTATGTTGTGGTTTCACTAAAATAACTTTGATAAACACTAGCGATCCTAACAGATGTCCTACCCTGGAAAAATTAAAAATCCGGAACCAGATTTTACTGCCACCTACCAGGTCTGATTGTGAATCTAAACCAGTCTCAAATCCACTTGAACACACAAAAATTTTCATCCAAACCGGTCCAACAGCTTCGGAGGAGTTTAGTTACATATACCCAAACAGAAGGAAATATATATAAAGTTTAATGACATATCATAGATTTTTTAACTCTTTCTTTTGTCAGGTGTTAGTATTATCTAGTTTCAGCTACTTGACAGGAATCTGAGGACTTACACACAAACATCTTTTGTCATTCATTTTCATTATAGAACTTTTTTGCTTGTTTCATTTTTATATTTCAGTACATTTTCCATTTTATGTTCCATTTATTATTCTTTTATATAGACTATATAAATATTAGGTTGGGGAAAAAGTTTCTTCGCATTTTATATAAAAATTCAAAAGGTTTTTTTATAAAGTTTACATTTGAATAAAGTATGTAGGTGCCATTTTGTTGGATAACTTTTTGCCATCTTGTAGGTAGCGACGTGATCCCATTGCTATAAAAAATTTGGGGCTTCTGATCAAAAACTGCAACAAGTGGTTTTGGAAGTCCTCTCGTGATGTTAACCTGACACTGCCTAAGGAATTCTGCAGAGACCGAAACAGGTGAAAATATGAAGGTGCAAGGTCAGGACTATACGGTGGATGCATTAACACCTCCCAGCCAAACACTCGTAATTTTTGCTGAGTGGCTAAACATGTGTGAGGTCTAGTGTGGTGAAAAACCACACCCCTTCTGTTGATTAATTCCGGCCGCTTTCTCTCCACTTTTTTCTTTAATCTTATCAGTTGTTCACAGTACAGTTCAGAATCGATGGTCCTGCCTGGCGGTAACAGCTCATAATGAATAATGCCCTTCCAATCCCACCATACACACAGCATCCCCTTGTTGCGAGTTAACCCGGGTTTCGCCACAGTCTGTAAAGCCTGACCGGCCTTTGACCACGATCTTTTTCGCACGTTCTTGTCGTACGTGATCCACTTTTCATCACCAGTTATCAGCTTCTTCAAAAATGGTTCGGTTTCATTACGTCCTAATAAAGAATCACAAATGAGTACACGGTTCATTAGGTTTCTTTCATTGAGTTCATGAGGCAGCCAAAAATCGAGCTTTTTTGTGTACCTAGCTTTTTTCAAATGCGCCAAAACCGTTTTGTGGTCAATTCCCAGTTCTCCAGCTACATCGGAACTACTAATATGCCGATCTTTCTCCACTTTTTCAAAAATGGCATCAATTGTAACAGGGCGACCAGAGCGACGTGCATCTTTGATATCATAATTTCCGGATTGAAAATGCTTAAACCAAATTTGCGCTACTCTCACAGATACTGCCATCCATCCATCCATAAACATCATAAATTTTTTTCGCGGCTTGTGTTTTTACCTTTTTTGTAGTAAAATTTTAAAATTATCGAATTTCTTAATTAGATTCACTCATTTTAACAATAAGAAAAACAAATGAAAATCACACATTTTCCTAATTTGAATTTGGAAATGTCTTCTTTAAAATTAACACTTTTTAGTGATGCCAAAACCAGCCAGATACAAATGGTATAGCCAAAGAGATCTTATTACAAGTTCATACATACTATATACGAAAATACTTTTCCCAACCTATTATATTATAATTTCAAAAAAATCTTTCTTTCTTATATCCAAAATTTCATTGAATTGAAAACAAAGATAAAAGGCATTTGAGAGTAAGACCTCAATTATAAGTACATTAACTAGATATTTCCTTGTTCATCAACATAATTGAATTAATATTATGAGTTTTATCTTTTGTTAATATTTTATGTGATGTTTTACATGCGTGATAATTTATTTCCCCTTACTAGCATAGCATAGCTCCTAAATTAAATTAAATCAAATAATTTTTTTTATTCTACAGAGATTTTTAAATATTTGCTCTAATTATGTGTATGTAATTTATTATTTTATGTTATATTATTATTATAATAATATAACAAAGTTAGTAAAGAGCAATGACATTGTGAGCATGTTGCATTACTCTTATCTAAGTTCTATTCCATACAAAGATTGTATGGAAATCACGAATAGCTATACCTGTCACAATTGTAATCTATACTAATAAATTTAATGTGTCTGTTTTTTAAACATTTTTAGTAATTTTGTCTATTAGGCCGCGTTCAGATGACACGCGCCCGCTAAGCGCACGCCACGCGCTCAGCAGCCGCGTCTAACCCGCTTTGAAATTCATTGTTTGTATATTAAGTCTTATGACACATCAATAGATCTCAAATTGCATTTATCGAAGTCCACCCGCATACGCCTCGCGCCCACGCTATAATAGCTAGTGTGGTATTTTGACTGTGATCTAGTAGTACTAGTAGTATAAGCGGGCGCGAGGCGTGCGCTGAGTTGGCGCTTGGCGAGCGCGGCTGTAAGGCGAGCACAATGCGTGTTCGGGCCCTGTGCGTGGTCGACGCGTGTCATCTAAACACGCCCTTGCAGCTCAGCAGATTTCAACAAAAATTTAGGGAGTTAATTTTGTCTTAGAGTTTGTTTTGTTCAATTTTATAATTTTACAAAGTTGAGAAGGATATCGAGAACTTCATAACAAATGGGTGTATATGCAAAAATGCCATTTTTTGTTGTTTACTAAAGTCTATGCATGTTACAATTTAGAAAGTTTTACCAGTATGCAAGTACCTAAATAGAAGGATATTCCAAATTTCAGCCTTATACAACCAACTAGTTTTGTTGTATTCACAATTTTCTCCCTTGTGTAAAACTGCACTATTGTCTGTACGCCCCCTTGATATGGATATAAAGTCAGTATGATACAGAGAAACTTGCAAGCGCAGCTACTATACATAAAATTTTATTAATTTATTAGCTGTCTTGGTAGGATTAATTTTACAAAACATATCTTGTTTAAGCAAAATTATCCAAATACAGTTCTTTATGTTTATTAGTAAAGACTTGCCTCTTCCTCTCTATCCTCTACTAATGTTGCTTATCACATACCATGTATTTTCAGTTATTACTATAATTTTGTATGTCTAATTTTGTGCTAGCCTCCCCTCCCCCCCCCCCCCCCCCCTCCTTAGCTGTTTTTGGTCACCGATCTTTATCCTCTTTAAAAAATCACATATTTAGGGTTCATTCATGTTATTAGTGCGTTCTTACATACCTGAAAAAATAAACAATGAAGTTGAATGAAATTGCAATAGTATTTTTGAATAAAAAAATGTTTGAGATTATCGTCATCTTACAATGAATAAATAGATTCCTATATATAATATTAATAGGGATTCCCCTATTAATATTATAAATGCGAAAGAAACTGTCTGTCTGTTCCGTTTTCACGTAAAAACTACTGGACCGATTTGGCTGAAACTCGGTATATATATATTGTCGATGTCGAGAATGAACATAGGATACTTTTTATCCCGAAAAACGGGATAGTTTGCGGGATAAAAATATATTTGTCTTTTTGTTTGTTATGCTTTTACGGAAAAACGATCGGTCCGATTTAGTTGAAATTCGGTATACATGTAATTTTAATACCGAGGGTGGACAAGAGATACCTTTTATCCCGGATAATGGGATAAATTTTGGGAGACTAATGTAAAGGTTATCCCAAAAAGTGGGATATGTGATTTTCCATTTTCATAATTTTGGTCATCTTTGTCCGATTTGCCCTTATTGCCTTTTTGTCATTTTTGCCCTTTTTGTCCTGTTTGTACTTTTTGTCCTTTTTGTACTTTCCATTTTTGTCATTTTTCGTCCTTTTTGCCCTTTTCTTTTTGTCTCTTTTTGCCCTTTTTGTGCTTGTGCAATCTCCAATGCTGAGATTGTAACTAAACGGACTGTAGTATTATTGCGAAATATTTTGCAAAGCTATGCGAAGAACGGTAAGTTAGCCAGTGAGAATAAATCTTACAACGAGTAGGTCAACTCACCTTGCAAAGATCGGGTTCGAGTCCAATGGTCGGCGCCGACTGCTTTCTTCGTGAACACAATTTTGTTTCAAAACGAGTAATTTCACCACTCGTGACAACGATGCAGCACTGATGCACTGGTTGGCGACAATTGCGATAATTTTTGACAAAATGCGAAACGAGTCTCTTGTGAGGTGTATTCAACAACGAGCGATTTCGAGATATGTCCGTACACGACGAGCGCAGCGAGTGACTCTCGCCGCAATTTCTACCCTCACTGGCTCGCGCGATAAAAAAATACTAATCTAACGCTTCAAACAAAATTGTCGCTAATTTATCAAATACAAAAAAATGAACCTAAACTATTTAATTTTATTTAACGCTAATTAATATTAATCTACTAATAATAATAAAAAAAAGGAAACGGATTGTACAGTGCTTTTTATCCTTTTCGTCTTTTTTGTCCTTTTTGCCCTTTGTGTTCTTTTTGTCTCTTTTTGCCCTTATTGCCTTTTTGTATTTTTTGTCCTTCTTGCTCTTTGTCTTTTTGCCCTTTTTGTTATTTTTGTCCTTTTTGCCCTTTTCTTTTTGGCTCTTTTTGCCCTTTTTGTGTTTTTATCCTTTTCGACTTTTTTGTCCTTGTTGCCCTTTTTGTGCTTTTTATCATTTTTGCCCTTTTTGCTCTTTTTCTATTTTTGTCATTTTTTCCCTTTTTGTACTTTTTTCCCTTTTTGTCATTTTTGCCCTTTGTGTCCTTTTTGTCTCTTTTTGCCCTTTTTATCCTTTTTATCTTTTTTATCTTTTTCGTCTTTTTTGTCCTTTTTGCCCTTTGTGTTCTTTTTGTCTCTTTTTGCCCTTATTGCCTTTTTATATTTTTTGTCCTTCTTGCCCTTTGTCTTTTTGCCCTTTTTGTGTTTTTATGCTTTTCGACTTTTTTGTCCTTTTTGCCCTTTTATTTTTGTCTCTTTTTGCCCTTTTTGTGCTTTTTATCCTTTTTTCGTCATTTTTGCCCTTTTTGTACTTTTTGCCCTTTTTGTACTTTTGCCATTTTTGCCCGTTGTGTCTTTGCCCTTATTGTCCTTTTTGCCCTTTTTGTATTTTTTGTCCTTTTCGTCCTTTTTGCCTCTTTTGTCCTTTTTACCCTTTGTGTCCTTTTTGTCTCTTTTTTTCCCTTATTGCCTTTTTGTATTTTTTGTCCTTCTTGCCCTTTGTCTTTTTGCCCTTTTTGTTATGTTTGTCCTTTTTGCCCTTTTCTTTTTCTCTTTTCTCTTTTTGCCCTTTTTGTGTTTTTATCCTTTTCGACTTTTTTGTCCCTTTTGCCCTTTTTGTTATTTTTGCACTTTTTGTGATTTTTGCCCTTTATGTCCTTTTTGCCCTTTTATTTTTGTCTCTTTTTGCCCTTTTTGTGCTTTTTATCCTTTTTGTCATTTTTGCCCCTTTTGTATTTTTTGTCCTTTTTGCCCTTTTTGTATTTTTTGTCCTTTTCGTCCTTTTTGCCCTTTTTGTCCTTTTTACCCTTTTTGTCCTTTTTTGCCCTTTTTTTCTCTTTTTGCCCCTTTTTTTCCTTTTTATCCTTTTCGTCTTTTTTGTCCTTTTAGTCATTATTGTCATGTTTGTCTATTATGTAGTTTACATAGACGGAATAAGTATAACTAGGACGGTTTGAAATAAAGAATGAAAGTTTGGATGAGACCAATCATTTCTCAAGTATAGATATAATAATTCGTCGTCTATAAAAAATACGATAGTAACTCGATATGTCTTTCCGTTACGCTTTCACGGAAAACTACTAGGAATACTGGATCGGTTTTGCTGTAATTTTGTTTAAATGTAGTTTTAATACGGAAAATGGACACAGACACTTTTCATGCCGGAAGCTGGGATAGTTTGCGATATAAAATGAAATTAATCTTCCGAGTGCAAATAGCACTAACATGAAAATTTAGTACATGTAACCTGTATTAACGCCTGCTCTTTAAACAAGAAGCACGCACTAGACGTTGAACTATAGTAATATATAAGACTATATTTTGGCTTACATTCTAAAATTATTATTGAATCAAATTGAAGACACACAGGCAAATTGTCATTTCAGATCCAAACTGTATTATTAGGTAAAACTAAATAAATACAACTACAATACAATACCTACAACTGGACGAAAAGTCTCTATGATAAATATAGAAAATTATAAATATATTTTAAATGCTAATGGTCAACTGTACAAAAAAATGAAATTTTCGTTTACATTCTTTTTTACACGCCTCTCTACCCAAAGAACGGCAGGGGGGGGGGGGCATTTTTTAATTAGTGAACAGGCTAATTGCTTACCCGATGGAAAGTGGCAACCGTCGCCTAGGGGACCGGAACCTGGTCACTAATGGTTGTTATGGCCGCATACTTTAGGTCAGGAGTGATAACCATCCAGACGAGCAAAATGTCCTGTTTTTCAAGGGAAATCCGTTTGCGGACTCCTTACTGCACGAAGACTACGGAGGGTTAGTGTGGGAATCGCCAGCCAAATGGGCTGCTGGAATACCCACTTAAACCCCTTTGGTATAACCCTGTCGCCATATGTCAGGGTGCGGGATGTATGCGAGCTTTTCGCCGCGACCCCGACTGGGCGGGTAAATGCCCTACCACATGTCTGTGATTTGTTTTGTCGTCTCCTACAAATATTTCTTTCTCCATTCCTGCACGGATAGAAAAGAATGAGAATTTTAAAATGATAGTCCTTGCAACTCATGAATACAAGTGGCCTTTACTCAATTGAACATGTAAGTGCACATTATGATAGTATGCTTGTCTTACCGAATGATCTGTTGCGGGCTTGCTGTCAAATAATACCCACTTTAGGTCTCACGCACACCCAGCTATACAGGGTGTTTGGCGCATGGACCGACAAAAATTTTTGGGGGATTGGGTGGATCAAGAGCTATCTTTAACCCATAGATACCTACGTCCCAAGTGTCACTGTAATCGAGATACGATTTTTTTTGTTTGTTTTTGAAAATTACCTGGTTCATCGTCTTTAAAACGACATATTTTTCTAGTTTGTTGTTGTAATTGAACCAAATAACTTCTATCGCAGTCTTTAATGTATGATTATTCTAAATTAAACATCAATTCTTAGCATTAGACAACAAAACGTTCTTGACGAGCTTTCACACTCTTAAAAATGAATTAATCTATGAAAAAGGTCAAATTCAAAATTAATTATAAAAAAAACTAAAAGGTATTAAGAATTTCATTTGATTGAAACAAAATCTGTACTTAATATCCTTTCCAACGATATACCACATGGCCTTGAAATTATTCATGTGATCACAAAACAAGGTATTACTCAACCAGTGTCAGAATAAAGAAAACACCTTGTTTGTATTTTACGACGTTTTAATTAAATTTTATTCACAGATTGGGTTCAAAATGACGGCCTCCATTGTGAATGCATGCACGACATCTTTTTCTTATTTCCACAGTCGTCGTTTTTAATCGCATTTCTTCTTTCATTATGCTAAAGGCGCTATTTATTTTTTCTATTAAAATTTCCCTTGTCCGTACTTCTGTCGCATAAACAATTTCTTTTGCGCGCCCCCAAACATAAAAATCCAGAGGTGTTAGGTCTGGTGACCGTGCAGGCCAAGGAATCGGACCGCCTCTTCCGATCCACGAATTGGGAAAACAATTGTCCAAATGTTCTCGAACGTCTCGTTGGTAATGTGCTGGGCAACCATCATTTTGGAAAATAAAATCTTCTTCTTCTACTATTGGTAATACCAATTCAGGTAAGTCATTCATTAAAAAAGAAAAATAACTTTCTCCGGTTAGGCGCTCCGGTAAGAAATGTGGACCGATCAGGTGTCTTCCAATAACCCCAGCCCAAACGTTCACACTAAACTTACTTTGAAATGAACTTTGCCTTTTATTGCGGGGATTTTGTCCTTTTATCCCCCAATGATGGAGGTTGTGGAGATTCACAATCCCCTCATGATTGAAATTGGATTCATCGGTCCACAAAATTCTTTTAAAAAAAATTGTATCTTCTACGTCTGTATGCATCATAAACCTGCAAAATTCCAGCCGCCTCCTATGATCATCGTCTATGAGACCTAGAACAATCGATTAAATCCGTGAGAATTGTACGGACGCGATTTATTTCATCTGTGAGCCGACCCAAAGGCCACAATGAATAAATTATTTTTTTGAACAAAAACAAACACATTTGTTTTAACTATTAGAGTAAGAATTTACTTGTTAAATTGTTGTACTTGAAATTAAGTTGTAAAAACACATGCAATGAGTTTTGAATTGTTTAAAAAACATACCTTGAACAGGAGTGTAGTGGAATGCATGCCTTCCATCTTGCCGAAGAACTGACCAGACTTTCCAAACCGACAAGTTAAGTCTTTTAGCTACAGCTCGAATACTTGTCGTTGGATTCTCATCAAAAGCTTGTAAAATACTCTCATCCACTGCAACATTATGTTGCCTCACATTGACTCGAGGCTCTAGAATATTTATGCTTCCAGTCTCCCTCAGACGCCGATAGGTCGTAGAAAACGTCTCGTGGTGTGGTACACGCCGATTAGGATATCGCTCCTGGTAAATTCTACGCGCTTCACGAGCGTTACAATTGGCGCTGCCATACGCCAACAACATATCAGCATACTCTTCGTTACTGTAGTTAGACATTGTAACGAGAACAGTGAAGACAAACACACCAACAGTTTAACAGAATAGTTCAACCAAAGAAAACTTAACAAAAACAGAACGTAACAAAAACAAAGTTAAACACAAAAATACTCCAACAATGCAGATGTGAATCGCGACAATACCGATAGCAATGATAGTAAAATCTCAACTAATACTAAACAAAGACCACGACACAAATTACGATCCAATGACAGACAAAGACAAGGGATATTTTCATGTGCAAGAAAGAGACAGTGTTTACCTGCGTACTATTGTTCTAAAAAACGGGTTTGGTGTTAGAGTGCGTGTTCGTCCCTACTTTGATTTTGATAATTTGGTCACATAAGGAATAATTTCAAGGCCATGTGGTATATCGTTGGAAAGGATATTAAGTACAGATTTTGTTTCAATCAAATGAAATTCTTAATACCTTTTAGTTTTTTTTATAATTAATTTTGAATTTGACCTTTTTCATAGATTAATTCATTTTTAAGAGTTTGAAAGCTCGTCAAGAACGTTTTGTTGTCTAATGCTAAGAATTAATGTTTAATTTAGAATAATCATACATTAAAGACTACGATGGAAGTTATTTGGTTCAATTACAACAACAAACTAGAAAAATATGTCGTTTTAAAGACGATGAACCAGGTAATTTTCGAAAACAAACAAAAAAAATCGTATCTCGATTACAGTGACACTTGGGACATAGGTATCTATGGGTTAAAGATAGCTCTTGATCCACCCAATCCCCCAAAAATTTTTGTCGGTCCATGCGCCAAACACCCTGTATATATGTACAGCAAGTAAAGCCCACTCGTCTTCGTGAATTGCAAGAACTATATCTGTATTCTTACAAAATGTTAAGAATATCTAGATCATTCTATTCCCCATGTTAAGTTTGATATAGATTCTTGAAAAATATTGATAGTTGGTATTTTTTTTGTATTACGGCACTACTGATATGTATATTTCATGTTGCCTTTAATCACAGATATAAAATCTGTTGCTTAAATAAGTTCATGATATAATTTAATCACAGTGTTTTTAGAGGTTGGGCACCACCCTTAATTAGTCATATGACCCACTTATATCCAGCCATTCCCCTATAAAATTATTATAACAAATTAAAAATACAACATATATCTAGGGAATACTATTTATTGTACAAGCAAAGATTTTAAAAATCATTAATGATTACACATCATGGAAATAGCAGTTTTCATTTAAATTGACATCTGTTTTGAAATTAGATACAGACATGACAATTTTTATTTTTATAAAAAACTAGCAGTGCCGGCAGACGTTGTCCTCCTACCCTGAAAAAATAAAAATCTAGGACCCGATTCTAGTGCCTCCTACCAGTTCCAATTTTGAATATAAACCATACGGGGACCAATTCAAACAGAAAAAAAAACAAAATTGGTAAAGTTCTCAATTAATGTGCTTAATTCTCAATCTACGATGCATTTTTATTTATATACATTACTTACCTAAAATTTTCTTATATATTTTTTTTAATTTGTTCTGCACAATTACATCACTTCTTGGTAGGTATTCTTTCAAATAATAAAAAGCTGCAATAAAATATGATTGGACCCTTCTAAAATATAATGAAGATTGAAGTACAGAATAACATACCAAGTTTCATGTAAAATCTTACATAATTAATGTACCTATAAGATTAACAAAAGAAGTACGCTGGTTTATTAGTATGTTTTACCCGTTATATTTAGCTTGATAGTTATCTTTGTACAATTAATAGTCTGGTACCTACTTTGTCTTAGGAACTAAGGATAGAGATGTGAAATTTTGCACACATCTTATGAGTCGACGAAAACGTTTTATTATTGCGATAATATATTTTTGAATGTTGAAAAGAGAGCCCGAAAAGGGATACAGAAATTTACATGTTTATCAATATCAAGGTACCTATCAGACGTAAGGTCTCTTAGCACAAATCAAAAATATGTATATTATGTATAGCGGTCTTATTCATAGAGAGTTAGAGTAAGTTTGAACGCTTCTTTATGGTTCTTAAAGAACAATTCAAACTTACTCTAAATCTATGATTAAGACCGTTATAGTAAATATATATTCCTTCTTGATCAATATTTTGAATGAAATATAACATTAATGATATTTCGGATATTTACGACTTTGGAGAAAATTGCATATTTATAATTAACTTTCATTTACTCCTGCAAGTTAGTCAACTTCGAGTTGATTTGTATGCATGTTTGTTTAGTCATATTTTTATAGGTTTTGAATGAATATAGCCATTTTAATAATTTAAACAAAATTGAAAGTAATATTATGCTTAATGAGTTTTTCCATAACCGCGAAGCTCACATACATTCATAAAATAGGTTGAGAATTCGAACACTCGGATTACAGAATAAGATATGCTCTCATTTTTATTAAAACATCGAATTTATCGCGATAAAATAAACTAAAAAGTGACTTCTTGTTTTGACACATGGTTTTTAAGATTATATTGTCATTGTTAACATTTATCTGACTATTGCTACACCACGATAAAATAAATTTAATCAGTATTTGCAGCAGTTTGAAAGGTGCAAAGATTGCAAAATATATTGTTATATGGTTTCTAATATATCTTAATTTCATAAAATAACTGATGAAGCACTTATGAAATACTACCCTGGATTTCAATTTGCTATATAAAATAAAAGTTAGGTTTTAAAAATTAAGTTTGTAACTGATCAAAGCATACTTAACCATACCTAAACATAATTGAAATGCTTTAGTAGAGTTGAATGTGTGAATGTTTTCTACTTAAAATTGTTAAATATCATAAATCAACGATTGTTTTGTTTTGTCCACTTGAGCCTTATCAAAAGTATTATTCTTGAAGATTCCTTTTAAAATTTATGATTTTATATATCTCGATATAAGTAAATAAGATGATAACTCACTAAGCAAGAATAATTCTTAGACAACTGGATTAAGTAACTTGAGCATTTTGCGTATTTTTTCTACCTGAAACACATAAACAGACTTCTGGTCCACCTAATGTAAAATTGTTATCGGCGTCTATACAAGTTATTCTAATGCCGAGGAACAAAGCCTAGCATGCACCATTTAGGCAGTTTTTCAGACCTAATATTATGTTGAAGGAAAACATCGTGAAGAAACCAGCATAACGAGATCACGGGAGTTAGAAACTCGCCACTCCGCTTTACACGTACGTTGCGGCTATTTCCTTTCCTTCGAAATGAGGAGGCTCGAGCCCAATATCTACTGGAATATTTGTGGTCCTTTTTATCCTTTTTAGGTCGTGGGATAACCGTTCTAAATGTATGTTGCGTAGCGTAGCTAATAGCACCAAAACGTGAAGAACAGTCTGCTGATGGTGTATGTTGCAATTGATATATTGTTGTGCTTGTACCAATTTTAACAGTTCCTCGGAACACTTGTTTAACTTTCAGTAAGATGCGTAAACTCTGATTGTTAACTATATACATACATACCTAATTATAAAGTAACTAGCGATTCCGGCAGACGTACTGCCCTGAAAAAATAAAAATCTAAATACCCATTTCAGCGCCACTACCTTTAATTGTGAATCTAAACCATCCCGGGGCCTACTCAAACACAAATTTTATTGAATTTTTAATAGGGTTCCCTATTTTTTTCTAGTAATAAATATAACCTATATTGATCTGGGATAATGTAGCATTATAATGGTATATGAATTTTTGAATTCGGTCTAGTAGTTTTTTACTTTATTCCTTACGATCGTACAAAAATACAAATCGTTCCTCTTTATAATATTAGTATAGATAATGTATTACCTATCATTGCTTCAGGCACTGGCGAGTCAGGGAAGTCAACATTCATCAAGCAGATGAGAATCATTCACGGTTCCGGTTACAGCGACGATGACAAGCGTGGCTTCATCAAGCTCGTCTACCAGAATATCTTTATGGCGATGCAGAGTATGATACGCGCTATGGATCTACTCAGTATACAATATGGAATTCCGTCCAATGCAGTAAGTAATGTTACAGCTGCTTTTACATTTAATCTCTATGTATGTCGTTCTTTTGATAATTTCTTTTATTTACATATAAATAAAGTAGTAGTTTTTGCTCAGCTGTTAAATTTGAAATCTCTTATGTCCCTATTATATTGAATATTTGAATATAAAAATGCATTCTCGATCAATTTACTCTATATCAAAGGACATAAGACTTCTTAGAGTGCCAAAATTCAAATAAATAAATACATTAGTAGATTAGATTTCCATAAAAGTAATCAACATCCACTGTTTTTAACATTCGCTTATAGAACCCTGAGGATCCTGTTCAAATCAATTTTATTGAAACCATATTTTAGTTCTATTCCATTGCATTTTTAGAATGTTTTCGCTCTGTGCATTAAAATTTAAAAGAGGGGACGCTTATTACAACTTTCGAAGCTTTCATCACTTAAAATAAAAAAAAGAAGTCGCGGGCATATCCTAGTGTGATATACAAATCGTACATATCGTACATAATACATAAAAAAACCGTAAAAGCTGGAACAAACAGAGAACTCACAATCTTATTATATTATAGTAAAAATATGGACACATAAGGAAGATGACACTACTCATATATTTTGTATCAAGGAAGTTTTGCGATAATATTTTAATAGGTACTGTTACTATCCGTTGTTACAGATGTTACGGGAATTCAAACACTATTTACACTTTGATAAAGTCCAAGCTTTAATAATAAATATACTCCATATATTATATAAATTATCTTATAGTGGAAACTTGATTGATATAGTTATTAATTTTGTGTTTTATATTTAAGAATATTAATTATTGTATGTTTCCCAAACAAATTAAATAAATAAATAAATAATTTAATACTCTAATAATTATGACATTATTATGTAGTCGAAAAAAAATCTAAAATAATCTTAGTCACATAGTAATTAAATATATTATCAACATACAAAACCGTATAAATCAAACAGTATTTTCAATTCACAGAATTTTCTTTGAAACATTTAGTTTTATATTAACAAAAATTTAATAAATAATAAATAATTGTATGAAATGTCATTTCATGCAATTATTTACGTACATACAAATGTATACATTGTTTTTCCTTAGAAGAACATTTTCGTATATTACAAACAGGACTTTGGAATGAATTACAGTACTTAATTATGTTTAAATTGCTTACATAACTTAAGCCACAGCTTTGCCAGGTGGTAGGGTATTTGCTCGACTGGATGGCGACTACCCCTGGTCTAGAGTATGCCGCCATAATAACCTTGTATTGTGTTCCGGCATAAGGGATCAGGTTCCAGTATCCGTTAAGAGAGCAGCAGCGCATTTGTAGCACCTTTGGTGTTGCAAATGTCCATAGGCGATGGTAACCGCTTTCCATTAAGTGAGCCGTTTGCCTGTCTACTGAACACCTGCCATAAAAAAGCCACATCTAAAGTTAGATAGCATAGTGGAAAATGTTGTACCAGGGTGAATCAAAAATTTCTTACAAGTGCATATATATAAAACCTTTGGGAAAAGTTCGATATTCAAATTAAAGAGTGTCAATCACACAATATTTATGCCAACTATCACTAGTTTCTGTCAGTTTGTACACACACGTAATAAATTGTTTTGAGCAACGAGTTGCTAAAAACGCAAAATTATGTTTAAAGTGAGTTATGTGCGGTGACAAAATATGAGCTTGAATAAAATGTCTACGAAAGAAATTATTCCGGACATTCAGCAGACATTAGGGTATGATGGTATACCGTGTTTTACGGTTGCGTACTGGGTGGCTGAAAGGCTGGCTGGCGTTACAAGAGCTAGATCATGGTGTAAAGATGACCCGCGTTGTGGGCGGCTTTCAACCTCCGTTACGAATCTGGTTTTGGAAGACAGAAGAATAACTATTAAACATATAGCTGAGATCGTAAAGATATCTTTTGGTAGTGTTGAATCTATTTTAATAGATTCACTGGGGTTCAAAAAAGTGTCGGCAGAATGGGTGCCACGAATATTTACCGACGAAATCAAAAAGCTAGTTTGGAAATTTCTAAGTGTAATCTCGAAATGTTCCAGCGTGATTCAGATAGTTTATGATGTCACCTTGTTACCATGGATGAAACGTGGGTCTACCATTACGATCTTTAAAATAAGAAACAAAGTATTCCTTGGAAACGACCATCCTCTTCATCCATTAAGAAATTTCGAGTTTCTCATACCGCTGGCAAAGTTATGGCTTCAGTGTTTTGGGATAGTGAAGGAATCCTTTTTATTGAATAGATGCCAAAAGGGCAAACGATTACCAGACCCTAAAATGCAAATTTATTTCCGAAAGTGCGTGAAGCGTTTAAAGAAAAAGTTGTAGAGAACTGTCACTGGGCTTGTTGTTTCTTCACGGTAACGCTCCCGCTCATCGATCGGAAATTGCGCTCAACGCAATCCTCTGTGCTGGATTTAATCTCCTTAACCACCCACCATGTTCTCCGGACCTAGCACCTAGTGATTGTCACTTATTCCCAAAACTAAAAGAGAAAATTAGTGGAACTAAATTTTACGAAAATGACTAGGTTATGGTTGCCGTAGAGGAGTTTTTTGAGACTCAAGAAAAACAATTTTTTTCGCAAGGTATAAGGAAGTTAAAAACGCGTTTTTCCAATTGCGTTGCATTGGAGGGAATATTACTTAGAAAAATAAAATATATTTGTTAAAATGTTTTCATTTTTTAATATTGATTTGGAATCAATCGGAACTTTTTGATTCATCCTCGTAAGAAAAAAATGTGTGCGTGTACTAGTGTACACACGTAAGAAGTGAAACTTCTTTATGACCTTATTTTTCGAAAAATGATCTACTATATGCAGCTTTACGGAAATTGGTTAAATAAATAAAACCCCTACCACGGTCGATTCGACCGTGGTAGGGGTTTACAAGAAACGATGATGACGACAAGAAAAAGATGGCGCGTAACCGAAAAATGTGACGGGTATTTTTTTTCCAACGCCGATAGAAAAGTTTCACTTCAAAAATACTAGAAATGTACGTGCCTAAAACTATATTTTAACAGCCTCTTAATTGTTTTGTTAATTGATTATTTTATTTCGGAAAACCATGCTTATTAATAGATAGTATTGTAATATAAATAGTCATCATTCTGGTCATATTATAAAACTCCATATATAAATATGACTGCAACGGCTATAAATAAATACTGATTTAAGGAATAAGTAATTTAGAGACAGGCGATGAACAAAGGAGACTTATTTTTCTGGATGATGGTTCCTCGTCTTACAAAAATATTAAATGACATACAGACAGTGAAGCTGCGTTTTCCACTCCTAGTTTTAAATTTAAATAAGGCAATTTGATGACCTTCACAATTTATTTTTATCATTTCAGGATTATTGTAGTTGCGAAATTCTGTAATTATTTAATTTATTTCACATACAAATACACACATTCTATGTTCCTATATTAAATAAGACAACAGGTTGTCTTCGAGGTATTGTAATGGTTAACTCTGAGGTCGATAACAAACACTCAGACCAGAATAAAGTTTTCGAAATTAGCGCCAGTTGGAGTCATAACTGGAACCTCTGAGCTCTAGTGAACCAATCGAACCTACACACACTACTAGACAATAGAGGCCTTTAATTTTTACAATATAATTTAATATTCAACTATTATAATAAATGATTATTGTGTATTGTTATAATTTAAAACAAATGACATGTCAGTTGTCACAAAAGCCTAATGGTTTCCACATATCTGATGCCAAATATTACAGGCTTAGGTTAGCAACTAAGTTCTGCCTTTTTTAACTGCTCTCTTTCGACTTCCATTAGACAACCAAAACTAGGTGCGTCTTTGAAGACAACATTCCTATTTTTTAACTACTCCAATTACCAGCGATTATTTCAGCATAACAGTCGCCGTTCATATGACAAATGTCGTGAAGAGCTTTTGCGGTTTTAAAACCTTAATTTAAAAGCTACTTGGTACTTAATTACATAGGTGTCAGAAGTGCTCATTTTTCTCACCTTTATATTCCATTTTAATAATCTGAATATCAACATAACCACAAAACGACGTCGTAGAGCCATGTTGGAATCATTATCATGATTTCAGGTTTTAGGGCCGGTTCGATAGGTGTGATACCATGCTCTCACAGAATGTTGGCGCGAAACGGGTAGCCTTCTGCTAAGCTTATTTCGTGCGATGAGTGAGAGATCCGATGGCCCACTTCCCTCTTCCCCATTCCATCCCATTCTTCATGTTGGATGTTCCCATCCCATCCCCTCTATCCTTTCCTAAAAGCTGGCGATACGTTGGCCTCGCACCTGGTGTTGCAAACGTCTAGGTGACGACGGTAACCACTTTCCAATACATGGGCCGTGTACCTGTTTGCCAGCTTCATAATAAAATAGAACATATATTGCTGCAACGATCCTTTCTCGTAATATTTTTAAAATTATATATATACATCAAACGTTTAATGGCATGCAATGTTAGAATTTTAAACAAACTACAAGAACTTAGTTGCCGGCCTAATAAATATTGTTAATCTTAATTACAGGAAAAGGCGGACTTGATATCATCAATCGACTTTGAGAGCGTGACCACCTTTGAGAGCCCGTACGTGGAGGCCATCAAGGCTCTATGGGCTGACTCAGGTATCCAGGAGTGCTACGACCGCCGGCGAGAATACCAGCTCACTGACTCTGCCAAATAGTAAGTAATCTATTACACTCTCTATTCTGAAATAATAACAATATGTAAATGAATGTAGCAAATTGACTAAGGTAAAATAAATTTCTTTTTTAAACCAGGCAGCGTTTAGGCTATGCTTCCAAGCGTCCATGAATTCTAAGAGGTTTAAGTAGTCGATGTAATCATAGGATTAATAAATCGTCGTGTGGATTTTTATATACTATAAGCCGACAAGTTTGTGCTTGACACACTTGTTCACAAAGTCATGTTCTAATGAGGGGTCACGACAGCGGGGCTTAAAAGAAGTATGAGGATGGCAGAGACGCTTAGCGGTAGCGTCAACTAAGCAATTTATGGGCAGTTGGGTTGTGAATACCATAGAGACTCAATTAACCGGACTAATTGTTTTTGTTAAGCAGATACCTAATCGAAAATCTAGATATTCGAAGAAATGAAGCAAAGCGGTTTTTGTACTTAATATTGTATACAATACATATTGCTAGGTAGTCATTAAAAACAACTTACCTACAACTTGTTAAAAAAAATCAATGTTTATTAAGAAATTGTTAAGAGATGAAACATTATTTTCTTTAATTACTAAAATCGGCAACCTTAATCATGAAATATACATATTTACTATGTGTAGTTTAATTTGTTTAAAATATTTAGTAATCAAGAAATAAAATATGTATTTAGTGTAAAGGGTTAAAAGAAGGTGTAAAGTTATTTGATCGCGGTTGATAGTCCGGAAAATCGCGAATGCGTATAACTCAGGGATAATCGAGTTTCCACCGTACTTAATTAAAGCTTCAAAGAATTATATTGGTTTTTGTGTATACTTGCGTATTTTACTTGTACAGTGCACTATGGAAACCATGTCACCCTTTTTGTAAAAGGATTTTAATGGTTGTAACTGTCAGAAAACCTACTTTGTGCCAGTTCATTGTTTAAGATAAAATAGCACAGCTAATAATAAAATTGTACTAATCATATTCAAAGCAGATTTGCAGCAAGCAAAGCACTTTTAAAATCTCTGATCCATATGACTGAGTAGTTTTTACCTTAATGCATCATACTTAGCTTTCATACTGTGCTAATGCAAATCAGTCTCTCGGAGCGTGCACTTACTCTAATAGCAACTGGCAGTTCTAAGAAATGTAACGAGGGCCCTATTGCTATTTAAGTTTCTTAATTCAAAAAGCCACATTCATGACTTGAAATCATGTTCTTAGGAATGTAAGCCATATCGTAGCATCGTCCTCTATTAGCTCACTGCGCAACTTATGTTTATGAAGCATCTCCAACGTGAGCTTCCTCGTTTCGGTTCATACTATCTCGCAAAACATACTTTTCAAAACCCCGATAGAGAGAGAGACCTTTTTTGTTATTATAGTATTGGTTTCCATTGGACCATGATCTTGAGCAGAGATCTGGTCTAGGATGAATCACGCTTACCTTCCACCGATTCACACCGGACTTTTTTATATCTACACTCAGGTTGTAGATATAAAAAAACTGCAATGAATTCACTGTTGGTAATAAAGTACGAGATTTTACATTTCAAATGTCAATTATAATTTCCTTTGTTTAAGGTTATAGTACAATCGGTATTATTTTCTTTCTTTATCGTAAAATTCTCGATATGTTATTTTTAAGATAACCTGGGATATGACATTATGTTGGATCAAGTTATGGGTATTTCCTCGTATGAATTGTATTGATTAAAATAGAATCCTGTCATATAGGAAAATGTGCACATTATTGTTATTGTTAATAATTAAGTTTTAAATCGATTTTAGTATAAAGTAAGGAAATAATACCAGGTTTACACTTAAATAATTTTATAAGAAAATTGTCTTTGTTTTACACAATATTTGATTTCAACTTTTCTCGGCCAAAATTTTTAAGTTAATTAGGCTTAGTTTGCAACTGAAAAACCAGAAAATTATTTAAGATTTTGTTTATTTCAAAAGTGACTATAAAAGATAAATTAATATTCTGATTAACCTGCACAAGGGATCATTCCTGGAGTTTAGAATTCATATCAATAATGATATTAATACAAATAACTTATTATGCATTCTATCTCTAATTTTTAATTTAACCTACATAGATATAAAGTGCATTCAGAAATACTATAAAAACGTGTCATATAAATAGCACTATTCACTTAAATTTTGGTATTATTCAAATCAAAGACAGATCATACAATTCTATATTTTGGTATAATTGTAATTGACATACTCAATATGACTTACCAAAAATATAATTACAATCTTATCTATGAGTCAATAAAGTTGATGAAATTTAGAAGCGAAAAATTGTAAGTATAATTAATAAATTTAAAAATAAGTACATGGTAATAAAAAATATATAACATATATAATAGGTTTTCACAATCATAAGATTGCTTATTATCAAACGGTTATCTCACTTATGTGTGTCACATCTGAGATATTTAACAAAGTCAATATTATAAGAAGTTTTTTATCCAAAATATTGCAAACTGTTATTGTGAAGCCAATAGTCGCGTAATCTAGAATGATTGTTATTCTTTCCAATAGAATAAAAGAAAACAAAAACATTTATTATTTGAACAAGAAACATAGATACATACCATTATGATTTACTATCAATACATGTTATGATTACATAATGTCGATTATGCCATAACTCTATGAGTAATCATGTGAATGTGTTTAATTTGTTATCTGTATTGAGTAGTAACAGTCAATGACTCGTACCTTAAAACTTATCTCCTGTCACATCGCTATACCGGAAAAGTGACAATTCAAATTTTCTCCCGTTTCTAGGTCTCAAAGTTACCATCTACCATTATTACTTTGCATAGTCTCTAGAATCCAGTCTTGGGAATCTTGGAATGGTCGAACTTTTAATGATATATATTTATTTTATTTTATTTATTTATTTTACAATTTCTGGATGACTATCAGCTACTCACATTATAATAATAACACATTAGTGATAGTAGATTAGTAACAAGTCACCACAGATGGAAATAAATTAACAGAGAACTAAGAACAAAGAGAAAAGAAATAGTAATTTAAACATTAAAAAAAGTATCTAACACATCGATACAGAAAACTATTACGGCGATAGTTCGTGTCAACCGATTTCAAAGCAATTTTAACAATTTTGTTAATCTACTAACTCAAATGCATAATGTACTCCATCCATTAAAACTAGTATCTAGTATATCAGTATTGTTAACTTTGGTAAAGGTATTACGATTGTTTATCGACTACTACTAAAAACTACTGTTTTTCAACAACAACAAAAATATTGTCTAATTATTTGTCTAAAATTTTGTGCTACTGATACGTAAATACTATCATTGCACAATTCTATTTGAAAGCTTCGTGAACTTAGTAAATACAAAATTTTGCCACATTGACTTTTTCATATTATACCTCTATATATAGTATCTGTATAGTATTTATACTCTATTCTACGGTTAATTTTACTTATGGCAGGTCGATCATTGATTAATTTGCGGTGCTCTAAGCCCTGAAGCATTATCAATTCGATTTTATATAAAAAATATAGTTTGTTTGTTAACGTTGCGTAATAAATAGGTAAGCCGTAAATGAAATAAGAGCAAGAGTATGACTTTTTAAATCGAAATAAATGCCATGTTTTTTTTATTTTTTATTCAATATTGTCGGTTCAATACGATTGATTATGATTAAATTTAGATAGGATTCCGAGAGATTACACTATTATATATTATGCATTAGATAACTCAATAAACGGCACTACTACGTCGCTTGGAACAATGAAGTCTGACAATTGTGATGTGAAAATTACTGTCAGCTTTGTGTCACTCGATGAGCGTGCAAATGTCAAAAGTAAAATAAATCGTTGGACAGGGTATAGCGACAAGACAAAGACGGCGAAATTTATATAGGTTTGTTTCTGGTTACAAAAAATGCCTAAAGAGAACAATTTCGAAATTATTTATAAATGTTACATTTTCACATTTGACTTCAAAACTAAGAGGAACATTTTCTATAGCTACTTGCAGGAGATTGACCGCGTGGCGGCACCAAATTACTTACCAACCGAACAGGACATTCTCCGCGTGAGAGTACCAACAACGGGTATTATTGAATACCCATTTGACTTGGAGGAGATACGATTTCGGTAAAATACGCCAAAATTTAACATCAGAGCATGCTTCGCTTCTACTTGCATGTTCGTCTGTTTTCATGGGCACTTCTCTTTTTCTTTCTTTTCAGGTACTACAAAACAAGGATATGTTTCAATGTCTGTGTATAACTCATTGCTTTAAACGTATTTTTATTCTGACGCATACCTATATGTATATTATGAAAAACCGTCAGTTTAAAAATACAAAGGGAGCTGATGCAACAAGTATAGCCTCATTTGTAACCACAACTATGGTCTGAGTACCTTTATAATTTGGGAATTCGCTGTGTACTGTAACCCTCTGTGTATACAATAAAGTTGGGCTTACAGGAAATTCCAATAGTAATGCATGTATGCTTCACATTTTACTAGGGTTGCATGAAATTTTCAGCTATTTAAGCGATTTGGCAAGGATCGAGAAAGCGGATTACTTGCCCACTGAACAAGATATTCTACGAGCTCGACAGCCAACAACTGGCATTCTCGAGTATCCTTTCGATCTTGATGGGATTATATTTAGGTATGATTAATGCAGCGTGACCCTATTGGACAAAGCTAGACGACTCGATCCTGCCTAACGACCTGGTGTTTAAACCTAAATTAATTTTTCCCATGATTCAGAATCGTTTAAAAATAGAGTAAATTATTGTTATAGGAAAAAAATAAAAGATATTCACTACACTTCGATATTTACATTGTGAATAGTTTATTTTTAATCTCAATCAATATATTTTAAATATATGATCCCATTCCAGGTCGTGAATTGGTATCAATTGAAACAATTGTTAAACTTATAAAGGATTCTTGAATCATTACCATACATTCTTTTGTACACATGCTTTCAATTTTGCTTTCCTTGCTACATGCTTCCAGTTACATGCTTTTCATCTTTTTTTGGTCATGGATAATACTTGTTTGGTGATGGATTCTCTAGATATTTTTAATGTGTGCTTTCAATATTAGTTTTTGTTTCTAAAATATCAAATCAAATATCACTTTCAGGTATTTTACCATGACCGCACATTAGTTAATTTGTCCTTTGTTACATTTTAGTTGGTTTGAAGCAGTAAAGAAGCTGGCTATAAGATTTAGGTTAGGGAATTTTTTATTTGTTTATTTTTTTAATAATTTCTCAATAACCTTTTACCAGTAGTCACAATAAGGCCAAAACCTTTAAATAATAATAATTTATGCTAGGTTCTGAGTTCCATAAATTCCTTTAGACAACTAATACTTGTTCTTACTGAGTTCTATTTCTTTGGCCATTGAGAACATAAAATGCCAATAAACGGTTTCCTTTGTTTTGAAAGGATATTACTTAATTAAAAATTAGTTGAATGACCAAGATTTAAATCATTACTTTTAGTTAAGTCTTTATTAATAATTGACAAAAAAAGTTTTATTTAAACAAAAGTACTTTAAAGTTTTGCTTAGACCCTAAAATTATTCGTCATATAAAAATATCTGTTCGCTAAACTTTGTGAGACTCCGATTCTTTATCAAACAAAATAAGTAACTGTGCAGTCTTAGCTAGATGGTTATTGTGAAAACAAAAGTTTGTTCTGTATTTCCTATGAGTGATTGAGTTTACTAGAGGTATATTGCTACTTCTCTCTATGACTGTTTTGGATGTTTCATATAATAGTATATAATAGCAGCCCATACATGTCCCACTGCTGAGCTCGGGCCTCCCACTATAGGGGAACGGACAGTATACCCGCCACGCTTGTCCAAGGCGGCTTGGCAGGTTTGACACATCGATTATGTCGGTGTGCAGGTTGCATCACGATATTCTCCTTCACCGTTATTAGCACGTGGTAATTATAACAATATGCACATTAGGTCAGACAACTGCCTAAGCGGTGCATGCGTTCCGGCCAAGATCGAACCCGCGCCCTTTGAGTTTGAGACGCGTGCCCTAGCCATTACACTACTTCGACGACGATGAATGTTTTATGAATGCCACGAATTAACAGATACTTTATTTTGCATATTTAATTAGTCCAAAATAACCTTTTTGATACACCCGTAACTTGTGTATTACTCGCTGATAGTATTTATGAATTGTGATATTCCCCACAGAATGGTGGACGTCGGGGGCCAAAGATCCGAGCGAAGGAAGTGGATCCACTGTTTTGAAAACGTCACATCTATCATATTCTTAGTAGCACTTAGTGAATATGATCAAATTTTATTTGAATCTGAAAACGAGGTTTGTATATTTCATTTATTTAAACGTTTTTTAGTGTTCAAAATATCCGCCAACTGCTGGTCTATCTGGAGGATGTTTCTTTTTTATTGCCTGAAGCAGGCAAACAGGCAAACCTGATGGAAGGTACTTACCGTCGTATATGGACGTTAGCTTTTAAGAAATTTTATAACGGCCTTCTGAAAATAAACCCATGTCGTAGCGTAAAGGGAATACTTCGTCGGGAAGTCCCCTCCAGATCGTAGTCGCCCGCAGAATGAACGTTTTAGAGAACCATTGGGTAGGTTTCAGCATAAGCAATGAACGTTCGCTGTTTTTTGTCATTTGTTTTTCGTCGTCTCTTTGGAACCTCTCATTGTCCATGGTCCAAAACTCACTTGGGCGATTTATTTATTTCATTTAAGTAGTCGATAGTAGTGGACAATCGAACTTTTAACGCCCTCGCTACGCTCGTGGGCCAAACCATCCCATACCTAAATAGGCTACTTTCACCGCTTGTGTAACAATCTACTATATCCCTCTATTACACCTGAGTTTTTTGGTGATTGTCTCCAATTGAAATTATATAGTGGTACGAGCTACAGGACTCGAATTAAAATGCCGTTGGAGTTATTATAGAATGTACTAGAACTATACAAACACGTATAACACAGGTACAAATATAACTGGACGCAACCAGTATAAACTGCACGATTCAATAACACGCGCAAAGATCGTCACTATATAGCTTATCGAATGTACACACGTCTTGCTCGTATCGTAATCGTCGCTTGACTGCCTCACCCCTCCGATCGAGCATTGTTTTATACTAAACTATACAATAGAATACTCGCCCGCGTGGACTGAATTTTCCAAGAATGACACTTAGCTAACGACCATCATAAAGGATAACGATACATAATAGGCTGCTTTTCTAATTACAAATTTTAAACACAAAGTAAACGAAGTCCAAAAGCCGAAAAGGTAATAAACTGCAGGTGTGCATTCACATTTGTCGGCGTGTAATAGCATGAAAAAGTAATGTCATTAATGTTTAACTATTTTGATGTATAATAATAGGTATATGTGTGTAATTTGTCGATGTTTAACGTCATTAACAATGTCGCATCTTAGAGAAATCATTAAACCTTTGCCTATATCTACGTAACCCAGGTTTAGCAGGAACAGAAGCGATGTTTGCTTCCGGCCTGGACCACTTACGAGATTTTATTTTATTAGTGTTTTTGAAATGCAAGTTTGAGACCGAGTGCGTTAATCACAAATCTATCACGGCTTCTTTGTGTGATTGTATGATGAATCTCATCCAGTAATCGATACTTCCATATAAGATACTCTAATTTCGTTGATGAAAATATTTCAGAACCGAATGGAGGAGTCAAAGGCGTTATTCAAAACTATTATTACGTATCCGTGGTTCCAGCACTCGTCGGTTATTTTGTTCCTCAACAAAAAGGATTTGCTTGAGGAGAAAATTATGTACTCCCATCTCGTTGACTACTTCCCAGAATATGACGGTATGTATAAAACATTTAATGAATAATTTTGTTTAAACTTTTATCAATATTATATATTTAGTCGGCAAACATATTATTCTCGCAAAAAGATTAAATTAAATTATAATCGGTATATTCAATTATCCAATTCTCAAATCTGTAATTTTATAACTACTGTCTCTATTTTCACATAAATTAGACAACTATGTGATACTATAGACATTTGCAACGATAAAGATTTTTTATTTATAAGTGTTTCTGGGGGTGTCTTGCCACTTCTCCTTAAACAGCGATAATACGTGGCGAATCGGTGTACATAGAAAAGGAACTAAAATTAAATTTTAACTTACATGTAAGACTTTCAACAAATGTTCTCCAGTGGAACCTATTTTGAATTTGAAGTATTTCAACGAAAATCATAAATTAGTAAAAGAAGATCAAGACATCCGCCTTCAACAAGCCAGGAAGGGGTTAACTGTCCACTCTTATAAAATAATATTACAATTGGCCCCTAGCACTAAAAGGTTTATGGGGATGATATATTGCAAATAATATGAAAAGAAATTAAGAAATTAGGTAAAGGCCACAGATAAATTTGTTAGAGACTGAAATATTAAATTTCAACAAATATTAATTTGTATTAATAATAAGATTTTAATGTTACTTACAAACGCTTTTTAACTTAAGGATTAGGAGGCTAAGTACTCCAAAAATTCCTTTGAAAATTAAACAACACCTAGCCCTACGCAATGGCTAAGAAGCAAGTAGGTGGTTTTGACAACAATATTGGTTCTTTTCTAGTCGATTATTTTGGTCTGCAACAATATTTAACATTCAGATTTCATTTATCTGTATGCCTCCTACATAAGCAACGAACAATCAAGTTTATAAGTGAAAGAAGGATAAACATTGATCAGAAACATAGGGCTGTTTAGTGAAGTGGTTAAACATTGCTAAGCGAGATTTTATATATATGTATAAATTTAATGAAAATCTAGGTCCAAAGTGCGACCCGATACCTGCGCGTGAGTATATACTTCAGAAGTATTTGAAAGAGAACCCGGACCCGGATAGGTCGTGCTACTCGCATTTTACAACGGCAACAGGTTGACATATTTACTAAAGCATAACTTGATGCTAGAAATTTATTTGTATTGTAGACATTGCTAAGTTATAGCACATAAGCTAGTCTGTTAAAGTAAAACTATCTCCATTGGTGTAATTTAGATATTTGTTGAACATTCTAATAAACTAAAACTGTTTTAATATTAATATGGCGAAATTTATACTTGTTCCTATGTCTATAAGTCATAATGGACTTCCTTGAAATCGTGTAGATGTAGGTGCCCTGATATGAACATAGGAGATTGTAGTTGTTAAATGAAGACATACTGTGGGTTTCTATTGTATTATCTTTAATTCATCTATTAAAACTATCTAGACATGTCCAACAATGCCATAAGTATGTAGCTCCATGATGCTTTTGGAAACACAAAACACTATCTATAATCGGTACTGTAATGTTTTAAATGTGTTAAATACTTTAAATTACCCATTTCGATGTAGTCAATGCTTAATTAAAATTACGTTTTAACAGTTTAAAGCGCGGAATTTTTTAAAATGTTAATACGACTTTTCACATGCCTATTTGATTAGCAACAGACAAATGTATTTTATATAAGAATACCTAAAATAAAGTAAATGGAAAATTTGTTGTTGCTCTTATACATTACAAAGGAAGCTTTGTCACGGTGTAACATTTTCAACAGCTAGACCTTTGTCACATGAAATATATCTAGTATATACAAAACTGAGGATTACCCCAGCAAGCTTATTAAAATCTTCAGTTCGAAATATATTTAAAAATATTTATTTATTATTTGAAATTATGAAATCAAAAACAGTTGTTTATCGCCTGTAAATATAGATCGCTTTGTTATAAGTCATCATTGTTTTGAAAGCTGTGTCATGGTCATGGACAATTAACATAAACTATAATAAAACAAGGAAAAGGTCATAGGTGTGGTTACAGAGCACGCAATAGTGGGATTTCGTGCTATATCTTTCATTTTGATTAACTATAGCAGAATAGAGAAAATGTTTATTTAAAGTGAAAATTGTTAGAATAAAAAAAATGTGTGTGTGTGTGTGTGTACTTATGTACACGCGTTAGAAGTTATACTTGTAGAAAAAACGACACTAACAATAGAAAAACTAAAATGTTGACTATAGCTAACTTCAAGATGTCGGTTGACTATAGCTAACTTCAGGGTGTCGGTTTTTCGTGACAGTGTGCGCGCGCATCGTAAAAGTATAACTTTAAAACTAAAATGTTGACTATAGCTAACTTCAGGGTGTCGGTTGACTATAGCTAACTTCATGGTGTAGGTTTTTCTTATGACGGTGTGCGCGCGCATCGTAAAAATGTACTCTCATCATTTTTCCCTAACGCGCCTAAAGAAGTATAACTTCAAAAGTTAAATTCAATATTATATGAAGTTTAATTGTAAAAAAAGTCAACAAATACTGGTTAACAACAACCAGTGCTGGTCTACCGCTAGAGCTTAATGGTAATAATGTACATTTACAGAAAAAACGATATGAATAAAGTAGGCCTTTTTACATATAACAACTTTGAGGTGATTTCCGGCATCAGTGGCCAGGTTCTAGTTACGACTGGAAGCACATTAGCAGCACCTTTGGTATTGTTACTTTCCATAGGTGATGGTAACTACTTTACATCACAATTGGGCCGTGAGCCTCTCTGCTGTGCTTCAGCAATAAGAAAAATAATAATAACAATTTGATAGTGTTAAAATTATATCGGTAGCCTATTTGGCATAGGGCTGCTCTTAGGAGACTTGACGATCCCTGTCTCTCTTTCCACACCTCGCATCCTAGGTACCGAGGACACAATTAGTCTATTTTTACCCGAGTTTAAATAGGAAAAGGTTCTCAATTCGTGGAGTATTTTTTTTGTTTTTATCAGCCATAACTTTGTGGTTTCTAAACCAATTTCATGATTCTTTTTGCGTTCGATTTAGCAATGCTTCGAAGTGGTCCCATGTAAATTTTATTGCTAGCAGACTTTAGGTTCCGAAGATATAGCAGAAAAACCCTTGAAATCGGGCTGAAAAATGAAATTTTGAGGTTTTCAAAATCTCAAATAGAAAACGTATTGTAAAATATTGTTAGGTTTATGACAATCCTAAAACGAGTAGGTACCTAATTAAGATCAATAATGTGCTGTACTAGGACTACGAAAGCGTACAATGGAAATCGATAACGATAAACTGCACGACTGCGTAAATTGAGTTATGAGATCCGTCGAACATAGAAAATGTCGACGATCGGAGTTGAGGTTCAAACAAAAATACTGCCTGGTTACACCAGACGATGGGCGTGATCATTTAATCAAACAATTTTTGTCAAGCGCTTACAACAATCGGACTTTTAAAACAACGGACCAAAATAGGTTGCGAGACGCGGCTGAAGGTTGCGTCGAGCAGCTGTTTCCTATAAACCAAAATGCACGAGCCGCGCTGCGGTAGCGACCGGCGGGTGCCAGAACCAACTGATATAAAATTTATTTACTGACCAGCATGTCTGATACTTCATTCATTTAAATTTGACGGCACTTGTTAGAGGTTCTCAAGTAAGTTATATATTATTTATATTGAGCGCAGCTCGAATGTAATTGATGTGTATATATATATACACATCAATTACATTCGAACTGCGCTCAACGACGTTTTCTAAATACGCTTGTTTGACCAGCTATCGTTGCTGCATTCGAGAAACTTACCTTATCACGGATACCATATATGTAACTTAAAAGTGTAAAATAAAAATTTGCTAACAAAAAAGAAACCGACTTCAAGAGTAACTAAAAAGCAAAAAATAAATAAAAAAACATCATGAAGTCCAGTAGTGCCAGACAAACCATAACAATTTCCATATACACTATTATAACAACAAAATGTTTCAAAATAATTTTTATGATTTACCTACTTGGCACCGACTTCAAGTTATAGAAAATTTTATATTATTTTGTCTCTTAATAAACTAAATAAATTCTTAGTCAAGAATGTACACAAAATATCACCAAATGAAAATCTAATTTTAACCAATGGAGATGTTAAACCTTTTTGTATCCATGAGCTAAGTAGTTGGGCTAGTTGTTTGAGTGTGTGTTTGTGTGACGTCACGCAGGCCCGCAGCGCGACGCGAACGCGGCGCGCGAGTTCATACTTCGGATGTTCGTAGACCTCAATCCGGACGCGGAGAAAATCATCTATTCGCATTTCACCTGTGCGACAGGTAAGCGATTATTTTATTGATACATAGGCGGGTTTATTGCAGGTATAAGTCTATGTGTGTATAATAAGGTCTATGTGTGTTACACTAGCCAGTCTTTTTATCCGTGCAGAAACGGATAAATAATAATAATATTTATTTCATAGAAAGTTTTACGATAATGCTACAGATTAAGTTTTATGGGTGTGTCAGTCACATCGTCCTATTTGAAATAGACTTAAGATACCAGATATTTAATAAGATACACCTTTTGGAGGAAGTTACGCCATAAGGGATGCCGAAGACCGTGCGAATCGGAGAAGAAAAAGTAGAGAAACGGAACCCAGGCTTCGAGGTAAACGCTCCGAACGCAACCGGGATTTAACGCTAAGATGACGACTATGGCACAGCCGGGTTTCTGTATTTTATCCGTGCAGGAACGGAGACAGAATACAATTTCCTGCGGCCGGGCGGCCTGTCATAAGAAGCGACAAAACAACCTACAGCCATGTGGTAGGGCATTTGCCCGACTGGATGGCTACCACCCCTGGCCTAAAGTATGTCGCCATAACAATCTTAACTTGTGTTCCGGCATTAGTGACCAGGTTCCAATCTCTCTTAAGAGAGCAGCTGCGCATTTGTAGCACCTTTGGTGTTTCAAATGTCCATAGGCGATGGTAACGACTTTCCATCAAGTGGGCTGTCTGCTGAAGTCATGCAATAAAATAAAAAAAATTGTCCATTCATTTGCTATAAACTCCATACAAGTAAAGCCACATTACTACCGATTAGGTAAAAAATATATTGATTTAGAAACCGGGCGTAGTAGTGTGGAGTTTTTGTCACGAACTTAAAGAATGATTTTAAAGCTGTGCAGTTTTATTTAAAAACATAAATATAGTATTGGTTAAGATTGAATAATAGTGTTAATTGTTTTCAATATGATTGTCGATTGTATTTAGTATTCTTTTATCACTTAAATTTATCACATTATGTATTGCAAAATCATGTAATATTTTATTATAACAATAAAAACAGAAATTTTATGTTTACAATTAATTCCTAGAACTTGATTCATATTTACAACATTATTAAAAATACAGGTAAGTATCATTTTGAGTCCTTACCGCTATTTTATAGTAAGTGACATTTAGACTTAAGTATATTTGTTAAAAAAGGTATTTTGAATTATTATTTAGTTTTAAGACTTTCAGTTTTTACCTAGTGTAAATTTTAATGAATCAAAAACAAAGTCTGAAAACAAAATAATAGTTTAAAATACTTTTTGCAGCAAATAGTATCTTAGGTCCAAATGTCGCTTACGATAAAATATCGGTAAAAGCTCGACTTATTGATACTTGAAATATCTTCCTTATAGTTTGGATTTAGCGTCAACACCGATTGAAAACATTCATCTTTGTAACTAAAGACACTATAATATAATCATTTTCAAAATGATATTAATATCAAAATTACTGCACTGTAAAGATATCCATTTTCAACTAAAAATATAAAAAAAACAACCAGAAAATAGATGTATTAAATCTCCATTTTATACCGAGTTTAGCAAATATAAGCGTATATACGAGGTAATTAAGCATACATTTTCATTAATAACATTTGAATCATTTGAGTTTCAAGGAATACTAGCATGCTTCAAGGTTAAAGGTATTTTTTAATATATTTTTGTGGTGTATTTTGGTGTATATGTATGGCTAAATATCTTTTGATGTATATGTATTGTAATTAACAAAATTATTTAGATGTTTGCTTGTGCGTGCACGTTTTTATTTTAATGCCATTAGTATTTTCGTAATAAACTATTACGAACATAAAGTATTGTCTTCATTGAATTTCTAAGTGTATTTTTTTTTAACAAATACACGTTTCGGCATATTTTTACATAATAACTTCATGAAATAAAATATATAATAATTAAATGAACAAAAGTAACATATATTTTATAATCTTCTATAAATTGTTATTGACACAAATTTTTAGAGATTCAACTAATTATAATATGTTTAGATGTTAATTTTTATTAATTGAATTAATTTGGATTTCTCCATATCTAGACGCTGCCACAAAGCAGTCTTCTCTCGCATTTGATATAGAATAGCGCAACTTAATTTTCAGCCAAATTTTACTATTTAAAGTATATTTTTAAACCAGATCAGACCAACCAGACTTTCTTTACAATTTCATATTCAAACAGAGTATCTAAATTAATGTTTTTTTGTATGTATACTACACATTTAATATAATCTTACATGTGTAATATGCATCTAAAAAATATTAATTGAAGCAGCGATACTAACGACACGTAGTAAACAAAATAAATTTGGCCATCAAGGCAACAGCATTACCTAACGATCTGTTTGTTTGCACAAGGTGCACATGAGTCATCTGATGACTTCCTATTACAGGGTTCACGTTTTTTCCGTCAAGGGAGCATCGTCATATCATACTTGAAAAATCATAATTATTTATAAAATATATAACAACTTTATCCTTCATTTTTAATATTTTTCTGTAGTTAAACAAAGGAATTGCCATGCTCGCGCACGCTTATTGTTTGTTGTCGTATAATTTTGTTTATTATTTTTGTTTTTGCATGCTGCCTTGGATGTTTTTAAAGACACTGAAAATATTAAACTTGTGTTCTGTGCAGTGAAGGATACAATCATGCAATCTGCCCTCAAAGAGTTTAATTTGGCTTAAATTGTGTAAATTAACTGTTTATTAATGTATTAAATATTTATTTTCTTATTTTATTGCATGTTTTATTTATCATTATCCTAATTCACGCAAAACAACATACCTTAGTACAATTTAACCGCAATCTCTTTGTCCCTTTTATTAACAATCAAGTTTTTTAATTAAAGTCTTGTGATATGTAAATAACTAACAAAATTTCAAAAGTAATCTTTCTAACACTGGGTTTAATCTTAAGATCGCATCAAAGTTGACCAATAGACCAGTAGTGAATATCAAATATTAGCAGTTTTGTATATTATGCATTTTACATTCCTATATTTTATACATGCTCTACGCTTTCAAAAGGTCCTCAACTGAAGCGTCTTTAACTACCATATTTGATCATTAGAAACACTTCTGATACTTAAAAATTTTGCTTAATTTAGTAAGATCAGTCAATATTGCCAATTTCAGAACCACGTTGTTTTAAAAAATCTTAAAATTTGACATTTATGTCAAAATGACACCAACCCACGTCAAGTGACTAAATATACCCCAACAAATCACTGAGTCTTATCATCCTTTTTCTGGTCAATAACACTCATATTTTCAAATTTTATAATAACATAAAGATATTTTTTTTTGTATATTTATATAACCAAAATTATGTAAGCAGTGTTAATAAATATATGACACGCATAGATTTTGTTACTAAACTTTAGGTGCAGTAATTTTGAAGAGACGAAGTGAAATGATTGCGTAAGTTCTTTGTAAAGCAATTTTATAGCAGCTCGGTATACATTTATAGGAATATTTTAGATGCAAAGTTGTTAATGTGCGGTCGTTTGTTCACAGACACCGAAAACATCCGATTCGTGTTCGCCGCAGTGAAGGACACAATCCTACAATCCAATCTAAAGGAGTACAACCTCGTGTAAGCGACACAAATCTGTGATGGTGTTAAAAACACGTTATTTAAATACCACCTTATCACAAATGTGTATGTAAATTCAAAAACTGATTGGATGGACAAACTTATTTCACAACTTAAATTGTTTAATGAGAAACTAAGGATAGATTGTAAGTCATTTAACCTAAACTAGCATCGGGCGGGGAAGCGACGCGGCCCGCTTCACGAGAAGTCAGGTTTTGACATGTTTTTTTATGATGAAGTTATTCACAATTTATGTATGTGTCTGTATCGGTGAATATTAAATTGTGCATTTTAAAAGTTACGGCGAGTCTTGGCCTCGCCGTGAGCTGCTTTTAGTCATTGTTTTAGGATTTTTGTAAAGTTTGTTGCCATAATATCTTTCTACATTAGTATACATTTTATTATGTCCAAACGGATAGATTTGAACAAACTAGTCCAATACAAAGGCGTGCGTGTGCCGCTCTCACGGGCCGGACTGAGACTTCCCAATGGCGTATATGTCGGGATGCTTCCGTTTTATGAATATTAACTATTATTTATTTAAGTTATGTGATGAATTGACGTGCGTAAAGAAGCCTCAGTCGGCCGTGAGTTGATGCAGCACCTATGACGGCGCCGACGAATAACGATCGGTCGTTTAGGCAACGGTCGGCTGTCTTAAGATGGTTCGTTGTTAGATGACGGTTGATCTTCAGGCAACGGGCGACGATCCGCTGCCGGAAAACAGCCGACTTTCGGACGACGATCAAGCCCCGGACAACGGGCGACGATAGTCCGATGACGGACGACGATCGGCCGGCGGATATACGGTCGGTTGTCTGAAGTTGGTTTGTCGTTCGATGACGGCCACCTTTCGGACGACGGTCAGCTGTCGGATAACGATGGGGTTTCGGACGACCGGCCGCTGACCGGTCGGTGACGCTTAATGACGGTCGGTCGTTCTTTTGCCGTCCGTCTCTCTACGTGCAAATTAAAATCGAAATACCTAAATATAACTTTACCGTTTGTTCTGTTAGCTTGGAAGATTTATAATTTTATTATGGTATTAAATAAAGATTTCGTTACTTTTGTACATTGGATTTTTTTGTTACTTGAATATAATTATGTATGTTATTATTTAAGCTGTTTATATTTAATGATGGCGTTTTTTTCTCCACAAATTGACTTGACGCAAAATGTTTTACGTTGTAGGCTTTGTGTACGCAGTGGTCTGGTGTATTTGGTTTCTTCCTAATGCTACCCGTGTATGAGAATTCCATTCAGCTAGCAGTACGTCGACACTAGGGAGTTACTACGTTAGTGTTTTAAGGACATTTTTGATGCATTTGATATGAACTTTTTTTACTAGAAACCCGATGATGAGAAATAAAGCGAAAACGTGAAATGTAAAAACCGATACCGATGTTTTTTGCACGAAAGCTTTTACCACATTAATGTAATATATTGTACATTTGGGTCTAAATGTGCTGAGTGAAATGAGCTGACAGTGCAGTGCCAAGTTTTGCTATTGGCATACATTCGTATCGTATCGTAACGTAACGTCAAGCACAAACAAATATACATACTTTTTATAATTGTTTTTCCATAAGAGTATTTTATGATGCTATGCTTAATATAGAGTGTTGCTTCGTGTTATAATTTAGTTTTTGTTCATTGTATAGTAAGAAACAAAGTTTCTGTTTTGATGATATAACTTATTGTATTAACTTATTTGTTGTTGTGTCTATTATTTCTATTCTCCTGTACGAGTAAGTGTTTTTCTTTTCACTAATGGCTATGCACATGACGCAGACATTGTCAATAGCAAAACTCTATGCTTTAATTAAGAAACATCTGTCTGATATGCTCAAAATAATGTGAAATTGAAACTTAGCGCACAATATTCGAACTTTCTATTGATGTTTAATTATCCACTGAAGTTTCAGTCTCTTTGTATGCCCTGTACATACAATCTATATTTCTTTTGTGCAATTGTACAGCAATATTGAGGATTTGTTTTAGCGCCCATTGCGGGTCACTGCCCTATATCATGAGCGAAGCGATGCGACGCGACGCCTGTTTCGCTGGCACAATTGTCTAAAGGCCAGTCTTTTATATTACGCACAAATCTTAACTAGTTTATTTGACTTTTTGTAGCGTAAACATTAAACAATAATAAACTTCAATTTAGTTACTAATTTTAAATATTTATGCCCATGACTGATGTACCTGTATATTATTTACAAATGGTTATCTTCTAGAGATTCTGACTGACCACACATTTTAGAAAAATCCGGGCTTATCACTTACTGTTCATTGCATGACAAGTTGTTCAGCTTTTACATTGTAGCTTGCACGTGCGTAGAGGCATGTGTATACATACATATATGCATGTAACCACATGCATCTTTACGCATATCGATGTAGATATAGATATGCGACTCATTAATCGGGCAACATACGTGATAGTAGCTTGTGCTCCTATTCGGTCGTTTAAGTAAAGAAACCGACAACCGATCAGTAATACAAGAGCTTACAAAAACGCTCGATAGATTAAACTACAAAACAGAGCTTAAGAAACTAGCTCACACGCACAATATTAGCCAATGTGAAATAAACCTAAAAGTATCAATTTGACTTATTTTCCAAGAGCATGTTGATTATATTTAGACTTGTAAAGTTCGCGTGGCGTCGCTTCGCATAGCTTCCTTTAATTAAGAAAGCACGAGGAATTCGTATCTTCCTTATGAATGGACTGAATTCGTGTACTGGTGTGGTCCATACCTGTTTGTTTTTACGGTTGGGCGATGACTTCACAAGAAATATTGCTAAAACTATAATATAGTCTAACGTTGCTTTACCTTTTGCGTGAGATTGTGAGAATTTTAGCTTAAGTTCCGACTGAAGATGGATGCCTGTATGAAATATTGTAAATTATAATTTCTCATAAAATATAATTTTTTTCAGCTACGTGCGTTGTTTTCTTTTGCGTCATTTACCTATCAAACGATCTCATGATCGTGTTGTTCTAGCTATTTAAATAACAATATGGATCAACAGCCCGGTCGAGGCAAACTTAATTATTATTGATGTGCTGGTAATTTTTTGCGCATGCGCAGCGCACCTCCACAGGTAAGAATAGATTACGATGTATATTGAGTCGTATTGGCTTTGCCAAGAGAACAGGTAAGGATAGTTTATAAAATTTAACTTCTTAACTATCTGGTTGATTTTTTTTAAATACTTTCAACTTTTAGAATTTTCTTATTTAAAGATCCGTGGAGTACTTCTTGAGATTGGAATATTTTAAGTGTTTTAGGATTCCTAGTATTAATTTAATGTAAATCTGGCTCCACCGGGCTCTTACCGCCTATCACGATCTTGTCGCTATGGACGACGGCTAAGCGACAACAGACTGCTAGGAGTCGTCCGGCCTGACACCAGTTAGTCGCTAAACCCACAATCGTGCCCCTCCACTTGGTTCACTAAAGAAAGTCTTAATTTCAGTCTATATAGACTGTATAGTCTTTAGTTTCAAAATAAGGTTTTATTTCCTATATTTTACAATGAAATTATATTGTACGTACCTCTTTTCGAAATATATAGATAAACCGCATCCCGTTTTTTTTAACTATTTACTCTGTTATTCAAATCAATATTGTTAACTAATCTGTATCACTATTGATCGAAATGAAAATAAAATATTTAGTTTATTTGAAGTACCTCGAAAATGTATTTAACATTATGAATCCTTCGGGGATAGTGATTGTTGTCAGATGTCCTTGTTCCATAATATTAATGACCGTAGCTAAATGCGTCTTGTTTATAGAGTTAAAAATAACGCCGTTAATGATTAGCTACATTAGTGTATAAACAGACGTAATTTATTTAATAAAACGTTAAATATTAATAAATTATTAATATTTAACGTCGATAATTAATAACAATGCAAGTAAAGCATTATATCCATCGCTAACTCTGTGTGAAACGGTCACTAACACCTTATCCCAGGTGTAGCAGAGACATGTGACGTTGTGATTGCCGCCTTTGCGCAATTATTCTTTGCTAGTTTGAAATCGACCACACAGCGTCGTTATTCATTACGGCCGCGTAAGGTCCGCATTCGAATTACCATATAAGGCGATTCTTCGTGCCCATATGAGGTGCTTTTTTCTAATTGGTTTTAAATATTGCACCATGTCCCCATCTCTGCCTACCCCTTCCATCGTTTAAAAGTTACGTCGGAACCTCCGCAACATATTTCTGTCCAATTAGCAGCGCCAGTGGACTTGTTTATTTACATCGAATCAGTAGTTGGTGTTCTCGTGACTATTTTGTGATCAGGTATGTAGTATTTTCTGTAGCCCCTCGCTTTCTCTTGTTTCCATTGGTGGTCAGATTCTTCTTACATTCCTCTTCCATGTTGGCAGTCGATCAACCGAGGTGAACCTATCCAACATCATCATACTAGCAACTGATGATGCAAATTAGTATCACCCCTGATTAGATGAGTTCGCCATCCTTCCCGTCTTAGACCATAGATTATGAGGTAAAGATTAGCATATCATTCTTAGCGCTGGCTCTTCATCCTTCTATTTGGAGACCGATTCTAGTCGTCTCCTACTTTTTCGCCTTAGCCAACATGCCATTTAACGCTAGGGATGATAGCACAACGTATTATCCGCGCTTCATGTATAAACCCTGTAATCTTCCAAGCAACTGCGTATCGTTAATACACCCGTGTTTACTGGGATCCTAACGCATTCCAGGGTATTTGGTACGGGCTGACAAGCCATACTACTTCGCGTGCCCGAAAAGCCACGCGCTCCATTCCTTCTTCTTGAAAGACACACGATCTTCTCGTCATCACAGCAACACGCTTCCGACGCTGATGCAGCGTGCTGCAGTGCGGTCTCGGCGGGTGGACTACGCCAAGCCCCTTTGGCGTCGAAGCCCAACACCTAGATTCTCGTGGACCCGTCACCACGAGTGGCGCCCATAAACATTCTTCATAATCTTTAATTTTTTTAATGAACTTTTTCGAATGTTTGCATCGAAGTCATAAGGCAGAGTCCATGATGTCACATTAGGCCGCGTCGTCATCAGGTCGTATACTCCATGGTCCGCGCGTCCGTCTAACTTTTACTTAAACTCTTGGTTTGTCTAACGAGTGAAGTCGTTTCAGCACGGAAATACGGATTAAAGATCTCCTGCCGTAGCTGGAGGTTGTACACCGGGGTCCGCTTAGATTGGCTCATCCAATCACCAGTGTATTGTAATCATAGTTTAATTTAGCTCGTAGCAAATACAAAGGGTGGTATTAGAAAAATAAAGTCTCACAATCGGCAGTTAATTTTTTATTCCTCAAATCCTACGGGAATTGAAGGTCTCATCCCCGACCTTGAACTCGCATAGAAACTCCTTACGATTAGTGAGGGCAAAAGGTATAACAGGCATCACACAATGGTTATTATTCTAGAATAAATGCTATTAAAACAACGATGAAAAAAGCATATCGGGTTTATTCCAGTACATTTCAGTTTTATTTCAGGTACTTATCTTTGTTAGCTTTGATAAATTGCAACGATATGAAAGTGACTCTTGGAACATTCACATTTGATTTAGCAAATAGATTTTATTCATCACAGCAAATGTACTTCCAGTTTCAGACATGTGTATCGAGAACGATAGTCTGGCTACGAATGTAAGTGCATTATTCGCGTCAAATTAATTAATCGCAGTTGCAGCCAAAATTGCACATTACAACTATGTATTGGCAATATGCTACCTTTGTGTTTTTCAACACAACAGTAATATGTGCTGAAGAATTTATACGTTTATATAGAAGCAACGTTATAGTTGCGAGAGGCTCGTTTCGTCCTAACTTCGCAAGCAGAACTCGACAATTTGTATTGCTTGGTAGTAACATCGCCAATATTGAATACATGTTACATTGGATGGTACAACACCAATTTGATAATACTGATAAATTTATTATATTATGTACTTCAAACATTCATGCAGATTGCAAAGAAACTAAAGCAATAGAAACATTTTGGCATTATAAAATCACGAATGTCATTTACCTAAAACTAGACTTGAAAGAAATTGCTAGTTATACATATTATCCGTTATATGATAAAGATTGCAAAACTGATATTCCAGTCAAAATAAAGAATATTACTGATGCATATCAAAGCACTAATATATTTAGTGAGAAGTTAAAAAATTTAAATAAATGTGAGATTATAGCCTCGACTGTTATACAAAAACCATATATGAACATAGTGAACGGAAAGCCAACAGGCACTGATGGGGATCTTTTAAGTCTTATTGCTGAAGGCTTGAATGCTCATCTCAAAGTAATGACACCTCGATATGGTGACGATTGGGGGAAACTCGAGCGCAATAATACTTGGTCTGGATCGCTGGGAGACTTGTATTATGACTTTGCAAATTTGTCCATGACCTCATCAGCTCTTACAGTAACTAGAGCGTCAAATTTTCAAATATCTAAGTCTATATCATATAATTCTATTAATATCGTTTGGATCTCACATCCACCGTTGACGAAACCATCAGCACTAAAATTGATGTACCCGTTTCAACCTGCGGCGCTATTAGCTTTAACCATTAGTTTCACGGTCGTTATTTTATGCGCTTTGTTCACTAAGAGCAAAATATGGCTACCAATTAGGCGTATACTTAAAATAGATAAATGTGATAATTGTATAATACTTTATTCATGGATGGCATGCATGGGAATACCACTGTCAAGATTACCGAAGAAACGTTCACATTTGTATATAATAATTATTTGGATTTGGTATTGTATGCTACTACGAACTTTTTATCAAGTACGTTTGATGAACGTTCTAAAAGGAAGATTTCGTTATGAGGGCTTCAAGACATTGGATGAAGTTATTACATCCAAATACACTTTTGGCGGTGCCGGAGCTTTGATAGACTGATGATCCTATAATATATGGTAACTGGATCAATATTAAAGTGCCAGATATTACGTCTACGATCTTGAATATATCGAGAGGAATGAAATTTGTTTTAGCAACTAATAAACCAACCATAAAAATTATTTCAAAGGAACATAAAATAAACATTCATATCCTGCCAGAAATAGTATCAAGTACACCAACAGTTATATTTTTCAAGAAATTTTCGCCACTTGTCGACTCCGTTAACCGGATTATGAGACATCTTACAGAAGCAGGGTTTTCCGTTAAACTATATAAGAATCATATAAATACTAAAACCCTGGTTCAAAATACAAATTAGCCGGAGGCGATCAAATTAGTACACTTCACTGGTTGTTATGCAATATTATTTTTGGGGTGGACTGTTTCAGTTCTTTTGTTTTTTATGGAAATTTATTTTGGAAAAAGACAACCCATATCTAGATAAATAATCAATTCAAGTAATTACTGTACACCCTGACCCTATCGCTTCCCAATCTGCAATTATATCTGGTAATTGAATCGTAAACCAAAATGCATTACGAAAATAATAGCCTGTTGTACCTGCCATTTATAGCCACAAAACAATTAAATTGACTTTCTATTTTTCAATTTACGAATATCATTTAGTTTTAGTTAGGAAATCTTTGGAAAACACTGTATTGTTTGTTCCTTCTCTAAATTTAATCATGGACGCGCTGTTTGTTCCAAATAAAACAGATTTCTTTTTAAATGATGTTCCTAGTGATCTGTCAAGTTTAGGTATATTAGCTGCTACAATCGCATACTTCAATTTCGAATGGCGTTATACCACGCTTGTTATGTTCAGTGCACTTGATGATTACGACTTACATTCATTTTTAAGAAGCTACGATCGTTCTATAATAGTTAAACTGGGCAGATTCGTACCCCACATCAGAATCAAAATTCCTCACTTTGTAATATTCGGGCAATCGTCAACTGACATCATAACGACACTACGTTTGTTGGATTTTGCAAAATATGATATTAGTGGCAAATATATAATTGTATGCCCTTACTCAGAGTTACATACTTGTGAAGAAAGACAAATTTTTCAAGCATTAGCTAAACATTATATGCTAAGTGCCGTTTTATTGAAGAAGAGCACAAGCAATGAGCCTTTGGTATATTCATACCAAATCATCAAGCCAGGAAAATGTATAAATGGTGAACCGGATTTGCTAGATTGGGTGCCGAAATGTAAGAATAGCACATGCTTTCAATCGATATTCTATGAAAAACTTTCAAATTTTCATTTGTGCCCTCTCTATATTTCTACTTTAGAACAACCACCATTTATGTATTTAAACAAAAATGCCTCGAACCCTTCTGGAGGAGATGGTGAAGTTATAAAGCTTGTTGCTAATTTAATGAACGCGACGCTGATAATGCGCAAACCAGAAAATGGATACGATACGGGTCATTATGAGAATGGTACTTGGACTGGCTGTTTGGGAGATGCATTCAATTCTCGCGCGCACGCTTCTATGTGTTTGGCACCATTGACTTCTCACAAATATGGCAATTTCCAAATATCTTTCACGTATTACTCAATGGACATAGTTTGGGCTGCCAAATATCCCGCTCTGAGGCCTTATTGGGAGAAGATTGTGAATCCCTTAAAAAACAACATTCGTGTCATAATACTTTTCATGTTTATTGGAATCATTTTTGTGAATACGGTAGTGAAAATGAACATCTGTAGAAAGTTAATAAAAGCTTTTAAGATGGTTCCGCTAAAGCAGAATCTTCTGTTTTACTCGTGGTTAACATTTTTAGGAATGCCAGTATCCAGAATGTCTAACAGGGCGGCTTTCCAAATCTTAATATGCACCTGGGTGTGGTTTTGTTTTATTATAAGATCTGCGTATCAAGCTGCTCTCATTTCTTCTCTTAAACATAATGTATATCAAGCCAAACTCAATAATTGGAGAGATGTCCTTAGTTTCTCGTATGGTGGAATGCCTTCGTTCAGAGAATATTTTCTCGACAACCACGAAATTTTTGATAACTGGACAAATATAAATTTAGCTGATACGTTCCAGATTTTGGATGAAATATTGGATGGCAATTCTGACTTCGTTCTGGCACTACATAAAGACATAATAATTCACACTGTAGTGAAATACAATGGATCCAAGCATTTGCAAGTCCTCCCTGAAAAGATTGTAAGAAGTCCGACGGTTATATTCTTAAAAAAATTCTCACCCTTAGCTGGTACGATGAATAAGATCTTAAGAGCCATATATGAAGGCGGTTTTATTCAACACTTTTACAATAAATATCTGATGAACGAAAATCAATTTAAGTTAAAGACAAAAGTATATGAGATTGATGGACTAAAAGTGCAGCACTTCAGCGGTTGTTTTATTGTGTTAATTGTAGGTTACTGCTTCTCGTTCATTTATTTTTTAGTTGAATTTATGTGCGGCAAGCTAGTGAACGAGAACCATCTTTAAATTGAAGTTAAGCATATTTATCAGATTGTAAAAATAGCTAAGTAGTATGGATTTTTTTTACAACTCGACATATTTTTAAGTACCGTTCGCGTCGCGAGCAAGTGTCGGCGGCGGTGCGCCGGAAAAACACGGCGGCCCCACGCCGGACGAACGCGGCAGCGCCCCGCCGGCGTGGCATACATGTCTAAGCTGATTACCACAATTCAATCAATGTCTCTGTTAAAATATTAATTTTTCTAAACACTGAAGATTTATCCTTACCTGCGTGATCTAAATTCATAAAATTGTGTCTTCATATGATTATAATATATTATCTAACCGAGTATTTGGTAATAAAGACCTAAGTGTAAATAATGACGTTTATGTTTTACTGTCTATTTCGAATACAACGATATGGCTGACACGTCCGATAGAACGTAACTTCTAGCAATTTTAATTACCTACATACAAACAATACTTAATTACGCACTAAGGGCATTCAGAGTAGTGAAAAGTATGCATGTATATTATATTTAGATAACGTTAAAAATTGTATTAATTGATTGAAATAGATACTGATGTAGGTACAAGGTACCAAGTTATTTGTAAAATCTTATATATATAAAAATCTTGTGTCACGATGATGTTGCCGATAAACTCCAAAATTACTGAACCGATTTTAATCAAATTTGCACACCGTGTGCAGTTTGATCCAACTTAAAAGATAGGATACCGTTGGAACCGGTAGGTGGCGCTGAGATCGGGTTCTAGAATCCTCTTAATCACTGGGAGCGATTTTGTTTTTGTGTGTTTGAGTGGGTTCCCGGATGGTTTAGATTCGCAATTAGAACCAGTAGGTGGCGCTGATATCGGGTTCTAGAATCCTCCTAATCACCGGGAGTGATTTTGTTTTTGTGTGTTTGAGTGGGTTCCCGGATGGTTTAGATTCGCAATTAGAACTGGTAGTTGGCGCTGAGATCGGGTTCTAGAATCCTAATCACCGTGAGCGATTTTGTGATTTTGTTTTTGTGTGTTTGAGTGGGTTCCCGGATGGTTTAGATTCGCAATTAGAACTGGTAGGTGGCGCTGAGATCGGGTTCTAGAATCCTCCTAATCACCTGGACCGATTATGGTGATTTTGTTTTTGTGTCATGAAACAAAGTTTTTACGGAATTCAGAAAATATGGCGGTACGAAGTTCGCCGGGTCAGCTAGTGTCTTTATATATTCAATGTACTCTTTGGTAAAATGGTTTTGCTCTTTTTGCATGCCAATGGAACTACAAACAACCGCCATTTTGAACTGATTTATATCGAGTATTTTTATTAACCGACTTCGAAAAAAGGAGGAGGTTCTCAATTCGTCGGGATCTTTTTTTTTTTGCTTTTTTTATGTATGTTCTCCGATTACTACGTTATTTATGATCCGATTTACGTGACTCTTTTTTGTTCGACGCGGAATAGCTTCCAATTGGTCCCCTAAAAACTTTACATAGTTTGGCCCAGTAGTTTTCATTTTATGAACATTTTTCATGAAAATAATTTTCACTCCGTTCCATATGTACACCGATAACTCTGAGATATATGATTCGATTTACGTGATTCTTTTTTTGTTCGACGCGGAATAGCTGCCATGTGGTCCCCTAAAAATTTTACATAGTTTGGCCCCGTAGTTTTCATTTTACGATCATTTTTTTGTTCCCGGTTCTTGGGACCTATATTTTTTAAGAAGCTCGGCACCATTCGTAGGTCCACCCATACATAGCAAGACACTAAAAAGTAACAAATAAAAACTTCGTTTAAAAAAACCGACTTCAAAAACTAAAAAACTAAAATGTATAAAATAACTTATTTCTAAAGCTATTATTATTAATATATATTATCTAAAACATCTTGAAGTCGGTGCAAAGCAAAACATAAAAATTACTATATTTTGAAAATTACTAAACACCGATTTTAAGATGTTTTAGATAATATATATTAATAATAATAGCTTTAGAAATAAGTTATTTTATACATTTTAGTTTTTGAAGTCGGTTTTTTTAAACGAAGTTTTTTTTTTGATATACAGCCATAAACATTTTTATGCAATCGAATATTGTTAATACTCAGGAATATTCGATGTCGTCTGTCGTTGTCACCTATACCGTCTGGTTTGAAATAGACAATAATAAATATCATCTATACTTGTAAGTAAGTATTTAAAATATTTACATATTATTATATTTTACAATCACTGTCTTTTTTAATTATACCTATTTCACAGTTTTATTATAAGTATTATATAATAATAATATATAATTATAGAATTCCCATCTCCTATTTTCCTGGATAAAAAATATCTTGTACTCGTCCATATACCGTATATCAATAGACCGTGAATGATGAACAGACAGTAAAACAAATTCTTTTTGAGACCGTTTCCTATATCTTACTATTCATTCACTTTTCCTACCATCGTTGGTTGAATTTTGATATTACTTGTATGGAGCTTATGTCAAATTTTAACCGATAGTATGGCAAGTGAACAGTCGATAAGATATAGGAACCAGCTCTTAACACTGAAATAACCTATGTATCAGATCGATAAAATATAGGAATCTACCGTTGCCGATACAATTACTTCAAATAGTGTACCCAAATAATTAAGGGCATAAAAATAAAGTTGATACATTCCGATCCCGATATCTCGCCAATTTTACGTAATTTACTATTAACATTGTTTCTAGGCTTCTGATGCACAGCCAAAGTGTGTTGGCAGCTATAACACCACATATTTTTGTAATTTTCATTGGAACATTAAAAATAATTGCAACACAAATATGCCATCTCAAATATCTAGACTAATTTTATTTATGTGCAAGATTTTTCATCCAAAGTAATATTAGTCCGTATTTTTAAAGATATTTACAAAGCAAATTAAGTTTTTTTAAAGACTTGCATAGCTCTTAAGCATGTCTACACTTTGATTTAACGTTTCACAGCATTTAGGGCTCAATATCTCTAAATAATAAATGACTGTAGCCTGGTATTACGAAATCTGTGATTACTATGAAAAATTATGACTGTGTAAGTATGTATCTTATAAAATATGCGGTTATAATGAAGTTTCATAACTTAAAAGCAGGATATTAAGCGCCGCCGAAGATTGCAAATTGTGTATTAATGCGGTCAGATAAAATACGCGAAATATTTTCAAGAAGCACTACGACAGCTGGAGCACAGTGATGGTTGCTTCATACAAAAGAACGACACTTCTACAGACACTTTGCTTATCTTTTTGGTCAGAAACATGGAGTAGGGGTACCAGAGACGGCGGACGCGAGAAATATTAAACAATAACGCTGTTCATGGCAATAGTAAGCAATGCAGCGTGGTCCACAATTGGAATGAAAATTTAGACATCAAATTCGGTTTATTATTTCGATAATTTTTGATATTTTTTCTATTCCTACAAATACAAGACTGCCTGGATAACTGTCATGAAGTCATACGAGTATATTGGTGGAAAATATTCTATATTATAAATAAGGTAAGCACAAAAACCTCTTCTGCCGTAATTGTCAAAGAATGTAAGAGCTATATTTAAGTAAGACTAGCTGTATAAATTATTACTAGAAACTTTAGCATAGTCAGTAATGATGGTCTCATTCATTCTCTTTCTCTATTCAGAATAGTAACTAATCCGCTAACGAAAATATAATTATGCTTTGTCAACATAACCCAAGATTAGGACTTGTCAATTATGAATTAATGAACTTGGCACAGCTGAATTACATTATCGAAGGTCTGTTTGTTGCCTTTTTGGCTAACCCTGCATACGACAAAGCCAAGAGTATTATACAGAATAAACAGCTTCAAATTATACCCAAGATATACGTTGAACTGGAAAGGTTTTAACGAAGGAATTTGATTAAAAATTTAGTATATGAATATTCCTACTTCGTGTTGTAGAGAAATGCTATACGAATTCTTAAGTTTTATTTTTTTGCAGTAACATGGAAGGCAAGTTCCGTTTAAACATAATGGACCCTCTAAACTAGCCGAATTAGGCTACGCAGTAACCCGATTTTCTACGAAAAACCGTCTATTATTCAGTCAAATTGAGTCAATATTGCTAATGAAAATCAGATTTAATGTTTGGTGCGGTATATATTTATACCTTGCTGGTTCAATGGCTAAGACACCTGCACGTCTTATTCAAATGGATTTAAGTCTTAGCAGAGAAGTTGTACCGCTTATGCAATTTTTGTGATAGATATATTGTACATATTGTTACATGTGAGCAAACCTGTGCAACGAAATAAAGAATGTGCATAACCCACGAATGTATGTCTTGGGTATGTATGTATGTGCCGGGTAAACCGTCCGTGTCCTTGCAAAAGGAACAACTATGCCCGCCAGTGAAACGTTCTTAGATGACTGTATCCAGGTAGTTTTCGCAGGCAATCGGTAATGTCTAAATCAAAGTATCAAATATTTCTATTTATGTATTACTAGCTGACCCGGCGAACTTCGTACCGCCTATTTTCTGAACTCTTAATAGACTTTGTTCCATGACACAAAAACAAAATCACCAAAATCAGTCCAGGTGATTAGGAGGATTCTAGAACCCGATCACAGCGCCATCTACGGCTCTACGGGTTCCAATTGTGGCTGTAAACCATCCCGGGACCCACTCAAACACACACACACACACAAAATTTCATCAAAATCGGATGTATAATTTACGATCCTATAAAGGACATACACACAAACATTCATTTCTAACCGACTTCAAAAAAAGGAGGAGGTTCTCAATTCGTCGGGATCTTTTTTTTATGTATGTTCACCGATTACTCTGAGATTTATGATCCGATTTACGTGATTCTTTTTTGTTCGACGCAGAATAGTTGTCATTTTGTCTCCTAAAAATTTAACATAGTTTGGCCCAGTAGTTTTCATTTTACGAATATTTTTTTGTTCCCGTTTCTTGGGACTTAAATTTTTAAGGAGCGCGGCACCTTTCGTAGGTATACCCATACATAGCTAGACACTAAAAAGTAACAAATAAAATAAAATAAACATCCTTTGAAAGACTTCAAAAACTAAAAACTATAAAATAACTTATTTCTAAAGCTAATATTATTAGATATTATAAATAGTTTCATAACACAAAAACAAAATCACCATAATCGGTTCAGGTGATTAGGAGGATTCTAGAACCCGATATCAGCGCCACCTACCGGTTCTAATTGCGAATCTAAACCACCCGGGAACGCACTCAAACACACAAAAACAAAACCACCAGAATCGCTCGCGGCGATTAGGAGGAATCTAGAACCCGATCTCAGCGCCACCAACCGGTTCTAATTGCAAATCTAAACCATCCGGAAACCCACTTAAACACACATTCATTAATTGGTGCTCCGCTCCTATTGCTCTTAGCGTGATGGTATAATTAGCCTATAACCTTTCTCGATAAATGGGCTATCTAATACAGAAAAAAAAATGACATCAGACCAGTAGTCCCTGAGATTAGCGCGTTCAAGCAAACAAAGAAACAAACTATCAGCTTTATATATTAATATATATAAGATAAAACTCTCTCACCGACACCACACCCTGTCAAAATCTCTACTTCTATTATGTTACGTTGCAGAGAAATTACATTCAGTCTGTTATAAGCTGTTTAAGAAATTAAAGGTTTTTAATTATCCCACGGGAACTCTTTAATTTTTCAACAACAAACAACATTAGCCGGTACAAATAGACAGACAAACAGAGAAACAAAAAATTTGAAAAAAAACTAAATTAGTTTCTATTTCACTTCTTACATCCTCCTGACTCGGTTTTTATATTTTTTTTTTATTGTACAGAAATTTAACCTCTACAATTTTATTATATGTATAGATTAAGCAAAATTCACAACACAAACAGTGTACTTACAAATATTGGTAGTACCAAATTTATTGTTATATTCTCCTAATAATAATTATTATTCATAAGCATGAATTTTAATTAAGTATTTACGGCGAATATACGAAACACTAAACTCAAAGTAAATATGATAGTATAATATTAGGAACAAACAAACGTTTCGCGGCACATATCGAGAAAACAATGTGGGTAATAAGGATAACATCTTATACTTCCATGTTTCTGACAAAGAAATAAATTTCAATTCATGACAAATAGATCAATTTCTTTTTGAGATTTAATGCACTCACAAATCTCAACCCTTTTATGGTTTAGTTGCTCTATAAGAAGAACGTATAGCAAGATAAGCAAGTGCTAAATTAAAGTAGCACAGAACGCCATTGCGTTCTGGACACATTCTAGTAAGAAGTTTGGCTTTTTAATGAAAAAGTCCAATTCCGCAAAGCGTTTAGATTGCAATATTGTCCATGATCTAAATCACCTCATGGAATATATTCGGAACTAGCTTCTGACCGCGACTTCGTCCGCGTGGTGCGGTTTTTTAACTATCCCACAGGAACTCTTTAATTTTTCGGGACCAAAAGTATCCTATATGTTGACCAGGGATATAAGCTACCACCATACAAAATTTCATTTAAATCGGTCCAGTCGTTTCGGAGATTAGCCGGTACAAACAGACAGACAAACAGAGAAACAAAAAAAATGAAAAAAATCGAAATTAGTTCCATTTCACTTCTTACACACACACACACATTGTCACAGGAATATATTAGGCAATAGTTTAAACGTATATTAGTATAGTAGTTATAGCTAATTAAACGTAAAAGTAAAAGACGTGACTTTAATTCTTTATACGGAGCTAGTATTTTTAACTCGACAATATTCCGTTATGCAAACCATCCTACATTAATCACACCCTTAGTAGGTTTGTAAAAAAATTTATTATACTCTGTGCTCAATAATCTAACGATGTTCTGACAAACCATAACGTAATAAACTCCTTAACATGTGGAAGAGTTATTTTTTAGTTCATCAGATACTGAATATCCACAGAAAATTTTAAGTAGACTTTCATTTAAAATTTTGCTTCATTTGCTATTCCTCGTTGTGTTAATTAATTAGTAAAATAAAATATTTGATAATAACTGAACGCCATAACCGCTGTTCGATTTGTTCAGTTCAATAATCCGATGTATCATTCACGCCTTGAATCTTTCCAACTTGAGTAAAACTTTCTGAACTAAAGGTACACAGAAACCAAAAGTTTGATTAAGTTCTGCTACTATACGTGAAACTCAAGATAGTTTATTATTATAAGAGTTAGATCGAGAAACATTGTTCCAATTGTTCACCAACTAGAAATTCCACAGATTCATCAGAGATCACCATCACCCACTCATATTTGGACAAAAAAATGTGTTTCAGCTCCGACGCACGACTGGAGTTTACTCATTAAGTACTTATTGTCTTTGAATATGCATTGATGGATATTTATTTACTTATTTAATTTGTTTTGAGAAACATACAATAATTAATATTCTTAAATATAAAACACAAAATGAATACATATATCAATCAAGTTTCCACTGTAAAATGATTTATATAATAAAAATAAAAATTGTCTCAAGAAATAAGAAATAATATTATTTTATATTTTATTTTATTGTATTAAATTATTTAATTTTATTGTTGTAAATCTATACTAGTAACTATACAATTCTACACGTGCCGTGCCTGTACATTGAAGTTATTTAAAAAATACAACTGGAATAGAATATACAAAAGACGGAGAATACGATGCATTTTTAGATTTCTTGTGTGTTTGTCTGTTTATTCGGGATTCACGTAAAAACCTATGGGACAATTTCGATGCGATTTTCACTGATCGACAGCTAATTCTTAGGAGCGGTAACCTGGGAACAGTTTGAAGTTGTTCGAGTGCATAAAAATTAGCTTATTCTATTATATTATTTATATCGTTTCAGTGGAAACTGTGTCCGAATCGACACAGTTTCCACTGAAACGATAGCTTACATTATTTTTAAATGCATCGATTCTTTGCGTCCCAAGAATCCCGCAGGAAATTTCCCGGGAGTGTTTTAGAGTGTGGTGGGTGGGTGTTTGAAAGTGTATACATAAAAATAAGCTGATTCGGATCCTATTGATGCTAAAACAATATAATCCGGAACTATTTATATTCCCCTGGATTCCCTAACATAGAAACCACCTGATTCTTCTACTTCATTTTCTGCGACTTGCTTGACATGACAGTTTCTCTTTATTAGACATCTTTAGTGATGTATGCCTTAAGTAACATTACATATCCCGGGTTTTTACGGGAATCGTCGGAATTCTTTCTTTTCTATTGTTAAACTAATAAATCCGTTACCCTGCTGAAAATACCCCTTGATTTTAAATACTGGCGAAATAACTGTAATCTATGTTACTTGTCAAGCGTGGACGAAGTCGCGGGCCAAACTTAGTTGTATAATAACAAAACGTAACGCTTTTGAGTTAACACGTATTATTTCAGTCTTTATAAAATTTCCATACCGGGGGCTTTATATGATAATCGATTCTTAAGGAGTAAAATACCTCGTGTCTCAAAAACTACTCAACGAATCTCGTTCAAATTTTCTTTGAAAGTATTTCTTGGGTTCTGTGACCATTTTGTCAAAAATATAACCCTTTTCCGTCCTTCCGTTCGTCTGTACATTTGTTGTTACATATTTTTATCAGTCATTTTTCTCAGAAGTATTTATGATTAAAATTTAATAGAAAGGTGTAGTCTATATTTCTTTTCTATTACCTTTGTGGCGGTTATATGTGTACACCACCACTTTAAGGTTGGCAACATTTTCTATAGACTGGCAACACTAGGAGCCAGCCAGAGAGAGATAATAAGATAGGCGGTCAGATACAACGCATGTATACAAATTTGTTGTCCTTACATGTAATTATATAATGTAAAGTGTTAAATACAGATTCACACAAATAAAAGTCTTTACCTTGTCCCAGTTTTTTGGGGTCGGTACAACATCTGTGTCTTTATTCAGTCAGGAACGCAGAAATAATACAATTTCCTACGTCAGGGCAGCCTGTCATAAGAGGCGACAAAACAGCCCACAGCCAGCCACACATTTGCTCGTCTGGATGGCCACAAGGCCACAACCCCTGGTCTAGAGTATGGCACCATAACAACCTTAAGTTGCATTCTGACATTAATGGACAAGTTCCAGTCTCCCACAAGACAGCAACAGTGCATTTGTAGCACGTTTGGTTTGCAAATGTCCATGGGCGGTGGTAACCGCCTTCCATCAGGTGGATCATCTGCCTGTCTGATAAACTCATGCAATAAAAGGTTATAAAATGAAAATAAAATCTTACATATTCTTCTCTATTCTAGCATACATTTTCTGTGACACCACAAATTATCGTGTCATATATCATACAATCCATTCATCTCTTTTTTGGTTTCCCTTTAGCATACATTTCTCTAATTTCTACAGACATATTCTGGTTTAACATTATTTTATTACGTGACTTTTAGCTCTCCACATTATTTATTATTATTTATCCGTGCAGGAACGGAGAAAGAATACAATTTCCTGCGGCCGGGCGGCCTGTCGTAAGAAGCGACAAAACAACCCACAGCCAGGTGGTAGGGCATTTGCCTGACTGGATGGCTACCACCCCTGGTCTAAAGTATGTCGCCATAGTAACCTTGAGTTGTGTTTCGGCATTAGTGACCAGGTTCCAGTCTCCCTTAAGAGTGCAGCAGCGCATTTGTAGCACCTTTAGTGTTGCAAATGTTTATAGGCGATGGTAACCGCTTTCCATCAAGTGGGCCATCTGCCTGTCTGCTGAACTCCTGCAATATAAAAAAAAAAAAAATTAAAAATTACATGCCCATACTACCTTTGTTTTCTTCCTCTCAAGTTTTCCGTCACGTGTGCAACTTTCAAAGATCCCCTTATGTTCCTACTCATTTTTCACCTTATCCAAGGTGTAGACTATGTGGTGTTATATAGTGATGTAGGAAATCCATGAAAAACCAAAAACTAGGGGTGGTCGCGATATATATAACTAATTGGAAATTTCTTTATGTTTATTTATTTCTAGTTTCGGTTTTAAGTTCTAATAAGTGTAACTAAAGATGTTTACATATTAGAAAAAGTCCATTGAAATTGAGTACACGCATGCGCTTTATAAGGACGAAATTAAGCTCAGTACGAGAATTTATTTCTCACTCAGTAGTCTGTGAGATCGAGTACCATCCATATGGTTGTAACTGATTGCATCGACGGCGTTCAGTCACGATAAAAGTTTACATCGCTTTATTTCAAATAAGTGTGAGTGTTGTGAATCGGACATACTAAAACAATGAATATCGTACATTTTACCGTAACAGCATTATTCTTGTACTCAATTGAAGCAAAAGGTAATATTATATTTTTATTCAATAATTTGGTAAAGACTTTCAGTAATAAGAAAAAAACTGAAGTGGCTATTTCCATATTTAAAGTATATACCTATTAATTTATTACGCATCTACCTAAAGACAAACCTAAAAGATCTCTTTCAAAAATTTACTTATAAATCAATCTATCTATCTTCAAATTACATAAGCTACAAGATGAATTTTACTTTTTTTTAAATTATCTATTCACCAAAAAAACTTGGTTTAACTAATAGTAAGATTATTAGTATTATTATAATACGACAATATAAATATTAATTAATTTTTTCCTATTATGAAATTTGATATTTTTGTTTAGCAACGTTGTCTTTAAAGGCTCTAAGGTAGACTTTGGCACGCGGCTTTGTCTGTATATTGTTGAGCTCTGCATTTCGATCGTCGTCGGCCAACTATTTTCCGTTTCTAGGTGTAGGTAGGCCTCCCCACATTTTCATGACTTATTCCGGTCCTCTGTTTTCCTAATCCAGTCCCAACTGGCGACGTTGCGCAGATCAAATTCACCGGGTAAAAGAGCGTCCGACTCTATATTTCACGAGACGCGGTTTTCAGTCTAAAACTTGTCTGTTTTATTGGCCATCTATCCTACGATAAATGTGGTAGGCCTGCCTGTAATTTCGGATGGTTATTTTTGCATCCCGGTTGGAGAGACTCTTGTTTATTCAGGATTTTATGTATTCTATTTTAACAAGTAATAAATAATCTGTGATATCAAAATTATACAGATAAATTATCCTAATGGTCTTCGAGGCCAAATCTTAACCATATCCTCACCCCCTTTTTTTTATTGCCTGAAGGAGGCAAACACGCAGACGATCCTCCTGAAAGAAAGCGGCTTATGTTGTCATGGACATTTGCAACAGCAGAGGTGTCGCTAACGCGTTGCCGACCTGTAAGAAATTTTATAATGCCCTTCTTAAAAACCCCCCATGTCGTAGCGCTAAGGGTAAACCGAGGCAGGAATTGGTCCCTCCAGATCATTATTGTACGCGGAATAAATGTTCTAGAGAACCGTTGCTTAGTTGCTTAGTTAGTTGCGTTAACGCGGTGGGCAGTGTGGGATTCGCCACGTTGGAGTTGCGCTAGTGCCGCAAGCAAGAAATCCTAATGCCACGCCACGGTCGGGGATATACCTACCTATTAACCTTAACACAAGGTTAACTTGCTTAGCTTGGATAAATACATCGTGTGTTTCTTTATCTACCGATTTTATAAATAGAATGTAGGATAATGAGTAGGAAACCGCCGGTTTGAAAATGGAACTGATTTTGATGAAAAATAACGAATTTCATTTTAATTTAACAATCGTCACCAATTTATTATATTATTACTATGTTCAAACTCAAAGTAGTTCAGTGGGTAAAACATTCGCGTGTCATTCGTATTCGTATTCTTCTAATATAATGGGCCTAATGTTACGATAACCATATACTGACGGCAAAGGAAACGTGCCAATCCAGAAAGAAAGAAAACTTGCCCTCTGATCGCAACATTAAACGTTACTAATTCAGTGCTTTCATCTCTGCAATAAATTTAATTGAATGATCTAATTATAGAGGAGCAAAGTGACAGCTACAGAAAATTTTCTAGGTAAGATATCTGTAGGGTCACAAATGAGAACTCATGCCATTCTTATATTTTCCTTAGGCTCAAGCTAGTGAGGGACAAAGAGAAATTACATGAATTCTTAAATCTAAATACTTTTAGGTTTTCGCCTTTATTGTTACCATTGAAGAAGAATTCTAGGAATAACAATAGCCCAGTAATAAAAACGTAACAATGAAAAGTTCGCTTTCAGGAGTAGGTCATTTTCATCTTGCTTTTTTATGTTTATTAAATTACTTAAAGGTCATGTCTGCTGTAATCAAGCAATATTTTTTTTAAAGTAAAAATTAAATTAAACAAATATTACAAAAACATTAGTAGACCTAATTGGTTAAAAGTTCAAAATTTTAGTAAGTTAAAACTACGTTTTTATTTCGACATTTTGACCGCTTTAAGTTTTTTGTAGTATATGAGATGAGGCTCCCTTAGAGTAAATAATAACCATAAACAAAAAATAAATAATTGAAATGATCAAATTGGAGGTAAGCTGAATAATAAGTTTAACATTACTCATTGTCACTTGACATCTTGTCTTACGTGAATAGAAACGTCGAGATAAATTCAAATAAAATTCCGCGTCCAAATCCGATACAACGTAATTTTTATTATGTGTAGGGTAGTTACTAATCGCGAAAACTTAAGAAAACACTATTTTAATAAGTTTCTTTTCAATCTTTGAGGGATTTGATACACAAAATAGCTATCTATTTTGATTAAAAAATTTAATGAAATATAAGGAATATTTCATTCATTTTCTTGTAAAAACCGCAAAAATGTGTTGAACGTTTATACCGGTCTATATAAACATATAAATAACAAATTCAAAGTACAACTAAACCGCTGTAGGTTAAATACAATAACAACTACGCCGATACTGGCGTAATGAATGAGACAAACGCCCAAAAATATTAGTACAATGATTAAGAGACTTTTTTAAATGGTAAAGTCATTGCAAAAATGGTTATTATACACACTTACAGACCATTTATTTATTTTTAATAAGGCTTAGAGATATGCAATGTATTGCATAATTCATCTCAACTTACATATTTAAAAGAGCGGTCTTCAAAATATTATCATATTTGTCGCCATCTGTGGTTCAGTTGGCTACTAAGCCTTTGCATGCCTACTTCACTGCAGCACAGGCTCCAAATTCATTTCCTGTTGTTGTAAATTTAGAAACAAACTATCCATTATTTACTTTGGTCTGGGTATCTAGAATCGGCTATACAGTGATCCGTTGTATATTAACTATAACACAAGCGTAACTTGGTTAGCTTGGAAACATGCAATATATGTATTTATCTGCCGATTACATACCTCGGTATATATTACGTGTATATATGTACTATAGGTATGTATTAAGGATACAAATATTAATGTTGCATATTTTTTTAATCCATCCTAAGGTTGTCTGGAAGTAATTGCTTTTAGTAACAAGACCGCCCATAAATCCGCCCATTGTCCTCTGTACTTAAACTTCTTGTATTGTATTTTAATGTTATACAATAAAGTATATTCTATTCTATTCTATATTGTTTCGTTTAAAAGAAGCCTTTTTTTTAAACAATATAAAAACATTTTTTCATAAAAAAATACACGTTGACAAAATTCTTTTATAAAATGTCATCCAAATTTACAATATTTTATTTTAAAAAATACAAAAACTTGTAGTCCGCTGGCATCAGCGCCTAAGGTCCAAACTAAAAGTGGTTAAGACTACCAGATACAGGACCCTACTGACAATTCGTGCCTTGTCCAAGAGTGCTGGCTTCTCTGACACTTTACTTAGCGTCCTAGCGAGAGCCTCTCTAGGTGACGATCAAGCTCTTAATTATAAGACCGCTGACGCTGACAATTATCGGCACAATGATCTTTGACTCCAGACACCACATTGCGGTAATTACTTAGTTTTTCCTTTTCTTCCTTTACGAGGTTGTCCTCATGAGAGATACTGATGTCAACAACCATTGTTCGTTAAAATTATTACTTTAAAATATACTTTAAGATATTATGTTAAAAAATATTTAATTACCGTAATATTGGTAATCTATATTAGAATTATTGCGTCGCGTTGTAGCTTACTATATTTCTACTTCAATACCGTCAATATTGAAAATCTATCAAACCCCGCCAAAGACAAGCCTGGAAGAGATCTTTTTTAGCGATAAGAGCGCTCGTTGTATTTACCTTTTTCTATTTTTGTCTGTCTATCTCCGTTTCATACCGAATGAAAAAGAATGTAATAATTTTTATGAAAATAATTAGAAAGTGTCTCGGTTGTTTGAGTGCCTTGTTGTAACGGGCTTAAAGTCAAAACTTAATCGCTTAATGTAAACAAACGAAAGGATTGTAACATAACACCTTTTATCACGCAGCTTATTTTAATAAAACTGTAGAAAATATCCAGAATTGTACTGCACTAAAGTCGTGGTAGCTTAGTTGTTAACACATGTGCATATTTTTACTATTACTACGTGCTGACGGTGAAGGACAACATCGTGATGAAACCTGCACATCGAGAAAACCGATGTGTCAGTTCGTTCTCTCTAAAGGCCCAGGTCCTATATCTTACCGATCGTTCATTTGACTTAGTATAGGTTAAAATTTGACATAAGCTCTATATAAGTAATGTCAAAATTCAACCATTAGTAAGGCAAGTGAATGAACAGTAAGATAATAAATATAGAAACCAGCCAAAAATGGCGAAGCCCGAGCACTTATCTTTACACTACAGGTAGGTATAAACACAACTAAACAACACTAGTTGTATGATTATTACAAATGTCTAAAACATGAAATAGGTACAATATTTTATTTACATTTTTTGTTTTATTAAACTACTATATAAAATATAAACACTAGTTAATATCTTAAAAACATCGAACTGTAAGTGTATACTATTCCTTACCATAATATAGTTATCAACAAATTTCACGATAACTTTTTTGAACTCTTCTCGCATTAATGATCGATAATCTATAAATAAAAAAATTGTTTTTAGTATATTAGTGCCTGTGTCTGTCTGTTTATATGTCTATGGACGTTCCCAAACCGTGTATCTAAAGCGAATGTTCGATGCCACTTCTCTAGCCTTACAATGTGCGTGATCCGACTTGCACTTCGCCGATATAAATTTAAATACTATATTTATTATTTTCATTGTATATCTGAACCTGTGTTGTGACCTTTTAAATAAGCGCACATTATCTGTGAATCAATGCGTATATAAAAATATGTAAGGTTTTCTGCTTATCGGTATTTTTTTAGCACAACACTATTGGATACGACCCTATTGTTTTTCCGACCGGTAGTTTCGTAAATATAGTACCAGTTCATGCCAGGTGCTTTCCATTTTGCAAGTCACAAAATAATTGAAATGTCAGACGTGAACTCTTAGCCGAGTACGATGCTACGAGTCGTAGCCTGCGTAGGGCGTAACTGACGTAGCACTTAATACAAATTACTGCTGGAATATAGCAGAATTCTAATCCATATCTTTATATATTTTACAATAACACGTGTACAATTATAATTGAATTGTATATAAAAATATATATCGCCATATTATATCACGGTTTCTTAATTAAATTATTCAAGTTATTTCTAAAGCATTTTAAATATCCTTCTTACAAGTAAGATAAATATTTATAATCTACTAAAGATATTTTATTTTTGTTATTACTAGTAAGTAAATTACAATTTAATAATCTTTATTGTATACCAATCTAATAATAAAACGAAAATATACACTTTTTAATCTTAATTACCGTATAAATACAAAAAAAAACAAAGGTGTCTTGTTGCTTTTACCAATCTCTCTTGGAACCTTTGCTGGACAAGAATTTATTTTGTTTTTTATTCGGACAGTTCGTCTGAGACTTGGGTACCGAAGTCATTGAGTGACACAATTTTTAGAATAAAACTCAAAGCAACTAAATCAAAATTAAATTCAACAAAGAATTCTTCTATTGCAAAAACCTTTAAACACAAAAAGATCTCTCGCGATTCCTTGAGGATGCCACAAAGACGATACATTTTATTACTCGAGGGATATGAAAATTGGAACGCATGTATACAAAAGGCAGATAGCAGTATATTTATTCGTCTTCTATGTTTATAGTGCTTATAATTTAAAGGTAAATAAAATATTGTCTTATAAATATAATATTAAACATGGAATTAACCAGTCTCACCTCGAGGTGAGACTGAGGCAGCCGGAAAGAGCCAAATCCCCTGCTGATCAATGGTGAGGCCAGCCCGCGCCGGCGCTCCCGACAATGGTCTTCACCATGGCCGGGAGGGACAAATTCGCCCCGATGGCCGCGACGAGATCGCGTCGCTGCTCGTCCCAGGCTGGACACACCTGGACGGTGTGCAGCGCCGTGTCTTTGTCGCCGCTGACGCAGTGGTGGCACCCTGACGACTGTTCACGCCTTATTTGACACAGCAAATAAATACCTCCCGAAGCATCCGCGCCATTCTCATCTGCAGCCATTCTGGCATAATGGGCTTCACCGCTTAGATAACGGCGAGGCCGGCGCTGGGAGCACCACAACACACCTACTTCAACTTGATTGACAGATTTATCTTTTTATTTTATTTCCCACCCCTTTTATATATAAAATTATTAGAGCTATCATGTTGCTCAAGAGTTTCATGCGCCGCTTCTTCTCTTCAAACCACACCACGTTGCGAAACGGTGGTAAATTAGATTAGGATTCCATAGAGTAAATAACGACCATAAACAATAATCAAATAAAATGTCGCGCTTAAAACCGTTAACAGGTAGTTTTAATTATCAACAAAGTACTTTTTATTTTATCTCAAACTCAATATTTCATTCAATATTATATATTCATAGGGATGGATAAAACAGACAATTTTTTCACAATAAATTAAACATTTATATAAAAATACTTCTCAAAATCGTCCTTATGTAAACTTAGAGGATAAAGAGAATTTGTATTTTTTAAATTCAATTTGTACAGGAAAAAAGCAATTTATATTTATTGGTTTTATCTTATACCCAATATCAAAAGTAAGCTGCTTATAGTATTACGAGAAAACACATTTTAACACACAAATTGGAGGTATCGCTAGATCGAAAAACGTATTTATCTATTTATCTTTTGCATTCAATCAATTCCGAAGAATGAATTATGATTTTTATAATTTGCGTTTGTATTCTATTTGAAATCGATATTTTTGTAGTGAAAATCTGTAATTCATTACGACATCTTGAAAATACTACTTTATTGGTGTTCCATATTTCTATGTCTGAAAAGCATTTTGGTGTAATTTCTAAATTTGCACTTCCGGGAGACATTGTAACGGATGAGTTCAAGACATTGTGAAACAAAGCTATTAACTATTATTATAGTTTAATAGTCCATTTTTTTATACTTTCAACCGTCGTCGAGTAATTTTGGTTTGATTATGCATTTGTGTGTAATGTTGGCAATAGATAATGAAATATCAACCGTGGGATATCGAGCAAAATACCTAAACTGTTATTACATTACGCTCGTTCAGACACCTTTTCACTAAATCAAGATGGCGTAATAACAAAGGCGGCTGTCTATTAGAAACTACTTTAAAAAAAAAAGCTATAAAGCGGAAAAGAAAAAAACCAAACAGTCCAACAAAAACGAAGCGGACAATAATAGAATAAATAATAGAAAATGAAGAAATACGTAGTTAATAAGTTTAGTAAATCGTAATAAGGCCACGTCCGGCCTCTGTATAGGGTCCCTAAATCAGTGTAGTGAAATATCCCTATTAGCTCCGGGCTACTAGCCTTGTACGTTTATCGTCCAACAGTAGTTAATAACTCGCTGTAACACGAATAGTTTCGGTAAAGCGTGTACAATCCAAATATGTATTAATGTAATAACAATTAATCAGTACCATAGTTCGTTGTCAATCGCATTAATTTTTTTTTAAATTCAAACTAAGTTGCAATGGTAAACATGGTTTAAAGGTTATACACATAAGTTTAAAATTAAGTCAACTTCTTACTCCGTAGACCGCTTCGCATAATGTAATTGCTGTCTAAGAAACTCCACAAACATGGCTACCTACATACATATTTTATTTTAAAAAGTCTTCTCTTTCCAAGAATGGTGGTGTTTAAGAATGTATCGTTCCTGTAGGTGGTAAAATTAAATAATTCACACATTGCGAAATCGAATATACCTAATGTATTTTTAAAGCCGAATTTGTTACCAATTTTTTAGTCTATGTGATCTATAGGTATACATTTTGCATATTTGTTTATAAAATATGGATTTTATAAACTCTCGTTGCGTACTTTTTTAATGTTGATTTAATTTTATTTAAGTATTGAATCGTTTCTTACGTTTTGTGTGTGATATTTATTTTTAAATTTTAAGTGGGCTAAAGTGTAGCTTATGTTTAGATTATACTAACATCTGTTTCTATTTCTTATTTTCTAGTATACTCATTCTAATGTGGAGTGTAGCTGTTATAATATTTTGCTTGGTGACAGAAGTAATTGTGTACAGTGTAACGCTTATACCTTAAGGTGCATGTACTTCCCCCCATGTTGGACACGTATATTTATATATATGTACATTTATATAAGTATTTGTCTATCTATGTTAATAAAATAACCACAAATAAAATTATGTAACTTTCTGTGAGCATTATTCCGCTTTTATAATAGCACTTTGATTTAACACAAACAATTTTATTTCATGCATTATTCTGATACATTCTAAGCGAGATTAAAGTTTAATAAATGTATAACGAAATGTGGTCTGCAAATTGATGTTTTGATTATGGAACGTACCACAATAATTTGTGACAAAATGTGTGTGTAGTGGTATATTTAAAATTATATATTATAAATTATATATATTATATTTATATATATATATATATATATATATATATATATATTAAATTCAAGAGGAAGTTCTAGTCTGTATGAAGGCAGAAAGTTATCTGGGGAAATAGCGAAAATATACGCTATTGTGATTGGTGGTCATACATGTAACTAAAGTATGAAAATACTTATAATGTGCTTAGTAGTGTGGGGTGCTGTTAGACATATTTGGAAAAACAACTTCGTAGTTCGTGGTCAGTCACGCACTTGAACGTTTTTTTTAAATTTTATCAGTAATAATTCATATTATGCAAATAATAATAGTCTATTTAATGAAGGAAGTTATTCATTTACAAAGTATTGAAACTATACGAAACAAATAACGTCACTGGTAAAATGAGCCACTCTAATCACAAGTCGTTGAACTTAGTGAAACACAATCCCAAACCATTCAGAGTCTATTCACGGCCTTTTTGTCATATTATACGCCTATTTTCTGGAATAACTAACATTAACCAGGACAGTACCTGTTATTGGCTTCCACTAACTAATAGATGTATCAAATTTGTATACATACATACATACATACATAACTTCACGCCAGGTCCCTTGCGGGGTAGGCACGAACAACAGAGCGCCATACAGGCTTATTCTTACACACCTCACTTGCTTCTTTGACATTCATAGCTCTTGTCATGCACGCTCGTCTGTTCTTAAGGCTCCTGACATCACCTTCTGCTAATACACGATCAATTTGATCATGGAAGGTGTGTCGTGGCCTTCCGCGACTTCTGCATCCATCCACTTTTGCATTGTATATCTGTTTAGTCATTCTTTCATCATACATTCTTTCCACATGCCCGAACCACCGGAGCATTCCTTTCCTTACCTTCACCCCGACACTCTCTTTCAGACCAACTCTCTTTCTTACTTCGGTATTACGAACGCGGTCCGCGAGCGTCACTCCGCAGATTTTGCGCAGTGCTCGCATCTCGACCGCGTTTACTCTACTTTCATGCTCTCTGTTCCATACCCAACTCCCGCTTCCATACGTGAGCGTAGGTACCAGCACCGCGTTGTGTATGGCAAGCTGGGCTTTCTGGCTGAGGTTCTTAGCGCCTAGAAGTTTACCTAACGCTCCATTCACACTATTCCCCAAATTTACTCTTCTTTCTATGTCAGCGGTGTACCTTCCATCCCTGCTAAAAGCACATCCAAGATATACAAACTCATTCACTTGTTCCAGCATAACATCATCGACCATTATCCTTGCATTCGTTCTGGTTTCTTCTCTTTCAAACACCATAACCTTTGTTTTCTTCGAGTTCAAATGTAAGCCTCTCGCCTGACAGTCATCTTTCATCATCGTGACTAGTGTTTGCAGTTCTGATGGCGATTCGGCTAAAAGCACGGCATCATCCGCATAAAGCAAAGTGCTAACAACTAGATCACCCATTTATCAATTTGTATAGTTTTTATTATAAGTACATTAGCATAATATATTTTTTATGCAGGTGCTCAGACTATGAAAAAGTGTTTTGAGTAGGACAACAAAGCGTGTTCAGCTGCAGTAACTGTCATGCAAGTTAATATATAGCGCTAAATGTTTGTCAGGAATACTCACATATGCAGGAACCCTCGTGACCGCCATGAACTAAATAAATCCATATATAATAATAACAGCCTATAACTGTCCCACTGCTGGGCTCGGGCCTCCCACTGTAGGGGAACATACAGTATATCCGCCACGCTTGTCCAAGGCGACTTGGCAGGTTTGACACAACGGTTATTTCGATGTGGCGGTGACGTACAATAAATAAATGCATATATTACAACTATATTCCTTGAAACTATGTTAGCTTAGTGGTTAGCAGACTCGCGTCTCAAATTCGAGGGGCGTGGGTTCGAAACCTGACCGGCAAATATACGCCACTTAAACAGCTTTCTGATCTAATGTGAACAATTACCACAAGCTAACAGTAAAGAATGTGATGTGGAAAACCCGGTAATCCGCTTTGGACAAGTGTGGCGGATATACTGTCCGTTTCTCCCTGTAACAGGGAGGCCCATTCCCAGTAGTGGGACGTTTATGAGCTGTCATTATTATGGTTATATTCACCACTTTATTATAGTTAAGATCATGAAAATAATTTAAAATTGACAAGTTCTAGTTACCTACTAATATCTTCAAATTTGTTTCGTTCTCAAATTAATTAAATTGAAATAGACGTTTTGCTCCTAACAAAGCTGTTGTTTAATTTGCAAGGTTTCGCTCTTCAAAATAATCCGTTGGTATTTTAAAGTGCTTGTTCAGTTCCTTTTGGATGAATAAATAATAAACCATACTCTTCATTACCGTTTGTTTCTTTAGCAAACAATTATTAAGTTCTTAGAGTAATAGCAGACATGCGGTTTTATTTGTTGACTAAGACTACAAAGGGGCTTAATGATATGTAACTTTCTACCAGTTTACAATATACTTAGTTTGTGAAAGTTGCCATAAATACTTTATCTATTTGATTGTTCTCCCTTCACAACCTTGCATCGGAAACCATTTTATTACATTTCTTATTCATGCTCCTTAGTGGTTAAATATGAATTTTAAGAAAATAAAAGTCTAGGGAATTAAGGATCGAGAACACGTTGCAAAGCGGTGTACATAGAATAGGAAGTAGATTTAAATTTTAACTTATATATACTTCCAGCAAATGTTCTCCAGTGGAACATATTTTATTTTGAATAAAAACTTAAATTTGATAACGGTCTGATATTAATAATAATAATAAAATAGTTTATTAGGTACCACAGCATTGTAACAACAATAACAGAAGGTGCTATAAAGTTCTATTACAATAAAACAGGTAAATGTAATTAATAACTAGGGATAACTAAATATAATTAATAAAATTAGTGGATACTAACACCTAAACTAGGCAAAGCCTGTACTATAGGTGTTAGTTCCTTCCTATAATGCGTAAATAGAATGATTTATTTTATGTTCACAAGTGGGTAGATCTGTTACAAAATTTGTGAGATATTGTACTGCCGTATAAACTTGTATACACGGATGTTAACGCGAGTATATAAAGTAGGAACTTAGGTAAATGTTTATTGCGAGTGTGTAAAATAATAAAACTTTCGTGAATTTTAACATGTGTAAAAGCATGTTTGTGTGTGCATGTGCGTGTGCCTGTAAGTATGCGAAAGGTGTGTGTGCTTGTGTGAATTTTGTGTACCTAAGTATAAGTATAGACTAGAATTGAGATAATCATTTTAAAACCTTAAAAAGTTCTTCCACTTCTTCATAGTCTTTAGTCTTTAGCCACGTTGTCAATTTTTTCTTGCATTGGTACCTGTTTAAAGGGTAAATATTTAGAATTTTATTTATTTTATTATAACACAAAGGCCCAAGGAAACATAGGAACTTAGTCATATAAAATGAGTTATAAGAATCGATGGGGAAAATTTTGTCCTTTCTTCGAGTGGAAATATTATTTTTGTATTGTATATTGCCTTTTGGTGGTAGGACATGGTAGCATTTAGTATGAACAGTTTCCTGACTGTTAGGACGTCACACTCAGAATAAATTTTAACCGTCGGATATCTGTAAGGTTTCGATTTTAATGTTTTTAAAAGTATTCGTTGCGCTCGTTCTAATTTGATTAGGTGGCTTTTCTTTGCTCCTCCCCAGGATGTAATACAGTAGGATAATACAGATTGAGCTAAAGATAGGTAAACTGTTCTAAGAAGTGATTGGTCAGCCACATTCCTTAATTTCTTAAAGATATAAATTAGTTTTCTAGTATGTGTAGTTAATTTATTAATATGCGAGCACCAAGTAAGCTTGTCATCAAGTAATACACCTAAATACTTTATACAGTTTGATTTTGCCAATGTATCACAACTGCATGTAAGACTAGAAGGCTTGCAAGTGTGTATTTGAATACCATAATCTGGATTTAATGGGAGTGAACGTTCAGTTAAAAAGAATATAGTTCGGTTTTGTGACATTTAGAGTAAGTTTGTTTAGATTAAGCCATTTAGATATCTTGTGTAAACCTAACTCAGCTATAGACTTTGTTTCTTCCCAAGTCTTGCCATAGAAAATAATTGCAGTGTCGTCAGCATAACTAAAAATTTTGCTTTTATCTAGTTCTAAATTACATAAATTATTTATATAAATTAGAAAAAGTGTTGGCCCGAGAACGCTTCCTTGAGGGACGCCATACGTAATGGGAATTTCTTTACTGAAATACCCACCAATAGTCACCTTTTGAATTCGATCACTTAGGTAATCCTTAAATAGCTTTAGAGCCATGCCTCTGATACCAATTGCTTCCAGTTTGTTTACTAATATCGGAACAGAAACGGTGTGAAAGGTTTTCGCGAGATCTAAGAAGACTCCTAAGCACTTGTCTTTATTATCAACATGTTTAGCTACAAAGTTAACAAGTTCTGACACTGCCTGCTCGGTAGATTTACCCTGTCTGAAGCCGAATTGATTATTATTTGATATTATGTATAGGTATTGTTAAATGGGCGTATTGAGGATATAAAGATTTTTAGTCCGATCGCTTTAAAAAAATCCAGTCACTTCTTTGTTATTTGACCGATGTATGTACATAATATAGATATGACAAACTATGTACGATATAAATATTTTAGTTTCTGAGTTTAATAATGATTAAAGATTTAGTTAAAATCTATATTGTATACCTTTAACATATAATAAATTAAAATAGTTTAACAGCAAAATCAATTAAATCGTCAAATCAAAAAAGTCAAGCCATAAGCAAGCGTACTTGCTCGCATGTTCCCATTCGCATTATTGATTGTACAAATCCAACAGTAGCTAAAACTCTCAAAACTTACATGCAATTAAATCGTTATTTGAAAAGTTATAAAATACATTATTATAATAAATAATTTCGTTGTGTAGTTTTTTCACATTGTTTTATTTGACTACCAGTAGATAGTTGAAACAATATGGAAATTAACATTGTAAAACTGTCTAAACTGTGCAGCCTTCCGCTAAAATTCAAAGCTATGACTTTAGAATGAGACGCAGATGTCAAGTCAGTTAAAAACTTTGATTGGTTAGTTAGTATTACTATAACTTGACTGGTTTTTAATAAAGTATTTTTTACAGATGAACCCAAGTTTGTCGGCAGCGAATCAAATGTGACAGTGGTTGTAGGGAGGGACGCTACACTTACGTGCAAAGTGGAAAATTTACAAAGCTTCAAGGTATTTAATATTTTTTTACAATTTATAAAATACAAATTTTCAAAAGTCCCGGAATACTTGTAGGTAAAACGATCAAATGATCGTACTAATTAGTTTACAAGCAAATTATTGACATGGAATCCTAATCGTTTAATTCACTTTTGCTTTTTACAGTTGACACTAAATGTAACGACACACCCCGGCGGAAAGTTCGGCGCTTGATGGATCGGCACTAAACACGCTCGCAATCCTTTTTATGTTACCTATGACAGACACATCAGCGGAAATTAGGCCTTCAGTCGCCGAACTTTCCGCGCGGTACATTCCACAGGTGTGTCGTTACCTTAAAGGCTATTCTTCAATTTTTGTGGCATTCCAAATAACAATCACAAAGCATTTAACAACCTCATTTTACTTATATTTCTTCACTTTATATCGCTCAGGGACACTCACAGCTTCAAGTGGTTTTCGTATGATTAGATTACTGACAAATAGAGAGCATTTCGGATTTATTTAGAAAATATTCTCTGTTTTTGCCAGCTTTTGGTTGACTACAGCAAATAAATTCAATGTAGGTCATGAAGAAACCTTTTCTTTCTCTGATAAAATATTATTATAATTTGTATATTTGTTACATAATTTAAATATGCTCTGTTATACATTTGTTTTGATTTATTGTCGTAATGCTTATTTTGATTACAAAGGAAAGGCTATTTCAATCTGGATCGTATGACACTACGCATTTCCTTTAATTGAATCTCTTGAGAGCGTAATATGAATCTTTATTAAGTAAAGATTTCCCTGTTAAATCATTGATATCGTATTTTATTGTCAAATAAATTAAAATCCTACAGAGTACAATACGAAGTTAAACGACAGCAGCCCCACCTCATTAATAAAAACATACGAAATCTGATAACTTTTTTATTAGAACTACTAAAATAACATTGTTAGATCAAAAAGTTCGAACGAACAGTAAATTATTTTCGCTGTCCAAGAACATTTTCATAACATTTGATATTACAATTCTTATCACAACAAAAACAATAAGTTCAAGGAAAACTTATATAATAATAACGTAATGCACTATTACATTAAAATAAAAATCATTATTCATATTATTCAAATTCATCTCGTGGTGTTTGTTTTTTTTATCGATTATATGGCTTAATAAAAGAAAAAAAAATATGGAATAATAAAAGGTCACTCGAAAAAATCTAAAGTAATGCACTAGTAAAATAAAAAAAATATGAGCGACCTTTTAAAATTCAAATTTTGAACTGAAATGTTCAGAAACTAAATAATAAGTTTCTATCTATTCTGTCTATTAGGTCTATTAATTATATCATAACGAGAAAAAAATTGAATAGAAAAAAATGTATTATTGGCGATTTTTGAAATCTTAAAACATTTGGAGCGTTCTCTTAAAAAAAATTTGAGCTGTCCTTTGGCGGGAGTTCTTAACACATCAAAATCTAACATTTTTTTGTTAGTACACACGAGACTGACACCCTAATATATGAGCATTGGGTCAAAAAATTTCCCAAGAGATGCATGCGTTCGAGCCAGGAGTCGAACCCGCGTCTTTCGTCTTTGAGGTTGGGGCGCGTGCGCTAGCCATTACGCTACCACGACTATAGATAGGATATATACAAGGAAAACTTACCCATTATTATATAAAATGATAGGTAAATAATAATGCTTTTCTATTAGGGCATGACAGTACTTATTAAACTGAAAATTCGTTGACAATAGGCCATACTACGCGGGGATAATAGGCTTAACTTATATTAAAAAATTATACTGTCGGACTCGGTTCGTTCGTGGAAAAAACGTATAATCAACTACTGTGCTCGGGCAATTTATGACTGCGAATTATCTAGTTGTTGCTCTCTCAAATCTGTTAATTCTATTAATACATTTGTTTCAAGTTATTATAGAGGCTGAATATATAAAAATTACTTTCACTAGTTTAGACGTGTATATCTTGTAAGATACTTGCTTTTATAAAATAAAATGGTCATATTTAGGAAAAAAGGTTGTCTAGAAGCCTTTATATTATACTAGCTGATACCAGCCCGCATCGCGTGCCGTAAAATTAGTGCTTAGTTAACCTCTACTTGGCGAAAGGAATGCAAAATTTCAAGAGTATAGGTTTTATAGTTCCTGAGATATCGTGATAAATCACTATATACGTGGATTTCAATTACATATATATACATATGTAAAACTTTTAGGTAAGAAGCAAGTATTTAACAATTCTCCATATTGCCAATAACAGAAAAAACGGAATTAATAAATGGTTTTCGCTTTTGTAAACTGCCTATTACACCTTCGGGATTCATCCAGTTTGCGCAGCCCCATTAGTTGGGCTAGTTGTATTCATTATTCATTACGCTCTGTAATGCGTAACCATTCATAAATATACGTCTGCCAATAGTTTAGGGTATGTTTGGATTATTTGAAGCGTGTCCCGAACTACTGTTTCGGAGAATTTCTCTTTTTCTTGTCGTGTGCGTGTCAATGTGTTTCTCATTGTGATTGTGATGTAGAAATGTTTTATGTTGTTACCACACAATGGTTTACTTACTCTGTCAGCCTGTTGTTATTGTTAAGACAATATTCACATGCATTAGGTCACGAAAACTGCCATAGTGGTGTATGCTCCCTAGTCAGTATTTGAATCTACGTCACTTAAATAGGAAGAGCCACTTAGACAGTATGTTTTTTTTTATTGCTGGAGTTCAGCAGACAGGCAGACAGCCCACTCGATGGAAAGCAGTTGCCATCGCCTATGGACATTTGCAACACCAAAGGTGCTACAAATGCGCTGCTGCTCTCTTAAGGGCACTGGAACCTGGTCACTAATGCCGGAACACTACTCAAAGTTGTTATGGCGACATACTTTAGACCAGGGGTGGTAGCCATCCAGTCAGGCAAATGCTGTATCACCTGGCTGTGGGTTGTTTTGTCGCCTCTTGCGACAGGCCGCCGAGCCACAGGAAATTGTATTCTTTCTCCGTTCATGCACGGATAAAAAAAAATAGCAAATAATTATTCTCTTAAGTTTTCGCGACTTGTACACATAATAAAACTACGTTTTAACGGTTTTAAGCGCGGTAATTTATTTGATTTAGCTTTATCCGACGTTTCGGCCGCTTTTCAGTGGCCGTGGTCACGGAAGACAAAGATGACATTTGTCAAACGTGTATTGTCAAAGTTTTTATTCAGCCTACCGCCAACTTGTTAATTTTAATTATTTAGTTTTAAATTTTGTTTATGGATATTATTTACTCTATGGGAGCCTAATCTAATTTACCACCGCTTCACAACATGTTGTGGCTTGAAGAGAAGAAGCGGCGCAAGAAACTCTTCAGCAAACATGCCTAGTTCTAATTTTTTTTATATAATATTAAAATGAGTGGAAGGAAAAAATAAAAGAAATGATCAGTCAAGTTGGTTTGTTTCGTTGCACGCAGAAAGAGCTCACAGTGTCTTGAGGTCTGGCAGTTGGTTTTTGCTGGGTTTGGGTCTTAATAGTTTTGATGATTGGATCCCAAACAGGTGGTACCTGCCAACCATCTTCTCTATTGAAATTGGGTGTTTTTTTATTTCAATAGCCTCACGCATCATTCTTGGTATGAAACGATTCTCTTTCGCGAGGATTTGTGGGTTATCGAATCTGATGTAATGGTTGGGTTTATCCAGCGTGTGTTCACTGATCGCAGACTTCGTAGACCTTGTGTGTTTCATGTCAGCAATGTGTTCTTTTACCCGTGTTTTTATGCTCCTCTTTGTTTGCCCAATGTATGATAATCCACATTCACAATCGAGCTTGTAAACACCTGCATCCTGGAGTGGGATATTGCATTTCACAGGTCTCAAAAATTGGGTTATCTTTTTATGCGGCTTGCCGCATAACCCACAAATCCTCGCGAAAGAGAATCGTTTCATACCAAGAATGATGCGTGAGGCTATTGAAATCAAAAAACACCCAAATTTCAATAGAGAAGATGGTTGGCAGGTACCACCTGTTTGGGATCCAATCATCAAAATTATTAAGACCCAAACCCAGCAAAAACCAACTGCCAGACCTCAAGACACTGTGAGCTCTTTCTGCGTGCAACGAAACAAACCAACTTGACTGATCATTTCTTTTATTTTTTCCTTCCACTCATTTTAATATTATATAAAAAAAATTAGAACTAGGCATGTTTGCTGAAGAGTTTCTTGCGCCGCTTCTTCTCTTCAAGCCACAACATGTTGTGAAGCGGTGGTAAATTAGATTAGGCTCCCATAGAGTAAATAATATCCATAAACAAAATTTAAAACTAAATAATTAAAATTAACAAGTTGGCGGTAGGCTGAATAAAAACTTTGACAATACACGTTTGACAAATGTCATCTTTGTCTTCCGTGACCACGGCCACTGAAAAGCGGCCGAAACGTCGGATAAACCTAAATCAAATAAATTACCGCGCTTAAAACCGTTAAAACGTAGTTTTATTATTAAATAATTATTCTTTACTAAAATATCAAATTAATTATTTACTGTATTAGAATTAATTTAATACAGTATGTAGATATAGATAATTATCACATTCCCTGGTTATCGACAAAAGCAGAATAAAACAATCAAATCTGTTCATAAGGTTTTACCCACTAATCCCAGCCTGTGAAATTGTGGATCTGACATGCTTATAAATAGAGAGCTCTGAAACTCGTAAATATAAGGGCAAAGTGCTGGCACCGCATTTGTCCTGAGGAGCAATTATGAAGGTTCTGTTAGAGCATTTAGAACCGACACCCTGTTGTAAATTATGTTATGGTGTTCCTGCTTTTAGTGCAAGTTTCTGTGACACGGGTGATGTTAAATTTCCTTATATATGTAGTTTAACTGGGGATTAAACACGAGTTCATCTTTCACAGATTACCAGATCTTTCAGTGTAAAAAGTAGCCTTATAGGTTAGTTCTAGCCTCTTTCTGTAATGACGTGCATAAGCTACAATAAATAAAATTGGCCAAGCACGTATCCTTATAAACGTAAAAATAATCAAAATATTTATAAAGGCTATCCCAAATATATATTTTCGCAAATTCACTACAGTGTTAGATACAGACACAAACAACACTTTATTGTTCACCAAAACAAAAATAACAAAACAATGCACAACAAGACTATTGTTACTTGGTATAACAAAAGGCGGCCTTATCGCTAAAAGCGATCTCTTCCAGGCAACCTGAAGCGATTGTTGCGAGCGTGTTCTATGTAGCAACTAATACAATACACCTTTCTATCTTTAATCTAGATATTATACATCAAGTCGTTTCGAAAAGTCAAACTGTCACATAAAGGGACATACGGATTTAAAAGGAGTCCCTATTTGCCAAAACGGTTAAGGAACCCTAAAAAACAATACTTTTCTCTGATTTTACTGTAAGAGCTATCAAATTAGCATTTATTTCAGTATTGAAATTATTTTCCAATCGACAGCAGCTCATCTAATTAAAATTTGATGTAGAGTTGGCTTTAATCTCAAAACAGAGATTACAGATAAATTACAGTTTTAAGACACAGACACTCGATTTGTGTAAATTGTACAATTAATTGCTTTGCGTTGAACAATAGCTGTTTACATATACTTTAAAAACAATTACAAATTGTTATTTAAACGGATATATTGTTTATTAAAACAAGAAGGTACATTAAAATTGAGAAGAAAATACCAAAACACTTAACAAAATCTCTCGCTGTACTTAGTCAGATGATGTTATGTTTCTTTCTGTATGTAAATTTTTACGGTTGTGTATTCAGGTGTTTGGTGTGTGTTATAGGTACTATGTGATCTATAACTGGTAAAAATTAACTAAATTTCTTTCTAATTAAATTTATCTCGATCTCATCTCGAGAGATCGAGATGAATTTAGTTAAAATACCTATTTTGACAAAAACCGAACCCTTATGTTTTCGTCATGTACGTTTGTGTGTTTGTTTGTTTGTCTGTCTTTATGTGTCACTGAAATTTTCAGAAACGACTGATCTATGTAGACTCTGTAAAATACTTTCAAAGAAAATTAATTTGAACAACCTCCGTTGAATAGTTTAATATATTATAAAGACCTATTTGTTTCTAAACGAACTACTCTGTTATATAGAGGAATAGACAAAAACAATTTTCATCCTAATATTCTTTTGCGATATGAGTACATTATTGCATAGCAGCAGCATATAAAATACATCTTACGAAATTTAATCTATAAATACCCAATAGTTTGGGTGGCAAGCGGCTGTGATGTAAACAGACAGACCGAAATGACTATTTTATAAAAATTCCGTTTTTCCCAAAATAGCTACAAATCCAATTTTATTATAAAGTTTTCAATTAAATTCCAAGTAAATCTTAATATACGGGATAAAAATCAAACCACAAAAATTAGAAATGATTGTTGTTCAGTCATAAAAGGCGATATTCAACGCAAAGGAAGCAATTTTCAGTTAACAACTCCCTTTGTTGATCGACTACTTGATTCGAATCAGCCATTTTGGGACCTCGTTACTGAAAGGACTATAAATGTTAATCGTTCCTAATGTGTTCGTTTTTGTGTTGCACTTAGGAATAGCCAATCAAAGTCAAAATCTTTGATTGGTTCACGATTGAAATTGGACCTTTTTGTATTTCATATCCTTGCTTTACATTTGCAAACTTGTTTTAAAAAGGATTTTTTTACATACAAACAAAAAAAAACTTATTATTGTATTTTAAATTAAACTGTAGACTTGAAAATTTGTTTCAGTTGTGACATTTTTATTTAGGTAGGTATAATCAGCTGGCGTTAAATTTTTTATTTCAAGACGATAATATAAAATTATGAAATAATGGGTATTCTATTAAGAACTATTGAGCCTGTCTGTTCCGAATTTAACTTAGCAACCACCCACCAGTAACTAGGTTCAAAGCCACTAGATCCTTCCCCGCATAACGTCCTGACAACTATTGTTAGCTATTTACTCGCATTTGATGGATATCTGTGGTTAATCATTCGTTGACAAATATCTACTACTAGCGGCCCCGTCAGACGCTGTCCTGCTCTGAAAAAATAAAAATCTAGGAACCGATCCCAGCGCCACCTACCGGTTCCAATTGTAGATTTAAACGATCCAGGAAAACACTCAAACACACAAAAACAAAATCACCAAAATCGCTCCAGGTGATAAGGAGGATTCTAGAACCCGATCTCAGCGCCACGCACCGGTTCCAACGGGATAAAAAGTCCGTCCTATGGTCGTCTCCTGGCTACCTTCCCACCAATTTTCAGCCAAATCAGTACTGCCGTTCTTGAGTTATAAATAGTGTAACTAACACGACTTTCTTTTATATATATAGATTATACTAGAAGATATTCCTAATCAGTCAATGAATTGAGGTTTGGAAGAAGGAAGTGACACTAATCAAATTTATTTTAGGTGGCATGGCTTCGCGTGGACACTCAAACAATACTGACAATCGGACCTCACGTGATAACAAAAAATCATCGAGTTGGAGTTACGCGCGGAGATCACGCGTGGGCTCTGAACCTTCGAGATGTACGCCCCGCTGATGGCGGGTTATACATGTGTCAAATAAACACCGAACCCATGATCACTCAAACGCATCATCTACATGTATTGGGTAAGACTGCTTCTTAATTTGTGTAATATTGATCATATACACAACGAAACGAACTTACCGGAAAGTGGTAACTTTTTGCGAGGAGAGAATTATTTATAAACAAAAGAACTTGTTTAAACATATTTGCTAAAAGAAAGATGTATAAACCATATAACAAAAAATATTACCAGGCCTGTTCTGGAAGTTTCCTTTCGCTTACTCTTTAAACAGCGATAACACGTTGCGAAGTTGTCCTACATACGTAGATAGGAAGTAGATGTTTAAATCATATGTTGTATGAGTTTCAAAAACGTGTCTATCTAACGAACTTAATATGAATAAAGACTTGAATTCGAATAATCTGTGCCTCAATATGTGTGGGATTCGAGACAAGTCGGATACCCATTAAAATCACCCTGATTATCCTTCTATCACCCTAAGCTAGGGTCGTGAGATAATAACTTAGCTAATAGCGCAACCCTGATATGAGTAATAGACTTTGGTATATTGTCAGAAAACATTATAACAGGATATATAGGACAGGATATATATATATATATATATATATATATATATGTTAAATTTTAATATACTTTGATAAAATATATTATACGCCGGGTAAGGTGACTGTACTTGGTTTACCTATCAAAAAAATCTCGACTGCTAACAGTATGTTTCTTCTTAGTATACTGTAATAAAGTATAGATAAAAGTAGTATGTACATTTTATAAAAACAGTAGCGTCTGTATGATGCCAAACTAAAAAATGTAGAGGGAACTTTTCAAAAAGATTAACATTTCTTTGTATGCAAATGAATCTCTGAATTTATCTTGTGGTGTACACACATATATATTGCAGTGTACTCACAAAAATATTTTAGCATAGCTCTGTGGCGCGGTTTTTATTTTTCAAACTTTTAATCGTATCTGTAATATTATTGTGTTGCAAAGCTCTCGCTATTATTACGTTGCTGTAGTATGTCTCTCTTGTTTTAAAATAAAGTTAAAGCGTACTCGCTGTTACGTTAAATTTTTAGTTTTATATGCTTCATAACTGGATTTATTTTTGTACATATTATTCTAAGACGCGTGCTGTACTATAATAGTATTCGTAGGTCAGTAATTTTACTACTTCTTATGTCATTCAGTCTATACGTCAGTCAGTCTATACGTAGACATAATGTAATTAATAAAGACTCATATTTTTTTATAAGGATGCATTAGTCAATAGATATTTCAAAACAGAAAAGGAAAATAAAATGATTGTGGCAGTCCTCCCACAGCGAAGAGTTCCATAGAATTCACAAATGTCCACGTTCTCGTTGTTTGGGAGGTAACCATAATAAATAATAGTTTAAAAAAACTAAAAAAAACACGCTTTTATAAAAAATCCAACTAAAAAAACAAAAAATAAAATTTAATATAATATAAAAAAGCGTGGGGTGTATTCAAAGCGCTTTTTAAGATATTATATTATTAATTGAATACACCCCACGCTTTTTTATATTATATTAAATTTTATTTTTTGTTTTTTTAGTTGGATTTTTTATAAAAGCGTGTTTTTTTTAGTTTTTTTAAACTATTATTTATTTTTCATTTTTTAGTTGATTTTTGTTTAAATGTTTTTAAATACAAGCTTTTGAGATCCTGCATATCATGTAGCAGCAGAGTGCTAGCCAAGACAAGTAAAACGAGCCCAAACACGACGGGTCTATCTTGTTTAGTACAGGAGTTCCTATGGCCACCTTCCGACTCCATCATCAGATCAGCTCCATGGTACCATATTATTGCATTGTCACGCGATATAAACATACGAGCCCAAACACGAAGGGTCTATCTTGTTTAGTACAGGAGTTCCTATGGCCACCTTCCGACTCCATCATCAGATCAGCTCCATGGTACCATATTATTGCATTGTCACGCGATATAAACATACGGGCCCAAACACGAAGGGTCTATCTTGTTTAGTACAGGAGTTCCTATGGCCACCTTCCGACTCCATCATCAGATCAGCTCCATGGTACCATATTATTGCATTGTCACGCGATATACACATACGTGCAAAATTTCAGCTCAATCGGAAAACGGGAAGTCGGTCAAATTTAGGGGTCGGTTACAGACATACTGACTGACATACAAGTGAAGCTAATATAAAGCGTGTAAAAAAGCATTCGATCGCATAGGTAAAATTGTGTAGGATTATAAATAGCCCAAGGTTATCTTCAGCAAATTGATGTTCAAATTTATAAGTGACCTTAGGGTTTTTGGAACACCATGTATATTACATTTTTTTCTTAATCCTATTAGTACCACCAGACATAGTGGATTCAGACAGCAGTGGTGAAGTGATCATCCATGAAGGTGATAATGTGTCTCTCCACTGCGCGGCTTCAGGCACCCCTCAGCCTTTAATTACGTGGCGACGAGAGGATTCTGCTCAGATGACTGTCGCCGCTGTAAATGGTATGTTAATTAACACTTACATATACCGACTTTTTAATACCCTTTACTGATATAAAGATGTCTTTAAAGCAATTTTCATTTATCGATAACTTGTTTATATTCTCAGAGCTGTCAATCAATGAATACAAAATTATTTCTTCAACAGAACATTATACTTAGATAATTTCCTCCTACTTACTTATACTTAGATAAGTTCCTCAGGGCGGCGTTTTATCTCCTCTTCTATTTTCTATTTTTATAAATTCTATCTCGAAAAACTTATCTTCTTCCTACCATCTCTATGCAGACGATTTGCAGATTTATACTCAGGCGCCTAAAGACAACTTACATAACGCTATTAAGCTTATTAATGATGATCTGAACCGCATATACAACTGGAGTACTTCCCATGGACTTAGAGTCAATCCCAATAAAACTCAGGCCATCATCATTGGTAGCTCGCGAGCCATAGCAAAAATAGATTTTCCACTGCTTCCCGATGTGATCTTTCATGATACGCCTATTCCTATAAGCGATCAAGTAAAGAATCTTGGCGTAATAATGGACAAGGAATTGTGTTGGCGACCCCACATTACTGAACTAAGCCGCAAGATTTTTGCATCCTATGCATCCCTTAGGAGACTGAAAAATTTCCTTCCGACTGCCACTAGGATTTCGTTTGCTCAATCAATACTACTACCCATCCTCGACTATGCTGATGCTTGCTATCTTAATCTCACTCAAGAGCAACTTATTAAGCTCGAGCGTCTTCAAAATGTTTGCATAAGGTTCATATTTGGTTTAAAAAAATATGACCACGTTTCTGAATATCGCAAAAAGCTCGAGTGGTTGCCTATCTCACTTCGCCGGAATGCTCATCTTCTCAAGTTACTATATAGTATATTGTTTATACCTTACACCCCTCCTTATCTTAAGGAATGTTTCAACTTCCTTCATACGTCACATACACTCAGTTTGCGCTCCACTAATAATCTCCTGTTAATGGCACCTGCACACTCTTCAACATTTTATTCCAACTCCTTCGCTATGCAGGCTGTCTTCCTTTGGAACTCTTTGCCCACTGACGTCAGAAAGGCCAAGCCTTTTGCCATATTTAAAAATTTACTTTGGAATCATTATGTAAGTCTTACACAATAATGTATGTGCTATAGTTTATTATACTTTTGACTGTAATCTGTTGTCCATGTATATCATTTTTATTTAAAAAAAATTCTTTTATTGTATTAAATTATAATTATAGATAATTTAAGATTTCCTTTTAAATCAGGTTGCCTGGAAGAGATCGCTTTTAGCGATAAGGCCGCCTTTTGTTTTACCAAGTAACTATTGTCTTGTGCATTTTTTCGTAATTTTTGTTATGGTGAACAATAAAGTGTTGTCTATGTCTATGTCTATGTCTATAATTTATTAATTTTCTAAGTATAATGTTCTGTGTTATGGATACCTTTGCATTTTAACAATTCGGCGCGCTTATAACTCATAGCCTTAACGTTGTCATATACGCGACAGGACTTTGAAGAAAGAACAAAAAAATCAAGTAAACCAAACAAGCCAAGAAAGTCACTTTCACGTTTATGTATATAATATTATTTTTCCTTAGAAGATCACATTTTACCACTTATCATAATAATCTTAGATGAGACTGAATGTTTCTATCCTGCTTTATACACCGGGATCAAGTTTCCTACATTTTTCATTGTTTTGAGTACCCTTTATTATAAGACCTCTTATAATAAAAAGATGAAATTTACACGGGGATAATCAACATAATCTCAAGAAAATCACACATGTATACAGATATTATTACTAAGTAAGTGCTTTTGACAACATTTTTCGGTTTTGATCATATCTGTGTAGATATGAAAATCTTAATTAGGTATTCTCACTTTGCTTAAGATCTTAATTGGACACCTTACTGACAGCCACACCACACAAGTAATAAACTTGTGACAGCATAATTAAGAATATATATTTTTTTTTACAAATTATCTATTTGGCTATAAGCCTCATAGATCAAAGGTATATAATTTTAGAGGGACAAGCAGTTTTAAATATTGTAAGAATAAACAAATTGATAAGAATATTTGTTGCTGAAATCCATACATACATAAATAATTTATAAACTTGTTGTTTCGATGTCTGTTGATTCATCTTCACAGTTCTAGTAATTAATTCATTTATATGGAATTTGGTACATATTCTGATCTTCTATAGGCGGGTATGAGATACAAAATATGAAAATGAGATAATTTTCATTCACGCAAATAAGTCTAAATATACCTATTACTATGACAGGTCGTATTTTTACGAAAGGAACTTTCACCTACCATAGTAGGTACATAATTTTTATCCCAAGAAATGGTTTTTTATTCCGAAAGGTTGCCTTTGAAATACGCGCTCATTATATACGCAAGTAAATCTGCTACAAAATTCAAGTAAGTAATAAATTAAGAATATCTGTGTTTCCAATTTGTATAATCTTACTTTCGTCAAAGCTTCACTAACTTTCAAATTTTATATGATTCGTTAAACGTAAAGAAATATTTTTCTGAAATGGAGAACTAAATTTCGTAAAGTTCCAAACAATACAGCGCGTGTGTGAGTTTATATTACCAAAAACTCTTACAAAGTAAACTTCTTTCATGTTTTCGTTTCTCGCTATTTCACTTATGTAACTCGTGTTCAATATAAAATATCGACATTTCAATTCATGTCCGCGTCATGTACAATATCAGTAATATGCACTTTGTATTTTCGGAACGGAAAATTCAAGAATATTTTTATATACCTATTACTGTTTTCTTATACGAATCTCAATAGCTAAAATTATGTGCGTAATGAGTGTGTACAGAAAGTCACACTTTTAATTAGATATACATTTGGCTGTCCCGCTTATGGTCACTTTTTCTGACACTTTATGGAGCTTACGTTAATACGCTATACAGGCTGTAAACTTTCAGTGGAGCAGAGCTGCGGTTGTACTTCAGAGAAAGTACAACCGCTGCAGCTACATAAAAATGGTCTTAGGATATTACTACATTATACTATCCATGACTTTAGTGTAATTATGATCCCAATTCACAGATTTTCCCAAAAAAATGTACAGTTAGCAAGAACGTGGCCGTTTTAATCACTTTTTATGCCAGTCGATCCTGTTTCTGATACTGACCAAAACCTTTTATGAGACCAATCCAAGTTGGAGTACTACTAATTGCAAAAACCCCTCATATATATATACATTTTGTAAGAAGTCCAACTTACCTTTCTTATTTATCAAATCTTCTTGTTCGCTGAATAAAAAGATGACATTAAAAAATCAGTTACACAGATCTTTTCTGACACAAAAAACTATCAAGATTGATTTTTGGGTGGGAAATAAAATAGTAGGTAGTAGAGGGTAAGTTGGATTTCTTAATAGACGTAAGGGAAAAGATTTCGGTGACTTCTGACTCTTTTAGTACTCCAACGGTGATTGGTCACATAGAACATTTTGATCAGTATCAGATTCAGAATCAACTGATATAAAAAAGTTGTGTAAAATTTTTAAACGAAATGCACGAGAAAAGTTTTTATAATTTCTCCTTTTTTTAGTACTCCAACATGGATTAGTCCTAGAAAAGTTTTTGTTCAGTATCATAAATAGGATTGATTGAAATTTTTTTTTTGATGTAAAATGGCCATTTTCTTTCTAACTGTATTTTTTTTTAAATCTGTGAATAGGAATCAAAATTTTAAGAAAAAATATGGATAGTCTCCTAATACTATTTTCGTGTAGCTGCGACGGTTAAGGAAGGTATTTCCTTTTACTGCTCCGCAGAAAATTTCCACTCTGTATATTAAACTCGTAACTGACGTAGTTTGGTACAGACGTGAAATTTGACTACGCTTTTTAAACCTAAGTAAAAAGTGAATAGAATTTATTAAATTGAAAATAGGATTTTTAGATATAATATATCACGTTTAATTCTGATATATTGCAAAATTAACTTCACGAAATTGTATAGTCATAAATTTAATTTTCTACATCTCATAATTCTGCAGGTCTTTCTATTTTTTTAAAAATCGCATTACCAAAACCTGAAATTAAATCCATAAATCAGTATTTAAGTAACATTAAGCCCTGCAATAAATAAGAAAAGCGACCTCATTTAGCGTGATCTTATTTCAACGCAATGTAATTTATCATAAACTATGCAATTATATTATTATACTAACATATTTGAAAAGCAATGTAAAAACTGAAACCTCATAATACAATAAAAATATTTTATATGAAAACAGGTTTGAATAAGATCTGTTATGTAGTTTTTAAAATGTGAAGTATTTTACATTAAGTATTTTTTTAAAGGATTTATGTTGAAAGAGTGGATATTACTCTCATAAGCTTTTTCTTTCTCATTGTATGTCTTCCAAGACCACGGGCCATAAAAATGGCTCGGACTTTTGGAGGGCTCGCGTGGGGCCATGGGAAGGCCAACACGTAGAGGCCCCTTGTAAAGGCCTGAGCCTGTTGAGACTCCGGTTTGTTTTGTGGACTGTACTTGATGAATTAAGAATGATGAACGCGTATATTGATAATGATTTTATTCCTCGATTTATTACAATTAATACATTTATATGTGGTGCGCGCGCGTTGAAGTTAGAGGCTCGTAAGCGTGTGTTGTATAATGTGTGGCGCCGGCCGAGGCGCCGCGTCGCCCCCGCTACCGCCCCGCACCAACCGGTGTTGCTGGCTGCAGCCGTAACACCCCTTGAAAAATTTAATCTAAATGTGGCGTGACACTGACCAGCGTTTATCCCTGTCTACACCATATAATAATGCACCGCAGGACAATCCCCGGCCAGTGTAGGGCTATTGTGGGAAATGATGACAAAAAGTACCGGGCTCATTTTATTTATTATCAATTACATACAACTTTATAACATGAACTAGAAATTATTTGTACGTGTACATTTTTAATTTATAGTTTTCTTTTTTGTTAATGATATATTATAACTAGAAATACAATAGACAATTTAAACACGTGCAAACCTAAAATTAATTTGTGAAATTTCAACAAACAACTATAATAATTAATGCAACGAGCTTCTAACAACACAAATGTTCCAGTGAGCAAATGGAGCGGTGTTTGGCTGAACATGAGCTCGGTGAGTAGAGAAATGAATGGTGCGCTCTTTTGCATCGCGACAAACGGCGTGCCACCTTCAGTCAGCAAACGGATAATTTTACACGTCCTCTGTAAGTGAACTTTATTCTTCCCTATCAATTTAAAAATTCTAACCCCAAATTTCGGCATGGAAGTAAACTTAGATAATTCTAACTCGCGGGTAGTTAAAATTACGTCATAGTATTGGTTATTTCTGTGCATGCACACTGCATGTCATGAGGAACGTGAGCTGTTTAGTTTTTGGTACTTTGCTTCGGAATCTCAATTATAAACACTTACGCGTCGGTTGCTATATCTTAACAACCCTTTATTTGCCTTTCTATCAGTTAAACTTTGATGGAACTGCCATTAATCAAGACTAATTTTGGGTGAAACTACTTTTTTTCGACTAGGTACATAGTTTGAAAGTTAAATTGTATACAGATTCGTTATCTACTCACCACTATGACTCAAGGTTTATCGTAGCTAATTATCCTTGTGTGTGGCGTTGTGCATGCACAGAAAAAAATTCACACCTTATATCTCACACGTATATTAACTTATTTATTTAAGTCAACAAATAATTGGGGAAATATTTGCGTCCAGTTGAGAAAATTGTGGTCCCCGTGTAACTTTTAAAGTACGAAGTAGAAAATTCTGAAAACATATTGTGAACTTGCAGAGCCTCAAAAATACGTTTAATGAAAATTGTTTTGAACAATATCCGTCAAGTAATTTCTATTAATGCTATTTTGTTGCTCCGTATTTATATGATGAAAACAGATGACTTTTGTGGGAGTTGAAGTAAATTGTGTGGTGCATCTATTTATACTCCTTGGGATAAGGGGACGCACCACTGGCAAGAGCCTATGGCTCTGCTCTATCGCCGACAGGCAAGTGCAAAATAAGATGACGAATTGTTGAACCTTTTTTATTTAACTTAGACTATTTATACAAAAATCTTGTCGTCTACCTGATGTGAACATAAATTTTCTAATATATAGATTCGGCAGTTCTAACAGCGATATCTAGTATCTGAATTCACATAGGATCACGTCCATGCATTGACCATAATCGTTAAGTGTGATGCATGAAACGTGACGCAACAGCTATTATCATCCCTACGTAGCCCTTCATTATTCGTTGACTTACCTAATTTATTTGCGTTTTAAATAATACTGTTTCTAAATATTATTATATTAAGTCCAGTATTAGAAGGCATTAAAAATAATTATTTTAACAGCTAGTGCTGTTATCTATGGTACTCCGAGTACCTATATTATATGATTATCTTATGTTCCTTTTTGTATTACGCACTTATTGTTATTGTTAAGAAATAAAACTAAACTTACAAAGTTAATGTGTATTTATTAATAAAACAAATACATTATTTTGTAGGCAATCCTTCAGCATGGATGACTCAAAAAATGGTTGGTGCTTATATAGAGGAATCTGTACTTTTACAATGCAAGATCGAAGCTAAACCTCCGCCTATTGTATACTGGACGCATATTGATGGAAACAAACTCCATAATGGTTAAGACATACTTCTGTATTTCTGCCTTTTCAACTTTTTTTATGGCCGAACTGGCAAAGAGGCAAACGGCCCAGCTAATGAAAAGTAGTTACCGTCACCTTTACAAGATGGAATAAAAGGAATGGCATGGGATAAGAGGATGAGGGAATGGGATGACAGGAATGGAATAAACTTGATGGGATAGCTATAGGGGAATAGCGAAATAGGATAGAGGAGGGGGGAGGAGGAACTGGGCCATAGTTTCACTCGTTACTATTATGACATAAATAAATATTAAATAAATTCAACCGGTGCCGATGTGTTAAACTACCCAATCTGCCTTGGACACCTGTAAAACGTGTAAATATCCCGAGTCCAGCAGTGAAACGCTTATGGGCTGATATTACATACAGAACTGTATTTCACTTCCCGCATTATAAAATATTTACGAATACGTCACGCTTTTTAATATCGAGGGGTGCAACACTGTTTTTAAGCAACATTTGAAAATATGTCGAAAGAACATTTTAAAGTCTCAAACGACAAAAAACACATAGTTGATAAACTTTACTACCCTTGAAAAGAAGAACCATTCATACTTATATGTATTTTAATTATAAATCATGTTATTTATATTTACTGAAGTTTGAGCCATAAAGTTGAATAAAGCTGAACATGTTAAAACAAAATGTCATTAAAAAAAACTTTTTGCCCTGCCGATGATTAACTTAGAAAAAATCTCTCTATGCTCTTTTATGTACTCGGCTATGGGTACACAAAACCTATCTCACATGGATGCATTCATTTAACACAGATATATTTTTTAAATAAGCATGTTATATCAATAGATATCTCATTTTAGGCTCAAAGTATCAGGCAAGTATAAAATCAGAGGGCTACAAACACTCAGCTGAACTCTGCATTAAGAATGTTTCTAGAGAAGACATCGGCACGTATTACTGTCACGCTGAAAATTCGCTTGGATCCGCCTTTGATGACGTCACTCTGTATAGTAAGTTAAGATCATGAAAATACACTATTTAATACTATTGAAGCTGTGCTGATTTCGCACGTCCTCCCCTTTGTCTAAACTTACCGATTTTAAAATCTGTAGAAAATTTTAATTTATCCCCAGAAAATCCAGCGTGCAATATTTAACCACGTGTTAGTTCTGGTATTTTTTAAACAATTTTTTACAATTTATTTTAAAAAATAACAAATAGTTAAAAGTAATATATAGTATTAATTTATCTTCAGTATCTGGAAAATATTCAAATTTAACAGCGATATTATTTTTTCAAATACCCCCGGGTCTAGCTCATCCAAACAAAATTATATGATAACTAGCTGTACCCGGCAGACGTTGTCCTGCCTTTAAAAGGTAAAAATCTAGATACCGATTCCAGCGTCATCTACCGGGACCAAATGTTAATCTAAACTATTCCCAAATCCACTTGTAAAAACAAAAAAAAATCATTAAAATCAGGCCCAGCGTTTAGGAGGAGTATCACGGCGCGGGCCCAATCGTTTATTTAAGCCATTCCGGGACAAATTTGAACACATACAACAACAAAAAGAACACCTAAGTTCTGGTACCCGATTGCAGCGCCATCTACCTGGTTCAAATTAAAATCTAAATCATCCCAGTAGAAAATTATAAAAATACTAATATCGCTATTAAAAAATAGGGGTTGATCGTAGAGGGTTGAAAATTTAGGGTTGTATGTATTTTTGTATGTTGTATCATAAAAAAATAGAAATTAAAAATTATGTCTAAAAAATAAATAAAAAAATTTGGGGGTGGACTACCCCTAACATTTAGGGGGATGAAAAATAGATGTTGGCCGATTCTCATAGATACCAGATAAGCACAAAAAATTTCATCAAAATCGGTCAAGCCGTTTCGGAGGAGTATGGCAACGAAAACTGTGACACGAGAATTTTATATATTAGATTAAACTAGTAAACAAGTGCCTTTTGGACCAACTTTTTTCAGCAGTCTCCGAAAATTATAAATGAGGTGTCATTCGATTCGGAATGGCATCTAGATGATTTTTGAAAAAAATGAAGTTCCGCTTGCAAAAATTGTAAAAGTTATTAACAATTAACTAAAAAAAAGAAGGGTGGTTTAGTTTTTTGAAAATATCTCAAAAAGCAATAAAGATTTTTCAAATTTGAAATAAGGTTCGAAAAGAGGAGGAAATTTCCTAAAAAAAGTCTGGACTCCCGAAACTATAAGATCAATATTTATAATTTTCCCAGAGGGATGAAAATACGGCCGAAAACGGGTACTCTGGCTTACGCAAGCCACACCCACATCGGCCCTTTAATGAATAAATATTATTTAAACATACTAAATATGAAAATAAAAAAAATCAGGTACTAACTGAATAGATAAATGAACAATAATCTGCTTGATTTTTTTTTTTACAATTTTTCATTTAGTTATTCAATAGTTAATTAATAATTAATTTTTTGCTTGAACATGAACATTGCAAGTGTGATAATTGTTAAACTATAAACTTAAGATTTTTTTCCTTTCTTGGAGCAATTCTTGAAAGGCTTTAGAATAGAACCCCGTTGGAAAAATTAGAAAATGTTTATTTTTCATTTTTTTATTAATAATTTTCGTTGTTACATTTTTCTTCCTGTATCAGTATTTGGGTCAGAAAGATACTCATGTATTGTTTAATATGCTTTATTTATTAATAATTTTCGTAATTTTATTTTAATGTAATAATGCATGTAAAGTTTCACGGTTTTCCTTTAATTCAAGTTACCACATTACATAGAGAGAAGTAATCCTTATCACTGACCCTTGTCTCAGGATTATTAAAATAACTCTTTTTTTTACATTTGATCGGTTCGATACCCAAATAAGGCAAGCAACTTTAAAAAAATCTTCGAATGCAGGTTCACTTACTTTTAAAAGTAAAATAATGTTTCCATTGATCTACAATATTTAAAGCACTTCTCCATATGACATAGCTTTGGGACATGTATATAAGCCCATTTGCAGATGTTAATGACCAGCTTCTTGTCATCGAAACAATCTTCTGTTGCGTTTACAAATCTTATAGCTCTATAAAAGTCTTTATTTAGTAACCTTAGAAAATGACGTATAATTTCGTGAAGCCAAAATATGTTGCCATTATTAGTTATTAGGAATAATTGGGTATTAATTTGCCTAAATTAAATATAGTTAGGTCGAATTGAAAATTCTTATTTATGACCACCTCAGACGAACGGATAAAAGTATAAACGGAGCTTAGGTAAACAAAAGCGTCAAATGGAATGAAGCATTTGTCAAAACTTGTGTTCGTAAACTTATGTAATATTTACATGGTTTGCGTCTGTGTAGTTAATAGTAATGTATCCTCTGGAAACTATTACATCTTTATCCGTAATAATAATTTCAAGTAACGCGCTGCGACGCGGGCGGTTTTCTTTTGCCGGCTTCACTGATGGCCGGTTCCTATATCTTGCTATTGTTACGTGCGAGCGGGGTACGCACTTAGGATTGGAAGAAAACACCAGTTTTTAACTAAACGCTTTTATTAAATTACACATCCGTACATAACTCCTCTCCGCAGGGTTGCCGCTACACGCACAACTAACGACGCACTGTCTCGACAATAAGATGTCTCACTCACAATACCGTCGCCGATGTTACGTAGACCACCTCCTGCTAATGCAATGCTCACCTCCGAATTTACCACGTGTAGCTCGCTTCTGGATCTTCTCTTAACCTACGCTACACTCCTCCTTCACTAAACTACCCAATAAACTTTTCACTAAATTGGACACTAAACTCGTCACTGTCTTCTATTAAAATTCTCTTCCAACTCTTTCGTATTGCACTTGTTGCTTCGCTGACTTGAACTGAACTCCCGGTAGGCTCCCTACGTTGCTTATATACCCGGAAGAATCTTCTAGAACCCATAATTTCCATCTTCTTTTCGTTATTCCTTTATTCATCATCTATCCTTTTATAGACATCTATCTATCTCTGTCTTTTCCTTCCCGAACCGAACAGTGGTACTGCACCGTGACGCCCTCGTGTACAGAGTATGTATTCACTTGCCTTAACATCGGTTGAATTTTGACATTACTTCCAGTGATGTTATGAAACTCCGTAGTCAGATCTGAAATAAAAATTTAAAAATAAATTCGGATAGGGGTGGAGTCTAAATGAATATTCTTTGTTTATTTATGAAACACAGAACAATTTAATTTAATAAAATCATAATAAAGTTTATTATGATTTTGTTTTTGCAGTCGGACGTTTTTTCACGTAATTCTTTAAAATGAGTAGCTATAATAATTACTTGCATGACTGATTGAAATACCAAATGATAACCTAAAATATAGCCCAAAAAAAACAAAATCTAAACTGAAACGTATAATCCGAAATAATTTAATATCCTTAAGATTCCTGATTATTTCTATGGAGCTTATGTCAAATTTTAACCGTTGGTAAAAGCAAATGAACTGTTTAAGATGTAGGAATTTAGTTCGTCTGAGGTCATCGCGTAGTAGAAAATTAATTCCCTTCAAAAACAAGCTGAGCGGCTTGTTCGAGACGAAAATATATCAAATTTATTGTGGTTTAATTAATTAAATTGTTGGGATAATGGAGGTGGCAAGGTATTAATTAGAATATTTAATGTTTTACCGCTTTAACAAAAAGCAGTAAAAAATCATTATTTAATTAAAAAATGTTTTTTTACTACTTCTTGGGAGTGTTCTGATGAGCTGTTTGATTTGCTGCCTACGTCGCCATTTTACCACGAAAGTTCATCCACCATCCCTTGACACCTGGAAATCAGCCACAGTACATGGCGCTCGCTCTTTTATGTCATACGTGAGCAAGTTATGCAATGAACTCCCTCCCTCCCGCGGTTGTCCCAGAGCGTTACAATATGGGACTCTTCAAAAAGTGCGTAAACAGATATTTAAAGTCTCAACCCAGGTAGGCAAGGCTTAGTGTTGCAGATGTCTATGGGCGGCGGTAGCCACTTTTGCCTGTTTCCTACAAGCAAACACAAAAATATTCACTACTTCGACTAAGCTCTACGAATGCCTGGGTAGTGTGGACAGCTTTTATACAATCACACGAACTACACGTTTTTAAGTTTTTCTCGACTTTGACTTTTGTTTTTTAAATCATTTAACTTTAGAAGTATTTGATCAAAAGGGCACCTTAAGTTGATCTTATAGATACCTTTTTGCTTATTCCTCATGCATATAAGTACCTAATTAAAAATAAGAATATATTGGTCGTTGTTGTTGTTATATTTGACTTTGAGTTATTTACCCCAAATAACTTATTCCCCTATTGTGCCCCCTTATTCACATTATTTATACAAGGTTTATCAATTCTTTAAAAATGTAAAACAAAGTGTTTTTATGATCGCATTGTTAATTGAATTACGAATTTAAAGCAAATAATTAAGCATTATTGTTGTATTGTATTTGTCTATGTTTATAACTGGAGATTTTTTATAAAAAAATTATTGTAATGAAATAAAGAAATACACACAATGTACATGGTAACGTTTTGTGGAAAATTTTATTACACTGTGAACTGAAATATTATTTAAGATTTTAATCTTGTATAATCTATACATATAATAAAATTGTAGAGGTCAAATTTCTGTACAATGAAAAAAAATGCTAAAAACCGAGTCAAGGGGATGTAAGAAATAAATAGAACTAATTTTTTTCAAATTTTTGTTTCTCTGTCTGTTTATCTGTTTGTCTGTCTGTTTGTACCGGCTAATCTCCGAAACGACTGGACCGATTTACATGAAATTTTGTATGGTGGTAGCTTATATCCGTGATCAATATATAGGATACTTTTGGTCCCGAAAAATTAAATAGTTCCCGTGGGATATTTAAAAAAGTTTTAATTACTTAAACAGCTTATAACAGACTGAAAGTAATTTCTTTGGAACGTAACATAATAGAAGCGGAGATTTTGACAGGGTGTGGTGTCGGTAAGAAAGTTTTATCTTATAATATATTATATTATCTTTATATAATATATAAAGCTCATAAGTTTGTTTCTTTGTTTATTTGCTTGCATGCGCTAATCTCAGGAACTACTGGTGTGATTTGATTTTTTTTAGTGTTAGATAGCCCATTTATCGAGGAAGGTTATAGGCTATATACCATAACGCTAAGAGCAATAGGAGCGGAGCACCAATGAAGAATGTTTCAAAATCACGGGGTTTTTTAACTTACTTCTTTTTTTACTATTCCACGCGAACGAAGTCGCGGGCAGAAGCTAGTAATAAATAAATGATAATATTGTTTATAATATTATTATTTATTTATTATTATTGTTTTAAAACCAGCTCTTGAATTCTACCGGTCAGTAACCAACTCCTGATTACAGATTGAAGTTACTAATGTAATTTTAATTGTTCGTAGAGCAAACAACAGTTTAGTAAATTAATACATAATATTTACTTCTAAATTATTGTAGCTCTGGCGAAGACAACTACGACAAGTACGACCACAACGCAAATTACTACCACAGTTTTAGAAGTGACTTCGACTCCGGTGCAGTTGTGTAAGGCGACAACTTTATTACCAATCTACTCTCTATCAATTCCAATTACGAAGCCCCATTTGACAGATGTCAATAATCAAGTACTAGTAAAGTACAGCTATAGTCGATACTCGACCATATTGATCTTCGATTACTATAACGAACAAATTAAAATCGTATTGACAGAAAAAGGATTATAACAAATTAAAATTTATAAAACTTTGTTTTTTAAATTTAATTAGATAATATTACATGATATTTTTATCAAGATGGAACTTGTTCATCATCACTAGCCGAAATCGATATTGTCTGTCTGTCTATGATCGATTTTATACGATTCTTTTAGTCACATCACTATGTAAAAAAGTAAAAATAAAACTATAGAACGTAAACGCAGAACCGCAGTAAAATATTATTATCTTTTAAAGTTTTAATTATTTTGAGCACGATGTCTAAAAACAATATGCTGATTGTGTGTGTGAATTAATTGTATAATGATTTAGATTGAGTGTGTATTTTTTAAATGATGATTTACAACCATGAACAAAAATTGATTATTATTTCAAATTATGCGAAACGTAAAGAGTTACGTTCTAAGAAGAGTCAAAGGGTTTTCGTAATTGAAATAGAGAGTAGTCTATATCCATTACAAAAAAACCTTTCGAATTTTTTAAAACATTTTCAGGAGTTATCACCCTGAATACTATTTGAGGCCAGGTGGTGATTGTATTCTAGAATAGCACATACATAGGCTACAATTTATCCTGGAAAAATGTACAGTCCCCTTTGGATAACATTAAAGCGAGCGAAGCCGCGGGGAAATAATTATTATATACTAAGCTGATGTCCTTGCTAAACTTTATTACAATTCTTTTAAAATAAATTTAATACATTTTCTCATAAAAGTTAAAATTATGTCCTAATAAAAAAAATTACAAGTAATGTGTAGGTCCCAAATCACTGTCGGTTAGGAACATGCTCAAAACGCTGGCCGCAATTCCGCGCGGGATGTTAATTCCGATGCGTTGCCCCAGGTACATAACAGGCCAGCCTTTTGGTCGCGTGAGATCCTATCAAACGCGATGATAGGTCTTGATAAACCTTTCGTGTTAGGCTTCGGAACCCCAGAGCCTTTAAGTTTTGACACCGAACGCCACAAATATCTATCCATTGCCAATATATGCACATTTGCAGAGTTTTAGAGCCTCCTATCGTGCGGCTGCTTTTTTTATCAGCGGAAACCCGACAGAGGGCCATCAGCTGCGTATAGAGGAAACAGAGCCTCCTTGGGGAAAATCGCGGCCGGTGTGTAAGATTCGCCAGTTTGGAGTAGCACGCATGTCAAGATGGGACGCAGCCAAGCTGTCAACGCGCGTGACGTCCCGCACCTTAGTTTGTGACCGACGACCCTCCCTTACCTTACCTAAGGTCATCTCATCTTCCAAGGCATCAAAGTTTTAAAACTATTTTATTTGATTGCAAAATCCTTAGATCACCTCATTCTGCAAATAAAATCCCGGGAAAGGCTGGTAACATTATCTGATTGAATTACCATACTGACAAAGTATTAAAATACTAAATAAATAAAAATTAGGAAACCCTTTGTCCGTATCATACCCGTGACGAGTTGTCAGTAAAATTCATGCCCATGTTATTATAATATTTATGAATCAGATGCGGAGTTAGAAGTAAGCAACCATGACGAACCCCAGTACCCCGACGAGGACGCGTTTGTGGTTGTGCTCAGCCAACATCAAATGCAAAACTTGGGTAAGTTATTACTTATTTCAACGGCTGTTTGTCCTTTGCAAACGTAAAATACTAAAGTGTGATTGTGACGTAATTCTTAACTGCTGTTGTTTTGCGGTTGGAACGGATAGTTTTAGAAAATTTATAAACTATGTAATTAGGGAACGGGCCATCAAAAGACATCGAGACTTGGTAGGTAAACTCGCACTTCATTTTTTTTATTGCGAAACTACCAAACGAGCTGGCGGCACAGCTCATGGAAAATGGTCATCGTCGCTTAAAGACGTTTGCAACAACAGGGGTGAAGCCAACGCGTTTCTAGGTGATGAGAAAGACGGATCAGACAGGAAGAATGGTATGGAACTCATATAGAGGGGATGGGATATGGGAATGGAATAAGGGGATAAAATAGGCAGAGAGGGAAGTGGACCATCGGAACTATCACTCATCACCCGAAACAAGGCTGAAGACTAACCGTTTCACGCTAATGTTCTATAAGAGCGTGGTATCACACCGATCGAGCCGACCCTATGAGCTGTCATCAAGATACAGCATGACTCTACCAAGTCCAATCCTCATACTAGCGATGGGCGATATCAGACTTTGTAATCGAGTGAATCGCAATCGACCTAGCGTATGTATTGACTTATACCCGTAAACACCATCGATGCATCAGCGTATCCATTGAATACTCGACTTGAAACCATTGACTGCAAAAAAATCGTCGACAGTCGTCCTAGGACCCAATGCTGCTAATATTGTCTCGTTAAAATCACCAGACTCTATCGTCTCAATCGTAGGTTTGCCTGATGTTATTATTCTGTTAATTCCAATGGCGTACCCATAGTCTCGCCACTCTATCTTTGTAAATATTTATAAGCGAAAATTCGCGATATTTTTATCAAATTTTGGAAGCTATTCAATATTCATTTCAGCTAACGCCAATTCTGCTAATTAATACCAAATATTTTTCTACAATTATTCCGTCATAATGATAGCGGGATGATATTGTAGATTTAGTAGAATACGAATTTTACGCATTATCGCAATGGAATCGTACTTGGAATATCTCCGTAACGTCAATATATGGAAACAGCAGAATTGAGCCCCTGATATACTAATAATCGAAATAATCTCCTTTAATATCCGTTCGCTATTATTATGATATTCATTTGTTACTACGCAGTATTTTTAACTTTGACTTTTTTCATGCCGTTTGTTTGTATTATTAGTCAATCAATATAATACAATTGCCCATGCTCTAAGTTATGGTAGATAAATAACTAAATAATACAGTAGAAGAACATTGCCTTATAAATAATCAATAATATAACACATAAATACATATAAATATTTCTTTGACATACGGTAAATAAATAACACGGTTATTACGTTGTTTCGTCTTCTTTACATAGTATATGTGCTGTCAACATTTTTGTATTTTTGTTAAATATATTATTATCTACCATACATACAAGTAGTCTATTACAATAGCGGTTATTGTATTATGATTTTATTTAAGCCTGTAGTTAAATGGCTAACACATCGGTCGGCGTCTCATCCAAAACATGCAGATTCGAATCCTGGCCATTGAATTAAAAATGCAATATTAACCTGTTGTAAATTTTCAGATATTGCGCCGAGCTTATGACCTGAGAGTCATCAAGATCACTGGTCAATCTGGTCAAGAGGTTTCAGAATGACGTCATCCTTAACTATCCTTGTGATCGGATTCATTTGGATTTGACAATAGTGTAAGTGAAGTGACACAGTGAATTGTGTATATTAACTAAATGGTTATATTTAGTAGGTGAATGTTTTTTTGTGTATTGATGACTCGATTTAGTAAAAGAGCGGCCAACGGAGTGCTAGTGAGTTCTTGTTCAGGAGGTGCATAATAGTTTGAATGAGGCTTTTTCAGCTATGACTATGTTACGTACAGATATATTATGTACCAATGTTTTTGGCTATTTATTCGATGTAATAACAAGGTCAAAATATATTCAAATTATTTTTCACAAAACCATTTTTGCCAATGAATCATTAAAAAGTATGAAATGTATAGCACTCCTAAGTAATCTTTTTTATCATTTACTTTGATTGAAAGTTAAATGAAATACAGTGTCAAAATTCAAAATTGTACTGATATGTTAATATGTCGAATGCATCGAATATTATACTTTACAATGTATCGACACATTTTAAAATATATCGCCTCTTTGCGTCAATAATGTGTTATTTTGAAAATTTATATTTAGGAACCAGTTTTTTAAACCTTCAAAAGTAATTGTATCGAAACGAATAGGTAAATGTTTTTCTGTCAATCTAGAATATATTTTTTTTAAATACCAATGAAGTTGAGAACCTCGTCCTTTTTTAAGTCGGTTAAAAACACCACTGGTGATGCCTTGTAGAATAATCCCTATTAATATTATAAATGCGAAAGTAACTCTGTCTGTCTGTCTGTCTGTCTGTTCCGTTTTCACGTAAAAACTACTGGACCGATTTGGCTGAAACTCAGTATATATATGTTTTCGATACCGAGAATGAACATAGGATACTTTTATCCCGAAAAGTGGGATAGTTTCCGGGATAAAAATATATTTGTCTTTCTGTTTGTTATGCTTTTACAGAAGAACTAATGGGCCGATTTGGCTGAAATTCGGTACGTATGTAAATTAAATACTGAGGATGGACAAGGGATAATTTCCATTATGGCCTTTTTGGTAATTTTGGTCTATTTGGTCATTTTGGCCTTTTTGGTCATTTTGGCCTTTTTGGTCATTTTGGCCTATTTGGTCATTTTTCCCTTTTTGGTCATTTTGGCCTATTTGGTCATTTTGGCCTATTTGGTAATTTTGGCCTATTCGGTCATTTTGGCCTATTTGGTCATTTTGGCCTATTCGGTCATTTTGGCCTATTTGGTCATTTTGGCCTATTTGGTCATTTTGGCCTATTCGGTCATTTTGGCCTATTTGGTCATTTTGGCCTTTTTGGTCCTTTTGGCCTATTCGGTCATTTTGGCATTTATGGTCATTTTGGCCTTTTTGGTCGTTTTGGCCTATTTGGTCATTTTGGCCTTTTTGGTCATTTTGGCCTCTTTGGTTATTTTGGCCTTTATGGTCATTTTGGCCTTTTTGGTAATTTTGGCCTCTTTGGTCATTTTGACCATTTTGATTATTTTGGCCTTTTTGGTCGTTTTTGCCTATTCCGTCATTTTGGCCATGTCGGTCACTGTGGTCCTTTGGTCATTTAGACCATTTTGGCCTTTTTGGTCAAGTTTTGTAATTTATTTTGTTGACAGATAGACGGGGGATGGTATAATTAGCGATATAAAATAAGTGAATCTTCCGTAGGCAAATACATAAAAATGTAATATAATATAACCTGTAGCACTTGCTCTATAAACAAGAGACACGCATTAGAGGTTAACCCGCGGCGCAGCTGCGGGGTAAACTCTAGTAGATATAATATAGAACACTCACTTATTTGTTGGGTTTGCTGGTTCGTTTTTGGATTTCGAATTTTTCGTTACACGTCAATCTACTTTCCGCGGTAGCATTGCGAGACTGGATGATACTTGATAGCTACGGAAGCGTAGCGCCATAGACTTTTTTCTTCCCTTTGTGCGTCTCGTTCGCGCTAGTGGTTTGGCGGATAGGATATACAGGAAGAGAGGACAATGGGAGTATATCAATATTTTTTTCTTTTCGCGGTTACGAGTATATGGCTCCTACAACCACGTTATTCGTTTGGATACAATTTTATTTATTGAGTTAAAAAACTCTCTTTTAAAATTACTATTTTTCAACATAACATGTTATTGAAGCAAAGAGGTGATATGTAGAATATATTTTTATTTACAACACTTGGTAGCGTGATATTGGATCCATAAAAATGCCTCCACTTCTCGCTCCGCTGGCCCTCGGCTTCTCAAGAGAAATTTGCATTTCAGAAAATCATACAGTCTTGACTGTAACTTAAACATAGAATTAGTAAATTTATATTGTTATACTAGCTGATAAAAGGCTCATATTTTAAAAAAGTATATATATTTTGTCCGGATAATATCTCCACATTAATTTAGTTGATTCAAATTTGATTTTGTTCTAAAATACAAGTTGTACATACTAAAATAAAAAGTGGCAAGTAATGTCTCTGATATTATTATTATATAATTTATTTTTCTTGGATTTTTCAAAGTATAGGTAGTACAACATAAAATATAGAGAATATTTTGGCCATTCATTAATAGTTATATGTATTTATTAATGTACTTATTTTGTTAAATAAACATTAAATACTGGTAGGGTATTTTGCACAAATAATGTACTTGATTTAAGTAATTTTATTACATGTAAAATAAAGTCATTGTTATTGAAATGAAAGTTTAAAGGTTACCGAATATTTTACTAAGTCTTAGACAGTTTTCTTATTAAATATGAATAACGATGTTTGAAAACCAATATTATTCATTCATAAAGTTTATTTCGCTTTTTCTTGCGAAATAAATTTGAAAGTAAATTTAACATAACATATAACGAAAAAGAGGTCCTAGGGTTTTTATTGTAGATTTTGAGCGTCAGTATTGGATTTTGCGTCCATGATACACGACTTCATACTAAGAACCGCATATACATATTAGTATGCAAATCGGCAGCGGCGTTTGGAACGATATAATTAGTAAAATTGAATTTTCACGCGGTCCTGTAACGCACCGTACGTTTGAAAACATTTTTTATTTAACTGGATTATCATATGGTTTGGATTTTTATTATAGTATACGAGTCTTATATTCAGTTACTAAAAATATATGTGAATATAAGTTAATAGAGCTATCTACTTGGATTTACCCACGTAAAGGTCCTCCTACCTGTATTCTGAGGAAACTTGCGTTTTCCGTGATAAAAAAGTAGCGAATATTCATTGGCTATTTTTACAAATTTATTTATCTTCTATTTCATCATAATTATTATCAATATCAATCATATAAAAAAATATTAAAAAAACGATACAGGTATATGTCTGATGCTGAGAAAAAGTGAACAACAAGTTACTTATACACTTTATATTTAACTAGCTGTGCCCGCGACGCTGTCCGCGTGGAATTTGTTTTCAAAGCCCCCCCGATTTTAAAACATTTTTCATTGCTGCTCCGCTCCTATTGGTCTTAGCGTGATGATATATAGCATATAGCCTTCCTCGATAAATGTGCTATCCAACACTGAAAGATCAAATCAGACCAGTAGTTCCTGATATTAGCGCGTTTAAACAAACAAATTGTTCAGCTTTATATATTAGTATAAGATTATAGTATGTATTATAATTATACATTTAATTTCCCTCATAAATAAAATATTAATCTCACAAATATTTATTGTCAGCTTTACCATTGCTTGCAAAAGTTGAATACTCGAAAAGTATTTCTAAAGGGCCATTTACATGGAGAGAGTAGTTTATCGCACGTTTTGGGGTGAAAATCGTATATTATTTTTTATATATAATTTACTCTTTAGACAGTAATCGCATTGACATCTTTACATTTAACCAAAAAATAAAAACTCGCCTACGAGTATGTCATTCGATAATCATAACGTAATTATCATCAAAAGTCATGTTAACACTACGACACAAATCGCATTGAGATATTTGCCTACGATTTCTCGACTTGTCTAAACAAGAACTTGTTTGACATTTTTTTAAGTTCATGCGAGTATCATACAAATTAGTTTGAACCGATTTGAATGCGATACTTGCTTTTCGAGTTCGGTAATGCGCACGGTATTTTGTTTACACAGAGATGTCAATATTCAACGACCAGGCGATTATTGCCTTTCCATGTACGATATCGTATGTTTAGTTTGCATGATAATATTTTTTTTCTTGTTTCCTACAATCGTATCTCGGAGGCAAGAAATCTCTATGTAAATGGCCCTTAAAGGATCCTATACTGTTGTTACATTTCATTATAATGTTCCAAAACATCTGATTTTCATAATATTTTCTAAGTTTTCGCGACTTGTATACATAATAAAACAACGTTTTAACGGTTATACGTACCTACGGTAATTTATTTGACTTTGGTTTATCCGACGTTTCGGCCGCTTTTCAGTGGCCGTGGTCACGGACGACAAAGATGACATTTGTCCAACGTGTATTGTTAAAGTTTTGTTTAGCCTACCGCCAACTTGTTCATTTTAATTATTTAGTTTTAATTTTGTTTATGGTTATTATTTACTCTATGGGAGCCTGATTTAATTTACCACCGCTTTGCCACATGTTATGGCTTGAATAGAAGAAGCAGCGCAATAATCGGTGGCGCGGCTAACAAAAACTAAATAAATTACCGCGGTTAAAACCGATAGAACGTAGTTTTATTACATCTGTTTTTCTTGTCTATACAAATTTTAGTTACTAGAAATATAAATGTGGACAGCAAACGTGTATTTTAATTATGAGTCTTGTTCATTGCACACGAATACTACGAACATGTTTTTCATATAATATCGTTATAATATGAGATTGTAAATATATTGACAATGATGTTTAACATTTGCAAATACGTTCACAGGAAATTATGTTATAGATAAACAAAGAATATACAGATTATACATTTGTTTTGTTTTTATTTTGTCTAGCGAATCTTATAAATTCAATATAGCGAAATATTAACAGTGAACGAACATAATGTCAGGTAAGCTTATATTAACATCATGTCGTGGTAACTTAGTACTTAAAGCACTTGGACATTCCAATGACGTGGATTCGAACCGTACTGGGAGCACGCTTGCTTTAGAGGGTTTGTTAGACATAATCAGGCTAAAGGCAAAAAAAAACTCATCGAGATTACCCATGTGAGAACCTTGCTAATCCGCCCTAATAAATATGACGTGCGTACCTGTAAAATGTAAGATATGATGCAGAGAGCTACTCGGTTCTTTAAAGATAATCTCTAATCTCACATATATCAGCTATTGTGTAGAGGCACAGAGAAGAACCGCGTCAGGAAGTCTCCCATTTACATAAACCTGGACGTGACCATGTCATAGCAGGTACAGGAATTACGAGTTGGCTACTCTAGGACAGTGTCATTATGAACATTATGTATTTATAATGTTACTGATTACTGACAGGATTTAGGTAAGCTTTGTCAGGGTTAGCTTACACAATTCCGCAATTCTTAAAGGCGAGTCTTAGAAATACTAAGTACGACTTATTCTGCCATGACGTACAGCGGTGAAGCATGGACATTGATAGCAGGAGTGTTTGTAAAGTCGCTCAGCGACCTGTGTTATCTTATGAAGTTAAGCTCACATAAGTGTTTCTTTTTTATGATGGCATAAAAAATAAGATATGACAAGAGAACCAAAGCAATGGATACAGCGTGCAAAATTAGAAAGTTAATCTAGTAGAGGGCCGGTGATGTCTTTTAGAGAAATTTTTTTATTCAATTCACATAATCCCTGGGAGAGAGGGAGTAGGACTATCGTTGGTCAGATCTTGAAAAATCGTGAGACTCTTATCTAATGACTTTTTATTCATATTGGAAGCAATAGCCAAATAACCAAAACATTCATTTGTTCCCTGGACAGTTATTGGTCACAGATTGCTAAAAAGTAGAACCACTTACCCAATTTATACAAACACTAGCGGCCCGCCCCGGCTTCGCACTGGTATGTAAAAAGATATTTTTTATAGCCTATTTCAACCGGGGATAGTATAGCTTGCCAACAGTGAAAGATTTTTTTTTAAATTGGTTCAAAAGTTTCGAAGCCTATTCAATGCAAACAAACAAATCTTTTCTCTTTATAATATTAGTATAGATTATCAGCTTATGAAAATATCATATTTTCCAAATTCATGGTTTAATTTACAAATATTGAACAACAAAAGTTTAGGGCAAATAAAACAGGAAATGAAGTCATTCACACAAATTGTAACATTAGGAAAGTCTGTACAAACTCAAGATAATTTAGTAAAGAAATGAGATTCTTTAGTCAACGATCCTTTTAAATGAAGAATTAAAATAATATAAATCGCAATGATTTATATTTAAGGAGACTTTGAAATTTCTAAACTTCTTCAAGCTAGAGAACTACTTTTAGTTTTTTTAGTTCGTTCCATACACCTATAAAAATACGAAGTCTGCTTAACTTTTCCTATTTATTTGCTGTGGCCGCCACTTAGTTCGCGAGAAGCGTGAAATTAAATTCATATCTTTAGAATCTTGAAAAAAATTGACATAAAACAGACATGAAAATTTTAAATAAAATTCCTATTTTAATCTCTAATTTTAGCCTTTTGTACCATTACCATTTCAGTGCCTATTTAAGACAGACAGACATATTTTCTATAATAAAGTAGGTTTCATGTAAATAGCAGTTTTAAATTAAATTTTGGCATTTATTTTCAAATAACAGATAGATAGCTAAACTGACAACAGAATATATACAGTAGAAAACTCATATAGCTAAAATGATTGTTTATTAATTTTATCAAATAAACAGTCTTACGTGTACATGATGTGTCATAGAAATATACCTACTTCTTTATTTCGAATTACGTTTCCTGATCGTTAGCCCTTATGAGTGTCGTCAGCGTTAAGCTAGACCCCCCCTTAAACGTCTCCAATCTCCAAGGAGTGCCCTCAAGACACCTCTAAGTCGGCACATAAATTACAGTCATTTCTCTGCTCGTGTGTAATATGACCGCATCGCCCCGAGCTACCTGTTACCTTATCTACAAAAGCAAATTTTATTTCGCTCCTATATACTATTTTTTGGCAAGTCTTGGTGGCTGAGTTGCCAAATCACCCGCGTTTCATTTCTATTAGGTGGACTCGAATTCTCATAAAGAACACATATTACTTAAGCAGGAGTGCGTTGTTTTAACATAGGTTCATCTGAACTATTTTATGTGCGTAATTATGGTTACGAAGGATTACCGCATGCTGGCGAAACATTAATAAAATGCGTCAATGAGAACATTCCAACAGACGCGATGTATTCTCCTGTTGTTTTATATTATATATACCAACAATTAGTACTGTATTGTTACGAGTTAGTGGGACTCGAATTAAAATGCCTTTAGAATTATATAATATAATTATTATAAAGTTTATTAGAACTATACAAACGCGTATAACACAGGTACAAAATAAATATAACCGAACACAACAAATCCAAACGTAATGCAGAAGGTCGTAATTCAATAAACCGCGCAAAGTCCGACACTACTAGATTTACACCCGTATCGTAGTCGTCGCTCAACTGCTGCAACCCAATCTGCTGTCGTTTTATACTTCACAAATACAAATGTACCCGCCCGGCAGCGACGACACAATGAGCTTGTAATCGTAATCCAAAACACCTGGTCAATGATGCAAGTGCAGGCCATAAACGAGTACAATAGAACAATAGGTTGTTCTCCACAATAATTCAGAAAAGTATGCCAATAAATAAGTGAACAAAAGAAGACGATCAAAAAAGGATTACAATTAGTTCAAATGCCGACAGGTAATAAAATGTGCTTCTACAGATCTGTACATGGAATTTGTCTTTGTCGGGGCCTAGGTTGTAACAGTATTCAGTTTTCGTGACAAGAACTAATAGACACATAATAATAAATACATATATGGTTACCGCTCTTCAAAACCATTAAAATGTAGTTTTAGTATTTCTATTTGTTATAAATATTAACACTGAAAACTTAGTGCTACCATTATGTATCTTTGGGCAACGTGTATTACGTTAGTTCCTTTTACTGTAGACTCTAGGTCCCATGGGATCCTGAAACTTATCGACATTATTGATACTTGTCAAAACATATTTTAGAAGTATGACGAAGGTCCCCAAAGAGCTGGTCTATGTTTCGGGCCATTCAGCGGGAAAATGCTTGGGAACGTTTTATATGAACGGCAAATATTTTTTATTTCATTTGAATTTCAGTTTCTTTGAGCTTTAATAATATTATTATCATTATGTAAAAAACTAACAACATGATAATTAACTGTCTTGATTAATCCTTCATATTGAACTTGATGAGTTTGTGTACTGTAAATAAATAGCTCTACAGTGTATTTGCCTTGCATTATCGTTTAATAGTCTGTTTTACATTGAAATAATTTTCCTAAATGCATTTTTTTTTTTTAAGTTAACTACTGAAACCTTTAAAAAGTTGACTGGTATGACTTTAGCAAAATATTAGGCACATATTATCAATATGAATAATAAATGTGGTAATTAATTTGTTAAGGCTCCTATTGCCGCAAGGGGGGTACAAACGAAACAATATACTGATCAATAATTTACCAAATAAATTATCATAAATCTTCACAATACGAGACGTAACATGAATTTTTCGTAATTTTTCTATAGTTATTTTAAGTTAAGAAAAAAACTCACCTCCAAATTATTGACATGAAACCATTTTACTTCTTCAATTTTTATCAAAACATAACTATACAAATATCGAAAACTATAAAAATATCGACATCTTTATATAAGACTGATAAAAATCATTTGGTTTCATTATTTTTTGAATACTACTATGTTTTATTCACAATAGAATAATAATACATCTGAAAAATTATCACGTGTATGGAGTCCCCGCTATCACCTGTAAATCAGTACCAAAATATCCTCAAGGACAGTGGCGTTCCTACACGCCTTAATTATGTTTATTTGTTTCCCCATTACGTTTTTGGAAGTTACCGATTGTCTTGTATTTTGATAACTTCTAATAACGAAGATTTCCTCGTTATTGAAACTAGATAAAATAGAAAGTATTTATTTAGGACACTTTTTATCTAGAAAAATAAAAAAACATCGAGTAAAGCGAAAAATGATGAAATTTATTTAGACTATTTCTAAAAGCGATTACCCAAGGCTATTTGTCTCATCAAATATCAGATAATAGTCTTAAGGTTCGTTATTAACATAAAATAACAAGAGTTTTACATGTCATGAATTCGGTTTCACACATTTTAAGCGGGAAAATCTTCTTTGTGTTGCGTTTGTAGAAATACATTCTTTGTGTAGCTACCGTACATATCCACCATAAGCACTTCGGTGTTATTCCTATAATCCTATACCAGGGTCACAGGTTAACAGCTTAGCTAGTTGAAGGTAGAAGCAGGTTCCACAGGCAGGCTTCTTCTATACAACTGAAAGAATCAACGTCCAACGTTCTCGCTTATTGTAGAGTGGGAGTGCGAATGTGGTAAACCTAAGCGCCCTTGGTACGCAGCCTTGATGCGAGTGATAATGTTGTGGCCACTGGATGTTATGATGTGTCTACTGCGTACTCATATCATCAATATCAGTATAAAATAGAATTTTGATAATTATCTTCTTATATATAAAATCAATTGCTGTTCGTTAGTTTCGCTAAAATACAAAAACAGCTCAACTGTCTGAATATTTTTTGTGCGTGTTTTACTTGGTCCCGGGATGGTTTAGATACATAATTGGAGCCGGTAGGTGGCGCTGAAATCGGATTTTTGATTATTATTTTTCAAGGCAAGACAACAACTGCTCTAGTTTTATGATAAAAAACCTAAGTACCTGTCCCATATAGATTGCTGTCGTAAAGATTTAAATAAATAATATTTTGGCCGGGATCCATTCGTAGAGAATTCTAGTTCAATATCAGGCTGTTTAGCTTCCGCTCCAAATAGCAATATCAGCAGCTCGCAATGGTTGATGCAATAAAATGCTATGAGATTTGTTTGTTTGTCTAACATAACGGCGTAAAAGAGAAACTAGATTGCCCGTCGTGTACATCTTTACCTGCTTTACAAAAGCAATAACGTCTAATGTCTTCGTAGATTTATCATAGCTGTGCACGTAAGCATAATTTCAATGGAATTATCCTAACACGTAAATTATCTTATTTTGTTATGTCGAGTCATGGTATCATTAGCAAAAGTATCCCCGTCACATTCCAATGAAGTCGGTTTGAATCTATGTCGTGAAGTAGGCACGATTTATGTCAGATTTGTGTATTTCACTATCTGTCGACGGCCTCTATGGTTGAGCGGGCTAAGCCTTTGCCGGCCTACTTCACTTCAACGCAGAGGCTCCGGGTTCGATTCCTGATATAGTAAATTTCGGAAACGTTTTTTCTCCGTTATTTACTGTGGTCTGGGTGTCTAGGATCGGCCCCAGAGTAGTCCGTTGTATATTATTACCCATAACACAAGCGTAATTTGCTTAATTTGGGGATATACAGTATGTGCGTTTGTCTGCCGATTATTATTATTATTATGTATTATTATGTTGTTTTACCCTGTTAGAAAACTGTCACTACTTGGAATTTATGTCAAATTTTAATCAGTAAGTAGAGAGTTAATGCCTTTCTCTACCATGATCATCTCATCATGATCCGAGTATTAGGTCCCGGTTGCTATCGAAGCGTTCAGTTCGACGACCAACGAAAAGCCAGCATTTCTTAAACCAGGACTAGGACTCACTACCAGTAAAATTTCAAACAAATATAGTTTTTAGTTAAAAGACAGAGATAGCAGTTTACATTTTAGGAAAATTCCATTCTATAAGGTATTTATGTAGATTTATTACAGCTGGCTAGAAAAAAGGGTTATTCAGATACCTAACCTCTCGTTTGTCACAATTCAAATCACGTTCATGACAGCACTTAATCTGAAGCGAACTCCGAGCCCGTCACATACATAATTAGAAAGGGTCAGAGTTGAAATCGTAGAGTGATTCAATGTAAATTCATTAGCTTCCATACTTTATTAGCTTCTTCTACTGGCGATATTTGTATTTTAATACTTGGTAAGTTCCTACTGCTACAGTGTTAATGCCTATAACTCAGCAACTTAAGCCAAGTATCGTAAGGTTACTGATGTGCTTTGTGCATTAAAAGCAATGAATAGGTCTATATACTTATCTATTAGTAGGTAGGCTTGTTGTAGTAAGGAAATGAATTGTCCTGTGTTTGAGGGACAAAAGCAAGAAAGAGCATGTTACGAAAATGTAATGTTGCAGTGGACAAAGAGAATGTAATCGCCACGTGGTAGGTATGTCGGTAGAGTCGAAGGAAAGACCGTATCAGGAACTGACATATTCTAGGCAACTAGAAAAAAGTCGCCTACGCTTTGATCGTGCATCAACTATTCTCGTTACTTCGACTACGTAACACACTTAAGCTCATACGAAATTATGAAAAAGAGTAAGAAAACTGGCTCCCAAAAGCTATCTAAATATATAATCGGGATTATCGCTGGGATAATCAAAGACGAAAGAAATATGTCAAGTGTCAATGCGTATTGTTAAAATTTTATTCAGCATACTACCAACTTGTTCATTTTAACTTTTTATTTTTTATTTTGTTCATGTTTATTATTTACTCGATGGGGGCCTAATATAATTTAGCGTCGCTTCGCAACGTATTGTAGCTAGAAGAGAAGAAGCGGCGCAAGAAACTCTTCAGCAAGCATGCCTAGCTCTAACAATTTTATATATCATGGCTATCACGGTGACAAGTGACCGAAACGTTTGAATAATGAAAATCAAATAAATTACCGCGCTTAAAACCGTTAAAACGTAGTTAACTTTCTTTAATCTCTTCATACATACACGCTTATTTTTTTGCTTTTTCCTTCACCTTTCTTCAAAATGTCATCAATTTGATCATGTTGACGACGTCGCGGTCTATCGGCACCGACACTACTAGGCAGGTTGCTGTCATATACTTGCTTTGTGATTCTGCTTTCATCTATTCTCTTTACATGACTTTAAAAGCCACCTTACCATTCATTTTTCAACTAATAATTTTATGCCTGAGTTTAATACTGTGTTAAATGTAGGAAACAGTGATTACTATTTTTTTACAAATTTATCTACGTACGTACCATCCATATCGCAGGCTTCATAACAAATGGGCGTACAGACAAAAGTGCAGTTTTACACAAGGGACAAAATTGCGAGTAAAACAAAACTTGTTGATTGTATTAGGCTGAAGTTTGGAATACCATCTTTTTAGGTACAATTGCATACTGATAAGACTTTCTAAATTGTAAAATGCATAGTTTTTAGTAAACAACAAAAAAATGTCATTTTTGCGTAACGCCTATATGTTATGCAGCCCTCGATATGTATTCAATTTAAGACATTATTACATATAATATACAATGAAGAAATGACAAACTATTTTATTTGTAGATTCCTCGAGAAGTTTATGTTGTCAAAAATCTTAGTACAAATACTTAACGACATTTTTAGTGCAAAATTTTAGTACTGAGTAAGCTAACTTTTCGCATTGCGGCAATGCCAGCAGCGGGGTAAAACTGTTCATAATAAAATTATTTTCAAGGAAATTTCTGCTTTCAACTTAAAAGTATTTCTTTATTATGTTTGTAAGCTTTCGTTATTTTTTTAATAACTTTGTCATTTACTACATCTCAATATAATAAATTACCTTTGAAATATAAAAATAACTAAATATGACCAAAAGAATAATTAATTTCTTTATTTATGACTAGCTGGTTCCTGCGACTTCGTCCGCGTGGATATTGTTTGTAGAACCTTAAAAAAGTAAAAAAAATATCTAAGTCTATAACATTAGCTATATGCCAGTGAAAGTGCCGTCAAAATCAGTTCTGCCGCTTCAGAGATTAGCCGCAACATTCAGACACAGAGAGACAGACAAACATTTTAAAAATTGATTTTTTTTATAAGTACTATATATACTTTGACGGAGTCTATGGTTGAGCGTGCTAAACCTTTGACGGCTTACCTCCCTGCACGCAGTCTCCGGGTTCGTTTCCTGGTATGGTAAATTTCGGAAACGAATATTCTTCGTTATTTATCACGGTCTGGATGTCTGGAATCGGCCCAGAGTGGTCCTTTATATATTACCCATAACACAAGCGTAACTTACTTAATTTGGGAATATACAACATTGTGTTTGTCCGCCGATTATTAATATTATTATTACTTTCATATCTTCTTCAGCCAGTCTTCGTAAACGAATTTTCCTCTCTGTTTTTATAAAAAAAAATCAGCATGAGTTTAGCACACAGGCAGACTGCCCACCTGATGGAAAGCAGCTACTATCGCCTATGGATATTTGTAACACCAAAGGTGCTACCAATGTTCTGCCGCACTCTAAAGAGAGGCTACAACCTGGCCACTAATGCCGGAACACAGCCCAAAGTAGTTGTGACGCCATACTCTAGACCAGGGGTGGTTGCCATTCAGACGGGCAAATACCCTACCACCTGGAACTATAATAGTAGTAGTACTCTGGTTTAGTTATTTGGAATTAGGCGCCAGAAGTACTCGTTGTTTATTACCCACATTTATAACTATCTTCAATGTCATTCTTCAATGTATTAATTTGGAAACATACGATATCTGCCTGTTTATGTGGAAATCTATATTTTTTATTTTTGTCGAAAAAAAATTAGCAAAATTTTATTTATACCCATATAAAATTTATCAGAAAACTAGGGCTGAGAAACACATACAGTTACGTACAGCTTCAAGATATATTTCATTAAAATCCATTAATAATGTTCCATACGAGTAATGCAAAAAGTAATTATTCTTTGTATAAAAGTATTAAAAAATAACACTATTTCTTCAAGTGAAGAAAATGAATTATATGCAGATGTTATCAAACACTGTCCCTTTAATATAGAATCAATTCGAATACAATTGAGTAAGCAAATATCGGAATCAGTATAAGAGATCTTGAATTACTGGGCCAGATCACACAGCTGTATTGAATGATGTATATACTGTTAAATTCTGTTGACTTTGTCTATACCGATATAACCTTTATTTTATTAACGAAATCGAAATGCTCTGACGTCGCGCCGAACTCGGTGGAGTGAAATTAGGCCTAACACAAAAGGACAGTCATTTTATGAATTATAAATTTCACTTCAACTGCCATAGGTAAGCGTTGTTATTTATTTACGAAAAAACATTAAAGGTCCTGAATAAAAAGGATGACTTTCTAGCTTTTCAGTTTACATTTTACTACAGACTTCCTCACGGCTAGCCCCGGGTCAGACCCGAGGTAGTAGCTCTATTTTACTTACGTAAAATTTAATTACTTTTTTTGTACATTATATAAACTATCAGTGAATTAACAAAAACAAAACCGACTTCACACTAAAACTCAAAATATAAATACTTAAACCTCTCCTTTCTAAAATATTTTAAAGTCGGTGCCAAGTAAAACATACAAGAATAACAACAAATTTACAAAATATAGTAATTGTTACATTTTACTTGATTGATTAAATACTCCATTGAAATATTACAATTTAAGGGCCGAGTATTGCATTTGTTAGAGGACGCAATTTTATTTTTGGGACATGTGGGGGGTCATTAGAAGCTTAACCTCAAGTTTGTGGGTCGCCACCCTTGTCCCTCGGCCGCCATCTTGGAAAAAGGGGTGAAAACACTTTTTTCGCGATATCGCGGAAACTATGCGTCTTACAAAAAAATTGTAAAGTCATAATTTGTAGCAAATTGTTTTGCCTACAAATATGTTTATATAACTTATTGCCCTAAATTAAAAGTTAAAGAAGTTATAAGCAAAAAAGTGAGAAATTATTTTTTCATTCCTCTTTTCTTTACCATAGAACTTACCAAATTTAACTTATCGAATGTTAAGCAAGTAGAAAAGGTCCCCCGTTTTCCTCGCCACCTATGAGGTAGAGTCCGTAGGCGCGTTTTTTATGTCTTTTCTGGCGAAATATGCAGCAACATTATGGAGATATCAAAGTTAATGGAAGAAAATGAATTTGAAGATGAACTTCCAACTATGACTCCAATTTTAACTCCTGTCATTCCTCAAACTTTCACATTTGACGTTGATTTAGATTCTGAGCCCCCCCTGGACCATCGAAGAAGTCGATTAGAGTAGCTAGCTAATAAGTGATTAAAAATATTATGATGTCGAGGATTACCTTATAAGCAAGATGTCCGTGGAGTAGGCCTACTGGGGATACCACGTAAAAAAAACGCGCCTATGGACTCCACCTCATAGGTGGCGGGGAAAACGGGGGACCTTCTCTACCTGCTTAACATTCGATTAGTTAAATTTGGTAAGTTCTATGACAAAGAAAAGAGTTAGGAATGAATAAAAAAAAACCCACTTTTTTGCTTATAACTTCTTTAATTTTTAATTTAGGGCAAAAAGTTATATAGAATAGAATAGAATAGAATAGAATATACTTTATTGCACACAATGTTACAAAATAAATTCAAAATATACAATCATAATGATAAGTACAATGGGCGGTCTTATCGCTGGGAGCGATTTCTTCCAGACAACCTTTGGATGGACAGAAACTCGGTATGGATGGGGGTAGGTATGCAATAGAAATAATATACATACGTAAATATACGGAAAATGTTACTACATTATAATCTAAACATACATATTTATCTAAATATACAAGTTGTGTGTCTTAAAACAACACCATCCCAACTAAATAAAATTATTATTCATTTACGATTTTGAGATAGTGTTGTTTGACAAGGTCATTAAACGAATCCACAGACTTGGCTTGTTTTATGTTTTGAGGTAGTGAGTTCCAAAGCCTTACAGCTTGCGCAGTGAAAGATTTGTCAAAAAACTGTGAAGTATGTGTAGGCATTCTTAGTCGATAATTCAAAGATGGTCTCAGAATCCTCGAATGACCGTCTTGAAGAAAGTGAAAACGGCTTTTAAGATACGGGGGTGTTTTAGGATTAAACAATATATTGTAGAGAAGGGATAGGATGTGAGCATTCCGGCGAAGGCGTATTGGAAGCCACTTGAGCTTATCCCGAAATTCAGAAATATGATCATATTTACGCAATCCGAAGATGAATCGGATACAGAAATTCTGCAATCGCTCAAGTTTATTTAGCTGATTTTCATTGAGATCTAGATAGCTGACATCTGCATAATCAAGGATCGGCAAAAGGAGGGACTGCGCAAGCGCAATTTTATATAAACATATTTGTAGGCAAAATAATTTGCTACAAATTATGACTACAAATTTTTTGTAAGACGCATAGTTTCCGAAATATCACGAAAAAGTGTTTTCACCACTTTTTCCAAGATGGCGGCCGGGGGACTAGGGTGGTGACCCCACAAACTTGAGGTTAAGCTTCTACTGACCCCCCACACATGTCCCAAAAATAAAATTGCGTCCTCTAAGAAATGCAAAGCTCATGTAACATTTCAATGGAGTAAAAAGAAAAAAATTGCAAATTGGTTCGGAATTGACGGAGAAATCGAGTAACAAAAAACACACAAACGAATTAAGAACTTCCTCCTCTATGAAGTCGGTTAAAAACAGATTTCATGGATGAAATATTTTAGTTTAAATAGAATGGCATTAATTCATTGAAAAACATTTTGTTTTGTCAAACTTAAAAAAAAACTAATATCTAAAACATTTTTATTGGTTCTTTTAATGTCCTAAAACAAAACAAAGAAAACCTTGAACTAAAAAGTTTCTAATGGAATATTATACATTCTTTTAAGTGATTTCCGATTAAAATTAAATATTGATCATCCCTTGTACTAATAATGTAATACTTTTTATAAAATTAAAATTTAAAATTATATCTTGTTAAAAATTTTTTAAACCCGTCTACGATTTCGATGATATAGATATCTTAGAAACTTCGTAGACTTCTTATTTACAATATTGTTATTAGTTTTATAGATAGATAATAGAGATAGAGAGAATAATGACCTTAAAAACAAATAAGGGAAGGGACATTTACAAATTTTTGTAAGAAATTTATACCTCACTAGCTTCTGCCCGCGACATCGTCCGCATGGAATAATTAAAAAAAAAGTTTGGTCTTAGTGTGGTGATATATAGCCTTCCCCGATAAATGGACCATCTAATACTATGAAAGAATTTTTTAAATCAGATTAGTAGTTCTTGAGATTAGCGTGTTCAAGCAAACAAACTTTTCAGCTTATATTAGTGTAAGATATTCGTTAGTATTAGGTACAACATCCTGGGCTACCTCAATAATGATATGTATTATAATGAAGAAATAAAAAATGGCAAGTAATTTTAAGTTTCATTAAATGTAGAAGGTACTTTATGAAATAATGTATCGAATGACGCAAAATTACTTTTGAAGCTTGATTTCCATTGTCCCGATATTGTATCTGATCTAAAGATCAAAAGTTATCTAAAGATCAAAGCTTAGCAAATTACGAATAATAATTGTTATATATAAATAAGTATTCCCTACCTACTTATTTTTTTTTTAACAATTAATTTTTTTTTACTGAACATATTGTTACGACCTGGACCCCGACAAAAAAAAACAAATTCACACCTGCATACTTGTTAAAACACATTTTATTACCTTTCGGCACTTGGACATCTTTTGTTTACTTTGTGTTTAAAATTTGTGATTAGAAAACAGCCCATTGTGTATTGTAATCTTTTATGGCAGTCATTAGCCAGGTGTGTTGGATTTAAAGTACAAACTGATTCTTGGAAATCGGCCGGACAGATATATTGAATCTGTGCAGTATAAAGCAATGCTCCTATTGAGGGACGCGGCAGTCGACTGATAACCACGAGTAAAACAAGACGTATTTACTACAATCGGGAATCTTTTAATGACGAACTTTGCGCGTTTTATGGAATTAAGAATTTCTGCATTACGTTTTATTTTCTGTTATATTTACCAGTGTTATACTTGTTTGTTTAGTTCTAATAAAGTCTATAGTAGTTCTAAAAGCATTTTAATTCGAGTCTCGTGATTCGTAACAATATTTTATAAACAGATGTGATTGCTAAACAAGCTTTTTTATATTTAATTTTTTTGTTTATGCATAACTTACGTACGTGGATAGTTCACTTTGCGGGTTTAAATTGAGGCTTTTCTTGGATATAACTACTTTCAGCAACTCAGCTGTTTAATAGGCACTTCTCACACAGTATCTTGAACTGCTATTACATTCTGCACCTAAACTGGACAGTCTATAAAGTTTCATGCAGGCTAATTTGGGTCGAGTTTCAGTATAAAGTATGGCCCTGAAGATACCTTGAATCTGGAAATTTTTATTCCCTTTATGTGATATAATCGTCACTAAATAATGCTTGATACGTACGTTATCAAATCTCACTGTACTTAATTTTACCAGTTTCTATTATCGACGCAAAACCTTAGCACTTAATTTGTATTCAACAATGTTCTTACGTAAACACCGAGTAAATTAATTTCCTACCCAGGGACTTACGGCCGTAAATGGTTACTTGTTGCCTACCTATCATCTGGGTTTGAAAATTATTATGTAGTAGTTATATCTTGTTTATTTCTTCTTCAAGACAGAGCCATCATATGAACCGATTTTCAGAAGAATATAAAACACGGTTTTTGTATATATTTTCCTTTTCTTAGCCATTTCTCAATAAGTTTGAAAAAATATCAGGTGTAAAATACTGTTACGAGCTACAGGACTCGAATCAAAATGCCATTGGAATTACTATAGAATTTATTAAAACTATACCAACACGTATAACATAGGTACAAATATAACTAGACGCAATAAGTCCCGATGTTATGCACAATTCAATAACACGCGCAAAGTCCGTAACTAAAATGTACAAACGTTTTGCTTCGCTTTTTGTTATCGCTTTGACTGCCCCACCCCTCCGTTCGGGCATTGTTTTATACTAAACTGTATAATACCGACAAAGGACCGCGTTCACTGAGTTAATCCGCATATCTGGCAAGCTTCGATGCAATGCAATAACAACAATAATTAGTTCGACAATAATAACGGCCATAAAACAAGTACGATAACAATGTTTTTCTCAATTGCAAGTTTTAAACACGAAGTAAACAAAAGAACTCCGAATGCAGGAAAGGTAATAAACTGCGTTTTACGACAGCCAGGTGTGCGCATTTCTTTTTCGATATATAACAATACTTTTAGTAATTGTTACGTATGAAGTAAATGTAACATAGTTACACCATACATAAGTGGTCTACTACAGTGTTATCGATAAACTGCTTGGCAGTTTGCTAAAGTTCAATGTGTCTTCATTTCCTCTCTTAGATAATAACAGATCATGGTTACAAAATAGAGTATATAATAAGCAAGGTATGGTAGGTAGGTACAACCTTCTGAAACTAAACTGGAGGGGCGCTACAATTAAATTCAAATCATATGGGAGTTGAGACTAAAAATAAAACAGTAAAAGGCATCTTCCAATTATTTATTTACATTTTAAATATTTATTAATAAATATTAATAATACTTTTACGCGTGATTCTCCAAGCAGTACATTGTACTTACACGTGTGGCTTCAGGATTTATTTTTTAATAGAATATTTCAGGGTTCTCTTGTAATAGTTTTGCGTCATTAGGACAGTACGTAATAATATCTGCTACTGTACAAGCCCGCAGGCAACACTCAGTAGCTACCTGCCTGCGCACTCTTCGCCATCTTTCGTCTGACACGAGACGTTTTTTTGCTGTATCTTGCTTAAGATCATTTGGTGCCATCTTATCTGGAAAAAAATAGACTTCTGTTTCATATTGTTTTTTTTTGTACTTATTATTATAGACCCTTTGTTTAGATGTTCAATAACAAAGAATATTTTATTTAAATAGAAAAACATGTAGCAAGTGCGTGGCACTGGGAACTTGTATAAATCGGTAGACAAACACCACTACAAACAATATTATTTATATTCCCAAGCTATGCTACACGTGATAAAATACCAAAAATCTCTGTGGCCCTTCTTAGTAACAGGTCAATGTAACTACGGAGAAGTGTTGAATTTATACTCAGAAATCGAAATCGGAACCTCAGTTTTATTAAACCAAATAAATCAAAAGTTAGGCCAATACACAACAAAGGCAGTCAAAAAGCATGCTTATGATACCCCAAAAGTATATTGTCTCTCCTCTCTAAATTCACAGCAGATGGCTGCGCAGTATTTATGTTGTATTACAAACTAAACAGTTGAGTCGCAGATATGCAACACCAACCTAATAAATGAATATTGACACGGCGCCTATGTCTAATAATAAACAAGACTTAGGTAAATCTACCTGTGATTTGAAAATGAATGGCAAGTTTATATAAAAGTCACTATTTATACGCTTCCTAATCACAAAAAAAAACAATTTTTAGAACAAGACAGACATTGTTCATCTAAAAGTTTTTTATTGATTAAGTTTCGAAATATTTTATTGAATTCTAATGGATGGAAATTATAACGGTAATGATTTATTTATTGTATGTATGTATATGGCGATATCTTGAAAGATGTAGGAGATACAGATTGGGAAGATCAACATATTTATAACTATTACTGCCATCTAGCGGGTATCGTGAATATCATGCCGTGTTTTACGAAAAACAAATTGTAAAATAATAAGATATAAATACTAATGTCACCTAATAGCCTTCCGTTTGTTCTTTTGTACTCTTTAATTACACCCGACTGAAACATATATGTTTATTATAACAAAAATTATATCATTACCTATTATAAGCGATGTATCCCTTTTCACAATTTTATAAGTGTTATTGCAGAAATTATATATGATTGTGGACAACCATCCGCTGCAGCTTTTCACTTCGTCGTTTATGCTATATGTTCTAGCTCCATATACTAAATTATCATTTCTTGACAAGATTATAACAATGTATATCTGTAACAACAATAATAGAAGTTTAATACAAAAAGACACATTTTAAAAAGTAAGTTTCTAATTTTACAAGTTGACAAAGAGTTTCTGCTTTATTTTGATATAGCACATATCAAATCAGTCTATTAAAACAATAAGTATTTTTAACATATAAATACGATTTATCCTAAAAATAAAAAAAAATTAAACTGTAATCTAATAAAAGACTATGTACCACAATGATGCCAGAGGGAAACGTGTTCAGAAGGCTGGCTGCATTGCCACGCTGGATGGCAATGCTTCTTCGTGGTTGCCAATTATATACATTCCAATAGTTGACCCCGAACAGTGTAGAACTTTTGTAGGAAATGATAAGAAAAGGTACCTTTTGCTGTACAGGGCTTGTCCTTGGGTGCATTTTTATATCGTATAGACAGGTATAATCGCTGGTCAGTGTCGCGCGACATTTACATTAAAATTATCAAGGGGCCTCTACGTATTGGACTTCCCATGGGCCCACGCAAGCCCTGCAAAAGTCCGGGCTAATTTTATGGCCTGTAGTCTTCCAGGACATGTAGCCCATAAACGTGTCACTGCTGGGCTCGTAACTCCCCATTTTAGTGAGTACCGACGTAAGGACGATGCTCAGATCATTTGGACGCATAAACAAGTGTGTTAGTTGAACAAGGCAAATCAGGGGCCTTGAGACCTTTTATGCAATAAATTATTTTAAGTACTAATTACTTAAGAGTACATTCGATTCTATTTCGATACCTACTTATATCTCTAGCTTAATGCAACATTAGATAAGTCATTAAATTTTAGGCATGATAGAGTCATGCTGGAATCGCTATATTTCATTACAGCTTTTAAAACCGACTCAATGGGTGTGGTACCATGCTCTTATAAAATATCGCTATGAAACGATTAGCCCTAAGTAATCATGCGATGAGTGAGTTCCGATTGCCCACTTTCTCCTTCTTCTGTACAACCTTTTTTTTTACCAGGGGAAATCTGATTGAAGACCAGACGACCAGAGGGGATAATTCGCGGCCCGTGTGTGGGATTCGCCAGATCGGGGGGTGGTACTAGCACCTCTAGACAGAACGAAAGACGCCATTGCCACTGCCCAGTCAGGGATACCCACTAAAACCTCTGGGTGTTACGTCCTGCGCCACATCCACTGCCGAGGGACTACTTTTCTCCCCCATCAGCTTCCAGATTCCCTCTATAAAACTTTCACTAACCCACTCCCTAATCCAAACACAAATCCCGACTCTTTTATCTTATCTCAATCCCCTATCCCATCTTCTTCAACCTGGATAGCATAGAAGTGGATGGGAGCTGGGCAGATGAAAAGCTGATGAGCTGGGCTGTCTGCCTGTTTGCCAGTTTTGGCGATGAAAAAAAAATCAAACGTTTGTATTGAGTTGGAATTGTTTTGATATTCTACATTACCTACTTATATCTATACCTATGTATAATATCTTAAAATTCTAAACATTCCGTACATTGAAGCTATTTAAAAAAGACAACAGGAATAGACTATATAAATATAAACGATGGAGAACACGACGCAATTTTTGTTTATTTCTTGTCTGTTTGTCTGTTGGTTCGGGATTCACATAAATACTATTGGTTCGATTTTGATGCGGTTTTCACTGATCGGCAGCAAATTATTAGACTTCAAATCTGCGGTATTGTTTATCCCGGGAATCCCGAGGGAATTTTTTAGGAGCAGTTTGAAGTTGTTCGGTTGTATAAAAATTAACTTATTCCGAAACGGTTCTCACTAAACGATGGCTTACATTCTTTTTAAATGCTGCGGTACTTTGTGTCCCGGGAATTCCGCGGGAACTACAAGTCAGTCATGGAAAAATTCATGGACATATCCTAGTTGTTAAATAATATTACAAAAACCAAGTATTAGGAGTAATAGTAAACATGAGGTATGTTAGTTCCCTTTACCACTATTGAATTCAGTCAGCGTTATATAGAAGAGAAAATCTCAATTAAATGGTTCATTTAATTAGTATTTCCCTCCTTCAACATTTCGATAATTAGAGGATTTTATGACATGTTTACAACCAAATCTTTTTTCTTAATTACCGAAATATCGTGGCCTACGGATACTACAGGTTTCTTCTTAACCCTTTTTCAGGCCCTAGCCTCTTACTTAATATTGTTAAAGAGGAAATAAAAATTATTATTAATAATATTAGAGCTATATTAACGTGATCGAAGCGACCTGCTATGTTCTAGTTGTAAAATAAAATAATCAAAATATAATGGGGTTTGTTCACTTTTTTTCAATGTGGCTATTTGAAAAACCATTTCGAGGAATAGTGTCCCTAATCATTTCTGTCTAGTTAAAATTCCAAAAAACGTACGATCTTGTATTTTGTAAGAAATGCGTTTGACTTTTATTTAACCTTACTAAGTCCAATCAGGTGGGCCGCCTGCCTGTTTGCCTGCTTCAGGTGTAAAAAAAATCTAGCTGTACATTATTTGATTTAAGTTATGTAACATGGATTTTCCCTAAAGACCACTTTAAAAAATTTAACGATAACTATAGAAAATAATAATGGTTGAACACGAAAAATTATAAGCCTAGCGACAAAATACACTAAAATGATCACGATACGTAATGAGTAATGACAGTGATAGTTAAATAAGTAGCATAGATTACTATGATTAGATATAGATAAAACTTGCTTTGATTATTTTTGTTTTCTAGGCAAAGAAATCAATGTAAACTTGTGCCTTATGACGTCATCGGAGAAATAACTTTAAAATCGAATTATTCAAAAACTAACGCTTAAAATACAAAAATATTCAAATTCTATTTTACGTAATAAAAATATAAAATCAGAGGGTAATTTTTTGTGAACAATCCCCATTGGTTATAAAAAAAAAAAAAAGTTTACACTAATAATAATCAATTTCAAACAATATCAACATTTCACTATTCAAAACCAGTTTAATAATTTAATTGTTATGTATATCTATAAAAAATATTTATCAGATAGAAAAATATATTTTGACACTAAAATTAGCACTTTAATAAATATTAAAAACGAAACGTACGGAGTATATGAAATTCATTTTGAGGATATCCTGATTTGTTGCCAACGCGAGCACAATAAATGCTTGGTCCGGTTAAAAGTTACCTGATGAATGGAGAGCATCACAACACTGCAGGGCTAAAAATAGCTCCCAATGGTCCATAGTACGGAATTACTCAAAACTTGTTTACATCGATAAAAGCGTTTACAAAACATTGTCATGGTAATAAGATAACGATTTGTTCTAAACAATGTTATTTATTTGTGACATTTATGATTAGATATAGAATGGATTAGAATCGACAAATAAATTCTTTATCAGTCTGATGATGGCTTTGTTTGAATATTTGTTTGTTCCGTCTTTACAGATTTGAAAATAAATCCATAGTCAATAAATTTCGTACTTTAGTATTTCGTAGTTTCCATAGAATGTGGACTCAAAATTTCCACCCCGCAAGGTCGCCAGCAAACCTATAGTTTAAGTACGTCTCAATTAGCAACAATTAATTGCTGTTTTTTGAATATAAGAATGTATTACAATTCCGCGAAAAGTGTATGTATTTATTGAATAAATTAATATTTTTGGTTTATTATTAAAAGTTACTGGAGTAGTAAATCGTTGTACGGTTCAGTAGCTAGAGCACCCGATGCGCGTTCGAATACTAAATTGTATTTAATGGGCTGAATGAAATTATTTGTGTATAAATTATATTGATAAGATCGATTGCGTAGATAGCAATGAAAAAGAATATGTGAAGTGTATAGTTACATAAAATTGCTGAAAGTTAAAGTTTATAAATAAAACGCGCTACAATTTCATTTTTAATTTTTTTATTTCTAGAGTACATACAGCAAGGAAAAAGATAATGCTTTTCTATTAAAATTTATACCTGAACGATTGGGCTTTAGAAAAACTGAAACCAATCCGCCTCTATTTGTTGTTAAGTCCACATAAACACTCACTAGCACACTCTCTATGCACATAGTAACAATCCCTATCACAAGTTGCCAGGAAGTTAAATATAATTAAAAGTTAAAAATAACATGGTAGGGTCACAGTACGCTATTTACCAGACACTAGTATACATCGCCTCTACGTCCTCAATTACAATAGGGATGTTACGAAGTCACTTGCTAGCAAAGTAATATTATTTTATGATCAACGCATTATAGGTCAAACCCTAGCGCGTACCTCTGGTTTAGGTGTTAATACAGGTTTTTTTTTCGCCAGTGCCTCCATCATGGGTTTAGACAGAGCTTTCTTTACTTTATTATTTTCGTCTAAGGTCTAATTTCTAATTTACAAAAAAGAAAAAAAAACTATTTATTTTATACTAATACTGTTTTGATTTTACAGAATTTTTACTATTTTAAAACTGTGTATAATACTACTATTAACATGCATACGGGTAAATAAATTTCTACGGTTGATTGGGAGTTAGGTTGGTGGTAATAGGTTGGGAATGTAGTGGGAGTTGGTTTAGATTGGGTGATGTTGGGTTGGGTTGGGAGTTGGTTACTGTTAATACAGGTTACATTCTATTCAATTTTTATATTAGTGCTATTTGCCCCCGGAAGTTTCACTTCATTTTATATCGAAAACTATCCCATCTCCCGACATGAAGTGTATTTTATGTCCATGTCCAGATCGAGTTACTTTCGCAATTTTTTATTGATGATAACTTTTTATATCTATACGTAAACTTGAGAAATGATTGGTCTCATTTAAATTTCCATTCCCTTTTTTTTTTTTTGGGAAGGGGAAATCCGTTTGAGGACTAAGCCGCGACAGACACAGAAGCCTGGGGGATGCTCGCGACCTTGGTGAGACAGTGTGGGATTCGCCAGATCGGGGGTGGCACTAGCGCGCCCGGTCAGAACCGGTGCCACGCTATTGCCACTCCCCAGTTAGGGATACCCACTAAAACCCCTGGGTGTTCCGTCGTGCGCCTTATGCCAGGGCTACGGGAATGGGCTACCCGGCTCCGCATTCCCTGGCAGGCGTGGGCCCCGCTCACTGGGCCTCTTCCAATGCCGGGGGAGCTGCTCCCCCGGCGACTTCTCGGTCTTAATTCCCTACTTCAACCCGTTCTAGTTTTAATTACCTATCTCCGTCTATCTTATCTATAAACTACATTAATAATCGAAATTACCAAAATGACCAAAATGACCCAAATGATCAAAATTACCGAAATGATCAAAATGAACAATTATATAAACACATATTATGAAATGCGCTGATATGTAATTAATCCCTATTAATCCCTATTAATATTATAAATGTGAAAGTAACTCTGTCTGTCTGTCTGTCTGTCTGTTCCGTTTTCACGTAAAAACTACTGGACCGATTTGGCTGAAACTCAGTATATATATATTTTCGATACCGAGGATGAACATAGGATACTTTTTATCCCGAAAAATGGGATAGTTTCCGGGATAACATGATATTTGTCTGTTTGTTTGTTATGCTTTTACGGAAAAACTACTGGACCGATTTGGCTGAAATTCGGTACGTATGTAAATTAAATACTGAGGATGGACAAGGGATAATTTTCATTTTGGCCTTTTTGGTAATTTTGGCCTATTTGGTCATTTTGGCCTTTTTGGTCTTTTTGGCATTTTTGGTCATTTTGGCCTTTTTGGTAATTTTGGCCTTTTTGATCATTTTGACCTTTTTGGTCATTTTGGCCTATTTGGTCATTTTGGCCTATTTGGTCATTTTGGCCTATTTGGTCATTTTGGCCTATTTGGTCATTTTGGCCTAGCTGGTCATTTTTTCTTTTTGGTCATTTTGGCCTATTTGGTCATTTTGGCCTATTTGGTCATTTTGGCCTATTTGGTCATTTTGGCCTATTTGGTCATTTTGGCCTTTTTGATCATTTTGACCTTTTTGTCATTTTGGCCTATTTGGTCATTTTGGCCTATTTGATCATTTTGAGCTTTTTGGTCCTTTTGGCCTATTTGGTCATTTTGGCTTATTTGGTCATTTTAGCCTTTTTGGTCATTTTGGCTTATTTGGTCATTTTGGCCTTTTTTGATCAGTTTGACCTTTTTGGTCATTTTGGCCTAATTGGTCATTTTGGCCTATTTGGTCATTTTGCCCTTTTTGATTATTTTGGCCTATTTGGTCATTTTGGCCTTTTTTAACATTTTGACCTTTTTGGTCATTTTGGCCTATTTGGTCATTTTGGCTTATTTGGTCATTTTGGCCTATTTGGTCATTTTGGCCTATTTGGTCATTTTGGCCTATTTGGTCATTTTTCCTTTTTGGTCATTTTGGCCTATTTGGTCATTTTTACTTTTTGGTCATTTTGGCCTATTGGTCATTTTGGCCTATTTGATCATTTTGATCTTTTTGGTCCTTTTGACCTTTTTGGTCATTTTGGCCTATTTGGTCATTTTGGCCTATTTGGACTATTTGGTCATTTTGACCATTTTGATTATTTTGGCCTATTTGGTCGTTTTTGCCTATTCCGTCATTTTGGCCATGTCGGTCTCTGTGGCCTTTTTGACCATTTTGGCCTTTTTGGTCAAGTTTTGTCATTTATGTTGTTTACAAATAGACGGGGGATGGTATAATTAGCGATATAAAATGAAGTGAATCTTCCGTGGGCAAATACATACAAAATTAATATAATATAACATGTAGTGCTTGCTCTATAAACAAGAGACACGCACTAGAGGTTAACCCGCGGCACAGCCGCGGGGTAAACTCTAGTTAATATTATAAATGCGAAAGTAACTCTGTCTGTCTGTTCCGTTTTCACGTAAAAACTACTGGACCGATTTGGCTGAAACTCAGTATATATATATTTTCGATGCCGAGAATGAACATATGATACTTTTTATCCCGAAAAATGGGATAGTTTCCGGTATAAAAATATATTTGTCTTTCTGTTTGTTATACTTTTACGGAAGAATTAATGGGCCGATTTGGCTGAAATTCGGTACGTATGTAAATTAAATGCCGAGGGTGAACAAGGGATTTTCGGTCATGTTGGTTATTTTGGCCTTTTTGGTAATTTTGGCCTTTTGGTCATTTTGGCTATTTTAGCCTTTTTACTCATTTGGGCCATGTCGGTCACTTTGGCCTTTTCGGTCCTTTTGGTCATGTTGGTAATTTTGGCCTTTTTGTTCATTTTGGCCTTTTTGGTAGTTTTTGCCTATTCCGTCATTTTGGCCATGTCGGTCACTGTGGCCTTTTTGGTCATTTGGCCATGTCGGTCATTTTGGCCTTTTTGACTATGTTGGCCTTTTTGGTCGTTTTTGCCTATTCCGTCATTTTGGCCATGTCGGTTATGTGGCCTTTTTGGTCATTTTGGCCATGTCGGTCAGTCCGGCCTTTTTGGTCATTTTGACCATTTTGACCATTTTGGTCTTTTTTGGTCATTTTTGCATTTATATATATAGATTCTCAGAATACGCCAGTTGTAATAATATTTTACGATAATTATATTATGCCGAGCTTTTTCAAGGGGAAATTCGTTTGCGGACACCCTCCCGCACGGAGACGACGGCGGGGCAGTGTGAGACTCACCGGCCAGATGGTCTGCCAAAATACCTACTAAAACCCCTTGGTGTCCTTCTGTCGCCATACGTCAGGACCCCGGGACGTGTGCGACTCCGACTGACGTGGGCCCACCCCTGCGGGCAAGCCTCTACTGTTTCAATCCGTGATTGAGAAAGGCGCTGGCGGAACAACGACGCGCCCTCTACTCAGCGGCTTGAATGCAGGTGACGGACTAGTATCTCCGCGAGTCGTCACCCGCTGCCGCACTTTTACGGCGGCTGAACGTCATGAGTCGTCCGGCGCCGAATCCTATTGTGGCGGCGGGAGATGAGTGCAGCTGCTCGCTCCCTCTCCCGCTCCGCCGCCTCCTTGGCGGATATAACAGCCTCGCAAAAGGAGGCAACGGCATCCCAACCGGGTTGGCCCCTCATTTTGGCCTATTTGGTCATTTTGGCCTAGCTGGTCATTTTTTCTTTTTGGTCATTTTGGCCTATTTGGTCATTTTGGCCTATTTGGTCATTTTGGCCTTTTTGATCATTTTGACCTTTTTGTCATTTTGGCCTATTTGGTCATTTTGGCCTATTTGATCATTTTGACCTTTTTGGTCCTTTTGGCCTATTTGGTCATTTTGGCCTATTTGGCGCCGAATCCTATTGTGGCGGCGGGAGATGAGTGCAGCTGCTCGCTCCCTCTCCCGCTCCGCCGCCTCCTTGGCGGATATAACAGCCTCGCAAAAGGAGGCAACGGCATCCCAGCCAGGTTGGCCCCCGACCATGGCTTGAACTACGGCCGAGAGCGACAAATCTAATCCAATGGATGCTACAAGGGCACGGCGCTCCTCGTCCCAAGCTGAGCAGGAGAGTGTGCAGTGCCGTGTCTCCGAAGCTTTCACTGCAATGGTGGCATCCTGACGATGGCTCACGCCCTATGCGGCACAGGTACCTCGGCGGCCGTGTCCGGTAAGGACCTGTGTCAGGCGGAACGTCAAGGTGCCGTGTTTTCGGTTGACCCATGATTGCACAACCGGCCTTACTGCCGCTATTATGACATGTCCTGCGCTGGGTTGTGCGAGTCGTGTCACGTGCCCACTGCGCCGTGAGATCCTCTCGGAACTCCGACCTCTTGGCCTCAATTTCGCGGGACGCGGGACGAAAGTCCCGGAGGAGGGCGTCCTTGCGCCACTCGTATAGCCGCTTAAGGACTCTCGCTTCTACCTTAGAAAATCCGACATACGTTCATCTAGCGACGCTGACCACCCCGCACTGATTTTTCGGGCGATAGCGGGATTCCATAAAAGCGGTTGTATTTCAGATGCATTATTAATTTATCGTGAATAACGTCGTATTTTAAAAAAATCAATAAAACGATATTATTTAACTCTCTTTTATAAAGATGATATTTTATACATATTTTTTTCCTGTTTTTATAAAAAATGGAGGAGTAAAACAGTTATGTCAATGATTTGGTGGTGATTTCGTGATTTTTTTTTCTTAAAATGAAATAACCATAGAAAATTTATGAAAAAACCATGTCACGTTTATAGATTAAGATTTATGCCATATTATTGATCAGTAATTAGTACCGAAAAGTTGTTTCGGCACTCCCTGCATGGGCCCCCAAAATGCCGTACAAGATTGGCGAGGGGTATTATGGGTTAGATATATTTATAGTTATTTTTCTCATTGGTTATATTTTCCTTTTTTTGGGTATTATTATTATTAATTATGATTACTGATGTGTATTGAACATAAGGTTTAAATGGAGACATCCCTAGTGAACGGCGCCTGATAAACACCCTTTGGGTCTCGTAAACAAGTCACAAGCAAATGCATGCGCCGCCGTCGCGGTACACAGATAAATTCAATTGATAAAAATGTATTTAAGATTGATTGACACACTTCTTCAATTAAGTTGCTGTTTACGGTTTTTATTATGTCTGCCGTGACCCCGATTACTTGACAGCGATAACATGTAAATTGAATCATTTGCGAAACAATTTTATTTTACAGTTCCTTTGTAAATTTAAAAAAAGCGTTCTAATCGCCCGAATCTGATTGCAGATTTAAAGTATTTTGCAACACCAGAGGTGCTACCAACACGCTGCCGACTTGGAAGGAATTTGATTACATATTTGTTGAAAAATTTCATATCCTAGCGCTGTGTCAAAACTTCAGTTGGGAGCTTATTCCCAATCCTACGTTGCGTACATGAGCGAATCAAATCAAAGTGAGGATGATCACCCAGCCAATAGCGAGCGGTGGCAGAAAGTTCCTCAGAGCACTCCGCTACACCTACATACTGATTACTAATACAAATATCTTTTTTAAAACTGTCGTAGGTTACTATCCCTAAACCGAAGTTAATTTTAACGCATTCAGACTGGAAATACTTAATATCCCAACAATATTGTTTCAATTCGCGATCAAACCTATAGACACCTCAACGCAAGATAACAATTATACTAACCAGTTTACATATTAGGTATGTAATCTGTTTTATCGCACTATCCACATACTTTATTTAAACAGTCCAACAAAAACATTCGTGTCTTTTATACTACTGAAAAATCAATTCATAACGTCACAAAAGTCTTGAAATCTTTTTGAACAATCAATTAAGCAATGCTGACTATAGACTGATGCACTGATAGTGTACACTAAACGATTATTATATCTTTATGGATACTTTATTATACGCACCCGTCTGGTCCGTCAGTAGAGAACATTATTTTCATTACTCACTGATCCTAAAAGATCTGCCGTTTGGTGTCACAAATGGTAAACCACTTAACAATATTGAGCACAAAGGATAAAATTAAAAAATATTTCTCCGAACAAGGAATGAAAATTGAAATATTTTTAGATGATAATTTATATGTATATAAGTAGGTTCTATACTTGTAGTGATTCGGGCGACACTGGTATTCAAGAACACAACTGAGTTTCTCTGTAATTAAAGTTTTATTTTGTTAAAATAGGCATACTGTTTTACAGAAAGAATTATAATTTAAGTATTAAACATTGCAAACAAACTTTTACCTGTAATTAAAGAAACGACATTTAATGTTATTTATTCCAATGTCGATTCCAAATCCACAATTCACAAATAAGCCTTAGCTTTCTATTTAATAAAATATTTTAAGAATGACATGCGATCTTTCGGCACAAGTTTTAGGTTATCCTCTTTCCACAGATTATCTATAGGGTTTTGTCAAAGTCACGATTGTCACTTTGCGCGGGAATATTAAAATTAAAGAAAATTACGTTTTTTCTTTACATGTATATAAAATATCCTCCACTACTTGAAATACCTACTCCTTGCATATAGTGGTATTATATTATATTTTATTTATAGGTAAATAAAATATGATACTATTTGAGTGAATTACTGAAAACAACAGAATGTTTGAATTTACAACTTTCAGAGAACATGTGTCTCAAAGCCCTTTCCCCCCTATCGGTCAGTGGATATCAGCTTTTTGTTTAGCTCGAACCTCTGTTTCTTTAATTAAATACCTAATTTTAAAATTCCTTCCTTTTCAGAATAAGTTAAAATATCGAAATTCTATTTTTAAAATGACTGTTTCCTATTTGAAATCAATTTAAGCCTTAAAATGCTTAAATCAATCGTGTTTTATCAAATAAGTTTTTTAAACGCTCTTCAAATAACTTGGTATAACAGTACCAATGGTTTCAATATAAGGGATGCCGAAGACCGCGTTAAGTGGAGAAGAAAAACTAGGAAAGCGGATCCTGAGTATTGAAGCGAACGTTTCGAATACAACCGGAATTTAACGCCCGAGTGATGATGACGATTAATTATTTTTTACATGGTTTCTTATAATTAACTAAAACTAGATTTTGAAACGGCCGTGTGTTCATTGACATTTCAGTGCAAAATCAAAAAGCAAACCAATTTCGTTATACTTATATGATTGATATTCGATATATATTTGATAACTTGTTTTCCACAATTTTTATCACAAGACTGTTCACTATAACATTCAGGGTGTTCTGTCTAGCAAATTTTAATAAACAATTTTGTTAAACAAGAATAGATGTGTTTCAGCGGGCCAATTTCGCCTAATTGAAAAATAGTACGTGCAAGATTATCCCCCGTAATCTAAATAGAATCAACTTTGCTTTTATATAGGTATCGACATTAAGTAAAATAAAGCAACCCGATTACGTATTCAGAGCATGTACTGCAATTTAACGTCAAAACCTGTACGCTCGTATAATGTAAACAATAAGTACATGTCGTACGTAGTAAAAGATATAGTCCAAGTTTATGGATTTTACGACTTGTATATTATTGCACATTTTGAAAGCATGTTTTTTTTTAAAGTTGGAAAAAAATTATGTACTTTTCAAAACCACTTTCCTTCACAGTTAGGCCGTCAGCCTATCTTTTGTGATTCAGCAATAAAAAAATATGTTATTAACATGTACTGCAACATTTATCTGAATTTTTAGTTATTATAATTGCATATGCACATAAATGTGTGGTTAGGTTGTTGCAAATAAATGCGTGCTCCAGAAAACCAAGATTATTTAATACCTCATATGCACGATATTAGAATTAGTAACGCGTCGTGGGTATGGGTGATGGAAGACAACTGCTACTTGGAGCGCGTCGCATGACGTTCGATACAATTCGCTGAGTAGGCAATGTCTATGGCCACATAGCCTATGGAGTCTGCATCTCCAGGAGCGATGCCTACGCGCTCCCAGCTTTTAGGATACGATAGAGGGTATAGGACAAAGGGGGGCGGGATCGGTGGATAAAATATGCGAGAGGAGTGGGCCAGCGGAATTCTTACATGATTATTTTGACGCCGATATTCTGTAAGAGCGTGTTTTCACACCAGTCGAACCGATCCTAAGAGCTGAAATACATATTTTTTAGACCAAATCAGTCAAGACAGTGAAATAACGCTTCAATTTTTTGGCTGATTTGGTCTAAAAAATATATTTTAAGCAATAAAAAATCTCCCATTTCCCCTATAAAGGGAGGCTCGAGCCCAGCAGTGGGACATTTATGGGCTGATATATATACATATAATAAAAATTTGGTTATACTTAAAAACGGTGTTTTAATAATAACGGAAAACAGTAGTAATGTTGAATACCTTTGATGCTACTGCTTCATCTGGGATTATGGGATGGTTATTGACTAGGTATTTCACGCAGATGTAACGATGGGTATAATGCGTTATTTGTGATGCGATACTTTTATTAATTGTTAATGATGTTAAATATTGATAGATAACATATGTATATACATATGTTATCTAGCACATATGTTAGCGTATATAAGCTAATGTATCGATTCGTTAACAGCGTTATTTTTAACGATATAAATAAGTCGCATTTAGCCAGTAAATAATTAAAATTATCGTAGGTAAAGCCCGAGCATGAGAATTATGTTTTGTTCTGAGATTGTGATTTCTAAGAAAAAGTACTACTTTAGTTGCATCCCAATTTTTTTTCATAAAACAGTCAAGATCACTCAGGCATGCAAAGGATATATTGAAATCCCAAGAAAAGAAACAGTGCCTGAATTTTTTACCGTATTCGAAAAATACTATTTGACTCAGCGCAACCCTCCTATAATTTGAAATAAGCAAAACCCGGGCAAAGCAAGTGCCAGGTACAAAAACACTTTATATAAAGGGATTGACCTCGAAATTTCGTATCTCGAATATGATTATTGGATCATGATTATATGATTATCCTTTTATCTTCCTTGATTCACCTTATTCTTTCTTTAAATTGCTAATGTCATAGTGAACGAGGATAAAGCCAGAATGTTAAGGGCCTATCTAATAACTGTCTCGCTAGTGACCAACCATAGTTTAATCAAAATATAAATTTACAGACTGATAAGTAATATAAGTTTACTTACGAGTGATCAGTACCACACATAATTTTAAAACAAATTAAAAATGTTTCAATGTTTCATAATAAAAAAATTATCCCTCCAAACGTAATAAAAATAATAAATCTAGTAAAATGATAATAGTGTAAAATTAACTTATTCCATGAATCAATGTCATTGGTTAATAACACAATATGACGTTTAATGGTTAACTCAATTCAAACATTATTATATTCCCGTTTAGTAATAAGCTAATATAATATCCACCAAATCTCTATTTTTCTGTAACTTTTCTTAATAGTTTTGAATCGACACAATATGTCTTTACCTTCCATACTTTTCTATTCAATACATCCTCTGCCGCACTATGAATTTATATCGAATAGAACGGTTCGTGTGCCTGATTTTCATCTTATTGTGTTTTAGAGCAACATATATTTGAATACGTCAAAAAAACATTATTTTATAAGTAAACATTTACTTGGTTATTATGTAGTGAAGTACGTATTATTGTTAGTTCAGCTATTATAAATCCTTCAAGACAAGACAGATGGTTATATTATTTTATTTATCCGTCGCTTCTCGCCACATCAAACAAAAACACAAAGATAAATTGCCAAACAGGCAAAATACCTAATATTTGAGTCCATTTCTATTAAATCTATTTATATTTCAATGGAAATAAGGCTTATGTTCTGAAGGCAAAAGTAATTTGTGATGTAGTCAAAGAGTTAATAAACATCTAAAATAAGACGTCCTTCTATTTATTAAAGCTTGTCTTTGAACGCTTGATCCTTTTTAGGGATCCGACATACAGTCGACTGTCTCAAGAAATGAAAAAGTGTTGGTGTACCGTAGTACTATTAGTGGGTGTAAATTGGCATACATACAAAGAGCTTATAGTCTTACACACCGTAAGGATTATTATTTGATTCAATTTAGCTAACTGATCATTATTTACTTTTATTTGAGTCAGTAGATGGGGATATATTCCCTTCCAAAGTCACCTTAATAGAAACTTTAATAGAAAAACCAATATTATGTTATTGTATATATTATTTATGGTACAAACTGATGTGTTATTATTGTTACAGCTTAGCCCCCGGACAAAAAAAACCACCTGCATATCTGTAAAAACACATTTTATTACCTGTCGGCATTTGAACTAATTGTAATTCTTTTATGATCGTCTTCTTTTGTTTACTTGTTTATTTGCATATGTTTCTACAGAACAGCCCATTGTTTTATTGTACTCGCTTATGGCCGCTTGCGGCCGAATTATTAGCTAGGTGTTACGGATTACGTCGACTGCGATACGGGCACATTTGTATTTGTGAGGTATAAAACGATGGCCCGATGGGGACAGGGGACATTCGAGCGAGAACCATGATCAAGGCGAGACGTGTGTACATTCGGGAATCTATTAGTGACGGACTTTGCGCATTTTATTGAATTACGACCTTCTGCATTACGTTTGGATTTCTTGTGTTAGGTCATATTTGTACCTGTATTATACGTGTTTGTATAGTTCTAATAAACTCTATAATAATAGTAACGGCATTTTAATTCTAGTCCCGCAACTCGTAACATAATACATGTAGTTAATATCAAATTCACATCTAAATTACTGACGACGTAAATCCTACCGAGAATACTAGAATAATAATCCGTTGGCTAAATTAAAACATGTATGTACTTAATGGTCTGGTAGCTTCGCATGGTAATTAATGGCTTTCCACGCGGCCCACACGGCTAAATTTTATCGTGTAAATTGTTATTGGAAATAAAAGTTGATCTTTTGAACAAACCCCTTCTGGTTTCTGCTGCCTTTTTATTAACAAAAAACGATTTAAAATCAATCAAATCAAATCAATATTATTTATTATTAGATGTTATAAATTAAACTATTCTAAAAATAAAACTAAGTATAAACTTATACTATATTAGTTAATATTCACTTTTAAAGAGGGAAGAAGTAGATATACAAACAACGTAACCGACCGATGAAATGAATTTACGTGGAAAGTATATATATATATATATATATACATGAAAGTTTGATGATGAATATCTTTTGAACAATTAATTTACTCGCCAGAATATAGGATACCATTTTTATATAGCAGTTGATTTCCTACAAAAAATTGTATTGCGCATTTTATAATAGTCATTTATTGTCGAGTTATAAAATTAATAAGAGAAATGAAATTTGTTATAAAATGATAAAGAACTGCGATGCGGAGGATCTTCTAAAATTAAGAGCTATATATATATATATATATATATATATATATATATATATATATATATATATAAAATCAAAAGTCAAGGAAGGGGACGGATACTTTTTATGACTTTGAAAGCGAATATTTTCCCACTTATTTAATGTCTCATTTTACCATCTTTAGTATAAAAGTATTAAACGCTCTCCTTACAGCTTTTGAAAATAACTAATTAAAACAATTTTTTATTCTTCAATTGTATAAATAAAAAAAAACAAATGTAAGAGTCACGTTTAATCATTAATTGTTTCGCGATTTCACTACACCATTGTACAGCGGGCGGGCGGGCTATAGGATGTATTTTCCGATCAAATTTCATGAAAAGTGAATGTATTATAGTTACAAAGATAGACAGACGAACGGACAAACATTACAATTTCACTAGGGTTGCGTTTTTGCAAAATTTGCTACAGACCCCTTTAAAAAACTATATAAAAATAAGCTGTTTTATCGTTTCATTATTGCCTTTTTTAATGCTATATACGATTTTGAACATTACCCACACCGAATAACGATGAAGTCAACAAAATTACAATTTCTGATTCCGTCTTCAACTTTCAATGCAACTAAACTTACTAGTAAGGGTAAAATCAAAATGTAGTATCGTATTTATTGAACTGAAATCAATGCTAAATATTAAATAACAATAAGATAGAATGTTGGGATCACAACGCCGCATTTCGCTGAAAACGCTTTTGTTCCGTCTCTAGGTCTCACTATTACCACAAACCCAATAACAAGCAAAAAACAATATCACATGATTGCGACGCTGGCCAACCCCGCCGGTACCGTTGGCAGCATTGTCTGAATTCTTCGCAATACAATAGAATAATTTGTTCAAAACACGTACCAGGATAACGAACATTATACCTCCGAACCTCTTCTACCCGTAACAATCTCTTCATCACTTTCCATTGCCAGTCACGTTTTGGTTCAAATGAGAGAAAATCTAATCTTTTTCTGGCCCTCTCGAGTGATTGGGCCGAAGTATAAAGTATATCTCGAATGGATGTTTCCACAGTGCCATTTGACTGGGAGTCTTTTACTAAGCTGGATTAGAGCTCGTTTGCATAATCTGACTCCATTGAGATGGAATGATGAGCTTATCTTTTGAAACTTACTTTCGTTACTTATGATTATATATCCCGCTGTTCGAAATTATTTTTTAACTACTATTATACTAGTCGGTGTCCGCGACTCCATTCGCGTGGGACTTGGAATTTATATTCATGTCTTCTAAACCTTACGAAATATTGAACTTACGCCTACTCATAGTCTATACATTTAAATAAAATTGATGTGTCTGCTTGTAATGTCAAAATAACAGCTTTTTACTAATTGCATATGAATGTACATACGGCACATGTATATTTTTTTTTGTCCTTCTGTCTGGATGTTCCGGTTATTCTCTAAAACGGCTACACCGATTTTGTCGGGACTTTTACTGGCAGATGACTGGCAGACGTCAGCACGTTATAAGTAGTAACTTATGCTACTTCTTTTGGGTTCTGCGAAAAAACATTCCAGGCGGACGAAGTCACGGGCACAGCTAGCTCTATAATATAATAAATCTGCAGAGGAGTCGATTTAGTATAATGAATTTAAAAAGAGGAAAAAATCAGTTGATCTCATTCCGCGCAGCAGATGCCGATAATACAACTTTTAGATTTTTTGTCTGTCTGTCTATAAGAGCATCACGTGAGAACTCCTAAACAGATTTATATGAAACTATATCTAGACCTAGTTTATATCCCAGGTCAACACTTAAGATATATTTTTTATCCTTATAAGTGATGTCGTTTGCGTGGCATAGAGAAATATAGCTAAAAAGATGGCGCTGCGCTCGCGTTTTTTTTTTGTTGCCTTCATTGCAATTTACTGTCAAACACATCATCATAGCAACACAAACAAAGTGTCGTTAGCATGCTAGTTTAAAAAAAATCCTAACTTAATCTCTAAAATTTTAAAGTGTCTAATCACAGCGTATATCACGCGTTGTATCAATATCAATTTTCACGTAAATTTTAACATTCATATTGAAATCACAGAAAACACTTTAATTTTATTTATTGGTATAGATTTTAAAAAATATTTTAAAAATATGCCACACTTTTGATTTGAGAACTAACTAACTCCATTGGCTCAGCGACCCAAAGTGAGTCTTGGCCTCCGAAACGAGAGCATGCCACTTCCCTCTGTCCTGCGCAGTGTCTTGTCAATTGTGGGCTTGTGGTGCGGTCAGGTCAGCTTCCACTGTATCCTTCCAGCGATACTTGGGACACCAAACCGGGCTCTGATCGATTGGTCGCCCCAAGTATGCTTTCTTCACTCCCCGATCCTCCCATCTCCGCTCTACATAACCGAGCCAACGGAGACGGTGAGATTTTATCTCCCCAATTATGTTAGACTCGACCACGAGGTCTTCTATTTCAGAGTTGGTTCGGACCCTCCAACTGCCACGTTCTTTTTGATTGATTTTATTTGATCTTTAATTTGAGATGTATGATAAAATAGTACATGCCTTAAGAACTAATTTATCTATCATTATTTAGTGGTAAGTCTGCTTGTATTTAGTATAAGTACATATACAAGTACTTATATCTAATTAAAATTAATTAGGAATGTTACTAAGCTTAATTAGTGTTTACTTCTTATTAATATACAATGTTTCAAAGGAATGAGTATATTATTATAACAATTGAAATTTATAAACCAACGTAGGTGAAAATTGATACTTGCTAATTCAGACGAATAAATATATAAATGGAGCTTTTTTCTGCGAGAGGAAATCCGTTTGAGGACTATCAACAACGCAAACAGTGCTATTGCCACCCAAGTCGGGGATACCCGCTAAAATCGATCGGTGTCCCGTACTTCACCTTAATGGCTACGGGTGGTTTGACTACTCCGCAATGCCCGAAGTGCCCCGAGGGCCTCATCCATTGCCGGGGGGAATCATGCCCCTGGCATGTTCTCTGCGAGGAAGGCGGATTGTATGGCGCCCCCTGGAAGGAGAGGTGAGCGCTCCTCGTGTTCCACTCTTGCCGCCCGCCTACGGCGGCCGAAAGCCTAATGACCCCCTCTGGCCTACATGTCATCCCTTGGCGGGAGCGAAGCAGGCTGAGACGCTCACGCCCCCGCTTCGCTTGTCTCAGTCTAAGGCGTCCCTGTATAGACGGAGACTACGGGAACAAAGGCGTCAAATGAAGTGAAGCATTTTGTGTCTGTAAACTTATATAGTATTATTTTTTATAGCTGTAGTACGTAAACGTATTAGAAAACCGTTGCATACAAGAGCGAAGCTACCGAGTGAAAAAGCGAAGCCTAAAATGGACATAAATACTGTTTATGCCCGGAGACAGTATACTTTGCGATAAAAAATAAAGTGAATCTTCCGGAGGCAAATAGCAGGTAACCTATATTAACGCCTGCTTTTAATGATCTGCTCATAAATAACAAAATGACAAAAATGACACAAATGACAAAAATTACCACATAAACTATCAACATTTAGTTTAACTGACATATTTGGTATAAAGGAATCGACATGTATCATATCATATAAAGTTTATGGAACTTGATTTAAGCATTCTCCTCTTCAACGAGGGTTCGACGTGAGAGGTCAAATTCAAAATAATTCAAACAGCGAGACATCGACAGTTGATAAGTTATAGTGGCTTAGCTTGAGATTTGCATAAATTTCAGTCGAATCTGCAATTACAATTCAGATGTGATCTATCAGGCGATCCGGTAAGTCGAAACTTTAGCAAATCCTGTACCGTATCGCAAGTTGTATAAATATACCGGAACACATTAGAATATTTTCAACCAATTAGAAAATTTGCAATTGTAGCGTTTCTATAACAGAAATAGATTGGGAATGTTATTGTTATGTGGGTTTAGGATTGTTTTCGGGATGTTATTTAAATATGCAAGTCAGATACAGCAGATCCCAACATTAATAAGGATGTTTAAAATAAACAAAAACAATTTCAGAACCCAAGACAGACATTTATTTAAATTTTCTTTTGCCATTGGGATAATAGCTTCAACAGTAATACAACGAAGAGTTTTGTTGACTTGATGAAGTCAACTTTTTAGTTTTTGTGATCTACGTACACACACTACACGTCTCTAAAAACTTTTAATCGAAAATGCCCTAAATAAAAAGTATTGAATGAGTCTCATTCAAACAAATTTTCTTTGGAATTATTTTTGAATCTCTACCACATAGAATAGTTTAGTAAGTATTTTACATTTACCTTACATTTAGTAAGTATTTTACATTTCACTCTTTTTACGACTTTGGAAACGAATATTACCCAATCTAATATAAAAGTTATTGTAAATATTGTCATGCATTTTAAGATTATATGATTTTTTATAAGAGGAGAAATAACAGCGGTGGTAGTGGGGATTCAGGAATAGATAGTCGGCCGAATACTTAATAAAAATCATCGGTATACGTTTTGTGGCCATATGCCGGGGCCACAGGGCTAAGGCTGTTGATAAGTATTTGCATCACTTGCATCACTTGCATAAGGTCGTGGGTAGTTTAACTTCCCCTCAATGCCGCGAGTGCAGCGCACTCGATTCTGCGTTCCACGTGCTCTTCAATTGCGCTGCATGGGAACTTTAGAAGTTTGAGCTCAAGGCCATTGTAGGGCCGATCTATTTGCTGGGGAGCTCGGTCGAGGCCTTGCTCCACAGCGACGATCACTGGCAGGCGGTTTCTACCTTTTATAAGTTAGTATGGCCCAAAAAGAGGCCGCTGAACGAGAGAGAGAGAACTGCGCATGCGTCATCCGGCCGCCGTCGACAGATTGGCACTTGGAGAGGCGGATACGCGCCGAATCTTCTCCCGTGTAACCATCACAGTAGAACCGACTGCACTCGAGGGGGTGGTGTTGGAAAACTTCTCTACTGGTAAAGTGATACTAGATCCTCTGTCTGTGTGTGGGCGCAAGTTAAGGTTGAGGTAGTTGGGAACGTCTTTACCAGAGTCGACGTTCAGCAGTCCAGTGCGGAGATTACTTTTAATATTTTCTCCGCATTTGATCCGTTGCCCCCAGCGACCCAGATTCAGTTCGAAACGAATTCCCCCTGCGTTATCAAAAAAATGGGCTAAAGCTGTGGCCGGCGCTGGGACCTCGTAAGGTCTGATTACCGATACCCCACACGACTATGTACATGTAAGAAATATCCTCCCTCAGTCTTGTATATAGCGGCGTCCAACCCAAGTTTACTTGCTTTTTCAATACACCATCATGTAGCGCCATGTAATAGTTTCTAAACAGAGCTATGACATGCATAGACATACGGACGAACAGATCGAAGAAGGGAAATAACAACTGTTAAAGTGTTCCGTCTATGCTAAAATGAGTACAGATCCGTAAAATACACAGAAAACAATTCTCGACATTACTACCTCGGTGAATCAAAAAGTTCTCTGAAGTGCATAATATATATATAAAACCTTTATGGGAAAAGTTCGATATTCAATTTAAAGAGCGTCAATCATACAATATTTATGCCAACTGTCACTTGTTTTTGTCGTTCGCACATAATAAATTGTTTTGTTCAACGAGTTGCTAAAATGCAAAATTATGGATAAAAGTGAGTTACGTGCGATGATAAAATATCTCAACTTGAAAACATGTCTACGAAAGAAATGTTTTTGGTAATGCAGCAGACATTATGATACGGTACTGTAAAGATGATCCGCGTTCTGGGTGGCCTGAAGGCCACCCGGAGGTTGAAACCTCCGTTACGGAAGAAAATGTGAAAAAGGTTGAGAATCTGGTTTTGGAAAACAGAAGAATAACTATAAAACATATAGTAAGATCCTAAATTTATATTTTGGTTGCGTTCAATCCATTTGAATTGATGCACTGTTCAAAAAAGTGTCGGCAAAATGGGTGCCACGAATGTTAACCGACGAAAATGAAAAGCGACGTTTGGAAATTTCTAAGCGTTATCTCGAAATGTTCCATCATGATTCGCATAATTTTTACCGTCGCCTTGTCACCATGGATAATACGTGGATCCACCATTTCGATCCTGAAACTAAGAGACAAAGCATGTCTTGGAAACGACCATCCTTTCCATCCATTAGGTAATTTCGAGTTGCTCCGACTGCTGGCAGCTATGACCTCAGTGTTTTGGAATAGTGAAGGAATCTTTTTTAATGATAACATGCCAAAAGGCCAGAAAATTACTGGACCCTATTATGTAAATTTAATTTCTAAAGTGTGTGAAACGAATAAATAAAAACGTCGCGGAGAACTGTCGTTGGGCGTGTTTTTTCTTCACGATAACGCTCACGCTCATAGATCGTAAGATGCGCTTAAGTAATCCACTGCACTGGCTTTAATGTCCTTGACCACCCACTATATTCTCCAGACTTAGCCTAAAGTGATTTTCACTTATCCTCAAAAATAAAAGAGGAAATTCGTGGAACAGGAATAAGAAAGTTAGAAACGAGTTATTTAAATGCATTGCATGGGAGGGATGTAGAGTAGATGTAGTATGTAGAGAAATAAAATATTTTTGTTTAAATTTTTCCATTTTTTTATATGGTTTCCAAGAACTTCTTGATTCTCGACGTTTATTATAATGTACAAGTAATATTCCATTACAATTGATTCTAATCATCATTCTTCTTACAAGGTACAGGTACCATTTGTTGCGGTGGCGCTGGATTTGATGATAACAATGGACTATGTCAATTTTGTAGAAAAAGAAGAGTTGGGCAATTTGGATGGGAATGTGAGATTGAGCACGCACGTACCTGACTTATGAAATGCAGCTGCTCCTCGCTTTCACTTCCTCTTCACTTCCGTTCATTTGTTATTTAATATATAATGTTTATGGTATTTAATTTTATGTGTACTTTATATTTATTTCATGTGATTTTGCGTGTTACGGGCGCGATCTATTTTATGTTATATTGTTATTTTATGTACAGAGCGAAGCGATTTTAATTTATTTTATTTGATGACGTGACAATGAATAACTTTGCATGCAAAGAATGTAATACAATATAACTAAAACCGAGCAAGTACGTGTACATATAACATATCCGTGGTATACGTGCCATTGTGCATTAATTTAAACTAAGCTCCGAAGTTGCAAGCCACACCTGTGCACCGGGGACTAATCTCTCACTTATAGCCGGCTGAAACCTGGAACACCGGCGATACTAATTGCATACGAACTAATGTTCCTATTTTGTATCTATACTTAGACGTGAATTGATACGTGTTAAATCGGCTGTGTGTCAGGGCTCCGTAGAATAGAAGAAAGGTTTTTGCTTTAAAGCCGTAAAAATTATTTAATAAAAAATACCTCTAAATCTCAAAAACGGCTTAAGGGATCGAGCTAATTTTTCGTGATAGTATTTTTAAGTTCTATAGCCTCAATTTTTTTTTTCCACTCCGCAGATCGAACGTTAAGAGGAAGGGAGACACTTTTACGATGTTTAAAAGTCAATGTCTCGCCAATTTTGACCTAAGTAACACGTTAACGATATACCATACGTCTATATAATATGTACACTTGTCTACTTCATCCCTCGGGCTACATGAATTGCGGAGTTACTGCGATTATCAAATTCTTACTAATAGACCTACACGCAAATTGAATAAATAAAAACTGACTTGACTTGGTTGTTAGTTCCTTCTTCATGGCCTTGTTAATGATCAAATTTTGAATATTTTTTAACACATGTATATTCTATAACGGAGATAAACATAGCATAAATTGATTTTTTTTAATTAGAATCGATTCCCTGGAGATACGTAGAATTATTTTAGATGCCATGTTTGCTTATAAGTTATTTCATAATAACATTGATTGCCCTCAATTTTAAGGCCAATTCCGCTTAAGAGTCCCTTCGAAACCCCCGCGACAACCTATAACCCTCTTTCCCCCATTAAGAACAACAGTACTAGGTGCTAACTCCCCTATCTCTAGAATGTGTAGAATTCTCAACAGCAGCAGGGATGTTACTGACATTCACTTTCAAAAATTCATTTTATAAAAAGATTCGTTTAGCCCATCAGGACACGTATTAGACAGACTGACGGACAGACTAATTTCAATACCCTACACATTTTTGTTATATTTTATTATATTTATTATTAGAGTCTAAGTAAATAACAGTGAAGAAATTATACTGCAAGTTGTGTACACCTATAATTAATTTTTACATCGCATTGTAAACCTTAGTCATAAGTCTAGTAACTGATTAAATGTATAAAACTGTTGGTGATCCATACTAAAATAAAGTAAAAAATACTCTTTATTCCAGACCATAAGCTTACTTCCTATAGGATACATAATTAAAGTATACGCAAGCGAATCACTATATAAAGCTTTATAAACAAAAAAAATGATAAATTAAGTTATTACACTGAATTGAGTAGTGTTACAATACTGAGGCTTATATATTATATATATATATCTATATATAAATAATAACAGCCCGTAAATGTCCCACTGAGCTTGGCCTCCGCTTGTCCAAGGCGGATTGGCAGGTTTGACACATGGGATATATCGATGTGCAATTTGCATCACGATGATTTCCTTTACCGTTGTTAGCACGTGGTAATTGTAACAATATGCACATTAGGTCAGAAAACTGCCAAGTGGTGCATGCGTTCCGATTAGAATCGAACCCGCGTCCTTTGAGTTTGGGGCGCGTGCGCTAGCCATTACGTCATCACGACTTATTATATAACTTTTAACAAAAATATCAGACGGTTACGAATTTTACCTAATGAAGTAAATTAGTTAAGCGTATTTCATTTAAGATGAGAAACAGATAATTATCCTAAATGGTAAGTTACAATGACTTTAATCCTCTTTAGTAACTCATGTCGCTGGCATAAGATTATAGAGATAAGCGAATAAGCTTGTATGACTAACTTGAAAGACTTCACTACCTCGATCTACGTGCCTTACCTTACCTTACACTTACTTTTGTCTTGCGTATTCTTATTTACGAGCCGTAATCTTGAATTATCCGACCCGAAACGTGACAACTTTACAAGAGAGGTGTATCTCCGTGGGGTACATCTTAAGATAGGGATGAAGAGAAGTTAGCTATATTAGCAGTTTCTAAAATACTAGCTTGATACTAGAAAAGATACATCTTATTTATAACGTTTAAGATAACATTTTAAATTTCTGTTCTATTACATTTATTGTAATACTAGCGGTACCCGGTAGACTTTTTCCTCCCTAAAAAAATAAAAATCCTAGAACCCGATTCCAGCGCCAAGTATTTTGTTCAAATTGAGATTTTTAAATTCATAATATCTCTTGAATGGAATGATCGATTTAAACAATTAAAAAGTAATCTACTCGTAAAAGTATTGAAACAGTCTTGAATACAAAATTATTTATTTGGATAAGGATTGATACAAAAGTATGGATAACAGTCTGATTTTGGTCAGCATTTATATCAACTTTTAAAATTTTAAAAAGTTGTTGTAGTGACATAACTAGAATAGTTGGACATATGGTATCCGGAAGTTTTTGTAGATATTAGTATGTTCTTTAATATTTTTTGCTCTGTTAGCAATAGTTTTCATTTTATGACTAATTTTTTACACCTTGGGTTACATTATTGAAATTTTAATAGGGGTTCTTAATTTTTCTAATAATAAATATAGCCCAACCCATATTACTCATGAATAATGTAATTTTTTTCAACGGTGAAATAATTTTTAAAATCAGTCTAGAAGTTTTTGAGTTTATTCGTTACAAAAATACAAATCTTTTTCTTTATGGTATTAGTATAGAAAAAGTCTTCATCAAGATCATATAAATGGATATACCTAGAAGACATAAATTAAATCTAACTTGACCTCGTCGACAATTATTCGCAATTCACTAGTGGGTGTAAGCCTGTCCAATTTAGCTTCATATAGGTATCCCTTATTTTTTGGTTATAATAATCTATACTGTAATAAGTCTGTCAGGGTAGATTTTGTACAATGAATTTCAAAATGAGAAAATATCAAAGAGACTACATAATTCAGACAAACAGATTCCGCAAATGCATCTTTTAGAATTTTTATCTATTTGTTTGTCTGTTTGCCACGCGAAAACTACTGAACACATTTAAGTGAAAGTTGACACAGGGCTAACTTATATCCCGAGTTATCATTTAAGATACTTTTTATCGTAACAGACATGGAATAGACGAATATAGCCGCAAAGATGGCACAATGTCGTGTCTCTTAGTTTCGAAGTTAATTCACTACCAAACAGACAAGTCGTCGTGGCAACGCAAATGAAGTATCGCTGGCACTGTTAGTTTGACATAAACTTCATGTAAACTTTTTACCAATAGTAATCTATCTATCTTTTTTCTATCTATACTATAATAAATCTGTAAATAGTTCGAGTTCGTGCATTGCTTTTAAAAATGTGAAAAAATCAGGGGATATAATTCGGTCCAGATTTTTTTTGTCAATCTGTCTGTCTGGTAGTGTATCATGTGAAAACTACTCAACTTATTTAAATGAAATTCGATACAGAGCAAACTCATATCCCGGGGCGTACCTTAGGATACTTTTATCCCGATAATTGACGTAATTTTGGTGAGCGAAAATCGCGCGTGAAAATAGCGAAAAAGATGGCGCTGGGATCGCATCTTTTTTGGCAACTACTGAACATATATGAATGAACCTCGACATAGTGTTGGCTTACAACCCGAGTAACAGTGTTAACACCATACGTACATAAGTGTTCATTCTATCTCAATAAATGGTATCGTTTCCATGAAAAAGATAGATTAGCTAAATACTTAAACAAATTATTTCAAATCAGGTTGGCTTCGACTCATCTCTATGTTTTGCTGGGTAGCTGTTTGGACTATATGGACTTAGTTTATTTGTTATTGTAGTGAATTGAACAAGAAACAGTAAAGTTATTAGTCTAATATATATATATATATATATATATATATATATATATATATATATATATATATTAGGGTGGTTCTTATTTAGGTGTTTGTCCAAATTTTTTTCACGATAGTCCTAAATCGGTTCTAAATCTATTAAAAAAAGTACATGCCAAGTTCTTAATTGTAATTTTAACCCGGCCTCCCCGATAATCAAATTTTTAAATGGAAATAACAGGGGGAAAATCTGTTATTACATTGGAATTTTTTACGTCATGAACGGATGAACAGATCAAGTCGACAAATAATAATTCTTGTAGAAAATTTAACGCTCTATAAAAAGGTCTCTTATGATTTTTTGCTAACTCTAACGGTTTCTGAGTTATTTATGATGGAGGTACGCTTCATGTCTAAAGGTATATCATTATACAGCTAAATGGTATACTTCTTGTGCCGTATTTGGTTCTTGATGCTGGTGATGGTGAAATCCGCTCTTGTTTATTTTTAGTCCGGGTGCTATATTTGGGCGTTTTATGTTTACGTGTTATTTGTGAATGAGTAGTGTTAGACAAAATTTTATAAATAAAATGTATGAATGAGTAGTGTTAGACAAAATTTCATAAATAAAAATGTGTGTGTGTATTATATATACCCCTTTTTCAACATTTTCATTCTTATCTTGCATAGAAAACAATTCTTATTTGCAGAAATATCTTCCAAGTTGGACACCGCCTTTGAATATAAACGAGTCTCCTAATAGAATTTGATAAAAGTTTTCTTTAAACAAAAACTCCGAACTCGCCTGCGTGGAAAAGAAACTTGTTGACAAAGGTCCAAAGATCTCGGTCTTATTTATCATATGACCTTAAATTATTTCACACTAACTGTTATCCCCGACTTCGTCCGCCGGGCGTGAGTCCTACAATATTTTATAATACTAAAATAAAGTACCTATCCTAAGTTACTCCTTATAAAATTAGATAAATGTTATAGTAAAATATAGTATAAACAAATATATATATATTTGTTTATACTATACTAGAGTTTACCCCGCGGCTGCGCCGCGGGTTAACCTCTGGTGCGTGTCTCTTGTTTATAGAGCAAGTGCTACAGGTTATATTATATTACATTTTTATGTATTTGCGCACAGAAGATTCACTTCATTTTATATCGCTAATTATACCATCCCCCGTCTATCTGTCAACAAAATAAATTACAAAACTTGACCAAAAAGGCCAAAATGGTCTAAATGACCAAAAGACCACAGTGACCGACATGGCTTAAAAGACGGAATAGGCAAAAACGACCAAAAAGGCCAAAATAATCAAAATGGTCAAAATGATCAAAGAGGCCAAATTGACCAAAAAGGCCAAAATGACCAAATAGGCCAAAATGACCAAAAGGCCAAAATGACCATAAAGGCTAAAATGACCGAATAGGCCAAAATGACCGAATAGGCCAAAATGACCGAATAGGCCAAAATGACCGAATAGGCCAAAATGACCGAATAGGCCAAAATGACCGAATAGGCCAAAATGACCGAATAGGCCAAAATGACCGAATAGGCCAAAATGGCCAAATAGGCCAAAATGACCAAATAGGCCAAAATGACCAAATAGGCCAAAATGACCAAATAGGCCAAAATTACCAAAATGGTCAAAATGATCAAAGAGGCCAAAATGACCAAAAAGGCCAAAATGACCAAATAGGCCAAAATGACCAAAAGGCCAAAATGACCATAAAGGCTAAAATGACCGAATAGGCCAAAATGACCGAATAGGCCAAAATGACCGAATAGGCCAAAATGACCGAATAGGCCAAAATGACCGAATAGGCCAAAATGACCGAATAGGCCAAAATGACCGAATAGGCCAAAATGACCAAATAGGCCAAAATGGCCAAATAGGCCAAAATGACCAAATAGGCCAAAATGACCATAAAGGCTAAAATGACCGAATAGGCCAAAATGACCGAATAGGCCAAAATGACCGAATAGGCCAAAATGACCGAATAGGCCAAAATGACCGAATAGGCCAAAATGACCGAATAGGCCAAAATGACCGAATAGGCCAAAATGACCGAATAGGCCAAAATGACCAAATAGGCCAAAATGACCAAAAAGGTCAAAATGATCAAAAAGGCCAAAATGACCAAATAGGCCAAAATGACCAAATAGGCCAAAATGACCAAATAGGCCAAAATTACCAAAAAGGTCAAAATGATCAAAAAGGCCAAAATGACCAAAAAGACCAAAATGACCAAATAGGCCAAAATGACCAAAAAGACCAAAATGACCAAATAGGCCAAAATGACCAAAAAGGCCAAAATGACCAAATAGGCCAAAATAACCAAAAAGGCCAAAATGGCCAAATAGGCCAGAATGACCAAATAGGCCAAAATGACCAAAAAGGCCAAAATGACCAAAAAGGCCAAAATGACCAAAAAGGCCAAAATTACCAAATAGGCCAAAATTACCAAGAAGGCCAAAATGAAAATTATCCCTTGTCCATCCTCAGTATTTAATTTACATACGTACCGAATTTCAGCCAAATCGGTCCAGTAGTTTTTCCGTAAAAGCATAACAAACAAACAGACAAATATCATGTTATCCCGGAAACTATCCCATTTTTCGGGATAAAAAGTATTCTATGTTCATCCTCGGTATCGAAAATATATATATACTGAGTTTCAGCCAAATCGGTCCAGTAGTTTTTACGTGAAAACGGAACAGACAGACAGAGTTACTTTCGCATTTATAATATTAATAGGGATAGGGATGTCTATATAATTTATTATTGATTACATATTATTGAATACAATGTAAGAAAACTTAACTTATTTGTATTGTATTCTACCCATAGTCCCTCAAGACTATAAGTAGAATACTGAGCCCAGATCACCGTCTTCTATGGGTAAGGTGTCCAGAAGGCTGGCTACGTTTCCTCGCTGGATCGCCATACTGATCCGTTGGCCGAGGTAGGCACCAGCCCTCTGATCACCTGAAGAGTCGATGAGTCGTTTTGATAAATTTTGGTAGAGGCTCATGGCCTCAGGACCCCACGGTCCAAGCGTCTCGACAGCAAACGGCACAAACATATAACTCTCACTGAGGGTTGCATATTTCCGCCGCTTGAGCGATTCCGCTGTTTCCGCCGCCGAACCGGCCGATCTAGAAGTGTTTGGTAAATGGGATGCGGCCAACGTGTCTACGCAAGTCGCATCCCACACCAAAGGCTTGCCACGCTGCCAGGGAATTAGAGTCATCCCGGATAGGGATTATGTATGTCAATGTAAATTTGGAAACAAAATTAATAAAGCGGTATTGTAACAGTTGTATATACTTATATAAGAAATTTTAATAGATATAAGAGCACTTAGGCTGGTGTGCATAGACATTTAACCGACTATTAAAATAAAATAATCGCTGTTTAGCCATATATTTTTGACGCATATTTAACCGTCGATTAAATGTCTATGCACACCAGCCTTAATGTATCAAAAAAGAGAGTAAATAAATAATAAAAAACAATCTTACTTATTTCATTCAATTATTCCATCCTTAGATCCACCTTCATTCATTTATGCTTCCTTGTATCCACCCAGTCATTAAACTACCTACCCAGAATACCCCAGTAGTAGACTTATTTACCTAAAATAAGTAGTAGAAGCACAAATTAGTAATAATAAGAAATGTAACTTTTATTTTTAATAAAGTACAATATATAAAAGATAAAAATATAAAAAGAAAACGAAAATCTCTGTCTTGGACAATGACGGAGAAGCCCGGCTCTAAAACAACATTAGCTATCTGAAGTCCCGTCAAAATTAGTCCAGCCGCTTCAGAAATTAGCAGGAACAAACAGACAGACAGACTAAAAATTGAAAAACTGATTTATAATACAAGTACCGTATATACATTTAGAAAAAGCTGTTATTTTGACATTACAAACAGACACTTAAATTTCATTTATTTGTTTAGATTAATTATTTTTCTTATCAACTCACGTAAGAAATTGAGTTGCTGAATGTTTATAATTCTTAAAGGTTACGCATGAATAAAATGAAGAATTTTCCTTTATTTCCCCAAGTAAAACGAGGAAACGTTTAATTATAAATTTAGTCATATGAACCTTTATTTAAATTCTGCTTGGATTGCGTGTATTTTAGAGCTCAAATACTCATTTTCATGTCATGCGGAAATAAATAAACGTTTATAAAATAAATGGTTAAAATTAAAATATCATACGACCCCGAGATGTTTCGCTCACTGAAAATAATTTTAATGGATTATTACCGCAAGCATCGTCGATTGACGTCTTAGACGTTTAATGGTCTAAGATTGACGTATATGTAGGTATTATCTAGAGTACGGGCCTTAAAGATTGGTTTGAGTATTAAAGGGGTTAGCACACTCTACAATACTCGAAAAATCGATTAACGTATTTACTTCTTAAATGGTCCCCTAGGACATTAAAAATGATGTTGATGACAAACTGTACGGTGCAGGCATTGCAGATTAATGGTATTGCAATTTTATTCAATATTTTATACTATTCAACACTTCGCTTTTATCTCGAACTGCATTTTCCAAATTGGCCAGATATATAGGTAATTCAGACAATTTTCAACTGGTTCACTTGAAATTATGAATATATCTTGAAAAATACATTGTCTATAGAAGTATGTAGGATATTTTTTTTAAGTTTCGTAGTTTCTTAGTAACAATTATCTGACGATTTTTTAGGCAATTTTTAACTTACCACTTTTGAAGTGCGCCATTTGGCCAAATACCGAAAAAATCAGTGTTCGATAGCCCATTTATCGAGGATGGTTACAGGCTATATACCATCACGCTAAGAGCAATAGGAGCGGAGCACCAATGAAGAATGTTTCAAAATCACGGGGTTTTTTTAACTTACTTTTTTTTAACTATTCCACGCGAACGAAGTCGCGGGCAGAAGCTAGTACGTAATAAGTTTAAATCGACCACAATAGAACATAATGTATACTGAATAACGGCGTTCTGCGGTATTGGTTAAAATTTGGATTGTATAAATCCATACCGTCCTTCGAGCCTTTAAGCTTACGGTTCCGTAATGTGAATAAAAACGCAGGGCTCAGCAAATTAGAACCTTATAACTTAAGTATAAGTAATTACTTAAAAATATCTTCATTAGATGAAATATAAAACGCAAAACTATTATTGGCGATTTTGCCATTAAATAAGCATTAAGAAGCAAGAAATTTCGAGATTTTAAATCATAGCCATGATTGTTACATTGGGAATTAATTAAAAAACTCAGAACATACCATGGCTTTCAAATTGTTATGATAATATGATATTTGATAATAACTCTTTTCAAATCAGATTGCATAAACTAAAAAAACGTAAAACTTTAACTAAAAGATTCCAAAGTATTGTTCGGACAATAGAATAGTATTTAAAATTAACAGTGAACATATGTATCAATTCAATAATATCTAAAGCAACTGTTGAACTATTAGGTAATATAACATACGTTAATAAATCACTGAGCTGAAAATACAATCATTATCCATAAGCCCATACGTAGCCATAATAGTATTAGAATTTCCTAAGCGATCATAATAAGTTAAATCAGCCATATTTCAGCAGGCCAAATGGAAATGTCAGAGTAATCCATACAAACGAGCATCCTAAACAGAAGCTATACGACTCGGAGGCAACCGCAACCTCCGTCAGGAGGCACCTTGCATCTGACATCCGTATAATTACAAAACATAGTACTTTTTAATTAAAAAGTTTCATTTGGCTATATTACTCCTAAACCGGGTTCTCTAACGACAATACACACACAAACAGCACACAAAAGAATAATATTAAAATAAATCGATTTAAATCCGGGTTTCTGTTTTTTTTTTACCTGACCATTATTGATTGGTTAAAATTAACAAACTCCATGTAATGAAAATGTAAGTAATGAAAATTTTTCACAAATGCTTTTTTATTGTTTGAAGGGGGCAAACAGGTAAACTATCCTGCCTTGGAATGTAGTAACCATGTTTGCAACACCTGGGGCAATGCCAACGCGATGCCAGCCTCTGTGATGGAATAAGAGGGATCATATAGAGGGATTTGGATGGAGAGGTTTAATATGGGATAGAGAGGGTAAAGTGAGCACCGGAACTCTCAATTTTCGTACGAAACACGATTAGCTCAAGGCTAACCGTTTCATACCGATAATCTGTCAGAGCATGGCATCACATCGTTCGAGCCGGCCTAATGCACTGCACTATAATGATTCCAGCATGGCTGCTTAACTACTTAGACTTAGATACTTATGTAAACTCGGCGTAGGACATAGATATAAGGATATGATGGAAACGTAAGTTTCATTTAAAATGGCTACAGAACCTTACAAATTCACGTCAGAAATAATTTTCATAATTGTTTGAACAGAAATCAATAAGCTATTTGACTCGTCAGCACATCCATACAAAATTAAGGAGACGGAGGTTTGTATGATGATAAAAATAACTTTGTTCATTTGTGTATCAAGTAATTCGGGTAAAACATCAAACGAATGATTTATGTTGTTTTTGCTATATTCGCACAACGAATTTTTAAATAAGTCATATAAAATTATTTGCAATGGTACCGACTTGCTTCGCTTCTACAAATCACATTGTTGGATTTCTCTTGTCAGATATCTCGATGTGCGGTTTTATATTAGTTTAAATACTCGCGATGTTTTCAACATGTAAATGTAACAATATGCAGCACATTAGGTTCGAAAATTCCTAGTGGCACTTGCGGTCAAGAATATAATCTACGTTCTTGAAATGTGACGCAGCTACAGCGACATGTTTAGGAGACTTAAGTATTTAACCTGAAGTAATTTCGTTAGAGAATTTATGCCCGATTATTATACACACGAATTACACATCCCGATCCTCTATTCCTTCCTCAAATATCAACTTCCGACGACGATGTGTAATAAAAATTTAAATTAATAATAATCAAACCTTTTCATAAGATATGAAAGTCGTTTCCTTGAGCGTAAGGAAAGCTTCTTAAGGGATGGCTCGAAGGTTTAACCAAAATGGGGCGTATTTTTCATATCCCGTCGACAACATACTTACTTACCTACAGTGGTAACCTGATTTATTATGCAGTATATTATTAAAGATTTATTTATTTATTTTAAATCAAATTATATCGATAAATGTTAGTAAAGTAATGCTTTCCTCAATGATATTTACCTATTATTAGATTTACCTCCCACACGGCTTTGCTCACGTAAACTTCCGAACCGTATCTATGGGAACTCTTAATCACGGGAAACATAACAATTATTTTTATCTTATCCCTTTATGTACCTGCATTTCTAACTTACACTCGCAAATATACAATCCATTAAAACAGGTATGTATAAATAGTAAATTATGTCAAATTTTTAGCAAATGGAGATTTATTGTCTGTACTTACCCGTATGGGCAACAGGCGTGATTAACACAGATATCTATGTACATCTTCGTCGTCAGCTAACCGATGTCCACTGCTGGACGTAGTATGTATGTAGTTATGTCAGTAATTTATCCCCAGGACATCATTTTACCCTTCATTTATCATAAGAAAAGGTAATAAATTTTCTATATTTATGGGAAAAGGCAATATTAGCTGGAAAAATTATAAGGGTTCGCAGTGAGACAGAAATGTCATGTTATTTAATAAAAAGAACTCTACTACTCTTTCTAACATAGGCTCAAATTAAATATATATCTTGCGTATTTAATTGATAAATGACTGGTTCGGGTTTTAATCAGAAATTAAGATTTCATGACTTCCAGATTGCCCAAAAACTTGTTTAACGTACATACCTACAATTTGACTGAATGGGCCGTTACCTAGTGCCCATTTAATTGTACATTGGAACTTGAATAATTATAAAAAGTTCAGGCCTAGATCTATTTATAATTAAACCTACGTTTTAGGGTTTTATGCGCAGCAATTTATTTGATTTTTAATTTGAGACGTTTTGTCCAATTGTCAGTAACCGTGATCGTGGAAAAAAAGACGTTGATACCGCCATGTAACCTTCTTTTAGCCTATACGATCTTTTCTTCAAAAATATTTAAATTCTTTCTTGAAATGTGACGGCGCGTTCCCCTTTCGCACTTCACTTCAATCACTCATTGTCATATCATAAAATTAAATAAATCGTTCCGCTCTGTAAATAAATAAAATACCATAAAATAACTTAAATATACCGCGCCCGCACCACATATACATTATATAAATAACCCGCTCCGCTCTATAATTGTAAAATAAAATAAACAAATATAAAATACTGTAAATATAAAAGTAATGTAAAGTGTGTGTGAAGTGGATAGTGGAGAAGAGGAGCTGCATTTCATTCCCATTAACCAGGTAAGTGCGTGCTCGTTCTCGAATTCCCATCCAAATTGTCCCACACTTCTTTACCCGCAAAGTTGACATAGTTCGCTTAACGCTAAACCCAGCGCCGCTGCAACAGACGTCAAGTGTCAATGATGATGATGATGTAGCCTTTTGTTCCGAGCTAGTTCCTCTTTGTTTAGTCTCATGCTTTATAAAATGTCTCTTAGCTCGGTGTATCGCTTAGGCCTCATACATAGGCCTCCTCCAACTGCTTCCATTACTGTGTCAAAGTGTCAATGAGTAATGTTAAAGTTATTAGTATACCCCCAGTTGTTATTTTTAAACTGACTTATCATGTTATACATAAGTAACACCATTATAATCTTTGGTAACGCCTATACACTGATTTTTAATTACCTGGACTGAAATGACTGCTGCGACCAACTTTTTTTATGTTGTAAGCTTGAAATAAGAATAACTCACCGTAAGTCAAATCCTATTGACATTCTATAGGATTCAACTCCCAGTGGTGAGTTGTTGTTTCAACTCACACAACTCACTTATGAATCAAAAAAATGTTAATCGGAGGTGTTTAATCCGGGTAATCAAAAACCAGAGTTTAATGTTTTTACAAGATACGATTTATTCATTAACAGTCACATATCGCTCGAATAAGATTAAATTATTCTTGATATCTTTTATGAAAAAAAGTCCAAATTAGAATGTATATTTATTGGATCAGTTCATTCTCCTGACACAGCAGGAACAACGTACCTTGCCTTTAAATACGTCGATGAAATAAAGTCGCAATTTTTTTGCAGGCACCCGGAATAAGCCAGGCTCACCCCAATTTTTTCCCTTCTCTTTTTGAACCACGACGATCGCTTAATTTAATTGCACTGATATTTTAAGTTAATGCAAGAGATTTATATCATTTTACTGGTGGTATTAATTTAAGTTTTTAAGCTCTGCCATATAAACCGCTATGGTATTCCAAAAAGGAAAGTGATATTATTGATACCAGCGATGAACTAATTTTAAGGTTTAACTATAACATAGTAAATGTCAAAATAGTCTTTCTTCTTCTATCTTCTTTTAATGATAGGTATAAAATATAATATTTATTGTAGAAATTTAGGTTGCATCTCTTCGCATAAGATTTTTTTTTGACATTACACAAACGTATTGCACACTTATACAATATCATTCGGACAAGGATTTTTTAAGAAACGGCTTAGTTGTATGTAGAACTAATTTTCAAAGAACATTGTTTATTTTAAGATTGACCTTGTGTGACAACAAGATAAGGTCGATGTTAGTAAGAACAACCTAATTAATAGAGCCATATTGAGCCTATGTAGGCATCGTTTTACCCTATTCAGGTATTGTTAAAAACAACAGCAGCTGTCTAAAAAGATTTCAGTTACAGAAACCCTTAGAACTATATAAGTATTCAGACTCTGTTTATTGAGCTGCTGGATGTCCGCATGAAGTTTATACATAAAATTAAAATGCTTACATAAAATAAATACAAGTATAGGTACACCTACAACATAGATATATAAGTAACTATACCTATGCAGTTTCTTTTAGCGAAAAATATCAACACGATCTATAAAACTAACATAATCACATTGTGATCCTATAAAGATAAGTAAGTATATATTATGTTTATATGTCTTATTTTTCTTGTTTATATTGATATGATATTTGAAATCTCTACAGTAAACATTCTACATCAAATACGCCGTTTATTTTTAGTACCTAGTTTCTGCTTCAAATTTATTAGTAAAATAATCATTATGAAATGCAAAATACTGTTTGTAAAAATGTATATGCACTAAAGTTACTGGAATGAAGAAGGAAAAATAACTTATAATCTTTTGTCTTTTTACAGCTAGAGTATAGCAGACAAACTGTCGGCCCACATGATCAGACATGGTCACCTATGGATGCTTGTGCCAAAATAGCTACCGAGTCATAGAAAAAAATGTTTGATTTCTTGTGGCCTTGCCTGGATAATTGGGTCGATATTCAGAAGATTAGCTACAGGAATTCTGAAGGTAAGAAGATAGTCATTGGAATTCTATTGCGGAAAACTTTCTGTGGGATAGTAGTGACAAAATTCACGCAGGTAAATAATGTTGGAAGTAGTACTAGTACGTAGTACTGCAATGTAAGTAACCTCATATTAAACCACGTCATATCTTCAGAATGGGTTGTAGGGGAGAGGTGGCATGGAAGGGACGTTTTTGTTATAGAGGCTCTAGTAATTAAATAAAAAAATCACCTAGTTGATAGTTATGAAACCAGACAACAAATATCATAAATATCTATCCACTATTCTAAAAAAAACTTTACTCGTCATTACTTTTTATATCTGTGTACATTTAACCAATATTACACACATCAATAAAATCAACGCAAATGTTTATAAAGCTTGTTTAGGATAGAGTGTAACTAATATGTTCAGTTTACAGTGCAATTATGAACATACGCTCGCCACCAACATCTTTCAAATGATAGAAGCTTTAAGTTAGGCATGCAGGCTATGCATCGGGGCTACCACAGAATAAAATAGTATTGTTTCGTAACGTGTTATAATTTTCCGTCAATTTAAATTGTTCCTTTCAATACGTGTCCCTTTCATGCCACCTCTCCCCTAGTAATTCTTTGCTGACATAACAAAGTAATCCATTGTCTCCGTCAATGTTATGTTTTACTGTCAAGGTCATATGTAAATCTCCATAGTTGTGCTAATCAAGCTGCGAGCCAGTGTAATGAGTGACGCTAGTTGACGATAACCGTATCGCAACACAACAGATCTCTGATAACGTATCAACTTTACTTATCTTTGTGTTAAAATTAGCCATAATTCATATACAATTTGCAGCCGCAACACACTACCATTGTGCAAATATTGAGTCATAATAATGTGACACTAGTTCTTATTTATTAAGAAAATGCTATACTGGATCTCATTTGTTTTTCTATTTGTGACAGTGTGCGCTCAACCTAGAAGTGAAAGTGAATTCGAAGGTAAATATTTGGTTTATGCTTTTTTTATAATACAGCCTGTCTACAGTGTTAAGACCCTTTACAAAAATACAAAGATGCGGAAGCCTCCATATCGTAATTTCTTCCTCATTAGAAACAACAAAACCAAGCTCCCTTTTTCACCATCTACATTTTAGGAAAAAAATTAAGAGATTGTACTCAGTAAAAAAAACTAGAGGCTAAAACAAAACATAATATCTATACAAATAAATCAAAAAAGTAGTCTCAGACCACTTTCAGAAGAGAACGTCTCCAAAAACTCGGGCCGAGTTACCTCGTTGATTAGCAAACAAGAAATTGGCTTGAATTGAAATAATAAGTAGAAAGATGAGTTTCCTTCACAATTTTTGTGTTTGCTTTTGAACCTATTTGATAGTGGATTGGCTTAAATAGTATTTGTACAAGCGGCATGTGCGGACTCAGGAAAATGTCATGGTGGAACCTGCATGTGGAGATTACTAATATATATACAAAATTCAAAAGATGGATCGTATTAGATAAGCGTGACGGGTGCCCCTTAAAGGGTAAGCATAACCAAAGCAGACCCCACTACTGGGTTTATTTTTAACTAAGTAAAACCAAAACTATATGACGGTTTTTGTACAAACAGAAAATATCTCAAAACAAAAAAAATGGCTGCCACATAACGGGGAAGTTGATTGGACTGCAGTGAGTGGGATCTGTGTGTATAAAAATAGTTTTAGTTAGTAAGGATCTAGAATATCACTAGTTCGAGAGCGCATAATATTTTGGTATAGGAATATCGAAAAACTAGTTCTTTCACTTGTTTTTATTCTCACAAACAATCTTACTAAAATATAGTTAGGAGAAAACCAATAACCATTTAATTTTGTTAAATAGTGTATTATATTATATAGATTTATGTTCTACTATTTTATGCTATGTTTCAGTGACCTTGTTCAACGAACGACAAGCGCATAATGAGTCAGTTTATAACTTATTTACGTCTATCCACCGATTTCTTAAATTCATTTCCTATACACGTCACTTGTACTTGGTTCATTAATTAAAAATCTTTAGTATGTGATGAGTTTAAAATAATGTAAACAATGTTTAAAGGGTAATATTTTCTTAAGTTTTCGCGACTTGTACACATAATAAAACTACGTTTTAACGGTTTTAAGCGCGGTAATTTATTTGATTTAGGTTTATCCGACGTTTCGGCCGCTTTTCAGTGGCCGTGGTCACGGAAGACCACCTTCTTCTTCTTCCGTGACCACGGCCACTGAAAAGCGGCCGAAATGTCGGATAAACCTAAATCAAATAAATTACCGCGCTTAAAACCGTTAAAACGTAGTTTTATTATAATGTTTAAAGGGCCTTGTATACAATAAAGTAAGTAGTGTTTCCGGTGTAAATTAAAAGCCTGTTTGTTCGCTTTGACAGAAAAATATATCTCTGCAAACAACCATCAATTAATCACAAATCAATATTAGAATCATGCCATGTAATCTAGTGGGACGTTACGTAGTCTAGAGTAATAACCTTTTTCTTAGTAGATAACCTCAACAGAGTGCTTTTGGCAATCTTATGATATCTCATACTTATTCAACGCCAGCTCTCCCTTCCGTTTCTCTCTCTGAAGTCTGCACGGATTTACGTAATAATAAACCTAGTAAGATATATATATATATAGATACCTGAACTTGCATTGCGTGCAATGCACATAAGCACCAAGGCCTTATATGCTTAAGGCGCAGTTCACAACGGAAGCGAAGAAAAGAGATATGCGGAAAACAGCAATGTAGTAGGCAGTGTCTCTGCTGCCTATACAACAGAGCTGTCTCGTTGGATTTGATTCCTAACAAGAGATGCGCATAAGGCATGCAGTAAGAAGGGAAGTTCGAGTGCTACATACATAGTACATACGATTCACGTCTTCTGCGACCTGCTCATCACACGGCGCACATTGTTCACTTCTCCGCTACACATTGGTTTAGACTTTAGACAAATAAAAAAAACTCCTGTTCTCATCAATTGATTGGTGTTCACCAAATTTACGCAGATAGCTGTTGAAGTAACAAAATCATATTCGTCGATTACAAAATTTTCCACCTAGATCTCCTGTTCTCCACTTTGGTTAAAAACAGTTCTAAAAGTTTCGCAGAATCATAACAAACCTGTTTAGTATTCTTATAATACATTCGGAAGACAAACATCAAACATGATACTGCTGATAAGTTACTAAGCTTACTTGCTTGTATCTCTATACCTACATCATATCATTTACAGTTTTACTCAACAAATATTGACTAAAACACTTAGCAGATTTATGATTCTACAGAAATTGCCCTTTTTACCTACCAGGACTTCAAAGTGAAAAAAAAAAATGCCTAAAGATGATTGCAGCGTCTCAGTTGTAGAAAAGTAACTAATAGTGCTTCACTCGTTAAAAAGTAATGCGGCTAGCTGAAATATTAAGTTATAAATAGCTAAAATGTCAGATTCAGAAGTAAATCAAAGAAACCTCGCACTTAACTATACACTTTATTACTATATTATTAATTAGCATTTGCGCGCGACTTTGTCCACTTTGGAAAGGTAACAAATATTAAAGTTATTTTGCTAAATATAAAATAAAAAGTTATTTTCAGCAAAGTAATGGATTTTTAGTAAGAAAATACATGAATCCCGGAAATTCCCGTAAAGGCCTAGGCCGCACTACGGTTTTTTCCCGGGGGCGGTTAACCGCTATAACCGCGAAACCGCTCGAGACGTACACACTACAATTATAAACCGCGAAACCGCCCGTGATTTTTTTCACAGTTTGAAGTTGGATTTCAAAATAGCAGTATGTGTTTTGGTGCTCTGGTACTAAGAAATAGAAAAAAAAGACGTCAACGAAAATTTCGCTAATATTGGGTCCATCCACTCACTACCCGTAGATTTGAGAAAGGTTTCTTTCAGAAAAAATATAAAATTTTAAGAGAACATCCAGAGAAATTTTCCAATTACTTTCGAATGTCAGTAGCCAGCTTCGGTAAAATTTTAATTTAATTGTAACGGGACGACAACAACTATTCTTCGCGGCGGTCGGCCGAATACTAGCCAAAAAACCGCCCGCGGTTAACGCATAGTGCGTGTGCGCCCACTTAGTTCTATTGATTACAAATTTTGCTACGGTTTTTTACCGCGACAATTTTGTAACATTTCACGGTTTTAAAATCAGTCGCGAGTAAAAACCGCAAGTGCGGCCGCTTGTATTCGTTTTCGTGTTTCATAAACTCACACGGTTAATAACCGCTGCGGTTTCACCGTACAGAATAAGTAAAGTTACTAAAGGCATAGACAACTACAGTTGTTTTACTAAAGACTTTATCGATCAGTGAAAACTTCGATCGGCTTATTCGACCTGGTTTAAAGTGGCCATTTAAACCAGTCCCAAGAAAATTTCCGTAGGATTAGAGGGAAATGAAGTACCGCAGATTTCAAGTCCGTGCAGGAACGGAGAAAGAATACAATTTCCTGCGGCCGGGCGGCCTGTCGTAAGAGGCGACAAAACAACCCACAGCCGCCACCCACAGGTGGTAGGGCATTTGCCCGACTGGATGGCTACCACCCCTGGTCTAGAGTAAGTCGCCATAAGAACCTTGTGTTGTGTTCCGGCATTAGTGGCCAGGTTCCAGTTTCCCTTAAGAGAGCCGCAGCACATTTGTAGCACCCTTGGTGTTGCAAATGTCCATAGGCGATGGTAACCACTTTCCATCAATGGGCCGTCTGCCTGTCTGCTGAACTCATGCAATAAAAGTCCAGTAATGTACTATCGATCAGCGAAAATCGCATCGAAATCGGCCTAGTAGTTTCTGCGTGAATCCAGAACAAACAGAAACACAAGAAATATAAGATAAGATATAACAATACTACTCTTTTACATTTTTAGAATATTATAGATTTTTTAAGCTAGTATAATTTTTAGTATTTATTCTAATGTTGAAAACTAATATTCCAGTTACAGACCAGTGTGCCGAGGTAAATTGTGTAGGCGAAGAATACCAATGCATCAACGGACAATGTTATTGTGCAGATGGGTACATACTAAACCACTTTAAGGTGCGATGTGTGCGGTGTCCTGGTAAGTTGAAATTACATAATTACGGCCATGACTATTTCAATCCATTGCCCTAAGGATCTAGAACTCAATGCTCAAAGAAATAATGGCTAATGGAGCAGACGAGTGCTGGAGTGGGGAGCGCGTCTTAGTTAACGTAGTACAGGATGAGCAGAATCACTGGTAGAGGCTGGATCAGAAAAGGGGCGTATGGAATAAGTGGCGAGAATTTTAGGAGGCTAACAGTGAACAATGATTAACTGATGATGACGACAATAACGACAGCTAAAGGGACTTCAAACAGACTCATATGTAGAAAGAGATTGATAAAAGTAGATAAAGCAAAAGGTATGAATATAGTCAAGGTGGCGACGTCCGTCAATGGGGTAAGTTCATTCACCTCTTTTTTTTAACGGAATCTAGCGCCAACTACAATTCGAAGACCGAAAACAATGATGTCGTAGCTTCACAGACTGATTTGTTGTCGTAACTATTCAAACACGGAAATAATGAGAAATGTATGGAGTTCCCCCACTGACGGACTTCGACACCTAGACTATATGTAAAAAATGTAACATGGGGAGATACAAGATCTTTGCTTACCCTTGTGAGAAGCTGGCGTGTTAATAATAGTATAAATTATTAAGCAAAAAAACTTCAGGCTGATGAAAAGCTTCCAAACCGATTAAGATCGAACTTAACGGAATATTATAAAATTTAGTTAGGTTCTTCTAGGTACTTAGGTTTAGGTAGGTACTTCTTTTTCTTTAATGTAATTTGTATATTTAGCCAATATCGTAAGTATTTGCGAATACTCAAGTTTTTATTTCAACATAAACACAATTATTGCTAAACTATCAATATCCTACAACTGTTGTTCATTTTTAAACAATATTAGATACATTTTGTGAAAATGAAATTCTATTCGTGTGGGAACGGAGAAAGAATATAATTTCTTGCAAGAGGCGAGAAAACAACCCACAGCCAGGTGGTAGGATATTTGCCCGCCTGGATGGCTACCATCCCTAGTCTAAAATATGCCGCTGCAACAACCCTGAGTTGTGTTCCGTCATTAGTGACCAGGTTCCAGTCTCTCTTAAGAGAGAAGCAGCGCATTTGTATCACCTTTACTGTTGCAAATGTCCATAGCCGACCGTAACCGCTTTCCATCAGATGGACTGTCTGCCTCTCTGCTGAACTCATCCAATAAAAAAATACTGCACAAGAAAGTACCTTCAAGTTCCCGCCAAAAACTCGATAGTTGGATCGTTGTTGTGTGCATTTATGAATGTACTTATATAAAGAAATATTCAAGCAGATTCTGGAGATTAGAACATTTAAACAATGAATAATATAACACGTTCTATACTCTCTTATCTTACAAATATTATCAGCGATGATAATATGTTACAATTTGTAATAGAGATTTATAACCGATACTAGTTTTCCCCGCGGCTACGCCTCGTGACAATCCCTAGCATTGAGGATCCCTTGTACATATAATAATAACAAAGAAACTAGGTCGATAGTCTGCATAAAACTATGGGAGCTCCATACGTTTAGTCATCGCAGCGGACAACAAAATACTCGCTAGCGCAACGCGGGAGCGCACATATTAATAGTTGTTCTGTCTCGCTCGCACATCATCGGTCCCGCTCACACACTATGCTAGACATTATACTAGCTGTACGACTTGTGTACTTGTGACTCAACATTTGTAGGTAAGGTTACCGTTTCCAAAATTAATAAGTTCACATCAGCACTCGACAGTGAATACTTCTCTCTACCATCTGAAGTATTATTTAACCTCTACCTTTCGCTGCTACATAACTGCGCAGAAAAACCTAAAGGCGAGTCGTAGCAAACCTGATTTGAAGTAATACAATGATTGACATGTTCTTTACGACAGCGTAGACATTTGTTAGGGCATTACAAAAACGCGATTGTAGCGCCATCTGTTTTGCTAATCCGTCTATTTTAAGAAAACAATGTCATTTATCGTGATAAAATGTAGTTTAAATGTTAACTCGGGTTATAAGCTAGCACTATATCGAGTTTCATTATATACGTTCAGTAGTTTCCAAAAAAGATGCGATCGCAGCGCCATCTTTAGACTATTTAAATCCGTTCAGTAGTTTTCGCGTGATACTCTAACACTCTACAGAAAGATAATGATTCTAAAAATTGTTTTCGAAATCTGCTAGTCCGAATTGGCCCCCTGATTTTTTTCACATTTTTAAACGCATTGTACAAACTTGAACCATTTACAGATTTATAATAGTATAGATTATTAAGTCGACGACACAGGGGCATGATTAAAAATGAAATCTGTCAATTGATAAAAGTATTAAATAATAATATATCATATTGGTGTATTAAAGAAGTGATTTTTTATTTTATTTCCGAAATAATGACCTAGATCCGTATTCTAGAACGATAATCACTTGCAAATCGACGCTTGAGGTGATTGACAACCAAATTAAAAAGTATTTCCGAATATTATATTTCGATATACTTTTTCGAGTATATATTCGTATACACTCGAAAAAGTTGTAGACATTCTGCTTTTACCATACCAATGCAAGGGTGTACACGACTAAATGCCTATTATTCCACACAAAGGCCTTATTAGACGAAACGTAGCAGGACTTAAACTCAACTTTAAATATTATTGTTATGCAAGTGATACTAATACTTATCTGTTTTAAATAAATTGAAACATTTTCATATAGTCATAGAAAGTGCAAAGTATGTATTTACAAATATAATTTAATAAATACATATAGTCACACACATATGTACTAGGGAAATTAAAATATAAAACCCCTAAACTTCGAAGGGGTCGCCTTCTGTTCTCTTAAACGGGACAGCTTAATTTGATTTTATGGAAAATCTGCTATTCTTACTTTAGACAACCGGCCGCATTATGTTTTAAACTATAAAGATTTTTATTTGCTGGAGTATGGACAAGCCTACATGATCAGTATCCATACTTGAATGCAGTCTTAAGATTTCTTTTTTACTAATTTTTAATTTGTCCCAGATACCCTGTCCGGGGCTTATCCTTGGGTGCATTTTACGTGATATAGCTAGCTAGGGATAATTGTCGGGCAATGTCACGCCCCATTTAAATTAAAGTCAAGGGACTTTTACGTGTTGGCCTTCCCATGGCCCCACCAGGCCCTCCAAAAGTCCGGGCCATTATTATGGCCCGTGTTCTTAAGAGACATACCCATACAAAAATATTAATATTATTGTATGGGTATAAAATAAAACATATTAAGATTTTTTCATAACTAGCCCCACCCAGTGACTGTCAACAATTGTATAGTTTAAAGAACTGAGAATAAAGAACTAAAGTTTACGTTAAATAAAGATTTATTTGTTGCAGGTTTAGGTGATAAATGTTCTGGACCATGTTGTAACAGGCATGGAAACGGGAGTCTATACTGTTGGCAAGGTATTTGCCAGCCTTGCTATGATACTTACGGCAACTGGATTTGTAGGTAAATTGCTTCAAATGGTTATTATTTTATAGGAATAAGAGCTTTTTGCTTTTTAGAGTCCAAATTTGAAAACCAGTTTTGTAGCTGTAAAAGAAAAAGTAAAACAGGAAGTGTAATATCGTACTCCTGGGATTCCTTTACTGTTTGTCTGCCTGTCTACATAAAAAAGTATTATATTAATTCTTTCTATATGTGTAATATTAGATGAAGGTTTTTATAGTTTTAAAAAGAACCAAGGGAAAATTTATATTTAAAAGTTGAGGCATATCATGAAAAAGGTTTCTTAAAATATTTCCGAAGTCATTTTAATTATTTTTATAAAACATGTTAACTTCTCAAAGCCTAGACTTCGGAGCACAGTTCAAGGTTAATAACATAGACTGATATTACTTTATTAGAAGTCACATCCACGTCCACGTGATTTTACTTGCCGCGATGATACGATAATCTCATGTTGACCACCACTTGACCATTACATCAACCGATAAATCGATACGCAGCACCACTTAATACAAGATATCGCTAGGTAGATAATTACTTTCGTATCTGTGTGTTTAAGCCTTAATAACAAAACGACTATAATATTGTTTAGAGGTTTTCTCGCTTTCCTAAGTCCGCTGTGGTTTAGGCACCGATATAATTATGTATCTACATCTGTGGGGCTAGCTATCACTCCTTTATTGTCTTTGGTCTGGATCTTATTGGAATCGATCCCGCATTCGACCGTATGTCAATAGGGAATATACAACGGTTGGGGTTTGCTAGATAATTCTAAATTCTAAAACATTAATAATCATGAAATCTTGACACTAGTTAGATACACAAACCGTACTTCACTTCACTTTTTAAAACTTATGGCTCCAACGCACTTGGCATTGATTTTGCCAATATCAGAGTAAAAGCGACAGGTGATTAATAAAAATCAAATAAAAGGTTAAGAGACAAAAGAGGAAGGGATAATTTTAAACGGTGCTCGATTTCTGAAAACCTGAGGACAAAATAAACCGTAATGTTAAACTGAACCCAAACCTTACTTAGTATTGTTATTATTAGTAACGTGTTATAGATTTTAATAATTTAGTGTAGATTATACTTAGAATAAAGTTAGTGTAGGAGAGTAAAGGGAGGTTTAGACAGTGTTATAGATAGATATTATTTAGGGATAAAAATTTACTTAAAATCTATATATGTTGACTATGGACTAGTGTCAGGAGGTAGTTAAGATTGATGGGGCGGGGTATACACACAAACCGTACAATAAATCAAAATAAGAAGTTGTGCTCCCGATATTTATATTATTTTCTATGTATTCTCGACAACGGGGATAAACACCGAATGAACAGTTTTTTCTAGATAGTGAGCTGGTAGCTAGCCTATAATGCGCTAGTATATAAATTTTAAAAATCTGTTCACAGGGACTCTCTGGACCAAATCCTGCTAATATCGAGCACCCAGATTATTATGGGAGCAACTCTAATCCTTGGCATCGTTGCTACATTCATTTTGCTGTATAAATTATGTGCTGTGACATCTTTGAGGTGAGTTTTTATTTTTAATATTCTCTGGGTGCCAAAATATTTTACACCCAGATAAAGAGCAATAAGTTATTTTAATAAAATTGGTAAATACATATGACAGTTAAACTTATCGTTTATTAGTAACTTGAAATACAGATCTAAATAAAAGAGAGAATGTCAAATGAAACCACTATTTAAAATTAATATAGCATTAACTAACTCTGTGCGCGGAGGGTAAGAGACTGGCTGAAGCGACTGTAAAGGCCATGTTCTAGACTCTGAATTTTAATTACCTGGACTAAGATGACAGCAATCCTTTTTTTATTCATAAAAGAGTCTATATAGCATTCAATTCACAGTGGTTAGTTGCTCCAACCTTGTAACATAAAAAAAGGTCAATCGCAGCTGTCATTTTAGTCAAGGTAATTAAAAATCAGAGTATAGACCAATGTTATATTTTTTTTACGAATTAACCTCTCTAACGTCACTTTGTCCAAAAGCATAGTTCGTATAGTCATAGAAGACCATTAGGAATAAAGAGGTTTACTGGTATGGTCTATAAAATAACAAATAATACAATAAAAAATATATTACTTTAGTTTGTCCTAAAAATGCTTTTTTTCTAAAAACATAAAAGGCGAAAGGAATATGAATTGTGTTGCCATGTAGCCATGTAATATTTAATTAGGACATTATTAGGATTATAATTTTAGCCGATCGATGTCCATTCCCAGTATTTTTCTCTCACTATACAGTGATCTATTCGAGACTGAAGATAATTTAATGGATATTCAAAAGAAGTTATTCCAACTGCTGAAATTTCTGCTATGCTTAATATTAATTTTATTACGATGACAATAATCTTGATTAGAGCAAGAAACGACGTTGAAGAACTAACCGTTGACAGCATAGCCCTGAATTAAATTATATAATAGCAGACATTTCAACAATATTTCCATATAGGTATATAAGGTGTCATTAACTTTGCGTCTTGTTTACAGGCCCTTGGGAAATAGCTTCAATGGCGATAGCAGATTATCGATTGGAAGTTTGCAATTGTATGTTGAGGAAAGATTGCGCGATGCGCCTCCAAGGTAAAATGATTTTATACAAATGCATTCACGTAATAATTGAATAACAGTGAACTGACTTTATTTGAACTGAATTTCTTGTAATGTGCACAAATTACGCCGCCAAATCATTAAAGTATATCCGTTAAATTACTTAAAATAGAAAGATTTGTATCCGTGCATAGAACAGAAAAAAGAATACCATTTCCTGCGGCCGGGCGCTTGTTGTAAGAGGCGACAAAACAACCCTCAGCCAGGTGGTAGGCCATTTGCCCGACTGGATGGCTACCACACCTGGTCTAAAGTATGTCGCCATAACAACCTTGTGTTGTATTCCGACATTAGTGACCTGGTTCCAGTCTCCCTTAAGAGAGCAGCAGCGCATTTGCAGCACTTTGGAATGGGCTGTCGAACTTTGGAATGGGCTGCCTCTTATTATGAGAGGCCAAACATTGCCCACATTTAAGGACGACTCATTCAGAATACACTACTTTTTCTTAAATAATTGTTATTATAACAAATATAAATTTATATCGTATAAATATGATTTTATGCGATTTATACTTTAATTTATAAAGTATATAATGTTAAATTATGTACTTTATAAATTAAAAATTAATCTACAAATATGTGTATTTAAGTCCTACATAATACTGTTCGTCACATAAATCGACAGATTCATTTAAATTAAGATACAGTAGGCAGCGTTACCGCTTAAAGAAGATATTGCTTTAAGCGATAAGGCCGCCTACTGTTTTTCGAATATCGTGCATTTTAGTCATTGCTAATTTGCTGATCAATAAAGTGTTATCTATTTATCCACATAAAATTAAATACAATGTCCAAGAAAGTGTTTCTCAAGAAAATAAAAAGAAAAAAATAAAAAACCTACTATCGTCCCTAATATTCTTCTTCCATAGTATGTAACAACTTTAATTTTTATTTTAGATATTCTAGAACTCCTGCTTCAGGCTCTGCGATATATCCAGCCATAACATACTTAAATTCTGGTTTTGTGAGTATAAAATATATTTTTTTTTAGTACGCAGAATAAATTTACGTATTCATATTAAGATAAAATTTTCAACATACGCTATTGCTATAAAGAAAAATAATTATTTGTCACGCGGCACAGCCTGCCGTGTTAAATAATTACGAAAACTATTGTTTTCATCCCTGTGATAAGGCAACTTCAAGCGTACTATCAATATACGAGTAATTAAAAAGATATTTATCTCCCGCTACTTTATGTGAATATTGTGTTCGTTCTAAAATGTTTTACCCAATTTCTTTTTCAGATTCACGACAGCACTATACCGCCACCTCCTTACACTCCAGAAAGCAAATCTACTGATGTTGCCAACACTTCAATTCATATATAAACCGTGTTTCTATTATTAAGTTATTATGTTGTATTATGTTTATTTTGATCTGTAAATGGAGAATGTTCTTTTTAAGATTTATTTAGTAAGTAAGTTGAAGTGTCAATATTATTTTACGAATGATAATCATAGTATACAACTTTTAATTTACTTGTAATAAAATGAGAAGACAAATGATTTGAAGGTTAATTATAAGTAAACTGTTACTTCTTATGTTTTATTTTTCTCTACACTTTGTACAACTTCAGTCCATTTACCTTTAGTACAACTTCTGTAGAGTAATATGTTCAGAAACTCATCACAGTATATAAAGTCCGAATTATTGGCATTTGATGGACATTTGAAAGATTATATTTTTTTGTTAACTTTCACAAAAGTTATTAAAAAAAAATCACATAAATAATCCATAGATGGAGGAGAGATGTTGATTTTTGGCCTTACCGTTGTAAGAAAATTGATATTGTAACGCGAAGATATTACGACGGGCTCAGACATGTGCGGGAGTCGTCGCCTGCCGCGTCCCCTCCGCGTCTCTCGCCGCTCACATCTGGTGCACAGGGGCCCACGCAGCGTGGGGAGTATCCTTTGGGGAGCGTGGGCCACGCTCCCCAAAGGATACACAAGCCGCAGGAATGGCAAGACGGTCGGTCGTACTTATGACGCGATTCAAGGCGTTCGCGCGTCCCGACACAGGCGCCCGCGCGAATACGTTTCGTGTTAATTTGGTTTTCTCGATTATGTATGTAATAATTATGATGTAACAAACAATCTTGAATAAATAATGTTAACCACGTTACAATATTTTTTAGTTATGGACCAGGAAATAATACAGCACATAACATGAATACATATTAGCAGTTTTATTCCTCCACTTATATACGCGTAGTAGAATACAGTTTACCTGGAAACCTCATTAATAGAAATAAAGATGTACTATACTCTGAAAGCATTCAAATATAAAAATCGCCCTACAAAAAGGTTCTTGTTGAAATGAGAGGTTTCTTTCAACAACATTAGTTGTATGGGCTTATGTCAAATTTTAACTAGTAGTAAGGAAATTAGGTGGTTATTAAGACATAACTACCGATCCTGCAGGAGAAGCGCCGGTAGAACTTCCCGACACGCGGCACTCAACGACATCATCCGCCGGGCTCTCGTCACCGCCGGGGTACCTTCCATTTTGGAAGCAAACGGCTTATGCCGCGACGATGGCAAGAGACCGGATGCGATGACGCTGATTCCCTGCAAGATGGACCGCCTCTTAGTGTGGGATGCTACTTGCGTTGACACTCTGGCGGCGTCCCATCTTTCAGGTACGTGCACCCCCGCCGGTTCTGCTGCAGCCGAACAGGAGGCCCTCAAGCGTCGCAAATATGCCACCATCGGAAATGGTTACATATTTGCGGCATTTGGGGTGGAAACTTTGGGTCCGTGGGGTCCTAGTGCCCTAAAGGTCTACCAAGACGTCGCCAAACGTCTGGTAGACGTCACACGCGACCAGAAGGCTGGCGTCTATTTTGCGCAAAGACTAGGCATTGCCATACAACGTGGTAACGCTGCCAGCCTTCTGGGAACGTTCCAGGTAAATGACAGTGGTTTGGGACCATTAATTAATCTTTAGGCATTTTTCCCCCCTTTTTTATTTAGTTTTAGTTTTTATATAGTTCATAGTATAGTTTGTAGTTCATATTTAGTTTTATATTTATAGATTAAATTTTTTGTATAATAAGTTACTACCGATCACTTAAATTCCTAATTTAGTGAAATGCGACTTATGCACCACTTCTGGTCACCTGCCCTCTCTTATTGTGAAATTGTCAAATTCAACGTCACAAGTTTTAGAGCCAAAAATAACAACCATTTTAAGAGTAAGTTATTTTAAATATATTATAACTTTTGTGAACTAGGAATATTTCTGTTTACACTTTTATAAATTCAGCTTTTGGACTCCTTTGGAAATAGGGCAGTTTCTTCATTTGGTGACAAGATCTTTAGCTTTCGTGGGCTGACTTGTAAAGTAAATAAAAAAACATATCAATTGAATAGAAAAATCTATTCACAACTCTTATAATGTTAAATTCAAATTAACATAAGGACAGCTGTCACCTCAATTAGTAAGTGTAGTCAGTGCTGCCACTACATCACCCCTGTGCTCTCGGAGAGTTCTTTCTGCTAATGTTCTTGATATCTCTAGTTCTTTAACCTGAAATGTTGAAATAAAAAATTAAATCATAAAGGAAGGTATCTAATAAAGCAACAATTAATAAACCTAGTAACTTGGAAGAGATAGCTGTCAATTTGTGTATCAGCTCTGAAGTGCCCCATTTTAATGTAACCAATGATGTATCAGTTACCCTCATCTAAGGGAGTTGGCTGGTTTTACATTGACCATCTCAATCTGCATGTTTTCCCACCATGTTTGTTTTACAGTGAATATTTGTTAATTATAACATTATGCATATTATATCTTGCCGCTCACCCGAATTTGCCTCAATGTACCTTTAGCCTGGCCTTACACCTGTATCTACACTATGATTTATATCAACTGATCTCACTATGAAAGGATGAATTTGGTATTGATAAATCTTAGTGCATACTTAGCCTTAAAGATTTAGAGAACAAAACTTTCAGGTCTAAGGGCTATTAATGCTTACTGCCACACATTTTTTAAATACTGTAAATACATTCTATAGAAGCTTACAAAAAATTGGCCTGCTTACATCTGTAAGTATAATAACCACTGCATAATAACATTTACATGATTTTCTACAAAACTATAAACATATTTGTTTCGAAAATATATATACATTAAACAAATATTACATGTCAAATTTCAAATCAAATTGTAAAATAAAAATAGAAGTGGTGTATGCTTCTCAGCCAGGATTCAAACCATGGTGCATTAACCACTAATGTTGTAATTACTTCAATTATTAAATAAAATGTTAATGAACTTAATTATATGATAAAGTGAAAAAATAAATAACAATAAAAAGATGTTGGCAATCATGTATCTTTTTTTCATTTCCAATATAATGTCAAACCTATCAATTTAGTCAGAAAACAGTGAACTGCAAATGAATAAAGTGAAAGTACACTACAATTTTGCTGTTCAATAAAATGTACTGCTCATCTGTCTGGCTGATCTGCTAACAATTTTAATTTGTTTTGGAAGAAACTTAATATTTTCACAAGAATACGTATACTATCTATTATAAAGGTATTTTAGGTCACATGATCATTAGGAAAGGTAAACATTGTAATCTACAGACCTCTGATAACTAGGTAATTAATCACATTAAAACAACTATCAAGAAGGTAAAAGCTTTCTTTCTATGTATAAGTATTAACAATACTAACTATTAACTCTATGTCATCCTTTTTGACTGAAACTTTTTGAAGTTCCTTCTCTTTTTCAAGACGCTCGGCTGCTTCTTTGTTTCTTCTATCGCCAATTAATGAAAGTGCCTGAAAATTGATACATTAAAATCAAATTAAATCAAATAATTTTCTTTGAAGACCACGGGCCATAAAAATCACCCAGACATTTGGAGGGCTTGCATTGGGCCATGGAAAGGACAACATGTAACAGTCCCTTGACAAATTTAATGTAAATATGGTGTGACACTGACAGGTGATTATCCCAATATTATCCATATAAAAATGCACCCCAAGGACAAGCCCCGGTCAGTGTAGGCCTATTGTAGGAAATGAAAACAAAAGGTTAAAACGGAACGTTAAAGGAACAAAAGGTGGGCTATTGGGATGAATTGCTAGTGGAACTAGGGATCTGGCCTATCGGGACCATGGCTTCTGCCCATGGCAATGTTCGGGGAACATAGAAAAATGGGCAGCAGGGAATCGCCACTCCCTGCATGGGCCCCTAAAAAATGTTGTACAAGATTGGCGAGAGGGCAACATGGGTATGAGTCCCTAAGGGCTCTTACAAAGGACTAAGAGTGAACTGCTGGTTCACCAAAGCTACTTCCAATGTTAGGTCATGTATCACTTCCTCCCCTGGAGCTTGAGCTCTAGTGATCTCCACTTCATGCCGGCTGTCTGAGGAAAGCACGTGGGGCTTGCCTTGGCACCCGGGAGTTGGGTATGAGGTGTATGAGGGGTATGAGGTGTCACTACTCATGTAAGGCTTCGCCACTGAGCCCCCTGCAGATAAAATACTATTGAAGTGAAACTTTTATATAGAGGGGGTCTTATGGAGTTTTGACTCACGAAAAGATGTCACAGTCACGTGATCACCGTCACTAATTCTTACATTTTTAAACTCGTGATATCTTTCGAATGGAATGTCCGAATTGAATAATTAAAAAAGTTATATAAAGGTATTGAAGCAGTCTTGAATATGAAGTAATTTATTTTGATAAGGATTAATATCAAGATACAAATAAAAAGCCTTTTCTAGCGGCGGCATTTTAATTAATTTTTTATAATAAAAAAACGCTTATTGTGGCATAACTATAATAGTTAGATATATGTTGTCGCGATACTTTTTGTAAATAATGATGTGTTCTACAAAGTCGTAGTACATTATTTTATTTTATCATCAATAGTTTTCGCAGCGCACGCGATTTTAGGTATTTTTTTATACCTTGGACTACATTATTGGAGTTTTAGTAATGATCCCTAATTTTTTTGTAAATATAATATACCCTATGTCACCCGGGGATAGCGTAGCTTGCCAACAGTGAAAGAATTTTTCAAATCGGTTCAGTAATTTCGGAGCCTCTTCATGCAAGCAAAAACCAATCTTATCTTTCCTCTTTATAATATTAGTCTAGATATTCATAAATATATTTATTATAAATTAATTAGATATTTGCATATTATAAAAAGCGCAAGATTTTGCGCTGGAAGTTGCTTAATAAAATTGGGAGCTGGGTTGCCCTAAAAAGCGCTATATCTAGTTTCGAAAGCGCTAAAGTGGCAGACTTTGAGCCGAGCCGAGCGCCGGGGAAGTCCCGCAAACGAGAAAGCGAGCGAGAGAGCGAGCGAGGATATACCTCGTTCTCCGACGACCTCGTCCCTCTAATACCTAAAATCGCATTCTGCGCATCGGAAAGTGGGATGTTCCAATAAGAAAACAAATTAACAACTAGAAAACTTTGTCAACGGTTCAGTTTTTCGAAAGTCACAACGAGGTGAACGACAAGTGTTGACAGAAAAAAATTGTCGGTGCGTGTGTAGTGTATTACACTATACAGACAAAATATATATTATAGGAGTTACATCTGCTCTGTTGGTATTCTCCGCGGTGTGTAAGTATATTTGAAATATTTTTTGAAATACTTTTTTTCTGTCAATATAAATCATCAAAGCCGCGTGTTCTAATACTTTTTAAACTCGTGATATCTTTCGAATGGAATGTCCGAATTGAATAATTCAAAAAGTTATAATAAAGGTATTGAAGCAGTCTTGAATATGAAGTAATTTATTTTGATAAGGATGAATATCAAGATACAAATAAAGTGCCTGTTCTAGCGGCGGCATTTTAATTAATTTGTTGAATAAAAGGACACTTATTGTGGCATAACTATAATAGTTAGACATATGCTGTCGCGACACTTTTTGTAGATAATGATGTGTTCTGCAAAGTCGTAGTACATTATTTCATTCTATCATCAATAGTTTTCGCAGTGCTCGCGATTTTAGGTATTTTTTACACCTTGGGTTACGTTATTGGAGTTTTAGTAAGGATCCCTAATTTTTTTGTAAACATAATATAGCCTATGTCACACGGGAATTGTGAAGCTTGCCAACAGTGAAAGAATTTTTCAAATCGGTTAAGCAGTTTTGGAGCCTCTTCAATGCAAACAAAGAATTTAATCTTTTCTCTTTATAATATTAGTATAGATATTCATATATATTTATTATAAAATTAATTAGATATTTGCATATTATAAAAAGCGCAAGATTTTGCGCTGGAAGTTGTTTAATAAAATTTGTAAAGCTGGATTGCCCTAAAAAGCGCTATATCTAGCTCCTAAAGCGCTAAATTGGCAGCTCTGGTGAGCCGAGCGCCGGGAAAGTCTCGTAAACGAGAAAGCTAGCGAGAGAGCGAGCGAGGATATACCGCGTCCTCAGACTACCTCATCCCTCTAATACCTAAAATTGCGTTCTGCGCATCGGAAAGTGCGATGTTCCGAGCCGCTATTAATGGAGGCAAACTTAAGTTTGCATCGAACTATAGCTCTGCTCTCCACGTGACAAGGCATCACTGCCTCTATTTGTGGTATGTGTAAAAAAAATATAAATAAATAAATAGAGTTTGTTGAGTAAACAAAAATAACAACAAGAAAACTTTGCCAACTGTTCAGTTTTTCGAAAGTCATAACAAAAGTGAACGACAACGAACAACAAAAGTGTTGACGTAAAAAATGGTCGGTGCGTGGGTAGCGTATTACATACACCATTAAAATGTACTTAACCTAACCAAATCATAATTTGCAGTAAACCTGCGAAAAATCGAAATGTGTGCTGGGACACATATTAGAAGTGAAACTTCAACGGACAAGTGGAAAAACGAATCGCAACGGACAAGTGGAAAAACGAATAGCAACGGATAAGTGGCAAAACGAATCGCAACGGACAAGTGGAAAAACGAATGGCAACGGATAAGTGGAAAAACGAATCGCAACGGACAAGTGGAAAAACGAATCGCAACGTACAAGTGGAAAACGAATCGCAACGGACAAGTGGAAAATCTTCAACTGACAAGTGATAAAATGATTCGCAACAATATTTTAACTTGAAGTTTTACGGGCAGATTGTTAATGTACTTGTCCAATTTGAAAAACAAAAAAAACTTCAAGTTAAAATTTGTTGCGATTGTTGTGAAGTTGCGATTCGTTTTCCACTTGTACGTTGCGATTCGTTTTTCCACTTGTCCGTTGCGATTCGTTTTTCCACTTATCTGTTGCCATTCGTTTTTCCACTTGTCCGTTGCGATTCGTTTTGCCACTTATCCGTTGCTATTCGTTTTTCCACTTGTCCGTTGCGATTCGTTTTTCCACTTGTCCGTTGAAGTTTCACTTCTAATATGTGTCCCAGCACACATTTTTATTATTAATTACAATATTAAAAATATTGCATCAAATTTCTACTAAACTAACTTTGCTTAAATTTCTGTCATATGTTTTCCTCTTATTTTCCCATACCACACAGTAATTCTTCCTGTTAATTTTTCAGTCACTAATAATGTACACATTTCTCAACTCATCTATTCTAACACCATATATCAATCACAACACCATCTCTGCTAAGTGGAGATGTTTTAGATCTATCACTTTACTGGCCCAACAATGATTATTATATATAGGTTCTTTTTAAAGTCTAAATTATGTGTTGTTTTTGAAAATCTCAACAGTCTAGTGAAATGTTTTTGAACTGCCACAAGGACACTGTTGTTTGGTCTCAGTCAAAGATGAACAATTTAATTTACCTAGTACTAAAAATTAATACATCTGAGAAAGCTGTAGGTATCTCATTCCTTTGCTTATCCATTGTGGTGAATTTAATAATAACAGCATAAGCAATTTACTTAATTTAATAATCAACAATTTGTGTATGTGAAACATATAAAAAACACAAAATAAATGGAATTGGTGACACAATCAATAAAAAAAAAAAAACAAAGGCTAAGATGGGTGCTTCATTTGGCACCCGCCTTAGCCTTTGTGGATATTTTTTTTTTATAACCACCCAAAGTTAATCTTATATCTCAAATAATAAATAAATGTGCCGATACTGCACCCAACAAATTACAGAGCCTTGTTTATCTAACATATTTTGTTTTTCCGGGTGTGGTTTACATATATGTCCCCGGAATCATAAGTAATGAGGGGGAAGGGGGGAGGGGGAGGGAGGAAAACTTACCCCTTCTGCAACTCGCATGTGGCGGAAATGTATAGTTCCTGAGTTATTAATGTTTTTGTCAATCTAACCTCACTACTGTTTTTCACTAATATATAAAATAAATAGTGAATGGTTACCAGTCGGCGCTTTGGTCTACACAAAACCTAACCTTACCAACTGTTTAAAACTCCACATATTTAAATTTTCGAATACATACAGTCTCCTATTTCGATAAATCCCGTCAAAAAACGTAAAAAAACGTCTCGGCGACAAAATTACCAGATCATTGTTGTGAATTTCAAACTTCGATAATTAATTGAATATGTATTTTTTCCACTCAAAACCAATTTCAGTTGTTATAAATAAGTCTTAAATATATTCCTAAACACATTAACCATTAAAATCATCCAGGAAATCATCCGGGGACATATATGTAAACCCAACCCGTTTTTCCTATTATTCATTCAAAACTTATTTGTGTAACCTAAAAACTTGTTTCCTAACCCAAATAAAAGGTTTAGTGTTGATATATAAGTCATACATTTAACTCTAAACTCAAATCACCCTTAATCTCATGCCACTTAGATTCAAAGTGCAGCCCTAATTTGATCTTATGTGAGTAGACTAAATTAATGGGTAATTATTACATACATACATATTATCACGCCTTTTTCCCATGGGGGTAGGCAGAGACTATAGGTCTCCACTTACGATGATCCTGACAAACAACTTTCGCTTCATCTACTTTCATTAATTATTGTTGCTGTAAAACTATCCACATACATGAACATGTACACAAATCACCGTTTCCAGTAGATCACTCTCTCTATAAAGCAGCAAAAACAATACGAAAAAAATTTAAACTACAAACTGAAAACCATCTCCTTTTTTATGATAGTTAAAATTGGACGATCCTTCAGCAACTATTGTATAATTTCATATTTGCTTTCTAAAAGGGTGATTTTCCGAATATATAAAAAAAGAAATACATAAGAAAAAAAATTGGAATGGGTTTTTCAAAAAGGCATTTCAGTACATTAATACTTACACCAGATATGTCTTGAGAGGAGATTTCTTTCTCTTCGGCATAGTCAGTGACTTTTTCCAAGTCAGCTACTCCACTATCGTGTTTAGCAGTCTTCTTTTGAGTTTTGTCCTTATCATGCTGAATATCGTCTGTATCTCCATTGATTTCTTCATCAGCCATTATTGCTTATGTGTTTCTACAAATCTACAATTTTAAATTATTAGCAACAAATATTACTTTTGTTCATATTTATTTTTGCTAACAGAACAAGTTAAAATTTGAGGAAATTTAATCTAGTAGATATCACGAAACGTAGTCGTACAATACAATAGTTTGTGCAATACAAATCATGCGGTATAAACTTAAAACAAATGAGTGTGAAAAAAAATTAAAAAAAATCGCTATTAACTTATAGATTTATGAATGTTTTCAATTTGCTGTTAGTGCTTAGATCTTTCGGTCCTTTTAATTTAGTCAGGTTATTCGTAGAATGATTAAAACATTACATGACAGATAGCACTGCTAGCAGCCTAAGTTTTTGCTTCACATATATTTGTTTTCTAAGTTATTTATATATATGTAAATATTTATAAAAACATAAATATTTATAATAAATAAATATTTTTTAATATATATTTAATATATTTTTGAATACATTTAATTAAGACTCTTTATAACTAACCAAAGTAAATGGAGTCATTGAAAAAATAAGTGCCAAATTACGACAGTGTCAATACTTATTAATGTAGTTAGGGATGGCTTATTATGATCTTATTAAATTGAGTTAATCGATACCTTCGCGATTAACGTATCGACAAACCCTACGTAAATAAAATTGTTAAATGGAGTAAAGCATTCTTTACAATGATATGTGCGTTAACTTATGTAGTATACACATTGGTTGCGTCTGCATGGGTAACAAATGTTCCCAATATAAACTATTTCAACGTTATTACATATTTATGTGCTATATTTTACGGACTAAGATGTATTAATAAAATAATCTATTTGTTATATTAAGACATAAATTAGAATTTTTTTAACAACATCAACAAATCACAATGCACAAATATTCTTACCAATTTTAGTTTTAATTATTACTCAGAAAATCTAAAAACTTAATCAAATATCAAAACATAATTTAAAACAATAAGTTATTGGCAAGTTTACTGTTTGGGTCCAACAAACAGAGGAGATAGTAGTTGAAGGGTCCAAACCAACTCCGACATAGAAAACCTCGTGGCCGAGCCTAGAATAATTGAAGAGAGAAAGGCTCAGTATCTCCGCTGGCTCGGTCACGTAGAACGGATGGAGGAGGATTGGAATGTGAAGAAAGCATACTTGGGGCGACCAGTCAGTATCACTAGAAAGATAAGAGTGGATTACCTAAACGAACTTCACAACTGAGAAGACTAGACTAGACTTAAGCATATATTTGTATATGATGACATTCTTTTTATTGATAAAAAAACGTTAATAAATATTACATCTTTCATTCTTTCAAAATAGATCAAAAATATTATGTTTACGCCAGTGATATTATGATCTAGAATGTTGTCGTAGCTACGTCTCACAACACGACTCGCTTTAGCTCTATAGGCTCTTGATAGGGCTATAGTGAGAGTTGTCGGCTCAATTTCTATTATGTGTCGCTGCTGAGCTAAAGGAGTAGTACAGTTCCTTAGAGCGAATGACTTATATCCCTCTTTACTTTTTAATCAGCCGTTTTGCAGAAATTAGCCGTTTTGTTAGCGGACGTGGGACGTGGGTCCGCTACTTCGGAGACTTCTGCATCTCATCCTTGCGATGGTAAATCTTAATATGGTTTCATATTCCAAAATCGCCTTCCTTTAGATTTTATTATGGGAGATTCCATCTACCTGTTGTTAGTCATAAGACACCTATGCCTAGAATCATCCTTAAAATTTACAAATATCTGACAGGATTAATTATCGATTATTCGATACTGAAATGGGTTCTACATTATGCAGTATTTACATGGTCGATAATAAACTCATTGTACCTGCCATAGACTGCAGCTCGTTGCTTAGCATTATTTTGTTATTAATGAAATTATCAAAAAAACTCAAATGAAAACCATTTTTATTTAATCGAATATAATATTATTTAATATTTCTAAATAAACATGCATATTCAAATTAAGTGCCGACTTTCGTCATATTTGCAACTTATTTAACTTCTGGGATAGTTTTCTGTTTGTTTTACTAAGTGAATTATTATTAACGATCTATAATATGTAGTTTTAGACTTTGGCGAATCTATTAAGGAAAACTGCTTTTGGATATCGAAGTTACTGATTTATATTATGTGACCTGTGAATCTGTTTAATTCGTCCGACCAAACACACTATTGGATTTTTATATCAACACAAAACTTGATGTGCAGTGATATGTATTAATGAAAATTATATACAATTTATAAATAATATGAAATTTTATTTTAAATACAGTTGGAATTCATGGTGGAAGAAATCTCCATACCTAAGCATACAATATATAGAATATCGGTCTTATTCATAGACAGAGTAAGTTTGAACGCTCCTTTAGGCACCATAAGCGTTCAAACTTACTCTCTCTATGAATAAGATAAAGTGTATACACAAACTCGCTATACGTACACATATACACATGAACACCCACACACACATGCATATATTAGGTACGTTCATATACGAGTTAGCGCCATTGATACTCGCTAGATGTGCTAGTAGTACGATTCTCCCGACTGAAGTCTCTATCTCCATATATTCAATGTACTCTGTGATACAAATACAAAGTGTGCTGTGCATGCCATGCAATGTGCAATTGAAATTTATTGAAAGACATTGACAATGACATCAATCATAAATGAGGTTATGGTGATTTTTTTAAATTTTATTTGTACTTCACTTTACGTTGTTGGTGCAAAGCTTTACCGGGATTTTACGAACCCGGGGGCAATTTGCTTTAGGTAACTCCATATGCGCCATGAGAGGGGTTGAATCTAATGATTTTGTTACGGACTCTTTTATTGTAAGTGACGTATTAAGAGAAAAAATATAGATGTCAATTTAGATCCAAATAAATGTCTGTTATATGAAGACGTGCTTATTATTTCTTTAAAGAATAGATTATTAGAAAGCGCGAATAATACCCCAACATAGTGGCGACCGTGACACCAAACCTAGTGGTGAACGTTTACAGCAAAGAATCTAACGATATTTCAACTGATTTAAATACGATGGATCTCAATATTTTGAAACGACAAAGGGAGCAATTGAGACGTGTTTTTTTAAGGCACGAGATGGCCGCTTCTTCAAGTATAGACTACGAATTTTTGACAGAAAAAATAGATGCGATAAATAGATTGGACACAGCAATACAAAATGAGATGTTGAGTTCAGAGAAATTTGATGAAGCAGAATATGAAAAAGAGTGTGAAGAGTGTGATAATATAAAGATACGATGGCTCAAAACAAAAGCTAAACTATGCGATGAGATCAAGAAAGAGACAAAAGAAGAGACACACTGTTCTAATCTGAAAAATTTGAATTTGCCTAAAATTGACATTAGGAAATTTGACGATAATCCCAAATCATGGCTACCATTTTGGGGTCAATACAAAAAAATACACGAGAATGTCAGCATGGACGAAGAAACAAAATTTCAATATTTAACACAAGCGATGACTGATGGTAGCACTGCTCGAAATTTAGTCGAAAGCTATCCGCCAACTGCAGAAAATTATCCGAAAGTAATCAAGACTCTAAAAGACCGCTTTGCTAAGGACGATACTCTCATTGAAATTTACGTGCGGGAACTGCTGAAATTAGTTACTTGCAGGCAACAAATAACTTTAGACGTTTTGTATGATAGAATTGTTACAAATTTACAAATTTTAGAAACACTAGGTATAATTCAGAATAAATATGAATGTATCTTGTTACCTTTAATAGAATCAGCGTTACCAGAGAGCGTACTATTGTCATGGAGTAAAGTACCACGTGGGGTAGGGGTACAAAAGCTTAATAGTTTATTAGATTATTTACAGACAGAAGTGGAAGCAGAAAGACGCGTGAAGTTGGCAAGTGACTTTCTAGATAGCTGCTCATCTAAGGAGCCTACTGCTACATGTCTAACGTCTAAGCAACTGATAGATAAGACTAGTGGAAGGCAATCTAGTACGAAAGAAGGTAAGGTTTTATGCTATTTTTGTGACAAACCACATAGTGCTTTTCAATGTAGTAAGTCTGGAGATTTAGGTTTAGAAGAAAAGAAGCAAGCAATTAAAGTAAAAGGTGGTTGTTATGTTTGCTTAAAACGAGGGCATCTTGCGAAGAATTGTAAGTCATATGTTAAGTGTTTGTCTTGTGGTAAAAGGCATCCCATAATTTTATGTCCTACATTACATGGCCAAGTCCATCAAGCAAAGAATAAAGACAAACCATCCGGTTTGATAGAAGAAGTCTCCACGAATTTTTCTCATAACAAGACGACGACTTTTCTACAAACGTTGATTGTAAAAATATCAGGGAACAATAATGAAATTAAAGCTAGAGCTTTACTTGATTCTGGTTCACAGCGAACATACATAAAAAAGAAAGTAGCTGAAGAACTGGGACTACGTGTAATAAGGCAGGAAAAATTAGGACACTCACTTTTTGGTGGTGTAAAAAAGAGCTCGAAGACTTATAGGGTATTTGAATTCGAAGTAAGTAATACTGCTAACAATTACTCTATAATAATGACGGGCATAGAGCAAGAAATACTCTGTGGTGATTTACCAAAAATATGTAATTTGCCATTGATACAAAGACTCCAAAAGAACAATATCTATTTAAATGATACGGATAAAGAATTTACGGATATAAAAGATATAGATATACTTATAGGTTCAGACTACTTAGGTTCTATTTTAGACAACGTCATTGTTCACATAACAGATAACCTTATAGCAGTTAAAACAAAATTAGGGTGGACTTTGCAAGGACCTATAGAGATGAGTTACGAAGTATATAATAATGTAATCAATTCAAATTTAATCACAGCATTACCATATGTAGAAAATGAATTAGATTTTTTATGGAATTTAGAATCATTAGGTATTAAAGATCCATATGATAAAGAAGTATCTAATATTCCGTTCGACATTACAGTTAATGAAGAAGGTCGTTACGAGGTAAATCTCATATGGAAAGATGATCCACAGGTAGGAAACAACTACGACCAAGCGAAGAAAAGATTATGGTCAACTACAAAGAAGTTGGAGAAAATGAAGATGCTGGAAGGATATCATAATGTATTCAAAGACTGGGAACAAGAAGGTATCATAACAGAAGTACACAAGGATAATATGGATGATGGTCATTATATGCCACACCATGCAGTAATTAAGTTAGAAAGTACTACTACTAAAATTAGACCGGTTTTTGACGCTTCATGTAAAGATGAAAATAACAGATCATTAAATTCGTGCATAGAGAAAGGAGGTAATCTAATAGAGCTCATTCCAAAACTATTGATGTTATTCAGAGTTGGAAAATACGGTGTCATATCAGATATTAGGAAAGCGTTTCTTCAAATATCGATTTCACCAGAAGATCGTAAATATCTTAAACTGTTATGGTGGAAAAATCCTAATGAGAAAAATGATACTAGTAACTTATCAACATGCACGTGTGCCTTTTGGTGTTACGTGCAGTCCGTATCTTTTAGCCGCTACTATAAAATATCATTTAGAGAGGTATACTGATTTATATACTAAAACTGCGAAAAGATTGAGAGAATCATTTTATGTTGATAACTGTGTTACAAGTCTGGATTCAGAAGAAGAAGTAAAAAAGTTTATAAAAGAATCAATCGACTTAATGGAACAAGGAAAATTTGACTTAAGAGGTTGGATGACAAACCTAGTCAATAAAAATGAGGAAATGAATACAGTATCAGTGTTAGGATTACAATGGGAAAGAAACACGGATGATTTGCGATGCAATTTAAAACTGAAAACTGTATTGAATAAAATTACTAAGAGAGTTTTATTGTCAATCACACAACAAATTTTTGATCCGATAGGTTTCTTGTGTCCAACCACACTAGTACCAAAGTTAATTATACAGAAAGTATGGTCATTAAGTACTGGATGGGATCAATAAATACCTGAACACTTAGAGACAGAGTATAAAGAGTGGCTTAATAATATAAGCTATATTGAAAAGTGTAAGATTGCACGGCGTATCTCAGACGCTCCGTTGTATGAATGCATTACTACTGTTCATGTTTTTTGTGATGCGAGTAAAGAAGCTTATGCTGGTTGTGTTTTTATACGCACAGAATACAAAGGTAAAGTTAAAGTCCAATTACTCTTAGCGAAAAGCAGAGTTGCGCCTATTAAAAGGCAAATGTCTTTGCCTCGTTTAGAATTAATGGGGGCTCTTATAGCTTCTAGATTATACCATGAGGTTAATACATCGGGACTGCTGGCTACATGCAGGGAATATAGTGTATACTGTTGGACTGATTCAGCTGTAGTATTAGCATGGGTACACAGACAAGATACCTGGAAAGCATTTGTAACAAATAGAGTAAAAGAAATATGTAGTAATACAAAAAGGAATAATTGGTTTCATTTACCTGGAAAGTATAATCCTGCTGATTTATGTTCACGAGGATGTAATGCAAAGACACTACTAGAAACACAGTGGTGGACAGGTCCGCAATGGTTATACGATGAAAAAGAAAAATGGCCTAGATCTACTATTGATTACACAGGAAACGAAGAAGAAATTATAAACAGTGAACAAAAGAAGAACATATTAGTCACTGTAGAGATGTGTACAGAAGTTTTTAGCAACAGGCTTTTGTATTTTAACCAATATAGTAAGATAGTTAGATTAGTAGCTAGACTACGAAGAATAAGTCTTAGAATCAGAAAAAAATATAATACAGATAATGAATGCATTGGATTTGAAGAATATAAAAGTGCTGAAATAACTCTAATCAAGCTAATACAGAGAGAAAGTTTGATAGATGAAGTTACTACAGGGAAAAAGCTTATTATAATAAAAGAAGAAGGAATATGCAAAGTTAAAACAAGGTTAGAACTGAGCAATGAAGATAGAGATTTTATATATCCAATATTACTTCCAGGAAAACATGAAATAGTGCAGAGGATGGTCGAAGAGAAGCATCGAAAAATGAATCATGCTGGAACACAAACTTTATTAGCAGATTTAAGAAATAATTATTGGATTTGAGAAATCAGACGATTAGTAAAGGGTATCGTTTCAAGATGTAAAGTATGTAAGAAATACAAAGCGAAACATTGTGGTTGCAGAACCGCCTTTGCCTGCTGATCGCATTAAAAATGTGGCTCCTTTCGAAGTCACCGGAATTGATCTGGCCGGGCCTTTATTTCTAAGGAGTAATCAGAAGTGTTGGATAGTTTTGTTCACTTGTGCTGTTTACAGAGCTGTACATTTAGAACTTACAGAATCTCTCTCTACAAATAGTTTTTTGATGGCTTTAAGAAGATTTATTGCGAGGCGAGGAAGGCCAAGAATAATTTATACTGATAATGGTACGAACTTCGTAGGCGCTGCCAATTTGCTTAAAGAATTAGACTGGCAAACCATCGAAGAGACTACAAATATCGACAGAATCCAATGGAAGTTCTCGGTACCAACCGCTCCTTGGTGGGGAGGATGGTGGGAACGATTGATAAGAATAGTTAAAGAAATGCTTCGTAGGATCTTAGGAAAATCATCAGTCGACTGGATTGAACTTTCAACTATTTTATGTGATTGTGAAGTCGTTATAAACAGTAGACCTCTTACATATGTAGAAATGGGAGATGTAAGACCTCTTACACCTATATTATTTCTACAGGGAATTCCAACAAGCGACACACCAGATATCGATAAAATCGACAAAGATAATTTGCATGTACGATATAAATATTTACAAACGCTACGGGAAGATTTTAGAAAAAGATTTAAGAACGAGTATTTGTCATTACTTGTTAGCAAAGGGCAGGAGACAAAAAACGAACCAAAGGTAGGAGAACTAGTCCTTATTGAAACAGAAAAAGGTAGGTTACATTGGCCAGTCGGAGTAATTATGGAAATCTACACAGGGCGAGACGGGTTCTCACGTGTAGCAAGATTTCGAACTGGATCAGGTGAAAAGGTAAGACCTTATCAAAGATTATATCCTTTGGAGCTCTCTACGGTGTCTCAAGATTGGCTGAATAACATCCCGACTCCCAGAGACGAATCTTCAGGTAAAGTTAAGTGTATACCTATCCCTTTAGCTACGTCTACTAGGTTTGGTAGGCAAATTAAACTTCCAATTCGTTTTATGGAATGATTTTATTTATTTTGTTGAGTACGACGCTCTCTGGGTGCTGTCTTTTTATTTTGCTATGTTGAGTTGATTTGAGTTTGAATTGTTTTCATTGTACTAACTTCAATGAAATATTTTGAGAATATTATTTTGTTTACTTGTGCTCTATAATCCGCCCCCGGGAGGAATGTTACGGACTCTTTTATTGTAAGTGACGTATTAAGAGAAAAAATATAGATGTCAATTTAGATCCAAATAAATGTCTGTTATATGAAGACGTGCTTATTATTTCTTTAAAGAATAAATTATTAGAAAGCGCGAATAATACCCCAACAGATTTAATATAATGAATAATGATGCTCTCAAAGGTCGATAACAATGGTCTAACTGATGACACGGTTGATGTTATGCCTGAGCGGAAGGATCCCAGCAAACCGGCCGGGATTGGAGATCCGCGGTGACATACACCATCTTACTGCCGTTTCGCAACGGGTTATAGCTGTTTTCTTCTTACTAAATATCACTAGTAACTTAGTAAGTCTAGTGAAGTTGCTAGACTTTAGTTTAGACTAATTGCCGAAGTTGTGCGCTTATTATTTTTAACTTTATTTTACCAGCCTGTTGTCATACTATATTGACCTAATATTTACATCTAGTAACACTGTTATGAGCTCCGAAAAGACTCGTATTCGTAGCCAATAGCCATAGATAGATTACATTTGGCATAAAAAATAAAAATGACGGCTCTTGCAATTTCACTTCCCTGTGTTCTTTCTGTTTCTGCTTCTTTTGTTTTTTAATCCATACAAATATCAAAAAATCGTTCGTATCGTTTCTTCGTACTTAGTTGACTGGTTTTATAACGTGACTAGTGAAAATATTGCCATAGGAAATTTAATACAGGTAAAGTATCTTTTACCCATACCTTCAATTCTTTACGTCAACCTACTATTTTTTTCACATTTTTCGCCCTTGGTATATGATTTTTATAATACTAAACAATTACGTTTGGATAAAAAAATATTTATTCAATTCCGAATACCTAGTAGGTTGCCTTTATTATTCATATGACGTCAAGCAATATGGAGATTAATAACATTCTTACCATTGCCATTAGTAGGTAGCGATTAATTGGCCTCTCAGTCTATTTCTATCACTCGGCTCACGTACGAACCTTGTTAAGGCGACCATTCTCGTTGCAAACTTAAATGTTAAGATGAATTCTATGGACTGCCAATCAAACAGAGACCTTGTTCTGTGGTATGTTCTATCAGGTATTGTTTTACTGTTGACTTTGCCAACACCATGTGTCAGTAAAGTTGGACTCATAATAAATATATTCATAGTGTGTGATATCATGAGATAGTTACAATGCATAAACCCTCTATTTATTAGAATCTCCTACTTTTTTGTGATAATTTGGTTGGTTACAAATATCAGTGATCTTAATATTTGTGCTGGTTTCATTGTTTTGTTTGCAATATGTTAGGCTAGATAGAGACATAATTTAGTAGTATACTTATTCCCTCTGTCTAAATTACAAATAATTACTCACTGGAATGAGACATTGGCACTTTAGTTAGTTGGTTACCATTAAAGTTGCCTTACATTAAGAAGGTTTGATTTATAAAAATTGTATGTAATACAATTTGTTGCTCACCTGTAAGACTGAGATAGGTTTAATAAATATCATAGTGTTGAGTGTAGGATTAGCATTCCAGTGAGGATAAAAATTCTAAAGAAAATAAAGAAAGAATGAAAATATTTGTGCAATCAGTTCTTCTCTATTCGATAGTATTGTTAGTTTCATAAATTATTTCGAACTGTAAAACTTGTGCTTTTCAATACATTTGTAAAAGAGAATGCTAGGAAAAGATACACTGATCGAAGACTATGCTTTGCATTTGTATAATAGTGTGCTGAGTGATTGAAGTCGTGTAACAGATAAAATCTATATAGTATAATAAGATTGGAGGTTGAATTATGTAGAATGAAAAAAAATGCTAAAAACCAAATCAGGGGGATGTAAGAAGTGAAATAGAACTAATTTAGATTATTTTTTTTAATATTTTTTTTCTCTGTCTGTTTGAACCGGCTAACCTCCGAAACAACTCGACTGATTTAAATTAAATTTTGTATAGTAGTAGCTTATATCCCAGGTCAACATATAGAATACTTTAGATCCCGAAAAATTAAAGAGTTACCGTGGGATATTTAAAATACCGCAGACGATGTCACGGGCAGAAGCTAGTCCAAAATATAGAACAAGACATGTATATTCCACAATGCTACATTTGAGATGTTTCTAAAGTCCGGGCGCAAAGTAGGAAGAATTTCGTACGTTAACCTGTTATTACCTATCTCTGTCACTCCCGCATGAATATAATGAGTCTCGCGCGCACAGATGCAATGGCCGCTGTCCTCAGGGATTGTAAACCTTTTACCTGAGACTGTAAGGTTTGAAAAAATACAACATTTAAGATGGCAGATGTTAAAAAGCTGCTCCAGGAGGCTTTAAGCAGCATTTCAGCAGAAAAATGGCAACATTGGATCAGTCACGTAAAAAAAGAGGAATCAAAATAAAATAGACCTGATAATAATGTAGACAAAACTGTTGATTCTTTTATAATAAATGTGACAGGCGAGACGTCATCGGAAAGCAGAAACTCCGATATAGAGGAATCGGATTCTGATTTATGAATTTTCATATTTTATTTCTATCCGAGTAAGTAATTGTAACTCGATTTTTATAACTGTTATATTATAACATCTAAATAAATAATTTATTATAATAACAATAATTTATTTAATAAGTTAGTCAATTTAATTTTAATTAGTATGTAAATTTTTTTCACCTTCAAACATTTTATGTAAACCACACCTCATACAAACATCTTTGTGACCACTGGCAGTAGGTAAAGAGGTCATTGTACGAAATTCTTCCTGCTCTGCAACTCGACTTTATCAATCTATAAACTATGCAAAACTTGATCCAATATGTTGTTTTACTACACATTTTCTTTGTATATTCTTCAAATGTTACTATAGGTAATGATTCTGTATTACATAAATATGAACAGTTCATGCGACTAGTTTAATTTTGCTAAACCATCCATATTAATATTTAATATTTTTACTGGATTTGAAACATTGCCTGATAATCATGTAAATATAGACCTACTATTGGTTAGTTCCATTATACCTAATCCAGCAAAATCTATAGCAACATATCAGATTCACCGATATTATATTTTTAGTGCTCTAAGACACCAAAGAGTGCCATCTTGTTAGTCTTGAATTTGTTAGTTAACTAATTTAATACTCGAAAAATTAATAATAATATTTAATTTTATCATGACATGAACAATAAAAATAAATGGCTATTCTAATATGGGGTAATGCAGAATAAATACATAAATACTTTTTTTTATGCTGTCTATTCCTGTGACACTGCTGTACTTGGAGCACAGGATTCCTTAAGAAATAAATATTAGAACAGTATTTTCAGACAGTCTTTATAAGAGAGTTAGAGTGAGTTTGAATGTGTCTAAGAACCATAAAGAAGTGTTCCAACATACTTTAACTCTCTATGAATAAGACCGTTTATATATACTAGAAAATGTTCAATATGTTAAGAAAATTATCTCGATTTTGCCAGATTATGTGCTGTATGGACAAAGAAATAGCATTTGAACACAAAAGAAATGTATTCATGCTGTTTGTGGGCTAAAACAAACAGATTCATGTAAACCACATTTCTTGAATCTGAAAATATTAATGCTTCCCTTTATTTATATATTTATGAAGCTAGTTTATTTATCCAAATAAACCTAAAAAGCTATGAGACATTTATAAGTAGCTGACATAAGGGCATGTTATGCTATCCTATCTGTCAGACAACTCATTATAGTAATAGTATCTTCGCTATTGCTATGAAAATATATAATAGGCTTCCTCCGCTTATTAAATGTTTTAAATCTACAAATAAAAGTTAAAAATGTTTATGATGAAAAAAACATAATTTATAAGATTAAAATTTAAAAAATGTAAATAAAATTTTATAAAAATAATAGACTGTCATATCTTTGAATGACAATTTCAAGTAAGATTAATTTCAATTTGACCTATAAACTCATTATAATATCTGAAAAATTACATATCATGCTTTATCCCAAAAGGGTTAATGCATATTTAATGTAAATAAATGTGCATTAAGCATGGTATAAATAAATATACATATGTTGTAAAAATTCAAAAAGGATCCAAAATAAATTAGGGATTCCCAGGTGTAAGGTTCCATAAAATTTACAATAGTTATGTGAGGTCAAATACCATGTTCTGCAACAAAACCCCAGAAAATTTCTAGAGTTTTCAGAAAACAAAGTTAAAAAATGTATTAAAGCAATATTTTTGGACAATGCATATTATATTGTGAAAGATTTTCTAGATGAGCCCACCTTGATAGGGAATGACCTGGTATTAGTTCAAAATACCTTTAAAATGAACCATAAAAGACCATGAATAAAGATAATCATAAAGTAAGGATATACATACATACATACATACATAACTTCACGCCAGGTCCCTTGCGGGGTAGGCACGAACAACAGAGCGCCATACAGGCTTATTCTTACACACCTCACTTGCTTCTTTGACATTCATAGCTCTTGTCATGCACGCTCGTCTGTTCTTAAGGCTCCTGACATAAAGTAAGGATATGTTTTTGGGAAGTTTGTTGAGACAGCTTCTTCTTTTCTAAGAGTAACTAAAATTGCGATGAAAGTAGTGTTAGGCTCTAATGACTTTCAATAAGTAGTAGAAGTCTGTAAGATTCCATTTCGAATTAAATACATTCATTGACATCATATGTGTAATACTTAAACTGGGCTACCAGAATTACTGTGGTTAACTATCATAGTTTTTTCACATAACATTTTGATATTTCTATAAGCACTTCGGCAGAGCTCCTGAATCCATAATTGTAATAATAATAAGAAAATAGAATAATCAGAAATATTATATCTTCCAACATTCATCACATACATAAAGAAACAAGAAAGAAAAACTTTATTTGAAGAAGAAGCGACATAATTACATTCTTTATATATTTTTATACATAGAGCATATTTTGAAAATTTGTAGGCCGCATTTTCAGCAAACAAGCTTTGCACTCAGCATATTGCTGAGTGCAATTGCCGGAATTATATCCGACACAACGCTGATTTTCAGTGCAAACCTTCCTTTTGGCGTAAGACGAAAACGGCCCAATTTTGTTTATAAAATAATAATTAATAAAAATAATTCTACTTATGTAATACTTAATAATAATACTTTAATACGTAAAAGAAATAAATATTTTTTTAATAAAAACAACAATATATATAATAGATATACATCTCATAACACAATATGTTTTGATGGTTTCTTGTATTGTCCTTTACACGCCAGATGGCGCTGTATGTATGTGCTAGTGGCAAGTAAATAATAATCGTATGTCAATTTAATTTGTAGTTCATATCCAAACCAATCCTGGATGATTGGGAACAGGTGAAAAAGTGAGAGTTCAAATACTTTTTCAAAATAGCATGCACCAAATTTTGATTTTTCCTCAAATGTTACAAATTACATAATTATTAGGTGTTCGTTTTAAAATTAACAAAATTGAGTAGTATTCTTCATCCATGGTTTTGCTTGTGAACTCAATTTCAGGACCAACATTGCTCTATTTACATAAGTAATATAATATTATGGCACATTTCAGTCTTGTAACCAAGATTCTTGTCACACAAATTGTTTTTTTTTATATTTATTACTGTAATAGTAAAATCATTGCTTCAAATTTCAATAAATTCCGTTAGTTCTTGGCAATCCGCGCATGTCAGAGTTCTGTAGAGGTGAAAAATGTCCCTTATGTTTTAATTATTTACGTATGGAAGCATAAAAAGCATTTAATTTGAAATACTCCGTATTATATCATAATAATACCGGAACATTTGTTGAACGTATTTTTTACCTTGATTTTTTTGTAGAAATTTTAGGTTATAAGGTAAACGATTAAAAATAGTGTCCAAAAAAATGTAGTTACAAGGTCCTGCACTGACGCCGACGTCGTATAGAGATTACAGGGTGACGCACGGCTATGTATACTGAGAAAAATTCAACTCTTAGTTACATAGTTATATGACGACCACCCCTAATCTTTACTTAATTCACTGTATGCTTGTATACTTTGTAGCGTTGAATAAACTCCAAGTTTCTATTAAATTTTATCCACGTAAAACGCTGTAGTTTTCAAGAGAAATGACTGAACACATACGGACAAAGGGACGCACGCGGTGATTATGCGATTATAAGGGCTCTGTTTTTACCAAACTAACTACGGAACCCATAAATGTACACAATTCCCTAATTCCTCGAGAGCTATTTGAAACGGTTTACGCGCCTAATTTTTGTAACCTTGTTTAAGTCGGGCAGAATCCGTGAACCAAATTATAAGGACCGATTTATTAGTGCGGCAAGGATGATTGAACCTTGTTACAAGCGGCACAAGGTCTCTTATACCATCCCGTTGAATATTTCCGGGATCTGCCGCGTTAGGCCTTGAATAAGTTTCTGTCTCAAGGACCTCGGATGTGAATGATAAATGGAAATCATTACTGTTTCTACGCTCTCTGTTTACCAATCTGAATACAAAATAACTTTTAAAGGTTGCGGAAAATAATTTCATTTGCAGACATACCTACTCTTAAAATTACTGTTTTTTTTTTAAATATTCAAGTGTATATTAAGTACAGAGAATAAAATATTATAATATTTACTAGTTTATTTCCATTATATTTTATGGAAGCGATATCTTATCACCTCACGTATGACTATTTTATATTATTTGTTGTTAACGGTATAGTCACGGATTTCTTGACTACGTCAGACCATTATTTTAGTGATGCGTATTAAAATTTGTTTTATCAATTCATTTTACCTAAGGCCGACCCTTCATACTTCTAGACTAGATCAACACAATAACAAAGACGACATTTAACTGAATTCTCATTTATTATCGCGTGACGGTAACCCTACACATAGTACATTTATTGAAAGATAAGTGTACTAGAATAATACTTCCTTGTTTCGTTAGCAGGTACTTATTAAACATGTTTTATTATCAGTACACACATTGCAAACAATGTGCCGTTTCGCGTAAAATACTCTGATAAGTGCGTTATCAAGTTTGTCATCATTTTACCTCGATCTAATTCGGTACAACGGCATTTTACTATCTAATAGTCGTTTTCAGTTTTTAGGGTCAGCTATCGAACGCGTTTAACTGCGGCGACCCGCTCAACTGACGGTGATGTGAACTAGAATGTTATATTATTAATCTTCTGTCTATCAATTTGAACTTAATACTGTTAATGCTTTTATTCATAATAGTGGTCTTTATTACTTACTTTTTACAAGTTCAAATCATAGAACTCGAGGAGTACAAAAGAAAAAGCAGAGATGCGAGTCCTAAAGCCTATTTCAAACACAAGACAGTATAGCTATCTTGTAGCATTATCGTAAACTTCCTAGGAAATAAATATTTTAATTATATAAAAATATATTTAAGCCTCTTAATAATAAGGTTATACTTAGAGCCACTTTGTTTAATGCTCTATTTTTGTAATTTCTCCTATACCGTCCTATACGAAATAGGTAGACTGTAGACTCTAGAATCTTAAAATTCATCTCGGGTTTTATGATAGAATTGGTATTTAACATTACGTATGTAAATATTTTTTATATCCTTATAAATGTGAATGATGAGTAAATTAATGAATGGCTAGGAAATGATTAACTATTGATAGTTCATATCAAAATATAAAATTAGATCACGTGCCATACACACTTGACGGCGATATTTTTACCGCAAAAACTTTTCAATATACTGCTACAGATTTCATGTGTGCTAGGTATTAGATGCATTTAATATAGATTTCAATATTATTTTAAAACAATAATTGTCCAAAGTAAAACCTTATATAAGTAAACAGTGTTTTAATCTGTAAATCGCAATTGAAGTACTACTTAGGCGTCACAATAATGTTGCATTCTTCAAAGAACTGCCTCGTCAGTGTCGCGTCATGACCAATTTCTCTGTTCAGTAAGTGTATGACAATACCACGGTACAGAAAAAACGTACGTAAGAGGTGTGCACAAGCAGAGTAGGCAACTCGCTATTTAGCCTACTTTAAAAGCAGATGACTCACAGAACGACCACAATACACAAGACATGATGAGCTACAGAACAAAGATCATATGATAAAATTGACTCACGCAATGTTGAAGCAATTTATTACTTATCCATTTGGAGAAAACCGCGAATGGTAACCGTCTCGTTCCGTGTGTTTTTCAGTGCTATTGAATGTTGATTATAAAAAGAACAATGTGTTACCAAACGAGCGATATGTGGATGGAGTTTATGGTCACATAACCATTATTGAAACCGCAACCAAGCAAATATATGATGAATCTAATAATATACGATAAACATGAGTTATCTAATAATTAATTCATAATTAGTAGTAACTCATAAGTCACTTTGTAAGAATATTTTATCTTAATGTATGTACTTTATAAATAAAATGCATTGTCACTTGTATATCTGGTGAAATAAATTATTCTGAATAAGCAATCTGCGCTCATCCACACTTCCGTGTATGCTATTGATATATGTCTCATAGCGGTTTTGAACTTTTAAAGTTCTAGCTAGACTAAATATAACATAGGGACTTCAAAAAGGAACCCTAACTTGTAATGATTCAAGTTGCAAATGCTTTGTTAATACGAGGCGGGTCAGTATTCTGCGGTTAACTCGTCCACAGGGAGGGCGTCGACCTTTGGCTGCACGCGGACCTGGCCAACCGGGACGCCTGCATTGTCGCATCAACTGACAATGCCATAAGGGCTGACCAATATTAAGAAACTAACTAAAATTGCACTCAAAAATCAACTACATGAACAGCAACGTTATTTACATAGGTAGGTACGAAAGCTTTGACAAAATGTACATCTGGTCATAATAAGAAATATGGTAGTAATTGTAGGAACGTAATGAAGCGCTATCTATAAAAATAGGTTTGATTAGTCATTGTTTAAAAATCCATGTGTTAGCTTGGACGTATTATTTAAGTACTACCTATTAAATATACCTGCACTACAAATGGCATGATACCGCGAACGCATGCTTTGAATTTAAAAGCTCGCTGCGATTAATCTATTGTTTTCGTCCATGACTTGCAGTTGCACAGTAGTATTAATAACGTCGGGTTTATTTTACCTTTACACTCTTTCATAATTTCTCGCGTTATTATTTCAATTTCAAATATTACTCTTTATAATAATAATCGGCAGAGAAACGCACATTATACTCGTATATCCCCAAATTACTCTCTTAACTATTTGTATAAGACACTTAATCAAGAATACAGAATGTTGTAGGAAGTAAAAATCTGATAAGTACTGATATAAAGACAAGAAAATAAATTAATAGGTTTATTTTTATAGAAGATTTGAATACTCGCAAAACTTTGTGTTCTTGAATTTGCCATCTGATTTAAAAAACGAACCCTAAACAAACTTGTTATAATGTATCGTTATCAGTAATAATTAAAACAGACAACTAAGTACATTTGATTTACTCCCTGATGTAATGTTTCATAATACGTATATTCCCATTAGTGACCAAGTCAAGAATCTCGGCGTAATCTTCGACAAGGAACTGTGTTGGCGACCCCACATTACCGAGTTAAGTCGCAAGATCTTTGCATCCTATGCCTCACTCAGAAGACTAAAAAAATTCCTTCCAACCGCCACTAAGATTTCGCTTGTTCAAGCAATTTTACTACCCATCCTTGACTATGCGGATGCCTGTTATCTTAATATCACCCAAGAGCAACTCATTAAACTTGAGCGTCTTCAAAATGTTTGTATTAGATTCATATTTGGATTAAAAAAATATGATCACGTTTCTGAATATCGCAAAAAACTCAAGTGGCCCCAATCTCACTTCGCCGGAATGCTCATCTTCTACATTTATTATATCGTACACTATTTGTACCCTACACTCCACCTTACCTTAAGGAATGTTTCAACTTCCTTCATACATCACACACCTTCGATTTGCGCTCCTCTAATAACCTCCTGTTAAAGGCACCTGCACATTCTTCAACATTTTACTCCAAATCCTTCGCTGTGCAGGCTGTCTGCCTGTGGAACTCTTTACCCGTAGATGTCAGAAAAGCTAAATCACTTGCCATATTTAAAAAATCTGTTAAAAACCATTACCTTAGCTTATAATGTTTTTTTTTATATTTTATTTTCTATTCTTCTTAACTTAGCTCTTTACTGTCCACATTGTACTGTCCTTCCTTTTTATTTTACTTCTTATTAATTTCATTATACCTAGACATAAGTTTTTAAATGTATCCTCTCAGTCAGGTTGCCTGGAAGAGATCGCTTTGAGCGATAAGGCCGCCTTTCGTTTTGCCGTTACATTGTTGTAAATTTTTTTTCTGTAATCGTTTATTTGGTGAACAATAAAGTGTTTTCTATTCTATTCTATTCTACATTTATTCATCAAAGCGATCTATCCTCATGTGACATGTACCGCGTAGAGTCAATATCGAAGGGGCATTGTCAGACAGCGGCGGGTCAATACGTAATGGGATCTCTATAGTCGTGGTAATCAAACATTAGTTAATTCGGTTGTGTCGGGTGAATCATAACAAGTGGTGTCGTGCAAATCAGGTTATCGATTGGTAGTGTTAGCGACGCAAGCCGGGCGTCGACCCTTGCAGGCCGCGGTCCGGACGCAACGTAGCACCGATGCACACCGCCATATGTCCCTTCAAGCAGGAAATTGACCCCTCAAAAAGTTTCGATATCGTCAGTGTCTGATAACAATGACACTTCAAAGATTTTAATCGACACAACATAGTGCTAAATTTAAGTATATCACCTACTAATGTAATGTAATATATGACCTACTACAAATAAAAAATATTTTAGATATCTTTTGAACATAACGGCAAGAATACATAATTATGCATTACTCTAATGCTGCATCTGGAATAATGTTACAGTTATTGATGTTGTTATGGGTTATTTGTGATGCGATATTGTTATTATTTGTTAATGACGTAAAATATTGTCAGATAACGTATATATAATAAATACACTTATGTAGTAGCTATTCGTTAACGGCGTTATTTTTCACGCTATAAATAAGACTCGTTTGTCCACAAAATAATAAAATTAACTCGTAACGATTCAAAAATGGAAGTTCAATTTTCCGAGTTGAAAAATATGGTTATTAATCTTTTTGTTTTTATTCTAAAATGAAATTTAAATCGGCTCATCTTTTATAAAATAAATATGTAAATAATATATCTCTTGGGCACACTTATTACAGATGAGACTATTTTGCACGTATTATGATAATACGGCGGATAGGCCCCGACCGCTAATATGATAATAATTGTAATAACTTTATGAAAAATGTTTTCTATAGAAATATTTTATTATTCTGTAACTAAAAGTATATACTGATACTTCTTTCTGGTACTAAAATATACCTAAACCTTCAAATTGTTGTTGCAACATGACACATGCAGAGGATTAGCGGCTAGCTGAATTCATGGCCGGTTCCAATATCTTAAAAGACCGTTCATTTACTTTACTATTGGGTAAAATTTGACAAAGCTCCACACAAGTAATGTAAAAATTCAACCGACCGCCATGGCAAGGCAAGTGCATTAATAGTAAAATATAGGAACCGGCCATATTAGTAAATGGTGTATCATACTACTATAATAATTTACTGTCAACACTAGTACTTTAGATTCTTCCGCGTTCTGTGATAAATATTTGATTAATCAAAAAAATCTATGTGAATTTCAATAAAACCGTTTAAACAGTTTTATTATGTACACAAATCGCGAAAACTTAAGAAAATATTAGGTTGGGGAAAAAGTTTCTTCGCATTTTATATAAAAATTCAAAAGGTTTTTTATAAAGTTTATTTACATGTGACTAAAGTATGTAGGTGCCATTTTGTTGGATAACTTTTTGCCCTCTTGTAGTTAGGGACGTGATCCCATTGCTATAAAAAATTTGGGGCTTCTAATCAAAAAACTGCGACAAGTGGTTTTGGCAGTCCTCTCGTGATGTTAACCTGACAATGCCTAAGGAATTCTGCGGAGACCGAAACAGGTGAAAATCTGAAGGTGCAAGGTCAGGACTATACGGCGGATGCATTAACACCTCCCAGCCAAACTCTCGTAATTTTTGCTGAGTAGCTAAAGATGTGTGAGGTCTAGCGTTATCATGGTGAAAAACCACACCCCTTCTGTTGATTAATTCCGGCCGCTTTCTCTCAACTTTTTGCTTTAATATCATCAGTTGTTCGCAATACAGTTTAGAATCGATGGTCCTGCCTGGCGGTAACAGCTCATAATGAATAATGCCCTTCCAATCCCACCATACATACAGCATCACCTTTTTGCGAGTTAACCCGGGTTTCGTCACAGTCTGTGAAGCCTGACCGGCCCTTGACCACGATCTTTTTCGCACGTTCTTGTCGTACGTGATCCACTTTTCATCACCAGTTATCAGCTTCTTCAAAAATGGTTCGGTTTCGGGTTTTCGGTCGTAATAAAGAATCACAAGTGAGTACACTGTTCATTAGGTTTCTTTCAGTGAGCTCATGTGGCACCCAAATATCGAGCTTTTTTGTGTACCCAGCTTTTTTCAAATACGCCAAAACCGTTTTGTGGTCAATTCCCAGTTCTCCAGCTACATCATCGTAACTACTAATATGCCGATCTCGCTCCACTTTTTCAATAATGGCATCAATTTTGTCCGTAACAGGGCGACCAGAGCGACGTGCATCTTTGATATCAAAATTTCCGGATTGAAAACGCTTAAACCAAATTTGCGCTACTCTCACAGATACTGCATTAGGACCATAAACATCACAAATTTTTTTCGCGGCTTGTGTTGCATTTTACCTTTTTTGTAGTTAAATTTTAAAATGTATCGAATTTCTTCAATAGATTCACTCATTTTAACAATAATAAAAACAAAAGAAAATCACACATTTTCCTAATTTGAATTTGGAATTGTCTTATTTAAAATTAAATTAAAAAGTATTTTTAGTAATACCAAAACCAGCCAGATACAAATTGTATAGCCAAAGAGATCTTATTACAAGTTCATACATAGGTACTATATGCGAAAAGACTTTTTCCCCAACCTATTATAATGTGAACTTAGTTCGCCAATATTAGGTGAACTTGGGGTTTCTCAGCTAATTTTAAGTTTTGTTATAATATTGTCGTTTCATGTTTTTCATACCTGTTTTTCGTACCTTCTTATTACGTAGAAGACAAAATTGTGAGTAAACTTTTAGTTAATTAGTTAATTTAAGACATCTTTTATTATAATATCTAATTTTAGATGCTCCTTAAGTATTGAGACATTGAAAATTTATTTTATTTTTTATTGCACGGGTTCAGCAGACAGGCAGTCGTCCCACCCGATGGAAAGCGGTTGCCACCGCTTATGAACATTTGTAACACCAAAGATGCTGCCTCATTAAATAGTGTAATTGAGTCATAAATTATAGTACTTACCATAATGAAGCAAAAATAGTGTATACGTACAACATGTGTATTTGATATATCATTATTTTTTTATTCCAAAAAAAGATTACGTTTTTGATACCTACTTTTAATTAAGCCATTATTATTAATTTGAAGTTTCCTACTTGCCCCGTTATTCGAACTTATTTATACTCTGAGTTTTTAATTGTTTCTGGTCTGTAGAATTTTCTATTATTCTCAATAAAATGTAATATATTATCATAATGTCTATATGTAATAAAATAACCTTGGTCTGTATATTATTGTATATTGTCGAAATCCATTTGTTAGAAGGTTTATATTCACTCCGGCTATTTCCAAAGTTGAGTTTTGTTGAATAGTCATGTTTCTGTGAGATGGAGCCGGATGACGATTGTCCGTTTATCGGCGGCTTTTCTCCAAATCCATTGAATTGTGTTAATTTTGTGTATGCGGCTTTAATAGGCACTTACTTAGCTTTGAAACCTTGTGAAAGTTGTTAGTAGTGCGACCGAGAACATTTACTCTTTTAAAATTTTCAATAAATACAAAATCCTTAATGTACATAATGAGTAGATAATAATTGATTTAAACACTTTAACATTAAACAGGAGTATTCTTTAGATCATACCGTAGTATTAAATATTTAGGTAAGCTTTCTATTAGTACACAAATGAAATGTCCAATGTTTATTATAATTCTGTGAAACGGATTTAGTTGCGATTCGCGCTGTTGCAAATGAGTAAGTCGATAGGGGTCAACAGAGGGAGCTGGGTCACGAATTTTTACAGGCTCGGGTGCTCACGACCCCAGTTGTGTTGATGTAAGTATGCCACCGATGTATGTAGGTTAACATCGGACGCGCTCGATACGCTACCACTGCCGCCGATGTCGACCACCTAACCTAGATCAGGGTGCGGAGAGATCGCTTATGAAATCTGGCGCATGTCGACTGCATAAATGAAATGCCAATAATTTGCCCGCTTTAATGCAATTGTATTTAGGATTCGTTAATTAGATATCGATTTTTTTCATGTCAGTCTTTTAACTTTCAAAATATTCGTATCGTGATACAAAAGGCTTTATCTACCTGAAAAGGAGTGCTTGATTACAAAATTCGCAAGAAAATAAACATATTATGCCAAAACGTTGAACAAAGGAGCACGTTGGTTACAAAATTATGTAGGATAGGTACGCAAACGGTGGGGTGTCTCCAAACGTCGTTGCTTGTGAAATCGTTCCTTGCATGACATAATGTTATTGCGTTTGGCGGAAAAAAATATTTCATATATGAAGAATCTTATCTATCTTAGCGACCGCGTTGACATGTCCGTGCAAACATTTTATTCAAGGTATTTGCTAGTTTATTTATTTATAAAACAAACAATTAAAAACTCGCGCGCACATGAGCATCAACGTTTAAATAAGTCCTAGAAGGCTTGTATTCAAGAACTTTAATTAACCTGTTATGTACGTAAAGGACTAGGGGTCTTCTTCACGTGGCTTCACTTGTGTTAATTTCAAACCCACGTGACCCACATCCCATTTACCGGCATAAAACAAAAACCCTATGTTCATTCCCGTTTTCAAAAACGAAATACTTATATATATATGTAATTATTGTAAAATTATTAACATCCTTCATTCCTCCATCATTAACGGATATTTTATCCGTGCAGGAATGGAGAAAGAATACAATTTCCTGCGACCGGGCGGTCTGTCGTAAGAGTTGGTAGGGTTAGGGTATTTGCTCGACTGGATGGCGACCACCCCTGGTCTAGAATATGCTGCCATAACAACCTTGTGTTGTGTTCCGGTATTAGTGACCAGGTTCCAATTTCCCTTAATAGAGAAGCAGGGCATTTGTATCACCTTATCACCTTTGGTGTTGCAAATGTCCATAGGCGATGGTAACCGCTTTCCATCAAGTGGGCCGTCTGCCTGTCTGCTGAACTCCTGCTTTTTTTTACCAAAGGTAATGAAGGATCATCAAATAAAAACAATATAATATTAATATACTATATATAGGATGATTCGTGACGTGACAGATAATAAATATGTCAGAATAAGGGTCCTTTAGATAAACAAAAAATATCGTTAGATAATTTCTTTGTCCAGTTTGAAAGGTTAAATAGCAAACTAATTAGCTCAAGATTATTACGCAGAGGATACTTATTTATACAGCTGTCCGTAAGCTATTTGTAAAACACAGTGATACTAATTAATTGTGTCTGAAGTAAAAGTATAAATCATTATATTTTTCTGCACAACTTTTTTAATTAAGATTCTTTTATTCGCCTAGGTGCGTAGCGGTGTGTATCGCGAATAGCGCTGTTTCTAAGCCGCAGAGCTGGCGAAATTATGTCACATTCTCTATGTAGCGGTTAATGTAACACGAATTGCAAAACTCGTGAGGCTTAACATACAATGATTATTTTTATTCGTGTTACCCAGAAAGTAATATATATTAATGACCTTAAATTGGTTGGAGTAAACGAAATATTAAATGCAAATTAAATTTATTACAATTAATACATTTATTTATGTTTTTTGGTTGTTTTAGTTTCATGTCTCTTACAATTAGTAGGTATAAAATCAGTTTTATTTTGTACTGTTTTAGAATATACAGTGATGTTTATAAGACCTGCCTATTTACTCGTCAGCATTATACGATATATGTATTATATACGTAATTCGAAAATGATAAGTAGTGTTGTGTGGTTGACTAATGATTATTTAAAGAGAATGACAGTAATTTGACCTCGCAATTTCAGAATGAAGCCTGGGTTGAATTGGAACATGTTTTATTCATCAAAAAATTGCACACTAGTTTAAACGTTCGATTATGTAGGTCCCGTGATATTCATATATGTGGAAGGCAATTCTTATTGCATTGCAGTTGTTTTCAAACGGAAATACGGTCCAATTACCAAATATCAATGAAAGGCAGATTTAACTTTCCACTAACATTCCGTACCACCACGCTAAGGCGTTTTCACTAATTTAGATATTACTTCGTCAAAATCCCATGTTCAGACATTAGTGTTAACTTTTTGTTGGACGTAACTAGTGGCATTACGAACTATGCCGGCGGTTAAACTGAAAAGTACAAGTCTATAAATGCATCAATGGACTCGTCTTTTGAATGACAATGAAGCGGGCCTGCTTCCAACGATAAGTACGAGTCGTTCTTTCTTGATCTACCAGCTAAATTGCAACAGAGTCGTCTATACTGGTACATCTACTTGACGGAAACGGGCAAGTTAGGTACCAAAGCAATACTTTGCCAAGCGACCTTCTTTTGTCCCGATAAAAGCAAAATTCAACTCAAGCACTGTTGGCTTGTTTTTGGGTGCCTGCCTATAGGCTCCTTACTATATGAGATGCCGAATATCACATGTTGAGAAAATAAATTTAGGAAGTATTGATTTTTGATATACGTAATCATTAATTTATTTGTTTCGTCCTCAAGGTCTGTGAGATTTTTATATTTATATGATAATACGAAAATAACTTCGTACTTACTCCGTTATTCATTAAATTTATAAGACGTTAATTTGTAGGCTTCTTAAAGAAAAGTGTTATTCATAAACGAATTCAAATTGCGATTATGAAAGACACTTAACGAACATATAAACCTCTTAAAACTATTATGAATAAGAAGATTTAATTCTAACCATACAAAAAAAAATTGTAACTGAAACTTTCTCTATTCGTTGAAAATAACATGGTTACACTATCGTATTGTGTAATAAAGTAAAACAGAGCTTCTTATGGACCCAATTTTTAAAGATATGGAATTATATTTAATAGGGTGGTCACTACTCAGTTCACCCTGCGAGTGTTTCAGTCGGGTTTGCAGCGTGTCTGGCTCAGCGCCGCCTGCCTCGATACGGCCAATTGTGCGAGCCGATTTCAAAACGAAAGTACCGCGCATCTAGGACGGTGAACGTATTTCTCGCAAAGATCTCTTGCAATTTACCAGCCAGTAGGCAGGCACTTTGTCAGAGAATGCCGCATGGCCAGATTTTTAGATATTCATAACTTGCAACATATTATAAGTAATCCACGGCATTAGAAACTTGCCAGTTTTGCAAGTTTCTAACGTTCTTGGTTTTTTTGTGTATTTATAAATGTATCTTCTTTTAGTAAATTGCTAGTACTATTATTACATCATTATAATCTTATTTGTTTCTATTTATTCAGAATGAGTTTAATTATTTGAATTTAACAGATTTAAAGAAGTAAATTATCTATTTTTAAATACCTAATATGTGTTCGAGTTGCACATTTTCGTTATTTGGTTTATAAGTTTTCGCTTTTTTTATTCGTTTTTGGGGTTCTGTAGCCAAATAACATGAAGTTCAAAGGTATTTTTTGAATCGCTATACCTAGACAATAGTGTAGATTGAAGTTGACTTTATAAAAAAATTAGAGGTGACATTCCGTATAATTATGTAACAGAGGTGAAAAAAAGATCGGTGCGCATGGCGTGTGGAATATCAAACAGCTTTGAAAAATTAAAATTTTATCACGACGTTTCAAGGTGAGTTTGTTTTCCAAGTCTAGTTTCTAAAATATTTGCCTCAAAAATCGTATAAAGAGTGTATTCCTCTCACCATGTAACTTTTGAACTATGGTGGTAGAATACAAAAGTTTTCAAATAAAATTATTTTTTAAAACATGGTGTATTTTCGATTATGGATTCTGATCCTGGTTTTATAAACTAAATAGTAAAAACGGTGGAATTTTTTCGCCACTATAAACTATTCACTGTGCACTCTAGCGAACTTTTTAGAGTACTTCATTGCATATTTAAACACTATAAGAAAAATGGTTCAAGAGCAATATTCAAACGCAGCCGATTTTATGCACATTTGTGCAACACCTTTCAATTGCAGTCTACAAACGGTGGGAAACATGAAGCTCGTGATTTTGATCGGAAACAAAAAAAAACAAAGAAAATTCTCATATATTTTCTTCTAGGTGAACTAATAAAAATACAAAATGTTGAAATTTTAAATTTTCTTTAGGTTTGAAAATAAATGTGCTTTTTGCAGAAAAAAATTATTTCCACTTGCTAAAAAAAAGTTGTCTAAATATTTTCCTTAAAAAAATGTTAATTCTCGATACGAACGAATACTTGCAGTAATTATACGCTAATCAGCTATTCCTGCGCCATAAAGCAGACCTTCAACTATTGTATAACAATTATTATTATATTATATAAAAGTATGTCTCTAGAGACCATTGGCCATAAATATCGCGCGGACCTGGAGGACTTGCATGGGGGCATGGGAAGGCCAACACGTAGAGGCCCCTTGACAAATTTAATGTGACTGCGGCGTGACACTGACCGGCGATTGTCCTTGTGTAATCCATATAATAATACACCCAAGGACAAACCCCGGCTATTGTAGGACTATTATGGGAAATGAGAACAAAAAGTACCGGGCTATTGGGGTGCACTGCTAGTGGTACTAGGGATCTGGGAATATGGGGACTATGACGTCTGCCCGTCGCAATGTTCGGGGTATATGTAAAAATGGGCAACATGAGTGTGAGTGGCTAAAGGGTGTAGAGAGGTAGGCTGCAGGTTCACCGAAGCTACTTCTGAAGTTATACCATTTAACATTTCCACCCCTAGAGCTTGAGCCTGAGCTGTAGCGATCTCCACTCCGTGCTCCGCTCCGCTGCTCAGCTAAAGCGCCACAAAGCCCCCTGCGCGTTATATTATATTATCATTGGATTTATTTTTACTTGACTGAGGGAAGAAGCGCGCGCTTCATCTATTCGATAAACCTTGAATAAAAATAAAACTGATGGTGAAAACCGCTTAAAATCATAGTTACATTATTGTACGCATGTACAGTGTGTCAATATTTAACATCATTAACAATGTCACATCACAAAATGAATCTAAATTTTGCTGTTTCTTGTAAAATCCACTACAATTTCAAAGAAAGTAAAACCATATAGTCTACACAAGTGCCCAGCAAAACATAGAGTCGAGTCGAAGCCAACCGCTCGCAGCGCCATCTTTTTTAGCTATTTTCTTCTATTCCACGGAGACGACGTAATGTATGGGGATAAAAAGTATCCGAAGTTACGCCCGGGGCTATATATAAGCTAGCTGTGTCGAGTCTCATTTAAATTCGTTCAATAGTTTTTACGTAACGCTCTAACAGACAGACAGACAAAAACTACAAATATTATATTTTCAGGATCTGCTGGCCTCCCTGATTATTTCAACATTTTAATGCATTGTTACAATCTCGAACCATTTACAGATTTTTTAAAGTATAGATATATATATATATATATATATATATATAGATACTTAATCATGAGATGAAAGAGCGTACTTAATAAAAGTTTAATTGGAAAATCACTTGTAAAAAAGGTGGCGGCTGTCATCTCCGCATCTGCCTCGTAAACACCATATACATATTTAAATGCATACATCGGATAATATAATTCTGAAATTATAAAGTTCATCATCTTGATAAATATCGCCTATGTCTGGTTAAATCTAAGTTAGAACAGCTAAACTTTACGTAACGGCGCTTTCCTTTTGCTTGTATTGTAATCAGTCACTTGCTGTAGGATAAGCAGCATCTAATTTTAGAAGGGTGTTACGAAAGGCGAATGGGGCGTGAAATCGTTGGATCGCTTGGTAGTGCAACGAGCTGATGGCGGCCGAAGCGGCAGCAACCGCGGTTATATCACACGAGATATCGTAACTTTTGCTCGTTACTTTTGTTCACTGTTCCTAATAGAAAGTGCACGGTCCCCGGCTTTCTGCCGCCACTCATTGCTTATTGATCTCGTTTAAAGAGAAACACTTACTTTACGGTCGCCTTTGGTCGTAGCATAACTTCCTATAAGTTCTGTTTTCCATTTCCAATTACATAAATCAATGTGAACTGTAATCTACATTTATAAACAAACAACTAATGGTTTTCTCCGTTGTTACTGGCGTAAATTTCTAGTATATAATCCGCGGAAGCTGTCTTATTTTTCGGAATAAAAATATGCTTAGTATACCAACCCATTTCTAGATACTACTTAAACTATATGTTCATGTTCATCGGTAGATTTAGCTTCTCTCATATAACGTGAACCTGTACTCTGTGGACGCTATTCAATATTCTTCGATGAAAGATATTCTATGGAACAAACAAAGATCCAAAGTTTCATTTTAATTTATAAATTAATATGTATGGATTGTTATTGAAAAAACACCTATACTCAGCTGTTGTATTCAACAGCTGAATATTAGTGTTCTTTGACGTATTATGTAGATTGTTTTGTAATTTTTTCCATATTATAATATACAAGAGTTTTACCTTCGATTAGCCTTCTTTTAGTTATGTATAAAAAGTTAATTAGATTTTTATATATCACGAGTTAAGCTGCGGGCAAAACTTAGTATACATAAACCTTTGAAAAATTATATAAGGGTGAAAACCGCTTCAAAATCTGTAGCTTGGTTTAGAACTTAGCAGATATACAGATAAACGTAAAGTGACTTTGTTATACTATGTTAAGATAAAGATTCGGTATCCTAATGTACTAATTAAGTAATTAGCAATTGAATGTAATTCTAAGCATTTCCAACATTACAGAAGATCACAACACCATCTTGCAACGAAAATTTAATGAGTCTTCGTGATATACGGGTGTCTCTAGACGTGAGTTCTCTCAACCTACTTCGCGAATGTCGTCGTTTTGTACTCAGAACTCGACTTTATTCTAGAGTATATAAAGATTAAATCATTATATATTCACTAGCGTTCTCAATCCTACATTTAGGACTGTTGTTGAAGTGTTATGGCACTATAAACTTTGTGTATCTCAGCACAAGTATCATATTAAGTTTAGGGTATTGTTTGAACACTATGTTCCATTCAACCATGAACTCCTTTGAGGAGCGTCCCGCGTTGAGACCTCAATTTTTTAACTCTCTCATTTATTGGTCAATCATCGTGACATTTGTATGGCAACGCTATACAAACTTTAAAGTGGACATTGCTAAAATGCCATTGTTAACTGCGTTAGTTATATAATGAGAACCATTATGATTATTTATGATCCAATTTAGCACAAACAAGTTACTTTTTACTGATGATTAATAAATTGCTGATATCATTAAGGAAGTTAATGAATACGAAGACACTTATTTGCAAATATGAAGGGCAACCTCGATTCCTTGTTAAATTTATTGAATTCAAGATTTAACACTTTATCATAGTTACCGGATTAACGCAATCAAAATTTGTAAAATCTATTTCGAGATTTAGATGTAACATATTTTTAAGAGCTATTGATGCCCTGTTTCTCAATTTTTTTTGGCAAACAACAATATTAAACTGGGTCTAATAACTACTATATTTTGTACTCTAATTTTAGTTCAGAATTTTGTCTTTTTTGCGTAAACCTTGGATTCGTTTCCAAGAGAAAATACTCTATTATCCGAACTCAAAAATCTTCAATTTTTTTTCACGCAAGTATTAAATTAATTCATTTTATTAATAGATTTGTATAGATATGAATCGATAGCAGCACAATTACATTTGGTATGGAACAGTTCCGAAATCCATAATTTTGATTTACTGGCTGGCCCCTTTTATTATAATAAAGTTACACGAGATTTTATGGGAATATAGATAGATAGATAGATAGATAACACTTTATTGCACACCAAAACATAGAATTACAGAAACAGACCATATTTACAATATTTTCAAGGCAATACAACAGGCGGCCTTATCGCTCAAAGCGATCTCTTCCAGGCAACCTAATTATTATATATTTCTTTGTTCGTCTTCTCTCTCATTTTGATTCATATTCTCTTAATCGCAATAGTCAAAAACCACTTGACACTTTTTTCAATCAAATAATCCAAACTCTTCATTATTATTATTATCATTGTAACACATTTATACTGACATACGCATCCGTTGGTCGGCCTGTAAAAGCAAACAGTGTCAAGGCGGCTTATATTGATTTCAAGCTCGTAATGAGTACAAAATAGCCACACAATTGCTTTTATTTCATTATTATAGTTGTAGATAATTCGTACCATGTTTACACAAAGCAATTATACTATCAGGTAACAGGTCCACTATCCAGTTATTGTAGGAGAGAGGTTTCGATTGCTTGTCATATTCTATAAATGGGCGAATATAGTAAAGTGTAATTAATATAAATAGAAATCACTTAACAAATTACTATATATTTTTTGTTACAGGAAGCATTCAAATTTACGCAGAGTTACGAAAGTGTAAGTAATTTATACATTATTTAATCGCCACTGACTAGTTTTCAATATGCTAAGTTGAGTTTCACTGAAAACATCGTGTACTATGTCAGTCAGTGGTTGAGTATCAGTATTGTAAAGACAGTTGCTTAATCAAATGCATCTCGTTTTGACTAAAACCGCGCTAGAGTACAGTTTCACAATACTCGGATAGTAGAGCCGTCGAATACTCGACGCTAGCTTTGGTTTCCCTGTAGAAAGTCCTCTGGTTCAGGAAGCGCAGCGCTGCACCGCGGGTGCAGCTGCTCCGGGCCCGTGGTGCAGAGAGGGGCGCCGGCCGATGCACTTTCATGTCGGTGACGTCACACCTTACCTTTCGACAGCGTCACACCGCAGCCCGTAAGAGCTGTTACGCAATAGACGCACGCCACTCAACTTTCCAATTTCGACAACGTGCTATTGTGTAGCGCTTTCAAATTTTACTATACCTTCGCTCGCTTGTTTAGCGCTTTCTTGCATTTCTCTCTCTTTCTGATCACGACTGAAAAATGCTCTGAATGCGGTGCGCGGGCGCAACGTTCGAGATGCACTTTCACTGTTGCGTTCCGCCTCTCATCTAAATAATAACTGTTAATGTATTTTAATTTACTCACAATTTACATAAATTTGTTAATGTGTATTGTTTTTAAAAACAAATTTGAACATTATATTACATATGCCAAAAAAACATGTAGTTTTAAAGTTATTTTTTATGTATCATTATAAATTGTTCAAGCCAATACTTACTTTCACAACAACTGGAAGTTTTCGCTGAGGTTTTTGAAAGTTATAGGTTAATACCTAAAAGCGTGCGTGACAGTCTCCAGTGGCGACACAGAGTTTTCACCTAGTCGTGCTGACGAGCTTTCCCACTGGCAGCACGGCGAGAGTTACTTGGGAACGAACCACTCTGCTCTCTCTTATTTGTAACGCAAAGGAAAACGTTATATTGAATGATTATATTCATTTTGCTACTAAATTGTTAACGTTACCATAACATTTTAAATAAATACCTGTTTGTTAAACATATTTTTTTCATGGATAGGTTTCGTGAATTAGATCTCAGAATTATCATTCAAAATTTCAGAAATAAATATAACATGTCTATTCGGTCCTAAATAACAATACTACCAAATTTTATCAGAACTTCAAAGATGCGAAAATAGAGCAGATAAACAACCTACCTTTACACTGAAACTCAAGCATTGATAATGGTTTTCACAAATCTTTTCCTGGGTGTACTTTATGGTATAGCTATGTATACTATAATAAATCTGTAAATGGTTCGAATTTGTAATGGCTAATTCGGACCAGCAGATTCCGAAAAAACGATTTTAGAACTTTTGCCTGCCTGTCTGTGAGAGTAGGTATCATATGAAAACTGCTCAATGCATTTAAATAATGCTAGCTAATATCCCGGGGCATAACTTAGGATAATTTTTATCCCGATAAATGACGTCATTTCCGTGAGATAGACGAAAATAGCGAAAAAGATGGCGCTGCGATCGCATTTTCCTTTTTTTTTGGAAAATACTGAACGTATGGGAATAAAACTAAATAGTGCTGGCTTATAACCCGAGTTAACACTTAGGATAAGTTTTATCCTGATAAGTGACGCGGTTTTCTTACAATAAACAGATTAGCAAAGTAGATGGCGCTATAATCGCGTTTTTTCAATTCATTAACAAATACCTACGTTGTCATAAACAACATGACATTCATTATATTACTTAAAATCAGGTTCGACTCGCCTCGCTGTCTAGACTATATGGACTTAGTTTTCTGTTATTGTAATGATTTTAACAAGACACAGATAAATTATGGTCTTATATATATAATTAATCTTTATACATATACATATGTTGGCAACACCAACATAAGATTTTATTACTTGCAACATTGTAATTGCATTTGTTTTTTCTCTTCCGATCGGATTGTAGCCGAAGGCAGACGCCTTCGTATATAAGTTTTTTTTATTACAAGTTTTCACCTATAACAGTGTTTTATCTTCCATATATATATATATATATATATATGGAAGATAACGCGGGGAAAAGGCTAGTTGTAATATATTATTGTATCTCACGTGTGCCACTTATATATTGAAGACTTATGTATCCATAGTGACAGCATCAAATTCAGCGTGGTATTCTGGGCAAAAATCCCGAGTAAGTCGTGAAGAATTCTAATTAGATATCAGAACTAGGTCAGTGTGTTACTTTCAGTCTTATTTATCAGCCAGACGCTTGTATCGGTGTTTTATAGTTAACATTTTAATTGTATAATGCTGAGGCCGTGGCACTTTTTGCTATAAGGAAATATTTTACGTGCCGCTTTAATAATTATAAAAGTTGTTAATCACCGTGTTACTATAAATTAGTAATGACAACAAAGGTTATTTGAAAAATGTTTACATTTGTAAATATCAGAACATTTTAAGGGGACGGACAGTAGTCCTAGTAATCAGTAAGCCCACGTGCTTAATTAATCGCCAGTTACTATGGCTTACCGACCGTTCATTTGCCTTACTATTGGTTAAAATTTGACATAAGCTCCATACAAATAATATCAAAATTCAACCGATGATAGGGCAGTTGAATGAAAAGTAAAATATAGGAACCAGCCTTAAGACCAATTAGCAGGTTTCACACATGGGTAATCTCGATCGGCTATTTTGCTTCGCTCTTTTCACTTGGCATTACGTTAGTGCATTATAACATTCATAAAAACAGCCTAGCATTGCAAGGTTTTGCAATGAGACGAGGGTGCGTTAACCACTAAGCTGCCATTAATTAGTGCTAGTATTTGAGCCTTAAATTGACCTGTTTTCGGATTGAATACCATAGAAGCGAAAGGTCAACTCGCATTGTAAATGAGAAAGTTAATCGTGGAAAGTGCGAGTGAGCGGATCTGTGGCACTTGATGCAGTTTCTAAATAATAAAAAGCAGCCTTTCGCCCCGCGGTATCCGTTTATCGTAGCGATCCCTTTTGCGACGTTTACATTGTGCCCACTTCCACGGCAGTAAGCAAGAAAGAGACGAGGGAACAGAACGCGAGTATGTAATTCATACGTGCAGGAACGGAGAAAGAATACTAATTCCTGCAGCCAGGTGTCCGTCCTTTCGAAGTGCGCATCTGGAAAGATGATGAGAACCGCTTGGTCCTAACCAGCAGTGCTTCCACCATGTATGTATGTATCTCCATAGTCGACGGTAACTACTTTCCATCATAGCTGTCAGCCTGTCTACCGGACTTGAGCATTAAAACATAAATAAACGCAACTTATTTGATATTCGCACTAAGCGCTTCTCCACCACTTTCCTGCTGTGGAAATTTGCAGAATGTAAACGAGAGGGATTATACGGTACTGCTGTTAAACCAGTAACCAAATCAATTAATAAAATATGCATATTCTACGGAACTCAAACATTAAGTCCGCTGGCATATTTATATTTTGTGAATTCTGCATTTTATAAAAATTAAACAAAAATGAAAATGAGAGATAAATTTGTTTTAATCTTTACGGAATTTTTATTAAGATCTTACTTTGTACTACTGTACCATTTCGGATGTTATTCGACATGAACTTGATAAACAGACTGACAAGCAAAAATTCTGCAAGTTGGTTGAGCATAGTATTATTAACAGTTTTCACTTGAACTTTCATTTATTTAGTTGAAATCATAGAAAAACACTTAAATTTTTATTATTGTAATATTTATAAGAAAATAATTTTATAAATAATTAATACCTTGTTATAATAAATAATTATAGTATAATAAAACAAAATATATAGAAAAATAAGTGTAACTTAGCTTCGGGAATATGCAACATGTCTGTCAGCCGATTATCATTTACTACAGATTTCCAAACACTAGTGCGCGCCGCTAGTTTAAAGAGCAAGTATTAATACAGGTTACATTGTATTAATATAAAATTATAAATTTTAATGTTAGTGCTATTTGGCCCCGGAAGATTAACTTCATTTTATATCGCAAACTATCCCATCTCGCAGGATGAAAAGTATCTATGCCCATTTTCGGTATTAAAACTACATATGTACAAAATTACAGCAAAACCCGTCCATTATTCCAGTAGTTTTTCAGTGAAATCTAAATAGGCAGACCGAGTTACTATTACATTTTTATACATGATGAATTTTTATATCCTGACCCTTGAGAAATAATTGGTCCCATACAGTGAAAGTGACAGGTCCCGTACATGAAAGTTTTTTCATCCTCTATTTTAACACGTTCTTGTTTTATTTTTGCGATAAAAAGTAGTGTCTAGTCTATCATCTGTAAACTACAACAATTAACAAAATTACCACATCGACGAAAATGATCAAAATCACCAAAATGATAAATCACAAAAAAATCGATCCTACTTTCTCGGTTAACCCTCACATAAAGCAACCATATGCCCAAATACCCCATAACCAAAATCTATCCCATTATCCGGGGTAAAAAGTATCCTATGTCCATCCTCGGCGTCGAAAATATATTAGTATGAGTTTCGGCCAAATCGGTCCAGTCGCTTCACCGTGGAAGCGTAACAAACAGACAAAGTTACTTTTATAATATTAATAGGGATTATGTAATAAAATCATACTAAAAACTAATTATTTATTTTAAATTAGGATTTATGTATTTTTCATTATTGTTAATGCAATATATCTCTTGCAAAAATGGGTATCTTAATCGTCTTTCTACACGCTTAATTATAACAACACTAATCTACACGCATTTACATTTCATAATAGCTTAAACTTACAACTTAGGGCCGATTTTTCAATCGTCAGATAAAAGTTATCAGTTGAATAAATTATTATTAGAGCCTGAGTGAATTTAAAACTGAAACCATTCAACTGTTTTACACATTCAAGTGATTTTTATTTTTTATGTTTGCTTTATTATATGAATAAAATTTTATCTGGTGATTAAAAAATTACTCTTAATAAATAATTTTTAATGAGTATCAAATTGCTACTCAACAAACAACTTTGTTTTTGAGTTCGATAATTTAAAATTATTAACAAAAACTAGCTGTGCTTGCGACTTCGTCCTCATGGGATATTTTTTAAGGGAATCCTTAAAAAAACGTAGCCTAAGTTACTCTGTATAACATCAAATACCTGCTAGTGAAAGTCCCGTCAAAATCGGTCCAGCCGTTTCAGAGATTACCCGGAACATCGAAACAAACGGACAAAAATTCTAGAAATTGCATTTTCGGAATCTCTTGATCCGAATTATCCCCCTAAATTTTTAATTTTTTTTAATTTAACCTTGGAAACAGACACTTCAATTTTATTTATAGATAACTCGTACCCGGGACTTCCACCGAATTTATTTTTACTTTCTAAATAAAATAAAAACGTAGTAACATTTAAACACATTTCTTATTTCATCATAAAAATTAAATATAAATTTTCATATGCTTATTTCAATTTGTTTTAACATTAGGTAGTCTATTATCCTTCCTTAGAATATTATCTATCTCGTCAGATTTTATTAAAATTTGTTCAGCTGTTTAGCCGTCACAAAGTAACAGAGTTACTTTATATTTATTATATATAAATATGGATTTCGGTAACCATTTGTGAGTACAATATTGAAAAGGTATTCTATATACATTATTCGATGTTCCCAATTCAGTCTTAAATCTTAATTCCCTTTGAAATACTCAAGCGAATTAAGATTTTATTAACAAGTACTTTTAACATCATAAATAATGATAATGCTTCTAAGAAAATCGCTGTGCCGAAACGGATCAAGGTGAAACAAAGAGCTAAGTTTGTGAGCAGGTAAGGTGGGTTCTGGAATTCGAGGCCAAGAGCTTTTCTCCCGGGAGGTTAACCCTGAGAGGCCGGACAAGGTCGACCGGTGTTTGAGACGCCTTTAAGGGCGCAGTGATGTCTTTACCTGGCAACCACAGCGATAATGACGAATATCTTTCTACCAAAACGCTTATGAGTGACTTAACTATCTGAGACGATCACATCATGAAAGAATATTCTTCTTCTATGTTATATCTATAATACTATAAAATTCTAATCATGCCGTCTGAACATTGAAGCTATTTACAAAAACAATTGAAATATACTGCATACATAAATGACGAAAATCACGATTTTTTTTTATATCTTGTCTCTTTCTTCGGCATTCACCTTAAAAACTGCTGGGCCAATTTCGATGCGATTTTCGCTGATCGATAGCTAATTCTGAACTTGTTGTTCGGGTGCATAAAAATTTGCCTATTCCAACACAGTTTCTACTGAACTGATGATGGCTTACTTTTTTTTAATGCTGATATATTTTGTGTTCCGGGAATCCCGCGGGATTATTATTTCAAATTTCGTATAGAAACTTACTCTAAACAAGTGATGTAATTACACATACAGGATGGAAACTTTCAGCGGGGCAGTAACCTTAACCGATGCAATTACACAAAAATGTTCTTAGGAGACTATCCATAATTTTTCGTGAAATTTTGATCCTCATTCACAGATTTTCAATAAAATGTACAGTTAGCAAGAAAATTGATAGTTTGATGCCAATCGATCCTGGTTCTACTGATACTGAGCAAAAACTTCTAACAGACCAACCCAAGTTGGAGTACCTATTACAAAATCAGAAATTGCGAAACCTTCCCGTATATTTTGTATGAAAATTTTGCACAAAAAAATTTGTTAAGTGCTACAAGCTACACGTTGGATATTGTACCTCCGATCATTCACACACATAATATGTATATAGTAAACCAAAATCGATATACAATTGGCGAATAATTAAGTCTATGACTGAGTAATACATCATGAAAATATAACATAAATTTATTTAATACATCTGACTTTCGTTTGAGTCGGGCTCTACAGGAGCAACAACTCCTTTGTACATTGAACGTATATTGCGAATGTTATAGATTTTTGATAATATTTAACATTGAAACACCCTTGTGTCATTGACTTCGTGCAAACGTTTTTAAATAAAATAATTAGTTAGATATTATTGGTTTTTTCAATTTGTTGTTTTTATTGGTGTTCCAGTATAAATATCATAAGCTATCACCGGCTTTCTTAGATTTATAAAAAAATCTTAAATCTCAAGTCGGTATGACTTATTGAATATGGCTATAGTTAATTCACATAAAATTATAAATAACATGTGCCGGTTCTTGTATCTTATTCACTTGCATTAATTACCATTGGTAGAAATTTGAACAGCTCATATGGCAAATGAATCGTTAATAACATATAGGAATTCGCCATAAATGATTTCATGTTTGCTCCAGTTAATGCAAAGAAAAAACAGGAATATAGACTAAAAACCAAAAGGGAAAGATATTTTATTTGTGTTTGCGAAGTGAGGGATTAGAGACTTTCACAGTTGTAATTATCGTTGACAAGCTTACTGAATATGCGAACCGAGGTGAGCTTTCACCATCACACAATGGAGCTCAAACGGAGAAAGGGTCCTTGATGCGCAGATGTCCCGCGGGCGCCGGTTGTTGGGCGCTCCGCCCTCGCTGACCCCGCGCCTCCGCTCCGCTCTCTGTGAACGGCAACTGGCAAGAGAAGCGCTCACATTCACATTATGAGCCGACTCACCAACCAGTGGCACTTGAGCGACCGGTCGTACTTTGCTGCGGCAGTCGCCCGTCGAACGTCGAGCGTACACTACGTGTCACGACATCGAACGGAACCAACTAGCCATGTGGTGATGTGAAACTGTCAAACGTAATAATACACTTTCGCATACCGGTGTTGTTCGGATTCAGTGGACTTTTGTACTTTTTATTTATTGACTTGTGATTATTAGTGTGATCGAAGTGGTGCAACTATTGTGGACAATTGGATTATACGAACGAATAATGGCCTTAGCCAGGTGAGCTATTTTGGTTGTTGGAGTCAACGCGGAACTAGTTTATTTTATCATGTTCATCGAAGGACTTTCCGTTGGTTGGGTTATTTGATTTAGAACATAATATACAGGTATATATACAGGTATATTTGACGTTGATAGGTGTAACAATACTGCCTGGATCACTTATTGCTCTTAAACCATTCATTACTTTCTTGTATGTATCAAACGGTATGTGTTGATTTCATTTTGTACACTATCTCTACAATGGGCGAAAGTTGCGTTGCCCCGCACGCGCATTTAACTTTCCTTGTTGTGTAAGCTGATCATCAAATGCCAAGTAGAGGGAGAGTTAGAAATCGAGACACTTTTACTGAAGTCATTATCATTAGACATAATGGTGACTATTCCTAAATTGGTAAATCAATTATCCCTGCTTTGTTACATTTCAAAACAAGCTACACGTTGGATATTGTACCTCCGATCATTCATCCATGAGCGCGACCGTTGATGTTGTTTGGATTTTTTATTCATTCTCACCCTCATATCGATCGTATATCATTTTGAACCCCAGTAATGGTTAGCTGAATCCGCCCCCAGCGAAACGTTATATATTTGTCTCGAAAAATTCCGGTTTCTCAAAATCCATCATGCAACGTTATTATTCACTGTATAAACAATTTATAATTCTTTAAGCTTAATTATATGTAGATATGTAATTGTATTACATCACATGTTATTATTATATAGTTTTATATCCAAACACAGTCTTAAAGTTTATAATACATGTAGATAGTATTATAAACTTTAACCGTCTGTCTATTTTGGTGACAATTATACTAGCAACACACCTGAACGGCTATTCAATATTCTTGTCATCTCATCTATACTTTTCGAATATAAAAGTATATGAACAAAGTATTATATATGGGCATATTGAATTCCTTTAGCAGGTAGTCAGCTGAAGCCGTAAAGTGCTTACCTCCAGTTCCAATGGACCTTTTTGTGTATCCTTTTACAAACATTAAATGCAACCAAGGCATTCCTTCTTCGTGCAACAAAAGGTTCCAGTCCCAAAAAAAGATTTTGCATTTGTACTTCGGTGTTGATAAACAGGAAGATCTATTTATAGATTAACGTAGTTACATAGTGATATGGTCATTATTCAAATTTGCAAATAACATTTAAACAAACATTTATATATACCTAAATTATTCTCTGTATATAAACCGCTGTATACAAGTCCCATCAACCCCAACCCCAGTACGTAAGGCTATTGTATAAAGTTAAAGTTATGTATCATTGTGGACGGGAAATGAAGATTTGCCGAGTTACTCTTCGCTGGGGTCGACGACTTCCCTCGCACAGAATGCACGAGAGCATACGAGTGTGGGTAGACGGCACCGTCCGACCCTCTTTACTTATGAGACTTATGACAAACGTTTCCCTTATACCTATATCCCTAAATATTACAATTCCACGCTTGCAAATGTCGCACATATCAGTTCGTTTCACAATTTTCTCCTCGTATCCAAATCGCACATGCTCTAAATTTTTACAAAGCTACGGTAGAACCTAAAGGATAGAATATAAACACCGTATACGTTTCAATTCATCAGTGCACTGTGCAGTCTTTATTTTACACTCTGAAAACCTATTTTGCAGGAAAAGACGTTAACTGACTTGGGCCAGTGCGCACCTTGATCCCTACGCCCTGATTAGCCGCCAATAAGACCGACCGCTATTTAACCTGTTGTAAAATATACATATTTATCCTTATCTGCACAGAAACAGCTTACATTTGAAATAGATTTAGCTCTCAAAAGAACTTATATGTACTAAAAATATTTGCAAATTAACCTTGACGTGATAACTAAAATATCAAGCATTACGTTGTAATTTTGTATCACGTAACTTTATCGCTTTCTGATAAGTTGATGTTATTAAATTAATTAAAGTAGATTGTATTATGTGGTCATATAATACGACACTGAACATAACGCTTATTGCCTAGAATACAAACAAAACACTATAAAAGGGTGTAAAAATCCTAATCTAAAACCTAAGTTTTGCATGTCTGGTTTTGAAAACTGGCCTTAAGAAGATTCTGTTTAGTTTAAAATTTGTGTGTATGAGCTCGGAAGATATGAGTATAATATGTGTTTGTAACTATTACTGCCATCTACCGGGTATCATGACCAACATGCCCGCTGATCTTGTGTAATTTTATCTGCTTTGGTAAATTTAACGTAAATTTTTTACTCTACTTACCTGTTCTGTGGTGTTCGCTCTTTAGAGCAAAATAAATGTAATTCCTCAAGTACTATAGTCGCGACTATAGTATGTAGTCAAGTGCTATATACTATAGTCGGGGGTACTATATAGGCTAGGCATAATATCTAGTTACACTTTGTAATCACATTTATGTACATAGACAACGACCTAAATGAATCTGTTCTTGTCCTGTATTCGTAATAACCATATTCTTATGAGTAATGTAACCAATAATATCATTGTGAATAAATGTTCATAGTAGCTTTACATTAATATCGTTTCAGTTTTCGTTCACTTATCTGTATATATGAAAACGAATTATAAAATAGAAACCAATCTCCTAGTATTTTATCCACGAAATCGATTTTAATAAGGAAGTTATCCAGATCAATATACAAATGTGAAAGTGATTTTGTTTGGACATTAAATTGTTTCTTTTTACACATTACACCTCTTACAGCTTTAGGAGATAAGGCGAGCATCATTACGTTTGCTATATTCATATGTGCTTTCAATAACGCGTATAAATGTAGAATATTTTTATCTGCAAATATGGGGCTTTCGGTGGGTTAGAGCCGAAGTTCTAAGTAATCAACGCCGTCTGGAAAGCTCTATTAACTGATATGAAATTATGCAATTTATTATTTTATGCATAGAAAAATAAGCAACAATGGTTAAGCTAATAATGATGATTGTACTTGGACAACAAAATGGGTTGGTTACATACATAAAAACCCACGTAGACTCGAGCAATGTCGTAATTGAACCGAATGTTGGACACAACTAACACAAGTTTGACTGCACCTAGCATATTAAACTATACACCGTCTTATGCGATTGTTTGAATAGGTAAGTTGGGCGAGGTTATTTCTCAAGAATGTATCAATTTAGCCGAGGGCCGGTGAGCGTTTACAAAGCGAAAGATTGCGGCCTGGCCTGATCTCGGTTCTCCAGTAACTGACAAACGGAATGCGATTACTGAAGTGGGTTTTAGCGGTACAGTTTTAGTACGTTGCTTTACATAAAACGGATTTGCAAATCAATGTTTCGATAGGCGCCTATTCAGTTTGGCCGACTATTATAATAACAGCCAATAACCGTCGCACTGCTGGCCTGGGGCCTCCCATTTATAGGGGAAACGTATGGAATACCCACCACGCTTGTCCAAGGTGGATTGGCTGGTTTGACACATCCATGAGTAGGTTTCATCACGAGGCTTTTCTTTACCCGCCAGCACGTGATAATTGTAACAATATGCACATTAGGTCGAATACGACTATAGTAGTCGTAACTGCCTACGTGGTGCATGCTTTTCGGCCTGGATTCCAACCCTCGCCCTTTGAGTGTCGAAAACGTGCCCTAGCTACGAAGCTACCACAGCTGTTTGGCGAACATTGAAAAAAAACCTAGCAATTATATTCCGATTGCCAGAAATGGCTTTAAGATTCGATTTTGTAACTTGAAGAAAGTAGATACACTGATAGGTACACGACATATTCTTGCAATCAACTGTTATATAAACAATTTGATTGACTGCCTGTGTGGTATTTTAGGCTGTGCGTTGGCTCATGTAGTATACGTCTTGTCACCTAGTTTGAACTGAATGTTTGAGGTCCCTTCTATTCTAATTACACACGTAAGTCGCTTAATTTGGATATATGCAACCTGTATTTATTTTAAAAAAAAGGTAAATGTATTAATTAGGCGATGCAATATACACCGGATATAACAGTTAATAGGATAGATGGGTTTAATATCTTCCCTCTTTTTAATTAAGTGAAAAAATAGGTTGAAACGAACGACCGCAAGTTGCAGTGAGCGTAAGATTATCTCTAGCCTATAAAAGAGGCGAGCCAAAAGCAAGAGTAGGCGCGGTGAGTGTCAGAACCGACGTTAAATAGTTACTATTATTACTCGCTACAACACGCTCCTATTAGTAGAAAAGACGGTGTAATAGGGGAAATGATTAAAATTAAATAAAGGTTTATAAGATAAGAACTATAGGCTCACGATTTTTAAGAACCCAATCAATTCTATTGAATTTTAATTACTAATATTTTTCTGATGTTTAATTAACCGTAAGTTTGGGTGGATTGATCATTTTCGTCATATCATCAATAACTGAAACTTGATACTACACTAGTATAAAACTATTTTCATATTTGAGTAGGTATTTAATGATCATGTAATATTATTGCGTTTAAAACTTACTTCATTATGATACCATAGACTAGATACATAATAACACATACATACTCGTATACGTCTATTTTGATAGAGATTTCAATAACTTAATATAATTTTTTCTCTTCAGAAAGTATGACAATTGCCTAGCAATATTATATTCTATAAAGCGCCTAAACCCGTTATGAATAGAGGGCGCCACAAGGAATTCTTCTCTCGCTTTCTGATATGAAGTATTCACTTTTAATATCAACTAGTATTGTATTGGTAATGACATATGCCTTTAAGACTCAATCAGTCAAATATGTAAAGTAAACAAAGCTAAAACACACTACTAGACTTTTTATTTTTTTTATTATTTATTCATGACCATAGAATCAAAGTCTTTCAGTCGGAAACATGTTAATTAATAGGTCTTTATATAGTAGCGCAGTTGTATTGCAGGCTACAACCGACGCCATTCAATGGAGTTCTTGTGAAAACTCGAAAGATCACATCTGACTATACAGTTCACGTTTCTCACAAAAACACATAATTTCTACTCAAAAACTATCAATATCCTGCAACTATTGTTCATTTTAGAGTAATTATACACATCTTTAGAAAATAAAACTGCACAGCACAACGTCTCCTTTCAGTTCCCGCCAAAAACTCCACACACTACTAGTTTTTTTTATTTTTTATTATTTATTCATGACCATAGCATCAAAGTCTTTCAGTCGGAAACATGTTAATTAATAGGTGTTCGTATAGTAGCGCAGTTGTATTGCCGGCTACAACCGACGCCATTCAATGGAGTTCTTGTGAAAACTCGAAAGATCACATCTGACTATACAGTTCACATTTCTCACAAAAACACATAATTTCTACTCAAAAACTATCAATATCCTGCAACTATTGTTCATTTTAGAGTAATTATACACATTTTTAGAAAATAAAACTGCACAGCACAACGTCTCCTTTCAGTTCACACACTACTAGAACTAATGCAATGTTGCCAGAGATAATACGTACTAATAGCGAATAATAATGAATCGGTACTAGTCATATCTAGCGAATAAGGTAGAAATAATTATCGAGACAACACATCTATTTCTCTATAAAATTGTAACTCTTTTGTTTCTTAAATTTTGCCGTTTATCTGTTTTTCGGGATTCACTTGAAAACTACTGAGCCGATTTTGATGCATTTTTCGTTGATTCCAGGACTTAAAATCTGCGGTACTTTATATAACGAGAACCCTCCGGGAATTTTCTTGGGAAGTTTTAAAGTGACAGTTCGCAAAAATTTGATTCCGATGCAATGAGTGAAAACTCATCCATAAAATATTTAGTAAAACAATTGTAGTTGTGTATAACCTTTCCTGTATTTTCACAAACCAAAAGTTCTTGACAAATTCCCGGGCAAATGCTACTTTATTATTATAATACTCGAGTTGTCATTCCTAGTGTTCTTCCATTATTACGATACTTACATCTACTTGTAATTTGACTGTTACTTTGTAGGGTAATCGTCTTCATTACGGCTCCGATCCTAATAGTACAAAAGAATTCCCTTAGCGCTTGTACAGACCGAACCACCGACACGCCGCTACCGCGCTGCTATTCTAACTTTTTTCGCCCTCCCGTATCGCCACCCCACAGCTGACGCCCGCTCGACAGCGAAAGTGCGCTGATAACGCGGTCGCAATTAGCACCTGCACATATGGCGGTGTCGTATAGACGAGCGTTTATGATCCGTACACCTGTGATTATCTGTTTAATAACATTTGTTTTAAACAAGAAACTACATACGTCTTCTATTTTAAATTTGCAATTTGTAATGTGTGAAATCAGTTAACAATGTAAAAGATAGCGTTATTTGTCTTGCTCTGGCAACAATCCAAACCCAATTCTCATTTGATAGTCGATTTCGATAAATACATATAATTATGTTATTTGTCATGTCTACACTGTTGTTAAGTATTAAATTTTAGGTACATTTTGATAAAGTGCATTTGTCTGATGGAACTTGTAAGGTGACATTTTTTGCGACTTTATTGGTTAAAATTTGAAACCATAACCTGAGGAAGCTATTCCATCCTTTGCCACTGGCGAAAGTAGATAGCAATCGTCTTGTTGTGTTGTATTGTTCTGTCTGTCTAGTGTGAAAAACTCTGAGTACATTCTCGATAATAGAGCTTAAAAATACCAATAAAATTAGTTTCAACAATATCCATCTAAATACTATTTTTGATATAAAGTGCTTAGATATATTCCTATGTTCATGTCTAATAAGAAGGATCAAATAAATATACAGACATACAAACTCTCATAACTATATAATTATATCATTTTATTGATTTGTATCTATTCACGAACTTATTAATACCCTCAAGACTAGATACCAGGTGTGATCAAGATTCTAATAGACTTGGATTTATAAATAATCCATACTGGCTATGTAATGATAACCACAGTTATTTTTCATAACAGAAACCTTCATTATGTTTCAACTTACAACTGTTCAGCACTAAAACAAGTACTACATATTAATGCCCGCCCTTGAATAACAATTATCACAAATAATGTAATAAGTGCCTTCATTGAGTTGTCAAAATAAGGAAGCAAAATGCGGAAGTGTTTTCTTTGTGTCCTAGTCATTAATGTTCTTTAAACTTCAAGTCGATGTTATACAATAACCTTCCAATACATATGTAACGGAATATATTTTAAATGGTGCTCTGTAAAATTGGTTTTACGGAATCGGGCTAATCTTGTAGGGAACAAATGTCTAGTCATACCGGCTGCACCGGGTCCCGGTAGGTGTAGGCACTAGAAACGCTGGCTCGCCGTTGTGTAAAAGGATAATATTGAAACCAATTGTCTCGCTAGTGATGCTGTGGATGCCACAAAACAGAAAAGAAAATGTAGGAATGCTGACCCCGGACTCAGAAGTAGGCGCTTCGAAATACTACCTATGCGCAGTAGGTTTGCCGATAGCCTCATGGTGTCACGCGTCGATGGTCAGTAGAGTTGACAAAAAAGGTTAAATAAATAGTGGTTGCAATAAATTTACTATTTTAATTTGTTATTGTATATACTTTACATAAGTATATACAGTAATAGGAAGTAGTCATCGACAAACCATCGTGTGGCTTATGCTTACGAGATTTCACGCTAGAGCAAATTAGCAGTTTCTGACAAAATTACTGTGACATACAAAGACAGACGGACGAATATTACGAAAACCTAAGTAAGGGTTCCCTTTTGACAAAGTGGCTATAAATATCCTAAGAAACCCATTCATCGATAATCATTTTAAATAATGCTTTCCCAGTACTTTTTGCGATGTAGTAAATTTTCGATTGTACGGTTTTTTTGTTCAATAGTCTAGTGACAAAAACGGGAACGTTCACCATTCACCGCTACGAAACTTTTTATTGTTTGGTCTAGCAAACACACTTGACAAATTGTGTTTTAAATCTTTGGATTTTGATTAAAACCTTGGGTTTGTACGTACATCATTACACCTAAAAGGTGTCAATATATTGGTTATCTAAATGTAATATAAGAAGAAGTAGGTGAACAATGTCGTAACGTCGATACAACACACGATATCTTGTCATTACTCAGCTGAAAGTGGCTCGTGAAACTGTGACGAGACCAGGTCACGTACGTTCTCTCAATTTGCGAGCCCACGCTGTCCTAGTAACTAACCTCTATTTATTAAAAGAAGCACCATAATGTAGACATAGGTAACGAAATGTAACAATTGTTCATTCCGTCATACTTAGTAGAGATTCTCACATTACTCAAACTCACTACTACTATTCAAATTGATAGGTAAACTACGATTTAACTGTAGTTATTAATTTCACAAATATTCGGCCCGGCCGAATACTGAACATGTAGTTAAAAAAAGTAGCCGAGAATATTCGTGGTATCTCTAATATTTAGTATAAAAGCCGTGGTTATGTTGATGAAATCAGCTATACCTTGGTATTTATATTTTATCAGCAACCGATTTGGAGCACAGAAGCGTAAGGCGTTAATTTGCCGAGGGAGCAATTTCGAACGGGGACATCGTGCGCACTCCGGTTTCCCAACTTGGTCGCCGAACCGCGCGCGTTGACCCATTTTGTGCGTAACGCGGTGTGGTGCGTAGGGGAATCAATGATGTAGCAGCCGATTGTCGAGGCCTTCGCGGCGCTTCACTTATGAGTTGGGATCTGTGTCAGGGTCCTCCCCCGCGCTGTACCCTTCGTCCACTGCGCCCTCTGCCTCCCCTCTAACAGCCCCTGCCTCGGTTGACCTGTATAACGCTTAAATATTTGTATTTTGCCCCTTTACTGAATTTAACAGTTTGAGGTCACAGTTTTGGTACTAATAGTCTATCTCAAAATATTATGACCTTCCTCAATACGGTTGTTTTGATGATCTTGCTTATTTCTGGCTTTGCCTATTAATAGCTTGTACAAATTTTACAATTAAATGAGTGCATCAGTGCACATCTATTTCCAAAACCTTATCATTAAAATATAATGTTTCACTCAAATTCTTACAACTTTTTAATGAAGCTTTAGAGGTCACTTATTTTGGGGCGATGCATACTTGACCAAGTTTTTGTTATTCAGAATAATTCCTCCTTAAGATACTTTAGGCTACGGCCATTAGAATGGCGGCCCCTCTACTACGCTAAGAAAAGTTGCTTTTGAGGTCGCTTATTCGTCATTGCAACTTTGAAACCATAAAGCAATAGGCATTATGTCATGAAAAGTAAATATCAAGCCAAATAATAACTTTAGAATAGTTTTTTTAATCGTTGTCAGTAATGGTATAAATAAAGATTTTTAGTTAGATTTTGTTTATTTTTTCACATAAGCAGTACCATCGTTTTATTTTACTCTCTTCTTAAATTTAATATAAGTTCGCGCTATGTGTTGGATCTCTGGTTTTTTTTATTAATTAAATATCTATTATTATTGTAGTAAACAAGGATATGCTTCTAACTTCGTCCACGTTTGACTTTAAATTCCCACGGGATTCCGGGAGCAAAAAGTATCGCAGCATTTATAAAAGAATATTAGCTATCGTTGTATTGAAAACTGTGTCGGAATAAACTAATTTTTCTGCATCCGAACATCTTCGAACCCTTCCCGGAAAAATTCATGCGGAATTCCCAGGCCAAAAAAATCACACATTGTTTTACATGAAATTTGCTACCGGTCACTGAAAATCACATTTGAAGTCCATTTTTTTTCAATCTGGCCTTTCTAAATCATTTCCAGAAAAATTCCCGTGGGTTTCTGAGGTATAAGTATAATTTTAAGTCTAGGAATTTGTTGTCGACCAGCGAAAACCGCACTAAAATTGACCCACCCAGCAGTGACATGAATTTCAAACAAACAGACAAACCGATAACCAGACAAGAAATCTAAAAGAAATTGCAGTGTTCTCAATCGTTTATATAGTCTATTTCAATTTTTTTTTAATAGCTTCAATGTACAAACACGGCCTTTCCTGCCTGCGTATATATAGTGTATATTATATACAGTACGACCAAGCGGTTTGAGGTTCAAAAAATTAAGTTAGATTTAAAAAGCTTTCGTATCAATATTTACTCGTATATGAGACCCCTACATATGCGAGCTGACCCGCAGAGGCTTGCATGTTTAAAAGATGTACGATTTATTATGAATGTCAAAGTATTGATACATCAAGCGAGTTAGTAACTTATGTTGATTGGCCTTTGCAGCTTCGTCGCCTTCGAGGCAGACAGCACTCAATGTTGGCATTGTCACATCCACGCCAATAGGAAGCAACGCAGCTGCTGATCGCGCTATTGGGCGTAAGGCCATTTTCAATGCACCATCTTTTACCTTGTGCCCCTTATTGTACGATCTGGCCCGAAACCTGCATCTGATATTAAAGACAAAGGAAGGCAAATATACAAAAAAAAAAAATATTCTTGTATATTAAAATGAAGAACTTGCCCCTTTTTATGACTTTAAATTTAATTTAATTTTAAAAATATATTAAAAGATAGATAATATTTTTGTCACAATGTTATGAATGTTTGATGGATGCAGTCTTAGGATACCAAAGTACAAAACATATAAAAGCCTTATCCATTATTATTTCAATGTTCGTTTATTTGTCATGTAGGTCTGCATTTTTCATGCAGAAACAATTTGTAAATCTTGTATTTAACTTTTCTATCGGATTATACAACATTAATTTATATATAAAATCTCAGTAACTTGTTTATTTTAACATGTTCGACACCAAAGCATAAATGTGAGCCGATACTACATTTCGTACTAACTTTATAGTTATCGTACGTTATTGCGTTGCGGAGCAATTTAATCACTCGACGTCGAGTGATTATCTATGAACAATTATGACGTGAAATGACTATTTAATGAATACTATTATTTCCTAAGTATTGTTAAGATACATAAAAGTAGAACGGGGGCGTCAAATCCAAGGTCACGGACGTAGCTGAACTAATTTATTTTAAACGGTCAGTTTTAGCGTTAACATCAATATTGAATTGCCTTGGAACCACACATCTCATGAGATAGATAAACAGACAAAGTTTAAAAGAGATGAAGTTTTACACTGATTTCTATGCCTGAAACTGACTTCAAAAGCGTCACGTGACGATAGATTCGCATGTAATACTCGTGATTCTAATACTACATTAATTTTGCTGTTTCCAAGGTGGTAAGTTAATACTCTATCATATTATTATCTTTTATGAAAGATGTAAATTATTTGTATTTAATCACAGTGTAGTCTGTTCCTTCCTCTATCATGTAATTCATACTTGGTTCTCACTTTTCTTTAATTCTTGTTCTGAGATGGTCATAGGAAGATATTTGTTGTTATTCCTTACTAATGTCTCGCATACGAAGATTGAAAGTTCCGGCTGGTTGTATGCGCGGCCTCAACCGAGTTTTGTCGATGCTTTCTCGAGCGGCGAACCGGGTCATGTTCTCAATGTGCCCTGCGCTGAGCTGGTTGGTACCGACTGCCGACCGCACCGTAGCCCCGCTAATATCTCTACGAGCTTCACACGCACACCGAAGCACTCGGGGGCACGCGAGAATGTTTAACTCCAATCATACACCTACACCATTGGAGACGTATTGTGTCAGGGCTAGTTAATAATTTTAATAAGTGAACAACATTCAAGAGCTGACAATGAGGACAACGTAACACGATTACATTATTGACTCAAATGAATCTTGCAAATTTTATTTACACGTCATTCACGTTTAATATTGAAGGTCAGTAAAGCCGTTCAGGAAGTGTGTGATGCGTAAATATTATTCTACGATTACATTGAAATATATCCTTCATTTATTTAAAAACAGACTTTTCTCAATCGATGAGTAGCTCAAGCTATACTACCTATAATATAAAACGAGTTCATATTTAATTTCAGATTCACTTTCAAAATGGCCATCAAAATTGTTGGTTAAAATTAAAGGCAATCGACAGTGACGACCCTCGCCAATGTAGGAAGTGGGGTCACACAATTTATATTAGGCTGAAGTCAAGGTCTCGCCAATCATTTTGGCCATCTAGTAATTCATAGGACAATAAATTTAAGGTCAAACTAGTTCGGCCTTATTTGTTGCTGTGTTACCAAGAATGTACATGTGGCTGGCGACTTCCTGAAATATATTATGTTGCAACAGCATTTGTCAAAACAGTACACAAGCACGTATCTCGATATTATCATGTTTGATTAAAATCTGTATAGTTATAATAAATTTATTGTGTTTATTTGCATATTCTTAGGTGAACAATGTAAACTACAATGCAGTAGGGCCGAGGTGGCACAGTTTCTTGTTTAAGTTATAAATCAATCTGTCCTAGTTAGATTAACGTCTGTATGCGGTATTACAAGCCATCGATGTCTGCTTTCCAATAGCCATGTTGCCAAATCTTACTGCGTTTCGTAGCCAGTTAGGGCACGTTGCGTGATTGTGACTCGGTTGTGTACACTTAAACACGTGTTCGTACACCTTCGCACATTATGTCGTTCTCTTGTGTAAATACTATTTATTGCTTAAAACTAAATTCAATACAAAATAGAACAACAGTTCTATGTCATGTATTCAATTTACCAATAACACTTAATTGGAATCAATTGCTAATTTAATTTAATTAATTTCTATTATTTATCAGGATAACACAGATAGCTTTCTTCAATTATATAAAAATCATTTTGTAACTATTTTAAAAGAAGTTCATATTAATTCAATATCTTCAAACGTAGAATCGGTAGGTGAGTTAGCACTATGAAACCTTTGAGGACCGTGTGGAATTGTAGTTTGCGCAGAAAAAAGAGTTCTAAGACTTTGATATAATCAATTTTATTTTTGATAATATTGTTTAAAAAAATTTAGGTAATCGCTGAGCGATAAGCGGAGTTGAATTTAAATAAATAATGATTATAATATTAATTGTATAAAATTCTTACGTGTACTTACTGACTGGAGCAATGCAGCCTCCCCGTATGTTGAGTTTGTGAATTGGCCGCCCGTCCTCGGCCTCGCCATTTGCTTCCGCCTCGCAAACTTATCCTCGCTCCGCGATGCCCATGATAATCTTTTGTGGTTTCAAACCTTGATCCTAGGCCTTCCTCTCCAAGTCACGTGTATCGTCTATTTATTACTATAACATTATTGTCATTTCCTTTCTAGGTATAATCAGCAAACCGCGCGCTCCTCTTGGTTAAAGTACGTAACATTTTTACTAATTATACTTTTTATTAGAGATGGTACAAATAGGGAACTTAACCAGACTAACAGTGGTATATTTTTTATTTAACTTTAGAATCACTAACAAACATTATTTAACTATGGCAAAGGTGTTAATTAATTTTAAACCATTCAAATTAGTTATTTGCAATAAGGATTATTTATATTAAAGTAAGAATTCCACATGTATATATATATGGTTTGGGCATTTTTGAAATAAGCTTAATTGTAGTTTTATTGATGCTTAATTTAATTGAATAAATAGCACCGTCGGCTAAATTGTCTGGTCCATGTATGATTAGAACGAATGAAAATGCGCCAATAATTAGTCTCGCACGGGTTTCGGTTGCAGCGGATGCTCAATGCTCATTCACAAGTGCTGTTAGCAGTTTTGCTAATAACGTTGATTTTATTGAGCCACGTGCGAACAGGTAGGCGTGAATGCGTCTACGTCACAGCACCGGCCTATGAAGGTCGTGACGTAACGTCGTAGTCTCACCATTATTCAGTTGGTCGATCCATCGCTCGATTCCTCACGAGGCCAAACGTTCTATTACTCGACATCAGAGGTTATACGCGTTTTTATGATTCTGTCTCGTTTCCTTAACTTCAAGAACGCCAATGAGCGACAGTGACTCCCGTTTTAAGTCTAACAATAACCTGATTTACAACCAGGAAACGTAAACTCGCCACTTCGTTGTGTTCGACCTTAACATTTTGCAACGTAGGTCTTATGTAAATTTTCATTTAACATCTACATTTTAAAGTTTAATCCTAAAAAAAATTATTATTTGAATACTACTTACAAACATTCTGCAACAGGCAAGTTTTGTAATACCGGTGTATGCGGGACTTGCCGTTGATACTATTTTGGAACAGAGCCAGGACTGGTGAAGCTAGAGTCTGATACCTAAATTACTGTCTATGACTAGTAATCGAAAGTTCTTACGTTATATTATATACCCCTAAATCAGTATAATATTAACCCACTATCTGTCAGTGTATCGGTCTTTCTTTACGTCACAGCATTAATTTTATTACTATAAATTATTCATGATTACATTAAAACAACAGAAAGCAATAAAACCATTACATAGCCGGTTTACCTACACAAATTAGTATAAATAAACCATTAATTTTAAGACAAAAGAAATACAAAAAACATATCTTCCATACAATCTAAGTCCAGAAATTGAGCCTAGCTCAGTATTGTGATATAAAGGAAGTCTAGTTTCATTAACTGGGGGCTATCTTGTAATGTTGTCACTCGCTTGTCCGATCAAATCTTGCTCGAGTGACATTAAAGTAATAATTTAATCGAATTATAATATGATGACATGACACAGCTCTTGTTTAATGTATCTGTATATGACGGGTATAGAATAATCAATGCTCTTACTAAAACGTTTCGTGTATACGCAGACTATTTCTAACTTGAGATGCATAAATAAACTGCTTTCAAATTACGTTTATAGCAAGTTAATTGACAATTCAATGAATCGCGTATTAAGTTAATTGACAATTCAAAGAATCGCGTATTAAGCTCCACCCATACAATTTTGGAACCTATTGGTCTGCTAGTCGTCTAATAGTCTTAATATAAACTGACTAGGATAATCCCGCGACTTGGTCTACGTTTGACTTGAAGTTCCCACAGGATTCTAGGAGCACAAAGTACAACAGCATTTAAAAAAGAGTGTAAGCTATCGTTTCGTGAAAACTGTATCGGAAAAAGCCAATTTTTATACACCCAAACAAAAATCAATACAACTTCAATCAGCTCCCGAGAAAATTCCCGCGGGTTTCCCGAGATAAAAATTATCACACATTTTATAATATAAAATTTGCTATCGATCAGTGAAAAAATCGCATTGAATTTTCATTTTATTTTAATCTAAACAGTAGTGCAGATTTTAAGTCTAAGAATTTGCTATCGACCAGCTAAAATAGCATCGAAATCGGCTCAGTAGTTTTTACGTGAATCCCGAACAAATAGATGAACAGACAAGAAATCTAAAAAAAATTGCATCGTGTTCTCCATCGTTTATATAGGTTATTCCAGTTTTTTTTAATAGCGACAAAGACATGGCATGTTTAGAATTTTATAATATTATAGATAAAAGATCCACTGAAAAGTTCTTGGAGTTCTTCATTTTAAATGAATACTTCCACAGGCATATCGGTAAACTTCGTGTGCAGGTCTCTTCACGTTCGTCTTTGTCTATGTAATTATAAGAAATTATAACAATATGCACATTGCACATATTAGACTAGACTAGAAAAGAACTTTAGCCAGCGTAAAATCCTAACAGTATTGATTTTTTCGGTCAGTACGTTTGAACACAACCTTTAACATTGGGAATTCCAGAACGTCCCAGTTAAAACATATGCGATGTGTGTGTAATTATAATAGAGAGTAGGACACGCAACGTTCGAATATATATATTTACAAAATTTATGTGCATACATACATACATATTACTTCTGAACTATGTATTGTATTCAATCTTGTTAAAGAATCTCGATTCCTGCTTCAGGAAAATAGCGATGGGCTTGGTAAAATCGCCTTTTTCCACTTTGACCATCTATCTACAAATATGTGATGAGACAGAAATATATTTAAAAAAATAATTGTATTTATCGATGTATGTATATCGATAATAATTTTTCAAATAAAATGTTACCAATTTTAAATATTTGAATAAAACTAAAAATAAAACTATAAGCAAGTAATATCTTTTCTCGTAAACACTACGTTAAACCATGTATGTTATTCAATAAATCTTCAAATATCTGGTAGCTGTTATTGGTAAGCAACAATTTCAAAAAGTGGTTACTTACCAGTAGTTTGCTACTTAAAGAGTAGGTTCTGAGATTGCACTATATATCAATAAAACTTCTATAATATCTTTTGTTCTAATAGTGTTTGCTCGTCAATATACCTTCCTTTCAATTTGATATCCAACACTGCATCGACCATTCAACAGTGCGGCAGCACGTTGGTGGTAGCTCCTTTAGTGTTGCAAATGTTCATAAACGTCGTAACCACTTCCATAACAGTTGGGCCGTTAGCCTGTGTGCTGCATTCCAGCAATAAAAAAAACTAGCAAAAAATATACCACATCACTAATTTGTCCCCATATTTCCCAAATTAACATAGGTTTCAGGGACGATTAAGCATAGATACCTTTTTGCGAATTCAGTTCGACTTTCAGAGATAAACCGAATTCGTAACTATAACTGATATTATTACAACTATAGTTTCCATAGTTTACATGCTGTTTTTCCCAAAATAATAAAATGGTCTTAATATTTAAGCATCGGTATATAATGAAATACAAATTAATAAAGTAAATCAAATCAACTTTTTTTTATATAAAATATTGAAGAAGAAAAAATCGAGTAACACTTGTGGTACTTTTTAGCCTCAATTGGTATGAGATCCTTATTTCACGTCCCAGTCAACCTTATACGAGAAAAAGTATAAAGTTAACACTTTTTACTTAAAATCTTATGAAAAGAGAAACAAGAATGGACCATTGGCCATCTTCTGGTTCAGCGGCTGCTGGAATAAATGGAACATTTCTTGTTTGCTTCGGTGACACCTTGGTTGTGGAACTCCTCTAAAATGTAATACAATCTTCAAAACCCTCTTTGCCATCAGATTGTTCCGAAGGTAACAACAGGAAATTGATTTCCTCTTCAAATTACGGACTGTCTACCCGCACAATTTTTCTTTTTCATCTTCAATTCAACTTCAACTGAACTTGTTTCAGGACGTTGAAGTTTATTACCGTTTTCTGCTATTTTGTACTAAGAAATATAAAAGTTAAAAAAACACTTCAAAAAAATATTTTGCATGGCAAGTAGCTAGATAGTAGCGTGACAGTCTACGTCCGATTTTTTGATGAGCGTTACTCTCATGCTATACGACCGATAACATATCTGCCTCCTTCTATGGTCTATTTACCACTTAAACAAAAGCTACTGAGACGCGGAGTCGCGGCGAGCAGGGGGGAGTGGTCGATTTGAAGAATTTGCAACACGCGCGACGCTTGTTAGACTCCATGTCATTAATTAAAGTTTAAGTAAAATGTAATCAAAAGGACCACAGCCGAACGAGCTAGTGGTTATCGCGCTAGAATAGCAACAGTGGTAATTATTTTCGTATTATTTCATGTCTGGTTCGTAGTTTATGCTAGATCATGGCAAAGTCAACATACAAGTCCAACGTTAGATTTGAGTATTATTAGATAAAGATAATGGTAATCTCTCAATATCGTTGGTAAATAATTATTTTCAGTGCGGCAAAATCGTCATCTCGTCACGTTAACGTAACATGTGCCGCACCGCTTGAATCGACCACACGTCGCGTCGTGGAGCGGTCACCTTGCGCGTCTTCGCACATCTCGGGCAAATAGAGGTGGTATGGCTTTTAGTTCCGCGTTCACATTACAATAAACTATATAAAATTTCACATCATGTAGTATATTTGCCATTAAATAACCTGTCACGCATTTACTAAAAATAACATTACGTTCGCGGTTATCATTATGATGACTGAGTCGTTAAATGTTATCACCAGTTATCACTATTAGGCTCAATTTCAGCATAATTGTTGTAAGGCGGTTCTTGACGGTAGATTTTATTGTACAAGGTTGCATAAAATTGTATTAATATTATTCAGTACATTAATTAACTATAATTATTTCAGAGTAATAGTGAACTAATGTTAACTATGTTAATAAATTTATATGCCAGAATACTCACATGACGTCTAGTGTCCTATGCTATGATTTCTAGAACAGCACTGTCAAAGTTACCATGGCCATTATAATAAGACTCAATTTTGGTTTAAAGATACGTGTGCTCTCGTACCAGTAGTACGAGAGTAGTTGGTGTAGTAGCCTTTTTATATTACATAATCTGCAACCATATAAACAAATTATTTTTTAAAAAGCTTTGACCAACATAAGGTTACTTCAAAGACTCGAGTTTGTTGCTTTGTCCTAAACTATTAATTCAACGGCAATGATCTGCTTTAAATTTTATGTAAAGGCCTAAACAGTCACCTCTAATAAATAAACACAACGTACAGACTTTAGTGTTATAATAATATTCGAAGGAAGGTGTTTTAAAAGTACTTGATTTGACATTGAACAATTACTGTTTATATACAGCAGATCATGAGATGATGTCGGTTTTCGCAGCCTTGAATACGTCATGTGTTTGATTGTTTCAGACGTCATACCTAGAATTTGCGCTGATTCTATCGGCCGCAATAATCATGTGATACCAATGTTCAAAACAGCAGTTTTAAAGTTTCGTTGGAATCAAAATACGATTGGAAATTCCTTTTTACACGATAACTGAACGACAACGAAAATACATATATTACGTTCTTTTCAACTTAAAATTTTATTTTGCCTTGGCTATTTTCCGAGTGCAGAAAAATTTAGTTGGCAAATACAGTGTAACGGGGGGCCGCAAAGACTAACTACATACTAAAGTAAGGACTGTTTATGAATATTCATTTAGGAACTCGTCTGATTGCCGACCGTTTTATACTTAGTTTATAGTATAGTATTGAACTCATATTTAATGTTCGATGCCTTGAACAAAACATTCAATCAGGCACGATTAGGTTTATTCATTGACACCAATAATGTGGTGTTTAAATTGGCCACTATTCACGTTATCCGGCCACTTTGTGGTTTTTGTTGTTAGGTTTATCTTTCAGACAACCTCGCCCTCCATACGTACGTTGCATCACCACCGGACATGATACAATACATCTATTATTAAAGTGTCCATGGGACAGAAGATCGTTTCCTACCATTGTAAGATTGAGATGATATGACTTTGCTCTTGGTTAAACCGACTGATACAAATAATACATATATTAAAAGTTTAAGTAATATATTTAAATTTAAAATTTATTTTAGATTATAACATTTATAAAGCACATAGGTAGATAGGTAACACTTTACTTCTCACCAAATATACAATTTTAATAAATAGGTACACAATTACAATATTGTCATGATATATATTTAACCGACATCGAAAAAAGGAGGAGGTTCTCAATTCGTCGGGATCTTTTTTTTTGCTTTTTTTATGTATGTTCGCCGATTACTCCGTGATTTATGATCCGATTTACGTGATTTTTTTTTGTTCGACGCGGAATAGCTTCCAATTGGTCCCCTAAAAATTTGACATAGTTTGGCCCAGTAGTTTTCATTTTACGAACATTTTGTTCCCGGTTCTTGAAACCTATATTTTTAGTTTTTGAAGTCGGTTTTTTTAAACGAAGTTTTTATTTTTTAGGATTATTTATATATAAAATTCTCGCGTCGCGGTGTTTGTAGTTAAATTCCTCCGAAACGGCTTGTCCGATTCTCATGAAATTTTGTGTGCATATTGGGTAGGTCTGAGAATCAGACAACATCCATTGTTCATCCCGTTAAATTTTAAGAGTAGTCCCCTAAATTTTTTTAAATTTTTAGATTATTTTTTTATTATGCATTAAAAAATACACACAACCCTAAATTTTCAACGCTCTATGATCAGCCCCTATTTTTTATATGTTAATTATAAACTTTAATGCTGTCGGCATATCGATTGAAGCTTTTCCGGGCAGGACTACGTCTGCCGGGACAGCTAGTATATATACATATATATAGAGTATATATAAACAGACACCACCTCATTCATCATAGTTAGCTATCTACTTTTATTAATGAATTATGAATACATAACCAATTGTGTGTGTGTGCGTGTGTGTGTGTGTGTGTGTGTGTGTGTGTGTGTGTGTGTGTGTGTGTGTGTGTGTGTGTGTGTGTGTGTGTGTGCGTGCGTGCGTATATATATATATATATATATATATATATATATATATATATATATATATATATACATATACTCCTGCAGTCGAATAAGGTCAAGATTTCGGCACTCAACTTTGGCAGTTTTGAAATAATGTAGTTTAAGTAATACAAAAACAATGTGTAAAAGTTTTCGTATCCGCAACGTAGTCCCGGCAAGGGTTGAATTTTTTTTAAAGTGTCTGCAATTAATCGAAACCGGTATAAGTTCTACTAAACATTTGTAAAGTTTAAAATTTTACATAAAAAAGGTTCTATGACTCTTTTTCCTCCGGTCAAAATTAATAGAGTTAGATTAGTTAGTGGTTAGGGAGGTTTTAATTTTAAATTGCTTCAAAATATCTAATCTTAAATTCTAAAGACACAGTTTTTTTCTGTTATTGTTAAAAAAAATAACAATGTGAAATTTTAAATTGAAATGTAATGCCTTAAAAGTTAATGAGTTATTCTTTTGTCATTTTTAGATTCCTAGTAAAACTTCGTAAATGTTGCTAATAAAAAAAAATACCTGGTATAATTCGGCAAATGTGAATTTATACAGGTACCTATATATTTTTTTCAAATTCTACGCCGCTGTATTAAGTCCTGAGTTATAAAAAGAGGACTATTGCTTGCTTACTTACTCATATGGATGTTCGACGATGAATGTTGTGCACCTCTGACATCTCGATGTCCGAGTATGAGTGAGAAGCCATTATCGGAGAATCATAGTTCTCTCAATCTCTCGATTTTATGATTTTTTCATTCAGAATATACCACGCAAGTTAGAAACCACACTTAAAGTTGACTTCATTTCGGATTAACTACAAATAAAAAATGCCAAAATTTCGATTTTAGACCTTATTTGACTGGAGTAGTAGACAAATTGAATACAATTAAAAATCTGTAGTAATATGCAGTGATGTAACTACAAAACACTATTTTATCAAACTTTTAATTATATCAAGATATTAAAATTTTATTCTAATGTTCACTGCTATGAACATTTGAAATATACTTTACGATAAATAACAAGAAGGTTGATATCGTAGGTTTGTTTGTTTGGTGGTAAACAAACTGTCCTTCAGATGCCAGTCGAGGACCCTATAATATCGGGTCGTCCTCAGGGCGTCTGAGTCACAGCACGCCGTTGTCGTTAAGAGGGCAATGCTCACTTGGTTACTCCCCCCTTCAGTCGCTCGCTATATAACGAATCACCGTTTGAAGTATAAAGCTTGTCATATGCGTATCAGGACCCTTATTGTTCTATCGTCCTTATTCCGAGTCCATTGTCTCGCCAAGAGGCCAACGTTATTATTATTGATTGCAAATTTATGGTTGTGCAGTGTAATTGTCAACCTTTCAGGGTCCCTTTGTGTTTTTTAATATTATATTCTGACGTACGTGTGCAACGTACAGGAAATTACACTTACCAATATAAATGTACAGCTACAAATGGTCACAGTTGTGCAGAAATATAAGTATTGTTTATTTAAATCGTAAATACGTGTCATTTTATCTTACCTAACTACGGTTTGAAATTCAACTAATATTCTCAGCGATGTGGTAAAACGACGCCGGTAGGACTTAAATATAGAAGAGGATGCGAGTAGGTCGGATGACATCTATAATAAGACCACGGGAGACTGATGATACGCGCACTGAGATTGCCCAACATCTCACCGGTTATTGACTTTCCAAAGCTTATATACAAAATTCCCACTTCACAACTTTATCCCGGAAACGTTTTGCTAAACAGATGCTTTATTTGTTATGCAACGTTTAACTTTTACCTGAATTGAGTGGCTTCTCTTACTTAAGGTGTATTTCAGAACGCAGGTTTATATTTGGTTCCATATTGCAAAATGAATCTATATTAATACACACATTATATATAGGATAAGTATGTATGTAATTTGTTCAACGAATGTTAAAATTGTAATTGAATTTGCTGAATATCTTACGTGTTGACGATATGTGAGTTTTAAACTTTCAATAAATACAGCTACCTGTTGGGTCTGTAATACAGGACCTGTATCAATTTTTAACGAATTTAGGACGTACATAACATCAAGAGTCATTTATCCCTTCTCATGATCATAATTAAAATTGGTTTATTAAATCGACATTGTCTACATAGATTTTGCAGTTATATTTGTGAATATATTATAAGTTGCAATATCATGTAAATTATAAATAATCACGCTATTATCACTGAAGTTATGTGCCTGCATTAACGTCGGTGCGCTTGTTTATTATTGTTACCCGCAAGCATTTGAATTTATCCAGTCATAATTGAGTACGTGATCACGCAGTTATATTTGCATATGTGTTTGTTTGATCACTTCTAATAATAACACTTGATAGATTTCCTGGCTTTCAAACTTTAAATGAAATACACAGCTTATTTTATAATAAGAATTTTAACTGCTCCGGACGTTACCAACAGCTACCTATTGTTTTTAATAATATTATTATAAAGCTATTTAAAAAAAACAAGTGCAATAAACTATATAAACGACGGAGAATAAGATGCATTTTTTTTAGGTTTCTCGTTTGTTTGTCTGTTTCTCGGTTTGTCTGTTTGCTAGGAATTCAGGTAAAAACTTCTGGGTTGATTTCAATGCGGTTTCGCTGCTCGACAGCAGAATGTAATAAAATGTGTTATACTTTGTTTTGCGGAAACTTTCCCAAGTATGAAACAAATCAATTAGATCGCATAAATATTAGCTCATTTCGATACGATTTCACTAAAACGATAGATTAAGTTCTTTTTCAAGTGATGCGGTGCTTTATATAACGGGAATCTCCCGGGAGTATTTTAAAGTGGGTATTATACATAAAAATCAACTGATTCGGATCCAATTGGTACTAAAACAATATAATCCGGGACTTTCGTATTCCTGGGATTTCCTAACTTCAAAATCACGTGATATTAGGACTTGCTTGAAACAACAGCTTCTATGTTTATTCTTTATTTCTTTAGTTCATTTAGATAGGTGTGCCTTTAGTAACATTAGCTGTCGCGGGTTTTTACGGCAATCTTCGGAATTCATGTATTTTTATAATAAAAAATTCGTTGTCCTGCTAAATTTACCCTTTGGGTTTGGGCAAAATAACTTTAATCTACATTACCTATCAAGTGTGGACGAAGTTAACAGTATATTTTAAGTTATATTATTTTTTCATAATTAAAAGGGCCACTCCGCTTAACAAGTGCTTTTCATATTTAATTATGGTAAATATTAAAAGCTGTTGTTTTAAATTATTCAAGCGCTTTTATTATTTGAATACTAGAGGTTATTTTAATTTCCATTCTTGTAATATTTTTACATAGAAGGTTGAGCCGAATGTATTCGAGCTTATTAGAATAACTTTAAACCTACAAAAACGTATTTCAGTGTTGAGTCTTTAATATGTTCCTTTGCCAAACAGCAAGTTGCCGTCAACAGTATTATATGAAGTACCTATGAAAAAACTGTTGAACTAATGAATCGCCGGTGACAAAAGGTGAACGTTAAGATTTTTTATTGCTTGTTTGGTGGTCTTTGCTGTGGGTGGTCTACGGCATTACCATCCGGCCGAACTGAAACCACCCGCTTTAATATCGAATGTGTAACGTGTATTAAATACACTCCCATTCCATTCGATACACAAAAATGTCATTAGAATTCTTTTTTAATTATGACCCATTTTATGTAGGCCACAAGTAATAGATGAGTTGATATGATGATTCACCTATTGTTAATCGTCATAGGAGCGGTTTACTCAGGCTGAATGTAGGTCGGTCGGGCCGCTCCATTTGACACAGTGGCAAATTGTTGATCGACCTCGGACGAATCATTACGCGTACGGTTATTATCTTATCTGAAACTCAGCTCTATGAAAAGTTTACCACCTATGAAAAAATAATATTAAGACCAGATAAGTAGAGGTCAAAAATTGTTGAAGTTCCAGTTAAATCATATTTATTAGTTGACTACTTGCATACTGTGTATTGCAGATATGTGTAATGTAGTCTGAGTATATTTTTGACTGCCTATATTTTACATATCAAGACTGCATATAAATAATTATATTTGTGTATGGTTCTGATAAATTAAAACTTTCGTTAACCATACAAGTAGTGATTACGTTTCACTTGCGCTACATGTTTGTCAAGACCTGTTTCTTTGTGTTAATCTAAAAAAGATTGTATATTATTTTGTATAATGGCTGACGAATACTTGCTCAATAGTATTACCCAAGTAGAGACACTCGTCTCCGTAAACTCGCTGTCAGTTTCTGGGTCGTACCGATTAATTCACTTAGCCTACATTTATTTAGTGCTTTGACACTTTTCTTCTGACACACATTGTTTTCATTGCTGGTCTGCAATTTACCTTCTTGTGCATATTCCGAGTCTTACTAAATATTGTTTTAATTTTTCTCATTGCTCACTTCTGAACTTGTTGAAGTATTGTTGCTATGGATGCTTCTTAAACATATTATTGACGCATTATTTTAGGCAATTTCGCTGATTTGTCTGATGTCGCTAGAATAAGTAAGCTTCATTAATTGATATAGCTGCTGCACCGTGTGAGTACATTTTGGACTAAGACAATAACAGATAATATAAATTAACCAACTGTTTGAGTATTAAAATGAGTTGTATACTTCCATCACGTTCAGTTTAACGCGCTTAAACTGACACACGTTCACAAAAAGCGATCGCATGCAGACTGCGAGCGGATGCAGTGTGGTGATGAAACTGACACAGATTCTAACGCGTATTTGGTAATCGAAATACTGCTCGTGAAAGTCTCGCAGGACAGTCATATCTCTCTCATTGTGCATGTCCCACTTCATGAGATACTCTCGAATTTAGCCGGCACCGAAACCCAAAAGCCAAATATACTTATGTGTAACTCTTCTTTCGCCAAGTCTTTATTGTTCGCGGACACATGTACTAGCAGTTATAAATGTAGAGTTAAGTATTGTGTTCGCGTCCCACTTTTGGGAAGCGAAACTCCGATCGTTGATTGGCGTACTACGATGTTGCCACATTTTTGCCTTGCATTGAATTCCATGAGAATTTACAGGTATTGCCGCCTATCGGCCACTAGGTCAGCTTGGATATTGTAATTACAACTTTTGCTTGTATGCAAAAATTGGTTTCAGCACCATTTAAACTTCGAGGCATAAATTTTTAGTAACAAAAATTACAGTAATTTGATTGTAATATATTGTTAAATAAAATAAAGAGCGACTAACTCATTTAGGTACATTTATTAATGAGCTTATATACATTATATGTAATTAAGGTTAATTTAATAATCATCAGTGTTAACATTATTAAGTTTTAATTTTGAAACTAGTACACTTTTGTTTGATGAGTCGCCATTTTTTTGTTTCTATTACTGATGTATTTATCTCCATTGCATTACTAAATGATAAGGACGTGTTTTTTTTATTGAAATCGAAAACGCGGTATATCAATCAGCCTTCTTGAATAGTTGACTGTTGTCTAAAAACACTAACTTATGGTATTTCAACAGTATTTAATCTCTTTTAAATTCATATTACGAATATAGAATACCTATAATAAGTTTTGACATATTTATAATTAAAGATTCTACAAAAGATCTTTTCCACCCGGAAGGATTTCGATGTTCTGTAGACATGTCGACCTTTCAGTAATTTAGAGATAAATGGTAAAATATGGACATCTGACCCTGTGTTGGCCATATTAACCTCTTTGATCTTTAAGTTTCTCGAATGTAGTACTCATTTGACATCAGATCAATAGTCTGCTCGTTGTTTAATAAAGAAATCAACAATGTTTTGTGGTATTTGTGGCAGGCTCGCGTCGGGTAGCGAGTGCGGCGGTGGCGGGTCGGGCGGCGGCGCGCCCGCTCCACAGTCGGCGCGCGTCTCCTCGAACGGCGCCGGCGGGATGGCGGTGAGCCGCGTGCCCAGCCCGTTGCACGACGGGAACACACCCGTTGCAGAGAACTGGTGCTTCACACAGGTAATATTCGCACTACTTACATATATACCTGTAATAACATCTGCTAAAGCAGTCTCTAATACAGCTCATAGGTTTGAGCATGAATCTTTTGTTGCAAAGGAATAGACAACAAGAGGTGGATTAATTCAACATAATTGAACATTGCTGTATGTTAACTTCCTGTTCTATTTTTCATACAAAATCTATGATCCTAAGAAAAAAGGTGAAACCTTCACTTACAGTGTGGTGTGGTCGGTATCTTTATTATTATCTTTTTGTAACATTGTTATTAATAGTATCCATAACTTCCACAAACATTGTTGAAATAGATTCCCGGCGGGGCACATCAAGTTAAGTGGTCGTAAACCTTCACGGTCGAAATCGTAAATAGTAAATACGATTCATCTGATGGTGAGCTAAGTAAGTTAACGAATACGCGATAATATTGTTTATCGCGGTCGTTATCGGTGAACTTGAAATGTTACGCGCACACGCAGATTGTGTTAATGTGAACATATTTAACCAACTAGGAAGTATTGAAGTACGTAGATAATGCATACGTGTATGCTGTCCAATATGCAGCATGGCCGCGGGTCACGTTGCACTGTGTAATGTGTGCCTTAGGTTTACCAACGCTCAATCAACGTGATACTAACAGTATTTGGGTATCATCAATCGGTTATGCGATCTTGGATATATCTCACATATACGTGATAATATTGTGTTGCAGATACTATCGTCCATTTCTTGAAGTAGTGAATAACGTAATATTAATTTATCTGAGTTAGTTGTTAATAAGTACGACGTTTACTTTGCTTTATCATACACTGCCGCTAATAAGTTGTATGATTTTCACCTAGCCGATATTATGTTGTGTAATAATTTTTGAAAGCTGAGAGTATGCCGCCATTATGAATCTATATATATTCCGAAGAAAATAATTCTTTTTTGGTGGATCCACGCTACTTAAAAACAATTATTGGAACGACCGTTGTACGATATAGCTACCGACCTGGTATTACCTTTTTTGATGCCTTTTGCTTAAAATCTATATAGTTGCGAGCAATAACGGTATTTTTTACTTGCAGAGCGAACGTAGCGGCACGTATACTTATTAGCCTCGTCCAGTTTAAACGATTTGCAAGAACTTGATGACGATTTATATTTTATGGAACCGTTAAACAACGGCACTGAATGTATGCGTGGCAATGACGCGCTATGATTGTTTAATGATTGAAGTAAACAAGAAATTAAATAATAAACGCTTCCGTGTCTAACCCTACCTACATACACAGCGTTTACACGTGACCACGATGCCCTGACAATGTTACATGTGCCGCGCCGCGATAACTACGCTCTTCGATACTCAGAAAGCAGTTGGTAACCAATTTCACACATCACACATCATTGCTATAACGAAATGAACAAGGGCAACTGGACACTTTACACCATATTTATTCAAGTTCATTTTACCGACTCACACTGTTGCAAACATTTAAGAAATTCTAAAGTTTTGCTTTTTCTTCAATTGCCACGCGAGGGTTAGTTTTACGTGTTGACAGTGGACTCTCCGGATGTCATAAAACCAAATGGATGTTAGGTAGATATAAGTATGTATGTCTGCAAATGTGCGGGGATGATGCGGGCGGCCTTGATGAGCGGGTCGGCGACCGGACGAAGACCCCAGCAGCATCGCAAGTCAAGCAACGGTCGGGGGCAACGACCAGCGCCGTCCAGCCTGCGCCCGCGATTGCTCCACGTCTATTCCTCCTGACCTTCAACGCGGTTTCATTGAGTATCGCTCACCCTGATGTAGCATAATAAACGGTCTAACAATTTGTGCAACTAACAGTGTTATGAAGAGTTGCAGGGTATTATAGCATATTTTATATTTATTTGCAACAATAATAGCCCTAAACTGTACAAGATTTTGGTAAATAAATGTACGCAGAATAAAACGCAAGAAAATAATAAATAATTTTGATAATTTTTAAACATAAGTTCATGATAATTTGTTGCTCTTATATCTGCTAACAGAACAATTTTACCATTGATGCAAAGATTTACTGCCTACACAGACAGGGTAGAGTCATAACATGGAACTCGCCTGGGGAGAACCTTACAACACTTCTTTGTTTATTGATTTATTGCCTCTACTATTAGTCTCCCTTCCTCGGACGTTGAATCTTATAATTTTCAACTAAAGAAATCTTGAGAGCAGAGCCACAAATTAATAATAATTATCTAATATTTCGCTTTGTATTGTTTCAGGTCAAAGTGGTTAAGTTCAGTTACATGTGGACAATAAACAATTTTAGTTTTTGTAGAGAAGAAATGGGTGAAGTTTTAAAATCATCGACTTTCTCGGCGGGTGCTAGTGATAAATTAAAGTGGTGTCTCCGCGTAAACCCTAAAGGCCTCGATGAGGAGAGCAAAGACTATTTATCTTTATATCTATTATTAGTGTCGTGTAATAAATCAGAAGTGCGGGCAAAGTTCAAGTTTTCAATATTAAACGCGAAACGGGAAGAGACTAAAGCGATGGAATCACAGCGAGCGTATAGATTTGTGCAAGGCAAGGATTGGGGTTTCAAAAAATTCATAAGGAGGTATGATATCAACCGAATTTAATTAAACATACTAATTCAAAGTAACAACTTTTATATTTTCTAATTGTAAGCATTTTGGAAAGAAAGGTTTTCGTTTTGGTGCAGTGTTCATTATTATGTAATATTTTGTTAAACTATAGGACACTGTCACAAATCTTAACACTATTTTATCAAAATTTGTTAAATAGCTAATCTTTATTTACCATAGCGATTTTTGTAGTCATCTGCAGGAACTCAGAGATGAATATAACAATCAGTGTCAGTTTTTATAACATTTTTACTTTGTTGGTGCAATCTTAAGGGGGCAAAGCCTTATGGGCTTATATATTACCCAGTGCATACATTTATTTCCTGTTTCCAGCATGTAGATATTTAGAGAGAAGGTAATGTCACTTCGTCGACTAAACATAGTTAAGCATAATAATGCATTACAAAACGAAATATTCAAAATACTTAATGACGAACATCACTTATATAATAATTAGTTATTCATGTATGTGTTTCAAGAGCACGGGCCAAAAAATGGCCCGGATTTTCGGAGGGCTTGCGTTGGACCACGGGAAGGTCAATACATAGAGGTCACTTGATAAATTTAATGTAAATGTGTGTGTGTGTACGTGACACTGAGCGACGATTATCCTTGTCTATATACCATATAAAAATTCACCCATAGACAAGTCCCGGCCAGTGTAGGACTATTAGACATGAGAACAAAAGGTACCGGGCTATTGGGATGATCTCCTAGTGGAACTAGGGATCTGGGCTATAGGGATTATGGCGTCCGCCTGTCGCATAGTTGGGAACATAGAAAAAATGGGCAGATAGTGACACTCCACTCCCTGAATGGGCCCCAAAAAATTTCGTACAAGACTGGCGAGGGGCGACATCGGAATGAGTGGCTAAGGTCTGTGGAGACGTGGTGTGCAGGTTATTAATAATAAGTTATTATTAAATTGCATATTTTTGAATAAACATAAAAATATAACAATGTAAAAGACAACATCGAAACTATTTTTTTGTATTTATGTTTTAATTTAATCTTGTAAATTGATATAACAGTCCTGATTCTTGTCTCAGCATCAGCACCAAAGTAAATTTAAGGTCGTGAGCGCACTAAAAATATTTTAGTGTGATTTTTCCTCGCAAACCTGTAACCTATTAAACTCCATTGAATCGCGTGCACCATGGAATTAATTCCTCACCGAATATAAATTCTGTACTGTATTGCTACAGATTTCATGCTCTCTAGGCCTTAAAGCAGGCTTGTTCTTTCCAAAGTTGCTTCGTTTTAAACATATTTTAATCGCTGTGTAAAAAACTAAGAAGATGCTAAATATCAGGAACATATTTTCTGTTTTTTAATTCTTGTTTTATATTTCATCTTTTACGTAATGAACCTAAAAAACTTAAGTAAAAAATCAACTATGCCCCTAATTTATTATAAAATCTAAACCAAAAGGAGAATTTGCCGACACAGGCAAAAAATGCCAATTGGATTGTACTCGTTCAGGTGATTGACCTGGCCTTAGAGATTAAAATTTTTGACAGTATATCTTAGAACTCATTCCGCGTGGCTTTGAATATTTATATTGCAAACAAGTTTGACACGACGTACGGCGCGGTTGCTTAGGCTAAATAAAAGAGCATAGTTTACTGTAGACATTACAAAAATTTGTACTCTGGGGAAAACATACAATTGGAAATATATTTTTTTATTGGAAATATTTGATACCAGCAAAAGTGAAAAATGCCAGTTTTTCCGTCGGCCTATGCACCTGTATACGTCGATTGCAGAAATAAGTACTGTACAAATATCCGTGACATATTGCGTTTTGTTATAGTTTATAAACTATCACTATGCATAAATTAGTATATTTATGCCGCTTGTTTATATCCTGTACCAGTGATTCATTTGCTTCACTTCAGTAGTGAAGCAAATGAATTACAATTTGACTTAAATTTCATACATGTAAGTAAGTAATGTCGTTTTCAATGGCAAGGTAAAATATTATTAATATGGATATAAATCCAGAAATAGTGGCGTTTTATAACAAATCCGAAACCCTTTTATCAAGGCATCTACTTACATACATATATACTACGTATCTATTATTATATTGTCTTGGCATAGGCGAGTAAACATTATGATAAAAAAAATCATACCACGGCTATGTCAAAATCCTTTCCTTAATTTAAACTTTCCACACGTAACATTGTTGAGTGTAACGTGTAAATTAAATAGCATCTCTAGAACCCTTATTTTGCCCATGATAACGTTTAATCTACTGGAAGGAACTTCTAGTCGAGGTTTTCCGTCTGCGCTTACTTTATAGGGACATTCGAGAAAGGTTATTTAAAATTACTTCGAGGTTGGCAACCTCTGACGTCGCCCGCAGTGTTGCAAACGTCCATTGGTGACGGTGACAAATTTGGATCAGATGGGCCGTTTGTCTACTAATAAAAACATTATAAAACCAATCAAGAACCAAAATATTTTGAATATCATGAAGGATTTATTTAAATTTGTTGAAAATATATAACATTATCTTGATTTAGTTTTAGTATTGAGCGGCTCACCGAAAACAGAATGGCTTAAAGAATCAATGAACTTTTGTATACCGTGTTATTTGTACGTGCGATGTCTTCGTTATTGTACTTTATTAAGACACCGGGCCATGTACTTCAAGTAGATGATGTTGTGATTTAAATTTAATATTTTTATATGAACACTAGCTGCTCCCTGCGGTTTCACTCGCGTGGTGATGGAAAATCGTTATGTTTTGGATAATTCACACTATATCTTTATTAATTATAGCCTATGTGTTATTCTGATGTGTGAGCTATACTACTGTAACCAGTTTCATCAAAATCCATTCAGTAGTTTTTGTGTGAAAGAGTAACAAACACACATCCATTCTTACAAACTTTCGGGTTTATAATATTTATAGAGATATAGAGGTTATATGAACATGAACATAAGCGTATTTAAGCTATGATTGCAAAAGGCCTTTTTTACTACTCAATTTCATCACCACGTGATCATTTTGCAAACGATACACGTATTGAAATTCAGTATGTCTATTTGTGTGTCACAATACATTATCTCAAAAACTATTACAGCTAAAGATATATTAAGCACACATGTGGAGCGTGTCTATAAATATGTAGTGTTTTTGCGAAAGTACCTATTGCAATATTCAATTAGGTACTTTCGGACTTTAGCCCGATGTATAAAAATGTGAGGTACTTAAAATTTGACTAATACCATCGAATTAGATGTAACATGAAAGGGTTCTGCAAATTTCAAATTTATGATTATATGAACGTTCCGCAGGAGACTAAGATTACTTTGCGCATTGAACGTAGCCAATGTGATTTGATACATAACATATCGATAATATAGTTTTTTGTTATATATCGACATTACATATCCATAATATTTATTAGTCCCTTAACTAGAAATGGTCAAAACGATACTTTTTTTTAATTGAAAGACATTCAATACTTAGCCTCACTCATTTAAAGTGTTATTAATGAAAGTCGCTCGAGAGTTAATTGTATTTAAAAAGATATTTTCAAAAGATTCCGTAGCTATTTTGGCAAAAACCTAAACTATAAATCGTCATTTTCGCCATCTGTCTTTTTAGACATACACCTTTTAGTCTTAGAAAACGACTGTCAAACAGTCGTTTTCTAAGAAACTTCGGAACTATATCAATGAAATGTGTCAGGAAAGTGTATTTTGTATGCCGTTACACAATGATGTACTAAAACCAGTAAAAGAAATTACGGGTGGCGCTTATCTTCAATTCCCCGGTATCCCTAGTAAAATTTTAGGGTTTTTAACACTAAAAGACCAGGTTCTTGTAGCAACTCGGAAAATAAAAATAACTTAACAATAATATACTTAACAGTTATATTATTCCACACAAAAACATAATTCTTATAAGAGAAAGTGACTTATTAACTTTAACCTATAGAGTATAAAACTCTAAAAAAATATATAGTAATTTTCTATTTAGTGATAGATCTTAAAATTCTTTAATAAAATCATTTGCACAAGATCCATTTAATGGGCTTTAGATACGGGGATTTTCTATTAAATCTTTTTTTTATTTACGGTTCTGTAGGCAAAGGAAAAACACATTTATTTATTTTTAACTGCGTAAGTAATACTTAAGATAATAATAATCAACGTTTATACCGCTATAAGTAAGCTTACTTCGGGTATATTTTTGTATATTATTTTTCATATTTTCACCTTTTTACAAGCGTCTAACTGAATGTTTCTTTTTTAAATTTTCACTCGTTTTTTGCCATTTATTTAAAATCATAGATATACTTTAATTTTATTTATTGGTATAGAAAATTATTTAAGTATGATCACAAAGATTAATTAAAACTGTAAAATTAGAAAAGAAAAACATATTTGTAATTAAGCTTAAGGTTATTTATAATCTTGCTAATCTTAAGGTCAGTGTAGGTGTATAAACCGTTGGACGAGGCCGATGGGCCACCGCCTGCCAGGGCCCGATGGATTAGGCAGGCCGTAAACACGTGGCCCTGGCATAAGGCGAACGATGGAACACCGAGGGGCTTTAACGGGTATACCCGATTCGGGTGGCAATGACTCTACCTTGGGGGGTAGTGCCGCAACAACGTGGTGGTTTAGTTAGTACAAGTTTTACACAACTTATAATTCCGATCGGTTTCGGAAATATATAATTATCTCAAAATCTACTTATCGGATCTTATTCGAATCAATTTTCGATGAAAGTATTTTTAAGCTCTATCGCCGTGATGTTTTTAACGGAATTGTATAAGTATCATAGTTATAAGCTCCAAAAGCTAGAAAGGTCAAAAACTAGAGTAACATAAAAAATTTACAACTTTTGAAACTAGTATCTCACCGCACATTGAGTTATAATAATTTTTCTTGCCATGTGTGTAGCAGTCAAGGAGCTATGGAGGAATCGATCGACAGAAGTTTCTAGAAGTTGTGACAAACGTCTACTGTTTTTGTCATTTGCATATGGAACCATAAAAAGCATTTAATTAAAAATGTACCTTATCTCAAAACCTACTCAACAGTAATCAATCTTTGAATGCATTTATAACTTGCGGTGGAGCTTAGTTTTTTTTTTTTAATTTTTCAATGATATTTTTCAGAATTAGTGTTTAAGTGGCCAAAATTTCCATATATTTTAAATCCATATATTATTCGATTGCACATACTAAAGTCCCTGATGCATTGTACTGTAGGCGCTTAATTAGTTGAATACATATTATAAAAAATCAAAACGAAATATAATAATACAACGCATAGGTTGGAAAATAATATCGTACACAGTGGCCGCCAGCCCGCTCGCGCAGGCCTTGAAATTATCGGGAGACTTAGTGTTTAAAACCAAAACTAAATGGTCATTGCAATTGAAACAAAAACTTTATCTTTGATGCATGAACGTTCTCCATTACAAAAATGCATATACAATATATTTTTAACCTTCAAGCAGATGGGCGCATGGTCATTTGTTAAGGCAAGTCGCGCGTAACCTAAAAGACCCAGCGAAAATCATAAGGATTTAAAAAAATCAAATAATTAAATTATATTTTTTAAATTAAAACATCAATCTTAACGTTGGGAAACTATTTAGTTTAAAAAATATATGTTATTCCCGGTTATTGGAATTAAAATTACTTATTATTAGAAAAAAAGTGTCGTTTTCTATTGATTCAAAATATATGATTTCTTTATGAATATATTCAAAGTTTTTTTCAAACGTATTGACACCTAAGCAACTTCTACCGTATACCAGAATCTTCCCTGATAATATCATGACCCAGAAAACTCCGCGTTATTACATTTTTGCTATTTTATCACTTTGGTAAAAAAAGTATTAAACTCTGATAAGGGTACATCGTCTTCACCTAAACTCGAGCTACTTGCTTGTTCTAGCAGGTAATTTTCTCCGTTATTTTCGACTTTAGAAAGATTGTAGGAAACTTCTAAACCTTCATCAATACGCGAATTTTTTCGCTATATATAAATTTCTTGTAATTAATTGCATGATTATCTGGGAATCCCTAATAGGTAAAAAATATAGAAAATATTATCTCAGACCTTTTCGGCGACGGGCGCGTGTAGTACTTTCGACGCCTACGCTGCGGCTAAAACAAAAGCTATTTGTGCAATACGGGATGTGCGGAGAAGGGCAGTAAATAGTTTTATTTGTTTTTAGTGAACTTAGACGAGACTTGAGACGAGAAATAATTGAGACGGATATATTAAAAATTATAAACAAAAACTTATCAACCGCGGTCAATTCGACGCCGCGCGACCGCTTGAAGGTTAATAAAACAAAAGGCACCCTTATCGGCAACAGCGATCTCAGTCAGGTAACCTGACTCATCTTTGCCGATTCAAAAATGCCCAGCGGAAACCACCGAAGCTAAAATCATGAGCTAACTCTAATTTTAGCAAGACACTGCTTAGTAATTTTCAAAATATAGTAATGTTTATGTTTTACTCTGCACCGACTTCAAGATATTTTAGATAATATATATTAATAATAATAGCTTTAGAAATAAGTTATTTTATACTTTTTAGTTTTTGAAGTCGGTTTTTTTAAACGAAGTTTTAGTTTTTATTTGTTACTTTTTAGTGTCTAGCTATGTATGGGTGGACCTACGAAAGGTGCCGCGCTTCTTAAAAAATATAGGTTCCAAGAAACGGGAACAAAAAAATGTTCGTAAGATAAAAACTACTGGGCCAAACTATGTCAAATTTTTAGGGGACCACATGGCAGCTATTACGCGTCGAACAAAAAAAGAATCACGTAAATCGAATCATAAATCGCAGAGTAATCGGTGTACATATGGAACGAAGTGAAAATTATTTTCATGAAAAATGTTCATAAAATGAAAACTACTGGGCCAAACTATGTAAAATTTATAGGGGACCAATTGGAAGCTATTGCGCGTGGAACAAAAAAGAATCACGTAAATCGGATCATAAATCACGGAGTAATCGGCGAACATACATAAAAAAGCAAAAATAAAAAAGATCCCGACGAATTGAGAACCTCCTCCTTTTTCGAAGTCGGTTAAAAAGTTATATTATTTTCTAACAAAATATCGTCCGTTGGACGTTGGCGTAACTTTTGACTTTGTACCCTACACACACTTGCATTTTCCAGGATTGATATTGATTTCAAAGACTGTGCTGAAAGAGAGTAAACATAAACAAATAAAAAAATACTTTTATCTATCTATACTATAGTAAGTCTGTAAATGGTTCGAGTTTGTACCATGCGCTTAGGAGATTCCGAAAATGCAATTTTCGTCCATCTGTCTGTTAGAGCATTACGTGAAAACCAATGAACGTATATGAATAAACTCAATATAATACCTACGTTGCCATAAAAAACATGTCATTCGTTGTATAACTTCAAATCAAGTTGGCTCTATGTTTTGCTGAGCAGTTGTCTAGCCCAGCGGTTCTCAATCTTTTTTGGTGACGGAACCCTTTTGGAAAGCGATACACTTGATGGAACCCTACAATGATACAATAATTTCTAAAAGTATATTTATTTTGTAATAAGCATAATAAAAGTACCTACCATGTAACAGTTACTTATTACTTACTTCATAACAAGTATAATAATAGAAGATATTGAAAAAGAAAAAAAATCTAACTAATGGGAGGTATGAAACTGTTTTTGCAGTAAAACTTCTTGAGGCGCATGAGGGTAAATTTTTTACGGATGAAACGCAATAATAATAATATTCGCGTCACGAAGACGTGCAGCGTTTTTGTCTTACATTTTTAAACTCGTGATATCTTTCAAATGGAATGTCTGAATTAAATAATTCAAAAATTTATATAAAGGTATTGAAGCAGTCTTGAATATGAAGTAATTTATTTTGATAAGGATGAATACCAAGATACAAATAAAGAGCCTTTTCTAGCGGCGGCATTTTAATATTTTCTTAAGTTTTCGCGACATGTATAAAATAAAACTACGTTTTAACGGTTTTTAAGCGCGGCATTTTAATTAAATTTTTGAAATAAAAGAACACTTATTGTGACATAACTATAATAGTTAGACATATGCTGTCGCGACACTTTTTGTAAATAATGATGTGTTCTGCAAAGTCGTAGTACATCATTTTATTCTATCATCAATAGTTTTCGCAACGCACGCGATTTTAGGTATTTTTGAAGTCAAAGTCTCGGAAATCTAAAGTTTTAGATTTGTATAAATATAAACAAGACTTAAAAATTAGTTTGCCAAAGAAGTTTCACTTCTGACATGTATATTTATTTTTCATCAATCGGTTGATATCAGGTTTCATAGAGGACAGTTGAAGTCTCATATCAGGTTCGGCGTCCAGTCTATTGCGGTATTTTGTTTTCGTGGCTGCATAGGTTGAGAACCCTGTTTCGCACAAATATGTGGAACGGGAGAAGAATATTCAGAGCCATTTTGGTAAGCATTGGATATTCACCACGGAATCTGCACCAAAAATCGTTGAGCACGTTTTGCACAGAGAGGTGTTTTGATTTTTTTTCTAAATTCTCGCGGAACCCTTACAGGGGTATCGCGGAACCCTACGGTTCCGCGGAACACACTTAGAGTAACGCTGGTCTAGCCTATATGGAGTTAGTTTCTTTGTTATTATTACACGTAAAAAACGATATATTTTTTAATGTAAGTAATATAAAGCTACTGTCTGTGGATTGACACGCGGGGCAAACTAGTATATAATAAGGTAATAAGGACACACATGCGCTCTTAGGCTGCTAGCACACACAATATTATTGCCAATTCTAGGTTGCAATAATATTGAACAACTTAATCATACCGCACACTAAGCAATATTTTGGTCAATATTTCGTGTTAGAAACCGACTCAGTGATGCGAAAAAGAAGTGATCTTCTACACTTCTGTGTAGAAGAAGTGTTATAAAATTAACAGAAATCAAAAAGCAGTTGCATTTATTGCTTTATTACATAAAAAAGGAGTTAAAAAAGGAACGATAAATTAATTTTGCAATAAATAAATTTTCCATTCTTCCTAATTTTATCGCGATCAGCATCAATATATGTGTACCATAATTCTGGATATGATTCCTACGTTCTAATCAACTCTTAAGTAATGTTTCTCATTATTCCGGTTGTTGCTGTTGTCGGCGTGCATTTTGTTTTCAGTTTCCAGGCAGGCGTGTCCGCCTGCCCTGAAAACTTTTTCTCAACTAGAATATAGAAGCGGGCCTGTATACGACATTATAATTATCAAGACCCCCTATCTCCCACCGTTATTAGAATAGAATATTCTTTATTGCACAAAATGTTACAAAATAAATTCCAGTATGCAATGATAACAACAATGGTCGATGTTGTCTCTGGGAGCGATTTCATCCAGACAACCTTTGAATGGCCAGAACTCGGAATGCATGGGGGGGGGGGGTAGGTATTCAATACATATAATAACTAATATATACGTAAATATAAAAGGGAAATAATAATTTTATAAGAATTTATCTCTATGTACTTATAATAAAATTGTAGAGGTCGAATTTCTGTACAATTAAAAAAAATGATTTTTTTAGAATTTTTTGTTTCTCTGTTTGTCTGTCTGTTTGTACCGGCTAATCTCAGAAACGACTGGACCGATTTACATGAAATTTTGTATGGTGATAGTTTATATCCCTGGTCAACATATAGGATACTTTTGATCCCGAAAAATTAAATAGTTCCCGTGGGATAGTTAAAAAGCTTTAATTACTTAAACAGCTTATAACAGACTTAAAATAATTTCTCTGCAACGTAACATAATAGAAGCGGATAAATTTGACAGGGTGTGGTGTCAGTGAGAGAGTTTTATCTTATATATATAATATATAAAGCAGATAAGTTTGTTTCTTTGTTTGTTTGCTTGAACGCGCTAATCTCAGGAACTACTGGTCTGATTTGAAAATTTTTTCAGTGTTAGATAGCCCATTTATTGATGAAGGTTACAGGCTATAAACCATCACGCTAAGAGCAATAGGAGCGGAGCACCAATGAAGAATGTTTCAAAATCGCGGGTGTTTTTTAACTTCCTTTCCACGCGTACGAAGTCACGGGCAGAAACTAATCTTATATATAAAAACGAATCGCAAAATGTGTTGGTAAGCGCATAACTTGAGAACGACTTTACCTATTTTGATGAAATATTGTGTGTGTGTTTGATTGGGTACCGGGATGGTTTAAATCCACAATTCGGTAGTTGACAATTTTTGAGAAACAGGTTTATTTTGAGCCTTATGGTCTATTTTAGCCAAAATATTAATATTTCAGCAAAAAAACAACATTAACATATTTCATTTAGCAATTGTATAAATATTTTGACATTTCGTCACAAAAACGCGTAAGCTGTCATGGCGTCTCGTATGACGTCACAGCGTGCAAAACAAACATCTGTTTCATTGAAGTGTTATCTGAGAAGTCATTGATAACTTCTTGTGTTTTGCACGCTATGACGTCACGCGCTCTGATCGGCGTTTATTGTCACGTGGCTAATGGGTGCAATATAACAATTTTATTTCTCAAAAATATCAATTAATATTTAATATTTAAGTTAAAACAATTTATTTTTGTCATATTTAGATCGTAATCTACGATATATATTAAAATCAGCCCATATTTTTCATACTGTCATGTACCGTATTGGAACCGGTAGATGGCACTGAGATCGGGTTCTAGAATCCTCCTAATCACCTGAACCGATTATGGTGATTTTGTTTTTGTGTCATGAAACAAAGTCTTTTAGGAATTCGGAAAATATGGCGGTACGAAGTTCGCCGGGTCAGCTAGTACATAATATTTACCTAAAAGTATATTTTGTGTTTCGGGCCACAACACCATCTTAAGCATATACAAGATAACATTATTATTCAGTTACAAATATAAGGTAATGTTGTTTCACAAGGTCATTCAGTCATCATCAACGAATGCACAGACTTGACTTCTTTTATGTTATGAGGTAATTACTTCCCAAGCCTTACAGCTTGCGTAGTAGTGTCGGAACGAAATCAAAATTCCAGAAATCAACAATAATTTTGACAATATCGAAAATACCTTGCCGCATACAAACAATATTTTTGTTGATATGTAAATTATTGATAATACTACTGTGTGTGCGGGCAGCCTTAGAGATAGCTCTTATGCAGTGCCGATGGACACATCTATGCCTTGTTTACATTATGCACATTTCAAGTTTAGCAAGCAGGAATGTGGCCAAGGAAATGAATGGGTAGTGCAAGTATTTAAACGTTATTTATTTAACACTTTTATACTTGCACTGTCCAATTCCTTTGCCACTTTCATGCTTGCTGCCCTGGATGTGGGGCTAATGTAATGGTCAGATTATAATTTTATAATATGTATTAAATAACATTTTATGTTAAACTGTATTTGCTTACCTGTGACAATGGCCAAGACTAAGGCGATAGGTTTTTAAACTCGATAAAAGATAACTCCCGGAAAACTCTGTATATGCCCGATGTGCTAGATATCATGTTCCACTAAAGAATGTTGTTAAAAATGTAAGACATTCAGTGTTAGTTACACGGAATTTGGAACGAGCGGGAGCTGGGAAGCTGAGGCTTTTTCAAAAAGAGTGTAGTAAAATATCTTCAAGGCCGAAGCTGTAATAACTCTGGTCTTGCAAATGTCAAAGGCGACGGTAACTGCTTTCCATCAAGTGAGCCGGCAGTCTGTCTGTATATTTTTATATTGTATTTTAAAAATATTATTATTAAACCCAATTTTAAATCCATCCGTGATATTTGTTTAATAATATTATTTTTGCTAATAAATTATGCAATGATAGTACACCATAAAGATCTGTGAATGGCGAAGGCAGCGCGGCAAATACCGCTTTCTCAATATGCTTCACTAGAGTGTCCCAGAGGAACACTTATCTTTTAAAACTCCTCTAGTGGTATTTAAGATCGTTTTGTATGTCAAGTTTAATTCATTCTGTGCTTTTAGGAACAGACACAAGAACTCTAAAAGTTATTTTTTGAATTTGGTCGTCAGGAATAGGCTCGTAATTTTTATTTATTTTTAAAATCGGGTAAATACTCGAACCTTCTACAGGTTTAAATTGCTGCTGAATTACGCTTTAAAGGCTAGATTGTATAATGCTCAGTGATGTAATCTAATGAAAACTTTCCTAATTGTATTTTTGTATGGATTCATTTATTGTCTTTTTATAATTTTTGACTATTGTAAAGTAACATAAAACAACAAGGCAAAATTTGCCCAATATTTTGTTTTTCCTTTGTATAAAAAACTTTAAAGTTTTTTGCAAACATAGTATATTTGTAATGATCCTATGTTTGCAAATTAAACAAATGCTCTATCGGTGTAGTAAATATGCATCACAGATTTGCTCACGTTATATTATTACTCCGCTCAAGTGGAATATCTCAACTTATAACTTTAAATAAGTAGGCAAACGAACGTCCTCTATCCGGGATACAAAATATAAAAGATACAGATAAAATAAAATTAGAATGAATAAAAAAATTTAAACTGTTCGAGTATTTTTCCAATTCTCACCAATGATAGATGGATAAATGATAATTCTTTATATTAGCCGAACACTGGTTGGCAAAGGCTATTATCAGAGAATAAAAGAGGACACTCTACAAATCGTATTTATTTCGAGCGAGTACTTCGTCTAGTAGAATGCCGCTCTAATAATTAATTACATTAAATTATAGAATATGATGTTCGTAAAACAATTAGTCGCCCTAGAGCGCTACTATGACATGTGCATCAGACCCAAAACTGAAATGAGAATATGTATCTGACCGAAGTCAGAGTCATACTGTCTATTTTTTTTAAATATTATATTGGACTTGACTTTACTTTGTTGGTCCGAAGACCTCACAACTTCACTGGCGTTTTCGGGGGCGAGCCCCTTCGCCAGTTGTTCGAGGGAGCTCCCTAGGGGGCTTTACCTCGGCTGGACTGTTGCCATGAAAGAGGGATGAATCCTACAATGCCGACTAGAGGGCGACACAATATACTAATTGAGAATGGGCGACAGGTAATATAAAGCCCGAGGGGAATGATCCCGGCGGACCGGGATCGGCGGTTCGCGGCGGCTTACGCTATCTTACCTACTGCCATTTCGCAACGTGTTATGGCTGGGAGAGAACGAAATGGCGAAAGAAACTTCCCAGCAACACGCCTGATCTTTCCTATGGGAAATGCAAACATATACTTAAAGATTAAAAATATATCTGATTGTACACAAAAAAAATATCCTTTCAGACAATCCCAGTACTGAATTGAGTTGATAATGGTGATTTTATTGCATTTTTCAGAGATTTCCTATTAGACGAAGCGAACGGCCTCCTACCAGAAGATAAACTGACGATATTTTGTGAAGTGTCAGTTGTAGCAGACAGTATCAATATTAGTGGACAAAGCAACGTAGTACAGTTCAAAGTACCAGAATGTAGATTATCAGACGACTTAGGAGCTCTCTTTGACAATGAAAGGTTTTCGGATGTCACGTTAGCGGTCGGCGGCAGAGAATTCCAGGCGCACAAAGCTATATTAGCAGGTAATTATTATGGTTTCAATTCTTTCATAAGAAAAGGTTTTATTTAAAAAGGGCGTTACAGAATTTCTTCAAGACCGACAACGTCCTCGATGTTGCAAACGCCCATAATACTGATATTAGACGGATCGAACGACGGTGGATTGAATCAATTTGGTTGAAAGACACTTTTATATAACTGAAAAGATAACGGTATTCAACGACATTTAATGATTCAATTCTATTTTTATATTACTTTCGTTGCTTTATCCAAATTGAAATATCGGCTTAAGCGGCGGTGCCCACTTTCCATCAGATAGGGTAGGCCGTCTGCCTGTTTCCCGGCCACTGTTAATAACAATCTAGCTTTTATCCTCATATTTTTTTCTGAAGGAAGTAAAAACGCAATTCTAACCCTAAGATACGAGGCCGGACTGATCTTATTCGTCCAGTGGAGGAATTAAAAAAAACCCTAAAAATCTTGTTTTTTCTATACCTTGTCACGTATACCTATTAGTGATGTAACGTATATTCACATTCGCATTCGCGAAATTAATGCGAATATGAACATTCTAAAAAAAATGAGTAAGTCCAGGTAAATTAAACAAAAATACATGATTTTCTTACGATTTTTATTATAAAACCATGCATTTTAACTTAAAAAGTCTTGCAATTATTTTATTAATAATCTGTTTTTGCCTTAACGTTTGGTATTGGTTTTGTATTATAATTAATCAACTTGCCGACTTAATAATAACGCATAAAAAAAAACTAATTCTTCCTTAAGTTTCTATTACGAATTCTTCCTTGAACATCTAGCTCGTTCAGCATCGAAAAGCGTAAAATAGGTCCATATTTCACTGGTAACTGATTTACTCGTGTTAAAAATCACTAATTTCACTTTTTCTACATGTAATAAACAAACGAACAATGACAAGTGAGTGCGAGCGAGTTGCGCGCCATGTCATCTGTCAAATCGGAGCCATAGACAAATGCCACCAAATTTGAAATCGAATACTCGCATTCGCATTCGTATTCGCGAATATCGGCGGCAGATATTCGCATCCGCATTCGCGAATGTTTAGAAATTGATATTCGTTCATCACTAATACCTATATCGTGACCATTTCACTGTGTCAAACGATACATACCAGTCTGGCACACACCAATGAAATATATCTAAACTTATCACCTAAAATTGATATTTTCAAGTGATCCATAAATGACTTAACAAGAATAACACTACATATCATAGAAACTTTATTTTTCAGAACCATACTATTGTTTTTGTATTGGTTTATTCTGCAAGGATAGGGGTGTTTACGATTATAAATAAACTTTTTTGTTAGCAGTAAGGGCCGTAACTTGCCTTAGTTCAAAAGAAAGCAAATATTCAAGCTGCATTATCATGTAATAAATCTAGTTTTTTTTAAGATAACAACTAAAATATATATGGCAAATAAAATATATGTTGCAAACGTCATGAAAATCGGGGGCCTTAAAACACCCCCGTTTAGAGAATCGCTTGCGAGATTGACACCTGTGTAGATATACTGGTAGGTGCCATGAAATGACATAAGGTTCCACGTTTTTTTGACACTAATCATATCGTATTCGTAATAAGAATCTGTGAAAATGGCTATTTTCCTTAACTGTTCCATAGTTTTTAAATTTTAAACTTATGATGATATACTTATGATCGATTATCTTATGATTATATCATCATAAGTTTAAAATTAAAACAGGCGATAGACGTACGAGTAAGTACTTAAGTCTCGACGATTTTCATTTCTGGATGTTCGTGTGGCTCGGCTCGTCTGTCAACGTAAGTACGCGAACTTGCAGCAGCGAAGAAAGTCGTCACAGACATAAGTATGCATCTTCCTTACACGTTTATCAATGGCTTTTGCATAAACAAACTAATTTTCATGTTGCCGTCATTCGTGGGAGAAATAAACAATAATTCTGAATATGCAAGCAAGTTTAAAACTTACGTTTAGCAAAATAATAGATATTTGTTTTGATAAGATCGTGCACTGTTGTTGTATCTATAAGAAAATAAAAAAATCTAATTTAAAAGAAGCAAGCAAATTATTTAGTTGAAAATATTGTTTAACCTTTTGCCTTTCAACAACAATAACATGTTTTTAGCAACGCTAGTATAGCAGCCATCGAATAAATGTACAACGCGTTATCAGCAGTGTGTTTAAAAACATTGCTCATTAATTCGTCAAAGCTTTGCCAAATATGTATGTGTATCCGCCCATTTTAAACAACAATGATATATTAAAATAATAATTTAGGACGTTAATTCTGAGTAATGTGACGTGTTCCTATGTGTTATTCTGGTGAACACAATCCATTGGAATTCACGCGAACGGTTTTCCCTGTGTAACAAATGACAAACATGCTTTAAGGTATTAAATAAATAGGTATAAAATTGATAGCAAGCTATTATTATATATTGTTAGTAAATGGAGCATATTAAACACTAATATCGTATTATTTCGCAATACTTTATTTAGCGTTATTCACAGGCCGGTATATTCTACTTAACTCCAGTTTTATTTATGAAATATTAGCGTTAATAAATTCTTCCACTCAATTTAAATTTCATATATACTAGGGCCAAAGAGACCAGATACAAAAGGTCATTCACCTAAAAACTACTGTGGAGATGAGAATCTATTATCTATCTCTTTCCATCTCGTGTATTTGTCGTAATTTGTCTGTCTTTGTCGTAAGATCAAGACGGGTTCGCCAACATTCGGGCGCCATTTTATAGTAAGAGTTACTGTTTTTAGTTCATTCCGTTTCGGAACGCGCTCGTGGTGATTCTTGTTATTTGTAGAAGTTTTGTTATTTTTCGTTGTTTATTTAATTATTGTTAGATTGTTGTTGTTGAATATTGTTTGTTGTTATTAAGAGTGGTTAATGATGGAGCCACAACCAAGTACTTCGAGAGATAAATCAACAGATTTTAGTTCTCCAGAAAAGAAACGCCCAAAGGTATGTACAGGAAATATTTTACCATTGCATTGATATTTGGATTTTAGCTGATAGATATTAAATACAGTATACTTTAAAGTTATTTAAAAAACAACAACTGTAATAATAAAACTTTTTTAATTTATTAAAAATGCACGTGAATAAAGTATATCATTTTAATTTAATTTTCAATTTCAGGTAACTAGTTTTACGGTAAATGAAAAAAATATGGTTATTAACACCTATAAATATGTTAAAGAAACTGGGCCTAAGGATAAATACCCCTACAAAAAAGAGATGGCGCAGAAAACAGCTAGTATTTTAGGTATCGGCGTTGCATCAGTATATAGAATCCTCAAGGACTATAAAGAACACGGCGAAATTTCTCCTCCTGTCACCACCAAACTTAGACCAACGTTTAGTGACAAAATCGATGATTTTAATAAATCAGCCATACGCAAAAAAGTACATGCTTTCTTCATTAAAGGCGAACTACCTACAGTGGAAAAAGTACTTTCAGATATTAATGAAGACGATACACTACCAAATTTCAAAAGGACTACTTTCCAAAAAATATTAAAACATTTAAAGTTTAAGTATATCAAGAGGCAAAGAAATAATGCACTGATTGATAGACATGATATTGTATTGTGGCGACGAAAATATTTACATAAAATAAAGAAGTACAGAGAGGAGAATCGGCGTATTTTTTATATGGATGAAACATGGGTGAACGCAGGTTAGTAATTTTAAGTTTAATAAAAAAAATACACTTGAGCGCACAGAGTTTCTATCTTCAGTAGGGGGGGGGGGGGGGGGGGTATTATCCTTTAACGCATAATCAAAACTAAGTATTTCTGCCTGAAAGATTGTGTAAGATTATTATTTGTAATATTGCCTATGTTTTATTGTATCCTGTATGTCATTTTCAGGTCACACTGTTAATAAAACCTGGGTTGACACCGAAATAAAATCAAAACGGCGAGCGTTTTTAGAAGGTCTTAGTACAGGTGCGAAGAATCCTACCTCAAAGGGCCGGCGACTAATCGTAGTGCACATTGGAAACGAGGATGGTTTTGTGGAAGACGGTAGCTGGGTTTTTGAATCCAAAGGCACCGGTGATTATCACGAATCAATGGATGCTGCACATTTTGAAAACTGGTTTGAGAAGATATTGCCCAAGTTAGGCGAGAATGCAGTTGTCGTCATGGATAACGCGCCTTACCACTCTAGGCGACAGGAAAAAACACCCAGCTCAACATGGTTGAAGGCTAACATTCAGCAGTGGCTTCGTAACAAAAATATCAGTTTCGATGAAAAGGAACTAAAAATACAATTATTAAATAGAGTAAAAATGGTGAAGAACCAATATCAATTATATGTCGTAGACGAATTGGCAAAGAAATATGGCGTCGAAGTACTAAGACTCCCTCCCTATCATTGTGAATTAAACCCAATTGAGTTGATTTGGGCTGATATAAAGGGGCACGTAGCTAGAAACAATACTACGTTTCAATTTGCAAAAGTAAAGGCACTATTAAGTGAGGGTATGGCGAAAGTCACGCCTGATAGGTGGAAGAAATGTGTGGAGCACGTTCATAAAGAAGAAGAGAAGTTTTTCAAACTTGATTTTATTGTAGATGACGTGATGGATAAATTTATTATACATGTTACAGATTCTGATTCTACAGACTCAGAACAATCGGCGTCAGACTGAATAAACAATGATTTCTTTAAAAAAATGTTTCACTTTTATCCTCATTTCCATAAACATTATTATTATTCTCATTTCAACTCAATTTCTTTATATTAATTGTTACCTTTTTAGAATAACATATTAATAAATAAATTGTCTACTAAAATATATAATACAACTTTCAAAAAGTTACGCACCCCTGTATTTTCTAATGACCTTGCATTGGTTTTGTTTACATTTGGAATCGCTTCTCGTTGGCCCTACTATAGTTTATGAATTATATAAACAGTATATTATATGAAATGATTTTATATCAAATTAAAATTTATAAAAATCGTTTTAAAACCGTAGAGAATAAATATAAAAACATCAAAATAAATTTACTCTTACCTCCATAATACCCGTAATGAATATAATAATAATAATGTAGGATTTGCTTTGCGGAGACAGGGGATGACGCCAGGCAGGCTTAAAGACAGACATAGAAAGAAAATATTTTTTTTTTTTGCAAAAGCTGGTAGAAAACAGACAGATTGCGTAGAAAGGATGCCAGCGCGTCGCTGGCCTCAAGGACCTCTTATGACGTCTCTGTGAAATAATCCTAGCCGTAGCACAGAGGGAAAACCTTGGCGGGAAATTTCAGCGTAAGCGTAAATAAGCCTGGTAGCTAAAGGAAATGTGTGTGTACATCCCGCCGATGCGAGCAGTGCGACTGTGAAAATGAGGTATTGGCACCAGATCAAACAGTTACTCGGAACAATCCTCGTTGTACATATAGCAGTATACGCAGAGTGACGCAGTGTCTCTGTAAGCTAAGCAATTCTAACTATATGTTAGTACGGGATCGGGAGCTATAGGAACGGTGCGACGCTAGATAAAATGGACAGAATCACTGACTTCAGAACCAGACCTATGTCTGGTTCTAATTAGTGATCCCTCAGTTGCAATTATTTTCCTAATTTTATAACATTGTTATTTAGAGGCAGACATAGAAAACCTCTTCCTTTAATATGTTATACATAATAATATGTATGTATTATGAGGCACTTGCAAGGAATGTTAAAAATATACTTTACTAGCAGATCAAAACTATATCATTGTACAAGGGTATATCTAATGCATACCTTACTCTGCGTCACTGTAGTTTTATTTATCTCTATGTTATTATATTTCCAGCGCGGAGTCCTGTGTTCGCGGCAATGTTCGAACACGAAATGGAAGAGAGGAAACGGAATCGAGTCGACATCACAGACGTGGACCACGAGGTGTTACGAGAAATGCTCCGGTTCATATACACGGGGAGAGCGCCCAACCTAGACAAAATGGCTGATGACCTATTAGCAGCCGCTGATAAGGTAACGTACATAATTTATTAATTTGCTAACTAAGATTTACAACGATACATAAGTGATTTAATACCCATTGAACTTTCTATCCGTGCAAAAAACGGGGAAAGAATACAATGTCCTGATGCCGGGCGGTCTGTAGTAAGAGGCGACAAAACAACCCACATGCAGGTGGTAGGGTATTTGTCCGACCGGCCAGGTTCCAATTTCCCTTTAGATAATGGCAGCACGTTTGGTGCTACAGAGTTCGTAGGCAATGGTAACAGCTTTCCATCAGGCTTGCCGTCTTTCTGTCTTCTGATCTCATGTAGTATTTAATGTAAGAAAGAGAGAATACATAACTTCCTCTCAATATATCTAAACTAGTTGTAAATAAGTTTATTAAGAGAGCAAACATTCATACAGGTTATATGACATGATTTTTTCTCTCTAGCCAGCCCCTTATTCGCCCATAATAAATTATCCCATTATCCAAGATAAAAAGTATCCTATGTCCATTCTCGGCATTGAGACTACACATAATATTTTATATCAAATAACAGTAAAAATGGTCGCGTATTTTTCTATCAAAGCGTAACAGGATACAGAATAACTTTCCCATTTGTATTATTAGTATGGAATATTATTATTGTATATCTTACAAGACCACGGCCCATAAAAATGGAAGGCTTGCGTGGTACCACGGGAAGGCCAACACGTAGAGGCCCCTTGACAAATCTAATGAAAATGTGGCATAACACTGACCGACAATTATCCCTGTCTACATATAATAATGCACCTAAGGACAAACCCCGGCCAAAGTGTAGGGCCTTTGGGGTGAACTGCTAATGGTACTAGAGGTCTGAGAATATGGGGACAATAGAATATTATTTTTATTAGGTATCATTTACGAGAATCAGTTTTTTGGCCATTTGAATGTTCTTTCTGTGCGTGTGCCATAGATATGACTTTAAGTCAGAAGTTAAACATCGTGGCATTATTTTTATTAATATTGTACTCTTAATGTAGTACCAATATACCTGTGCGCAAACTTGTAGGGAGAAATTTAGGCTAAGTTTGAAAAAACTTAAAATCTGTAATCTTTAAGTAATAAAACTCATATCTAACTAGAAAAACGTCATAATATATTTTAAATGTGTGGAAGTTGAAATTGAAACCTTCGGCAAAATTTTTGAATGTCTTAAGTTGAGCTTGCATTGATTTACAGGTCTAGAGGTACCTCATCCCTTCTATATACACCCCCCCCCCTGTCTCCACTATTGATTTACAGAAGGTAGTATTGCGCACGAATTTGGCTTCGGATCAACTACATTCAATTCAAAATTGATTAATTTACTTTGGAAACCACTTTTGACGAATCTTAATCCATGTAGTATTATAAATATCGCGAATAATTACAATAACAAACAAGCGAGTCATTATGCTAACCACATGCGCATAAGGACAAAAGGGGTGTGACTCTTTCATACTAATGAATAATCTAATATTATTTACATTTAAACGAACTTATTGCCTTGTTTTTATAATATCGCTATAGAAATAATTTTAATTACTCTTCAAACACTAATTAATATAGTGCTGTAACCATTTTATCGTAAGCGACATTTGAACCTATGTATATTTTTTTTGTTACAAAAGCACAGTAAAATTATATATAGTGGTTTTTTTGTTGTTGCATGAGTTCAGCAGACAAGCGGATGACCCATCTGGTGTAAAGTGGATACCATCACCTATGTACATTTGTAAACACCAAAGGTACCAGCAATGTGCTGGCCACTCTCTAAAGGGACACAACTGAAGGTAGTTATAGTGGCATATTTTAGACCAAGGGGTGATGGTCATCCAGTAGGAGAAATACCCTACTGCCCAGCTACCAACCACAGGAAATCGCATTCTTTCTGTGTTCCTATGTAGATTTACTGTCATCTACTACCCTATTATTGTTGAACAAATCTTTATATGTATATTTTTTATCGTTTTCAGTATGCATTGGAACGGTTAAAAGTGATGTGCGAGGAGGCGTTATGTCTAAGCTTATCGGTGGAGACTGCGGCGGAGACGCTGATCCTGGCCGACCTTCACTCGGCCGACCAGCTCAAGGCACAGACCATCGACTTCATTAACACGTCAGTCATATTTATTAACCTTGCTCTTTGCTCACTGATATACATCTCCAAGGTCTACCATTATTACCATTGGTATAAGTATACTTGTCTCCATTACACTCAATAGTCTTATATTAATATTGAGTAGACTTCAATTAGTAGCATACATATTATAAAATTTGAATGAAAACTTTTTTACTAAAATATTTTAGTGATTTTTTTTATTTATAATATGTACAGTTACTACAAATGAACTTTTTATGTAATAACTGTATTACACAATAGTGTTTCACTAGACAAAATTTTGAATAGAAAATTAATTTTAAAATTTGATATTTTCATGTAATTTTCATACAAATAACATTCGTTAAGTTTTTGTTAGTTTGACCCATAAAATCCAGTGTTGCAAATTATAGCGACATTTTCTCTAGCTTATCCATGTAATTCTAATAGTAATTAGATATATAGATAGATAGCACTTTAATGTACACCATTACAGAAAACTTATGAACTAATATTATTCTAATTGTGTACAAAGGGCGGTCTTATCGCTTAAAAGCGATCTCTTCCAGACAACCCGTGGCAAGAATATTGCTGATTAGGAGTGGCGATGGCGGTATACATACACGCGGCCATGCCGCGGGGCAAACTGGTTTTTCTTTATTGTGTAAGCAGTCAGGCTCACTTGATGGGAAGCGGTTACCATCGCTTATGGATATTTGTATTGGTAACTGTTATATATTACGAATTTAAAAGCACTCACTGTTATCTTGTTGGTTACTTGCTCCAGACTGCTAAATTACGAACTACCTTCATTATACATAACACACCTTTCCCTCAGGATAGTTCACTATTATTAAGTTCTACACACTGCATTATTTAATTAAACTAATATTCACTTTCACAAAATCTAATTGCTTTTTCTTTTACTTTATTTACATTTAAATTATATATTATTATTTATTATGTACATATTAAACTACTGCGGATTTGGTTTTTTATTAACACTCTTTTACTCTTCGTCTGAATCAATTTCAGACTCTTCATCCTCTATACTAGACTCTGTACTGTTTTGTCTAATCTTCTTAGATGTAGATGAAGGTGGTGACTGTGATAGTGCTCGTTTATTTCTTATTCCCTCTTGTTGTTTAGGTAATACTATGTCTTGTGGCCCTGATACCCCGATAATCTCTGCCCACTTCCGAGGTGAAGGGATAATTACATCCTCTTCATTATCACCATCATTTTTTACTATCTTGGGTTGTATTATGTCTTTTGATGATTTATTCTCTCCTGGTCCACTATGCATTTGGTTGATGTGTCTCATTAACAGTCTTCCATTCCATCGCACCAAGTATCTACATACCCCTACTCTTTTCTCTACAACCCCCTGTAACCATCGAGGCCCTTTACAATAGTTCCGCACATATACAACTTGACCAATATTAAAGCTTCTTAACTTTATTTTTTCATTTCTCTCCCTGACACTGGATTCTTCCTTAGGTCTATAAGACAAGGGATTCAAGAAATCAAATCTTGTTCTAAAGCGCCTGTTATTGAGGAGTTCCGCTGGTGACTTATCAGTTATACTGCTTGGTGTTGATCTGAGACCATATAATATGTTGGGCAAGCGCACATTCCAAGGCTCTGAAGTAATTTTCTTTAATTTATTTTTTACAGTTTGAACTGTGCGTTCAGCCTGTCCATTAGACGCTGGGTGGTATGGAGCTACTAATACTTGCCTAATGACGCAATGTTTCAAATACTTTTTGAATTCTTCTGATATGAAGCTTCTGCCATTGTCACTTACAATAATCTCTGGTAGCCCTTGTTGTGTAAAAATATCTCTTAAAGTTTTAATTAATGTATTAGTACTCATATCATTAACAATTTTAACTTCTGGCCATTTTGAAAATGCATCTATAACTATTAAAAAAAGTTTTCCTTGGAATGGTCCTGCATAGTCTATGTGAAGTCTAGACCAAGCTTTATTAGGCTGTATCCATTGGTGAGTAACTTGTGTTGGCATGTTTCTATTCTCTGCACAAGTATTACAGTTTTTTACCATTTCTTCTATATTTTTATCCATGGAGGGCCACCAGAAGTAGCTTCTAGCTAATGCTTTCGTAATTACTATACCATCGTGATTTCTATGTAACTCTTCCAGAATATTTTCGTGCATTATTTCAGGTATTAACACTCTATTTCCCCATAATATACAGTTACTATGTATTGATAATTCGTCTCTTTTTTGCCAATAGCTTTTATATTCTTTATCTACTTTCGTAGGCCATCCATTCCGTATCCAATATAGTACTTTACACAGTATGGTATCTTTTTTTGTGAATTTTGCCACTTCCACTGCAGTAAACTGTAATTCAAGTGGTGTTTCTTCTATTAGTAGGACCCCACTATATCCCTCTTCATTCTTTGATTCGTCTTTAGCTGGCCATCTGCTCAATGCATCGGCATTACCCAACTTCTTCCCTTCAACATATTGTATTTCATAATCATACGAGTTTAATAGCAAGGCCCATCTCAACATTCTAGGTGATATAATGTTTGGAATTGGTTTACTATGCCCGAAAATTCCCAGTAATGGCCTATGGTCTGTCTTAATAAAAACTTTCCGTCCACTTATGTACTGGTGAAATTTTTTCAACCCGAATATAATTGCGGCTGCCTCTTTGTCAATTTGACCATAGTTTCGCTCATGTACATTCATGGTTCTTGATGCAAACATGATCGGCTTTTTTGTCCCATCATCCATTTCATGCTCCAAAACTGCTCCTAACCCGAATTGAGATGCATCACAGGACATTATTAATTTTCTATTTGTGTCATAATGTACCAGCGTGTTATCACTCGATAGCATAGCTTTTAAAGTTTCAAAAGATTCCTGATGTTCCTTGTTCCATTTCCAGCTAGAATTTTTTTCTAGTAATCGGTACAATGACTCAGCTATTGTAGCTTTGTTAGGTATAAATCTATCATAAAAATTAAGTAACCCTAAAAATGCCTGCAATTCTTTTATGTTCTTTGGTGCTGATGTCTTCTCAATGGATTCAATTTTTTCTCTAGATGGGTGTATGCCTGATTCATCTATCACATAGCCAAGAAACTGGACTTTGGGTACAGCAACCATGCATTTCTGTTTGTTGACTTTTAAACCAGCTTGCTGTAACCTCTGAAGTACCAACTCTAATCTAGTATTATGCATCTTAATGTCTTCACCACAAATTACTATGTCGTCTAGCATCATTGATATTCCTTCAATGTCTGCGAGTAGTGAAGTCATTAGTCTCTGGAAAATTCCTGGACAGGCCTTAACCCCAAAAGGTAGACGTTTCATTTTATATAAACCCTTAGGAGTGTTCAATGTTAGCAACTGTGCTGTTTTATTATCGACCACCACTTGTGTATACGCCTGTTCCAAATCGATTTTTGTGAATATTCTTCCCCCCTTTAATTGTGCAAAAGCCTCATTTAATGTTGGTAATGGATATGTATCTGTATTTGTAACTGCATTTACTGTAGATCGGTAATCTCCACACAACCGTACTTTCCCATTTGGTTTTAAAACAGGAACAATCGGAGTAGCCCATTCTGAGTGTGTTGTTGGTTCTAGGACACCCTCTTCTACCAGTCTATCGATTTCTTTGAACACTCTTTCTCTTATGGCAAACGGAATTGGTCTACATTTAATAAATTTAGGCACTGACCCTTCATTCGGGGTAATGTTGACAACGGGACCTGACCCGGGACCCAATCCTGGCTCAAAAATCTCTTTATATTTATTAATTAATTCCGTGACTAATGTCTTGTCATTAGAAGTTATTTTAACATGATTTATTCCTTGTATAGTGATCCCTAAATCTGCAAACCATTTCCTACCAATTAAACTTGTACCACTACCTTCTGTTATAAGTATTTTTAAGTCTTTAATTATATTCTTGTATGCAACCTGTACTGTTGTTTCCCCTTTCAATGTTAATTTACCCTCCGTATAAGACTTTAAACCTATGTCTGTTGTATGTAGTTGAGGTACTTTTCCTTTCCATATGAGTCTGGCTGTGTTTTCATTAATAATAGTGTATGGGCAGCCTGAATCTACCTCCATTAACAGTTTAATTCCATTTAGTAACACTTTAATGAGAAATGGATCAACCTTGTCTTGTTTTATGCTATTTATTCCTACCTCATACAAACCATTACATTCTGAATATTTGTGCTTCTTATCTTGCTTAGACTTTATTGAGCAAGTTGCTTCTATGTGCCCCGTTTTCCCACAGTTATAGCATTTGCTCCATCGGAAGCGACACTTACCTCCATGAGACTTATTACATCGTGAACACACTATATCATCCTTGCTGTGTGGTGTATGTTTGCTTGCTACTTTGTTAATCTCCATAGGAATTACTGTATCGTGTTCCGAGTTACTAATAACTGGGTTGGACTGTATAATAATATTTGAATCAAAATTTGCAGTCTCATGTGATAATGCAATGTTACAGGCTTGTTCAAAGGTTAATTTACTTTGCTGTAATAATTTTCGTTGAATTTCCTTATCCCTAATACCACATACTAATCTATCTCTAAGGGTGCGGTCTAAATCAGAAAAATTACAACCAATACTTAATTTCCGTAATTGTGCTATGTAATTCTTCATAATTTCCCCCTCTTCTTGATTTCTAGTGTGGAATTTATACGATTCGACAATCTCGTTTGGTTTTGGGTGGAAATGACTGTTCAAAATTTCAACAATAAAATCGAACTTAACCTCACTTACTTGTTTAGGTGAAATCAAAGAAGTTATTAAATCAAACAATTCAGGGCCACATACTGCAAGTAAATTCGCTTTTTTCATTACATCTTCCTTTATTTCACTTGCTTCTAGGCAGTAACTCAACCTTTGGATGTAATTTTTCCAACACCCATTAATTATATCGAATTCATTGAATTTTATACCCATGATGTATTTAATTATTTTAATTGTATATAATATCACTTATTTTCACAATTTCACTAATTTTCCTCGTCGCCACTGTTATATATTACGAATTTAAAAGCACTCACTGTTATCTTGTTGGTTACTTGCTCCAGACTGCTAAATTACGAACTACCTTCATTATACATAACAGTAACACCAAAGGTGCTACCAATGTGCTGCCGCTCCCTAAAGGGAGACTGGAACTTGGCCACTAACGTCGGAATACAACTTAAGGTTGTTATGGCGGTATGCTTCAGACCAGGAGTGGTAGATATCCAGTCCGGGAAATGCCCTACCACCTGGCTGAGGGTTGTTTTGTTCCCTCTTACGACAGACTGCCCAGCCGCAGGAAATTTTATTCTTTCTCCGTTCCTGTACAGATAAAAGTGCGAGTGTAGAATATGTCTGTTTGTCTGCCGAATGTTAAAAGAAAAGATATGAAGCACCCCACAGAATTACAATTTACATATGTTTATTTTATTTGGGTTTATGGCTTGGCAGCTAGGCCTTTAAGCCAGATCTTAGTTTTCAATATAGTTTCTTCATTTTCTTAAGACTATGTGTAGCACAGCTGAACTGTAGGTAATCAGCTAGTGCCATTCAGGGAGTTCTTATGACAACTCAAAAGGCTACATTTGACTATACAGTTCACATTTCTCACAAAACACATAATTACTACTCAAAAACTATCAATATCCTACAACTATTGTTCATTTTCGAGTAATTTTACACATTTTTAGAAAATAAAACTGCACAGCACAACATCTCCTTTCAGTTCTCGCCAGAAACTCTCATTTACATACCGACGCTTGAAAGGCAATCATGACTAAGCGACATTGAGTAAACTTTACAGGAGAGTGATTTAAAGTTCAAAAATAAAAATCATAACATTTCGCCTAATTGTTCGATTAAAATAATTTTAACACTGGTAGGAATATTTTAATCGAAAAATTGTCCTGTTGTCCTGTAAAGTTTACTCAATGTCGCTTAATCATGATTGCCTTTCAAGCGTCGATACGTTCATGCGTTTGTATAGTGGAAGCGGCTGCGTTAGTTGTATACGGTGGTTGTATGTTGCAGGAGTCACGCGACGGACGTGATGGATACGGCCGGCTGGAAGAACATGATCTCGTCGCACCCGCACCTGATCGCGGAGGCGTTCCGCGCGCTCGCCACGCAGCAGCAGCAGATCCCGCCGATCGGGCCGCCGCGCAAGCGCGCCAAGCTCGCCTAGTGGCCGCCGCCGCCCCCCGCGCCCCATACCAAAGACACGCCGCGCCTCTCCGAGCTGTACGCCGGCTGACCGGCGGCCTCTCGGCGGCCTCTCGACGGCCTCTCGGCGGCGTTAGTCGTGCGCGCTCGCCGCCACCGCCACCGCGTTTTCACAATAAGAGTTGGCTCGGACCGAGTGCACTCGGATGCCTACTCGGACGACACTCGTATTATGTAAACACCGTACTCTTAGGTGTTTACATAGTACGAGTAGACATCCGAGTGCACTCGGTCCGAGCCAACTCTTATTGTGAAAACGCGGCTTTAGGGCCCAGCTGCTGGCATTTCACTTTTGTGCGCTTTTCGAGAGTCGCATTGTGAAATTGACATGTGTCTAAATATACTGCTCGGTGTTTGACGTGACACCGGGTTACAATTTATTTTGACACATACATTCGTAATATGAGTCTGTGAAAGTGAATATTCTAATCCAACCTATCTGAATCAATGCATTTAATAGTTCTTTAGAACTAATAAAAAGATACTTATAGTATTTTACTCGCTCTTATGTAATGTAAATTATACTAAACATGTTTTCACATCATTAATCTCGAGATAATTCTATTGATTACTTATTAGTAATCCTGAAAATGGTATATATTTAAAATCACTTTGAAAGATTAATTTTCACTTTGGCAAAAATTTGCATAGACAAGGTTGATTTTTACATTGATCCAACTTGAGGATGCAACTGATTTCAAAACATTCTAATCGGGAATAATACTGTCAGTCAAACTTGGTAGCATTTCAAATCATTTTACACAATGCCAGTATGAAGTCGGCACTGGCTTCCTTTGAACTCGGTAGTTGGATCAACGTAAATCACCTTTTACTTCCAGAAACGCACGCAAGTGGCGCTTTAAATTGATGCTCGTCATATGTGCAGAAGCCAGTCGAGCCGTGGCAGTGGCGGCGAATGGTCGTGGATTTCCGTATCCAGCCCTTCGTTTACTATCATTGATCTCAAGACGATATTCGATCCTAATGTTTATTATTTGTCGGGCGGCCCCCCCCCCCTCGCGGCGGTCCGCTCAATGTATAATTGATTAATTGTTTACTTTTAAAAGTGCGCGGTGACGCCGGACGCTTTACGCGCGTTAAGTAGTTTTGGATGTAGGCTTCCGAGTTTAAAATATTTTATGCATGTCATTTATGTGAATGTTTTCTTGCAGCTGTGTTTAGTGTAAATTATTACGATGTATTTGAATATGAAGCTCATGTGTAAAATTGGTAATATCCATGTCATATTTTAAAAAAAATTATTAGATGGTTTTCCATTTCAAATAGGATGGTATGTATGGCTGACAGATCCTGTAGAACGTAACTTGTGGCAATATTTTATGCTTGGCCTATGAATTAGATACAAATTGTAATTATATGGATATAAGTTAATACTTCTTACTGTTTAAAAGCGACATTACAATTAAATTAATTTTATTATTTAACAGACGGTTTAAAGTTACGTACTAAAAGCATTGAGAGAATGTGATAAGTATGCCCTTAGTACGTAACTTTAAACCTTCTGTTAAATAATAAAATGTTACATGAAAATTGCATAAATAAAGAGCAAAACATCGTGAATTTAATTGTAATATCACTAAACAGTAAGAAATATTAGAAAAATAATACATAATTAAAATTTGTATCTAATTCATAGGTCAAGCATAAAGTATTGCTATTAGCTATGTTCTAGGCGATATGTCAGCCATATCGTCGTATTTGAGATAGAGATTACACGATTTGTAGTTTTCATTGACTTAAAATTAAATTAAAATTGTAATCTTGTACAGATGTTTCTTTTTTGAATTATTTAAAAACTGGCAATGAGTTGTGATTGCGCAAGGTTTTGTCATGGGTCAAATGATTGGTGTTTCACGTTCCCATAAAAAATAATTATATATACTTGTAAAAGTGTAAAAGTAGGCCTTTTTAAATATATTTTGGAGTAGCGAGGCAATTGAATGCAATAATGTCGTGTAAAGGTTTGTTGTGCACTTTATACAATAATCGTTGTTTGTTTAATCATATTTCTCCAACAAGGAATTGAAATAGTTTCAAATGTATTATATTACCCAGAATAAGAGGTTTCATCTAAATATATTTCCTAACTAGATGGCTTTATACAATAATGGTCTTTTTTCTTCTCTTTTCTATTGAATTTAAGTATGTTTGAAGGCTTCCTTAAGGATTTTAAAGAAGTGTTTAAACTTACTCTAACTCATTATGAATAAAACCATTAATGTGTTGCGGGATTTAAAGGCAAAATAAGCACACTTATAATAGCAAGGCATAAGTCCTGTTAGTTCAATGGCTAAGTTGATGCAGTTTCATTCCATAAATATGGATTTGCTTTTTGACAGAGCAAGTTTAAAGAGTCTGCATAAACAATTTTTCTTGCCTTATGTACATATGAAAATAATTACCATGTACATTTTAGAAGCATTGAAGAGAAAATTCGTGAAACCTTAACATTGCGGTGTGTGAAACCAGTCTATCCCTATTGGACAAGCAAAGTGGATTAACCTGTCATTTTCCCTGAGAATGAGGAGACGGAGAAGATTAACTCAAATAAATGTTTATCGACCGATAATTGGGTTTGGCACGATTTATGTAGCCGTACAAACTAACTTAATATAAAATTTTGTATTTTAGATGAAATTCAAGACATCTTTCATATTTCTGACTGAATTCAATAGTGGCATCGTTTAAAATTTAATAAAAGAGTAATAAAATAATTTTGTTTTTTTAATGTGCTTACTTATTAGTGATTATGGACCGCACTTTAATTAGAATGCAACATTTGTTAAAATATCAATATGTTGCTAAACTCATATAGCCTTACTTATAATCGTTTGTTAAATTTTAAGACACTGCTCAGCAACTGATTAACGAAAATCTTACCCATAAACTCCTCTTAAGGATAAGAGGTGGTGGTAAATAACTCATAAATAACTGTCAAAAATAACCAACATCGAGAGGTAGTTTAAGTGACTGCTAAGAGGCAAGATGGCTAGTTTTATTTGAGACAGCCATTGATTAGGGGCTTAAGAGTCTCTTATTTAAGAAATGGCTAATCCTTTCTTAACGAGATTATTATAAGTAAGGCCCATAAAAGTTAAGTATTAAATCAATTACTTCCTAGAGGTATAATTGCGCACAGCACATTGCGACGTGTTAATTTTGACGCGAAGTATCAAGAAATTCCTCGGCAGCACAACTTGAAATCACAAATTTTAGTCACTATTAAATTGAGTAAATTATTTGAATTTGTAATCGTTGGCTGTGTTTTTAAATAAAATCTGCATTGAGTGCCGATTGTATGATTTAGTTTTTGTATATTGCAGGTTCTAACTCAAATTAACTGTCGATTATTTGAATCATCTTTATAATATAGTGATAAATATGCTAATAGTGTGTTTATTTTACTGTGAACCTCATTAAATTTTGATTGACTGATGATCTTCATGCCATCTATTATAAAGGTAGGGTCTCATCTGGGATAATGTTGTAACTGAATAACTATCTATACTAAGCTATTTCACGCAGATGTAGCGATGGGTATATTGCTTTGTTTGTGATGCGACCATGTTAATATAGTTAAATATTGATAGATAATGTATGTATATACTTACATACACTATTGTGGTTGTTCGTTAACAGCGTTATTTTTTATTTTTAACTCGTATATATAAGATATTTGGCCACAGTCAATAACTGTAACATTATCGCAGGTGAAGCCCAAGCATTAACAAGATTTTACTAAGAGTTAATTTATTTAAATAAAGAAATATTATTGTATAGATGTATGCAACCAGTAGACTTTGTAGGGGACTCGATTGTTTGTATAAGTCTAAAACTGTCGGTATTGTATATAAATGAGCTACGATCCCACCATTAAAATATTTCTAAGTACTAAATCTTAAGTGGTATCAAAGGTGACACCATTTTTTTTTAAATTTTATCTCTAGGATGTTATTCCATTGACATTATTGTGATTTTTTTTCGTATTTCCATAGGTTTAAATGCGCGCTTCTCGTTTCTTTCTTTCTTTCGTAATATGGTCATCAGATTAATTTAATGTTTCCATGTATTGTTAATATCGGTTTTGCTTCGTCGGTTGTATTATATCGAGTGACGTCTTTGTCGCTTTAAATTTGCTCATTTGTCTCAAAATGTAATAATAAATACACCAACGAAACCTTTTGAATGTTCTATTTATTATATTTTCGTTTAATTTTCAACATTTCTACTGACTTTGAAAACTTCTAAGTATCAACCCTGTCTATTTATATATAAGTATGTAATATAATGACTACCTTAGTAGTAATAATAAATAACATACTGTGGCCAACAAATAAGAATATTTAATACCATTTTGTACCCACTTCCCGTTTAAATAGTGGACAGCTGTTACTGTGTAATTAAATAGTTACAAGCAAAACAATTGTCAAAAATAACTGTGATTTTCGAAATTGTCAGTAAGTTGAGCAAATAAATGAAAATGATGTAAATATATGTTTTTTATTATGATTATATTCTCTTCTCGTTCTTTGGGGTATGCGGCGTATTAACTTTGTACACTCTGCTGTGGATTTCGTATTCCACTGTTATGGCCGGTTCTATATCTTACCAACAGTCTTACTATCGAATAAAATTTGACGTAAGCTCCGTACACATAATGTACTGATGTATGGTGGCCGCCTTCAGGCCCATAGTGCTGCTGAACGAGGTCGCCAAGGTCTTCGAAAAGATCTTGGCGGAGCGGCTCGTGAAGCATCTCGACGCTGTGGAGCCGGGGCAATCAGATACGCAGTTCGGGTTTCGGCGGAGGCGCTCCACGATGGACGCCTTCGAGACGCTGCGAGCGCTGACGGACGAAGCCGTCCAAGCGAAGGATGTCGTTCTTGCGGTGTCGCTAGACATAGCGAACGCCTTTAACAGCCTCCTTCATGAGACGATCAGGGAGGGGCTCCGTGCGCACGGAGTCCCCCCGTACCTCACGAGGCTGTTGGGCGAGTACCTGCGAGATCGACACATCCTTTGGGAGGGCGGTGAGTCCGCCAATCACGTGTTAGGTCGACGACGTGTCGCGTGCGGCGTTCCACAGGGCTCGGTCCTCGGGCCGATTCTTTGGAACGTAGGCTATGACTGGATCCTTCGGGTAACGGTCCGGCCCGGGGTAGGGCTGATCTGCTTTGCGGACGACACCCTACTCACGGCACGCGCTGCGTCTTTTGCGGAATCCGTGGACGTCGCCAACGACGGGTTGGCGATCGTCGTAGATCGAATAGCTAGGCTGGGCTTGAAGGTCTCCCCCGCGAAAACGGAGGCCATCATGTTCCATAGGAAATTCCGGAATCCCCCCCGGACCTGTCCGTTACAGTTCAGGGGGTGGCAGTCAGAGTAGGGCCCAAGATGAAATATCTTGGGCTAGTTCTAGACGGGAAATGGCTGTTCAAAGCGCATTTTGAGCAGCTAGTTCCCAAACTCGTGAATTCCGCGGGCGCACTCTCCAGGCTTCTTCCTAACGTGGGGGGGCCGGGGGGTGCGACGCGGAAACTTTATTACGGCATCCTGAGGAGTATGGCGCTGTACGGTGCGCCCGTCTGGTCCGACTCGCTTCACCGCCACAACCGAACCCTGCTGCACCGCGCGCAGCGGGTTCTGGCCGTGAGGACCATACGGGGGTATCGCACAGTGTCGTGGACGGCGGCGACTCTCTTGGCAGGCGAGCTGCCCTGGCATCTCCAGGCAGACGTCCTGTCCAGGGTTCGGCGTACCCGGCAGGATGCCCTAGCTAGAGGACTGACCTTCTGTCAAGTCGAATTCATGCTAACCGATTTACGCACTCTCAGGGCCGTCACTAGGAAACGGCGCGCATCCACCGGGGGCGATAACGCTAGCAATAGTATGCTTTGTTTGCGCTTCGTCCGCGATGGCTTGACACTGAGGAGTGTGGAAGACTCAGAGCGATGCCGCACGGGCGAGCAACCTCAATACCCACTAAAAACCCCCTCCTCCCGTCGACCCTGCGCTTTTGTTGTGAAGGAAAGACTGAGATATAGAACATAGTTACGCAACAGTCGATCCAGCGCAAAAAAGTGCCTGGAGTGTGCCCTGGGAGAACACACCCCACTTCGAAACGGGGGCAGATGGTATCCCTTGCGTTGCCTAGTAGCAAGGGGCCCCTCGTACCGGAACCTAACTCAGGGAGGGAAGTAATGCGCGTACCTGCCTCTCCGGGTGCCAGCTGAAGGCCGGCGACCTCGGGTGGAGACATTAGCACGCGCTGCAGGACTTCGCCCCCTGTCCCTTTCTGCGGCCTCTTTGAGAGACATTACTGCCTCACAGAAAGTAACCGCAGACTCCCAGCGGTCGTCGCTGTGCAACATGGCCGTTACCAAGTCGCCAAGCGATCGGACGGCTCCTACGTGTGTCTCGAGCTCGAAACGCTGAGGCGTCCATGCAGCGCACTCAACAAGCGCGTGGAACGCCGTATCGGGTGCGCCGCATTGGCGGCAGTCCGGGGAAGGCAAGCAGCCCACAATGCGAAACAGATACTGATCGAAACAACCGTGTCCGGTCAGTATCTGAGTCGTCCTGAAGGTCAGGGTTCCGCTGGTGCGGGTCACCCATCTCTCCAGCTGCGGCCTGATTGAATCCACCGTATAGCCGCCGGCCACAGGGTGTTCGAGGTCACGAGACCATTCGACGAGGCAGCAAGCGGTTTCCCGTTTCCTGACCGTCTCTAATTCGACTTGACAAAAGGTCAGTCCTCTAGCTAGGGCATCCTGCCGGGCGCGACGAACTCTGGACAGGACGTCTGCCTGGAGATGCCAGGGCAGCTCGCCTGCCAAGACGGTCGCCGCCGACCACGACACTGTGCGGTACCCCCGTATGGTCCTCACGGCCAGAACCCGCTGCGCGTGGTGCAGCAGGGTTCGGTTGTGGCGGTGAAGCGAATCGGACCAGACGGGCGGCACCGTAGAGCGCCATACTCCTCAGAATGCCGGAATAAAGCTTCCGCGTCGCACCCCCCGGCCCCCCCACGTTAGGAAGAAGCCTGGAGAGTGCGCCCGCGGAATTCACAAGTTTGGGAACTAGCTGCTCAAAATGCGCTTTGAACAGCCATTTCCCGTCTAGAACTAGCCCAAGATATTTCATCTTGGGCCCTACTCTAATCGCCACCCCCTGAACTGTAACGGACAAGTCCGGGGGAGGATTCCGGAATTTCCTATGGAACATGACGGCCTCCGTTTTCGCGGGGGAGACCTTCAAGCCCAGCCTAGCTATTCGATCTACGACGATCGCCAACCCGTCGTTGGCAACGTCCACGGATTCCGCAAAGGACGCAGCGCGTGCCGTGAGTAGGGTGTCGTCCGCAAAGCAGATCAGCCCTACCCCGGGCCGGACCGTCACCCTAAGGATCCAGTCATAGCCTACGTTCCAAAGGATCGGCCCGAGGACCGACCCCTGTGGAACGCCGCACGCGACACGTCGCCGACCTAACACGTGGTTGGCGGACTCACCGCCCTCCCAAAGGATATGCCGATCTCGCAGGTACTCGCCCAACAGCCTCGTGAGGTACGGGGGGACTCCGTGCGCGCGGAGCCCTTCCCTGATCGTCTCATGAGGGAGGCTGTTAAAGGCGTTCGCTATGTCTAGCGACACTGCAAGAACGACGTCCTTCGCTTGGACGGCTTCGTCCGTCAACGTTCGCAGCGTCTCGAAGGCGTCATTCGTGGAGCGCCTCCGCCGAAACCCGAACTGCGTATCTGATAGCCCCGGCTCCACAGCGTCTAGATGCTTCACAAGCCGCTCCGCCAAGATCTTCTCGAAGACCTTGGCGACCTCGTTCAGCAGCACTATGGGCCTGAAGGCGGACGGATCGTTGGGAGGACGACCTCCCTTGGGAATTAGGCACAAACGCCCCTCTTTCCATTGCGACGGGAACCTACCTGCGCGAATACAGGCTTCGAAGAGGTCCCGCAGCTGGCTGCGTAGGTGTTTCGCAGCCAGGAAGAGGAGTCGACCTGGAACCCCGTCGGGTCCCGGTGCCGTCTTCCTGCCCCGGAGCCGGTCCAGGGCGACGTCTAGCTCCCCCTCGGAGATGGAGTGAGGCTCCTCGTCCGTGGGGGTGTCGGGAATGGGTGGACCCATACTGGGGGGAGTGAAGTTCCCTGGATCCGGGAAGAGCCCATCGATAACCGACCGGAGCACCTCGGGTTCGAGCGTTTCCGTGACCGTGGATGTGCAAGGCCGCAACTTGTTGCGGGCCCCACGGTACGGGCGCCCCTAAGGGTCCCGATCGAGCGTCTCGAGGAGCTCGGCCCGAGCCCGGGCTTTCGATCGCAATATTGCAATCGAAAGGGCCTTTCTGGCCTCCCTAAACTCGCCCACGAGTCCATTTTCCGCGACGAAGTCCGGAGGACGGCGCGCCCTGCAGCGTTTGAGCCTGTGGCTGATGATGGGAACTGCCTTTCGCATCTCGCCCAGCTCCTCGGTCCACCAGTGGACTGCTTGCACGGAGGCTGCCGCTTGGAGACGCGTGGCATCGCAGCGTCGCAAACCCTCGTCAGGGTTTTGCGCATGTGCTCTGCCTGCGTATCCAAATTCGCGAAGTCGGCTGGGTAGGCCCAGCTTTCCGAGAGTGCCCGCTCCTCGGCCTGCTCCGGATCGAGCTTGGTAAGGGCCCAACGCGGGAGGAGAGGGGGGCGACGGTGAACAGGGCTCGGACCGGAGGAGGGGGTCGTGAGCTCAAATCTGATATACCGATGATCAGAGAGCGACTCCACCTCCTCCACCACCCTCCATCCGGTCACTCTGCGGGCGGCCGCATGAGTGACGAATGACAGGTCGATGATCGATCCACCCCGCTGCGCACGCAGGTCTGGACCGACCCCTGGTTCAGTATGGTCAGGCCGGCTTGAAGAGCCCAATCCTCGACCGCCCGACCCCTAGGGTCCGTAGATACGTTTCCCCAGGAGAGGTGCTTTGCATTAAAGTCGCCCATCACGAAGATCGTTTTGGGCGACAGTCTGCGTACGGCAGCCCCGACGGTGTCCAAGTGAAGCTCGAACTCCGCCAGGGGGCGGTTGCGCGAGAAGTAAACGCCTATGACGGCGATACTCCCGCTCTCCGCCACAGCATAGCCCTTTCCTCTTTCGAGACATGTAAGCGGTGTGCCGGACCCGGCTCTGGCCACCACCGCTACCATGTCATCGAGGTCGCCCACCCAATTCCCGGAAGGAGGAACGTAATAAGGTTCGCTTATTACGGCTAAATTCGCTTGCCACTCCGCCATCGCCTGCAGGCACAAGTCCTGAGCGGTGGGGGAGTGGTTTACATTAGCTTGGAAAAACGTTGTTACGGGCGTACTAGACATTGGAGGTGTCCATTGCCTGTACTCCCGATTTGCCGATGCGTGGTCTCGCCCGCGAGTGGACGAATTGGCCCCTCACGTAGGGAGGTTGGCAGAACCTCGCCAACGTGGGGTGGGCCGCGTTCAGTCCCCCCGCCGCGCACCCCGCGCAGTGGGGTTTCCGTGCCGTGCAGTCCGGCATCTTGTGTCCGCTTTTACCGCAGCGGAGGCACAAGTTAGTCCGATCCGGGCACGTGTCCGGACAGGTTTGGGTGCCATGGCCGACGTTGAAACATCTGTAACAACGTATCGGTCTGGCTTCCAGTGCCTCGACCTTCGCCGAGGTGAAGCCAACCAGAAGGTAGCCCAACCCGACGATGGTCTTGGCAGCAGCGACGGGGCACAACACGTATGATGCGCCCAATCCGCCCGGTCCTGCACCGATGTGCTTCGTGAGCACGTCGTCGCGCCGGCAGTTGCCTGCGCGCGCGATCGCGTCCCGAAGCCCATCGACCGTGACTGAGTCGTCCAGCCCTGAGACGTAAAGCTCCCCACGCTTTTGCCGCCCGTTTGCCCTCGCCCCCTACCCTTTTTCCGCCCTACGACCGTGGACCACGCCCCCCCCTCGGGAACGGGGGCGGGGGCCACGGGCGCCGGCGGTGGCGCGACGTGGCGGGCGCGCGCCACGGGCGCCGGCGATGGCGCCACATTCGAGGCGACGTGGCGGGCGCGCGGGACGGGCGCCACCGGTGGCGCGGACGCGGGGGCCACCTGTTGCCTGGGGGCCGATACCACGGGGGCGGGCACCGAGGCGAAGGCCGGCGAAGCAGCGGCGGCGGCGCGGGCCGCCCTTCGCCGCCTTCGGAGCGTTCGCTTCGCGCCCCCCCTGTGCTTCTTTTTTGCGGGGGGAGTCGGTGGCAGTGGGGAGTCTGCCACCCCGACGGCCGGGGCCGCCACCACCCCCACCGGGACCGGGGTACTTGCTTCCCCCAGACCCCGGCGGACTGCGGCGGCAGCAGTGGCCGGTTTAGGCCTTCCGGTGGCCTCCGGAACGAACGTGCGAGGAGTCGGTCTGGGCGCCGGCGCCTTGCCTCGGTCGGCCGCGGTGGTGGAGAGTGTCGACAATGTCCGACACTCTGTTCGCGGCATCCTTCAGCCGGCGCACGTAGCCACCCTTCAGATTGCCCGACGTCTGGGCGATCTGGAGGATCTCGGCCACCTGGGCACTCGCCGCGAGGCGCAGTTCCCCGGGGCCGAGGGCCGTGATATCCCCTACGAGGGCGGCGCACTGGCTGGCCGCGACCAATTTGGCGTTGGTGGACCTGCGCGCCTTGCGCCCCTTTTCTCCCCCCTCTGTGCGGAGGAAGGCCTCCGCACCCGCGAGTACGGACGCGGCCGACGCGATCGATTCGGTTGCGCCCCACGTGGGGCGCAAAGGCGAGCGCGCGCGCGCTGGGGTGGAGGCACCCGACGTGGCGGTCGAATCGACGTCACTGCTCTGAGATCGGTCCCAGAACCGTGACCTCGATCCGGCGGCAAATACCGGAGCACATGATACGGGGGGCACAAAAGTCCCCGAAGACGTAGCCCGCGTCGCCGAACCCGCCGCCGAAGACGACGAACCTGTGGACGCGGACGAAGTTGCAGCCGCCGAAGACGAAGACGTGGACGCCGCCGCCGTCGCCGTCGCCGCCGCAACCGCTGCACACGCAGGCGCCGACGTCGCGACAGCGACTCCCATCCCAGTAGGGAAGGAAGACGAAGGGGTCGCCGCTGTCGCGCCTACAAAGTCCCATTCACGAGCCCGGTCGATAGCGCGAGTGAAGCTCGCGCGACATCCGGGGTCGTGGAACGGCCGTCCCCGACGTTGCGCACCGATAGGTCGCAAGCCAGTGGCATGGGCGCAGGTGAGGCCTGCGCGCTGTTTGCCACCGTCGTCGTGGGGCGACCGCCCCCCGCCGCCGCTGTTCCGGCCACCGTGCAGACGATTTGTCCACAGGCGGGCGAAGCAGGGCGGGAATAGTCGAAGGCGCGAACGACACCGTCAAGCGCACTGTCCAGCAACTCTGGAATGCTACCTGACAGTGGCGTGCGAAAGCCATCTTCGTACCCGTCGCCCCCCTGCACAGGTGAGGCCCATGCAGAGGTCGACGGCGTCCCGAAGGCACTCACATCTATGGTGCTTGCGTCACTCACGGCCAGGCAAACAGCCGAGTGTGACCCGAGCAGCGTGCTCCTACCTATATCCAGGTGTGCCGCACTGTTACGTGCCGCACGGCTGGATGGGGGCCTGCGCGTCACGGGACCTTCCGGGGGCCCCATAACGATATGCCTACTGTCGGGGGCATCCGCGGTGAGGTCCACCACAGACGCCGCCCTGCCTAACGAGACAGGCGCCTCGGGTGCCGCCGTGATAACGGCAGCAGCCTGGCAGCCTGGACGTGGCCCGGCGGCAGATTTGCTGCGCCGAGCGATTGATGCAGACGGGACCTTCTTCCTCCGCGTCTCACCGATTTCGGCCGCTTGCCAGCCATCCTTGGCCTCCAGGTGGCCTCTCTTACAAGGCGCACCTGAAAGCCCAGGTGGTGGTTTAGGATCCTGGGCATCCATTACTGGATGCCCGTTCCCTGCGCAAAACCAGTGACACGCGCCGGCGTACTTAGTGTACGAAATAACCGTTAAATGTTGCGCAATATGCGCCGAAGCGCGCGAAAAGCAAGTGGAAAGAGTAAAACGACTCACCCAGGCCAAAAAACTGCGATCCGCGCCGGAATCGAACCAAATGACACTCTACACTATCACTACACAACTATACTCGCAATTTATCGCCTTTTCGGAAAGAAAAAGCGCGGAAATCTGCAATATTCGAGGAGAGCACAGGCATTAGCGACTGACTCGCATGGATGCCCATCCGGAACTGAAAGATGCTCGACTAGGTTAAGATCTGTCAACTCTGCCGGCCAGTCTAAAAGAACGACGTTTATCATCATCAGAGCGTTAAATCCTGTTAAACATCGTAAGAGGCAGCAAAACAACTCACAGCCAGGAGGTAGGGTATTTTGCCCACCTGGATGGCTACCACTCTTGATCTAGAGTATGTCGCCATAACAACATTGAGTTGTGTTCCGGCACTAGTGGCCAGGTTCCAGTCTCCCCTAAGAGAGCAGCAGCTCATTTGTAGCATTTAGTGCTCGATTTGAGTCTGCTCTTTCCAAATTCCTGTCTAAATTTGCTGGTTATACGCACAGAACTACCATTGCCTACCATCCAGCATGCAACGGATTAGTAGAGCGTTTCCGTAGGCAGATGAAATCCGCCATTGTTTGCCACAACAATTGTTCATGGACCGAAATTATACCTCTAGTACTTCTGGGCATTCGAAATACTATCAAGCAATACCTCCAAGCATCGCCAGCCGAATATATATTTCGGCGGAACTCTCAGATTACCTGGACAGTTTTTGAAGCTGGGTCATCTACTACATACAGACATAACAGACTAGGCAGCTAGATTAAGAAAATTCCTTGTGGTGCATTACAACCAGTTTATACAAGCCCGCCCGTCCGTAGCACGGTCTCTGGAGGTGAGTGATGTGGCGCTGGCCACAGCCAATATTCTTAAAATATTAATAAAAAATAGGCCTTACATTGCTTTTCAAGAATCAATTGCACTTTTATTTAATTTTAAGTAATAAATTATTTTTAGTGGGTCTATCCATGCCCACAAAGTTTCCGCCGCCGAATATTCCCCAGCTATACTTATAGTAGTTTAGTATAATTATGTGTTCTCGTGTATTATGTTCCAAACAATAGAAAAACACACTTGTAACAAATTTTTATTTATTTTATAATAAAGTTTTGTTAAACTGCAACTATCTGGTATTTGAACATTGAGTAGGGGAAGGGGGCCGGGTTGGAAGGGAAGGGTAGTTTCCCCATAGAGTACATTAATATAATAGGTTACCCATTCTGCGACTCGTCTAGAAAATGAAACGACTGGGCAGACGGCCCACTTGATGGAAAGCGGTTACTATCGCCTATAGATATTTGCAACACCAAAGGTGCTACAAATGCGCTGCTGCTCTCTTAAAGGAGAATGGAACCTGGTCACTAATGCCGGAACACAACACAACACCATATATACCTTTTTACATAACCTCACTTATTTTTTCAATAAATATACTGTTGTGTTATATAATATTGTTAAAACTTAGGCTCCGACAAAGACAAATTCCACGTAAAGATCTGTAAAAGCACTTTTATGAGCGTCTTCTTTTGTTCTTGTTGTTGTTTTGTGGAGAACAGCCTATTGTCCTATTGTACACCTTTACGGCCGCTCAGGAGCATCCGTAGCCATGTGTTGCGGATTGTTTTTTTTTATTGCAGGAGTTCAGCAGACAGGCAGGCGGCCCACTTGATGGAAAGCGATTACCATCGCCTATGGACATTTGCAACACCAAAGGTGCTACAAATGCGCTGCTGCTCTCTTAAGGGAGACTGGAACCTGGTAACTAATGCCGGAACACAACTCAAGGTTGTTATGGCGCCATACTCTAGACTAGGGGTGGTAGCCATCCAGTCGGGCAAAAATGCCACCAGGCAAAAAGCTTGTACGTTCAAGCTTATTCTAGGAAATTATGTCGACGTTGCCGGGCGGGCACATTTGCATTTGTGAAGTATAAAAGGATGGCCTGATTGAGAGAGGAGGTCAGTTAAGCTACAACTACGATCTAGGCGTGACGTGTGTACATTCGGGAATATATTAGTGACAGACTTTGCGCGTTTTATTGAATTACGACTTTCTGCATTACGTATTGATTTGTTGCGTTTGGTTATATTTGTACCTGTGTTATACGTGTTTGTATAAATATTAAATTAATATACAATTATGATTATTTTCTACACACCATGAAAATGGTAGAATGTATAGGAAATTACCATTTATTTATCATTGTAACAACTTTTGTCCTACATTCTGGTAAATAAAGATTATTATTTTGTTGTAATAAACTTTATAGTAATTCTAACGGCATTTTAATTCGACTCCCGCAAACTCGTAACAATATTATGATATTATATAGAAGGATGGCCGAAAGTAGTTAATATGACATGCATCCTCATCTCTAACAAATGTATATTCAGATTTTATAAAATTATACCTACCTTTTTTTCACTTATTTTGAAGCAACTTACATTAAAGTGTTCTATGAAAGAAAAATAGGCTAAAAGTAGTATCCTTCAAAACTGTAGTTTTTGAGATATAAAATAGATTTTAGGTGGTTATAAAACAATGCTAACAACCCACATGAAATACCAAACTCAGATCTGTAATATGTTCTAATGGAAAGATTAAGAATGGGATCTCTGAATATGGTCAGTTCCTATATCTCACTTTGTATTCATGTCTTACCATCAGTAGATTTATTTACAAATCAGCAAACTCACATTGTATATCCCCAAGTTACGCTTGTATACCTTAGTACATACTTGTATGGGTAATATAAGTACAATGGACCATTGTGGGACTGATAGTTGGACCATATGGTAACACACCAGGTATTTGATCAGGAGTGTCTGCATTTCAGTGAAGCCAGCAGGAAAGGCTTAACCCACTTGACAAAAGAGGCTCTTATTTGGACATTACTTGTATGTATGAAGCTTATGTCAAATTGTAATAGCTTATAAGGCAAATGAACTGTTGTTAGATACAGGAACCAATAAATAAATCATGGTGTTTTACAATTTAATTAACTTTATGTGTGTGTTTAATGGCTGCCATTAATTCTAAAAAGCTATCTTTCTTAAACTTAATTAAATTACGCCTCCATACATATTCAATAGCTAAATCAGCTAAATTCTCTGTATATCCACGTGAATTATAATGTTTTGTTTGACAGAATTCCTTGACGACTCTCCACTGGGACCCTTTTTTTTGTGTGTTAGTGCCATCTTCTGCTTCAGATGGTTTATCAGGGTCTGACTGATTTACTTTTTTATGGTTATACCCATAGTTCTGCAAGCAATCATATGCCTGCCAACAGCCAGTATGTATAGTTGTTTCCACCTCAACATGTTTTTTAATGAGTGGTATTAGCACCTCAGTAGAACTTATATTTTCTGAGCAGACTTCTAGACGAAGATCCTTAGACCCAATTTCAATTAGTCCCAGCAACCAATATCCTTCAATTTGAAGTCCTAAAATAATTAGAATTATGCAGTAAGACAACAAAAATTCATAAAAAGAAAGGTGAATTTGATAGCACAATCTTGATTATATTTACCTATGTTGTGTTTCCGTTTCCCAAACTTTCTTTCATCTATTTGTACAATTTTTCCTGGTCCTCCAATTTTACCAGTGAATTGAAGCGGATTGTCAATATAGTATATTATAACCAACTCTCTAAAGTAAGAGTACCAATCCGATATGGTATTAGAGCTCAAGCATTGTAGTTTTTTATTTTTGTATGGGTCTTCATGAATGGTATAATCATATGACCACCCACGAGAAAATGTATAAATTAGGTAATACACATGAACTAAATCAAGTGTAATATTTTCAAAAAAGGTTCCTTTTCTGCGTGATATTTTTCTACCACTTCCACCTTCATTTCTACATGTACCCTTTGAACATATAAACATGCCAAAAGATTTAGAGCTGCTTAAGAATGAAATTCTCATTGGAGTGCGATGTTTGGAGCACTTTTTCTCTTTAAGGACCAGCCCTTCCTGCTCACTAAATTCAACGCATTGGTCATCAGTGCCAAGTTCGCGAATAATATCATTTAAATTCCACATATCTAAAATTTCACTGACGTATAGGCCCCGTTCCATATATAAGTCGTCGTCGTAATAGAAATCGTTTGGTGGATTTGGCGCATCGGAAGACAAATCCATTAGTTGTCGTTTTGTGTCGGGTTCGTCGCAAGCACTCATTATAAAGTCCTTAGTCTAGTACGAAAACCAAAATTCAAAGTTCTGCAATCCAATCGAGGTCCAGAACAAAGCTAATAGTCAACGGTAAAATAAACTTTCCAGTATATAAAAGTACTCTGTGATCAAAACAAAAACAGTCTACACCATATATTCAATGTTACTCTCAAAACAGAATAAACTGGACTAAACGTAGACAGTCTACGGCTCTACTCTCCATATATTCAATATACTCTATGGGCTCTACGGTCTATTTCTATAAAAACCACAAAAACAATTGAGGTTATTAAATTCACTTCCAGGCTTCCATTCCATTCAACTCTATTATTATTATTATTTATTATATTTATGGCTTGGCAACTAGGCCTTTAAGCCAGATCTTAGTTTATAATATACATTTAGTTTCTTCATTTTCTTAAGCCTATGTGTAGCACAGCTGAACTGTAGGTAATCAGCTAGTGTCATTCAACGGAGTTCTTGTGACAACTCAAAAGGCCACATTTGACTATACAGTTCACATTTCTCACAAAACACATAATCACTACTCAAAAACTATCAATATCCTACAACTATTGTTCATTTTAGAGTAATTTTACACATTTTTAGAAAATAAAACTGCACAGCACAACATCACCTTTCAGTTCCCGCCAAAAACTCTCTCAAGGTACTCTTGGGCACAAACTACTATGGATTAGGAGTGCACGATATATATCGATATTGAATAAAATATCGATATATGTACACGATATATCGATTCTTCCCGATATTATCGAATAATCTAGTATCGATATGTACAATCGATACATTTTATCCGGTACATCAAATATCGGTAGAAATTATAGAATAAAGTTTTACTTTTTTAAACTGATTTATGGTTGGTAACTTGAGTAAAAATAAAACGTAAAACCTTGAATTATTGAATAACTAGCCTTCCCAGTAACGAAAGTTTCGTTGTTAACAAAATACTCTAAATGACTTCAAATTAAACTCCACTACATACCTAACCTACAATGTATATTCGTCTCAACAGCTAAAGAGCGATTTCTGAGTTTCTCCAATAAACTCTGTTTTATTTTTTTGTATATTTTCAGCGCTGGTCGATTATGAGATATACTAATGAAATGATTCGATTAAAAAATAAGTAAGCTACTAATTTCATAATCGGTTTCAATATTAATATTCGAAAATAATTCGATTATGACATTAGTCATAATCGCCCCCCGCTAAACAACATACTACTCCTACTCTTAGTAAGGGCAGCACTAGTATTAAAAATGGTATAATCTGTGTCTGTGGGTACTCGTTTCGGTCTCAGTACAAAATAACTTACAAATAAAAGCTATCTGTTTTGACTGTTTTGTTTGATACATTTTACGAAATGTAAATACAGTTATATAAAAACTAACTACTAAAAATAAATAGCACAATATATAAAAGCGGCTACAATTCAATTGTATAGAAGAAGCAAGCTGTGGCAATAAATTGATTACCTGTTTTATATATTACATTTTAATTTTGTTTAAGCAAGGTCTCGACAAAAAGTATTGGGAATTATAAATAATTAAACTTGATTTGTTTCTTATTCCCAGCTATTTTTACTTATATCAACCTGATCCCTATCAAATACTTAATATTAAAAACTAACTAAGTAAGAAAATTACATTTTGTTACGATATATCGAAGATATCGATATATTTCTACGATATATTGCAAAGTATCGATACAACATTACGATATATTATATCGATAGTTTTTTTGTATGAACATCCCTACTATGGATGGATAGTGGATACATAGACCTATATAATACAGAGAATCCTATAGACACCGCTATAGCGTGCCGCAGAAAGGGACAAAAAAGATGACGTCACTATATTTAGGGATACCTTGTGAGGAAAAATAATTGTGATAATTAGAAATTTGTATGTAAGGAAGATTTTAATCGATAGGTTGCTATGCATGCTATGCGAAGGAGAAGACATGCTGCGTAACTCAAATTAATTGCAATGAGGGCAGGAGACTAAGGATAGATGATGATGATGTAGTCCTAAATAACTGCAGTTTCTTATGTGATAGTAGGTTCTGGCTTTGTAAATAAATAATAGAACATGTTTATTTTTAATTTTTTCAAGAAGTCTTTATTGGTAGAGTCAACAGATTCCAATAAATCCCCATCTTCTTCACTTATTAATGACTTTGTTTTCAGTTCTGCAATAACATTTTCTTGTTTAGCTACCTATTTCGTGAAACGTCTACTTTTTTCTCGAAGAGCTCTAAATTTTTTCAGTCGTTCGGGTGATTGTATTTTCAAGCTTTGCCATTTTTTTCGCAACGTTCGAGGTGTGTACTCTGGCGTCATGTCCTAAAATAAAAAAAAACCCGCTTATGGTTACTAAAACCATAACTTTAATACAAAAATTTAATACATAACATAAATAATATTTTTTTGGACACAATATTTTTGTTTGTATTACTTCCTAGTGATGGTTGTGGAGAATATGCGAATTAATATAATGAAAGTAATTTATCTTAATACTGTACACAGCAAAAACTGTGTTGATTGCAGGAAAATCATATTATTTTTATTTAATATAGTGCACTTACCGGAATGTTTAAATGATTTTCAGTTTCCATAATTGTATCTTCATTGAAACTGAAGCAGGAACATGATGGAATACAAGCCATTTTTTCCTAAAAAAATTTAAATTTATACAAAAAAGGATGAAGAAAGTTGTTGTTTACAGAAAATAGTACTTTGAAAAACGTATACAGCTGCGCCGTTTTTACTAATTTTGGCAACTTAAACGGCATTATTACTTAATTGTTCTCGTTATTGAGAGTGGGTGTAACGCTAGATAGTGTATCATTGTGTGGAAGACAATCTAAACCAACCAAAGCCAAGTGATTTCGATTCTTAAAGGAGTTTGTCATTAAATCGAGTGACGTTACATGGAGTTCACACTGTTGTTTTAAAAACACTAAACATATAAAAATATTAAAAAACCTGGTTCGAAACTTAATATATTATTAACTGAATATTTACCAGAATAGGTACAGCATTAGGGAATAGCAGTGTAACTTTCTTCTTTTTGATTATCAATTTTTTCTCAAAATTTTTGATGATGGTTTTGGTGTCCAATCTGTCCGTCCTGCAGCGAATATCCAATTCCGACGTAAATTATCAGGTTCAGGAAAACTACAACAAGCCATTAAATTTTTCAGATATTTCATTAATACACGATGCAGAATAAATTCCTAATTGTATTTCCTATAATAGTGTGAAATAATTAAAAAAAAAGTTGGCCACACTAAATTTTAGGTTAAAATTTGTAATTGTTATTTTTGTGCTATTTTAACGATGAATTTACGTATAGAGTACATTATACACAATATATGAACATAAACAATGCTACTGAATGCCTATTAACTGATAAACAGTGGTACACTTACGAGTGAACAGACAATCCTGGGTTTTCGTTCCGCTATCACTTTTACACCCTTTAACGCTAAACCGCACCATGTTCTTAACAAAAAGGTTGAAATAGGAAGTCTAAGTTGTTGAAAACAAAATATAATATGAATTACTTCACATAAAGCACGTGAAAACTGTATTTTATAGGAAGACGATAGCTGCTGCGTTTCAGCTGTCGAACTTTGTTAAGCACACCGGTGGTCTACAGCACAGTGTTGCCAACAAGATTTTTTTAAATCCGCCAAGTTAGTTGTGTATTTCCGTCAAAAATCCGTTAAATTTTTTACGTACATACATACATATATAACTTCACGCCAGGTACCTTGCGGGGTAGGCACGAACAACAGAGTGCCATTCAGGCTTATTCTTACACACCTCACTTGCTTCTTTGACATTCATAGCTCTTGTTATGCACGCTCGTCTGTTCTTAAGGCACCTTACATCGCCTTCTGCTAGTACACGAATTTGATCATGGAAGGTGTGTCGTGGCCTTCCGCGACTTCTGCATCCATCCACTTTTGCATTATATATCTGTTTAGTCATTCTTTCATCATAAATTCTTTCCATCTGCCCGAACCACCGGAGCATTCCTTTCTTTACCTTCACCTAATTTTTTTTATCGGGCAATAATAGCCGTTAATTTTTTTTAAAGTATATATTTACACATATAATTATTTTAGGAAGTCTTTGCCAAAGGGCACACAAAAGACAAATGAAAAATAATTAAATTTACATATACCATAATCTTTAAAGTTTTCTGATAAGAGGCTATAAATAAATATATTTACAGGCTCCATACAATTTAAATTAAAAATACCAAACGCACTAGGAGATACAACTATTTTTAATATCTTAACTTCTCTTTCTTATCTTAATTCATCAGCTTTGAGTATAGTTAATAGTATCTAATGTTTACATTATATATAAACATTGGTTTCTGATTACTTAGCAGAGGTAAGTCCCACTCATAAACAGTGGAGAGTTGGTTTATGGACTACAAAAGAAGTCCTTGATCGAAGTTATTGCCATCATATAAAATGATTCGTTCATAATAGGTAACTTACCTTACCATTTAAAAAATGTAATAGACATTTTTTGATGAAAATATGTAACTTTTATTTCCGTTAAATATCCCGTCAGCCTTTAGAAAGAATTTTTCCCGTTTTCAACGTACCCAAATCCGCTAGATATGACGGGAAATCCGTTAAGTTGGGAGCGTTGCTAACTGGTCTAAACCGCGGCACGCTCAGTGAAACAAAAAATAGAATCGGTCTGTCGCATTCTTTTATACGACATCGGCATAAGTTGCTCTTTTTCTTGTGTGAATGCGATAAAAGCTATCAATTTGTCTATAGGTTTCTCTGTCTACGAAAAAAACAGATTTACTTTTATTTTTTTATTTAGGTTTATGGCTTGGCAGCTAGGCCTTTAAGCCAGATCTAAGTTTATAATATACATTTAGTTTCTTCATTTTCTTAAGCCTATGTGTATCACAGCTGAACTGTAGGTAATCAGCTAGTGCCATTCAACGCAGTTCTTGTGACAACTCAAAAGGCCACATTTGACTATACAGTTCACATTTCTCACAAAACACATAATCAGTACTCAAAAACTACCAATATCCTACAACTATTGTTCATTTTAGAGTAATTTTACACATTCTTAGAAAATAAAACTGCACAGCACAACATCTCCTTTCAGTTCTCGCCAAAAAAACTCACAGATTTACTTATTTCAAGGGAAATAAAAAAGCCGTCGTGGCGAAAAGTCACTAATGAGGTTATCATTTTCGCTAACTCAGCGATCACAACGATCCGTGTCAATGGTAGGTTGAATAACCGTTCCACTTCAGCTTACGATTGTGACGCCGGCAAACAAGTGGAACGGGAAAGAACGCGGTTGTGAATGTGGTCGTTTTAAATTTATAATGAACTGTAGCCTATAAGATACGACATATATGAGCAGAGAAGGCATAATAAATAAATTACATAAATAACGAACGAACGAATGAATTGAATTATGAAAATGAACACATAATGTATATAATATATACATTAAATTCATTTGTTGAAAATAACCAAATTAAACTTTAAATATATACAAACTATTTAAGCTATGTTGCATTAGAGACTCACAACGACCACGTTCACAAACGCGATTTTTCTCGTTCCTTTTGTTTGCAGGCGTCACAATTGTAAACTCAAGGGGAACGGTTATTCGACCCTACCCTATTGACACCGGTCGTTGTGCTTGTGAGTGCAAATATTAACGTCATTAGTGATTCTTAGCCACAATGGCTTTTTATTTCTCCTTTAAAAGAAGTAAAAACTGTTTTAAAAATTCTTTCTTTCAAAAAGCTTATTTTGGCATTGGCTTATATTGACATGGTCATTTGGCAACACTGTCCAGACTATTAAATTATACATACCTACTATAGGTATTAGGTACTTCCTTAGACTATATACTTCGTAGTTTCGTACTTCCAAGTTCCACTTCCATACAGTGTTGCCAGATGGGGGGATTATCTGCAAATTCGGGGATTTTTTCTGACGTCTGGGGGAGATTCGGGGGTAAAGATTCTTTGGGGAGACTTTGGGGGGGGGGGGGGGAATATTTTGTTGTAAGAAATTTGAGAGAGATATTTTAAGTATCAATAATTCATCTGCAAACACAATTCTCATCACTACAATCATTATATCTAAGTAACAATACGGTATTATTACTTTATCATTAAAATTATACTCTACTACTGAATCATACTTCAATTCAATAGTTCATTTTAATAATCCAATTCATTCGTTTGTTCATGTACGTTATTTATTTAATATGCCGTCTCTACTAGTATCCGTCATATCCTATAGGCTTAGACCATAAAACCAAAGGACAAGCCTCGTATGAGCATACCCCTCCGCCAAGGTACAAGATTATAAAATCTAACGCGTTTATAAAAACTAGTTCAATAATCGATTTCTAACAGTCTTAGTATCGTTATCGCTGTGTGAGGAGCTCCTCAAAAATGCCAACCTGTGCTGTTAACGTGTGCGATAAGAAGTCAAATACGTCAAATCTAGAAAAAGATGGTGTAACATTTCACATGTAAGTATTTTTTTGTCTAATTATTGCTTATTTTTAGTAAAATAACTTATAGTTGTCCATTCAACTTGATGTTTAAAACGTCGATTCTGTAATCGAATTAATGAAACATCTTGCATCGACTTCCGACGAATCTCTGTTTTACTTTGAACTGTTATTGCGAAGAAATTGAGTCTATATTTGTATAACAATGCCCAAATAACAAAATATTGAAAGCTTGCCCACTTCACACACACACACACACACACACACACGAGACTAATGCGAAATTCTTCAAGAAATTATAGTCCTTATTGCGTTAGAGACTAATTTGAAATTTGAATATCGAAGTTTGTTTTTTTGGCTACACGACACTACCTATAGTGACGTATAATCTGTACATATAACTCTTGTTGATATCGATAAAACTACCTTTGATACTGTTAGTCGAAAATATGTTATACTAATAACGACCCACTTTTAGGGTTCTATTGTAAAATAAGGAACCCTTATGATTTCGTCGTGTCCGTCTGTCCGTCTATTTTCCGAGATTAGGTCTACACTGCTGAAATTCGGTACATTTAACTTTAACCTATACCAGGAAAAATATTTAAATGTGAGAGTTTTTTTAAGTATTGCTCCCACAACATGAAAAGTTACGATGGTAAAGAGTACTGCTTTTACCCCATCGAATCGGGTATCGTTACCGATCTTGAGAGTCTACCTGTTTCTTGATCAGCGCTCCTATATAATCTACCTTGTGAACATAGGGTTAACGGTATTGCAGCGAAGGGTAAAATATAAAGAAGGGAAATATTATGTTTTATTCATTTAATAAATTTTATAATTTTTCACTATATCAATTCTTTTATTTCATATCAATACTTCGGCTTGAGTATGTCTGTCATTCCTAGACATCACAGCTTCCAGCCATGGTTACCCGGGAAAACGGTTCTCGCGGCGGTTATGCCGTCGAGATGGGGGCGCGGCGTGTTCCGTGCGCACTCACCTCTCCTCCCGCGAGGCGCGTTACAAACCGCCCCACGCTCGGATTAATATTTTTTTAAACATTACTAATTGACATGTTATCTCGAGTCAAACCGTGATCATAGCTGCTGTAAAGTAGCCGAAACGTTGGCAAAATAAATAAATATCGCGCTTAAAACCGTAAATAACGTAGTTTTATTTATGTGTCAATGTCAAAGAAGCAAGTGAGGTGTGTAAGAATAAGCCTGTATGGCGCTCTGTTGTTCGTGCCTACCCCGCAAGGGACCTGGCGTGAAGTTATGTATGTATGTATGTATGTTATTTATGTGTTACAGTCGCGAATATCTAAGAAAAAATACTATAAATTAAACCTGTACTTTAGTTTTATTCCACTGTCATCATATCTGTAGTATTCAACATTATTATTCCTAGTAAAAATATCGTCATTAAAGTATCGATATTTACTATCCCTATGAAATTCACCGGTTTGTACAGTAGTAATACCAGCATTTTTTTCCTCAAAATATAGGGCATTTAAATTACGTTGCAAGTAAATATTTGAATTATATGTACATAATTATATATTATGTTCATGGATGTTTTTAGCGATTAGGTTTTACATAAAATTGTGTAAGTGTTAATATCACACATCACAATTTTCATCACACAATAACTAAGATCTTATTTCAACTAGTGCTAGTTTAATAAATCATCAATGTGGTACTTTTTAATTATTACAATATTAAAGTTTATTTCATAATCCAATATTATAATAAAAAATAATAATGAATATTTAGTCAATTATGATTAAATTACGAGGCAAATTGAATAATGATATGGCAATTTCTTGTATTTTGAAATGTGTGAGTCGTCTTTGTGTGCGTAACGAGTGTAAATATACGCTGTTTCTAAACTAGTTTTGAAGATTTGTACATGTTTGCGTTTATGACAACACAAATAATATTTGGGTATATGCGATTGTTTCAATGTGTGCTTTACTCTGCCCCCCGCAGCAAATGGCTGAATTATTTGTTTGCAAAATTAGACGCGAGCCTCGTCCTTCGGTTAAATGGTCCAAGGTGAATTGTGATCACGGAGTCACTGACCAGTGTTGCCAACTGCACCGTAATTACGGTAAAAACACCGTAATCAGCATAGATCTACCACCTACCGTAGGTTTATTATTACGGTAGCAAAAAACACCGTAATACCCATTGAAGATCGTATTTCTTTAAATCTTGTAGATTATATTATATCACTAAAATAATTTTAACGAGTTTGAATATCTATTGTCTGTACCTTACGGTATTTTCGTTTTATTATTATTTTCTTGAATACTTGAACTTTTGAATTTACCTAGTTTATTTGTCTCTTAATTGACTATATTATTATATATTGCATTCATGCATATCATTACGTAAAAGTTTCTTGTGTTGTGTTGTGTCTGATCCGAGTTTTTAAAATAATGGTTATGATTAAAAAATACAATGTAGATATGTATAAAAATATTATACAATTATACTGTTTTCTTAAGTTTTCGCGACTTGTTGACGTAATAAAACTACGTTTTAACGGTTTTAAGCGCGATAACTGGTTAAGTTTTGGTTTTTCCGACGTTTCGGCCGCTTTTCAGTGGCCGTGGTCACGGACGACAAAGGTGACATTTGTGCAACGAGTATTGTTAAAGTTTCATTTAGCCTACCGCCAACTTGTTCATTTTAATTATTTAGGTTTAATCTTATTTATGGTTATTCTTTACTCTATGGGAGCCTAATCTAATTAATTAATTTAATTAAAAACGTAGTTTTATTACAATTATACTGTCTGATTCTGATTAAAAATATCTTTTTTTAATTATTCTGACCCTTAACATGCTACTAAATAAACAAGGTAATTCTACCGTATTTAAAATATAAATTACCGTAATTTTGCAAAATCTACCGTATTTTAAGAAGAAACTACTACCTCTACAATTCAGAGTTGGCAACACTGTCACTGACCTCCATATATATATTAGTTTGTGATAGGGATGTTCATACAAAAAAAATATCGATATTATTTTCGATATAATATATCGTAATGTTGTATCGATACTTTGCGATATATCGTAGAAATATATCGATATCTTCGATATATCGTAACAAAATGTAAGTTTCTTATTTAGTTAGTTTTTAATATTAAGTATTTGATAGGGATCAGGTTGGTATAAGTAAAAATAGCTAGGAATAAGAAACAAATCAAGTTTAATTATTTATAATTCCCAATATTTTTTGTCAAGACCTTGCTCAAACAAAATTTTAATTAAAATGTAATATATAAAACAGGTAATCAATTTATTGCCACAGCTTGCTTCTTCTATACAATTGAATTGTAGCCGCTTTTATATATTGTGCTATTTATTTATATTAGTTAGATTTTATATAACTGTATTTACATTTCGTAAAATGTATCAAACAAAACAAAACAGATAGCTTTTATTTGTAAGTTATTCTGTACTGAGACCGAAACGAGTACCCACAGACACAGATTATACCATTTTTAATACTAGTGCTGCCCTTACTAAGAGTAGGAGTAGTATGTTGTTTAGCGGGGGGCGATTATGACTAATGTCATAATCGAATTATTTTCGAATATTAATATTGAAAATCGAATATGAAATTAGTAGCTTACTTATTTTATAATCGAATCATTTCATTAGTATATCTCATAATCGACCAGCGCTGAAAAAATAACAAAAAAATAAAACTGAGAGTTTATTGGAGAAACTCAGAAATCGCTCTTTAGCTGTTGAGACGAATATACATTGTAGGTTAGATATGTAGTGGAATTTAATTTGAAGTCATTTAGAGTACCTATTTTGTTAACCACGAAACTTTCGTTACTGGGAAGGCTAGTTATTCAATAATTCAGGGTTTTACGTTTTATTTTTACTCAAGTTACCAACCATAAATCAGTTTAAAAAAGTAAAAGTTTGTTCTATAATTTCTACCGATATTTGATGTATCGGATAAAATGTATCGATTGTACATATCGATACTAGATTATTCGATAATATCGGGTCGAATCGATATATCGTGTACATATATCGATATTTTATTCAATATCGATATATATCGTGCACTCCTAGTTTGTGACTTTGTGCATATATACAAGTACTTGGGAGTTTTTGGCGGGAACTGAAAGGTGATGTTGTGCTGTGCAGTTTTATTTTCTAAAAATGTGTAAAATTACTCTAAAATGAACAATAGTTGTAGGATATTGATAGTTTTTGAGTAGTGATTATGTGTTTTGTGAGAAATGTGAACTGTATAGTCAAATGTGGCCTTTTGAGTTGTCACAAGAACTCCGTTGAATGGCACTAGCTGATTACCTACAGTTCAGCTGTGCTACACATAGGCTTAAGAAAATGAAGAAACTAAATGTATATTATAAACTAAGATCTGGCTTAAAGGCCTAGTTGCCAAGCCATAAATATAATAAAAAAAATACAAGTACTTGTATTTATGGAGGTCAGTGATTGTGATTCAATTTCAAAATTCATAGTAATTTAATTTGTGCATTCAAGTATAAGCTCTAAAATATAAATAAATATGGATGCTGCATTTAGAATTAGTTTTGCGTCTAATGACTCGAATACAGGTATAATTGCTTTTTTAAAGTTTTTGTTAATTTTTATATAGATGGTTTACCGCAACTTAATATAATTTTTTTAACTGGTCCTGAAAAAATAAGTGTAATATTTGTCGACAAGGAAGTAATGAGGAAATCATACATACCTACATTATCACGCCAGTTTTAAATAGGAGTGGGCAGAGGCGATGGATTTCTACTTGTTACGCATGGACGTATAAAGAACAATGTTACGATTTTGTGACAATGGTGCCAGTTTGTTTTGGCACTCACCGGCAGCTACCGCGGCACGCTTGCTTTCCTCGACTCGTGCGCTTTGGTTAAAAGTCTGATCTAACCTAACCTAAGTCACCATTCTAGTCACTTGTCGCGACTTTTAACAATAGCTCACGAACCAAGTAAATGGGCGTGCCATGACAGCAGTCGGCGAGTGTCACAACCGATTTTTAATCATCATTGCAATATATAAGCAAAAAGAAAACTATTTTCGTATTTAAAAATCCAGAAACTTTTTCAAAACTTGTTTACTAAACTCAAAAACAGCTTTAGTGATATAATCACTAAAACTGTTTTTGAGTTTAGTTTTAATTAAGCATAAGTGTATTCCTGAACACAAATCGCACTTAGTTATTAACAAAAGTAGCATAACCTTACTTTATCAAACATATTTTTGTTGTTCCCACTATTCATTCAGAACTTGTTTGTGGAACCTAAAAATTATTTCCTAACCCAAATGACAGGTCCAGTGGCTACATATAAAGCATATGTTATCCCTAAATCTCATGCCACTCTGTCAAAGCTCAACCTCCATTCTCTAAACATGTCTAAACCTCCATATAATTATTTTCTCAACTCTTGTTCAAATCTCTTTTCAATCCACAATACAATGTTTACTTTAATATCCTTCAACTTAACCTAAAACATACACTTTTCAAAGCTCTCATTTATACTGCATTAAGCCTACTTTTATGCTTATTTTGCCATACCTAACTTTTACTGCCATACATTGGTGTTGGTACTAACACCCCTCAATGGACAGACAGGCAAACCTATGATTGAGATGACAGTGTCCAGTGATTTTGATGAGATAGTAATGGTAGAATTGGGCTCTGAACAAATTAAATTTGTAATATTTATTGAAAAAGAAGTTAACAAGACAAATGTCAAAATAGTAGTTTATGGTTGCTTTTAATTATTTCTAATTTGTGGCTTAGTAGACTCTACCTCTATGCCTAGGTGCAGAGAAGGATCCACCCATAAGAAGAACAGTCAGAACTAGAAGTAAACCAAAAAAGTATGGTGACTTTATTGAAGTGTCACCTACAAAAAACAGAATTATGCAATTACAATGTTCTGATGATAATGATTTTGAGGATATGGAATTGAGTCCACAGAAGCCTACAGGTATTAGTTTTTTTTTCTGGTTCATATTCTATAGTAATATTCCACTACATACCCATATCCAGTATAATTTGCCAAATGAAACTGTTAAAATGATTTTAGAATTCATTTGGTGCCTCATTTCTAGAAAGAGGTTGTGATTTAAAGATAATTCATTAGACTAGGCTTAGCCACAATTGAGGTGATTTTAACCATATCACATATTTTGTACTGACTTTACTTGTGATTTAATTTATGTAGGATTACAAATATTTGTATTCATATTTTGTAACTTGCAAGATATTGAAATAGAACATATTATACAGAAGTTAAGTTAAAATTCCTATTTTAATCCTAAGAATTTTCATTGAAATCCATGGAGTCTTTTGGAGGTAATATCCAACAAATTAACAATTTTTAATTTTATTTTAGGTCATTTCATGATAATTATATTATTATAATAATTACTGATATTAGATGGATCCACCAAATTAAATTAATTAATAAAAAGCACAGGACTGAATGGACATAATGATATTCAATAATACTGAATGAATGATATGTTTATATGTTTTATTTTAGTTTATTTACCCAAATTGAAAGAAAAATAAACAGTCTAATATTGCTTAGCCTTAAATACTTAAAATTAAAAACTTAAGACTTCATAAGGCTAGGTAGTTGTTTATGATTACAAGACACTTAGTAGTCCTATTTTTCTATGCTTATCCATTGTCTCTATTAATTCCTATAATGTGAGCTTAACGAATTGTACTGATTCTGTATAATATAGTTTCTCAAATTATATTAATATTAGATCTGTAAAGTATCTATGCAATGAACACTTGCAGTAACCTATATAATCCAATCTTCTTTAATTTAAAGTTTGTGTCACTTAAATTACAGCTTTATTTAGCAATGATGATGTCACTGGTAAAGATATGTTCAAATTTAAATCTCGTCACACAAAACTTGACCTACACAATAAAGTCAGTGAAGCTATTATAAACTCACCAAAATCTCCTTTGAAATCAAATTTCAAGGGTATGCAGCGTCCTGGATTTAGTCTGAGTAAGGAAAACCAAGCTACACCCAAGAGGGTTAAGGATGCTATAAAAAAAAGTAAGTATTGTGCTGGAGCATAATATCTAAGGTAAACTATACAATTGTCGGCACCGAGTTTATTTATTGAAGATACTAATTTTTTGTAATGTTTTCTATTTTGTAGCCACAACATTATTATCATTATGATCATTATAGGGTTATAATAAAAAAAAGATTTTTTAAAATTTTGATTAAAAAAAAATAGGGCACCAATCATTGTACTGGGGTGCCAACAATAGTTGTATGGTTTCTCTTATTTCCAAATTAATATCTTTAATGTGGGTTTACTATAATTGTTGTACTATCTATCTACCTTATGTTGTATTCAGTATTAGTGACCAGATTCCAGTCTCTCCCTAAAGAGAGCAGTGGCACATTTGAAGCACCTTTGGTGTGGCAAATGTCCACAGGCGATGGTAACCACTTTCCATGATGTGGGTCGTCTGCTGAACTCCTGTAATAAAAATAGAAGTCGTGTGTTTGTCTGTTGATTTATTATATGGACCGTTTATTTTGAAAGTGGTAATGCAATGCAATGTAGAAAACAGGATAAATTCATTTTATATGAAATGAAACTGGAGAATTTCATTTCAACAAAAAATCTCCAAAATGCAATTAAAAAACAGATAAAAAAAATACTAATGGGGAACAGGTCAATTGGTTGCAAATATGTTGGTTGAGGTTCCTCAAAATTGCACCATATACCATTTTTTATAAAACAACAATGACGGATGCAGAATTTAAAATTATCAATTTATTACCTCTACGTCCTGGAAGACCGTTAAAATTTGAAAAAATCGCCCTGGAGCCTTTGTACCAAAATGCCAGACCTATTACGTACGAAAAATATAAAGACCTGAAGCAGCTACTACCCTATATACCTCCGGTGCATCATGCATATTTTGAAACACTACCACATGCAGAGAATAAGTAAATTCTTGTAATCAGTATCTTGTAATGACAATGTAATTGCCGTCTAAAATAAAATTTTATATGTTGTTATGCGTATTTGTAAACAAAATTATATTAAAATGAAGTATATTTTAAGCGATATTTGATTATTCAAAATTGAAATTAAACGATTTTTACAATTGTCTAATTTTGAAAGTGGTGTAAGTCCATTTACAGCACATAAATATGTGTTATAGTAGTCTAATTAGCCAAAAACAAATTTATATAAACAAACTAAATGTTGATAAAACAATAGAAACAATGCCTCATATGATTTGCCTGTATTTTTAAATCAACAAATATAGTAACATTTAATTTTCTCGAAACAAAAGAAAATGGACTTACACCACTTACAAAATAAACGGTCCATATCCCTATTATCCCTATTAATATTATAAATGTGAAAGTAACTCGTCTGTCTGTCTGTCTGTTCCGTTTTCACGGAAAAACTACTGGACCGATTTGGCTGAAACTCAGTATATATATGTTTTCGATGCCGAGAATGAACATAGGATACTTTTTATCCCGAAAAATGGGATAGTTTCCGGGATAAAAATATATTTGTCTTTCTGTTTGTTATGCTTTTACGGAAGAACTAATGGGTCGATTTGGCTGAAATTCGGTACGTATGTAAGTTAAATACTGAGGATGGACAAGGGATAATTTCCATTTTGGTCTTTTTGGTAATTTTGGCCTATTTGGTAATTTTGGCCTTTTTGGTCAATTTGGCCTTTTTGGTCATTTTGGCCTATTTGGTAACTTTTCCTGTTTGGTCATTTTGGCCTATTTGGTAATTTTTCCTGTTTGGTAATTTTGGCTTTTTTGGTAATTTTGGCCTTTTTGGTCATTTTTGCCTATTTGGTCATTTTGGCCTATTTGGTCATTTTGGCCTTTTTGGTAATTTTGGCCTATTTGGTCATTTTGGCCTTTTTGTTCATTTTGGCCTTTATGGTCATTTTGGCCTATTTGGTCAAGTTTTGTAATTTATTTTGTTGACAGATAGACGAGGGATGGTATAATTAGCGATATAAAATGAAGTGAATCTTCCGTAGGCAAATACATAAAAATGTAATATAATATATAACCTGTAGCACTTGCTCTATAAACAAGAGACACGCACTAGAGGTTAACCCGCCGCGCGGCCGCGGGGTAAACTCTAGTATTATATATGTAAGCTTTATGACTTATACATGGTATTATTTGATTTTAGGAATTATCCAAGAAGTGGAAAGTGATAGTGATGTAAGTGATTTCTCAGGGAGCAGCAGTGATGATTTTATTCCAGAAGAAAGTGATAAAGAGGTAAAATATTAACTACTCATATAAACAAACATATGAAACATATACATATAACAAAATAAGAAAGTGTTATAAGATCTAAATAACATGCAGTTGTTTAAAACCTCATACTAATTAAATGTGCAATTAAGTTTATATGTTTTTCGTAGCCTTGGAACTGATTGATCTATTTTATATCAAAATTTGGTATACATGTAATTCCTGCAATAAGCAAGCATGAACTTGGGATATTTTTTTATGAAATGAGATAGCCCTGGTGCTATATGTGAAATCTATACTCACCTGAAAAATTGTTAATACACTATGTTCTACTAATTACATTAATCAATACCAATATATATACAGGCTGGCTCACTTAGATCAGTTAGTATGGGCAAGTCTGAAACTATAAGACATAAAAAGATATGTTCTTAGGAACAAAGTCATCTGTTTTAGTGAAAAGCAAACTGCATACATCGATTTAAAAAAAACTTGTAAGGTCGAAAATCAAATCCGGTCTAATTAATTGAAGAATATAACTTTACATTGTTTCTGGTTGGTTATCAGTTGTGTAGGTCATAAACAGTAAATGTTACTATAAAACATGATATTTATTAGAACTAGAACTACAAATTGGGTGATATTTTATAGTACCACTTTCCAAGAAAAAATATCTGATCTTTGAATTTTATCTTTACACAACAGGAACTATCATCATCATCGTCATCACTTGAAGAACAAGAGGCTAAACCAAAGAAAACACCATTAAAATTAAAAGCTGTTAAGGAAAAACAAAAACTTAAATCTAGAGACTCTGAGTACTATGTCACACCAGATAATTATTTTATGATGAACTCAAGTAAAAAGGTGGGTAATATAAAACACAACGTAATTGTATACTTAATTGAATCAAGTGAATTAAGACACCTAGTCACTGAACCTTCACAATTAAAACAAAAATAGCTGACAATTATTATTGGAGTTTACTCCTTAACAATCCATTTTCGTAAATACTTCAAATTTCGTGTTTTGAAGCTTAAGTATAAGTATATTATACCAATATACATAGTATATGGAATGTGAATTCACGAAATTTAATATTCCTCTCACTCCTTGTAAAACTGTTTTTTTTATTGTCCAATATGGAATATACATCTTATATATCAAAATTCTCGTGTCACAATGTTAGTTACCATACTCCTCCGAAACGGCTTGACCGATTCTCATGAAATTTTGTGTGCATATAGGGTAGGTCTGAGAATCGGACAACCTCTATTTTTCATCCCCCTGAATGTTAAGGGTAGTCCACCCCTATCTTTTTAGATATTTTTTGATTTTTTAGATACAGCATTAAAAATACATACTACCCTAAATTTTCAACCCTCTATATATATATATATATATATATATATATCTGTGGCCTGGTGCTAATAGGGCCAATATCAATAATCATTATTTTCAGTAATGAGCGTTAAATCAATGAATCAGCATTAATAGTTATTATTTAGGTGTTATATTGTAGTATGGCAAAAATATTTTACTGATTTATGTTTTTAAGTAGATTTATGATTTAAATTCTAATTTAAGAAAAAAATGGTATTTTGGAAAATATTAACAACTTAAGCCCCTTTAGCACTGATGATAATTATTATGTTAGTTCCCAATTATGTATAAAATTAAAAAGGCCAATGTTGTTTTTCTAAGAAATTTTATTATGGAAAGTTAACATTTTTTTTAATTTTCTTCATCAGAACATGACACAATATCCTCAATTTCGGGGCCAGTCTCCAAAGACTCATAAAATGGACGGCTGGATGGTTGGAGGTACTCCAGAAATGATTGCAGGTCTCTGACTTTTGGTGCAGGGAGTTTAATAGGTCTCTGATTTAGGGGCATGAGAGGTGCTACTGGTGCAATATCTTCTTCTGATTGTGAACGTGTCATATTTCGGTTTCTTTTTAAACTTAGTACTTTGAATAATTCTACACTATCATCAAATGAGTATTTGTAGTATAATACCCCTGGATCTACTTTTCTACACTGTATCCATTTTATTTTATTCCAATTGACCTTCTCTTTCACTGAATTTATCTTTCGGTGTACATATTGTGTAGTGAGCAGTTTTTGGAAGTTGTAGAACTGTGACTGTTGCATTTCTACAACATTAATTTTTGGGTTCCTATGGACTGTTCTGATTAGGTTTGCCCAGTCTTTTGGTAATTCTATTTTCATCACAGTTTTTTTTTTTTGCTTTTTCTATAGAAGCATGTATAGTGTCTGCTTCCATATGTGTGTGGCCTGGTTCTAAAAACTTAAGGTTTATAATGCTTGGTGAGTTGATAGAGTTTTCTATAAAATACAGGATCATAATAGCAACATAAATATTTCGATTCTGTCCTGGGCAGCTGTCACTATACATGTTAATTTCGTCTAAGTTATTAGGCAGGGTGTTCAGATTGTGATATAAACAAGAAGCTATTTCTTGTCCTCCTCTACCAGCAATTGTTTCATCCCATAATAAACAATATGCATCAGCTGATGATTGTGATACTCTATAAATTGTTAAGTTCAGGGTCCATAATTGTCGCTTGTAAAAACTGAACCCTGCTGTTAAATAAGGTGTTGGAAGACACTTCTGTAAGTCAAAAGACAGTGTTACAACTTTGTCATTTACTTTAGCTTTTTCATTGTCTCTTCTTTTCTCAGCATATGAAGATTCATACAGCTTTTCATGTTCATATCTTTCTGCCTCAATTTCTTGTTTCTTTTCCAAGTTAGGCTCCACTTCCAACTGCAATTTAAATTTATCACATTTTCCACAAGTGTCATTTTTCGGTTTTTTAAATGTCAAATTAAACTCTTCCACAAAAACTTTCCTGTAGTAGCTCTCTTTAACGGGGGTTTGTCCATATTCATTGAAATGTGTGACATACAAGCGATACATCAATGAAATAGAAAGATCACCATTTAAATATTTTTTTTGGGTATGAGACCTAGAATAGTGGCTTTCATAAGCTGGAAACATTTTAATATGCTCTTTTACTTCCGCCCTACTGGCCTCGCTAATTCTTTTCTGTTTTTGGTGCCTTCCTCGTTGATCTTCAGAAAGTATTCCTACCTCTGAGTTCCTTTTTTTCTCAACAATTAGTCTTACTTTTTTCAAAGATAATGATAATGTACTAAGAAACATAGTTTGACATACTTCAGTTCTAGTTTCACTTTGATTAGTGAAGAAGTATTTTCGGGTCCATTGGCGTCTACTCAACCCATTGACAACCTTAGTCGACTTTTTTGGAAATTCTTCAATCAAGCTTGCTATATACTGTGATTGACTTTCTGCAGTTAAATCATACAACTCGTCAAATATCTTTTGTCTCAGGTATTCAGGAAACTTATCAGCACATTTTTTCTTGCAATTGCAGGGAGGCCCAATTTGTTTAGCCGGTTTTAGGGTGCCTTTGCATGATGTATAGCTTCTGCCATGAGTCCTATTCTCCTTTCTTACATTTCTTCTCCATAATTTAGGATTCCTTTTTCTTTTTCTACTCAATTGATTTGGACTCTTAGGAACAGCAACAGCAGAGGAAATATTTGAGACATTATTCAAATGTGAAGACAAGCTTTCAATACGGGCAGCTGGAGGTTCTTCATTATCTGGTGAAGAACTGCTAGACTCGTAAGAATCAGGTATATATTCATCGGAACTGTCACAAGATAACTCTACATCACTTAGTAATATGCTTCGGTTTTGTAATTCTTGTAGGACACCTGTAAATTAAAAAGAAGTTATAAAAATCAATTATTAGATTGTACAAACACCAGCAATGACTAATAATAACTCCCTTTAATAAAAAAAATACAATTATAGAAACTTACCATCATTCAGCTCAATAGAATGTGGCATTATTGATTGCTCTTCCATATTACATCCTTGCTCAGACTGACAACCTACAATTTAAAATACACTAATTAGGTACACTCATCTAAGCAACTATAATCTAAAACCTATAACAATAATAAACACCTGATCCCTAAGCCAGATAAAGTGAGTTTATAATAGCATTTTCCATTCATGAAGACTGATAAATATTTTACAAACCTTTGATACTTGAACTTGCTAGTGGATCCACTTGTGGCCGATTTATTTCAAGACTATCACCATAACTCTGCTGATCTATTGCTGATGATGCTATGTTTAATGGCGTGAACGATTTATTTTCGGCATGATCTTCTTGCACAGATTGAGCTACAATTTACAATATAACATGTAATTCAATATATTTCTACGTAAAAAAGTAAGGGAGGACACATAAAAAACTTAAATCTTACCGTTATCATCAAATTCTTCTTCGTCAGTAGCTTTAACACGGGTAATTAATTGCAACATTTTCGCACTTCGGTTATATTTAAACAATATTTTCGGTTGATTCATGGTAAGAAGCAATTATTATCAAGTACACAACAAAAGAAAAGATTATAATTTAATCGCATATAGCAAGCAATTTTTTTTAAACACTATACGTCAAATTAACGCGGCTAGTTTAACAAATAAACATGGTTGTGACTGGCGTAACTGGCGTTTGACACGCAGGACCACAGAATAAACAGCTAAAAATATCGTTTCGTTTCACGTAAGAAAGGCCAATGTAATCTGATGCCTATTTAACAGAAATGATATTTTAATTTTTTATTCATGATTTGGTTGTAAATATGACCAAAGTTATCTTTGGTCTTTTTAACATTTGAATATGATAGTAAAAATATTACTGACTTAGTGTAAAATAGATCAATGTATACATTGGTCTATTTTGCTTTAATATAAATAAAGCAGCAAACTAAGATTATAACACAAAAAGGGCTAATGTTAACTTTGATCGTTTTAGTTTTAACTCCATTATTAGGAAAGTGAAAAATAATAATTTCTTATCGGCTTAAGTATACTGCAGCCCTTTTATCATTTCTTTTTTTAACTTAATTGTATGAAAGCCCACACTACATTGGTCTTTTTTACATAGTAACTTTTGAAAGATTGTTAATACACTAACGCCCTTTAAGCACAAAAAAATATCATACTTTTACAATAAACTGGCATTACAATCTAGATTCATAAAAAAACGTACTTTGGCCCTTTTAGCACCAGGCCACAGATATATATATATATATATATATATATATATACATTCAGATTTGTTAAAACATATTCGACTGTGGCTCAGAAGCCTCAGTTTATTCGTGCCGCAGAGAGTAGTGTATAACAGTGTTCCGCAAAGTATGTTTTACCTCGACACACTGGTGAACCGTGCTCATTAATTGGTGTGCCTTGGAAAAATAAGGTAATGCGGCAATTTAAACTTTAGGTTGTTGATTAATAATAAATATTGTTCCGATGATTAATAAATATATGATGATTAATATTTAAAAAAATCTTTGTGGTGTACCTCCAAAAATTTTCCATTTCCTAGATGTATCTTGAACACAAAAAGTTTGCGGAATACCATGCCATTTAAAAAAATGAATTTACACAATATTAATGTTATATCAAAAATAGAAGCACAGGCTATTATCATCATTCAAGTGTTTACTTCTGATTTGATAATAAAAGTGAAGTTATCATCGATATAGTATATGGTTCTGTTTTAGTCCCAGGTCTGCACATGTGAGTCTGATGGGCCACTTTGGGTATCAATATAGAATCTTTTCAGATTATATTTGATCGATTTGGGGTTATGTTTGTACATTGATTGCAGGTCCTCTGGGAGATCATTTACAATGATTGGTGTCGTATATTCTCGAGCCTTGTCCCATACATGTTATTATATTTAAGGAATAATATATTTACATGCGCCAGATCTCGTCCTATATTGTTAGGTCGTCTTCATAACTAATAGTTTTGGTTTGGTACATTCACTTTGTATTGAAAAATTTAATCTTGTCCAATATACTCATAACATTACAATATTTGCATAATTCTTTACAATTGTCTCTATGTTTAGATTGAATAGATTCTACTGTGTGTTAACTGCACACAAACATAACTTTTTTCCTTTCTTTAAATCACCCCTATACATAAAACTAATACACATAATAAATCACTTTTCCCGGTCAGTATGAATAATTACAACCTTATCTTGGGCAATATAATAAAACATAGAAGAACAGTATTGATTAAATGAGGTTAGGATATAGTTATATGGGTCATTTATTTATTATTTGAGATGTAAAGTGAATTTCAGGTGGTTTTATAAAAATAACCACGATGGCTACGGCGAAAGTGAACCTTGGTCTTCTAACCTATATTAAAAAAATCGGATCTGTTTATAATAAATAAAAGTGCCATATGACCCACCCTTAAATGAACTTATATAGTTCTTATGGAAAGGTAACCGAATTTATCACATTGTCCAGCTAGAAGTAGGGAAGTATTCATACAACGCAGTTGTAGCACCTTTGTTGTTGCAAATGTCCATAGGCGATGGTAACCGCTTTTCGTCAAGTAGACTGTCTGCTGAACTCTGCAATATAAAAATACTGCCAGGTTCAAGTTATCTAAAACCACAATTTTTTAAATGGACCACGGGGCCGTCGTGCAATATTAGTAAAGGTCAGCCAAAGTAATTAATTTATCAAATTGACCAACGCTCTTGGTCATTATTCGTAACGATCGGTTCATATTAATATGTCCCGATTAATCAAATTGCCTTTAACACATAATACATAATTTACCTTCGAGCTATGCTCAACAAAGTTTTCTCAATACGCTTCCGTTTCATCAGCTATTGTTTTTTTTTCTTTTAACCGCCCTTATTCGGCCGCTGTCGCCGCGCATTTGAAAATGTTTTTTAATGTAGGAGTAAACTCCAGTCGTCCATCGGAGCTGACACAAGCTTTTTAATTTGCTTTCAGATTGCGACATCAGATCACACATTGTCAAGGCTTAAAAACTTGGATATCAATGAAAATATTACCGGCATACAAATATCGACCGAACACAACAAAAAAATTTCTGACCTCAATGAATCTTACCACCAGTTATTTAATAAATGGCTTTATATTCTGAGCGAAGATTTCAATATTATTCTATACGGAATTGGTTCGAAGCGATTAGTTTTACAACAATTTCAAATACAAAAATTAAACGACTTTCCATGTATTGTTGTGAATGGCTATTTTCCAAGCCTAACTATCAAAGGTATTCTAGAGGCTATAGTTGTTGATTTATTGGAGAATACTCATTTGCCATCTAATATTGGTGATGTTGTCAATTTAATTGATAGTCAGTTGAGAGAAAATTGTGTAGATTTATTTTTGATTGTCAATAATATTGATGGGCCAATGTTAAGAAATGTGAAAACTCAAGCGGCATTGACAAGTATAGCACAGTTGAAGAATGTACATGTTATTGCTACTATCGATCATATCAACGCGCCTCTATGTGAGTATTTTTAAATATACACTTATATTCGAAATAGATATACAAGGTTTATCAGCTTGTTAAAATGACGTAAAAAATGTTATTCATAATCACAGTCAGATGGCAATTATGTAAAACTACTCTGATTAATAAAGAACTTTAATTCTCCTATACCTCAATCAATAAGATAGTTTTGTCATTAGCGTAATTAAATAAATTACGTAGCGCTTAACGCGAAATATATCGTGTGTGTGTACATTTAGCCCCATGTTTTATCTGGGAACGATATAAAATGAACAGATTGAAAAAAAATGAAATTCCAATGCTATTTTTTTATTCGATTAATTGTGAATCCCGCGGGAATTTCACGTTAATCGTGAAAGAAATCGCGGGCATATTCTAGTGAAACAATAAGAGAAGTGTTCATGATCAAATATTTGGTAAGGTTGGTGTAAATATTTTAGAATAATTCAGTTATATGTCAAATACTCATTAATCTCTAGATTACGTTAGTTCATTCTCACTTCCTAGAGCAACTTCCCTCATGTACGTGTAGTTTCTCTTAAAATTTGGAATACGCTTCCTTCTGAGCTTCTCCAATACTACGAAACGGGTTTACAAAAAGGTTTCAGAAGATTCCTTTGAGGACGAGGGCTGGTAAAATCTCTATTGTGCAAACGGCCGTAGGCGACGGTAATCGCTTTCCAACAGTTAAGCCCTTAGCTTGTTTGCTGTATTCTAGCTAGCTCTAGTTTTTTATACCACTGTATAAAATTAAAATGGAGATGTATATGTCCTCAGTTGTTGACGAAAGGAACGCGTAGGAATTCTCGCATTTGCGGCAACCTTCATGACCGTGACAGCAACATTCACAACAATCACATAGACAAATTGGAAGAAAATCGCTTACTTTACGTCACGTTTTATGGAAAAGGTTTGACCCCATCGGGGGTCAAACCTTTTCCGTAAAACGTCTACTCTTTCTATGCAGGAAACGATTTTCCTGCATAGAAAGAGTAGTCCCAATAATGCTGGCTTCACGTCATGAGTGTACGTGTTAATGTTCCATTAAAAATGGTTCAGACAAAGTGGAGAAGAAAAATATAATGGTTCTGAACGCAACCAGGTTCAATTCTTAGGATGATAATGAGTATGTTGTACTAGTGACCACGATGAAATCTGATTATAGTGAATATTGAATATGTACTTATACGTGGGTCATACTTGCTTGATCCAATATTATAACTTATGAATATTTGTTTAAAACTATTAATTTGGGTATTGTATCTTTGCAGTATGGGACCATTCGAAGATAAGTAAGTTTCGATTCACTTGGTGGGATGTGACAACATTTTTGCCGTACACTGAAGAGACTTCATACGAGAACTCGCTGATGAACCAGCGAAGCGGCGCTTTGCAGTTATCGTCCTTGCGAAGTGTTTACCAATCACTTACTACAAATGCTAAGGGAATTTTTAATATAATTATTGAGTATCAACTCGAAAATTATAAGCAGGCACATTATCAAGGTAAATACTTTTCTATTACATTCTTTCGGGAATAAACAAATTCATGTGGAATTTAGTATAATTGATAAGGATGAACAATGATAAATAAGAATACTCAAATAATGTTAGGTTGAGCGTTATTTTAGACCTAATTAGAAATGTATATTGCTCATAAATAAATTATATATCATAATAATTTATGAGTGATATATCAATAGCTTATATATGTTAGAAAATATAATATAGTTAGTGCTTCAAAGAAGTCATCACACAATATTTTAAAACTGCTTACGAATGTTTCATTAGATTGAAATAAAAAGTTGTTGATGACACTTACATACATTTTGATTATAAAGTTGGTTACATTGCACTATATACTGTAGCTCAAAAGTACTGTAAACCTACCTTTTACATTTGACACACTTGTTCTATCATAATTTTAATTTCATGTTGGACATAGTTATTATATTCCAAATTAATTCAATCCTAATTAAATTTATAAGTTAACGATTTACTTGTATATAAGTAGATAATGAAGAAGACGTGTAATAGTGTTGATTTTTTTCAGGTTTTCCCTTCAAGGATTTATATTCAAAATGTCGCGAACAGTTTCTAGTCAGTTCAGATCTTGCTCTAAGAGCTCAGCTTACAGAATTTCTAGATCACAAGCTGGTCAAAATGAAAAGAACCTACGATGGCAGTGAAAACCTAATTGTTCCCATAGAAAATACGCTATTACAAGAGTTCTTAGAAAAGCAAAATAATTGACGGAAATGTTTATTTATTTGTTTTCTCCCACCAAAACTTATGGATATTAAAAGTAACATTATTTCAGAACTTGTTTTATTTTAAAGATATCTCAAATGAAACCAGACATTACGTTTAGCTTTTATTTTACAATCCCAGAAATAAAGTCTTAATAGGATTATATAATATATATCAACAGGCCAAGTTGTAAATTACTTAAACTTAATGACTTACATAATATAATAAAATTATTAACTAAAATTCTCTTCAACATATCTGGCACATTCACCATGATGCATCCAAACGAACTTTCATGATATCCACATGTGCATAAATTGCTCTTTAATAAGTTTTTAAAAAGATTGTAGAAAAATACTCTCTTGAACTCATGACATTTCATAGATTTGACCTAATTAGTCGGATTGCGACCTACCCGTTGGAATTTGCTCTGGAGACATCGCTCTCAGTTATCATTTGTGAGATTATGTTTATTTTATTAAGTTATTTACATGTTAATTGTACAAACCAAACATGATACGTCACATTTGTACAAAAAATTACTTCAATTATTTTCATATTGTAACATTCAATCTGTAATCTAACTCAACATTGCCTGATGTTTTCTGGATAAAAACTTTATACCGTGTTCAAAGAGTTATGTTAATAAGATGGATAAATTGATGTTGAAATTTTGCTGTTTTGGAAATGCTGCTTTATCATTAGTTAAATAGAAAAGAGACTTATTTAAGGTATAATGGTAATAACATTAACTTATGGGAAATAGATTGTACAAATTTAACTGATTTAAAATCAAGATATCAATTTAAACGTGTTCTGTATTTATACGTAACTGTATTATAATTTTAAACACATGAATACACTAAAATGTTTTCATTAGCTTTTTAAGCCCGAAGATGGTTTGAAGCATTATTTTCATCGAATGGAATGAAAAAATTGCTTTTCTATAATAAATTTTGTTAGTCTGCTTTGATGTACAATAAAAACTTATTAAAATCTTTGAACACGGTATAGATAAAAAAGAAACTATTTTAAAGCTTTCTTTTTAATAGATGAGAGGAGTTACCTTTTGCCAGGAGTTTGAGTTTCTAAATCAGAGGTTGTTTATGGTTTTACCGATATTATGATAACTATATAATAAATAATTCTCTATATCAAAATTGACCTCTGTCATATTTTCTTTAATTTTAAGTATGTCTTTATCAGTCTAATTTGGTCAATAAATCAGGCGGAGCCCATATTAAACTTCATATTGTTGTGGAGCCAAAGGGCATGCCCAAAATATATTAGAATGTAAAATTATTTTGTTTAACAAATCATTCTATGCTCTTAAATCTAATTAATACGATTCATTAAAAATTGTAAATCGAATGATAGCTAATTTAATCCTAAACTTATTTCTCCCACTTGTATCATTAAAAAATTAAGCATGTCAATAGAATAAAAAAAATAGTATTACATAAACAATTTAATTGAAACATTAACTTTCGCACAACAAACTACAGATTTCACACAATAGACATCAACATTAAATAATTAATTATTTAAAAAAAGATATTAAATTAAATTTTCAAAGACACGTCCTTGGGACGCGACAAAAAGGCCGACTCAGGCCTCAAAGAGCCACCTTCAATCTCACCAATGACAACTACGGGGGTGGATTTGCAAGGGAGTAATTCTCAAGACAAATGGCCCCAAAAATTATAGCCCCCTTAGGGAGCAACGTATTTAGTAGCGCAATAAACTTTTCATGTAGTCATGTAATGGGCCGCTTTTTGCAGTTAATGTAGAGAATTTTGGTGCGGAATATTTCAAAGTCCAATCCTTTACGAGATAATAAAACTAACTTTTAAGTTTTTATACTAAAAATAACAAACAGGTTTACAGCGGCTATGATTTATTTGTACTTTCCATTCCTGCGTTTAGAACTTATACTAAAACTACCTTCGTACCGCTGTACGTAGTATATTGAGCCCCGAAACATTTTGATAGTTTACGGATTTATATTTTGTTGTGCGGTATTAGGTCAGGGTAATTCCGTATTAAGGTATATATACCACGGAACTCTGGATTAATAGCGCATCTTAGATATATTCATCTCTTCTACACTGAACCAAAATAAAATTATGCCCTTCGCACGACAGAGAAATCTGTTTAAGATAAACTTACACCGCCCGCAAGTACGACACGTTCGGGGCAACTTAGACCCCGTATAGCAGTGAATGTGTTAAGGCATAGTATTTTCTTAAATTATCTTTTGTTAATACATCAACACATGGCTGCGCAAGACGAGTTTTATTACAAATTTAATTATTGCCTTTTGAAACGTATCTCCATTTTGGTAACTTCGTTACTTTGGTGCGTTTGTTTTGAAAATTACTCAAGTGCCACTGTTATTGTTAGAACGGTGTTACAATATATAAGAAGAATACTTGGAATGACAATCCGAGTACATCTTGCCTATGCACTTGATAGTTAGTTTCACCTTATTTACTAGATGTCGCTGGCGATTCTTCGTAACTATGTACAAACATCTGTGTTAATTCGCACATTTTTAAACATATAAATTGTCTGAATTTACTTACGAAAAATTTGAATTCTATGAATCTCATCAATAATATTATAAATGTTTCAGAGAAAATTGATTTTGATTTCATATATATAAAATTAATTATTATTAATAGTTTTTAGATATGGTAATCAATAATTATTATTAACCTTGTGTCTATTGATTTTTTTTACATCCGCAGAATTCAGATTTTTCGTAAGTACATTCTGTAAATTTGTATTTTCAAAAATGTGGTAAGAGCGAGACATCGAATTTAGTTAGCTGCATAAGAAGCTTACAATTTTAATTTAACATTGATTTGGTCTAAAGTAGTTGTTTGCATTACATTCTATTACTGAAATTTTGATTTTAAATAATAGAATATAAGTAAAGTTTAGTAGTGTTGTTTTATAATTATCTTTGCCAGTATTCTTCTTCAATGGCAGTCTGTTTGTTTCATTGAAACACCCCACACTTACAAATATACTACTTTGGAGTGACTGACAAATGCCAATGTACTATAAACCACTGTGGTCAGTGCCCTCAGCACGAGTTCTTCATACTTCACTAGGTACAAAGTTGCCATTTTTCGAAGTACTCCAAAAGCCTAACTTATTTCCGAGGTCTTTTAAATCAAAGTAAACATTTTCAAAAGCGTCTATATCACGATAAATCGATTATTAACATTATTTATATTTTGTTTTATTGATAACGATTTTATTTTTTTCCAATTTTGTTAGTTGCAGTAGCTTAATAGCTTGCACAACTCTCACCAATGATATGGGTTTGAATCGTATGTACTATTTAGGCAGTTTTTCTACTTTTTTACCTACGAATCTAATCGAATCATCAATATGCGAATCCACTAATCCGCGTTAAATAATTGATGGGTACAGCATCTTTGCCTCGAAAATGAGGATACTGAATTCTGTTCAGCTAATTACCTTTTTGCAGATTCTTATGAAGTATCAAAATAAAGTGGAAAGTTATGCTATGCAACTACCGGTATATCTAGACACATGTCAATTTCACTAAGCGATTCTCTAAAAGCGACCGCATTAGGCCTTATGATATTACATATTATATAATTCGATTCACATAATTATGATTCTTAATAAAAAGTGATATATAAATAGTACACAAAATCGATTTATCTAAATACCTCAACAATAAGTAAACTTTTGGAATCACGTGTAAAATAGAAACATTTACCTTATATCATTAAATATTCTGTCAAGGCTCCACGTCGCAGGGGACCGCGCTGCGTGTGGAGAATGCCATGTCAAATGTGTTTTTTTTAATGCATTTATGACTTGGCAACTAGGCCTTTAAGCCAGTGTGAAACGTGGAGGCCAGAATGAAAACCCGCACTAAAGGCACAGGTTTATTGTCCGATGCATCGGAGCGCTGTACACTTACGAACTAGCAAGATAACCCCACCTAAGGCATCACTCAGTTGTCGTCGTCCTCGTGTTTCCGCTTTTTACCCCGGGTGCTCTCCTCGGGGGCGCCGTCCGCGTTCTCATCGCCTCCTGGCGGGGATAAAACGGATCACATATATATATTATCATTCATACCTACCTATTACAGACACACAGCCACGCACATACATAATGTATTAAATAAAATGAAAATATTTGTCAGTTGTAATAAATTCCAAAATTGGAATTTGGGACGTGCAGTTATTTTTTATGAGCCGGGGAACAAATATGGGGTTGTGTACGTTTCAATTAGTATGTAGAATTGTAGTTTTTGTTTCTATGCCTTAAATTTAATACTAAAACCATATTAATTTATATTATATTAGCTCTTAAAAAATAAAACTAAATTATAAACTTAATAATATTACAAAATTTAAATGAAAATTGTTACTTATAATCAAACTAGAGTTTACCCCGCGGCTCTGCCGCGGGTCGAACTCTAGTGCGTACCTCTTGTTTAAACAGGCGGCGTTAAACAGGTTACATTGTTTTATATTGGTGCTAATTGCCCTCCTAAGATTTACTTTATTTTATATCACAAACTAAATTGAGAAATGATTGGTCTCCCATACAAACCTGTATTTCAACCCGTTCTAGTTTTATTCATATTATATCCCCCGTCTATCTATCTGTAAACAACATCAACGACCAAAACTACCACAACTACCAACCAAATCTACCACAACTAACAAAACTACTAATCATATCTACCACAACGCCCAAAACTACCGCAACTACCAAATCTACCACAACTACCAAATAGAAAGAAAGAAAGAAAAAGATTTATTTAGAACTACAATAAACACCACTTAAACTATTTAAATTAAAACAAATAAGTAAATGTAGTCCTAAATTGGTCATAGCTCAGCAAAATTGCCGGTTAAGATAACCAGCACTGATCTTCCGATCTAAATCTACCAAAACTACCACATCTACCAAAACTACTACAGCTATTAAATTACCACAATAACCAAAACTACCACAACCACCACAACTACGACCAAATTGACCAAAATAAATAAAATGACGAAGATGGCAAATCACAAATAAAATACCTATCATATTTTCTGGGATAAACCTTTACATAAATCTATCCCATTATCCGGGATGAAAAGTATCCTATGTTGATTCTCCGCATCGAAAAAATAATAATTATATATATATATACTGAGTTTCAGCCAAATCGGTCCAGTAGTTTTTCCGTGAAAACGGAACAGACAGAGTTACTCTCGCATTTATAATATTATAATAAGGATACTAGCTTCTGCCCGCGAATTCATACGCGTGGTGCGGTTTTTAACTATCCCACGGGAACTCTTTAATTTTTCGGGATCAAAAGTATCCTATATGTTGACCAGGGATATAAACAAAAATTTGAAAAAAATCTAAATAAGTTCTATTTCACTTCTTAAATCCCCCTGATTCGGTTTGAGGCATTTTTTTTTCAATGTACAGAAATTCGACCTCTACAGTTTTATTATATGTATAGATGACCGTTTTTAGAATTTTTACATATGTATCTAATTTGTCTTGTATAGTGTACAAACTGGTTCAACAGATTTAACAAAAACTTTAGTGATTTCATTTGATATGACTATATTCAGGTCCCAAAAGAATATAATCAGACTTTTATTTGCATGAAACACTTACATCAGTTCTATTTATATATATTACGTAGGCCACTCACTAGCATAAAAACATTCAATATATATTAAATACACTACACATGTTTTTTTTATTGCATGAACTTAGCAGACAAGCAGACAGCCCACCTGATGAAAAGCGGTTACCATCCATCGCCTATGAACATTTGTAACACCGAAGGTGTGCCAATGTGCTGCCGCACTCTAAAAGGAGACTGGTGGTGGTAGTCATCCAGAAGGGAAAATACTGGCTATGGGTTTTATATATATATTTTTGGGTATGAATAAATACTTCTATAAGTTGGCAGATAGACATTTATATATCTTCAAGCTAAGCAAGCTCGCTTGTTTTATAAGTAATAAATAATTCTAGAGCTGATACACTAGTAAATAATGGAAAATGAGTTCTGCAAAAATTTTAATTTTAATTGAACTACAAAGACAGTCGAGCGGTCATAAAATTTCTTAGAGATCGGCAACGTTTCGGCAACACCCCTGGTATTGCAAACGTCTATCTATAGGCGAACGCAACCACGTTTTATCGGGTGGACAGTCTGTCTGTTTGCCTGCTTCAGGTAATAAAAAAAAAAATATACATTACACATTAATTATAAGTATGAAAATATATCCTAGATTAGTGATGAGTATGACCAATAGTAATTTTAAAAATTTAGGTATCCACCTAGTTATTGTTCAATAACCATCAAAACACCAGCCAATAACTATTTGGCTAGCGGGTAAAAGATTTGCTAACTGAAAACCAACAGCTGGATGGCTAAGTTTACATCTCGTCAGTTTTTGGTTTAATTTGACAACCATTACCTGCTAGCGACGGCGGACAGCTAAGTAGTATGTTTGACAGTTTTATTTGCAACCATTAGCTACTTGATAACTTACACATCGTATTTTCTTAAGTTTTCGCGACTTGTATACACAATAAAACTACGTTTTAAAGGTTTTAAGCGCGGTAATTTATTTGATTTTTGTTATTACGACGTTTCGACTACTTTTCAGTGGCCGTGAAGATAAAGATGTCAAGTGTCAATGAGTATTTGTTATAACTTGAACATGGATAATTTGTAGACAACCACTAATTAGATGTCTTATTTAATAGCTACCCATCTCTAATCTGGACTAGTAGATAATAGAGAGGATTTAAGTGGATACCTTGTGCTTTTGAGTTTTGGTCGCCGTCTGCGTCGTCGTCCCCATCACCGTCCTCTTCGTCCAGATCCTCCTCCTCTTCAGCGTCAGAGCCGTCGTACAACGAACCGGCGGAGCTCACTTCCTCTACACAATAATAAGAGAGATTTGTAATAAATTTTGATAAAATAATCATATAAATAATTGTTCATTAAAATACATTGCTATCTTCTTCATTTCGAAATATACCAATGAAAATAATTTAAAAAAAAATGTGTGCATGTACTAGTGTACACACGTAAGAAGTGAAACTTCTTTATGACCTTATTTTTAGAAAAATGATCTACTATATGCAACTTTACAGAAATTGGTTAAATAAATAAAGCCCCACCAAGAGCAAGAAAAAGATGGCGCGTAACGGAAAAAATGTGACGGTATTTTTTTTGCCCAACGACGATAAAGAAGTTTCACTTCCACAACGTTTAAATCATCTTAATTATCATTGGTAGCTCGCGGATGCTGTGTGAAGTTGACTGGATCTGCATACCAAATTTCCTTTTTGATGGCATGATTATCCCTATCAGTGATAAGGTCAACAACCTTGGAGTTATATTTGATATAACTCAAACATATAAGGGAATTCCTTTTACTTATGAGGCTGAAAACCCATCACCACTACTACTTCCTATTCTTGATTATGCCAACATCAGTTATCTAGATTTAACGCAATAACAACTAAATAAATTTCAGCATCTCTATAAGGTATAGTTCTATAACTTTTCTATATGGTTTATAATTGGGTTACGCAAGTATGAACACATTTCTGAATATCATAAAAAAATGAAGTAGATGCCATTTCATTTCCGCCGTAATAGTAACGTTCTTTCGACTGCTTTATAGTATTCTATTTCTCCCTATTGCCCCACGATACCTTAAAGAACACTTCGAATTTATTTCTTGCTCACATAATTGACAGCCTTCCAGTCAACATACGAATTATTACGTCTATTCATAATACAACTTTTTTTCAATAATTCTTTCACAGTAAAGGCTGTCCTACATTGGAATAAAGTGTGTATAGTTGTCAGACAAGCAAAACTTCTATTAACATTTAAGAACATAGTCAGAAAATACTATCTGCAATATGAAAAAGAACTATATGTATTTATATATTATTATTTTGTATAGTTTCATATTTATTATTAAAATACTAGTAATCCAAATAAGTAATATTTTTCTTCTACCTTATTGTGTAATATGTAATTTTAAACTACAAAGACCCAGTAGTTTTCAAGAAATATAGCTGTGGCAGATAGATAATAGGACTTTTGTCATAACTTGTGAAACTATGTACTGAAAATATTAATTTCATTTTTTTTACCCAGATTATCATTGTAGATGCAGCTGAGAGATATGTTACCATCATCTGCTTCATCGTCCTCCTCCTCTTCCTCTACTTCAGACCCTGAAAAAATAAACACACAATTTGGTAAATAGGGTATTATGCTAGGTTTGAGATAAAATATTATATTGAATAAGTAAGGCAAGGTGTGTTTATTTCAATTCTTAAACATGTACACAAATCATTATGTTAGTCTTACGCAATAATGTATGTGTTAGTTTACAATACTTTTGACTGTAATCTGCTGGCCATGTATGTCATTTTTATTTATTTTTTCACTAATAATTATAGATAATTTAAGAGTTTCATTTAAGCCAGGTTGCCTGCAAGAGATCGCTTTTAGCGATAAGGCCGCCTTTTGTTTTACTAGTAACTATTGTCTTGTTGTCCATTTTTTTGTATTTTTTCTTTTGGTGAACAATGAAGTGTTTTCTATGTCTACAAATCTTTTATATACATACACATTATCACGCCTGTATTCCATAGGGGTAGGCAGGGACAATGGCTTTCTACTTGATATATGATCTTGACACAAAAGTACATCTTTTGCTACATATGCAGTCATGAATTTCATCGAACATACATTTATTAAAGTGCTTTTTACATGGCCAATCTTTAAAACATCTGCAATTTGATCATGGCAAATCTATTTTTATTACGTATTATTTTGTCTATTCTATAAACCGCCATAATGGATTCCTGTAGTAAAAACATATGCCCTTTGTTATAGACCGCAATTTATTTTTAAGGAACTATTTAATACAACCATGATTAGAAGGATGGTTCACATTTCGTCCAGCGAATCCGCATTGCCATGTGCATGCCCAGAAGGCTCTTCTGGCAGCAATTAATTATGTATAGTCGTTAATAACGTATAACTTAATTTATTTGTTGTATTTGAAATTTTGTAAGGTAGTTTGTAACTATAAAATCAATTAATTTAATAGCGATTTTTATCCCTGATTATTAATCATTATATTGTTTATCAATATTTTCAAATTACGGTTCATTAAACGTTGTAGTTTCAACACATTTAGTGACGTCATGACTATAGTGGTAGCGTTTTGATGATGAAAATGATGAAAAAGCATCCTGTTTTTGAATGTCATTATATGCCACTTTGCGTATTTATAAAATAATAAAACTTCTAGTGGCTTTATTATCAAAAGGTCAATTTAAGGCACATTTCAAAATACTGTGGTAGTAAGAAGTAATCTATTTCCCTCTCTCTCTAAAATGCGTAATTGATGAAGTCTTCTGTTGGCCACATATAGTACTGCGTCCCGCGCTCGTCTGGTCAGTACCGCTTGCAACGTAACCACTACGCACGTGTAATGTTTTACTTTCGCTCCGAATTAATTAATTGTTGTTATGTTTAGTTTTACTTGCTTTTTTTTAAGTTATTTGTTTTCGTTGTATGTTATTTTCTTAGCATAATAAGTAAAGGGAAATCCTATCGTGGTGGAGAACGTGATATTATTTTAAAAGTTCTTACGTTTTTCGAGAAAGAAAACCAAAAAGGGTCGCCTATTATACCCGTTGAGCGCGCTGTTTTATTGTCATGTGCTATAAAATATAAATATAGTCGGAGAGTATCTATAGTGTGAAATACCACACATTTTCTTGTACAGAAACCGGACATAACAGCAAGACATTTACGCCGCTCCAAAGAATTTGACGAACTTGGCGCTGATAAGAAACCTGTCACATATCTTGATGAAACCTAGGTTCACAGGTATTACACCATCGCTAAATGCTGGCAAAATTCTTTAACGCTAGTTAAAAAAGAATTTTATTCCGGGTCAAACATGGCTTATTGTTGACGCTGGGAATGAGAATGGCTTCATACAAAACGCAGAACTAGTTTACAAATGTAAGAGTTTCACAATTCGACCGAGTCAATTTTTTATTAGTTTTATGTAAAGTATATACAATATAAGTTTATTGCAACAACTATTTATGTAACCTTTGTTGTCACCCTACTGACCATCGACGCGTGACATCATGAGTCGGCTATAGGTAAACCTGCGCATGGGTAGTAGGCTATAAATTTTGGCGTGAACCTTGTGATATTTTTAGTAGTAATTATTTATTTATTTCTTTACATATTTTTTCTGTAAATATGTATAAATATTTTTGTACATTATTTGAATATATGTTTATACTTGTTATTATAAAAATAACGTCAATTAAGCATCAATTGATGGTAGACAATGATGCTTACTTTTTAAAAGGTACCCCATGTGGAAGAGCAGACCATAAACAGTATACAAAACCATCGGTAGAGAGGTTCTGCTCTCTTCACACCTTTCGTCAATACCGTCATCAATCACCAATGGGCCCAAATCTAGGTTCAAATCTGTAAATTAGTTTACCAGTTATATGAACTTACGCTGTGTAATTCAACCGCATGGTGATGTAATGATTAAAAATGAAGATTATTTAATATTTATTCTTTAATAAGCAAGTGTTGTTGTGAAAAACCCAAATGTTTGGTGAAATGTAACCATTCAAGATGTCACAAGGCTGTGACATCAGCCAAAGACCTACTTTTTCAACTCATGTTGAATGTAACCAACTTTATTTCTAACTAGCGTTTGCCCCGCGGTTGCGGCGCGTGTCAATCCCTAGGCAGTAGCTTTATTTTACTTACACTGCCTCACTGCAACCCAGAGATTCCGGGTTCAATTCCCGGTATAGTAAATTTCGGAAACGTATTTTCTCCGTTATTTACCATGGTCTGGGTTTCTGGGATCGGCCCCAGAGTGGTCCGTTGTATATTACCCATAACACAAGCGTAACTTGCTTAATTTGGGGATATACAATGTGTGTGTTAGTCTGCCGATTATTATATTATTATTATGTTTACACAAAAACAATTCGGTTTTTTACATATAATAATAACAAAGGAACTTAAGTCCATATATTATAGTCTACACCACTGCCCAGCAAACATAGAGGCGAGTCGACGCTACCCTGATTTGAAGTATACAATGAATTACATGGTGTTTATAACAACATAGGCATTTGTTAGTGAATTGAAAAAAAACCATGATTGCAGCGCCATCTATTTTGCTGATTTGTCTATTCTAAAGAAACTACTTCATTTAACGGATTTTAACGGGATAAATGTACCCAAGTGTTAACTCGGGTTATAAGCGAGGAATATTTCGAATTTATATAGGTTCAGTAGTATCCAAAAAAGATGCGATCACAGCACTATCTTTTTTGCTATTTTCGCCTATCCCACGGAAACAATGTCATTTATCGGGATAAAAAGTATCCTAAGCTATGCTCTGGGGTACAAGCTAGGTCTGTGTCGAGTTTCATTTAAATCTGTTCAGTAGTTTTCACGTGATGCTGTAACAGACAGATAGACATAAATACTAAAAATTGTATTTTCGTAATGTGCTGGTCTTCCCTGACTTTTTTCACACTTTTAAACGCATTGTACAAACTCTCGAACCATTTAGAGATTATAGTTTAGATATGAATACAAACCATCATCACTATCATTGTTTCCATTCATTTCATCCTCTTCTTCAGCATCACTGTCCTCTGCTTCTCTATCATCTTTGTCAAATCTAGAAACAGGACAAAATTAAATAAATGACTAAGTAATATACAAAAATCTTAGTCTCATTTTTTTCTATTGCGAACTTGGCAAACACACAGAGACACACTTATGAGGGTTCTGAGGTTACTAGTTATGACTTCAATAACAATTGATTGCATAAAGTTATGTAATAAATAAACTTTCGATTAACTGGCAACCTACAAATAGTACCAAAACTCGCCGCTACATGGATCTATTTAAGAAGGAATATCTAATATTTATTTACATCAAACAAAAACGTCAACAATAAAACATCAAACAAAAGATCTGGAATAGCTAAACGCCTAATATTGCTCAGTTAAGTTGAATCTAGTTTAACTATTTTACGATGGTATGTTCAAAAACGCAATTTTGTAAGTTACTAGCTGTCCAGGCAGACGTCGTCCTGCCCGGAAAAGCTTCTATCGAAAGTTTATAATTAACAAATAAAAAATAGGGGTTGATCGTAGAGGGTTGTATGTATTTTTTAATGTATCATAAAAAACTAAATATTATCTAAAAATAAAAAAAAAATAGGGGAGGACTACCCTTATCATTTAGGGGGATGAAAAATAGATGTTTTCCGATTCTCAGAGCTACCCAATATGCACACAAAATTTTATGAGAATCGGTCAAGCCGTTTCGGAGGAGTTTAACTACAAACACCATGACACGAGAATGTTATATATTAAGATTGAACCGATAGCGCTAATAAACAGATAAACTATAGTTCAAAGTACCTCAGAAACCGGGCATTAATGGAATATAGTTATCATCGGCTATAGACTTCTGCAACAGCAGGAACAGGGGTAAGGCCAATTTATGAGAATCGGTCAAGCCGTTTCGGAGGAGTTTAACTACAAACACCATGACACGAGAATGTTATATATTAAGATTGAACCGATAGCGCTAATAAACAGATAAACTATAGTTCAAAGTACCTCAGAAAACGGGCATTAATGGAATATAGTTATCATCGGCTATAGACTTCTGCAACAGCAGGAACAGGGGCAAGGCCAATGCATTGCCAGCCATTATAATAGCTAAGCAAATTATGCTTGTTTTGTGTAAAATATAATGTACCACTAAGAAGCTGAGACCAGATGAACTTTATCTTTACATAGTCTATTTGTATATCTACTAAACTTAAGCCGGTTTTCAGCATTACATAGATAATTTTTCACTGAATATTTTTCAATATACAACCTAATTATGTTTTTATGTAAGTAGTCAGTTTTCTGATCTAATGTGCATATTGTTACTATAACCACGTGCAAACAACAGTGAAGGAAAACATTGTGATAACTGAAGTCTCAAACCTGCCAAGCCGCCTTGGACAAGTGTGGTGGGTATACTGTCTGTTCTCACTATAATGGGAGGCCCGAGCCCAAGAGTGTGACATTTATGGGCTGATATTATTATTATCCATAACATTACAGAAACTAGAATGCCATCCCCAACAAACAAAATTTACTAAAATAAATTTAATTTGTACTGAATTTTAAAACTTACCCATCTAAATATTTTAGAGCTGGGTGTAAAGCAAACACCTTACTTCTGTAGTCTTCTATAGATGTGACTTCATTGTTGAACAAATCCAGGTTCTTTAAATTTTCAAACCCACTTAGTGGCTTCAAGACTTCTAATTCTGATATCTTATTCCCAGATAGATTCAAATGTGTTAGTTTCTTGCAACCACTAAGGAAATTAAGGCCAGAGGATATTCTGTTGTCAGAAAGTTCCAGTTTCCTTAGCTTTGGCAGAGTTGGAAACCCTTTCAGAGTGGTGAGACCGACATTATTCATACTGAGAATTTCAAGGTTAGTATACTGGTCTGTAAGCCCCACTACAGCGGTACTTCGACAGTTGTCCAAGTTTAGCTCTGTGACCTGGAAAAAGAAAAGGGTATACAACTTAGGGCCAATTTTTCAATCATCAGGTAAAAATTGTTCAAAGATAAGATACATCATAAAATAAAATGATTGACACTTCAATCGTTGGCTTGTAGGGTGACGTCGCGTCATATCGTAAATTCTAGTAAATGATATTTGAAATTCTGGGACTGGACTGGAATGAATATATGGTTACAGTCTGTTCTGGCACTCACCGACCGCTGCCACGGCACACTCACTTTGTTTGTCTAAAGTCAAACCTAACTCACCGTTCTAGTCACTGGTAGCGACTTTCGGCTTAAAATATATTAAGAAAACAGATTACTAATTAAAACTTGCAAGATATACACAATAAAAATGCATTTTCATATTTAAAAATCGATATAATTAACATATTTGATTTGTTATTAATGGCATAGTGTTATTTATCATAATGGCATCTCTACACTTTGTTTGACAAGTCATAAATTTAAAAAAGTGACAACTGCAATTTCAAAATTCTTGTTTTCTAAACTAAAAACAGTTTTAGTGTTTATATATAAATCGTAAGTGTATTCTAAACACAACTCACACTTTGTTATCAATACAAGTGACAACCTTGTTTATCTAATGTAGGCTGTGCTTTGTGGTAATGAGATTAAGGGTAATTTGAGTTTAGGTATAACATACGACTTATATATAGCCACCAGACCTGTCATTTGGGCTAGGAAACAAGCTGTTAGGGTCCACGAGCAAGTTTTGAATAAATAATGGGAAAAACAAAAATACATTTGATAAGCAAGGTTATGCCACTTTTGTTGATAACAAAGTGTGATTTGTGTTTAGGAATAGACTTAAGCTTTATATATAAACACTAAAACTGTTTTAGAGTTTAGTAAACAAGTTTTGAATTAGTATATTGATTTTTAAATACAATAATATTTTTATTAGTTTTTTTTGTGTATATATTGTGACAATGGCTACAAATTGATTTTGACTCTGCTCACTTGGCTTGTGTGCTTTAATCAAGTTGCAACCAGTGACTAGACGGTGACTTAGGTTAGGGTATGTTAGACTTTAAACCAAGAGAACTAAAGCAAGGACTTAAAAAAAAACAGAACAGACTGATCACCATCATCACAATATAAAGAAACAAATGAATGGGAAAAATTAATATCTCAAGAAATACATCTCCTAGGCATGAGGGGTTGCACAAGGGAGTAGTATTCTCCCCATCATCCCCCCCTAATAGTACTTAAAATTCAGTGACCACATATCTCTCAGTATAGTGGCTATATATGTATATAAGGCATATTTATATCCCTAAACTCAAATAACCCTTAATCTCATGCTACTCTGGGTTAAAGTGCAGTCCAGCCTTTTAAAGTATTACTACTAAAGTATTTTCATGTTTCAGTGCGAAATTGTACATTTTAGTGCGAAACGCAAATTCACGGCGCAAATTCTTAAAGCGGTTTGCGCGAGTGTGTAGAGCAGGCTTAAAAAGCTTGCGTAAATTTTGTCATTATCTATGTGAACTGAACGCGGAAATTATTGGTTAAAATGAATTAGCAATAGAATTGGATGCATTAACCGATTTTAGCATTTAGATTTCGAATGGAAAAACGAAATTAAATTTGATACGTATTAAAAAGAGGACGTTAACTGGGCAAACATTTTCATTCTTTTTTTGTACTATAAGATACAAAATGATTAACTATGAATATGGTATTATAACTTGTAAAAACGTTGTATATTTTTTTAATGCAGTTAATTATATAACAAACAGAAAATTAGAAGTGTATGTTAATAAGGAATGATACTGGCTAGTTGATAAATCCGTGGGGAAAATAAGGTTGAGCAAACGTCAAAACAGTGTTAGTTGTCAAAGGTTCAGGCGTAGTTAGTAAAACCTCGAAAATTTGTGACTATTTCATGAAAATATTTATTGTATCTTGACAGGGATGTGTACGGATAATGTTTTCCGCCATGAAATGTATCTAGCGCGTTTTCTTCATGTGTAGAAATAGAAATGTTTTAACTTTACAATGGCGGATGACACGAATCATCGCGACGCAATAAAAATGGCCGCTATATTGGTAAGGCGTGCGTCAATAATGCGACTGCATTTTTGTGTAAATGGAATGAAATAACTGATGTTTACAAACCGAATCTTCATTACTTCGAAATATGGTATATATTATGGTTTAAATAGGTGTTTCCATGACTGTATTCATCATTTGGGTGAAAGGGCGCGAAATTATGGACTGAATGCAGTTCTTTATTTATGAAGCAGGGAAACGTTTTTTACTGTAATTAATTAATCTTTTTCAGCCTAAATAAAGAATTACGGATAAATACATCCGCTTATAATAAAATATTGGTAATTAACAATTAAAATTACTCTGACAATCTATTTAATCATTGAATCGTGTATAAAACTACAAAAATGCAGAAAATACTAATTAAATAAGGCCATAAAAAGTGAAATGATTGGCTCTATGTGGCTTTTCCTTTCTACAGAATAATATACTACATAGAGGATACATAACACGTCCGACATCCATAAGTTTCGACACTTAACCTCAATAATGAATATTTACAATAGGATGGTGCATATTAAATAATATACATATTAAGTTAAACAGAGCATTGTATTATCAGCTATTTTTTATGATCAGAGGGAAATGATTGATTATTAGAATTAAGAAGTAATAACCGCACATGAATGAAACGTAACAATCGGTAATGGCCAATTTCTATACACAGCAATGCCACATCTTAATTTAAGAAGTGAATTTGCATTTTATACTGATCTGAGACATCACACATAAAACATTACCAAGATTCTCTTATAATTAATTGTATTTTTAATCAAATACACCTAGGTACCTGATAAAATACGTATCGACAAAACATTCCAATACATTGGAAAATATATTCGTTTACCTTTGAAGGATCTCTTCCCCTTGATTCTAAGGCGACTCTCTTCTCCATCTTAATCGTTGTCTTCAGTTACACTTTTATAACACTTGAATTTTGATTTTCCTTTATAATAATTCTCTAGGAACTAAATCACTAAGCTTGGGTTTCAAAACAGAAGGAAACTATAGATACACGAGTGACGTCGTACTAGCAGCGCCGCCTGGAGTGACAATAATACAACAGGCCTACATTTCGTTATAATACTTTTATTGTGACAAATTAAATAAGTTTACATATTTTTTTCATTTTAATGTAGAAATTAATTAAAAATAAATTTATTTATTTTATTAACGCTGTACTTAGTTTGATAAATTCGAATACAGGAGCTTAATAAGTTATTAGTTGAGAAAGGAAATGAATGTTAGGTTGGCGAAACTGTATTGTGGCCAGCCTGGCTAATGAAAGGCGGCAATTATGAATAATGTTGTTGGCAAGTAGCCGGTGAAAGCATGTTCAATTTGTATATGGGTTTTGTTTGTTCAAGTAATAACAAATCGCAAATAATTTGATTTTTATGAACAAGATTTCAATGTATAACGGTTTATAAAGCCTAATGATTTTATGTAAATAAAGTTTTATCACAACTTTTTATCAGTTACAATGATAAGAGTTGTATATAGGTGCTATATCTATACATACAATAAAATTGTAGAGGTCAAATTTCTGTACAATTACAAAAAATGCTAAAAACCGAGTCAGGGGGATGTAAGAAGTGGAATAGAACTAATTTACACTTTTTTCAATTTTTTTGTTTCTCTGTTTGTCTGTCTGTTCGTACCGGCTAATCTCCGAAACGACTGGACCGATTTACATGAAATTTCGTATGATGATAGCTTGTATCCCTGGTCAACATATAGGATAGGTACTTTTGATCCCGAAAAATAAAAGAGTTCCCGTGGGATATTTAAAAACCTTTAATTACTTAAACCGCTTATAACAGACTGAATGTAATTTCTCTGCAACGGTACATAATATAAGCGGAGATTTTGACAGGGTGTGGTGTCGGTGAGAGAGTTTTATCTTAATATATATATAAAGCTGATAAGTTTGTATCTTTATTTGTTTGCTTGAACGCGCCAATCTCAGGAACTACTGGTCTGATTTGTTTTTTTTTTCATTATTGGATAGCCCTATTATCGAGGAAGGTTATAGGTTATAAATCATCACGCTAAGAGCAATAAGAGCGGAGCACCAATGGAGAATGTTTCAAAATCCCGGGATATTTTTAACTTACTTTTTTTAAACTATTCCACGCGAACGAAGTCGTGGGCAGAAGCTAGTATATTATAATTTATGAATTATTTATTTTTAGAGATTATAAAAAACGAATTAATGTTTAGTGCAGGTGCCTGGTTAACTGGTACCGTAGACTTTAAGACTTGTACGTGATATGTAAATTATTTTTTACGCCATATTACGTACATATTACGGCATCGATTCCATATTTATTTTTAATATCTACAGCAATTATTATCTGCATCAATTGCTACTTTCTAAACTATTTATTGGGATATTTCTAAAACATGAATTTGCTGTAGTTTCATATATGGCATTATTCATATTTTTATTATAAATACTAGGGAATATTTATGTTAATTTCATTCATTTTGTACACCACCACTATGTAGTAGAATGTACATCTAAAATTGTAAAATAAGTCAATCAATCAATAACTTTATTTTCAAGAAAGTAGTTTATACAGGTATAAACTACTTTCTTGCAAATAAAGATATTGATTGATTAATTTTCATGCAGTTTCAGTCGTATAAATTTCAAAAGCCTTATTGTTATGCGGATATTATTTTTCTGCGATAAAAATCTAAGCTCCATTCGCAGCCTCCTTCGAATTGCATAAATAGTACCTATATAAAAAACATGTATGCTGATAAGTACATATATATATACATTACATGAAAGTATTCGTGGTTTAGGCCCCGTTCCTACTTATATATTAACGACCGTGCATTTGCCTTACTATCGGTTAAAATTCGTCATAAGCTCCATACAAGTACCTACTGTTAAAATTCAACCGAAGGTAGGGTAAGTAAATGAATAGTTAGATATAGGAACCGGGCATTAGTGATCTTAGCTAACGCTAACCCCTCATTAGCGCAAAAGAACTAACAAGTCTTCGATTTGATTCCTAGCTGGGTAAATTTTGCAAACAAACTTTCTATGATTTTGATTAGTGGGTGTCCGGGATGAGCCCTAGATTTGTTCGGTGTATATTTAAATAAGGCGTAACTTGCTTAGCTTGAGAACATACGTACAACGGGTTTGTATATCTTATGACTAAGTATAATTTATCTGTGCGTGTGTATGTCACTGAACTCTTCCTACACTGCTGGACAGATTTTGATGAATTTTTGTGTGCGTGTTTAAATTCATAATTGGATCCAGTAGGTGCGCTGCAATCGGATTCAATATTTTAATTTGTTAAATACCTATACAGGTGGTTTGTTAAGTGGGCCTTCTCGGCGCAAGTCAAATTGGTATCGATGCGAAATAGCGTAAAACTCTCAAAAGAGTCTTGGGGTAGATTTTGACGAAAACTAAATTGGTACTATCAGATTTTTGTAAAATCAATTACCCTTGTCGATTTATTGATAACCGAAATGAATAATTTTGAAAAATAAAAACAGTATTAGAATACAAATTATAATGTAGCTTGAGGATCCATTTTTGTAAAGGAATGTCAAACGGTGGAACGTGACTACAACTCTCGTTTACATTACGTCCGTTTCCTTCCCAGCAAGCAGGAAAGTAGTGAGTGAAGTGAGTGCCATGACTACTGCCTGTTCAAATAAGTTGCGCTTACATACTCGCGTTGCCCACTTCTCTCGACACCTTCTTGCTTGCTTTCGTGGAATATAATTTATTATTAATTTACAAACTTTATCGAGACACATAGAGGATCGCCTGGTAGCATCTTACGAGACCGAGACTGGCCTATACTACCTCGGACAACGCATTAGCGTTGCCATTTTGGATATAGTCTTATTTAGTTTAATTTATAGAAATTGTGTGTTGGAAATTAAATTAATTTTATTATTATTTATTGTGAGAATTCTTTACATTCCTTTCCTTTTCCTTTACATTTGATATTTACATTCTTATTAGAATCTCATTTAGTTTCCTTAATTCATGAGTAATGTGACACTACATTATGACAAGTCTTTCCTGTGACATATTTCAGCATTCATTCTTTTCAGAAAAGTTTAAAGATTTTTAGTAAATTTATATTTTGTGTATTTAATAAAATCTATTTAATTATATAAAGTTGTATAATATGTTACAGAAATAAATACAACAACGTAAACAATCCAAATTATTATTTAAAAATTATGGGAACCAAATACAATAAATTGTTGTTTTTGTTTTGGGAGGTCCGACATCTTTTAGTAGCCGTTTTTATATTCTCAATTATACTTTATAATAGATGCCAGCCCTTGGAAAACGACATCACGAAACGATTACCTCAAGATGCGTTGAAATTTGTAATGTATAAAGATAAAAAATCAAACAAACTTGACATCGTGCAAATGAGAGAAATTGTAAAGGAGCGCAATGATTTACAACAAGTACGGAACTTAGAAAATTTTGGTCCTATAAAAAATAATACTCTAATTCTAGTCATATCTGTTGGGAAATTTGTATACAATCTAAAATACCTAATAGCTTCGCTTTCACAAGTGAAAGGCATAGAAGATACTTTACTAATATTTTCCCATTTGTATCTAGATGAAAACGTGGACAATATAATTATAAGCATAGAATTCGCTAGAGTACTTCAGATTTACTATCCATATTCAAGCCAACTGTTTACTCGGGAGTTTCCAGGGTATAACTTTCACGATTGCCTTTATTACACGAGAATGAAAACGGCAGAAGCTAAAAATTGTACTGGTGCATTTAACCCAGATCTCCATGGACGGTATCGTCATCCCGGACGCGTTGAGAAAAAGCATCTCTGGTGGTGGACAGCTAACAGGGTATTCGAAAGTCTAAAGTGTACTGCAAATCACGAGGGACTTGTACTGTTTCTACAAGATGACTTCTATATTTTAGATGATTTTATTTATATGGTTTCACGTATGAAAAAAATAGCAACTTCTTTTAATAGATGTGATTTTCTGTCTTTGGGATCTGATGCCTTGTCGAATTATGCATCAAGTATGCCATATATTGTCGAGCTTCAAACTTGGAATCCTGAACACCACTCATCCGTTTTTGGATTCAACGCAGTTGTATGGAATAACATTGCGTCTCGTTACAACCTTTTCTGTTCCATCGATGATAGTTCATGGTCACGTTCTTTGTTTTATGTTTCGTCAAGTCTCAAAGATGGAAAAGGATTCAAAGTCTTGTCGAGTACATTGCCTAGAGCATTCAAAATTTCTAAAAGGGTTTGGGGGAGTTGGTTAAGATGTGACATTACTGAAAATGTTCTGAAAGTATTGGATTTGAGGCAAAATATTCACCAGGAATTATTTCCGCCTTTCATTGAAACCTACGTTAATTTGAATTTGGAACTTGATGAATACGTTTCTTATGATTTTGGTAAAAGTGTCGGTGGCTGGAATGATCCCAGAGACAAAATGTTGTGCATGAATATGACAGAAAACAAAAGAAAGAAAGTGTTTTTGAATATGCAAAATGTAATTTCAAACTGAAATTCAGAAATAAATTTAAAACCATTTTTATTGTTTAATTTTTGGAACGATAATTACTTAACTTTAGCACAGAATATTGATTCTTCTTTTATGGTTCTAGTGTGTTGAGAAATAGTTTTTTTTTATCGCCTTCTCCTCCGTCATGTGATAAGACAGAGGTCTTTATTTTTATTTTTATTTTTTTATTCTTTGTTTATTTCTTACATCTATGTACTCCAGGATGGGTAGGATTTTTTATTACTTTCAAAAATATTTATATCTATTACATTGTGTACTTATATTTATTTTACGTTTCTATGCTTGTTACTTTTATGTTTCTTTCTATTTACAATTTTTACGTCTATGAAGTTATATTTCTACTGTTATATTAACATTTTCATATTTCTATACCTATTTTATACCTGCTTGTCTTAGTCTAGCTTCACATTTTGTGTTTTACATCTATGTATTACTTTTATATTATTTATGCTACTTTATATTACTTAGTTTAATTTATTATGTCAATATATGCTTTTGGTTGTTTATGTTGTTTTATTACTGTTAGCCTAAACATTGTTAGAACATATGCAATTATATGCCGCAATGTTAATTGTTTGCGTTCTTTTTAATAGCTGTTTCTATTGCATTTGTCGTGAATTCCACAAACACCTCCCTCTTTTTCTTACCTAGTAGCTCCTGTACTTCGTCTCTGCATATTTTGGTGCCTAGGGCGCGTTCTGCGTTGTAGCGCTTCCTCGCAAAAAGGGGGCATTCGAAGATAATATGAAGGGGCGTCTCTTCTTCTCCAGTGTCACAGGGACACGAAGGGTCTCCCTTTAACTTGAACCGATGCAAATATTGGGAGAAACCCCCGTGCCCCGTGAGCATTTGGGTCATAGTCCCTGTCAGCTTCATTGTTCTAATGATCTTGTAGGCGCCAGCCGTTTCTGGGAAGAAAAACTTAGTAACGGACGCAGTTGGCTCGTCCCTGTATCGCCGGTTCCATTTGTCAAGCGTCTCCATGCGGATCATTCGCTTCACAAATGAAACCGGACACCTGTCATAATGAGGTTTTACCTTCAGGGACTGAGCAGCGGCTTTCGCCAGACCGTCCGCTCTATCGTTTTCCCTCACCTCGGCGTGCGCCTTCACCCAATATAATGAGACCCCCTTCCCTATTGCCATAATCCGTCTTAAGTTCTGCCTAGCTGTAACCGCCAACTCATGCGTGCTGTTCCAGTTAACTATCGATTGAAGTGCCGAGCGCGAATCGCTGTAAATTCCAAAGCTTTCTTCTGGGCTCTGAAGGATTTCCTCAGTTGCCTTGTATATGGCCAACAGTTCCGCCTGGTAGACTGTGCAGTAAGACGGAAGCTTCAACCGGCGGTTCCTGGTTTCAGCATCATTGTCCCAAAAGGACAATGATGCCCCCACCTCCCCGCCGATCTTGCTTCCGTCTGTGAAAATTCGTACCGCTTGTTGCCTGTGCTGGTCCACCTCTCCCTGGTCTACCAGGCATACGAACTGCAGGTCCATATGTTGGGCAGGATGAGGTGATTTCTCGAGAAATAGATATTAGGTATGTGTAGTTCAGCCTTATTCAAGTCATATTAATACAACGTCGTTCCAGTCGTTCTTTTTAATTGTTATATTTACTAGCTTCTGCCTGCGACTTTGTCGGCGTGGAATAGTTTAAAAAAGTAAGTTAAAACACCCTCCGATTTTGAAACATTCTTCATTAGTGCTCCGTTTCTATTATCCGGTCTTAGCGCAATGACATATAGCCTACCTGGATAAATGGGCTATCTAACACTGAAAGAATTTTTCAAATCTGACCTGTAGTTCCTGAGATTAGCGCGTTCAAGCAAACAAACTCTTCAGCTTTATATATTTATTAGTATAAGATTTGGCAAAATTAGCAAGTTGAAGTGGCAGTGGGCCGGTTACGTCTGCCGCAGGACCGATGGCCGATGGAGCAGGAGAGTCCTGGAATGAATATCGCATCTCGGTAAACGTAGTGTCAGACGCCCTCCAGCCCAATGGATGGACGACATGTGCAAGGTCGCCGGTAGGCGCTGGATAAGGAAATCAGAGGACAGGGATGAGTGGCGCCATCTTGGGGAGGCCTACGTCCAGCAGTGGACTGCGGATGGCTGACGACGACGACGATAAGATTTGGGGTTCATATTAATTATAAATCCTCTTTTCATTGAATTGTAACACGCGACTTCACTTGGATAGGCTTTGATTTTGTATTTGAAAAAGATATATCTCATTTATGCTATAAAAAGTATGTTTTTTATTGAATATTTTAGAATTCCGTGAAGGGTCCCTATTATAAAATCATTGTTTAATTACTAAGGGCTTGTAATAAACAAACATCTAAACAAAGTAATCTGTATATTTATATACTTACTTATAAATATTATACTAACGTTTTCAACGATTTAGCTTGTGTATTTTTTAACCGACTTCGAAAAAAGGAGGAGGTTCTCAATTCGTCGGGATCTTATTTTTGTTGTTGTTGCTTTTTGTTTTTTATGTATGTTCGACGATAACTCCGTGATTTATGATCCGATTTACGTGATTCTTTTTTTGTTCGACGCGGAATAGCTTCCAATTGGTCCCCTAAAAATTTTACATAGTTTCGCCCAGTAGTTTTCATTTTATGAAAAATTTTCATGGAAATAATTTTCACTCCGTTCCATATGTATACTGATTACTCTGAGATTTATGATTCGATTTACGTGATTCTTTTTTTGTTCGACGCGGAATAGCTGCCATGTGGTCCCCTAAAAATTTGACATAGTTTGGCCCAGTAGTTTTCATTTTACGAACATTTTTTTGTTCCCGGTTCTTGGGACCTATATTTTTTAAGAAGCGCGGCACCATTCGTGGGTCCCCATACATAGCTAGACACTAAAAAGTAACAAATAAAATTTAAAAACTTCGTTTAACGTTCGACTTCAAAAACGAAAAAACTAAAATGTATAAAATAACTTATTTCTTAAGCTATTATTATTAATATATATTATCTAAAACATCTTGAAGTCGGTGCAAAGTAAAACATAAAAATTACTATATTTTGAAAATTACTAAGCACCGACTTTAAGATGTTTTAGATAATATATATTAATAATAATAGCTTAAGAAATAAGTTATTTTATACATTTTAGTTTTTTCGTTTTTGAAATCGGTTTTTTTGAATCCATATTTTTCGAACCTCTTCTAATTTTCTGGTTCAAACAGCAATAGTAACTATATACGTATATATCGGATACCAAATTTTATTATAAACCGTTCACTCCCAAAGATGGTAAGAAGTAGGTAACTAACAAGGTAATTAAATACGATGAAGCTCTTTATGCATTGATTTGAACATATCTAAAATATATTTTACTCTGCAACTTGTAACATTATAAGTCGTGTACTTAGTAGGTACTGGGGGTTATGTCCAGACTAAATTACAGTCGCGTCTGAAACAAAGGATGGTGTTGCATATTGGCACTTTAGGATTGCGTGTCGCGTCGGTAGTCGGCATTCGGCGGGTTGGCTGGCGGTAGTGTCGCTTGTCGGTGTCGTCGGGAGGTGAAGTTGGACTCCAGGACGCGGACGGCGGGGGGCAGCTGCCAAGCCTGCGCACGCAGCCTCGGCCCGGCCACAAGCAACAGTCTGTTCGCGTGAGCCGTCGCTCGCGACTTAACCAAACCACGTTGCATTAAAATGTCCCATGGTAAGCAGCCAATAACACCATAGCCCTATAACAAACTACCAAATTCAAACGTAAGGACACAATGATTCCGGAGATCCTTAAAAATATCACCCGCGACGACGTTTTCAGTTATGAGTTCACTCAAGTTTTCATTATTTATTTACGCTACTTCGGAACGGACTGAACTAATTCATAATTAATGCAAAAAAGAATTACTTTTGTTTTATGAAGTATAATTTTGATTTGTGATGCTCATTTTAAAAGCTTTTATCACATTAAGGAAGAATCTAATGTAAGCACAATCCGGTGAAATAACCCCGCCGCGGGCACTAACGTCCATTAGCAACAATGGGTTTGAAGACATAAAAGGTTTGCTAAAAAATATTTTTGAATAATGTTCTATTACGTTAAGAACGTTCCGAAAACTGTTGTGTTCGAACAGTGTTTGTTTTTCGGAGAGCAATAAAGTCGTAAGTAAAAGTTCTTCAAGTTAGTTTTGGCGTAAATGTAAGTATACATGCATGTTATTATATTACAAGTATTTTTTCTGCGTATATAACGGCGGTTAATTGTAGATTGTAAGACATCCGTTATACACGATTAGTCACGTCAGGAAACAACGCCAGAAAACAATAGGTACTTAATATTCTTTATATTTTCTTTTTTTTATTCTTCATCAATCCATCCAAATCTACGTTAGACTAAATGAGTTTGTTTAGAGGTGTGTGTGTTTGTTATTTCTATAATTATTTCCAGCCAAAAGCAGGCAAACATGCAGACGGTTTATAAATAATAAGACGACCCACCTGAAGTAAAATGGTCACCGTCCCAAAGGACGATTGCAACGTGAATGGTGTTGCTAACGTATTGCCGACCTCTTGAAAATAAGCCAATTTTCATGAAATTGATAATATATGTATGTTGTATTTCGATAAAGGCGGTGGACTTAGGTCATTTTTTTATCCCCGAAACGTCCCTCGGAAAAAACCCAAAAATAAGTTAAAAAAAACAAATTCATTTCTACATTTAAACACTTGATCACTGATCATTATTTGTTCATTAAATAAAATTTGTTGCAGTTAATAGAATTAAATTATTGTTCGCATGTAGGTATATGTAATTTATATTATTATAATCATTTTAATTATTATCTATAATATATCTATAGTAGTTTATTATGTTTTTTCTTTGTTCTTAAATGGTATTTAATTAATTTTAATTTAGTCAAGCCACCAATTTTTTTTTTCTTTTAAAGTCTTGGATAACAGGCTATGTAGTTATAAGAACTTTTTGATTCATCTAGGTACTATTTATATATATATATATATATATATATATATATATATATATATATATATATATATATATATATATATATCTATCTTTGTTTAAATATTTCTGGTTCTTCCTTCTTTACGACTTTGGCTATGAATGCTATGGTGGTATGAAAGTACTTCAAATATATACTGTAAACTGAAATGTAGAATTATTTTCGCGGGATATGCAATCAGTAATTAAAATGATCAAATGAGTACACGTAGATCGGTCGCTATAATACCATATTATAATTCAAAAGAACAATGCAACACTTTCGTATATCTCTTCTGTAGTTCAGGCGAGTTATATGACAGCGAGTTAGTGACCGTTTCAATTCGGCTATTGAATAAGGTGCGATAAAAGACATACAAGTGCCTACTTATTGTTTTGTTGTTTGGATCAGGTATCAAACGTAGGTGTATTCCTAAGGGATGCCGAGCCATGCCCACGATGTCATTACACCTTTGTATAACGCCAGAAAGTGTCGGGCTTGGCATAAATATAAGCAGGTTCAAAAGAATATTAGGTATGTTTAAGGAAAGACTGGAATTCCTCGAGCTCAGAGGTCGCCAGAGGTTATCACCAGTATACCTATAATGGACACTAAAGCACTATGGCCACCACCCGCTGGAACCCAGATAATATAGAGTGGTCATTGGGAAAGGTAGATTAAAAAAAATGGATTGAGTGGGTTCCTGAGATATTCTACCATGCTCCAAAACAGTCTTGGTGGACGAGAGCGATAATTTACCGTTATCGAAGTTACGATTCTCAGCAAACAAACTACAAAGAAGAAAGGAATTTTCTATATAACTTTGTTTTATCTTCCAAGTTTTTAATTTAATGCGACCCGCTTGTGGCAGTTTAGCGCTGCTGTAAAATCAATTTGCCTCAAAATTTACTGAACAATTTCCTTTTATATGAACTGATTTTTCATTAAACCCGTGCTTAGCGGAGTCTAAATTGGCGTGAAACGTGATAATTAACTTTAAGGTCCTTCTGCGGAACCTTTAGGGGGCTACAATTAAGGCGGACTCATTTGCTAAGTTCACCGATGAAACAATAATTGAATGTATTTGGGTTGTGTAACTCCTTGTTCATGTTTATTTTAACTACAAACCGTAATTATGAATAGGACCTCAATATTTTGGTCTGACCTTAAAGTATGTTGGTTGTTTCAATATACAATACAATACATGTTTGAATTAATTTATGTTTGTTGTTGATAATGTCAGTTATTAAATACAAATTCAATTTGTCGTTCTAGCTGTGATTTAGGGCCGATTTTCCAATCACCATATAAAAGTTATTCATATAATATAACGTGCGAAAAATAAGAATCACAGACAAGTATGAATAAAACACTTGGATTGTTTCACTTCCGAATTCAGTCAGTTTATAATATATTCCACTGATTACTTTATCTGAAGATTGAAAATGGGCCCTTAAGAAGTAGGTAAAATTATCGGGTCGGTTGTGGTCGGCGAAAAATAAAATTTTCTTTTTATCTTATGGAGATTTGTCATGGGAAGTTTTATTTTCAAAAAGGAGATGAAATTTGTGCTAAACGAAAAATAGTGATCGGGATACTATATTTTAAGCAGTGTGTGGAAAATTTCAAATTAAAAGTAAATTATGACTTTTCTAGCTACCACAAAAACTCTGTTACGTGACGTCAACGTTGAATTTGGTTGACTAAAATCTCTTACTAGGCTATATGGACTAGAGATCCTTTGCCACACAGTATTGTAATTTGTAACGAAGTAAAAGATCGTTACTTAGTGTTTTTAAGTTTTGTCCCAATTGTATACCTGTACAGCAGAGTTCATAATTGTTAGCTTGTGATACTTGAATAAAACGTCTTTAATTATTTTAGTGTAGTTTGTTTAAATATTATTTTGCCAAGTCTGTCGGTCAGATACATTCTGTTATCAACTCCTAGGTTACTCTGGCTGAATGCACAAACCGTGCCTAGCCAAATCGAGAAAAAAAAACTAGTTTTTGTAAAATAACATTTTTGATTATTTATGTGTATAATGTTTATTTTGTGTATGGAGGGTAGAGGTAAGGGGAACCATGTCTATTTATGAAGAAGTGTCGATTGAAATGCATTAAATTAGGGTGGTGCCACTTTGGCATCAAATTTCATTTTAAAGAAAGCGCCAAAAGTTATTAGAGTAGTATTATAGTGTTTTAGTTTTATAAAATTAAATATTACAAAATCACTAAGCGTATTATTCAAAATTCACGAAATAAAATCACTATTCACGTTTTCACAACAATGGTTTGAGACTATATTTAGTAAATTACTTTTTACTATGTAAATAGTTGACGTTTTATAACAATGTACTGTCACCAACTACTCTAGTCGCCAAAGATTTTTTTAACCCGGCATACTTCGATTCGTCTACAACAGCTACATATCATATCCTTTGTCTGCATCAGCGCCATTTTGGACGGTTTTTGAACTGTTATTTACAACTTACAACTGGACACTTCTTTAACTATTTTCCTATATGAGATGATTCTCCTTACCTCTACTTTCCATAATTTTATGGTTGTCTCTATAATTATGAAGGCATTAACTTCTGCTCAATAGTTTCAGATTATCTAGTCATGTGACAAACAATTTCTAATGCGTGATGTTTGTTATTCGAAACACTTGTCCTAATCACGTCTAACATACTAGTGAAAGGATAATTCATTAAAACAATCAAAAGACAGTTTAATTAAAAACTCCCAACGTTTATTCATAAAGGTCCTGGAAACGAGAGCAACCTCAAATTCATAATTTGTTATATAAGCAATGAAAACCTCATTTATATCGCTTACACTGCAAAATTTCCTTGTTTCAATTTGATCTTAGTCCGGGAACAGATGGTAGAAGAGAGCTTGAATGTGTAAACATATATAATATGCTCAAATAGACGAGATTTACGTCGAAATCTTCTCTTTGTGCTATATGAGGTGTGATAAAGTGTCTTGCAAGCAGCGGCAATGTCTAATCAAAATGTATAGATTTATGTATTCTTTCCCTTTCTATGTTATTCTTACCCTTAGTTTGCCCGTCGACTACTTTGCCCAATGATCTTATAATAAAGCTCACTGACTTTGCCTGTTTTTTACGATATATCTATTATATTACATAACATTGTGAAAGTACCGTCTCTGTGCATTGAAGCTATAAAAAAAACTAGGATATATGAACGACGGAGTATAATAATAATAATTAATTAGCTGATTCAGATACGATTTCTACTAAAATAATAGTTAGTTCCTTTTTCAAATGCTTCATTACTTTTGGCCTGAGATAATCCCGGAATTTATCTTGACAATTGACCATCTGGCCAAAATATACCGTATACTCTTATTGAGGCATGATTTGCTTTGATATCTGAATATCCCAGACATTTTTGAAATTGCTCTGGGTTTTCTAACTTCGAAACCAATAGATTGATTTTGACACAGTTTCCTCAATTCGTTACGTGATTTACAAAACAATATAATGGATATAATAGGAGGTAAATTCATACATTACATTCTAAATGAAAAATATGAAGTTGGAATCTTTTTACAATAATTAAATTACACCAGCCGACAAAATGAAAAGTGGTCTCGACTTTTGACCAGATTCATCTACTCTTATGTATTAATTACCTCAGACTGATTACCATATTTATGATTGATTACTCCAGATTCGGATTCAGCACTTCGAAATACATAAGAATAGACGGGTCTGTTCAAAAGAACAGACCCGTATTTTTCTTGTGGGCCGGTGTTATTTATGTTCTAATCAAAGATAGTGCCCAACAAATATTCAAAACGTCATCGTAATTTCTGTAATATCTTTGATTTAAAAATTAGTTTTCAGTGATAGAAAATATCTACTTCATTAAAGTTTTTGTTAAAAGTCCCAAGGTAAGACGAGCAAGTACTTCATTTAAGTCATAATTAGTTCTGCTCCCTGTAGCATGCGAAACAGTTGGTTTTGGTCAAGGCGTGTGTCGAAGTTTACTGATGAGGTGAGATTAGGTTAATCTGGGTGAGAATTTACGATATCATAAAGAAAATACATGTCATGGAGCTATCTTCTGTATATCTAAATAACATAAAGTGCTATTGCCTAATCGCAAAGGATTGTTTTTAGAATTTTTATCTGCATGTCTAAGCGATCGATATATGTAAATGAAAATATAAGAAATAAAACTAAGACATTGATGTATATATAACTTCAATATTTTTCAAGATTCAGGAGATACGAATATAAAACCTATGTTGCACGGGAACAAAGTGTCAAGCATAGATAAACCAGTCTAATCATTCCACATTAGATAACGGCAAAAAATATATGCGAAATTTACGAGGGTGAGAGAAGCTCTTGTAGTTTACACAAACGGAGTCTAGAACCATTTATCAAAATGTCTTAACAACAATAAGCCTTTCGGAGAATAGTGGAATGCGGTCGTTAAAAACGGATTTTCCTTTCACCGAGGAGATATTAAAGTTTTAAATATAGTCCTTTGCTGAATAATACAATAGCATTGCAGGAACGCAGCGTATACGATAGCACTCTCGGGAGAACTGAAAGCTGTTTTACGTACCGCCGTGTAAAATTCATTATCTCATACTTCATTCATTCTCATAAAGTTTCTCATTTGTTCATTTTATGGTTATTTAAAAACATCGTAAATTATTAACTCAAGATATAAAAGATTGTTCGTTGGTTTTTGCGATTTTTATAAGAAATCAGTTTCGAGGGTTTGAAGTATAATTTTAATGTAAGAGAACGAAAAATAACAATGTAAGGTTGCTTTCGGATGTGTTGCCAAGGAATCGGTATACGCGATACCAAAAACTTACCGAGCTCATATATTTCTATGAGCAAATCAGGAAACTCAAAGACATAGGTATAGGCTAGGGTTGCCAACTGATGTTGAGAAAAATAACTTATGACATTTTCTATGTAAAAATAATGTAGTTGGACGAAAAACTCTTTTTCAAAATTTTATTTAATTCTTCTCTTGAAGACACTTTTTTTGTATGCTTCTACCACACATTAATAACTTTTAATTATCTTTAATTTTTTGGAAGCTATTTTTATATTCCTAATTTAAATTTAAATAAACAAACAATTAATTTTTTATTAAATTTATAGACGTCCTTCCTGTTACTTTCTTCTCGCCATTTCAGATTCATTACTGAACTGAACTCTTTCAGTGAAAGCTGGAACAGTAATAGTTCAGTAATTATCCATATAAGTATTTCATTTTACGCATTAGAGTAAACATTGGAAATAGAGTATGTTCACATACTTTAATTTTATGTAAAAGTATAAATTGTATTTATCAAAAATAAAGTAGGTTTTTACTTTATTATAAAGTATGGTTGACAACCCTAGTATAGGCGCTCGGTAAGCTTTCGGCAGCGCGTATACCGATTCAACACTGCTCCTGTACTGATAAATCAAAAAGTGGAGTACGCGAACCTATACCTTGACTTTTCAAGATAAAATTAAATTGAGTATATAAGTGATTAATAGAAAACATTTTCTACTGTAATATTTAACTTCAGATGTGGGCGTAGTTGTCGTAGATGTTTAAACATCATTATATAGTAAAACTCATTGCAAAAATCTTGTTTGTAAATTTGTAATCTACGAAAATGATCTTCTAAGAAAATCAATGTATACTTATGGCTCGACGACATTTTCACTTCTAAGTACGCGATTACGCGAACTTTCACACACGAAAATGTTCGTCGAGCTATATGTACGCGAATTGCTCGCACGTCTAACATCCTCTTTAAATTCTCACTTAAGTAAATTAAAATATGTAAAGTTGAGGGAACGTGGATTAAAAATATTTCGATCACAATATGAAATAAACTTTTTTAATAACTGTAATTGATAGTAAAATTAAAATTAATATTTAAGAAAATACAAACTGGTTACGTGCATTGAAAACTAAATTAAAGAGCCTTTCATAAGCTTTTACAATTTATATTTAGTAAAATAAAAATAAAATTTCTATTTCAGAGCACATTTAAAATATAACTTATGAAACGAATTTTACTTCACAAATAAGATTGTCTCGAGATACAATAACTATATCTTAGATAAGAAATAAAATTTTGTTACGACGCGTTCAAACAGCAATTACAAAGTTAAAGCTTATTAGCTAATCATACCTCAGTTTGATATTTATTATTCGTCAATTAAATTATCAATATTATTTTATCTGTGCATTTCCAAAGAAGTAGTAATAAATAAGAAGACTCATGTCGAAAAGAAAATTTGTTTCCATGCATTGTTTTCATCACCAAAACACAGTATAAAAATCGTCAATTCTAAGTGAAGGGAGTTCTGGGCAAGTGTCCTTTTCAAGGGTCTGTTACGAGTGGCGAGATGTGACCGCGTTGGCCCAATTCGCTCTTATTGAAGTATTTTATTCAGACAATAAAATATCACCTTTCTTTTTAAATCTTTTTGTTTCTTTGTAGGTAATTACAATAGTTGGACCGTAATAATGTTTTTCTGGAATGAATATTTAAGTAATTGATTATGATACTATATATAACCTATGATTTTTTTATATAAAGCCTTGCCAGGAGCTAAATCGTTGTACTAAAAACGAAACACTAAATTATACTAATCAAAACCATATAAGAGCCACTTAAAAATTTCTGAATTATGTGTCTTCTTCCATTCATTTCAATCTTCAGATTGGCAATTATATGCTATCATCGTCTAAAGTCTGGCAAGTGCTGAAATCGGGATGGCACACATTACTAATTGGCTTCAAAGAAACCTCCTTACATTGAACATGAAAAAACAATGTATATGTGCTTCCATAAATCAGCTGCCTCGGCCCCTGTACCTCAAACTGTTTTACAAATTCACAATGTTTATTGCGCTCCAAAGACATTATGTAAGTGTGAGACATTAAGCAGAGCAAAATTTATTAAATATCTAGGTGTCACTTTAGACGAGAAACTAAATTTTCGAAATCATATTTAAACTTTGTCGGCCCGTATTCGGAAAGTAATAGGCGTTATGAGAAACCTCCGTGATTTAATATGTATAGATACGTTTAAGACAGTATATTTCGCATTATCCCAATCACTTATCACATATTGTATCACATGCTGGAGTAGTGCCGCTAAAACTTGTTTAATTCGGGTAGAAAGAGCTCAAAGGTCCATACTTAAAGTTATGATGAATAAGCCTTACCGCTACTCAACCATATTGCTCTATAAGGACAGCAAAGTGCTCAGCGTGCGGCAGCTTTTCATTTTGAATACGTCATTGGCAACGCATAAGTTAGTACTAGCATCAGTTGACAACACGAAGAGTTTACTGACTGCCGAGTATCTTGCTGAAAAGCTGATTTGCCCATCACACTAGACTCTTCGTTAGCATTCACGTCTATAACGTAGTGGTTAAATTCTGTGACATCGAAAATAAGTCTGTCAAAGAGGCCAAAAAACTGATTCAGGCATGGCTAAGCAGTCTAACTTACGACGCTAGTGAAAATGTGCTAAAAATCACTGTCTGAATAGTGTGATACGAAAATGCGTAAACACACACACACACACACACACACACACACACACACACACACACACACACACACACACACACACACACACACACACACACACACACACACACACACACAAACACACAAACACACACGTCTGCCCGCTGTGGCTATTAACATCGACTTAGGTCTCCAAAATACAGCCTTCGCCTAGTTTGGAACCAGTACCTAGGTAATATAAATAATGTAAACTTGACTTTCTGACTGGATGGCAACCACCACTGATCTAAAGTATGTCGCCATAACAACCTTGTGTTGTGTTCCGGCATTAGTGACCAGGTTCCAGTCTCTCTTAAGAGAGCAGCAGCGCATTTGTACCACCTTTGGTGCTACTAATGTCCATAGGCAATGGTAACCGCTTTCCATCAAGTAGGTCTTCTGCCTGTTTGTTGAACTCCTGCAATAAAAAAAACATATAGTTGCCAATCTGAACAGGTTTATCTAGGTTATCGTACCTCATGAGGTAATCGAAAACACCAGGCCAAGTTTCTTTACACTATATAAAATATCTGTTTTTTTAGGTGTAGATATTTGACATTGGAAATGGTTCTCAATTTGTTACGACCCTGGTTTACACCTTATATTGAATCTTATACTACTTTTTACCAAGTTTTTGCTTACAACGTCAGCAATTTGGTCAAGGTAAGTGCTCCGGAGTCTACGACACATCTATAAAAACTCTTCTGTCTACATTCTTAATTTTTTTTTGTTAATCAATCTTCATCTATTCTCTACATATGTCGAAACGTTTCTTTTTAAATTTTTCTCTTTTCTTCTTAATTAACCAAAATTCGCCAAGATGTTTACGACCTCAGAGGTATTTTCCTCTGGTCTTATATCTAGGCATACGCCAGTTACAGATAAATGGATAGTGCTTCCTTTTGTCCCTTGTCATGCTATTAAAATAAATAAAACCGAAACAACTGCAATTAACGTCATACATTTACGTCAAATAATTGCCCATTCAATTCCATACGAGCAAGTTTTAGGTACCTATTACATTGAATTCATAATTGCGTCTTTGTGGTGTAATTGCTACTGAACTATTTAATTTATTGCGATTAGAACGTATTATGTGCTCGAAACTAAGAAAACGGGAGAAAACTTTTCACGATGTTGATAATTATTTTATTGTACTTTTTATAGCACCAGTGCAGCATCTAATTAGCGTAGTAGATGCACTTACTACGTTTAGTTGTAGATAGTTTTATAATAAATATACAAAAATATACTTACTAAAGTGAAAATAAGAAGCCAGTTTTTAAGATTTAAGTTGTATTTATTCAAGAGCCTTACATCACGTCTAATATCATAAGTACACTCTTCAATCTAAAAATAATTTATTATTAAAGGTTTGATCATCAATCGCAAATTTTGTGTAGACTTTTTATTACAAATAAAGTCTAGAATGTAATTAATGTATGTAACCTACATACTCGTATGTAATATTAATTACATTACATATTCAGTATCGGCGCCATAAAATAACAAATTCACACACCTAAAAGCCGATTCGTCCAACAAATAATTATTTAAATGAAGTATCAAAATTATTCAATACCTATATAGGCGTGAGGTTATATATTATAACATATAGTGTTCTTAGATTATCCTACATGCCATTTTAATCTTTTTCACGTATGCTTCAGTTTCTTTTAAAACATTCACGTATTAGATTAAGGTCTCAGCAAAAATTCAATTGTCACATGTAAGTATGTTACAATTGATTATTTGGAGTACCTAAGCATCCTTGTCACAATGTTCTGGCAACTGGCGTTATTTTTTATTATTTTATGTTGTTGCGTGTGATCTAGTCGATGTCAGGCAATTGTTATTCAATATAGCTTCTAATATTAATCATATTTAATAAAATTAATTGAATTAAAATGTTTGACCTAATACGTGTTATAATATTTGTAAGGAGTGTATCCACACTGATAAATGTGAAAGTAATTCTATTTATTTGGTACTTTATCACGACTAAACGGCTGAATGTATCCTAATAAAATTTAGCAAGGTGATAAATTGAATTGTACACTAAGGAAGAACATAGACTAGCTTTTGTATCCAAAAACAGTTTTGAAGAGGGTTAAATGGAGAATGAGTGTGTATGGGTAACCCTTGTCCTGAGTTACCCATGTACAAGTATATGAAAATCCTTATTAAGGCCTTTGGTAAGAAATACATAATTATGTTTCAACACAGTTGCATTGTTATTTTAACTTATCTATAAATATATAATTGCTTGGCCACACTGACTGGCTTACGGATTTTTATTTAATTTATTTATTTTCGAAAAAGTTACAAGATTTTACAAACAACTATGCCAAACTGTAATGCAGTTTGTCGGCACTGACTGACTGGTTGACTGACATATCAACGCATAGCCCAAACTACTGAGGCTAGGACCATGAAAATTTCCATGCAGGTTCCTTCTATACTGTAGGTGCGTACTAAGAAAGGATTCTTGAAAATTCAACATTTAATGGCCATGAGAAGGCGATGAAAGTTTGTATGAAAATTCGTCATTTTTGAAGTAAGAAGAATAAAACTTTATGTACAGTCTTGGTATGAGAATGTTCGCTAGTTTTCAAATTGATTCATACTAACTTTTCAAACTAAGTCACAGAACAGACCGTACAACAGAAAATTATGTTTAACTATTTGACAAGAAAGTTTACTATTACTTAGATCAAAGTTTTTCATTGTCTATCTTATCAAAGAAGATTGTTTAGACACGTAAAATCTTTTTATTGGTTTTAATATTTATGTTAAGTGTAGTGATTATATCCCCTTTGTTTCTTATTTTACACGCTTTATATTAGCTTCACTTGTATGTCAGTCAGTATGTCAGTATGTCTGTAACCGACCCCTTTGAGCTCGATTTTGTCCTACTTTGAACGATCAGATTTAATTCATACTTTGCACACCTGTCAAAGGTCGATGACAATGCAATAATATAGTATCATGGAGCTGATCTGATGATGGAGTGGGAAGGTGGCCATAGGAACTCCTGTACTAAACAAGATAGACCCTTCGTGTTTGGGCCCGTATGTTTATATCGCGTGACAATGCAATAATATGGTACCATGGAGCTGATCTGATGATGGAGACGGAAGGTGGCCATAGGAACTCCTGTACTAAACAAGATAGACCCTTCGTGTTTGGGCCCGTATGTTTATATCGCGTGACAATGCAATAATATGGTACCATGGAGCTGATCTGATGATGGAGTCGGAAGGTGGCCATAGGAACTCCTGTACTAAACAAGATAGACCCTTCGTGTTTGGGCCCGTATGTTTATATCGCGTGACAATGCAATAATATGGTACCATGGAGCTGATCTGATGATGGAGTCGGAAGGTGGCCATAGGAACTCCTGTACTAAACAAGATAGACCCTTCGTGTTTGGGCTCGTATGTTTATATCGCGTGACAATGCAATAATATGGTACCATGGAGCTGATCTGATGATGGAGTCGGAAGGTGGTCAAAGCGCTTTTTAAGATATTATATTATTAATTGAATACACCCCACGCTTTTTTATATTATATTAAATTTTATTTTTTGTTTTTTTAGTTGGATTTTTTATAAAAGCGTGTTTTTTTTATTTATTCTTAGCGTCTGTAATTGTCAACATTGCAATGTCCTTTTTTCTGGTTTCTATATTTTATAAACATAATATTTATTCAAATGTTGGCAGTATTGTTACTTGTACTCATGCGAGCAAAAGTCGACTTTAAGGTGACGAATATTTTCATTCCGCGACTGTGCATGCTTCTGGTTACAAATAATTGTAATGTGTATCAGCGTTTTTGGGAATTCAACCCCAAAAGGGCTGAAAATGGGGATGAAAGTGTGTATGAAAAACCGTCATTTAGAAAGTTAGAAGCACAGAATGTTATATACCTATGATCCTGTGTCCAATTAGAAATAAATGTTCACGTGTATCGGTGATTTCGAAATTAAACTCTTAAGGGCATTAGAAAAGGGATGAAAGTTTGTAAGAAAATCTGTCATTTTTAAAGTATCAAATTTTATATATCTATCTGCTTCTGGTTAAAATAAATGTACACATGCATAGGTGTTTTGTGGAAATTCAACTTATAGGGGGGAGGTGAAAGAGGGACTACCTTTTAATTTTTCTTGACTACTTAAACTACGAATATTTTTAATCTACGAGAACGAAGCCACTGGTAACAGCTAGTTAATAATATAAAAAAATAAATGCATTTGAAATTACGGTTAACATGTGGTTTCCAGAACTAAAAACTCCGCAGAAGATTTCATAAAATGGCCCAAAATATTATAGATTAGGTTCTATAATGTTGATGTTCTTACTTTGGATATTAACTTCCCATCGTATCAGACCTTATCGATAAAACGCCAACGCTGAGCATTAAGCTTAAGTTGACAACAAATTATCTGCCTTCATTGAGTAACTTAGACACCTGTGCCAGCCACTGATGAGGCTCGACACAATCATTTTAGCGCTCGTGAGGCATCTCCTTTTCATTAATCTTGTCAAAGCGTATAAGAAAATAAAAAGAGGTACATTTATAGTAATATATATGTTACAGTCATAGTGATTAAATAGCTATTATATGTAATAACTGGTCATTATATATAATAGCAAAATTGACTAGACAATGTGATAAATTAATCACTTTATCCGGAGATTATTGATAATAGCGGGTCAAAGTTAGCCAAAGTATTAAATTAAATATTTTATTATTGTAGTCTTTAAAGAGTGATACCAAATACTTGTATTAATCTGTTTTTTTAAAATTTTGTATTATGGCTAGTGACCTTTAAATTTACTTTATAAATTAAAGTTAAATAACTTTATAACAATGTTAATTAATGTAGAATTATTATCTATGACAATGTTATTTTAATTCTTAGGCAAATTGAAATATAATTTTGGGTGCGGTATAGATATACGGCACATTTATTTATTACTTGAGATATAAAATTAATTTTGGGTGGTTATAAAAAAAAATAACCACGAAGGCTAAGGCGGGTGCTCCGCTTCGCTTGCACCCGCCTTAGCCTTCTAACCTATATAAAAAAAATCGGATTTGTGCATAATAAATAAATGTGCCGTGTATCTATACCCCACCCATAATTTTATAATCTTTACCTATACCTACTTGTTTTATTACATTATCCTAGGTTTCGAAGATATTATATAAAATTGCTAGTTAATGTGATTAATTCTGTGTCAATTATCACTTTATCTAAATTGAATAGACATTATAAATAATGGCTGGATAATATATAGAATATCCGGATTTATTACTTTGGCTGTAACATGTATATATAAATGTACTGTAATTTAGTAGGTTGCCTGGAAAAGATTGCTTTAAGGCTTTAAGCAATAAGGCCGCCCAACTACAACCTACTAATTTTAAGGTATGTCAATGTGTTACTTTTTTAAGTTGGTGTATAATAAAGAGTATTGTTGTTCTTGTAATGTAGAAGTAAGCAACAAGGCAGACGGCCCATCTGATGGAGAGTGGTTACCGTCGCCTATAGACGTTTGCAAAACCAGAGGTATCGCCACCGCGTTGCCGATCTCTAAAAAATTATATAATGCCCTTCTTAAAAAACCTTATATCATAACGCAACGGGAAAACCGTGGCGGGAAGTTCCTTCCAGATCATCGTTACATATTGTGTTACATTAAGTTTTATTAATTTTCTAGCGTTTATTACGTATATTTAAGAAAAAGCAATTTGTCAATGCTATATTGAAAAACTTTTATCGTATACGAGTAGCTTGTAGCATGGTAGTCATATTATATGAGTATAAAAAGTATTCTTGAAAACAACAATTTCATTTACAGAAACAGTATCTCAGTTGTTTTGTGTAGGAGAAAGATTGTATTACTTTTGAAGTGTGATAAAGTCTCAAAATTTTTTTTTCGCGTCAAATTCTTTTTGTCTGTTAAGATCAAGTCGTAGTAATTTATTACCACAGCTACTCATGCAAGTTATGGGTTAGAATTCTGGTATATATAGAATACACACACACACACACACACACACACACACACACGCACGCGCACACACACACACACACACACATACACACACACACACACACACACATATATATATATATATATATATATATATATATATATATATATAGATCATACATGCTCTATATAGACTCTATTACGCATATTGTTGCAATTGCCACATGTTGAAAATAAAGAAGAGAATATTGTGAATAACGTAACATGAGAACCGTTGCTTGTGTTTTGTTTACATTTCTGAGTTAGATACTTATATTTTTATTACTGGATTTTTGCCTACCCTGTACCTGAGTTATCATGATGTGTTTTAAGTTGGAATAAAAATAAAATGGACGTAGTTACGCAAGAACAATCCAACCCACAAATTGTTACTTTTGAATTATTACAGATTAAAGTTTTATCTGTATTTCCGCATTGATGCAGTTAAACTTATTTGTATAAAAAAAGATACATTTACGCTTATATTTTCCTAAGAACCCATAGACAAGTACATCAATGCGGAAATACAGCTAAAACTTTGATCTTTAATAATTCAAAATAACATTTTGTGGGTTGGATCTTTTTTGCGTAACTACGTCCAAATATTTTTAATAAGATATATTTTTTTAAGACTTTTACCTGTGTTACTCTGACATATGAGTCATACACACAACTGTAAAGTTTCATAAAAATCTGTTCAGTATTTTTTACGTGAAAGAGTAACAAACCTTCATTTATCCTTAAGATTGTTCTTATTTAGGTATCATGGTGTTGATTCTGATAATAAAAGCAAAAATGTGCCCTAAATGTGCTTTTGGAAAAATATTAGGCTACGCTACGTCAATACGGCGTAATTAACATTTATTTAAATATATTTGTAACAAAAATCTAAAAAAAGTTGATAAAATAATTGCAAACAGAATATTTAATTAATTAACAAAGTCCTCAGTTAATAAATAAAGAACAAGTTATACATCCCGCTCCGCACCGCGCGGTAGCCGACGTTTTCATCCTAATCTCACGGGCTTTGATGGATCGTTTGCGGATTATGTTCAGCTTCATTATTGTTTCAACAGATACAGGATTCTATTTACTCGATTGACAATGACGAAGCACGTTTGGACGTATTCGCTAAGGATCTGGAGGCCTGAAATTACTATTCCCACATCATATACAACAGTATACCTTTATATTATTTCGTTTATACTTTGACATATATAAGGTGAATTTTCCAAGTGGGCCTTCAGGGCCAAATCCTATCGGCAGATTTTGAAAAAATAATCACATTCTGTATTATTATATCTAGCATACCTATCATATGCCTACCTATAATAGGCATCTATAATTTAATATCCGAAAAGCACGTTATTTTACCCCCAATCAATTAAATTAGGCAATGGGTAAACATTAAGCCTTCAAATGAGATGCGGTCAAATGACCGATGCAATTTGATGTTTAATTAATGTATAAAAAATAAAATAATTTGTTCAAAAACAACTCTTTCCCTTGGTTTTCCGTTTGATATTTCTTAATAGACATTTATCCTTACACAACTGAATTATTATACCAAATCTTAATATAGCTTCATTATGATTTGGTATAATAATACAGGTGTGTTTTTTTTTTAATCAGCTGACTCGATTTCTGACAAGGGTGTTAATTTAAAAAAAAACTTAATGATAAAAAAAATCTTAATGATACCACTTAATTCACTGTGTATATATATACACATACTTATATATACAGTAATGTGGCTATGCGTTAACGATGTTATATTTATAAGACGCATTAGGCCATAGCCTAAATCTTTAACACTAAAGCAGATGAACCCCCAGCATTATAATTAATCAAAGCATTAATTTAATCATAAATGTAAACAACATTTATAAATACTTATACCTACTTAATAAAATAAGACAATTATAAATATAAGAGATTTACAAGAAACTCTTTGATGCCACCCGTGATCAGAAGTCTGGCTCATAGTTCGCCCAACAAATGGTTTGGAGTTGGATTTCTACAATATCACCGACATAGGTACACAAGTCTTGAAAATAAATGCTTTTGGCTGCAAAATCGCCCGCAAATTACAATAATTTCTTGAAACAATTTATTATTCAGAACGCCGACATCATAAAGGTTGTGTTTTATATCAATCAACAAAAACATAAATGAAAATAGAGTGAAGGTTCGTTACTTTTCTATTGGGTCCGTCGTAAAAGGACGACATAAAATCCTGGGTTGCGGACAGTAAATAGACATCTTTCTTGTAATTCACTACTCGTCTTGAGTCGAGCATTATGCTTTCACGTCCACGCGGCTATCAAAAGATGTTCTCGTACCATGTACCTGACTTGTAAGCTTTATAAACTTGGATATATCTTCTATGAAAGATTGCTTTTATGCTCATAATTTTTTATTTACTCTTAATTCTATAAGACTGTTTGTTTAGCTAAAGATTTGGATCATCATATTTTTGGGGTTGGTACGTAATTATAAAATACTAGAGTTGCCCCGCATGTAAAACCCTGATTAGTAGTTCTATGCGTACATAAAAATTTAATTAGGTGTTTTATTAACCATCAATATTTAAGTGTCTTGTTTCACTACAATTACAAAGAAACTAAGGCTGGTGTGCATCGACTTTTAACCGATGGTTAAAATAAAATAATTGCCAAAAATTTATGGAAAATTATGGATTATTTTTGGTTAACCGTCGATTGAATTTCAGTGTACACCAGCCTTAGTCAATATAGTGTAGACAACTGCACAGCAAAACACAAACAAGGTCGCAGCCAACCTGATTTGAAGTACCTAATACGTAATGAATGACAGCGTATTTGTTATTATTGAATTACAGCGATGGTTGTCGTCTACATCGCAATTGCAGAGCCATCTCTTTTGCTAATCGTCTATTCCAAGGCAACGATGTCATTTATCGGGATAAAAGTATCCTAAATTACGCCCCGTGATATAAGTTAGTGCCGTTTCAAATTTCATTTAAATGCGTTCAGTAGTTTTCACGTGATGCTCTAACAGGCAGACAGATATAAAGAGTGACAAAAATTCTAAAAATTAAATTTTCAATATCTCCCGGTCCAAATTATTTTTAAGCGCATTGTATAAACTCGAACAATCTACAGATTTATTATAGGCAAAATGTAGATAGATAGATAGATTAAAAGTAATTCAAATGTTTTTTATTTCAACCAAGTTCTGTTGTTGATCATTTCTAGAAGCCATACATAAACATTTGCATACTTAAATACACTTTTAGATTACGCAAACGAAGTTTTGTGGAAAGTTTTAGCATAAATTTGACAGTCAATTTGGAAGATTGAAATCAATTTCACAAATCGATTGTGAACTTTTTTTTGTTTACTGCTGTAATATTTTGCTAGTACCGTGCTAGCTACGGTTTTACGTAAGATTTTTGTAGCTATCGATTACTTCAAAATTATGTAAATAAGGAAATATCGTCTGACACTACTGGTTAGATTACATATTTTGAAAATCGATCAAAAGAATATTAATGCTTCAATCTACCAAAAGTGTTGAGTACAATCAATAACATTACACTACAGGTGACATTAATTAGAAGTGTTCGCCATCCTATAATATTTCCTCACTTAATGTTGCAGTAGCTTCGTTGGTTATTACCTACTGTGGTATTTATTACTCAGCTAGCACCAGCACGCGTGTATCAAGAGTTGTGTTCGGCCAGCTGTATTTCCGGCGAGCGTGGCCGAGTTTCGAGTCGAACGGAAGAGATCTCTAGGGAATCCGAGCACATTGTCACGTGTAGCCCGCTCCGGTCTCTATCAATTTCGACTCATATTGCAATGTCTTGATTTATAGTTACTGTTTTTGATTGTAGGCTTTATCTTGGTACAAATATAGGCTGTTTCACGCAGATGTGGCGATGGGTGTAATGCATTATTTGTGATGCGATATTGTTTTAATTGTTAACGACGTTAAATATTGGCTGATAATGTATGTATATACACTAATGTGGCTATTCGATAACAGCTTTATTTTTAACGCTTAATAAGATGTACATGGCCAGTACGCATCAATACAGTCAATATGTTTAACATTATTGCAAGTGTGGCCACAGCATGAGGAAAATAAGAGAGTTAATAATAAAATTACGTTTTAACCGTTTTATGTGCGGTAGTTTACTTGATTATTATTATTCCGACGTTTCGGCCACTTTTCAGTAGCCGTGATTCATGTTTCACTGCTTCTGAAAAGTGGCTGAAACGTCGGAATAATAAAAAAGAAATAAATTACCCCGCTTAAAACCGTTAAAACGTAGTTTTATTATGTATAACTAGTCGCGAAAATTTAACAAATAAAAAAGAGTTAATGACGAAAATCCCAAGAACTGATGACAAAGTGATGATGAGTGATACAAAGGGTTGCGATTATTTCACTACTGCGCAGTACATCACAGTTGTAAAAATATATTAAAAATACATTGCCTTAGCAGCTTGAAATAATTTGAATATTTTATTCTAGTATGTATTTATTGAATGTAGGAACAAAATTGTGCCCAAAGATGTTTATATAAATATATTTCGATAACTATTATTTTTTATCATTTTTAATTGCACCTTCTCAAAATTCGTCATTACCTCTTAATCTATATTAATTTGGATTCGGCAGAATATTTGTTTTTACTGCATTATTCCGTTTTTACACACGTCATCTGTCACACTGTATATCCACAATTTGTCCTCGACACTATTTATATACCTACATTTATGGCCACCTACCATTTATGAACCTTCCAATTTATTTTATGAATTCAGCGATCCATTTGTTGTACAATTTTTGTCCTCATTTTTAAAGTAAATTTTCGCTTTCAATTTATTGATCACTTATGCATATCATATAACGTGATCAAGAATCGTGACTTCAGAGATTTCAGATAAGGAAACACCATTAAAATCGTACGATTTGTTATACAGATTCCAGCAATTCCACGTTTCAATGATGTGTTCTTGATGCTTGCCAAGTCTATAAAATCTAAGTATCCCCTCGTATGTTCTTGAGACGGACTCGTCAGGTTGTACCATGTATTATGTACAAACCTTAAGAGCTAAAACCGTGTTTACGGCATTTATTTAGGTTTATAATGTGTTGCTGTTGAAATATTTTACAACATTTCGCGATGCACAGAATATAAAACAAGTATAAAATGTTTCTTTACAGTATTACGTGAACTGTAAATATACGAACATGTAACAGTCTCCGGCTTATTTTCACATTTCTTTTTACACCTCTCTATTAATACACAAAAATGCGTACAAATGATAAACAAACGTGTATTGTTATTGTGTTTTAAAACTTTTAACTAGGCTCAATTTCTTATTATTGTAGAGTTCAGCAGACAGGCAGACAATCCACCTGATGAAAAGCGGTTACCCTCGCTTATAGACATTTGTAACACCAAAGGTGCTACAAATGTCTCTAATAAGGGAGACTGGAACCTGGCCACTGATGCCGGAACACAACTCAAGGTTATTATGACGCCTTACTCTAGACTAAGGGTGGTAGCTAACCAGTCGGGCAAACATCCTATCACCTGGCTGTGGGTTGTTTTGTCGCCTCTTACGACCGGCCGCCTGGCCGCAGGAAATTGTAGTTTTTCTCCGTTCCTGCACGGATGTAAATTTTACAGTACCATTTAGGGTTTTTTTTGTAAAGTTCATGTTTATTTAAATAACAAAGGTAATCAAATATTTATAAAGGTTTTCCCCGCTACGTTGTAATTCCCACGAATTGTTACGAACTTATATTGAATTACAGTGAGTTTGTTCATATTCATATCATAGGTCATATTTTGTATCTTCAATTTTTGTAGAACATCAATATCATATATTTTATGAAAATCAATTTATTTTCCACACCGTGAAAAATAATATATTATCTTTTCATCCGGCAATGTTGCTTCAAGTTGTTACTAGTCTATCTTGCCATTAAATCTCCACTCAGCACAATCTTCAACGTCTTTGACAGGCCATTAACTCAGATATACTGGTTCTTGACACGGATTTGGCCCTTTCTTCTTCCTCTCCTCAACGTGTTATGTACTCGGACCCTTTTCCGAAGCAACTAATTTACAGAGCTAACAAAAAAATGTTTTCGCAGACACTAGGTTCATTTTGTAGAAATAAGAGATTTCTACTATTTCCTGGAATTCCTGACTCATAGGCAAATCCCGTAGTGATAACACAAAGGTTCCTTTTTGACTTTTAAGTGTCAGAACTCTAAGAATATTCTACAAATACAAACCTTCGCTCCCATTAATTGAGAGCTAACGATTGTATCAAAATCAAATGCATTTTGAGAATCATTTACTTTAGTTGTTGGGTTAACCCATGGAATTTAAATGATCTATTGTTCGCATTATTCCCTTTATATGCCTCCCAGTAAGTCGTCACAAATCCTTTCTTCTATTGTTTGCATTTCTTTGCGCAGTCTTAGAAGCCATTAAGCTTACAAGTTGAGAATGTCAAGGAATAGTGGGCATGTCTATTCTGTAATTTTACAAATATGTAATATATAATAAGGTTAGTCAGTAGGGATAACACATAGTTGAGTTTCAACTGCGATCGAGGCCTTACCTAGTATAGCTTATTACGACGGACTTTGTGCTATTTATGTAATTTGATTTTCTGCTTTACGGTTCGGGCTTGTTGTACTCAGTTGTGTTTGTTTGGTTGTGTACGAACTGTGAATTACGTATGTATACTTGTAATAAACTTTGTGTACATTTGAACGACATTTTAATTCGTATCCCGCAAATACGTAACGTTATAATAATTATTGCGAGAAGTTTTAAATATTTATGTTAATATGCCCGCAACTTCCTTGCGATTTTTATGTAAATTCTCGAGGTATCCCCGAGACACAAAGTACCGCAGCATTTAAATAAGAATGTGAGCTATCGCTTTTAGTGAAAATTATACCGGAATAAGCTAAGTTTTATGCACCCGAGAAACTACAAATTGCCCCCGGGAAATTTACCGCGGAATTCCCAAGATAAAAAATATCACGCTTTTTATTACATATAATTTGCTATCGATCAGTGAAAAATCACTTAGGAATTAGTTTTTTTTAAATCTAGCCATTTTAAACCATTCCCAGAAAAAAGCCCTTAGGGTTCCGAGGATAGAAAGTAGCACAGATTTTAAGTCTAAGAATATGCCGTGGATCAGTGAAAACCGCATAGAAATCGGGGCCCGTATTTTTAACGTGGATCCCGAACAAACAGACGAGAAATCTAAAAAAAATAGTAACTGCATCGTGTGCTCCGTCGATTATATAGTCTATTCCAGTTGTTTTTTTAAATAGCTTCGATGTGCAAACACGTCCTGTATAGAATTTTATAATATTATAGATTTCACCGCGTTACTAGTAACTATAAATTTCCATAATGCCGTTTCTACAAACAAACTCACATTATTATTTCAGGAATAGCTGTTTATAGTTCCTGTGTCCAATGGATGTTTTTGTTCGGTGTTTGTTTACGACTGCTTTTTATGGAATACGATAGTTGTAAAAGTAATCTTTATTGTATTTAGGTATTTGTGATTATTTTGTCTCAACTCTCAATAATTTCTTGGAATGATCGATTTACTTTATATTTATATCTTGTTTTCTTTTTTTATTTTATTATACATAGTTTTCTTTGTTATAAGCTTACAAACAAAGAAGCTTGATAGTTGTAGACTCAAGCATTTCTTCTAAACGAGCATTCTTACCTGTTCGTAGATTAAATGGCACCGTGTCACAATAATCATATACACTTCGTTCCAGTTCCATAAAAAAACAGAACCCACAAATTGTATTACTAAAAGTCATGTCGGAGGGAAGCTATGAATTGGATGGATTGTTGTTTGGATGTATAACGCACAATATCATTTGTTTACATTTTAATTACTTCTAAAATTCTTAATTTAATTTAATTTGTTAAATGTTTCTATAACTTAAAGATCGTTCTAACCTAATAAAAGGTTCGTAATAACCTAATAAATTCTTTTACTGTGCAGGCTGTCAAACTTTGGAATATGCTGCCTCTTACTGTCAGAGAGGCCAAATCCTTACCAACATTTAGAAATGTACTCAGAAAACACTATTTATCCATAAATAGCTATGTCTGATTAACACAATATAATCATGCTAATACATTTATTATAATAACATATGTGTTTTGTAATATATTATTGTATACGTATATTATTGTATATTATATTTATAACTATGTATATATGTATGTATTTGTATATTTATTTGTTAAATTAGTTTGAGTATTTATGTGTCCATTGCCTTTTTCCTGCACCACCTACATCGCCTGATTCAAATTTGTTTTTCATTTAGGTTGCCTGGAAGAGATCGCTTTGAGCGATAAGGCCGCCTATTGTATCGCCTAGAAAATATTGTAAATATTGTCTGTTTTGTAATTGTATGTTTTGGTGTGCAATAAAGAGTTCTATCTATCTATCTATAAAAGTTATGAATATTGTAATTTAATAAACGACCAATCAGAGCAGAGCATATGGCTCGGAGCGGGGTCAGACGCCCTCTATACTTTAGTAGTATCTACTTCGGTAGACGGAGGAGTTTTTGTGGCATATTTGTTGGTGGCAACAGGTCGAGTTGGACCTTTGAGAATTTTAAAGAAAGTATTGAAGCTGGAAGTATGAGCGGTGCCCTGAACCCGCTGCTCGGTCTATGTTAAAATGTGTTTTAAATCTAAATTAAAAGTGTATAAACCGTGGCCATTGTGTTTTATGCTCGCATTTTATCCTGATGACGCCCAGTGCCATCTATAAAGAACATATCACGAGAAAGAGGCCTTCTCCGACACACACACACACACACACACACACACACACACACACACACGCACGCACGCACGCACGCACGCACGCACGCACGCACGCACGCACGCACGCACGCACGCACGCACGCACGCACGCACGCACGCACGCACGCACGCACGCGTTCATAATACACAAAAGTTTCACTTGTGTTCTTATATATATATATATATATATATATATATATACATATATATATAAGAAAACAAGTGAAACTTTAAGGCTTGTAACAACAATGCCAAAGTCCTTGAGGATTTTTCGGGCGATAGTTGGTATTCCATAGACGCGGATGTTTTTCAGATGCATTATTATTTTATTGTGAATAAAATAAAGCATTATTTAAAAAAATTATACAACCAAAATGACAATTATTTGGAGGTGATTTGGTGAACTTTTTTCTTAAATTTAAATAAGTATAGAAAAATTATGAAGAAACCACATTATGACTTATATTGTTAAGATTTACCATAAATTATTGATCAGTATTCCATAGACGCGGATGTTTTTCAGATGCATTATTATTTTATTGTGAATAAAATAAAGCATTATTTAAAAAAATTATACAACCAAAATGACAATTATTTGGAGGTGATTTGGTGAACTTTTTTCTTAAATTTAAATAAGTATAGAAAAATTATGAAGAAACCACATTATGACTTATATTGTTAAGATTTACCATAAATTATTGATCACAAATTACCAACTAAAAGTTGTTTAGTTTGCACCCCACTTTCGACGTTTTCGGGAATCGGAGCCTTAAATAGGAATGACGATTTTATAGGATTGACATTTCGATATGGTCGAGTGTTCAGAAAATTTAAATGTAAAGTCAAATTACGGCCCGAAAGAGGCGGCGGGCATAGCTAGTTTACAATGTGTGGTATATTGTTAGGAACTTTAAGATCTTCGTTAAAAAGTTATTAAAGATTTGTAAGGAAGTCTCTGTAACTTATTTCATGAGGACTTTTTATGCACCAACTTGTTAAGAGTTTGACTTCAGAAATGAGTTCAAAATGAAAGGATATTACAAGAAAATTACTCTAAGAACGTTACTTCAAGTAACTGATTTTTGGAATATATTATACGACATGCGATTTAATAAAAAAATATATTTTTATAGAATGATAGATAGATTAAAGAGTTTATTGTAAAAATTATCGCGTGTTGTTAATAAACAAAAACATCTTAATGAACCTTGTATTTCGTGATTACCCATGGCTGTAACCCGCCAATCTATCTTGATCAGGAGTGGGAAATGGAGATGCCCGAGTTCAGCAGTGGAACGTTTATGAGTAGATAATAAAACAATTCAGATATTTCCATATACAATTTAAAATTAAAATAATAGTTGAAAGTACTAGTAGGAGAAAGTATGCCATTGTTAGCACTCAATACATATTGTACATGATTGGTACCCTAAATATAGGGTACAAGACATTAAATCTTAATATTGTATATAAATTTTGTAGCCATACAATTGTAACATTGATAAATAAATAATAATTAGTGTACAGTTACAAAATAAAAAATATTAAGACTTAAATATCATACAATTATAATAATAGGTTGGGGAATAAGTCTTTTCGCATATAGTATGTATAAACTTGTAATAAGATCTCTTTGGCTATACCATTTGTATCTGGCTGGTTTTAGTATCATTAAAAAGTTTTAATTTTAAAGAAGACAATTCCAAATTCAAATTAGGAAAATGTGTGATTTTCATTTGTTTTTCTGATTGTTAAAATGAGTGAATCTAATGAAGAAATTCGATACATTTTAAAATTTTACTACAAAAATGGTAAAAATGCAACACAAGCCGCGAAAAAAATTTGTGATGTTTATGGACTTAATGCAGTATCTGTGCGAGTAGCGCAAATTTGGTTTAAGCGTTTTCAATCCGGAAATTTTGATATCAAAGGTGCACGTCGCTCTGGTCGCCCTGTTACGGACAAAATTGATGCCATTTTTGAAAAAGTGGAGCAAGATCGGCATTTTAGTAGTTCCGATGTAGTTGGAGAACTGGAAATTGACCACAAAACGGTTTTGGCGCATTTGAAAAACGCTGGGTACACAAAAAAGCTCGATATTTGGGTGCCTCATGTGCTCACTGAAAGAAACCTAATGAACCGTGTATTCATTTGTGATTCTTTATTACGACGTAATGAAACCGAACCATTTTTGAAGAAGCTGATAACTCTGGTGATGAAAAGTGGATCACGTACGACAAGAACGTGCGAAAAAGATCGTGGTCAAAGGCCGGTCAGGCTTCACAGACTGTGGCGAAATCCGGGTTAACTCGCAACAAGGTGATGCTGTGTGTATGGTGGGATTGGAAGGGCATTATTCATTATGAGCTGTTACCTCCAGGTAGGACCATAGATTCTGAACTGTAGTGCGAAAAACTGATTAGATTAAAGCAAAAAGTTGAGAGAAAGCGGACGGAATTAATCAAGAGAAGGGGTGTAGTTTTTCACCATGATAACGCTAGACCCCACACATCTTTAGCCACTCAGCAAAAATTACGAGAGTTTGGCTAGGAGGTGTTAATGCATCCGCCATATAGTCCTGACCTTGCACCTTGAGATTTTCACCTGTTTCGGTCTTCGGCAGAATTCCTTAGGCCGTGTCAGTTTAACATCACGAGAGGACTGCCAAAACTACTTGTCGCAGTTTTTTGATCAAAAGCCCCAAAATTTTTACAGCAATGGGATGACGTCCCTACCTACAAGATGGCAAAAAGTTATCCAACAAAATGGCGCCTACATACTTTAGTCAAATGTAAATAAACTTTATAAAAAAACCTTGAATTTTTATATAAAATGCGAAGAAACTTTTTCCCCAACCTATATAAAGCGCGGGTTAAAACCCTTAAAACGTTTTTTAAATTTCAAGAAGAATTGCAAGGCAAGCGTGGACGAAGTCACCGGCATATCCTAGTCTTGAATAAATTTACTGGGTGCCATACATAGGATAGGGTGTCAAAATGGTATACTTTACTCTACTAGGGTATTTCACCCGATTTCACCTCATATAGTAATGATAAAATTACATAACTAAAGTTATTTGTTTGTTGTATTCATTATGTTCGTGAAAGTAGCGCAGTAGTGTGAGGCAGTCAAAGTTAAATGACCAACAACGGACTGGAGTAGGTACTCAATGAAAGCTTTGTTTAAGCGTTCAGCTAACGAGCCCCTGTGCCGAGCACTTTACCCACTGTTTGTTTCCTTATGATTTTCCAATTATTGATTTGGTTTTAGTCTCTTTGATAGGCAAGCTATATTTACCTATAGGTAAATATAATAGTTTATTTATATGTATATGCACAGGGTGGTTAGAACAGTGATGTTTAAAAGGAAAATCTAGTTAGTTTACTCCTTCATGTATCCGAATTAGCCCCAAGTAAGTTTTACCAAATTTTAGTTCGAGTTATTAATTTTTTAATGATTTTTGGTAAATTTCGACCGCAACGGCAAAAAATATTTTTTAATATTTTTTTATATAATTATTTAGGAGTTTTTTTGTTGTAACTAAGGTCTTATGAATTGTTCTTTCACACCTAAAATAATCAGCACCCTACATCAACATAATTTACAACAATTATACTTGAAAATGGAAAAAAAATTTCAAGTAATTTAGACTCGAAATTTTAAGTTTAAATTAAAAGTTGAATATATTATATAAAAACCATAAGTGAAAAATATTATCAATGATCGTGAAAACTGTTTAAAATTCTGTTGGTGTAGCAGGGCTTTGCAGATCTACAGACAGACGCGAAAAGCGACTTTGTTTTATTATATCTAAAGAAGACGTGACAAATATTTTTCTATTTCTGTAAGTATATATATAAAAGATTCTACATACATATGTTGTGATTAACGTTAGGATAAAAATATCTTATTTCCTTGATTTACTGCTCGCTTGTCATCGATCACTGTCGTGATTTGTATTCAGCGCCCTTATATAAAAATGTATTTGATGTAACTTATTGATATAGACCTTGTTCATATTTTAAAATATTCACTAAAGTTTGCTGAAAAGACGTATAAATGGCCGGTTCCTGTCTTATTATTCATTCACTTGCCTTACCATCGGTTAAATTTTGATATAATTTATATGGAGCTTATGTCTAATGTCAACCCATAGTAAGCGAAGTGAACGGTTGGTAAGATATAAGAACCGACCATAAAACAGTCGATCATGTTCCAATGGTTCAATCGAAACACAAGAGTAAAAGATGCTTAAGATTACCTTGACAGAAAGTAGTTAGCGTCCTGACAAAAGAATACTAAGAAGACACGAAATGAAGAAGAAGAAGAAATATAATACCGGGGCTCTAAAGCGGACGCTCCAAACAAAATTGGGATTATACTCTAGGATGGTGATAGTACTTACAAGGACAGTTATAAGTGTTAACATAATAATATGAACTTTGGTATAGTTAAGGGTATAAGTTGTACTGGTTCAGTAATGCATCTGTATCTCATTACAATGACTATATTTTTCTTACAAATATAATAAAGAATTAAAATAATAATAGCCCATAAACGCCCCACTACTGGGTTCGGGCTCCCATTTATAGGGGAGAGTGAACCCGTCAGGCTTGTCCAAGGTAGTTTTCACACATCGGTTATCTCTATGTGCAGGTTCACGAGGTTTTAATAGACATTATTACAATAATTACGTATTTACAAAAAAAAACTACATGATATGAAGCTAATAGCGGAACGTTCATTAGTTGATATTACCTATTTTAGTACTTTTTCATAGGCGAATTTACTGAACTATTATTTAGAACACCATAAAAATCTTTCAGCTTTGTCATCTTCAAAATAGTATAATGGTGTTTACAATGTTATCGCAGACGTTGAAATGGATATCGTAAATTGTAGACGCCCTATAAAAGGTCAAGAAAATATATTTACTAGCGACGTTTCAGATTTTATAGCCTCCCTTGATTTGAATCGGATAGCGTGAGTGATTTGTGAATATTATTTGTATCTTGTTTTGGTTATTTATTGCGTTGACTTGGCAAATCACTATAATATATGCATTTTATTGTGTTGTGGTGTCTTGGCGTGTTAGAACTGTGGAAAAGGATTACTAAGAGAGTGCTAGGAATAACAAAGGGCTAGTAAAATCTAGATAATTCTGAAAAACTATGTATATTCTAAAGAGCCTTATAGGTGTTCTTTTCTCTTGCGTTTTGATATAGTAACGTAGGTTGGTAGTATATCGTTTTGATACCTAATATATATATATATTGGTTCAAGATCTAACTATACTACATATATATATATATATATATGTAGTATAGTTAGATCTTGAACCAATATTATGTAATTAAAGACAACAATGTGGATAGTAGTTGTTGTGTTTAGTTAATACTTTGATAGTTTTGAGTTTATCGAAACCTTTCTACAATCGATATATCCGTCAGTCTATATGACTTACGCAGTGTTATCCGTGCAGGGACGGAAAAATAATATTATACATAATTTCCTGCGGCCGGGTGGCCTGTCGTAAGAGGCGACAAAACAACCCACAGCCAGGTGGTAAGGCATTACCATTAGGGATAAATTAAATTAACATTAGGGACTGGATCGCTACGACCTCTGGTCTAAAGTGTGTCGCCATAACAACCTTGAGTTGTGCTCCGGCAAGAGAGTAGCAGCACATTTGTAGCAGCTTTGGTGTTGCTAATATAATAATAAATAATAATATTTATTTATTTGCTCTCACAACAAAAAATAACATAAGTAATTCTAGAAAAGGTTCTTAATGACTAAAAATTGGTGAGAGCCTGGTGTCAGTAGAAGGAAAAAATCCTGTGACTGATCACCAGCCTATCTCTCACCGGAAAAATGTAGATATGTATACAACTAGATTTACTGAGTATATTAAACAGTGATGATACAATGTATTCAGTGTAAATAGATGTTCAGTATGTAATTGTGTATTTATATGTATGTATATATTGTACGTAAATGTGTGTGTGTGTGTGTGTGCGTATGCGTGCGTGCGTGTGTGTGTGTGATTCACAATCAGAAAATTGAATAAATTATACTATGAGACATACATTACATAGAGTGAGTAATAAATAAATATATAAGTGAACATGTATAAGGCAAGGTGACAATAAAAGGAAAATATTTAAGTAATTAGAACTAACAGTGCTTCAGTGGAGTCATAGTCGAGTTTCAACAGCCATTCGGTAAGGGTTTTCTTACATTTGGCTTTAGTCAAAGGGCTTATTTATATTATCAAGCTGCTTGTTGATTTTATTATATAGGTAACTCCCTAAAAAGTATAAAAATCTACAGCAGAACGCTGTTGAAAACATTGTCAGTTTTGTTTGCAGGGGATGTAGTTCCTTTTAGTAATAGAATTGGATGATATAAATGGCGTGATAACATGTTGTTTCAGAACGATTTGTTGTATAAAAAGTTGCCGAACTGTTAACACTTTCCAGCGTTCATAAAGTTCTTTGGTGGGGAAGTAAAACGGGAGAGAAAGACTGACTTTAATTACTGCTCGTTGTGGACGTTCTAATGTTATCATTGCAGTTTTGGCAGCTCCCCTCCATGACGTGATACAATAGCTCAAAACAGATTGTAGGCGATGATAACCGCTTTCCATCAGTGGGCCGTCTGCCTATCTGCTGAAATCGTGCAATAAAAATATCCCTATTAATATTATAAATGCGAAAGTAACACTGTCTGTCTGTTACACTTTCACGGAAAAACTACTGGACCGATTGGCTGAAATTAGAATACATTTATCCCGGAAAATGAGATAGTTTTCGGGATAAAAATATATTAGTCTCTCTTTTTGTTATGCTTTTACGGAAATACTATTGGACCGATTTGGCTGAAGTTGGTATCTAAGTAATTTTAATACCAAAGGATACTTTTTATTCTGGATTTATGTAAAGGTTATCCCAGACTGTAGGATAGGTTTTTTTTGATTTGCCATTTTCGTTATCTTGGTTATTTTGGTATCTTTGTCATTTATGTAGTTTAGAGATAGATAAATAAAACTAGAACGGGTTGATATATAAACAGGATGAAAGTTAGTATGAGAACAATAATTTCTCATGTTTATAGATACAAAAATTCATCATCTATAAAAAAAATCGATAGTAATTCGATATGTCTATCTGTTAGGCTTTCAATGGAAAAACTACTAGGAATACTGGATCGGTTATACTGTAATTTTGTTGGAAAGAAGTTTTAATACCGAAAATGTACATAAATAGCTTCATGCCGAAAGATGGCATAGTTTGTGACATAAAATGAAGTGAATCTTCCGGGGGCAAATAGAACTAACATAAAAAATTAATACACTGTAACCTGTATTAACGCCTGCTCTTTAAACAAGAGGCACGCACTAGAGGTTGACCCGCAGCGCGGCCGCGGGGTAAACTTTAGTAATATATAACTGTCATTAGGACTATTTATCTCTACATAATATATAAATGAATATATACTTACTATATCATAGTCAGTTATTCCAGAAATAATTAGATAAAACGAATTAAGTGCTACTAACAAAAATTAATCTGAATTATATTCGTTTAGTAATTATAACCTAAGTAGTAATAAATTAAATAAAAAATTATAGATTATATATCAGAGCATTGCCAATAGGAAGCGTGCCCAGAAGGCTGGCTGTTGCCGCGCTGTATGGCAATGCTGATGCTTTGGGCGAAATACATCGCGGGTATTATCAGGAGTTTTTTACAAGAAACTCAATTCGCACTCACGGGTCCACGGTTTCAATCCCATTAAATTATTGATATACCTGGCATCTTTGAATAATTGCTGCCAGGTCCGTCTTTACCCGAGGCTGCATGGAGTGCGGGGCACCCGGGTGCAGGGACCTAGAGGCGCAATCCGTTTGACCTAAATAAAAAAATATTAAAGAACATCGTCATGGTTTTTAAAACCCAACATACAACACCCCAGACTATGAATGAATGAATAAAAACCCTTTTTTGTTCACCAAAATTAAAAACTACGTTCTTAACAACTAGATACAATAAATGTTGAACAAAGGGTGGCCTTATCGATTAAAGCGATATCTTCCAGGCAACCCCCTAAACAAAGGGAAATATTAAAACATGATACTGTCGGTGTAGACAATAATTAATATATAACATTCAAAACGTATTAAAAGTCTGTATAATATACTATATACTAAACACAGTAGATATCATATTATGTGTGTATTATTATTAGCAGCACTATTTTATCTGAGAGGACCAAAAATCGTTAAAAACCGTGAATTAAAAGAAGATAATGACTTAGCTTGTCTGATGTTGAGTGGCAATGAGTTCCATAAACGGACAGCCTGTACTGTGAAGGAGTTATCAACGAAGGAAGAAGTGTGTGCAGGTGTCATTAAGAAGAGATTATTACTAAAGCGCAAATAACGGAAATGAGAAAGGTGTGGGAAATCAAACCGTTCCTTTAGATAAGGAGAAGTACGAGAATCAAAAAGGACGTTGTACAAAAGAGAGAGCAAGTGAACATTCCGGCGAAGGCGAATATGTAACCATTTAAGCTTCTTACTATTCGGTAACGTAGTCTTTTTGTATAACCCAAATATGAACCGAATACTGTCTGTATTCGGTTCATATTTGGGTCACACAAAAATGACGTCGATCTTTTTTTTTTTTTTTTTTGAGGCGAGGGAAAATGCTAACCGATTTACGCACTCTCTGGGCCGTCACTAGGAAACGGCGCGCATCCATCGGGGGCGATAACGCTAGCAATAGTATGCTTTGTTTGCGCTCCGTCCGCGATGGCTTGACACAGAGGAGTGTGGAGACTCCGAGCGATGCCGCACGGGCGAGCAACCTCAATACCCACTAAAAACCCCCTCCTCCCTGTCGACCCTGCGCTTTTGTTGTGACGGAAAGACTGAGATATAGAACATAGTAACGCAACAGTCGATCCAGCGCAATAAAGTGCCTGGAGTGTGCCCTGGGAGAACACACCCCACTTCGAAACGGGGGCAGATGAATCCCTTGCGATGCCTAGTAGCAAGGGGCCCCTCGTACCGGAACCTAATTCAGGGAGGGAAGTAATGCGCGTACCTACCTCTCCGGGTGCCAGCTGAAGGCCGGCGACCTCGTGTGGAGGCATTAGCACGCGCTGCAGGACTTCGCTCCCTGTCCCTTTCTGCGGCCTCTTTGAGAGACATTACTGCCTCACAGAAAGTAACCGCAGACTCCCAGCGGTCGTCGCTGTGCAACATGGCCGTTACCAAGTCGCCAAGCGATCCGACGGCTCCTACGTGCGTCTCGAGCGCGAAACGCTGAGGCGTCCATGCAGCGCACTCGACAAGCGCGTGAAACGCCGTATCGGGTGCGCCGCACTGGCGGCAGTCCGGAGAAGGCAAGCAGCCCACAATGTGAAACAGATACTGATCGAAACAACCGTGTCCGGTCAGTATCTGCGTCGTCCTGAAGGTCAGGGTTCCGCTGGTGTGGGTGACCCATCTCTCCAGCTGCGGCCTGATTGCATCCACCGTATAGCCGCCGGCCACAGGGTGTTCGAGGTCACGAGACCATTCGACGAGGCAGCAAGCGGTTTCCCGCTTCCTGACCGTCTCTAATTCAACTTGACAGAAGGTCAGTCCTCTAGCTAGGGCATCCTGCCGGGTACGACGAACCCTGGACAGGACGTCTGCCTGGAGATGCCAGGGCAGCTCGCCTGCCAAGAGAGTCGCCGCCGACCACGACACTGTGCGATACCCCCGTATGGTCCTCACGGCCAAAACCCGCTGCGCGCGTTGCAGCAGGGTTCGGTTGTGGCGGTGAAGCGAATCGGACCAGACGGGCGCACCGTACAGCGCCATACTCCTCAGGATGCCGGAATAAAGTTTCCGCGTCGCACCCCCCGGCCCCTCCACATTGGGAAGAAGCCTGGAGAGTGCGCCCGCGGAATTCACGAGTTTGGGAACTAGCTGCTCAAAGTGCGCTTTGAACAGCCATTTCCCGTCTAGAACTAGCCCAAGATATTTCATCTTGGGCCCTACTCTAATCGCCACCCCCTGAACTGTAACGGACAAGTCCGGGGGAGGATTCCGGAATTTCCTGTTCCATAGGCCACGTCGGCCGCAATATTGCAATCGAAAGGGCCTTTCTGGCCTCCCTAAACTCGCCCACGAGTCCATTTTCCGCGACGAAGTCCGGAGGACGGCGCGCCCTGCAGTGTTTGAGCCTGTAGCTGATGATGCGAACTGCCTTTCGCATCTCGCCCAGCTCCTCGGTCCACCAGTGGACCAATTGCTTGCACGGAGGCTGCCGCTTGGAGACGCGCGGCATCGCAGCGTCGCAAACCCTCGTCAGGGTCTTGCGCATGTGCTCTGCCTGCGTATCCAGATTCGCGAATTCGACTGGGTAGGCCCAGCTTTCCGAGAGTGCCCACTCCTCGGCCTGCTCCGGATCGAGCTTGGTAAGGGCCCAATGCGGGAGGAGAGGGGGGCGACGGTGAACAGGGCTCGGACCGGAGGAGGGGGTCGTGAGCTCAAATCTGATATACCGATGATCAGAGAGCGACTCCACCTCCTCCAGCACCCTCCATTCGGTCACTCTGCGGGCGGCCGCATGAGTGGCGAACGACAGGTCGATGATCGATCCACCCCGCGCGCGCACGCAGGTCTGGACCGACCCCTGGTTCAGTATGGTCAGGCCGGCTTGAAGAGCCCAATCCTCGACCGCCCGACCCCTAGGGTCCGTGAATACGTTTCCCCAGGAGAGGTGCTTTGCATTAAAGTCGCCCATCACGAAGACGTCGATCTTGTTCATGTGTTAAGTCGAGTTAACTGGCTCAGCATAATCAAGTATGGGTAGTAACAGAGATTGAGCAAGTATAACTTTTGTAGCAGTAGAGGGGAAATTTTAAAGCCTTTCTAAGCGAAGCTACCGACTCAAAGAGTCTTCTGCTGAAATTGATCGATTGAGGCCTCCAAGACAGTTCTCTGAAATCTCTGAAATCTGAAGAAATTTAAATCGAGGAAGAGAATACCAATCCGTCTTGGAGATTTGAAGGGAACTACCAATTATTATAACCTGTGTCTTATTTGGGTTTCTCCTGGTCCGAATTATCCTCCTGACTTTTTCACATTTATAAACGCAATGTACAAATTTGAACCATTTACAGATTTAATATAGTATATAGATGTTGGAACTTGAAAAAATCTGATTTTGAACACGAAATAAAAAACTTTCTCTATAGCTTAATATAACCGTAGGACGATAAAATATGCGACCCTCAGATTTATGCAAGTATAACAAACGAGTACAAAATTACTTACCTGAATATTTTAAAAATTACTTCCATGTTATCTCAATTAATTTCAATATAGACGAATTTGTAAAACAACTAATAAAAGCAGAACAATTAAAACGGAATCACCGTTAAAAAAGCTCCATGCATAATAGAGAATCTTTGTTATTTAAATTGATTTCTATCACTGAAATTGGAAACTAAGCGCCACGGACGTTATAATGAAAACTTAAGCTTGCCCGTAACTTCCGTCACCTGATACAATCTTCTCAAGGAATATTCTGTTTATCCACTTTAAACATTTAATTATCCAGATATTAGAAATTAGGTTAATCTATTTTCCATGTGCTTTAAAATGTTTAATTACTTAAATTCTCAAATTGTAAGTTTTCTATGTACAACGTAAATAGAGTTTTCACAGGACTTCACTCGCGTTTGACTCTCGCACTAGCTTTGAGTCCGAATTCAGTGGAAGTAATTCTGATTTCCGTGATAAAACAACAACATACCAAATTTCATGATAATCAGTTACTTTCTACAGCTGTGAAAAACAAAATACAAACACATAAAGACCAAAATAAATTCAATTTTTACATAAATATGGGATTGAGACCCTTGTTTGTAATGTCACTCATAATTTTTAAAATTCACTAGTGCATTTCTCGCTTGAAATCTAATATACGAGTATATATATATACATATACACACACACACACACACACACACACACACACTCACACACACACACACACACACACACACACACACACACACACACACACACACACACACACACACACACACATATATATATATATATATATATATATATATACATACATACTATATATATACATACTACGTAGGAGCATTGTGCAATTGGTAAAGAAGCATAATTAGTTTTTTCCAAAAACACTGGGTTCATGTTAGTGCACCATTCAAATTCTTACTAGTGGTTCGGGATTTCCTTTCGGCAATTAGCCATTTAGCGAGTTATATTACTATTGCCTTATTATCTAGAGCTATTAATTGTGGCTTATTGCCATTAGATGTTGAAGGGGAATAAACAAAATATAGTATGTACCTAATCACGATGAAGTTTACTTCACTAAATTCACTTTCCGACTCGAAGGACCATATTATGATTGAATCAAAACTTCAAAGGAAAGGGAATAAATTTTACTACGAGAGATATTTAAATAATTTATTAAATATGCACCATTACGTGTTAGTAGGAAAATTACTATTATTATTAAATTACTACTACTATTATTATATACAATATTTGGCATCGTATAAAAAGCAGATTCGACTTAATTTTTTGCATTTATTGTGATATCGCAGACAGACATTTCAATTATATTAATATAGATAGGTGAGAAATTAGAATTGTTTTAATAAAAAAAAAAATATAATACTTAAACATGCAAATAAAACTAGATAAAAACTGGTCCCAAAGCACTGGTAGTTATTGGAAACGTTTGTAAAAGGCTGGTAGCGCTATCGCGTTGGATACTCATTTGATATAGTTAGAAGAAGCGAAACAAAAATAGTTTTAAAAATAAAAGCTCGATACAAACTGCTAAAATGGGAATATGCGATTTTTGTTTTAGAATGTTGGAAATTCGATTAAAACTAAATATAATATGAATGAGTTTTCGTTGGACTGACTGTTTTCTGAACCTAAAGTGTTGGTATATTTGTTCACGCGTTAACTCTCAGTGGACTGCAGCTGACCTAGGTCATAGTAAAAAAATAGAATTGCGACGGGTCAAAACGAGAGTCCTCAGTAAGTCATTAAATATTTACAGTATCCATTTTGTTTGTTTTTGGTGACGTAGCCGTACTGAAGTCAGGTGGATTTTAATAGACTACATATCAGGCGGGTGCTTTCAGCCCTCACAATTAATGGTTCCGTAGGAGATGACCCAAGTCCACTGCTTTTTTTTCCAGCACAGAACCCTAAAACATAATTTAATCGAAAATGCCCATAATTTTTTGTCCATCCAAAGGTTGGCTGGAAGAAATCGCTAATAGCGATAAGACCGCCTATTGTATTGTAAAATTTTGTTTCTGTTAACTGTATCTTTAAAACACAATAAAGCATATTCATTTATATATCAAATACGTCTCTGTATTTGAACTGTAACATTATCGCAAATGAGGCCTCATCACATGATGAGGCCTTATCTGCGATGATGTTACAGTTATAGGCCGTTTAATGCAGATGTGACAATGAGTGTATGCGTTATTTGTGATGTGATATTTTATTTAATTATGAATGACGTTATACCTTTTCCAAGCATTTATTTTACTTATGAAACCTCGATGAAGTATCAATTAGTAATGTCCTAATGCGTTACCGACTCGCTTTGTTAAAAATATCATTTATAAATAAGTTTTAATCAATCTATATATTTTTGCTATATATACTACATCATGTAATTAATATACACACATTTCAATGAGCATATTTACAAATATTAAATGAGTCATTTTATAAGCACTTCTATTAATTGTGGTATTATTTTTCTTTAAAGTAGAACATTTTTTAGTAAAAATCGTCAACTTTCGATTTATTTACGTATAGTGTCGATGGTTTAATGGTCTGTGCGTTACATGACTCACAGGACACCACTATTACGTTAACCACAAAATTAAAGGGCGACAATTATGTCATTTGTTTTACGTGGGCCTTATTGTCAAGAAATATATAATTTAATAGACGTGCAAACGTCAAAAATAAAATAAACGCTTGAAAACAATATAAATATTGACAGATAACGTGTGTTACGGTAAATGTGATTAATTGAAAATTATTAATAATTACCGGTCGTTGTTTATAATTACCAACAGTCGAGGTAAAAGTAAGCAATTAATTACATTTATCGATGATTATTATTATTTTAATTCCAATGGTATTTTTAATTTTCTCACTAAAATATAATATTTTGCATTCAAATATAAAATTCATATAAACTAAAATTAAACTATACTATAAATATATCTAACTAAACTTAGAAAATAGCACTCTATAAGTAAAAAATAGATATTTTAACTTATATAGTTACATTATTAATAATTGATGACTATTAATAATGTAACCCCAGTACCTATGAATGTAATAAATTGCGTGCGGAATATGTAGGATATGCAGAACTTTTAGTTTATTTAGTTCAGAACATATAAGTATTGTGTAGGTATTATTAATAAATACCTCCTAAAAGATTTTCATTTTTAATGTAAATTTTACGGAGTCTATTATTGTATAATTGGGTGAATTTTGGGTGGTTATAAAAAAATATCCACAAAAGCTAAGGCGGTAGCTCCGCTGAGCTTCGCTTTCGGAACCGCGTATACCGACCATACGGTGCGGAATTGCACCGGTGCTGCACCGATAAACTAGAAAGCGGAGACGGGGGCTTTTGGGCCAAAGAAATGTAATGAATTGAGATACGACTTATAAAAGCGTTACATTTTTCTATTATGAAATAGAAAGCATCAGCCCTCAATATCTGGAGGATGAGAAATCTTTAAAATAAGGTCACGAATGAAATAAGTTATTGATTACTTATTGATTATTATTAATTATTATTAATAATAATTAATTGATTATTATTATTATATATAATCGATTTATGTAAATGGATGTCAACAATTAATAATATGAAAACAAACCTCACTATTAATTAATTGAAAATACAAAGATAATAAAAAGAAGAAACGTACTATATTACGTATATATTTTCTCTTCAGATTTAGATTAAAAACTTCGTTTAAAAAAACCGACTTCAAAAACGAAAGAACTAAAATGTATAAAATAACTTATTTCTTAAGCTATTATTATTAATATATATTATCTAAAACATCTTAAAGTCGGTGCTTAGTAATTTTCAAAATATAGTAATTTTTATGTTTTACTTTGCACCGACTTCAAGATGTTTTAGATAATATATATTAATAATAATAGCTTAAGAAATAAGTTATATACATTTTAGGTTTTTTTAACCGACTTCGAAAAAAGGAGGAGGTTCTCAATTCGTCGGGATCTTTTTTTTTTTTTTTTGCTTTTTTTTATGTATGTTCGCCGATTACTCCGTCATTTATGATCCGATTTACGTGATTCTTTTTTTGTTCGACGCGGAATAGCTTCCAATTGGTCCCCTAAAAATTTTACATAGTTTGGCCCAGTAGTTTTCATTTTACGAACATTTTTTTGTTCCCGGTTCTTGGGGACCTATATTTTTTAAGAAGCGCGGCACCATTCGTGGGTCCACCCATACATAGCTAGACACTAAAAAGTAACAAATAAAATTTAAAAACTTCGTTTAAAAAAATCGACTTAGTAATTTTCAAAATATAGTAATTTTTATGTTTTACTTTGCACCGACTTCAAGATGTTTTAGATAATATATATTAATAATAATAGCTTAAGAAATAAGTTATTTTATACATTTTAGTTTTTTAGTTTTTGAAGTCGGTTATTTTAAACGAAGTTTTTATTCGTTTTTGAAGTCGGTTTTTTTAAACGAAGTTTTTAATTTTTTTTTTGACGGACGATGGCCGGCCCGGTCGCGGGCTGGCCCCTCAATTATAAGCTGGAGAACTGGGTTTCTCCAACTACCTCGGGTCTCACCACGAGGTGAGAGGGGGCGCATGGGTCGGTTCGCGTCCCTCCTCTCCGGCCTTTATGTGCGGGGGATCTGATTCTCCTACAGGTCCCCCGCACGGCCATAGCCTAGGGCGGTTGGAGATCGTCGTTCATGACCCTCCGTCGCCGCCGCCGGTTTTGGCGGGGGGAGAGTGTGCTGGTCTGCCCCGCTCCGCCGCCTCTTTCACAGACATTACGGTCTCGCAGAAAGAGACAGCCGCGTTCCACGCGTCGGCGCTCCCGACCATGGCCTTGACCACGACCGGGAGCGACAGGTCGGCTCCAATGGCCGCGATAAGATCACAGCGCTGCTCGTCCCAAGCAGGACACACCTGCAGGGTGTGCAGCACCATATCTTCGTCGCCGCCAACACAGTGATGGCATCCCGACGTCTGCTCCCGTCTTATACGACACAGTTACCTTCCGAAGCATCCGTGTCCCGAGAGGACCTGCGTCAGGCGGAACGTCAGGGTGCCATGGCGCCTATTACGCCATTCTGACATTATCGGCCTTACTGCTTCGATGAGGGCGAGGCCGGCGCTGGGGTTGTTGAGGCGGTTGGCCCATTCTGCCACATGGACCTGACGCAGTTCGTCTCTGCGCCCCTTAACCTCGCGAGGTGCAGGGCGGCCACTGCTGGCCTCCTTCTCCTTTCGCCAACCATACAAGGAGGCCAGTGCCATCCATTAAGAAATTTTGAGTTGCTTTTACCGCTTGCAAAGTTGGCCTTAGTGTTTTGGGGTAGTGAAGAAATCCTTTTTATTGATTACATGACGCAAGGCCAGACGATTACTAGACTCTATGCAAATTTAATTCCGAAAGTGCGTGAAGCAATTATAGAAAAACTTTGTGGAAAACTATCGTTGGACGTGTTGTTTCTTCACGATAACGCTCCCCACTCATCGATCGGAAGTTACGCTCAACCCAATCTATAGTAACCTACCATATTCTCGGGACTTAAATGCCCGGCCCCAAATGATTTTTCACTTATTCCCAAAAATAAAAGAGGAAATTCCTGGAACTAAATTTCAATATAATGACGCGGTTTTGACTGCCGTAGACGAGTTTTTCGAGACTCAAGAAAAACATTTTTTTTCGCAAGAAATAAGGACGTTAGAAAGGCGTTATTCTAAATTCATTGCATTTGGGGGAGATTATGTAGAAAAATAAAACATTTTTGTTAAAATTTTTGCATTTTTAAATATTCATTCCAAGAAGTTTTTGATTCACCCTTGTATTATTGTGTGTAGGAACTTATATCTGTATTTCAGAGAGAGTTTATATATTTGCTTATTTCTCTCGTGAATGTACTAAATTTAGAAATATAGTCATACTCAACCAAAGCACAGCGTAACGATAGTTAATAATAATGTTACAGAAAGACATCTCGTATGCTCAAGGAAACAATGCCTGGACCTTATGAAGTAGTATATGATAAACGACTATCCCATAATAAAAATATAATAGAACATTGTAAAAGTTTTAGTACTTTCTGAATAGAAAACCCTCTAGCAATAAATAAGAGTGACTAATAAGCAGAAAAAAGGTAATTGGTAGTAGAATTCCTAATGTACCTACCTAAATACCATAGAAATATTTGAACAAAGAGACTTTTTTTGAGTACAAAAATAATCACTTAATAAATAACAGGGTAGGTTTTATTCGTATTTAAATATTTATAAGACCGGGTGCTATTTTCTGCTTACTCATGTATTCAATTCCGAATACGATACCTTTTCATGTCCGAAACCATTTCACGGAATTGATAATATTGTTAAAGTACTTACTCGCTGGAAAAATCTTTACTGGCTTGCCACATAGTTAGCCGTGTTGAGTACCTACATAACAAAATCACCAAAAAAATAAGGTAGGTTAACAAGTTAACTTATGAGTATTGGTTTAATTTTTATAGAAAGCGAGTTCTTTGAAACTCACGAGTTAGTTAGCAGCCCAAAGAAAACCCTGAATTCACATGCTCATTCAGCCTAGCAAATCATCAATCAAAGAAACCGCTGTACTACTTCCTTCTAGTTTCAATTATTTTACTATAAAAGTTAATATGAAATTCTACTAATAATTGAGTTATTTATTATAAAGCTTAAGACGAAAGACATACATTTCCTAAGTACTATATATATCTTGTTAGACACAAAATCTTATTTGCTTGTGTCCGTATATATGTCTCTAATGACTCTAGTGGAATCATAAACGGTAATTTGCTGAGCTAGGACCAATTCAGAACTACATGTACTTGGTTTTTTTAAATACTTTAAGTGGTTTTTATTGTTGTAGTTCTAAATAAATCTTTTTCTTTCTTTCATTCAAATTGACCAATGGCCAGTTTCTATATCTTACTATTCATTGATTTGCCTGACCGTCGGTTGAATTATGATATCACTAGATGTGGACACGTATTGCAATATTTTTTATTATTAAATATTAATTCTAAAATTTGAACAGGCGCTAAAACACGATATTATTATTTTACTTTTAAAATATCATGATAGAAAAAAATATAAGCAATAATTAATGCCCTATTTAATTCCCTTTTTTGTATGATGTAATTACATCAAAAGTTGGTGCACTCTTACAAACTCTGAGGCTACGACGTTTTGTAAAATGATAAAAATATCTTGGTTGATTTGACTGTCAACTAACTTATTATAAATTATGTACCAGATCAGTGATAGACAGAAGTGTGGGTTATATCATCATGCTGGTTGATAATACTAATTTGCTATACAAAATATAAACCAGCCTTCTAATCACATGTTTCAATAAGTATTTAAGAAACCCTTTGATGATAAACTCCACGTAACTTATGTTACAACCAAAAGGAAATGACAAAATAACTTTTTCTAAATTTAATGTAAGTATTCGTCCCATCTATACTTTATGCAAAGGAAATTATATCTTCAATAGAACCAATGTTTCGTAACACACATTGGAATTGGAACAAATCGCATGGACAGCGGAATCAAGTGGATATGTTATCGACGGGTCGTTCCCTCGGGATGAAAAACTCAAGTCATTCGAAAGATTAAGCTCGATAAAAATAGTTGTTATCAAAGAAACTTCTTTGTTAGTAGACATTCTATTAATAATTTATGTGCCTTATTACTTTCCTTTTACTGGTTTAGTCTGGAAAAACATCTTTATTATGTGTAAGTTTATTGTTCACCAAAAATTAAAACTACGATCCTAAAAGCTAGGTACAATGATTGTTGAACAAGGAACAGCCTTATCGCTTAAAGCGATCTTTTCCAAACAACCCCTTAAACTAAGGAAAATAATAAATATGACAATGGCGGTGAAGACCATAAATAATGTGAAACATTCAGAACATAAATAAAAAAATAGAATTTATCTATACTTTTTTTTGAATTTTTGTATGCTTGTAACGAAAACTACTAAACCGATTTCAAAAATTCTTTCAACATTACAATGCTATATTATCCCTGAATAATATAGGTTGTATTTATTACTAGAAAAAATTAGGGATACCTACTAAAACTGCAATAAGATAATGTTTAAGTAGGTCCGGGGATGGTTTAGATTCACAATTAGACGCGGTAGGTGGCGCTGGAATCGGGCTCTAGATTTATATTTTTCAGGGTAGGATAACGTCTGCCAGACTCGCAGACATACAATACAAACATAAAAATTATGTACTTAAACCAGTTGCTATACTACATTATTGATAAGAAAATTACATAAATCACAGTGGTATGTATACACATAAATTTTGCCGCACACTAGTCACTTTACCCAGGGAATTAATAAAAAATATAACAGAGCCTTGAAAGTATGAAGTAAATTTAATCCACAAAGATATCCGTTTGATAAACGAAATGAAATTGAGCTAATTATACAAGGGAACTCCATTAAAGATTTCACGTTTCCAGTGCTAACACTCCTACAGCAAGTTCCGGAATTATTTCGGTAAATTAACCATTAAACTGATGAGAACAAAGGACTACTTTGTGCTTGCGTACATAGCAGGGGTGCCACTTATGTATGTACACATGTACGAACGTATCCATACAGTACACATTTATAATTAAGTTCAGCCTAACATACCTCCAAAATACTCCCGACATAATCAAAATTACATCAAGAGTTGGTATCTCGTCTTACAATTACGCTATTCGTAGAATGAAAAGTATAATACTTTCTCATAAGAAATTTTAATGTTTTTTAACCGACTTCGAAAAAAGGAGGAGGTTCTCAATTCGTCGGGATCTTTTTTTTTTTTTTTGCTTTTTTTTATGTATGTTTGCCGATAACTCCGTGAGTTATGATCCGATTTACATGATTCTTTTTTTGTTCGACGCGGAATAGCTTCCAATTGGTCCCCTAAAAATTTTACATAGTTTGGCCCAGTAGTTTTCATTTTATGAACATTTTTCATGGAAATAATTTTCACTCCGTTCCATATGTACACCGATTACTCCGTGATTTATGATTCGATTTACGTGATTCTTTTTTTGTTCGACGCGGAATAGCTGCCATGTAGTCCCCTAAAAATTTGACATAGTTTGGCCCAGTAGTTTTCATTTTACGAACATTTTTTTGTTCCCGGTTCTTGGGACCTATATTTTTTAAGAAGCGCGGCACCATTCGTAGGTCTACCCATACATAGCTAGACACTAAAAAGTAACAAAAAAAAATTAAAAACTTCGTTTAAAAAAACCGACTTCAAAAACGAATAAAAACTTCGTTTAAAAAAATCGACTTAGTAATTTTCAAAATATAGTAATTTTTATGTTTTACTTTGCACCGACTTCAAGATGTTTTAGATAATATATATTAATAATAATAGCTTAAGAAATAAGTTATTTTATACATTTTAGTTTTTTAGTTTTTGAAGTCGGTTATTTTAAACGAAGTTTTTATTCGTTTTTGAAGTCGGTTTTTTTAAACGAAGTTTTTAATTTTTTTTTGTTACTTTTTAGTGTCTAGCTATGTATGGGTAGACCTACGAATGGTGCCGCGCTTCTTAAAAAATATAGGTCCCAAGAACCGGGAACAAAAAAATGTTCGTAAAATGAAAACTACTGGGCCAAACTATGTCAAATTTTTAGGGGACTACATGGCAGCTATTCCGCGTCGAACAAAAAAAGAATCACGTAAATCGAATCATAAATCACGGAGTAATCGGTGTACATATGGAACGGAGTGAAAATTATTTCCATGAAAAATGTTCATAAAATGAAAACTACTGGGCCAAACTATGTAAAATTTTTAGGGGACCAATTAGAAGCTATTCCGCGTCGAACAAAAAAAGAATCATGTAAATCGGATCATAACTCACGGAGTTATCGGCAAACATACATAAAAAAAAGCAAAAAAAAAAAAAAAGATCCCGACGAATTGAGAACCTCCTCCTTTTTTCGAAGTCGGTTAAAAAACATTAAAATTTCTTATGAGAAAGTATTATACTTTTCATTCTACGAATAGCGTAATTGTAAGACGAGATACCAACTCTTGATGTAATTTTGATTATGTCGGGAGTATTTTGGAGGTATGTTAGGCTGAACTTAATTATAAATGTGTACTGTATGGATACGTTCGTACATGTGTACATACATAAGTGGCACCCCTGCTATGTACGCAAGCACAAAGTAGTCCTTTGTTCTCATCAGTTTAATGGTTAATTTACCGAAATAATTCCGGAACTTGCTGTAGGAGTGTTAGCACTGGAAACGTGAAATCTTTAATGGAGTTCCCTTGTATAATTAGCTCAATTTCATTTCGTTTATCAAACGGATATCTTTGTGGATTAAATTTACTTCATACTTTCAAGGCTCTGTTATATTTTTTATTAATTCCCTGGGTAAAGTGACTAGTGTGCGGCAAAATTTATGTGTATACATACCACTGTGATTTATGTAATTTTCTTATCAATAATGTAGTATAGCAACTGGTTTAAGTACATAATTTTTATGTTTGTATTGTATGTCTGCGAGTCTGGCAGACGTTATCCTACCCTGAAAAATATAAATCTAGAGCCCGATTCCAGCGCCACCTACCGCGTCTAATTGTGAATCTAAACCATCCCCGGACCTACTTAAACATTATCTTATTGCAGTTTTAGTAGGTATCCCTAATTTTTTCTAGTAATAAATACAACCTATATTATTCAGGGATAATATAGCATTGTAATGTTGAAAGAATTTTTGAAATCGGTTTAGTAGTTTTCGTTACAAGCATACAAAAATTCAAAAAAAAGTATAGATAAATTCTATTTTTTTATTTATGTTCTGAATGTTTCACATTATTTATGGTCTTCACCGCCATTGTCATATTTATTATTTTCCTTAGTTTAAGGGGTTGTTTGGAAAAGATCGCTTTAAGCGATAAGGCTGTTCCTTGTTCAACAATCATTGTACCTAGCTTTTAGGATCGTAGTTTTAATTTTTGGTGAACAATAAACTTACACATAATAAAGATGTTTTTCCAGACTAAACCAGTAAAAGGAAAGTAATAAGGCACATAAATTATTAATAGAATGTCTACTAACAAAGAAGTTTCTTTGATAACAACTATTTTTATCGAGCTTAATCTTTCGAATGACTTGAGTTTTTCATCCCGAGGGAACGACCCGTCGATAACATATCCACTTGATTCCGCTGTCCATGCGATTTGTTCCAATTCCAATGTGTGTTACGAAACATTGGTTCTATTGAAGATATAATTTCCTTTGCATAAAGTATAGATGGGACGAATACTTACATTAAATTTAGAAAAAGTTATTTTGTCATTTCCTTTTGGTTGTAACATAAGTTACGTGGAGTTTATCATCAAAGGGTTTCTTAAATACTTATTGAAACATGTGATTAGAAGGCTGGTTTATATTTTGTATAGCAAATTAGTATTATCAACCAGCATGATGATATAACCCACACTTCTGTCTATCACTGATCTGGTACATAATTTATAATAAGTTAGTTGACAGTCAAATCAACCAAGATATTTTTATCATTTTACAAAACGTCGTAGCCTCAGAGTTTGTAAGAGTGCACCAACTTTTGATGTAATTACATCATACAAAAAAGGGAATTAAATAGGGCATTAATTATTGCTTATATTTTTTTCTATCATGATATTTTAAAAGTAAAATAATAATATCGTGTTTTAGCGCCTGTTCAAATTTTAGAATTAATATTTAATAATAAAAAATATTGCAATACGTGTCCACATCTAGTGATATCATAATTCAACCGACGGTCAGGCAAATCAATGAATAGTAAGATATAGAAACTGGCCATTGGTCAATTTGAATGAAAGAAAGAAAAAGATTTATTTAGAACTACAACAATAAAAACCACTTAAAGTATTTAAAAAAACCAAGTACATGTAGTTCTGAATTGGTCCTAGCTCAGCAAATTACCGTTTATGATTCCACTAGAGTCATTAGAGACATATATACGGACACAAGCAAATAAGATTTTGTGTCTAACAAGATATATATAGTACTTAGGAAATGTATGTCTTTCGTCTTAAGCTTTATAATAAATAACTCAATTATTAGTAGAATTTCATATTAACTTTTATAGTAAAATAATTGAAACTAGAAGGAAGTAGTACAGCGGTTTCTTTGATTGATGATTTGCTAGGCTGAATGAGCATGTGAATTCAGGGTTTTCTTTGGGCTGCTAACTAACTCGTGAGTTTCAAAGAACTCGCTTTCTATAAAAATTAAACCAATACTCATAAGTTAACTTGTTAACCTACCTTATTTTTTTGGTGATTTTGTTATGTAGGTACTCAACACGGCTAACTATGTGGCAAGCCAGTAAAGATTTTTCCAGCGAGTAAGTACTTTAACAATATTATCAATTCCGTGAAATGGTTTCGGACATGAAAAGGTATCGTATTCGGAATTGAATACATGAGTAAGCAGAAAATAGCACCCGGTCTTATAAATATTTAAATACGAATAAAACCTACCCTGTTATTTATTAAGTGATTATTTTTGTACTCAAAAAAAGTCTCTTTGTTCAAATATTTCTATGGTATTTAGGTAGGTACATTAGGAATTCTACTACCAATTACCTTTTTTCTGCTTATTAGTCACTCTTATTTATTGCTAGAGGGTTTTCTATTCAGAAAGTACTAAAACTTTTACAATGTTCTATTATATTTTTATTATGGGATAGTCGTTTATCATATACTACTTCATAAGGTCCAGGCATTGTTTCCTTGAGCATACGAGATGTCTTTCTGTAACATTATTATTAACTATCGTTACGCTGTGCTTTGGTTGAGTATGACTATATTTCTAAATTTAGTACATTCACGAGAGAAATAAGCAAATATATAAACTCTCTCTGAAATACAGATATAAGTTCCTACACACAATAATACAAGGGTGAATCAAAAACTTCTTGGAATGAATATTTAAAAATGCAAAAATTTTAACAAAAATGTTTTATTTTTCTACATAATCTCCCCCAAATGCAATGAATTTAGAATAACGCCTTTCTAACGTCCTTATTTCTTGCGAAAAAAAATGATTTTCTTGAGTCTCGAAAAACTCGTCTACGGCAGTCAAAACCGCGTCATTATATTGAAATTTAGTTCCAGGAATTTCCTCTTTTATTTTTGGGAATAAGTGAAAAATCATTTGGGGCCGGGCATTTAAGTCCCGAGAATATGGTAGGTTACTATAGATTGGGTTGAGCGTAACTTCCGATCGATGAGTGGGGAGCGTTATCGTGAAGAAACAACACGTCCAACGATAGTTTTCCACAAAGTTTTTCTATAATTGCTTCACGCACTTTCGGAATTAAATTTGCATAGAGTCTAGTAATCGTCTGGCCTTGCGTCATGTAATCAATAAAAAGGATTTCTTCACTACCCCAAAACACTAAGGCCAACTTTGCAAGCGGTAAAAGCAACTCAAAATTTCTTAATGGATGGCACTGGCCTCCTTGTATGGTTGGCGAAAGGAGAAGGAGGCCAGCAGTGGCCGCCCTGCACCTCGCGAGGTTAAGGGGCGCAGAGACGAACTGCGTCAGGTCCATGTGGCAGAATGGGCCAACCGCCTCAACAACCCCAGCGCCGGCCTCGCCCTCATCGAAGCAGTAAGGCCGATAATGTCAGAATGGCGTAATAGGCGCCATGGCACCCTGACGTTCCGCCTGACGCAGGTCCTCTCGGGACACGGATGCTTCGGAAGGTAACTGTGTCGTATAAGACGGGAGCAGACGTCGGGATGCCATCACTGTGTTGGCGGCGACGAAGATATGGTGCTGCACACCCTGCAGGTGTGTCCTGCTTGGGACGAGCAGCGCTGTGATCTTATCGCGGCCATTGGAGCCGACCTGTCGCTCCCGGTCGTGGTCAAGGCCATGGTCGGGAGCGCCGACGCGTGGAACGCGGCTGTCTCTTTCTGCGAGACCGTAATGTCTGTGAAAGAGGCGGCGGAGCGGGGCAGACCAGCACACTCTCCCCCCGCCAAAACCGGCGGCGGCGACGGAGGGTCATGAACGACGATCTCCAACCGCCCTAGGCTATGGCCGTGCGGGGGACCTGTAGGAGAATCAGATCCCCCGCACATAAAGGCCGGAGAGGAGGGACGCGAACCGACCCATGCGCCCCCTCTCACCTCGTGGTGAGACCCGAGGTAGTTGGAGAAACCCAGTTCTCCAGCTTATAATTGAGGGGCCAGCCCGCGACCGGGCCGGCCATCGTCCGTCCGGGCTAGAGGTGAATGCGTGAGCGAGCCTACAGCCCGGACATGGGACGCAACGAGGATCAGCCAGGGGTTTTAGTGGGTATCCCCAACCGTGGTGTGGCAATAACATTCCTGCGGGAGTGCTAGTACCACCCCGACGAGGCGAATCCCACACCCCCCACCGCGCTTCTCCCGCGGCGGTTTGTCCTCATGCGGATTTCCCCTGGAAAAAAAAGGCAGTTTCTAAGACATGCTTTCTCTAATAGTTTCATAATCGCAATGGTGGACCCCCGTTATCTCCATGGTGACAAAGCGACGACAAAAATTATCCGAATTACGCTAGAATATTTCGAGATTACGCTTAGAAATTTCCAAACGTTGGTTTTTATTTTCGTCGGTTAACATTCGTGGTACCCATCTTACCGACACTTTTTTGAACCCCAGTGAATCAATTAAAATGGATTGAACTCTACCAAAAGATATCTTTAGGATCTCAGCTATATATTTTAAACTTACTTTTCTGTCTTCCAAAATTGGCATAAATATTGTGTGATTGGCAATCTTCAATTTGAATATCGAACTTTTTCCAAAAAGGTTATGTACATGCATCTTTAAGGCATTTTTGATTTACCTAGGTATAATGACTAACACAACGTACTGTGTAAGACCAGATTAATTTATAGTATATGCCTTATATATATATCTTATTATATTATACAATTATAAGGATAACGTGTCTGTACATTAAAGCTATAAAAAAACTGGAACAGACTATATAAAAGATGGAGAACACAATGTAATTTGTTTAGATTTCTTGTGTTTGTTCGGGATTCACGTAAAAACTATTGGGTCTATTTCGATATGGTTTTCGCTGATCAACAGCAAATTCTTAGAAATAAAATCTGCGCTACTTTTCAATCTGGGTATCTCGCAGAATTTTGTCTGGGAATTATTTAAACCGCAAAAAAATAGAATTCCAATGCAATTTTTCCACTAATCGATAGAGATTTTTTATGTAATAAAAATGTAATAAAATGTACTATAATTTTTAGTTTTTCGGGAGCATACAATGAGCTTATTCAAACACATTTCTCACTAGAACGATTGCTTACATTCTTTTTTCAGTGCTGCGATACTTTGTGTCCTGAGAATCCAGCGGGAATTTTAAGTCAAGCGTGGGCGAATTCACGGGCATATCTTAGTAAATTAATATTATCCTACGGGAATCAAGGTAACACCATTTGCGCCGAGGAAGCCAAGCAGCTCTCGTTCAGATAAACAGACCGGCCATGTTCTTTATGTTTCAGTATTTTATTCGAAAACTTATTAAAGCTAAAATCGAAAACCACAACAAAAATGACCAAAAATGAAAATATTTTCAGTTAATAAACTAACAGCGTCAAAGAGGACTTTGTATTATATTCAGCTACCGCAGTTTGATCCGCCTACGCTTGTCTACTAATTGACGTTCACTGTCTAATGTTTAACATTTCATTTCCATTTAGAACCTCCAAAACTTTTCAATCACGTTCCTTGATTGGCTATTATAAATGTATAGGTATATTATAAGTTGTTATATAACTTCCTAACAATAGAATCGAATCATGCGGAAATTATCTTTCTTCTAGGGTAATAAAAATCTTATTTATCCCCGTTTTCGAAAGTGCATATATACAAAATGTACTAAACGCTGAAGGCCGTGAACAAAGAATAAAAATATAAATTTCCAACTTCCTGCGTACTTGACCCTACATTTATCTTTAAAGTGTTCATGTACATTTTACTTCAAGATACAGCAGGGCTTACCGTACATTTCCGTACCCACAATTCCGTAAATAGAGAAATAAATTAAATATAAGATTATTAATAAATAGTAAATAATTAATAGATTAAATATATTTTTATGTAATTACAATTAATATATATTTAGTTGGAAAGTTTACGGTAACGTTACAAGTTTCGTTTTATGGATGTGTCAGCCATACCGACCTATCTGAAGTAGACTTTCATGATAATATTTTTTAAGATTTAACTAACGATACCCTACGCTCCTATGTGCATTGAAAAAAGCATTCCTCGCTTATTTATGTAGATATCTAGTTGTACATGAGTTTCATTATCGCAATTTTACTAGAACATTATCCAGCGACATAGTTATAGGAAAACACCTTTCTTCCAAAGTTAAATTCGATTTTATAAAAGTTAATATTTCGCTCAAATGACAGCGCAATTTTATACCTAAAGAAGAAAAATAAACAACTTATAAAATTTCGTGAATTTATGATAGAAGGTTACTACTGTTACAAACAAAGTGATGTAAAAAATGAGTAAATAGGCGTCGCGAGGACACCTGGGGCGCAGGCTTCGTACAATTAGTCAAAAATAACTTAGATTAATGGTATTGATCAGTACTACATTAAGGCTCTTGACACTGTACGAGTATAACCTACATTAGATGTATGGATTAGCAATATATATAAGTTGTGGTAGCGTCATGGCTAGCGCACTCGTCTCAAATTCAAAGGGCGTAGGTTCGAATCCTGTCCGGGACACATACATACACACCACCAGTTTTCAGTGGCAGTTTTCTGACCTAATGTGCATATTGTTTTTTTTTAATAGCAGGAGTTCAGCAGACAGGCAGACGGCCCACTTGATGGAAAGCGGTTACCATCGCCTATGGACATTTGTAACACCAAAGGTGCTGCAAATGCGCTGCTACTCTCTTAAGGGAGACTGGAACCTGGTCACTAATGCCGGAACACAACTCAAGGCTGTTATGGCGACATACTCTAGACTAGGGGTGGTGGCCATCCAGTCGGGCAAATGCCCTACCACCTGACTGAGGGTTGTTTTGTCGCCTCTTACGACAGGCCGCCCGGCCACAGGAAATTGTATTCTTTCTCCGTTCCTGCACGGTTAAAAAATAATTACCAAGTGCTAACAGCGGTGAAGGAAAACGTCGTGGTAAAACCTGCACATCGATATAATCGATATGTTAAACCTGCCAAGCTGCCTTGGACAAGCGTAGCAGTTTATACTGTCCATTCCTCAATAGTGGCAGGCTCGAACCCAGCAGTGGGACGTTTATGGGCTGTTATTATTATTATTAGCAATATAGCTTCTTCAGATATCTACGTCTTCTCCTAGATATCTACAATTTGGAGCCACTTAGCGATAGTAGCAATGATTTAAAATGTGACCGTCACAGTTGGTTCTCATACTTCATAACTTGAATTAAACATAATAAAAAAATATTTCTTGATTTAATCTAACCCGGATTAATAATCCCGGCTACGTCCGGAATATCCGCTTCGGAATCTGAGTTCCGTTATCCCGCTATTTCTTCCCCATCTCTTTTATCTATTACAGGGTGAATTTTTCAAATAGGCCAAATCTTAAACTGTGCTAAATAGCGAGAACACTCAAAGGAGTCCAATCTTCACCGAAAAGTAAAGTGGTATCATAAGATTTATAAAAAATCAATTACCCTTGGCAAGAATCGAATGGGCTGATTTTGAAAAATAAACACATTCTGTATTTTTATACCAAATCATAGTGCAGCGTCTAAGGATTAATTTCTGTGAATAAATGTCAAACGGCAAACCAGGGTAAACGGTTGTTTCTGAAGAAAATGTTCTATTTTCTATAAATTAAATAAACATTAAATTGCGGCATTCATTTGGCCGCACCTCATTTGAATGCATTCAATATTTGCCCATTGACTGATTTGATTGCTTGTGGAGTTGTGGTAAAATAACGTCCGTTTCAAATATTAATTTACTAGCTGTGCCCGCGACGTCGCCCGCGTGAAATTTGTTTTCAAAACCCCCCGATTTTGAAACATTCTTCATTGGTGCTCCGCTCCTGTTGGTCTTAGCGTAATGATATATAGCCTATAGCCTTCCTCGATAATTGGGTTATCTAACATTGAAAGAATTTTTCACATCAGACCGTAGTTCCTGAGATAGTAGTTCCTGCCAGACAGTAGTTCCTGAGATAAGCGCGTTAAATAAAACAAACAATTCTTCAGCTTTTTATAGTAGTATAAGATAGATGCCTATTAAAAATAGAATCATTTTCATAATTTCCATATTCAATAAAATGAGGTGAGGTTTAAGGGAAATGGCTCAAAATTCAATTTTGAGCTTATTCCCTCAGTTTTCTTGGTATGCAATTTTTCTAATAGATCCCGTTTTAGTCGATAAATTTATTTTTTTGGGAGTTTGATAGTAGATATATCTCTGATTTATTGTTTAAATTCGTAGAGGAAATCTTGTCACTCGAAAGTTAAAAAGGACATAAAGCTCAATTTACATTAGCATTAGTTGAGTACTAATGCTACAGGAAAATAAAACCCGTTAGTACTGTTACTACCGGGTTTTATTTTCCCTTCTTGTTTTTGACCTGTATATCTCACCCGCATTCATTGAACGTGAACGTTTGTTTCTAATTAAAACCTTTTGTAGGCGACACGAGCTTAATGGAAACCATTACAGGCATGTTTCAGCTTACTACGTTTTACTTATGAATCGAGGCTTTACTTTCAATCGATTGCTGTGTTATTAATTTGGATCAGATCATATTATTCGTCTTTTAAGGAAAAAAAAAAAGATTTTGTCATTTAAAGGACGATTTTTCTATCAACAGATGAGAGTTATCAATCTGATAAATTATAATCTGAGTGAATACAAAAGTGAAACCATTCAATAGTTATATTTATGGAACTAACATTTTTTTTCCCTTTGAATAAATTTTATCTGGTGATTGAAAAATCGGCCCTTAGTGTGGTAAATTAATTGGACCGATTTAAGCAAAAACGTTCCAACCCACAAACTCGACAATTTCGAGTTTTTGTGACCTATGTACTTCAAATAAGGTATATTTTAACATATCAAAGACTCATAACTCTATGTCAATAATTGACGAAAATCCGTATGTTGGACCATACGGATCCCACAGCTGAAATGTCGAAGACTATTTTTTAAAATGAATAAGTGCTTCAAGCTATTATAATCATTTTTGCATTTTCTTGATTGCCCTGACGTGTGTTAATATTTTTTTTGCTACAATGATTCAAACTACTTGGAACAATCATGCTGTTATACAATATGGAAAATATTACAAAAATCATTCTGCTTAAATGTTCCAATAACCTTGAATCATTTTAACTCAATTCCAAATAACATTCGACTACAGAACTATACTTTACTATACAGGCCACATGCATGTATATTTAAATAAAGAAATATGATTTTTTTTTTTATTAAGAAACGATTAAAAACATTTTATATTAACCATATAAAATCATCATTAGTATCTCGGCGATAAAGTAAACAGAATATTATTTTTATACCGAAAACTTTAATTAAGTAGGCATTTATTTACTTAAACTTTTTTTTGCATTTTTTTGTATATACAGTAAAATTGTAAGTTTTGCATAGAAATTTCTTCATTTTTTTTTAGGATGTTGTGGTCAAATTTATTGAAGATCATTTAATTTTATACATATCGGTGCTTAGTAATTTTCAAAATATAGTAATTTTTATGTTTTACTTTGCACCGACTTCAAGATGTTTTACATAATATAAATTAAAAACAAGATATTGTAATTAAAAATAGCTATAGAAATAAGTTATTTTATACTTATTAGTTTTTGAATTCGGTTTTTTTAAACTAAGTTTTTTTTATTTGTTACTTTTTAGAGTCTAGGTATGGATAAGCCTGCGAAAGGTGCCGCACGCCTTAAAAATATAGGTCCCAAGAAACAGGAACGGAAAACATTTCATAAATGAAAACTACTGCGCCAAACTGTGCTAATATTTTAGGGGACTAAATGGCAACTATTCCGCATCAAACTAAAGAGGACTTTCGTAAATCGGATTCTAACTTACATTACTTACGTTACAAAATTAAAAGTTTAAAATAACGAAAATTATTAATAAAAAAATGAAAAATAAACATTTCCTAATTTTTCCAACTGCGTTCTATTCCAAAGCCTTTCAAGAATTGCTCCAAGAAAAGAAAAAATCTTAAATTTATAGTTTAACAATTATCACGCTTGCAATGTTTATGTTCAAGCAAAACAAAAATATTTTTTTAATAGATACTCGCGTATCTAGGCCTCAAAGGCTAAGTGCTTATCAATATCTGGGCTGTGAAAGTATGAGTCTGGTATTGAGAATCGTAGTGCGTGTTGAGCTTTTGAGACTTAAGCGAACAAAACTTACAGGTGTAAGGATGGGCTTAACAGAAAAGTGGTCGAACCTCAAGTAATACGGCATTATATTATTTGAAGTAGCAAATGTAACTAAAATGTAGGGTATATGTTAGGGTCGGAAAAATATATGTATACGAATGACTGAGTAAATTCTGTCACGCAAGGCTCATGCCATACAAACCGCGGTACGATATGCTTAATTCTCGTGTATGTTTCGTGCAGGTGTGGAGTGGTCGGTAACGTCCGGCGCCTGGCGATGATCGTCCACGCGGGCCGGCCGCAAGCTCAACATGCGGCAGCCCTCCACCGATGTGAGTATTTTATACATACACGATTATTTTGAATACTGTACACTAAACATCACTTACAATTATTTTATAATAATAACAACAGCTCATAATTGTTCAATTGTTCTTTAACTTAGTTGACTCTCAATTTATATGGAGTAAATGTAGTTTTTACAAATAAAATTTACTGGTTATCACCAGCTTGATATGATTCTGTATGATCGAAAATCTTGCATAAAATGTCCATAATGTTGTGTTATTGTCTACGATGTGTTAATAAATTAAATTCCTCTTCGAAGCCATCATAGCTTATAGCTTCAAAGCAAAAATGTAAGTTACAATCTCGTGTAAACATTAATTTCAGACAGTGGACAAAGCAGTGTGTACGGAGGAGAGCGGCGCGGCGCGGCTGGAGGCGGTGTTGGTCGCGCTGGTGGAGCGCAAGGCGCGCGCGTTGCACGCCGAGCAGGCGCGGCGACGCGCGCGCACCCACCCGCTGCTCCTGTTCCTAAGAACTCACGTGCCCGACGGTATTATTTTAATTATGAAATTCATTTATTTGCTTGAAACATGGTATAGGTAAATTAGCTTAAAGACGTTATTGCGTTTGTATATTATTAGTAATGTATACTGGTAGCATTTGTATATTTACAGGACTTCTCAAGACGAAAACGTGCAATTTTTTCTTACATTACAGAAACAATCAATTTTTGATTATTTCTGTAATGTAAGATGTCGTGCCCGCATCCTTGCCGTTTCTCAAAACAGTCTGGTTTCTGGCTCCAAGCTATCCCCTCCCCTAATATAGGCACATTGATGAATATCATTTCCTTTTCTTTGGCTATAAATCTGCGGTTGGGTTTTCGCATGTACACACATGCGTCTGTGGAACAGATGTTATCAGCCCGGGATACGCCACGCCGCCTTGAATGATGTCTTACGGAGGGCAGTTGCCACCGCTAACGTGCCGGCTTTATTGGAGCCGAACGGTACGGACTCTAATTTCCTAGCAAGCCTTTGGTGTGGAAATGCGACTTGCGTAGACACGTTGGCCGCATCTCATTTACCAAACACGTCTAGATCAGCCGGTTCGGCGGCGGAAATAGCTGAATAACTCAAGCGGCGCAAATATGCAACCCTCAGTGAGAATCATATGTTTGTGCCGTTTGCTGTCGAGACACTTTGACCGTGGGGTCCTGAGGCCATGAGTCTCTACCAAAATTTATCAAAACGACTCACCGACTCTTTAGGTGATCAGAGGGTTGGTGCTTACCTCGGGCAACGGATCAGTATGACGATCCAGCGAGAAAACGTAGCCGCCAGCCTTCTAGGCACCTGACCCATAGAAGACGGTGATCTAGGCTCATTATATATACTTATAGTCTTGAGGAACTATGGGTAGAATACAATACACATAAGTTAAGTTTCCTTTTATTGAATAAGATTATTTGTTGTAAATAGAACATAAACTAATTATGTTATTATTAATATTTTCAGAGGAAGCGTCAATTATCGGCAGTCCTGGCGAAGAGTTGCCGTCGCACTGGTGCGAACACGAGATCGCCAGGCATAAGCGCAAGAAGCTTAAACTACAAACGCATCGAAAGTAAGGAAAATATGGAAACACAAAAGAGCATGAAATTACTAGTTTGCTGGAGTTTTACTATCATTATGCTTGCGTCAAATTTACAGATCGTAGAAAATTTGTCTGAATTCCCTTAGTGAACTCCTCTCCATTTTGAAGGTACATTAGTAACATATATCACGATAATTGACTTATTATCGACTCCGTGAAGAGGAAACAAACATGTATATGAGTATATGTTACAATGACAATGATTGTAAAATAGTTATTTGATGGATAACAGCTCGTGGCAGTTTAGTAGGTATCGCAGGTTTCGTTTCATTTCATGCTTTTGCTTTCTGTTTTCATATTGGTATAATCACCACATGCTTATGGAAAAGGAAAATAACACGGAGTCATTTACACGTCTAGATCAACGACCTGTCAAACCCGACAAACCAAGATAAGCGTTGCGAATATATTTTCTTCTACTATCTGCCTTTCTTATTGGGAGCTTGGAGCTTAACAGAGGGACTGTATTATATGTACATACATAATCCTTAAGATGTCAACAGTACAACGTGCCTTCCTATCCGTAGGACGTTGCGATAGAGTACTTTTTACTGCTTGTCTGAGCAATTAAATTAAATGTCTATTTAGAGTTATTTTTAATTCGCTAAGGCTACGTTCAATCCGGGACTCACAACGACTACGTTCACGACCGTGATTTATCCCGTCCCACTTGCTTGCCGGCGTTACAATCGTAAACCCAAGTGGAACGGCTATTCGATCCACCTCTTGACATAGGTCGTTGTGAGCGTTGTGTGATCGAAAATGATGTCGTCATTAGTGACGTTTTCGCCTCAACCACAACAACCGCGGTTGCCTTGCGGATCGGCTAATGGAGCATTTTGGGTATTGTGAGCTACTATTCGAACACCCTGGTTGTCATAAACTACATGTCATTCATTGTTGTACTTCAAATCAGGTTGGCTTCGACTCACCTCTGTTTTGTTTGGCATTTGTGTGAATTATATAGACCTAGATTCTTTGCTATTGTAGTGAATTTAACATGAAACAGTATAGTTTTAGGTCTCAAAAATTACAGAATATGACATAATCTAATAATATATGTTATTTATAGTAATTAATAAAATCTCATTACAAATCACCAGTTTAGTTTAGTAGTTTTAGTTTACCATTCGTAGGTATTTATAGTTCCTTTGCCTGTTATTATACATTCTTTAAATCATAAAAATGGCAATTTTATGCATGGGCTTTTTGTTGTGCCACTTTTTCATCTGGGATAATCTTATAGTTATTATTGACCGTTTCACACAGATGTAGCGATCAGTTTATTGCATTATTTGTGATGTGATATTGTTATTAATTGTTAACGATGTTAAATATTTACAGATAACGTTTATTTATATAATAATGCAACTATGATTATTAAGCGATTTTCACCATTAATTAGAAAAATATTCATTGAAGGTTTTTATACATATATAAAATCCTAGGGTTTTTCACGCGGTTTTCACGCTCTAGCCTTATATAAGAAATAATATTCCCAAGTACTACTACGGTACTACAATAACGACGGTAATACAATACATCCTGTAGTATGATGTAGTACCGTCACGTACTACTACAGGGACGTTTGTACAAAAAATATGCTATATTAAGAAATTTATGTTTTCATAATTTGTTGACGTGATTTAGTATGATAATTGGTATCAACATTAATAGCTATATACTGTTTTTATAGGGATCTCCACAGTCCAGAGCAATTGGAGCTCGAGAGACGACGTCGTAGACGTCGGCGTAGTCCGCACAACCATGCTCACAAGCCAAGGAAACATCGTACCTTGCTCGTGTCGGCTATCGACGAACAGGCTAAAGTGATACACGTAAGTCACATTAGGTCCGAGGAGCATCTTCGTCAACGAGGTTATGTTGTGATCAGTAACCGATCTATATCAAACAAAATCTTATTTAGTTTGATATGAAACATATATTTTAACATTATAAGCCTATATTTATAAAAAGTTTAGTTGATTCTTGATACACTGTAAGTATAATTAAAGCTTGCTGCACTGAATTTTAAGTATGAAAACTATGTGCACAATTAGTCTAAGCAGTCATTCATCCTGCACCAATGGTGCACACATGAGGAACGAGGGCCCCACTGGCAAGGGTGAGTCTCGATTCCATTAAAATTCAAATTCTTTATTTGTTCAAAAAGTGGTGACAGGAGAGATCAAATATGAAAAGAATAAAGTGTAGCACCTTCTACACTATATCCCGACGCTTAGAGTAAAATTCGCAGATATTCGTATCATTGACATTCCGCTAATATCAGGCTGCTTAAAATTGGTTAGCTTTCGAAGAATCTCTGCCTGTTCTACTCTTTGTAAAATGAGGAGTGTTCGAAGGATTAGATTGATCTAGTGCCAACATCTCTTGTTTACAATCGAACTGGTAACCATCAGCAGGATGCTCAGAGTCATTTTCATAAACTAACTACCACATTCAACTACGCAAAGGTTATCTAAAAAGTTTATTCCACTTACATAAAGATCTGGAGGGAACTTCCTGCTGAGATTTTCCTCTGCCCTATGTATGAGGTTGATTCTCAGAAGGGCGTCATAGAATATTTTTAAGTTCACACAGAGACAAGGTTTGTGTGCTCCAGGCCATAGAAATATTATTAAACTAATTTTACTTGAAAATATTATTTATTAAAATCCCCTTTAGCACTGGAGTTTATTTTTTATTATCATGTTGGAAAAGCGCCATCTCGTAGTAAGGTTTCATAAATTGTGGTTTCTGGGTTCTGTAAAATTTTCTTACTCATTATTTTTAATATCTAGATGGTGCTGTATCCCTACATTTAGCCAGATTTTTCTCCGTTTCAAAAGAGGGTGTATTTTGATAGGCACTCATTCTCATCTCATCTCATTTCTTCGCATCATCTAACATCACGAGAAACCGCGGGAAATGAATACGAGTGTACGTTTTCGTTTCTCGTGCTTTTCTCATGTTTCGACAAATTATCGCCAGAATGGACTTCTTCCATGCCTACATGGATGGAAGAAGATTTCTTTGTTCCCTTACGAGTTCTTCCAAATGTATAAGTTCATTAAATATTGGGTATTTTCGATTAAATTATTTTAATTTGGTTTATAATCAAATTATTTAAAAGTGTGCGTTCTTTGTCTTTATGGAACCTTACGAGCTTTTGGCGGTAACTGAAAGGGACGTGCTCTGCAGTCTTATTTTCTAAAAATGTGTAAAATTGCTTTAATAATAATAATAATTGCTTTCCTCGCAGGCGACTGGGAGTTCATCCACACTTCCTTGACACCTGGAAGTTATCCACTGTACGTGGCGCTCGCTCTTTTATGCCATATGTGAGCAAGCTGTGGAATGAGCTCCCTCCTGCGGTTTTCCCAAAGCGCTACAATATGGGGCTCTTCAAAAAGGGCGTAAACAGATTTTTAAAGTCTCAACGAGGTAGGCAACGCATCGGCTCCCTTAGTGTTGCAGATGTCCATGGGCGACGGTAGCCACTTGCCATCAAGTGGACCCGTCTGCCAGTTTGCCTACACGCAAACATAAAAAACTAAAAAAAAAATATAAAAAAAATAATAGTTGTATGATGTTGATAGTTTTTGAGTGGTGATTATGTTATTTTGTGAGATATGTGAACTGTGTAGTCCAATGTGGCCTTTCGAGTTTTTACTAGACCTTTGTTTGGCGTCAGTTAAAGACCTACAAGTCGTCTGAGCTACATGAAGATTTATACACAGAATGGACTGTACAGACCAAGTCCTTGCCTGCCATTGTAGCGAATTATATTACGACTACTCTCTATAGAACCTTTTCCTGTACGTGGATAGACAATCACTTGGCGAAATATTAGATTTAGTTTTATATTTTTAAACGGGTTTACTCATACTATGCGTTTTTTACAGGTATTAGACCCCGATGAGTTGCCAAGGCGCGCTCGTTATACAATCATGGTGACTGCCTGTTTATTGCTGTTCTTGTGTCTATTGCTGGTTGGAGTTACTCTACGAATGGCGCCACTTATCGACGATATGGGTAAGTATCTGTAATAGGTATCTTATAACCTTGGTAGCAGTTTTAATAGTTCTTCTATAATTTTATCCTATTCATGACTAACAGTCGTTTTAAAATAAATATAAAAGTTATAAATCGAATAAATTATAACTTATGTGAATACAAAAGTGAAACCATTCAACTGTATTACACGTGAAAGAGACATTATATTTTTTTCATATTAGGTATATTTCATTCTGTGAATAACTTTTATCGGGTGATTATCAATTGGGCCTTACTTATATTATTACAGATAATATTGGAAACGGAACGATATTTTATGAACCAATATAATCACGGAGTAGAAAGTACGAAGGAAATTAAAAAATTAAGATTCTAGCACACACTAAACTGAGGAAGTAGAATAGCTTGTCTTAGACAGGCCCTGTATCAAAATGTATTGCGGGGCCTAAAGGAAGTGTTTTATAAAAGAAACAAAAAATGCTCGAATCGAATTAAAATAATTGATTATAAGTTATTACTTATACTTAGTGCTATTAGGAGCTAGATGAGTTGCTAGATAAGTTAGACAAACAATTCTCACCTTTATTTGGCAAAGTTACTTACCAAATCAGCCATAGCTGAAGACGATTTCAGTTGTTCTAGATTTTCTGCCTCTATAGACAATAATGACATGTCTGATAGCCGTTTCTGTTGGTTCAGCAGTTGTTCTCAAAAATGTTTTTAATCTATAAAATATTATAGATAACATTTAAATTTTTTGAATACACACTTTCGGGGCCCTGTAGCCTTGGGGCCCTGTGTCATTGAAAAGGCTGATAAGGTGGTAGCTACGTTCCTGAATAGTACAGTATACAAATGTAATTTTGGGATGTGGGATATTTTTGGTTAGACGCTAGTTTTGTAGTTCTTTAGTATTGATTTAACACTTGGGATAAATGTGAAGTATCGAAGAATTTTCGACGAACTTTGGCGGTATTGATTGTACGCCGAGAGCAGCTTGGAGTCACCTTGTAAGTTGTTGTTTCTATATTCAAAATCAGTTAGAAAAGTAAATATATTATATAAGATAAACTTATTAATTTACTATTCATATTAATATTAATTCCTTTTATAAAAAAAACCTCTTCTCACAAAAATTATTGCCCACAATCTTATAAAAGTTGATTTATTACGATTAATTAGAACGCCCGGGTTGCAAGCAAGCCGTGCGTTGAAGAGGTCCATACGAGGCATGGATTTAAAACTTTAAGAAAATGTTATAAAGAAATTATTGCTACAACGTGCGGTTTAAGGGCTTCGACCGTGTCCTACAAATTATAAAATTTGTAGGGTACCTACAAATAGATCGTACGGCTCATGCCCGCGAAGGTCTAGCATAAATCAGCCACATCATAAGGCGCTTTCATCAGAGTACTGCACTATGCGCCATTGTGTTGCGTTGTGTGCGGTACAAATGTTACTCTTGATGGACTCACTCGAGTAAATATTGAGCAACATGTGTCTACGAACTCTGCTGTAATGTTCGCGTACAGCTACGAACGTGTATTTGCTCAACACTTTCAAGGCAGTGAAGTTGGCGACTGATTTAGCAGACCTCTCTAGATGAGCACATGTATTGACCTCCGTTGTTACAAAAGTTCAGTAGATATATATAGAGCCACTTAAAATATTCGTGAAGAAACGGACTGCATACAACATTGGCGGAATCGTGCCAAAAGCTTATAAAATTTATCCGTGGTAAACTAAAATTCAGAAATTTTTTACTTTTCGACTTACGAAAAATCTTATTAAGTAAAAAGAAATATAAAATTGTGATTGTATATAGTATAATTTAGTTTTAATAAAAGTAGCAGTGGATGTCCTTTAATTAAATTTCTTATAGAACTTTTTGTTTACGTCCACTTTTTGCGTAGATTGAAATGAACGATGATTAAAATCTTATTCATAGCATCTTTTACAATTCTACATTTTTTTGGGATGGAAGGGACAAAGCAAGATCATATCTCGACAGAAGGCGAGATAGGTCAGGGACTTTATAATTTTAATTATTTTTCTAAGGCGAAGAATGGTTTATATCGCTCCAAGGTTGGAAAAAACGTACTACTTGTTACTTGTTGCCTACTTGCATAAAATATTGTTTTCATGGCTGTTAATAAGATAAACATTAGGCGCAGTATTAATTATTAACCGCTTAATATTATTGTAATTTCCATTCTTATTTAGTATTGTAATAAGATAGAATATTTATTTATTTATTGAGAAAACCAACAGCGAATACACCAATATAATATAAAATCGTTTACAATAAAAAGTAAGGCCAATAACAGGTTTTCCTTATAAACTACCATTTTAGTTACAATTTTACAAACAAATGTAAGTAGAAATTAGACAAATAAAGTATAAAGAAAAGTCGGCTTGTATTATGTAAAATTCAGCAAGTCATTAATAATGTTACTTTTAAATTTATATTTGGAGGACGCAAAAAGATCAATTTTACCAAATTTAGTATTATAAGCACGAGCCATACGAGAAAACAAAGAGTTTTGAGCGTAGTTGGTGGAATTACAAAGCAAAGGAACACTCAGCAAATATGTGTGACGAGTACGGTATCTAGGTACATTATATGCCAATTTCGAGACGAGCTCAGGACAGTCAACACGGCTATGAACTATATCAAAAAGCAAAGACATATCTAAAACTGTACGTCTTTCATCCAAGGATAGAAGCTTATGTGAACCACAGCTGTCTTTATAGGAATTGGGACTTATACGACTAAGATAGTTTATATGATTGCAAAAAATTCTTTGTATTCTCTCTAAGCGTTCGTTGTAAATGATATATTGTGGAGACCATATGGGACTTGCGTATTCCAAAATACTCCTGACAAAAGAATAGTAAACAGATTTAATAACTGAAATATCAGAAAAGCACATACAAATGTGTAATACGAATCCTAAATTTTTGAAAGCTTTATTTACAATAATATCTACATGATTAGACATAGTCATTTTGTCATCAAAATAAACGCCTAGGTCGCGTACGTACCTCACTCTTTTTATAGGAATTCCACTAAAATTATAATTATAAAAAATTGGTTTAGGTTTTCTAGTAAAAGATATACATACACACTTTTGTATATTAAGATTAATATTATTTTCTGCATAATAGGCGCTCAAGCAGTCGAGATCATACTGTATCTTTAAACAGTCAATTTCAGATTTACTTTTGAAAAATATTTTTTTGTCGTCAGCATACATAAGGAATTCAGAATTTTTCAAGCTATCATTAATGTCGTATATGTATGCATTATACAACAGGGGATTTTTAAATAAACCATAGTTACAAATGTGACTAATTCATTGTGACTTGTAGAGAAGGTCTCCAAAAGGCTAGTACACATTTGTTTGTATACAGTAGAACCTCTTTAAGTCGAACCTCGATAAGTCAAAAACCTCTCAAATTCGAAAAAAATTGTTTTCTTCCCTTCAAGCCCCAAAACCCCCGTTGCTCGAAATCGAAGTCGAAGTAATTAGTGAGGCCTTATAAGCAAATTCCGTACTTATTTTCCCTCTATAACTCGAAAAATCGACTTTAAGAATATGCCGATAATATACATCATTGTTTCTTAGAAATAAATGTAAAGTGCATACAATAAACCGATATCAAGAAAATTATCAGAAGTAGTTTGGGCCTACTGCAATAAACACCAATTAACCCCAAAAAATGAAAAAATATGGTAAGTCGAAACTAATATATTTAGATTAGTTTCGACTTATCTTATTGCTTTATCATATGCTCATCCAAAGACTGCTTTATGAAGAAACCCTGCCCACATTCAGCACATATGTGATTCCTCTCCATAAGATGCACTTTTTTGATATGCGCTGTCAATTTCGACTTCAATATGAATGATTTATCACATATATTGCACTTATACGTTGCTGCTGCAATATTATGTTCCTGGAACATATGTCTATTTCGTTGGTAGTAACTCGTGAAGGACTTATCGCAATGCGGACAGCTTGTTGTATATCTAGCCTGGCTGTTATAAGTGTATTTCTCGTGACACATCTTCCTGACCCGAGTACTGAAGACTTTCTCGCAAAAAGCACAGTTGAACGTACCAATCTCATGTGTACGTTGATGACTTTTTAGCCTATGTTTATTAATGAAGCCTAGATCACAGTCTGCACATATGTAATTCCTGTAATGCCCGTTCATATGTTGCAGCAACATCTTAAACGTCTCGAACGTTGAATTACACAACGCACAGTGTAAAACATCTCCATCTGTCAATTTAAATTCTAGTATATAATCTAACATACACATAATTCGATTTTTTTTGGTGTCTCCCTTCAAATTTGACTTACAGAAGTTTTATTGTAGGTATCAGAAATCAAGTTATATACAACATTATTTTTTTTCTGAAGTTCCGTAGTAACTACAATTATTTCAAGTATTTCTAACCAGGACTTTTTGAAGAATCGAATTTGCGAAGAGATTCCAGATTTAGATATATGTATTTCCGTGTCCATCGGGGAAATCACAAGAAGCGCACTTAAGCGTAGTAACTATTTATTAATCTGTGCTTAAGTTTATTACTCAACTATTAAGATGAAATACGTAGGTATGTACACATTCACATCCCTCCGTGCAGGAACGGAGAAAGAATACAATTTCCTGCGGCCGGGCGGCCTGTCGTAAGAGGCGACAAAACAACCCACAGCCAGGTGGTAGGGCATTTGCCCGACTGGATGGCGACCACCCCTGGTCTAGAATATGGCGCCATAACAACCTTGTGTTGTGTTCCGGCATTGGTGACCTGGTTCCAGTCTCCTTTAAGAGAACAGCAGCGCATTTGTAGCACCTTTGGTGTTGCAGGTGTCCATAGGCGATGGTAACCGCTTTCCATCAAGTGGGCCGTCTGCCTGTCTGCTGGAATCCTGAAATAAAAATAAAATAAAATTAAAAAACATTGTCGCTTTAGTTGAGTACTGTTATGAAATTATATTTGCATAAAAGAGTTAAAAAAAATGAATTAAGATTTAGGTTTGTGTTGGATTACGATCAAATTTGAACGTGCTACGAGCTACGACAGGTTTAAATTTTTACAGCATTTGAAGACGTCAATAAACTTGGCGTCTACCTAGGTACCTAGAAAAACAGATTCAGGCATGAGTATGATGAATGTAGATTGGCAACCATATACCGGTGTAATAGACCACTGAATTTGATTGTCTAAAGATGGAGACCGCAGGATAAAAATAGTCCAAAAAATACATTCGAGATAAAACCGATAGCCTGGCAACACTAGCTCGATGTTTCAGATTTTGGATTTCTTTATCGGACAGCTGGTCGTAGCCCGTCAACAAAAACATCCTTGCTCTCCCCTCTCTCATACGTTGATAGATAGTGCTTCGGGTTGATATTTTACTGAGGCGTACTAAAAGCGAAAGCATTGCTACATACATGCTTGTACTTGTTTCTTATGTATAATGTATAATGCTGAACAATGGTTTTTGAGTCATGGTAACCCTATCTCTTGTTCATATTTCAATACTACGTTCGTTTATTCGACGTTCTTAGTCAACGGAGTTTTAGGTGAGCCTGTTTACGCACTCGTCATCGCCGTTATTCTCTTATAAATTAATTAATCTTTAAGTTAAACCTTTTTTTTTAAGCTTGGGTGTGGTAACAAATTTTACCTCTTACAATAATGTATGCAAAATTACGCGTATTATTAATGAGTTATGCTTAATCTTACAAATTGCGCGTTGCAACATTTATTCGTTAATATACTCTGTAAACGTTCGCTCCCTTATATTGTGAGACGTCGCTGTAAAGTAAGACTTTATTAAATTTTCAATTACGAAGGGGAAAGTCGGGAAAGGTTTCGTTTTGATGTTTCATACACCTAACATGTTTAAATTACAAACGCTGTTTTGGTCTGGTTAAATTAACTTCGACTTAAAATAAAATGTGTTATTTTGCGCTGTTTATGGGTAAGTAAACTAAAGGTGCAGGCATTTAGGAAAAGTTGTTTTCCAATTTTATTATGAGCAACTATATGACGAGAAATATACAAAATAATACAGGAAACTTTTATCAATAACATTGGAGTACAACTCTGCTTCTTGTTTTCTTCTCTTGCTAGAGGCATAGATTTGCTGCAAAAAAAACTCGTTTGAGGCTTAAGCTCGCTTTTGTTAATCACCACAAATATATAAATATATAGGTAAATTTAAAAAACATAGGTAATATTTAATATATTTTTATGTAACTGTTTCGTGTAGGATAAAGAAATAATTTTTATGGATCTAACTATCAAATATCAAGAAAAACTAAATAAACAAACTAACACCAATTATTTATATATCGATTATATTAAATTCTTAAAATGCCTGTACATTGTGTGTCTGTACATTGAAGCTATTAAAAAAACTGAACTACGTTATACACTATGAAGAATAAAATGTTATTTTTCTAGATTTCTTGTCGAATTTTCTTTTATTCCTGGGGGTGGTTTGTAATTGTTCGGGTACATAAAAATTAGCTTATTTCGACACAGTTTTCACTCAAAATATAGCTTACATTATTTTAAAAATGCTGCGGTACTTTGTGCCCCGGGAATTCCTCAGGAATTTCAAGTCAAGTGTGGACGAAGTTGCGGTCATATTCTAGTTATGTATATAATTATAATACAGGAAGGAAAAATTCTTACAGTTTTAAGTGAGACACGTATCCAAATTTATCAAGCCTCGTATAGCAAGCTGTAGTATTTTATATTTCACTTAGACTCAATTCAAATTACTTCCAGACCAGAGTTGATATTGGAGAGTATTTTCGAAGTTTACCCTACCGACAATCATATTGGGTAGTACGTCTAGGCTCAGTTAAATCAAGGCGGATTACACCGCACCGCTAGACTACAGAGGAGGCCATTACACAAATGATAGTTGTCTAAAACTGGCAAAACTTTAAAGTGAGTATACATGTTGCGGTTTGAACAAACTACCAAAAACCCACTTGCTACATTTCATGTCAAGATGCAACATCTCGATTTACTAACCCAACTATATAACATGTTCAAAACATACAATTGAAAGTTTTTAAAGTATCCAGTGAATAAATTGGGTGTATATGTTACAGTCAAACATCGAAGCTGTGGCACTCCTAGGTTTGACTAGTCAAACCACAAGTCTAACATAAAGTCTTAGTCAAAGTTCAAATAAATGACGTTTTCTGCCTTTAACTAACGAATGTTTATCTAATCTAGGAGAGACTAACTAATACAGTCATTAAACATGTAACAAGTGCAGTATGAATTGACATTTGACCGAGTCTGTCTTAGTCGCTTCTAGGATCGACTAGGCAAAGCCCGAAACAGATTATTCCACGTTCGTCGTTTGACTAAAAAGTTAGGTACTTCTAGGTTTGACTAAAATATATATTAGTTAAAGGCCGAAAATAGAATTTATTTCGGGTTTTGTCGAAAGGCCTTGGTGAAATCAAGAATAAACCAGTTATTCTGGGAAGAGACTGACTGCATATCGACCTTTGACTATAACATTAATACTATTTGAGAGATGATAAAAATATACTTATATAACGAGAAATTTTCACATATAAAAATAAAGCTGACAACAGCTATGTTTATCAATCAAATATGGAGTTTATAAAAGTCCCACTGATGAATTCGCATCTTCCATTACAGACAACCAGTAGGTATACTCGCCACACTTGTCACGATTCCTTCAGTTCACTAGAATGAATAGTGCTAGAAGTTTCCATGTGTATAATAATTACTGCCTATTCATTACTCTGACTTGTGGGTGAAGCCGCTTCGAGTGGTCCCGCAGCGATGAGCGATGCATTGGTGTACACGAGTTATACAATATGCGAAATGCGGTCACCGCTGGGAATTAGAGATACATTAACATACGAGTATGTGGATATATTATTTAAGCTTTTCTATTGAAATTTTACTACACGTGGAACTAAGGGTTAAGCAAGAAATCAAAATGTCTGCGTATTTCTATAACATCTTTGCATATTTCTATAACAGGGAGTGTTCTGAGAAACTTTTAGGTCACATCACTTTCCATCGGCTTGATATTCAGCCTCATTTCCTTAAGCTACCACGTTCAAATACCTACGTAATGTTTCTGTAGGAAGTGTATTTCGCGGACAATAACGATTTGGGAGGAACTGCCTGCTAATGTATTCTTTTTACGTTACGGTTTGCGATGATTTATAAATGGCGACGTAACATTTGTATAAAGCCAGCAAAGTGTTGTTGTCTACGCCCCTGCTATTACAAAATCGTTACAGCGTTCGACCATTCTGGCGAAATTGTAATAGCATAATTGGGGCTCTGATATAGCAAACGTCTATTGGCGATGGCGACCACCTATAACCTGTCTGTCTGGTTTGGCAAGAAACGAACCCTTTATGAGTTTTCTTGATAACCATACAAGTTTTAAAACTGTTCTCTCACAGAAGTGGGACTTTGATACTTAGTTTTTGTACATGGTTGTTGGATATTACAAATCTAGGTCAGAACTGTAAAAAACTTCGATCATATGATTGCTACTATAGTAATTATTTAGAAGAAAAATAAATTTATAGTAAAAAACATTTAAATAAAGCTTTAAAAATAATAAAACAAGCTTTTAAATCAAATGAAACCCATTCATTTATTTAATTACACAATGTATTTGATACGAGCAGTCCGTCCCGGAATCGCACGGATGGTTTATGGCAAAAAACTTACACCTTAAGCTACATAATTGAAGTTTTAGTATGGTTCCATAATTTATATAGTAATAAATACAGTCTATGTTACTCAGGGATAATGTTGCATTCTAATGGTGAAAGAATTTTTGAAACGGATCAAGTCGTATTTAAGTCTATTCGTTACAAACATACAAAAATACAAATATTTCCTTGTTATAATATTAGTATATACAAAAGCTATTGATACAAATACTATCTAACGAAGACCATAACGATTTTTCAAATTCTAACTAACAGTACCCACCCTGTCTGCTAAAATAGCTTTCCGTAACCATTAAAATAAAAACTACGTTTTATAAGAAAATACTATACAATTATATTTCAACTAAACTTGGCAATAAACTAAATTATCATAAATATATTTAGGAATTGCAAAAAAAGTAGTTCCCGCATAATATATAGGTTTCGTATTATGCAGGAACTTTGTTATTTTTGGGCTCAAAAAATACCTTAGCCTCTGGTCTTTAAATACTTACACTAACCATTTTGAAAATCCACATACACAGACCTATGGAGTGAATAAACAAGTATATAGATATACACATTGTTACATATTATAATAGTTTGAATGGATTCTAAAATCGTAAACTAAGAAAATCCATCTTATTTTCTTAAGACCATACAAATACGTAAGCATGTGCGCTTAGGCGCTTAGCGGGTTGTTCGCTTCATAATAATTTATTATTATTTATGGAAATTGTGAAGTATTTTCGTATATGTATGTAGTACATTCAAGAGTGTTTTGAACAATAATAGCGTCTGAGTTTAATATTTCTCTATATTATATGTGTTACAGATATGTGTATTCTCATGTTTAAGTATGTAGGTATAATAATTATCTATACCTAATCCATACTAATATTATGTAATAAACGCCCCACTGCTGGACTCGAGCCTCCCCACTATAGGGACACTTTCCCGCCACGCTTCTCCTAGGCGGCTGGACAGGTTTAATACATCAGTTACCTCGATGTACAGGTTTCATCACGATGTTTTCCTTCACCATTGTTAGCACGTGGTATTTGTAACAATGCGCCCTCAGAGTTTCGGAAGCGTGCGCTAGCCATTACGCTACAAAGGCTTACTAACTTTACTAATTTTATGTGGAGGTATAAGTACGAGTACTTGTGGATTTATGTAAAATTTGCTTTTCAAAAACTATTTTGAGTATAATCATTATTAACACTAAATACTTACTATCTTACCTTTTCCTACTCCTTTAATTTTAATCTTTAGGTGTGGGTTTAGTATGGTCAATTGTAGATTTTCACATTCCTCTATTCTGGCATATGTTCTCTGTTAAATTTTAACAGGCTTATTCATATTGAGTAAGAGTAAGTTTGTAGTAGGTATTTTTAAGAACCATAAAGAAACCTCCAAACTTACTCTAACTCAATATGAATTAGACCGTAAATCTTTGTCATTTTTTACACAAACCTTTCACTCAACCATATTGTTTTACCTGCTGTTATTCTTATATTTCCAACGTTTCAGTTTTACATTTATTTGTTAGATGATTGTAAAATCTCCTCACGTATACCCACATTACATACACATCATTTATTATTAAATTAAATGTTTTGCCGTAACTACACTAAGTACTTTTCCTATACATTGAGTTTTTTGGGTTCGATGAGGACGCAAAAAGATGTTTTACAAATGAATTGAAAATTTACATTTAATTTTACTTTAATATAAGGCATCACCATGTATTAGATGGACTCGATATATGAACAAAAATATTCTGCATACATTTTCGCTCCACCCTAATTAATACCCGCACCACTTTAAAGATCTTCCTCTCAATTTTTTAGTCACAGTTGCTTTCACACACTTCTTCATGTACCCATTTTACTCAAAATTATCATCAGGACTGATTGAAGATGTTTTTGATTTGTAATTCTATATTATTTAAACGAGATACTCTAGGCTATACATGATATTTAGTGGGATTTAAATATAACACCTATATATAAATCTCTATCACAGATATGTGATCGTCTGCGCCAGTTTACTAATTAGAATAGTACCCTTACGACATTGGACTACTTATAAGCCAGGATATCGCAAATAAGAGGGTTGTTTTGGTTGGGTGTCTTGAGCAGACGCCTTTTGTTCCGCTATTCATTGGGAATAGGGTTGCCCAATTTTCTATTTGAGGGAAGGCGCAACAAGATCCTTTAGCCAAAACTCATTGCCCTAAGTTAGAAAGGATATTAGAAGAACAGCTTACGTCAATAGCACACAACATTTTATTAAGTAGATTTTATTAATTTAAATTGTTTATTGTTAGCGAATTTAAAAGAAATACACGCCATATAGTTTTATATTACTATACTATAAACGATAATTTTTGTACTTGTCCGCCTGTCTATGTATGTTACAGCGACTTTTACCTAAAAACATCGAGAAAGGTTTTTTTTTTGTTAACTTTTGAACTATGGAGTGGGTTGAAAACAATCAATATCAAATCAAAATATTAGGGTATTTCGAATCGTGCTTCTTTGGGATACTATAGTCAAACGGCAAAACTATTAAACGTTCGTCATCTCTCCAGTACTTTACAGTATGCGCGGGCTGTCACACATCTGCAATACGACATCAATCTGCATCGAGATCGATCTGATCAACGAGCAATCTGCTCGTATTGTTACTTTAGGCATAGGCATCGTTCTTCTTTTTACGAGCGTGTTATGCTCGCCCAAGAGGAGGCCGAGCGGGAGCGTGAACCTACCCGCTTGCTCCACTCCCGCCAAATCAGGACGCGTCGACCTCGGATGACGTCTAAGAACTTCGCTGCCGTGAGTGGTCCGTTGCGGGTGGGTGTCCCTAGGCGCTTACTCCTCCCATGGCAGTGGAAGAGGAGGTCGGACCGACACCTGTCAGGATTTCGTGGAGTGACATGGCCATAAATCCGTGGCCCTGGCATAAGGACGAAACACAAAAGGGTTTTAGTGGGTATCCCTGACTGCGGCGTGGCAATGGCACTTTTTGGCTGCGGTGCGCTACTGCCACCATCAATATGGTGAATCCCACATTCCGCGCCGCGTTTCTCCCGCGGTCGATAGTCTTCAAACAGATTTCCCCTCATAAGAAAAACAAAAAAGGCATAGGAATCCTAAAAACGACTGTATTCTGTCTTCACCCAGTTATAAAGCATAGTTTAAGTAACACTTTAAATACTAATTGTAAAAGTCTAAAAAATACTGAAAAATAAATGTACCGAAATTAAATATGACTTAGTAGTATAATTAGGTATATGGAAACCCTATATATATTACGAAATCAAGCGTTTCATCGTTAATTGAACGCTTGTACTTCATCTAGGTCCTACGTGACTCATACCGCGTCGCAGAATTGTTATATGATACAAATTACAAAGTAATTGTCTAAAGCTTTCTATGATGTTACCTCGAATATTTTTAACGAATAGTAATTAGTTTTGAATTTAAATATATATAAATGATAATATATCCCTTAATTCATGGAATATAATAATTAATTATATTCTATCGCATTAGTAGGCATCAAGTTATAATGTGTAAATTTAATTAATTAAAAAACAAAGTTATACTTGGCAATGACTTCCATGAAATGTTAGAAATATATATTTTTTGGTCTGAAGTCAGTTTTTGTTAAAAAAATATTATTTACTTTTTAGTTGCGCAAACACTTGAAACGCTTTAAAAATAATATGTTAAGCGTCTATAGAATTTGTAATACTGGTATGCGTATATAAAGTAGCTATCTCACTCTTTGTCGTAGAGTCAACAAGGTTTACTCTCGATTTATCTGCGATTCACTCATCGGATCTTGACTTACACTTATGAATAAAGATAAAAATAAATAATAGGGCAACAATTGACGGAGACGTCGTATACCAATGAAGTCAGATAACAATTTTTGAGCCTTTCTCTCGAATTCCCTGGGAACCACTCATCAGATCCTGACTTGGTGACTATGGGACCACCTCGAGAGTGTACTTTTCCAATAAAAAACAATTTGTTAATCGGTCCACAGTTAAAGGAGATATCGCGTAACATGCATACAAAATAATTAAGTGCCTGTAGAAATTGTAGAAATACTGGTAAGCGTATACAAGCTTCTTTTACGAAGAATGCAGGCGCTCGGCGCTCGTTAATAAGGGTTACTCTTGATTTCCCTCGATCCTAACATTGGACTACCTTGGGTGTCTACACTTACAAATAAAGAATCAGTCGAAAAATAACAATCCCTTTTCAGGGCGACCGCCATTTCGTTTGTTTCAACTGCTCTCTGCACTTGACGAAAATGTTATTGTTTCTTCAATTTCTGTATTTTTAACACGACAAACGAACCCGACGACATAATGGCAACGTCTTCCAAGCCCTAGGGCAAAATTGTGGAGACAGAGATAAATATGCATACATACTAACAAAAAAAAGGAATGTGTATGTATCAAGAATGTATAATAAGGTTGGAACAATAGATGGCGATACCATGACTTTACTACCATCAAATAATAAAACTTGTTTATTATATGGATCTAATGTCAAATTTAACCGATAGTAAGGCAAAAATCAACGGTCATTAAGATATAGAAACTGGAACTAAATCGGCTGTTGATGTAAAAAAACAACCATAAACAAACATGTTTTCTTGCTTTTTCATGTCAAGGATGGAAAATCGGACATTATTCCGATGCTTATCATCAATTCTTGTAGATAATTTATTTAAGCTTTCGAAACCAGTCTTTATATTTTCTGTGCGATCATTGGTTTGTTATTTATCGATGGTTAAAGACGGGAGTGTACTTTCTCATTTAAAGTCCTATACTTAACGAAAAACGGTCATCTTGATTTCTAAAAAGGTAATCAAAGTTAAATTACCAAACTGGTTGACTCATGCCGTAATTGAGCTCTAAAAGTTTTCCGAGTCCGTATATTTAAAACAAAAAAGAATTGATTTTTTTTTGTCCTTTTTCTTTGGGTTTCGTGGAACCTGTAGCTTAAAGATTTTAGATACATATGTCCTACAGATGTAGTAATAGGATGTAGATAGACATCTATTTGAAGCTTTAAAACGCTTTTAAACATTCGATCAAATCTTGTTTCACAGAAATTCAGAACAGCATTTTTAAAGATCACTGAAAAGTTAGGATTTTCTAAACATTTCTTTATTCTTCCGGTATTTCTATATGTAAATTTTGAAATTGCGAGGTTATAAAAGCTAGTCAATATATAAATATAATTTCAGACGATAAGACTAAAAATAGTTTTGTTATGAAGTGTCTGTGAATATTTTTGAATACTTTATGAATTTGGGAAAGGTGAAGCGCGTAAATAGGCGTAATTAAATTTTCTGTGAGCAGATGGTTTTAGTTAGATAAATTATTTGGGGCACGTAGTCTGCGCCCACGTCCAGACCTGCAAGTCACCCCAGATAATGTCACTCACACTCGACGTCACCTTGGTTTACCGAAGCTGCTCTTACCAAAAACAAAGATAAGAATAATATAAGCTCTTAAAATTATAAAGGCCCTTGTTATCTATTCATGATGATTTATAACCGGTTGCTATATCTTACTATTCTTCACTTGTTAGGGCAAACAATGGCATATCAAAAAAATGTTCACTGTAGGAGTTCAGCAGACAGGCAGACGGCCCACTTGATGGAAAGTGGTTACCATTGCCGATAGCAAGTAAGACAAGCGAATGAATAGTGAGATGTAGGAACCGCCCATAGCGATCACTACCAGGCAACCTATCCTTAGCTAATCTGACGATGTAGGTGTTGGGTCAATTAAGATGCTACTAATAAAAAAAAATATAAACATGTATAAAATATGTATTTATAAACAATAAATATGCAAACATTTTACTTAATAACAAATAAGCATTTAATAAATGCATGTTATTTAGGCATAATTGTTTAAGGAAAGATAGTGTTTCCTAAGCAAGTACATAAATGTCACTAACGTTCTGGCCTCATTTTATTCAACAACCTCGCGTCTAGTTCTAATGACGTGATTTCAGATGCTAACAATAGAGTACGAACTGTCTTTACACTGTGTTGACGGTGAAAGAACTCATCGCGTGGACACTGACTGATATTAAATTTATAGAACTAAGTGGTGTATGTTCCCCAGTAAGCATTAGAGCCCTAGGCATCGAATTCAAATGAGTACTCATAGCACGCGCTTTATCATATTGTATGTTTAAGCTGTCTTGGTAAATCTAACACATTTTATACGCTTATCTAACAACGAATTATCTCCGTCTTTTGCCAGGTGGTAGGGCATTTGCCCGACTGGATGGCTACCACCCCTGGTCTAAAGTACGTCGCCATAACAACCTTGAGTTGTGTTCCGGCATTAGTGACCAGGTTCCAGTCTCCCTTAAGAGAGCAGCAGCGCATTTGTAGCACCTTTGGTGTTGCAAATGTCCATAGGCGATGGTAACCGCATTCCATCAAGTGGGCCGTCTGCCTGTCTGCTGAGCTCCTGCAATAAAAAAAATAAAAAAAATACTCGAATACGCCAACATCAACCTGAACATTGAATACGAACTGGATATGAAAAATGCCAACTTTCATAGTAATAACGGCAACAATTTACGTCTCGAGAGATGTATTCCAATACACTCCAATATCAATAAAATGTATTGAGATATACATAAAACATCAGTTCTATTGAAATTTGTTTAAAATTTACGGATCCCTAAATTATTATGACAGTTAAAACCGTCTCGTTCATAAAAAACTTTAAATTCTTCTGTCGGAGTTTCGAGATAAGAGGGTCGTAGCATATTTTTTAATGAATTAAGCCAGATTTTATCAAATTTATTCAATTTGTCATTTTGTTAGCAACTTGGACGCGGCGTTGTATTTTTCATTTGTTCTCTATTCGACTATCGATTCGTCGAATGCGAGTACCTTATTCTTATTTTTAAACAACTATATCGTAACGTAGACCGAAACAGGTATTTTATATAAGGGAGACACGAGCCCAGCAATGAAACATTTATGGTCTGATATTATATATTTTAACTTTATTACATTATATATAATACAGAGCTAACAAAATGATTCATCAATTCATCAGGTGATCAGAGGGCTACTGCCTACCTCAAACAACGGATCAGTATAGCAATCCAGCGAGGAAACGTATTCAGCCTTCTGGGTTCCGTACCAATCTGGGACCTAGACTCAGTATTCTACTTATAGTCTTGAGGGATTATAGGTAGAATACAACATAACTAATTTAACTTTGATAATATCTTAGTTTAATGAATTATGTAAATAAAATATTTAAAATTAACTCGAGATATTAAAAAATAGATGGGTATAAATGGTTGATGATTCTAAATTGTTAAATTTTTTTGAATGTGTTGCTCACGGAGTACTTAGATCATATAATACCTCAACGTTTGTACACCTGACTGCATTATTTGATAAAATCAACGCTTTATTTCAAGTCCAGACATGTAAGTCAAGTGAAACCTGTAGTATACACTGAAAGAGTGAATATAGAATATTCTAGAAATAATTGAATACCTATGTGTACAAATTTTATTTATTCAAAGTTAAGATGCTGAAGTTTAATTTCCTGTTTGGAAATGATGAAAGATTTAATATTCGATATATCAGTAATTGTATAAACAATCGATTCAATATCACATTTGTTGTATAAACGATGTGTTCACAAATATACATTTACACAAAAATTGTTAATTAAAAAGATACCAGAAATTTAATTTCCGTTTTTATGAACGAAATATAGGATACATGGAACTGTATTAACAGTTGTGTGAAAACATCAGTTTTGTCTTTGAATAGTAATTAATCAAAGAAACGAGTACTAATATATCAGTTACTTTTTTGGGAGCCTTAAGAACAGACGAGCGTGCATGACAAGAGCTAGGAATGTCAAAGAAGCAAGTGAGGTGTGTAAGAATAAGCCTGAATGGTGCTCTGTTGTCCGTGCCTACCCCGCAAGGGACCTGGCGTGAAGTTATGTATGTATGTATGTACTTTTTTGGGATTGATAAGTGACTGTTTTGGCTTACAAAATATAAACAATTATCGCACTGGGACTCAGATAATGGTAACTTTACCTATAGTTGTCATTATCCAAAATCTATTTTATTTATCATTTTATGTGAGTATCAAAGTAAACAATATGTTGGCATAATATCTCAGTTAATATGTTGCTGAGAAGTTTTGTGCCGCTTCTTCTCCCTAAATCAGTGATGATATGTAGCATGCGGTATATTATATTATACGTAGAGTAGGGTATAAATATGTTTAACGTATAACCTTAATTTTTTTATCGGAAATGAATTTGAATAAAAAAAATTATTTCCAAAATTTCAATTGCCTTCTTTATGACTTTATTTTAAGAAATATAATTTTACGTCTTACTTCAGAAATAATTTTCATTAGAACTTAGTTTGAATTTTTTTTTAATTTTTTATGACTAAATTAAAAGTTAAATACCCCGAGTATCTTCATTTTCTTATTACGTCAATCTTTAGTCTAAATAGAATTTTAAAGTAGGAATGTTGGCGCCTGGGTGATCGATCCATTTCTCGTTAATGATAGTTTTCCGAGTCAAGGCGCGCGAATCCATTACGACAGGCGACACCGTGTCGCCTTATCCGCAGAGAAGCCAGCCACCAATATAGGTTGAATGACATTTATCATAAATATATTTAAGTATGTAATAATATAATTATCCTACATCTTCCTCATCGTTATTTGCGCTCTAGTAATAATCTCTCCTTAATGACACCTGTACACTCTTCTTCCTTCGTTGACAACTTCTTCACAGTACAGGCTGTCCGTTTATGGAAATCACTGCCACTCAAAATCAGACAAGTTAAGTCCTCTTTTAAAATCATGGTTTTTAATTATTTTTATGCCTCTCAGATATAATAGTGCTGCTTATTCTGTATGTATTTTAATATGTACTGTGTTTATATAGTTACTAGAGTTTACCCCGCGGCTGCGCCGCGGGTTAACCTCTAGTACGAGTCTCTTGTTTATAGAGCAAGTGCTACAGGTTATATTATATTACATTTTTATGTATTTGCGCACAGAAGATTCACTTCATTTTATATCGCTAATTATAAATATACCATCCCCCGTCTATCTGTCAACAAAATAAATTACAAAACTTGACCAAAAAGGCCAAAATGGTCTAAATGACCAAAAGACCACAGTGACCGACATTGCTAAAATGACGGAATAGGCAAAAACGACCAAAAAGGCCAAAATAATTAAAATGGTCAAAATTACCAAAGAGGCCAAAATGACCAAAAAGGCCAAAATGACCAAATAGGCCAAAATGACCAAATAGGCCAAAATGACCAAATAGGCCAAAATGACCAAATAGGCCAAAATGATCAAAAAAGGCCAAAATGACCAAATAGGCCAAAATGGCCAAATAGGCCAAAATGACCGAATAGGCCAAAATGACCAAATAGGCCAAAATGACCAAATAGGCCAAAACGACCAAATAGGCCAAAATGACCAAATAGGCCTAAATGACCAAAAAGGACAAAATGATCAAAAAGGCCAAAATGACCTAATAGGCCAAAATGACCAAAAAGGCCAAAATGACCAAATAGGCCAAAATGACCAAAAAGGTCAAAATGACCAAAAAGGACAAAATGATCAACAAGGCCAAAATGACCTAATAGGCCAAAATGACCAAAAAGGCCAAAATGACCGAATAGGCCAAAATGACCAAAAAGGTCAAAATGATCAAAAAGGCCAAAATGACCAAATAGGCCAAAATGACCAAATAGGCCAAAATGACCAAATAGGCCAAAATGACCCAAAAGGTCAAAATTATCAAAAAGGCCAAAATGACCAAAAAGGTCAAAATGACCAAAAATAGGCCAAAATGACCAAATAGGCCAAAATGACCATAAAGGCCAAAATGACCAAATAGGCCAAAATGACCAAATAGGCCAAAATGATCAAAAAAGGCCAAAATGACCAAAAAGGCCAAAATGACCAAATAGGCCAAAATGACCAAATAGGCCAAAATGACCAAAAAGGTCAAAATGATCAAAAAGGCCAAAATGACCAAATAGGCCAAAATGTTCAAATAGGCCAAAATGATCAAAAAGGCCAAAATGACCAAAAAGGTCAAAATGATCAAAAAGGCCAAAATGACCAAATAGGCCAAAATGACCAAATAGGCCAAAATGACCAAATAGGCCAAAATGACCAAATAGGCCAAAATGACCAAATAGGCCAAAATGACCAAATAGGTCAAAATTATCAAAAAGGCCAAAATGACCAAATAGGCCAAAATGTTCAAATAGGCCAAAATGATCAAAAAGGCCAAAATGACCAAATAGGCCAAAATGACCAAATAGGCCAAAATGACCAAATAGGCTAAAATGACCAAATAGGCCAAAATTACCAAAAAGGCCAAAATGAAAATTATCCCTTGTCCATCCTCAGTATTTAATTTACATACGTACCGAATTTCAGCCAAATCGGTCCAGTAGTTTTTCCGTAAAAGCATAACAAACAAACAGACAAATATCATGTTATCCCGGAAACTATCCCATTTTTCGGGATAAAAAGTATCCTATGTTCATCCTCGGTATCGAAAATATATATATACTGAGTTTCAGCCAAATCGGTCCAGTAGTTTTTACGTGAAAACGGAACAGACAGACAGACAGACAGACAGAGTTACTTTCGCATTTATAATATTAATAGGGATAATAGGGATATAATAAAGATTTTTATTTACTTATCTATACTTTACTTATAATAAAATTGTAGAGGTCGAATTTCTGTACAATTAAAAAAAATGCTAAAAACCAGGTGTCAGGGGGATGTAAGAAGTGAAATATAACTAATTTAGATTTTTTTAGAATTTTTTGTTTCTCTGTTTGTCTGTTTGTCTGTCTGTTTGTACCGGCTAATCTCAGAAACGACTGGACCGATTTACATGAAATTTAGTATAGTGATAGCTTATATCCCTGGTCAACATATTATAGGATACTTTTGATCCCGAAAAATTAAATAGTTCCCGTGGGATAGTTAAAAAGCTTTGTTTACTTAAACAGCTTATAACAGACTAAAAATAATTTCTCTGCAACGTAACATAATAGAAGCGGATAATTTGACAGGGTGTGGTGTCAGTGAGAGAGTTTTATCTTATATATATGTCGGAGGGAAGTTATAGTTGGATGGATTATTATTTGGATTTATAACGCACAATATCATTTATTTACATTTTAATTACTTCTAAAATTCTTAATGTAATTTAATTAGATTTGTTAAATGTTTCTATAACTTAAAGATCGTTCTAACCTAATAAAAGTTATAAATATTGTAATTTAATAAACGACCAATGAGAGCAGAGCATGTCTTGAGCGGGGTCAGCGCCCTCTATACTTTGAGTAATATCTACTTGGGTAGACTGAGGAGTTTTTGTGACACATTTGGTTGGTGGCAACAGGTCGAGTTGGACCATGGAGTATTTTAAAGAAAGTATTGAAGCTGGAAGTATGAGCGGGTGCCCTGAACCCGCTGCTCGGTCTAAACTATGTCATAATGTTGATCAAATCTAAATTAAAAGTGTATAAACCGTGGCTATTGTGTTTTATGCTCGCATTTTATCCTGATGACGCCCACTAAACCTGCAATAACTAAAGAAGATGTCGTGCGAACGAGGCCGTTCTGCGACATATATAATATATAAAGCAGATAAGTTTGTTTCTTTGTTTGTTTGCTTGAACGCGCTAATCTCAGGAACCACTGGTCTGATTTGAAAAAAAAATTCAGTGTTAGATAGCCCATTTATTGATGAAGGTTACAGGCTATAAACCATCACGCTAAGAGCAATAGTAGCGGAGCAGCAATGAAGAATGTTTCAAAATCGCGGGTGTTTTTTAACTTCCTTTCCACACGTACGAAGTCACGGGCAGAAGCTAATCTTATATATAAAAACGAATCGCAAAATGTGTTGGTAAGCGCATAACTTGAGAACGACTTTACCGATTTTGATGAAATATTGTGTGTGTGTTTGAGTGGGTCCCGGGATGGTTTAAATCCACAATTGGAACCGGTAGATGGCGCTGAGATCGGGTTCTAGAATCCTCCTAATCACCGGGAGCGATTTTGGTGATTTTGTTTTTGTGTGTTTGAGTGGGTTCCCGGATGATTTAGATTCGCAATTAGAACCGGTAGGTGGCGCTGAGATCGGGTTCTAGAATACTCCTAATCACCTGGACCGATTATGGTGATTTTGTTTTTGTGTCATAAAACAAAGTCTTTTAGGAACTCAGAAAATATGGCGGTACGAAGTTCGCCGGGTCAGCTAGTTTGATATATTTTGAATGTTTTATATTATTTATTGTCTACGGCGCCACTGTCACGTTTTAATATTTTCCTTAGTTTAGGGAGTTGCCTGGAAGAGATCCCTTTAAGCGATAAGGCCGCTCTTTGTTCACCGTTTATTGTGTCCAGTTTTTAAGAAAGTAGTTTTAATTTTGGTGAACAATAAAGTGTTTTCATTCATTCATTATGTGTTAGTATTATATATATATATATATATATATATATATAGTATTGCCTGTTGTATTGCCTTGAAAATATTGTAAATATGGTCTGTTTCTGTAATTCTATGTTTTGGTGTGCAATAAAGTGTTATATCTATCTATCTATATTTTTTTTTCTTTATTTATTTTGCAATCACGGACAGATACTTATTTTCGACGGCCTCTGTGGTTGCGTGACCTAAGCCTTTTGCTGGATGACCTCATTACAATGCAGATGCTTCTGGTTCGATTCCTGGCATAGTAAATTTCGTAAAAAAAACCCGTTATTTACTGTGGTCTGAGTATCTAGCATCGTCCCCAGAGTGGTTCGTTGTATTTTGCCCATAACATAACCGATATTGCTGGCTATCTTGGTGTAACCTGTTCTATTATACTTATGAATTTTATTTTATACTATCAATTCATTAATTTGCAATAATTGTATGTACATAGTTACATAATGAATTAATTTTGCCCTCTAAAGAAAACCAGTAAAAATCATTAGCCCGATATTAGTCTAATATAGGTCGAAGATTGGATGGAGGCAGCATATAAAATAAAAGAAAAGAACCCGAATACCCACAGGGTGGTGCTCAGGGTGACACCAACCCTGTGGAGAAGACTGACTGATGTGGGAATGGTGAAGATCGACCTGTAGAGCCTGCAGGTTACTGATAGGTCGCTGCTCACTCAGTGCACCGTACCTGGGCTTCGGGCGCGGCAAGGAGCTGTGCACGGCGACCCAGCTTGTGTGTAGCCACTGTGGGGGCCCTCACACTCGAAGTGAATGCGAAGAGTATACAAAGTAGGCGCGCCTCCTAAATGTAGGAACTCCGTCCGGGAAAGAAGGCCGAAAGTAAAACATAACGCTTTTAGCGAGAAGTACCCGGCCTAGACATTATCACAACAAAAAAAACAAAGGAAATTTTCTACATGAAGCAAAAACTTGGTACCCCTTTTTGCGAAATATGCGCGGGTGGAGGAATATGAAATTTTGCACATTTATAGTATATATAAACTGTTCTGATTGCTCTAACAGTTTAAAAGGTCGGAGTTTACCTTTCCGGAAAAAAAACTGGTGTGTAGTCGCATCCTGTGAGTGCGTGAAAGCACGGTAGAACTTTTGATAAAGAAGATGTTGTCTATCTCTATATCTTGCGCAACTAGCGCGTGACTGTCTGTACTCTTCCAACATGCCCAATCACTTTCCATTTTTAGATCGGTCTGGCCATAGAGTATATTGAATATATGGAGAGGTCTGGCTGAAGGTTAACAATTGAATTACTGTTTGGCAAATTAGTTTTGGGTTTGTAGATAGTTAAATACATACATACATACATACATAACTTCACGCCAGGTCCCTTGCGGGGTAGGCACGAACATAGTTAAATAGGTAACATCATATAAAAATTTCTGCCATACTAAAATAATTTGAAAAAATAATACTCTTCAATTCAGAATTGGCGTCTAGCACAGTTTAAACAACAATAAAAATATCTGGCAATAATAGATTCACGTGTCAAAAAGTTCAATTAAAATAATAAGTAAAAAAGAAATCTTAAAATTATTTGAAAAATTGATATTTTACCTGTAGAGATACGATGCGCTCTGATGAACGCAACCACTACCGCCAGCCAGGCAGCCCGTATAACGTCCGGGAGAGTGAGTGAAAAAGCATATCTAAAAACTGGCCTACCTGAAATTCTTGTTTTTCCGACGTTGCTAGCTCTCGTACCATAAGGGAAGCCTGTTATAACATTATAATGAAGGACTGAAAAATCAGAGAATAAATTTAATATATTAACTGAGGGAATCTATAATAAAATGAGTGACAGTCATATTATGATAAATGGAGACTCTGTCGCAGAAAGCAAGCTTAATAAAGTAGGCTTTCTATTAGCTAAAGCTTTTAAGAACAGTATCCATTAATTTTATATCTAGTAAAAGTATCTAAATAAAAGCACTTAATTTCATTAATGGAAAGTTAATATATATATATTTTTAATAAATAAATTAGTAATCATGTTATAGTGTTTGCGGTTGTTTTAAATGAAGCGTGGCCGCATCGAAAATTGAAGAGTAAACCAAACTCCAGTTCATTGGCTGAATAAAAAGTTCACGCTAGGACGCTCAAAATTTTGCAGTTTTACTTCCATCAAGATATAATAATTATATATATTTTGTTACGTGCGAGCGGGAGGGGGCGGGGGGCGGGGGTTACGCACTTGGAATTGACAGCTGAAACACCAATTTTTGAACATAATGATTTTATTAACTTACACAGCCATACGTGATTCTTGCTCGCAGGGTTGCCCTTACACGCATAGTTGTGCGTGTAAGGGCAACCCTGTCGGGACAGTGTGTCGTTAGTTAACGACGCACTGTGCCGACGATAAGATGTTAGTCATTTCACAATACCGTCGCCGATATTGCGTAGACCAGCTCCTGCTGCTGCGTGGCTCACCTCCGAATTAGCCGCGGGTAGCTAGCTTCTGGATCTCCTCATAAATTACGCCAAAATCGTCCTTCACTGAACTGCCCACTAAACTCGTCACTGTTTACTACTAAACGCTTCTTCCAACTGTCTCTTCACTATCTTCTATTTAACTTCTCTTCCAACTCTCTCGTATCGCACTTGTCACTTTGCTGTCTTCAGTTGAACTACTCCGAAGGCGTGCCATACGTTGCTTATATAACCGGAAAATCTTTTGGAGCCCATAATTTCAATCATCTTTTCGTTTTTTTTTATTTATTATCTACCTTTTTTAAACTATCTATATCTGTCTTTGTCTTCCTGAACCTTCAATTCTAGAGTTTTGAGATTCATTTCATTATTCTTTTGTTCATCATCGATAGATGTAGAACACTATAATAATACATTTTAGAAAGGGATACCTTTCTAAAATGTATTATTATAGTGTTCTACCCATTGCCATTATATGTGTGTATATATACAGTTACGTGTATATTCGACGAGATATTTATCTTCAGCGTCAACACGTGTGTCTGTGTGTCGCGATATGCATCTTAAGGCGAAATATTACATATAAAATTGGTCCATGATCCCAAGTCAGTGGAATAATACGCTAATATATATATATAATATATACAAATATTGTGAATGTCATTTTGTTTCGATGCTTGTATATTCTTGTCTAATTTATTTCAGCCTTACGAATGAACTAATCTTTGTGATATTCTGTACACACAATGTACATCGAAAATATTTATTTCACCATCAGTTACGTATGAGGGTCTACGGTAATTTTTATTTTAAACGTAATTTGGAGCACAGAACTGTGTAGACAAATACATACATTACACATTCCTGTCTATTTACATGCTGCAGGTACACTTTTTGAAGAGACAAATGACTGTGATTTACTTACAGACAGATAAAAAAGAAAGATTTGTCACTAAAATTTAGTACAAATTTCGCCTTACAATTAAGACTATTTGGATACTAACACCTAAAGTAAGCCAATGCTGTATGTTAGGTATTAGTATTTAGTTGAAGACGATTTCACGAGGGCTAAAATTATTTGCAGAAGATTGTAAAATGTATTTACGATCAGAACAAGTATTTATCTGCTTGCAATCCAATCATGCTTTCTGTCAGTTTAACTAAACCATAACGAATAAGTAACTCTCAATTTTACGAAGAAAATCGTGGTTTGCCAAAGCAATTTCACGCAACGAAAAAGATGGGTAATTTTTTGCAGACAAATTTCGAAAACTAATCATATCGTGGCTCTTTGAGTTATTCACCTTTGAAATATGTTATCGGTGACTAGTCATCTTTGCTTGTGAGTTTTGACATGAGAATGCTAAGGAAAATGTATTAACATTTTTATCTGGCTCTTTGTATACTGTACAGTAAAATAATATATATGATATACCTATTTACGCAAAATTTGTCATACATCGTGTCGCTGATGACATGAATAACGTTTTGACAAAACTATCAAGGGAACAATTAACAGAGTGGGCATAAATAGGCAATTAGTAAGTTCTAGAGCCAATTAGCACACAACATTATAAACATATTTTACACAAAAGTTTTGACCTAATTACTTCTATGCCAAGCCTGTTAACTTGAACACACCCCTTTTCAGGAAATTTGCAACTAACGACCAAAATGACGTTATAATTTCAAAATATTTTGAGACTGTCGTTGTATATCACAGCCATTTTACTCAAAAAATACTGAGTCTAGGTATATGGATGAAATTTGATACGGAAGTTTAGTCTATAGATACTATAGCGATATAAATTAATGTGGTAATACTGGAAACGATTAATAGTTAGGTGTGGTCATAGTCGTCTATAGTATCGTTAGTCAGTTCTTGGAATCTCGTCATTATATGCTTTAATTAAATTTTGATTTAAGTCAATATAGGTCCGGAGATATTAGCTTCCAAAATCTTAAAAATTGTAACTCTCCCCCTTTTAACTTTTGAACTATGAAGAAGAAATTTTTGCAGAGGTTGTAGAGTTTCAAAAATACTTTCACGGTAATTAGTTTGAACAATATCCGTTGAATAGTTTTTTAGGGATGGTTTTTTTATATTAAATGCTTTTTATGGTTCTGTTGCCAAAAACGAATGCAGTTGACGTTTGTCACTTCTACAGGATCCTTCATTATGTGTGGACAGCCAAGCACTTATCCTATTCTATGTATATTGTATTAGCAAAATGAGTGTATTCTAGTCTAATTCAAATAAATACTTTGACATTGTATGTTACATATACCACGCTGTTTTTAATGAACGGTTCATGACTACTCGGCGTGTTATTGTTGAATACAAAAATCCTTTCGTCACGAAGTTTTCAACCCAAGTCCCAACTCTAAACGCGTTGGGTTCCCGCAAAGTGATTCTACCAGTGAATTACATCTCAATGTTTGTCTGCAGTATGCGTTGAAGCCCGACAGTGCCCGCTTTCATGAATAAAACATGGCTTCACGTGTCGTGAAAACCTGTTGAGAGCAGTCTAAGTGTAATCAATTCGGAGTTTCACGTGGTCTGGTAATTTATACATGACGGGGTGAAGCCGAAAGGTCGCCACCTCACTATAGTACTGAAAGGCCTTTAGTCGATACTTGATTAAGTTGTACTTGGAACGTGTTCTATTACAGAGGCATAGATAAATAGCACTGTTATGCAGCTATTGTAACGAGCATACGGTTTCATACGTTGTCGATATATTATTATCGTTATCTAAAATTCAATATGAACACGCGCCTTATGCAGTAGGCATGGAGAATTAATGACACATATATAGACTAGAATAGAGTAATTTATTGTCAAAAATGTGGATACAGTATAAAGTCTTATGCTGTTATAGTGTCAATACATTTTGCCTCATTTGGCGTGCAATATTGAAATTTTACAATGTCAAGTTAAATAAGTTACAAAAATATTATCAAAATATGTACATCATACAATAATTTTTGGTAGGGCATTTGCCCGACTGGATGGCTACCACCCCAGTTCTAAAGTATGTCGCCATAACAACCTTGAGTTGTGTTCCGGCATTAGTGACCAGGTTCCAGTCTCCCTTAAGAGAGCAGCAGCGCATTTGTAGCACCTCTGGTGTTGCAATACGATGCGACGGTAGCGATGGTAACCGCTTTCCATCAAGTGGGCCGTCTGCCTGTCTGCTGAAATCCTGAAATAAAAAAATAAAAAATATTGTCATAAGCAATAGGTAATATTTATAAATTACAATCATATTATAATTATGTATTATTTATTTTTATATAATCTATTTATTTTTATAATATTAGATTGTATTTGTCATGTCTTGTCTTTGTCATTTATATATTCATTTACTGTATAATAACTTTTATTAGTCAAAATTGTCTTTAGGGACTTTTTAAATTGTTGTAAGGGCTGTGTGCTCAATTTCTGGAAGTTTGTTGAATATTACAGGCGCAATGCAGTAAATACTTTTGTTCATCATGGTTTTCTTTGAAGGGTTAGTATAAAATTTGTGTCGATTCCGTCTTTTATATATTATTACAGGATATGCCCGCGACTTCGTCCACGCTTAACTTGAAATTACCGCGGGGTTCCGGGGATACCGATAAAGTACTACGTCATTTAAAAAAGAATGTAAGATATAATTTTAGTAGAACCTGTGTCGGAATAAGCTAATTTTTATGCATCCGAAAAACTTCAAACCGCTCCCGAAAAAAATCGCGCGGGATTTCCGGGATAGAAAGCAGCGCAGAGTTAAGAATTTGCTGACAATCAGCGTAAACTGCATCGAAATCGGTCTAGTAGTTTTTACCTGAATCCGCACAAACAGACAAACCGATAAACATACAAGAATTTTAAAAAGAATTACATCGTGTTCTCCATCGTTTATATAATCTATTCCTTTTTTTAATAGCTATTATGTACAGACACGGCATGTTTAGAATTTTATAGTATTATTATAGATAGATAATAATGTATTACAATATACATTGAGTTCGACTTCTGTGATATAAAGGCTAGTTCACTGGAATATAAAATATATATTTCTTTTGCCAAGTATTAAATTTTTGTAGTTTGTTCTGTAGCTGATCCTGGTAAAATGGGTGTAATATGTATAATTGTATATTTTAAAGTTATTATTTTATACTATATTTTATACGCCAGATCTCACCCCTTTAGATTTTTTTGTGGGGATATATGTAAAATATAAAATTTACATAAAATCTTGTGCAAGTGTAAACGAGTTGAGAGACGAAGTTCAGAATACGATTTATAATATTCACCACAACACGTTATTAAAGATTACTAGAAATGAATTTGATAAAAGAATAAATTTGTATATCCAAGAAAATGGAGCCCATTTCGAGTAACTAATTAGTTAGTTTACCATTTTTTTGGTGAATAATTAAAATAATTGAAGTTTCATGGAAGTTTTCCTTTCATTAAATTTACCAAGTATTTTAGAGAGATTTCATCCTGGTGATTGACTCATAACGATCGATGCAATAAAATTACAGACTGTAATGTTTACAGATTTTAGTCGGTTCGATTCCCGGGCGAAGTAAGAGAATTTTCGAAAATCTTTGAATACAGTTTTGTTTCTTTTCAAAAATAAAGAAATGTTTTTTTGGAGTAAAATTTGCTATCTCTATCATTTAGAGTACTTTCCTTCCAGGTGGCATTAAAAAAATCCACCTGTATATTAGACTTGAAAATGTACAAATATTGATATCATATGCAAATTTTAAAACTTAATCAGGTTTTGGAGTAAACTCTACTATATATATATAAACTTTTCTTGAAAACCATCTAATTACTGATGGCGGAAACCGCTTTAAAATCTGCGTGGCTTAGATGAAGTTGCGGATATATAGCCGAACAGACCGCCGCGGAAAGCGACTTTATAGTATGTGATGAATAAAAAAAATATCATTGGTAGACTACAAAACAAAAAAGTATTTTGGTAAAATTACAAACATTTTAACATGCTCTTATATAGATACTGCCTGCCTTCTATCGATCAAACGATTGACATTTTGGAAGAAATTGACACTTTGGTAGGTACAAGTACCTAATATGGGAACACAAGAAACACCACGCCGTGCGCTTGTCCTTTTCTTGGACAGGATACTCTCAAGTTAATGTGATTACTGGCCGTGACAAGAACATTTACCATAATTAGACTTTTTACAAAGTGTTAGTTCCAAAGTGGAATTTATGCCGTGCGCAAGCTTGTGAAGTTTGGTGGAGCTACTGTTTTTCTAATCCAAGGATCTAGGTCATATTTCTCTCATACACTCCATAACTATAGAATATAATATGCTGGATATTACCTATGGGCTACAGCGCCCCACAATTGGTCTCACATCAAACTTTCATCCTCTATTTCAATCCGTTTTAGTTCAATTTATATATCCCTCGTTCTCTATCCCATTATCCGGGATGAAAACGGTCGGATTTTCCACGGTGTTAAAGTTACATATATACCGAATTTCCGCCAAATCGGTCCAATAGTTTTTCTCTAAAAGCATAACAAACAGAAAGACAAATATATCTTTATCCCGGAAACGAGATAAAAAGTATCCTATGTTCTCCGTGTGGGAAAAATAATATATATGTACTGAGTTTCAGCCAAATCGGTCCAATAGTTTTTCGTGAAACCGTAACAGACAAACAGAAAGAGTTACTTTGGCAATTACAATATTAAATATTAATAGGGATGTTATCATGTACATACGGCACTCCATTCAATTTGTAAGGATATTGAAAACAAGAAAGCGCTAAGGCACATACAACGTGAAGACCTATTCCAGTATTTCATTCAGGCTTTCTGAGGCTTTAGGATGAGTTATGCAAAAGTCCCTGAAAAGATTTTTATCTTGGAGATTTTCCGTATTGTTAGTTTTTCTGATTAAAAGAGTTATATTACATACATACATACATACATAACTTCACGCCAGGTCCCTTGCGGGGTAGGCACGAACAACAGAGCGCCATTAAGGCTTATTCTTACACACCTCACTTGCTTCTTTCTAGCTCTTGTCATGCACGCTCGACTGTTTTTAAGGCTCCTGACAGACCTTCTGCTAATACACGATCAATTTGATCATGGAAGGTGTGTCGTGGCCTTCCGCGACTTCTGTATCCATCCACTTTTGCAGTTTTTTTTGATATTTCGGTCTTTAAATAATAGTCCTACTAGTCCTCCTTACCTTAAGGAACGTTTTGAATTCCTTTGCCTGTCCACTTCTTACAATTTGCGCTCCGACACATATCGTAGACCTGACACCTGCACACACTTCATCCTTTTACGGTAACTCTTTTACAGTGCAGGCTGTCAAACTCTGGAATGCGTTGCCTCTTACTGTTAGAGAAACCAAAATATTACCTACTTCTTGGTACTCCCTTAGAAAATACTATCTGTGTTTAAATAAATATGTCGAATATATTAAACATTTACCTTTTTATCTATTGTAATACATGTTTATATAAAATTATAGTCATATATAATGTTAATAAATATATTTATTAAGATTATTTTGTATATACGTATATATTGGTATTCTATAAATGTGTCTGGATGTATGTTTTAAATTTATAAATTAATGTAAGTATGTATATTTCAATTTGCTCCACCTACGTCGCCAGATTAGTTAAGAATATCTTTTAAGCTAGGTTACCTGGAAGAGATCGCTTTTAGCGATAAGGCCGCCTATCGTTTTGCCAAAAAGTATTGTAATTATGTATTTGCTTATTTTGGTGAGCAATAAAGTGATATCTATCTATCTATCTAAATCAACAACCACTACTTTCGATTTCGAGGTCACTCCAATTATAAGATACAAACTTAAGTCATTCACCGGACTCTGGAGTGAGTTTATATTAGGTGTTTCTTGTTGTTAAACGCGATACGAAAATGTCCGCAAGATAACATTTCTTGCAGACATTCTCATTTCAGATCCGTGGTCATCGTTGTTGTTGTCTGCGAAAATTTGCAAGCTGAAGTGGTGGTGGTGGACCGGTTACATATCTCGTAGGATCGATGGAGGAGATGAGTCCTGGAATAGAGACCACGTCTTTGTAAATATAGTATAGGGAGTCCGTTCGGTCCGGCGGGTAAGCATCCAGCTACATACATCATCTATATGTTGCTCGAAGCTAGATGAGGAAAGCCGAGGACAAGTATATGTGGTATAAATTTGTGGAGGCCTACGTCCAACAATGCAATTAAACTATCAAAAATAACAAGTCATCGAACATAAATTGCAGTTTCATAAGATGCTCATGTATATATTCATAATGAGTAACCTAAATAATTAAACTTTTTAATGGCTCCCTCGTTCGCCTAACCGATTTGCATACATATATGTAAATATACTCAAGAGCGTGCTTATCCCCGCCAGGCCCGAGTGAGGTACTAACCGAAGTCAGCACATTTTAATGGGTCGCCACGTTAGGAGCTAACACTGGAAACACTTCTTAGTTCTAATTCCATTCTAGAAATATATACCTACTAAATATCCTCAAATTTGTTTTATTCTTGAAACTCTTCAACTTTTAAAACTCGTCTTTTATATTTGATATGATCTGATAATGAAAACTTATACTCAGAATAATATAATGATCTTTTAACCATAAAGCGATGAATATTGATTTATATAATTAACTAGCTGTACGCGGCAGACGTTGTCCTGCCTTTAAAAAATAAAAATCTAGAACCCGATTCCAGTGTCATCTACCGGGACCAAATGTTCCAAAATGTCATCAAAATCAGGCCCAGCGTTTATGAGGAGTATCGCGGCGCCACCTACTGGGTCCAATCGTGTATTTAAACCATTCCGAGATAAACTTCAACACACAACAACAAAAAGAACACCTAAATTCTGGTACCCGATTGCAGCGCCATCTACCTGGTTCAAATTAAAATCTAAATCATCCCAGTAGCAAATTATAAAAATACTAATATCGCTATTAAAAATAGGGGTTGATCGTAGAGGGTTGAAAATTTAGGATTGTATGTATTTTTTAATGCTGTATCATAAAAAAAACCTAAAAAAAAAAAAAAATGGGGTGGACTACCCTTAACATTTAGGGGAATGAAAAATAGATGTTGTCCGATTCTCAGACCTACCCAATATGCACACAAAATTTCATGAGAATCGGTCAAGCCGTTTCGGAGGAGTATGGTAACTAACACTGTGACACGAGAATTTTATATGTAAGATTTAATTTTACATAGATAATTATATCGTCAGCTATTTTCGTTGTTGTATTAATAGGATAATAAATTTTAAATAATGTAAAGCAATGAAGAAAGAACATAAAAATTACAAGTCCAGATTTGTAATGTAAGATGCGACTGACTCATAGATAATACTATATGCTGCCTTTTAATAACTAGATTTATGTTCTATGCTATGTTTTTGAATACTTTGTCAAACTGCAAAGGAGTTTCTCGGTGATATTCTCGTGGATCGTATTACATGTTAGGATGAGTTAATTGAATTCAATACTTTTGTATTGCTTTATCTTTTATTATTTATTTATTCAGATATATAGATCCGTGAAACTACAATTAAATATAAAAAAAAACATTTTTCAACCAATAATATTATTTTGCATATATTTTTAAATTATACTAGGTAGCACCCAGCCGCCAATACCAGTAGGTAGATATACTCGTATCCTTGTGTCAGGCATCAGACTAGAATGTATGCCAGTTATAATGTTTCTATACCTCTCAACTCTGAAAAGACATTTGTCTCTTCTCCAAATAGAGCAAATCATGTTTAATTATAAATATTTTGTATTAAGCACAACAATGAGTGCTATAGAAAACACTAAAATAGTTTTGATTACGAAAAAAAACCAAAAGAAGTACTTGTTTTAAACGCAGCTCTCGTGTTAAAATATTTTAATCGCGACTTAAATTTGATTTTTGGTTTCCAACAACCCCGAAAATGTATATATATTAATAATAATAGCTTTAGAAATAAGTTATTTTATACATTTTAGTATTTTAGTTTTTGAAGTCGGTTTTTTTAAACGAAGTTTTTATTTTTTATTTGTTACTTTTTAGTGTCTAGCTATGTATGGGTGGACCTACGAATGGTGCCGCGCTTCTTAAAAAATATAGGTCCCAAGAACCGGGAACAAAAAATGTTCGTAAAATGAAAACTACTGGGCCAAACTATGTCAAATTTTTAGGGGACCACATGGCAGCTATTCCGCGTCGAACAAAAAAAGAATCACGTAAATCGGATCATAAATCACGGAGTAATCGGCGAACATACATAAAAAAAGCAACAAAAAAAGATCTCGACGAATTGAGAACCTCCTCCTTTTTTCGAAGTCGGTTAAAAAGTAAGGTTTATTTAGTTATAAATTTGGTGTTTTCGTAGTTTTAATGTTACTCTAGTGTTTTCTATAATATTATAAAATTCTAACCATATTGTGTATTGAAGTTATTAAACTAAAAACATCTGGAATAGGCTATGTAAACGATGGAGAACACAATGTAGTTTTTTTTAGATTTCTTGTCTATTTGCCTGCTTGTTCCGGATTAACTTCAAAACTACTGGATCGATTTCAATGTGGTTTTCACTGATCGATGGCTAATTTTATTTAATAAAATGTGTGATACTTTTAATCCCGAGAATCCCGTGAGAATTTTCCCGGAAGCGGTTTGAAGCTGTTCGGGTGCATAAAAATTAGTTTATTCCAACACAGTTATCATTATAACGATAGCTTACATTCTTTTCTAACGCTGCGGTACTTTGTGTCTCGGGGATGCCGTGGGTATTAAAAGTCGAGCGTGGACGAAGCCGCGCGCGCACATATCCTATAGTAGAATTCTTTTCTCCGTGCAGTTTGGGTCATAAATCAAACTCGGCCTCAGATCGGCCAGGGCGGTGAGCATTTGCGCGGGCGCAACGCCATTATCGTTCTTATTAAAAAAAGATTATCATTCTTATAAAAATAATTATTATCTTTTTTGCTGTTAATTTTAAACTTAGATATAAGTATTTATATTTATTTTTAATATAACTTGTTTCATTCTAAACTTTTGTACTTATAGTTTCTTAATACATAGATACCTAATTAATAATTTATTTTAAATCATTATTATTCTTATTTTAATAAATACGTTGTTTTATCTAAATTTTTTTCTTTCATTTATATCACTAACTCACAAAATGATAAAACTAAATACACTATCAATAACGCTTATCGACAACAATAATGCGTATCACTATGCCTGCCTATAAGGCCCGTGAGTGGAAGAGAGAGCGAAATACTCCGATTATTTATGACCCAAACTGTACAGAGAAAATAATTCTACTATAGTTAAGAATAAATGTGTTGTTAATGGCTGCTTTCGCCATCCTTTTGTTTGTACACTTTTTCATACATTGCGATTCCCTTTATAAAAAACCTAACAAAAGTTGTCTGCAAGAGATCGCTCAAAGCAATGAGGCCGCCCATTGTGACTTTACATGAAATTATTGTAAATAATTTACTTACTTTATATGTGAAGTATAGGTATAGTAAACAATAAAGATTATTCTACCCATTTATCTTTACCAATATCCTAGACATAATCCATGTACAAAACATGTTGTTTGAACGTTGATGTAAATAAAAATGAGGATCAAAAACAAGATTTCTTTTTAAATTTAAATAATAGTTTCATATACACGCTGTCCTGCGAAACATTCCAAAACAATTTTCAATCGAACTTAAATCAATCTTAGGTCAGATGCTATCTAAACAATTAAAATTTTAAATTAAGCGTAATAGTCAAAAAATGTGATTAAAGAAAATTGCATTCAACACTATATAGTGCACGACCATGTAAGCTTAAAATGAATGACTGCACGTTGATATAAATTTCGTTTTTAATTTATTTTAGAGACAGTCAAGTTTCTCCCGTAAGCCTGTTAATCTCACAAATATCAACTTGTTATTTTTGAACCCGTCACGTCGCAATCCTCTTAAAATTATTATTTTTTGCATGTAATTAAAAACGGACTTTTAAAAGTATTACAAAAACTTGTGGTATAACATATAAAAAAGATTTTTTAATTTTTTATACTTCAGCAGACAAGCAGAGGGCCCACTTGATGGAAAGTGGTTTCCATCGCCTATGGACATTTGCACCACCAAAGGTGCTACAAATGCGCTGTTGCTCTCTTAAGGGAGACTGGAAGCTGGTCACTAATGCCGGAACACGACTTAAGGTTGTTATTGCGACATGCTTTAGACCAGGGGTGGTAGCCATCCAGTCGGGCAAATGCCCTCCACCTGGCTGTGGGTTGTTTTGTCGCCTCTTACGACAGGTCGCCCTAGCGCAGGAAATTGTATTCTTTCTCCGTTCCTGCACGGATAGATGGATAGGAAAATGTTGCTTTCTCTTTTTTATAGCTTAAAAATAAGGATAACACATCGGAATGATGTCAAAGCCTCGTTTTTAGGTCAACATGGTCCATTAACTTGATCAAGACAAATGGACATTAGAAATTGTTCCTTTACGCAGTAAATTTCCTTGTAGTAGTTGAAAGAGTAAACCGTATTGTTAAAAGCAATTTGCGCCGTTCGGGCTTAAGTGAACATTGATCTAATAATGAAATACCTCGCCGTTGTCCGCATACCGCTAGTGCGAGTGAAGCCTCTTTTTGCCGCGTAAATACCAAGTGTTATTTTAAAATGCCTACACATGCTGTTGCACTAAGTGTTAAATATTTACATCCATTTCAAAGTTCAATTATTCATCATGCAACATACACACAGCTTGTGATTTAGTGGTTTAAGTCTCTTTTTAAATTTAATTTACCTCTCTCTAACTACGGTCTAAACTGATATAAGTTAGAGCAAAATTTAACATAATTCCTTTATATTACTTACTCATTTTGGTGGTCTAAGTATTGGCCCGCTTAGTTCATTGGAACGCATAGGGCTGTAGATTGTAGGCAGGATTTTCGTAAAAGATCTTTCAGTTATTTACACAGTCTGAGACGGCCCAAGAGTTATTATTATATTAGTTCTCTGTATATTACCTATAAGACTAGCGCAACTTGCTTAGCTTACGAATCTATACACTGTTCTGCCTAATTGATCATTTTCGTGTATTACAAACAGGATTTTTGCAATGAATTACATACATTATTTAATGATGTTTAAATATCTTGACAACATGAACTACCTACATCTAAAGTTTATCTTGTAAGAAAAAACAAGGTATATATAAAATGTTATATGGGTTTCGCTACACGTGAAAGAATATTGTGATTGTAAAAGAATACTGTTATTTGAAGGAACTAAAAGAATGACTTTTTGTGAGCAATTCTATTTTAATTAATCATTTCGTATAAAGAAAGCCGGCTTTCTTTATACGAAATGACAAAAACAACGGATGTTGGTCTTCTATGAAAGCATTTACTGTGATTAATTAAAATAAAATTGCTCAACCAAAGTCATTCTTTTGGTTCCTTCAAATAACTATTCTTTTACAATTACAATATTCTTTCACGTGTAGCGTACGACCCCCCGTAAGTTTCAAGTTAAAGCTAATAAATCTTAATACTGTCGCGGCGACACACCGTAAAGCCTATGAGGTCAAATGAAACAAAATGAGATCTTTTAGTAACTTCAAAGTGACGGATTTATATAAACGAAAGTGACATTTATCCTAATCGAAAACGAAGTTAACTGGCCGAGTGCGAAGTTTCAGTGCAGCTCAGTGGGTTACGTCCTTTATTTATGAAGTTAGAAATGGAACTCTGAGCCACAGAATGCTTTTTATATTTGTTGACAGTCCTTAGGTATTCAATGTTGGCGGCATGTTATTATAATGAAGTTATCGTAAATAATTCATTGTATAGATATGTGATGGACAGCAAAGAGTTTTCTAACTATATCATTATACACAACAAGAGCTTTCAACGCTACTTTACCTGCGTACATTTGAGCTCCCGCGGGAACTCTTGTATTTTCTGGGATAAAAGTAGCTGTTGTGCAATTAAACTACGATTTGATGGTTTCAAGTGCGGCATTTTTGACGTTTCGTCCATTTTTCAGTAGCCGTGATCACGGTTTTTTTAAATGGTGTAAATATACGAAAATACCTCACTTAAAATCATTAAAACGTAGTCTTAATTACGAGTTATGTACATAGTTACGAAACTTAAGAAAATAGCTTAATATTTACATTATAAATAAGAAAAAATCTGCTACCATTTTATAAGTTAACAGCTAAAGAGTTGAACATCTTAATAAATTCTAGGAGATTGATGTAACCTGGGGAAGAATATAGAGTATCTTAAAAATAGTCTTGAACTGAAATTTTGTGTAGCTAGCTAATAAGTCTTTTATGTTGCAAAATAATACAAAATGTTATAAAAATGCTGATGAATCCGTGGGTAACTGCTAATATATATTGACCGTTGTTTTAAAACAAGTATTATGTTTGTGTGCAAAAAAAAATGTTTAGTAAAACCCAATTTTTCAAGTACAATCAACAAACTTAGAGGATGATCAGTTCTGTAACATTTTGCTTTGAACGGCTCATAACGTATCAATACTCACGCACACACTCTCAAATTTCAAATACACCAATCAGGACGTTTCGAAAATTTTAAAATTATATGGAACAATGGCCTCTGTTTAGTTGTAATTTGCACTTGGCCAATTGACGACGCGCTTTTATTGTTTTCTACTCTGCTCACGACTCTCTTTGTTTACGGACTTCGATTTTATTGCCTTCTTGTTGACCTGTGCCTGTTTTCTGGATAATTGTTTGATATATCTTTAGTTGACCTGTGCTGTGTATTATTGGACTTAAACATGAACCGGAATTTATCAAGAGATGAACGGAACCATATTTTGGTTTTCATTATACAACTCAAAATCAAATCAAAATCAAAATCAATTTATTATCAAAAAATTACACAGAAATATTGTTTCCATAGGTTCCGCACTAGGACTAGCCTGTATCGCGAACACCAAGTACGTGTGTAACTAACTTAACAATTTATGTATAAAATTAATTTTTAAAATAAATGTTAACTTGTTTGCGTGTGTATGTGCGTGCGTGTGTGTGTGTATGTGTGTGTGTGTTTGTGTGTGCGTGCGTGTGTCTGTGTGTATGTTTGCTAATGAGGGATTACAATATTGTGATATATAATATAATAAGGTTAATTTATATGATGTTATATAATAAGTTTTCAGTGTTTTGGTAATCTAGTTGCATAAGCCACTTTTGGGTGGTTGCTTTGGTTTCACGTCTGTTTAAATATATGATGTCACATGCATCATGTACCTTGTTGTACAGTAAACAACTGATGATATAAAATTGACGTTTGGCAAAACTAGTATTATGTGGGATGCAGGGGCATATTATTTTGGTTTGACGTTTGGTAGTGTCGGGTAAAGGGACATTTCTGTGCTTTCTAATAATTAGTTCAAGAATGTAGAGCTGACGTACACTAAGCACCCCACATTCTGCCAACAATTGTTGGGTTGGGTATCTAAAGTGTTTTTTGGTCATGACTTTTAGCACAGCCCTTTGAGCTCTTTCCAATTTCAGAAACATAGTTTTAGATGCTCCACCCCATACTGAAATGCAGTACCTCAAAATGGACTGACATAATGCTGTGTAGATTTTTTTCGACAATTCTAGTGGTGCACAATGTCTTAGTTTTTTGAATATATATATCAAGTTCCGGGTTCTGGCTGTTACATTGTTAAGTTGTGTGTCCCATCTCAAATATTCATCAATCTCTACTCCAAGGTATCTTAATGTTTTTACTGATGCTAGACACGGACAGTTGCAGTTTTTTGTTTTTTGTGAGCATGTATGAGCAGTTAAAAAGAAATCTTTACTAGGTTTTAGGTTTTTTCTGAGAGCAAAGGCTATGTAGTTTGTTTTCTTTAAATTTAACGTGAGTAGATTATAATTTAGCCAAGCTATAACGGTAGAAAGACACTCCTCAGCCTTATTTTTAACAAAATTCCAGCTAGGACCATGTATTACTAAAGCGGTATCATCAGCATAAGTAAAGACAGCCATATTAGGAATTTTAATTTTACAAAGATCGTTTATATAGATTTTAAACAGCGTAGGACCCAGTACACTCCCTTGTGGCACCCCATATGTAATTTCTTGTTCATTACTGAGGAAGAAGTCAATTTTAACTTGTTGTGTCCTCTTCGTTAAGTAATCTTTAAACAGAAGCAGTGGTAAACCTCTAATACCTACGTTTTCTAATTTATTTAACAGAATGGGCACAGAGACAGTGTCAAACGCTTTAGCCATGTCGAGAAAGATACCTAAGCATTTGTTTTTAGAATCAAGGTGGCCTGCAATAGTCTGAGATAAATCTAAGACAGCATCCTCTGTGGAAACTCCTTTTTTAAATCCATATTGATTCGATGCTATAATGTTCATTTTGTCTAAAAACTTATTTAGTTTAGAATTTATGATCTTTTCCAATATTTTTGATATTACAGGTAGAACAGATATTGGCCTATAGTTGTTGACACTGCCTTTGTCTCCACCTTTGTGTATTGGATAAACAACAGCTTTTTTAAAGGCCATAGGAAATACTCCTGTCAGAATAGATCTATTACATATGTGTGTAATCACGGGGGTTAGTTTATTTCGACACTGTTTCAAAATAATACTTGAAATTTTGTCCCAACCTGCCGCACTAGCATTGCGTAATTGTGAAATTATATAATCCACTTCTGCTTCATCAGTTTCTGCCAGAAGAAAGGAATTTACTGGTGAGATAGTAGATTTTCTAACAGAAGACTCCAAAATATTGTCTTGGGTGTTACAAATTATTTTGTCGGCTAAGTTACTGCCAATATTCGTGAAGAATGAACAAACTTGATTTATAGATTCAGTGGCATTTTCAGCAATTTTTAACAGTTCTGTAGTTATAGTGGGGGCTTTATTTGTGTTAGTTATGCTTTTTATTGCAGTCCACAAAGCTTTTGGATTTTTTCCAGCGTTATCTATCTCTTTTTTTTGAAAGTCTAATTTTAATTTGCGGAGTAGGTTATTGCAGTAATTTCGGTACCTCGTATAGGTAAGACTAAGAATTAAATTGTCGGGGTCCTTTTTTAATTTCAAATGTAATTTATTTCGGTGCGCGATACATCGCAAAAGCCCTGGTGTAATCCAGGGTTTTAAATTTGTATTCCGTCTTGAGACCTTTACTTTGTTTGTGTGCTTATCTATCAGATTCGTTAAAAATAATATAAGTTTATTTGTGGCTTCGTTTACATCATTTATACCCATAATATCTGTAAAGTCAGTAAGTTCTATCTCCGTTTTAACTGTTTCATAGTCTATTCGCGATATAAACTTGCATGGTTTAGCTTTTGTGTTCGTATTTTCTAACGATAGCATTATGGGCATATGATCTGTGATACAAGTATTTAGTACTAAGGCAGTGTATGTAAGATTAGATTTCAGAAAAATATGATCCAAACAGTTACTTAATCTAGTGGGAATCAAATGAGTTGGAATGAATCCGTGCAAGGCATTTATTATGAGATAATCGTTACTTCGAGTATCTGAATTGTCAGATTTAATATCAATGTTAATGTCTCCTATAAGGGTAGCGTTTTCGTATGTAGATATAGATGCATATATATCATTTAGCGTACTTAAAAAACTTGTAATACTATCTCTATTCCGGTAGGAAGGCGATCGGTAAACGGCTATAACTGCTAGTTTTTGATCTATACAACATGTTAAACAGTTAGCATCTACTAGGTCTGGCTCCGCTACATTACAATTTAAATGATTACCAGTATAGATTACTATGCCATCATTTTGGTTATAGGTACGCTTAGTGTAATTCGAGGTATATCCATCTAGAGTTGGAACTTTGTGAACCTTGCTAAGCCAACATTCAGTTAAAACTATTATATCGCATTTAATTTTAATTGTGGTTAGCAAAACTAGAAGGTCGTCAAAATGTTTATTAATGCTTCTTATATTAAGATGTAAAATATTTATAGACATAGCGTGGTTAACTACATATACACCACATTCTTCTGGCAGACAACTAAACGAGTTACCTTTAGTAAAAGATTCTAATTCTTCATTTATTTCTATTACATTAGCCATTGGTAGTTACATAAATTCACAAAAACAGTTGCCAAATATTTTATAGTCAATACTAGGTTAAGGTTTAGTCGTATATTGTTGATAAATAGTATTTTAATGTTTGAATAGAAATCCTTATTATATATTTTATGTGTGCATGTGTAGTTGCGTGTATATTTATGGGAATAGAATGTGCGTAAAATAATAAATACAATAAGGTAGGTGTGAGTCTTGAAAGTGAGGACAGGTGATTTAAGTCTAAGATGTAAATATATATTATGTAATAGGAAAAATACATGTTTTGATAAGATGTGTGTGTATGTGTTCTGTAAAGTAATAGATAATGTGTTATTATCCCTAAGGTCTAAAATTATATACTTAGTAGACAGATGTATACAAAAAAGTTTAGGCTCATATAGTCATTTTTTGATGTTACAAAGCTCTTGAAGGTTTTTTTCTGTCTTGATTAATATTTGTTTATCGCCATCTTTTTCTCGTAAGAAAATATTGCCATTTGATATCCAGCAGTGTTTATAGCTGTTTTTTTTGGAGAACTCGCGCACCAAATAAAACAGTCTCTTGGTACTTGCAGACATTTGCTCGGTAATATACACAGGTTGATTTTTGCCAGGGATTCCAAGAAGTACAGTATTTAATTTGTGGTCAATACCTTTTCCCTTATTGTATGTTCGAATCGTGGTCAATACGGATTGTTTCTTCTGCACTGAAGAGAATTCTACTATGATCGGGCGTGGAGTAGTTGTATTTGCGCTCTTACCTGGTAAGCGGTATATATCACGTATTTCAGTATCAAGAATTTGAGAGCCAACAACTTCACCAACTTTACATACTGTTTTTAAGAGATTTTCCGTGGACTCTTTATCAATTTGTGGTATGTTTCGAACTTCTATACCTGACGATCGGGACTTGTTTTGGAGATCAGTTAACTTTTTCTCCAAGGTTTCTATATATAACCTTTGTTCCTGACGTTCCTTTCTTATCTGTTCGACCTCTTTTTTCAATTCTTCGAATTTAGTATTTATAAATGTCATAGATTGGGTAATTTCTTCGTTTGACTTTCGAATTTCTGAATTACTGGCTTGTATTAGGACATTTTGAGATTTAATCTCCGCGACGTCAGAGACAAGTTTAGACATTAGAGCAGTTTGTTCCATCAATATCATAGAAATATTTGAATCTTTTTCAACTTTAGAGCTGTGGGATTGAACTTCTATATCTTCGGAACTTGAGTACAATCCACTTAGAGGAGAGTTCTTTTGTCGGGGGCGTTTGCTTCCGCTCAGCTTAACATTTTCATTTCTATTTATAGCAGTACTTATATCGGGTTCAGAGTAGGCCTGGGTTTGACTGAGTTTATTTATATTTTGTGTTTTGGCCTTTTTCATTGGTGGGCACTTTGCGCTGATCATTATTGGAATAGTTTAAAACACACGCAGAAAGAAAGCCAAGTCACTTATAAGTGATTTCTTGCTATCACTAAAATATCAGGCGCAGTATAAATAAATTGCGATATAGAAGGTAGTATAAAAATTAAATATGTTCGACACAAAAATTACGACATGGTCACACTATAATGTATCAGTATTACAACAATTACGACATTTCGAATCACTGCAAAAACTACACACGCGGGAACACGTTACGTTTACTATACGAATGGTGTACAATACTCAATACTAACACGATTAAAAACTATATAAACCAATAAAAATTTGCGGACAGTTCAAAGCCGTGTCAACTCAGTCAAAACGTCCAATCAAAAAAAAGAACAACTGCAATAACACTAGTAAAAATAGTAGATAGTATTACTCTTGTCACTGATTCTGTTTAACTCACTGGTATACGTTTCAAGATATTAACATTTAATCCCTATTGACAGTTACAATGTCTACAAAAATATAATACTTTTGCTATAATCATGATAACTTGATTTTATTTAAATAGCTACAATATCGATTTACGTAGTCTTAAATTTTTTTAAATACTCAAATCTAACACAAATAACATAGCAACTGTGCTTGTAAAATAATTAGTAACTTATCTTACACTCATAAAAAATTAAATTTCAAGTGAAAATATTGAAATTAATACAATCATTTATGGCTCTATTTTGTTATTACTAGTTAGGGGGTCATAAAGACGCCGCCGCCATGTATTGTGCATTAGAATCCTTTATTAATTATTTTGTCTCGTAAAGTTTCGTTTAGTAGATTAGAGGTAACAGTTGAATGCCGACTAGTTATCGGAATTAGTCATAGACAATTTTACTTAACATTGTTATACAATAAAATTCAAATGTCCACATCTGTAAACAGCATTTTATTATGGAATTTTGTTTTAGAAATAAAAAACAAGAAATATAATTCAAACGTTCAAGCGAAAATATTGAAAGTAATAAAACAATTTATGGCTTTATTTTGTTATTGCCAGGTATTTTATTGTCAGGTGGTCATAATGACGCCGCCACCTACATTTTCTGTGCACCGAATTGTAATCCCTTATTAATTCTTTTTGTCTCATCAAGTTTAATTTAATAAACTACAGGTATCAATTGAATTCCGACTTGTTTTCAGAATTAGTCGTAGCCAATTTTACTTAACATTATTATACAATAAAATTCAAATGTTCACATCTGTAAATAGCATTTTTTATGGAATTTTCTTAAAGTATTGGAAAACCAGAAATATCATTCAAAAGTTATTCAGACTTAGTGCCGCAAGACGGGAGAATGTTATAACGGGACAAGTAATCTTTAATAACTTCCTAAAATGTAATAACAAAATCTTTATTTAATTTTAAAACCTGTTTCAATAGGCTTTTCATTTGTAATATATTTTTTTACATCACAACCATCCCCTTATGAGAACTATAACTAAATAAAGATATAACAGTTAAAAGAAATAAAGAACAAAAGTTTATATCATGGACGACGAATATTAGAAACTTACTAAGAAAGACAAAGGCCCAGTTAAAAACAATTCTAAAAAGCTCCTAAATCTTACATGAAAATACACATCATTTTACAGATAATAGTTCAACTTTATCTCACTACTACATTATTTATTATTTAAAACACATTTTATCCAGACTAATGTCAAGTCTTGGACATGAACAGACTTATTCGAACTAATCTGATTTAGATATAAGCTAATTATATTAAGGACTACATATCAACTAATAATAATTCGATTTTAAATTAGCAAAATTTGAATTTACTGTAAAGATAATAATAACAACCATAAAAGTTCCAATATTGTTCTCGTGTCTTTTCTATTTTGAGGAGGGATCAGATGGTATACCCGCCACGTTTCTCATAAGCAGATTTAGAAGTTTGACACGGTATTGTCTCAAACTCCTAAATATCAATATAAAGGATTCATAGTGATGTGTTTTTACTGTCAGCAACAATTAGCTTAATTAATTGCGCATGGTTGAAATAGTATGCACATTAAGTCATAAAAACCTTGAAGTGGTTAATGGTTCTCATCTAGGATTCGAACCCACAATTAGTAAAACCGAGTTTCAGAACCGAAAGCGTTAACTAATTAAGCGTGATTTTTTTGAAAAAAAGGGCAACTAATAATTTAAAAAAATTACAGAGGTTATAATAGTTAATTATTAATACTAAGTCAAATGTTTTACTACGATAAATTTTGCTTAATCTTTTACTCTTCACTTTTACATCAAATACATAAAGTATATTATTTAGGTATTGTAAAACAGCGTATTCAAAAAAGCGGCTTGCTTTCTATTGTCTTAAACGCGTAAAACCCAAAACAAGTAACAATAAAACTCCGCCCCCAAACCAATGTTTTACTTGTGTGCGTTGTTAACGAAAGTGTTTGCCAAGCGATTTTAGTCTTATGACTGGTTAACCGCCAGCTTTGGCGATTGTACCTACACGTACTCCAATGTTTGACGTCAGTTACAGTTCACAAACCAGAAATAATTTATTCATAATTATATTATATATTATGTATCACTTACAGGTAATCTATTGTCATGACTATAAAAGGTGCGCTAGAATAACTATGTCCTGAACCATAGTGTTGTCATTATTATAGTGAATCTGTTATGTGATATGTTTATTATATTGTCGCTCCTGCTACATGTGTTATTCTGCTGGATTTTTCAAGATTACGTTTTCTTTGTCTCATTCATGTGCCAAGTGAAATACACACGTAGATATTTATTTTAAGACACTGGTTGGATTCACAGTTCACAGTCATATTCAGAAACAAAAATAATCAAAAATAATTTTATTATTAGTTGTACTTATCTTGTTTAAAGGCAATTATGTCATAACGATTTAATTTGTAGTTTTACTACAGGTTTGCTGCCGGAAAAATCCTTCTGCTGACGGTTTGTGTAAATATTAGCTTTAATTAACTTCACAATCAAAAAAGCGAAGCGACCATTCCCAAGATGGATTATTAAATAAACTTGCTACTATGTCTTACTCCATTTATTAAAATGATCTGTATATTTATTTCCTTTCTTTTATTTTAATTATATCCAGTGTAAAAGTTCTCTTTACATTCGGCGAAAGTAACAGCTTAGTTTTAAAAGGGGATCGTTTTGAGGTGGTCTTTCATTTAGCCACTACGCCAATGTTTTTATGTTTTTAAGGAATCCTTGAAAGCTTTTAACGTCCTCTTAGTTACCGGGGCACGATGTTAACCTAATTTATTTTATGCGTAATTGTGAAAGTTTGTTGTTAACAGAGTTAGAAGAACAGAGATTTTCTATTGTCCGAATATAAAAGAATAAACAGGATAAAATGATTTTGTTGATTTAACATTATTGTGATTATCTGGGTGTATGCAGACTTTAAAAGGTGGTTTCGGCGCGTCGCTGGGCAGATTTTTTTGGCTTTTTTAACCTTATACCAGGGACACTGTAAGCGGACGCCCCTGGCAGGCGGCGGTCCGGCGGCCTCATCATGCTGGGGTAACCAAGCCTTCGAAGGTGGCTCAATGTCTGATGCAAGAGCATTTTATTCTCTGACCGCACTTATCCGTCGTTGTGTGTATATTGTTACAATTACTATGCGCTAGTGATGGGAATATCGGGAGGATATCTGACCATCGCAGTTAAATAATAATGTGGTTTTAGTCTGTTTTAGACGAGCTACTCTGTTTATTCTCTATGACACGTGGATAACCGAGCCCAACATTTATGGTCTATAAAATATTGTAGTGAAATTGCAAAAAACTAAATTTGGATCCAGCATACCAGTAACTATGGGATAAATAATTTGGTTTATATAGGCGTACGGGATATTGTTATACAGGTCTGTAAAATGTATAACTTAGTTTCTCGGTGATTTTTTTTCTTAAATCTAGACAATGAGATATTCGCTTCCAAATTCGTAGGGTCCTCGTTAAATTTGAACTATTCTGTGAATAATTTTGATATAATCGAGGTAGAGCTTTTTGCAAAAAAACTTCAACGGACAAGATGTAAAACGAACCGCAACGGACTAGTGGAAAAACGAAAAGCAACGTACAAGTGGAAAAACTTCAACTGACAAGTGACAAAATGAATCGTAACAAAATGTTAACTTGAAGTTTTACGGGCAGGTTTTCAAATTGGACAAGTACATTAACAATATACCCGTAAAACTTCAAGTTAAAATTTTGTTGCGATTCATGTTGTCACATGTCAGTTGCAGTTTTTCCACTTGTACGTTGCGATTCGTTTTTCCAGTTGTCCGTTGCGATTCATTTTTCCACTTATCCGTTGCCATTCGTTTTTCCACTTGTCCATTTCGATTCGTTTTTCAACTTGTCCGTTGAAGTTTCACTTGTAATATGTGTCCCAGCACACATTTCGATTTTTCGCAGGTTTACTGCAAATTATTATTTGGTTAGGTTAGGTACATTTTAATGAATGCAGTTTTAATTTAAACATATTTTATTTTATCAAACAAAAACTGAATTCGATCCGGAACCAAAAAAACATTCATAGTCTATTCTAAAATTATATATACACATACAACGGAACATTAACAAATGCGCATTTTTCGTCATCAACTTCATTCGGACATCAAATTATTTTAACAGAAAAATATTTTCAATAAAATAACTCAATAAAATTTCGTTTGCTCATGTTTTGAAGAAGAGGCTCCGAAACTACTGAACCGATTTGAAAAATTCTTTTACTGTTGGCAAGCTACACTATTCCCTGGTGACATAGGGTATATTATATTTACAAATAAATTAGGGGTCCTTACTAAAACTCCAATAATGTAACTCAAGGTGTAAAAAAATACCTAAAATCGCGTGCGTTGCGAAAACTATTGATGATAGAATAAAATAATGTACTACGACTTTGCAGAACATACCATTATTTACAAAAAGTGTCGCGACACTATATATCTAACTATTATAGTTATGCCACAATAAGTGTTCTTTTATTTTAAAATTTTAATTAAAATGCCGCCGCTGGAAAAGGCTCTTTAGTTGTATCTTGGTATTAATCCTTATCAAAATAAATTACTTCATATTCAAGACTGCTTCAATACCTTTATATAACTTTTGAATTATTCAATTTGGACATTCCATTAGAAAGATATCACGAATTTAAAAATGTAAGAGTGAGACCACGTGACCATGATGCATTTTTGAGAATGAAAAATCGTAAGACCCCCTCTATAAAGAAGTTTCACTTCAAAAAGAGCTTGAACAAGATTCGTTGGTAGTTTTTTTTATATTCCCGCCTGCATTTCCGCCTTATCTCAGGCCGCAATGTCGGTCAAATGCGAACCTATTCATTATAAAAAATATATATGGGGGTTTAAATAAATATACTAAAAAAAAAAAGTATAGCCGAATGATAAACATAATTAGTCATCTCTAATGAACCATTAATTATACTGGTCTGACACGCACTTAGCTGAATTTTCACATCACCTAACTGGCAAAGTACTCTTACATGATTTATTATATAAGAGTTCTCATATCTAATATAATTTATTATTGTACATGCCCTTTAGACGTAATCTCATATTGACCTCAAGATCTAATCAAAGAAGATAAACACTCGCTGTAGCTATTTATTTTAACGTACGTCAGAGCTCATAACCGAGATGGGAACATTACATTTGGCTTTCTTAATGTTACGAGCTACAGGACTCGAATTAAAATAAATGCCGTTGTAATTACTATAGAGTTTATTAGAACTGTACCAACACGTATAAAACAAGTACAAAATAAAACTGGATGCAACCAGTTCACATTGCACGATTCAATGCAATTCAACACGCGCATTGTCGCTAATCGAGTAAGTACTACACGTCTTAATCGTATCGTAGTCGTCGATTGACTGCCCCACTCCTCCGTTCGGGCATTGTTTTATACTAACTATACAGTAAAAAAAATTGACCGCGTGCCAGTGCACCGCTCGCCACTCGGAAACACAAGTGAATTTCCGATAAATAATAATTTGCAAACCTGGCAAGCTTCAGCGCAATGCAATAAAAATAAGGATTAGCTCGACACTTAATGACAGCCATAAAACAAGTATGATAACAATAGATGTTTTTAAAGTTTAAACACGAAGTAAATAAAAGAATTCCTTTTTACAACATGCAGATGTGCGGTCTTTGTCGGTATGTAACATTAATATTAATACTGGTACCTATATAAAATAGAAAATGATAGTTTAGCAGCAATCAATCAATTTTAGCGAAGTAACTAACGCGTTTCTCAATTAGGTAAATGTAGGTTCTGCTGCCAGAGGAAAAATAGACAGACTTTTAGGCACTATTATAATAACGATTACAGGCATTTTACTTCTTACAGTAATTATATGTCTACATATATCTAAAGGGAGTCAATAAATGTCTCCACCGGACTGCTAATGTTTTTGTGTCGACAACAGATATCACAATGATTTTCTTATAGTCGGTGATATGAAAAATAAGATTTATTATAACGTTTATAAATAATCGGCTTATTTTCGTGTCTATGAAAAGCAACAAACAAAAAAACTCACTGTCATGAGTCATATTATTCGTTTACTAACGCAGCATTTTCATGAAATGAATAATCACAACTTTATTATACCTATACTACAAAGTGAAGGATGATATTCACTAAACGAAACATAGAAGTGTTTTTGACCGACTTCAAAAAAGGAGGAGGTTCTCAATTCGCCGGAATCTTTTTTTTTAGAATGTCTTAAACTTAACAAAGGTGTTGCAATAGCAATTCATTTGTTTATTTCTAGTCACATTTAACACACTTCGAATAAGCTGATAAGAATTGAGTTGTTTCGAATCAGTTATTGTTCATGTAAGCCAGCTGTTTTGTTTAAAGTTTTTTTAGCACAAACATTATATCCTATAGTGAACCGGTAGTTTTCTATAGGCGACTATTATATTTTCTTCACTCGCGGTTGCGATGCAGGAAGTATTTTGAACCAAAACTTACAGTTTCAGACATAACTATGTAAATAGCTAATAAAGGAAAAGAAATACATTTTTATACCAAACTAGCGGTTCCGGAAATAATACAAATCTAGGACCCGATTCTAGTGCCTCCTACCAGTTCTAATTGTTAATCTAAACTATGCGTAAACTCAAAAAATCATGAAAATCTATAAAGTCGTTCTCAAGTTATGCGCGTACGATATATTTATAAATTTCTACGATTCATTTTTATTTATATAGATAACGTTGTACGCGTTTGGTTTTAACTATAAAAATATTATTTTTTTAAACTTTTCTAAGCAGAAGGTAATAAATATTACAATAATGCTCAGCTTCCATTGTACTAAATATATTCAAAAGTTCTGATATAATGATTTGAATGAATTCACTTAGAATGAGTTCGATCTAAGTTTTCTAAAGTTCGACTTTTGGTTCTAACCGATTGACTGCTTATTATAATCCCACGAAAAGGAACAGGTGTATATTCCCAAGGGAGCGCTCTCAATTTACATAATTGAGTTCTGGCGGACTTTCTGATAAATATATGTACTCGTATATATCTACTATGTTTCTTTATGAAGTATTTCCATACCAGATTATTTGAATCTCACTAAGAGCCTTGATACGATTATCTGTTATTCTTTTGTGTTCTGGCATTTTTCAAAAGTTTCTGTTTTATTCGAATATAATTATTCTGAAATACTTTTTATTTTATCTTGTTTTAAGTTGAGAAACGGGCAAACTGTCTACCGTGATGGGCACTGATTTCCTTCCAAGAAATAAAGAGTTTTAACAAATTTATAAAAGGTACAATAAATAACTGCATGTCACAAAGATGAATATGCTCAGGTGTATGGGGTCATGCTGAATCATATTAGGAACTCCCACACTCCTGGTGGCCTTCATGTCCGCGACACTGCAAGAGGAGCAATGCTCAAACAGCCACATTTTACGGAAATTGCCTAGTTATTTGGGGAACACATGTCTACATTACAGCCTTCGCTTCGTCCTGGTAGAATCGATAGGCCCATAGAATAGTACCATAAAATCTTGAGGGATGATGTAGAATGACGAAGACCGTGGTAAGTGGAGGGAAAAAAAAGAGATTGGATCACAAGCCCCGATGCGCAAGTTCGGAATGCATTCGAGATGTAACGCTAAGATGATCATATAAAATAAATCATGTTTTCCTCCACATCGTTCAAACGCCTTAACGTTTATATCTTGGTAAGACCAAGGGTACAAAATACATATTATTGTATAATTTTCTTTATTTTCTAATTATGTCAGTCACAGAGTTAACACAACCATCATAATTATTGTAGTAGGTACAAGCTTGCAGCGATATTAAAAATATAGACCAAAGTGGATTCAGTACAATGTTCGTAATAAACAGTCCTCATTAGACTTAAATACGTACGCAACTAAATGATTCTGACCAGATTTCCGCCAAAATCTATAATTATAATGTAACGTAAGCAATGTGGGTTTTTATTTATACAAAGCTTTTAGCAGCAGTTTATAAACTAATATGTTTGTGTTAATACATTCGATTTGAATTTATTTTGTTAATAATTAGTATTTACGATAGCTCGTTTTGGCTGCTATCGTTAAGTTGTTGGGAAATCTTTTACAGAAAAGTCCAATTTGCTTTCTGCATTATTCATGTAGGCCATTGTCGAGGATTCCAATAAGTGTAGCTGTGCAAACAGACGTTGTTAAACAATCAAAGGACTAACGTATTAGGGTCAGAGATCATGCAAATTTCGTAGTTCGTTCGTAGCAGATTAGAGGGAAGCATTTAATGGGTTCTTTTCTGTATTGCTGCTTTACTTTGGGTAGATACTTGTAATTTTATTAATTTTCATCTATATATTTTATACTAAAACAAAAGACATATAATTTTTTAATGAATTGTTTGTAACTGAACTTATGACCTGATTATTATTTTTATTATTTATTTTAATAATATCTAATTTTATTTATTTCATGGCTGAGTATTATAATCACATAAAACATATTTTATATAGTAAAATATAAAATAGCTGAAAGCAACGTCCCTTTTTATATTTGCTTGAAGGCAACCTAACAAACTCGTCGATCTGATGTTAAGTGGTTATCGTCACCCACGGACACCTATAACGCTAAGGCAGGCGTAGGCGCTGCCTACGTTGCGTCCTTGAGACTTCAAACATCTACCAACCTATAAATACACCTAGTCATATGTCGGCGCGTCTTGACCATGTTGGGTGCCGGGGTGAAAAAATCAGCCAACTCCACATTTACTAACAATAAAAATAGCATTTATTTTTATGGTTCATTTTTAAAATTCCCTAGCAAGCTATTTTGGCAAAAAGTAAGCCTTATTATACTTTTGTCATGTCCGGCTGTCCGTTTTTATATATCACAGTATATTTTTTTCAAATTACTGGGTTTGATAGGGAACTGTACTCTATATGGCGCTACACATTAATTTGTATTAGATATTGTATTTAAGTGAGATTTTCTTTTATGTAACATAGTCGTGTAAGGTGTTGCTATACAGAAATTTTGAAAAACCACGAGGATGTTCTTCAATTACTTTTTTATTGAAGTCAATTTGGATGCCACGCACCCCTTGCGCCCCCGGGTAAAGACGGTCCTTTAAGACCCTCTGTTTAAGAGCTTTTCGGAGTTACGTTTCTACTAGCTGATCCTAAATAGGCCTAAGCCCTACGTGAACAGTCATGTAGGATTTAGGCCCATTTAATATAAAGTATATGTTTATAATAAAAATGCTTTCTTTAATATCGATTCCAATGTTTTAAATACTTAAATATGTTTTGAGAAAATTCATTCACAATTATACTGATATTAGACGGATCAAGCAAATTGAATCAATGTGGTTGAAAGGCACAGAGCTGAATGGAGAAAACGATCTTCAATGACATTGAATAATTCAAATGTATTTTTACATGGATCATTTTGGTTTTTTCATGCAAATTGAAAGACAAATGATGCGTCTAATATTGGCTTGATTACGTGAATATAGAAAAAAATTATGTATATTTCATTAATGCAATATTTTATTTCATCTCCAACACTATATAGCGCTCAAAGATCATCCTGTGACGCTACCTAGTCATTTAGGGTTTAGGAGCAATCTGTTTTCGTGAACTACAATTAAGCTGATTAAACGTATGTATACCTGTACCGAAGTCGTCGAAGTAAATACAAGTTTCTATACATCAAAGGTTGGAAACGAGGCATCCGTATCTTATCTTAGGGATGTCCGATAGAATGTCGCCATCATTGTGGCCAAGCCATTGTACGTCAGTTGCGTTTCAATCATGCGCTCAGAAATAGAACAGTGAAAACTTATGACTTGCTTTTCTGCGTTTTGTTTTCTATAGTGTATTGGTTATTCTACTGCCTATATTCTTTGAAAAATTGTTATGAATAACTTATATTAATAAGTAATTTTAGTACAAATAGAATATTAAAAGAATAAATAGGAGAATTATGAAAAATAAGAAATAAACGTCATTAATGGATTGGTTGTCTATCATATCTATTTTGTATTGTTGCTAATGCCTTTAGGATTTTGGGTCATGGATGGCATTGTGGCACCCACTCAAAGACCGGGGTGTTTTAGTGGGTATACCAGCCTTGCTGAGGAGCCCCACATTATCTCACTGCAGGTACCGTACAGTAGTGGTGTGTACGAAAACTGCATTTCATATAGATACGCAAAAAATCTATTATACTATCTACGTACGTAAATATCTTGGTTGCTCAACGGTTAAAGAAATTCGTCTGATTCTAACAAAGTGTATCCGAATCTATATATATATATATATATATATATATATATATATATATATAGATATTTTTTTGTAGACCAATGTAATAGTAAAGGAAACTTTTGTGAGTAAATCTATACACCGAGATTGCCGTTGTGTGAAACCTGCCAATCTGCTTGTGTCATGCAGTGATTGCTTGATTGTTGCGGTTCGTTACGGATATGGTTACGATATTTTGCGTAGAACATCAAGTTTGATTCATGTATGTGACTTTTTAAGAGCAGCATTACCGTTTGACATGTCAAGTATATAAAGAGGCTATAGACTCTTCATGTACTTGAAATACAAACACAATACGAACGAGCGTAGGACTCGGTCGTCTTTATCGAACAGCCTTTTATGTTTGAAGTAAAATGTTCATCCTTCTTACACAGAACAACAAGAGTAGAACACCAAAATAACTTGAAATATATCTAGTATCATCAATTTCGTTTTCAGGTTGTTGGCAATAAAAACGTTTACGATGCATGTTACGTGGATAATAAAATTTCGTTTTAATTAGAAGCCATTTCATTTGAAATTATAGCGACGTCTGTAAGATTGATATCGAGGCAACAGTTTGAGTAGTCGCAGCTCCGTCTGTTATGTTCAGCATTCAGATGTGGCTGGATCGGTACGCGCTTGTGTATGCTGTGTGGCTATTGAATACTGTCGATGTAGAGGCCTTGCGACAACTTCTACTATCTATTTCGTTTCCCGCCTACGAGACAATTTAACTTGACAACGTGGACTCCACAACAAAGGCCGCTCGCTCTATTTAGCGCACAGCCTTCGCCAATAGTGCGGCTGCATACTAAACGCTATAACTAAATATGCAGTGACTTGTTTCGTAGTTATACCGATTTTTTTGTGTAAGACTTAAACAGGAGTTACTATGGTATGGCTGATATGGTAAAGCTTCCGTCACATCCCGTTTAATGTCACCATTTCATCGCTTAACATTGACTTGGCCTAATTCGGATAATTACCAAAACTACATGAAAAATTACTGTTTTTCTAGGTAGGACGTGAGACACTATATTATTTTGTTGGTAAATAGATATTAACAGTCTATCGCAATGCCTAGGGTAATCATGCTTAAAGTTACAAAAATAGACTACTAAACTGAATAGCCTTTTAAAATGTGGTTTTTGTGATATGTACAAATGGATAAAGATTTACTCCAAATTCAGCGTGAAAAGGGAAGTCCAAACATCCTAATCGTGTAAATACAAATTCTACGACATTCGAGTGAGCCGTCATGTGAGCGTTACCTTGTGATGTAGAGGAATATTTAGTGAGAGTTCTTTGTGTGATCGGGGAGAGGTAAACACGGCGACGGGTGCGCGACGCGGCTGACGGCGCGGCGGCAACGGCGGCGGCCACACCACGCGGGGAGGGCTCCGTCACTCGGGCGGCCGCCGCCGCGCGCTCCGCCCGCACCATGTCAGTGCGTGTAGATCACCGCGACCGCGACAGGTTTTCGCGACACTCTTCCCGCGCTTCCGTCGATCTTGAATTTCCGAGTGCGTCGGGTCGAGACCACTCCTTTCGTTCGGTGCATTCGGCCCGCGTGCCGCGAACGGCCAGCGATGACTTGATGGTACCAGTACGTACGCTACGATCGTCATCATGTCGCGTGGCACCAGGAGCACCGCACCGTCTGCGCAGGCACCATTCCTCGGCTGCGGAGTGCGAGCGCGCGCGCCGTTCTCGGCGACACACGCTCGAGTTACCCAACAGCAGGGGGCCCAGCGTCCGCAGCCGTTCGCCTGAGCCGCCGCCACCACCCCCACGGGAGCCCGAGGTGCCACCAGAGGACGCCGGGAAGGAAGTTCGAAGGCGGCGGGTGGTAGCCGCCGTCGCTGCTTCCTTCTTCGCGCTGGCGCTGGCGTCGGTCCTTGTGGTGGTGGTGACGCTGACCCACAGCTCTGTGCTCCGCGCGCACAACCAAACGGCCAAGTACTACACGTTCTCCGTGCCGTCGCTCCATCCTCTCAGTGAGCCCCGTTCATGTTGCCCCACCGTCGCCCCTCCTGCTTCGCATGCGACTGTCTCCGACCCTGAGTGCGAGGGGCTGCGAACGTGGCCGCGCCGAAACATCTGCCCATCACCGCCGACACACGCGGTATATAAATCTGTACTCAGTCATATGCATTGCTGGGGTCTATTAGTATTAAGGCTGGTGTGCATTTAACCGACGGTTAAAATAAAATAGTCGCAAAACGATATGACTCAACAGCGACTATTTTATTTTAACCGTCGTTTAATGTCACACCAGCCTAACATGATAATCGCTAATAGTCAACCCCTTGCAGTCATTTGGAATTCTGAAATTCGTAACTTAAAGGATTGTCAAAGGCCTATAAAAAGCTTTGAATCTTGCGGTCATAAAGGGTTTGATGCATTTGAATGATATTGTCAAGCCTTTGTCAAATTAGATCCCAGGCTACGGAGGCCACATACGCCACGAACGTTCGCAACCCCCTTTCTGCATGTCTTTGTTACTGTACATATAGATGTAACGTGTTTCGTAATGATATTACTTAACTGATTGTTCATAATAGAAATGTCGACTACAACCGTAAAGTAAATTACGCAAGTTATAAACAATCACTGCAATATCTAATATTCAACAAATAACGTTTTTGTTTAGTATTTAATATATATTAATATTGATTTGTGCCCAGGAATTACAGTATTTTGCAGTCCTGTGGTACAGCACCTGTACCATAGTTCTTATTCTTATATATAAAATTCTCGTGTCACAGTGTTAGTTACCAAACTCCTCCGAAACGGCTTGATCGATTCTCATGAAATTTTGTATGCATATTGGGTAGGTTTGAGAATCGGCCAACATCTATTTTTCATCCCCCTAAATGTTAAGGGTAGTCCACCCCTAAATATTTTTTTTTATTTTTTGTTAATTTTTTTTCATTGTTATTTTTTTATGATACAGAATTAAAAAATACATACAACCCTAAATATTCAACCGTATACGATCAACCCCTATTTTTTAATAGCGATATTAGTATTTTTATAATTATCTACTGGGTTGATTTAGATTTTAATTTGAACGATTCTCATGAAATTTTGTGTGCATATTGGGTAGGTCTGAGAATCGGACATCTATTTTTCATTCCCCTAAATTTTAAGGGTAGTCCACCCCATTTTTTTAAAATTTTTAGATAACTTTTTTTTATGATACAGCATTAAAAAATACATACAACCCTAAATTTTCAACCCTCTACGATCAGCCCCTATTTTTTAATAGCGATATTAGTATTTTTATAATTTTCTACTGGGATGATTTAGATTTTAATTTGAACCAGGTAGATGGATGGCGCTGCAATCGGGTTCCAGAATGTAGGTGTTCTTTTTGTTGTTGTATGTGTTGAAGTTTGTCCCGGAATGGTTTAAATAAGCGATTGGACCCAGTAGGTGGCGCCGCGATAGTCCTCCTAAACGCTGGACCTGATTTTGATGAAATTTTTTGTTTGTTCAAGTGGATTTGAGAATAGTTTAGATCAACATTTGGTCCCGGTAGATGACGCTGGAATCGGGTTCTAGATTATTATTTTTTAAAGGCAGGACAACGTCTGCCGGGTACTGCTAGTTATTTATAAAATTATTCAAGTCGAATGAAGGTGCGTGTTATGTATGGTACATATATTATTATAATATATGGTCTTCGACAATAAGTGAGGACGGACTATTAGCCAAAAGGACAGTATACTGAATATCACGTAAGGAAAAACCATTATACTACAATAAATTAGTGAGTTAAAATATATTTCAGAAGCTATAATATGCCTAGTATACATAAAAGACTTTCAATAAAGAAATAACAAACAATACCGCCCCCGCGGTGCGGTTCTGCTTTGACGATGAAAATCAAACAATTTTCGTTATCGATATTGTTGTAGCGTTATAACAAGGCAGGTTTACGTCAATACAATCCTCTAAAGCAAATATTAAACCAATAATACCAGAAAGTGTCTCCATAGACATTACGCTTGTTGCATAAACTGTGGGCTTATACTAATCTTATTTACTATCCCCATCTTGACAAGATCGTCATTTTCCTTATTACTTTTTGATTTTCTTCGCCGGCGGTAACAAGAGTTTCCTTTCATAAATGTGGAAAGAACGATGCTGAAAGGCTTTATACTAAAGGAGATTTTGTAAGGATATTTGTCATATCATGCAGACAGTAGGATTATGAAAATTTTTGATAGGGCGATTCTATTTTATATTTAACTAGTGATCTCAGGCATGCGTTCTAATCGCTTCTTCCATTTTTTCGAAGTTTGGGGTGTGATTTTTGAAGTTTTTGGAAGTTTTCAGATTAGATGAATCTATCCATTCATTATATCCAACTTGAACCATTCAATGTTAGAATACCGTAGTGTCTGTCCGGCTTCTTGTCTTAACAAAGTTGATTCAATTTGGTTAAACTGTCTAATATCAGCGTTAATGCAACTTCAGCGCAATCTATTGTGTTACAATACTAAGTCAGGAAGCTTCACGCAAATGCCAAGATCAACAATTTCACATCAATCAGATGAATGGTTCCCGATCTCGCAGAGAACGAGCACACCAACATTTATTTCTCCGTCTTCTTATATTTTTAATAAAAAGTGATTGAACTAAATCTTTAGTATTTTCAACACAGAACACACACACGGAACAAAGTATTTTCTGTTAAATACTTTGTTCAACTGTAAACAAATTTGTAACTGTAAACTGAATTTATAAAATTCTTCATTGCACGTGAATTGACGAGCACTTGGCCGGCTGTTTAGAAACATTTCGGTTTGTTCATAAGTACAGAGCAAAGAAAATCGCTGCGCATCTATCGCTATGGACCGGCCGCGGCGCGGAGAACTACATTGCTCTGTTAGTAATTTATGGAAATGCTACATGGCCGATTCGAATGCTGTAACCACAGATGGGATTAAAATTTTCAGACTTAACCTCAATGGTATTTTTTAGACTTTTTTTATTTGATCTTTACCATAGGTCCAGCGTGGATAAAGTCGCGCGAATATACGTCTGTATACTATACGCTTATAAACACTCCGCTGCACTGCTCGGGCTTCTTCATTTCAAGAAAACAGACTGCACGATACCAGATACCATTATCCGAAGCGCATTAACGTGTTTCACACGTCTAGATCCCGATGTGCAGGTTTTATGACGTTTTTCATCAACGTCGTTATTGTCACAATAAAGTTATACATTAGAAAACGCACTGTTACGATACGATCTCACGTCATTGGAAAATTGATGGATATACAAACTTTTTGTGTATATTAAATTTGAATTGAATGTATCTTGATATATTTGAAAAATGTATCTTGAAACAACGAACACCTCTCATATTTTTTGATCAAGCCTTCTTAGCCCCAACAAAATATGTGGTTATTTTATTATCTGCGTTTTAGCTTTAATTTAAGTGAAAACTTCTTTATGCACGTCGCGTTGGGCACTTTTGGGCTGGGGAAAAAGTACTGCACTCGTGTGATTTACACGCTCAGATATAAAGTTTTCACTTCTGACGTGCAGTCAGACAGACAGTTTTTTTAAATCAAAATTCATAATTTGTCACTTTGCTTACTTTCTTTTTCAAACGTGGTTATCAGTTTTTAGCTATATTTTTTTTAATCTGTCCCAAATTATTCTTTACATCACGATAATCAGTTGAAGGTTAAGTTCCCATAGTGAAAATAAGGTTTATTAAAAGGTGTAATTTGTGTTCACGTTCAATATTATAATATCTTATAAAGCTATATTATTTAATAATGTACTATCGCTACTACAATTTAATCTTATATTAAGATGGGTTGAATTTAATATAGAATAATATAAGTTCCCACAAGATTGTTTGTCTGAACGTACACAGACGATCTTAATTAACTGATCTATATAATATCTATTTAGTTTCACTTGTAGCGTAGGAACTTGTATAATTATTCTAAGTATTTCCTAATGATTATCGGTCTGATTCCTATTGAGTCAGTTTATAGGTTATAAAGGCTATAAAGTTACTCTCACTCAGTCTGAATAAGACCGTATGTATAATAAAAATACAAGTATGTAGTTCGCAAATGACCCAGTGTTGCGTTAGGACCTCTCCATTTCATGGTAAGGAATAGTATATCCGCCTCTTTGTCCAAAACAGACTGGCGGGTTTCACAGATCGATAACCTCGATGTGCAGATTTGTTCACGATGTTCTGTTTCATATTACATAAATATCCATATAAGGCAGAAAAACTATCTAAGTATTTCATGTTCGATAAGGATTCGAATCCTCCCTACTAGGATAAAACAGAGGTGCTTTAGCGACTAAGCTACCACGGCTTATATGTTATAGAAAGTATATATTTTATTTACTGAAGCTGGTAAACAGGCCAAAGGCTCACCTGATATAAACGGTCACCACCGTTGCCTTTTCATGTTTGCAACACTAACGGCGTTGCCAACAAGTTACTGGCCTCGAAGATATTTTATGAGGCTCTTCTCTAAAAACCAAATCTTAGCAACCATCGCAAAACATATGCATAAATGCTTATATTGTAACATCATAAGTAAGAGAATGACTAAAGAACCGTTTTGTATTAGGGTCTGGTAATTTAATCAAATATTAACAAAATCTTATTTAATTTGCAGACCACCATCATATACTTGTAGTTCTCCTACGATTCCTTACATTTAGTCCGTAACCTGGATTCTGTAGAAGAAATTGTTCATACGCGATAAGACTGCCTATTGTTCCAGTCTTAAAATGTGCATGTATGGACAGTAAAGTATTTTCATTTTCCAACTATTATAATTATTCGTAATAGTTAAGTTCTTGTAGTACAAAGACTAATGTAGCCGTGTCTAATTAATATTTATCATTGAAATAACGTGTTCTAATCATAGATATAAACGTGAAGTACAAATATTCAAGAAGCAAGCTGCAAGAAGCCTGAAGCTAGGTTATTAGATTAGTGTACGAATATGACAAGTAACAAAATAGTTTGAAACTTTATGCTATGTCTTACACTTAGTATATCTAAGTATATATGTATATATATATATATATATATATATATATGTCGGAGGGAAGTTATAATTGGATGTATTATTGACTGGATGTATAACGCACAATATCATTTGTTAACATTTTAATTACTTCTAAAATTCTTAATTTAATTTGATTTGTTAAATGTTTCTATAACTTAAAGATCGTTCTAACCTAATAAAAGTTATGAATATTGTAATTTAATAAACGACCAATGAGAGCAGAGCATGTCTAGAGCGGGGTCAGCGCCCTCTATACTTTGAGTAGTATCTACTTGGGTAGACTGAGGAGTTTTTGTGGCACATTTGGTTGATGGCAATAGGTCGAGTTGGACCATGGAGTATTTTAAAGAAAGTATTGAAGTTGGAAGTATGAGCGGTGCCCTGAACCCGCTGCTCGGTCTAAACTATGTCTAAATATCGTTTAAATCTAAATTAAAAGTGTATAAACCGTGGCCATCGTGTTTTATGCTCGCATTTTACCCTGATGATACGCCCACTAAACCTGCAATAACTAAAGAAGATGTCGTGAGAACGAGGCCTTCTCCGACACATATATATATATATATATATATATATATATATATATATGTGTGTGTGTAAATTTCGCTAATCAATTCTGGAAAACATCGAGAGGAAATTGGTACATCGAAATTAATGATGTCAAAGTACTCCTTGGACAAGTGATATGCGTACGCCGTACACCATTCCCCTAAAATAGGGAAGTCCGAAACCATAAGTAGGGTGCTCATGGGCTAATATACTTATCATATTGAAAATTTGTGACTTTTCAATACCTTTTATTATTTGGTTGAATCAAAGTCGTTGCTACGAGTTGTAGTTAAATATTACACATATATTATATATATATATATATATATATATATATATATATATATATTATATGTGTAATATTTAACTACAACTCGTAGCAACGACTTTGATTCAACCAAATGAAGCAGATACATAGCAAAAACTTTACCCCTTTTTACGTAAATTGCGCGGACGAAAGAGTATGAAATAGTTTATATGGAGAGGGGTTGTAGATGCTAATATTTTTTTTAATTATGCATAAAGATACATTAAATCAATATAAAAACATTACACACAATACCGCGTGTTTGACACACACGCATATACTCTTTTGTTTATTGTTAAAGTCAAACTAACAGCGTAGCCTTGGCGAAATCTGTGATTATAGAAGCATAGTCTTTGACAACATCCGTGCAGGAACGGAGAAAGAATACCGCCGGGCGGCCTGTAGTAAGAGGCGACAAAACAACCCACATCCAGGTGGTAGGGCATTTGCCCGACTGGATAGCTACCACCCCTGGTCTAAGTATGTCGTCATGACAATTGTGGCATTAGTGACCAGGTTTCAGTCTCCCTTAAGAGAGCAGCAGCGCATTTGTAGTACCTTTGGTGTTGCAATTGTTCATAGGAAATGGTAACCGCTTTCTATCAAGTGGGCTGTCTGCCTGTCTGTTAAACTCCCGCAATAAAAAAAAAACCAACAGAACCTTAATAATGTTCAAACTTATAATTTAAATTAATTATTATGTCGAATTTCTGCTACGGGCGACCAACTATTACATTATTTTTATATTTCATATCCAACGTGCTGTAACCATAGACTATCAAAATAACTTTGTGTAATTCAATCGCACACAAGTCACATGTTGTAGTATAGTATAAACAAAACGTCTTTTGTGTAATCTATATTTTTAATCTTTTCTCGATACAATAATAATTTCCACACAATACCGCCCAGTCACGTTTAAATCGGAAACTCTGTGCGTCACTATTTTGTTTCTGGGATACAAAGATAATAAACATAACCACTTCCTCAATAAAGAAATCTATTTACCGTATTTAATTATTTCCTAACATGTTTTATTGTTTAATAAACAGGACAACGAATATTGTCTGGATGTTTAAAGTTACAAAAATTTATATAACCATAGCCTGTATATGTCCTATTATTGGGAACCGGCCACCCCATTTCTATTGGAACGGAATTATTAACAACATTACGGACATTAGAACATTATATATGGGGTTCAGAAGCAGTCAGAACGGAGTAATTGTAACAAAATGCACATTATGTCAGAAAGGTTGCGTGACTTGCTCATACTAACCGGTCAGGTTTTAGCAGAATAATCCAAGTCGTCATAAAAATGCATAAATATATAGTTTTTAAATGTATTGTGGTATTATACCATTCATGCATATTATTAGACTTAAATTATGAGTTGCATTATTTAAATTCTGTAGAATAGCAGTGCACAAATGTAAATCATTTTAATCTATATATTGTACTAGAGCTTGCCACGTGAATTTATGGGTGAATTTTATCTTTATTGCGCGGAAACTCTCACTTTCCAGTGAAACAAGTGGCCGTAAGCGAGACGGATTCGAGCATTGAGAGTTTATCTAAAAATACATATATTAAGAGACTCATTACAGTGTTACTTTACAAATAAATTTAGCATTTTTATAAAACCACTAAGTTACAAAGATTACGACACACCTTCAACATTCGCCGCCCGAATGCATTCAGAGTAGTTATTCATACGAGCTTTCAGTTATATATTAAATTAATCTTAGAATTTTTTGCCTGAATGCCTGTAAATATGAATGGCTATATAGAACGATATAAACTGTCCTCATACATTTTTTTTTAAACTATAATTAATTCTAAAATTAAATAATTTTTATTGATTATCTTACATGGAGTGCGAATGTTATTGATTTCCTAAAATTTCAAGTGGTAACTTTTGGGGAAAAGGTGAATGTTATTTTTCCATATTTACAATTATAATTCCATTACATATTTTATTTAAGTATATGCTAAATTATATGATAGCTGGTTTTTGAGTTTCTAAGAATAGAAAGAAAAGTAGAAATAAAGTTATTTTAATATTCATGTATTAGGATGGATTAATACAAGTAATCTATAAATAGTGTGCAGCTGCTAAGCTGTAGCCAATTTAATCTCAAAGTGAACCATGAATTTGTGAAAATATTTATATCAACAAAACCAAAATAAGAGTAAAGTATAATAGGAAGTTCGTTGCGAGTACGGAGCGAGTCTAATAATAACTAGAGTGCTCTAGTTCATTGATTTATAGAGATATATTTCTGCTCTGTCAATGCATACTATTTTCAAAAGTGCTCAGGCTTTGTGACTGAAAAACAAAAATGGAACAATCCTGTTACGATATTAAATATAGATAGTAGAAATTTTCTACTTTGTATTTTTAGTTTTTTTTTTATTGCTGAAGCTCAGCAGACAGGCTGTGATGTGCCAACTGTGATGCAAAGTGGTTACCGTCGCCTATGAATATTAGAAATACCAAAGGTACTGCACAAATGCAGCCAGCCTTGAAGGAGAAACTGGAACCTGGCCAGTGATGCTGGAACGCAACTGAAAAGTTGTTAGACCAGGGGTAGTAGCCATCCAGCCGGGCAAATGCCCTACCACCTGGCTGTGCGTTATTTTGTCGCCTCTTATGACAGGCCGCCCGGCCGCAGGAATTAGTATTATTTTTGCCTTCTTGCACGGGGATAATAGAATATCGGAGAATAGGATTCCATAGGCATTTTGCCTGTATTGGTAAGCTTATTAAATCGTCATATTCGTTCATCCATTTGTAAATTGGTGCTTACGGTATTGTAGTATGCTTCCGATTTCACAGCCGCAAAAGCGAAGCTATCTGTTAATAATTAAAAAGTTATCAATAGATGGCTTCCACTTGAGGTATCAACAAAAGGCTCTTTTTCATATAATATCAGAAATTGCGCGGCTTATTTGGAGTGGTCATGAGATGGAAATGGAACAAGAAATTTTAAGATAAAATTCACGTCTAAATTTTTCATTTAAACTCGTTGACATTTCGGATCCTATTCGAGACAATCAGAAATGCAGATAGACAAACAATTTACAAACAGTCAAGTATGTTCAGTTGTAGTATAAATAGCGGTTTTTTCGTATACTTTGACTTTGAAATTACAGATAGGTATTTATTTTATTCATTGATATAGATTAGCGATAAATTAAAAAAAAAACGTACTAGTAAACAAAAAATCAGATAAATCGTGTATAAAATAAATAAACACGTCATTTGTTAAAAATCGCCAGTAAATACTCCAATTGATGAATATTAGAAATATAAAAGTATTCGTAAATAAGACAAACAGCACCAATGCAATGTTTATTTTACACGCAACAAACCTTTTTCATGACATTTAGTGTTATTACTATAACATAAACAAATAATATTCAAAATGGATGCCTGAGTCAGCCCTCAGGTAGCTTTATTTAACATTGCGAAATCTGAAGTTATTACGGAGTTTTGGAATGTTTTACGAAAGTTCGACATTTTTGTTAAGGGTTAAAGAACATTCTTCTTTTGTTAGTTAAAGACCAGTAGACTAAAAGTAATTCTAAATTATTTACAAGCGTAAACTTATTTTACTAAGGGTTTAAAAATAAAGTACAATATATAATATTTTTTCGTTTGTAACGAACCTTCTTTGATAAGTTCTTTCACTTTGATGAGAGTTTTATTCAAACAATATAGAAAGTATAGCTAGCCTTAAATTACTTCCAGGCTCTAGAAATAGTCAGTTTTGAGTAATATAATGAAAGAAAAATTAAAAATATTAGGACAATGGGGTATATGCAATTTTTTTATTGTATTTTTAAATAATTGTATACGTTGTTTTATCATGGTAAAAAATAGAAATACTCTTGGAAATGCTCAAATTAGTTTTTTAATAATTATTTAAAATCTTTAATTAATTTGAGCTACTTTAGCGCTACTATTTTTGCGGGCTTTTGATGACGTCATACTTTATTCTCAATGTATTTTTACATTTTTTTTACATATTCATTTTCTTAGTGTTTTCAATTTTAAACTGGATTTAATAGATACAGTGTATGGAAAAGATCAAAAAACCATATTTAAAATATTGTATTGTGCCAATCTCTAAAATATAAACAGAATTAAAAGTATATCGAATAAATTTATTTATTTTATTTCTGATATTATTGCATACATAATTTTCTCTCACGATAATAAAATATTTCTCAAATACGATGAACACAATCACAAAACTAAAAGCACTACGCAGTAAGTTCGGTTTTATCGACAACTGAAACTGTCAAAATCGAAAATGACGTCACGGTTCCATTCGATCAATAGCATTCATAACATAACATAACCATAACAACCTTGAGTTGTGTACCGGCATTAAATACCAGGTTGAAGTCTTCCTTAAGAGAGCAGCAGCGCATTTGTAGTTGTTGTTTGGTGTTGCAAATGTCCATAGTCGATGGTAACCGCTTTCCATCAAGTGGACCATCTGCCTGTCTGCTAAACTCATGCAATAAAAAAAGCGTTGCGTTTTACGATTTTATGATTTCGCGCATTTTTAACAATTCATTAATTAAAATCTGGAATTTAATAAAAAATATCCCTAGACGTGTAATTCTACAGCAATATAAACACATCATATAAAAAGTTGACTCGTATTTCAATTACATGCATACTCCCATTGTGTAAATGGCATTAGAAACATTATTTATGACATTATTCAAATATTAAAAACAGGCTTTACAAAACAATATTATAATCGTTTATAATTAAAACTAATCACTGTTTAAATAATCATTAATGCGCTATTCGACTCCTTTTACTTGTAAAAAGTAAGAAAGAGAGTGTCGGGGTGAAAGTAAGGAAAGGAATGCTCCGGTGGTTCGGGCATGTGGAACGAATGTATGATGAAAGAATTACTAAACAGATATACAATGCAAAAGTGGATGGATGCAGAAGTCGCGGAAGGCCACGACACACCTTCCATGATCAAATTGATCGTGTATTAGCAGAAGGTGATGTCAGGAGCCTTAAGAACAGACGAGCGTGCATGACAAGAGCTATGAATGTAAAAGAAGCAAGTGAGGTATGTAAGAATAAGCCTGAAGGGCGCTCTGTTGTTCGTACCTACCCCGCAAGGGACCTGGCGTGAAGTTATGTATGTATTTACTTGTAAAAATTATTACGTCATGTTTGGTACACTCGTATAAAATTTAAGAAGCTGCGACGGTTTACAACATGATAAAAAGTGTCTCAATCAAATAAAAAATCAATTTATTGTCAAAAAATTATACAAATAATGCTTACATAGGTACCGCAACTGCCGCACTAGGACTAGCCTGTATCGCGAGACAACAAGTACGTGTGTGACTGACTTAACAACTTTTATCTCTAAAATTAATTTAAATAAAATAGATGTTAACTTGTTTGTGTTTGTGTGTGTGTGTGCAAATTATGGGTCATAATTTATTTGACATCATATAATTAAATTTATATAATATTATAAATTATGTTTTCAGTTTTTTGGTAATAAAGTTGCATAAGCCTCTTTTGTGTGGTTGGTTTGATTTCATGTCTGTTTAAATATACGATGTCATATTTATCATGTACCTTGTTGTACAGTAAAGAACTGATGACATAAAATTGACTTTAGGCAAAACTAGTAGTATGCGGGATGCAGAGGTATAATAATTTGGTTTGACGTTTGATTTCAATTAATTTAACTTGCTCGGATACAAAGCCTTGAACATCGCCGCAGTTTGCAAATCTGTCCCTTTTCTATCGTACACGCTTCGGAGACTGCTATGGAACTTCACGACTTAGTTCCTTCATCCTCTTTCTACCGTCGGACAACCAGACACACCGGTTTGCGCCATCGTTATATTGTGGTCATACCATTAATTTGAAATAAACGTTTTGCCTCCATCTTTAATTTGTACACCGTTGTCGAGTGGAACAATTTGCCGGAGTCTGTGTTCCCCAAATAGGTATCTACTAGGTAAGCGTGCTCCATCCTAATCGCGTCTTCACTTCACATCAGGTGAGATAGCTGTCAAAAGCGAACCTATACCATGATAAAAAAAACTGTAACTGTACTTATTGCCTACTCAAAATACATATCAATACATATCATTTTTCCTCCCACCCATTTTAAAATTATATAAAATGAGTAATCAACTCTTCAGCAATCATGCCTAGATGTAAATCTAGGCATGTTTGCTGAAGAGTTTCTTGCGCCGCTTCTTTTCTTCAAGCCACAATATGTTGTGAAGCGGTGGTAAATTAGATTACGCTCCCATAGAGTAAATAATAACCACAAACAAAATTAAAACTAAATAATTAAAATGAACAAGTTGGCGGTAGGCTAAATAAAACATTAACAATACTCATTGACACTTGAAATCTTTGTCTTCCGTGATCACGGCCATAGATATAAGAATTACGGCTATTGAAGTGACCGAAACGTTGGAATAATAAAAATCAAATAAATTGCCGCGCTTAAAACCGTTAAAACGTAGTTTTACTATTTATTAGTATTCAATAGAGATCATTCTGCTCTCATTTTCTATTTTTCATTATTTAGAACACATTTTAAACACATACACAACAATTATTTTATAGCTACAGCAAATACAATGTGCCCTATCCCTACGTACGTCTTGAGAGTCGTGTCCAGGGAAAGTGAGTTTATTGAAAGGTAAAGTTTGTGAAAGAAAAAGGTTAACGATGACTCTTAACATTTTCCTTACCCTAACAAATTCAAAACCGAGGTTTCCATTCTTTTATTATTTATAAGTATAATATTAAGTAATACTTGACCTTTCCCGCGGCTTTAAATATTAATTCGAGCGTGAAACATATTGGGAATCGCTATTTTTTATAATGAACTACGATATAACTTCGTCCACGCTTGATTTGAAATTCCCGCAAGATGCCCGGGACACAAAGTATCGCAGCGCTAAATAACGTAAGCTATCGTTTTAGTGGAAGCTGTCTGAATAAGCTAACTTTTATGCATTCGAACAACATCAAACCGCTCCCGGGAAAATTATCACGAGAATTCTGGGATAAAAAATATCACACATTTTATTACATTTAATTTGCTATCGACCAGTAAGAATCCCACGTTGAATTTCTTTTTTTAAAATCTGGCCATTTCAAATAATTCCCAGAAAAATTCCCAGGATAAAAAGTAACACAGAGTATAAGTTTAAGAATTAGCTGTCGATCAGCGAAAACCGCATCAAAATTGGCCGAGTAGTTTTTACGTGAATCCCGAACAAGCAGACAAAGAGACAAGAAATCTAAAAAAAATGCATCGTCTTCTTCATGGTTTATATAGTCTTTTCAAGTTGTTTTCTTTTTAATGGCTTCAATGTACAAACACGGCGTGTTTAGAATGTTATAATATATATAGATGTACTGTTTTCATAATACAGTACGAAATAAAATGTGTATTGTTTGATTTTTCCTGTGATTGAATCTTGAGGAAGATCGCTGTAAATTTTTACAAAAATCCGATCTTGCGTCATGCACGTACATATCCATAAAATCTATTAAAAAGCAATGTATTTTTATTATCGTTGACATTACATTTTAATGAACGCCTTTCTAATTGAGTCATTACAAATTAATTAAGAAAAATGGATATTAAAAAATATAAGATCGAGAGATTTTTTTCCTTAGGTACGTTACACTGTACAAGTACGGTAGACTATAATGTTTTATCAGCAACACTTATACACATTTTTACTGAAAATCTCCGTGTAATTAGTTTAGGATGAAAATAGAATTTGCGGGAGTACGACTGTCATAGATGATGGGTTGCTACGTAATACAAATACGGAATATGAAACTTTTTTAATTTCACGCTTGATTCGAAAACTTCCATGTGAATGAGAACGGGCGGATGCCAAGAACTCAGCGTTGTGTCATTCTGTACGTAGTGAGAGTAAGTAACATATTACAACGTGGTTGCTACTTTTATACATAAAGCGGTGCCTTAAGTGGTCCTCCATTAGAGAACTTGGCAAACGCCTTTATCTTTTGGCATAAAATCGAACACTCTCGCTACGTTTTCAATATGTATGCTCAATTTATGCCTGTTTATTTTTGAATAATTTATTGCTCTGTTTTATGAAATACTCAAGCCTAACAGCAACAGTCTTACTGAAAAAAATAGTCTATTTATGTCCCGAATATGACTATATACCTGTCTCGTGCAAGTACCTAATCTAACTTTAATGTCTATTCTTACATCATGAGATCACAAAATAAGAAATGACTAAAAACATAACTTTATATTTCGGCTACTTTAAAAAAATATTTCATTAAGATTATTTTAAAGAATCGATCAGTTACTTAACTGAAGCTCAAATTTTCACGACGATTTATAATAAATAACATCTAACTTTAATCTTGATTATTTACTCCGACTTAAAGGATTTTTGTTGGAGAGGGAACGAATTATTGAATTAATTAAAGAAATAAAGGTTTTCTGTATTATTGTGAATGACTTTTCTCTAATATGACATATAATATATTTAAATTATTCGAATTCCAACTAAAGTAAAAAATAACCGTCGTTTGTCGTGAACAATTATTGTACTTAGATATACATGTGTAATAGAATAGAAAAACATCCTTATGAAATAATCACAGAGAACACAAATGTTCATAAAAGAGGTTGATACATAAAAGCTATATATTTTTAGAAGGCAAGAGGAAATCACATCAAAATTTCATATATAAGTTATATTATTTTTTTCTACTTTTAATATATTACTTCAAGTAATATAGACAATGGTGTTCTGATTATTCTGTTATAATATGCCTATCTGTTTTTCCTTAGTGTCAACACACAAAAGCTTGGTGGGAACAGCTTCGTATATTAATGTGCATGTGTTTGTTAATCCACACGCCCCAGGGTGCGGTGCCCCATCCATCAGAGTCACGTCGTGTACACAGCTCGCCTGGAAATAAAGTAACTGTCGCATAAACCTACTCTTAAACGTTCCTCGTATCATAAAATTTAAAATGCTTTTATGGACCTATATCAGGTATACTCTTAATACCGAAATTGCGTCAATATAGATTTTATGCATACTCTGCATATAGAATTGCTGAACTATATGTCATATCATTTCGTGTAGGCTTGAGAATTATAGGGTACATAAATGATAAACATTCGTCTCTGTTCTCTTGTGACAGTATTTTCCAGGAAGTTGGCGTTGGTTCATCAATCCAGATTACAAAGAATTATCTTTTTTCAAAATTGTAATTTATTCTTTAGATCTTATTAACAACTAGCAGTACCCGTCTTGATATCTTCAGAACCATGTAAGATATTGGAATAAAACATATGAAAGGAGAAGTATATGCTTTCATAGATTCTTGGGCCCAGATTGTAAAAAGAAAGATGAAAGTGGTTTTGAGATTTCTTTTTATTATGTTGTAATTTTAGTGAGTTTAGTTATTTAGAAGAATTATTCGTATGGTGTAAGTGTTTTCATATATATAATTGTTGAAATTTATTCTCTATTAACGATTACGGTAATCAATAACTTATTTTATTTGTGACCTTATTTTTAAGATTTCTCGTCTTCCATGTAGAATTTATGGCTGATGTTTTTCCATTTTGTAATTGAAAAATATAGCGCTTTTTTAAGCCACATCTCAACTCATTACATTTCTTTGACCCAAAAGTGCCCGTCTCCTTTAAATTGAATTTATTACTTTAATTCCTAACATTAAATTAACATTATTTTTAACCAAGTAAAAAATACCTATAATAAACATGTATGTATGAAGAGATTAATGAATGTAAATAAAGGAAAAGATGTATGTCAAGGTTATATAGTCAGTGGAAATTCATCATCTTTGCCTACCCCTTTGGGAAACAGGCATGATAATATATATGTAATCCCTAAACATTTCATTGAAATCCATTGCCGTTTCAAACCCTACGCGAGACTAACTTTTCAGATCCACTGAAAGTTAAAAATTCAAATTGACATTTATAATTTAGGAATTCTATAAAAAGTACTTTACACCGAAACTTTGGCCTTTATTTTGAAATAACACAAAATATTTCAATTTTACTGGCTTAGAAAAATAGATCGAAATAGTCATGTTGTATCTATTTCTAAATAAACAAAATATGTTTAGGTAATCAATGTATAAATTTATCAATGTCAAACCATTTTCCATCGTGAAGCGCCCTCAAATTCTCACTTTATTTGTCTATTATATTAGAATGCTGCTCAGACAGTGGCACAATGGCCGGAGGTTTTATGAGGCACTTGTTGCTTGCGGCAGTTAAGCCTGCCTCAGTCCAGGTTTATACCATGCTCATAATATAATGTACCCTTTCGTTACGTTGGTTCCACTCGAAACAGATTTATCTTGATTTATACGAAATGGAAATTGTTTTCAAATAATCCACACTAATATGGAAATGTGAAAATGCCGTCGTTTGGATGTTCATATTTTTGTTTGTTGTTTCTTAACGGCATTGATAATGGGCCGATTATTATGAAAGTCGGTATATATGTATATACTTGTATGTAGAAATTAATAGTATAAATTAAAAGGTTCATTATCCAGGCTAAAAGCTTAACGCCAAACGTTGTCTCTAACTCTCGAATTGGGCATACTTAGACCCGTAATCCGAGATTACTCACGCGAGTTAATAAGATAATGTTTTTTTTTAATTTAGTAGTTTCCATGTTTGTGTGTGTACGGAGAAAGCAGGTTGAATTACGGATTGCATAAAGAAATAAGAGTTTTAAGTTCTATTTGACAAAGGCTTCATTGGCTCCACGTTTAAGGGATTGCAGATTTTTATAAATCGCAGTTTTTACTTCATACTTGGCAAGTGGATTTTGTAGGTCTTATTTGATTTGTTATACTTATATGATTATGTATAAGCTCAGACTACCAAAATAAAGACCGAGCTCCGAGCTTTCAGAGTGAAGCCGGTTAAAGGAAACCGATATTGGAATAGGAAGCCGATAGCTCCGCAATGCGTTGCGAGAACTTAGTATTAAATAATCAAATTAATACGGAGGTGGAAGAGTTTCCAGTGGATACACTACTATTAGTCATATAGACGCAATCCACTTCTATACTACATAAGTTTACGCACATATAAAATGGTTAATTTCCTTTGACGTCGTACGCGTACGCGTCAGCTGTATTTTAATTCTGTATGAGTTGTCTACATATTTTTTACACAGTTTCGATACCGGAGATGAATATAGGATATAGATTTTTTTCGAAATTATGAATTTATTCCGAATATTTGAAATATACGTAAGCGTAGTCGCATAGAATGCTAGAGTTGTATAAGTCAAGTAGATCAATCCATCTTAACATTATAGAGCTTTACACTCAGCGTTACATTGATAAAGTATCCTGAATAACAAAATAGCTGAATATAAATAAAATATTATCCGCAGAACAAGCCGTTAAGAGAAAACTTGTTATAAAAGATGACGGGCCGATAATAAATTGGGTTATGTTACCTTTAAATTTTGCACCTGGGCAATCAATCAAGTTTTGTGTAATAGTACTCTACAACATAAATTGAAGAAAAAATCTTGGCTTTAATTATAAGAATGGGCCATGGATATTCTTCACCACAACGAAACGCAGGCACGTTTCGTTGTGGTGAAGAATATCCTAACATTTTTTTATTCCTTATAACGAAAAAATTCCGTAACATAAAAATTCTTTCAAAGAAAAATAGTTCTATAATGAACTATTTTTCTTTGAAAGGATTTTTATGTTTGACCACTTTGAATTTTTCTGACTATTTCACGTTGAAAAATTTGATCGAAAGAGAGGAGGCTATTTACGAGTTGAGAAGCGCATATTCCTTAAATTCCTATGAGGGTTGGCACGGCTAACACTGGCCAACCCTCCTATAAATAAAGAGAACAAAATGATATATATAGAAAAGAAGCCACTTTGAATTTTTTTATCACTTTTCTAATGATATCGCACAGAAGCTAATTTATGTCCCAATACTGAATTGTTTTGTCCCTCCCCAGTTACATTTACGTGTTAAGCTGATGGTAGACGGTTCATTTCTGTCTTTTAATTTAGTTGAATCGACTAAAATGATCGATATAAACATAAACAATGGTGTTTAATGTTGTTGAATACCTAATAATATACGTTATCCGTGCAGGAGCGGAGAAAGAATAGAATTTCCGGTCAGGAGGCCTTCGTAGGAAGTGACAAAACAACCCTTAACCAGGTGGTAAGTTATTTGCCTCTTGGGCAAGTTACCACCCATGGTCTAGATGCTGCCATAACAACCTTGAGTTGTGTTCCGCCATTAATGGCAAGCTTCCAGTCTCCTTTAAGAGAGCGGCAGCACCTTTATTTTTTTACAAATGTTCATAGGTGATGGTTGCCATTTTTATCAGGTGGGCCGTCTGCCTGTCTGCTGAATAATGCTCTAAAAAAATACCGTCGTGTCCTTTCAGTTCTGTGCCTTACAACCGAATTCATTCAACTTTGTTGATGACATGACCTCATGTCAGCATTTTTAATTTTTCGCAATTTCACTAGCGTATTGTTTATCAGTTCACAGAAGATATAAGGCCAAATTTTAACTATATGCCATCAGAAGTAATATTCGATTAAAATGGCTGGGGCATAAATGATAGAAAGAAACGAACATGATAAAAAACAGTCTTATTCAGTCTAAAGAGGCATATATTATACAGCGGTCAGTATTTTTCATTGCGGTTACGTTTTCCGTCTAACTCCTATCCGCCGATCGTCAGTGTAACGTGTAACACAATGGATCCCTTAAAATAAATAAAACTGGGTTAAGTTTTTAAGATTAATGCGATAAGAGCCTGTCCTCCAAGATTTAAGAAGCAGTATTATTAAGAATGATCGCCACAAGACAAGAGCACTCAACATTTAAGTGCTTAAAAACGAAGAAGTATTCACTGTGGCACAGATTGACCTTGTATTTTTCAGGTGTTTTAAGTGTACAAAGTAAATCTAATTATCACGGTGTGTGCGGCCAGACACACGCCGTACAAACAACAAAGTAGGGGTAGAAGGGTTAAGTAACGAAAGGGTGGCGTGCGTTTATTTGTTTACGAATATTTACATTAAATGGAGTTTCAAAATTATAACAAGCGTGTCGGACTGTGTATTTACACATTATACTCCTTTTGTCGTGCTCGTTTAAACATAAAATGTTAATGTGATATTTCATAACTGTCTCTTAGAGTTTTTGAAGTATTTTTATCATGGAAGGAGTATATTAGAAATGACAATCCCAATACTTTAATAATATAATGACAATTACTTCCACTGTATTTGTTAGACGACAGTAGTATCGGGCATTCTAATATTACGTAATACCTGTGAAAAATATTCAGTTCAGAGGGCCTAAAGCGGCCTCTTTTGCAGATTCGCACTATGAATACGAGTATCAATTTAAGTGAAACTCATGTTTTATCTTAACACGTACTATGTCGACACGACGACGTGTAAGAGATTGTCCTAAAGTACACCGACTTATTTAGATTAAAGATATTGACTATGGCCGACTGCGTCTTATCTAAAGCGTTAAAAACAATATCGCATCACAAATATTGTATTACATCCATCTGTAACATTATTTCAGATGAGGCTCCCATCATTATGTTTACAAACCTTGACAGAATATGCTTACAATGCTTGTCGTCCCTGTCCTCTTTTTTAGGTTCTAAATCGTCTATCCTAGCATGTCGACAGTTCGAAAGATACGGCGCATAATAGGCATATGGATCTTTAAGGCTTCTAGCAATGCCAACGTCAGGATTTTGCAATATAAACTTTTCGGGCGATAGCGGGGATTCCATAAACGCAGTAGTTTTTCAGATGCATTATTATTTTATTGTGAGTAAAATGAAGTAAAAACTAAAAAAAAAACAAATTATTTTTTTTTGATAAAATGGATTGAGTAAAATGGTCTCAAGTCAATGATTTGGTGATTTGTATCTTAACCCAAAATTTATGCAGAAAAATGATGAAAAACCACGTTACGTATCATAGCATTAAGAATTATTCTAATTTTTTTGATAAGTTATTGATTAGTAATTACCAACGGATAGTTGTTTCGTTTGCGCCCCATTTAGACCTGTTGTGGCAGAAGAAGAAGGGCTTAAACTGCGTGTGTTACACGTATATGGCTACATATATACGGAAAACCAAGCGTACTAGGTCTAATTCCTTATGCTACAATCGAGCGGACATTGCCACGAGGATTAAACTGGCTATTTTTAGTTTTTATGCTAAACGTATTACACTTTTAGTGCGCTATTTCTTTCCTCAACATCATAATTAATGCATATTCGTAAATTAATTATCATGTACAACAATGTACGATGTATGAACCGCCGGTCCGGTACATGATACATGATTCATTCGACGTACATTCGTCTACATTTACAACACATACCTACTCGAAGATTATATCGAAACTAACGTCAAGTATAACACTTTGAACTGTACGTGTGGTTATGAATATTAACAGATGTGCTTAGGTTTGATGTTTGAATTCCTTCGAAGATATTTTAAATCAAATGTACATGTTTACATCATCATAAAAATTAATTAAATTAAAGACTGGAATATACATTTAGTACTTTTCACGAACCACGATTATGACTCCATAAGTACGTTTACAATTGTATCAGATTGTTTCAATTATGTATTGACTATATGTTGATTTTTTGTTTTTGGTAGTCGAATATTTAAGACTGTAAGGCCATTCTGACCTTGTAAAAGGAGACGTACTCCCTTTTTTACAATATTAGTTATACTATTTTAACAGGCCCCTTAAAAATGTGTTGCTATTCATAATCGTTTTCGCTGAATTGGTTTTCCTGATCTGGATTTCGAGCATCTTATACTGCTGATGCTAAAATTTATACGTACATAGCCTATTTATTGCTATTTTAAGATAACTTATACACCTGAGTGACCTACGGAAAATTTTAGCCCATCAAAAGGTATTTTATAGAGAAGTGGGGAAGGGGGAATCCGTGCAGGGACGGAGAAAGAATACAATTTCTTGCGGCCGGGCGGCCTATCGTAAGAGGCGACAAAATAACCCACAGCCAGGTGGTAGAGCATTTCCCTGACTGCATGGCTACCACCCCTGGTCTAAAGTATGTCGCCAAAACAAGCTTGAGTTGTGTTCCGGCATTAGTGACTAGGTTCCAGTTTCCCTTAAGAGAGCAGCAGCACATTTGTAACAGCTTTGGTGTTGCAAATGTCTATAGGCGATGGTAACCACTCTCCATCGAGTGGGCCGTGGACCTGTTATTTCTTTACATTTTTTAAAAACATTTGCCAAAGTAATGTATATTTTTACACCATCAGAAAGTAGAGATTTTAAACAACAAAAAGCCCGACTTAAAAAAAAGCTAATATTGAAAAGCTAATAATAATAAACCGGCTCTTAGTAAATATATGCCTAGATATTGGCTTCCAAATTCGAGAAAAGTGTCCCTCAAACTTTTTAACTATGAAATGGAAAATTTAACTTAAAAAGTACTTTCAACCAAAATTTGTTTGAACAATATCGCTAAAGTAGTTTTTGAGATGCGGTGTGTTTATAAGTAAACGTGAGGTTCGCAGCAAAATAACGAAGAGTAGATTTCAATAAATCTATGAATCCTTTAACTATTCATGGATTGACCACACTTGGCCGATGTTTTTAATTATTATACTTAAATAACAATTAATCCTAAGCTTGTATTTGTACGGGCGTTTCTGCACGGGTTTCTTAATGAAATAAATGGCAATTTGTGTTCCTACGCAACAGTATCTTCTAGTTAGTGGTAAAGCTTGGAGCGGTTTTATAAGGTAATTTAAAACCAGACATGTTGTAAAATGAGGCGGAAAATGGGTCTAGCGGTAAAGCTGTAAAGTATTTACCGCTCAACCAAGCTTAAACAATTACCGTTGTCAAGTCTTACCAGGAATCAGGCTTGAGAGGAGAAAGGTAGCGAAATTACAGGCACTGAACATAACCAGAATAAATACATACTTTTTTCGTCAGCTATCTGGGTGAATAATAATCATCCGTTAACCGGACGAATTTTTCATATTGTGTTAGAGGAAGTTTGTAGGCCTCTTTAAGGTTCTTAAAGTAATCTATAAAAATACTCGAACTCGATATGAATAAAACTGTTAGACTATGGCCTAATGCGTCTTTTTTAAAGCGTTAAAAAATAAGGCCGTTAAAGCATAGTCACATTGGTGTATACACATACGTTATCTGTCAATATTTCAAGTTATTAGCAATGTCGCATCTTAAATAACGCATTAAAGCTATCGCCATTAATTTGCGTGAAACAGCCTATATCTGTAACATTATACTCGATGAAACCGCACCATAAAAGAAAACTGCTACTTATATGACGCCCAATAATTTAAAAAAAACCGGTTTTGAATGGCTGAATGTATGACAGACTCATTAAATCTAAAAGTTTTATAGGCTCCGAGTCGCCTCAATGGATTTCATTGAAAATTTTAGGGATATTATGTTTCATTACGATATCTTGCAGGATTCAGAGATAGGAATATAAAGTTCAGTGCCAATGAAATGATGGGCACACATCCAATTTAAAATGTAAGTATGTTCTAGTTCACATATATAAAACATTAACATTGCCTGTTTCTGAATATTTAAAATTCGCAGTTCACGTTAAGTTTTAGCCTACTTAAATAAAATAAAATATATTACTTAATTAACATAAATTAACAGTTAGGTATATAGCCACATAAAGGGTTTCTTAGAGTGGTTGGCCACTTTTTTTCCATTTGGCTTCGGCATTAAAAATTTCTATTAAAAGTGCGCTTAAATATTTTTCTTTTAACAAATCATTCTCCAAGGTTATTTTTTATCTTTTAATAAGATGAAATTACATTAAAGAGGACGATCCTGTCCCTTTTAAAGCTACGATTCTAAGGCAAATCAAAGGCGGGAAAATCTCGAGGTCTTCCGTTAACTTTATTTCAGGCTTTGCTAGTGGAATAGTTAACAAGAAAAAAGAAGTCTGTTAACAAAAGATTATAATAGTTTTTTAAATTTACGAATAGGTCTAGTGTATAATAATGAAAAGGTTAATTAATGTGTTGTCGTCTATACAACAAACCCGTACTTTTCTTCTATAAATCCCAAGTCATATGGTAATAAGTGTATAACAACATTGCGGGTGGTAGAGTTGGTGCTGGTAGGCCACTCGTAATTATCACGATTAAATAGCAGTTGTCTTAAAGAGTAGCCAAGTAGCAAACAGCCATAATAAACGTGTATGTATGATGAGATTGATCAAAGAAAATGCACCAAAAGATGTATATCAAGATAGTAGCAAGTTGAAATTTATCGTCTCTGACTACGCCTATAGGAGAATCAGGCATGATAATATGTATGTATAATAATGTACTGAAAACTTTATGAACGAATATAATCAGGCTACATTGTAGGCATCAAATAACGCTTTAATCCAAAAATGATTTACCTAATGCAAGTTCACTGCACTAGAGCTTATGCTCTGTTTTCAATGCTGCAGATCGCAAAAGGGAAACGTGATATTATGCACTACAGTTACAGTTTTCAACAGATCATTACTGCTCTACGTTTTGTGCATTTCAACTATGTAACGTAGTATCCTTAATATCCAACAGTCGCGGTATCTTATAAAGGCTAATGCACCGGCCTCTTAGGAAAAAGCCTACGACATTAAACGCGACGATGTTCACTAGAGGTGGTGAGTGATTCCTCTGTTTGATTGCTCATCTTTATCATATAAAAAAATGTGTGTTTGAATCCTGACCTGGGGAAACACCGCTTAAGGTCTGATGATGTAAGATGATAATTATCTACAGCTTGTTACTATTATAATAAGTTTAATAGTAGCATGAAAAGAACATTGGCCAGTAAATAATTAACTTTAATAAGTTCTAATGAAGCCACGGGTTTTCTGAATTTTTAATTCAAAAAATGCTTTTTACCAAACTTGTAAGTTTACTGTCTTAATATGTTTCTTTGGTGTAAAATTATAATATTTTATAAGGTAAAATGTCAATAACAGGAACCTAAATAGAGGGATATAAATATGACTGTAGCGTCATCTGTTTAAGAGATGTAGGAGCTTTCTAATGTTATTTTCTTACTAGGAGAGTTATATCAATTTTCTATTAGAAATATCTAAAGTAAGTAAATATAGTGTAGGTATGTACACAATCTGGCCTATGTAAAGATTCAAATGTATTGAATGCTTGATTATATTCGGAAGGAAAAGGTTAAAAGACAGTCAAAATGAAAAGGTACTATATTTGTATATAGGAACATGCAAACTATTTTTAGAATACCTATATTTAAAGGTCCTTACCCTTACGGTCTCACTCCGCTGTCCGTCCATGTCACATCGAATGTCCCTAGAAATTAATAAAATTTACTATTTAGTTTTCTGTGTCTAAAAATGCAGGAAAATCCTGGAAAAATTAAATTAATTAATGAGTTTAGAAACATTAATTGCTAATTAAATTAATTAGCAATTAATGTTTCTAAACTCTACTGACTGGCTGGTTTATTCTTCATTAGCTTTTTAACGTTTCATTTCAAACATATTTGAGACATTATAAAATTATATATTATTAATAATAAGTTTCATTTTTTTTATATTCAATTCTAATACTATAATTCTAATTTAATACTATAGTCTTTTTGTACCGTTAGATAGGTATAGGTATATTTTCAAATTACATCGAAACATTTCTCATCAAAGATAAATTACTCATTATATACCATATTAAAATGTTCTCGTAAAATAGCAATCACAGCAAGAAAATTTAACGAGCTTGTTCTAAACTCAGCTATAAATATGCAAATATTGTTTGTTCTACTCATATAGATGCCGTATGGAATAAAGCATCGTTTGGTTTGTAGGATTAAGAAAAACTAGTTTCTTTGGTATAAAATAGGGGTTTTCATTACGGTTTGGCATGTTGAAGGCAATCTCAATTTAATTTTTCATTCAAATCATGAACATTTTGACACTAAATCCGTAGTATTTTTATCGCGTAGTAAGTAGGTTTTATGTATTCATTCTGATGTAAAATTCTGTCAGCTCTTTGTCAGAAACTTTCATACTTACTAATTTAGCAAAGTGGATAAAACAGCTGCCCTAGGCACCAGGAGTTTATGGTATAAAGTAATTATTCCTACGAAATCTATTGGATATATTAAATATTAGATAGACTAAATTTTATAGATACATTTTATTACTACCTAATTTATTTATTAGATTTGGGACTCATATATTATATGTAATTTTTATATTTTTAAATTAATTTACTTTTAATATTTAATTTTAATTTTTCCATATAGTTTCCACTTATGTTCATCTTAAGTTAATATTAATACACATATATCTGAACTTGTGTATGGCGGCTGTAAACAAAGTGATTATGCTACCATTTTAATTTAAATAAACCTATTGTATTACCTGGATGACAAGGTTGTCTGGAAGAGATCGATGTCAGCGATAAGGCCGCCATTTGTACCTAATTCTAAGCTGTATTTGTGTATTATTTCAATGATTTTATTGTACAATAAAGTTTATTCTATTATATTCTATTCTATTCTTTAATTGATGTGATGTCAGGAGCCTTAAGAACAGACGAGCGTGAATGACAAGAGCTATGAATGTCAAAGAAGCAAGTGAGGTGTGTAAGACTAAGCCTGAATGGCACTCTGTTGTTCGTGCCTACCCCACAAGGGACCTGGCGTGAAGTTATGTATGTATGTATTCTTTAATTATGATAATGAATATGAGTTAATAATACTTTTATCAAAATTTGGTATCAGTCATAAACATACAACGTCATAATCTTCGATCAGGCTAATAATCTTTGCACAGCCAAAAATGGATGCGATTACTGGCCTCCTTAAAAATAAAGTAGTATCTATCCTGCCATGATGGTAAATTGTTGAGACTATAATTTTATTTTATTAATTTTTTCGCTTTTGGGAAAATTATTTTGAGGAATAATGTAATGCATATAATTTAGTAAGAAAATACTTAATAATTTCTTATATTTGTAAAAAAATATGTTTGGTGTTTTTTGGATATTAAAGAAGCCATCACCCACTAATTTATAAAGAGTTCAACTTTATGTCCATTTCATATGAAATCATTCTGTGCATTTGTAAATTATAAACAAAATCATTTTATCTATTGTTAATTATTCATTAATCTATTATTCGACTGCTGACAAACTTTAGTATAATGTAGAAAACTTAACTTATATTGTATTCTGCTTATGGTCTCTCAAGACTCTAGGTAGTGTACTGGGTCTAGGTCATCGAAGTCTTGCTGGATCACCATACTGATCTGTTGTCCGAGATATGAGCTGATTCCTTTCTCGGACAATGATATGAAGATCTGAAGAGTCGATTAGATTTTTGGAGAACTCTTTATAGAGGCTTATAGGCTCAGGACCCCATGGACCAAGCATTTTAGCAATAAACAGCTATAATGTTAATTTAAAACTTACATAATATTACTAACTTATATGTCTAACAACACAATCGCTGTGTAATGAATTCATCGGTGAAACACGAAAATAATGAAATTAGACTCACATAAGTTTTGTGCCTAATAAAATATAATATAAGGGGGTACATTTTCTGAGCAAAGGCCAATTACTTATACGATGGTTGAGTACGAATGTTTTGAATAACAAATTTAGTTTGATATTATTAAGTTGATTTTGAACATTGATGAAACCTAATTATCGAAACTTATCAATAGTCGGGGCTCTGAATAAATTGATTTTGGGAAATTTCAATTAACTTCCAAGAATTCCGCCTTATCTAAGATTATTTATTTGAACAGGCTTACTTACATGAGAACATATCCCGTACGTACTTGTTGAATGACTCCTTACATTCAAGTACGGTACGTTTGGATTACGGAGCCCCTATTAAATATTTGGTACCTCTTCCTTTTATATTGCTAATATATAATTTACTGCTGAATATGGGTTTAGAAATTGTGTATTTAAATCCTATGTAGATTGAGTTATAGATTAATGAGTTAGCAACATAAAATTTACTAAGCTTCGGTTAAAACGACGGCCTCTTTAGTTGAGTGGGCTAAGGCTTTGCCGGCTTACTTCCCTGCAACGCAGCTCTGGGTTCGATTGCTGTCATGGTAAATTTCGTTAACGAAATTCCCGTAATTTAGTAAACTAAGGTATGGGTGTTTGAGATCGGCCCCAGAGTAGCCCGTTGTATATTACCCATAACACAAGTATGACTTGCTTAACTTGGGGGTATGCAATATGTATGTATGTCTGCCGCTTATTATAAAGAAATAACAGTCGTATCATCCGACAGTTTTTTGCCGTGTTACTTACTAATCCACTTATTTGCATGACAATAGATTATTGAAGTGAAACTTCTTTAGAATCGTTGTCATTTGTTTGATATAAAGTCAATACAATCAATTTTATACCAATAGTGCGGTATAAGGATCGGTAGTAATAAAAACACAGCATTTATCATTTTTCAAAACATCACAGCATATAATTTAATTTTGATGTGATTACGTCCATAACGGGTCTAGCAGCTTATAGCTTATTGTACACTTAAAAATATCATCATCACCATACTAGAGCGTTAAGTCTCGATTGCGTTCGGGACGTCTGCCTCGAAGCGCAGGGTTCACTTTCCTACTTTTTCTTTCTCCATTTCGCACGGTATTCAGCATCCTTAATTGTGAAACCATTAGTATGCATATCATCCTTTACGACGTCAAGCCACCATTTCTTTGGCCTACACCTTAGATCGGCACCTGGCGGGATGGCATATCTAGACATTTGTTCCCTACGTCACAAGCCGGTTTCCGTAAAACGTGGCCGTACCAACGTAGGCCACATCCTTGCAATTTATCTGCAGGTCCTTCTGCGTAGCTTCACGCATCTACTGCAGCATATTCACCTTCGTGACATGCAGCTCTTGCTTATGTCACTCGAGTATAGGCCCTTCCCTGTCATATAAAAGGACAGGTCTAATGATAGATTTATAGACCGGTCTTTTTAGCCTAACAGGTATTTCGGGGCACAAATAACACCAGTAATCTTACACCACTTGGCCCAAGCTGCTGAGATACGGGATTTGACGTCTTAATCAACTTTAGACGCGTAAAGTACAGACCCCAAGTATTTAAACTGGTCCATGCACTCGACTGTGAAAATGTGATATATATAATAAAAAATATATAAAGTAATATAATGGATACACTTGACTCCCGCTCATTATGATAATGTATAAAATTTACTTTGTACTATACATTAAGTATGAAATGGCAATAAAGGGACGCCACGTTTTAAGTGTTAATATCACAAAAATATTAATGAAATGTTAATTCGTAAGCGTTCGTTTATACGCTAAGCGACGAAACGGGCGATGAAAAGGGAGATCTTTGAGATTAAATAACTTAAGTTGCAAGGGGCCTGTTAATTGTTTCTAACATAGCAAACTGAGCCCACGAACTCTATAACTAAGTGAGAATCTTGTTTCGTGTAATTGAAGGGACTCGTCCGAAGTAGTAACTTATTTGCAAACTTCTGTTAAAATATTGTTTCAAAGTGACGCGGCGATGTGCTCTACATTTTTTCTATAACCGAAAGTTGACAAACAGTTATGTGGTAAAGCCATGTTGGAATCCCGGCTCCATCGGTGTGATACCACGCTCTCATTGAATATCAGTATGAAACGGTGCCATGAACTAATCCTGTGTCGTGCGAGAGTTCGGATGCCCCACTTCCTTCTCCCCTATCCAACTTTTCATATCGCATCCCCTTATTCCAATCCCATATCACATTCTTTCTATTATTTTCCTTTCTTATATTTCGCATTCCTCCTGTCTGATCATTCTATTGCATCCTCTTTATCCCCACCTAAAAGCTGGCAACGCGTTGACTTCACCGTTGGTGTTGCAAACGCTCATAGGTGACGGTAACCGCTTTCCATGAGCTGGATCGTCTGTTTTTCAGTTTCGCAATTAAAAAGAAATAAAAAATACAGGCCACATGATGGAAAGTGGTCACCGACATCTATGGACATTTGCAAAATCAAGGGGGCTGTAACGCGTTGCCAGCCTGGAAGAAATTATATAACGAACGTCTTAAATGCCCCGTGTCGTAGTACAGAGGGAAAAACTCGGCGAGAAGTTCCCTCAAAGTGGATATTAGTTTATTTTATATTTTTTAAACTGTGCAGTTGAATATTATACTATTTGTAATTTATAAACAAATTATTTATACAAGAACTGAATAGTGGTTAGATATGTTGATTTAAATTGATAATGCCATTGTAGGTTGTTAATAAGAACGAGAAAAAAGATCTATCACTGAAAAGCTCTTAAATCTTATATGATTAGATGTCGCTACATAATTATCATTCTTGTATTATTTTTTGACGTAGTATTTAAAATGTATTTTTTTAGATAAAATCAATTAAAATTGAATATTAAAGGCCTTTTGTGATATTATATATCTTTATAATTAACGAAAATGATCATTATTCATTAAAACTTATTAGAGTCAGTTTGGTACTTAAAAGATCAAGTGAGAAATACTGTGCGGATGTAATAGTGGATTGTTAAACGAGAGTGACCTATTTAGGTATAAGATGGGTTGACGCGCGAGTGTAACAAGGGCGTTAATAGTTCGAGTACCTAAATAGGTCTTTCACCCAAGGTTTACAGTCTGCTTTTTATTTCGAATATGAGGAAAGTAAATAATAACTGAATTCTTAAACAAGCAACTTCTTCTCTAATGACATCAGAAAATGTATATATTACTTACTTAATATACATATCTACAAAATATATAAATGTTTATAAATGAATTTAAATATGATATTCCAACGACAGGTAGTTTTAGTTAGTTAGTTTTTTGAGCATAGTTTTATATATCCCTAGCGATTTTGCTTGTCTGATAGTAACCACCGAATTCTTGTACAAAGTTGAGTTATGCGCAGGAGTGTTCAATTTAAGTTTAGTAGAAGAGCGTAAATTATGAGAGCACCAAATAAATTATTCAAAACGTTGTTTATGGTAATTAGGTGTACTTGGGACAAATAAAATACTATAGAGAAAAGAAAGGATGCAAGTATTCCGGCAAAATCGAATTGGCAACCAATTGATTTTTTTTCGGAATTTAGAGACATGGTCATACTTGCGTAGGCCAAATATGAACCTTATGCAACCATTTTCGAGGCGCTCAAGTTTATTAGGTTGTTCTTGGGTTAAATTTAGATAGCTGGCGTCAGCATAATCAAGGATAGGAAGTAATAAGGACTCTGCTAGCTTAATTTTGATGGTAATGGGAAAAAGAAATTCCTCAACCTTCAAAGGGATTTAGATGAGAGATATAGCCGCCGGCTTAATTCGGTGATATGAGGTCACCAAGACAGCTCACTGTCAAATATAACGCCAAGGTTTTTAACCTTATCACTAAAGTGAATGATTGTCCCGTCAAACATTCAGGAGTATGAGATCCTAAGGATTAAAAAAAACGGTACCTTAGGGTACCGTTTTTTTTAATATCAGCAAATTTTTAAAATATCAGCAAATGATACGGTTAGATTGCCATCGGAATACATTTCAAAGCCAACGATTTTATTTATTGAGAGTGAATGAAGGATTTACGATTTGATTTCACTCTTCCCTTTCATAATATTCCGTTGCTCACTATCTTCGATGATTGAGTGCTTTTTCTTTAAATGCCAGATATGAAATATCTTACCTTGGAAGTCATAATTTACTATATTCGACGTTATTCAGTTGATTGTATTTTTATTATTATCATATCTTTTAACTAGATTTAGGTATATACCATTTTAAAACAAATTAACGTCTAAATACTGTGGCATGAGGATATCTTGAATTATATATATTTATATACTAGCTGACCCGGCGAACCTCGTACTGCCATATTTTCTGAATTCCTAAAGGACTTTCTTTCATGACACAAAAACAAAATCACCATAATCGGTCCAGGTGATTGGAGGATTCTAGAACCCGATCTCAGCGCCACCTACCGGTTCTAATTGCGTATCTAAACCATCCGGGAACAAAATCACCACAATTTTTATAGCAATGGGATCACATGCCTATCTACAAGATGGCAAAAAGTTATCCAACAAAATGGCACCTACGTACTTTAGTCAAATGTAAATAATCTTAATAAAAAAACCTTTTGAATTTTTATATAAAATGTGAAGAAACTTTTTCCCCATAATATAACTATCCTTGATTATGACTATTTTTATGAATTTTATATATTGAAACTACTGTTTAATAAGTATATACATAACTCTTTCGTCCACTGATGTCTTGATTTATTCATCATAAATGAAGACATTATCCATAACTTACATTGTAACGAATATAACTATCGTCTAATTATATTTTTAATCAAAAAGTTCCGTTAGATGTAACAAGTTGGAATTTAACTGGTTCCTTTTGTGTTCCACTTAACATTTAAATTCTACGTATAGAAACTTCTAAGCGAAGTGAAGCAAGTTCTTCTGTAAGCGGCAAATATTTATTTAACTTGTTGATAAACTCGAATATGTAATTACCTTGCGAGGAAATGTTAATTAACATGTTATTATTCATCAGGTACAAAGTGTTTTAATGACTTTATTCTAGCATGTATTTTAAGTAGAAAGTAATTTAAAAAGTGACCAAGAACCATAATATGTTGGAAGCGGACATGGCGCATTCTGTGAAAATGGGTCGACCCACGGAATCGATTTCCTGCCATAATGAACTGCTTTAGAATGCAAACTCATAAAACATCTGGGGGTATTCTGGAAGTTTTTTCTTGTTCGAGTGCAATTTCCTTCAGTGTTTCCGCGCCTCGTAAAATGTTGTTTAAAGAAGCAACAGGCCGAGTTGCGGCTTTGGAGAATCCGTGAACGTGAAATATCATCAAATTTAATAATAGGGGATATATTTATGTAATTCTATTAAAAGTAGATAGTCTTATTTGAGATATTTATTACCGTAGTATACTGTAGACCAAAACGTTATTTTATTTGCTTTTTTTTAAATGAAATGTTAAAAATACGTGGGATATTTAAAATCGCACAAAGCACCAAATAAGGGTCGATTTTTCAAGCACCAGATAAACGTTATCAGTCGAATAAATTATAACCTGAGTGAATTCAAAAGTGAAATCATTCAACTTTTTTATTCATGTAGCTGACATTTTTAATTTTTCTATGTTATACTTTATTATATGAATAACTTTTATCTGGTGATTAAAAACTTGGCCCTAAATCGTGATGTCAAAGTAGACATCAAGACAATCTACAATGCCGCATTTAACAGTGACGTCATCGTCCACAGTATGACATTTTAAAATAGCGGCGTTTAAATTGGCCGAAATTGCCGTTATATTTACCTATTGCTTTTTTTTAAATTAAACTTATATTTATACAACTATTTACTAATGCTCATAATTTATAAAAATATGAGAGTATTTAATACATGCATGTTCTGTATCATGGAAAAAATCTTTAAACATTTTTATATTATGTATCGCATATTTTTTACGCTGTCAAAAATCTTTGTAAGCCACGACTTTGTTATGAAGGAATTAAGTTTCCCTTAATTATGTATAAAGCGGGCTTTTGCTATAACCCACCCGCAAGCTAAATCGGAAATTCATAAAGTAAATCCGTTTTTGTCTTAATTAGTTGCGGAATAGCTGCGAGAAATTTTCGAAACGTTTCAGTAAATCGATACGGGCTAGTTTCGAGGAACAAATAATGTTAAGTCCACTCCACGGCCGGTTTGTTTGTTCTTACGAAGTAAAATGGCCAGCAAACATCGTGTTGCCTCTGTGCGCTGATTACAGAGATATCTTTAAATCTTTGAGAATGTTTGACTACATTTACTACGTCATTGCTTGAAGATTTTCATCGCCTTGCAAAAACATATGTTCGAATGGTACATGTTTTATTGAAACAACAAATTGGATTAACATCATGCTGACTTCATTGATCGATGGAAATTGATACCGTGTAAATAAGAATCAATTTATATAACAAATATCACAAGAATTATGCCGAAAATTTTCATAAAACACTTTGGACGCAAAAAACTTAATTGTAAAAAAAAGGTTTCACAATATTATAAAATGTGACTTTTTTAACTGCTTCGCTATTTATTATTTAATAGTGTTTTTTACATTATGGAGTATTACAAGGATAATTTGTTTAAAGTATAAAATATTGTAGTATATAAATAACTAAGGCAGACAAATAACAAAATTTGGAACTTTTTACACTAAAATAAAACACTCATTTCTAAACAATAAAGATAGAAAATTCGTCTAATTTTGGATTAGAATGTCTTCATCATAGTTCAGATTTGTTTGTTCCTGAAAGTAAAATATCTAGAAATTATAAAATTTTGCCTTCTTGCAAAATCAGTTTTGAATCAGGAAAAAACGAGATTCTTATAATACTATCATGTGTAAGCCGTCTGTCTATCTGTTGGTCTGTCTATGTGTGTAACAGAAATTTTATTTAAAATCTACTGAGTCTGTAAGAATGAAAGATAAGAATATATATTTTTTATGCCAGTACTAAATGCATGTACCTAAATAGATAAAGGCAAAATATACCTACATAAATCTGGGTTGGCCGCCATTTAAAGTAGCTTTTCATTTAAGTACCTAAATAGGAGAGGAGATATTTTAACTTCCAAAATTGTAAGTGTGCCATTTTAGATTAAACATTTATGGGTTTCGTAACCAAATATCAAACATAATGGACGGGCGTCCTTCGTAACCATTTACAGTACCTACGTGGACTGCTACGCATTGATGACATTGTGTTGTTTAGAACATAATAAATTAAAGAATATTTGATAGAAGTTCTTTGATGAAAACTCTTATACACATATCGTGGGCGTCAAGGTCCTGACCTTGTAACTACACTTTTTGTCAAAATTAATATAGTAATAATACGAGTATGTAATGAGTCACAAAAAAAGTTTCACCATAAAATGTAGCTACAAGGTCCTAGACTAACAGAAACACATCTAAACAGAAAAGATTAGTTTCTCGAACATCCAGATTCTCGGTCCAGTTTTGACATTGGACATTTATTTATGAATGAAAAGCAATTTATATTCTGAGGAATTGTAAGGGTTGACATAATTGTACCCTTGGACATTTAAGGTGATCTGCGGGCGTTTACTTAATATTTCGCCATTTCCGGATTCAAGGAAGGAAATGGGACTGTTGGTGGCGGGTTAAGGGCTCAAATCCCTAAGAATTCGGAAAATGGACCGCACACCTTCATTACAGCGATTCGCTTTACTTTTTCAACTTTCCGCAAATCGATAAGGCGTAGGTTTCGTACTATTGAAGTGATTTTTTAATGTTTATTTGTTTTTCTTGGGAAGGAACTGATTATCTTAAAAGGTGGATAGAATATGTTATGTAATTATGTATTTTTGAAAATGAGAACGGACAATTATAAGTTTGGTAATAAGGATACTTTCCGCATGATGAGTAATGACACAACAGAAATGTAGTCGTTCAAACAATTTTTTATTATTGGTACCATTTTATTTCTCAGAGAACTTGTTAGGACTATTTAAACATTATTATACTACTTATTTTAAATTCTATATTAATATAATTAGGAAAATTAATTGCAATTAAACCTAATACAAAAAATGTTGTCCCGTAATCAATCTCTAGTTCGCTGAGATTATAAGTTGTATACAGAACCTACCTATCCATATTTATTACTTTTTTGTTCTAAAGAACTTCTTTACAATAACCCCATGCGGATCAAATAAACTCAATACGTCGTCATCAACAACAATCACATTCAACTGCTGGACGTAGGCCTCTCCAAGGTCTATCGTTACCTTGCGTAGGTCGACGTCCGTCGGGCAAGGGAGTGTCAAACTAAATAAGTTATTATTACATGCAGGTGTATTGTTATTACGTGCAGGTGGCATTCGATGAATTCTCGTTGCTGTTCTGTACAACTTTACAATATGTACGAATACAGGGCTCGAGTAATAGGGACTAGTCATGTTCCTGTTGCCATAGAAACATCATTAAGCGAATACGGAGTGATAATCTTATTACAACTAGTCTGTTTCAATTGATCGCTAACGATTTAAACTTTTTTATATCTGTATGTTTGTGTTATCAAAAAGTTTGTGATCTTTCTGTTGGTAATTGATTGAACCGCCGGACTACCTAAGAATATGATTTAGAATAGAGCATGCTAATCTAAAATTTATCTGTTCACAGTGGATTTATAGACACTCAGTTTTTATACATCGGGAAATCACTGAACCACATATCTAATACATCTACCGGCCCATTACGTTACGGCACATTAATTTCTGGAACTTAAACAAACAATCCTACATTTCTTCACAGTTCTGAGATGTTAAATCGCTCCGAACGAATTGTTCAAACATAGGCCCAGCTCACAAATACGATAGCTATTGAATCGTCACTAAGAAATCCGCGCTCGTTCGATTTTTGAGGCGTAATATATGGGGCGTAACGTAAGCATACAGCAGGTATCATTCCGGCAGTAAGAGTTTGGAGAGCCGCCAGCGCAGTCAGCTGGAAACCAATCCTCGTTCACATGTCTAATAATATAGCGCTTATCTGTTATGAAATAACTTACGTTGGGCCGTAATTCGCACTCTTTTTTGTTGTGTATATTGTAGTTATTGATGGTTATGCCTATAGTAACTATAATGAGATTTTGGATTCAAGCCAACACGATAAAGGGAATGGTTATTATTCACATTTATTATTTAATTGGTAATTTAATTACGTGATTTAGTTGCTAGGTTCTGAGAAAATTAAGCATACTAATATTATTTAGTAACATGAAGGTGAAATAATTCATTCTTTCTTGATGTCATTCATAAATGATATCTGTCATAATATTTGCAAGACATTCACTGAAATAATAATGGTAACATAAAAAATAAGTGCTTCTGACATAATGCCATTCAACATTGTTCAACACTTTTCTAAAATGTTTAGTAAACATAGAACGAATTGAAATGATTATGTTCTGAAAATGTCAAATATCAATTCAGACGTGATGCAATAAACGGTAAACAGATGGACAGGCTACGCTTTTAAAATTGAAAGAAAATGGACCATGTTAGTTACTAACATGCTAGATTTTCAAAAGGATTATGGGTATTTATTATATATTAAATACTGTTTTTTCTACGGGTAGCCTACTAGAAACAGTTGTATTATTTAATAACTAACTCACACGACAAGTGTCGTTCTGTCTGAGTTTTGATAGATTTGTGATCTTTTCGTGAATCTGTGAAAACTTATTGGAAATCCATAATCAAAATCAAAACATATTCTCGAATGATCATTTTATTAACTATGAGCATTGATATTCAATTTGAGAAGGTATACATTTTAAAGCACGCCAAAGGCATATTACCTACATAATAAAACAAATCATTAACTCAATACTTTCTCATGTTTGTAGTTTGGCCCGAATTGTTCAAGTTTTCTTGTTTCGATTATTTCTGAAATATTTTCCTGGAGAATCACGAGTAAAGCAAAATACTTGAAGTGCTACTAAACAGGTAGCGAACAACAAACTGGTTTGATATTCATCTACGAAACCTTAAAAAAGCATTTGCATTGTTCAAAAGTTAGAGCGAGGGGCACACAATAACTATGATTTTGCCATCAAATATTTCTGCATATATTAACTTAAATATTGTTTAATTAAGGAAACATTTTTAAAATTATAGTTTCGTATTACGATACCCCACATGTCAATTAACAGTAAAAAAACAGGTGCGAGGGCGTAGACAGAGAAGGTTTCTCTGTCTACATGGGAGGGGTTGAGTATGCTGGCACTGGTTGTTTTGGTTTTTATACTATGACGTAGCGTGGCGCTCGCAGGCTCTTTGAGAATTACTTTGGCTTGGGGAGCGGACTGACTTCCAAATATTATCCAATCGGGTTTTTTTTCGGTTTTGCTAGGACACTTTGCTGTTTGGTAAGGCTTTGCGTATCATCTTATTTCTAAATCAATATTAAGTGTATTATAATAATACAGTTGTAAATAAATATAAATATTAAATATCTAATTAGGATTAGTAAAATGTCATATAAATATGGCTAAAAATAATAATTGTAAAATAAAGTTGAAGTCTAGGTATAAGTGTATTCTTGTATAATATAATGGCAGCGTACGGCAGTTCAGGAATAAGTCGAGACAATTGTCATCATTTCTCCAGCTTATTATTCCTTCTCCTGGCATCATCTACCACTTTAGTGCGGCTGTGCAATCGTGAATATTGAAATTAGTCAGATTAGCGCTGTACTGACTTCAAATGAATTCACACGATGTCAGAATGAAATAAGCACTGGTTTCCTTCTAATTGGAAGCCATTACCTGGGTCAATATAAATCAGCTTTAAGTCTACGCTTACGCAAACGAGTACGCATCCCAGACTCAAAGGGCACGGGTCCGGATCCTAGGCGGGACGCATGCAATACTTAGGTAGTTTTCTGTCCTAATGTGCATATTGTTACATTTATCACGTGACAACGGTCAAGGAAAACGTCGTAAGACAAGCGTGGCGGGTATACTGTCCGTTCCCTTATGGTGGGAGGACTGAACCCAGCAGTGGGACGTTTATGGACTGTTATTATTATATATCATAGCATAATGTGTAATGTCATTAAAATCTTTAAAATAACACGTAATTGGCAAATTTAAACAGTAATTGGTACGTCGAACGCGGACTAAAATGTTTAACAACATTTTTTATTAAATAAAAAATGAAAGCCGAAAAGAATCTCTTGGCAATTTTTGGGTAACGTTCGTACCGTGGGAGTTTTAACAATGTTATAGCCTGTTCAAATTAACGCTGGGCGCATTAGGGGCTCGTTACTCCCGCTTTATTTGCTTAGGGCGATTAATAGCATTTAACTAGTATCTTTACATTCAAAATACAATTACAAATTTGATTTACTCCGGCACATTCGTCTTTTTATAGAGAACTTACACTTAGTATTCCTTAGATTGTCGCGAATCTTAGGTACACATGATTAAAACTAGTAAAGTACGCATTTAATTTAGTGTAAAAATCATACATTCACTTTATACTAGTGTATGAATTAAGTGAAAATTTGTTTTTCATTAATATTAATGGAAAATTAAATAAAGTTAGGACACAATTTCATTTTTGTGGGTAATAAAATAAATATAATACAAAAGAAAATATGTTTGTAATGTTAACGTAATAATATATATGTATGTTGTGTGTGTATATTAATCCACTAAATTTCCTCGCAGGCTTGAAGTAATATTAACCATGATAGAATGCCATAAAAACTATTAGTACATAACAATTAGCAATTAGATTTAGACCAGTAATCGACTAGCAACATGTCATTGTGACCCCTCAAAAGTGTTCCTAAGAAAATCTTGGGAACAATATAACTTATTAACCCTGTAACATGTGTTAGCGTTAGAATCCATAATTATTATTGGGTAGCCTCATAGGTGTGGCCCTGCAAAGTCCACCTATTTGATAAATGTGTCACAATAATAGTTGAGCCTGTTCCATTTTTGTTCGCAGTGCGCCAGGAGAACGAGCGCATGATGCACGACGTCCTCCAGGCGGAAGTCTTCAATCGCACCCAGTCGTCGGGGGCATTGCGCTGACGCCGCGCTATTCGCCGCGACCGCGGCTGGACAATGTGCGCCCCGCCGCCGCGCCGCCAGAGCCCCTCGAATCGGAGCCCAGTACAGAAGCCACTGACGAGGTGCTAACTGAGAAGGGCCCCGTGTCTGCCGCACAGCACACGGTGAGCGCCACGGCCGCGGGCATCGCGTGAACCCGATCCTGCGACCAGCCCTGGTTCAAATTCAATCCCCGCTCCTAGAGCAGCCACAACATGCGAACGCACAACTGCTCACGCGACACTTACACGCCCCCTGCGTGCAGTGACCTGAACTGAGAGATTAAGCATAGACGTATTATTAAGTAACCCGTTTGCGAATTGAAAGTGATGGAACTGACGTGTAGGTAGCAAATGTGAAATTGTGAATAATTACTAAATGAATGATAATGTTATTTGTTGAAATGTATCGGATAGGATATAAAAGACAGTACATATGTCAATAATCCATGTTAGTTATTATAGGTATTGTCTAAAATATACGAAGACTTGAATTACGTGAAACTACTGAAAGAAATATGATTATTTAATAAGAACGAAGAATTATTTGGAAAATGTCAAGTACACAGTATTAAAATATTTGGCTGTAAGCCACAAGTTTACTTATACTTAGATGGAGGTAACAAAGGTACTTAGATATTTAACAGATTAGTTACTAACAAATACTCAACGTTAATATCTAGGCATTAAGCCCCTTTAGATGGTGTAATATTTAAATAAAAGGTTGCCCCAAGCATTTATGAATTTTCAAAGCAATGGAAATTCATGAATACTTTGTTTACAGGAAACGTAGATTAATGTTGCTAATTGGGTCTATTTAAAGGGAACAAAATTACTTTACGATTAGATTGAGAAAATTGATTGTATTTCTTTCTTTAGTCTTGATCCGTGTTTGTATCGGAAGGACCGGGTAACATAACTATCAGAAACTAAAAGTATGGTCCTTGGCTGTACGGCAATTCACTCTTACTTTCAAAAAAATCTAATAATGCTTACAAAAAAATCTAATAATGCTTAATAAAGGAAAAATAATTATAAATAGGTACGTCACCGGCATTATAACTTTATAGCAAATTTTGATTTAAATTTCCAGTACAAAACACACTTTATGTTTTAAACTTTTCCATTGAACGAACAAGATAACATATATTAATGAATTAACTAATTTTAAGTACCTACTGACGCTTGAGCACAATAATTTTGAGTTACTATTATAATATATAATAATAAAATTGTAATTAATTCTTTATACTATGTATATTGCAAAATCCCCATTAGGAGTCTGTCAAAAAGAGCTTTCGTCTGTTGGAGAGTAAGAGCTTTGATATAATAGTTGTTATAGTTATCTATTCTAATTGTTTAACGTGGTGGAGCCGCAAGTTAATGTACCTATTACGCTCGTATAAATATTTCGTACTTATCGTCCAGCTAATAACTTCATCGTCTCTAGTTAATACGGCTCGTAGTAGTTCTATATATAATCTATTATTTACTTTCACAGAGTCACATTAATTAATCCGAAATTTGAATATTATATTTTTGACAACAATAGTCTAAAAATCCATATATTTTTTAAGTATTTTAAACTGTTATAGATCCTAATCCTACAACTCAATCTTATCCTAACAAAAGTATAATGGTTCTAGATAATTTTTAATTAAATAACTTTTTTAGATACTTACACCAAAAATATCTGAAGACGTATTTTTTTTCAAACTGGAGGCTTTTTATTCAGAGAGTTATTAACTGCACTTTAAGGCACGACTCTTATGCACTCCATACGAGTATCTATTAGGTAGATTATTATTATGATGAAGTATATTAGTGTCCGTGAAATGACTGGTCCGCAATCGACCGCCCCTTTCTGTAGGGCAAGCACGCATCACTCGGGACAAAATGGTGGCATTCCTAAAATTACTCACAAAATATTCGTTATTTTAAATATATGATGTACTGTAAAATTTTATGTCGTTAGTTATATTTTAATATAAATATAATCTTCAAAATTTTAAATGTTAAACAATTATATGTTATTCAACTTAGGGGCAACTAGTTTTCAATGATTGGTATTTTTCCGCTAGTAAAATGATAAGTTACATGATTTTTTACTAAAGAGATACTCTTTTTCTTTGCCTTTTTTAAATCACTCAATACGGTCTGGATTCTAATTAAAAATCCTTCACTTGCTTGGGATTCAAACTTAGCAATCGCAATAAAAACGAACTTTGCTGAGGAGGCATTGCGCAAACAATTATTTAAATTAGGATAAAATAATAATGAACTCAATTTCATATAATTTTTAGCACTGTGTCACATAAAATTATATTATATTTAACAATCTTAGTATAAAATAATCAACAACACACTTACTGAAAACCTACTTATGAATTATTTACCCTAAATTTTAAGCAGAAGCTAATTACTGCCAATATTATGCTTATCTATAGGTATATCTTAATATACCATAATATACCTAGGTACCTTAGTATATAATAATATATCGGTCTATATATTAGTAATTTGCTTAAATGAGGGTTTCTTGGTTAATTATATAAAATGGATAGTGATGCGTGTAAGCCCTACTTTACCGCTATCATTAGGCCTATGGTTCATTGATTAATTATAAGGCAACAAGAAGGTAATAATAGACTAAAATGCGGCGACAGATTATATCATTTGTAGCCTTCATTTTCTCTCTGTGATTTTCTACCATCAGTAGGTATAGGCACGGAGTTAAGATGTTTAGACGATGTTATTTGTTAAATACTTTCGATTTTTAAGGTTCCTTAGAGATTTTGGTAAAAACGAAACTCTTGTCTGAATCGTTATATTTGTTCGTCTGTCTATGTCTGTTAGGATCAATTTCCTAAGAAACCTGCTTATTAAAACTGCTACTGCTTATTAAAATTAACGGTGGTCGCCTTACGTGAAACTAAGGGATCAAAACATTTTTTGATTTCATTAGATAAATCTTAAATTATAAAAAATGTTCTTCAATTTAAACTAAATTTTAAAGGTTTTAAACGCGGCATTTTCTTTGATTCTTATTTCAACGTTTCGGCCACTTATTAAATTGGATTAGGCTCCCATAGAGTAAATAATAACCATAAAGAAAAATTAAAATTAAGTAATGTCTAAAACACGTAGGTCTAGATTATAGAGATAGGCGAATCATATACACTCTTTATAAAAACCAAGAAACTGCTATACAAGTGGGAATAGAGAAGGAAAAAGCAATAGTATAGTGAAACAAGGAGTTAGACACGGTTGCCCCCTATCACCAATTATTTTTAATATTTTGATTGAAACCGCTATAAAAATATTATAGATTCTAAGCATGGAGGAATAAAAGTAAATGGAGAAAATATACATTTTATACGTTTTGCAGATGATATAGCCGCTTTAGCAGAATCAAAATCAGAATTAGAAAGTTTAATAGAATGCATGGATTCAGCATTTCAAGAAATAGGCCTAAAAATAAACACGGACAAAACAAAAATAATGACAATAGTCAAAAATCATACATGCCAACATGTAGAAACATTTAGATATCATTACATCAGATTATCGATGCACAGATGGCATAATAGCGAGAATAACAATTGCAAAACGAGCTTTTATTAGTAAAAACTATTTATTTAGGTCCAAAATAGCACAATCGGTTAAAAAAAGTTTAATTAAAATTTATATGTGGAGAATAGCTTTATACGGATGAGAAGCATGGACAATGACACAAAGAGACCGCGATAAATTAGAAGCATTTGAAATGTGGTGTTGGAGACGCATGGAGAGAATAAGTGGGAAAAAAAGAGACCACTTTCTCTCCTCCGCAAGGAGAGGGAAGCGAAGAACAAGGCGAGCATTCGTGGATCAAATTAAAGAAAAAGTGGGTGTCGTGTCTTACATAGAAGTAAAACATCTGGCCCATAATAGAGAACGTTGGAAGAGGCTCCACCGACAAGAGCATGCTCTTAAATGATAAATGAAAGGAATGAACGAATTTAAATTAACAAGTTCGAGCTAGGATTAATAGTAACTTTAACATTACTCAATACACATACACATAGTACAAGTGACATCTTTATCTACCGCGTGGCTACTGAAAAGTGGTCGAAACGTTGATTCCAAAACCGCGCGTACCGAAAACTTAAGAAAATACTAGATGTTCTTTAATGATTTCTGTATTGCAGTCAAGATGCGAGGGTATTCGCTTCTAAAACCGTAAAGAGTGTGTGTTCCTCTTATTTTAAACTGAGGGGTAGAAAATTTTGATAATATCAATATAATAAAAGGCAGTAAGTCTTTCAATGAAAATTATTTGAACAAAATCTGTTGAGTACTTTCTGATACAAGGATATATATTTTCAGTATTTTTTTAGATTAGGATTTTACATATATGACAAAAGCCACATATAAATATCTATCTATCTGTAACATAAAAGTATTATAGTTCTATATATCTAATTTGATGAAAATCAGTTTAGGATTGCAAAATAACTTACTGTTAACCCTCTAAGAAGGAACGTGTAAATCCAAACAAGCACATTTTTTACATTAATATCTTAAAAATTTCTCTCGAATTTCGCAGACATTAAAATTCCTTAATTTCCTTTTTTGGAAAATTTATAATCTTTGTAACAGTATTTAATCAACTAACAAACGAAAAAGAATTGTTCGTGAATTCGATTCCTGTCGCTTCAGTTAGAATACTCGCATTTGGAAAATTTGAGTTCATTTGCCGCCGCGTCTTTTTACGGTATGCTGATATTGCAAGCGCGATGCGGGCCGGGCTGATGCGGTTTTATGCTTTCCTGTTATGAATACAGTTATATACGTTCATTCTGTTTGTTCTATGTACATTCTTTATTATTAACACTGTTTTACGTCATCACAGTGAAACCGGACATTTTAAAGGGCGTATTAGGATGCCTTTTAACTTTTGTTTATAATAATGTTCATGTAGTTTATGTAGTTTATTGAAGAGTTCCAATGGCCCACTATCTCTTCTTCCTATTGCCCCCATCTATTCCAATCCCATTTGCCAATCCCCTATTTTTTTTAGCCAGAGGAAATCCAATTGTTGATTATAGGCCGCGCGAAGCGGGGAAAAGTCGTGACCCGTGTGTGGGATTCGCCAGGTCGGGTTGGTACTAGCACCTCTAGGTAGAACTAAAGATGCTATTGCCACTCCACAGTTAGGGATACCTACTAAAACCCCTGGGTGTACCTTCCTTTTTTCCCCCGGCATCGTCTTGGATTCTGCGTGGGGCAAGCGCGCCCCACGAGAGGAGAGGTGAGCACGCGCACAACACGACGCTCTCCCCTCTCGACGGCATAGCGGCGGGTGAGAACCCTATCCATACCATTCCTCCTGTCCAAGCCCTCTATCCTATCCTAAAGACTAGCAGCGCGTTGACTTCACCATTTCCATGAGCTAGGCTGTTTGCTTGTATGCCAGCTTCGCAATAATAAAAAATATAAATTTCTTCGAAATATGCTGTTATTAGCAAATAGATTAACTTTTAATAAAATTATTTTAATCCATCGTTAAATAAATGAGGGTTAGTATTGGACTATCTATCGGATTACACTAGGGTCTATCGGTGATTGGTTTCGAGCTTAAATTTAATATTTAAAACGTCAAAACTTTGAGCTACCTTGAAATAACCGAATTCATTTCTCAAGACTTTTCTTTCAGAGAGCCTAAAGCGGCTGCTTTTGCTTAGCCGCTTAGTGAAATGGACATGTGTCTACATACAATGGTAATTTTAAAACAAAGCAAAAATTTTACTTTGATGTTGCTTGTCATGTTCGTCATATGAATCTGCGGAAGCGTCCACTTTAGGCCCTCTCATATTTAATTTACGAATAAGTGTATTCTACGCAGGTACTACGTACCCGTTATAAGGCAAATAAACAGTATAATATGAGCAATGTCAACGAATTTGTAATTTGATAAAGAAACAGCGTATCCAGTATTTTATTAAGAATATTGATTGTGCATGTACAACCGAATACTTTATTATACTGTGTTCATTGCAGGAAATTGAACGGGAAAATATATGTAACTAATATATTGTAAAGTTATACGTTAAATGTTAGTGAAAAGTGTACCGGCATTATCTTGTGCTCTAGATATCGTAAATTTTTCATTGGTTTTATTCTGCTCAAGTGTAGAAATAAATTATTGTATAAAATTCAAATGGGCTATGTCTGAACATTGTGCCTGTTTACAGAAAGTAATAGCAATACTCTTTGCTTAAGTATGGGACTATAAATACATTAAAAAAAAGCTCTTGATAGTTATAACATAAAATGTAACATAGAAGTTAGTTTATGGAGCGTGTACATCTGCGTTATTTTGTTCAATCTATGGGATTAAAATGGTTACTTAAATGGTACTTTAAAGCCAAATCTACTGAAACACTTACCATCATCATACAAAACACAGCCTCCTTTATTTTGCAGTGCTATGACATCATAATTTTAACGAGTCCAAAGCTTATTAATTGATTATTCTTTAAAGTGAATCAAATTATTTCTTAATAATTAATGTGCACTATATCTAATGAGATATCCGATCATACAACACAAAAATGTTTAGATCTACAAAATGATGCAGATGTATGGGTCTTGCATACAATATTGTATTCTAGTCATTAATCTAGTCTTCAGTGAGCTTTTGTACGTTATTTTTGGCCCGGGAAGTAATTAATAGCACATCAAAATACATAAAGGAGATGGGGACTTTTGGGCCAAAGAAATATAATGAGTTCAGATATGGCTTAATAAAGCATTATAATTTTCTATTACAAATGGAAAGCATGAACTGTAAATTCTATGTGAAAGAGGGAAATCTTAAAAATAAGCACACAAATAAATGAAGTCATTGCTTACCATAATCAATTTCTGTAAATGAATTTCAACAATTAATAATATGAAACTACTTACACCACACGATTAATTAATCAAAATAACTAAACTCACTACAATTATAAAAAATAGCAATATAAACAAAAAGAAATCTTAAAATCACTCATCCTCTCATCTGGCAGCCTCCTATTAGCCTCTGGTGGAGTGGGCTAAGTTGTAGCCGGCCGAACTCGCAGCCATGCAGAGGCTCCGGGTTTGATTCGTTGTGTGATAAATTTCCGAAACGAACTTTCTTTATTTACTATTTTATCTGTGCAGGAACCGAGAAAGAATACAATTTCCTGCGGCCGGGCGGCCTGTCGTAAGAGGCGACAAAACAACCCACAGCCAGGTGGTAGGGCATTTGCCCGACTGGATGGCTACCACCCCTGGTCTAGAGTATGCCGACATAACAACCTTAAGTTGTGTTCTGGCATTAGTGACCAGGTTCCAGTCTCCCTTAAGAGAGCAGCAGCGCATTTGTAGCACCTTTGGTGTTGCAAATGTCCATAGGCGATGGTAACCGCTTGTCATTAAGTGGGCCGTCTGCCTGTCTGCTGAACTCCTGCAATAAAAAATAAAAAAACTATATTATGAGTGTCTGGGATCGGCCCCAGAGTGGTCCGTTGTATATTACCCATAACATAAGCGTAACTTGCTTAGCTTGGGGATATAGAATATGTGTTGGAAAATATCTTTTAGTAAAAGATAGTGTGTTCAACATATTTTATTGAAGTAAGTTTGAATTTAAAATGTATTCCACACATTAATTACATTTTTGTCTATGACATTAAATGAGGTTTTACAACAATATGCGTCTCCTCCGATTTTTTTTTGTATGTCTCTAGAGACCACGGGCCACAAAAATGGCCCGGACTTTTGGAGGGCTTGCGTGGGGTCATGGGAAGGCCAACACTTAGAGGCCCCTTGATAAATTTAATATGAATGAAGCGTGACACTGACCGGCGATTATCCCTGTCTACATCATATAATAATGCACCCAAGGACAAGCCCCGGCCAGTGTAGGATAGATTGTGGGAAATGAGGACAAAAAGTACCGGGCTATGGGGGTGAACTGCTAGTGGTACTAGAGGTCTGGGAATATGGGGACTATGGTTTGCCCGTGGCAAACGGGCAGACGCCATATATTCGGGGATCATGGAAAAATGGGCAGACGGTGACTCGCCACTCCCTGGGCCCCAGAAATTGAAAATTTTATTTATTATTGTTACAAATATTATTTATTAATATTACAATCGAGGTCTTTCTATGAAAAAGTATCCGTCTCCTTTACATTTTTCGTAATTGATGACGTTTAATAATTTTTCTTTGATGTAAATTCTCAAAAATTACAGACTTAGGTAAAAAATTAAAACTAGAAACTAAATAGCTACAATTAAAAGTTAAGGTATCACTATAATAAAGCTATAAATTCGGCAGTTTGAAACAATTTTGGAGAGTTTTAACGAAATGAGAAATTTACGATACTTCGGCCAAAGTGTAACGCAGGGGAACTTATAGTTACAAATATGTGTATCGACAGTTAAATGTATAATTAGTAAAATTGCCTGCGTCCCTCCCCTCCCTTGTGTGATACGATATGCTACGTGTTCATATGTTATCGTTTGATATCTCTAAGGTAGCAGCAGTGCGAGCACTGTCAATGCTACGTTTGGGCTATCCTCGTACTTAGAGATCAATTCCAAATACTAAACAGGACCTATTAACGTAATTAGTGTTAGAAGGAGAAAACAAAGAATTTTATAGTTGTTTGTTGTAAATGTCAGTTTTAATTAATCTATTTTACAGAAAAAAATGTTTAATAAAATATCTTTATAAAATAATTTTATATTGTTTTATTTTCAAAACCTTTTTAGCTGTGACAATATTTGAAAAAAAAACAAAAGCATGTAGGGTCGACTTCTACTCTGTGTAATTAATATTATGTTATATAAAGACGTGTTTAAAATATTTTTTCATTTTCCTCAAAAGTTTACCTGATGCCATTAAGCCATATTCGCAAATTGACTTTCGAGTCATATTTGTATTAGAAAACAAAAGATTAAAGCTCATTATTAAAGTGTTAACAGGGTTAAAATATCTGTTATATATATATATTGTACCAAAATTGAAATAATCTAAGAAGAGAGTAACGGGGATGGCATTATTAAAACAAGTTGTTTTTTTACACGTGCTTAAAATAGTGTGAAATAAACCTGTGTATTTTATTAAGTATTTAAAAACACAATTTTAAACACTGTTAACAACATTAATAAAAAGACAGGAAAAACTACTTTTAATTACCAATTAATGGAATTGAATAAAAACGAATAAAAAATTTAAGACTTTAAATAATTTGAAATCAATTTACAAGTTTTTTTTTAATTATACCTATTAAATATTTTAAAGAAAACTATTTGACATTGTAATTAAAACAATTTTGTTTTAATTACTATTTTCATTTTTTTAATCAAACATAAACAGTAACCATTTTAATTATGAATAACTAATGGTACCTTATTAACTAACAATCAATATTTGGTGAATTTGTTCTTAATCTTATCACTTCTCAATAACGTTATTTCTATTTCCTGACCATGTAGTTTAAAAATAATTAGTTTCCATATCATATTGCTTTTGTGCAATAATCATAATAACTTCTTTCTAAAGAAACGTTATATTAGAACGTTTGTTATTGGCTTAGAATCTATGCCCATCACTAGAAAGAAAATAATTTAATTGGGTATTCCTCTCTTACAGTTTAAGGGGATTCCCCCATTAAGAAAGTACATCAGAAAAATCGAAAACACAAGATGTATGTAAAGTGTTCAGTATCGATTAGAGATACACTGCAAAAAATAAATGTTTATAGATTGATCCATTTTTGTAAATATTTACTGGGGCGAAGTGGAAAATAGTCGAAAAATAACAAATGGATTATTATTACGCCTTATTGATTTGAAATTGAAGAATAAAAGTAAAAAACATAAAGAACAAAAAAAAACATTTTGTTTGTCTTATAAAATTGTTTTTTTTTTAATCCTGGAAAATATATGTAATAATTCAGTTTAGATGTTGAAATTTAAATAACCATTGAACCTGCAAGGGTTCGTATACAAGTAGCTTTAGCAATGTGTTTTTTGCAGCGGAGTACGCACAAAGGTATGTGGAGTTCCCCACCTACGTCACGACACAGAAAAGGTAGGGTTTGAAAAGGCGGGGACGGAGAGGCATTCCCGAGGCAACCTCCAAACTATGCGGCTTCGCTGCGCCCTCGCTCTATACATGACAGCAATTTTCTTTGAGAGCTCGCAATATCACCGTTACATTAATGTTGCAAACAAGTTGTTGCAATATTTGACAAATTCTACTCGCAATTGATGCAGATTTTATAAATAAAATTTCATTGGCTGGGATGATACCAGTAAGGAGTGCAAGATATAAATTATAAGTATAGGTATATACTTCAGTTCGTAAATAAAAACGATTTTATTAAAACTAATAATATACTATACGATTAGAGCACATACGTTCCGAACCATTTCTGAGCTCGAGCTTCCCAATTTAGAGAATAGGCGGTATACCCGCCACACTTCCTTGATACATCGGCGGTGTTACATCATGATCATTTCAATATGAAGAACTTTTCACCAAGTTTTTCTTCACTTCTGTACTTTTATTAAAATCAGCTCATCCACCTAGTCGTAAAATCTCACATAACTTCTAATTAACGTTATATTAAATATTTTAATTATCAATACTATATATAATAAAATTGTAGAGGTTAAATTTCTGTACAATGAAACAAATTGATAAAAACCGAGTCAGGAGGATGTAAGAAGTGAAATAAAATAAATTTAGATTTTTTCAAATTTTTTGTTTGTCTGTTTGTACCAGCTAATCTCCGAAACGACTGGACCGATTTAAATGATTTTTTTTTGGTGGTAGCTCATATCCCTGGTCAACATATAGGATACTTTTGATCCCGAAAAATTAAAGAGTTCCCGTGGGATAGTTAAAAACCGCACCACACGGACGAAGTCGCGGGCAGAAGCTAGTAATATATATTTTCAAACTTGAATCAATCATAAAATGAAAGTAAAAATTTATAAAGAAGTTTAGAAATATGTTTTAAATAATCGGGTATGGGTAATATACAAATGACTACTCTGGGGCCGATCCCAGACACCCAGACCATAGTAAATAACTGAAATTTCGTTTCCGTTTGATAAATTTACCATGCCAGGAATCGAACCCGTAGCTACTTCATTGCAGTGAGATAGGCTGGCAACGGATTAGCCTGGTCAACCACAGAGGCCGTCGTTGATTAGAAGTTTTAGTGAGATTTTCTATCAAAACAAAAACAGACGCCTGAAAAACTGGTGGCTCGAACTGTATTGTAAGAGTGTGTTATGAGTTACGTTTTTTACTGTCTGAACTATGCAACTAACTGTTATGTAATACAAACTCCAGAAATCGTATAAAATTATACTATTAACTGACTCTGACTATTGTTTCACTCATCAGATAAGACTTGTAAGAATGTAAATCTTTATTGAAGATCTGTTCGAGTACTTTAGAAACCTGCAGGGCACGTATTTAATAATTACGTATTAAGGTTTGATGAAATATGCATAGTGTTTACATCCATTGTTTTATAAATTTCAACAAATATAATTGTTGTATTAACACACCAAAAGACAAGGACCGAATATATAACCAATAGATTGTAGGAGATAAAATAATGCAAGACTGATACCGATTAAAACAAATATTGCTTGCGGACGACAATATTTCATTTGTTAGTTTCTGAACAAGTATTCCTAGCAAAAATCGTGCATGAAGGAAAGTCCAAATAATCACAACACTAAAACTCTAAAATAAACTTTGACACTATAATCACTAGAAAATGTGCGAAGCAAGCCCGCGCGTTGGGGGACCAAAGTAACATATAAAATCTTTTATAGAGGTGCGTGGGCAGCTTTTATAGTAATGTCAGTATAAATCCCGTACACGAAACACGCGTCTGTTGTACCTTTTCAAATAGGCCGAGGTATGCCAAGAGGAAACATAATAAATCAATTTTATATATGAATAAACATCGTTAAAAAATACTCAACTGCCCACAATATTTGGTCACTTACCCAGACCAACTGTTGATTTCATATAACAAACTAGTTGAACTCCTTACTATTTGAAGTACAAATAGCAATAGTTTTTAAGTCAAGGAGACGTATTGGTAATTCCGGTTAAATTTAAAGTTTTGTAAAAACAACCAATAATGGCACACACCTTACAAATACTGTCTTACTTACAAATAATGTCTAACAGTTGCAAGGAATAAGCCTTGCCTCATATCCTACATATTAAGCTCTGTAGCAACCTTTTCTGTAGACTCTTAAAGGCCATTAGAAATATTTTTGTTTATAATCGAGTACTAGTAGAATACTAAGTGGTTTTCTTTTACGGATAAAGTGCTCTAAAAATATTCTGCTAAATTATATTATCGTTCATAATAAGCTTTAAATTGATAAGGGTCATATTGTGTACGTCGCTTTAACATCTGACAATGCTCTTAAAAGCAGGCATTATCTTAAATTTATTAGACCATAGCAATCAAATTGTAATGACGTCACCTGATCCCATAAACTGTCTATACACGACTTTTCGGTGAAAATGGAAACGGCCGGCATTAAATTGCCAATTACCTTTTGTCATAAGTTACAGTGTGCAACTTGTGACAAAAGGTATAAGCAAGAAACAAATTGATTACAAATATAAGATAATATTCGTGCATTTTCCTAATATTTTTTTTAACTCAGTAGGTATAAAGGTTTCTGTAGTAGGGACAAATTCTACAATTTTTCTATTTGGTTATGGTATCTCAAACATATGTATAACCCTTACAAAAGCCACTCTTCTAAAAATAACTAATTTAGATTAATATTCACTGATTTTTTAAATTAAATTCTGCTTAGTAATTTTCAAAATATAGCAATTTTTATGTTTTACTTTGCACCGACTTCAAGATGTTTTAGATAATATATATAAATAATAATAGCTTAAGAAATAAGTTATTTTTTTACATTTTAGTTTTTTCGTTTTTGAAGTCGGTTTTTTTAAACGAAGTTTTTAAATTTTATTTGTTACTTTTTAGTGTCTAGCTATGTATGGGTGGACCTACGAATGGTGCCGCGCTTCTTAAAAAATATAGGTCCCAAGAACCGGGAACAAAAAATTTTTCGTAAAATGAAAACTACTGGGCTATGTCAAATTTTTAGGGGACCACATGGCAGCTATTCCGCGTCGAACAAAAAAAGAATCACGTAAATCGAATCATAAATCTCAGAGTAATCGGTGTACATATGGAACGGAGTGAAAATTATTTCCATGAAAAATGTTCATAAAATGAAAACTACTGGGCCAAACTATATAAAATTTTTAGGGGACCAATTGGAAGCTATTCCGCGTCGAACAAGAAAAGAATCACGTAAATTGGATTATAAATCACGGAGTTATCGGCGAACATACATAAAAAAAAGCAAAAAAAAAAAAAAAGGATCCCGACGAATTGAGAACCTCCTCCTTTTTTCGAAGTCGGTTAAAAAGGGAATTTAGAACCGCATATTTCATAAATTTATTTAAGAGTATTAATTTTCAAGAAATATGTATTTGTATATATAGTAAGAAGTACCAACTAAATTTTTTATTTTCACTATATCATTTCATAGCACTTCAGACATTTACCTTCCTAATTTCGTGCAGACGGGCATAAATTTTTTTTGCCGTTTACCGAAGGATCATAAAATTATGTGCGACGTATAGGTAAAAGGAATACAGCGTGAATACATACGTGAAATTAAATCTTTTAAAAATGTTGTTTTCGAATTTATCTTCGGTTGCGGTACCTTTTATTCTTCTTCAGTGTAGGTTTTCACACTCGGGAATGCGATGCTTTTTAAAAGTCAGAAAGGCCAAAACGTTACTGATGTTTAAGAATCTACTTTTCCGTAAACAACTATGCCTAATTTACCTATAAATGCAATTATTTATCTTATACACATTATTACTTATTATATTACAACACACACACATTACATCTTCGATGCATTTTTTTAGATTTCTTGTCTGTTTGTCCGTGATTCACGTAAAAACTACCGGCCTGATTTCGATGCGGTTTCGCTAGAAAAATTTTAATCTTAAAATCTGCGCTACTTTTTATTCTGGGAATCTGGCGGGATTTTTTGTTGGAATGATTTAAAATGGCCAGATTGAAAATAATTCGAATTTCAATGTAATTTTTTCACTGATCGATAGCAAATTTTGTATAATCCCGGGAATTGCACGGAAATTATTCCAGGAGCAGTTTGTTCGAATCCATAAAAATTACCTTATTCCGGCCCAGTTTTCATAAAATCCTATCGTTTTACATTCTTTATTAAATGCTGTGGTACTTTGTGTCCCGGGAATTCCAAGTCAAGTATGGACGAAATCACGGGCATATCCTAGTTGTAGATACATATTTAAAGAAGCCCATAGAACACCGCTCCGGGCGCACATTCGTACACGTTATTCTAACGCTATGTGAAATTATAAATTTAAATAATTACAGAAACCTCTGAAGTAAGTTCTAATTTGTTAACAAGGGAAGTCGGTACCACTTTATAAATTATATATACGTGGGTTAAATAGATTTCAGTAATTTACCTGAAGCAACATTAAATTTACTTTGTGTTACAAAGATGCGTCTGACTAAGTAGTCCGTGGTTAGGCCATAATTCAATGTACAGCCATCCCTGGAGACTTGATTGCCATCCTGGGATACTGTTTGACCGGTAGGGATTCAAGAATTTTATTTTACTTAGGAGGTACCAAGTATTACAGTCATTGATGTAACAATAATAGACGTTGCTACATCAATGATTACAGTAGTAATACATAAGTTTATATTATTATTATATTCTCACAATATTAATACGTGAAGCAAAAACTTTGTTTCTACGAAAATTGTGCGAACCGAGGAGTATGAATTTCGCAAACTTATAGTTTGTATACAGAAGGAATGCAGTTTGCTAATATTATTTTAAAATTATGCATAAAAATACATTAAATCAATAAAAATAACATTACACACACTACCATGTATTTGGCACACACACACGCGCATATATACTCGTACTCTTTTGTTTATTGTTCTAGTCAAATAACAGTGTAGCCTTTGCGAAATCTGTGATTATAGAAGAATAGTCCTTGAAAAGACAAAGAACTCCTTTCAAAGACTTTCAATCAAAAGAACCTTAATAATGTTCAAACTTATAATTTTAATTAATTATGGTTGAATATCGACCACTAGGCGACCACTAGTTATATTATAAATCTCCTAAGATTCAAGTATAAGTTAATGTATGTCTTTGACGACCACGAGCCATAAAATGGCCCGGACTTTTGGAGGGCTTGCGCGGGGCCATGGAAAGACCAACACGTAGAGGCCCTTTGACAAATTTAATGTAAATGTGGCGTAACACTGACCGGCGATTATCCCTGTCTACACCATATAATAATGCAGCCAAGGACAAGCCCCGGCCAGTGTAGGACTATTGTGGGAAATGAGAAGAGAAAGTACCAGGCTATTGGGGTGAACTACTAGTGGTACTAGGGGTCTGGGAATATGGGGACTATGGCGTCTGCCCGTCGCAATGAACATGGAAAAATGGGCAGACGGTAACTCGCCACTCCCTGCATGGGCCCCAAAAAATGCCATATTATTATTACTATTATCCGTGCAGGATTGGAGAAAGAATACTAATTCCTGCAGCCTGTCGTAAAAGGCGATGAGACGACCAACAACCGATCTCTGGATGGCTACCGCCCTGGTTGTTATGTCGCCAAAACAAACTTGAGTTGTGTTCCAGCATCAGGGCCAGGTTCCAGATCTCCCTTTCATACATAACTTATATGCGTTACTAAAGTAATCTGTATCTCGGGAACAGTACTTTTTTCTGGATAAAAGATACCGTATGTCCTTTTCTATACCCCTGACAACATGTATGTAAAATTTCATGATGGTCAGTTCAGTAGTTAAAGGATGAAAGTGTAATAAACACACTCATCTTCTTCATTTTACTAAATTAATTAGAATTTCCGGTTTAGTAATATACCGGTCTAATACTTATCTAAACTAATTACGAAGAAAGCGACAGCTATGTATGTTGATAGCCTATGTTGGTTAAGAAAATATGATCAACTTCGTCAAGACAAAATATCACCACGAAAACTGCTATAGGAGTTTATTTATGTTATCTATTCTGTTTTATAGTATTTCCTTATCTAGTCTGAAGCTTGTTTCTATGTTTGCCTTTAAAATTGTACGTAGACTTGCAGCTCGACTGTCTTTCATCTAAGTGTTAGCTGTTTGGTTTATAAGGTTTTGAGTTCTACAGACAAACCATTTTGGAAAATTCATCCAGAGAAGTTTTTACTAGCTCTCTATCAGGTGTTACTGTTATTAACCCTAAACTTTTCATTTGTGCTTCCTCTTTATATCTGTGCAGGAACCGAGAAAGAATACAATTTCCTGCGCTAGGGCGGCCTGTCGTAAGAGGCAAAACAACCCACAGCCAGGTAGGTGGTGGGGCATTTGCCCGTCTGGATGGCTACCACACCTGTTCTAGAGTATGGCGCCATAACAACCTGAGTTGTATTCCGGCATTAGTGGCCAGGTTCCAGTCCCCCTTTAGAGAGCGGCAGCACATTGGTAGCATCTTTGGTGTTACAAATCTCCACAGGATGGTAACCGCTTTCCATCAGGTGGCCCGTCTGCCTGTCTTTTTTTAATTTTATTTTTATTGACAAGACTCGAATTCCGTACCCTTTTTACAACTTAATTACTAGTGAAGTCTGGCTGCTGCACTCGTGCAATAAAAAATAAATTCTAGATTAATACACGTGGTTTTCTGTTGGTATGATATAGCGGAAATTAAAGTTGCTTTATAGAATTTTCCCTCAAGTGTGTGTACCTTACCTTATAAGAGTAGATAAGTTTTTTCAGTAGAACATCGCATTAATTTTATTATATTTATGCAAATATGAAGATTAATTTAAGTGAACAGCGATACTACTACATCGCACATAATCAAAAGCTTATTACGTTGTCGTGTTATTAATTAATAACAATCCCTTGAACGACAAAGCCTATTGTCGCCATGGGTGTTAAAATTGTTTGTCTACGTACCTAAATGAACTACAGGCAGTATTCAACTTTATCCTAAACTAGCTGACCTGTGCCAACTTTGCTGGACAAAGTGTTATAATTTTCAAGAAGTCTGCTCATAACAAAATAATTTAATATAAAAAAATTATAATGTCCACTTTCCCTGTAAGATTATAACTATTTTTGTTAAATGTCGCCATTTCCTATCGTTAATCAAGTTAAGGAATGATAAAATTGAACAAATTCCATTTTTTAAATACAATTCTTGACTTGGGTAATTTGCATCTCAGGACGCTTGTAGGCCGGTTAAGGCAAAAAATGGCCCAATAAGGGTAACTATTTTTTATTAATACAAAAGCTTAGACTATGGTACGATTTTAAAGGATACTTTGAAACTATAGAGTTGCATTTTTAATTTCATATTGAAAATTTGAGTCTGATCCGCTCGAAGTAATTTTTTTCACATTCAACTATAATTTTTGAATTAGTTAATAAAGGATTTAGTTACAATAAAAACTTTCAAATAAACAGAGGCTAAATTAAAATAAACAATATCTAAAGCTGATGCGGTGTAAATTTTACAAAAATCACTAATAACTCCAAAACTAAAATACTTGGTAAAAGATACATGGGTTGATTCGGGTAGCCCTTCATATAAACTAACAAAAAAAATCTATTTAACGTCACTGTTCTGGCCACCCTCTATATTATATACATAATGTAAATTTAATAGTGTTTATAAGTTACATGACGTAGTTAGCCTGAAACCCTTACGGTGTACATAAGTATCGATTTCGAAGTTAATATTGAGGGTAGTTCACAGTTGACTGATAGATAAGTTCCACTCCAGCGGACACCGGTTGGAGGCCTAATGTAGGCCACTAATGAGCCTGATCTGACCAAAACAATCTTTGTTGCCGCATTACATTAATCTTTCCCGAATTACACATAATTACGTGACGATAACTGACTATGATGGTCTAGGCTCGGTATTTTACTTATAGTCTTATGGGATTATAGATAAATATAGATACAAAATAACCAATATTAATTAAGTTTTTTTCTGGAGCAGGAGACAGGTTAATTACCTATATGATAATAAATGGTCGTCGCGAAGTTTAAAGATTTTAGCAACATCAGAGGCGCTAGCAATGTACACAGCCTCGAAGGGGAGACTGGAAACAGGCCACTGATGCCGGAATATACATACATACATACATAACTTCACGCCAGGTCCCTTGCGGGGTAGGCACGAACAACAGAGCGCCATACAGGCTTATTCTTACACACCTCACTTGCTTCTTTGACATTCATAGCTCTTGTCATGCACGCTCGTCTGTTCTTAAGGCTCCTGACATCACCTTCTGCTAATACACGATCAATTTGATCATGGAAGGTGTGTCGTGGCCTTCCGCGACTTCTGCATCCATCCGCTTTTGCATTGTATATCTGTTTAGTCATTCTTTCATCATACATTCTTTCCACATGCCCGAACCACCGGAGCATTCCTTTCCTTACCTTCACCCCGACACTCTCTTTCAGACCAACTCTCTTTCTTACTTCGGTATTACGAACGCGGTCCACGAGCGTCACTCCGCAGTTTTTCTTTTTCGCTTTATAGTATAGCATATCTAATGTGTAATGTGCAAGCGATGAAAGATGGTAAAGAATTTGATAATAAAACGTCTAATACTCAAAGATTTATAAATATTAATAGATACCTTGTAATATCATTAAATGGTATTATTGCAAGTTGGAAACAATTCATAGTCAAATTGATAATAATTACAGTTTTAGTATTTTAGCTACAAGGCCAACAATAATACGGCTTGTATGTCGCAGCAACCGCAAGCATTCAAGATCTGTCAGCCTAAAAACGGATTCCAGATACCAAATCGCTACTGAAATTTGACGAAGGTTGACAATCGACACAACAAAATCTGGACACAATAGACGACGAATAGATAAAGATTACTTCCTTTTTTAAATTCAACGAAGAAAACCAATCTTTTATTTTGCTTTTTAACCGACTTCGAAAAAAGGAGGAGAATTGAGAAATTCGTCGTTTTTTTTTTTTTTTTTTTTGCTTTTTTTTATGTATGTTCGCCGATAACTCCGTGATTTATGATCCGATTTACGTGATTCTTTTTTTGTTCGACGCGGAATAGCTTCCAATTAGTCCCCTAAAAATTTTACATAGTTTGGCCCAGTAGTTTTCATTTTATGAACATTTTTCATGGAAATAATTTTCACTCCGTTCCATATGTTCGCCGATAACTCCGTGATTTATAATCCGATTTACGTGATTCTTTTTTTGTTCGACGCGGAATAGCTGCCATGTGGTCCCCTAAAAATTTGACATAGTTTGGCCCAGTAGTTTTCATTTTACGAAAAAAATTTTGTTCCCGGTTCTTGGGACCTATAGTTTTTAAGAAGCGCGGCACCATTCGTGGGTCCACCCATACATAGCTAGACACTAAAAAGTAACAAATAAAATTTAAAAACTTCGTTTAAAAAAACCGACTTCAAAAACTAAAAAACTAAAATGTATAAAATAACTTATTTCTTAAGCTATTATTATTAATATATATTATGTAAAACATCTTGAAGTCGGTGCAAAGTAAAACATAAAAATTACTATATTTTGAAAATTACTAAGCACCGACTTTAAGATGTTTTAGATAATATATATTAATAATAATAGCTTAAGAAATAAGTTATTTTATACATTTTAGTTTTTTAGTTTTTGAAGTCGGTTTTTTTAAACGAAGTTTTTATTTGGTTATTTACGAAGAATACAGGCCCAGCGCGCGTTGGACACGTTGACCAATTTTACAATTTGACTACGAAAGACTTAAAAATATTGTGCAACTTGTATAAAAAAATTACCCGATAGGTGAAAGGACGATGGTGATAAAATAATAACGGTTTTATTTTGAAAAAATGTAAGTACCCTGAAAATAAATATCTCACATCTTCTCAGTACAGTAACCCAATCACAGACTTTATGTGACCTATTCGTCACCTTAGTAATCAGCTTTCATGTCATCATTTCAAAGTCACTGAGACAATACGATTTTTATACTATGATATATCCGCGACTTCGTCTACGATTGACATGAAATCCCCGCTTGATTCCCAGGACACAAATACCGCAGTATTTAAAACAGAAGGTAAGCTATGGTTTTAGTGAAAAAGTCGCAATAAGCTAATTTTTATGCACCCGAACAACTACAAACCCCTCCTATGAAAATTCCCGCTGTATTCCCAGGATAACAAATTCAACACATTCTATTATATAAAATTTGCTATGGATCAATGAAAATAATAAAAAAACTATAATATATTAAGCACCTGTAGAAATTATACAAATGGCATGCGTATTCAAATATGCCATCTCACTCTTCGGTATATACTCTTCAACAAGGTTTGCTCTCGTTTTGCTTGCGATCCACAAATCAGATCCTGACTTAGTGACTATGGAACCATCTCGGGAAAATATAAAAATCGGTCCACAATTGACGGAGAAATCGCGTAACATGTCTAGAAAAAAACTAAGCGCCTGTAGAAATTGTAATTCCTACAACGTGTATACTTTTTTCCAATAATTTAGGCGCACGGCGTTCTAAAATAAGTAATGGTTCCTCTCGACTCACCAGATCCTGACCATGGCACCACCTCTGATGTATAGACTTAGGTACGAATTAAGAAAAAATTGAAAATCGGTTATGATTGACGGAAATATCACGTTACGAATAAAATATCTGTTATCAATTTTCGTGAGTTTCTATAATTCTTTGATATCCAGTCATCGGGTCTTGACATAGTGATAATCAGACCAATTCGGAGTATAACCTTTCGATTAAAAGAAAATTTTGAAAACCGGCACACAATTTACGGAGAAATCGAGTAACGAACATACAAAAAAATAGACATACAGACGAATTGAGAACCTCCTCCTTTTTGAAGTCGGTTAAAAATACATACTCGCACAAATATACGTACAGTTCTGAAAACAAACTAATTCTATTCGTTTCATTCTGCGTTTGTGGAACATCAATTCCTAGAAATCTCGCGTTCTCGAAAAATGTAAATATGTCAGCAATAAAAGTATGTGAAAGATTATTTGGGCTATCTAACATAAATTGAAACCAAATCCATAATATTTGTACACAGCGAAACAGGTTTGCTTGATGGATTACAGTTCTACACAACTAATAATTCCTCCCGATGTAACTGCGCAGTAGTAGACCAATTTTAGTAGCACGGGAAACGTCCGACTGTGTAAGCGGAACAGAGCCAAGAATACAAAGCAAGAAACACTGCTATTTCCGCTTGTGAATAAATTTCAATATAAAATATTTACATGTCGGAAATCGGTGTGCATTTTTATATCTAAACGTAAGCTGCCGATCGGAATTATAAGTTGTGATAAACAGCTCCAGTCCCTCTCTTCGCTTTGATTCCTGACCATAACTTGAACCACAGCTATGAACCAAAGGTCTGGAGCCCAATTCTGCTATTACTATCTTGTCAAAATCGCCGGACACTACATTCGCAATCGTAGGTTTACCTGATTCCGGTATTCTGTTAATTTCAATGGCGTGCCCGTGGCGCACCACTCTCTTTTTATAAATATCTATAAGCGAAAACTCGTGAAATTAAAGAAAGAAGACTTCCTGGATCCTTGGGGAATTCCAAAATTAATTTTTTGCTGACTACTTTTAAACTCGTTAATTTTAACTATTTGAAATTATTCAAAATTCTTAACCACGTTTTAGTTCGGTTTACTATCATAGATAGATAGATAGATATATAACACTTTATTGCTCACCAAATATACGATTTCAAAATATACAATTACAATATTGTCATGGTAGAAACAAAAGGCGGCCTTATCGCTGAAAGCAATCTCTTCCAGGCAACCTAACTTAAGGAATAATTTAATCTAATCTGGCGATGTAGGTGGTGCCATAGTATTTTTAAAACTATTATTTATTTTAAATTATATTTACAAAGACAACTAGAGAGGTTGTTCGTTACAGTATAATAATATATAGGTATGCCCTACATATTTTTTTTATTATTATTTTAAAACCATCATTATACTTACTTTTAATAGGTAGGTATATTATTTTAGGACAGAATTTGTGAACTCCAAATCAGTTAAACCTTATTTGAGAAGAACTTTCATCGGGACGTCAGAGGCTGGAGTAATTTAACTTTCTTTGATAGAATAATACCTGTGTCAGAGTTATTCAATTTCATGAATACTTTGTAGTAATTAATAACAAGCTCCTGGGAGGAAATCGTAGTCATAATAAAGCGGTTTATAGTTTATATTACTCTTTTCTAAATAAATATAGCAATATTTAACAATCAATACATATAGAAGGGCTTTCCATGCAGTTTCACCTTTTTACGAATTTTTTACTTCATGCTTTGAAATGAAGAAAAACACCTACGTTTCCAGTACATTTTAATCGAACTACTACATAGAAGCTGTATATTTTAAGAACAAAGGCAGTGTTGCAATACAGCTGTGCTCCGTAAAAGCTTTGGTGCGATAATAACAAAAATAAACAAAATCCCGGCACGCGCTTCATGCGGGTATTGTGGACAAACCAACCGTGAACTAGACGCCATTCACGTTAAAATACGTTCCAGATTGACCACAGTTACTTTGGTATTTCCAAGTAGCCCTCCTTGCTTCGCTATTAATCTATAAATAGAACAAGTATGTCCAGACTAACTTCTCGTCCTACACAGCTAAAAACAGTCATTGCAAATTACAAATGGTTATATTTTTAATCTACGTCCCTTTTAAGCTACGTTCCACTTGTGGCTGACTAAGCCGAAAATGCTCCTTCAGTCGTTCTACATAGTGGTCGTTTTGGTCGTGGCGAAAACGTCAATAATGTCGTCACCATCGATCATGTAGAGTTCACAACGACCCATGTCAAGAGGTAGGTCGAAGTGGGCGTTGACGACAGAGTATTAATTCTCTCTATCGAGACGTTTACAGAGGCATGATTTCCAAATCAACTATACATCAACCAATGACGTTTGTGTATTTTTCATGGTTAATGTATAAACATTAATGCTCCATAACCAGTTCCACTTGACTTTATGGGTGTAACGCTCACAAGCAAGTGGAACGCGAAAAATGGCGGTCGTGAGCGTAGTCATTGTGAGCCTTGTTTAGAACGCGGCAATTGTCGAGTGAAGAGATTTACTTTTGTTGAGTATTAGAATTTTCACAACAACATTACTGAAACCATGGCCAAGATCCCAAGTTTCAATTTTATTGCTGGAGAAGCAGATAGACTCACGGTACACCTGATGGAAAATGGTTGCCGTCGCCTATGGTCCTTATTTAACTTCTTTAATTTTCATTCCAGGTATTTTATGATTCTTCAGTGTTCGTATAGTTATAGTTGATCATAAAATTGGTAAGACAGCATATACTGTACATATTAGCCATAATTTTAGTTCAAGTTAGTTAACTAGTTAGTTTGACCTCAATAACCATGCCACAAGTGCAGAATAATTTTATACCACACATAAATCATTTTATTTGTTTCTCCGAGTGTAAGCAACGACGCAGTTTATTGGCAATATTACTTCATATGGCTTAAGTGACCCGTTACACTATTTACAAAATTATTTTCCAATGTCAAAATTTATCACCAATAATAGATTTGTGTTTATCAGTTGTTCCAGACAACTGTCCTAATGCACCAGTGCGGTATAGTATTTCTTCAAATATTTTTTTGCTTTCTTTCTTAGTTCGACACACATACTTGGTAAGCTGTGTGTGTCTCCAACATAACTTGGATTGTATTTTTAAGTACGATTATTTAAATAAAAATATTAAACAACTTTAACCTCACCTATACTCATTGGCACTTGAGATCTTTGTTTTCAGTGATCACGGCTACTGAAATGAGGTCGAAACCCGAATTAAAAATAAAATACATCCTTTAATGTAAACAAACAATGTTTTTAAATTCGTTTTTAAGGTACATACCATAGCTATTTTGGAAAAAACGGTCCCTCGTAAAATTGCTGTATCTAGTCTTTCATTTATTCGTCTGTTTATCACGCCCACTCCTGTGGAACATTGCTTACGACTGGACAATACGCGGCGCGGTCCTCAACGGTGTCAGTGTAACCTGTTACGCTGACGATACGCTGGTCGCAGTCCGTGGACAGACTCATAGGCAGGCGGGCCTACTGGCCACGGCTGGGTTTGCGGGTGTTGTTGAAAGGATTCGGCGGCTCGGCCTGGAGGTAGCCTTGCATAACTCCGAGGCCGTTGTGTTCCATGGACCTCGAAACAAGCCACCTCCCAATCTAAGCATAATCACCACTGTTATCAGTGGTAGGCACCACTATCGGCGTCGGAACGACGATGAAGTGTCTCGGGGTCATCCTTGACAGCCGATGGCAATTTTCTGCACATTTCAAGCAGCCGGTCCCCTGACTCATGGGGGTGGCTGGCGCCTTATCACGGCTCCTACCCAACCTGGGGGGGGGGGGGCCTGGCGCCCGGTGCCGAAAATTGTTTGAAGGGTTCGTACGATCCATGGCCTTATATGGGGCACCAATATGGGCAGAATCGCTGACGGCCAAGAATGCTGTGTTGCTATGCAAACCACAGCGCACGCTGGCTATCAGGGCAATAAAGGGATATTGCACGATCTCCTTCGAGGCGGCTTCCCTTCTTGCCGGACCCCCACCGTGGGAACTAGAAGCGTGGGCCCTTAAGCCGGAGGAGGGCGTCCTTGCGCCACTCGTATAGCCATACGAGTGGCGCAAGGACGCCCTCCTCCAGAACCACCGTCCGGCGTCCCGTGAAATTGAGGCCAAGACGTCGGAGTTCCGACAGGATCTCACGTTGGAGTGGGCGACACGACTCGCACAACCCAGCGCAGGCCATGTCACAATAGTGGCAGTAAAACCAGTTGTGCAATCACAGGTCAACCGAAAACACGGCACCCTGACGTTTCGCCTGACACAGGTCCTCACCTGACACGGCTGCTTTGGGAGGTACCTGTGCCGCATAGGGCGTGAGCCATCGTCAGGATGCCACCACTGCAGTGATAGCTTCGAAGATACGGCACTACTCACTCTCCAAGTATGCTCAGCTTGGGACGAGGAGCGCCGCGCCCTTGTAGGCATCCATTGGATTAGATTTGTCGCTCTCGGCAGTAGTTCAAGCCATGATCGGGGGCCAACCAGGCTGGGACGTTGCCTCCTTCTGCGAGGCTGGCCGCCAAGGAGGCGACGGAGCGGGAGAAGGAGCGAGCAGCTGCGCTCATCTCCCGCCGCAACAACAGGACTCGGCGCCGGATGACTCATAACGTTCAGCCGCCGTAAAAGTGGGGCAGCGGGTGACGACTCGCGGAGACACTAAGCCGTCACCTGCATTCAAGCCGCTGAGTAGTGGGCGCATCGTTTTTCCGCCAGCGCCCTTCTCAATCACGGATTGAAGCAGTAGAGGCTTGCCCGCAGGGGTGGACCCACGTTAGTCGGGGTCACGGCGAAAAGCTCGCGCACGTCCCAGGGCACTGACATATGGCGACAGAAGGACACCAAGGGGTTTTAGTGGGCATTCCAGCAGCCCATCTGGCTGGTGAGTCCCACACTGCCCCGCCGTCGTCTCCGCGCGGCAGGGTGTACACAAACGGATTTCCCCTTGAAAAAAAAAAGTCAATTCAAATTATAACTATTTTACAGATTATAGACAACGTAGATGATATGACGAACATATTTAAAAACATGTATACTTCATAGCACCAATTGAGAAAAGTTATAAGGATGGATTATTCCCCCAGAAATAAATATGTGCATTGTTTATCCTAGAAAGGGGAGAAGTATTTTTAATAAACAGGATATTATCTCAGATAGCCAAGTTACGGAAAATAGGACACTGGCAAAATGGGTCATTTGATATTATGTTATTTATATTCATGTCGATATGTCATTAAGTTGTCAATGAGACAAATTTATAAAGGAAAATAATTATATTTTTATTTTTGTCTACAATATGTGCTTTCCGACAAAACAAAAACTAAAATTTCTATAATGAATAGCCATTATTTTTATATCAAATTTATAGTAATCTATACAATTATTTAATTTGTTTGCACGTTTAAGTATTTTATATTTGTTTGTTTAGGTTTTTTTTATTGCAGGAGGTCAGAAGACAGGCAGACGGCCCATTTGATGGAAAGCGGTAACCATCGCCTATGGATATTTGCAACACCAAAGGTGCTACAAATGCGCTGCTGTTCTCTTAAGGAAGACTGGAACCTGGTCACTAATGCCGAAACACAAATCAAGGTTGTTATGGCGACATACTTTAGACCAGGGATGGTGGTGGTGGGTGGTGGTGGACCAGGTTACAATGTTAAAAAGACTTAGGGTCGATTTTTCGATGATCAGACAAAAGTTATCAGTGGAAAATATAACCTGACCAGGGCCGTTGCTACCGCGGTATCAGCCGTATCAATGATACGGGACCCCATGCTACAGGGGTCCCGAAAGAGTGTGAGCAAAAATTCTTAAAATGTTATCCTCAATCTTTTATAGATTAATAACATTTTTAAGAACACCTGCTGGACCAACAGAAACGGCTATCAGACTTCTCATTATTGTCTATAGAGGCAGAAAATCTACAAAAACTGAAATCGTCTTCAACTATAAATGATTTGATAAATAAGTTTACCGATGAAAAGGCGATAAGACGAAGAAGGAGCAATAAGTATAAGTACATACATACATAACTTCACGCCAGGTCCCTTGCTTTGACATTCATAGCTCTTGTCATGCACGCTCGTCTGTTCTTAAGGCTCCTGATAGTATACTTATACTTAAGTATAAGTAACAAATAAATTATGAATTTATATAAAGGATTAACTTAACTAGTAACAAATTAGAATAGAATAGAATATACTTTATTGCATAACAGTCAGATACAATTTAAGAAGTTTAACTACAGAAGACAATAGGCGGTCTTATCACTAAAAGCAATTTCTTCCAGACAACCTTAGGATGGATTAGAGAAAATTGTGTGACATGTGGGTTTTGCAATATAAATAGAATGAAAAAGTATATATATATATATATATATGTCGGAGGGAAGCTATGACTATGACGACATGACGATGTATTGTTGACAGGATGTATAACGCACAATATCATTTGTTTACATTATAATTACTTCTAAAATTCTTAATGTAATTTAATTAGATTTGTTAATGTTTCTAAAACTTGCAAGATCGTTCTAACCTAATAAAAGTTATGAATATTGTAATTTAATAAACGACCAATCAAAGCAGAGCTTATGGCAGAGCGGGGTCAGACGCCCTCTATACTTTGAGTAGTATCTACTTCGGTAGACTGAGAGGTTTTTGTGGCACATTCGGTTGGTGGCAACAGGTCGAGTTGGATCATGGAGTATTTTAAAGAAAGTATTGAAGCTGGAAGTATGAGCGGGTGCCCTGAACCCGCTGCTCGGTCTAAACTATGTTAAAATGTGTTTGAAATCTAAATTAAAAGTGTATAAACCGTGGCTATTGTGTTTTATGCTCGCATTTTATCCTGATGACGCCCACTAAACCTGAAATAACTAAAGATGTCGTGAGAACGAGGCCGTTCTGCGACATATATATATATATATATATATATATATATAATGTGTGTTTTTTATAGAGGTATAGAACTTTAAGTTGCAATAAAACAACGATGGATTATTCGATTGACATGAATTTTATTTATCCGAAAGATAATGTTGTGGCATTACATTTTAAATATGATTTCTGGCATATGACTGCCACGGCTGGCGCGGATGTAGTTCAATCTGAACGTCCAATTTTCGATGACTTTTTCCAACATTTGTGGCCGTATATCGGCAATAACACGGCGAATGTTGTCTTCCAAATGGTCAAGCGTTTGTGGCTTATCCGCATAGACCAATGACTTTACATAGCCCCACAGAAAGTAGTCTAGCGGTGTTAAATCACAAGATCTTGGAGGCCAATTCACAGGTCCAAAACGTGAAATTAGGCGGTCACCAAACGTGTCTTTCAATAAATCGATTGTGGCACGAGCTGTGTGACATGTTGCGCCGTCTTGTTGAAACCACATCTCCTGGACATCATGGTTATTCAATTCAGGAATGAAAAAGGTAATAATCATGGCTCTATACCGATCACCATTGACTGTAACGTTCTGGCCATCATCGTTTTTGAAGAAGTACAGACCAATGATTCCACCAGCCCATAAAGCGCACCAAACAGTCAGTTTTTCTGGATGTAACGGTGTTTCGACATACACTTGAGGATTAGCTTCACTCCAAATGCGGCAGTTTTGTTTGTTGACGTGGCCATGCAACCAGAAGTGCGCTTCATCGCTAAACAAAATTCGCTTATGAAAATCGGGAACAGCGACAATCTCGTTTTGGGCCCATTCCACGAATTTACGCCTTACTTGATGATCGTTTGGCTTCAATTCTTGCACGAGTTGGATTTTGTAAGCACGCAAACCAAGATCCTTCCGCAAAATCTTCCATAAAGTGGATGGACACAGATCCAATTCCTGTGCTCGATGGCGGATGGACTCATTCGGGTCTTCCTCAATGCTACGCTCTACAGCAGCAATAGCTTCTTCTGTACGCACCGTACGGCGTCTCTGGGGATGCGAGTTATCAATAAGAGTAAACGTGGTGCGAAAACGTTCTATGGTTAATCGAATTAACTGCTCTGATGGACGATTTTGTCGACGATAAAATGGACGTAGTGCGCGATACGTATTCCGCACAGAACCATTATTTTCGAAATAAAATTGCACTATTTGCAAGCGTTGTTCAGGCGTGAGTCTATTCATGATGAATTGCCAAACCAAACTGAGAATAAATCACTTGACAGCTGTTAAATCGGTCGCCATCTTGAACAGTAATGCCAACTTAAAGTTCTATACCTCTATAAAAAACACCCCTTATAAGATTTTGAGATGGTAAGTATAAATAGACATGGAAATAAGACAAAAATATAAATAAATTAATAGACACAAATAAATAATAAACATAGAAATAATGTATAGAGCTATGTAAATAAATATGGGAGGGAATGAAGATGTTATTCTAGACTAGACTATTAGAGCCCGAGGTAATGTTCCTTCACGAGTCCGTTGAACGCCTGAAGAGACTGAGCATGCCTGATTTTCACAGGTAGCGCATTCCACAGGGTCACTGCATGAACTGTAAAAGATTTATTGTAAAATCGCGAGTGATTTACAGGTGTTTCTAGGCGTATGTTTTCCGATGACCTGAGGTGATGACTATGGCTAAGGTGTAAATATTTAAAACGCTCCTTGAGATAAGAAGGCGCTGTAGGATTAAATAGTACGTTATAAAGAAGGGACAGAATATGAGCATTCCGACGAAGACGGACAGGAAGCCACTTGAGTTTAAATTATATTCAATATACAATTATTTTATTCAATTCGAGTATATTTTGTTTCTTTAATGAAAACTTCACTCTTCCTTTGGGGTTCGCCAACACATTTTGATACAGGGCCCGTCTAACGCCACTGAACCTGACTAAATTCAAAAGTGAAACAATTCAAATGTCTTATTCATACATCTGTCTTTTTAATTTTCACATCTTTTATTTTATTCCATGAATAATTTTATGTGATGATTGAAAAACGGCCCTTAGTATAAAAATCAGTACTATCATTTCGATTTAATCTAAACATTTTATGATTTCAAATATGTATTGTTACAAAAGGGCTGTCGTGCAAAAAAATATAAAATATTTCGTGTAATATCTCTTAAAGAAAGCAGCTTATCTCTACTTATACAAACAGACTTATTTTTATGTAGACCGTATCTGGCTCGCTATCTTCCAATAAATATTTGTAGAAAAATACAGTACAAAATTCACACAAATCCCTTTGGTTTATTTCTAAGCTCGAATAAAAGTAAGTATTTGACTTGAAAACCAAGCAGTATAAATACTTCTTGGTTTGAGTGATCGGGAAAATGTGAACAATTTTAAAACATATTTTCTCGATAAAATTAGATCCAAAAATAATATTTGATTACACTGAGATTTAAATAATGTTTTTTCATAACGCCAGCGATAACATACCTTAATTACTTACATCTTAATTTTAATATCTTGTTAAAAATAGGTTTAATAACTATTTAAACAATAATAGGTACGCTAGTTGAAGTTATGATGTCATAACTTACTAACTATTTACAAAGGCGGTTTTAGACAAAAATGTGGCAACTACTCATTTGTGTAAAGAATGCATTATGGATATATAATTAATTGTTTTAAATAAGTTCATATTTGAATTTGTTGGAAAGTGGATATGTCGAAAATAATCTATAATATCCTTATATAGGTTCATGGACCGTGTCGTCCATAAATTTAAAAATACTGCCACATAAAACAGTAACCAATATTTATTTCCCAGCCTGAGCTACTTGTGACGGGTATATTTACAATATCCTCACCGGGGACATTTGCGTATTGAGAATAGCATTTTACACGCGCGATTCGAGACAAATGTAAATAAGACAGACAATAAGACAGATAAATTAAGAAAAACATAATTTTCTTAAGTTTTCCCAACTAGTGCACATGATAATAAAAACGCAGTATTTTATTTCAATTTGATTCTGATCTTTCGAACACTTCAGTAGCCGTGATCACAAAAGACAAAGATGTCAAGTGTACATGTTAAAGTTATTATTTAGCCTTTAGGATTATTATTTAAGTTTTATTATAGTCTCCCTTAAGAGAGCAGCAGCGCATTTATAGCACCTTGGGTGTTGCAAAAATCCATAGGCGATGGTAACCGCTTTCCATCAGGTGGCCCGTCTGCTAGTCTGCTAAACTCATTCAATAAAAAAGCATACCGCCAACGTGTTACTTTTAATTAATTTTTGTTTATTATTTGCGTAATTTATTATTGCCGCCCCCTCTCACTTTGTGGTGAGATCCGACGTAGTCGGAGAAACCCAGCTCTCCAGATTACAATGGAGTGTCCAGCCCGTGAACAGGTCGGCCATTGTTCATCCGGGCTAGAGGTGGTGGAGAGATCACTTTGCGTATTAAACGTAGCCAATGTGATACGATTTTATCAAAATATAGATAACAATACGTTTTTGTCTCTTTACTCGAATGGGATAAAACCTCATAGTTCGAAAAGCAAACGAAATTTCACTTGTGCCTAGTCCAAGGTAACCGCTCAGCATTCGTGCCGGGAACTATACCTCCCACCCGGTTTCAGGGCTCCTTAGTCATTTAGGTAAAAAGGGAACCCTTATGAAATCTTCGTTTCCCTCCTACCGTCCATCTATCTATCTATATTTGTATATGTATTAGCGTAATATTATTATTATCGAACCAGAAATTTTCTAAGAAAACAAGAAAGACTTTAGCATAATAAAATAACGCAATTTATTGCTACAGTTTTATTTATTCTTTCAATAAGTCTTATCTTTGCGTAAGAGTAGCTTTTTGTTTACAATTCTTTTATATATTTTAGGCACCACAACTCTTCAGGCAGTGTATTGTTCAGAATCGTTGGCTCAAAAACTTGAAATAACAACCCGTCCGACGATTTGAACCACTTTTTTCTTTTTTGCGGGGTCATAAACATTTTGAGACTTAACGTACTCTATATATCCTATCTAATATTATAAATGCGATTGTGAGTTTGTTTGTTTGACATTTTCATGCCTTATGCCTTGGCCTTACAGATATAAATTAGTAATTGTACACGGCAGACGTTATCGTGCCCTTAAAAATAAAATTCTAGAAACCGATTGCAGCATCAGCAACCAGGATCAGTTAATTGTTAATCTAAACCATTTTCGAATCTACTTAAAAAACATACAAAAAAAAACATCAATTTCGGTCTTCGCTTTGGCACTAAATCTTTGTAGATACATGATACTTCTATATGAATAACAAGTGTTATATCTCTAGCCTTTATAGTTCTTGAGATAGTCGTCTGTGACACACAGTCAGACATCGTAGTGACACCAAAAAGGTTCCTTTTTTAACCAACTTCGAAAAAGAAGCAGGTTGTTTACTGAACCGACTTTCATCTATTTTTCAAAATACAGTATTTTTTATGTTTAACTTCGCACCAACGGACCGATGTTATAGAAACTATTTTTCTTTTGGTTTTTAGTTAAACTTCAAGTCGGTTAATTTTTTGGTTTATGTATTAATCTTAGATATCGGACCCCTAAAAATGTAAGTAGGTACTTCGTCACTAGTCGTTTCAGAAAAGTGACGGGTAAACGTTTGTGAGGCGGTTTCAGAAATTCTAATCTGCAGACCTTTGAATGCTTCTTAAAGGCATTGTTATTCAGTGCGGCTTCAACTCTGACCAACAACAATGGCTTAGCTTTTGTTTGACTACCTAAATCAACACCCGAATAGACGAGTTTGTGCTTCGAGTATTTTCTATGAAGCAAATAGGCTACTTTGAAATTTTTTTATCATCTTGTTATAATATACAAAAATTATAACAAGATGATAAAACATGTGATTCGTAAATAACATGTATTTTGTTTCATTTATATTGTTACGACCGACAAAGAACAATTCACACCTGCAGGTGTCGGCATGCTTTTCGGCATTTGGACTTCTTTTGTTTACGTTGTGTTTAAAATTTGTAATTAGAAAAACAGCCTATTATGTATTGTAATATTTTATGGTAGTGATTAACCAGGTGTGATTCTAAGAAACTATTGTTATGCGGTCGAGTATTGTATCGAGACATTGTAAAGTTTAGTATAAAATAATGGCCGAACGGAGGGATGAGGCAGTCAAGCGACGATTACGGTACGAGCAAGACTTGTGTACATTCGATAAGCTATATAGTGACGGACTTTGCGCGTGTTATTGAATCGTGCCATTTGTACTGGTTGTGTCCAGTTATATTTGTACCTGTGTTATACGTGTTAGTACAGTTCTAATAAATTCTATAGTCATTCAGACGGAATTTTAATTCGAGTCCCGTAACACGTAACAATATTTAGATAATTTCATAAAGTAATTGTTTTAAATATTTTTATTAGTCGAATAGACACACCGTAGAGACTAAAGAGTAGGGGGCCTAAAGCAGCTGCGTTTTTGGACAACGGCTTAGTGAAAATGATACGTGTCTATACTGGTAGGTGTAAAATAGCATAAAGTTACAATTTCTTTTGATGCTTGTCATATCCGTAATTCGGATCTGCGCAGGGGCTTTAGGCCCCCAGATATTGAGTGTAATCAAGTTTACCATCCCTGATTTAGACAATTCTACTCCTGATTTCTAATTTATATGCTTGACGTGGTAGAGCCATGCTGGAATCACTAACTTGATAACAGCTCTTAGGGTCAGCTCGATCAGTGTAGATACTACGCTCTCACAGAATATCGGCGTGAAGCGGTTAGCTTTGAGCTAATCGTGTTTCGTGCCTTGCGTGAGAGTACTGAGAGTAAACTTCCTCCTCCCTCATCTAACATTCCCTTTTCTACTCCACTATTCTAATTCCCTCCCATCAATAACCCATGCCTTCGGTCCCATTCTTCCTGCCTGATCCCTGTATCTCATCACCCTTTTTCTTTACGAGGAGAAATCCCCTTACATCTCACCATGTGGGGTTGAAGGTAAGGGCATGTGGAAACTCGCCAGACTATTACCGGAATGCCAACTAAAACTCCTCTTATTCCTTCATTCGCCTATAGCCAGGGCCACGGGAAGTGGCTATCGCCTGTCCGCATAACCCCTGGCAGGTGCCGGCCGAGATGGCTTTGTCTATTGTCACCGCAGGGCGCAAAGCACCCCGCGGCGACAGAATGGCAAGCGCGGAACAATTCCACTTCCTCATCCAGCGGCCGTAAGTGCGGGCGGACTATCCCGCTATACCATCCTCTGTATTCCATTCTATAGGCTGACAACGCGTTGGCTTTGCCATTAGCGCTGCAAACTTCAATAAATGATGGTAACCACTTTCCTTAAGGTGAAATCTAAGAAAAATATTAAACTTAACTCATATCGATTTTGTGGTATTACACGAAATTAATATCATCATACCAACATAAGCAGTCGAAAACAAAACATTTGGAACGTAACGTCATAAATTGTGTTTGTCCTCAATTTACTGAGAAACCTACATTTATTATGTCTAGTAAACAGTACCATATTTATGTGTCGAGGTATATTCTAACCGCTGGTATTTAAAAGAATTATGGTCTGTAAGAGTGAAATTCTTTAAATGTGCAACTTAGTGTGGTAATTGTGTCCGTACTAGATCCATCGGCTGACAGAAAGCATGTTTCAAATGGCGTATATATATTAAAAATATTTTAATACTATTATTATTTTAAATTAAACTTTTTCTAGTAAGCAAAGAGCCGAGAGATGTAACCGAATAACAGATGAGAACGCCGCAAGAACAGTGAAAACAAGTAAGCATTCCATCAACATAAAAAAAACGTTTATATTTTTTTACTGCCGTAAAAAGCCTTGACTGTCGCATTAAAACTAAGAATAACAACATCCAGTAAAGAAACTAGCCTGAAAAGCTAAATCTTACATGACTACGTAGAACCAGCCATTCTCTTCCTTTTTGATATTTTATTATTTAAAATATTTAGCCAAATCAATTAAATATTGAAAAGAAAGTTTGATAAAAAGTCATTCAATTCAACTCCAAACATTGTTTTGAGTTGTTGACACTTGAAAACTTCGATATTCCTAAATATGTAACACTGGCTACACGCAAACCTTGCAAAAACATAATATTTGACAAAACACGAAGAAAGTTCTTTATCAGAACGTAAACAAATCAAACTTATTATCAATTAATAAATAATAAACCTATCGTAGAATTTGTTAGAGACGCCAAAGCGAGAAATTCGCGATCAAAAGCCATTTTGTGAATACGGTCTACCTATAGAAAAATAAATACTAAGCCGGTTTTATGTTAGGAAAGCCTATTAATGTTGCTCTTGTGATAAAGTTCTTTGTAAACGCCGTTTGAGTTATCGTTTTCATCTTTTAGGTACTGTTTATTTTTAATATTCACTCGTGATATGTGAGACATTTGAGTAGAAAGAAATGTCTCCAGTATCAATTCTAATTTCGTAGTTTTTGAAATATTAAATTTTGATATTACAAAACATGATATAGCTTTATTTTTATATTTTTTATAGTTTAATAATTGCCTGACAAACATGTAAATTGGATTTTTTAGACGAGCTTAAAAAGCAGTTTTGCTGTTAAATTTTATTTTCAAGAAATCAGCCGAGCTTATGTCGTATCACGCATATTCAAAGGATCCATAGAGGCGACGAACGTGCTTTGTTTTTATCATTAACGGAGAAAGAAACACTTTCATACATAGACTGGATAATTTTTGAGAAAAATGATTGTTATAAAGAATGCAAGAGCTTATCAGTGCAGGAGCGGAGAAAGAATACAATTTCCTGCGGCGGGCAGTCTCTGGTAAGAGGCGTTAAAAAAAACCACAGACAGGTGGTAGGGTATTTGCCCGCTTGGATGTCTACCACCCCTGGTCTAGAATATACCGCTATTGCAACCTGAGTTGCGTTCCGGTATTTGCGGTCAGGTTTCAGTCTCCGCTTAGAGAGCGACAGTACCTACATTGGTAGCGCTTTTGGTGTGGCAAATATTCATAGGCGATGATAATCGCTTTCCATAAGGTGAGTCGTTTACCTGTCTGATGAATTCATGCAATAAAAAAAGACGTGATATACGGCAATTAAGGGTTGGACTTTTTGTCCAAATGTCTACGGAACTTTAAAACGCAACACAAATGATTACTTGCAGTGGACTTGTTTAATATTTTACAGATAGTAAAACGTTCTGGTTTAGTTGAGTGTTCGCAATTGTCGAATCACCAGACAGCGACCCTCGTCACATAACTCACCAAATACGAAATCATTCTTATTTGAACAGAATGTAATAGAATATCGAAATGTCCAATATGAGATTCGTATATTTATAACATATTGAATTATGATGAGATCGTGTCAATTTTAAGATGAAAATGACACCTTATTAACTAAAGGTGTGTTACAAATGGAGATATGAAATAATATTCATATAATAATCTCACGTATTATATGTATATTATGTATTATTAATTTAATCTATCCTTATATAATATGCACTTAGGTATTTTCATGAACATGCGGGTGACATACAAATAAACCGAGGCAAATCGTAAATGCCTCTCTCCAATGAATGCATCATAGCATTCACGAAACAGAATTTTATTTTCTAGTATGGGTGCCGCAGTTAACCGAACCAATTTATGTTATAAAATTTTAATAAACCCTCAGGGGGGCTTTGTGGGTTTAGATCTTAGGTGAATAGAACACCTCATACCTGACTCCTGCCTACGCCAGCCGAAACGGAGTGCAAAACGCTAGAGTTAACTTGTACGGTATATTTTGGGGCCAATGCAGGGAGTGGCGAATCACCGTTTGCTCATTTTATCTATGTTCCTCGAACACTGCAACGGGCAGACCCCATAGTCTCAGATCCCTAGACCCAATAAAGCAATTTATCCTAATAGCGGTACCTTTTGTTTCCATTTCCTACAATAGTCCTACACTAACCGGGGCTTGTCCTTAGGTGCATTTTTATATGGTGAAGGCAGAGTCAATCGCCAGTCAGTGTCACGCCTAATTTACATCAAATTTGTCGAGGGGCACCTACGAATGGACCTTATTATGGCACCACGCAAGCCCTTAAAAAGTCCGGGCCATTTTTATGGTTTCTGGTCTTCAAGGACCTATTCATAATGAACGTATACAATTTTGGAAAGTAAATTTATTTGTATTGAAAACATGAATTGAATAACTAAAGCTTAAGATTTTAGAATTTCGTAGCAATTTAGACAAAAACGGATTTTTTATAAAACCGACATAACCATCAGTCTCTCTCTTTGTTCGTCCAGCTATCGGTCTGTCTTCCATCGAAAAAAAAACGAGAGGATACTTGCATATCAATTATATCCGTATTGCACCGTGTTATATGTAATATGTTAATTTCTTCTTCTGTAGGTACCTACAGAAGAAGAAATTAACATACATTTTCATAAGTAGTTGCGGAAGTTTAGAATAATTAATGTAAAATGTGTCATGTGTTTAAATAGAACAATTAGCAACATTGTCAACTGAAGCCCTTTTGTGAACGTCGGAGACCTTGACAGCTCTCGTACGAAGCGTGGAACGTCACAACGAGTTAAGCGCGCCAACCAAAGTATGAGTTGTTTAAATACCTTCCTGTCGCCTCGGGTTACGAAACATCGCTGCTCTAAAAGCACAGTATTGTCTGCATACAACTTTTAAATGACGTTCCAGCTTACGTGAATTTTTATTCCAGTTTATGACTAGCTAATGGAATGTTGAAATGAGTTTTAACTTCTGTCCTATTTTTTCGTACGCTTATTAAAAAAGTTGCGTTCTACGGATTCATTAAGTAGTCGCTAATGGACTCCGTCTATAGCTCCTACTAAGCTTCTGCTTTTAATATGAACGGTACACTGTAGCCTATTGGGAAATCATGTAGCTTATAACTTAGAATAAGGCTAGTGTTATTATTGCACTTCATATTCATGTCTTACTTGCACTTATAATATCTTTGGAAGTGTTTCGAAGCCTATTCAAGAAAAATATGCAAAGAGATTCGCAGACAAAATGAATAAACAGGACCATTTATGATAGCTTATTTTAAAATTACAGATAGACTCTCTGATTTTATTCATTAGTATGAAATTATATAAAAGCTACACTTAATTTATAAATATTATGTATTATTTAAAATAATTAAATCTTAAGTGATTTCTTAAATCCTATTTTTTTACATTTTCATATAACAAATTACATATTGAAAAGATAAATTAATTTTTCAGACCTATTTATAATGTCGCAATCGAAATAGGTATTGTGGACAGAACACATACATAACAAATAGACTGTAACCGGATATCGGTGGAGAGGCATTTATCAACAAGCGAATGCATGTCGGAAATCGTGTAACAGGAAGTCAAAAGTGTGCATGACGGAAGTCCCATCGGCGGAAGCCGGACTCTATGAAGGTAATGACACGAAAATATCACCGGGTCTTGTCGTTTGGTACGCCAAGAAGGCCTTTAATACGCAATATTCGGCCAGGGAGCATGCAGTTCTAAAGGTTTCAGGTCTAAAACACTCTAGAGCAAGTGTTCCAAAGAATCTAAAGCAACCAGTCAGTCTGAGTATTTTTGAAGACCAATTGCTGCTCGACACCTGACAACGGCAGACAGACTTCTTAAAACTGTCTTTTTATTACTTATTTTTGTGAAAACCAAAATTAGTATGCTGTATGTAACATTATAGGTAATAAGGTAATACTTTAATAATATTTGAAATTTTTGTTGTTATGCCGGCACTCACGCCGAAATAATACCAAATTCACATTCACGTGTTATATATAGTACAGGTTCCCTGGTACACTTTTCATCATTTATTACTAACAAGTTGCTTTTTCGTGAGTAGCTTCCTTTTTACTAGACGCCCAACTTTTTTCCTTACAGTAACATTGGTAAATGGTAGCTTAATAGGGGTAGCAAGGATAAAATATGTTGATTTGACGAATTTTAAAATTTTATTACTAACCGTTTTTTTGTGTTTATTATTGAGATAATTATCTAAATAACGTGAAAAAATATTTGTCCTACAAAATATAAGGTTTTGTTAGGGAGTCCCCCCTCCAACATGTATCATTAACAAGGTCATGAAAAATAATTACTAACCAGCTGATTTTTTTTTAGCTAACATTTGCATAGTTTACTACTCACATTGTATTACAAATTGGACTTTTTTAAATTAGTAACTGTAGGACAAAGGTATCACGTGATAGGTTAATATATTTTTCGTCCAAATAAAACAGTGTCCTACAAAAAAAGGTATGTTTTATTAGTCCTACAAGATTTGTAATTTTTGAGTATACAAAATGAAATGAATATATATATATATATATATATATATATATATATATATATATATTTATTGTATCGACGCGTTCCAGGTCTGAAGGTTTTTACCAACAGCAGTGAGCTGTCTATCTACGGTCAGCGGTTAAGGCTGCCCTACTCGATATCGTTGGTTTGGGTGTACAGCTCCCAGCCATCCTGTGGTTCCAGCATGCTTCGATTATAAACACAGCAAACCCTACATTACTTATATATTATTATATTACTCGGAGACTTATTCAAAATTAGATAATTATATTCCTGACCACCAATAATAATTATTCGACACTACCATATTTCAATTAAAATCACCCAACTACCCAACGTAGGAATCTCTCTTTTATCCTATTCTTTCCTTTTCTTTTAGCCTATTCTGCTTGACACACCACTTTTAATTCCCCAACTCGTGCTACCCGCATTGAGACGGACGAGTTGGGCCTGATGGCCTTTCATGAGCCTTATTTGTTAACTTTTAAATATATAACTTGTATGTGAATAACTAGATTTTAATTTTTTTACATCACGGGTAAATTGGTCTGGCTCACGCCTCCATTTACCCTAATATACCCTGTTGTTGATTATTTTTCCTTTATTTTAATAAATATTTGTTAACCTAGATCTGGTTTTATTTCATATCTATATCCCCGGAATACAAAGGTAACAAGTGTGCCTCAGCTCCAATAGCAAAATGTACAAAATAATATAATTTTAATTTAATGAATTTCAACTATGTAACTATGGAGGACTGGAATAACATACCACGCAATTTGTAGGACAATGTGGGTGGTAAACTATGCACATGCTAGCTAACCAATAAAAAAATCAGCTAGTTAGTAATTATTTTTCATGACCTTATTTATGATACATGTTGGAGAGGGGGCACTCCCTAACAAAACCTTATATTTTGTAGGACAAATATTTTTTCACGTTATTTAGATAATTATCTCGATAATGAACACAAAAAAATCGATTAGTAATAAATTTTTAAAATTCGTCAAATCAACATATTTTATCCTTACTACCCCTATTAAGCTACCATTTACCAACGTTACTGTAAGGAAAAAAGTTAGGCGTCTAGTCAAAAGGAAGCTACTCACGAAAAATCAACTTGTTAGTAATAAATGATGAAAAGTGTACCAGGGAACCTGTACTATTATTAATGTTGTTGACATTCAATTTCAGCCCAATTTATCCGATCAAAGAATCTTGACGTTTATCCCAGATGTCGTGTTTTATCATTTAAGTTATATAAGATCCGTTTCAAATCTTCTATTACGCGTAAAGCAATCTGATAAGTTTCGGTGACAAAGGCAAAATCAGATCAACGGTATGTCTCAGTTGAATCTGATTTATTTAGGGGCTGTAAACCAAGCCCGGTTAAATTTTCGAGTTTAATTTAAGATTTCAATTCAAACAATTGGTCCAATTGATCTCAAAATATTCAGAGCAAATAACCTTTTTTTATTTATTGAAGTAAAACTTCTTACACACATTCTTGTCACATTTTTCGGTTACGCGTCACGTCTCATTTTTCCACAATCCATGTTACGCAACGAGTTGTTGATAGATGGATTGTGAGACGAGCATTGTAATATTTCTTTACTTTATTGTGTTTTAATTAATATAAGAGTTTGAAGATTTATAAATCAGTTATTTAGTATATATATATATATATATATATATATATATATATATACATATATATATATATTAAAGTGATCAGCAAAATCATAATTTAACTTTATTTAACCAATTTCTGTGTTGCATATAGTAGATCCTTAGATCATATATGTTATAACTCAATGAGTAGATCATTTTTCGAAAAATAAGGTCATAAAGAAGTTTCACTTCTTACGTGTGTACACTAGTACACACGCACACATGTTTTTTATACACTTTTATATATATTTTTTATCAATGTATATATGAATGTGTATACGACTATTTACGGTCTTGATCGTAGAGAGTTAGTTCAACGCTTCTTTAAGGATCATAAAGAAGCGTTCAAACTTATTCTAACTCTCTATTAAAAAGACCGTTAATGTTTAAATTAGCTGAAATACTATGTAACTATTGCCCCCATTTCCTACATCGCCAGGTTAAAATTTAATTAAATTAAGTTGCATGGAAGAGATTGCTTCAAACGATAAAACCGCCTATTGTATTGCTGGGAAAGTATTGTATATTTAGTGGTGTGCAATATATTGTTATGTACATACGGTCTTATTCATTGAGAGTTAGAGTAAGTTTGAATGCTTCTTTAAGAACCACTCAGACACGTTCAAAGTTACTTTAACTCTCTATGTACTACTCTAATAAGATCGTTATATATCAACTTTTCAAGTGTCTATATATATAATACCAGTCCATAGATGTCCCACTGCTGGGCTCGGGCCTCCAATTACATGGGGGAAACGGACAGTATATCCGCCACACTTGTCGAAGGCGATTGGTTATCTCGATGTGCAGGTTTCTTCACGAAGTTTTCGATCAACGCTGTTAGCACGTGGTAATTGTAACAATATGCAAGATAGGTAGAAAACTGCCTAAGTGGTGCATGCGTTCCAGCCAGGATTGGACCCGCGCCCTTTGAGTTTGGGAGGTGTGCGCTAACCATTACACTACCACGACTTTTTCTATTATAGGTAATTTATATTATAAATATGTTTAAGCTGTTGTTCTTCATACATAAAATTTATCAAAGAACACATCTTCATAAGACATATGTTTATGTGATACTTTACGTAGGTTACAAAAGGGTTTAAGCATCATGAATAACAGATTTATAACTTAATACTACTTATTCGCTGATACGATGACTGGTCTTTGCGTAGTCAGCAGTTTGATGGGCAGCGGTGTGGAGTATGAATATAATGATTCTTGTATGTTACATTCAAGACTTAGACATCCAAACATAATTCATTTTCTGGCGGATTATAGAATAGAGATCAGAGCAGATAAATTTAAAATAGTGACATGTAATATAGTTACATGGAAAAACGGACAAAGTAATAAGATTTGTTTTTGACAAAATAGACCGCTAATATATAGATGGAGCCTATTTAAACAAACACGTCACGTGAAGTGAAGGACTTTTTTACAAACTTGTGTAGCGAGTCCACATACTTGTAACGTACTACAGCTCGATCGGCAACATTTAGCCTGCCTTACTTAATTGTATTGTTTATTAATTTTTTGCCTAAACGATGCCTTGCCGATGAATATAGTGTCGTTATTATACCATAGCAAACCATGTTTAAAGTCTTTGAAAACAACTAAAATGGATCGAACGTCTCGTTCGTATATTATATTCCTTCGTATATTCCTTATATTAATGTACGCTATGATTGAAAGCCACCAAAAGATATCTTTAGGATCCGAGCTATATGTTTTATAATTATTTACATTTTGATATTCCTCTTTTTATTTCAGACACCCAGTACGCAACCGTAGAACAGGATACAGCATCATCCCTAATGTCTGCTGCATGTCCGTAAAATTTCTTTCGTAGCCTAATTTTTATATTTTATCACCACACGTAACTCACTTTTATCCATAATTTTCCGTTTTTAGCAAAACGTTGCACAAAAGTGATAGTTGGCATAAATATTTTGTGATTGACATTCTTTATTTGTATACAATTGTGTATACAGCCGTAAGTCCTTAAAATTTTGTAAATAGGAGAGGGAAATGGGAAAGGAGCAGCGCGAGTATATGTATAAATACAACATTCCCTCGTCTCTTTCCAACTTGCTGTTGTGGAAGTGGGCATTAAACGAGGAGTTGTTTTGAAATTTTGCCAATAACAAAAAATTAAGGCATTTAGGTAATAGCAAATACCTAGTTTTGACTCGTAGGGTTGCCAATTAAATTTCGACTGTTTTGTGAAATAATTATAAAGAATAATAAGTACACGGTAACGAATATTGTCAATAATTCATTATGAAATAACTAGACAGTTCCACAAACAATAACACGAAAAGCATTAATGGTCATTTTATTACATTTTAATGAATAATCGAGTCATTCATCAAAAAATATATACATCCTAGTGATTTATTTATTCACTAGCTGACCCGGCGAACTTCGTACCGCCATATTTTCTGAATTCCTAAAAGACTTTGTTTCATGACACAAAAACAAAATCACCCGAATCGCTCCCAGTGATTAGGAGGATTCTAGAACCCGACCTCAGCGCCATCTACCGGTTCCAATTGTGGATTTAAACCATCCCGGGACCCACTCATACACACACACAATATTTCATCAAAATCGGTAAAGTCGTTCTCAAGTTATGCGCTTACCAACACATTTTGCGATTCATTTTTATATATAAGATTAGCTTCTGCCCGTGACTTCGTACGCGTGGAAAGGAAGTTAAAAAACACCCGCGATTTTGAAACATTCTTCATTGGTGCTCCGCTCCTATTGCTCTTAGCGTGATGGTTTATAGCCTGTAACCTTCATCAATAAATGGGCTATCTAACACTACAAAAAATTTTCAAATCAGACCAGTAGTTCCTGAGATTAGCGCGTTCAAGCAAACAAACAAAGAAACAAACTTATCTGCTTTATATATTATATATATAAGACAAAACTCTCTCACTGACACCACACCCTGTCAAATTATCCACTTCTATTATGTTACGTTGCAGAGAAATTACTTTTAGTCTGTTATAAGGTGTTTAAGTAATTAAAGCTTTCTAACTATCCCACGGGAACTCTTTAATTTTTCGGGATCAAAAGTATCCTATATGTTGACCAGGGATATAAGCTGCCAACATACAAAATTTCATTTCAATCGGTCTAGTCGTTTCGAAGATTAGCCGTTACAAACAGACAGACAAACAGAGAAACAAAAAATTCAAAAAAATCCAAATTAGTTCTATTTCACTCCTTACATCCCCCTGACTCGGTTTTTAGCATTTTTTTGAATTGTACAGAAATTTGACCTCTACAATTTTATTATATATATAGATTACTCTATATTTGTAAGATATAATATGTAAGGACAAATTGAATAACCCTTAAAACACTTTTATGTAAATACATAAAAGTGTATACATTCACATGACTTAAATGACCCTTGCTTAAATACTTACACGTTGAGTTTTTGGCGGGAACTGAAAGGTGATGTTGTGCTGTGCAGTTTTATTTTCTAAAAATGTGTAAAATTACTCTAAAATGAACAATAGTTGTAGGATATTGATAGTTTTTGAGTAGTAATTATGTGTTTTGTGAGAAATGTGAACTGTATAGTCAAATGTGGCCTTTTGAGTTGTCACAAGAACTCCGTTGAATGGCCTAGCTGATTACCTACAGTTCAGCTGTGCTACACATAGGCTTAAGAAAATGAAGAAACTAAATGTATATTGTAAACTAAGATCTGGCTTAAAAAATACTTACACGATAAACGTGAGCATTATTTAAACTTTGCAGAAATTCTACGATATTTAAATACTTGATTTGTTTGTAATGTCATTGTCGCAGTAACGCCCTCTCCTCATCAAAGATGAAAATAAACTTTGAATTAAATCAAGACCATCAATTTATTACATTATACAATTTACGTGATTATAATAATTTTATAATAATAGGGTCGGATGCAGAAGGCAGCGCTGCTGCACACGGCCCATATTGTGGGGAGGTTCCTATCTCTGGAGCTCCACTGCCGGTGGACATCGATTTTTTATATATTTTTTATAAATTAATGTATATATTTATACATAATATAAAATTTATAAGAAAAATGTAAATTTGAAAGTAAAATAAACATGTAATAATAATAATAGTAATAACCTGACCAATAATGTTTGCACGTTAGGAGTCACGTCTCTGGCTACAGGCACTGCCCTCGACGAGTCTTGACACACTTTTGCATGTCACTATATTCAGAATCTGCGCCAGCATTCGCCTGGGGGCAACCTGTGTGGTTCCACACCTCTGATAATGCAGGAATAGGGTAGAGCTCCTGGGAAACCACGGATTATCCTGCAGCAGAAGCAACTGCAGAATTCCCCAACATGCGGCACGCAACGACATCATCCACCGGAGTACCTGTCGTTTTGGAACCAAGCGGCTTGTGCCGCGATGAAGGCAGGAGACCGGATGGTATGAGTCTGGTACCCTGGAAGATGGGTTGCCCCTTAGTGTGGGATGCTACTTGCGTTAACACTCTCGTAGTTTCTCATCTTTAAAGTACATGCGCTACTGCCTGTTCTGCTGCAGTCGAACAGGAGGCCCTCAAGCGCATTGGATATTGTTACATATTTGCGGTATTTAGGGTCGAAAATCTGGGTCTGCTAACCTAACCTAACGCTCTAAAGCTCTACCGTGACTTCGCCAAACGTTTAGTAGACGTCACATGCGAGCAGAAGGCTAGGGTATATTTTGTTCAAACATTAAGCGCTGGTATACAATGGAGCAACGCCCCCAGTCTTTTGGGGACGTTCCCGGTAAGTAAGTAACAGTGTTTTGGGACCAATATTTTATCTTAAGCTATTTATCATCTTTTTTATTTTTTAATATAGTAGTTTGTAGTTGACAAGAAATCTAAAGTAAATAGCATCCCGTTCTCCATCGGTTGTATAGTCTACTCCAGTTGTTTCTTTTTAAATAGCTTTAATGTACAGATACGGCATGTTTCGAACTTTATAATATTATAGATATATTTTACTATGTTTGACTTTTTTTCATTTCTATTGTACACATTTTTAGCGGATAGATTACAATTCTTTCTGTAAGTATGACAAAGATTTTACGATCTGATATCTTCGGAAAATTCCAAAAATATCTGATACCTAGCAACCCTATACACACAGTCGCGGTATTACCTGCAGGTTACCCGCATACCGGTTGAGCGCTTCAAAATATCCTTTTTGCACAGCACCCACATCACAAGGGAGCTTATCAACTATGATGTTAAACGTTTTTGTATTGGAGTTTTTTACTGTGTAACTAATATCGTTTTTGAACCAGTCTGGAGTCAATGTTTGAGTAATTGCTACCCAGTAGCGCGTCGTGTATGTCTTTATATATGAACTGAAGTAAATATCACGTGGATTTTAAAAAAGCCCAGATTATTAGAAATTTAGAACAAAAATTGAAAATAATTTATGTATATTATTTCAAAACAAGAGGCAAGATTTTAACATCTGGTTTCTGTGCGACATCTAAGACTAAATAACCATATATGTTTCATTGAAAGTGAGTCTTACATAGGCGTCGAAATTACCTAATGCAATTCAATAAATACAATTCTTTCTTCTAAAAAATATATATAAAAATCTTAAATATTCGTGCATGTCCATTTCGATATCTTGGGTAGTTCAGAAGATATAATGAATATAGGTAATATTCGTACCATGAAAGAAGACACAGACACACAAGTAATAACAAATATGTAAATATATTATTAGACTCGCTGATGCCCGCGACTTCGTCCGCGTGGTGCGGTTGTTTAACTATCTCACGTGAACTCTTTAATTTTTCGAGATCAAAATATCCTATATGTTGACCAGGGATATGAGCTACCACTGTACAAAATTTCATTTAAATCGGCCCAGTCGTTTCGGAGATTAGCTCATACAAACAGACAGACATACAGAGAAACAAAAATTTGGATAAAATCTAAAATAGGTCTATTTAACTTCTTACATCCTTATGACAGTTTTTAGCAATATTTTTTTTACAGAAATTCGACCTCTACAGTTTTATTATATGTATAAATGACGAAAACGTTATACTCATTTTTTAGAATTCAGAGAGATTTAGATTTTATGAAATCGATTTTATAGGCTCTTGCAGAAATAATAAACCGTCCCTTTAACGATTATTAATGGTGTTGCTATTATTTCTATGGTATCATTGTGTTCTGTCAATTTTAATTATATACTTAAAAAACAAAAAGATTAATCACAGACACCCTCTATCCTTGACCCAAGAATAACAACTCAGGTCTCTTAACAGTTCTGAGTCCCGTATATTTAGGTTAATTTTGTTTACATAGCCACATTACGGGACATTACCGCTGTGTGGAGTTTTTGGCGGGAACTGAAAGGGGACGTTGTGCTGTGCAGTTTTATTTTCTAAAAATGTGTAAAAATACTCTAAAATGAACAATAGTTGTAGGATATTGATAGTTTTTGAGTAATAATTATGTGTTTTTGTGAGAAATGTGAACTGTGTAGTCAAATGTGGCCTTTCGAGTTTTCACAAGAACTCCATTGAATGGCGTCGGTTGTAGCCTGCAATACAACTGCGCTACTATACGAAGACCTATTAATTAACATGTTTCCGACTGAAAGACTTTGATTCTATGGTCATGAATAAATTATAAAAAAAAAATACCGCTGTGTCATGTGTTGACGCACTGAGGATCCGTTTAGGGATTTTTCGCCCCTGTGCCATCCGAACGACATTTGGTTATTTGTCGCCTGCATCTGCAATCTGCCGCGTATGACTACAGGCCAGCGCCTTAGTAAAAAAAATCCTTTAGCCTACATCCGTCAACATATAATTCAATAAAATTCAAAGCATAAAGTTAAAAATTCAATGTACTGTTACGCACAATTTGATCTACGTATCAAATAATATCTGCCTTAATTATATATTTATAGAGATAAAATTCATTTAAACTCTTTTAAGTTTTCTTTAAATTGAAAATTAATACTATCGGGTAAAGAGAAATATATATATTATTTAATATGTATATATTATTTAAAATCAAATAAGGTTGAATTTTGTGTTTATCTCTTTTTAGTGTCAATTTTTTGTTTCATTGATTTTGAAATCACAACGATTCTAAAGAAATTTCACTTAAAAAACAATATTATAAACCTCCAAACAGAATTCTCAACAAGTTATCTCGGTATTATAAATACTCCTAAAATTGGATATATGTAAACTAATAAAATTGGTATCTGTGCTGTTATAACCAATGCCAATATTTAAAACGTTTTTAAAATTTTGTTCAGTAATCTTTCTTAATATTGTCTTGAATCGACTTTGTAGGAAGTGAACTGATTATAAAGAAATTTATAAGAATTAAAACAAAAAATTGTTGTTTAACCCTATATTATATTTTTGTGTATTCATTTTAAAAGGTAATTAAAGTCTTAAGACCAGACTTTCATAAAATAGTTATTATTGTTATCGTCTTTGTATAACTCAAAAACCGAAATAACCAAATAAAGGCAGCTTCTCCGCAAAACGACATCTAACGGATTACGCCTAAAATTGTTGGTTCATGAAATTGTGTATAGAATGCGAACCAAACTAGCAAGTGTTTCCGTTACTTCACCTGAACAAATTATAGTCGTTGTTGATAGTTAGAACGATTGTCAAAAGATTGCGTTATCACATGCATAGCATACTTGACTCTTCAGATTAAAGAACTTGAGCCGAACCAGCACTCGTGGCAAAATGCATCCTATTTTTCCCGACCACCAAACTGATATTCTAACAACTGAACTTTCTCCTTATTTTAATTCACTTCATAGTATGGAAGAAGAATGTATGGAATGACAATTAACCAGTAAAATATTATAGAGACTAATAATATTATTATATACTAGGATACGCCTGCGAATTTGTCAGCGCTTGAATTGACATGCCCGCGGGATTTCCGGGACACAAAGTATCGCAGCATTTAAAAAAATGTAAGCTCTCGTATTTGTGGAAACTTTGTTGGAATAGGCTAATTTATATGCAACCGACCAACTTCAAACCGCTCCCGGGAAAAATTCCCGCGGGATTCCCGGGATAAAAATATCACACATTTTGTTACATTAAATTTGCTATAGATCAGTAAAATCACACTGGAATTCGATTTTTTTTTAATCGGGCCTTTTTAAGTCATTCCCGGAAAAAAATCATGGCATTCTCAGGATAAAAAGTAGCGCAGACTTTAAGTCACATAAATTTTAAATAATCGGCCGAGTAGTTTTTACGTGAATCCAGAACAAACAGACAAGAAATTTAACTAAAAAAAAGCATCATGTTCTCCATCGTTTATATAGTCTATTCCAGTTCTTTCTTTTAAATAGCTTCAATGTACACACACGGCATGTTTAGAATTTTATAATATTGTAGATATCTTAAATTTTTACTATAGCGTATGTATCTTGTACTATTTTCATTTATACAGTTTATTATAACCTAGTTCGTTCGTTCGTTCGTTATTATAACCTTTTTTTTTTGGCCAGGGGAAATCCGTTTGAGGACTAAGCCGCGACAGGCGCAGAAGCCTGGGGGATGTTCACGACCCGGTGAGAGTGTGGGATTCGCCAGATCGGGGGTGGCACTAGCGTGCCCGGTCAGAACCGGAGCCACGCTATTGCCACACCCCAGTTAGGGATACCCACTAAAACCCCTGGGTGTTCCGTCCTGCGCCTTATGCCAGGGCTACGGGAATATGCTATCCCGACTCCGCATGCCCTGGCAGGCGTGGGCCCCGCTCACTGGGCCTCTTCCAATGCCGGGGGAGCTACTCCTCAGGCCCTATCGTTATTATAACCTAACCTAACCTTATATACTGTCATCTGTAACATCTTAACGTTGGGTGAGCATAAGCAATTATATGTTACCAGCGTTAGTGTTGATCCGTTCCGTTTTATCACTACTTTTACTATTTTGAGTGCGAATTTTAAAAAGTCCTCACGTAGTTTCTCTCCGTAATTCTTCGATGCTCTTCCTATAAATATAAACTTTCAGGGCGTATCCGACGTTATATGGCTCCACGGCAAAGAGGGAGCTTTCGAAGATTACATGTAAGGGGCTCTTCGATACTGCAGGTTCACATAGACGATGGGTCTTCCTTCTACTTGAACCGGTTCAAATATTCGGAGAATCCTCCGTGGCCTGTGAATATCTGGGTCGTCAAGTTCGATGTGGTGATGCTTCTGACTGTATTAAAGGCACATACCGCGTCCGGTAAGAAAAACTTAGTCACTGATGCAGTTGTCTCGTCCCTGTATCGCCGGTTCCATTTGTCAGGCGTCTCCAGGTGGATCATTCGCTTGAGAAACGATACCGGACACCTCTCACAGTGAGGTTTTTCCTTTTTTTTATTGCAGAAGTTCAGCAGACAAGCAGACGGCCCACTTGATGGAAAGTGGTTACCATCGCTTATGGACATTTGCAACACCAAAGGTGCTACAAATGCGCTGCTGCTCTCTTAAGGAAGACTGGAACCTGGTCACCAATGCCGGAACACAACTCAAGGTTGTTATGGCGACATACTTTAGACCAGGGGTGGTAGCCATCCAGTCGGCACATTACATTTTCCTGTCAAATTTCATTCATACAGCCAGCATATATATACCCAGCATATATATACCCAGCAGTGTCTGAGCAAAATAACTATGACATACAAAAACAGATCGCTATGATAAAACCACAACAGTTTCAATTTTGCTTTTGCGTATTGAGATAACCGATGTTTTATACCTTTAGCAGTGTGGTCAGTATGCCGTCCATATGTTTAAAATACGAAGCATGAGCTAAGTACCAAAATGTATCATACATATCATACAAGTCCTCCCTGCTAGAGACACTGGCCTCTCCATTTCTGAGGAATGGGCGATATAAATATCCGAAAGATTACCGATGTATATTACTCGTCGATGAACTCGACGTGTAGTAGTAGGTTTTCTCAGGGTATTTTACAGTTATTATGTAGTTATTGTAATGACATGCTCATTAGGTCGGAAAAATTACATGAGCGGTGCATATTTTCCGGCAAGGATATGAACCGATGTGATTGGAATGAGACATCAATACCTCCACGAATCACTATGCTACCAGAAAGTTTATAGAATGTTACAACTGCTTTTAATTATTTTTTTATTGATTTAATATTTTCCGAACGTTACAAAATTCATAAACCTTTCAACAAAATAACAGTAAAAATATTTAAACACAATTAACCCCACACGGAAAACCGCATCTATATCCCGGATTGCTTACAATAAATCATTTAAATCAGCGACATTAATCAAACAATCACCGAAAGAAATTGGATCTGTGTTCATCATAAGCTTTTAGTGGTTCTTTGTGAGCTAAAGAGGCTCTGACATAACGTGTTATCAAATAAAAGAAAGGTGTGAATTTTCGCAGGCGGCAGTAGAGGCCACACCTACTTAAGATGGCGTTACCCCCTCCTTTTGCTGATCAGCCAGTAGCGTTATAGCATCTCGGCCCGGTAGTACCTACAGCCACCGCAGCCGATTTTATGGAACCACCTATTTTCGGAAGCAATTATCAGTTTCCGACGATCTCACCTGTGAGAAATTTAGTCACGGAGCATAGCTTTCACTACGGTAGGGTTCCTGACATGATTAAGTAGAGTTCAGATTAATTTTTTTCTAAAGACAGATGAAAAGATTGTCCTTTATAAGATGGACACAATCGAAGACATATCAAGCACGTGTGAGAACGAATCCGCAAATAATATAGAAAAGCCAAGTGTATTGTGTGTTATAGATAAAGAAGAATCATCATACGATTGTGAAACAGAAACTGAATATGATAGTGAAAACGAAACAATCGATATTTGTGAAAATAGTGAACATTCTTCAAGTTGGTTTAGTGACAATAATCACAAGAATGTATTAAATACTCTTGTAGGTTCTGACAGGTTACACTTTTTAGAACAAAGTAGATTAATATTCCCTTCAAAATCTTATCAAACTGCCATAATTAATAATAGAGAAACTGTAAATTCAAAAGACACAAATAGTAGAAGTAAAACGTTTCTAATAGATAATATTTTAGGAAATAGTAAAAGTGCGACTATTCAGAATGATAACACCCTATCTCGTGAAGATAATGACAATTTTGAAGAAACCACTGATGAGCATAATGGTAAGAAATGTAAATTTTAAATCTTAATTTCCACCTGCGAAATCAGTTACTTCAACTTATGTTAATTCTAGTTCTATAAATTATTAATATAGAAGTTAATATAATAAAATAATAATAATAAAAAATAATATAATAGGCAATAACCAATACATATTGTACAAACTCAAATTTTTTTTTTTAATTTAAATAATTATATTATAATGATCCTAATCAGAACTTCATATACATAAGTACCTACTAAAATATGCTCATGACTTCGATCACGCTTGAATGGAAATTCTCGCGGGATTCTTGGGTCACAAAGTATCGCAGCAATTAAGGAAGAATGTAAGCTATCGTTTTAGTGAAAAGTGTGTCAGAATAAGCTAATTTTTATGCACCTAATCAACTACAAACAGCTCCCGGGAAAATTCCCGAGATATAAAATATACACATATTTTATCACATTTGCTATCGATCACTGAAAAAATTCACATTGAAATACGTTTTTTTTAATCTGGCTCTTTTAAATAATTTCCACACAAATTCCCTCGAGATTCCTAGGATAAAAGTATCGCAAATTTTAAATTTAACAATTTGCTGTTGATCAGGGAAAAGCGCATTGAAATCGGATCATTAATTTCACGTGAATCCCGAACGAACAGACAAGAAATCTAAAAAAATGCATCGTGATTTCCATCCTTTACATAGTCTATTTCACTTGTTCTTTAAATAACTTCAATGTACAGACAGCATATTTAGAATTTTATAATAATATAGATTTCGACATCAATTAATAACAAATACCATAAGAGTTTAATTGCAGATATAATTTTTTTGTATTTTAATTCATCATTATAACGACTCACAGAAATAATCCTGTTTACAAAAGTAGATAACAATATAGCGTACAAGAATAGCTTTTATATATCCAGACACTTCCCTTTGGATTTCATAGGAATCATTTCATAGCTGTAATTCAAAATACTGGATAGAAGTCAAATCCTAACTGGCGTATTTCAGACTTTCACCTGCAAAACAATCAATCTGCCATAGACAAGTGTGCGGGTATGTAGTCAGTGCTTCAGATTTAAGGATTCCCACAGCAATGGGAATTCTATGGCCTGAAATTATCCCGAGAGTGCCTACTTCTTTGCCAACTTTGGTTCATACCATAAAAAATTAACTTTAGAACCTGTAATATCAAACAATGGAAGGTTCCTCACGTTAATTACCAATGTTAAAATTAAGGATTTGCATATTCGTGTGCTTTTTTTTTATTGCAGGAGTTCAGCAGACAGGCAGGTGGCCCACTTGATGTAAAGCGGTTACCATCGCCTATGAACATTTGCAACACCAAAGGTGCTACAAATTCGCTGCTGCACTCTTAAGGGAGACTGGAACCTGGTCAGTAATGCCGAAACACAACTCAAGGTTGCTATGGCGACATACTTTAGACCAGGGGTGGTAGCCATCCACTCGGGCAAATGCCCTACCACCTGGCTGTGGGTTGTTATGTCACCTCTTACAACAGGCCGCCCGGCCGCAGGAAATTGTATTCTTTCTCCGTTCCTGCACGGATAAATGCACTTGACTGTCACAGAATTACACTAAAATATTTGTATATATATTTGATTATATATTTGTTTGTGTGCGTATATCTGTATGCGAAGAATAAAAAAGAAAGAAAGTAGAATAAAAGTGTTAAGTACTAAAAGTTTATTTCAGCAGAATAATATGTTAATAAGACAATTTCATAATAACCTCCCAGTATCATCAACATCTGCCTGTTCGGAGCTGGGCTTGAGCGAGGCGGGTCTCCTTGCAGGGCATGCGTATGCGCACTGGCTGGCCACGCACCAAACCTCGTCACATTTATATGGTAAGCAACATATTATTACACATTTTTTCAGTAAATAATTTAAAAGTCTTCCTTCATTAAAATATGAACTCATATATATAATATCCATAGTATAATAAAATGGTACCCACTGTACCATTTTTATATTTTATACGGCAGTGAAGAATGAACAAACAAACATCCAAATAAATTCACTAATTTATTTGGATGTCTGTTTGTTCCTTCTTCACGGTCGTGATATTTAAATTTCATGGGGAAATTAATTCATTAGATTCAGTGGAGTCTGACGGCAGCGAGCGACGGAAAAATTATAAGTGTTCAAAATTTTTTATGTAAAAAATTAATGTAAAATGTTCAAATCTTTTAATGGCAACTTCCTATATTTTATTATTCATTCAACTATCTTACCATCGGTAGAAATTTGACACTAGGTACTTCCATATAGCTCATGTCAAATTTTCAACGATAGTAAGACAAGTTAACGGTTTTTAAGATATAGACCAGTTATTAATAATATAAAAATTGTATTATATGTCTGTATACTTAACATTAATCATGTTTTTTTATAAAAATATAAATAAATTAATCAATAAATAAAGTTATTGGAATTACTGCACATCCCCTTCAGTGTTCTTGTAAAAAAAAAGTGGCCGTGTACGAATCGGACTCACGCATAGAGGATTATTCTAGAAATACAGCTCGCTTATAAAGTCGTATTCAAAACAAATCTGAAATTTAAGATTTTTTTTGTAAAGTTTCTATGATTATTTGATAACAACACTATATAGTCGACCGCTGTTACGCCTTATCCGCGCTGCATCACCAAGAGAACTCTGTTGTCTGCAGACAGTTAAAATTGAGGCTAAAGCTGGTCTGTAGGGTTGTGTTCAGATTTTACACGATATCTAGGAATACCTATGCTTGAAGCTTATTCTAAAACTATATTAATATTAAATTGTTCTAATTCAAGCACTAATGAATTTTGTTTAAATGTAACTATGTTTTTCAAATATAATATTTATATTTAAAAGTACACGTATAAAATACGAAGCTGGAGGGAAACGTGTTCATGGCTGCCCGCATTGCAAGACTCGTTGGAAATGCTATTTCACTGTGCGAAATATGAACCAGCCTTTAAGTCGTGGGTGCCATCAAACAGTTTCCTGCAAATTTCAAATCGTTCTTCTCAACGACTCACTGAGCTTGGTTATTTTAAGTTTTAGCTTTAGGAGCTGTAATTATTATAGTGCCGAACGAGTGAAGTACGGCAGTAGCTAAAAATAGAGAAGAACTGGCGATAAAAAATAATCCTAAAACTCTTATATTTATTTTTATTTAATCAGCAATGACCAATATAATAATATACTTACGTATTAATTATTTTGTTATTAAAAAGTAGTAACATAAATAAGATAATTAAAGAGATATATTTAAATTATAATTTTTATTACCCCGATAAGTCTAATATATATGATTAATATCGCTTACGCTTTAGAAGAATACTATTGAGATGGAAAACAAAATAGTATAGTCGCGGTATGAAAAGATTCGTCATCTTAAAGTCAATTTGACTTCCACGAGTACAAGAAATAGTACTAGCAACATTATAATAAATGTTACTTTACAAAATATGTAAAGAAACGTGAAAAAAATGTTGATAATGATGGACACTGAGATTAAAAATATTTTTAATCATCAGAAACGAAGAGGATATAATAATTACGCTTACCATAAATATTAAAACAAATAAAAAGGTTTTACATATCTAAACGACCTTCTTAGACAAGATAGAAAAACAAACAACTTTCATCTAAGTAACTTTAAACTGTATTGTCAAACAGTTAAACATATTTATCTGTAGAACAGTCTGTTCTGTGACTTAATTTGAAAAGGTAACACGTGCTCGTGGAACGTTAAATAAATCTATTTGAAAACTGATGAACCGTTTCATACCACGACTGTACATATATAGGAGATATAAAATTAAATTTAAGACATATTGATTATATTCAAGCAGCGATGCAATAAACTACATATTTAATTAGCAGGATAGATGTTGGGAGAATTCAAACGAAAGATATATGAATGATGCGTGATGCAATCGCGTGATACTACTCATCCGGTGCGATTCTTCACACGCACTAAATGGTTTGAACACGTAATCATCCCTCTGGTCTTACACGAGAGGGGTAGTGAAAAATGATACCAAGTATAATAATAACATTAATTTGTAGTAAAAATAAATCTAAACAAGTCCATATTCCAACAAACATGAGAGACTTAGTTTGGATTTTTGTTTGGTCAAGACAGTCTTGAAAATGAAGTGATTACCATGAAATAAGGTAGGTATATTATTGTCCTAAATATTTTACACTTGTACTTGTTTTTTTTAACCGACTTCGAAAAAAGGAGGAGGTTCTCCATTCGTCGGGATCTTTTTTTTTTGCTTTTTTTATGTATGTTCGCCGATTACTCCGTGATTTATGATCCGATTTACGTGATTCTTTTTTTGTTCGACGCAGAATAGCTTTCATGTGGTCCCCTAAAAATTTGACATAGTTTGGCCCAGTAGTTTTCATTTTACGAGCATTTTTTTGTTCCCGGTTCTTTGGACCTATATTTTTTAAGAAGCGCGGCACCATTCGTAGGGCCACCCATACATAGCTAGACACTAAAAAGTAACAAATAAAAAATAAAAACTTCGTTTAAAAAAACCGACTTCAAAATCTAAAAAACTAAAATGTATAAAATAACTTATTTCTAAAGCTATTATTATTAATATATATTATCTAAAACATCTTGAAGTCGGTGCAGAGTAAAACATACACATAACTATATTTTGAAAATTACTAAGCACCGACTTTAAGATGTTTTAGATAATATATATTAATAATTATAGCTTTAGAAATAAGTTATTTTATACATATTAGTTTTTGAAGTCGGTTTTTTTAAACGAAGTTTTAGTTTTTATTGAAGTAAAACTTCTTTAGGCCCGACTAGGAGGTAACTGGACGACAATGCAACGGAAGTCCGTTACGGCAATATGGCGTCGCAATATGGCTTCGCAATATGGCGTCGCAATATGGCGTACCATCCGGTTTTCAAATATTTTTTTGTCAATAGATAGTTTATAAACAAATCAATCAAAAAATTTTGAAAAAATTTAAAAATAAAATATTAATTAGTAAAAAAGTTTTACTTCAATCGCGTGTGAACGTTACACGCACTCTTTTTTTTTAATATAGTGTCTCTATTACGAAATGTTAATGTTAATATGAATTGTTAGTCATCAAAGTAAGGTTATAAAGAAAGCCATAGGTCAATTTAAAACGTTTTGGAATGTTTCATTATTTAATCAACAATTAAGTTAAGTGACTCTTGCTAACGAACTTGAAGCTCGGCCTTAAACGTGTAAATGTTGCTCGCTTAAGTTTTTAGAGCTAAGAGTATACGATTTAATAATAACTAACTTTATGTCATAATTATTTACTAAAAATAAATCAAAGCTCTCAAATTTATTTTATTTTTTAATTATTGAAAAAAGCAAAGTTGTATATTACAATTATACAAACTAAAAAAAGTACTTAAAATTTAGGGCTAATTACGAATTTTTCTATTAAATTTGATTATCAGAACTGAATTTTGTGTAAAGATATAATAAATGTATATACCTAGTATATGAAGAAATAGAACTAATCGTTAAATATTATGTACATACATACATTCGTTCGACAAACGACAATTAAGGTAGTTGACAATTATGAAAATCACAAATTCTTGTTATATCTTTAGCTTATTCTAGCGCGATGATACCTACATTTACCAAGCAGGGTGCCTTTTGTTGGTTTTGTCACATTTGGTAAGTCGACAGCGTGAGGAATTTTGGTAGCTATAAAATTAGTGAGGGAGTGTCACGTCCGGGAATTGCCCGGGGGTCCACTCGAAGTTCAAACTTTCTATGTCAACTCACCATCGTAACCCGTTCACTTATTAAACGCAAGTCACTCGTTTCTAAGATTAAGTGTTAGGTAATTATTCGTTTGTTATTATATTTTTAAACATTTCTACCAATACGGCAAATGGGCAGAACACATTTTTTACAACTTTAGAGCCAACTTCAAACATGAACAGACAGCATGTATTTCCTTTTCAGATCTGCGTAATAATCCCACACAGAGCCTGTTAACACTAAGTAAGCCACCCATAATGGGATACTTAACAGTCAATTATTCGTCATCTTACAAAATGCCGAAGTCCCCTAGATTTTATATGAGAATAGCAAATTATAATAAAATATCATACTTTACTATATATCAATATTGAACTTGTTTTTATTTATGACGTCATAAGATAAACAATTTTAATACCGAATGTTGTTTAAACAATGATTAAATTTATTTTTGACAAGATAGGTATCTTAAAAGTAAGATAATATAGCGCCCACTTCTTTTATATGAAAAGAGTTTTATTGTAACACGTATTTTGTCATCTACCCAATTTTTAATATAATCGCGATTTTACTGCAACATTATGCAGCAGCTTACAGAATACATTTTCCTGCCAAACTTTTATTTATACGCAGTCATTTTTGAGAAAAATGTGAGTAACAAACAATTGGACGGATATGCCAAATTTATAACGGTTCATTCTTACCAAAACGGCTACTGTAACCCAAATATTATAATTACTATAAAACTACTATTATTATTAGCCTTTATTGCTGACACTAAACAATGATATATACAGTTTGATACATACTATTGCGAATTGCTTTAACTTAAATCTAACACTTCGGGTTTCCCGTTTCAGTGTTCAGCGTGTCCAGTGACACATAGGCCTCTTCCAGCTGCTTCCATTCTTCCCTATTGGTAGCTTTTCTAGACCAGGTTGCCCCTCCGATCAACTTAATGTCATCTGTCCATCTTTTAGCTTGTCTGCCTCTTTTTCTTCTGCCATCACGTGGCTGCCATTCTGTTATAATTTTTGTCCATTTCATTCTGCTTTCCCTTGTCATATGTCCTGTCCATCGCCATTTTAACCGTCTTATTTTCTTTAGTACGTCTTCCACCTTTGTTGTAGATCTAATGTCTGCTGCTCTTTTGCGGTCTTTTAGCGTCACGCCCAGCATACTCCTTTCAATTCCCCTTTGACATGATCTTAATTTTAAAAGATGTTTCAGAGTCAATGCCCATGTTTGGCACCCATACGTAAGGCATGGTAAGATACATGAATTGAACACTTTTTTCTTGGCTGCCATAGGAAAGTGTTTGCTTTTAAATATCTCTTTAAGGGACCAGTATCTTTTCCAAGCACAGGCCACTCTGCTTTCTATTTCTATGTCTGTCCGGTCTCTAAAGGATATTAATTGCCCTAAGTATGTATAGTTTTTAACATATTCAATATCTTCATTGTCTACTTCTATGATTGTTTCTTCTCTGTTTGTCATTACTTTTGTTTTTGATTTATTTATGGAAAGACCAACTACTCTGCTTGCCTCAGTTAGCTGTTGTAGCATATGTTGAAGGGTATTCGCGTTGTCAGTTATTAGGATTAAGTCATCAGCGAATCTTAAGTGGCTAAGTTGTCTACCGTTAATATTAATGCCAAAATTGTCCCACTCAAGATCTCTGAATATACTTTCCAGAACTGTTGAGAAAAGTTTTGGCGATAGCGGATCTCCTTGTCTCACACCTCTGGCTATTGGGAACTCTTCACCGGATGATTCCAGTTTTATTTGCGCTGTGCTATTCACGTATATATTTTTAATTATACGTATGTACTTTTTTGGCACTCCCTGCTGGATTAGAGCCCTCCAAAGCGAATCGTGTTCTATAGAATCAAATGCTTTACTATAGTCCACAAATGCGATGTACAAGGCTTTACCGTATTCTTGACATTTTTCTATTAGCTGTTTGATGACATGCATGTGATCAATAGTTGAAAACCCCGCTCTGAAACCAGCTTGTTCTATAGGTTGTTGTTCGTCCATTATTCTTGTTATTCTGTTCAATATCAATTTGGAAAACACTTTATAAATATTCGACATAAGGCTTATAGGCCTATAGTTTTCTATAATGCTCCTATCCCCTTTTTTGTGTAATAGTATAATTGTGCTCTTGGTCCATTGCGGTGGTATACATTCTGAGCTTAAAATAGAATTGTATATAATTAGTAATAAAACTACTATGAAGAGGTGTAAATAATTATGAACCTGATACAGAACATATAAAAGACACTACATGCTTATGAAATCGACGAGCGCTACGATTGCGCTGTGTGGACAGTAGGTAGGTACATTACATACAACACCAAGTCATTTGCTAAAGCGGTACAAAATATCTGTTGACATTTATCATTGAGTTAAATCATAAAATTCAAATTAGCACTTTATGAATCTTTGAGGAAATAATCGTTATACGTGAAAAATGTTGACCATCCTAATTACAATAGACAACACACCGCAGTGATAAATCTGAGGACACATTCGTCGAATTGTGACCAGCCGACGGAAGGTGGTCGCGGCTTCGCACCGAGGTGTCGGCAAACAGCTGCTGCGACGATAATTACCAACAAAGCTCTTCTGTTTGCCCACCGCCTTAACGCGTACCCTGTTTACGATCGATGCCTATCCAGAAACTGAATTTACACCACGTCTCTATAGAAATGTACCGAGAAATAGCTATGTTAATATATTATGCCCACATAAAGTCAACAGTCTAGTAAGTAGAAAATATTTTTTCAAATTATCAACAAAAACGATTTAGTTGCACTTCTTATTATGTAGAGCATTACTATTCAGTTCACAACTTGAAAATAAAAATAGTCTGCAGTAGAAATAATTATTCTATCAAAAATACAGGGTATTATAGGATCTTAAATACTTTATGGGTACAAAACTTTTAGATTATTTTAATATAGTAAATTCTATAGATTTAAAAATATTGCATTTATTTTGCTATACCGATCTGTACCTCATCTCTAACTTTTGAAATATGTTTTAAAAATTATTTCTATTCAGAAATGTATGTCAAAGAGTTTTTGAGATGAAATGCTTTCTCATGATTGCGAAACCAAATGACGAAAACTTTGGGCCTTTATCGCCTCTACCGGACCTTCATAGTTCCCGAAATGGGAGATTTATTACTTTTTGTGAATACTTCCGATACCAACATTTTGGTCGCTTATTTTGTGTATTTATGTATTGGGCTGTAGTATATATTTCACGCTTATTTGTACCAAGTCCTTTGGTATGTACATAATCTTTTGTATTTATTACATCGATGATCGTAAAGCGCTTACACAAACAGTTAGCAGTCGGTTAGCACGACCATCACATACAAACCACAATGCTCTGTTGACACGGGAGATGTCAAACTGCGCAGGCGCTGCTCAAACACACAGATTGTGTTTATAGCCACTTAACGAGAGCCTGCTACAATTCCGATTAGTGTTCGAAAAAACTTAACCGCGTGTTTATCTACAGCAAGCACTGCTTTCGAAACGGGAACATCGATTTGTAATGCTATTATGAAAATAAAGGAGTTAGAAATGATACTTTATTTTTGATTTTGCCACTTCTGTCTGTGCAAGTTACACTAGTTTGAAAAGTGTTAACTCTATCAGGTATACATATATTTATTGTGCGAAATTTGAAATAAAGATGTCGTTTATGTAGGTAACGCTATTTAATGGTGTAGTAGTATCTAGTATTTTACAAATCATCTATATTTACAAAGTGTCCACTCCATGTTTCAAATTTTATATACCTAAGTTTGAACAATATGCCTGTATATTAAATAGTTTCTGAGATGAAGGAGTATTTTAGTTACAGCATATAAGTATGCGTATCTATAGGTAGACAATTTACTAAGCTTCTAAAGCCGATGACAGACGTGCGTTCATTTCTGAAAGTTAACGTAGGTACCTAGTTACGGTGAGAGAGGAGCGAAATAAATATGAGACGTAAGTACGGGTAATTGCTGGCACGTTTATTCCATCAGGGCTTCGTAATTAAATCGCAACATCGGTACATGTCTATGAAGTCCTTCGCTTCTTTCTAAAATGTGTATGTAGTACGGACGAATATGGCTGGTTCTTTTATCTACATTCCAGATAAAATCGGCCGCTGGAAAATTAGGGCAATTATTTGGCGGCTGAACTGTACTCTGCTTTCATAAAAGCCTATATCATACATATTTTCTATACCAACAAAACTGATTTGTATATATGATGTCTTTGATTTCAAAATTGAACTGAAAACTGCTATTTAAACGATACGTAATCTGGCCGTTTTTAGCATATATCTGTCATGTCAGTTTGTCTTAAAGCGTGTCTAAGTTTAAAGATAATGTTAATCATTAAAAGGTGCATCTTCTTCTTGATGCTTACTGAAGTTCAGTAGATATGAATTGAAAATCTAAGAACTGGGCAAACAATTTGGTCACCACACGTTAAAACGAGTTTAACTGGGTTCGCTTTCTTCATAGAATGTTCAGTTAGTATATTCCTAGTACTTACATGTTCTTATATAAAGCTTTTTGTCTACAGATGATAAGAGTAATAGAAGACCGAGGCGAGCAGGTCCCGAACGTAAACCACGCCAGGCGTACAGCGCTAAACAACTGGAACGTTTGGAATCGGAATTCAAACTGGATAAGTACCTTAGTGTTTCCAAAAGAATGGAACTTTCAAAGGCCCTTGGCTTAACGGAAGTGCAAATAAAAACATGGTTCCAAAACAGAAGAACGAAATGGAAGAAACAGCTAACTTCAAGGTTAAAAATAGCGCAAAGGCAAGGCCTGTTTCCTGGACAAATATTTGGCCATGCTCCCCAGGCTTATTCTCTTCTTAACCCTTACGCTTATGCACCGCTGAGTTGTGTTTTCACTCCTGTCACGCTGCCCTCTTCACCGCCGTAAATAAATATAAAGATGCCTAGTAAAGCGTAGTTTACATTGGTAATGAAAATATCCAAAGAATCATAACTGATTAGAATAAAAATGTAAGTGGTTTATCATGAGGCACTCGTTTGCGTTATATTTGGATTTAATGATATTTTCTGTACCGTGAAATATATCGCAATAAAACATACACTATTACAATTATATTATAAAATATTAATTGAAAGTTGTTCAACCGTTTCAGATCATATTCGAGACAAACATTTAGACACAAGAACACAAATAATTTAAAAGCTGTAATTTGTGGTTAAGATTTCTATAAAAAGCAATTTTCATTAAAATTTTCGCATTTTTGATATTAAACACAGTTTAATTTTATTTATTGTTATAGTACAAGTATTACCCGCGCGCAGAAGGTTTGCCGATAGTCTCATGATGTCACGCGTTGATGGTCAGTAGAATTGACAAAAAAGGTACTTTACATAAGTATATACAATAATAGTTAGTAATACAATACAATAATAGTAAATAGTCATCGGCAAACCTGCGCGCGGCAAGGTCGGAATATAAACCAAATTGTATAATAAAAAAAAATATTCACGGTTAAATTCTCAACATTTTGAAAAAGGAAAACTTTGTAAGCTTAGAAAATAAAATTAAATACTAACTTAATATAATTTTATGATTTCCAGAGATTGAGATTAAAATTATTTATCCCAAAAATAAAACTTACGAACTACATTTAAATATTGCAACTGTTTAGTTAAAACTTAAAGTTACTTATTATGCAAAGGAATGTCCGGACTGACGTAAGTACTAATATATCTACTGATTAAAGAAGAAATCAGGGAAAAGAATTTCCAAATTTCGGCATTGACTTTTGATTGTTTCATTTTTAATATGTTCATTGCCGGTGTGTTAACAATTTTTATTACCGTGTGAAATGTAAACTGTTACTTAATACGCTATTTTTGTCACTTGAAATATATCGCGCTGCATTAAAGGTGTCAAAACGGCGTAGTTACGTTGAGCATTGAGAAATATTGTAATTTAAATAAAGTAGATTCAGTATAAATATGTAGCTAAATCATGTATAATAAATACTCTGTCGTATAAAGAAAATATATTGTAAATATAATTGCTATCTTAGAGAGCAAAAAATTGTTTTATTTAAATACTGCACAATCAAAATCCTTACTATTTCTTACATATGTAGATTATAGACGACGATACAAATACATCTCATCTTACACAGTTCTTTATAATAGTTATACAAAGATATAGTTATAGGCTCGAAAGACTAAAGGAAATTTTAAGGACCTTTATAACGAAGCTATAACTTCGTATTACTATTAAAAATAACTGCTTGAGAAGTTTTTTTAATAGGCTAACTTTTCGATTATTTGCAACAGCCGTGATTATAGGAAAACCTTTCACAAATTATTAGAATGGTGATGGTGATATTGCAAAGTGGCAGCAAAAAATACTAAATTATTTATAAACGCGAATAAAACCATTAAAATTTAGAGGTTATATGCTACAGTGAAAAAAGAATAAACTTTAACAAAGAATAAACAAGAGATGAGAGTATATAATTATCAATTCAACACCAATTTTGTATTAATTGTTAACTGAAATCAAATGTGAATAAAAAGGAACAACCGTGATTTTATTTTCATATTTTAAATGCCAATAAGAATCAAAATATAAACTTGAAAAAAATATTAAAGCGAAATAAAATTTAAATTAAAAACTTAGTTGAATAACTATTGAAAAATAAATACAATTTTCGAATATTTGCAATATTTGTTAAAATGCGCAAACACTGTACACTGTAGGTGGGTAATGTAATATTATATTTCAGAGAATTCAATAAGTATTTATTTTCACCTGCCCCCACGCGTAGAGGCTTAAGAAATTTTTGCACATACTATGTTTGACTACATAATAGAATCCTGTTATTTTGTTATTATTTAAGTAAATACAGAGACCTTATTTTTAAAGTAAGTACTGCCTAGTTTTTCTTACCTACATAATAAAATGATAACGTAGAACGTCATAATGTCTTGTAGTCCTGCATTAGGATGGAGTAATTTCAGCAAAAACGAATCATTATGAAATCGTTATGTTCGTCCGTCTAGTAGTCTTTCTCCAGTAGTCTTTGAGAAAAATGATTGTAATCTGTGCGTATTACAGTCATTTTTCTCAAAGACTACTGGGTCTACATGTATTATATTCTACAAAAAGGTGCAGGTCCCTATAAAGTGCTACAATACATGTAACAAAGTGTTGGAATTTTTTTTGTGGTGTTTCCTATGTAATCGTGTAGGGGGATCGTTAATGCAATGAGTTTTTGTAGTAAGTCAGTAAGTAGATGGAGAAATTATTAGGCTTTAAAGACGTGAAAACTTTTAAACAGTGAGTGAAAATTTCTGATAACAGTCAAGTTTGTATAGCGGTATATGGGGTTATTCGATTGAATTATTTTTTGGCGTAGACAAATAAGAAGAAGAAGATAATAAACGTATATAAATAAGAGAAGTTCGCCACCACTATGGAGCCCTTCGTTTTGTGCAGATTGCCAACACTGATACAATTTATGTCAATTTGAGCATTGATTACTTAAAATAATTGTATTTCAATTGCCCATAAAGAAGTTCAAGGGTCTGTTTATAGATATTATGTACGTACTCGTAATTGTTAATAAACAGAATTAATAATTTCTTAAGTACAAACAACACATTTAGCACAGATGTTAATATAATTATTATAGACATAGACCAACATGTGATAATGTTTATCATCAACTATTTCTACCTCTATAAAAATTCCAATGGGATATGAATGACATTACTAAGGGTAAGGCTACTGGTTCCTGCTTTAGTTACAGGGATAATTGCAGATATGGGAAGACATATTATTGAGCACCAAAATTAACTATTTACAAACTAAGAGTTACAATAACTTTGTGGCAATAATTTCTAACTAATAATTGAGTGTTACTGAGACAGGCAGTGGGCGGATGGGTAGAGGCTGTCGCAGTCGGCACCGCCCAGGCCAAGTACCGCGGCCTTCAACGCACCTAGCGCACCGCTGCGGCTCCACGCTACACCAGCACTAATATTAAAACAAAACCTTTTATAAACTAAACCCTGATTGACATTTGCATCAGTTAAGTATCTAGATAGATCCTTATAATCTTCTGGACAGAAATTTTTCAGCTAAGTAGTAACTTGTCGATTAAGTAGATGTTTGTCCAAACAATGATAAGGATATGTTCGCTGGTTAACTATTTAACAAATGCCAATGTAAATCAGGCTTCATTTCAGATTATTATACTAGAGGAGACGCTGAAGAGCGACTTTCACCCATCTTATAACCAGATGAGAGATATTTTTTCTCTAGCTATAATGTTTTAGAAACATGCCTATGATAGATAGCTTGCTAATCAAAATGTAATCATGGCTATTTTAATTAAATTAATTTTTTTAGTAACTTTCGCTTTTCTGATAATTGAACAAATTTAATGTCAACTGACAGTTTTTAATATGGAGAATATGCCTTGATAGGCTAGGCCTACTTATTTCTGTTCATGGCTACCTGACAAGCCGCTATGAACAGGTAAGCCAATATAGATACACCGTTCTGGTAACTAATAAAAATTGATATCACAAAAAAAAATATTTAATTACAAAAATAACCGTATAGGTTTGCGTGCAAAAAAACCGTTCATGGAATATATTATTACCATGCTTTGAAGACTTCAAATATAATCATGAACACTTACAAATCAATACATTTTTAAAAGATATTTAAATAAGGAACTCGTACTTTTTAGAATATTATCAAATTAATAAAGTTTTTGACAGTAACTTGAAGAGGGATGTTTTCTCAGTTTTATGTTTTTTTATCGTATTATATATATTTTATTATATGGAATGTTTTCATGCGGGAATTAAGTTTGTGAAGAAAAGCTCCGACTGTCTATTGAAATACGAGTTTTCTGGTTGCAAGAGGAGCTCCGGTCTTCGATACAAGTCAAATATCTACAAGCTTTGGTTTTCGCCTGATATCCAATACAAAATCTGCAAATCAATCCATATTTAAAGCAGAAAAAGTATTACTTACTGCCAGACAGGTAACCAGAATCTGTTCGGATCCTTTAAACCCCTAACACGCTTGTTTCCCAGACACAGAGCTCTGTATAAACACGGCGTGGAACGTGGTCGAAGAGCTAACAACGCGTAGCGTGTTATGGTGTTTATAGTTGAAAGAGAACTCTTAGACCGTTGCTCTTGAGATGTTTCAGGATTATCAAAAGCATTACGTTTGAAGCGAAATACTTCATCTACTGTATCTCCGCCATTGTCCACCATCTGCATTACCGGTTGTTGCTGATTCTATAAATGAGATTTTTTATCTATAGGTAATATTATAAAATTTTAAACATGCCGATTACCGTGTCTGTACATTGAAGCTATTAAAAAATCAATTGGAATAAACTATATAAACGATGGAGAACACGATGCAATTTTTTTTAGATTTGTTGTCTGTTTTTACGGGAAGTCTAAGAATTTGCTCTGGAACAGCGAAAACTGTACCGAAATCGGCCCAGTAGTTTTTACGTGAATCCCGAACAAACAGACAAGAAATCTAAAAATTACATTGTATTCTACCTATAACTTCCTTAAGACTACAAGTAGAATAATGAGACTAGGTCATGGAAATCAAGGAGTAAGTTTCCCAGAAGGCAGCCTACGTTACCTCGTTTGATCTAGATCCGTATGAGAAAGATAATGAGATTAACAATACAAAATAAATTACTTACAGACCGGTTTTTACCTATAGTGTAATAGATGCAACGGATCAAATCACCAGGGTGGTTTTTCTATTTTATTGGAAAGCTCAAAAGACTTTCTTTTGTAAACGATGATATCTTACTTTGGAACTTTTTGCCCACTGACGTCAGAAAGGCTAAAAAATCATTTGCCATATTTAAAAATTCACTTAGGAATCATTATGTTAGTCTTACACAATAATGTATGTGCTAGTTTATTATACTTTTGACTGTAATCTGCTGTCCATGTATGTCATTTGTATTATATTTTTACTTTATAGCATTATAATAATAATTCGAAGAGATCGCTTTTAGCGAAAAGGCCGCCTTTTGTTTTACCAAGTAGCTATTGTCTTGTTGTGCATTTTTTTGTAAGTTTTGTTTTGGTGAACAATAAAATGTTGTCTATGTCTTTGATAAAATAAAATCTGTAGAGTCAATGGATTGAAAGTTAAGGGAGTTTTAAACATATTTATAGGGTGCTTTTTCGGACAAGGGCAGACTGCTGAAGCGTGAGGTTAACTGAAGTTTGAGATTACTGTTCGTACTTACAATTAAATCAACTACCTGAGAACTGTAACATAGACTCTACTACATTATCTTTTTGGAGTGGAATATAATCATCTAAATCTCTTTACAACAAAGTTGAATTAAATAAAATCAACTAACCATAGTAATACACATAAGCACTTGCAGAACAAACATCCCGAATGAGAGGAACGCAATGCCTGTGAGAGATATATCGAACAGGTCTGCGATGCCCAGCCCATGGTTGTCCCTCTCCACTTCGTATTGTTCTTCGATCACATGTCCATGGGGTACTTGATGATGATATACCGGAGGCGGAGGAGGTGGCATAGAGTATTCGTAGCCTCCACCTTCAATAATGTTTAGACGACTATAAGAACATTAAATAACAGAATCTCTCACATTCGCATGTTGTTTGAATTGATCGTAATGTGTTATACTAAAATAAAAAAGCTTCTAATTAGGATTATACAAAGGCCATTTTCGTAAGAAAGATATATAATACTGGGAGATTATGAATTTAAATAATTTAATACATTGAACAATTATAAAATTACATACTATTGAATACAATGTAAGAAAACTTAACTTATTTGTATTGTATTCTACCATAGTCCCTCAAGACTATAAGTAGAATACTGAGCCCAGATCACCGTCTTCTATGGGTAAGGTGCCCAGAAGGCTGGCTACGTTTCCTCGCTGGATCGCCATACTGATCCGTTGGCCGAGGTAGGCACCAGCCTTCTGATCACCTGAAGAGTCAATGAGTCGTTTCGATAAATTTTGGTAGAGGCTCATGGCCTCAGGACTCTACGGCCCAAGGGTCTCGACAGCAAACGGCACAAACATATAACTCTCACTGAGGGTTGCATATTTGCGCCGCTTGAGTGATTCCGCTGTTTCCGCCGCCGAACCGGCCGCTCTAGAGGTTTGGTAAATGGGATGCGGCCAACGTGTCTACGCAAGTCGCATCCCACACCAAAGGCTAGCCACGCTGCCAGGGAATTAGAGTCATTCCGTCAGGGCGCCTACCATCATCACGTGTAATAACGTTCGGCTCCAATAGAGCCAGCACGTTAGCGGTGGCAAGCGCCCTCCGTAAGACATCATTCAAGGCGGCGTGGCGTGAAAATCTGCTGGCACAGCGGCGGCAAGAAAGACCGTGGTATCCCGGGTCGATTACCTCTATTTCACAGGCACATGTGTGTGGTGCACATATGCGAGAACCTAAGCGCATTTATAGCCAAAGAAAAGGAAGTATTATTCATTAATGTACCTATGTTTGGGGAGGGGGATAGCTTGGAGTCAGAAACCAGACTCTTAGCGGGAAACGGCAAGGATGCGGGCACGTCGTGTAGAGTTAGTTGAATTTAAAAGTTCTGTGTTTAATCCCCTACATATAGGTCCATCCCAGCATCGTTGCGAGTTCATGATCGTAGGAATGTCTTTACAAGGGCAGACCATTTTCCAGGCGTTTAGTGCTTCATTTAAAAATGATGTATTGATATTATTCCAGTGATGCATATTTTTTTTTAATAATAAGCTAGTGCTGTAGGCTGATGAAAGAAAAACCGGTAGAGCAACGCTAGAGATTTTGCGGATGCCTAAACATCCATACCTAATGGGTAGAGAAGCTTGGATCCAGCAGTTGTCTTTAATGCGGTCATCTAGTGGTTTTATAAGATTACAAAATTTCCAAAGAGGGGCGCATCGTAAGATATATGTTAATTTTGGTACAAACAGACAATATCGTATAATGTGATATGCAATTTGAGAGTGGAGATTATTCAAAACGTACGTCAATTATTTTTATTAAACAGTATGAAAGAGCACACTGGGTACATTAGCTTTCTACATAGTAAGTAAAATAAATATTTTTTAAATAATCAGGAATTTCTTTCGAAGACTTACTATGGCCTTTTATATCTACTATACATGCAACTTAAGAATATATAGAAATATATAATACATAAATATATAATTACATTGCAACCGACGAGGCAAAAAGAACAGTTCCTCGGATACATTCTTTCGCAACAGTGGTCTTGGATTATTTTTTTATTACTCATAATACAATCATACAGTTTGTTTTAAATTTATTCATTTCTTCTAGGCTAGTATAAACAGAAAATAAGAATGACTATTCGAAGAAATAGTGACGCATATACATTGCTTACATGCTTATGATGTAAATAGTATTTAAAAAAACATCAAATTCATACGCTATATTCTTAGAATAGAAGGTTTATACTAAGCTTGTTACAGTGTAATAATTATATCCGACACAATGCTGATATTCAAGTGCAAACCATTCTTTTGTTATGATACCAAATATATCGCGGAAGTTATATTTAACATCGGTAGCAGACTGAATACTTACTGTACTTTGATATATCCTGTACAGGAACCTCAGCTTCTGGGTATGTTTGGGGTTCGCCACTTTCATAAACTTCATATCCCTCCCTCGTTTGTACCTGAGGACCTTGAGACGGTGGACTAGCCGACGTGACGGAAACATTATTCAGCGAAGTATTCGGTATTACGGCTGTGTTTTGGTAATTATATGGCTCGTTCATTGCTGCCACCCTATAGAGTATTTCTGAGAAATTTATTTCAATATAATCGTGCATTAGTAAGTAATTAATACATTACATTAAATTATAGATTACTACAATGAAGGAAATTAAACTTATATTGTATTCTCTCTCTCTATGTCTTGAAATGTAGGTGGTATAACTTTAAGTTGGTACCTCGTGTCTCCTGTGAAACTAATATTGCTTAGACTTAATGAAAATTATCACAAACATCTCTTATGTGACAATAAAGATGAGCATTACTTTCAACGCATGGTTTTACGAGTATTTGAAAATCGTTAAGTTTTTACAGATCATATCAAAGTTGAATTATATCAAATAATAAGGTGCGGATGATGATTATTTCAGTTACGTCAGCTACGTTCGCAAGCAATTCATAGAAATGTATTGCTGGCTCAGGTTCAGCACTCCCCCCCCCCCCCCCCCCGCCATACTGATAGCGCACCGGTGACGCCGACGTCACGGAGTAAGTGAAGCAGTAGCGCATCCGCGATATACTGCCCGCGTATCTGCAGCGCTTCCGCGAACCCGTGTACACAGTTAATTAAGTCTACGCGAGCACTTACGCGTTTATATATTCTGAATACGAGTCTATAACAGATGATCTTTTAAAGCGTTACACCTGAGGGACACAAGTTAAAAATAAGTAGTACCGGTTCCATTCTTCGCCCGACATCGTTACCCCTTTGCGACCATGGTCTTAGCAACGTTCGATGTAACGGTGGTTGGCGCAGAATGCAACGACTCGTGGCCTGCTTCATACATATGTTTTAGTCGTACGTCGCATCGCCCTCGGTTATTACTTACAGGGATAAAACTGTTGTCAGGCCGCGTTATACGATACGCACACGACGAGGGGACTGGAGTTCAAATTTTTTATCAAAATCTAATAAAATCTCATATTTAGAAGTTGATATTTCTATGAAAAACTATCTTTACGTACTTAGTTAACCACTCTTGATAATTCACTGAACCAACATCATACATGAAATTGTTTCTCAACTCTTGGGTTCTTTTACTGAATACATTATCCACAGCAAGTGAGGGAAACGGTTTGCCTGCACGTTTCTGTATAACACTTTTGCCCATCTCTTCTAGAATTTGTTCCGCTATATAGTTCCTACAGTGGTACTCGTTCATCATCTTCCTAAAACAGTACAAAAACTTCCCGAATACAAACTATGTTTCTATCGATAAAAAATTACATGTTAATTCTAAAGTCTAGTGGTCTATTAGACAAAAGTAACATTCTGGACGAAGAAGTTTGAAGGTAATTTTTAATAATAAATATGTTACGGCCAATTTAAGAAATCCGGAAATCATTATGAATAATGACTGGTCTGTATACATAACACCCGTATCATGTGGGCCATATAATTAACAGACCGTTTTTGACAGAAACTGATTTTTAGTTATTAAATGAAATTAAACTGACATAGTGCTTATTGAAAGTTAAAAAAATCTGCACTTTGTCACTTCATGGGTTGGTAAACATAGCTTAGATATATAATTATGATAAATGTCAACGAATCGATTCAAATTCAAATTTAAATTTATTTACTGCAAAAAACATGGTTCAAGAGGTGTTACAATAGTTATATTTAGCTACACATGTTTTTGCCAAATTGGCGTGCAGATTTAGCTCCTACAATTTACATTGTTTATAATAATATCATAATTACGTCGATATGTCAATAATATTGTGGCGACCGAGGGTGGAACTCCTCAGCAGCGTAAATCAGTTTTAGAACTTTTAGAAAGAACTAGAAATTTCTGGAAGAAAAAGACAAGGACGGATATATTTAGAAAGAGATAGACGATAAACGAAAGAAAGAGATAGGTAGATGTTAGAAAGGGATAGACGATGACCGAAAGAAAGAGATAGATAGATGTTAGAAAGGGATAGATGTATAAACGAAAGTTCCCGAACAGAAGGTTCGGGAAAGAAGAGACAGAGATAGATATATGGTTTCTAGAAAATTCTTCCGGGTATATAAACAGCGTAAGGCGCGCCTACCGGGCAGTTTTAGAGTTGAAAGTTGCAGTTTAAAGTTGAGTTCAGTCCAAGACGGTGAAACGACAAGTGCGATATTAGAGAACGTTAATAGAGGACAGAGACGAACTAAGTGGTGAATTTAGTGAGAAGTTTGGTGGATAGATACGTGAAGGAGGTGTGCAGCGTAGTTCGAGAGGGAAACCAGAAGCGAGCTACGCGCGATAGTATCGGAAGTGGTCCGCGCAATATCGGCGACGGTATTGAGGGTGTGGCAACTTATCGACGGGACTGTGCATCGTTGGTCGTGCGTATAGGGGGAACCCTGCAGAGAGGTACTACGTGCGGCTGTGTGAGTTAATAAAAGCTTTTAAATTTAAAACTGGTGTTTTCTTCCAATCCATAAGTGCGTACCCCGCTCGTACGTAACAATATAAATGTTTAATTTCGTCGAAGTCGTAAGGGGCAGTTCAAGGTCGCGATCAGTGACCAGAACAGGTTAGAATAGTTTCAAACCAAAGCGCACACATCGAGCGAGCGTGCCGTGGGAGCGGCCGGAGATTACCAGAACAGATTGATCATCATTTATTTATTGATAATCATTTTAAACGATAGTTACAGATCGGTTTTGACACTCGCCGGCCGCTGCCGTTTAGCAGTATCACTGCGGATTAATACGTCACGTCATTCATAATGATCGATCCATATTAATACTAGCCGATTACTCAAATTGCCTGTAACATAATATATAAAAAGGTGTTAAAACTTAAAAAATAATTATAGAAAATTGGTTAAACGTTAGGCATTTTTGACATAATATGGTATGATATAAAATAAAGTCGCTTTCCTTGCTGTATATCTGTATATTCGCTAATTCCTCCTAAACTACGTTTTCAAGTTAGTAAGATTTCACCATTATTTAGTTAGGTAATTAATTTTTAACTGAAGGTTTATATACATATAAAAACCTAATAAAGTTTTTATGTAAGTAATGTAATTGTATTAAGTAGTAAATTATAGTTAAAAACACGCTTTAATAGCCAAACTAAAAAAATATTATAAATGTTAGGCTATATAGACAATTTTGTTGTAAAAATGTGTTTTTTTTTTTTAAATTAACTTTACATCTGCACACACGTATATATAATATACGAAATTAATTTCTACTTTTTTTATTCACTTAAAATAAGGCAAAGTGTTCCAGTCGAACCTGCCCACAAGGTAGTAGGTATATGGTAGAAAGGTAAGCCCGAATGAGTGACCATAGTCTATTTTTTCAGACCCAATATATATTTTCTAAATACTAACAGATATAATTATGGTAAGTATGATTGTAACCAGTACCTGTGAAAATCAAGCATAGACAACGCAGCATCTATTGACCCATTGGAAGAAACCGATTGCTGACTCACACTTGTATTAAAATTAGGATCATTTTCGCCTTCAACTATAAAGTAAGTCGGCATCAGGTCTGTACGCAATATATCATTCACATTTATATCACTTTCAAATATTTTCATAGAAATACCTAATTTAACTTTTAACATCAGAAAAATGACTACAAACACTTTAAAGCAAAACATCGTGAGCTTAACTCGAAGTTAGAACTAAATGTGACATCGTTTGAAAGACAAGATTTTACGCGTTATAAAGCGGAAAATAGTTTATGTGAGAGAAAATCGGTTTATAACAGTACTTTTAAGATAAATAGTAGATACTAGGATACACCTGCGACTTCGTCCAACTTTGATTTGAAATCCCCGCGGAATTCCCGAGACACAAAGTATCACAGTATTTAAAAAAGAATATAAGCTATCATTTTAGTGGAAACTATGTTGAATAAGCTAATATTTGCTATTTTAGCACCCGAACAACTTCAAACAGATCCCGGGAAAATTCCCGCGGAATTCACAGGATAAACGTCACACATTTTATTACATAAAATTTGCTATCGATCAATGAAAAAAATCGCAATAGAATTGGATTTATTCACGGGAGATTCCCGTGATAAAAAATGGCGTAGATTTTAAGTCTAATAATTAGCTGTCGATTAGTAAAAACTGCATTAAAATCGGCCCAGTAGTTTTTATGTGAATCCCGAACAAACAGACAAGAAATTAAAAAAAAATACCTTATGTTCTCCGTCGTTTATGTAGTCTACTATTCCAGATGTTTTTTTCTTTAACAGCTTCAATGTCGTACAAACAGGGCATGTTTAGAATTTTATAATATTAAAGAAGTGACACCAAGTTTTTTATTTTCAGAAGATGAAAGTAAATTATCCAAAGTGGCAAATTCTTATACACTGACCAGAGGTTATTAAAAAATTATATATACTACGAAGCATGAGTATACTGTATAAGACCATTAATTTGTAGCTATTAGATCAAAATAGAATAAACACAGAAAATAATGTTAAAAATAATAAGTCTAGGCTTACACCTTTCTTGGGTTATAAACAACCACCATTCGGACCCCCGTTGCTCCATAATGCTTTCACGGGGGTGGTAAAAGGATCCATTGTTATATTACTAATGTTCGGGTGTCATCCTGACGACGTTTGACGTGAGAACAAACCATATTGCTTCTATTCATTTGCTATTTTAAGTTCGATTGTAGAAAAAATTAATTAAATAAATGAAATATAATTTATAATTCACACTAAGTTAGCAGAGATTCAAATTAAAATCTTTATTTGCTAAAATGTAGTAGGTATATTACAGATGGTAAAAGGTAACAATGAAATTCTTAATAATAATAAATTAATATATTCAGTTATTTAATTTGCAAATTATTATATTACCTAGGTACTTCAAAAACAGACGTACGTAGTTGGGAATAAAATTATCTTATGATTGTTTACCATGGAAAGGTGTACCCAATTTCCGACAGTTTAATCTTGATGTACTGAACCCGCTTCTCCATAAAAATAATCCTAAAGTCTCATATTAATTTACTTATCTTGTCTGAGTAATTCTAGTTATTATTGTTTCTGTCAAATTTTATCACTTAAAGTTATAACTCAGAATATTATGTTTGTTGAAAATGACTGTGACAGGAAAACTGAACTAACGGTTCCACCATCGAACGGTATGATGAATTAGGACATCGTTTCTTTCATTTGGCTACAGAACCCAGCAAAACGACAAATTATTATTTTTTACTTCAGAGACCATTGTCTGACTCTTGTAATACGACAGTTACTGCAAGTATCCCATTCCAATCGATAACGCATAGATACAAAAGTTATTTAGAAAGTTAATTTGAATTTTAGATTTTTACGTATACTTTTCCCAGACAAATCAAAATAAATATATTCATAAATGAATGGCCATAATTTTTTTTTATCTCATTGACTTCAAAATACTTCGTAAAAGTAATTAACAAATATTGTAATATTTTTTAGACGTCCCTAAAGATATCTCATACGATTAATAAAGTTTATTCTTATGAATGCAATATTTTCCGTCAAAAATTACTGTAGATAGAAAATACTTTATTGTTCACCACATACACATAAAGTAAATCATTTACAAATGTTTCGTGTCAAGGCAGGAACAAAGGGCGGCCTTATCGCTTTAGAGCGATCTCTTCCAGACAACCCGGGACATTTTACTGTACATAAAACACAAAGACAAGACGACAGGACTGAGGCTGCCTGTCCATTGAAGCGGAGCGAGGCTGCTGAGCGGAGAAACGTAGACATATTAATCCTATTAACCAATAGGATTGGCTGCCCATTCATTGACTCCATTTTTATACAATCCTATTGGTAAATTTTCATTTTATATTAATTTAAGGTTAAAATATTTAAAAATTAAACGTGACTGAAAACATACGGTAAATAAAAATAAACAAAAGGAATGATAAACGTGCAATATGTTTATAGATGATACCACCAGTATATATAAAGTACTCTGTGGATGATACTGTTTTTACTTACAAAATATACAAATTACAGATGAAAATATTGCTTAGAAAAATATTTATCCATGAAACATAACATTTTTTTCTTCATATAATGTTTTAAAAGCCAGGCCATAAACCTACAAGTTACAATATGTCAAAGTCACTAGCACTTAGCATTATAAAGTCAAATGTCAATGTCAATAATTGTCATTATGTCAGTCTGCCATTTCGAGTTTCATGGATTGGGGTATTTTCTTTGAATATATTTTTTATTCTGAAATGTAAAAATATTTCATGTAAAACAATTCTATTAATTTCAATATGGGAACAAACGGCAACGGTCGCCGTGGAGGTACAAAACTGCCCGACGTCCGACGCCCAATGGAAGAAGGGGATTGTGTCAATGACATCGAGAGCCCGGAGCTTGACTTCGTTTACGATGATTGCGATACACAGGCCAACGAAATTGCCGAATTATACAGTTACACCGAACACTCTGAATATCAACTGAATGTAAAAGCTTTCGAAGATATAATGGAAGAATTTAATTACCCACCGAGTTGGCAAAGACTATCGAATAATCAACAGCGGACTGTGATCATGAAGTTATTGGAGCATCTAGACGTCGCAGTCACTGAAATAAGAATGCGCGCAACTCGTTGTATATTGTATTTAGCACAAGGATGCTGGGCAGAGATGCAGTCGGATGCTGAACAAGCACATTGGGCCAGGTTTAATGTAATGACACTTTATGACATGGGGACATTCTCTGCCTTTGTTGAATTATTAAATCTCGAAATTGTTCGCAGCAGTTCAAGTATTGCTTTGCGTAAACTTACTGAATCTCTAGCTGACTCAACTAATTTGCGAGTAATATTATCTGTATTGTACCTAATAACTGAGTATATGAGAACTGAAAAAGATAATCCAAATTCTGAATATGCACATCTTGTGAAGAACTTCAAAGAAGAACTTGGTGCGCCATATGGAGAAGAGTTACTTCCTGTAAAACTCTTAAGTATGGTAACTCATTTATGTGCAGGCACAACTCCTCATTTTCCTATGAAGAAAGTTTTATTACTCCTTTGGAAAGTTCTTTTAGTCTATTTGGGTGGATCGAAAGAGCTCAAAGAAAGGAAAGCAAGATTAAGAGAAACATATGGCTTGCAACCTTTAACTGAGGATACAATTGAAATTATTAAAGGAATGAGAGCCAGTTCTCCACCACCCAGTGCTGCAGACATGCTTGAGAATCAAAACCCAGGGCAAAGAAAGTTAAAAGAGAATGAAAGGGCACTTCGTAGGCAAACATTTATGAAGCAAACCTCTTTAGATGAATCTGATGAACAAATATTTGTTGATAAAGAGGAAACAGGAAATGGTTCAGAAGATTATTCTATGGAATTTCAATCAATGCCGAATGATGGTTCACAAGGTGAGAACAATCAAAATTGCCCTTACTACATGTATTTTAAACAATTTGATAGCCCACCACCTCCCCCACCTTTGCCCAGGAGTCTTCCGTGGCAATCCAAAGTTCGACAAAAAGATATTGACATGTTCCTAGACAATGTAAGGATCAAATTTGTTGGATACTCCTTACCTGGAGATAGGCAGACCATTGCAGGGCTGCCACAGCCTATTCATGAAGGAATTGACATTTTGAAAAAACATATGTACACAAGTCTTTCTGAACTTCAAATAGAAAGAGAGCATGAAATAGCACGAAGCCCCTTAACCAAAGGTGAAAAGGAGGTAGAGGAAACCGAAGCTGAAATTTTATACAGAGCAATGTTTCCCAATTTACCACAGTACATGATAGCTTTGCTGAAAATACTACTAGCAGCTGCTCCTACTTCAACTGCCAAAACTTATTCTATTAATATTATGACAGATTTGTTACCTGAAGAGATGCCCATGACAGTATTGCATTCACTCAAATTAGGCATTGATGTCAACCGCCATAAAGAGATCATTGTAAAAGCAGTTACAGCAATATTGCTACTTCTATTGAAACATTTTAAATTAAACCATGTGTACCAATTTGAATTCATGTCTCAACATCTAGTTTATGCTAACTGTATGCCATTGGTACTTAAGTTTTTCAATCAAAATATTTTATCATATGTTGGAGCTAAAAATACAATACCTATATTTGATTTTCCTGCTTGTGTAATTGGAGAACAACCTGACTTGACAAAAGAATATCTTGAAATTGGGGACTCAACTATACCTTATTCATGGAGGAATGTGTTCTCCTGTATAAATTTATTAAGAATTCTTAATAAACTCACAAAATGGAAGAATGCTAGAATAATGATGTTAGTGGTGTTTAAGAGTGCGCCAATATTAAAACGCACATTAAAAGTAAGACACGCATTGATGCAATTCTATGTTCTTAAGTTGTTAAAGATGCAAACAAAATATTTAGGGAGGCAATGGAGAAAAACCAACATGAAAACTATCAGTGCTATATATTCAAAGGTTAGACATAGACTAAATGATGACTGGGCTTTTGGCAATGATGTTGATGCCAGGCCATGGGATTTCCAGGATGAAGAATGTGCTTTAAGGGTTAGTGTTGATAGATTTAATCATAGACGATATGGCACTGGGAGTGAACAAGAAATTGATTTAACACCATTGGATACAGATATAAACAGTGTATTAGAGACAAATATTGAACTTGATGATGAATTTAAAGAGAATTATGAGCTATGGCTTGAACAGGAGGTATACAATAATGAAATAAATTGGGATGTTTTGCTATCTGCCTGAAATTACATTACCTATGTATACTATAAATGGTATTGAAATTGTTCTCATAACCATGAGATTACTCATACACATTAATAAAAAAATATGTTGACTAGTTGCAAAATATGTACAGTATTGTGTCTGATTGTTATCTTATTACAATAGGTATCTTCACCACTGATATTATATTTTCTAAATATGTTTTACATCATAATCGGTCTTCTAGATAAGTTTATATACTTTTTAATCTTATATCACAAATCATGACATTATTTTATGGTAATCATTTGTCTAAGAAATTTAGTAATATTCTATATTTAAAGCATTTGTGTAATTATTCTGATATTTAAAATAAAATATTTACATAATATAATGCATGTAATTGTGGTAGTTATTTAGATAGATATATTTACTTATGATGAATTGTGACAATCATGTATTTAACTAAGATGTGTAAAATATTGTAGATCTCTTAAAGTAAAAGATAGCTCACAGAATATTCTGTTAGGAAAGATAAAACTCAGTACTTTAATATAAATTTGCTGTACTCCTAAATGAAATTATATGAATATGGAATAGCTTTTAGTACTTTAAAGTCTAAAGAGAAATTAACATTAATATTGCTAATAATAAATCTCTATGTAACTTCATTGTAATAAACTTTTATTAAAACTGATTTATATTTTATTTAGATACAGCGTTAACGACTAGCCACATTAGTACTAAACATACGGTATCTGTCAGTATTTAAAGTAATTAACGTGCGATATTGTTACTAAACAATTAATAACTATATCACACAACAAATAAGTCGTGGTAGCGTAATGGTTAGCGCACGCGTCCCTAACCCAAAAAGGGCGCAGGTTCGATTCTGGCCGGAACGCATGCACCACTTAGACATTTTTCTGACCTAATGTCACATTAATATGATATTATAATACGTGGTAATTGTAACAATACGCATATTGTTACAAGTACCACGTGCTAACAACGGTGAAGGAAAACATCGTGATGCAACCTGCACATCGAGATACCCGATGTGTCTAACCTGCCAAGCCGCCTTGGACAAGCGTGGTGGGTATACTGTCCATTCCCCTTTAGTGGGAGGCCCGAACCCAGCAGTGGGACGTCTATGGCCTGTTATTATATACAACGAATAACGCACTAAACCCGTCACAAGAAATACCTATGTGAAACGGTCTAACTTTAATTTTACTTATACTAAGGCTACGTTCCACTAGAGACTCACAACGACCACGTGCACGGCCGTTATTTATCCCGATCCACTTGCTTGCAGGCGTTACAATCGTAAACCCACGTGGAACAGTTATTGGACCCACCTCTTGACATGGGTGATGGGTCTTTGTGAGATTGAAAATGATGACGTCATTAGTAACGTTTTCGCTACTACGACCATAACAGCCGCGGTCGCCTTATGGAACGGCTTACACTGCACTTTGGGTGTTGTGAGCTTCATGTGGAACGCGCCCTTTGTAAGTTTGTATTGTAGTCTGTGCAACTCATTCCATTGGAATTTTTGGCGGTTTATTTTGGTTTATAGCTTGGCAGCTAGGCCTTTAAGCCAGATCTTAGTTTAAAATATACATTTATTTTCTTCATTTTCTTAAGCCTATCAGCTAATGCCATTCAACGGAGTTCTTGTGACAACTCAAAAGGCCACATTTGACTATACAGTTCACATTTCTCACAAAACACATAATCACTACTCAAAAATTATCAATATCCTACAACTATTGTTCATTTTAGAGTAATTTTACATATTTTTAGAAAATAAAACTGCACAGCATTACATCTCCTTTCAGTTCCCGCCCAAAACTCACAGTTTTTGGCGGGAACTGAACTTATTTTCTAAAAATGTGTAAAATTACTTTATAATGTTGTAGGATATTGATAGTTTTTGAGTAGTAATTATGTGTTTTGTGAGAAATGTGAACTGTATAGTCAAATGTGGCCTTTTAAGTTGTCACGAGAACTCCGTTGAATGGCACTAGCTGATTACCTACAGTTCAGCTGTGTTACACGTAGGCTTAAGAAAAAGAAACTATATTGTAAACTAAGATCTGGCTTAAAGGCCTAGTTGCCAAGCTATAAACCTGAATAAAAATAATAAAACTCATTCTATTCATTCCAAATTATTGCAAATGTCACTTTATGTCACATAAATAAAAAAATATCAAATTTATCAATAATTTTATGTTTATTAAGTATTAAGTTTAACTCTCAAATGTTTTTCATATAAATATGGATTAAGGCGGTGACTATTCTGCTCATAACTCCTAAGCCCTTGTGTTGATACTTTATTTACATTGTAGGCGTCGACTAGTAATTTCTGCTTCAAGGCGCTGCTTACATTGCTGTTTGCTGATAACGCTGCATATATACAGCAGGTTATAATTATTATAATCATATCTAGGTTGCATATACATACTGCATATCCTATATCCTCTTTTTATGTGATTTATTTTTGTTTCAGAATTCACAATGGCTGAATTGGCAGCATTATTGCAAACGGAAATCCCTGACGGGCGTAACCATCTCACGGACAGCCACACTAATTTGGAACGTGTGGCTGATTACTGTGAAGCTAATTACTTCCATTCCGAAAACAAAAGACTGGCTTTGGAAAGCACTAAAAACTACACAACACAATCTTTAGCAAGTGTTGCTTATCAAATAAATACTTTGGCATACAATTTTTTGCAATTGCTTGAGCTACAGACTATGCAGTTGGCTGAAATGGAAGGTCAAATGAACCATATCGCACAAACTGTTGCAATACATAAAGAGAAGGTGGCTCGACGTGAGATTGGAGTCCTTACAGCGAATAAAGTCACTAATAAGCAGTACAAAATAATTGCACCAGCAAACCCTGAAAAGCCTATAAAGTATTTAAGAAAAAGCATAGATTATACTGGTAAATTGTATTCTATTTATTTGTTATATCACTATTTTTACTATAAGAGCAAGGATATAACAGTTTTAGTTTTATTAATTAATCTTGGTAGATATACAATAGGTCTAAACCTAGTGGAATAACTGTGCTGGTACTCTGTTGGTTACTATATCTTACTTTTCACTTACTCAGCGTCAGTAGAAATTAGTTAGTAAGATATAGGAACTGGGAAGTGTGTGAATGAGAAATACAAATAGTCCAAGATCCCAGTCACCCGAGACTTATGCAATTTTAGGAATGATGAAATTTTTAGGATTGGTATTTTAACATAAACTTGGAAAGGAATGGATACTCGCTAAGCTGAAAGTGAGGTCGTTTTAGAGGTACCATATATCAAAGGTGGAAAAAAAACCATGCTAACATACGTACAAAGTAGCAAGGCTAGTTTTTAAATATGTCATATATGATATTGTTATAAACAGATATACAGTTGCCAGACACTTCCTGTGAGCCATAACTTTTGACAGACACTATAAAGAAATGTGGCAACTTACATCATGTTAGGAAGACTGGATTTTATATATATTGTCAAGTATAATATTTTCCAATGAGCCAGACAAATCTGAAGGGCCAAACATCCTCCCAGACTTGTTAAGAGTTCTACTGTGTGACGAAGCGAATATATCATCTTGTCTATAAGCCCTGAACAATTTTATACTTACCAATTATAATGTTTCAGCCCTTGATGACATTGGACATGGGGCTCGATGGAATGGGGCAACAAGTGGAACACCCAGGGGACGCCGATCCAGCTCTGTGCCAGGGGCAGCTCCTCTCCCTGCACCCACCACCAAACCACCCACTCCACCTGCAGCAGTGCGAGCCGCTTCTGCAGCCAATACTGGTACCTTGGGACGTGGTACACTAGGTAGATATAACAACTACATAAATGCTTAGTATAAATATTGCCATAATGTTCACCTCTCCTACATGAGCTTGCCAAGATGAGTTTTAACAAAACTACCATTACATTTCTATAAAGCGCTATGTTATGACTCGTATGAATTTAATTCTTATTAATATGTTTGTGTGTTTGGTGTTTATATGTGAACTAGAGTTTACCCTGTGGGTCAAACTAGTGCATACCTCTTGTTTAAAGAGTAGGTGTTAAGACAGGTTACATTGTATTGAATTTTTATATTGGTGCTATTTGCCCCTGTAAGATTTACTTCATTTTATATTGCAAACTATCTCCCAGGATGAAAGTGTCTGTCCATTTTCAGTATTCAGACAGACAGATCAAGTTACTATTTTAGAAAGATAGATAATAAAAAATATAGATAGATGTTTAGAATTTAGAAAGCGACAGATAATAAAAGTCACATTCTTTTATTTACAAAACAGTAAATAAAAGAATAACGAAAAGAAGATCGAAATTATGGCTTCCAGAAGATTCTTCCGGGTATATAACAGCCAAGCAGCAGCAGTAGCATGAGGTGGTCTACGCAATATCGGCGACGGTACTCCTGCTCGCACGTAATAATATTAATCGAAATGTGTGAATATTTTTTCCTTATACAATATAATATACATCTATCATAATAATTATGACTATGCTTACTAGCACATATTCCTCTGTATGATTTACATTATAATGTATAACTGCATGCATGCATATCTGTGAAAAAAGTCGTGGTAGTGTAATGGCTAGCGCACTCGCCCCTAAATCGAAGGGCGCGGGTTCAATCCTGACCAGAACGCATGCACCTCTTAGTCAGTTTTCTGATCTAATGTGCAAATTGTTACAATTACCATGTGCTAAAAACGGTGAAGGAAAGCATCGTGATGCAACCTGCACATTGAGATAACCGATGTGTCAAACCTGCCAAGCCGCCTTGGACAAGCATGGCCGGTATACTGTCCGTTTCCCCTATAATTGGAGGCCCGAGCCCAGCATTGGGATATTTATGGGCTGATATTATATATTATGTATATCTGCAAAAGTGATAATTTTAACCTTACAGGTAAATCTTCTCGTGAGTATCGTACTCCGCCCGCGGTGGCACCGCCCCAGGTGCCCTCCCACTACGCGCCAAACTATCCCCGCCGCCCTCCAGGCTACTCCACTTTGCCGGTTGCCCAACCGCAGGTAAACATATCATTTAAGTTTTACTGTCTCTTCTATATTTAAGAAAAAGGTGATTTTATTTAGTTGGAATACATACACCAAGACTGTCTAGGAAAATGTTATATACTTAATATAATAATTAATACTTAATATTATACTTAATATTACTTAATAATATAATACTTAATATTATACTTAATATTACTTAATAATATAATACTTAATATTATACTTAATATAATAATTGATCATTTAAATAAAATTCTTGTAGTTTATTATTAGTCCTTTCAGTATTCTTTTTAATTTTACTATTGTTTTCCTGCCTGCTGGATCTGCTCCAATTTGCATGCCTTCAATACCCTTTTCAAGAATTTATTTTACTTTTGACAGCTCAATGACGGATCTATTATCAATGTCCTAAATGCGTTAGCGACTCAAAAGTAGAACATTTTTTATTTTCAAATCGGTTTATTACATATAGTGTCTATGGTTTAATAGTCTGTGCGTTACTTGACTTGCAGAACATCACTATTATCTCACCCACAATAATAAAGTACGACAACTATGTTATTTGTTTCATGTAGGCTTTACTGTCAAAAAATACGTAACTTGATAGACATGCAAAGGTCAAAAGTAAAATAAACGCAGAAACAGATTAGTCCATTGATTCTGATGTCCTGATTCATGATAGCAGCCATGTCTTTTTTTATTTTCACCACTGTTAGTTATAATGAAAACTTGTTTTGCAAAGCAGGTCTTGATATGTGATTAATGGCTTTAGATTTAAATGAGAAATAAAATAAAATCAAGAATAGAAACCATAAAAATAATTCTAATAATATATGTTTGATGTATAATATAGTAGTATATGACCCAGGTCGGAATGGTACATCCAAATCAACACCAGGTGCTGCCAGCAAACTACACTCAGCAAGACTTGCATACAAGCATGCCGCGTAAGTTTAAATGATTAATTTAATCATGTTGGTATCATTTATGAGTATAACAATGGAAGAATAATACTAGGACTGAGTGGTTAGTTTCATCTTATTTGCTACATCTGTCTAGTTTGTATAACTATGAAGAATTGTCTTTTTCATCATTTACATAAGTAACTTTTGTGGTTTCTTGTCAATTTAGTTCTGATGAAGTCTAAATATGATATTGAAAAGAAATTTATTAATACTTCTTATTTTTTACGGGTTAGTCTAAACACTATATTTTAAATAATAAAATATTGGTTGAATGAAAATATAGTGGTCTTTTTTATATCAACATGTGCGATAATTGGCTTTTTGGGTATACCATAATTCATCATAATCATTATTCCTAGTATTTTTATTGTAACTGCATCTTTGATGCAGTTTAGTTTAAAAAATGTTTGAGGATAATTTCTGTCCCACAAAACGTAACAGCTGTAGGCTATATGCATGTCTTAAGTTTATGTGGCTAGCATTTGAAAGATAGCTATAAAAATCATTATGGATTTTCTTTTTAGCCCCACCGTCCCCATTGATTGGATCTGATGGTGAACACAGCCAGCATTCAATGAGTCTTCCCGGACAGGTATATATTTTTTTAACAAATATTTTATATTACTTCTAAGCGATGTCATACTTTCGCAGTGAATTAAATAAAAGTTTTTATTGTCCTTAGTGAGGAAAATCGTCATTTAAATTTTAAAAACAAGTGAATATAATATCTATGTGAAACATGGCGTGAGTCATATACCACTGCTGGCCAGTTCCTATATCTTACTATTTATTGACTTACCATCGGTTGAACTTTGAAATTATATGTATTGAGCTTATGTCAAAATTGAATACATAGTTGAGTAGATAGTAAGGGCGCGTTCCCACTATGTCGTGACGACAGATAATCGTGTAGTTTTAAGTGTCGTGGCTTATATGTTTAAATGGAGGTGTTCACATATAGAACGACACGACTAACTGTCGTCTACGACATTTTTTGCAGTGACGACAGATTGTCATGACAGTGGGAACGGCTAGCACGACAGTCGTAAAACGGTAAAACATCGTTACGACTAAATCGTGACGGCAAATCTATCGTAGCCACGTCGTCGCGATCCAATGGGAGCAGCTAGATGCGATAGTCGTTAAACGATACAAAATTTTGACGACAAACAATCGTTATAATGGGAACAGCTAGAGACGACAGTCGTCCAACGATAAATTAATCCTTACGACATAGTGGGAACGCGCCCTCAGGCGAATGAAAGGTTTACTTTTCTTGTCGATCCCTCTAGACAGTGTTTCTTGGTTCCGTTTGATGGGATGTGCCCGACGTGATTAGATATTTGTTTCTCACATTGTAGTTAAATTTTGTCGCTCTCCTCTAATGTGGTCTTCAAGATGCGTTTGTGTATTGCAGCGCGCGTCGTCGTCGTCGGCAGGGGGTGGTTCGGTGCGCGGGGGCTCGGTGTCCCCCCCGCTGCCCCCTCCACCCATGGATGATGAACTGGCTCACGACGCCTTCGGGAGGCCCCAACACATCAATGTATGTATCGAAATAAATGTACCTTATTTTATATCGACAGGTTATTTGTTTTTAGTTTAAGCTAATTAGGACTTTAAATTTATGACAGATTCTAAGTAATCTTCTTTGAAAGTTTCAATTGAGACTTTATCTTATAATAATATATAAAGCTGAAGAGTTTGTTTGTTTGTTTAAACGCGCTAATCTCAGGAACCGCGGGTCCGATTTGAAAATTCTTTCAGTGTTGGATAGTACATTTATCGAGGAAGGCTATAGGCTATATTAATTATATCATCACGCTAAGACCAATAGGAACGCAGCAGCAATGAAAAATGTTTCAAAATCGGGAGGTTTTTTAACTATTAAAGGCGGACGACGTCGCGGGCACAGCTAGTATAATATAAAATTAGAGTTTACCCCGCAGCTGAGCCACGGGTCAATCTCTGGTGCTGACCTCTTGTTTAAAGAACAGGCATAAATACAGGTTATATTGTATTAAATTTGTAATAATATAAATGCAATATTAAATAGAATTAGAAATGACTTGCATGCGTTACGTGTTGTCGTAAGTAGTTTGGTTAATCGAGTTGCCAGTGTAACGGTTTTAGAGAAATCAGTCAGTTTAAAATCTCTATTAATATTGTGAATGCGAAAGTAACTCTGTCTAAGTATATAAATATTTTCGATGCCGAGGATGGAGGATACTTTTTATCCCGACAATCGACAAATGTGATAGTTTCCGGGATAAAAATATATTTGTCTCTGTTTATTATGCTTTTGCGGAAAAAGCATTTCACCAATTTGGCTGAAATTCGGTATATATGTAATTTTTATATGGATGGTGGACAAGGGATACTTTTCATCTCGGGAAATGGGATAGATTTATGTAATTTAGGTTATCCCAGAATGTGGTATAGGTTTTATTTATTTTGTGATTTGCCATTTTGTCATTTTGGCAATGTTAGTAATTTTGGTCATTTTAGTAGTTATGGTCGTTTTGGACATTTTGGTTATTTTGATCATATTGCTAATTTATGTTGTTCACATATGTACGTACATACAGATGACGGGGGATAGATAAATAAATCTAGAACGGGTTGATAAAGAGCATGAAAGTTTGTGTGTCCAAACCATTCATTTCTCAATTTTATAGATATGAATTAATAATATAGATTTATCATCGATAAAACATGTGATAGTAACTCGATCTGTCTGTCTGTTAGGCTTTCACATATAAACTACTTAGAGTACTGGACCTGTTATGCTGTAATTTTGTTTAAATGTAATTTTAATTCTGAAAATGGACATAAATACTTTTCATGCCGGGAGGTGGAATAGTTTGGGATATAAAATTAAGTAAATCTTCTGGGGGCAAATCGCACTACCATAAAATAATGCAATGTAACCTGTTTAACGCCTGCTTTTTAAAGAAGAGGTATACAGTAAGTAGCGTTTGACCCGCGGCTCAGCCGCGAGGTATAGTATAGTTACATATAAATATAAAAATAGTATGGAATTTATATCCAACTTAAACAACGTGTTTCTACTAATAAAAAAATCATGTTTGTCGTTACTTAGTATTATTTTACCATAAAGGCTGATTTACACTGATCCAGCCACTGACGTCAAACGGCCCCAGTGCAGGCGCCCAGAACTGACTTCTGCTGTTTACACGAAGCACTTGGACATTTATTTGATGCCAGTATGAAGCCAGCACTGGCTTCTTTCGAAACTCAGTAGCTGGATCAATGTAAGACATTCTTTAATATTATTAAATTAAAAAAGAAACTAAAATTTATTTCTAAAGAATTATTATGATAATTCTCCCCTCTGCGATTTTTAAAAGATTATTGAAATTGATATTTTTTAATAGTGTTTTATCCTAAAAATTGAAATTTTAAAAAGAGTTTTATTTACCTTTATAAAGTAATTGTATCGAAACAAATAACTTTTCTGGCAATCTATATTGTATTTTAAAAAATATAGAGTTATTCCTTTTGATCCAAAAGGCTCTTTGCTAGTTTTAATTTCCAAGATAACACATTATTGAAGCAGAGGCGAATTATGATTGAATTTAATATTATTAAGCATTTTAATATAGAACAAAATGGGAACACAATACACAAACGCGGTGCCAGCGATAGTGCCCGATGAAGAGGACCTGCCTGGATGGGTGCCAAAGAATTACATTGAAAAAGGTACAGTTGTTTATTTAATACCCATTTAATATTCTTCCTATAATAAATTGAGATGTAAACAATAATATTTATTACTTCAGGTTGTTATATCACACCACATCTGGAGTTGACATTGATGACATGTGTGACTCTTCTTCTTATTGTTTCTATGCTAACTAAGCTATGGATATACATAATAATCAGTTTTAAGAATAATCTGAAAGCCTTAGCCAAACTGAGAACATTGATGCTAAAAGAGGCAGTTCGAAAAGACAATTTCCACTAAAGGCCGATCCATGTATCTTACTGTTCATTACCTTGCCTTACCATCATTTGAATTTTGACATTAGTTGTATAGAGCTGATGTCAAATTTTAACCCATAGAAAAGCGGATTTTACCTTGTCCAATTTGCAGACCGCTAAGTGACACAGTGTTCTAAAATTGGGTCCATGTAAAGACAGTTAAGTAGTTCATGATCAAATATAGTATGAACTCTGACACATTTGCTCATCTAGTGCGCTACCTAGCGGATCAGGTATACCTCTCTGCAAATTGGATAATGTAATGTCTATTTAAAGCATATATAGATTTTCAAAACAACGATAATTCTTTGTTAATAATAATGATAGAAGACAATGAAGTCCTACGCCTTTGTTCTACGTTTATTCACCAATTTGTACTATATTATTATAAATAATTATCTATACATATAATAATAATGTAGAGGTCGAATTTCTGTACAATGAAAAAAATGCTAAAAACCGAGTCTAATAGGTGAAATAGAACTAATTTAGATTTATTCAAATTTTTTGTTTCTCTGATTGTACGGGCTAATCTCCGAAACGGCTAGACCGGTTTAAATGAAATTTTGTATGGTCGTAGCTTATATCCCTGGTCAACTTATAGGATACTTTTGATCTTGAAATACTAAAGAGTTCCCTTGGGATAGACAATAATGTATAAATCTGTAGACATATCCTGCTGTCAAGTGTATACAATGAATTTGAAAAAGGGAAACAAATGGGATCGCTCTTATTAGATGAGACTGCGTGTAAAGTGCCGCGGGCCGTAATATTATTTTATTCAGCTGTTTTTTTACTACTAGAATTCACAGCAGACAGGATGATGGCACACCTGGGACACAATTCTGCTATTTCAATATCATAGTGATGCGAAGATATTCAAAGAAATATTCCATTGCGATAGTGTCATAAATTCGTATTCTACTAAATCCTACACTATCCTCTATATCGAATCGTCAGAATAATAGTAGTAAAAAAATTGCATTACCATTTGTAGAAATTGCGTTAGCCGAAATGAATATTGAATAATAACAAAAAATTGTAAACATTATTTCGCGAGTTTTCGCTTATAACTGCACTGACGGCCTCATAAACTGCATCAAAGTAATAGACGACTTTGAAATAAATATTTTAACCAAGTATGTAAACTTTCTATACAGATTTAAATTGAAACCTCTAGATTGGTTCGTCAACTATAAAACAGCGTAGGGTCATATCCTTAAGTTTAAGTTTGTGTACTGGAAAGGACCTTAAGACTTTTTTTGAAGAAAAAACAGAAATTTAAGGAAATTGGTTTAATTAAAAAATTGGTTTTAACAATAGACACAAACTGTATGCAAGGGTTTATTTATGTTTTAATAAGGTGTATTACCTCCACGTGCCCTTATTACGGATTCTAATCGGTTCCGCATAGATTTTATTAGGGTTATTAAAAGATCTTGCGGAATATTGTCCCATTCTTTTGAAAGTGCTGTTCTTAGTGCTGCCACTGTCGTGGGCAAAGGGTTTCTCGCATATACAGCTCTTTTTAAATTGTCCTAAACATGCTCAATGGGATTAAGATCCGGGCTGCGTGCTGGCCAATTCATTGTACGTATCCCAACCTCTTCGCAATATTGTAGAACTTGTGCAGCAGCGTGCGGCCGGGCATTATCCTGCATTAAAGTAAAATTTTCGCCTATGAATCCCATGTAAGGCACCACGTGATCTTCTAAGATCTCTGTTATGTAGCGATATGCAGTCAAACCCCCTCTATTACCGTTTTGACGGACCATGTTTATGAACACAAGTTCTGTTCGCCCGTTCATCGATATGCCACCCCAGACCATACACGAACCGCCACCAAAAGGAACACGCTCCTCAATGCAACTTTGAGCATATCGCTCCCCACGTCGACGATAGACTCTTCTGCGAACATCTGCACCATATAAACATGTCCTACACTCGTCCGTGAACAATACGGAGGTCCATTGCTCTTCTGTCCAATTCAGGTGATCACGCGCAAATCTTAAGCGAGCTTGTCTGTGAGCTACAGACAACTTTGGACCATTTGCTGGTCTAAAAGGGGTGATATCCGCTTCCTTTAACCTTCTTCTTATTGTTCGTGTACTCACGTTTACTCCACGCACTTCATTAAGCTCTGTTTTGATGTTAACAGACGTGAGGAAACGATTTCGCAGGGAAGTTGTAACAATAAATCGGTCATCACGACCGGTGGTTGCTCGAGTCCTGCCTGTACCACGTCTCCTTCTGTAAGAACCTGTCTCCACAAACCTTCTGTATATTGTAGAAACCGTAGACTGGTTTAAATTTGAATTTCTACCAATCGTTCGTTGATCCAAGCCCTCCCGCACCAATGCTACAATTTGAGCCGCTTGGTCGGACGAAGTATCCATATTATGGTTCAAAAACTCTCGATGAGTTAAAAAACTAACCCAACAATTCTGCTGGTAACAATAATTCAATTGACAAAAGAATAAAAATCAATGAGAATCAATTTAAAACTTTCCTATAAATAACACGCAAATCTGATACTACGAGTAAATTTTTTTTCCCGGCTATATTCATTTGTTTTACTGCAGTTCTATTTTTAAATTTTCCTTTTTTTGAGATTAAGAGCTAGTCTCTCCATATTTATATAATTTAATCTAAAAAGTTTGCATACTTATTTAAAAAAATCATTTCAAAGTAATCCTGAACTTTAATGCAGTTTATGAGTCCGTCAGTTTATAATTCATAAATGGGCACGCCATTGCCGAAATCAAGCAAAACTACGATTGAGACAACAGTATCCGGTAATTTTGTTAAGACAGTAATAGTAGAATTGGGTCCCCGATGGAAAGTGGTTACATCAACTATGTACATTTGTAACGCCAGACGTGTTATATACCAATATGTAGCGCGCCATATGGGCTACTCCCAAAAGCTCGGCGGGTGGCAGGTTGAGTATAGAGGGCTAACTATAATAACTTAATACAAATGCAACCTTTGCTTGCCTTCTAAATAAACTTTATAATAACTTAAATAAACTTCTAATAAAACTAATTTGCCAGGGGATAGGGCATTTGCGCGACTGGATGGCTACCACCCCTGGTCTAAAGTATGTCGCCATAACAACCTTGAGTTGTGTTCCGGCATTAGTGACCTGGTTCCAGTCTCCCTTAAGAGAGCAGCAGCGCATTTGTAGTACCTTTGATGTTGCAAAAGTCCATAGGCGATGGTAACCGCTTTCCATCAAGTGGGACGTCTGCCTGTCTGCTGAACACCTGCAATAAAAAAAAATATGGTTATCTATCACGACGAAGCCACGGGGAAGTTTAGTCATTTATAATTGTGTGTCCAGTGGTGGCCATATACGACTACTACGCGGACAAGGAGGACGAGCTGTCGTTCCAGGAGAGTGCGGTGATCTACGTGCTGAAGAAGAACGACGATGGGTGGTGGGAGGGCGTCATGGACGGCGTCACCGGCCTCTTCCCCGGCAACTACGTAGAGCCGTGCGTCTAATCAGTCGAAATGGGGTGGGTGAAGGGGGGGTAATTCTAGTAGCTGTGATGTGTCTAGGGTTGTGTGAATAAATTGAACTTACGAATCAATCGTTGCAATTCGAATATTAACATTCGATTGGAAACTCGAATCGAACAATTCGAATTATTCGAAAGTTCTCGAATAATTCGATTTTTTTCCAAATATTTATATTGTTCGTAAATTTTCGAGTATTTTAAAACATTGCATGTTAACCTTTTTCTTATAGATTTTTTTCAAACGGAAACGGGAATTATAAAAATTAAAACCAAAATGAATTGAAAATATCTCTTGCCAATATTAGTATCTAGATTTTTTTGTGTTACTGACAGAAATGAACATAATTATGTATATTGAAATTGAGCAAATGTTTTCTCCGGGTAATTGGTTTTTAATCAAAAAATATATTTATTATTCTGAAATAGAATATTTTTATACAAGATGTAATGGAATTCAAATTGGAAACAATAAAAAATGCAGAGATATTTGATAATTCGCGAATTGTTCGAATTATTCGTCGAATTTCGAATCGTATATTAATAATTCGATTCGATTCGAACGATATTCGCACACCCCTAGACTTGATATTTATGTGGGGTCAGCTCTAGTTACTCTGACATGTCATATACAGGGGAGGCATTTTTAAGTACTGTGACGTGTCATATATGGAGGAGGATCATTATATCCAGGGCTTCATAACAAATGGGCGTACAGACAAAAGTGCAGTTTTACATAAGGGACAAAAATTGTAAATAAAACAAAACTAGTTGATTGTATAAGGCTGAAATTTGGAATACCCGTCTTTTTAGGTACACTTGCATACGGGTAAGACTTTCTAAATTATAACATGCATAGTAAAAACAAAAAAAATGGCATTTTTGCGTATACGCCTATATGTTATAAAGCCCTCGATATTAATTCCAGAAATTGTGAAGCAGTTTTTTTTTTAATGTCGCTGAGGGATTGCATTTACTCATCGAACCTCACCATCGCCCTGGAACCATGGTCTATGAGGGGTATGGACGGCCCCTTAGCCAGCATGATTGAAGAAAGACTGCCTCTGTGGTTGAGTTGCTGCTTCTATAGTAGTAAAGGTAAATTAATGGATATTAAGATATATAAAAGATAAATAGAACCAGTCTATATTATTATCTAAAAGATTGTGCACCACCTAATATGATTATTAGGAATATTATTATTTTATATTAAAGACTTAGCTTACATTTATATACCTAAAAATAGCACTCGTAGTTTAAGAAACGAGTTTGTGCTATGATTTTTTAAAATATTTTAATTAGTTATTTTAAGTACATCTATTTAGGTAAAATTGTATTAATATAATATATAGATCTTTCATATAAAAAAAAATATCAAGCGCATACACTTTTAGCTTTCCTAGAATACTGACAAGTTATTTTTGAGTATTACCCACCACCAAAAACGATCAATATTTATTTTATAGTATAATCACTGGAAATGTTGTAAATCAATGTCGTAGTTCATTAATTTAAATTTTCTTCAATGAGATTATACTCTTGTAATTTTGATGGTAATATATTTTGTAATCTATAAATTGTATCAATGAATTAAATAAATATATGATAATACTAGTAATAGTTTATTTAAAAAGGTTCAATTTGCCGCTGGCCTCGAAGGAACTCCGTGAGATCACAAAAATACCATGTCGTAGTGCCTATAGCAAGATCTCGGCAACAAGCTTTCTCAAAACGGTAATACCTAGTAGAAACATAATGGTGATGCAATGGGAATTGACGCAGAATTCCCATTGCATCACCATTGAATGCAGTGCAAAAACTCGACGAGTTAAAATTAAACGCCTGTTTTTTTAACAAGAGTTTAAAAAACAGGCGTAATTACATATTATTGTATTCAATTTTTATGTTAGTGCCATGCCTCCTGAAGATCCACTTCATTTTATATCGCAAACTATCCTATTATATATACTATTTTCGGTATTAAAACTACATTTAAACAAAATTACAGCAAAAAAAGATCCAGTAATCATAGTAGTTTTACTGTGAAAGCATAACAGACAGGATCGCATTTAATGTCAAAAACGACAAATCACAAATTACCTATCTTACTTCCTAGGATAACCTTTGTATAAATATATCCCATTTTTGGTGACAATAAGTACCCATGTTCATCCTCAGCATCGAAAATATATGCATACCGAGTTTCAGCCAAATCGGTCCGGTAGTTTTTACGTGAAACTGTAACAGACAGCCGGCCAGACCAATCGATCGACAGATATAGACAAAGTTACTTTCGCATTTATAATATAAATAGGGGTTAAATTGCCATCTCTGAGTATAATATTAAATACTATAGTAGAATTATTTTCTCCGTGCAGTTTGGGTCATAAATAATCGGAGCGTCGAAGCGAGTATTTTGCTCTCTCTTCCACTCACGGGCCTTATGGGCAGGCATAGTGATACCCATTATTGTGTCGATAAGCGTTATCGATAGTGTATTTAGTTGTCATTTTGTGGGTTAGTGATATAAATGAAAGAAAAATAAATAAAACAACGTATTTATTAAAATAAGAATAATGATGATTTAAAATAAATAATAAATTAGGTATCTATGTATTTAAAAAAAATAAGTACAAAAGTTTAGAATGTAACAAGTTATATTAAAAATAAATATAAATATTTATATCTAAGTTTAAAATGAACAGCAAAAAAAAAGAATCACGTAAATCGAATCATAAATCTCAGAGTAATCGGTGTACATATGGAACGGAGTGAAAATTAGGGGATTTTAGGGGACCAATTGGAAGCTATTCCGCGTCGAACAAAAAAAAGAATCACATAAATCGGATCATAAATGACGGAGTAATCGGCGAACATACATAAAAAAAGCAACAAAAAAAAAAGATCCCGACGAATTGAGAACCTCCTCCTTTTTTCAAAGTCGGTTAAAAAGATAATAATGGTTTTTATAAGAATGATAATCTTTCTTTGATAAGAATGAGTTTTTATCGATAATGGCGTTGCGACCGCGCAATATGCTGACCGCCTTAGCCGGGCTGAGGCCGAGTTTGATTTATGACACAAACTGCACGGAGAAAATAATTCTACTATAGCAATATATAAAATAATTCATTCGTTTATCGTAAATACACATTAAAATGACTCGGTACATCCAGGATAGTTCGCGTATCCTGCGGAAATTTATTAGGAAAGGTTCTTCGTTGAAACTTTCCTGTTGTCGACACTAGTACTTAAAAATACAGATATAATCACTAGTACGATTTGACAACAGATTACCCACCTCATGGGAAAGAGGTGGGACTACCACGGCAGTATACACTTTAACACTATGTTGGCAATTTAATTACCTGACTTTCCATTTTTTCTTGTTTAATGGTACAGGAAAACATCTTAAGGCAACCAACACATAGTCACGTTCCTTTCCGTAGGCCCGAACCCAGCAGCGGGACCCTTATGGGTCGATGCCCAATCCATTCCCAAGGCCGTCATAAACAGTCACATTTATTTTATAATTTGGCTTACCTTAGTAAAAGGAGTAAAATGAAACACACTTTAAAATAACTACATTTTATTGCTTTTAAACTTATTCTAGCAAAAAAATGCTAACTTATCCATCGAAATACAAATCATATAGCAATACATTTCTGTATTAAAAATGAAACTTTTCCACTGCTTTTGTGTAGCAAAAATATTTTATTTGTACGACAAATGCTTCATATTAAAATATTCGTCATCATAGATTATTATTCCATCATTCAGCACTATCATTATACTCCGCAATATGGAGAGAATTTCACACAAGTATTACACACCACATTATCTCGGGGATATTCAAAATAAAAGATATAGTGCTCTGAGTAACAAACAGCCTATTGTTGTTAAATAGTAACGTGTTTGTTTCTTACGAGAGGACAGTGAAATCAACTCAGATACTTTTTTCCTTACTTAATATCCAAGCCTTACAGATTTTGACGTATGAGCATAATACTTATGACGTCATAAGTTTATACGCGTGTGAAAGATAGATGGAGGTAAAAAATTTCGTATGAGATTTTATTCGGTCAGCGACCATAATTTTCCTTGTTTTGAGTTTAACAATCATAATTTTTCCGTGTAATGGCGCAGTTTTACAAACATTTAAGACTTTGATAAATAAACAAAATTTAAGTTATTTATCGAAACAATAATATTTGTAAGAATGGAACAAATTCGTTGATTATATATATTTATATGGCGCTGTAATAATATTTACATGAATTTAGTTTTACAAGTATTTCAAGTGGCCTTTTAGGACCAAATCTCAAACTGCTAAATAGCGAAAAAAAAGTCTAGGCCGATTTTGACGAAAATTACCCTCGTCAGGAATCGCCACACACATACATATAACTTCCCTGTAAGCGTTTGACCGTGAACGTTGAACTCCGAAACTATAAAACCAATTTTGATGTTTTTTTTCATTTTGCTGGATTTGTTTTAGGACATAGGATAGGATTCATTTTAATTTATAATAAAAAATAATTTCAATTTGTTTTAAAGCTAGAGGTCGGTAAGTTTGAGTTCTGCTGTCAACTAAGTTTCATAATAATCAGATGGATGGCGCTATACTTTAAGCCCACTCTTTCTTTGATTAATAATTTGTGAACCTTAATCAATATAAATCTAATACAAATAAATCCTACAAATGTATGTATGTATGTGCATAACTTGAGAACGACTTTACCGATTTTGATGACATTGTTTTGTGTGTTTGAGTTGATCCCTGGATGGTTTTGATTGACAATTGGAACCGGTAGGAGGCACTACGAGGTCCTAGATTTTTATTTTTTCAGGGCAACACGTCTGGCGGGACTGCCAGTGTGTGTATATATATATGGATTATATTTTTAAAAATAACCGTAACCGTGTGGTGGTTGTAATAATTTTACTACAAACTTAAATTTTGTTTATCAAAGTATACATAATAACCTAAACTAATAATAGGTTAAATTACTCTTTATCATCAATATCCATATTTTCTGGTTTAATTATATCAGTATTGCTTTTATCTTCTATATCCTCAGATTCTACTTGCTCAATTTTAGTAGAATCTGATTTTTCGTCTGTAGTATCTGTCTTTTCTATTGATTCTTTTTTTGTGTCTATATCTTTTGCGGTATCAGTTTCGTCTTGTTTAGGCTCAGGTTTAACAGTTATATTTGTTTCATCTTTTTTTATGTCTGCTTCATCTTTCTTAACCTGGTCAGTTTTTGTGATATCTTCAGTCTTCTTGAGATCTTTTCCTTTTTTATTTCTGTAACAAACAGTGATTAAAATCAATACTACTAAATAACTAACGTAAGGCTATTGCAATAACTGGCTACATTGCTATGTTGGATGGCAACTGGTAACAAATATGATAATTTATTTATTTTAGTAATGCTTACAGTCAAATAACAACATAAGTTAACAACATAAATATAAGTATTGCTAATTACAAGCCTTAGCATATAGACTTGCTCAGATTAATTAATGAAGATTTGTGTGTGTGTGTGTGTGAGAGAGAGAGAGATTGAAAAAAATATGAAATGAAAGGTTAAAAGAGATAATTTGGATTTGAAGTTAAATACATATTAAACAGTTTGGAAAAAACTAGTTTGCTTTGAAAAATTCTTTGGTCATTATATTTCTAAAGGTGTTGGGTTTAGTTACAAAAATAATTTCAAAACACTTACTTCAGTGGCCCATTTACTACTTCGACGACATCATCGTCCTCGTATTTGATGTTGACCACAGCTTCTACTTTGGCTTGGATACTCTTCAATGCAGAATGGAATATTTTCGAACTCGTCTGTAATTGAAAGAAAAAATAGTAATTTTTCGTAACATTACTCATTATGATATACAGTGCTTAGTGTAGTCTAGGGTTCTATGTTGTGACCGACACTCTAGTCAACTAGTCTGTTTTCAACAGGACAGTATGGAAGGAATTATGTAAATAGAGAAATGAACATCGTGATTATATTAAGTATATGATTATTTTAGTAAATAAGTAGTAAAAGTATTAAATATATTTTTATATAACTGTATGGTTCAACATACATCGTTTTGCTGACTCTGCGGCCTTGTTTAGGCTACTTTCATATTATAACATTAGTATAAATGATGCTAAAAATCTAATCAAGTCGCTACGAGCTGCTATTAGTCGTAACAACGACTCCAACTACCATTAAGTTGAACCCCGGGACCAGATCCAAGAGCAATATAATACAACAATAAATCCCTGAAAGCAACAGGTGTATTTTCTTCACTGTACTACAAGAAAGCACCAGCACTCCACCAACTACTGCCAGCATCCACTACTACAAACGAGAACAAATGTACAAACTACAATAACTAAAATTAATATTTATTTTGTAGGACAGTTTACGATAACGCAACAAATTACGTTTTATGGATGTGTCAGCCATACCGCCTTATTAAAAAAATATAAGTTTATGGCTTGGCAGCTAGGCCTTTAAGCCACATCTTAGTTTACGATATAGTTTCTTCATTTTCTTAAGCCTATGTGTAGCACAGCTGAACTGTAGGTTATCAGCTAGTGCCACTCAACGGAGTTCTTGTGACAACTCAAAAGGCCACATTTGACTATACAGTTCACATTTCTCACAAAACACATAATTACTATGCAAAAATTATCAATTATCAACTATTGGTCATTTTAGTGCAATTTTACACATCGGTGTCAGTTAGGACGCGTTCACGACAGATAGTCGTGTAGTGATAGATAGATAGTTTAAGTGTCGTGGCTTATATGTTTAAATGGAGGTGTTCACATATAGAACGACACGACTTACTGTCGTCTACGACATTTTTTGTAGTGACGACAGATTGTCATGACAGTGGGAACGGCTAGCACGACAGTCGTGAAACGATAAAAGATCGTTAAACATTTTCGACGACAAACAGTTAGAGACGACAGTCGTCCAACGATGAATTAATCGTTACGACATAATTGGGAACGCACCCTGAGACTAGAGAATGACTTGAGAGTTTTTGGCGGGAACTGAAAGGAGACGTTGTGCTGTGCAGTTTTATTTTCTAAGTGTGTAAAATTACTCTAAAATGAACAATAGTTGTAGGATATTGATAGTTTTTGAGTAGTAATTATTATTTAATTCAATAGGATTAGAGTTAAATTTCTCAAAATGCGAAATTTTCTTGTCCGATAGCCTGTCTAAAAACGAAAGCGACAATATTAGCAATATGTTCAATGTCGTCGCACCCGGTATTAAGGTCCTGGAGAAGGATTCTCTTCGCTTGCTTGGAGCCCCTATTCTAGATGAGGCCATTCCAAATTATCTGTCTGAGCAATCAGCCGCGTTTGATCTGTCATACTCTAAACTTTTCGACATTCACTCTCAAATTGCATATCACATTATACGACATTGTCTGTTTGTACCAAAATTAACATATGTTTTACGATGCGCCCCGCTTTGGAAATTTTCTAATCTTATAAAACCACTAGATAATCGCATTAAAGATGTGCTTAGTAAAATTTTAAATTCTGAACTCTCAGACAACAACTGGATCCAAGCTTCCCTACCCATTAGGTTTGGAGGTTTAGGCATCCGCAAAATCTCTAGCGTTGCTCTACCGGCTTTTCTTTCATCCGCCTACAGCACTGGCTCATTATTTAAAAAAATTATGCAACACTGGGATCAATACATCCTTTTTAAATGAAGCACTAAACGCCTGGAAAATGGTCTCCCCTAGTGAAGACATTCCCACGATCATGAATTCGCAACGATGCTGGGATGAACCTATATGTAGAGGATTAAACACAGAACTTCTAAATTCAACTAACTCTACAGGACGTGCCCGCATCCTTGCCGTTTCTCGCAAAGAGTCTGGTTTTTGGCTCCAAGCTATCCCCTCCCCAAACATAGGTACATTATTGGATAATACTTCCTTTTCTTTGGCTATAAACCTGCGCTTAGGTTCTCGCATATGTGCACCACACACATGTGTCTGTGGTATAGAGGTAATCGACCCGGGATACCACGGTCTTTCTTGCCGCCGCAGTGCCGGCAGATGGTCACGCCACGCCGCCCTGAATGATGTCTTACGGAGGGCGCTTGCCACCGCTAACGTGCCGGCTCTATTGGAGCCGAACGGTATTGCACGTGATGATGGCAGGCGCCCTGACGGAATGACTCTAATTCCCTGGCAGCGTGGCAAGCCTTTGGTGTGGGATGCGACTTGCGTAGACACGTTGGCCGCATCCCATTTACCAAACACTTCTAGATCGGCCGGTTCGGCGGCGGAAACAGCGGAATCGCTCAAGCGGCGGAAATATGCAACCCTCAGTGAGAGTTATATGTTTGTGCCGTTTGCTGTCGAGACGCTTGGACCGTGGGGTCCTGAGGCCATGAGCCTCTACCAAAATTTATCAAAACGACTCATCGACTCTTCAGGTGATCAGAGGGCTGGTGCCTACCTCGGCCAACGCATCAGTATGGCGATCCAGCGAGGAAACGTAGCCAGCCTTCTGGGCACCTTACCCATAGAAGACGGTGATCTGGGCTCAGTATTCTACTTATAGTCTTGAGGGACTATGGGTAGAATACAATACAAATAAGTTAAGTTTTCTTACATTGTATTCAATAGTATGTAATTTATATTATAGTTGTAATTATGTGTTTTGTGAATAATGTGAACTGTATAGTCAAATGTGGCCTTTTGAGTTGTCACAAGAACTCCGTTGAGTGGCACTAGCTGATTACCTACAGTTCAGCTTTGCTACACATAGGCTTAAGAAAATGAAGAAACTATATTGTAAACTAAGATCTGGCTTAAAGGCCTAGCTGCCAAGCCATAAACCTAAATAAATAAATGACTTGAACGTGGAGTAGTTTTCAGTTCCCACCAAAAACTTCTTATTTTTTTTAAATATATTTATGTCTTGGCAACTAGGCCTTTGAGCCAGAGATGCCCTATTTGATTGAAATGAGTGGAGCGTGGAGGTAGCGACCGTGAGCGAGGCGATCCTGGCGCGCGCGGCGGCGAGGCTGGCGCTGAGGTCGGTGAGCTGGCTCTTGGCGCCGCGCTCCGCCTGCTGCGTGGAGGCGGCCGCGTGCCGCGCCGCGCTCAGCGCCTCCTTGGCCGCGGCCAGCGCCTGCTCCAGCCGCAGCCGCGCGCCCGCGCCGCGCGCCTCCGCCGCCATCAGCGCGCCCACGTCCACCACGCGCGACTTGTACGTCACCACGCCTACGACCACACACAAAGCTTATATAGAATCGCTATACATTTCACCATGTGATGATCTTTAGCAAAGCTGTTGTGCATGAGCCAAACAAAGTCTCCGAGTTGGTTCACAATCGGACCCGGACGTCCGCCGGAACAGCTGTTAACTATTATAAATAATTCATAAGAGGCGACAAAACAACCCACACCCAGGTGGAGGATTATGTCGCCATAACAACCTTGGGTTGTGTTCCGGCATTAGTGACCAGGTTCCAGTCTCCCTTAAGAGAGCAGCAGCGCATTTGTAGCACCTTTAGTGTTGCAAATGTCCATAGGCGATGGTAGCCGCTTTCCATCAAGTGGGTTGTCTGCCTGTCTGCTGAACTCATGCAATAAAAAATATATAAGCATTAGGGATAAAGCTAGACTGATAGATAAATAACTGTGTAAGTGAGAAATTTAAAAATTTACATCATACTTCAATGACAAAATATAGATAATTTTAATTATTGTTTGGACAACAATAAATACGTTATTTGACTCAACTTCACTTACTAAATCTGACTCAGCGTTTTAAATAATGAGAAAGTGTCTAGTTTACTTGACTGGTCAACCTTCCTATTACCTACTTATAATATGTATATAGTTAATAAGTTATATTATAGTCATCACTAATTACAGAAATGATTATTCATTACAGAAATTTAAATTTACACACTAGCATTTTCACATTAAATTATGTGAAAACAAGTCTTTATTGGTTATGCAAAAATAATGTGTGATTACATAAATACACCCAAAATTGTTGAATCTGTGGCGGTGTTATATTTTGATATACATATGGCCATGAAACAGCCTAGTCCTAGTGTAGAAATTACTCTTCCACCCTTGTAATGCTATGCTATTCCAATTATTAAAAAAATAAATAAACTGTCGATAGTAACATAGATAGATTCCTTATAAGGCTAGACTGCCTCTGTTGTCTAGTAGATCAAGTATTGATCCGTTTTGTTCACTGGAACACAGAGGTCATCCTAACAATAACATAATCAACAATTACAAGACACCTTGCAAGTAATTAAACATACTAGAACGATTTAAAAAATAATTCTAATTGCAGCAAGAGTTATGTGAACAAAAAATAAAGATACAAACATGCAACTCACAGACACACATAAGCAACAGAATAGAAAGTGTACATATACAAGATAGAAGGTGTATTTCAAAAGCATAAAGGCTCAGATACACTGGAGGATAAATGGAGCAATATGTTGCTGAACAGGTCCCTCAAATGGAAACATTCACTCACCTGTTTCACTAATATCCACGGTCCCACTTGAAGTTCCATCACTACTTGGTCGGGATTCCTTAAACAAAGGCAGTAAGTTCCGGTTGCCTATGGTTATATTTTCTTCTGATTTAGGTACAGTTTGGACAACTTCATCACTTGATTCTGTAGATTCCGATGGTGAGTCTTGTAATAACTCTGATGAGCCTGGTCCTAATTCTTTTACTTGTTTAATAAGAGTCCTGAAAAATATTTTATAAATGTTGATTTGTCCGTCTGTGAGAATATAATATGGAGTTCATCTGATCTTTCTTAGATTAATGTCAAAATAAGTTGGATATAACTATTGCATTATAATTCTTGTATTTACGGAGAGTGCATACCATTTATAATCTGCAGTGACTTATAGAGGAAGTGTCTTAAAGAGCTACTCGATCATGCCATTAATTACCACATTTATAAAGTTTAGATAAACTGACTGAATTTACTTACGACAAATCGAGTGTTTACCGCCATATTACCGTTAGCGACATAATGGACCTAAGTATATTCTTGTTGTAAAACTTTCAACTGTTATATTAATCTAAGACTGACAGTTTTTGATTGAAAACAAAATAATACTTTAAAATACATTTTACAACAAAAAATATACTTAGGTCCAAATGTCACTTACGATAAAATGGCAGTAAAAGTTCGAAATCTGTATTCTATGAATCTCTATATTACGAATTAGGTATGCTATATTATAATAAAAAAATCATTAAATCACATCAAGCCATCGAATTACTGGCAAGCCAGTTATCGAATTCAACACAAATCTGATATAAACAATTACAAAAATATTACACACTTACTTATAATTAAAGACGTCCTTAACGCAAACTTTTTCAACGATAGTTCGTATTTGTGATCGCGATAAATATAAGCCGAGGCTGACGAATAAGTTCTGCAAGTCTTTCTTCGTCATTGAGCCGCCTCGGGCAGTGTCAAAATACACTAATGCTAATAGTAGAAAAGGATCTGTTGGTAATTCGACCCCTCGACTACGTCTTTTTGGTGAATTACTGCGATCATCATCACTATGAGAATCCTGTTTAGAAATTGTTTGTAATTAATAGTCGGTAAAATAGATTAAAAGGTTTGCATTGACACCTTGCTTGACATAGGTGGCGATGTAGTTAAATTTTTGTATGAGGTTTATTCTGGAGTTATTAATACAAAAATGTATCGAATGAAAAGGAGGCTAATATAATCAACCACAAATAATAATAGGTATCATAAACATTTCATTGTTTGTGAGGATAGACGTTTGTTATTCAGTCACAAAAAAACTAATTAAAGGATTATACCTATATATCCAATACAACAGAATACACATAGTTTACAATTAACAAAAATATTGTTCAAATATGCCAAATTATAACAATAAGTGGGGTTAAAACAAATGTATGAGTGAGGGTCTAGGTGAAATATAAGACATATATTCTATAACTAAGCAGCAAATTTGTAAGTGTGTAGCAAAGTTTATAAAGATGTTCATTTTAAAAACAATACATAAAAGAATGGGATGACAAACCTTCCTCTCGCGTTTTCGCGAATTGCGTTTTTCATCTCTTTTGTCATCTTTCTTTTCGTCTTTCTTCTCGTCCTTTTTATCGACAGTTTCGACACTTTTTTCTTTAACTTCTTCTGGTTTCTCGGGCAATGTGTATAACGTCTTATAAATGTAGAATCCAAAATCTCTCATTAACATTTCATTGAATAACTCGGCAAAGACGAAAAGCTGCCAAATTAAGCGGTCATTTAATTATCTCAAGTGTGGCTGTGTGGTTGGTGTGGTCGATGTGGTCAATGAGGTCTATAATACATATGTTAACAAACTCTCACATATCTCTCACATGGGTATATGCTTGAACAAGTATTATTTTGTATTATTATACAACTTAACCGATTTTTGTATAATTTGGCAAATATATTCGCGCCAACCTTTGCCTAACACTGGGTGATATACGACTTTTCTGACCGAATCTGCGAGTCTTCTAGGAATCTGATCTCTACACCGGTAAGAAACGATCTATTTATTCCAGAAAAGAAAATAGTTTCCAATGGTTACAGGTTCTGTTCTAGGTATACAGTCCAATGTCTCTTCCACTGAATATAATTATTTATTAATCAATCAATAAAGTTTTTGGAATCAATATTAATGGATGGTTTGTGTAAAGAGTAAATAATAATTTGTGCTGTAAGGGAACACATAGAACAAGTCTGAACGAGGACAGAATGACATACTGCGCTCATATATAAATGTAGGCATTAAAAGACTGAAGAAAAGAGTGTAAGAATTATGTCATACCTCAAAGCTATGTTCCTTATTGTCCGTGATACGATAATCCAATAATAGCGATAATGTAGCAATAGTACAGTTGAATTTCCCCCCTTTGGCAGTAGCAGAGGGGTGTACTATGATATGTGGCACGGCGGGAATCTCATACCGTGTATTCAACAACTGTTTCTCTTTTTCCAACTATATGCCAAAATAAAACACGATTATTGTATGAATTATTAAAGTCGTTAGCTAGACAAACGCATACTGTCCTTTTATTTCCTCAAACTTATAGTATAGATAAATTACTATACTATAAAAAAATATTAGATGAATTATAACTATGTCCTTTTGAGAGTTTGCCTGGAACAGGCTTTGAAACGGCTCAACAGAATTCAATGAAATTTTTAGGGATTACATTATCGTAACAGGAATTTTATCTCAGACTTGTATATGTTTTCATGTAGATAGGGTCTTTCTTATTTTGTGGGGTTTAGAAGATATGAATACAAAGTGAAATACTCGCGCGAACGACATCGCGAGCACAGCTAGTAATAAATAAAAGACAAACAGTTCTTTGTAATAGATCAAATCATTTACAAAAAAAGATAGGACAGTTATGATCTCATCTCGAAGAAATAGTTTTCGGGAAACCCTAGGATTAAGTGGCGGAATTCGTAAGACTAAATAATAATTATTGGTATATTTAAAAAAATTGTTTTAGCCCTGCATAGGTCATCTCTATTTAAGCTGATAAATAAAGCCGCAACACTACGCTTCATTTCCCCACGGTATAACCTCTATGACAGAGGTTAAATATTCATATCTAAATTTTATCGATAATAAGTTCACATTAAAGCAGCATTCATTCAAATTAACCAATAATTAATTAATAAGGTATTAATACAACAACAAATATGTTATATATAATGTCAATAACATTAGAAAACGATAAAGCCTTGAAAACCACCTGTGTAAATATTACATTTTAATTCTATATATTCAGAACATTTAGGAAATCTGAAATGGTATAATCAAATATTTGATTAACAGCAATAACGAGGGTAAGCGAAGTTTGGTATAATTTTTCCAATTTAAAATTACTTCCAATTATACACTGTTATAATGTAAAAGGTCAAATTTGATTTTTTAAAGGTGATCCATAAATTATTAACCTAGGCAACATATTTAAAATTACACCAAACAAAATATTTGATCACAATGTAGTACCTTTTTTTTCTCTTCTTCAATCTCTTTTTCAGTTTTCTTTCTTTCTTCCTTCTGTTCAACAGGAGCCTTGTTTTCTTCATCTTTTTTCTCGGCTTTTTCTACTTCTTTTACTTCTACTATGGGATTCTTTTCAGATTCTTTAATTTCTGGCTTAGTCTCTGGTTCCTTGAATTCTGATTTGGGTTTTTCATTTTCTGTCTTTGTTTCTTCCTTTTCAACAACAGATATTTCGCTTTCTGGTTCATCATCTTCCAAATCCATTATTTCTGCACCTTTAAGTTCTTTATCTTCCTCTGCTTTTAATAATTTTGAGAGTCTAGATAATAACTGAGGCCTTGTTCCTGAATATTATAATAAAAAATATTCGACTATAATATATATAACATATAAAAACTCGACTAGTTTATACTATTTTATTAATTCTCTTTTCCCATAACTGTAACAAGAAATCTTTGGGCATTAATAGTTACATAAAAATATTGTCCTGGACCTATGTAATGCTAATGCAATAGGCTTTTTCAATTACTTATTTCAAAGTTCGTATTTTAGGCATTGTTACAGATATAGGAAGTAAAAGGTTAATACAGTTAGCTATCTTTCGTATTATTAAAATTGTGTATTAACACTAAACAGCCTAAATTTATAATACATTTCTTTTAAACTGTCTACATCTTTGAAATGGCATAGAAAAGGACAAAACTAACAAGTGTTGTATTATTCAATCCAGGCTATGCATAAAATTAGATAGAAAAGATATCAATATCATAGATCATGTAAGAAAAGATATCTCTTACCTTTTCTAAAACTTATCTTTCTTGCACGCAACTCTTTTTTTATCTGATCCAATTTGATAGTCTTCAGATCTATTTGAGAGTAATGAGTAGGCTCAATAGCCTTTGGATCTTTGTCAATAACATCGTCATCATCATCATTCTCATCTATTGTGATAGTACTATTGTCTGCATCTTTAATGTCCTGAAAAATAGGATTTAACATTTTAATGCACTTATTTTTATTTAAAACCTTCAAACAGTTCAATTGGATTTGTTTCATAACTATTTTAAAGCCACTGAATCGATTTTACAACAAAAATTGTTTTGTAAAATAAACTACCACTGGAGTATAAAAAAGGATGAACCAGACTATGAACTATAAAGAATAAAATTATATCATGATGTGATATTGACTCTGTCAATATCTGGAGTATGTAGACAGCACTTCTGCCTCCGTGGTCTCCTTCTACTGAATAGGCGCAGACAAACAAAACTGGGAACAAACAATTTTTGACTGGTCCGCTGGTTGGCCGGCGTTGACGTCGGTCGGGGTGCCCACTCGCGGCTGCTTTTCAACAGGACTAGATTTGCCATCGAGCCTGTCGAGTGCGGCTTCGTAGGCCGCCTTATACTGCTCCTGAACGGCGCCCCACTCGATACGCGACGGTTGCGCTGACCACACGTCGGGCAGGAACAACACGACGCACTCGAGCCGCGCCTTCCCTCCGCTGCCCTCGCGCCAGTAGTAAAACTCCACCATTCGGTACCTGCGTGGGTAATACAGTTGTAATCTCATACTCACTACCGATGGGCCACGACACTTCCAGTACCAAAGTAATGGACTGCCGGTTAAGGAAAGAACACATCCAATCTGCAACAACCCAGCACTTGCGCCTTACGGTGTCTAGACTCTCACTCATTGAATGTGTGATGTACTATCAATATGATGATATTTTAGGCAATTGATTCTTCTCATATGTATTACACTGATTTTATTTAAAAAAATCTAATACCAATTGCCAAATGAAGTAATAAGACACTTGAATAATGGTTAGTAGTGGCTTGTACCCAAAGAGTGTTCAAGTGTATCAGGAGACGAACACAAAAGATTTGTCGTCAAAAACTCACAGATAGCCAGCAAAATATAACCTAGAAAGTCATGATCCAAAAAGAAATAGTAAATAATGGAAGAGTTCATTCCCACAAGTATGCAGATCAAAAATTTAGATAGTTCCGAAAAGAAGCTGTAGAATAAAATATATATTGGATTATTGTACATTTCACCAACCAGTGAATTACATAATAATAAGAAGCAATTGCCTATCTTACATGTAACACATACTACTTAGTTGACTAATCTAAGAGCAAAAACACTTACCACTGGGTGCAAGACGACAAATCAATTCCAGTCAGAGCTTTGCAAGTGCGAATTGCAGTTTTAACTAACACTTTGGGATCACATTGAGGGTCTTCCCCATCCATTGAAGGACTCCAAGGTCCACCAATAGCAAAGTTTTCACTACTTTTCCCTTTCTGTCCCACTAAGAATTTTATCAAGCGAGTTGGATGCTGTGGTGACTTGCTTGAATATTTGTCTTTTTCATCTGATTTTGTTAGTCCACATTTTTGGTATAAAGCTTCTAAAGATGGTAAACTTATTAACATGACCTGAAACCGAATTTTGATATAAATCCTTTAGAATTAGTACATTAGCCTATAAACATCTGATTGCTGGGCTAAGATCTCATTTTTAGAGAATAGATGATATACCTAAACTAATTCTAAGCTTGGTTAGCCGATTTTAAAACTTTAAAACATTAATAATCTCAATTTACGCTTTCTTTCGCCATCTTGACTGTCGGTATGTGTAGACATCACAATTTTAAATGTGTATTTTTATAATTATAACATGTACAACAGTACAGTTAAAAAAACTAAGTTTTTTTTATTTGTTATTTTATTTCAGGCAAATACATGTTACATTATTACATACAATTTTAAAAAGTAACACATACATATTCACAAGCAATGGTATTTACTTTGATTAATGTCTGAAGTGACCTACTGTTACCAAGCTGTATATTTATTGGAAATATTAGAAGAAGTTTGTTATTCAATGACATTGAATGATTCAATTTTATGTTTATAAGAATGACTTTGTTTAATTTAAATTGAAAGACATAAGGGAACCATGTAATACAGCTTAAGGTGACATTGAAATTTAATTCACATTTACCCATTTCTAAATCCAGTTTGGTCTGACCTATCTATGAAGTCTTTAAAAAAACATACCTTTGCTGAAAACCTGTAGTCAGCATCTGGTGGTTCCAAGATTGCATCATTTAGGACTGGATTATCAGTTTCTTTACTCATTACATGGTAGGCACATGTATTGTTTAGTGAAAATGGTGCTTGAGGAGGAAATGTCTCTCCCCATTTCACATGAGCAGAAAAGAAATCAGAAGGTATATACAAAGAGTTTGTATATCTTTGAGTTAACGCCAATACATCCAACTTGTCTCTATAAATATAAATAAAAAATAATACAATACATTTGACAATAGGTGAATATTTTTTCTCAGTTGGGGAAATATATCAAAACAAACTATTTATACTTATTAAATAGTTTTTAAACTATTTAACATAACCAGAATAAAACAAATTTAATCCTAATTTCAAAATGCATTTTGCATTAAAAAAAAATATAATATAACTTTTTATTTCTTGAATAATTTAAATAATCTTTTATCAATAACATTTTAATAAAACAATACACAACCGGTTATACACTGAAACCCCATGTTCCACTCACTACAATGCTTTATAACTAATCATTACAAACAGGTACACTGTTAAGAAGTCTACTAACTACTAAGTATGTACACTGCTTACACTTCCAAAGGCATTCTCGGTACACGAACATTTTGTTTCACTGGAGAGGGCTGATGCACAACTGCAGGTCGTTTGCGTGGAGGTGACTCTTTTCGTGTACGATTATCACGATTATCTCTTCTGTTATTCGGGCGCTCACTCGAACGAGAGCGACTTCTTGGCCGCATAGGTGGCCTTGGCTATAAACATCAATTTTTAAATAAATGTAAACACCAAAATGTTGAGAATTAAGCTTTGAAGTCATTGAGAAATAATGTTTTAAAGACAAAATAAATGTAAGTGATATGATGATGATTTTAGATACAATATAAACAATAACCTTAATTGGTTATTTATTCATATTAGTTATGTTTACAGGCTCATTAATAAAAGTAGATAGCTAACTATGATGAATGAGGCGGTATGTGTTTATTAGTATGTTTCTATGCACCTAATGAGGTGAAGGTTAAGATGAACGCACACTTATCCGAGCTGAACGCGTAAAAAATTTGTAAACAACAGTGGTTCAATGCAAATATACTACATACACATCAACTTCTTTAAAGATATTCCAGCCCACAAAATTCATTTTTACTTATGCTAAACAACTACTGATCAGGACGGCGACAGCAAAATCTTTGCAATATTATTTGGGTAAATGTAGAAATGGTGTATATTAAAGATTATTTTGCAATGAATATACTTTAGAGATTAATTTCACTATTTCTTGTAATTATATGAATGAAAATGTTATATTGATTAAAAATATAAATTGCCATATTGATTGAACCTGACTTTTGCTTTTCAGAGCCAATAACAGATGCATTATAGGAAAAACAATTCAATTTCTTTGACTTACCACATGCTAGTGACGGAAAACATCATAATGAACCTACTAATATCTTGGTCAAATGTGGTGAGTATAGTATGTCCTTTCCTCAAAACCATAAATAAGCTTAAGCCCAGCAGTAGGATATGTATGGGCTGATTTTATTGTATATATGTGAAAAATATATCAACTTACCCTTTCTTCTCTTCGTGGTGATCTATCATCACGCCTAGAGGGCATTAGCTTTTTTGCTGCTGGTGGGGGCACGGCGTTATACGAGTTAATTTTTGGTGGGTTTGATTTCTGATTAGGTGCATTAAGCACTTGTACATGGGTGGCATTCCATTTGAAAGGCATATTAGGGTTGTAGGTTGCCTCTACTAAGACTCTGTCGTTGACTTTCGGTATAGCACCCTTCGCGCATACTGACGTTTGGTAAAAGACGTCGTGATCAACAAAACCAAAGTCATTGTGTGTTTTAGTAACAGTGCCAGTAAATACTCGCTGCTCGGAATTAGTCGTTTGTTGATTGGATTGGGCATTTTGGTACATACCGGGGTTCATTGCACGAGGTGTTGGGTATGCAACAACATTACCAGGATACATTTGGCCTTGGGCCATTTGATTCATTTGCATTTGGCTGCCCATAGGCATCGCCATGCCGCCTTGAGTTTGCATTATGTTCGGATTAAAAACGGCAGACGTTTGCTGAAAAGGCATTATGCCCTGTTGCGAAATCATTGCATTTGGATCCATGATTTGTGGATTCAGGCCGGTCATATTTGAGTTCACATTTGACCGGGCCCATGGTGGATTTTTTGCGCCACTACCAGACTGCATATTTTATTTAGCCTATCTATTAAGTCAAATATATTACAAACACTTGCACATAGCACACAAAAACGGTATACTGATTAGCTTAGTAACTCAAAAAAACACCAATTAACTTGTCACTCACTATATTTAATAATAATTATTTATACAGGGCCCAATACAATCGCATCGCAGCACAGCGGCAGCCAGGGTTTCCAGATGGAATTTCCAAATAGGCCAAATAAAGACCCATATGCACCGAAATTCCCAAGATGATGTGTTTTTAGTAACTTTTCATGTAAAATTTAGACAAGTGATTGTCGGGTATCGCACATTAAGGATTTCGTAAAAGTGACGAACTGCAATTTGTTTTTAATCATTTGTTTATAAAACACAAAAATTACAAATGAAATGACTGTGATATAGTATTGTACAAAGACGTCACGATCTCATAAAGCTACTGGCTCCTGGTTTGCAAAAATCAATACTAAACATGCTTATTTTTACTTTTAACAAAAAATTGCAGAGTGACCTTTTATTATGAATTATAATTATAGTATTTATTCAATCAAAAGCAATATGTAATCATGTATCATTACAAGTATTGTTTATAGAAATGTTTGGATTAAATTTTAATTAGCAATTTTATTCTATGTCGATTTTTTTTCACATATTTGTAAGTATAAAATATAAGTGGATAAAATTTACCCAGAGCTAAAATCTCGTCTACAAAAATACAAAGAAATTCTTGTCCCCACAAAATTCCTCAATCCAAAAATATACTCCAATGTGGGGAATTCTCAATTTGGAGACCCTGGCGGAAGCTTGGTTTCAGTGTCGCCAACACTAAGACGTCATTTTTTTTATTTAGTGTGAAGCTACTAAGCTAGTCCATTGGCTCATTTCAATACAAATTACTGTAATTATTACGAAATTAATTACTTTTATTGTTAATTAAGTTTATAAAGATTACTAAATCAATATGTAAATATCCTACAACTATTGTTTATTTTATTAAGTAATAGGTATTACACAATTTTAGAGAACGTAACTATACAGCACAACATCAACATTCAGTTCCCGCCAAAAGACGAATGACCCAAATTAAAGGCCGGTTCGTATATCTTACCAACCGTTCAGTTGTCCTACTATCGGTTTAAATAAAGACATTTAAATAAATTATTTTGATTAAGCCGCTATTAGACAGTTCACTTCTGTGTTTCAATTTGGAAAATTCAACCAAATTCATATATATAAACAAACTTGAATCATTGTATATCAATGATTAGCCGTGTGTCTTTTCAGTTCCGTGCCTTTAAACTAAATTGATTCAATTTACTTGATCCGTCTAATACTAGAATCCTCCAACACTTTCAGCATTGATTTTGCTAATAATACTGATATTAAATAGAACTAAATTGAATTAATTTGCTTCAAAGGCACAAAACTGAAAGGAGACGACCACTGTCACTCAAACGACATTAATGTCCGCTTCCTATATCTTACTATTCAGTCACTTGCCTTACCATGGGTTGGATTTTGACATTACTTGTATGGAGCTTAAGTCAAGTTTTAACCGATAGTAGGGCAAATGAACGGCCGGTAAGATGTAGGAACCGGCCATAACTGATTCAAGTGTATATTGACATTGATCTCTGTGGTCGATTCCTTCAAATTGAAATGTATAGTCTAATATTATCGCTTATATAGTTCACTGTTTTGTGTCTATAACTTACTTTAGAATTGCTATCAAATACCAAAATTCTCAAGAAAACTTTTCAATAACTGGTGCGTGACCAAAAGCAATGTGCAAGTATATGCTACCAATAATAATGTACATCATTGGCATTATATGGAAGTAATTGTTGGTAAACCAAATGAATAGATAAATAAATCTATTTTTAGCCACGTCTCCAGCTCCCCACAAAAATTGGTTGAAGGTTTCAAACCACAGAGCAGGGCGTTCCATCAGTAGCTCACAACGCCCAAAATGCTCAGTTAGCCGTTCCACAAGGCGACCGCGATCGTTGTGGTCGTAGCGAAATCGTCACTAATGACGTCATCATGTTCGATCACACAACGCTCACACGACCCATGTCAAGAGTTGAGTCGAATAACCGTTTCACTTGGGGTTTACGATTGTAACGCCAGTAAGCAAGTGGAACGGGATAAATCGCGGTTGTGAACGTGGTCGTTGTGAGTCTCTAATGGAACGTAGCCTTTGTAAAAGTTTGTAATTGTAATGTTAATCTAATTCTAGTCTAGTGTCGATTATTATGATCCTTCAGCTTCGCGACCGCTATAGAGGGTCCAGACCTCAACGTTGCGATAAACATTTTTTCCAGCTGACCGGAACCCACCGCCCCGTTTTATGGTCACGGACGGACGCCTAGGCCACAGACGTCGTAAACACTTTATAAAAATATTATTTTTACTCAAAATGTAAAACATTATTTACTTTAGAAAACGTTTCAATGTTTGCATGTCATCGTTGGACGGAAAACATGTTTTTACCATAGGCAATCGAAGCATATAGAGTCTCCTCTTATGTGTATGTACTCTGTCATATACAGTTGCCTTGGTATTCTATTGGAACCTCTACTGAAGGGTACAAAAGGTAGGCATACTTAGTGCTTCGAATATTTACCAAGCATGTAAGTAATATAAGGGAGATAAATTGCAGTATAATTTTTTAGTACATCATAGGCTATGTCATTATTATAACTATTCCATGAATTCTGCGAAAAGTGAATGTGTAACATATTTCTGTATAAAATGTATTAAAAATGTATAAAAAGAGTTTGAGCTAGAACAAGAAGAAAAGCAATTTTAGCTAGATGCGTTGCTGGAGAGTTTCTTGCTGCTTCTTCTCGCTTAACAGTAATAACACGTTGCGAAGCGGTGTACATAGGATAGGAAGCAAAATTAAATTTTAACTTATATATATGACCTTCAAAAAGTGTTCTCTAGTGGAACTTATTTTGAATAAAAAGTGTGAATTTGAAGTCCATACAAATTGTCTGTTATCTTAAAGTTTTATTATAGCTCAGTCAAATTGTAGGTACTTTGACTGACTCCAATCAACAGAGTTCTTGTGATAACTCGAGAAGCCAAAATTTAAATGCACAGTTCCAATTTCTCATAAAACACATAATAAACTACTGAAGCTCAGTCGACATCCAACAACATTTTTATATTTTTTTATATTGCAAAAGTTCAGCAGGCTTTCGAAATAACAGAAATACCTACATTTCAATTTTATTGTTTATCTATTATATTAAATAATAATAATAAAATAAAAAACAAAAGGCTACACTTTAACAATTTTATAATATTATAAAGTTGTTAGTGTTCTTTCTTTTTTAGATTTTTTGTGTTTGTTCGGGATTCACGTAAAAACTATTGGGCCGATTTCGATGCGATTTCAAAATTAAAATCTGTGTGAGCTGTTCATGTTGTAGGGTGTATAAACAGTAGCTTATTCCAACACAGTTTAAAGTAAAACGATTGCTTCCATTATTTTTTAATTAATGCGGTACTTTACATACCGGGAATCCCGTGGGACGTTTCCCGAAGGTGGTATAAAGGTGTATAAAAATTGACTTATTCAAATACGATTAGCTACCAGTCTAACGTGGATAAAGTCGCGGGCGAAGGCTACTTACTGACATAGATTAATAGGTTTGCAGTAAAGGGTACACGATGTACTAAATGCACTGTCTTCGCTTTATGTAAGTCTATGGTTTTCAGATGCACATTCGTCTTCAGTATTGTAATAGATTTTCATCTCATTTAGGCTCAGTTTCCTGATACACTCTGCCGGAGTTACTCGTGTCGAGTTTTACCGCGTCCGTACAGTTTTTCACGTGCTTATCCAACATTATGGCTTTCTTTGATTATATTTCTGACGTACTATTTATATAAGTGGAATATCTTTATTTTCGAAAAGGTATTTTTTTATAAAATACCTTTCTTTAGGGCATCAATACGAAAACAAAAGTTCGAAAATTAAATTAAAACGTAGTAAATTCAAGGTAGTAGGATATTTTGGTACGCGGGCAACCAGCCAGATAGTGCTTGATACATTAATTATTATTTATTATATTAGTGTATAAACATAATAATCTTGTATTTAAAAAATGTGTGATCGTGGACAGAGTAAACTTTAAAACTCCTGGAAGTAGAATCGTATTTATTTAATAATCTGAAAATATACTATTTTTAAATTTGAATAATAGCAGCTAGTATCAGGAAATGATTTTAAACTGAGAGTTATATTAAGACTATTGAATTTGAAATTGTAAGTGGTTGATTATGATAAATTAACGGAAATGAGTGTGGAATTAGTGAAATCAAATGCAGAAACCGGGACACCATCCATACGGCTTTCTCGAACCCCTGGGAGAAGAGATCCTGCATACCCCAAGAAATCTATAGCTTTAAGGCTTTGGGATTTATTGCAGCCCCTTGCAAGATTATGGGGGCTCTTAACAGCAGTTGGTACGTATAAACTAGGTGCAGCCCGTGGTTTTAATATTATTAAATTCATTAATTACAGACACTCAGGAACTACTCCTGGACCCATTTGTATCTTTACAGTAGGCAAACCCGAGGTATCTAGTTATAATTATTGAGATAATATAAATTTACTGGGATAATAGGGATTTTGACTGGTATAGACCATGTCACACTCCATCGCTTAAAAAAATATTTTGGACTAGACAAAGTTATGAACGAATGAATATTCTGGAGGGCCTCTGTTTGAGTGAGCTAAGCCTTTGCCACCCTACCTCACTGTAATCACAGAGGTTTCGGATTCGATTTCTCGTATGTGAAATTTCGGAAACGAACTTTACATTATTTGCTATGTTCTGGGTGTATGGGATCGTCTCCAGAGTAGACCGTTGTATTTTATACATAACACAAGCATAACTTGCTTAGCTTGGTAATATAAGTTTTATGGCTGTAGTAGATACAGACAGCCTGTATAATGCACAGTGGTAACTGTCTATTGCATATGGAATCTGTAATGTTTTCTTTAAATAAATCACATATTTAGCGTAACATCGTATTACTAAATAGTAACTTTTTGGATTTTTTTCTGTGGAAGTTCAGTGTGTCGCTTACTAATGACATTTGTAATTTGTAATACTCCACAGATAGATGATGATTAATGATGTGTAGGTAATTTCCATATTCAAATAAATTATTTGAATAACGGCCGATTTTTAAATCACTAGATAAAAGTTATTCATAGAATAAAGTATAACAGGGAAAAATTAAATCTCAGTTGCATGAATAAAACACTTGGATGGTTTCACTTTTTAATTCATTCAGATTATATAATTTGTTTTACTTATAATTTTTATTTGATGATTGAAAAATCGGCCCTAAATAGAATAAAATAATTGTAATCAAGCATAGCACAAATATCTACAATTTCAGCCTGGTAACATCTGCTACATCTGGGATAGTATATTAGTGAGTGTGTCACACACATTATTAACGGGTATTTACGGGTTTAATGCGTTATTTGCGAGATTCTTAATAATAAACATTGACAGATAACTCATGTACCTAAATACCTACACTAATTTTAGCTACAAACTACAGTCGGTAGCATTAACCCAGGTGTAGCAGGGGCATAAGGGTGACAATAAACTTTCATTAAACGCTCAAGTATCACCCCCGTTCGACTATTCAGTTGTTATCATTGCTTCATGAAAACGTGTGGGATGCATTAGAAATAACATGGACGTTGAAAACATCGAATTTTTAAAGACAATTGTAAACAGCTAAAAACTTGTCAGTTCCATATGTTTACAAACAGTTTATCACGTGTCAAAGTCACATAGAGTAAAACAAAGTCTTCTGCGTGTCTGTCTGCCTGACTGTATATCCACTAACTCCTACTGAACCATACAACTAGCATTTTGTTTACCTTGCCAATCTTGTAAGGAATTCATGCAGATATGTTGCACCATAAAACTTTAGTACGTCATGTCATTATTGAAGTAAAACTTCTTTAGGCGCGACTAGGAGGTAACTGGACGACAATGCAACGGAAGTCCGTTACGGCAATATGGCGTCACGTTTCTGTACCATCCGGTTTTCAAATATTTTTTTGTCAATAGATAGTTTATAAACAAATCAATCAAAAAATTTTGAAAAAAAAAATAGACATTTTTTTTACTTCAATCGCGTGTGAACGTTACACGCACTCTTTTTTTATAAGTATAATAATATTTTTCTTTCCTTTTATTGTGTCTTTGTCTTATTGAGTGTGCACCGTTTGCTAAAACTCTTTTAATGGGGATTGTTCACAAAAAATTACCCTCTGATTTTATATTTTTATTACGTAAAATAGGGTATTTTAAGATACTAATTTGAATATTTTTGTATTTTAAGCGTTAGTTTTTTTATAATTCGATTTTTAAGTTATTTCTCCCATGACGTCATAAGGCACAAGTTTACATTGATTTCTTTGCCTAGAAAACAAAAATAATCAAAGCAAGTTTTATCTATATCTAATCATAGTAATCTGTGCTACTTATTTAACTATCACTGTCATTACTCATTACGTATCGTGATCATTTTAGTGTATTTTGTCGCTAGGCTTATAATTTTTCGTGTTCAACCATTATTATTTTCTATAGTTATCGTTAAATTTTTTAAAGTGGTCTTTAGGAAAATCCATGTTACATAACTTAAATCAAATAATGTACAGCTAGAATTTTTTTTACACCTGAAGCAGGCAAACAGGCAGGCGGCCCACCTGATTGGATTTAGTAAGGTCAAATAAAGGTCAAACGCATTTCTTACAAAATACAAGAAGATCGTACGTTTTTTGGAATTTTAACTAGACAGAAATGATTAGGGACACTATTCCTCGAAATGGTTTTTCAAATAGCCAGATTGAAAAAAAGTGAACAATCCCCATTCTTCATATGTAATTCTGTAACATACTTCTGTATACAACTTATAAAAAATAAAAACTTCGTTTAAAAAAACCGACTTCAAAAACGAAAAAACTAAAATGTATAAAATAACTTATTTCTAAAGCTATTAAATATTAATATATATTATCTAAAACATCTTGAAGTTTTTGAAGACGGTTTTTTTAAACGAAGTTTTTATTTTTTATTTGTTACTTTTTAGTGTCTAGCTATGTATGGGTGAACATACGAATAGTGCCGCGCTTCTTAAAAAATATAGGTCCCAAGAACCGGGAACAAAAAAATGATCGTAAAATGAAAACTACTGGGCCAAACTATGTCAAATTTTTAGGGAACCACATGGCAGCTATTCTGCGTCGAACAAAAAAAGAATCACGTAAATCGAATCATAAATCTCAGAGTAATCGGTGTACATATGGAACGGAGTGAAAATTATTTTCATGAAAAATTTTCTTAAAATGAAAACTACTGGGCCAAACTATGTAAAAATTTTAGGGGACCAATTGGAAGCTATTCCGCGTCGAACAAAAAAATAATCACGTAAATCGGATCATAAATGACGGAGTAATCGGCGAACATACATAAAAAAAAACCAAAAAAAAAAACCCGACGAATTGAGAACCTCCTCCTTTTTTCGAAGTCGGTTAAAAAAAGAATTTGATATAAAAATATAATAAGAAATATAAAGAAAAACAATTTTACCTACACGTGTTGGAGAGTTTCTTGCCGCATCTTGCGAAGTATAGAATGGGAAGTAAAATTAAATTTTAATTTATATGCATGACCTTCAAAAGTGTTCTCCACTGGAACTTATTTTGAATAAAAACATTTGAATTTGAATGGATTTTTATGTTAGATCACATTATTATTACATTAATATACTTAAAATATGCTCTGTATCCCACCATCATGTTACGGTTTGATTTGCCGTTCACGATTATAGTCACACGGTATTCTTCACTAGAAACAAAATACTACATTAGCACAATGTAAAACCGGATCTTTACAATGCAATCTTAATTTGCATGCGGTTTTTAGTGTAAATAAAAATAATTAAGTACTATTAACATGTGGTTTCACTTACCTGAAAATTTAATTTTGTTTTTGATTTAACGTTCGAAGTTAGTAAAAACATAAAAATTGTTATTCAGTTTCGTATAGATAAACTTCATTTTCGTAGAAATTATTAAAATATTTTAAGCGACTTTAAAACGAGATACATAAAAGCGTAACGAAACGAAAAATACCTCAAATCTTTCGGTGCCGCAAAAAAATGTAAATGTAAAAATTTCAGAGCTCGCGTGTGTAAGCATGTGGAAACTCTGAATTTTTTCTTTGCGGAATGTATATTAAAAGTGCTGTTCCTATTTCTTCAACATTTCTACGAAGATAAGTGTGTGGTTAACCATTTTGTGGCTGCTAGGTTTCACAGCTCGTTTAACACTTTAGTGTCACACTTAATACGTTTAAAGGAAATTTAAGCTTTTTAAATGTTATCAGGGCCAAGTTTGCATTTGCAAAACGATCACGAGGAATCCTGCGGGAATTTATCTGGGAATGATTTACAAAATGACCAGATTGTACTTTAATTACCAATTGGTAATCGTTTTCAGTCTCAAAGTCATCAATTAGGAAAAGGAAGATGGGTGAAGAAACAAACTAACAAATATCCAAGTTATATTCATATCACACTGACGGAAAGTGAAGGTTTTCTATCTCGTTTTTATTTGTTTATTTAAATGTATGATGACTTCATTGAAGGTCAAACAAATGTCGAAACATATTTCATCCGAAAGATATAAAACTACTAGCAGACTCGGAGATGTTGTCCTGCTCTGCAAAATAAAAAATTAGGTCCAATTGGGATTGTTCACTTTTTTCAATTTAGCTTTTTGAACAAACATTTCGAGGAATAGTGTCCCTAATCATTTCTGTCTAGTTAAAATTCCAAAAAACGTACTTTCTTCTTATATTTTGTAAGAAATGCGTTTGACCTTTATTTGACCTTACTAAATTTAATCAGGCGGGCCGTCTGCCTGTTTGCCTGCTTCAGGTGTAAAAAAAATTCTAGCTGTACATTATTTGATTTAAGTTTAACATAACATGGATTTTCCCTGAAGACCACTTTAAAAAATTAACGATAACTATAGAAAATAATAATGGTTGAACCATTGATTATATTATAATATATCAATGGGTTGAACACGAAAAATTATAAGTGACAAAAAACACAAATGATCACGATACGTAATGAGTAATGACAGTGACATTTAAATAGTAGCACAGATTACTATGATTATATTATATAGATAAAACCTACTTTTTAACCGACTTCTAAAAAAGGAGGAGGTTCTCAATTCGTCGGGATCTTTTTTTTTTTTTTGCTTTTTTTATGTATGTTAGCCGATTACTCTGAGATTTATGATTAGATTTACGTGATTCTTTTTTGTTCGACGCGGAATAGCTGCCATGTGGTCCTCTAAAAATTTGACATAGTTTGGCCCCGTAGTTTTTATTTTACGAACATATTTTTGTTCCCGTTTCTTGGGACCTATATTTTTTAAGAAGCGCGGCACCATTCGTAGGTCCACCTATACATAGCCAGACACTAAAAAGTAACAAATAAAAAATAAAAACTTCGTTTAAAAAAACCGACTTCAAAAACTAAAAAACTAAAATGAATAAAATAACTTATTTCTAAAGCTATTATTTACGTAATAAAAATACAAAACCAGAGGGTAATTTTTTGTGAACAATCCCCATTGCAGCGCCACCTACTGGGTGCAATTGTGGATTTGAACAATTTCGCGAACAGGGATTAGCAATTAAATTTTGTTTAAATTAGCGGAAACGATGATGTTACGTGATTATTAGAGCCCCAACGACATAATATTTTTTATGTAAATAAAAGCTATTTTGGAAAGAGAATATGAACAAGTAGTGTAACAGGTGTATTCAATATATATTTGATATTTATTTTTAAAAGTTTAGTGTCATATTGAACAGGAAAGTTTATTGTGTAGTGCAGGGATTCCCAAACTATTTTGGGTACATCTTGAAAATGAATATTTCGTCTGAATGTTACTATGACTAGCGTTAGAGTTGTCTCTTCTATATTTCCGCAAAGCAAACGTAATTACATTAGGTACGTGTTTTGTTATTGCAAATAATATACATATATAGGTGGGAATAGAACAAGGAGGAAGTGGGCCTCTCACTCGTTGTAAGAAACACGATTAGATCAAGGCTGTTTCATGCCGTTATTGTGTGAAATATCGATTAAGCTGACGCAGTAAATTGTAATCAAGGTAATATAATAAATAAAATGAAATAAATGATTCCATAGCTCTATCACATCGAAGTTACTTTGGGAATATCCATTATGTTTATGGGTTTGCCTTGATACATTTTTTAGCTGGTTTGTTTTGCTTTTCTTACAGTAATGAGTGGCGCGGGTGCAGAACTACTAGTCTTGGGTTATGAAGTCGCTCCAGCGTTACTGTAAGTACGTCATCACCCTCCCAATCTCAATGACTCTTCCCCCTCTTCCGATATTGTTTTTTTCCAAAAGTTGGCAAGCAGGCAGACGTCCCACTTAATGGAAAATGATCGCCACCACTCAGCCTATGGACATTTTCACCGCCACACATGGTGCCAAGGCGTTCCCGGCCTCGAAGACTAATATAAAAATATGTATAATATTGATTATATGTAAAGGAAAAAAGTTACTTGTTATTCCTAATCCATGACCGTAGAACTGTGGTCTAAGGTCACCTCTCTGACTTTTATCTCATGTTCATGTGCATCTTTTAAACCGACCAAGCTCCTCAACTGCTAACCTGTAGAGAGACTTCGTTTACTTATCACCTCTTCCTGGCAATCTCTGTCTCATCTGCGTGCTTCCATCTCTTATAATATTCCTAGTGGCGACCTAGCGCTGGTTTATTTGAAACTTCACCCTAATTTTATATATTATAACTCTATAGTTATAGGTCTATACCGTAATATGTTTATACTAAACTTAGTATAAATATATTTAATCAGGTATCGTCACTATTAAAATTGATTGCGTAAATGTTTTTTGTCTCGCTAACGTTAGGGTATATCGAGTTTTTGTCAACGTCTATTGTACTATCATTTTACGTTCGTAGTATTTTTCATAGGAAAATAATATATTATCATTATTATCATGTATTATATAATATTATTCCTTAAGAAAGAGGTTACCAACCTTTTATGAACTACCACCTGCTTTACAAGAAAATGTTTTAATGTTTATTAAAACTACGTTTAGATAAAATGATTTTTAATAAATATAAAGAGGTATTTCATTATAATCAATTTGACCCTTCACTGTCATAACGCCACCCATTTTCCTACCGCTCGCACAACAAGCTCCAGCGCCCACTAGGGGGCGGTAGTGCCTCCGTTGGGAATGAATGAATGAATGAAAACTCTTTATTGTTCACCATACACTTAAATCTAGACAATTGATATGGATACATTTGTATTAGAACAATTGGCGGCCTTATCGCTTATAGCGATCTCTTCCAGGCAACCCGGGAACCTATGCGTTAGATTCAAATATTCAAGTTTACCTACTACCTACTACCAATACATATTCCTACGATTTCAATGACCACGAACATCAAATAGGCAGTAACTATAATAATTTGTATAAGTTCAATAATTACGCCTTATCCCATAAGATTAGTGGGTAGGTAGAGTCAACGTTTCTTCACCTACTACGTTACTATATTAGCATACACATCGCTTCATCTAGTTTCAGTAATCTTTTCATACAGCCACGTTGAAGTTACCTGACTTCTGCTGAATAAAAACAAATAAAATGAAACGATAATTTTTAAATTTTTATTACGCCGTTGATGTTAGATATATTGGACGACATTTTGGCTAATAAATGAAACAACAAGTGAATGGCTTAGTGACAGAGAGAACGACGCAACCGGACAGACGGCATATACTGTTCAAGTAGTGTTTCTAACCTAAGGCGCATGCTGTTTTACATTCATTACTTTTTGATGCTGTGTGAATACGAAGTCCAGAAACTTTGTTTATCGATAACCGCTAATCTAATGTGAACAAGCATTACAAATAATGATATTATCAATTTTCTTATAAAAGGGAAGCTCAAACCTAACACTGAGAATTTTGTGATTGTGTTCTGTAATATTATAAAATTCTAAAAATGCTGTGTCTGTACATTGAAGCTATTAAAAAAAAAGAACTATAATTGACTCTTAGATCATATATGTATAACTATATATAACTCAATGAATAGAGAGAATTTGAGAATTCTTATATTTTTGTTGGGATTCACATAAAAACTACTGGGCCGATTTCGATGTGATTTTTCTTTCGACAGCAAATTCTTAGACTTAAAATTTGCAGCAATTTTTATTCTGAGAATCCCGCGAGAATTTTTCTGGGAATGTTTTAAAATGGCTAGATTTAAAAAAAACTCCAATGTGATTTTTTTTGTGTACGATAGCAAACTTTATGTAATAAAATAAGTGACATTTTTTATCGCGGACATCCCGCAGGAAATTTCCTGGGAGCGGTTTGTAGTTGTTCGAATGCATAAAAATGTGCTTATTTCGGCATAGTTTTTACTAAAACGATGACTTACATTCTTTTTTAAATGCTACGGTACTTTGTGTCCCGAGAGCTACGGGAATTTTAAGTCAAGCGTGGACGAAGTCACGCGCTTATATTAGAATTATTACATATAAATATATTCAGAATGTTTTCTGTTTATGTAGGGCTGGAGCAGCCTTGGTCCTAATTCTCGAAACAATGTGGGTGATAGCATTGTTTGTAGACTTACTATGTCGAAGGGGAGAGTATACTGTGTCTTTGCGCTGCTGGGACTTCATGAGGTGGTCATGTGGAAGAGCTCGAGCACCTTTTTACGCGTGTGCGGCAACTGCATTGCTGTTCGCCAACCTTACGCTCTGGGCGACGATATCAGGTAGATTAACCCAACCTCTCGTATATATTACGCCCAATTCTAAGGCAGCAAGCGTGAATATGTCGAGGGAGGTGGCCAGCACCAGTATGCCATGTTTAAAAGGTATTCTGATATATATATATATATATATATATATATATATATATATATATATATAATATCTATATCTGGCCATTCTCCGTCCCATTTTTCTGCTTACTGCCGTGGAAGTGAGTATAATTGTATTGTATGTGATGTAAATATAATTGAGGGGAAAGATATTATACCTATCTACTATAATTTCGTTTTATCCGTTTCATTGTAAACTAAAACCCACAAGGAACTAATAATGTTTTTAAAAGTGCTTTTAAAATCAAATGTAAAAATTCAAAGCAGTAGGTAGCGCTTAAAAATATTTTCAACGAATTTTTTTAAATATAATACATTGAGCACTTTTAAGATTTAGGCGATAGTTTCGATTGCTCACTGTTTTGGTATCCCGGTAGCTATATAGCGAAAACAATAGACATTTCGGAGACTCACAAGTAGTACCTATTTTATTCTTTCCAACTGAATGAAATGATATATAATATGAAAAGTAAAGTACCTACAACGAGTAATTTTACAGTGACTGTGACCGTAAATCATAATTTTAATGTGCATATTAATCCAAATAAGTTTGGCACGGAATATCTTTTGCGTTGAGCCGTTGTAGTAATAAGTTTTTATATTTATGTTTAGGAGGGATGCTTCTGGTGTTAGCAGCTCTCCGGGCGGCTGTGCCATTTTCCCCGTACGCTACCCACGGGCCTCATTCGCCCCGTGCGGGTAGCTCGTTGCTGAGTCAACATGAAGCCACCTTGCCCGATGTGTTTTACAATGCAGCGCATACCGGAGAAGATAGGTAACTATCATACTACAGCTGGGCTGTCTACCTATTTGCTAGCTTCCCTATAAAAAAAAATAGCCAAGAGATGATATTAATATACAATTATCACATACTAATGGTAAAGGAAATCATCGTGATGAAACCTGCACATCGAGATGACCATTGTGGCAAACAAGTGTGACGGGTATACTGTCGTCCCTCTATAGTGGCACGTTTATGGGCTGTTATTATACATACTGTTCGAGTGCGGGACTCGAAGTAAAATAACTATAGAATTTATTAGAACTATACAAACACGTATAACACAGGTACAAATACAGGGTGGCGCAATAGAACGTGCATATTTAAAATATTGATTAAAAAATAAATACAAAAGGTATAGTTAAAATAAAACTGAGGTATTATTAAGAAATAACTGAAGTTTATTTTTTAAAAATAACATCGTCTAAATGATGACCCTCTCTACGACGACACTCCTCTAATCGCAAACGGAAGTTATTGAAAACTTTCTTCAGTAATGCTGGTGTAATTGCTGCCATTTCACCACGGATATTCTCCTTGAGCTGATCGATGTTTCTCGGATTATTGCTGTAGACTTTGTTCTTGAGGTATCCCCACAAAAAAAGTCAGGAGGCGTCACGTCTGGACTACGTGGGGGCCATGGGATATCACCTCTTTTCGAAATCAGTCTACCAGGGAACATCTGTTTCATAACCGCCATGGAGTCATTTGATGTGTGACAGGTAGCTCCGTCTTGTTGAAACCAAGTCCTAGAATTCACTATTCTTGAATTTTCAAGCTCTGGAGCCAAAAAACCTTCCAACATCGCAACATAGCGTTCGGTATTAACAGTGACGTTTTGCCCCCGCGCATTTTCAAAGAAAAACGATCCAATTATTCCTCTACCAGAGATTGCTGCCCATACTGTCACTTTACGACTATGCAGTGGTTTCTGGTGCTTGAGTTTGGGATTCTCACTGTTCCAGTAACGACAATTTTGACGGTTTACGAACCCATTGATATGGAAGTGGGCCTCATCTGAGAAAAGGATATTGTCAAAATTGGAAAATCGATTAAGCATTTCATTAGCAAATGCGAGCCTTGCTCCGAAGTCAGACTCTTTCAATTCTTGTGTTAACTGCAGCTTGTAAGGATGCAGTTAAAGATCAAAGTTTAAAATTCGTTGCAAACTTCGTCGCGATAAGTGTAAGACAGACGATCTCTTGCGAGTAGACATTTGTGGATCTCCTCGTACAGACTGCATAACTCTCTCAATATTGTCGTCGGTCCTAGATGTTCTTGGACGACCTTTTGCTTGTGGTTTAAACGTTGAACCAGTCTCTTCAAAACGCTGTACCCATATTTTAATTAAATTAGCACTCGGAGCTTCACTAATTTGCCGTAGTCCATATTCAGAACAATATAAACGCCTAGTAACGATGTATGAACGAGAGTTCTCGTAAAATGCGCGCACGCAAAATGCGCGACGCTTCCCGTCGAAGTGACTCATAGTGACTAAAACTCCATGAGCCCGCCTACCCAACGATGCAGGCTCCCCCCGCCCGCGCACTTTCTACCCCGCGAAAAAAGATGATGCAATATGCACGTTCTATTGCGCCACCCGGTATAACTGGACACAACCAGTATAAACTGCACGATTCAATAGCACGTGCAAAGTCCGTTACTATATAGGTTATCAAATGGACACACGTCTTACTCGTATCGTAATCGTCGCTTGACTGCCTCACCCCTCCGTTCGGGCATTGTTTTATACTAAACTATACAGTACAACAATCGACCGCGTGGACTGAATTTTTCAAGAAAATGTAATCTACACACCTGCAGCCATAAACGAGTACAATAACAAAGGATGTTTTTCTTAATTACAAATTTTAAACACAAGTAAACAAAAGAAGTCTAAATGCGGGAAAGGTAATAAACTGCAGGTGTGCATTCACTTTGTTGGTGTGTAACAATACATTAAACAAATATTTGTTCCAGATGTGAAGAAATGACTGTCATGAACGTAAGGACCCCGGAAAGGTCACGTTCTGTGACACCCAAGCCTTCGTTACTCGAACTTTAACGTAGTGCATTCTAAAGTTAAGTCGTAAATAGTATTTGATAGTAGATTTAGCTTGGTAACAGCGTGGTTTTAAGGGTTAAAACAATAACAACAATCCACTTCTTAGTGCTATTTATTAATTAGTTTTTAATTTTTATACAAAACATCTGTGATAGATTAGACTTGTGCAAAGTACCGAACAAAATTAGTTGTGGAAAAATTATAAATAAATTATAAGAAAAATGAATGTGTTTTTCTTTCTCCTGGTAACATTTTATACCTCCCTCTGGCTCAAAACCGCATAATATGAATAGGCTGCTTTCATAATCTGAAAAAATACGTGCGGTGAATGTTTTCACATTTTATTTACTTATTATAACGTAGTTCCTACAAGATCAGCATTCAAATGAGAACAAAGGTTGCTATGAAGACTTTTATTTTTAGGGTTTTGTAGCTTTCGTAGTCATTTTCATAAAAATAATGGAAGCTATATGAATAGGACTATTCGAGCATGCGCCTGTTTATGGTTGTCACGACCATTTTTCTCAAGCACAATTTAGTTTACATGCAATGAAAATCAATAAGATTCATGAATATTCTTCGTATATTATTCGTTTCTCAAATTTGTTGTTTCTCAATTAGTAATGCGTCTGAGTACGACCACAAGTGACAAAACAAACCGTCTCTAAAAGACGCGTGGTTTCATTTTAATGTTTCAAAGTAAATCGGGTTGTCACAGTCCCAAATTGTTTAGCTGAAAATATTAATTTTTGAAATCGCTTTAAATCACTACGTGAGTTATTACTTACGGATAAGAAGCAGTTGTTATCCATGAATGCAAATCCAGCAGCGGTGAGTCTCAAAGGCTTTTGAGCTCTCATCATCATTATTAGCAGAAGACCTCGCAGGCGAGGTGACATTAGTTCCCACTTGGACTGCATTACTGCTTCCGATATTAGACTTGCCTTATTCAGAGATTATATGAAAGATTAATTTACAAGCCTATCGATATGTAAATGTACGAACCTGTGCTCTAAAAATTTACGTAGCGTTGGCCTGCCTAGTTCAATAGGACACAGAAGATACCCAAGAGTTGTCCTATATTTTAATTACCCTTGATACTAGTGTAGTACTTAGCTTGAGAATGTACAGTCGCGGAATGAAAAGGTTCGTCACCTTAAAGTCGACTTTTGCTTGTACGAGTACAAGAAAGAGCACTGCTTAAATTTTGATAAATATTACGTTTATAAATATAGAAACGTGAAAAAAGAAAATTGGAATGTTGATAATGACAGACATTGAGATTAATAATAGTTTTAATCATCAGAAACAAAGAGGATTAAATCTTCACGCTTATCATAAATACTAAAACTATTAAAAACGTTTTATCTCTTAACAATCTTCTTAGACAAGATAGAAAATAAAGTAACTTTCATCTGAGTAATTTTGAACTTTATCGTGAAACAGTTAAACATTATTTTCCGTGGAACAGTCTGGCCTGTGACTTAGTTTGAAAAGGTAACATGTGCTCGCAGAACGTTAAATGAATCAATTGTTTTCATACCACGACTGTAAATTATATGAATATCAATCGATACTTATGTTTGTGCAATGATCATGATTCCATATTAATTATAATCAATATTCATAGATGCGATGGATGCAAGCGTCCGTATTGCAACCTATCTAGAAACTACAAGCGCCTAGTAGGTGGCCTATCGATATTCACTGCAGGTTTATCATAAGAATAAAAAGAGATAATGTTGAATAATTATAAATTATAAGTCCATCTGAATCTGGATTCAATGGAATGAAATGGACTCATGAATGAGTCCAGTGAAGATGGTGGACGATGAATTGTCCACCATCTTCAGACTTCGGAGCGTCAGATTTTATTGCGGAATTAGCAATAAGTATTGAAAAATAAACAATAAAATTTTACGCACAAAAGATTATTTTTGGTGATCGTAATCATAGATAAGAAAATGTTAACAGTCATACTTAGTAAGAACTATTGCTTATTGTATGCAAATTTAACAAGTGGCAGTGTGCAAGTTAGCTTCACGCATCGATGGTTCTGTTATAAATTATACAATGGTATAATTTTACTTTATTTAATTTAACTTTGAATACTTATATATTGAAGTCGGTGCCAAGTAAACCATAAAAATAACAATATTTTTGCAACATTTTGCTGGTTATGGGGTAGGCCTACCAAAGGTGCTACGCGCCTTGAAAAAAATGTCCCAAGAAACGGGAATGAAAAATTTTCATTAAAAAAATCATAATATGAAAACTACTGGGCCAAACTATATAAATTTTTCAGGGGACCAAGTGGCAACTATTCCGCATCAAACTGAAGAAGAATCACGTAAATCGGATCATAAACCTCAGCGTAATAGGTGTACATACATAAACAAATACCAATCAAGTTCAGAACCTCCTCATTTTTAAAGTCGGTTTAAAATGTGCGCGCACACTGTTGGAAAGTTCGCGAAAAACCAAGAACTTTTGTTCGTGCACTCGTTCAAGTGCTGGACTTGCAACAGCGCACACGCACTCGTTTTGTTTCGGCTACCGAAGCCAAGATATTTATTTGTTCGCGTACACTAGGTGACGTCAGATGGTTTCATGTGCATTTGGTTTGTGCCTTGTGCACTAAATCGTCACACGTTATTTGTGTGAAATTTTTAAATCCGCTAAAGATTCTATTTTTAATTCAAATATAAATTCAATTCATCTATTCCTCGCGTCTTTGCAGGAAAGACCACTTAGGCACAGTTTTGGACGGGTTAACAGACAAACGACATCTACTGCTCAAGTACACACAATGCTTGAGTTTTGCACAAAATTTTTGTCAACAAAATTAAATGTGCTGAACACTGTTTTGGTAGAATGGCGCCAACACTTACTGTCATATTTTTAATGTTATTTTGTTTAAATGTCATAAATTTCATCATCAAGCTAGTAAAATTATGATTAAATATTAGGGATGGGCCGAATGAAGTTTGAACCGAATACGAACTTCGGCCGAACATTCGGTTAAAACAAAAAATTCGGCCGAAATTCGGTTTCATTTTGCCACACTATCTTAAGAGCATCGAGAACTGTTGACGACGTCAACTTGATAACACCGAATTTTTGGCTTTCTTTCACCATAACCTGCCTCTAGTAAATTGTAAGTATGAATAGTTAGATAAAAGAATATATTTTTAGACCTTTGATTGAAAAAAAAACACTATTTCATAATTCTAAATTAATTCGTAAAAAGTGAATTCAATCCAAATTAAAGTTGTAATTGCTTATGTCCCTTAGACGTGTTTTTATTTTAATTCAAGTTACGCATTATAATTAAGCAGTTGCACTACTCACTGTGGTTTCTTAGAGCAATAATAAGTTTTTATTTTTATTTGATGTCTATTTAATTAGGCAAAGACTCAATCAAGAACTAATTTTATTTACTTTTTATCGCATTGCACGTGTGTAGATGCCAATTTTTATATTACGGTTATGATAGATCTGATTTCTATTAACTTCAGTGAAAATATTGCAACTGGTTATTTTATTTCCCTTGCATCGAATGTTCGATATTTAAACCGAATTTCGGCCGAATGCCGAAGTTCGGCTCAAGCTGCCGAAATTCGGTCAAACCGAATGTAAAACGAATTTCGGCCCATCCCTAATAAATATACATACACATGAAATAAATCTATTTATGTAGAGGTATAAACGTGGGTCTGCGTGGAAAACTAGTACTTACCTTTTGAGCTATACATAATATGTACGTAATGTAGCGTAATGAGTACCAAGTCCATAATTAATATTATGTACAATTTTTCATATCTATAAGTACCTCGCATAAGAAAATGAATAATTTTTACACAATTAAAAGCAAAAAACGCAATTAATTTTACAATAAACATATGCAAGTACACATATTTCAGTAAATAATAAAAATACATTTTAAATGCGTACGTTATATAAGTACTTAAATAACGGAACTTACTTGGTAAGTAAGTTCATTACCAGTAAAACATTGTATAGCCAGTTGTGTTATCATAGCGCAGAAAAACGCTAAAGATATAACAAGTTTCACTGATTTGAAGCTGGAAACATCTTGCTGAAAACAGAATTTCATATATTACGATTACACATTTATAGTAGGTATAATATTTGTTTCACCGACTATTGAATGAAATAAAAATACATTAGGAATTTAACCAAATTTAAGTTAAGTTTAGTTCAAATAGTATAATGGCTGGTTATTATTCATTCACTTGCCGTACCATTGGTTGAATTTTGATAATATTATTTGTATGGAGCTTATCTAAAATTATACCCGATAGTAAGGCAAATCAACGGTCGGTAAGATATAGGAGCCGGCCATAAAAAGAAAGTCGCTTTCCGCGTCTGTACATCCGCTAACTCATTCTAAATTATGCAACGAATTTTTAAGCGATTTTCACCATCACTTAGATAATTTTTCAAGAAAGGTTTATACATATGTATACTAGTTTTTGCCCGCGGCTTTGTTCCCTATAGATAAAAAAATAATTAATTATTTTTTGTTAGTGAAATAGAAATACCTAAGTACCTAGTAGGATTCGGCACGCGGCGTAGCTGCATGGCAAAGTTTGGTACTAATTAACGTTGATAATACACAGCTTCCTATTTTGCCATTCAGATCTCTAAAACGTCATATAATCAATGCGTAAACATCACATTTACGTCGTTTAGCATATTATTATTTTAAAGTGCGCATGGTGAGGCAGCTCAAAGTTAATGCTCTTACATAGCAACAAAAAGATGCAAATGTAAAATATGGTAATTACGGACGTTTACGAATCTTACCGAAACTTGGACCATTATCACACAAATAGCTGCCATACTCGAGACGAGTTGTGTCACGAAGCCGTACGAATAAGTTCTTGCGAATTTCTCTACGCAGCTGAAAAGAAAATTGAGATGTTTTTATCCGCTGTAACATTACAATGTAAGAAAAATATACTACAAATGAACAAGCCCAGCCCAGTAAATATTTAAATCTCAAATAGCCTGTAGTTGTTTTCTAGTGCTACAAATATTCTTCTCTACTGTTTTGATATAGAAAAATACAGACATATTCAAGGATTTATTACTTTTCTTACTTAGAACACTAAAAAATAATTGAAAAAAACCACGCAATGAATAATTATTAATATGTATAGTAATAAATACCCACTAAATGGGGGCTTTGTGGCGACACCTCGGACTTGGCTCCATCCAAAGCAAGGCCCTCGCTTTCGTGCTTGCCTTAGCCAGCCGGCACGGGGTAGAGATTGCTAGAGCTCAAGTTCCAGCGGTGGAAGTGATAAATGGCGTAACGTCGGAAGTAGCTTTGGTGAACCTGCAGCCTACCTCTCTACACCCCTTAGCCACTCACACCCATGTTGCTGTCATGGCATTTTTTGGGGCCCATGCAGGGAGTGGCAAATCACCGTCTGACTATTTTTCCATGTCGGGGAACATGCGACGGGCAGACGCCATAGTCCGCATATTCACAGACCCTTGTACCAGTAGCGGTTCACTCCAATAACCCGGTACCTTTTGTTCTCATTACCCACAATAGTCCTACACTGACCGGGGCTTGTCCTTGGGTGCATTATTATATGGTGTAGACAGGGATTACCGCCGGTCAGTGTCACGCCACATTTACTTTATTTTTTTCGAGCGGCTGCTACACATTGGCCTTAAAAAGTCCGGATCATTTTATGGCCCGTCGTGGCTGTCGTCTTTGAATAATCATAAAAAATACATGAATAATCGCTTGTTCTATTTATGATTTTATGACTTAGTTTATATTTAGTTTTTGATTGTATTTTTAAGTTTGTTTTAGTTTTCTACCCATTGTTAAAAATCTAATAAAGTACTTAGTTATACTGACAAGTTATGTCCAAGTATATGACATATAATTAAAAAAAATAAGTACTATAGCCGGTCCCGACGGCGAGCCTCGCTTTGCATATACTCGGGCGTCGTTCACGTAAAATAATACTTGATAATACTTAAATAATAATTACTATAGGTACTTGTTTATGATGTGGCTCACAGAATAATATTTTCTCACTTTATGATATTTTTCACCCAATATGACCTCTCTAGGCATAACAATGGTTGCCTCATTCTGAATTCGAAAATATTAGGAATCCGTTTCATAAAGGAAAAGTATAAGTCTCAAAGTGGTAGTTTTCCTTTACGAAACGGATGAACGGAACAGTACCTATGTTTAGGTTCCCAGAGAGTTTTGACTAAATTGTGTATAGCGTAAAAATAACTTTTAGAATATTTACTAGGACCGCTGAACGAAGAAAGCAAGTTATTGCGAAAATACTGTTATTTGAAGATCACATAGTGTTTTTTAAAATTTTTCTATTCTATCATAGATTAAAAATAAAACAAGATAATCTTGTCATATCTGCAGTGTCTCTTGAGCCGGCTATTTTTTCTTCGGCCTATAGTTTCTGCACGTGCTCTGTCGCAGTAAATACCAAAGAAAGGCCGAATATGGTGAATTGCATTAATTTTAACACCTACCTATATTATGTGTACGCATAGTTGTGCAAAATAAATTGATTTATTTAAATTTATAAAGGCACGATATTAAAAAAATTAAATCTATTTTTTTCATAATTTTATTTCTTTTATATGAATGTCTTATCTTACATTTTTGTATAAGAAAAGGCGCTTTTGTAAAATCTGGATCCCTAACTGCTATTTACTTTGAATGGAAAAAAGCAAGGGTAGTAATCCTGAGATATTGCAGTCTGTCATAACCACACACAACTCGCCCCCTTTATTGCTTTCATATTGGTTGCAAATTGACTTTTTTGCGCCGCATCGGCTTACCTATATTGAGTCTGTCGTTCAATAGAATCTGTTGAAAAATAGGCAGAAAATATTAAGTAATCACCCAAAGGCTTTCAATACATTTTGCCTATCATGTCTCTTTTTGCATGTTATATCACAAGCCTTGGTCACTCCAATAATAACTTGTCTGAAAGAGATCGCTTTTAACGATACAGTGCATTTGCTCTGATACCGTTGACACGGTTTTCTCCCTTGAAGAATCAATTACTTCTTTGTGTATCATGTTTCTCATGTAAGTATTCAGAATATTATGATAATATAAATGGCGTTCCTGTCTTTAATCATTCATTATTATATTATTAGGCAAAGGTATTTAAGAGTTTAAAACTGTATAACTAATTATGTATTCACAGTCCGGTCTTTCAATCTCATCATTAATTTTTTTCAAATAACTTTGATCTAGTTTTGAAAAATCAGCCTTAAATATTAGATTATATAGGTGCGACATGTTTATAACGCCATACTGGTTTCTTTGTCTTGTAGGATTCAAATGCTCGCTCACAGATGAACCTGGTCAGCGATACCGGACTATGGTGCGTGTTGCTTCACCGCTGGAGTGGCGGGGTTCAGCTAGGATGGATTGGACGTAGCATGCTCAAGAAGGCACCCCTACTCATAGGGGTCATTGAATCTCAATTCAACCTAAATGAGAACACTGTTAGGGCGAGGAAATTATTGGATAGGCCATAAAAGGCATTAACACGATAATGTACAGCCTCTGCTTTCAAACGTCGTCCTAATCTATCAGTACAGTCAGTACTACCGCTTTGTAATGGATCTTAGCTGGTAAAGAAGGAACGGGGGAAAAGACTCTTCAACAATACCCATTTGCTACTATGTATAAATAAGTGAGGTATTCAGTAATCTCAAGTCACACACTGTAAGTCTATTGACGAGCAATTTCTTGAATGCTTGATAGCAATCGTTCGGTTTTTATCACGAGACGAGAGAAGAACATCTGATCCCAAGCGTACGAAAATGTATTGAACCCATGTGCAAATGTTTAATACATTTATCATAACTTGGTTGAAGTGGTCTTCGTAGTTAAAAAGCAAGAACATCGTTTTGCTCACGCAACCCGTACTCTAGTTACCCAATTTACACAAAACTTTATGCCAGTTTAGGGGAGTTGTATGGTTCAAGTCGATATGTAGTCGCCAAAAGTTTCTTGTAAGATCGGCCGCACACCCTATTCGCACGCAACATTTACATAGCAAATAACTACTAAAGCGTAAATACTATTCATTTTTTTGTTTGTTAATAATTCAATATTTCTCTCCGAATGTTTAGTCCTTTGTGTCGTAATCTCGCGTTGCGAATTGCCGTGTAAATGTCGTCGCGAATATAAAATCAATCAAGTGTGCGGCCTTACCAAGCGCTTATGGATATTGTACATACATTATTGACATCCATTGAAAATGCTCTCCAATAATAACAGTTCGGGGACATGTCAATTACTTTGTATATAATAATATTGAACGGTCGAAATTCGACCATAACTGATTTAAATTATAAGTTTGAACATTATTAAGATTATCAGAATATTCTTGCCACGGATTGTCTGAAAGAGATCGCTTTTTAGCGATAAGACCGCCCTTTGTACACAATTAGAATAATACTAGTTCGTAAGTTTTCTGTAATGGTGTACAATAAAGTGTTATCTATCTATCTAAGATTCTGTTGTCAAAGACAACTTACTTCTATAATCACAGATTTCACCAGAGCTACACTTTAACAATAAACAAAAGAGTATAATTATATGCTTGTGTGTGTCAAATACACGGTAATATGCGTGTAATGTTTTTTTATTAATTTAATGTTTTTTATGCATCATTTAAAAAAGAAACATTAGCATTCTGCACCCCTTCTCTATATCTCTATTCTCTATATAAATATTATAAACGCGAAAGTTTGTAAGAATGGATGTAAAAATGTATAGATGTATGTTTGGTACTTTTTACGCAAAATCTACTGCATGGATTTTGATGAAACTTTACAGTAATATAGCTTACACATCAGAATAACACATATACTATAATTTATAAAGATATAGTGTGAATTATCCAAAATATAATAGCACGTGTGTGTTCACTTTCACGTATGAATATAATGATTTACTTAAATAATTATTTTGAGTAGTGTACTGGTAACGATAATATAGCTTCATGTGTTATTATTACTAAAGTTCATACTTTGTTATAATTGTGATATGATAAATTTACAATAACAAAAACAATAGAAATAGAAAATGAATTGACTTAAATGCCATAGATAAATCATATTTAAAGTGTGGACCAATATGCGTCTTGTAATTTATGAACGATACGATGTAGAATCTACTCAGCTATGGTTATAATTATTTTGTTTATGGTAATGCTAATAAATATCCTGAAGGAAAAAGCAATATAAAAATTAAGTCTAAATTTTCAATTCTGCATTTAAATTGAAATTAATTCAATCGTTGATTTGTTGGTATAAGTTTTATTTAATACAGTGATTTAATAAAATATTAATAACTGGTTCTTCATATGAGATGGGCGATTTAATTAACTTTAATTAAGTAAGTGTATTTTTATATGTAGGTACATAATGTTTGTGTTTTCTTCACTGTCTTGGAAATGTACCTATTGTCATGAGATTTGATATCACAGTGATTGATATACATACTTAGGATAATTGTTTCTGAAAGTCACACGAAAGTATTTAATTCCTCTTAAATAAAAGTTGTTGCAGTAAGTAAGTAAATAAGTAAGTATTGCTAGTAAATTTTTTATGACCTAAATTGTATTTATCTGTTCAAACCTTTAAATAAACTAAACGATACTTACTTTATAAGAACTTGATGTTGCCGAAAACAGCTGATTAATGTTATTTTTAGAGCTTTTTCAATATCTTTTTCGTCATAAAATAATCTTACAATATCGTCCGTTTCTTCTTCTTTTGCAAAATTTGCACTTGAAATTGAAATTTCCTCCGTAACACGTTGAACAATGCCCTCTCGAAGTGATACCATAGTTCGATCATACGCATTGAGCAAAGCTTCTCTCAGTATCGCAAATTGTGCACTCATGTGTAATATAACAGACCCTATAAAAGTGTCTATAGTCATCACTATATGACCGGTCCATAGTAAGCCAATAGTTTCTAACGCGAAAGTCGGAATGTAAACGGTTTCTTTCTGATATGGCCATGGAATGTAAATCGGTTGCGGGAGAGCTCTTACTGGTCTCATAGTAGTATCATTTAAGTTCTTTACTAAACTTTTCCATCGTACATCTTGAACAATGCCATAAATATTTGAATTACCAATCGTCATCCACCCCAAAAATAGGAATGCCCCAGTAAATATCCTTGACGTCCTTATTGTGGCACGATTCTTCGCATTGTTTTGATAAAATTGATATAAATCAATCTCAAGTATTCTTACAATTTCTTGAATATCCACGTTTCGGAAGAAAAATAGATAAAGCTTAATGAGGGTCAGATCGTGTGTAATGACAAAAGAAAGACTGAACATGAAACGGTCTAAATCCTTCTCACCAACAAATGGATCGATGGTTTCCAAGCCCACAAATCCTGCAACCCATACCACTTGTGTAACGATAGCGTAGTATAGATACAAACTTGGGAAGTTCCTCGTATCATCTTCATCTGGATGATGCCACCAGCCCAATCCGAGAAATCTGAGGAGAAGGAAATGCAAAGCAAAATATCTTTTTGGTCTTTCTACTGCTGTATCTTCCATGACGACTTAACTACATGGATTTAAGATACTTAATAAACGAGTAACGCCTTTGTAATTGTTTTATTAATTATTAAAACGGTATAACCTACAATCGTTGATCGTGATACCTTTTAAATATAGGGTGTTATAAACCACGAATTAAACTTTTTGAATGATATTTTTAAAATAACTAGTAAAGTATACGTCTTTGTTCTATATGATTTAAACGTCGTTAAAAATAACAGTAAAACGCAACACGTTAAAAATATTTTGACCCAACTAGTTTTAGAACAAAACAACACATTTAGATCAAATAATCAATAATATAGTATATATAATAGGACCGGATTGTTAAGAGTCGTAAGATGAAACCATACAAAAGTTTATATAATTACGTTAACTCTATAATAAATACTATAGATGTGTTTTATTGCTTTTAGTCGAAAAGATCATTATTTTAAGATATGTAGGCGTACATATTGTTTTCGACTAAAAGCAATGACTTGTTAAAATATGTTTCAAGCTAAACCCAGGGACATAAGATTACCTAAAGGCGAGACCTAAATATCTTAAGAAGTCACTTAGCGAAATTGTGCTTCCCTGTTTCTTCGTTGAGATCAAAAGAGGCTAGCCTGTTATGAACGTGCACGCCGAAATAGGCCCTTCTTTGTCTATACAGAGAGGGGCCCATTTCGACACGTATATTATCGGGACTATAGAAGGACACTGTCGGTATCATCGATAGTAATGAAAGACTTCTATATTCCTCTTTTATGATTTTCGTGCAAGGAATGAGTACATATAGTAGTATTCATTTATGCTAATCGTATTAATATGTTAATGTGAAATTCAGTTTGGTTCTTCATTCTGTCAGGTCTGCGATAGTAACAGATTTTTAGCAACAGAAATTTATATGCACTCCTGCAGAATATTTTTCCGTCATAAACTGAAATGAATATAATAAATAAATAAATAATTTGTGTGTGAGTAATAGACGACGAAAAGCTAATAATGAACCGTGGTGCATACGTATAATTATGTACGATTTATTGCTTTTCAGAGTTAAGTTTTTGGGGTTCTCATACTTAAAGGTAAAAATAAACCGTTGGAAGGGAAATGAAAATGAATGTATTTATTTCAAAATGGAAATATTAGGTAGGTACTGTAACGACTAAAACTTTTTTAGTCGTTGTTTATATTAAGAAATATAAAAATTAAAATTGAATTACATCGAACGCCTCGCAAAACAAAGGATATCCTTATTGTATCGGGCCGCGCACGGAACAGATGTAACAGCTTCTTGGTTGAAAATATAAAGAGTATATTCCCTGAACCAGTTCATCATTTCAAGATCCGTACCAAGCTCGAGCCGCTGGCCGCCACAGTACTTAGTGAAAGTCTCAGTCTACTACAGCTTCCAAAGCAATTGTACGAGTATTTCCTTTTAACGGAGAAGAAGCGAAGCCGCAAGCAAACTGCCTGTTTGCTGTTTCTGGGGAGTTTGCTTACAGCTAACAGGATTAAGACCATTACATATTATGGTCTTAATCCTGTTTCTGACTCTATGTATTAGCGTATTATCTCAGGGACTATAAAACTAGAAATACGAAATTTAGTAACATAGACAAGTCTTTTGTGTGTACAAAATATTTTAAGAAACAATGAAAGCAACGTAGGTTAAGTTATATTATTTATTTATGTTTGAATTGGCAATGATGGTGTGTTCGGGACACTACTTGTGGGAAAATAATGCCGCAACCACACTAAGTAAACGCCATATCAGTATCATGTTCCAAATGCATCGAACATTTTGTGTTTTCAAATTTAGTTAGTTAGTGTCTATAGAAAAAAGACAGCATTTCCCAAAATCGATACTTTGAAACAAATATTTAATAGGATTTAATAGTGTAAAATTGCTTAAATATTAACAAAGACAATCTTAACTAGCAATTAAGCAAATTATAGTCTTCGTTGAGGTGTTAATTCGTTTCAAATTAGTATTAATTGATGAGATAATTATAGGTAACTTACGTTCGACAAGCGATAGTTCGTTGTGCATGGATCAGAAGGCCTAAAGCGTCCGGATTCGTATTACAAATATAACAAGTATCAACATAAAATTAACTCTTTACTATGTCTATGTTCATGTCTTATCAGTAGGATACCTAGAAAGGCGTCAATAAATTGACGGATTGGTAAACCAAGCGGTTCGCCAAAAGCGGCCGCTTTAACCTCTACAGAATTTATCTCCTCTCTAGAGTTTCTTTTACTAATGCCGGGTTTCTAACAGTTTCTATATCTGACAAATAATTCATTTTGCTTTACTACTAATTAATATTGGACCCATACAATTAATGTCAATTTTCTACTAATTATATCAGAAAGAAAGAAAGATAGAAAGAAAAAATATTTATTTCTAAAAATGCGACACTTGAACAACGATTTATAATAAATAATAATAATAATAACATTGAAATTGTGTGCCGCAGTTCGCGAAATGAGGTTGGCACTCAGTTTTTTGCTGTGCCGAAACATACTCCGACACAGCACTGATTTTCAGTGCCCACCTCCTTAATTACAAAGTTATGTGACCCACGGTAAAAGCAAGTTAAATAAAACTAAATTATAATCAATATATAAAATTAAAATAAAAAACTAAAAATAAGTACCTAAAAAATTAAAGTATCCTAAATAGAGCACTTATTATATACACATGTTACATAATATGAAACATGTGGTAAACAAAAGTATAAAGATCAAATCACATTCAGGCCAAATAACATAATATTTTGATATTCGATGTTGCAGGTAAATAAATCACAAATACTTTATAATTTATTAATTTGTATATATTATAGTATATATTATATTTGTAGATCTATGCATGCAATAAATATATAAATATTTATGAACTAATTAGTTTTTATTATATGTGGGGTCTTCTTTTTGCAACTTAAGTAGGTTTCTCTTATAATGAAATTTGAAAGAATGTAGTGTTTTCAGGTCTCTTATGGGTGGAGGAATATCATTCCAGCATTTAGTAGCAGAATATTTGAAACATCCTCTAAATGCGCTAGTCTTATGCTTAGCTGTTACTAAGGGCCTGATAACAGAGCGAATGGTACATTCCTGTGATCTTTTTTGTCTCCATCCTATTTTGCTATATAAGTAAATAGGTTTCTGAGAAGATATCACTCCAAATAATAGACATGCTAAGTGTAATTTTCTCCGAGCTGCCATTTTTAGAATATTGTGATTGTTAAGGAATGGTGTTATATGGCTTCTCCGAGGAATCTGAAAGTAATACCGAGCACATGCATTTTGTATGCGTTGTATAAGATTTTCAGTTCTCGTAAGTAAACATGGTCCGTACACTGTGTCACAATAATTGAGTTTAGACAGTACTAAGCTTTCTACCAATCTTTTCCTAACTTCCTCGTTAATATACGGCCAGATAATGTTAATATCGTAACAGAATGGATAGTAAGATATAGAAACAAGATATAAAACGTTTACTTATTACCCTATAGCAGAATACCTGCGCGTACGTGCTTGTATGTATGTGAAAAATGCACGGAAAATTAATAAATAATAATTATTTATTATATTTTTGTCGTCTTTGTAAATTGAATTAGAAAACATGACAAGCAGCATTTAAATAAATATACACAAATACAAACAATTAAACTATTTAGCACCCTTAAGTAGGTTTCCGCCGCCAACGGAGCGGACCCATTAATGACTTCTTTTACCTCCCTAGAAAAAACTGTTTACATGTGCTTTCACCAACAAAGAGTCTAGCGGAAATGACTTAGCGGGCAAAAAGAATAAAAAGGAGCTCGCTCATCTCTAGAGAGCGGAGTCATTAATGACTCATTTTACATCGTATTTGAAAACTACATAGCAGTGTTACCATCGAGAAAGAGTTGAGCGGAGCGATCCAAACGAATAAAAAGGTGTAAAATGTGTCTGCTGCGTTGCGGCCTTACCAACTAGAATAGAATATTCTTTATTACACAGGAAAATAATACACATGAGTTAACAATCATTTAACTAGTACAATTAGCGGTCTTATCGCTAACAGCGATTTCTTCTAGGCAAATTACTGTTTATAAATTTCGATAGCGATTTTTGAGGGGTTTATTAAAAGATGTAAGTGACTTTGCACTGCTGATGCTCATTGGTAATGCATTCCACAACCTTACAGCCTGTACATTAAAAAAATCTGACATAATTGCGTAGAATGTAGTGGCGTAAGAGCCTTATACTACTTTTTTGAAAGAACTCAAAGCTTTCCTTCAAATAGACGGGCGTTTTTTTTACTACAACTAGTTTGACTATGACTCACTCAGATCGCTCTGCTCATTCTTCTGTTTCATTTAACTTTTGCAGTGGGAATCGGACGACTTAACTCTTTCTTGGTGAAAACACAATCCTTTCACGAAGACGAAGTCCGCTCCGCTTAGCCATTTCGGCTCGTTACTCTTTCCCGGTGGAAACCGGGCTTCATTTTCATATAATATATATGTTATATAACGTATAGCTCACTTCGCTTTTGTATGACATTTTTTTATGAATCCTATATAATATCCACTCAATATCATCTCAGCATTGACGAGCACGAATTTGAATTCCACGTTTTGTTTATCTTTTTTAAGTATTTATGACCACGGTAACTAAATAAATGATGAAAGATTCTTAGAACCTTACAAAAATAGAAAAGGATATGTAATTTATAGTTGATTTTAAAATTGAATTATTTGACTGGTGCTTTGCATTTTTGCGTTTTTTATTAGGGTTAGGTTTTATTAAGGTAGGGGTAGCCATTTTAGCAAAAAAAGGAATTCTTACATAATATTCTTATTCATCGGATTATTCGTCCGTCTGTATACATATGGAACTTGTGTTAATGTATGAAATCGTGAATGAATTGTAAACTATGGGGTGACCGTTATTTTTAGTATATGTATCTATATAGATGCGTTGGATATTGATAGATAGATCGAAAAATCATGACGCTGTTTCTCTGGTTTGCATTAGATCCGTTGAGTATTTTTTGAAAAATGGACTATTTTCCATTTAATGTTTTTTGGGGCTTTCTGTTGTTCTGCAGGGATTACCAAAGTCTACTGTTTTATAATTACGCTGTAATTATAAATGTGGACTTTCGCATTCCCTGAAGAACCCTTCGATATGATTAGATTGATTCACATTTATCCGCATTCATTTACAAGGATCGTCTCGGCTAATTAATTACTATTTGCATGCCTGAAAGGGCAAAAACATGTGAAACAAAATAATATATTGTCATCTAATATTTTTACTGACCATATTTTTAAGCAAATAAATAATTCGTAAAGTTATGCTGGATTCAATATCTTGATCACAACCAGCTCGACCAATGTCATCTCATTCATCACAGAATATCGACCTCAAATGGTTAGCTTTGAGATAGTCGTGTTTCGTACACGAGAGTTCTGGTAGTCCACTCCCCTTTTTTCCATCCCACCTATCCGATGGCACTTATTTCATCTCTCAATCCTTTTTTTTCTTCAGGTTGGCAGTCTGCCTGTTTGCTCGCTTCTGGCCATAAAAAATATGTACATATTGTGATATTTAGATATTTAGACATGTTTATAATAAATTATTTATCAAAAATTACAATAAGTTTCTGGAAGAAAATATTTGCCATATTAATAAAGCGAACAGATAAAAAGTGCATGAAATCTGTATTATTATAATGACCATGCCAAAACCGACGTTCAAGATGATCAACTATCCAAAATAAAAAGTATTTTTGTTTGTATGAGGTACATCCAAGAGCAAAAACCACATTTAAATTTTAGCGATTATCATCTCTAGCCCAGATTTGCGCTTGAATATTGTTCTGTAGAACTATTAATAATGTTTTTTTATTTTATTTATTATAGTAAAGTATTTTGATTGCACTTTTATTTTCAGTGAATATGTAGTTATTTTTGCAAACATTTAAATCTCTTTACACTGCAGAATATATATTCCTCTAAAAATATTCTATAAAATAATGCGCTCTTTTTAAATCGCAGATTGTTTTGTGAAACCGCGTACTCACCGCGAGCTATAACCGTTACAGTTACAGTAACAGTAACCAAAAAGCATCATCAGCATGTGGACGTGGATCGCGAGCTCAAACAAAACAAAAATCAATATCGGCGTTCACATGAGATCACGTTAATGTATTCTAGGGTTGCCAATCTTATTATAATATCGTCCTATATTATAATAAGATTCAGTGTGTCTATAAAGTCGTGACGTTAATGTTTAAGGAACTAACAATAATCATGTGTCTGGCAACACCAAACACCAGTACATCTGTTGTCAATGCTGTCATCGAGTTTGAGTTGCAGAAAAGTTTTCCTTCTAAATTATTTATTGTTATTATTAAACTACAATACATTAAGACAAAACTACGCAGAAAGATTGAAAAAATGAGTAAAGTAAGTAAGTAGGAGTGGGACGCGGGAAGTGATTTTCAAAGTTTTCCAGCAATGTTTAGCGGAATACGAAGCTGGACAAATTTTGTGTGATTTGGACGATATTTATGGGCGAACAGCATCTATGACTGGTATGTATGACTGGTGTGTGGTATGGTAATCGTGTTATTGTTTGTTTTTAATCTGCCTGAAGTTAAAATTTACTGAATTTACGGTTTGGAGAGCGAAAAAAGGCATTGTTTACATTGCAGATTTATAGGTTAGATTGACATTGTAAGTAGGTCATAATTAAAGTACGACCATAATTTTTGATACATAGCGATGATACAACTTAGTCCATTCAGTTTTTCTACCAATTATGAATTTGAATTTATTGCTTTATGTCAATAAGTTACTATTCCATTCGTTTATGTACATTCCTTTTTACTACTTATGTTGTTTATTCTATTTTTACTTCTTTTTTCAGTAAAATCGGTCAGTACCGTTAGGCGGATAGTCAACGAAGGTCTTAAAAAAAAGGTTTGAAACTCCCGGGAAACACAGGAAAGGCCGGCCAAAGAAAGAAATGGTTGATTTTAATATTTGTGCACTGCGGCAAAAAATCCAGTTCTTTTACACAGTGCAAAAAGAGATAATATTTTTTGTCTTTAGTTGCATGTTTTTGTGTGTATGTGTAAGAAGGCAAAATTTTGCATATCAAATTTATTGAATGGTACAGTGAGATGCACAATCAATGGAACCTTTTGATATTTCAGGTACCGACGCTCAGAAAATTGCAGGTGATCGCCAGAACTGACCTGGACTTTGATTGTAGTCTTGAAGTTCTCCATAAAATTTTAAGAGCAATAGGGTTTAGCTACAAAAAATGCCAAAACGTAATAGAACCTAGTCCCATCTATGCCATTAATGAACTTTTAGGAGAATATGATCACACAGTGGTACGGCTTCCGCCGTATCACTGTGATTTAAACCCTATTAAGCTTATTTGGGCTAACCTGAAACAAAAAGTAGCAGCACGAAATGTTGGGTCATGTGACGTGAAGCAGCTTACTGAAGAGGCCTTCAACAGCATCACACCTGAGATATGGAAAAACTGCTGCCATCACGTCGAGACGCTGGAAAAATAGTACTACGAGCGAGGACATCGCCTGTATCAAGACACAGACGAAATGATTATTCGCTTAGGCAATGATAGCAGCAATGATGACAGCAGCTGCTGTAGTGATGACAGCGCTGCTGATGAAAGTGGCAATAAAATATTCCTTGATGTTGAATATATGGAATCTGATGATGTGTCAGATGAGAGAGAGTGATTAATTATTTTTTAACTATAATTATTTTATTTTGATTCTGTAAAAAATATGTATATGTATAACTAATGTGTCTTATTACGTTATTACGTTGGGGTCGGCATTCAATCTAAACAGATTCGGCCAAACATCAGTATTTTACACGAAGCGCTGCCTTCTGACCTCCACAACCCAGAACGAGGCTATACTATGTTCAATGGTTAGACCAAACGTCAGAGATTTTTGGCTACTGGGACTCTGACTACCCGTAAGTTACGGGTAGGTTACAATCGTTACGGGTCGTAACGATTGTCAAAGATGTTCCAAATCCTCTCCGAGGCACGGAGGAAACTCAAGATGTTAAGGCCACCCATCCCAGACCAACCACGGCAAGCGTTGCTTAACCTTGATAACGACGGATCTTTCTGGCCGTAACTATCTCACGAGCTCCTCGTACTTATATATATATATATATATATTATTATTACCTTATACATATTATATTACTTATATGAACTATTAGTATCAAAATAGTTTTGTCACACTATAAAGAGTTACTACATGCATGACAGCAGCGCCATCATTTATTTTCACGACTTAATAGACAGAATGTACTCTAGAGCTAATTCTACATACTATAGAAAAATTATATAATACGGAATGTACTATATTTTCATCTCTAATTAATATTGTGATGATGATGATGTAGCCGTTTGTTCCGAGCTAGTTCCTCTTTGTTAGTCTCATGCTTTATAAAATGTCTCTTAGCTCGGTGTGTCGCTTGACATAGGCCTCCTCCAACTGCTTCCATTGCTGTGTGTCTGCCGGGACTCTTGTCCAATACAGTCCCAGGGCCAGGCGAAGATCATCTTCCCATCTTCTTAGCGAATCACACATTATTAATATTGTACGATTATTTTAAAAAATGTAGACCTGTGCTGGCCAAAGCAAAAACTAGTAATAAAAGCACATGGAAATAAATAAAATATATAAACATAATGAAAAATAAATGTGTACTCTTTTTTCAGCAAAATTTCCCAAAAGTACTCTAATACATCTACACAGATAAAATTGGAGTGTCTGTTTGTAATATTGAAATAACCGCTTTTTACTGCATGCATATGAATATGCATGTACGGTACATACACCAAAATACATTTTTTTCAATTTTTGTCTGTCTGTCTGTTTGTTCCGGCTAATCTCTGAAATGGCTGGACTGATTTTGACGGAACTTTTATTGGCAGGTAGCTGATGTAATAAGGAGTAACTTAGGCTACTTTTATTTTAGAAAAAATCTTTTATTTTAGAAAAAATCTTTTATTTTGGAATTATGACGTTTTTAAATCACCACGCAGGAGAGACTGTGGGGCGCCGCTAGTATTTTATAAAGCTTAAAAACAAAAATTCTATATTTTCTTCAAAAAAGGTGACAACCCTACTGTGTTCACTCGGTTACAGTTAGGTACGGCTCGCAGGTACGTACGCGGGATATATAGGGTTAATGAAGCAGTAATCGGTTATACAACTCATTATAAAAATAAATATTATAACGAAGTGCCAATACTTGTTTTATTTATATCGGCACATATTTGTAGACTTTTTAATATCAAGATAGATTTCGATACAGTCCATGCACAATACCCGAAATTTAAAACAATAATAAAACACCTTAAACTTTTATTATAGCAACGATGTGGCAATGCGATTTTTGTACTCTTTGTTTTTTACGCTGTCTGGTAACACTTCGTTCGTATAAATAAGAAAAAAATTCTTACCCTTTTGCGTTCTTGGATATGCTATACAAGAAAGTCAAAAAAAAAATTTGGGTCTTTTTTGCTACAAAATGAAGTATCAGTTTCACTAATTAAAATATATTTCAGGTATATTTTTTTAACCGACTTCAAAAAAGGATGAGGTTCTCAATTCGTCGGATTCTTTTTTTTATGTTTGTTCACCGATTACTCCGAGATTTATGATTCGATTTACGTGATTCTTTGTTCGACGCGGAATAGCTGCCATTTGGTACCCTAAAAAATTTACATAGTTTGGCCCAGTACTTTTCATTTTATGAACATTTTTTATGAAAAAAATTCCATTCCGTTCGATATGTACACCGATTACGCTGAGATTTATGATTCGATTTACGTGATTCTTTTTTTGTTCGACGCGGAATAGCCGCCATGTGGTCCCCTAAAAATTTGACATAGTTTGGCCCAGTAGTTTTCATTTTACGAACATTTTTTGTTCTCGTTTCTTGGGACCTATATTTTTTAAGGAGCGCGGCACCTTTCGTAGGTCTACCCATACATAGCTAGACACTAAAAAGTAACAAATAAAATTAAAACTTCGTTTAAAAAAACCGACTTCAAAAACTAAAATGTATAAAATAACTTATTTCTAAAGCTATTTTTAATTATAGTGTCTTATTTTAATATATATTATCTAAAACATCTTGAAGTCGGTGCAAACTAAAACATAAAAATTACTATAATTTGAAAATTACTAAGCACCGACTTTAAGATGTTTACGATAATATATATTAAAAACAAGACTAATTTAAAATAGTATATATAAGTTATTTTATACTTTTTAGTTTTTGAAGTCGGTTTTTAACATAAAGGAAAATTAGAGCTTTTCAAAATTAAGTACCTATTTCGTTTATATTTTTCTATATCTAAATCTTTTGCTTTTTATCAATATGTATTCTGTGTTCGGTTACTTAAAAGTGGCCAGAACATCCGAATAAAAATCAAATAAAAAGCTGCGGTTAAAACCGTTAAAACTTTACCATGATAACGATATTACTGTTAACCATTAGTAATATCGTTATCAAGGCTAAAAAGTAAGCCAAATAGTGTTCATCTTTTCTAACTTCTGATAGATGGCGCTAGCAATCGTTCCAAATAATTTTGGGGTTATTAGGTAATAGAAACCCGTATTTGAATTACCTTTCTATGTTTCATAATATTATAATAAAATATGAAACATATCACAACTTTCTTTAAAATGAAAGTTTTTATCTCGTTTACACTGTCTGTATTTGCAAATTATTATTTTATTATATTTGTGGCTTGGCAACTAGGCCTTTAAGCCAGATCTTAGTTTATAATATACATTTAGTTTCTTCATTTTCTTAAGCCTATGTGTAGCACAGCTGAACTGTAGGTAATCAGCTAGTGCCATTCAACGGAGTTCTTGAGACAACTCAAAAGGCCACATTTGACTATACAGTTCACATTTCTCACAAAACACATAATCACTACTCAAAAACTATCAATATCCTACAACTATTGTTCATTTTAGAGTAATTTTACACATTTCTAGAAAATAAAACTGCACAGCACAACATCACCTTTCAGTTCCCGCCAAAAACTCTATTTGCAAATTAAATAAATGCGCGCGCAGGTTAAATAACAACAGCGCTGTAGCGCTTTAGATTCTTGTTTGGTCTAAAGTCCAAGCCTTATACATTCACGTCAGAAATAGTCCGGTCAGGTTCTGTTTATTTATTCTTTGTTTATTGGAATTCTAAAAATATTCCATATTAATTTCTAATCTCTAAATTACCGTATACAAAATTTCATTAAAATCGATTAACATCCAACAGAATAACGCAAAGCAAAGGTGTACCAAATATATTATATCTAATAAGTAAACCGAACATTACTTATTAGGTATCTAAATATTCAATTACTATTATTTTATTTTGAATTAAACAAGTACTTACTAAATAGGAATGATAACTAATATAAATTCGTCTCAATTTATAATTGAGACGAATTTCATATTTTTGGTAGGTAGTATTTAAAATAATCAGAAGCAGATTAGTGGTCGTTCGTGCGCAATTCATTTCTACTCATCGGTGATACATTATTCTCTATTTATAATATACTAGCTGACTCATGCCCACTTCGCTGGGCATCAGAAAAAAACTTATTATTAATCACAATCAAATAAATCAAAATATTTCTCCTCCCTTATTATTAGCCGATTAGGGTGCGCGGCGACCACACATTTTTTAACTAGTGAAATCGTTCGAATGGAATGTCCGAATTGAATAATTCAAAAAGTTATATAAAGGCACTGAAGCAGTATTGAATATGAAGTAATTTATTTTGATAAGGATAATACCAAGATACAAATAAAGAGCCTTTTCCAGCGGCGGGATTTTAAGTAATTTTTTAAAATAAAAAACACGTATTGTAGCATAACTATAATAGTTAGATATATGCTGTCGCGACAATTTTTGTAAATAATGATGTGTTCTGCAAAGTTGTAGTACATTATTTTATTCTATCATCAATAGTTTTCGCAGGGCACGCGATTTTAGGTAATTTTTTACACCTTGGGTTACATTATTCGAGTTTTTTATTATTATATTTTCAAAAACATTAGTAAGGATCCCTAATGTTTTTGAAAATATAATATAGCCTATATCAACCGGGGATAGTGTAGCTTGCCAACAGTCAAAGAATTTTTTAAATCGGTTCCGTAGTTTCGGAGCCTATTCAATACAAACAAATAATTAAATTTTTCCTCTTTATAATATTAGTATAGATTAATTTTTTGAGAACGCATGTACAATTTGTACACCTCAAGAGGCGTATCATTAAAAAGGGGTCCAAAGATTTCCCTTTGAGTATAAACATATAAAGGTATTATTGCAAAAAGTCGATAAAAACTTTAATACTTATGAAAAAGCGCTGACAGCGCAATGCAACCATTGACTTTGAAAACATAACCTTATTGCAGTGACAGTACAGTTAAAGATTGCCAGTTTATGCAATAAGCAGTTTGTTGTCGGAATTTAGCAACAACAACATAATTTTTGTTTATAATTCAGTCAGTTCATACAGAATAGAGAATTCTATACAAACAAGTTTAATTGTATGTTCCCTTTTGGCGGCATTACACTATAACGGATTTTAAGACTATTCATGAGACATGAATATGACACTGTTATTTGAGTATCAAAATTTATAATAATTTATTCAATAAGTTCATTTTTTTATCTTTTTAGACTAAATCTTCGAGATTGCGAATTAGATAAGTTGAATCAACTATAAAACTGTTAAATATTCGTTGAGATATTTGAACGCTGTTAAATTTGGCCTCTTGTCTCGTCTTAGGAAAATAATATAACTTTATTACATTAAAAGCTTTATTATAATCTTTTACAAAAAAATATTCGGGGAGTGCATGAACTCACACACAGTAGAAGAACTCAGTAGAAGTAAAACTTCAGAGAAAATACTGACAAATAATTCTTCTCTAACTTTTATTAATATAAATATAATTCCTTGAGCCTTAGTAAAATTCGCATCTCATTCTCTCGTAGGCTTAGTCCTATAGAATTATATGTTTATCTCTTTTTAATGTCGCTTTTTCGTTTCATCGAGTTTCAAATCACAACGATTGTAAAGAAGTTTCACTTCAAAAATAATAAGCCAGAAATTCATTATGTATTTTGAGACACAAAAGTAAGAATATAGAACACTTACTTGCGGTGTTGTAGATAAAGTTGACTCAGTTATGTATAAAATGTATAACTATTCGCTTGAGACTACTTAGTAATTTACTAACTAAACAGCCGCCGTTTCAATTGGGGCAAATAACATGACATTGTCAACCATAAAAACTTGGTTAAATTCTTTTACAAATTAAAACAAAATTACGGAAATTAATGTTTGTGATGTTAACCCATAGCTAAAACATCGGACGTCGCGTCGTACAAGACGCTTGTTTAAGTTGTATGTTTAATAGGTAACCTGACTTCTATTCGATATTCAAGCCGTCGCTCATTTCGAATTAGCGTAGAATTGCTGGCAGACGTCAGCATAATATTACTTATTTATTTTCTACAAATATCACGAATTCACATTTGAGGTTATAAATATTGAACGATAGACTGTAGAGTGAATGTGACGTAGAAGCTTCAATTTGTGATATTTATAGAGTTGTTGGACGAAAAAATCAAATTTAACGAAAAATTGCTGCACTAATTTCCGAACTTCCCAAAAGTGGCGAGCATCGATCGTTTCAATATTATTCTGTAAGTACAATCTTAAAATTGATATTTTAGTGTTTGATAATGTTATAGTAATGCCTACTATTTGTCACTACTTCAATTCAATACAATGTTGTACAGTGGAAAAAGCGTGGAAATTGCAACACGACGTCTAAAATATATCTATACGTTGCGTGAATGACAATATTATTGGCGGCAAATTCAAGTTCTTATCATGCTTTGCTCCATCTAGGATAATTTTAGTGTTAGTGACTGTAGCCAAATGTGTATTGTTTATAGTGTTAATAATAATGCCATTAATGATTCGCTATATTAGTGTATATGTAGATAAATTAGGATCGGCAGTAGTCTGTTATCTGTTATTAAAATAAGCACAATAAGGATTAATATACTATAATGTAAGTAATACACGACAGACAAAATTAAGACATAAGAGGCCAGAAGAATATATCAAAACACATGGTGTCAAAACAATTCAAATGTAACATGACTTCTGAGGTGCCAGTGCCAAGTTACACGACCTCATTTTAACACCCCTCCTTAACTTGCGCACTCGCAGCCAAGTCCTCTTGCAAAGCTCTCAAGCTTCTCTCTCGGAAGACTTTTCGAACAAGTAGGTTCAGATGTAGGGACAGTTCTCGTCACTACATCTTCGAGAAGATTATCTCTTTCTTCTCTAGCACACTCTCTTTCTATGGCTGTATCATCATCAGGAATAGTTTCTTCATTACTCTTTAGAACATCTGCCGCTTTCACTTCTTTAACTGAATTTCTCTCTACAGTCGGTATATTCCCTCGAAATAAAAATAAAATAAACAGTATATATTATTTTTGTATAACAATTACAAAAATAAACTCAGCTTGTATTTTGTCTGTCTAAATCTCTATGGGTCCTGTAACTGCAACAGTTTGGTCTTCACATAGTCCATAGTAATAGGTTTATCACTATTTGCGATAGCCATCCTCATTGGCATACATACGTCTCTTAGATCTAGTAGCATGAGAGCAGCTAGTAATTCGTCATCTACCTTTTTGCCTATGTCGCCAAGTGTTTCGGTGATACTCATTATCTCCGTAACGTACTAAAGCAGAGAATCGACGAGTTTTTGGCTAACCAAATGACCTAGGAGGCGACATCTGTTATTTACACCCTTATCCTCAAATATGGTGCGTAACGCCTCCCAACAATCTTTTGCAGTTCTTGTTTTTCTTGCGTGTATTAAACAGTGCGGTTTAACCATTAAAAGTTTCTTTGCACGAGCTATGCTATATCTTTTAGATGCTGTAGCATTCGTACCTAGTAGGGTTCGCTCTATTTATTCCCATAAGTCCTCTGTTATAAGGAATAACTCCATTTTTACTTTCCACGTAAAGTAATTCGCCGACCCATTTAAATGCTCATAAATTAGGAATGCTACTGCTCGTACCTGCCATCCTTGTATCAGTTTTTGGTTATCTCAGTCTCCACAATACTGCTTCAGCGCTCACTCAATACTTCCAAATAACACAAACAAATTTTCGCATCTACAAATACGTTTTTATCTTTATATATTTACAGTTTGCGTAAATATAATTATAAAAACGACCAACCACGCTCTGCTACCATGTAGATAAATTAGGATCGGCAGTAGTCTGTTATCTGTTATTAAAATAAGCACAATAAGGATTAATATACTATAATGTAAGTAATACACGACAGACAAAATTAAGACATAAGAGGCCAGAAGAATATATCAAAACACATGGTGTCAAAACAATTCAAATGTAACATGACTTCTGAGGTGCCAGTGCCAAGTTACACGACCTCATTTTAACAGTATATATAATATGTTTTCTGTCAATGTTTATCGTCATAAATAATGAATAATAATGTCGCATCACAAATGACGCATTAAACCCTCAGTTAGATCTGCATTCACTGTCACTAATGTTAATGTATTATCCCAGATGGAGTAGGGGTATTATTGAAAACATAAAATCGATTATTATGGCGGTTCAGATCAATGTTTAAATATATTTTGTTTTATAATTTGATTACCAAAAGTTATATGGTTTTATTTATTTTAGGTCTCATTTGTTAGTCACCAGATAAAATCCAAATAAATAACAATAATAATACTACAGCTGTCAGTGCCAAATAAAATAAAGTTTAATTAAATCCAAGGTATCAACGTTATTCTATTTTGATTTTATACAATAGTTAACAAAATTTAGGTAGGATAGATAATAATGTGTTTTAATTTTACCACTTATAAAGTATAAACACTATATTATACTGTATAATTTTAATGTACAATAACCACCTATATCGTCGCGCTTCTGGGCTCAGGGTTTCTTATTTATTGGGGGTACGAAGAAAATACTCGCCACGCATGTCCAAGGTGGAATAGCGGGTTTGACATATCCTATAATTCGACGTGCATGCTTCATCACGTTTTACGCACGTGGTAATTGTAACAGTAAATATATTAGGTGAAAACTCTCTAAGTGTCCTTCTTCGGAAGAATCCTTATCTTACAGAAAATACAATATTTTTTGAAATAAAAGAATCATATTTTCGTCCCTATTATCAAATACATATAATGCATTGTTGGACGAAAAAATCAAATTTAACGAAAAATTGCTGCACTAATTTCCGAACTTATGTCAAAGAGTACAAATAACACGGGTCAACATGAAATTTGACTTTGATTGCAAAGCATTAAATTTCGGTAGTTTAGGTCGTAATAAGACGGAAAAAAAATATATGGCATGAAAAACTTTGCTTTTGTGCTTAGAAGACTGATTGAACGAAATTTTTAAAAATCTCGGATTTTAATTTTTGATTGAAAATAAAACTATTGAAATAAAAATGTTTATTATTTTTATTAAGTTTTACTATCAAATTAGCTTACAGAAAAGTGGAAAATAACTTAAAAGTGCACACTTCTACTTTTTCTTTTATTTTCATAGCTACTTTCTCTCAATAAACCCCAAATATAGTCGCCCATCATGTTTTCATTGTATTGGCCTTGATAGCGTTGTTCAAAATTCATGATATCCTGATGGAAACGTTCTCCTTGCTCTTCGGAATAGGCTCCCATATTGTTTTTAAATTTATCCAAATGAGCATGCAGCATATGTACTTTTAATGACATCCTGCAGCCCATGGCCTTAAACAAAATGCATCAGCATCGTATTTGCACTTTCGTGACGACATTTTAAGTTATTCTGGGCTTGTAAATAACACCTGATGGTTGTTTATCACTCGGGTGCCATCTAGCGGCACAGTGTAAACGTTAATACCCCACTCTCACCGCGCGGTCTTTTTAAAAATATTAAAATCAATTAAAATTTATGAAAAAATTGAAAAATGAGTATTATTATTATAACTATAACAAAAGCAAACTTTATACCGAAAAAAGGTATTTTCTTTTCGTTTTTGTGCATAACTAACTGGAAAATAATAGTATAAATTTTAGGACAAAGAACGAAACTTTTTTTGTAGAGTTGTGTAATTTGTAGTATGTATTGAAATCTTATTTTTCTCTTACATACACATGTTACACAGCAGTTAAACTTTTGTCAATGAAATATTTGAAATTGTCGAAAGTTTATAATTTACTACAATTAGGCACTTAGCTCAATCTTTCTAAACATTTTTGACCGTTTTCGACACCAATTAACAAAGGTACCTACTTATTTATTGGTTTTATCAATTATTTATGAGTATACCATACCTACTACTTACATGCTGGGTACTTACCCAGTCAGTTCATACAGAATAGAGAATTCTATACAAACAAGTTTAATTGTATGTTCCCTTTTGGCGGCATTACACTATAACGGATTTTAAGACTATTCATGAGACATGAATATGACACTGTTATTTGAGTATCAAAATTTCTCGATATATTGATACATATATAATTTATGTATTTATTATTAAAATTTAAGTAGTTTGTACTATATGTTACGTATACCACCATCGCCATTATCATCTAAATTCATTCCTGGGGTTGTCTGGAAGAGATCGCTTTTTAGCGATAAGACCGCCCTTTGTACGTACGTACATAATTAGATATAATTTTAGTCTTAACTTCATGTTTGTATTGGTGTACAATAAAGAGTTATCTATCTGTCTAGCTATCATATTCATTACAGAATATGAAACAATTTTGACGGTAAACGGAGTTGAGGTAACGGAAAACGCATGAAGCCGGGGGGTAAATAGTAAACAATATTGGTTTGATTGGTACCCGTAAGGACCATAATAATACCCATTCTATAACCTTATATTATTTCATAGATTTGACATTGGTAATAGTCAATTTTATAAGGCATTCACGATAAATAAGAATTGATAGATTCAACTTGGTCCAATTAAAAAAAATACTTTTGACGTCAGAGGCAAGTGATACGCTCCGTTTCTTTAAGTATCTACTTTTTGTGACTATAAGAGTCTTGATTTTCATTTGGAATTTTATGAATTCATATTGTAATATTACATTTAATTCTATTAGATTACATTTCATCATAGGTTAGGCCCATATTCTAGAATAATGTGCATGTAATAAATATACTTTTGTAATGATTATAATTTAGTTAGGAAACATAACACGCTATAGTGATGCCTCATTTATTGTAACGAAACAGTAGGTATTTAGGATCCATATTCAGATTTTTAATTACCTGGATTAAAATGATAGCTGCGATCGATTTTCTTGTGTTGCAAGCTTGTAGCAACTCACAGTGATAAATTGTCGGTTCAACTTACACAACTCACTTATGAATAAAAATAGGTCGATTGCAGCTATAGTTTTAGTCCAGGTATTTAAAATCAGAGTCATCATCATCGGAGCGTTAAATCCCGGTTGCGTTCGGAACGTTCGCACTAATGCGACGCCCAGGGTCTGCTTTCGTACTTTTTCTTCTCCACTTCGCACGGCCTTCAGCATCCCTTGTTTTGATTTGTTAAGCATGTCATCCTTCACAACATTAAGCCAGCATTTCCTGGGCCTTCCTCTACGACCGGAACCTAGCGCAGGCGACATAGCGAGACGTTTGTTTCCCACATAATTACATAGCCGGTCTCCGTATAACGTGACCGTACCAGCGTAAACTACAATCTTGCAGTTTGTCTGCTTTGTCACGGACATGAAGACTACCACGGATGCGGAAGTTCCTAACACAGTCTTTCCGCGTGACTCCACAAATCCATCGCAACATATCCATCTCCGTGACACGCAGATCTTGCTTGTGCCGTTCAAGTACAGGTCCAATGATAGATCTATAGACCTATCCTTTTCAACAAACTGGCATTTTGGGGTCACAAATGACACGTAACAGTCACCTTACGCAACTTGACCCAAGCTGCTGCGATACGAGCTGTGACATCATGGTCGGTCCCCTGACGCGCTAAGTACAGATCCCAAGCACTTAAACTGGTGCGATCGGCGGTATCTTCGCCTAGGCGCACGGATGTGGTATCTGTAGTGTTGCAGATCAAGTACTCAGTCTTCGCCACATTTAGTTTCAGACCGCTATTCTCCAACGACCCCTTCCACGCATTCGCACGCACTAGGCGCTCCCTGTCCGGATTTCCAGCGCAGCATATGTCAGCATACATGAGCAACCACGGAGGTTGCTCATGCGCATATCTAATGCTGTTATTAAAAATAAGAGTATAAGTAGGTACTCAAGTTAAAACAAAAAAACTCGTTTAAAGCACATGATGATGACTGATGATGACGAGGAGCGATATTTGGCACACAGTGGAAGTTTTGAAAAAAACAGAAGTTTTTCGTTGGGTCTACGAGTATATTTCGAATGAAAGAAAATAATAAATTTTGAAAAAAAATGCAATGTAAATCACGTAAGAAATAACGATATATCTAAAAACTCATTCAAATTCCTAGCGGTATAAAAAATATTTACTCTTTGTACCATTAAGATCTATGTATAATGTGTTAAATTATTCAAGTTGGCCTTCAAGGCCAAATCTCAAACTATACGAAATAGTGAAAAATACGAAAATTAGTCTCGAGGCCGATTCTGATAAACATAATAAAACATTTCTTTACAAGGTAATCTTTTCTCTTCCATTTGACATTCCTTCACAGAATTTGATCTTTACGAGCTTCACGGTGGATTGGTGACATATACTGTATGTTTTTTTCTAAATCAGTCTGTTCGATTCCTAATTCGGGTAATTGTTCTTACAAAAATTTAATGACACCGCTTTAGATTTCATCAAAATCGGCTCCGAGACTCATTTGAGTATTTTTAGTTATGTCGTGTAGTTTACGACTTGGCCCTGAAGAACCTCTTAGAAAATTCACCTTTATTGTATATGTAGGTATGATGTATCGTTTTTTATAGAATGTTGTTATACATAAATTCTATTAATTATAAAATTTAAAATATCATCATATATCATAATAACATCGAAAATAATAACAATTTCCTTTTAGTTGCATTTCAAGATAAAGATGGTGCAATCAGTTTTTGTAGTGTGGGACTATGTTATAATGGCAGCGACGATGATCGCGTCGGTTGCTATTGGCCTCTATTTTAGATTCAGTGGAGGAAAACAGAAAACAAATGAGGCAAGTAACCTTACAGAACATTGTACCTATAGGTAAAATAATCTTAAATAAAAATCTCGTGTCACGATGTATGCCCGGGATAAACTCAGAAAATACTAAACCGATCTTGATGAAATTTTGTAACTATGTGTGATCTGGTCCAACTTATAAGATAGGATAGTTTTATCTCGATTATTGACCTTATTTATAAAATTCTAATGTTAATGTATAATGTATGTATAATTATAATATAAACTCCTTCCAAACCCCTGAACCGATCTTAATGGTTTTTTTATGTGTTCAAGTAGGTCCTCGGATGGTTTAGAATTGTTTAGATTCACAATTGAATCCAGCAGGTGGCCAATCGGGTTTTAAATTTTTTTGCAAGGCAGGACAGCGTCTTCTAGGATCGCTAGTAATATATACAATAATTATAGGTAATCAGCCATACTAAGTTTTTATAGAAGCTTCATAAAGTTTAGCCTACATGGATACAATTTGTCAGCAAAATCAGTTCTACATAATATACGCCGTTACAAAAAGTATAATAAAGTCGCGAAAATAATATAATTGGGGGTTGCGACTCTCTAACACATAAACGTTTCAGGTTGGACGTCTTTAGTCAGATCTTGAAAAAAATTAGTTATATTCTTTCTTTTCTTTTCTATATAAGTACATAGCAGCTTCCAAAGTCGTATAAATTATCCTTATACCCCTGATAATTTTTAAATTAAGTGAATATAAACAAAATTAAGGTAGACCTTTAAAAATAATTTCAATGAAAATTGGTTTGAAGGACAAAACCCGTTGAGCAGTTTTTTTAAATATTGAGATTATTTTCTTTTTAATATTTCCTTTTATGTTTTCTTTAGTTAATGACAAAAACATTGGACTTTTGTCAACTCTACGGAACTTTTTATTGCGTAAAAGACAAGCTCTAGCCCTGATTTCAAGGTTAACACTTAAGTATAATTCTTTTTCAGGAATATCTCCTTGCTGATAGGAACATGTCAATATTCCCAGTAGCAGTATCATTGATGGCTTCATTTATGTCAGCTATAACACTGCTGGGTGTCTCAGCAGAAAATTATAGCTACGGAATGCAATTCGTGGTGATTAATTTATCATACGGGATCGCTACTCCTATAGCCAGTCGACTGTACTTACCAGTATTTTTTGGACTCCAGAAAACAAGTACTTATGAGTACCTAGAATTAAGATTTGGTGCTCATATTAGAATGTTAGCATCATTGACATACACCTTACAAATGGTGTTGTATAATGGGATAGTATTATTTGCACCTGCAATAGTTTTAGAGGCAGTGACGGGGTTAGATAGACTAGTATCAATATTAGTAGTAGGTTTAGTATGTACTTTTTATTCGACTTTAGGAGGAATGAAGGCTGTGCTATTTACAGACTTATTACAATCATTCTTGATGTTTGCTGCAGTGTTTAGTGTAGTTGTATTTAGCTCCGTGCAATTGGGTGGTTTCACAAAAATTTTCACAATAGCCAAGGAAGGTGGAAGACTTGATTTCTCAAAGTAAGTGTACGCTATTGTTATCTCTTTTATCAACTCTTATATTATATCAAGATATAAACAGCATATGTTAACTCAGTTTCAGTTTTGATCCAACCGAAAGAAACACTTGGTGGTCTCTCAATTTTGGAGGTTTAATAACTTACCTATCATTATACGCAGTGAACCATACTCAGGTAATAACATAATGTGTACTCACGTAGTCATAATCTTTTATCTCATGCCAAAAGTAAGGTTTGCACTGAAAATCAGCGCTGTGTCGGGTATAATTCCGGCACAGCAATATGCTGAGTGTAAACCTTGTTTGCTGAAAATACACCGTACAAATTCTCAAAATAGGCTATGTATTAGGATGATGCAATTTTTTTTTTTTTTTTTTCAAACAGTCTCAAAAGTTTCTTTTGGGTATAAAAATATTTCTGTGAAAAGATGAGCCCTTAATATTAATATTAAGATTGTCCTCATCGCATTTTTTTAATTCCCATAAGAATAACACAGGAAAAATTTTTTTGCTTCTTCTGATTTTTGTACCGTTCAAACGACTGGTTGACTGATAAATCGCTGTTCCAATCTTTATAGAGAATTGAACGCTCTACAAAAAAGGTCTGATAACATTTTTTGATTTGTAGATTTTTGATTTTCGGCTACAGTCCGGACTCACGCCTTCAACACGAACGCACGACACGTGCTCGTGTACAAACGCTAGTTTTCGCGCTCACTGCTTGCCTTCAAATAAATCCTTCTGAAATGTATTATATTTGACAAAAAAAATTATCCTTATTTTGACACTGAAACCAACAGTTTCGGTGTAATTTATAAAATTCGATCAAATTTTTGAACAATTGAACTTTGATCTTGAATAACTTTTGAACGCGTGGACAAATAAAAAAATGTTATCGGACCTTTTTTGTAGAGCGTTCAATTCTCTATAAAGATTGGAACAGCGATTTATCAGTCAACCAGTCGTTTGAACGGTACAAAATCAGAAGAAGAAAAAAATTTTTTCCTGTGTTATTCTTATGGGAATTAAAAAAATGCGATGAGGACAATCTTAATATTAATATTAAGGGCTCATCTTTTCACAGATTTTTTTTTACACCCAAAAGAAACTTTTGAGACTGTTTGGAAAAAAAATAAATTTTTTTTTTTTTGGATCACCTACTATGTATATATATATAATAATGTATATGGAATGTAATTACGTCGCTATTTCTTCAAATATAATCTTTTTCTTTCTTTATTAATGTTACGAGTCACGCAGGACTCGAATTAAAACGCCGTTGGAATTACCATAGAATTTATTAGAACTATACAAACACATATAATATAGGTACAAATATAACTAGATACTGCCAGTACAAACTTCACGATTCAGAACGCGCGCAAAGTCCGTCACTATATAACTTGTCGAATGTACACACGTCTTGCTAGTATCGTAATCCTCGCTTGACTGCCTAGTCTCCCCCCCCCCCCCCCAATTCGGGCATCGTTTTATACTAAACTGTAATACAACAAAAGACCGCGTTGACTGAGGTTTCCGAAAAAACGTTATTTGCATACCTGGTAATTATTCCTGCGAACGGCCAACAAAGTCGAAAACAAAAACAATAGGCTATTGTCTAATTTCAAATTTTTAATACAAAGTAAACAAAATAATTCCAAATGCGGGAAGGGTAATAAACCAGGTGCGCATTTCTTTGTCGGTAATTAACATTAATATATGTGCAGTAGTATTATTATAATAGGCTGTATAGCACGGACCACTATGTCCATACTTAAATCTGCTTTAGTTAACTTGCAAATAAGTCCCTCTCATCGTCTGGGCAGACATGTACTTAATCGACACATTATTATTTGACTGGAAAATTGATATCCAGAGGTTGATAAAAGCTTAATTCTCCAGTCTGGCAACTAACTACTAATGCAATTGTAAATCAGTTTTTGCGTAGGTATATTAAATACATATCAAATTCTAGTGCAGTTAATTCTTCATAATAATTCTAAATAATGTATCAAGGATATATCGCTATGCAAAAAATATTTGTTTATAACAAGTCACTGAATACAATCCAATCTAGTTGAAATATTTATATCAGGAAATAAATGGTGGTCACTTATCACCATTGTCTTTGATAGGATCAAACTCGAATACGTGAGGCTTTAGCATGTTTTCTTTTTTATAATGAATGTTACTGATACATACCTAATGATTTAGAATAAGTAGGTATATTGTCAACGTTATTTTTTAGAAAAGTATTCAATCCCTTTTTATTGTTGGTATGATTTATTAATTTATAGTAGATACATTATTTACCTCTTTGCAGGTACAAAGATTGCTTACAGTGAGCACGTTAAGCCGGTCACAACAATGCCTATGGTGGAGCTGGCCAGTGCTTTCTCTTCTTAGTGTGATTACTTGTATTAGTGGACTTGGAATTTACGCTGTCTACAAAGACTGTGATCCTTACACAGCTAAGCAGATTTCAGCGGTAAGCATAGTATTTAAAGAACATTATCCTCAAAAGAACATTACAGTACACTTACATGATATATAACAGTTTACATTCTAACAAAATTCTATAATATATTTCTATAATATGCAAGCAGATATACAAAGTTATATACAAATTAGGTGAATAAATAAATATTTAAAATAAAAAAAAACCGACTTCAAAAACTAAAAAACTAAAATGTATAAAATAACTTATTTCTAAAGCTATTATTATTAATATATATTATCTAAAACATCTTAAAGTCGGTGCTTAGTAATTTTCAAAATATAGTAATTTTTATGTTTTGCTTTGCACCGACTTCAAGATGTTTTAGATAATATATATTAATAATAATAGCTTTAGAAATAAGTTATTTTATACATTTTAGTTTTTGAAGTTGGTTTTTTTAAACGAAGTTTTTATTTTTTATTTGTGACTTTTTAGTGTCTAGCTATGTATGGGTGGCCCTACGAATGGTGCCGCGCTTCTTAAAAAATATAGGTCCAAAGAATCGGGAACAAAAAAATGATCGTAAAATGAAAACTACTGGGCCAAACTATGTCAAATTTTTAGGGGACCACATGGCAGCTATTCCGCGTTGAATAAAAAAAGAATGAATCACGTAAATCGAATCATAAATCTCAGAGTAATCGGTGTACATATGGAACGGAGTGAAAATTATTTTCATGAAAAATGTTCATAAAATGAAAAGTACTGGGCCAAACTATGTAAAATTTTTAGGGGACCAATTGGAAGCTATTCCGCGTCGAACAAAAAAAGAATCACGTAAATCGGATCATAAATGACGGAGTAATCGGCGAACATACATAAAAAAAAGCAACCGAAAAAAAGATCCCGACGAATTGAGAACCTCCTCCTTTTTTCGAAGTCGGTTAAAAACAAATAATAATAATAAGATAACGTTTTAAATGGTTATATAAAATTTTCAATTAAAGTTTAAGTTTTTGAATATTTTTTTAGTTTCTTTTTATAGAAATTTTAATTTTTATACTCCTTCACTTTATTAGGTAATTTGTTGTAAACATTCACTACTTCACATAAAATCTTTCTTTAATTAATATAAGTAAATATATTTTATTTTTCCAAAGGGACTTCACGACGGATTGAGAACCTCCGTTTTTAAAGTCGGTTAAAAATCTTAAGATTTCACATTTCTGCCTGATTTTAAGGCTTTTCTGGTATGGTATATCTCTTGAATCCAAAGTCCGATAGCAATAAAATTTATAATGGAAAGCAAAAACAATCATCAAAATCGGTTCAGAAACAATAAGTTACGGCTGAAGATACATAAAAAAAAAAATACAACGAATTGAAAACCTCTTCCTTTTTGAATTCGGTTTATACAATAGTCTTTAGTAGTAATTGTAGTTTCAAATGTTCGATGTAAAAAAATCACATCTTTGTTTTTCACTTGATAGGCTCTGTAATAAATACTTCGTTAGCCGTTAGCCTTGCCGGCCACATTGGTTGCTATAGCTCGCTCCTCGCGTGTAATCTTCGCGGCGCGGGGATCGGCACGGAGACTCCTCCCGAAACTGTCAAGGCCGTTGGCATAACCACAAACCTTAAAAACGCGCTTAAATCCGTTAAAGTTAGTTGGAATGGAATTTCATAAGGAAGTTAAAATGAAATGATTTTGATATTATGCTTGTGTAACGGAACTCATACCTTTTTATGTCGGTCGTACTAGCCGTAGCACTGATGAATAAAAGAAATGAATTTATAAGTAGTTTAAATTTGGCTATTCTCTTATATTTCGCTGTTATATTTTTATTATGTAGTTTTTGAGACGCATTTTCCTCGTGTGTTTTTATCCGTTATTGTCTTACAGGTATTTGTGAAACATTTATTTGTGCAACATTTGTTTGTATTTTAAATTATGTACTTAAGTTTAAAAATTGTTTACATACTCAGTTCTAATAAGGTACATGTTTTAAACAATCACATTTTAAAATTAAATCGATGTCCATACGCCTACCTGTTACTGCTATTATAAGGAAAAGAATTGACAATAAACTTTCTATCAAAACGCCTGGTTTATATTTTTTGAGTTCGATTTATTATTTTTATCGCTGTTTCCAATGATATTATAATATCATTGGCTGTTTCTAGTTTTTCCTGTACACCGAGGACTTCGGGAATCAATTGTTATATTCCTCTATGTAAGATACGGAACAGCGTATACTCATCCTCGACCTTTGAAATTGTTCGTTCGACAAGACGAAGTTGCGAGTTGAATAGCACTTTGATTCTTATCTAAAAACGTTTTTGTTTGAAGATAGACTTTGTTTTATAATATACAATGCTCTTCTAGCTAAGATAAGGTACATACGTGTACACTAACATAACATACCAAGTACTATGTATTATTTGGCATTATATATATATTCCCTAATAAGACGGCATTATATTAAACATTTGCCACGTGGTAGGGCATTTGCTCGACTGGATGGCGACCACCCCTGGTATAAAGTATGCCATGATAATGCAAATATTCCCTAATAAGACAGCATTACATTAACAAATTGCCAGGTGGTAGAGCATTTGCTCGACTGGATGGCGACCACCCCTGGTATAGAGTATGCCGCCATAACAACATGAGTTGTGTTCCGGCATTAGTGACTAGGTTCCAGTCTCCCTTAAGAGAGCAGCAGCGCATTTGTGCGCACCTTTGGTGTTGCAAATGTCCATAGGCGATGGTAACTGCTTTCCATCAAGTGGGCCATCTGCCTGTCTGCTGAACTCCTGCAATATAAAAAAATATTTAAAAATCAGACTAACATTTACTACTGTTAGTTTTGCTAGGGTAGCCGCATACATAACTCTTCTATGGATTCTTTTATATGAATGGCACATGTATAAAAACATTATTTCCTTATATTTTAGCAACTTAGTAACATTGTCCGGCTCCTATATCTTACTATTCATTCACTGCCTTACCATCGGTTGAATTTGACATTACGTGTATGGAGCTTATATCAAATTTTAACCGATAGTAAGGCAAATGAACGATTGGTAACTTATAAGAACCCCTACTATATGTACACTATGAATTGGCAACTAACGTCATTAGTTATTATTTATACGGACTTCGGCTTCTAACTGGCAGTGCCATGGTTGTTCATAATTATATGTGTGATTAGATTTTATACGTAATTCGAATTCAAGTAATCTATACTCTACATACTCTATCTATACATATAATAAAATTGTAGAGATCAAATTTCTGTACAATGAAAAAAAAATGCTAAAAACCGACTCAGGGGGATGTAAGAAGTGAAATAGAACTAATTTAGATTTTTTTCAAATATTATGTTTCTCTGTTTGTCTGTCTGTTTGTACCGGCTAATCTCCGAAACGACTGGACCGATTTACATGAAATTTTGTATGGTGATAGCTTATATCCCTGGTCAACATATAGGATGCTTTTGATCCCGAAAAATTAAAGAGTTCCCGTGGGATAGTTAAAAAAGCTTTAATTACTTAAACAGCTTATAACAGACTGAAAGTAATTTCTCTGCAACGTAACATAATAGAAGCGGAGAATTTGACAGGGTGTGGTGTCGGTGAGAGAGTTTTATCTTATATATATATAATATATAAAGCTGATAAGTTTGTTTCTTTGTTTGTTTGCTTGAATGAATCTCAGGAACTACTGGTCTGATTTTTTAAAAGTGTTAGATAGTCCATTTATCGAGGAAGGTTCTAGGCTATATACCATCACGCTAAGACCAATAGGAGCGGAGCACCAATGAAGAATGTTTCAATATCGGGGGTTTTTAAAAATTACTGTTTTTTTTAAACTATTCCACGCGAACGAAGTCACGGGCAGATGCTAGTTTATAATAATTATTGAAGATATACTTCTTTTGGCGCGTTACGGGAAAATGATGGGGGTAAATTTTTACGATGCCCGTGCACGCCGTCACGAAAAACCGACACCCTGAAGTTAGCTATAGTCAACATTTTAGTTTTTCTATTGTTAGTGTCTTTTTTTCTACAAACGTAGAATAAGGCGAAAGATAAAATTTTTGCAAAGATTTTTATCTTGTTACGCCAAAGAAGTATAATTTCTAACGCGTGTACATAAGTACACACACACACTTTTTTTGTTTGTGTAATTAACCTTATTAAAACTACGTTAGTATTTATATTTTGTTTAGTCACAATACCTACGTGAACGAAATATCTATCATTCTGCCTCTATCTCGTCAACATCTAATTTAGGCGAGAAATCAGTAAAATTTATAGTATAGGATCCCGCTATACAACGACCTTCACCGAGATGTTTATTTGATGAAACCTATTTTATATTTAATTTAATGTGTCAATACATATATTGCATATGGGTTGCCTAACAAATTTCAGTCCAGTATATTATGATTAATTAATAATTAAAAAAATTGAATTAGGCAACCCATATGCAATATATTTATTGACACATTAAATTAAATATAAAATAGGTTTCATCAAATAAACATCTCGGTGAAGGTCGTTGTATAGCGGGATCTTAGAGTTTAGACTATTACAATTATTTACACTGGGGACAAACCACCGTTTATTTTATTAATTATTTTTTTAAGCCGTTTGCGAAATTTTAACAATCAAAGTATCGTCTATGATTGTATACATTACACAACATCTATCTTAAGTTGCTATAAGTATAGGTACATATGTTTAAACTTAACATATTATTTGCTAGATAGACCAGCTGATGCCTTACTACGTGGTAGACGCCATGAGGTCTGTGCCAGGGTTAGCTGGTTTGTTTGTGGCTGGCATTTTCAGCGCTTCACTCTCTACAATATCAGCTGCCTGTAACGCTTTGGCTGCTGTGACGCTCACGGACTATGTCAGTAGGTAATGTCAGAATCTTAGTAGATTTTACAATATTTACTTATTAAATAGTAAAACAATGTCGCATGCATATTTTGATAAGAAAAGCCTGTACATATGGATCGACTTAAACTCTCTTTTACTGTATTTAATAAATTGTTGTTATGATATCATTTAGTATATTTATTTAGCAAAATACTGGATTATTGTATATCAATGTTGCCATTGGTAAAAAATTGTCATTAGCTCCACTTAAGTAATGTCAAAATTTAACCGATGGTAGGGCAAGGGAATGAATAGTAAGATATAAGTATCGGCCATTACTGGTTAAAAAAACAATGAAATTGTATTGTTTCTGGAACTAAATAATATAAATTCACCAGGGTACTCACTCTGCGGTAACGCATTTGGAATATTTTGTCCTGTCCCGCGAAGACTAATATTTATTGAGATTACATATGCACCAAATTATAACAAAATCGATACTTTGGTTCTTCCGTGAATGCGTAACAATAAACAGAGTTACTTTCGCGTTTATAAATTTAGTATCGACTCCATTTTTATAGCATCATCTCTTTAAGTAAATCATTGTTTAGTTTTTATAATTGACAAATTAAAGTATTTCAATAGGGTACTACTGTTTGCCATATCTGGAAACGAAATCTGGGAAGTATTATTTTTAATAAATAAATAGAAATTGTATTGTAAAATTTTTGCTAATAGATACAATAGAAAAAGTTGATTTCCATTATCGCCCGTATATACACCGTAACCTAACTCTGAAAATTAGGTATTTTATAAACAATTTAGAAATTAAATAGCATTGACATACAGACAAAGTTATCAAACGCGTTTTTATCGTATTTTCAGGTGGTGCAAAATATCTGAGTCTAGCATACCTTGGTTAACGAAACTTGCAGCCTGTGCTTATGGTCTGGTTTTCTTAGGATTAGCTTTCCTTGCCGAGTATTTAGGAGGAATCCTACAAGCTGCTCTCACGATATTTGGAGCTGTAGGCGGTCCATTATTTGCAGTATTCACTCTTGGAATGTTTACTACATATGCAAATGAGAGGGTAACTCATATTATTTATTATCTGTTTTTAAAACCGCTATAACTATCGATCGTAAATAAAAAATATTTTGAGGAATTGTAAATAGGGTAAACTATACCAATCAGTGATTGGCACCTTATTAATTTGGTCAAAACATTGAGAAATTTTAATATTTCTTTTATTTTGTAGCCATACAATGATAATAACAATATCGTTTTACGGTCTTCTTTAGAGAGTTAAATTAAGTTTGAACGCTTTTTTAATAACCATAAAGAAGCGTTCAAACTTACTCTAACGCTTCAGGAATTAGAATTCTATAATTTACCCTGTATGTATTTTTCTTGCTTGCGTAAAGATAGTTTTGTTTACACAACTAATATGTAAAAATATCTTGAGATTTAAAGTGGTTGGCAAATTGAAAGGAATCAACTAGCAAAAGATGATTAAAGCATTAATGTTGTGGGATTGTCATGTTTATATATTGTGTTAATGGCGTTCATGCGTTATTTGTGTTGCGATATTGTTTTTAATTGTTAATGATGTTAAATATTGACAGACAAAGCATGTATATACGCTGATGTGGCTATTTGATAATGGGGTTATTTTTAACGCTTTAAAGAAATCATAGACGGCTACAGTTATTATCTTGAACATTATCGCAGCTGTGGTCCTACCATTAGAAATACGTGGCATTATATTTATGTTGTATTTTCGAACAATAGATAAATTCAAACAGGTTACAAAGACGTTCAATGACATTGAATGACTCAATTTTATGTATACATAAATCAATTTTGTTGCTTTATGCAAATTGAAAGACAGAAGTGAGCCGTGTAGGTAATATTATTATGACGTTTACTGATATCGGAAGTTCTTTTTGATTTGGCTGGTTTATGAGTAGGTAGGGTTTATATTTTACACTAAAACGCTGCGGTAGCTAAGTGACTAGGGCACTCGTCTCAAATTCAAAGGACGCGATTTCGAATCCTGGCCGGAAAGCATCTACTTACCTCTTAGCTAGTTTTGTGACTTAATATGCATATGGTCATAATTACCGCGTGCTAACAACAGTGAAGAAAAAGTGAGATATCCGATGTGGAAAATCTACCAACCCGCCTTGGACAAGCGGATATACTGCACCTTCCCCTTATAAAGGCTTATTATTATACGTTTTTAGTGTGGCCACACTAACTATAGAAAATTTATTTCAGGGTGTATCAATAGCTTTAGTGACTGGAATGGCTGTAACATTATGGATTAGTTTCGGTGGTCCTCGTCCTGCTCCAGTTAAATTACCTCTGAGCGTGGATGGGTGTGCTTTTAACGTCACCGATCCCATTACTGCTGCATTTAAGGATGAAAATTACTATTTCTATCTATACAGACTTTCATATCTATGGGTTAGTCCGGTAAGTTCACTTCAGTTTGTTACAAGAATTTATTGTTTCTGACTCTATATAACATTCGTCCCAGGGTGCAGTCGAAAACCAGCGTCAGACACTTGTGTCTGGCATTTTTAGAACTGCATCCATTTGATACCATTGCGAGTTGTTTGTTACGTATTAAGTGTAATACATTTTTTTCTAATGTGTAAAGTCTCGCAATTTGTTCAAATATTTTTTTCTTTCTAGTCCAGTAAATTAAGTAAGCACTGACTGAGAGCAAATTTTAAGTAATAAAATGTTTGATATGATGTGAATCCCACGGGAATTTTTCCGGCAGCGGTTTTTAGATTTTCGTGTGCATCGCAATTATGTTATTCCGACACCGTTTTCACTAAAACGATAGCTTACATTATTTTTTAAATGCTACGGTATTTTGTATCTCGGGCATCCCGCGAGAATTTAAAGCGTGGACGAAGTCGCGGGCATATCCTAGTTATACATTAAATGTAAAAAATTAAAGTATTTGCCCGTTGTTCTTTCAGATCGGTTTCGTTTGGGTGATGGCAGTAGGTTCAATGATATCATTATTATGGCGTCAACAACAACCGTGGGAGGTGGAGGGTCGTGATCATCCCAATCCTGCTCTTTTCACTCCACCCTTGGCTAAAATACTTCGGGCTAAATATGGAGACAAACCGACTGTACAGGTAGAAAACAATTCTTGAATGTCATGAAACGTTATTCTATCATGACAATTATGCTTAATTACTTGTAAAAGTATAATAACTCTTTATATTCCTCTATGTAAGCTATCCTCTTTTTCTAAAAACCTACATTTAGTTCTAATGATTTGCATGCATAGTTTTAACATTGACTTGTTTTTATAAATACAATAAATCATGCAGAATTAGATAGAAAATATACTCTATTCAATTGTGCGTGAAAACTTGCTAAAAATGTATTAAAAAATTATGAACATTATGTGAAAACTTTATAGTGCTTAATCTGAATGATTAACTATTGGTATTAAATGTATTAACACTATTACAGCAAGTTTTCAAAAGCATCGATTATGTTTTCACTAACAGTATTTTTAATATCTTTCTGATCACACCAGATGAGGTTTTAATGGAAATGGTCTGCCGGGAAGTTAAAAGCGATATCACATCATGCAGTTTTCTTAAAAATATTATATTACTAATTTTAAAAAGAATAACGTTTTTTTTTTCGAAGCTGGCAAATAGGTAGACCATGAAAAGTGATGAGCACCGCCTGTAGACATTTTTAACACCAGGGTACGAAGCCAACGCGTTGTCAGTCTTTAGGACGAATCAGGCGGAGGAATGGGATAGAAAGGATGATATATGGGATTGGAATAGGGAGAGGGGGAAGTAGATCAACGAAACTGTCACTAATCGCATGAAACACGATTAGCACAAGACTAACCGTTTCACGCCAGTACAATTGTAGGGTATTGATGGTTTTCAAGTAAAATTTCCGCGTTTAAAATTTAGTTCTCTCAGGAACTGCATTGCTTTGCGTCAGACAAACACAATGTTTGACCTGAGGAGCTTTGCGGAGAACTTTTTTGGTGCACGATTTCAGCCAGACAGACAGGAAGAAGGCTCTACTGATGGAAAGCGGTTGCCATCGCCTATGGACATTTGTAATATCAAAGGTGCTGTCGCTCTCTAAAGGGAAACTAGCCACTTATTCCGGAATACAACTTCAGGTTATTATGGTTGTATACTCTTTTTTGTCATTTTCTACTTCATCATAGTTCATTTTTAGTCTATTATGTTTATTTTCTTTTTATCTAATACTACTAAAGGAAAAGGGTTGTTGTTCTTTTTTATGTATTTTCTTTCTTTTCTAAGTTCTATCACAGTTTTCTGCTTATGTATATTATATTGTTATGTGCGAGCGGGGGTACGCACTTATGGATTGGAAGAAAACACGAGTTTTTAATTAAACGCTTTTATTGACTTACACAGCCGCACGTAATACCTCTTTACAGGGTTGCCCCTATACGCACGACTAACGATGCACTGTCCTAACGATAATTTGTCTAACTCGCAATGCCGTCGCCGATATTGCGTAGACCACCTCCGATATTACCGCGTGTAGCTCGCTTCTGGTTCTTCTCTCGAAATACGCTACACACCTCCTTCACGAAACTGTCCACAAAACTTGTCACTAAATCCACCACTTTACTCGTCACTGTCTTCTATGAAACCTCTCTTCCAACTCTTCCGTATTGCACTTGTCGCTTCACTGTCTTTATCTGAACTCAACTCTAAACTGCCCGGTAGGCGCGCCTTACGCTGTTTATATACCCGGAAGAATTTTCTGGAATCCATCTATCTCTGTCTCTCCCTTCCCGAACCTTGTGTTCAGGAACTTTCGTTTATACATCTATCCCTTTCTAACATCTATCTATCTCTGTCTTTCGTTCATCGTCTATCCCTTTCTAACATATATCTATCTGTCTTTCGTTCATCGTCTATCCCTTTCTAAAATATATCCGTCCTTGTCTTTTCCTTCTAGAATGTTCTAGTTTTTTCTAAAAGTTCTGAAACTAACTAGATGGTTCCACCATCATTCGCCACAATATTTATATGGCGGCATACTCTAGATCCGGGGTGGTATCCATCCAGTCGGGCAAATATCCCAACACCTGGCTCTGGGTTTCTTTGACGCCTCTTACTTGGCCGTAAGCAATTATATCCTTACTCCGTTACTTCACAATAGAAATCGTCCTCGGGACAACTTTCATTTGATTGTATAATAAGTATAAATATGGTTTTACAATCCTCTGTTGTCTGCTATGATGATATATGTGAAGTAATAAAAAAATAGGTGACTTTAAAGTTATCTGTAATATAAAGTTGTTTATACCTGCTATACTCTAAAATGAAGATAAACTGTAAATACTGTAAACTGTAAATCTTGCCTCAATTAAATTTATCTAACCATCACTATAAATATTTATTGCATTAGTAAGTAGTGACTTTCTTTTACCTTTTGGGCTCTTCTTGTTTCTTGATTATTATGATTTGTTGTTATGTCGTGTTGTGTGGAGGATTTATTTCTTTTAAAAGCAAATAGATTTGTTGTTATTATATTTACTGCAGTGGTATATAGCTAAGTAGTTAGTATTTTCTAGATCAATACAGAATTGACAACCTATGAGGGTGCATGTAAATAGCTTCGAAACATTAGAAGGTTAGTACATTTGGTTTCTATTTCTTTGGGTTTGGTATGAGGGTACACTATACTAAAAATTGTACTAACGCTTTTTTTTACAAACCCTTCCTAACATAAGATTAATACGCTTAGAACCCGAGTACGTGCCAGTAAAGTGAAGCATTTATAAGTAGGGCCTTATTTCGCTTGTCGATGTGTTCCGTCAGTTTGTACGACAACATTTTAGCCTGACGAGCTTCAATAGTTTCAATTTCCTACTTTTTTACTGCAGGCCCACTTGACGGAAAGCGGTTACCATCGCCTATGGACATTTGCAACACCAAAGGTGCTAACAAATGCACTGCTGCTCTCTTAAAAGAGACTGGAACCTGGTCACTAATACCGGAACACAACTCAAGGTTGTTATGGCGACACGACGACCAGGGGTGGTAGCCATCCAGTCGGGAATATGCCCTACCACCTGGCTGAACTGAGCTAAAGCTGAGCATTTTAGAAAGACTCCATTTACTTGCAAAATTCTTTGTGCCTTTGTGCGTGTCTGCGAAAATAATTACATGGCGTTCGTGCACACATCGATTGGTTTTGTGCTTCCACTCTGAATGTAATATTGTAGGATACTGTATTTCTAAGTTAATCTAAGCTTCCTAATGCCCTTGGAATAGTGCTAATGTTAGTTTTTCCATATGAAACATAACTTTAAAAAATAACGTGTTAACGACTTGCTACATTGGTGTATATATGAGTTATCTGTCAATATTGTCGCATCTCAAATAACGCATTAAACCTTTGGCTTCATTTGCGTGATACATTCACTACCACTGATATTATAGTAGGGGCATAATAATATTTTTTTTATTCTGAGTTGTTTTCTTTGTTGGTAACAATTTGTTAAAACCTAAAGTTAATTATATAATATTTTTCTTTAATTTTCAGTGTGAACTTTTAAAGAGAAACGGAAATCAAGAGTAAGAGGTATTTATTTCTATTGTTATTAAGAATAATTTGTTTTGTAATTTATATTTTTTGTTTAAAGCAATGTTTTTTAATAGACAAATAGTGATTATTTTGTACGGTGTGACCAAATTATCTTTACATTCCTGGCGAACTTGTGTAGCAAATGTAAAAAAGGCTATTACATTATTACATCTTTTAAGAAGGGACTATGTTGTATAGTTTGTTGCCAATATGTGGTTACACGTATATACCTCCTATAAATTCAATATAAGCATGGTGTGTGATCGCGGCACCCGCGAGTCAATCAAATATAACTCCGGTTAGTTGTGAGAACTCGAACAGCAGGTATAATTAATATCATGTAGTGCAGTTTTATTTTAAAAGACCTACTTGTAATTTGTAGACCTACTTTTAATTATGGAGTTTGTTGTACCGCTTCTTCTCTTTTAACAGTAACTAACATTGCTTTGAAAGCGGTGGTAGACTCATCGACTTTTAATAAGTAATCGGTAAGATTCTATTTTGAAATAAATACATTAATTTTCATTTAAATGGGCCCAATAATTGCAAGGTACACAATACTGGCTATTATTTAGGTAGGCGTTTTGATTTTTCTTTTGTATTGAATAATTTGATTTTAACTGTTTAGTGAAATACGAGTTTTTGAGTTGTCACAAGAACTCAGTTTTGTTAAATCAGTCAAAGATTTACAATTTGGCTGAGGCAGAGGTAAAAGGGGTTGGTATAAGTTGATGAACCATTCCGATAAAAATGGAAATTAGGATTTCCTCAAAATCATATTTAACTAAATGGTTAAATAACGACTATAGATATTTATATTGTCTTGATTCTTTGAACACGTTGACATTAAGTTGGTATCATGGAAGAAGAATAGTATTTTTTTCCGTGCTGGTATTATATTTATATTATATAGCCTTACTAAAATTTACATACATAGACATGTATATAAAAAAAATTATAACTCCAACACTTGTTGATTAGATACCTTAATAATAACTTTGATATAAAATTTTGTTACCCTTTAAATCTGATCATGTTATGAACATTAATAATTATAAAATTAAATAGGTAGGTATGAAGTTCATGTTAAATACATATAGCCCTTACTCAGCAAACGAATATTATGTTGTATTTTCTATTACTTGATTTGTTCTTTAAAAAAATACAATAATGATATTTTTTTGTACTTAATCATATTTGACTTGATCTCTAAATTATTTATTTTCCCCTAACATAGGTAGGTATTATAAATTCGCATTTTTTTACCAAATTGATTGTATTGAATGCATTTTTAGGATAGAACTTACCATCGAATTAGACAATATATCACGAGTGATAACATACCTTATATATATTCATATAAAACAATATTACGTAAATTGTGTTACGTAGGGACTAGGGAGGGAATAAAGTTTCCAGCGGCACCTTTTTGTACGTTCATGTTATTTTGTGAAATAAATGAAAATGATTAAAAAATGTCTTGGTAAATATTTTGTATTTATTAAAAACCGAACCACATTGAAACCTTAGATAATTTTTACATATTATGATTGTTTTATGCTAGACCGTTGCGGGAGCGTAGCGTACGATCAAGTACATCGATTTGTAGGGACCTGGGGCACAATTCTGCTATTATTATGTCGTCAAAATTGCCGGACACTCACACATCGTCTCAGTCGTAGGTTAAATTAATTTGATATCCTGTTAATTCCAACGGCGTAACCGTGGCACGCCACTCTAGCGATAGGTATTAATATTTGAGCGAAGACTTGTGAAATAAATGTTTATTTTGGTAGCTTTTCAATATTCTTTTCAGCTAACGCCATATATGTTAATGGTAATACCATTTTTTTTCTACTATTCTGCCGCGACGTCATCGAAAAGATATTGTGGATTTAGTAGAATAAGAATTTTTGACACTACCGCAATGGAATCTTACTATGAATATCTTCGCAACGCCCTATTGAAATAGCAGAATTGGGCACCTGAGCAGTGCCGTCTCCAAACTTTATAAAATAAAACCTTGAAATTTTAAAACATACGTTTAATAAGGCAACGCTCTTGCCTGCACGGTCTAACATAAATCATCCCTCAAGCATTTATGAAACTTGAAAGCATAGTATGACTTATTAATAAGTTTAGTTAAATATTTTATGCTGATAGGAAACCACCATTCGTTTCGCTCAGCATATCAATCCGACGACGCAGCAATGCATTCTGAAAATTAAGTTCCCAATTAGTGCATTTGTATAAGTGACACAAACAAACCTGCATTTTGAGATTACTGAATTGTGAAACCGCTATATCTTATCGACCGTTCATTTGCCTTAAAATTTGTCAAAGTCAACTGATGGTAAAGTAAGTGAATGAATAATAAGATATTAGAAACGGAATTAAATAAGTAATTTCACGGACTCTAATTAACTTTGCTTACTAAACCTAAAAGTTCTGAATTTGATGAAAGTCAATCACTTAGAGCGGCATTAAATATATGTATTTCTCTACTGAACAAATTACCCATTAGAAAATCGTCTATGTTTATCATCAAATTAGATTTTACAAATTAAAAAAATCGTCACGCAAGTTTAAGAGATTATAAAGTCAAATACCTCTCGCAGCAGCTCATCTTCTCTCTCAGCGGCAATCTTTAGCATTTCCTTAGACCTTTCCAATAACAAATCTTTATCCTGTAGACTTCGTTTTAAATTTGCTATTTCAATACGATGCGATTCTAGTTGACTGACGCTCTAGAATAAATTAAAAACTATACTAATATTATGGAAGTTTGGATAGATGTCAGTTACTCAGTCACGCCAGAACAACTGAACAGATTTGGATGATGAAATTTGATACAGAGATAAATGGTCTGGGATAGCACATGGCTACTTTTTATCCCGGAAAACTACGGTTTCCGTGGGATAACATTAATGCGTGCGTAGCCGTGGGCAAAGACTAGTACCAATATATATCAAGCATCTTGGAAACAGTGCAAATTTTCGACTAAAAATATGGGCATCTTGAGTGTATATATATACCTGAACCAAGTTTTATGTTAATAGGTTCATTTTCATTCCCAAAGCCATAAAAAAGGAATAAATAAACATTTAGTTAAATTCACTTTCATATTTATATATTATCTGACGGAGAAGAATAATAGGAATGACAACCCCAGTACTTCTTTGAGTAACAGTGTGCTTCCATGTTAAAGTATTTGATCACCAAATAAGGTGTACCTACTGTGATTTTTAGTAACCTAGAGCAAAATGACAATTACGATAAAAAAAAAAATTCATATTTTTTTGATTTACGCAACTTATTTATTTGAGTTGAAAGTACAACGCACCACTGTGAGTTATTCCACTCCAACGAAAAGTTGTTTTGTTTACATCCCACTTTCGATCTTTTGCGACAAGAGGGGCCTAATGTTGACGTTTGTAACGCAGCAAATTTGATAGATATGTCGCAGGCAATTTGTATGATTCCGCATTTTACAAACGGCGTCGTCCCTTTACAAACGCTCGCTGTTTTGAAATATGCCGAAGGCAAATTGGCGACTCGTTCAATTGTTAAAATTTCGACATTGATTGTTATAGTAGGGTGACCATCATAAAACACAAGTTGGACACATATTGTAAACATAACTTTACTATTTTTTTCAAAATGGTGTACTTATTTCTTGTATCTAAAAACGAGAAATGCAGAAGAAAGGTAGTGGTCAATGTAAAAAACATTTAATACAGTCTAAAAACGCAGACTAAAGCGCACAAGCCTAGCGAGTAAAGCAAGTGTGCCATGACAGAGGTCAGCAAATGTCACAACCGATGTGTAGCCACCATTTAAATAGTTATCAATTAATAAATGGTGACAAGTCTCTTCTGGCACTGGCGCTTTGGTCTAAACACTAACCCAAGCCAACCAACTGGCCGTTTAAGTCCATTTTTGTTTTTCCCATTATTCATTCAAAACTTGTTGGTGGACCCTAAAAACATGTTTCCTAACACAAATAACAGGTCTTGTGTCTATATATAAGGCGTATGTATATCCCTAAACTAAATTTTCTTTAATGCCGCTCTCTGCAAAAGTTGAGCCACATTCTTTTTAAAACATATGCATCTCTTATTTTGACATTGCCTTTTAGCCGGCTTACATGAACATTTGCTAAAGCCTTGTCCGCCAAATAGAGATTCCTTTGAAACCGCTTCTCTCAATGATATGATGTTGTGCGGGATTTCTTGGTGGTTTTTGTTTGACGATATTTGTAATGCTTGTAAGAACAAGAACTAAATACTTCAATTTGCCGCAGCAGAGTCCCCCGAGCACCAAATTCTATGGACACCTTACCATATTTTACGTGCCGGATAACCTCAAAAACTTTGTAATTTGTCCACGGTATTTTTACTGCTCCTATTTGTGAATCATAAAAATTTCTCAATTCACTGTAATATTTGTCTTTAAAACAATACTGAACACGTAGAAATTGAACTGTTTTCAATATTTTTCTATGTCACTACTCGACGCCATTTTTCTTGTTTTGATTAGTAGCGCCACGCGCGGTAAGATTAAGAACTATATACTTCAATTTGCCGCGGCATTTTGTAAACGGCGATTGAATTATCTATCAAATGTTGTGGCATATTATAAAGTGACAAGGCAATTTACATTTTGCTTTCGGCATGTTTCAAAACAGCGAGCGTTTTTGAACGGACGACGCCGTTTGTAAAACGCCGAATCATACAAATTGCCTGCCACAGATACATATGTTGTACTTGATAATTCTTTTCCTTACTTTATTGCTTCTGTTAATACGAACCTTGTCTATAGCAGCTCTACCGCTACTTGGTCTTGAATCACTTCTCTTGTGACCTCCAAATGATTTTTGTTCTGCTTGTAATTTACTCACTAAGCCTGAAAAGGATACGCGTGTTTCAAACTGATGTAAAAAGAATTCGTTTTTAGACATACAAGAAAATAAAGCAGAATAAAAAATACAGAAGGTATATAAAAATAGGAGTGTAATATTTAAAACTAACAACAACAGAACTCTACATTATTTAAACCGCTAAATTTTACTTTTGTATTGACAATCTCTTTTCGAGCTACCACAAAAACTCTGTTCTGGCGTCAGTCAAAGACCTATAATATGGCTGTATAATCGACACTGATTAGAGACAGAAGTCGTGAAGATTAATATTTAAAAACAAGTTTCAAAGTAGTGGTAGTTCGTTTATTTACCTCTTAGTGTTAAAACAGTCTGCTCGAGATCATTAATCCGTTGTTGGTGAGTCGTAGTAGGAGTGGTTTCCAAACTGTTCAATTTAAGAGTCAATTGTACGTTTTCTTCTTTCAGCATTTCACAATAACTAAAAATAAATTTATATTAACTGTAAATTATTGTACTTTTGTGTTAAGTATGTTTTCTACCCGGCAAGAACATCTACGTAATCTTAAAATTTTAAATACAACAATGTATTGATTAATTATCATATACTCGTACTTAATATTTTAATTGAGTCTACATCATATTCTAAAAATAACAATAACTAACTAACTCTAACATCTACCATTTACTATTATTATACTTATAGTATTTCACTAGAAAATATTAATAAGATAAACAATGTTAACGATTTATGCCTGGTTCCGGTATCTTACCGACTGTTGCCTTACTAGCAGTTAAAATTTGATATAAGTAATGTCAAAGTTTAACAAATGGTAAAGCAGGTGAACGATAGTGAGATATAGCAACCGGCCGTTAATCACTCGCATCTACATAACTGAGCATACCTTTTCCAATAATCGAGTTCCGGCTGTGTATCTTTATTTGTCTTGAGCGGTGATCTGATTTGAGACTCGAGAACTGTAGACTCCAATTTCAGGACCTGACCTTTTAAGGACGTAATTTCGGCTAAGGATTTCTCATATTCAGACACCAAATGTTCATTACCCTGAAAATATATATAATTTCAAATATTAAGAGGCGTAGGCTTTTTTAACCTCTCTAGGTAAGATATAAAATATTTTGAACATGATTTAACAGAGATCTCTGATTTGATACCTCACTTCATCGCGTGTCCAGCGTCATCATGGTGGTCACTTTGTAAGGTTAAATATTTTGCGTTTCCTTTTGAAAATTATTTGAATATTTAAGCAAAAATTTTTTTTCCGAGATTGACACATGTCTTTGTAGACATGAGGTTTGAATATAGCTAAATAGCTTTAATACTTAGTTACAGAAATAATCAGTTGTCACATTGGAGTGAGATCATGATATGTGTAAGGTAGATGCTATATTCCGTATCACGTTGTTTAATAAGCATAACGGCTTAAAAATGTTCAAACAAACAGTCATAAATAAAAATAATCGTTAAAATATTATTAATAACCTTTTCAGCAGCTTCCAACGCTACAATTCTGCGTTGTTGAGATTTGACTCTTTCTATGAGCGCTTGAGACGACACAGGCGAGTCGTCATAATTACATTCCTTAATCACCCTTTGCTTCTTTTCTGAAGGTTCCGCTTCTTGCTTTTCCAAAGTTAATTGAGATGCACCTAAAATATATATAAAAACCTACACATAAAAACCTACACTAATTTTTATCTTTACAAAAATGTTACACGACATACTGATGTAATATAACAGATGATGGATGATTTTGAATTTTAGCCAAAATTAACAAAGTAATTGATGTTTTGCAGTGTATTGTTTGACTATTTATTTGAATTTGAAAATTATCCAAACAATTACATATTCATGAATAATTGGCAATGGCTCGATATACTCGTACAAATCATGTGTAAGCATAATTTAATTTGAAGACGAAATAATTCATACTACTACTATATTTTTGTTGTAGATGGTTAATTAGTACTTAAATTAGTATTTAATTAAGTTATTAGTACTAAATAAGTGTTCACTTACATTTGATTTCAGTTATTCTTGACATCAAAACACGTTTTTCTCTCTCTAATCTTGTTATACTTGATTTAGCAAGATTGAGACTTGATTCCAACTTCTTAACTTCTTGGCATTTAACTTCGTACCGTGCTTGCAAACGATCTGTTGCTTGTTGAGCCCTATAATGTAGAGAACTACGATTTATGTAGTATTTTAGAATTGTTTCTAAACTATTTACAGTTTCAACAGTTCGCATAAAATTTCTACGAGAAATCCATAATATCATTATTCTGAATAAACTCTACGTTTAGTCCACGAAAAGTGAAAAATAAACGTGTAATATCGAAACATACAGAAAAATATATAACAGAATTTAGGTGAAAGCGGGATGATAAGACAATTATAATGTAATAAAAGCAAAGTATGAGTAAAAACGTAATTTTATATAAGATAATTCAGAAATAATTTAATTAAATAAACATGTCATAGGCCCAAAAGCAAATAAGAGTGCAACTAGCTAAATAAAGTTTGATGAAATATTCCAAGAAACTCCTTCAAACAATGGTATGTATGTGTTATTATGTTAGCATGGATGTACGATTTTTTAAACATCACTAAGATAAAAGAAAGTTTTTAGAAAAGTTAATCATTCAAAAAAACTACATGTGTCTTAAATTTTTACCTTTTCCACTTGTCCCACAATGCCACACTTGACTGAGAATCTCTTCTTATATTCATTAGTTGTGCCTGAAGTGTCGCGATCTTACTATGCAGGGCTGTGGTTTCTGCTGTTGCTACTTTATTACCTGTTGTGCTACTATAAGAGATATAAGTAAAAATAAGCTCTTATGTTAATATTCGTTACAGAAAACCGTTGCTCATTGATAGATTTTTCAAGTGTAACTGTTCTTATTTGATATTACGAACTCATTTTAAATTTTCGTTCCAAAGAGTTCATTTCAATGTACGTTTACAAGACAGATTTCTACAAGTTAGGACAATCAATTTAGGGTGTACCTCCTGAATGCATCATTGCCCGCAATCACTTTTTTTTACTCGTGCTAGATTATTTATTTTTGGCTTTAATAATACTGATAAATGCTTATTATTGATATTAACAAGGAAACGAGGATTTCTTAAAAAGATGTAGGACTTTTAAAAAGTTTGTGGCTCTTGGCTATCGCTACAGATATAAGTTGTAGATAAAAGTAAGTACTTCTTCATATAGTTAACGTCGATATACACTGATAGGCAGACCTTAAAATTAGACGCATTCAATATACGAGGGTGACACTGACAGTTCTTAGAAAATCAAAAACTGAGCAAACTAGCAAGTTATTATATCTTTTCAAAATAGTTTCCATTCACATCAATACATCGCTGCATTCGATAGAACCACCGAGAAAAGCACTTTGCCCACTCGTCCTTAGGGGTCTCTTCGATGGCCTTCTGGAACGAAGCCACTGCTTCCTCGGCGTCCATAAAATGTTTTCCTCGAAGTTTTTCTTTTATTTTATTTTCAGGAATAAATAAAAATCGCAAGGTCAGGGCTATATGGCGGGTGACCCACCAATTCCACGTCTGACGACGCCAAATAGTCGGTCGTTTGCCCGGCAGTGTGCAAGGAGGCGTTGTCGTGGTGAAGGAGGATCCTCCTGCGAGGTCGTTTCTCTCGAACTTTTTCCAAGACAAGTGGCAAACATTTGTTAGTATACCACTCTGCAGTGACGGACTTTAGATCTTCTAAAACAATTGTCGCATAATGACCGGTCCTTCCGAAGAATGAGGCTACCATCTTTTTTCCTACACTTTGACCTCTCTTCAATTTAGTTGGCAACTCCTCGGAAGGAAGTATTTCCTTCCGAGGAGGGTGTCCACTGAGTAGGTTGTCTTTTGGTTTCCGGATCATAGCAATAAATCCAGCTTTCGTCACCCGTAAGTATTTCGAACACAGCTTTAGAGTCACCTCCGTTAAATCTTTGTATCATTTCACGGCACCAATCAACATGACGGAGTTTTTGGCCTAGGTCATAATATGATATATATTATAATGATATCCACCGGGCAAAAAGTTTCCTAACGGCAAATGGTGGGGAGAATTTTGTGCACTTGACTCATACCGATGCCTAAGATTGTCCGAATCTGCTAATAGGTTACTATTGGATCAGTCTCTATCATACACCGCACAACACTGATGTTATCTTCAGTCGTCGCCGTAGAAGGCCGTCCCTCACTCAGAGCATCGTTGAAATTGGTGCGACCACGTTTAAACTCATTAAACCAGTTATAAACCCGAGAAGGGGCTGCATCGTGAAAGGCCAATCGAAGTCTGTCATAACATTCTTGTTGACTTAAATGACACCGAAAGTCATAAAAAATCATAGTATGAAAATTTTCTCGCGTTAAATTCATACTGGCGTGACACAGACAAATTTCAATTTGCCACCAAATCGTAAAACAAATGACAAATGAAGGAAATTAGTACTCAATAATATTAGCAAAGAGTTCTTTTTTCTAAATTTAAACTTTTTTTACTATTATATTCTTTAAAAGTGGCCAGTCCTAAAAACTATCAGTGTCGCCCTCGTATAAATAGATATTGGTTGTTCAAATAACAATAATCTAATTACCATTGTAAGCTGGTTTGCTGAATGCAGATTAAATTAATTTATTGTTACAATGAAAGCTATGTGGTACCGACTAATTAAAAAGTGAATCAAGAGGGAATAATTACATTCGAAATAGTTGATTCTTCAAATTTTGAGCGTCCAGACGAGCCCGTCGCTCCCTCGCCGCTAAAGCTTTGATCTGTCGACGCAGGATTGCATTTTGCTTCCCAGTTAGCTGCTTATCACGGCGTAGGCGCTCTATGATCGGTTCTTGCCTAAATATAAAGAAACACTTGATACTAATTAGGCACGTCACAATCTGTAATTCTATATAAGTGACACGGTGAGTTTATTTGCATGATGATTATCGATTATTTCTAAAACCCCTTTCGATAATAGCAATAAACAACACACCATTCATGTTATAACAGAAAATGAACTAATTTCCATTGGATAGAGCTTGTAAATTTACACGAAAGATGGCGCATGGAATCTTTAATCGTACTGTTAAGGCTTAGAGTTTTATTTTTCAAGTGTCAAAATGGTATAAAGAAGACAAAAGTATACAGGAAAAAAAGTAATGGTTATTAGGCTTTGCAGTTAGTTCCGTTTAAATGACTGCTTTTTTGCTTCAGGTCACAGTATGAGGATATATATACCCTCATACTGTGACCTGAAGCAATGAGATCATATTATAATCTCATTATTACGAATCACATAATTACGTAGTTTAAGTTTTAAGGATCTGGAGCTCATCATCGTCATCATCTGAGCGTTAAGTCCCGGCTGCATTCGGAGCATTCGCTCTGATAGCAAAAATTTAATCTTTATAAAATTGTCTGTCTGTCCGTCTATGTATTTGTCATTCTTCTGAAAAAAAAATCAATGATATTCTTCTATTGACTTTTTTTATTTAAGGTAATAAGTAGGATACATTTCCAAAACCCTTAAATAAATAAAAAATATCTGAACCAAAAGTAAAAGTTTATATATGCCCTTTCAAACTTTTGTATTATCAGTCCACCGTGGAAAATCTGATAAAATCACGGACGTAAGGGTTTAAAAATACTTACAATAAAAATCAAACCCTTTGACTTGAATAAAACCTTTGTGTAGTTTTTGAGATATGGTGGTATTTAGTTGAATTAGTTCTTTTTATGATTCGTGGACTGATATTGCATTTGGCCAATTTTTATAACAGAATGTTAGTTTGAAATTATTATAATTTGTATTTTTCTAAATTACCATATTGTAGTAGAGCTCCCAGGTATCTTCAAAAAATCATCTTGACTGTCATACAGGTCGTGGTTTGAGTCAAATTTAAGTTCAAGTCTGTCAGAGCCTTGTGGCGAAAATGCATCACTCTCCTCATCTAACTCTACTATAGCTGACAAATCAAAGCTTGGATCATTTGCTGATAACATAGTTTGCATGTTCATTATTTGTGCCTGGAAAATAATGAATTCATTCTAAACGAGACGGTCTATTTTTCTGCTTCAATAAATATTATTTTTGAAATACGAATTTGTACTATTTCTATTTTAAGCACTTGCCTTTAAATTATGTATAATAGTGCGTAATTGTTCCATTTGAGTATCCTTTTCAGCTAATTGTTTCACGTATGCTGCTTTTTGTTCTGTGAGACGTGAACGTAGTTCCATGTGCTCTCGCTGGGTTTCACCTAGTTGCGTTAGCCAATGTTGGTTTTCGGCTTTATAAGATTCTACCTAAAATAAAGATGTATTCTCTAAAGTTGATTGGAATGGAGGGTTATTAAAAATATTGGCGTTTTTAGACCCGCATCCCATGACAACTATGATATTTTACAGGTTGTAAGTGAATAAAAATAATCCCAAATTCCACAATAATAAATAAATAAGTTTCATTACCCGTAAAGGTCGGAAGATCAAACATAAAAATATGTCAAGTCAGATTTAAGTGTCCTTGTATTATATGAGTATAGTATGTTTTGCCATAAATTTATTTATGGCAAAACACACTATACTCATATTTATTATTTATATTCATCCCATAAACATTCAACTATTGATCTTGAACCTCCCTGTTTTAGATATATTTATTGTACACCAATACAAAAATGTACTTATAGACTAAAATTATAACTAATTTTGCACAAAAGGCAATCTTACCGTTGAAAAGCGATCTCATCCAGACAACCCCAGGAATGGATTGAGATGATAATGACGGCGGTGGTATACGTAGCATGTAGAACTACTTACATTTGAATAATAAATACATAAATGATACATACAGGAATTATTTTATATATTAAATAGATATATCATAGCATACAAATACATATCCACAAAAATATATAAATGTTTATAGATAAATCATTTAAATATCGTTTTCCAATGACAGGTAATATTTTTTGCCTATAAGTTTTAAATAACAGTAGCGATTTTGCATGTCTGATCTGCCACATTCTTTCTTTTCTCTATATTATTTTCTTTGTCCCACAGTTGCACGTGTACGTTTCATGTGAGCGAACTGTATATTTGCATCGGTCAACAAAAGATAATTAGCAGGTTTCAGACACTAGTAACATCGATGTGTACATTTCTTCATCTTATTCTCCTTCTCCGCTGTCTCTGTCATAGAGATACCTCTTGCCTTACCCTCTGAGTTACCATACTTTAGTAATAAACCAAGTATTAGTGTAAATAATTGTGTACGTAATTATCAAAAGATAATAGTTAAAATTGATAATAATACCAAACCTCATGACAGTGTCTCTCTTCCAACTGCGAATTTAGTTGTTCCATTTTAGTCAATCTTTCCATCGCTAAGTCCTTCCAGCGATCAGCTTCACCTTGATACATTTTGCTGGAAAAGTCACCACAAAACTGAGCACCACGTCATTTCAATAAAACACATTGTAGAAAACTTACATTGCACAAACACGACTGATTAAATTTTTATCATAAAGACTACTAACGATTCAGACTTGCATTCGTCAAGATCACTTTGCAACCTGAAGCATTTGTCTTCGAGTTCTGTTATTTTGATGGTGTATTTACTGATGAGGTCCTTGAATGCCTCTGAATTTGAGGCATTGTCGTCACTTCCTTTTCTGCAACAGATAAGTGATTAACAACGTCTTATGTGTGCAAATGACATCGATACGGTTCATAGCTTTATCTAGACACAAGATTGATCGATCTTAATTTTAATACTCAGTATGGAATTTTAATTTTATATAGGTACGTAAGAGAAAGTGAGTTTGTTTTTACTTTGTTGAATGTATTGTGAAAAAAATTATATGTTGATGTTTTAGATATTGGGGATGAACATAGAATGCATTAATCCTGGACAATGTGATAGTTTGCGCAGATGAATTTGAATGAACTAATTATATTATCATGTAATTTGGTATGGATGCGCTTTCGATAACGAAGATAAATTTAAACTGCTTTTTACATTAAAGAAAATACTATGTTTTTGGATAGGGATACAGAGCTTTTGCAATAAGAACTTCCTAAAAAGCTCATACCTATAGTAATGGTATAAAAAACGTGGTACATATAAATGTGATCTTGAGAAGAAAAGATTTATTACGAAATTTGGTATAGATGTATCTTCAACAGCGAGTAAGAATATGCAATTATGCAGTATTTAGGCCAAAAACTCTTCAAGTTATGGATCCGCAATTAAGCAGATATAACCGCGTAATAAGTGATAACAATAAATATCCAAATACTAAAGTTAAATTTTTAATAGAGAATTAGACGTGTAATACCCTACCTGTCTAATTTCGTTTGTAATTCCATTATCTTAATATTCAAATCTTTCAATGATTTTGAGTACTCATCCCTTTCATTATTTAACAATTCCTTATATTCAAGGGCTATTGTATTCTTGTCAGCTTCTAATTGTTTTAAAGTTGATAACAAAGATTTATTATTTTCGTTAAAATTATCCCTGTTGCATTTTTCTTCAGCTTTCTTGCTTCTTAAGTTTAATAGTTCGTCTTTTATAACTTCTATGGTTCCCTCCAACTTTTGTATTAAGTCATTTTTTTGAATAAAAGTAGTTTTAAAACTTTTTACTTTATTTTGTAGAGAGGATTTCTCTACATCGAGTATTCGTACTTCTTTTGTTTTTTGTTCTAATAAAATTACAGCTTCTTCTAGTTCTTTACTTATAATCTCATATTCATTTTGGATACGATTGAAAGATAACTTTAACTGTGTGACTTCGTCGTCAAAGTCAGTTTGGATAAATTGATGTTTAATATGTTTATCAACTGAAACTGTTTGAATCTGTACATTTGAAAACTTTACAATTTGAATATTCGGTTGTGTTTTGATAGGTGATCCAATTAAAGTCTCAGTTGCAACATCTGCTTTAGAAACTGCTGTTTCATCAATTTTATGATTAGCCCCTGCTGGTTTTAATATTTGCGGTTTTGGTAATGTAATGGTTGCACTTTCTGCAACGAACAAAACAGTTATGATCTAACTAATAGATAATACTTACATATTGAAATTAGAATATCTTAATACTTCTAGAAAGTTGCTCATCGTCGGATTGGATATCTTCCAATTTTATATTTACTCCATTGGCGTCAGTTTTCAGACTATTCGTAGTTTTCGGCGAGTTAGATTTGTCAAATGCCTGATTTAGAAGTACAATACTTCTTTCCAGCTGGTTGCATTGTTTTATGAGAGTTTTTCTTGTATTTTCCATTATTTCTAGCTTATTTTTAAAAAAGTCTATTTCTCTCGAATGCATTGTTTCCTTTAAAGTAAAGGAAAGCACAATTTAAATGATTTTAAGATAAATTGATTTATATTTCAACTAACATTTTATTGCTTACCATCATTTTGCATTTCAACTGGTGAGAGCAAGTATTTTTATTTAAAAAACATTTGTTTTTTGTTACTTCTAAGATTTGGTCGAATGTACTATGTTTCGCCATTAAATTTAATCTTAAATTTTCGACTTCAACAAGTTTTTCATCAACAGCATATGTATTCCGGTTAAGGTGTTCTATGGATGTCAAATAATTTTCGATTGATAGAAGCGGTATACTACCTTGATACTGTTGCCTTAGAATTTGCATTACTTCGTACATATACCTATAGATATAATACATTTTCTTTATTAATTTATGACAAAATTCCTTCGGGGCTTGTGATTTAATAATATACGAATAGAAAACGCTGTGGATAGTATTTTTTAATTTGTCTTAAATTACGTTATATTTTATGGATTAATTAAATAAAATAATATTAATATAAATCACACAAGAAAATTATAAATAATCGAATACAATAAAAGAGAACGTAACTTATTTGTATTGTATTCTACCCATAGTCCCTCAAGACTATAAGTAGAATACTGAGCCTAGATCACCATCTTCTATGGGTAAGGTGCCCAGAAGACTGCCTACGTTTCATTGCTGGATCACCATATTGATCCATTGCCCGAGGTAAGCACCAGCCTTCTGATCACCTGAAGAGTCAATGAATTGTTTTGATAAATTTTGGTAGAGGCTCGTGGCTCATAAATCACTTACCTAAATTTCTTGTCGTACCTAAAAGCATACACATCAAAAATCTTTTGTCGTGACTCCAGCATATCTTCAGTTTCTATTCTTCGTTCTTTTTCCTTGTTCAATGCTAAGTTTAAGTTTTCCAACTTCTGATGACTTTCTGAAGCCTGTAAGTGTGCTATTAGAACTTCTCCGCTTAATCTGTAATACACGTGTGAGAACAATTCTTTTTTATTTTATCTATAATCTATATCTTCTGGTATATCCAAAAATAATTAGTATTCTTTTTCCATATTTTTTACTAAAATTAAAAATGTTTTAAAGTACCTGGCTATAATTGCTTTGCTGTCACTGGTCGATTGTAAATCCAGTATCTGATGTTTAAGCATATTAATTTCCATGTCATAGTTTAGTTGCTTCCGTTGAGCGTTTTGCAACTGTAAAGGGAGAATTTTCGGATGTCAATAACTTTATGATTTTCCGAATATTTTATTTCCAGTTAAATAACCTGCCTGTAATAATGCATTATCCAGTTGACCGTTTACATGCTGGCACTGCTCTTTATATATTTTATTATCATCAGTTAATTTCTTTAATTGTTCCTTCATTAATTCTATCTCTTTGTTTGTTAAAGAACTCAAAGAATCATCTCTAAAATGAATATAATTACACAACATACAACAAGTAATAAAATAGTTTTCGCGACAAGTGCTCATAATAAAACTACGTTTTAAAGGTTTTAAGAGCGATATTTTATTTGATTTATATTCCGACGTTTCGGCTACTTTTCAGTAGCTGTAATCACGGAAGGCAAGAATGCCAAGTATCAATGAGTGATTGTTAAAGATTTATTTTCGGAACACAAACCAACTTCATTGAAAATGTCTCTTTTTATTTTACTTTCCACCAATGTCCATCGTAATTTTAATATTATTTAAAACTATTAGAGCTAGGCATGTCGCTGAAGAGTTTCTTGCCTCGTTTCTTCTCTTCAAGGCACAACATGTTGCGAAACGGTGGTAAATTAGATTAGGCTCCCATAGAGTAAATAATAACCATAATGAAAAATCTAAACTAAGTAATGTATATGAATGAGTCGGTGGTAGGCTAAATAAAACTTTAATATTACTTATTGACACTTGACATCTTTGTCTTCTGTAATCACGGCTACTTAAAAGTGACTGAAATGTCGGAATAAATATCAAATAAAATACCGCCCTTATAACCTTTAAAACGTAGCTTCATTAAGTAATAAAATACATGAAAAAATAATTATTAATATTTTGTATGTAAAAGTAGGTTTGGAAAATATGTAAAAGTGAAAATATGGGCTTACATCAGCCTAGATTGACTATCTTGAATAAGTTTATTTTTTTCTTCAAGTATCTTAATGTTATTGTTCTGGGTAGTCAATTGTGAACAAAGCTCTTCGATTTTTTTTTGAAAACTTGATCGGACAATATCTTCAATTGTCTCTTTGATTTCTTCATTTGATATTTTACCTAAAAAAATACAAACCCTATGTAAGGTAACACGGTATACAAAATGAATGTCAGAAATAATATTATGTTGATGAAAATACCATTTTGTGAAAGTCTAGATTCAAAAGCAGAAATAATCTGTCCTTTATTTATTTCGAAACACTTGTTGAAATGAAATGATTGAGCTTGCTTTGAAATGTCATTTTCTAAACATTTTCGATATTTAGACGTTATTTCATTAAGTTCTTCATTCTGTTTCCAAAAATATATAATAGGTATTGAAGATCGTAACTTTCCAGTAAGATTTGTCACTGCTAGAATTAGTCGCTGTATCTGATTTTCATATTCAGCTGCAATCATCAATGCTTCTTTTTTATTTTCCATATCATCATTTTTCATATTCTCATTTAAGGTTCTGATATATTTGTATGATTCTTCTAAATATGTACATTTTTTTAGTACAGAAGACAAATTTAAATTTGTTAGCAAGCCTGGTGATTTATCACTAAAATCTTCTTCTTCTATTTGTGCTTGTAAATTTTGGATTTCAGCTTTATAATTCTCTTCTTGTAGCGACCATTTGTTCCGATCGTCAATAGCTTTTATAGTTATAGATGTTAATTTATCGAAAAGTAACTTAAATTTGTTATGAAAATATTGTAAACCGCTTTTAAGTTGTCCTTCGTGTACGTCGTGTGCTTTTTGCATTAATTTTTCAATTTGGTTGTAATTATATAAATCAATATCATCTTCACTTTCTGAAATCCAAGAACCAAATTCGCAAATATTAATATGTGACATTTTTAGCAATTCCTCATCCTTAAGTTTGTTTAGACTTTCCATATCTTTCAATTTTTGTTGGAGAGTTGAGGATCGTTGAACTTCTTGTGCTAATTGGTTCATTACATCGTAAGTTTCTTTCCTGTAAAGATAAAAATATGCTTTCACTCCATGTTATTTATTGAAATATTTTTTGTTTCAATAATATACCTTGCTTGGTGCAAAGCCACCAGGAGAGCGTCTTTTCCACCTTGAGCACATTTAAGTTCCATAATGGTGGTCATATGCGGAGCAAACCAACCACAAGCATGCCTTGCTTCCATAGATTGTAAAACTTTTTCCAAACTAGAACATTGCAAAGCTAGAATACCCGATGATGTAGTACCTAAAATCACAAAAAAATATGGTAATTCATATAATTTCTTCGAAATTTCTTGAGGTGTTCTTTTTAAATCTGTATTAAGTAACACACTATTATCCTTCAAAAACTCCAAAATTTCTTCCAAGCCTTTACGAAGCCCTTCATTTTCTTCTATCAGATTTTTAATTTCTTCTTCATTTAGAATATTTTCTCTTTTCACTAAAATATAGTCTTCCTTTATTTCACCATCTTCTTTACTATCTCTAGAAAAAAAAGAACTTTAAGTGTACCATCAGTTGAGTATAATAAAGATATCTATTGTACTTTAGTTGTAATATACTTAGAAGAATCTTTGAAGATATTTTCAGGTGTATAATTAATTATTTCTTCTTTATTAATGATGTCATTAATTGTGCTTTCATTATATCCACACTCTTTCAATATTTGAGTTATTTTGTTAATTTTGCCTCTTATATTTCTGTTTTCTAACTCCAGATTAATAACTTGATCTTGTTGTCTTCGTAATTCAAGGAGCGTTTGCTTGTTATGTTTTTCTATATTTTGGTATTTGTTCTTAAGTTCAGTTGTTGAAATTATTTCATCTGGAGCTAAATTGCACTGCTGCCTGCAATTAGTTTTTGCAATATGAACCAAATAAATTAAAAAAAGAAAATAAAATGAAATATGATGATAAATATATTTTGTAATAAATAAAATAAATAATTTTTGAAATATTGCTCCCAGAAAAAAAAAGTTTTTAAAGTAAGCTTACATGCATAAATTACCTTAACGATTCATTTTGTAACTGCAGTTCTTCAATTTGTCTACTTAAGCTATTTACATCTTGGACCAAGTTTTTAATTCCCTGGTCTTTTAATTTTAACTGACGAGATTTAATCTTTGAGTCTTGGATCAAAACATCAATCCCTTCATTTGATTGCAACTTTTGTAATTGTGAAACTATATCTGCGAGCTAAATATTTAAAAATTAAATTAAATGAGAATTATTGGTAAAACTATTTACATTTTAATTAATTCTTATTAAATTTCAAGGTTATAAATAAGCACAATAGATAATTAAACTACCTCTTTTTCACGATTTGCAGTAATTTCTTCAGCTGCTTGAAGTGAACACGTTAGATATTTGACTTTTTTCTTAAGCTTGTTTATTATTATGCGTTCTTTACTTTCATCGCTTTGGTTTTTATTGTCAGAAATTGAATGATCTTGTAATTCTTCGATAATATTTTTAAGTTGCTTATTTTCAGTTTTTAGAGCAAGAATCAAACTTGCAGATTGATCAATTTCAATCGCTGCTTCAGTTAGCTTTTCTTGTAATTCTTTGATATTACTTGCATGTTCCATATTTTTTTCAGTTTTCTGTAGTAAAAATGTGAAATTTGGAAGATATTTTATACTTTTTCTAATTTAGGTTGCCTGATAAGAGTGGCTTGCTGGCAATAAAATTGGAATTATGTAACAAATATTTTTAGAACACAGAAAAAGTAACATAATTTGCATGTGCACTTACTTTGGGCAAAGAGGAAAGTTTTCCGATATTTTTAAGATCTTCTTTCAATTTGTCGTTTTCAGCTAAAAGAGCTTCTGCTTCAGCTTTTTTAGTCTTTGCTACGATCTGCAATAATTCAAAATAGTACCTTATATTGTAATAAAAAATAATTAACTTTTAGTTATATTTATGTTTAATATTATAGTTAAAATGTTTATATTGATGTCACCTTCCATTGTTGTACTTTAGCTTTAATTTCTTCATAAATATTTTCTCTGCTGGACTCTTTATCAAACAGTTGCTTTCTCAACTCTTCGGCACTTATGGCTAGTTGAATTTTTTCCTGTTCCAGCTGTCCTATCATGTCTATAAAATACAAGGTTTAAAAATTGTAATCATACAGACTGACTACCTAATTCAAAGTATGTATTAAATTTTTATTGAACTTTCTCTAACCTTTTAGTTCAGTGGATTCCTTTTTAAGACATACCAATTGTTCAGTTAGGGTGTTGATTATTTGAGTGGCCTCTGTTAGTTTATCTTTGAGCACAGTTATTTTTTCTTTTAATGAAGAATTGTCATCTTCTATAACCTAAAAGTCATATAGACAGACATACACGCGTTTAATAAGTTCCTATTATTCGAATTAAATAGAATATGTAATTGTTGAATATCAACATACATTATACATATTAACGTACCTAGGCAATCTTACTATCTCTAGAAACATGTTTAAGCTTAATATTTAAGTATTAGAATTAAGTTAATTACTTACTTTGAGATCACTTAAAAGTTTTCTTATATGTTTATTTTTCAAAGCTAACTCATTTTCAAGTTCAATCACAGCATTCATTTCAGACAGTGTACCACGACTAGATTCACTATCTTTATCAAGATCTTGTTTATTCTCTTCAAGTTTTTTCTTCCGTCCTTCTAGTTCAGCAATTTCATCGTATAATTGCTGTAAAATGTCCTTATTAGCCTTTATTTCTTCTTCTTGTTTTGCAATGGTTTCTAATAAACGCTCGTATCTTTTTGTTGGAGACTCTTTAATGGAAAATGAAGTAAAATTTAAAAAAAACAAATCACATAACATTAAAATCACTATTAATTTATTTGGAAAATTTTCTTATCTGTGAAGTTAACTTATAAATTACCATTTTTCGTAATAACTGCTCCAGATAAAGTTTTGTATCCAAATTGCGCATAAATTATCCAATTTTTTGGGTTAAAAAGTATCTCATGTTTATTTCTAATTCCGAAAATACACATTATACGTATTTTACGATAGTCAATCCTGACGTAGTAAAGCACATACTTGGTTCAATAGTTATTGAAACCAGTATATGCAATCAAGTTTGATTATAGCTTCTAGGGCCGCTCCATCAGCGTGATACCACGCAGTTATTCTTGAGCTTATCTTGTTTTACTACGACGAATGAGAATTCTGATGGCCCACTTCCTCCCATCTCCTTTATTCCATCCATCCCTTTACTTCATCCATCCTATCACAAACCCTTTACTTCGTCTCTTCTATTCTAGACAAGGCGTAAATTTCGCTGTAGGTGACGGTAACTAAATTCGTTTAGATGGGTCGCCTGCCGCTTGACCGGTTTCGCAATTAAAATAGAAAATCGACTCACTTACTTTGCAATGTGTTTACATAATAAAGAAACTTCCATGGTCAAAATTACCCCTATATAAACCCAAATTTCATAATAATTAAACATTCACTTCTAAATTTATATAATAGTATAGATATTGGTGCTTACCTGAAGAACAACCTATTGTTTTCTTTTTGCTTTTCTTTAGCGAAGTTTCCAACTGGCCAAGCAAATTGTTAACCTGAGACACATTTGTTTTAATTACTTATTCCCGTCTGATAGCAAAATTATCATCAATCAACATACACAATTTCCAAATAAACAGGGTAAACTTTTTGGGTGCGGTATAGATTATACGGCACATTGATTTATTACTTGAGCTATAAAGTTAACTTTGGGTGGTTATAAAAAATAACCACGACTTAACCTATATAAAAAAAAATCGGATCTGTTCATAGTATATAAATATGCTGTATGCCCCACTCAACTTTTTGGGCCTTCAGGGCCAAATTCTAAGCTAAACGAAAAACACTCAAAGGAGTCTTGAGGCCGATTTTGACGAAAACCATAAAGTGGTTTTGTTAGATTAAAAAATAAATAAATTACCCTTGTTAGGAATCGAATCAGCTAATTTTAAAAATAAACAATTGAATTATTACTTATACCATTTATATTCTAACTGCTACTGACTGCTTTCTAAGGATCAATTTCTAAGAAGAAATGTGACTCGGCAAGCTAAGGGATCATATATTCAATGTACTCTGTGTAAGGGATATTTAGCATGAGGAGTTGCGCTGTGTTGTTTGTCAACTATAATAACATTTGTATAGAATCTGGAGATGGATATAGAGCACTTTTTATAACTATTAAACTCGAAACAAACTGTGTGATTCATAAGCAATCAATAATCAAACCATAACATACCTCTTCACTTTTATGTTTCAAGATATCTTGTGAAAGTCTAAAAAGAGTTTTTAAATCCGTAAAGTTCAGCTCAACATCGTCAACATCCATCCAGGATAAACTTTCGCATAACTTCTCTTTATCGGCCTGTAGGAGTTCCTTCTGCGTCAAATTCAATATTTCTCTCCAGTCTGTGTCTAGCATTTTGCTATTTATAACGAAAGATCACCGTTAATACACAACTCAACTTCTCCATATATTCAATATACTCTGACTCAACTCAACTCAGTCTTGGTAAAATAAAGTAACGTAACTCAGAATACAGACAAACATATAAATCACCTATTCTTGTACGTTTTATCTATGCCTGTTATGTGATTCTAATGTTTACATTTATCCGTTGCTAAGCAACACAACCAGCAAAAGTTTTTTAATGATTCTATTCAATTTATAGCGCAAAGAATTCATCTCGATTTGCTCTAATAACATTTAGAATAGAGTTCATTTTTCTGAATTCATTTCCGTTTGATTTTCTGAAATCATTTGGCGACTTGAATGAACTCATGTATTTGGCGTTTTCCGTGTATCGATTTTCGTTTTTGGATAAGAAGGCTGATTCTAACAATTAGACCACATTGGTTGTATCGATACTAATTCTCCATATATTCAATGTACTCTGTGATACTAATGATCACTTTCGATGTTGTTATCTATTTGACCATCTTGGCCGTTCCTTTAAGATGTGACTGTACATTGTGTATAAATAAAAGAATCTATACGTCGATGTCAATTCTCATGAAATTATATTTCTTTTATAAATTCTGTCGGTAAAATGATTACAAATATAGGAAAAACGATTATGAATTCTCATTTGCAATTTGCGATTACAGTATTTGCTCTCTAATAATTTATTTTATATACCAATCTGCTTATTGCTCTGCCCACATTTAAATAGTCACCTGAACTGACCTCTTATATATATAAATTGTACTCTATGAACTTGAACTACACGTGCACAACATTAAATGTTGTGCACGTGTAGTTATAAATTTTATAGTAATTTATAAAGTACAGTCTAAAAAGTAGTCCATAATTTGTCAGTATTATCATAGAAGAAAAATAGTAAGTATTCAAGGTTTTAGGGTTAAAATTATTCTAGTCAGAATTATAAATGTGAATGTTATTTGATTGGGATAGCGTTTATTCCAGCTTAAAATATTACTAGATAGATACTTCAGTATCTTATCCTGGAAGATGAAAAGTTCCTGAATTACGCGGAAACAAAGTCTGAAGACAATGGAAACACGGTGAGAAATAAAAGTCGTATAAAATAGAAAGATTACTTTATTAGATGTGATGATACTGAACAATAGCAATGAATGTTACATCGTATGTCGAGGTGTCAACAACAAAATAAATCATTTGTGCTTTTAAAAATAAATTAACAAAAGTAAATACAACGAGACAAGGTTACAATAAAAATTATAAAAGCATCTCTACTACATAAATCAAAGCTTTTAATAGGGCGAGGGGACGACACTTTGGTACAAATTAGCGAATACACATATAACAATTATCCTGCTATACTAACTAACCCTATGATTGTAAACTAATGCGGTCTTATTCATAATGAGTCAGAGTAAGTTTGTCTGCTTTTTTAAGAACTTTAAAGGAGCCTAGAAACTTATTCTAACTCGATATGAATAAGACTGTTAAAGATTTACAACAAAAAATCCAACGAAAAAGTAAATTTCTGACAACATTGTAAAAGTATTCCAAAATTCTGATCCATGACTAGATAATTTAAAATTAACTTGTAACTGATGAATTTTAGATTTTTTCTAACGGGATCTGAAATTCCCGAAAGACCAGACCCTATGCGTAGTACAGTTTTTCGAATGGAATTGTAACCTGCATGTCCGTTTCAAATAGTATTGCAACAGTTTAGTTATATTCGAACCAATTCAATAAATGTAATACTCTAACAAGTACTCCTTATAATAAATATGTATCGGTACAAACATCTAAATTTAAGTTAGGCATGCAATATTGTATTGTCAAACGTTGCCAAAACTTCTCGCCCTATATACACCAACCATTGTATAGTCCTTTGAGTATTATTACAATGTCTATATATAAATACATAATACGCGAATGGGTAACTAAATAATACTCAATATTTATTAATCACTATACATACTGTAAATAATTGTAAGTATAGCGCACATTATAAGCTTATGATGTACACAAAATGTCTAAACTTTGTTATCGCCAAACTTGTCATATATGTGTTAATTCCCAAAGTTTGACTTTTGCAGATATGTACTCAACACCAATGATATACAGCGTGTATCTATACATTACTATCCATTCCTTTATCCAGTACTAATAGATAAAAATTGATACAAGTATGGAGTTCATGTTATTAATATTCCTTATATGAAGGTTCTCCAATAAAAATACGAACAGTATAGCAGACATTGAGCATCTGCGCAGTATAGGTAATTTTTGTTACAAAAATTATACTGAGTATAAATGTAGCTGTTATAAGTCCTTGTTGAAACAGATACCTACATAAGCAAGTAATGCAACTTTTATACTAGTATTAAAAAAAGAATTAATAGTAAGACATAGAAACTCCGCTTTACAAAACTTGTTAGTAACAGATTAGTAATCCAAGTGCTCTTGGCTGCATTCTTTTAAAATGTCTCTTAAAAGATGAGCCCCATTTACTCACATATTTTTTTAAAATAAATAACTACGCTAAACAATTTTACATGTATATAAGTATTTTTATTATTTTTTATACAATTATACAACATCACTATCAGGTAAACAATCTCTTTGGGACTCTTTATGACTTTGGAACGATTACACAAGTTGATGAAAATACAATATGGCTGTTACGGATGTATTTTAAGGGGATCTGAGGGTAGAAGCTGATGACAAATAGATGGCGCTGTATTCTACAAATATAGGTTTGATTTTGTTATAAGATTTACATATACATGTAACGCACATTTTGCGACATGATTTATTTATTTAGAGCCATCAACAGGAGATACATTATACATCCGTCTTAAATCTAAACAATGTTCATGCTAACTATATACTCCCCTATTATAGGTGGTCACATCATTCGTTTTCTCATATTTTATAAATTGTCAATTAAAAAGTTATAATGCCAAATACAGGACAAAGATTATAAAGAGTTACTAAATTTTCCATTTTTTTTTAATGTTCTGGCAAAAAGTATACGTTAATTCTTAAAATAATTTCAGTAATTTATTGTCGATGCATAAAAAAATATTCAACAATGTACTTTAGATGTATTTATTTTTGTATAGAAACTGTGTTGACAACAACACCATCTAGTTGAGATATGTCAGATAAACCCCTTATAGGCTATAAGACTAAAATAGGTACACCGATGAGAAGTTATTCCTGACTACCCAAGTAGTATTACGGTTAGTAAAACTTCATGTTATCGCCCTTTGGTAAACACAGAAGCATTTTAAGACTACAGAGGAAATAGTATGAGTATACCAGTTCGGATTCTATATTAAAAAGTTTAGTATAAAATGTTATGTATAAAAAAGTCATGGCAAACGTTTTGGTATAATTTTAATTTTAGTACTTAAAATTTTCTTTTAAACATTTTTCTTTAGTGAGCTGATTGATTTCTGTTTTTATCGTATAGAGGCGAACGATTTCAACAATACAAACACAGAAGGTGACAGTCGAAAGTATGCAGTATATATTTATCACTGATCAAAAATATACCCCAATAAAGACAATAATCTAACAGAGTTATTATTTTGGATATAATCGCCTTGATTTTTAAAATTTATAATTTTATTTAAATAAATAAAAAAAACGCCATTCTGTGTTTGTGTTCATGCACATAGTTCGTGTTAATCATTACGACTTTTTAATTACCAAGAGATGATTACGCAGTAGACGATTTTTAATTCAAAATCAGTCATTGCGTTATCTTACTATGCATTCTACTACTACTCGACTGTACTGCCCAGCTACTTGTAATAATTTGTCAAACTATAGAGTTGTGTGTATTTTATATGTAATGTCAACATTCAGGCCGGGACCATATCGATTTTACTCTTGTACACTGGCAGTCTGCAATTTATTGGAGGTTTTTTGGTTTAATGTGTGTGTGTGTGTGTGTTTGTGTCTAAGTATGTGATCTCCGTGTGCAGAGCGTGGCCCGGCGCAGACGCCGCAGCAGCGAGTTCTCGCGCTATCAGATGCGCTCCACATAGTTACCTGTCAATAACATACCTATTATTAGATATATGCAGTGTCAATAACACTGATATTTGTTCCATTCACCCAGTCATTGCAATTTTCGGGTAGTTGTAATTACTACTCGGTTTCGTTATCGCTCAAATAAAAAGCGGGCGAGCGGGCGTAACGACGAACAATCATTCTCTCTTCCACTTTAGTCGGATGCACATATCATAGTGTAGTAGGCTATCTAATTATTGTGCAAGAATTATACCTTATAATCGACAGTCTTTGTTCGAAAGTCAAATAAAAAAGTTCTACAATTTCTACGTGTTCTGTTGTATAAATCCCGCACTAACAGTAGTGTGAACAAAACAGAATCTTGCTTCATGCTATTCATCGCTTGTTCTTAACACGTGATTGAAATTAATGATATGAAAACATCTCATAATAATCGGCTCTCAGGTAATACCGCAAACAAACAAATATAAAAAATTTCAATTTGATGAATTTCATAATTGAAAATATTTTATTAAGACTGGTGGCGCTAATTGTGTCTGAAGGTAGACCCCCTCGAACGTCATTCGTTTTCGTTTAAGAAATATTTTTAAATTATATTTAAGTACCTTTTCCATTACATGTTAAATTTTTTTTGTCTTTTTTTCTAAAACTTCATTCAAATTTGCGGGGTCCTCGGAGGAATGCAGCTTTCAAGAGTAAGGCCGCTGGTGCGCGTGTTACGAGCTTCTTTTTACTGGGCGATTGCCATTGATGAGTATTATTTTTGCATGCTGTTACTACTATATATTATGTCTTATGCTATTTCAATACTATTTTGACAATGTCGCGAATAGTTCTTACCTGGGAATGTCCCAAATCGGCCTGTGCGTTGACTCGATCCGACATACCACCCATCGTCACATTTCTCCAATACGTACACTGTGTCACCTTCATTCAACTCCAATTCATCCGGATTCTGGGGTCGATATTTGTACATAGCCCGATAACTGAATAAATAAAACAATCAAAAATATTAAAAGAGTTGTGAATAAAACCTTAGTAAGGTGCATATAGCATTCACGTAATGAACATGTTTACTGTCCCCCTCTCACTCGGTACTAGGAATGCAGAAAGAGTAGATGTAATAATTCTAACTACCTTATATTTATTAATTGAACATAAAACGCGGACTTTTAGCATCTTCGTCAAACCCTTTTGGGTTTTAAGATGTATATATGTAAGAATTATGTATGTTTTTGTTGGAATAAACTAAAATAAAAAAAAACACTGCACAAAAGTGAAATCTTTTTTATTTCTAACTTGTGATACGCTGTTTAAATAAGGTAACGAGAAGAAAATTATTAAGCCTTTTAATCTTAGTATTTTAATCTTGGAACATTGTTGCCGTCGCCTTTTTTCAATTTTTTTATTGCAGGAGTTCAGCAGACACGCAGACGGCCCACTTGATGGAAAGCGGTTACCATCGCCTATGGACATTTGCAACACCAAAGGTGCTACAAATGCGCTGCTGCTCTCTTCCGGTCTCCCGAACCTGGTCACTAATGCCGGAACACAACTCAAGGTTGTTATGGCGACATACTTTAGACCAGGGGTGTTAGCCATCCAGTCGGGGAAATGCCCCCCTACCACCTGGCAAAAAATTCTTTCTCCGTTCCTGCACGGATTACGCCTATGAACATTTGCAACACAATGTGCTGCCGGCCTCGAATGGGGCCTGGATGGAGCCTATCAACTGAGGGCGAAACGCAAGTATAACGGCATGCTCTAGACCACAGTGACTTGACTTGTATTAGTCAACCAGAGTCCAAATGCCTTACCACCTAGCTATAGGTATTTTGTCATCCCTTACGACAGGTTGCCGGGCCGCAGGAATTAGTAGGTATTCTTTCTCTGTTCCTGCACTCATAAATCTAAAAATAATATTTAAAACACAAGAGAAGAAAAATATTTGTGTTATAATCCAGTTATCTTATAATAGCACAAAATAGCATTTTAATGAGAAATATGTTTTTAACAGACTTCAAAAAAAGGAGGTTCTCCATTCGTCTGTAGGTATAATTTTACTAGTCCATTGTCATTGGTAATATTATTTATTCATGTTAGTTTCTTTAGTACTTCCTTTAAGGCCCTGCGGGCCACACGTCCCCCTAACATAGCGATCGATAACAGCTCCTTTCTATAGTCAAGTGTACTTGTGGAGATGTTTTCGAATGTTCTTTTCCGTCATAATCGTTATTTATAACTTTTATAAGTGTAATTATTTTAGAGACTTACGGTATTGCCTCAGCGTTCGTGTCGACGTATAAAGGTTCGGTGTTGTTGAGGTCGACGCCCTGTCCGGTCGGTGGGCCGTAGCCGCGCTCCGAGGGCGTCAGCGTCGCCTTCGCTGGCTTGGCCACGTAACCTGAAATAAATTCTAATTAAACCTCATTTGTATAAAATTATATCAGTCCATAACACAAGTGTAACTTGCTTAGTTTGGCGATATACAATTTGTGTTTATCTGCTAATTAAGGTTCCAGCCCGGCTCCGCATCTCAGAGAAACGGAAAATGTACTCAACATGCTTCAAGGTGGATTTGTTTTACACACCGTCAATTCCGATGTGCAAGTTGCCTCATGATGGTTTTGTTTACATTGAGTTATTGGTAATTGTTGTAAATAATAATGGTTAAGCTTGAAAAGCTGCTAAAACAGTGCATGTTTTTTTTAGGATTCGAGTCCACAGCACTTGTATGAGATACATGGGTCAGTCAGGGAGCGTCCACACTTGAGATTTCATTTTTAGATCGAAACATTAAATCGGTAATACCACATAACTTGAAACTCGCTAACCTGATCTACTTGAAAACATTTTTTTTTAAATTAAGCTTCACATCATAATTTCCCACTTTGTAGTAACATGAGTTCACTAACAATATGTGTATTCTACAACATGAAGACACACTTAATTTTTTAACCCTGAAGTGTATGGCAGCCTTTGCTTTTTCGTTATTTCAATATAGCATGGTGTAACGGCGTATAGATCGAGATATTTCTATTAAATTTCATTCATATACCTCTAGGTCCAGTAATGTCCAAAATAAGTTGCTGTGACCCACAAACAGCAAACGGACAGACGGACGAACGAAAATATTTTAGAAGATTTCCTTCTCTTAAAAATGGCTATAGAAATATAATAAATATGTAATTCTTATGTACCTATATATGTCACCAAACTCCTAAATCTCTTAACCAATATAGTGGAATTTTTTTGAGTGTCATTGAGTTTGAAGATTCAAAATTTAATCAAGTAGGTGACGCTGCAGTTTTTATTTTTTCATGGTATGGCGAGGTTCTCGGGTCTGCTAGTAAAATGTGTAAACCCCTGCGAATTAACATGGCACCTGGCTCAAATAAATTACGTTTAAATTACTAAGTGCAAAAAAATTGAATGTTATTTTAGTTCTTTGAACATCATCATTTAACAACGACAACAGTGATGCTAACGCTACTGGTCTAGCACCACTCGAGCGGGGGCCCCCCGCGCGGGGCAGCGGGAGGAGGGTTGTTTTCGAGCCAGGTGCCATGTTAATTCGCACGGGTTGTGTATTTGTATTGTGTGTTGTTGTATATCTGTGTTCCGTGTATTTACCGGGCAGCGGTTGCGTGGCGGGCGGTGCGTTGGCGAGCGCAGGGCTGTTGGGCTGCGGCGTGTACGAGTGCGCGCCCATGCTGCGCCGCGCGGACCCGTTCACCAGCCCATGCGCCGCTGGCGACGCCGCCGGCTTGTCCCCACTCGCTATTGGTTGCAACTCTGCGATACCGATCAATTGGGACGCTTTTTATCATCTCAAATCAAAACATTTTTGTTTTGTAAACTAGATGATTTTTAAGTTTTTAATATTTTCTTAAGTTTTCGCGACTTGAATACATAATAAAACTATATACGTTTTAACGGTTTGAAGCGCGGTAATTTATTTGATTTTAGTTTATCCGACGTTTCGGCCGCTTTTCAGTGGCCGTGGTCACTGACGACAAAGATGACATTTGTCCAACTAGTATGTTAAAGTTTTATTTAGCCTACCGCCAACTTGTTCATTTTAATTATTTAGTTTTAATATTGTTTATGGTTATTCTTTACTATATGGGAACCTAATCTAATTTACCACCGCTTCACAACATGTTAAATAAAAGTTTAACAATACTCGTTGGACAAATGTCATCTTTGTCGTCCGTGACCACGGCCACTGAAAAGCGGCCGAAACGTCGAATAAACCAAAATCAACTAAATTACCGCGCTTAAAACAGTTAAAACGTAGTTTTATTATTTTTAATTACTACTTACACGACGTATTAGCGTAAAAGAACTAAAAACATTTTTTTATATGAAATAAGACTTTAATACTTGTTATTGTTAAATGTATAAAATTCATAGTCACGACCATTTTTGTCTTTACCTGCGCTAGGTACTTAAGAAACCACTTGATGTTATCTTTTGCACCTATGATACTTATTTGTTATCTTACATGCAATGTAAATTTTCCTTTCATATCTAAAATTTATCAGACATATATAACTTTGTGCATGAATACAAAGTTATATGTATGAAGATAGTATTTCATGCACGAAGCTTTAGGAGGGCGGTGTTCCTTCTGTGTTAATTATAATCATTATGAAAGTTTATTTACAAAGTATCATTTACATTTAATAAACCATAATCTAACTTAGACCCCAATTTTATTAGAACAGAACGCGTTTATCAAAACCAATTATTATATGACTTTTATAAAAACATCAATTTGATGTATTCTTGACTAGGGAGAGTACCTATGTGTACAAACAACAATGCTAAATAATTGTACGATTGTAATTAAAACTAGTACAGTAGAAGCCGTCCATAATGATATCGAAGGGAAGGACAAAGCAAAACGCATATACCTACATACTTAGAAAATTATTATTATATAATTAATAAGTATATTTTACATCTAGGACTGTTATTTTTTCATAAGAGTTGTTTTGTTTAGAATTAAGGCAGTTGACCATTTTAAGCACAAGATTCTTTCTAAAATTGCTATGATTGTAGGTACTATACTATAACCAGACATCATTTATAAAAATAGGTTATAACAAGCGATATGGCACTATGAGCGAGTTCATTATATCGCTTTTTGTTATAAAGAATTTTATACGAAAACCATTGAAATTTTTTTTTTTTTATCAATGACGAAAACCAAACTAAGTTGTGTAATCACTTCATATTAAGCGATTGGTCAACGTAGGTGGAGTTATAATAAACAGATTCTACTGTAACAGTATAATAAAGTTGATATAAAAACAGTCGAGACCCTTAATCATTATTTTATTATATATTTATCCTGGAAAATACGAGTCCCAGAGGACACAGAAGTAACACGCGAGCGATTTTATATAGAAACATGTATAATACTAACCCGTAAAGGTTGCGTGCTCAAATCACGCTGGGGTCACTATTAATGACAGGTCGTCGAGGGAATGAAACGACCTGATCATTTATATAATGTAGGTATAATTTTTGTGTAGTGTTTACATGACCAAAAGAATTAACAATGAATGCATAGTTAGATGTGCTGTGCTCTCCGGACTCTTCAGTCCCCACACTCCACACAAGGTAACACAGATGGTATAACTGCCACACCTGTCCTAGGCAGATTTTCGAGTTTCATAGATCGTTAATTTCAACGTACAGGTTTACTCACGACGTTTTCTTTGATTGTACTTCATTGTAACAATTTGCACATAGGTCGCAAAATCTGACAGTTGTGCATAATTTGTGATCATGTTATAGAATTGTGACATATGTGCGTTAGCCACTAACTAACCTACAGAGTGGAGTAATATTTTTGATCTATTGTTGAATTCAATATTAAATAAATTTTACCTGGTTTGTTTTGACTAGGTTCCTGTAACACAGTGATGTAACTGTCGGGGAATATACCCGTTTTGACTCCATTCCTGCCTTCCCACCAGTTCTGGTCGATGCGTCTCGTCAGGACGACCACTTCGCCCTTCTTCAACGGAAGCTCGAGGTTTGTTTGTGCGGTGAAGTCGAATTTCGCTCGCGCCCGACCTTCAACTGTCGCTGGCTTTTTTGGTGGTTGCACTATATCGCCTTTTTGTATCTGAAATTATTTATCAGATTTTTTACTTTTTAGGGTAGTTATTTATCGAGAGTTTTCCAGGATATGCTATATTAATGTTTATTTATTCGTTGGGTATAAATAAAATTGTACTTATTGTCCATTATTCATGTTTGCTTGAATCTGATATAACTTTTGTCTTGTTAACAAACTTATGCTTCTCAGATTAGCTCAGATCTTTCTTATGTCCCTGCCCCCTCTGGGAAAATGTTATTGTTAGTGACTATGGCCAAATGTGTCTTGTTTGTAGCGTCAAAACTAACGCCGTTAATGATTAGCTATATTAGTGGATATACGTATGGACATTATGTGACAATAAAATAAATTGTTAATGATGGTAAAATCATAAATCATTAACAATTTATAACAATGTCGCATCACAAATAACGCATTAACCCCATCACTACATCTGCGTGAAATGATCACTAACACTAACATTATCCCAGATTAAGTAGTAAAAATAGCATAACACTTTTCACTTTATCTATTTTCATTATTTTCTTTAAACGACTTCACGTACATTTGTTTAAAAACAAAACATGTAAGAAAAAGAAATGTAGAAAGTGTAATATCTCACCTCAACGTAATTATAGGGGAACAGTCCTATTCTTCCGTGTACTTCGCCTTCATACCAGTTTGCGTCTATCTGCCGTCTGACGTGTATCAAGTCGCCTTTCCTAAAACTAAGTTCCTTGTTTGTTTGTCCGTTGAAGGAGTACACAGCCCTCGCGATCACTTTATCAGCCTCGTCATATCTGTTCAAAGGCACGACTGTCTTTTGCGAAGGCGTAAAATTGTCTTGATGACGACGGTTTTGCATGTCTTGGAGTTCCTGTAAAAATTGAGGGCGTAAAATGATTTTCATTTTTAAAATTTAACAAAGTGATGTTGAATTTTATTTAATACACCATGCATCATAAAATAAACAATTCGATGATTTGATATTTAGAAGACAAACGTTGGAACTAACAACGCGAGAAATTTTCAAATGATGAATTTAGCCAGTATGTATACAACAGCATGAATTCGAATTTGTATGGATGTGGCAATTTCTCCAAAGGTACTATTTGCGTTATAACTGTTTTTACAATTTTTGTGTTAGTCAAAAATCAAACGTCACTCGTGAACAACACTTTCTCAAAAATATCACCTTAATTGAAGCGTCAAACGCTTTTATATCCGAATGTAGAATAACTTTTTCCTGAAAATATATCTATACGTTAAAAGGCGAGAATCTTTATATCACATATTCATGCAATATCATATTATATATTTTATAATATAGAAATTACGTAACCATTGAAAAATCGTGCTTTAATGTAATAAAACGAACCGCTTCAATGAAACTTATTGATCAAGACCACAGATTGATCAAGTTCATGTGATTTGAGCACGCGCACAATTCGTTTACACTGGACCATTATCACTTAATAACTATCAAGTTGTATCTCTATATTAATGTGCTCGGAAAGTTTACATTTCCAAAATTTGTTAAAACACTTTAAATCAAATATAAATAGAGTTTAAATTTCGTTATCGAGTGTTCAATAACAAGAGAATACCATGTCGCTATATGTGGTCATTATTGGTCAATGGATTTTTTGTTGGTATGCGCGCGAGATTCAAGGTCGACTAGTACCGGATTTTTTGACTATATACGACATAAAAATTGTGTTGACAATTGGTCGTAGTTATGCAAATTAGGACGCACCCATTCAGATAGAGTTTGAGATAGTTAAGATATGCACAAAAAGCTGCGTAGAAAGACCAAGGAAACTTGTTTTGAAAAATATTTTAGATAATAAAATATTGAAGATAAATATCAGATATTTTTAGCATACATATAAAACACGCGATTTGGAACCAACCTACTAATTTTGTCAAGGTTCTAGTTTGATTCTGGTTTTGAATAACTACGTCCGATATGTTTATTAGAGTTTTCTGGTAACTTAAAAACAACATATAAGCAAAATCTAACATGATCATTTTATCAGCAATACATGTGATTTGTTAAATTAGAAATATATTAGAAAATCGAAAGAGCTAATTGTACCCTGTAATTTCCTAATCGTTTATTTTCCGATAAACTTCCGATATGACAAAAACATAATACACTTTATTTTATCTGTGCAGGAACGGAGAAAGAATACAATTTCCTGCGGCTGGGCGGCCTGTCGTAAGAGGCGACTAAACAACCCACAGCCAGGTGGTAGAGCATTTGCCCGACTGGATGGCTACCACCCCTGGTCTAGAGTATGCCGCTATAACAACCTTGAGTTGTGTTCCGGCATAAGTGACCAGGTTCCAGTCTCCCTTAAAAGAGCAGCAGCGCATTTGTAGCATCTTTGGTGTTGCAAATGTCCATAGGCGATGGTAACCGCTTTCCATCAAGTGGGCCGTCTGCCTGTCTGCTGAACTCCTACAATAAAAAAAAACACTAATTAAAATAAACTTTAAAATGATTTATATTAGACAAAAGTGATAAATCTTCTTCTTTTAATATAAACGCCCAAGTTGTGCATGCACAATTGCACATATGCACAGTGAAGGGCCGCGTAGAGGGGACGAATATTCACCGTTTCTTTTATTTTGCCATGAAATCCAGAACAGTAAGAGGGAGGGCACTTTACAATTTTGGGTGCGCGTTTTTACAAAAATCAACCCGTTCTCTTAGTTTGCCTTGACATTACAGAAATTGATTCTTACAAGCTGTTATACTATGGATTGGTGTAATTATATTACCGTTTCAAAATCGGCGGATTCGATTCCTGTCTAGGGTAATTGACTTTCAAAATTATAATGATACCGCTTTAGTTTCAAGATTCCTTTGAGTATTTTCCGCTATTATGTATAGTTTTGGATTTGACCTTGGACGTCCACTGGAGAAATTTAGCCTGTACTATGACGGTAGATGGTTTTTCGTAGATTGGATGTACTTAGACAGTTGTTAGTGAAATTCAATGATTTAACTAGACGTTATGTAAATCAAAGCATTGTTCTTATTAGAAAAGATGCTCTCTCACTATCCACTTTCAACAGCCTGTAATGAACGCATGAACGCGTAGATTAATCATTTAAATACAGGAGAACAATCGTAAAGTAAGGAATTTTACAAAAATTAATTAATAAAGATAAAAGAATGCAAATCTTATACTCCACGTTTAAACACCTGTAAATGTGTAAGTTTTTGTTTGTTTAGATGTCTGTTTGTCTATTTTCCGGGGCCCTGGGAATGAACTAATAATCACGTTTACCAGATAAGTATGATTTATCGGTAAACAGAGATGAACAAAAGTTAGCCTATCGCCCGCAAACCATGGAAGTGTCAAAAACAAACTTGCCAACCTATAAATAAGTATGTACTTTCAATATTTAAGATGTAAATTGGATATTCTTTAGAAAAATAGGGCACTTCCAGAGATGGCTTCTTTGAGCGAAGCAGCATAAAACGCTCTAATGCTGATATTAGACGAATCAACCAAATTGATTCAGTTTGGTTTATAGACACCAAACTGAATGGACACGACTTTATTCAATGACATTGATTGGGAAAAGTTTATGTGAATATATAACACATTTGTTGATTCCTCCTAATTGAAAGACGTAAATGAACTGTCTATTTTATTGGCTTAACCAATAAATAAATATCGCACAGTAAAAGTAGCGTTACCTCTATGCAAAAGAACTTGTCTGGTAAGTGTTACGTTATGCAGAGAACCTACTGATTTCTCATAAAGGGCTCTTAAGTAGTTGTCACCGCATTTAAAGCAAGGCACACTGCGCATAATTTCACCGCGCCGAGCGAAGTGAAATCAGTGAACGCTACCTACCTGCGGCATTTACCTGGGACGGATACAAACGCAATGTAACAGATTATGAGAAGCACATCCGGAGTGCATTAGTCCATGAATATAATAGGGGAAATTAAAGTGTGTCAAGTTTTGGTTACAAGTTTGATTCTATAGAGCGATGTATTAAAAAAATTCCAATTGTGTACATAATATCACAGTTGTGGGTTTCGTAGATGTATCAGAAGTCCACTGTTATTTGTCTACGGAATCCTAAGAAGTATGGAATGGAACACATATCTCAAAAATTACCAAATATATTATCTAGTTTAAAATAATTTTTATTAAAAGTATTTTCCCTAAAGGTCTAAAAGTTTTTTAAACGTTCCACTAAGTAGTTCAAAAGCTACAGAGGGATATACAGAGTTTTACGGATGGATTGAAAGTGAATGCACTATTTATTGATTTTCATTCAATGATTACCTGTATGGCGACTATCCATATATTTTTTGTGATTTCCATACATTTTTGCGTAGCGGTATAATATAAAATAGACTTTCTAACCGATTTTACATCCATATAATTATGTCAATTATGTGTAACATAGACAGACAGACGGCTGACTATGGCGGTGTTGTAAGGATATAGTTTTTAGCAAAAGAGCTACAGAGCTTTGTTGCAACTTTAATCAGAATTCTTATTTTATAGCAAAACAGAAAAGGTGATATAATCGATGTCAAAAATTACATAAGATTTGTCAACGATTTCCATCACAATTTTAATATTACGTAAAATTATAATTATTATTTGCAAGTTGCTTCTTACCAATTCAGAACTAGATGTTCGCAATCCTGCTTCAACGAACGAGATTATAGAAGCGGAAATGAACATTACATACTACATATAATTTTTATTATTACAATGAATACACGCAATTACCTTTGAAAACAAAATTATAAAATACAAAACACAGCTTGTAAATAAACGTCAACAGTTAGTAGGACCATAAAATTTATGTTAATGATATGAGCACGCGTATTGTGGAAACTAGAATGAAAATGAACGCTAAACAAACGGTGAAGCGACAGAGAAACCGCAACGCGGTAGATTATGTTACAGCTGTAAGAGATATTATATTATATCTATTGAAAACCATAGGCTCTAGTAGTTACACGATACGCTATTTTAAATAAAACACGAAAGAAGACGCATCACTGTTTTGTTAATTGTGTGTTCGTTGTTATTTTAAAGATAAATTATAATTACTTTAAAAATAAAGCAAACTATTAAGGAAAATGTTTGCAAGAAACGGGGATATCAAACAGGCCCAGAACAAAACATTTGACTGACAATCCATAAGTTAAGTGTTAGATTTTTATACGAAATTAGACCCTAAAATATTATCTTAGCCCTAGTAGTCATGATTATTATGCTAACGTCATGTTGTCACGTTTATGCTTTAGAGATCAGGATTTATTTTGTAAAATTTTCTCTCTCTCTGCTATTTTTTATAGTCTTACTATTAGCACGTATGTCTGTATGAAAGTCACGTCGATATAATTTGGTTCTATCTCTTTTACATTTACCGGGATCTATTGGGGTATGTTTAGTTAGACATTTTCTACACAAATAAATTGACTTGACGACGTACACAACTTTCTTGTAGTTCATTTGCTATGTCATGGAAGTGAAGGTAGCGGCGAATGCGGGAATTTCTAAAAAAGTATTTCTATGTGAGCTCACACATTCGTCGTAGCAAATCATATCTATGAGACCAAGCTCCTATTTGTAATAATTCGTACAAGAGCTACGGTTTATTGTCAACTAAAAAGGCAGGACTAATGGATGTATTAGTAGAGTTTACCATTTTTATGCATTTGTATTTTAGGAAAAACATTTTAATATTACTTATTTTAGTATAAGTGGTTTTTAATGTGCTTATGCAGTTTGTGTACAAATGTATACTCGTATAGTTCCTGATAGTAACTATGTTCGTATTGATCAAACTGCAGTTGCGTGCTACCTTCGGTTTAACTGGATTAAACATATCAGCCACACAGTGCCGACTGACACGATAATCACATTCTGATATTATCCCGTTCAGTGTTTTTTTACCTCAAAAGATCGATACCTATCTAAATACAACTCACTCTCACTATTTTTAATAACTCATTTGTCGCTGATTAAACATGACTCCATATTTTATACTAACACCATGAAAATGTAGTACCATTAAATTGTCTGCTTTCGTGTGAAAGTTGAATTTATCAACGTATTTTTTAGTTATGTTAGAGCTCGAAAAACGTTCAACAAAATAATAGATCTGTTTTTATACACTTTTTCTTATACTGTTATATTACGTTCATCTTATCGCTTCAGTTGAAGGTTTTTACTAACTTTGTGCAGTGTCCAAAGTAAGCTGCCACTAAATCGGTGAAGTGATGGTATACTTTATCAGGCTTAAACAATTTTCGGTTTTTTATTTGAACTTATTATATGTAAATAAGATTCACCAAAAGTCAAATATAAAATCCGTCTATTAAAAGCACAAAATGATTAACCTGCAAAATAAGGTGCAACGAGGGAACGTGCTAACCAATACAAAGTAAATAGGTCAATATTATCTATTAATTATACAAATTAAGAAGTATAAATGGTGAATTGAAAAAAAAGGGACCTACGTTAATAACTTTGATGTTATTTAAGTTTTATATCTGGATAATGTGAACGATTTCACAGAACATTCATGGTATAACCGGAAAATCGATCGATTACGTTATACTAAATTGATATAAAGCGATTACACTTGAATGGCAGCGATTGGTGATGGTAACTTTTTGTCTCTAGATCAAAACGTATTTCTTCCAATTGTATGCATCATATATATTTTTATCCAATTTATTATTTTTTGTTATCAGAAATACCACGGCACATCCATTCTGAGTATATTAACTTATTTACCTACTATTGATGTATGAGATATAAGATGTATGAGAATAATGCCCGTACATAGTCATAGTACCTACCTACGTACATTAAAATGTTCAGTAAAAGAAGACGTGACAAACATCCTACAAAGTAGCGCTTAATTTCGGAATTCTAAACTGTTTAAACGAAGACATAATTACAACATTGGAAGGTAATTGATCGATGGTAATAAAGAAGCAAATAAAGTAAATGAACAAACCTGTAGATATTTGTTCCGCCGCTGTTCTCGGTATAGCCTCTTCATATGCTCGGCTTGCTGTATTGCTAGTTCCCGCTCCGGGACCAGCGGCAAAGGGTCGTGTCTCACCGGACATTTGTAATGGATGTTTACGTCACTCTCCAGGTAACGACGAGGGGATTCTATAAGAGAGTACTTAGTCAATTATGTTGATCAATCAAGAAAAGGTCTATCTCTGAGGTGCTATGTACAAGTTTTTTCACAGCGCTACGATACGGGCATTCTTAGTTAAAAAAGATAATAATACTTCTTTAAGATCAACAGTATATCGACAGTACCTGTGATGTTGCAATTGTACATAGGCGACCATAACCACTTTACAGCAATACTTCAACAATAAGAACATGCGCTCAGTTTTAATATTTTTTCTAGTCGGTAAATATTATGTTATACGTTTTTAAGTCACCATATAACTACTGTCTTATAACTTGCTTAAACCTATCATCTGGTTAGCTTAGAAAAATTAATAAATAATGCTAGTAGTATAAATTTAGCAATTATTCTGCTTCGACCTCGAAAGAACGTGACCTTAGTGTATATTAAGGTCAAAGTTTATCTATGAAATTATTACAGTGGTAACCTATTGCAAGAGCGCCTTGTTATTTAATTAACGTAATACTAAAAATTATTGATAAGTTGCATTACTATAAAAATTGTTATAACCGTTATAACACGTTTGTTAATGTGATAATTTTTAATGTGTTTTTCCTATTCTTCGTTAAAACTATCTTCATAGTTACGGTGACGTAATAAATTTACGGATGTAATACAAAATTTAAACATAATTGGGTTAATATTTCAAACCTACTAAACTCACGATGAAATGTAGGTACCTGCATAACATCGCATGTCGCACGATAACCTTTCCGACTTCCACGTTGCTAATCTATCAATAATTGATTAACCACTATCGGAAATGATCACTGTTTAGTAATAATAATAATTAAGAAAAGTTTGCAAAGAACTCCAAATTACCTTAGATAGTAATTGATTGACTGAAGACTGGTGCTCAAAGAGAAAGCATAGGAATAGCGTGACGATGCCATCGATGTCGTAACAAGATAATAGATGAATTTCGGTAGGTGTCGATTATGTAAATACATGTAATACATGTAATCGTGACTTTATGTTCCCAAGCTCATTACGACATACGTTGTCGTTTTTTTTCAACAACTTCAGTTAGAATTTTATTTAGCACTCTAAAATGTTATTTATTAAAAAAAAACAATGTTTTAAAATTAGGAACCAATTAAAACACCTGTCAAGTTGTTATAAAATGAAGGGTTTTCGTGATCAAGAAAGTTCATTGTTTATACCATTTGATTATAGGAGCCCTAAAATAGTTTATTCGAAAACATAATCTCATAATTTTGTCAACAGTTTTTGATGATACCACTTTTTGTTAAATGTATTTTTTAAATTCTATCGTGAATTATTATAGAATTGCCCACCCCATAGTAAAAAAAATAGGGGGTAGTCTATTATGAAAATTACGATGATATTGAATTATTTTTTAAAATGGAGATTGAAAAAATAACATATTATATAAGTTTTAGATTTTTCGGCATTTCGCTCAACTATTGTGTTACCTGAATGAAGAAATATTGCCAATTTTTATCCATATATGGTAATTGTAACAATTGCCAAACAAACACACATTGTATATCCCCAAGCTAAGCAAATCACGCTTGTGTAACGGATAACCATGGGCTTGATGACAGAAACTCAGATCATAGTAAATAGCGGAAAGTTTTTCTTACGAAATGTAACATGTTGTCAGGAATCGAAGTTGGAACCTCTTCGCTACAGTGAGGCAGTAATAGAGTTAATTATTTTATTTAAAAAATAAAACTTCGTTTAAAAAAACCGACTTCAAAAACTAAAAAACTAAAATGTATAAAATAACTTATTTCTAAAGATATTATTATTAATATATATTATCTAAAACATCTTAAAGTCGGTGCTTAGTAATTTTCAAAATATAGTAATTTTTATGTTTTACTTTGCACCGACTTCAAGATGTTTTAGATAATATATATTAATAATAATAGCTTTAGAAATAAGTTATTTTATACATTTTAGTTTTTTAGTTTTTGAAGTCGGTTTTTTTAAACGAAGTTTTATTTTTTATTTGTTACTTTTTAGTGTCTAGATATGTATGGGAGACCATACGAATGGTGCCGCGCTTCTTAAAAAATATAGGTTCCAAGAACTGGGAACAAAAAAATGTACGTAAAATGAAAACTACTAGGCCAAACTATGTCAAATTTTTAGGGGACCACATGGCAGCTATTCCGCGTCGAACAAAAAAAGAATCACGTAAATCGGATCATAAATCACGGAGTAATCGGTGTACATATGGAACGAAGTGAAAATTATTTCCATGAAAAATGTTCATAAAATGAAAACTACTGGACCAAACTATGTAAAATTTTTAGGGGACCAATTGGAAGCTATTCCGCGTCGAACAAAAAAAAATCACGTAAATCGGATCATAAATCACGGAGTAATCGGCGCACATACATAAAAAAAAAGCAAAAAAAAAAAAAGATTCCGACGAATTGAGAACCTCCTCCTTTTTTCGAAGTCGGTTAAAAAAACCATTGTGACTCAGATAAACAGACAAACACACTGACATAGGGAATTTATAAAGATTCCAGTTTTGGTACTAAATTCTAACCTTTTGATAATATCGTGTTGCAAATAAATTTATGTTCAGCCATTTATAATATCGGATTTGGTTAAAGAATACAAAAATCGCTTTAACTTAGTATTCGTGGGTGTTTTCGAAAGCGTTTTTGGTTATATAAAATATCGAAAGCCCTACTGAATACAAAAGTACAAATGTTGATACTGTCGTTGGCTTTCTCGTTGTAATTATTCTAGGCACGCGTTTGCAACATACACAGGTACACAAAGATAAGATTACAATCACCATTGGCATTTTCGTGGGACTCCACACCTTATGCCATAAGAAAAACGAAAATAACCAACCACACGTAACTCTCAGCGCGAGTAGTTGCCTTGTAATTTCTACACCAACGGAATTTTATTTGCTCGTTTTTTAGCTGTTTGTAACGCACTGTGGAGAGGTGTTCACGACATTTAGTTTCCTGTATCAACTAGGTTGGTGAGCTAAGATTAGACCTAGATTAGTTCTGGGAAAATAATTTTAGTTACTTTGGTAGCGGTTATTGGTATTGGCCAAACGGATATGAACATCGTTAAAAATAATTTGATATATATTATATATAAATATAAAATATATATTATATATATATATATATATTTATAAGTATAAGACGAATTCAGTGTATTTGAAATTAATATTAAAAGGAGCAAATAAATTTAAAATGAAATATTTTCTGCTAACACATATTTACAGAAACTATAGTTTAAAGGTAGTTCCAATACAATAATGATCTAACGGTCAATAACGTGTATAGAACAAAAGTTTGAGTATGTATAATATATTTAAAAATCATGCATTGCCAGATTACATATTATGTACAAATTTTAGGTTGCAACTAGCCGCATAATACGTTTGGGCCCTTACATGGGCTGAATTGAAGAATCGCCTGATGAGGCCGCCCATTTTTTTGCCTAAGTAATGTATTAAAAACTGGTTCATTTTTGGTTTATTAATTTTAATGAGAAATAAAGTGTTATCGGTCCACATAACTATATAAATAAAAATGAACCGTAGAAATGTATGAACTACTAACTTGAAAACAACTTTACTTTGATGAATTTTTTTGTAGTATGTGTTTGAGTGGGTCCCCGATTATTTAGATTTACAATTGGAACCGGTAAGAGGCGCTGGACAACGTCTGCCGGGACCTTTCGTAATATATAAATACTCCTTACAATTCGAATAAATATTGTCAGAATAAAGCTAAATTAAATAGAGAGAGAGAGAGAGAGAGAGAGAACAATTTATTGTATACCATTACAGAAATCAGAAAAACTTTAGCCTAAAAATATTCTAAATGCGCGCAATGGGCGGTCTTATCGCTAAAGAGCTATCTCTTCTAGACAACCCGTAAAGTATACTTTGGTATTCGCATATAGTATTTTGGACGTTGATCAAGTTAGCTGCAATGTTGCAAAGCAATATTTAGTTACAGTGCCACTTTGGACGACCTCCTAAAGTCGGTATTTCGTAACCTCAATCAAGCATATCGAAAAACGGAATTGATCTGTTTAATTTGAAATTAAAGAACACATTTTCTTAAGAAATACTTAACGGTCGGTCCCTATATCTTATTAAACGTTCAGTTGCCTTGCTACCGATTAAAATTTGACATAAGTTCTATACAAGTAATTTTAAACTTTACTGATTCAAAAGGAAGTAGGTGAATAGTAAGATACAGGATCTAGCTACAAGGCTAATTTTTAAGCCTTTGCTGGCCTAGTTCACTGGGACGCAGAGGTTCCGAGTTCTATTTCTGGCATAATAAATATCGTAAAAAACTTTTCGCTATTTGAATGGGATCCGCCCCAGAGAAGACGATTATATATTCTCGCAGCACAAACGTATCTTGTTTGCTTGGGATACACAATGTGTTTACAATTATTATTACGAACTTATAAAACGGCCAAGTGTTGGACTGAAGATTTATTAATTAAGGAAATTGAAAAGTAAAACAAGTCCTTTTATTTTCCTGTTATTTTGTCTGACGAACCCCAGACGTACCTACATCACTTAGTTACAGTAGTCGGAAATACTTTTTTCGCTAAAAGCTATATTCATTAACAAATTGCACTCGCTGCTTTGATAAAGGGCTATAAAATGACAGGGTATTGCGTATTGCTAGGTGTAATTTAAATAGTATAATTAAGTCTTCTAAACTGATGAATAATTAAAAAGATAATTATAATTCTTGAATATTAAAAAAAAACTAACTTTTCACAATTATAATCAGAAATACTTTAATAAAACTGTTATAAAGTAGATTGTAACAATATCACAAGAAAAACAAACCCTGCTGCGCGGTCATCTTCTTTATTTGCTTCAGAATGCCCATTTCAGTTGTCACTCATCTAACAGTCCAAAACAAACAACACTATTTATTGATGTCTTCGCTTCTTCACTGCGTTTTTTCCCCGCACAGCAACACGACTGTCGTTGACGGCCAGTCTCGATAGATCAGATCAGATACACTTGTACACTTTCGATTTGGCCCAATACCCCAACTTCATCTCTCAGACTCCCGCCAGAAGTCGTAATTCAGTGAGCATTACTTTCGCTTGGAGCGCGCACGCGTTTTCCTTCCTAACAACATCATGTTTGTAAACATGCTTCTTTTCGTAGATGTCATAAATGCTTTCAAAGTGACTTACTTCATTATTTTCAAAGGCGCACGCCGAATATTTCAGTTACACTCAGAAATATTAATGCAGAAGCTAAAGAGTCGAACCAACTTCCAAAACGCCCCAGAGGCTTACATTTTGTACGTCATTTCTTTACCGAATCAAATAAGATTACCAATTATTGTTTAAACAGCAATCATTAATATTTTCATACAGTAGTACTACTTTGAAAGTAAAACAACAGCAGGGTATTTTAACGCCCGCTCTTTTACGTGACCATTGTTTTAGAATTTATTGTAATATGTGGTAGGCTAGATATATTATTAGGCTAGATTTTTTTGTGCAAAAAAGAAAAAAATTGAAAAAATTAAAACTATTTCTGTTCGTTCGTTTATTAAATAAACGATGTTTAATCTCATTTTTTTGTAAAAAAAATTAATTGAACGAAAAAGGTAATTATTTTAATAATATATATAATTTAGGAGAAACTCGATTTTTTTGGACATTACGATATATGTACGCGTAAAACGCTAATAAAAAAATAAGATTATGATTAAATTTTGTTTATTTATACTTATACTAATAAGAACAAACATAGGACACTTGTATATTATGAAAATATTTTGTTTTTATAGGATCTAGATCTGAAATTTATGCAAAAGAAGCCGCGTGTAAAGCTCTGGTACATAAAACAGTAAAATTAAAGATACCCATTGTACACGGAACAGTCCAATTGTAGTTGTACAAATAAACTGTAATTGTGAGATAACTGTCGAAATTCTTTTTAACAAGTTTATAACAACAATATCTTACACTACTTATTTAGTACCGTAATAAACTCAAAAACAATTTCGTAGAACAACTTTGGAAATAATATATATATACTCACTGTATGGCAACGGTGCATAAACATCAGGGTAAATGTTAGTCCGATTTCCCCATTCGGAAAACTCATGTAAAGTGTGGCGATTTGTGTTTGAATTCAAGTCATTAGATTTTTCTCGTAGAACGACCGGTTCCGTCTCGTATTGATAATTGGGGTCACTGCTAATAGTTATATTATCAAGTGACGCAGTGGATTTTGTGGCTGCACTATCAGGTCTGTCAGTGTTATTAGTGTATTTGGTATATACCGTTGAAACTGTAGTTCTGCCATCATCTGATGGGTCTAGTAATAGCATTGATTTATAATCATCAGTTTGCTCCGTTACATTTAGGATTTGTGTGACGGGTTCACTAACAGCTTTAGCAGTAAACACTGAAATATGCTTTATTTCCGCATTAGCCTCATTAGATATTTTTTCTGTTCTATATGAAGAGTCATTACTTTTTACACTGTCCGAGTCATATTTGGTAACGGAATCATTAGGACTGCTTTCTTTAGAAAAATATGCCCCATCTTCATCCACTTCTTCTTTCTCATCGTATAGTAAGTTTTTCTTGAGATATTTGTTTAATGCCAACATCGATCGTGATAAAGAACCAGAGAGGGTAACGTCACTAAAAAATCCATCGTCTTCGTATAAAATATCACTTTCAGAAACACGATTTCGTAATTTTTCATCGCTTTTGTAATTTTGGTTCATTTTTCACTACGCATAAAGAATATTTAAACACTTTTCACATCCACAGTGGATTCACTAACACTAGTTATCATGATAAATAGATATCAGTTATCAGTGAATAAATTTGATAACACACCATGTCGATATTATATTTTCAGTGGAACAAAGAACACTATATTTATAATTCCTGTATTATTCCGCGAGTAACAACGATACTGCATGTGGATAAAAAGTTAGATCGACTATTTACAATCGAAAAAACTGAACCGACCAGTTTTGATTATCCAATCACTGCGAATGACGCAAATCATGGGCACTGAGCGACTTATGACAGAGATATGAATTAATTCACATCGAGCATTCGAAAAGCGACATAAAATGAAAATATAAAATATTCTAGAAAAATCGCGAAGAGCAGCGCGCATTTAACTATATTAATTTGATATTTTATTAATTCTTACGTACACGTGTATTCACTTCTGCTGCCAGATATAACTTGAGATGATAGGTCGATTATTTTAAACAAAGGCCATTGTTTCATATTATTCGCACAGATGAAACATGAAGATATAGCGTAAGCTCTCACCACGAGAGACGGATGAGTGATCGGAAGCTGAGAAAAATGTTATTTAATCGTAAAAGTAGGCTAAATTTTTTTTCTAGATGTCATCGCCTATAATAATTGTTGTTATAATCGGTTAAGATTCAGAATAACGGTCTCGTGGTAGCGTTATAGTCAAAACAATAAATACTCGCCTGTGTCTGAATAGCTTCCAAGTGAGGCTCTGAGTGGCGGCTCCGGTGGTGAATCGTTTTCTATCAGTATAATAAAACATAATAAAAAAAGGCTCTACTGAAAATCAAAAAACATGAAAGATATCCTGATATGAATATTGATCTTCGTTATTAACATTTATTATCAAGATAAAAATCAAACACAGCCTTATTTGTAAAAAAAATTAGATAGTTTGTTACGAATTTAAAAATGGTTATACCGAACATCAATATTGATATCTTTAATGCAGAATCATGCATTTTTTACTCCAAAATGAAACATCTACCTTGAAATGTGACCGTATGACGAGACGACGTGACGAAGGGCGAAAGGCGTTGGGGCCACGAAGCCGGCGGAGGGCGTGGCGGGGCGCGTGGAGGCTCGTACCGGCTGACAGGTCGGTGTGCAGATGGATCAAAACTTTGTTTGGAGAATGTATCACTTTTCAAAATAGAACTAAGTTTTACAGCCTGTTTGGGCGTCATTGTTTTTGTTTCTTTTCTGATTGGCGAAATTCGACCTCGCACTAATTTAGATGGATCCTTGACGGACCGATTATTGTCACTTTGTTTCGGATAACGATGTGCAATCCAAGAACCAGCTAAATAGGGCGCAATATCTTGAAGTTCACTCACGTCTGGAGCAGAGGCATATATTTGTCCGAGAAGGGACATAGTTTCGAACCTGCGCCGTATTCTTTCAACTTCTCCTTGACGACATTCTAAAGCTTCCTCGGCAGATCTAGACCGCGGGGTTTTACGTCTTCGTAAAGCTGCTAACTTCGATATTATATCAATATGTGGCATGAAGCGATTTGTTGGTCGAAGAGGAACGCGGGCAACCGGTAGCATGGCCCTACTTCTCTCGCGTTGCGAAGTTAGTATTTCAAACGAAGGCCAATTTTTACTAAGAACATTTCGAGCGATTTCAGGATCGCTACGATATCGGCGTAATACAGCACCGGCCGCAGAGGGGGCATCAAAGCGTCTTGCTAGTCGGCGTACTTCTCCCGCACGCGCTAAGTTGAGGTAGGCACGCCAATATCGCTCTGGGTCAGGCGACGGGCTTCTACTACGCCAAATTGTGTCATCACTGGAAAACCGTTGCGTGTCTGGCGTTCGTCGATCGGTAGCGTATTCCGAATGAGGCGATGTGGATCTAGATCGTGTTTCAGTTTTAAATGGCAGCGATAGGAACTTATTCTTCTCAGATTCTCCAAAAAGTTCTTTAAAATTTGTGCATGACTGTGATTGAGTAATTTGATTTATTTGGTTATCATCTTTATGCATATCGGGTTTAGATGTGTTTTGACATGATAAAGAACCATTTTTAACTTCTTTTTCATGCGAATTTTCTCGCGCGTGATATATGACTTTTGAATGATCATTTTTATTATTTACTGACTCAAAGTATTCAACTTTGCTCTTAATTTCTTTACTAGGGCCACGGTATATAACAGTTTTGTTTGAAATATCGGAACTGGCGGTCTCAGTTTCACTAGCAGAAGAATGTGAAGGGGCTTCGATTTTTACTGGTGCTTCATTCGAATAAACTATGTGTCTTTTTTTATCAATTATTTCAATCTTTATAGGTGTATCGATCTCCATGCTAGTTTTTAATACTACAGAATTGTCAACATTTGTTGCCAAGTTTTCATTCTCATTTTGAATATTCTCAATTTCTTGTTTTAATGTCAATGAAGTTGAATTATCGCATTTGTTTATTTTATCCAATAATTCTTTACTTAATGTTTGTGACATTTTTCGTTTCTCGTTTTCACTCAAGCTCATTTGTATTTTATTAACGTTGTTCTTTAATTCTTTAACCGAGGTTATTGGACATGATATTGCAGCGATAGATTCGGACTTACTCAGGTTCATTGATTTTTTATTTTCGGAACCGTATGAGGAATTAATAAGTGAATTACATCTTACATGTAATAAAGGTCTTTCGATATCTTTATAATTTTTTATATCAATAGTATAGTTGTGACATTCTTTGTCTGATTTTGATACTAACTCCTTGCTATAAATAGCATTCAACTGATTTTTTAAAGCGTTTACTTGATCCAAAGATAAACTGCTCCATAATCTACTTCCCAATCCAAGCTTTTTCCTCAACTCGCTTAAAGATGAATCTTGTTGCAACATGACGGTAGGTTTTATAAATTGCCGTGACTCGTTTTTGTCACTCTCGTTTTTTTTGTTTATGATATATGCAGTTTCTGCAACAGTAGTTCCTCGCCAAAGAGGTTTATACGTGTCCTTAAAAGGAATTTGGTCTAAATCTTCGTGTGACCTACGTTGAAACTGATCTTTTAAATTTTCCACAGATTTTTCTTTGATTCGTAAGCCTCTTTCTCTATTATAGCTCCATCTAAAGTCATTCAAATCTCGTGGATAAAATAAAACATCTTTTTCCGATTGTGCCATTTTTAATTTTTTATACAGATTATTTAATTCTTCTTCTGCTCTTTCTATTGCTCTTATTTTTTTCCAACGATCAAAATCAATTATTTCTTCATCTTTTTTTCTATGACGTAAATCACTAGTCGATGTCGTTTTTTCTAATTCGGCAACTCTTTCTAAATAAGTATAATATCTATTCAGTTCTCTAAACCGTTCAGAACGTGTTGATGTATTTTGTATATCATGCATATATTCATCATAATCTGGATCATGTAAATTAGAATCACTTTTTGTTTTCAAGGGAAAATTATATTTACCACTTTTCTTCTCCGAATTTTCAGTACTGTGAGCTCGTAATAAGCTGCTTGTCATGCTTACGGTAGTATTTTTACTACTCTGAAGTCTAGCATTATGTATACGGCGACATGATGGAGACCTTAACGATACGGGTGAGGTTGAATTACTTCTACTAAGGTCAGCAGGTGATTTTGGTATTTTAATAATTCTGGGAGATACTGGCCTTGACGTCTCAGAAAAGAATATTGTTGACGGATAATTTTCAATAGCATTATTATCATAAAATAATTGCTTGCCTGGTATATTTTGAGATATAACAGGAGTAAATAAAGTTTCACATACTGATTTATTTTTGTCTACTGACGATAAAGGTGATTTCGTTTTACATTTACGAGGCTTAGTAATGTTACGAAGGACTTTTGGGGAATTTGGGCGTATACTTTCAGTAAATATCAATTTTGAAGGGGATATTGATTCCCTAGAAGGAGAATGAGCTGTCTTCTTATAAAATAATACAGTAGGTGATTTAGGACGTGATGTTTGGGAAAAATATATTTTGCTTATTGGTGGTTCACTTTTACTTCTAAAAGATGTTAATGAAGAAGTAGAACCAAATTCACTGCCCTTAATTAAATTATCATTTTTTTTTATTTCTCCGTGCATTCTTCCTGGCCATGAAATGGATCTATGGGGTTGGTTTACCGTTGGACTCGGGTATCTATCCCACATTTTGAAACGAGAAAGAGAGACTGGTTTTCTATGTATTAAATATGAGTTTAAGGATTTGGGAGAATGGCTTTCTTGTGGAAGCGATTGAAACATTTTGGCTTTTTGTAACACTGTTGTATTGTGTTCTATTAAAGGATACGTTACTATTGGATAACAAGAAGGACCCAAAAGTAGGTGTTGAAAAAAAGAATTTGATACAACAGCGTCATGAGATTTTTTAATTTCTTTAGCGTTAAGTAATTTAGTATTTACATTTTCATATGATCCGAAAGTAGATGTCACGTTAGAAGTGTCACCAAATTGGCTATCAGACTCTGAATTATTACGTAATTTGGAAGATGGTGTAGATGTTTTTTTTATGAACTTGGTTTTGGTAGGCTTTTTGCCATTATTGTTTACATCTTTTGATTTTTTACTGCATGCTTCATGACAAGGGACACTACGAGGTCGAATTGTAACGCTTTCTAATGATTTTTTCTTCTTTAAATTAGTAACAACAGCTGTTTTTACTTGGTCTTGCTTTTTGAAGTTTGAAGGAATATTACTAGAGGATTTACTTATGCTTGGCTGAATGTAAAGTGGTCTTGGGTTTTTTATTTCGTTTTTTGCTATACAGGAGTTAGATTTTGTATGATTTATAATTTTCAATTTTTGAATTTTTTCTGACGTCCGGATCATGTCTCTGCTTTTATGCGTGGGTGTTGGCAATTTTCCAGAGGTACTTCCGGAATTTTTCACTGTATTCATTTTAGTTGTATTATTACTGTTACTTTTAGCCGAAATCTTGTTAAATTTAGTGGTGTCTATACGTTCATTTCGCTTGTCGGCGCTCCACAGTTTATCTATTGAAGTCATTTTGTCCAAAATATTTGTTATCGGTGTTCTTTTTCCAACGCCACCTTTAATAATAACTGACGATTGTGGCTGGCCGTATTGAGTAAGAATTGAATTAGAGTACTCTATTGGTAGAGTTCTTCTAGATGAACTAAAACTTGATGACACAGGAATTGTTCTTATATCTCCATTCGTATTTTTTAATGTAAATTTTGAACTTGTGATCGATATACCTTTTCTATTAAATGATGGCGGCGCTGAAGTAGACATCACTCTACTTGTAATGGGTTTTGAATTAGTACCACCCCTAGTCTCAGTTTTAGATATGATGTGTGTATTTTGTCTGGTCAGTTTATGACTGATTTTATTTTTAATGACATCAAAATTGGTTCTGGAGAGGCTTTCATCGTGTCTTAGTGGAGATATTGATTTTGGCCTACTTGATGTCACTAATTTAAGAGTTCGACTATTTTTGGAAGATATTCTACGAGGCGGTGCCGGAGGATAGTCTACAGCTCTTAAAGTCTCAGTTTTCTTCATTAGTTGCGCAGGCACGTGTGATTGTTGGAAATCGGTCTGTATTTTAGTTATAGGATAGCATATGACTTCATGGAGTTGAGGTGATTTCTTGTGTACTCTAATCTTCGTCAGTGTCGGTGAGATAGGAATATATTCTATTTCCGTTTCGTCTGTGAAACAACATCTCTTTCAATTTTCGATCTTCTTTATTCTTTAATCAGACTCGTTATAAGTGATCAAACGTGAAACTTGTGCTCCTGCAATTATATCGTGAATCTTGGAAGCGTTCTAAACGTGAACTACGAAAGTGTCGCAATTAAAACAAAACTGTGTAAATTTTGTGGTGTCTGTTTAATTTTGGAGTCAGTCGTGACCATGCAATTTACCTGTTTTTGTAGGCACCCGAACTTCCAGCACCATGTTATAAAGAAAATAGAGCATGCATAGGTAGAAAATATTATCGACTTACCTTCTATGTAATTCAGTATGAACTAATGTGTATTCAATGGAAAGCGTTGCTTAGTGTCATTGTAACATGACCTTGAGTCGACACGTCCACAATAGCATACATATGGTAACTCACGTGTTCCACAACGGGCATACACTGGCCTTAATTGTATTGAATATATGACACTTATTTTGCATTGTAAATTCTTCGTACTATATAATGAATAACGTACAACTTATTTATTCTGATAATCCATTGCCAAAAATAATAGTTTGACGTGACGACTTCTGTTATTGATAGAGTAGAAACCGACCGACACCGAATAGGGTTAATATAAAACCATGCATTTGTTTTACTACTATTTAATTATAAGTATCTAAGCTAAAATAATTATGAAAGCTTTAAAATAAGATTGGGAGCTTCCCCCATGTTGAATATTATATATCACACAAGTTTTCATGATTGTATGTACATGCTGCTAATAATGTATTTTTCTAATAATAGTAATACTTTTACTTTTCTAATTATCATCTAATTTGCTAAACAACTATTAAATATTTACACTTTATTATAAATTTGAAGTCAAACAATATGACGGAATTGTTTTAAAAGTTTTTAATGAGTAACTTTTATAACCTTTTATTAAAAGTAAATATGAATTTCAATCGGTTACACATAATGAAATATACTATTATATAAAATACTAAACTGTGATTATAAGGAGCTAAATTGAAAAAAAGACAATTTAAAACATGCAAAATATTAAAATACGCTTTTCCAATCAAATGTTGACACAAGTACCTTTTTAATATTTGTAAAAAGAGAATGCATAAATATATATAACGACATCAAATTTGTTCTTATTTGATTAGCAAAGCTGCGAAACATGACTTGCACAGTTTTTTAAAATGAATTAATCTTTTATAAGTATGTATTTTATTTTTGATTTTCTTTAAAGGAATATGATAATTTAAATACACATCTTTGAATGAAATATACTGAAATGTCAGCAGATTTCTTATTCTACTGACTTTTTAATGATACTCTGAATAATTTTCTTGAAAATTGTCAAATTGTTATTGAGATCTGATCTGAGAGGTTCTGCATTAAAAAAAATGTCAATTGAAGCAGCATACAAATAGGCAATGGGGTACCTTGTCTTGGTGGAGCAGGCGATCGGAAACCTCTAAGAGGCGGTTCTCCCCCGGCCTGTAAATCCCGATACGCCGCTCGCCTCTCCGCTGGAGACAGAGGCGCCTCTGTGTCCTCACGCCTCCGGAATACCAAGGTGGAGTCTGATTCGTAGCCGGATTCTTTCAATGCCCTGATCGACAAATAAAAATAAACAGTGGCTCCAGTACAAGTTGGCGTTCTAGTGATAGCACCTCTTAAACTTTTATGTTGACAAATGTACCTAATATTATTTCCGTTAACGCCTTAGTAAAATTATTGGGTCGAAACTGTTTTTGTGAATTATGTTCATGTTTATTTCGCGTGTTCTGTTTTAAATAAAATAAAGACACAATGTAGTATTGAGAACTGTTAAGATTAGTTCGTTTTCTTTATGAAAAACTATACAGGTGACGCAATTGGCATTATCCGCATAAAAAATTGCACGGTCTATATATTTTTTAAATAGCGAAAAATGAGATGTTGCGCTTTCTGGTTAATAGGAGAAATTTATGATTTAAGAGCTTTTTTAGAGACACGAATTTATTTAACAATTGCTCGTGTTTTTCCGCTATGACAAAATCCAATACTGATTTAATGTATTCTGATTTATTAATGAAGACATCAGTGGATGAAGTGGACGTGACACTATTGGTAAATGTAGAGACAATGAGCGAAAAAGTTTAATTAATTATTATTTTGTCATCGTACATAACTTTTACATCACATGCTATTTGTAAAATCAGAATTGTAAGTTTTAATAGGATTTGCATGCATAATAGACCGTTAGTCGAAATCAAAGATAAAAATCTTTAATATTATAAAACTACTTCATCCACTAATATCTTAAGTTTTTTTAAGAAAATAAACTAAATTGTACCTAGTAAACGTACCTTGCCATATTTGATTTCGACAGTATAGCTGATGTGATATCCTTCTTTTCTTTTGGTGACGCTTGTGGTAGTGACGTGGTACTTGAAATATTTTGCTGTGAAAAAGAAGCATCATTAAACCATTGAATTAAAAAAAAATACACATTCCAAAAGTGTCTAAGGATCTCACAAGTGATTGTCTGAGATAAATAAATGAACACGAGACTAATGACATGTATTTGTAGAATTAGCAAAAATTATTTAGTACATGCGTCATGTTACTGTTAATAATGATTTTAAATATATTTGTTAATATACAGTTGCAGCATTCCATATAGTATGTTGTATGATATAAACCATCAAACTTACTTTATAAAAAAATAATATTTCCTGTCGGACAAATAATACCAATTTTAATAAAAAATGTGTGCGTGTACTAGTGTACACACGTAACAAGTGAAACTTCTTTATGACCTTATTTTTCGAAAAATGATCTACTACATGCAACTTTACAGAAATTGTTTAAATAAATAAAGCCCCTACCACGGTCGATTCGACCGTGGTAGGGGCAAGAAAACAAGATGGCGCGTAACCGAAAAAAGTGACGGTATATTTTTTTCCAACGCCGATAAAGAAGTTTCACTTGAATAAAATACAAAATCATGAACCAATGTGCATGCAGAAATGATATCCCATTTATATGTGTATAATGTACGAGTATGAACCTATTGTATATGCGATTCTGTGTTTTTATATACAATGAATACACTTTTTAAACGTGTTCTCGATAATCTACGTCACGTATTTAGTTTTAATATTATACACTAATATGGACTGATAATCCCAACAGTTCATTTGAGAAATAATCTAGTTCTCATTAATTAATTTATCAATAGCAAAAGTGTAACGGTAACTATTTTCTAAACAAACCCGTCATCTGTACAATTATTACCGTGTAATTCGATGTAAGTTTAATGAACACTCTTAAGCCTGGCATACATTTAGTTAGTTAACTAGCGAATAAGTCCTTATCATTGTTATGGCAAACATCTATTATAGCCGGTTTCTATATCTTACTATCCTTTCACTTGCCTTACCATCGGCAGATATTTGACATTAGGTCTGTGGAGCTTATGTCAAATTTGTTGCAAAATTACAAAACTAAATCAAACTTTAAAGAAGATTTGTGATAGGTAAAAAATTTAAATTATCGTTACCAGTTAAAAAATGTTTAAATTTTGATTGAATACAGTGTTCATAAAATTGAATATTGAAATTCACAAACATTGCAGTACACACAAGCGGAGACATCAAGAAGAAGAGAAGGTAGCAATACAACAAACACCATCACAGCAGGCATACAGACAGTCATGTTAAGGGGGCTTACACTCTTTTGAATGGCGCGAGCGAGCAATGTGGTGTAGGGGGGCAGAGGGGAATTGTCGTCTAACCACTGTTAGTGCCATCACCACGTACCGAAAGATGAAAACACAAAAGTTAGTTGATCAGTCACACCATGTAATATGTACATAATGCAATAAACATTTAAAAACATGCCTGAACCTGATATTACACGGATTCGCCAAATTGAATCGATTTGGTTGAAAGGCGAATGAAAGTATATGGCAACATTCAACGGCGACCAATGAGAGCATTTTGTGTTTGTTCAACCAAATTGAAAGTCACAAAGGAACCGTGTAATGTCAGCTTAAGTAGGCAAGAACGATATAAGACGTGTTTGTCCTTCGCTGTATTTTATACTTAATATCAGAAATACAAAGCAAATTTTAAATATTAAGTAGAGCAAAGACGACGAATCTTTAGATAAAGAACATATAGGAGGCCAGAACAGTGATGTTAAAAAAAAATGTGTGCTTGTACTAGCGTACACACGTAAGAAGTGAAATTTCTTTATGACCTTATTTTTCGAAAAATGATCTACTATATGCAACTTTACAGAAATTGGTTAAATAAAGTTAAATTAGATAAAGTTTAAACAAAAGGCTTTTATTATCATAGACATGAATACAAATAATACAATTATTTAATCTTACCTTATGCTTATGCTACCTTCTAAGATTATTACAGCATTTCATTAATTGTAATTACTCTTCGTTCGAATCGCCCCGTGGTAGGGGCAAGAAAAATATGGCGCGTAACGGAAAAAATGTGACGTGTAACCGAAAAATGTGACGTTTCTTTTTCAACGCCGATAAAGAAGTTTCGCTTCAAAAATTTAGTTCCATCAAATTTTTAATAACTAATTGGTAACGTCGGAATATTGTGCGGTTGTAAGACTTTTAATACATTCGATTATTTTTTAATTTACATGCATCAGTTTGTGGGTTAAAAAATAAATTGCTCTAGACTATGGATATTAGTAGAGAAAATATATTCTGCTTGCAATATTAGTAATAAAAACAATGAAAGGAAAACACATCTTTGCTTGAGGTATTCCCTGTATCGATTGCAACCTATGGCAAATTAAATTTAATCAATTGAATCAAATAATAAATCGTAATTCAAAGTTCAAGACTTGCTCTACAAGCAAGGCTGTCGCTACTTTGTATATAAGCCTGTTTTGTTTTGAGATGTTTAATATACTATTTCCCTAATTCATAAAACTTATACGAGATTTATAGGCTCGTAAAAAATGACATTCATAATCAATGTGATTATGAATAAAAAAAAACGTAACTTTTTTAATGAACATATAAACTACGTAAAACTATTATGAAAATCAATATAGTATTAACACCATTACAAGTGTACTACAACCAATTCTGTATTTTAGTCAAGGTAGGTAGGTATACAGAAGCATACGATAATCGTAAAACAAATTGTATGTTTAATAAGACTTCTAGTATGTTCTTTTGGATATTTAAACATTTCTGAATTGTAAAACAAAAAGATCATGTGAAGAGTTAATGATTAAATAATTGTCACATTGAATACAGACATTAAGGAAAAATTACAGAAAAATTTCGTACCCCGTCAAAAATGTCCATGACCTCGTCCCACCACTAGAAAAGAAAAAAACTTTTTTGTTGTTTTCTATATTGTGATATCAGGCTGTTAGTGAAAATGGAGGAGATAATCCAAAACTGATATAATTATAATGATAGCTTCGGTTATGATTTGATGAAATGATGATGACTTTAATGACATGAAATGATACTTTGACGATTGCAATGGTGAACCCAAATTACACGATTAGCGATATAAGTGGTGATACCTGTTTAGCTTCTTTATCTACGACTGAAGATTTTCCTGGCACATAATCTTCTATTCTTCCCGGTTGGTTTTTATATACTTCTTGACTAGCTCTAGCTGATGCTAACGTGCTATATCTGAAATGAGATTAAAGCATCAGAAATCCCTTAATAAAAACTTTCAAATTGTAATGACAATTAAATTTTATTCAATATTTTAAAACTATAAACTCATAACATACTCGTTTTAGATTATCACTGTCTACTGTTGGATTTAGCCCTCCCCTAGTTCTTGCCACTTATCCCAGTCCTCCGCCTTCTTCATCCAATCCCCAACCTTACGCAAATCGGGCTGGAGGCGCCTGGACGGCGTCTTACTATATACTTGCCGAGCTGTGGTGTCCATTCCAGAAAATGTGTGCTTATCGACCAACGATCCTGCGACAGATGTGGCCAGCCCATTGCCACTTCAGTTTGCTAATTTTATGTATTTACTAGAATTTGCCCGCGACTTCGTCCACACTTGACATATAACTTAGATTACAGTTATTTTATCAGTTTTTAAAATCAAAGGGTATTTTTAGCAGAACAACGGATTTTTTTGTATGAAATTACATAAATACTTCAGATTTCAGCATAAACCCGGGATAGGTAATTTTTAATAAACATGGAAACTGTCATATCAAGCAAGTCCCAATATCATGTGCTTTCGAATTTAGGAAATCCTGGGGAATATAAAAAGTTCTCTTTTAGTATCAATTGGTTCCGAATCAACTAATTTTTATGAATAATACCCACTTCAAAACACTCCCGGGAAATTTCCTGCGGGCTTTCTAGAATATAAAGTATCGCATAATAAAACTACGTTTTAACGGTTTTAAGCGCGGTAATTTATTTAGGTTTATCCGACGTTTCGGCCGCTTTTCAGTGGCCGTGGTCACGGAAGACAAAGATGACATTTGTCAAACGTGTATTGTCAAAGTTTTTATTCAGCCTACCGCCAACTTGTTCATTTTAATTATTTAGTTTTAAATTTTGTTTATGGATATTATTTACTCTATGGGAGCCTAATCTAATTTACCACCGCTTCACAACATGTTGTGGCTTGAAGAGAAGAAACGGCGCAAGAAACTCTTCAGCAAACATGCCTAATTCTAAAATTTTATATAATATTAAAATGAGTGGAAGGAAAAATAAAAGAAATTATCAGTCAAGTTGGTTTGTTCCGTTGCACGCAGAAAGAGCTCACAGTGTCTTGAGGTCTGGCAGTTGGTTTTTGCTGGGTTTGGGTCTTAATAGTTTTGATGATTGGATCCCAAACAGGTGGTACCTGCCAACCATCTTCTCTATTGAAATTTGGGTGTTTTTTGATTTCAATAGCCTCACGCATCATTCTTGGTATGAAACGATTCTGCGATCAGTGAACACACGCTGGATAAACCCAACCATTACATCAGATTCGATAACCCACAAATCCTCGCGAAAGAGAATCGTTTCATACCAAGAATGATGCGTGAGGCTATTGAAATCAAAAAACACCCAAATTTCAATAGAGAAGATGGTTGGCAGGTACCACCTGTTTGGGATCCAATCATCAAAACTATTAAGACCCAAACCCAGCAAAAACCAACTGCCAGACCTCAAGACACTGTGAGCTCTTTCTGCGTGCAACGGAACAAACCAACTTGACTGATAATTTCTTTTATTTTTCCTTCCACTCATTTTAATATTATATAAAATTTTAGAATTAGGCATGTTTGCTGAAGAGTTTCTTGCGCCGTTTCTTCTCTTCAAGCCACAACATGTTGTGAAGCGGTGGTAAATTAGATTAGGCTCCCATAGAGTAAATAATATCCATAAACAAAATTTAAAACTAAATAATTAAAATGAACAAGTTGGCGGTAGGCTGAATAAAAACTTTGACAATACACGTTTGACAAATGTCATCTTTGTCTTCCGTGACCACGGCCACTGAAAAGCGGCCGAAACGTCAGATAAACCTAAATCAAATAAATTACCGCGCTTAAAACCGTTAAAACGTAGTTTTATTATGTGTACAAGTCGCGAAAACTTAAGAAAATATTATAAAGTATCGCATCATTTGAAAAAGGACTTAAGCTATCGTTCTAGTGAAGTCGTATCGTAATCAGATAATATTAAAGCAATTTAATTTGTTCCATACCCAGGAAAATTCCCGCGGGATTCCCCGGATAAAAAGTAGCGCAGATTTAAGTCTAATAATTTGTTGCCGTCCAACGAAAACCACATCGAAAACGACCCAGTATGTTCTCCATCGTTTATATTGTCTATTCTAATTGTTTCTTTTTTAAATAGCTTCAATGTACAGACACGGCACGTTTAGAATTTTATAATAGTAAAGATAACATTACTATGTCACCTTAATTTTCTTCCTTTAATTTTTTAAGAAATGGAGTAACTTCCAGACTTCCTTATGTACTCGTTGCTCACCTTATCTAAATTCGAAACACTGGACATTCAAGGAGACCTTTTTATGCTGGTGTGCACCGACATTTAACCAACGGTTAAAATAAAATAATCACTGTTTATGCATACATTTTTAGTGACTATTTTGTTGTAACCATCGGTTAAAAATCGGTGCACACCAGCCTTAGTGTACCACTTAAGTTGCTCAACATTGTGACCAGTGTCTATAATAGATGCATACTTACTTATTGTTGGGCAAATACGAAGACGAGACTTCGCTTATCCTCCTCTCCTCCTGGACAGAAGCCGTGCGTCTCCTATGTCCACTAGTGACGTCACTGTCGTACGCGTCGCTCCAAGTGCTGGAGCCAAGCCTGCTGAGGCCGCCTTCGGGCTCACTCAGGTACCCTGAGCGAGGGTCGAAGTACGCGTATTGGGATTTGATACTTGACACTCGTTCCGGCGGTTGACCTAATGAATAAAGCTTCATGTACATGTTATGCTATGTTTTTAATATGCATGTTTATGTTATGTGATATTATTTTCTAGTTAGACGTTAAATGTATGAGGTGTCTCTCTTACTGATGCACTTAAAAAACTACAGATCTGGCAAACTAAAATGTAATTTAGTGGTAAGAATTAAAGGATGCCTAATCCTCTCACCCGTTATCACTGATATAACTAATGATTATGTTTAAAAACCTACACCGATATTATAAGATATTCTATGCAGTTAAAAAAAAATCGAAAATATGAAAAAATCTTCAAAATGTTAAAATCAAATTAACAATGTTCAAAACTAGATGGCGCTGTTCATTATTAATACTGTCAGTGCGATATTGAAGTTGTCATTTGATATTCTCACAGCGTGTTTATTTGTATTTTGTAATTCTCTCATCTACATGATATTCAGTCCTTGGGAAGCATATAGACGATATCTTGACTTAGCATCTGGCCAAAACTTACTTTAACAAATTTCTGTTTGAATAATCTGTATTTTAAATTATTAGAGGTACCTCATATCTTTTAAAATATACGTTATTTTACGTACAACATGTTAATATTACATAAAATATATCAGTTATAATCTTTTTATTTTACTTAATCTAATAATTTTCAATTGTTAAATGTGTTATTATTTTTGTTACTGTTAATGAATTAGTTAAAATGTGCGTGATTTTTAATATTTTTATGTTATGCAATGCGAAAGAGTTTTTACCGTTTTAAGCATTTTGTTGCTGTCTAACTACGACTTTAATGAGGTGGCATTTTTGGCGTGAATCTGTATTTTTAATTTGAAAACTTAAGCACTTCTGGTTTAAAGCAACATGTATCAAAGGGCAACCGTTTGATCATTGTTCATGCCGGCGGTATGGACAGTTTTGTACCGAATGCCTTTCTCGTGTTTAAAGCTAACCAAAAGTGGTGATTACCATAATATATACTATAATATTTGAATAATGATAATTATTGAAAGTATCAAAAAAAGTCAGTCAAAAAACAGCAAATGATTGACTGGTTGACGTTTAAAAATATTGAAAATTCATCGAAGATGCTTAAATCTCAGTTATATGAACTGATTCTGAAAAATAAGACGATATTTATAGATTATAAGATAGACGAAAATGATATATGACGAAAGCAAGGTCATACAGTTTACCGCCATATCACCCTCAGTTTAAACTAATTAAAAATATATGAGTGACAGTGAAAACTTACGTCACAAAAAATATCACAATCACCATGGTAGCATCCATGCATAATGACATTAGTTGAGGAAAAAATTGATAGCACAACTGAAGAAGAATTGAAAAATGCTTGTCTACATGCTATTGAAGAGGAGAAGTAATTTCAGGGCAGGGATGAGGCTTTAGATATAATATCAGGAGGAATTAAAATAAACACAAATGATTCATCGGATGAGGGCGAATACGAAATATCTCGAGTTGAAGAAATTTAGTATTAAAAATTATATTTATTATTTTAATATCGTTTGGTATTATTAATTTCATATTAAGTACCTACCTGCCTATAAAAATAAATAAAAAGTATTAGTTTATTTATGTGCTGACCGTACGCTACTACAAACGCAAGAATGTCTTGAAGCTAATTTATCTGTACTATGTACAGTAACTAGGTTTCAAAACTAGAACGAGTCAAAACATTTAGTAATCAAGCGAAGCTGGGTGAGTCAACTAGTGGAGTATAAGTCAAATGAATTATTTATGTTAATGGAATGTATTTATATCGACTATTAAATATGACGTCACATTGGTAACGATCACAAACCACACACATACGCCATTGTAGAAATGTACAAAATTATGTGAAAACAAGCATTTACTGTTATTGAATTCAATATGCGATCCGATGTGGAGTTATACAGCCACCGATGTAAATTAATTAAATAATTTGGAAAACACATTATAATCACCTCGGCGACTTTTGTATCGAATAGTCACATAATCGTCTGAAAAAGAAAATTAACGGTTTTGGGGATCGAATATAAAAATTCAAATCGATTAGAACTCCGTGTAAAATAAGAAGGGTAAAAACCAATTACAATGTGGTAACATTGTATTGGCTTATAAAGTTAGATTTGCTCTGTTTCATAGATAAAGTAGACTTATAGAAATAATATAACTTGTACTTAATGAAACACAGACATAAGATAAACTAATAGTTGAACCATAACGTATATACAGCCATGTTTCAAATGATTTCCAACTTTAACAATTCCAAAAACCTTGCGTAATGCTTCTTTATTTTGGCTAAAAAATTAAGTTATAATAACAGGCGAATCTGTAGGTATATCAATAATGCAAGGAATAAAGTAAATAATGAAAAATATTAATTGTGTTGATTAAATAATTAAAATATAATATTTCATTACTTAATATATTATTCTTAAGTCCTTCTCATAATGCACGGGTTACAGCTAAACTAAATACCGTACAACATTGAATACATAGTTAAAAATAATGCTCAAATATTAAACTACATAAAATAATAATATGTAATTACCATCGTATTTGTTTTTGTGTATGGTGTCGTACATTTTTTTGTACCACCGTGAAGGGTCCTTTACTTCCTGTAAACAGAAAACGCAGTTACAGATATTTCAATAGTAACATAGTTTGTCTTTCCCGGGGCATTCTCAAGCACTGATGCGCTAGGATCAGCGTGGGCGTAACTACGTTCTAAGTCTCACGCTCTTCCTGCCACAAGCGCGGGGTACATGGGAGGAGGGCGGTTTTAGTAGAGTATTGAGTGTCTTCGAGCCTCCACACAAGCCGGCGATTTGACTCTGGTGCTCCATTCGTGGATGTCACCTCTCTTCGCTTTGGTCTAATCCCTAGTAAAGGACCCGGTAGTGTGCGAAACGCATTTCCCCCGCCTCAAAAAAAAGAGGTGAGGTGAGCTCAGCCAAAAACACATACACAGTGTGGTAATTATTACTGTTACCCACATTTCATTTTAGAATTTAATTAATTTAATTTTAAAGGTAACATATTTTTTTACAAATTTAATGAGAAAATCTTTTGCCTTTAGATAACTGTGAATTGACATTAGGGTCCCGCAGTTATTATGAAAAAAACTGCTTTTATGAAATCATGTCCGCCCGTCTTTGTATGTCACAGTTATTCTAGGAAATTATCATTAATTTGTAGCGGTTATTCACGTAAACTCATGTTTACGTGAATAACCGCTACACGATACAATATATATTTTAGTTAAGGGCAACTATGTAACTGAGGATTGTTTTTTTTGCAATACGTATGTGTGTGTAGAATCATTAATCATATTTTAGAAAATCTTAAGATGGGACTTAAAGGTACAGAGTTTATGATAGTCGATTAAATAAAAAGTCTCCTCACTATTCTGAACTACATGGACAGCACTAGCGCTGCTTTCTTTCTCTTCCATTCACCATTGTAGAATGTTATACGTGTGCAATAATTTAAAACATAAATCAGTACATAGTTAAACCATCTTTTATAAATTTAATTATTACAAATAATATCAGTTTATCCTCGCTAAGGTTGTTAAAACAGTTTGGCAGGCTTCATACATAGAAGCCTGCTATTAAGATAGATTTGATTTGGGGGTTGAGTTATAAAGTTTTTAACTGAAGCCAGGAAAATGCCCAAACGATGCAGATGAAATATAAAAAAGATCTTTGTGGTATAGCAATCTAAACAGACGGTGTATAATATATAAAATTCTAATAAATTTTGTGTAATATTATAAAATTCTAAACATCCCGTTTAGAATTTTATTGCACATTGAAGCTATTTAAAAAAAACCCAATGGGAATAGACTATATAAACGATGAAGAACACGTTGCATTATTTTCAAAGATTTATTGTCTTGTGTCGGTTTGTTTGGAATTCACGTAAAAACTACTGGGCCGATTTCGGTGCGGTTTTCGCTAGTCGACAGCAAATTCTTAAACTTAAAGTCAGTGCTACTTTTTATCCTGGGAATCCCGCGGGATATTTTCTGGGAATTATTTAAAATAGTCCGATATAAAAAAAAAGATTTCCAATGTAATTTTTTTACTGATCGATAGCAATCCTGCGGGAATTTTCCTGGGAGCAGTTTGAGTTTCTACTAAAACGATAGCTTACATTATTTTTAAATGCTGCGATACTTTGTGTCCCGGGAATCCCGCGGGATATTCAAGTTAAGCGTCGACGAATTCACGGGCATATCCTAATCCTAGTATAATATAAAATAAAATTCTAATATTTACAGATCTAAGTGCGACTGGCATGCCGTCTTTGGTTGTAGGTCCTATTCCTTCGACTTTTTTGGGGGCATCCGCCATCTTCCGAGTGCCGCCGCGTTCGTAATCGCTTCTCTCGGCTTCGCCTTCGCTGGCGTATTCCTTGCGAAGTGCATGCACTGAAAAACATTATAACTGTAGTATCAGAAATACAACGTACAAGTTATCTATAAAACTAGCCGCTATCGTGTTATTATATTTTGACGGCCTCTGTGGTTGAGCGGGCTAAGCCTTTGCCGGCCTACCTCACTGCAAAGCAGAGGCTCCGGGTTCGATTCCTGGTATAGTAAATTTCGGAAACGTATTTTCACCGTTATTTACCATGGTCTGGGTGTCTGGGATCGGCCCCAGAGTGGTCCGTTGTATATTACCCATAACACAAGCGTAACTTGCTTAATTTTGGGATATACAATGTGTGTGTTTGTCTGCCGATTATTATTATTATATTATATCAAATAAACATTAAAACAAGCGCGGTATTAGATACTGATAGACCCGTAAAATAAACTCGTAAACTGATTTATTCGTAACTATGGTACATGTCAGGATTATATTATTAAGGATTTTACAATTATTAATAATAATTAATATTTATCCGTGCAGGAACTGCAAACGAAGCGTTACCTAATGTACTCCCGGAGCGAGTATCTCATAGCAACGAACTTTGTGCGATTTATGTGATGACGATTTTCTGCCCTAGGGTTTGGCTTTGTTGAATTCTACTATACTTGTAAGCACTGTGAATTGCGTGTGTGTATTTCTAATAAGCTTTGTGATAATTCTAACAACATTTTCAAATTTACCCCCTACAAAATCGTTACAATATGTTATAGGTCAAGCAAAATGTTATTAGTGGTACCTACGCTCACGTATGGAAGCGAGAGTTGGGTATGGAATAGAGAGCACGAAAGTAGAGTAAACGCGGTCGAGATGCGAGCACTGTGCAAAATCTGCGGAGTGACGCTCGCGGACCGCGTTCGTAATACCGAAGTAAGAAAGAGAGTTGGTCTGAAAGAGAGTGTCGGTGTGAAGGTAAGGAAAGGAATGCTCCGGTGGTTCGGGCATGTGGAAAGAATGTATGATGAAAGAATGACTAAACAGATATACAATGCAAAAGTGGATGGATGCAGAAGTCGCGGAAGGCCACGACACACCTTCCATGATCAAATTGATCATGTACTAGCAGAAGGTGATGTCAGGAGCCTTAAGAACAGACGAGCGTGCATGACAAGAACTATGAATGTCAAAGAAGCAAGTGAGGTGTGTAAGAATAAGCCTAAATGGCGCTCTGTTGTTCGTGACTACCCCGCAAGGGACCTGGCGTGAAGTTATGTATGTATGTATGTAAAATGTAATTATTTAGTGAGCTTATATTATTAATAGAATTGATTTTTTAAATCTTAATACTTATAATTCCTATGTTTTATTATTGAGCTACCAACATTATTCCATTTTTATTTAATATATTATATTAATAATTCTATAGTTAAACATTTTGTAATTAATGTTTTTTTTATATTTTTACAAACGGTCTCATGTACATTTGAGTTAGAAAGTGGGCACTGAAAACCAGTTCTGTGTCGCACTACGTTTCGGCAGAGCAATATACTTAGTGCCAACCTCATGCTTGAAACTGTGGTACACAATTTCTGTATATATTTTCTTTTAATTTGGTTATTTTGTGTATGTCGCATTTTGGAAATAGGTACATATATTCTTTTATTTTAAACCATGCCAATCTGCGCACAAGAAATCAGTCAAGAATTGAAAGGCGGAATATAATCAATATAGCGTACCAATATCGCCTTTAGGTGGAGACGGTCTATCCCGTGGAAGTCGAGCGCTATCCCTTTCTTGTTGAAGATAACTTGATCCACGTGGGATTTGTCCCTCTGAAAAGCACGAAAATACATTTATTTTATATTCAATATTTTTTTCCACTTACACTTAAAATAATACCATAGGCAATTATCAATAACATACGGAAATACAATCCCAATATTATGTTTCGGTAATTTAATATGGGAAGTATGAAATTAACAAAATTATATACATCCACTAGGATATGGCCACGACTTCGTCTACGGTTGACAGGTAACTTAACACTAGTTATTTTGCCAGTATTTAAAATCAAAGGGCATTATCAGCAGGGAAGGACTTAGCTATCGTTTTTGGGAAATCGTATCGGAATCAGCAAATGTTTATGCAACCAAACTAATTTGTACCATGCCCGGGAAAATTGCTGCGAGATAATTGGGACACAAAGTATCAGCATTTAAGAATTTAAGCTATCATTTTAGTAAAACTGGTGTCGGAATAAACTTATTTCTATGCAGTGGAAAAAACTTCAAACTGCTCCCGAGAAAATTTCTAACATGTAGAGCTGATTTTAAGTCTAAGATTTTGCTGTCGATCAGGGAAAAGCGCATCGAAATCGACCAAGTAGTTTTTATGTAACCCGAACAAACAGACAAACAGGAATACCAACGTACAGACAAGAAAGTAAAAAAAATAATCATCGTGTTCTCCATCTACTCCGGTGAAATAAGGTTTCATATCAACATTATGACACTCAACTTTGCATTTTTGATATAATGTAGTTTTAATGATAAAAAAACAACGTGTAACGGTTTTCGTATCTGCAACCTCCGGTAAGGTTTGATAAAAAAAGTGTATTTTTGCAATTACTCGAAAACGGTAAAAGTTAGACAAAAAGTGCTGCAAAAAATTGTAGAGCTTAAATTTTTATATAAAAATTTATATTACTTTTTTTAACACTTGACTGAGACTAACAGAGGCCTTCTAAATAAATAAAAAACTTAGAAAAGAATGAGGAACGTTAATTTACAATAAACTAATCCATTAAATATTGATTATATCTCTAGTCTTTGAACGCTGTAAGCAGGATACTGAGAGCCTTGATGTTTCTCTAATGTTGATATAGTTCCTAGAAGGCTATTTTGATTTAAAATTAATTCGCTTAGCAATACTTTATCCTTTAGAATCTTTATAGAAAGCTTTTAATAATAATTAACTTTGAGCAACTAATAAATTGAATTCGTTATTATATTTATATAAAGTAACTATGTTTAGAAATTCGGCTATTCGTTCTTCAAGTTCTTTATAATAAATCAATTTTATAAAATGATGTGTATAATTAGGTCCACAAAGGAAATGAACTCGGATATTTTTTGTCGCAGAAAATTAGGTAGCTAACTTTCCGTAATATAGAAAGTCAACCATTTTCCGGGCGGATTCAAGTTTATCCAAACGTAACTGAATGAAAAGCTAACTTGACATTTAGTATATTTTAATTACTGATTTCTTTTTATAAAGGTGATGTTTCCTAATCTGGAAAATAAATAATTTAGTGTAATGTAGCATAGTGGCTAGCACACGCGTCCCAAGCTCAAAGAACGCGGGTTCAATCCTGGCCGGAACGCATGCACCACTTGGCAGTTTTCTGACCTAATGTGCATATTGTTATAATTATCACGTGCGAATAAAGGTGAAGGAAAACATCGTGATGCAACCTGCACATCGAGATAACCGATGTGTCAAACCTGCCAAGCCGCCACGGACAACCGTGGCGGGTATACTGTCCGTTCCCCTATAGTGGGAGGCCCGAGCCCAGCAGTGGGGTATTTATGGGTTATTATTATACATATTATATTACAACCCTGGAGCTTATTTTCGCAAAACTGTGTGAAGTAGGTATTTTAGTCGAACTACAAAGAAAAAGTGACGCTCGCGGACCGCGTTCGTAATACCGAAGTAAGAAAGAGAGTTGGTCTGAAAGAGAGTGTTGGGGTGAAGGTAAGGAAAGGAATGCTCCGGTGGTTCGGGCATGTGGAAAGAATATATGATGAAAGAATGATTAAACAGATATACAATGCAAAAGTGGATGGATGCAGAAGTCGCGGAAGGCCACGACACACCTTCCATGATCAAATTGATCGTGTATTAGCAGAAGGTGATGTCAGGAGCCTTAAGAACAGACGAGCGTGCATGACAAGAGCTATGAATGTCAAAGAAGCAAGCGAGGTGTGTAAGAATAAGCCTGTATGGCGCTCTGTTGTTCGTGCCTACCCCGCAAGGGACCTGGCGTGAAGTTATGTATGTATGTATGTATATGTACAAAGAAAAAAAGCGTTTATTAGATTTTTACAACATATGACGTACATATGTATATAAATGTATACTTATTTAACAAGTGTTGTTTATCAAATATACAACACAGACGTAGACTGACGTGATGGCAATAATCTCAGGAAAATTGTCACCTCCACTCGTCCAATATTAAAGTTTAATAATGACGCTGACCCTCGTCAGACCTCGTTATAACGTGCCACATCTTTTCCACCTTTATATCTATTCAATTGGAAAGGTACATCGGTTCATCTTATAATAACAAGCCCGTTTCATAAATCACAGATAGTTGTGCTGTATGCTACGAGTATGTTTTGAACAGAAATTGTTATTGGTTTTCTCCTAAGATTATTCTTTTACAAGGGCTTGTCTTTCTTTTGTAAATATAACTTTGCAGGCTTGTATATTTAAACAGCGCCAAAATATCTACCTATCAAATTTTAAAATTAATTTTTAAGCAAATAGGCATTAGGTAAAAGTCGAGCCCTTAGAACCTCACACCTCAGCTTGGGAGTTAGGAGAGCTACCGCTGTTAACACCAAGCAACATAACATAGTGTTTTGTAGCAAATCGAAAAATCATATTTCACTAAATAAGTAAACAGTAAAGTTTTTCTAACAATCACAAATCTTGGATCAAATCAATTCAATAACTCAGAATTACTGTCCATTTTAAACATAGCTACATCATCTTGAAAACATCACTCTTTAAGTTCCAGCCAAGAAAAAAGTTATTCGCCCTTTGGTTCTGAAGTTGGAACCTTGAATTATTTTATCTCTTCCATGGTGAGAAATGTGGGGACTTTACCTTCTCTTCTGTCAAAGCCATTTACAAACAAATCTGGTGTTACAAATGACATTTGTAACACCAGAAATGGTAAAGACGCGTTGCCGGGCTCGAAGGAATTGTATTACAGTTATTTAATACTTATAACTATACGACGTTCCGAAACTGAAACCATGGGTTTCATTAAATAATATACTTCAGCATTTTAATAAATTAAACCGAACTTTTAAAGAGGATAAAAGGACTTATGGTTATTAAATCAAACTGTTTAATATTTTAAGCATTTTGTTAAAACAATGGCCGGAGCAATTAAAGCTTTTTGAACAATTACTCGCGAATCGTCTACGGGTAAGCCAATTTAAGGAAAGTTTGGCACCAATTAGCCGTCATTTCCGTTGTGTGCTAGAGGAAATAATTCTGAACTCCATTGGTTTATATCTATTTTCACAAATTTAACATTTGATATCGCATTTGAGGATGGTGTTTTATAATAAGACCATGATGTTTAACAATTTAATTGGAGCTGCAATTGCACTAAGCAGATTACGTTTGTGTTGTGGCCAATAACATAGGTGCAAAACTAGGCCGGGAGCATGGATTGTGTAGGCAGAGTTTGTAATGTATTCTGACAACTACCACTTGTTGGCGGTGATGGAAAATATCGTGATGAAATATCGAGATTTGTGGGTCTCGCAAACCACCTTAGAAAAGCATGGCAGGTACAATGTCGTCCATTCCCCTCAAAAAGGGAGGCCCGAGTCAATAGCAGGATATTCATATGTCAATGATGTGTTGACGACATTTTTTAAAATTTACTTTAAATGTAAGGATTAATTAATTAAGCAATCGAAAATAACTTTTATTTCTTTATTTGGTCTGTAAATGTTCTACTTTATTATAGTAAGGCAAATTTCAACGGCTTACCTCTTGCTTTCTGTAGCAAGGTAACTGTTGGATTTTGCGCCCTCGGAAGCCGGCTGATATTGGTACTCAACGAATTGAGGCCGGTCACGGGGGCGCTTTGCGATGTCCGCAGCCGGCCTTCGCTTTCAGAACCGCTCGTACAACCGTTTTGTTCAGAATTCTGAAAACGTATATAAAATTCGTTCTTAACTCAATTGATGTGATTCTGAATGGAAAACGTCATTGAGATTCACAATGTGCCAAATAATTAAGGTAAAAAATTGAAAATATAAATTTCTAAGCTTTCGTAATCGTAATGTTATTAAGACATACTGTACTACGTCTTTTGATAACAATATAGCATGTATAGAATTTTGATTTTATGTTGTAGGTATTGTTTAAGAGATTTACTATATATAGTGAGGAACTATAATAAAATACTAACTAAGTTACATAAAACTTGTTATTTATTGTTTTAGGCAGTATGGAAATAACACGTTTATAATTTTTCAATATTTAATTCCTACCGGGAGAATAGGGATGGCAAAAATTAAATTAAATACAGGCTTATATTCTTTACCCTTATTTATAATAAACATACTAGGTTTACAGGCTCGTTAAAAGAATTTAAAAAGTGTTTGCCACAATAGCATTCTACTTACTTTTTTCAACGAGCCTATAAATCTCGTATACCTTGATAATGAATAAGGTAAGAGGACATATTAAAGCGCATTTTAGTGCTGTTACGTGATGTGTTCAAAAATATTTTATAATTTAGAGGGATTAGAACTTCAATTGTCGGTTTGTACATGAGTATTGTTCAATATGCGCCAGTGAACCCGCCATGGGAGAACTGGTAGCTAATGATTTTGTTTGCCAATTCCTTAAATCACCTGGGAGTCGACATTCTATTTTATTCACAACAACGAAGCTAAAAAATCGTAAATTGAAAATAATTATTTAATAAATGTAGGAGTAACTCTAGACTCATCTAGTTGGGTAAATGTGAACTATACTCACATACAAACATGATATTACGCCTGTTTTCTACAAGAATTGTTAGAAACAATGGATCTCCATTTGCCACGATTCTGATAAAAGCCTTTCCCTTCATCTAGTTTTTTCATATTTATTTACTTTATTGGAAAAAAAACTTAGAAAAAAAACTATAATAACAATGTAACAAAAATAATATGATTTGCGGTCTTATCGCAATAAGCGATTTCTACCAGACAACCTTTAGATAGAAAATGTCAAAAATATTTTACCGGGAATTTACGACGGGAGGGTGGTGTCTCTGCGAAGTTGACAGGTCTGAAGGTCTTCCGTGATGCCTGGGGCGAGGGTTCTGCGCTGCCCGGCGACCAAACAGGCGGGGGTGGTGGAGGGGGCGGCGCACCGGGGCTACGCACCACTGGTGGCGCGGGCGCAGGCGGCGGCGTCGGCGCACCCGGCCTCCACACCGCTACAATTAAAAAGTTTATATTTATTGTTTACCCTTAACACCATAAAGTTATACGAATAACGGACATACCGCTTAAATTTTGCGTCGCGGTATCGGAATAAAGTTATTTGATAAAATAAAAATATAAACAGATCAAGTTCATAAATAATATGTTATTATATAGTTAATTATGCTGAAGTTAAATACTTATTTGGATACAAAAAGGAGATACTTCCTTATAATTTAAAGTAATTAATACTACCTACGAATATTTATTATACGTGTCATTGAAACAAATGAAAACAGATACACACTCAAAAATACGTTTCCGGTAGGTAAGTTACTAAATCTATCTATCTATACTATAATAAATCTGTAAATGGTTTGAGTTTGTACAATGCGTTTAAAAATATGAAAAAAAGGGGAGCTAATTCGGACCAGGAGATTCCAATTTTTTTTTTCAGTATTTTGTCTGTCTGTCTTTCTGTTTATCTGTTAGAGCATCACGTGGAAATTACTGAACAGATTTAAACGAAACTCGAAATAGCTTTACCGGAGTTAACACTTGGATACTTTCTATCCCGGTAAATAATGTCGTTTCCATGGAATAAACTGGTTAGCAAAATAGGTGGCGCTGCAATCGCGTTCTTTCAATTTACTAACAAATACGGACGTTGCCATAAACAACATCTCATTCATTGTAATAATTCAAACCTGCGACTCGCCTATATAGTTCACTGCGCAGTTGAGTCTACTACATGGAGTTAGTTTCTTTGTTATTGAAGTAAACTTAGTAACAAGAAACAATAGTTTTAAGTAAAACACACAATTAAATTTGTATATACGTAAAATAGACCTATCATCTAGGGGTTTTCACGCGGCGTGGCGTCAATCGGGTCGATCTCAGTAACACCCAGACCTAAAAAGTAACTTTTACGGGATTTACTGTAACGGGATTCAAACATGGAAACTCCGATTCCTAATGAGCCAAGATCACAGAGCCACGTAGGTAGATTTGAAAATAAATTCGATTCATAAATAAGTTTAAATTGAGATTATTCTTTCATATATTATATGATAATTATTTTTAGCCTACCAAGAAAAATGACAATTACATACAAAAGCAAATACTCTATCAAAATGAATATATAAGTATTAAAATGATAAGATTGTTTTCAATGTATTCCGCCTTGGCCCTGACCTTTCTGTTTGCGAAGACGTCAGTTTATGCCCTGAAACGATATGAAGCCGAATAAAAGATAGAAATACTCATAATAATGGTTGTTATATACCTACTCAATTCAATTAAGATGCTTTCACACAAAGAGTTGCACTTTACGATCTTGCAATAAATCTCCGTGGAGCGTAGAAATCGACTTGTTTACCCGGTCGTTCTGCACAAATTGGGTTAGTGGCGGCGCGCCCTGCTGTCGACGTAATCGCTTAGCCTATTAGTATTGTGATGCGATCATACCCCATGTAAATCTTCGCATATTTATATTCACTTATGTGGTACTTAAGTACACATTACGTTAAATAAAATTAAAACCATGACGTTCGTATTGTCTGCCATTTCCAATGCACTCTTACAATCATCGAATTTAAAACAATGTCAAAAGAGCGGGCGTTAAAATATCTTGTTATCATCGTACTTCTAAAATAGAATGAGAGAAATAATTTAATTAATACCTTTTTAAACAATAAGTAATAATCTTATTTGACTCGTTAAAAATTTGAAGTCCAACTTGCTTGGCTCGTAAACATTTTTGGCAACTTCGGCGTTTCTCTAGAGGGTAAAAAGTATTTCAGTTGACTTGATTGTCAACTGTTTTTGAACTATTTTGATTCCCGTGGACTACTGGCTGTCTTTTGGACTTTGATAGGATTTTCTTAAGTTTTCGCGACTCGTGTACATAATAAAACCATGCTTTAACGGGTACTATTCAGTAGCCGTTATCACGGCTAATACGGCGGAATAATAAAAATCAACTAAATTGCCGCGCTTAAAACCGTTAAAACGTAATTTCATTCTTAGATAGGATTTCTCAACTTTGGACCTTCAATAAAATGTTAGTGAAAAAAATAAGACAGGTTATGTTTATAAAAAATAATATCTCAAGAATTTACTGCAGAATTATCAATTAAACGCGCGTCTAGGAACACGGCACATCATTATCTCTAAGACCACTGTGACTGTCAACTACGTTTCTTTTAAGAGAGGAAATCCGTGTAGTTGTTGCATATCGCGCGAGAAACGCGGTGGGAGAGTGTGGGATTCACCACGCCAAGCACCCCTGAAGAGATGCCATTACCACCCTGGTTAAGAATAGCGACTAAAACCCCTAGGTCTTCTTGCCTTCGCCTTATGTCAGGCGTACGGAAAAGCAAGAGCAAGACCAACTCCGCGTGTCCTGGTAGGAATCATCAACAAACTTTTTGTAATCGATTTAAACCCTTTTAATAAATCAATTTAGTTAAATTTGTATCAAGCATTTGCTTGAAAAGGATTACATGCAATCGGTAAATTAAATCGTATCGAGATAATCGGTTATTCATACAAAAAGCCCTGAGTGCGCGTATTCCGACATCAAAGTGGGAATACGTGTATAAATAAATTAAAAAGTGAGCTAAAAGCGAAACCAATTAGGGCGCAACTGAGATTCATCCACTTTTCTACTTGCCTGTGCGTGTGGAATCCTTTATTGCAGTTTATTGTATTCAACTTCAGGTTTAAATTTAATTATTTTATTAGCTAAGATTGGATGGATTAAATTATATGGGCACTTGTGTGGGTAAATACGTTTTTGAATTAAAATATTGCTATTATTTGCTAATTTAAAAAATAAGATTATGAAAACTTATTTAAATAAAAACAATTACAGGCGACAATTAATGCAACGTCATGCAAAGTTGGTGTAAAACCTTTTATCATCTTGTTCTTTTTGAATGCAGATATTCGTGTTTATAATGGAATTACAATGAATTTTTCAATCTCGAAATTAACATGTTCTCTATTTTAACGAACTTTCCTAAACGTGGATTTGCGGATCTTTCTCAAATGTTTCATTCTAATTACCTTGCTTATTAAATCTTATTACCAATATGACCGATGTTGATAAGTCACTTCAAAGGTGAGTTGCCGAGTGTTTATAAACCTGTAATATCGGTATGCAAATTGTCGCATACTTTATTTAGGAAATATGATTATATAAAATATATGTCGAATCACCACTTTACATGAGATAGCATTTGATACGTGAATTTATGCTTATAAAAACAGGTGTGGTAAAATGATAAGCTTTCATGGCTTGCATATAGCAGAATATTTATTTGTAGTTGTAGGTAATTACCACATCGCTAGGATTTATGATTTCGAACAAAATTCTACAATCAATATAATATATGTTCTCTATGTATAATTTAGGAAATAAATCACAAGCAACTTACTACTAATACAATTACATAGATTGCTTGTCTTACTAACACTATTTGTTATTGCGTCCCAAGGACAGTGCTTAGACGTGCGGTTAAAATTGGGCGGCTTTTTTTCTACGACTTCCTGTCGTCATAACGCAGGACTTCGTGCCCCAATGTACCAACTCGTCAACAACTACAATATATATTTTGAAAACATCGACATATTTGCACTTTCCTTGGGTGCTTTTAAGAAACATGTCATTAACGCCATTAAGGACCAAACACTGTAATTGTCTGTCTTTTTTTTCTGTCAATTTGTATCTCTGTTATTTTTATCCTCTACACATAATTAAATGTGAATTATGTATGTAAGCGTGTTGATTTGTTTCTTTTGATTGAGAGCGAGAGAGTGAGAGAGCGTGTGTGTGTGTGGGTGTGGGTGCGTTTAAATTGTATTTGTTCCGTTTTCCTCTAAAAATTGTACACTACCATCTTGATATTCGTGGACAATGTAGTAGGATAAACACTGACTTTGTACTATTTACCTTTTTTTCTTATCTTATGTAACTTTAGTGTATATTTGTTTATTGTCCTTAATAAATAAAATAAAATAAAATAAAATGAAAAACTTGTACAGAATAGAAAATATTTAAATAAAATTCGTTGTTTACCCCCATAATCTAACAATCGGCCAATTACCAAAGCCACGAGAAAGGAAAATAAACATATAAAGAGAGGTATTATCATAACTTACTATTATCCAGTATGTATTACATAAACTTAAAAATCTATAAGCAAAAACCCAAACCAGGGCGTAAATATATTTATCTTGGGTTTTGTGTGCCCCAAATATTTTTAAAAACAAAATTAAGGATTCGAATCACAGACGCCCTCGTCGCACGCGTTCCCGCTAACTTTCTTCTTTTACTTCTAATTTAATTGCCGAATTCGCTGAGCCTTTTCTGACCAACAAAATATAACTAAATAAATAATTTTACGCACTGTACACCATCCGCAAATAGAATTCTAGTTAATATAATTATCCATGTATATATTACGGGCAATTTGATAAATCCGGGAACTATGAAAAATGACCAGTCTGTATACATAATGCCCGTATCAAGTGGGCAATATAAAGAAAACTGCATGATTAATCACTTTTCCCGGTTAATATGAATAATGACTACACTAGCTTAGGCAATATGATAAAACAGATGAACTTTAGTTTTTTTTTACTATAAAGGCTGATTAAGCTTACGTAAGTCTTATTAAAAGGTAAAAAATCAATTTTCCGTCCCTTTTTTTACTTGGCAAACAAAATTTAGAGATGTCATTAAGATAAAGGTCAGCGAATCTATATAAATGTCAATTATATAGATTCTAAAATATGAAAATCGTGAGGGGTGGTTGAAAGTCGTGACCAGTGACCAGAAAAGTGAGTTAGTATGGTAGTATTTAAGACGTTGCCCTACGTTTGTTAAAGAGGCGACGAAGAAAAGGGAGAACTTACTTCCCCCCATCACAAGACCCTGGCAACCAGTGGGCAACCACCCGAAAAGATCAATCAGGGCCGAAAGGTTGAGGGCACGAGCCCCTTTCACACGAGCAACTCCTGAAGACTTTGGCCGAAACTGGGCAACCAGAGCAGCCGAGGGCCACGTTCTGGTAAACGACCCAGAGGCCGCAAGGGGTACCAGGAACCACATTGGTGCCTCTAACAAATTACCCCAGAGAGAAATGCCGTAAAAGAGCCACATCCGCTATTATAGAGGTGCAACAACCAGCATAGCTATGGCAAGTCCTTATGGGAGAGTGGGCAACGGGTCCCCCACCACCCGCAAGCCCTAAACCAGCGCAAATAGCTACTACAACAGTAAAATGCATCCACTGCAGCTGCCGAAGAGGACACCAGCTCCCATCGCCGGGGGTGCTCAGCCATTACCGCATCGTCAGCCGAGGAGTAAGAGCAGGCGCGCACCCACTCTTGCTGCACCGAAATCTTATTATTTATCCAACGTAGAGGAGACTGACGCCAGAGACTTACTTCGGATAATTCTCCAGCGAGTGCTTCACACGGAGGTGTTTTGTTAGACCCTGACTGACCTGATATCCACTATCGCAGCTGGGGAAGATCTCAAGCTATTTGCAATGCATTATCAGATCTGCATTGACGCTATTCGTCATGGATAGGACACAAGCAGACCAGCTTATGTTATTATATTGGAACTCTCGGAGGAGCAGCCGGCAAGACGCTGACTCTGCGCCTTTTCGGCCATTCATAGGATGTACATAAATGTACAATTTTACACAATATTAATATATATATAATATATATACTCGGCGATACGAAATTTCAGCCGAAGATCACGTTCCGGATTCTAAACTTCGTCGTGTACAAACGTGAAAATATCTCTCCCGGGCCCGCCATATATGAAGACGGCCGTCCTGGTGAGAAGAAACATCGTGCAGGATGAGGCCCCGCTTATAGAATCTCAAGAGCTTTGCACAATCGGGGTGCTAGTGAAGGCGACCGGAAGGGAGGTGAAATTGTTCGCCGGCTAACGGCCGCCGAGCCCCCGACTCGCCCACACACGTCGCACAGCACGACTGAGTTTATCAAAATTTCCGGCTAGAAGTAGGGAAGTATTCATATTGCCCGGTCCAAGTGATAAATTTAAGTTATCTCAAACCGTGATTTTTTTAATGGACAACGGCTTGTCAGGCATTATTAATATAAGCCGACCAAAGAAATTAATTTATCAATTAGACCGACGCTCTTGGTCATTATTCATAATGATCGGTCCATATAAATAATGTCCGATGAATCAAACTGCCCATAACATATATAAAAGTGAAACAGAGTTTTTAAATGTCTCTTGGATGTGAACGGATGTGCATTTAATTTGGTATAAAGGTACTATACAAAACGGAAAGTCAAAATAAGATTTTTTCTCTGCAATATGCAATAGTTCACAACCAATACCATATCAAAACCAATCCAGCGCAAAATTCGTCGTCCACTATACTTCAAAGGAACCGTATACAGCTGTTGCTTTCATTTAACACTGTTAATTTAAGCAAACGATATCGTTGTTAACTATTTTATACTATAGCAACACTGGTGCGATGCAACAGCAGCGCCACCTTTTCTCTTCCTCTCTTCGCATTTAACTACATGTACAACAAAAACTGCTCTCACGTAATAAAATATATATATTATCAAAAAGCTAGTGTGTGTAATTGGGAATCCCTCGGAACAATCCCCTACATAATTCTGGTCCTTCGAGAGAAAAAAGAACTACGACTTCACATCGCATCACGCAAGATAAAGGTAAAGAAAAAAGTCCATCTCGTCGTGAGAGGCAAGGGCACGCCGCCATTAGCGCGTGATTTTGCTGACAGCCAATAGGCACAAAAAGGACGCGCTCGATACGCGAATCAGAGAAGACGACGCTCTCAACGGCCAATCAAAAACGCACACGCATAACGTGCTGCATAGCGCCACCGCAAGAAAGATTTTACTACAAAGACGGTGTTTTACAACCACGCTTACACAAAATTGAAAAATTACTACAAAAAGTGCAAATATACAATATAAACTACAGTAAATCCACAATACAAACTACAAATAATATAAAAGTGCAACGAAGTCGAACAATAATTCATCTATTAAACAAAAAAGATGACGCAATCACAATACGACGTGGAAACTTTACAACGTACAAGAAGCATACAAAAAGGGAAAATTACAAGGATCGCTCATTTTGTACAATCATATGATCCTGAAAATAATACGATAAACGAGCTAAAAGTGAGATCACAGGAATTAACGTCAATATTCGAAAAATATGATGAAATACAGACACAATGGGAACTAATCGAACAATCGAGCGACACGCTCTCTGCTCACGAAAAAGACAGAAAAAATACAGAAAGCCTGTACTATACAGCGAAGGCACAAATTGAGTCTTTCCTTTCAGGTACAAATCAGCCCGACTTAAACTCCACTTCATTTCAACATGAATGTACTATTCGAAAGCCCCGAGTTAAACTGCCCTTATTGGAACTACCAAAGTATGATGGTGACATTCGACAATGGCCAGCATTCAAAAATATATTCTATGCATCGGTGGACAGCTCAGACATACCAACGGTCAATAAATTACAGTATTTAAAGTCTGCCCTCTCAGGAGAAGCTGCTGGTTTGATATCATCTCTACTCATAACCGAGGAAAATTACAGTAAGGCATTAGATATACTATCAAAAAGGTATGAGAATAAAAACATCATTGTAAACTTTCATTTAAAATCAATTATGAATTTCAATACCATAACAAAACATAACTTAAAAGATTTTTTAGTAATTTTGCAACAAAGCTTAGATTCATTAAAAGCAATTAAACTCCCTGTTGATAGTTGGGATGTACTATTAGTATTTCTAATTTCTCAAAAACTAGATAATTCATTACGTGCCGCATGGGAAATAAATAGAAAAGATAACTCATTACCCAGCTTATCCGACTTAATCGAGTTCTTAAACCTACGTAGAACTGCATTTGAATTATTAAATGACAAAAATACTGATTGTAACTATAAACAAAATATAAAAAGTGTTCATTTGAATTCTATTCAACATTCTAGAACTTGTATATTATGTCAACAAAATCATGAGTTATATAAATGCCCAGTCTTCCTAGAAATGACTGTACCTAATCGTATCAACTTTATAAAATCCAAATTATTGTGTTTTAACTGTTTACAGCCTTACAAAAACAATCATAAATGTTCCAAGCTATGCTTATCTTGTCATCGCAAGCATCATACAACAATACATATGGACAGCTCTCAGATTAAAGTGAAGTCCACCACAGCTGGATATTCACGCAGCCCTGCAGCTATTGCATCTCTAACTACAAGTCAACAACAAACAAGCGCTCTTTCAAATCAAAATAACAATGCTACTTCAACGCTTAATACTTCCCCTAATATCCAACAGGAACTTGTTCAACATGTCACGCCTTCCTTCTTATGGCTAAGACAAACAACTCTATTTTACTTTCTACAGCTGTGATTAAAATACAAGATATTAATGGCAAATGGAGAAACGCTCGAGCTCTGCTCGACTCGGGTAGTGAAGTCCACATTGCAACACATAAGCTTGCCACCACTTTAAAACTTCCTTTTCAATATAACGCCTGTACAATACAAGGAGTAGGCAACAAGAACAACATATCTCAAGTCAGTATCAACACTAATATTTCATCTCACCACAGCAACTTTGCTTCTAACATAACACTCTTAGTGATGGACAACATCACGGTTCCCCTACCTCACCAATACATAGATACACAAAGCTGGAATATACCCTACACACTTAAAAATAAACTAGCAGATCCTACTTTCTTCATACCTGGCAATATAGACCTTCTTATAGGTGCTGACCTTTTCTATACGCTCTTACTAAGAGGTTCAATTAAAATTGGCCCAAGCTTACCAAACATGATAGAAACTGTGTTTGGGTGGATAATTTCAGGCTCTTTCATATCTAACATACATACCAATATACATTCTAACACACACGTTAGCTTGCACATTTCACAATCCACAGATCAATTATTACAAAGATTCTGGGAACAGGAGGAAACTGCACCTTGCAAAGTACAGTCTCCAGATGACAAAAATTGTGAAGAATTATATCAATCTACAACTACACAAGAGGACACTGGACACTACATTGTGAACATGCCAATAAAGAAAGAAAAAATACCAGATCTAGGTAACTCTTTTAAACCGCTTACCGGTGTTTACTAACTTTAGAAAATAAATTTCAAAGAGATCCCTCACTATTTGTTAAGTATAAAGATTTCATAGATGAATATATTAAGTTAGGACACGCTAATTATATACAAGATTTCTCACCTACAGATAAAAATACATATTACTTACCGCACTTACCTGTTATTAAGCCTGATAGCAGATCCACAAGACTGCGTGTTGTTTTCAATGCTAGTTGTAAAACCTCAACAGGCATATCTTTAAATGATATACTTTTTGAAGGTCCTAATATTTACAATGATTTACTAGATATTATTGTACAATTCAGACTACACAAGTATGTATTTTCTTGTGATATTATAAAAATGTTTAGAGGTATTTTTATAGTCCCTGAACAAAGATCATTACAAAGAATTTTATGGAGAGAATCTAAGTTACAGCCATTAAAATGCATTGAACTAAGCACAGTAACCTATGGTACCAAGTGTGCTCCATACTTAGCATGTCGCACAATGCTAGATCTAGCACAAAAATACAAACAAACTCACAGCTTAGCATATGAATGCATTACCAATTGCAGTTATATGGACGATTACTTAAGCGGAGACAATTCTTTAGAGAAGTGTACTCAATTATGCTTACAACTAATTGATTTGCTTAAAAAAGCTTCTTTTAAATTACATAAATGGACAGCTAATAATACTCAAATATTAAAACACATTTCACTTTCAGATCCTAATACTGAAAAAGACACACAGCATAAACAACTCACATACAATAAAAACAATTCATACAGTTTTAATTATCCAGACTCAGTCAAAACACTAGGCCTACAGTGGCAACCTACACAAGACACATTATACATACAAATTCCTAATTTTACAATAGTAAAATTTGTGACAATATATTTCTTTTAGTAGGTGTAATAATAATTACACCTACTAAAAGAAATATATTGTCACAAATTTCTCAAATATTTGATCCAATTGGAATACTAGCACCTTCTACTATTTTAGCCAAAATTCTTATGCAAGACATTTGGAAAGAAAATGTACATTGGGATTCATATATATCACACAAATTACAACATATTTGGCAACAGTTTTTTGATCAATTACATTATTTAAAAACTATTAATATTCCCAGATGGTATTTCACAGATATTCCTACACAAATTTATTTAATTGGATTTTGTGATGCCTCAAATAAAGCTTATGGCGCTTGCGTATACTTAAGAGCGACATACCCAAACACAAATGACACTTGTAATCTTGTTATGGCAAAATCAAGAGTAGCACCAATCAAAAAACAACAAAGTATACCTCGACTAGAGCTGTGTGGAGCTTTATTGTTATCTAAATTATATGAAAAATTTACCACTTCAATAAGAAATAAAACAAAAATTGATAAAGTGTACTTATTTACAGACTCTGTCATTGTTTTAAGCTGGATAAAGTCACCTTACAAACATAAACATGATTCCTACATTTCTCACCGTTTAATGCAAATTGTAGAAGCTACACCAAACACTTATTGGTATTATATCAATACCAAACAAAACCCTGCAGATTTGATAACTAGAGGTGTGATGCCTAAAGATCTCCCATCTTGTCAATTATGGTGGAATAGTCCAATTTGGTTAATACAAGATATTAATTCTTGGCCTTTATCAGAACCTACTCTGACAGAACAAAATTCATACAATCAAGATACTCTTCATTCTACAAACACAGTCACACAACCCATCCATACAGATATCAGCATAAACTATACTTTCTTCCATGACATATTCTGTCGATACTCAAATTTTACTAAAGTAGTAAGAATAACAGCATACATTTTTAGATTTTTGAATAATATAAGAAAACAAAAACATATTACTTCTTATCTTACAGTCTCAGAACATAGTATAGCTACAAACTTCATACTACTCATAATTCAACTTAAATATTTTCCTAAAGAAAGATCAGAACTACATTCACTAAATAGCCCAAGCACATTACATTCAATAAAAAATACTATCTCATGCTTAACCTCATCGTTATATACATTTAAATCAAGTCCACTAAGGAAACTTAACCCTTTTATGGATGAGAACAAACTCATAAGAGTTGGAGGTCGAATCCAACATTCAGACATTCCATACACACAAGCACATCCAATAATTCTACCATCAAAAGATCACTTAACCTCATTAATTGCTAAACATTATCATGAAAAATTGCTACATTCTGGAATTCAAACTACCTTATATAACATTAGACTAAAATACTGGATACTAAACGGCAGGAATGAAGTCAAGAAAGTTATTCATTCTTGTGTCAGATGTACTAGATTTAGAGCTCAGACATGCAGTCAACAAATGGCAAGTCTCCCCAGTCCTAGAGTAACCCTAAAGAGAGCATTCCTTCACACTGGAGTTGATTTTAGTGGTGCTATAGCTGTCAGGAGCGCTATGTCTCGTAATTGTAAATATTCAAAGGGCTACATATGTCTATTTGTATGTCTAGCTTCTAGAGCAATACACTTGGAATTGGTAACAGATCTTAGCTCACAAGCGTTTATATGTGCATTAAAGAGATTCATATCGCGTAGAGGTATACCAATCTGTTTATATACTGATAATGCTACCAATTTCAAAGGCTCTAAAACAGAGTTACATGATTTATATAAAATGTTTAAATGTGATAAGTCATATAGTCAAATAATTGACTATTGTACATCAAATTCTATAGAATATAAATTTACTATACCCCTAGCAAGTCACATGGGTGGTATTTATGAAGCAGGAATAAAATCAGTCAAATCATTACTAAAAAGACACTTGTGTTCCACAAAGTTAACTTATGAATTATTATATACAGTGTTAGTACAAATTGAAGGCATTGTAAACTCAAGACCATTGTGTAAAATCACAGATCTTCCAGATGATATCAACTGTCTAACACCTGCTCATTTCATTATAGGTACATCAATTAGTGATATACCAGAACCTCATATTCTAGACCACAGTGAATCTAGATTAAATATATATCAAAGGTTATTGTCAATAAAACAAAGATTTTGGAAACAATTTTATTTTAGTTACTTGTCTGAATTACAAAACAGAAACAAATGGTTAGAAATAAAGAAAAATCTAAATATAGGAGATATAGTCATAATCAAAGATGAATGTACACCTCCAACCTGTTGGCCCCTGGGCAAGGTTATTTCTACAAATATTAATAAAACTGATAAACTAATTAGGTCTGTAGTAATTAGAACTTCTAAAGGTGATTTTACAAGACCCATACATAAGTTGATTTTATTATATAATAATCAAAAATTATAATTGAATTTATTTGTCAAATTATAACTAATTATATTACTTACCTGTTTAACTTAAGAATACTTATGTTTAACTTAAAAATACTTATGCTTAATTTTAAAATACCTAGTTATAAGAACTTACATATCTACATACTACTACTTATTATTATATAGAATCACTACATACTACTACAAAATATTGTACTACATTTTCTTACTACTAAAATTCAAATTCATTATATTGTAACATCTCTGTTTTATAACAAACTATTTTTTCATAAATATAGTCCTTATAAAAGGGCGGGAGTATGTTAACTATTTTATACTATAGCAACACTGGTGCGATGCAACAGCAGCGCCACCTTTTCTCTTCCTCTCTTCGCATTTAACTACATGTACAACAAAAACTGCTCTCACGTAATAAAATATATATATTATCAAAAAGCTAGTGTGTGTAATTGGGAATCCCTCGGAACAATCCCCTACAATCGTGATGATTCTAATTGACGATAAATGTCAAGCATCTGAATAAAAAAGAACCTAAATTAAGGAACACATCAACTAATTTCTGAGTACACGCATAAGGAATCCTTTAATTAACCAAGCTATGAGAGAACTAGGAAGTTCCTGAAATAAACACTAACGGTCTTATTGAGTTAAGAGTATTTATAGAATGATAATTTTAGGACTCTTTCTTATCTAATGGCCAAGGCAATCGTGTCTCATTTAAATAATGTGGGTTCAAATAATGACCGATAAGTAGATATGCACTGTTTCATTCGTTTTTCGTATATGTTCTGAACAAAATTCGCGATCATCCTTGAACAGGCGTGGTGGGTATACTGTCTGTGTCGCTAAAATGCAGAGGCCTGGGCTCTAGCGTTAGAGCCCGTTAGAGCCTTTACGGGCTTCTATTAAATGGTAATTTTAAGAGCAATTTACTGACATATTTTCAGCGTTCGTTTTACATAGATATAAAAAAGAATGTTGATGTTATTTATCTTTATAACTTTGGTCCTCAAAGTTATAAAATTACTGTTGGATTGGGTTGGGTTTAGGCCCGTCCCTCCAGGAGTGTCTTGCCTGGACAGAGCAGCGCCGAGACCTCGTCGCCGTTACCGGATATGACCTCTCGCTCCCGGCCGTCTTCTTCTTCTGCGAGCGCGCTATTTGGGAAGGAGGCAAAGCGGGAGCGTGAACGCAGATCACTGCTCCGCTCCTGCCAAAGGAGGGCACGACGGTGCCGTAGGGCGAGCCAGGCCTTTTGGCCACCATAAGCGGGCGGCGAGAGTGGGGCGTCTTGGGGTATAGAGGTTCTCACTCACCTGCACATGCTGTCGAGATGGGGGCGCGGCGTGTTCCGTACGCGCTCACCCCTCCTCCCATGGGGCGAGTTACAGACTGCCCCACGCCTAGAGAGCTTGAAGATGCCGGGGGACAAAAGTAGTCCCCCGGTAGTGGAAGAGGTCTCGCGAGACCCACGCCTGCCAGGGCTGTGGAGAGGCTAGGGGATATACCCGTAGCCCTGGCATAAGGCGAAGGACTGAACACTCAAGGGTTTTAGTGGGTATCCCTAACTGGGGAGTGGCAATAGCATGGCACCAGTTCTGATTGGGCACGGCCCCCCCGATGTGGCGAATTTGGCGAACCCACACACGGGTTGCGAATTATCGCCCAAGATTCTGCCCTTGCCGCGGTATAGCCTTCAAACGGATTTCACATGGTAAAAAAAATTAAAAAAGTTTAGGTCCGTAATGCGTGTACAAATTTTCAACTTCCAAATTAATCAGATGTCTGAAATTAGATGACAATTAGGTTGATAAGATTTCTTACATACAAGTCAAGCTAATAAAAGCATGTTAATAATGTAAATTATTGTATTTTAAATTATTATATATCTTTGTTTGAAAATAACAATAGGCAATTTCTTGTTTTGTTGTTTACTTTTAATATTATAAGAAAAGGAAACTTTTGAATGATTTCAATAACAAATCACTTATTCCTCGAGAGAAATAATATTTTCTTGGAAAAAATTGTATTTATTAGATAAAAGATTCTATTAGCGAGAAGTATATTCCGCAGTAAGGCTGTGAGGTGGAAACTAAAGTTTTTTTTAACTTTTCTCGTTAGAAAGACTGTTTCCTAGAACATTCCTTGTGCCACACAACTTTTGCATTAACTGCTCGAGTTTTGCTACTAAATCAAATTATTTTTATTGTTTTTTTGTTATTGCTGGAGTACAACAAACTGACGGTCCATCTGATGAAAAGTGATTATCGTCACCTACGGACATTTGGATTACCAGAGTCATTTTCAATGTGCTACCGACCGCGAAAAAGGGAACTAGAACCTGGCCACTGATACCGACACACTACTCAAAGTTGTTATAGAAACATACTCTAGACCAGGAGTGATAGCCATTCGGACCAGCAAATGCCTTACAACCTGACTGGGTTACTTTGTTGTCTATCACAATAGGTCGCCCGGTCGCAAGAATTATTATTCTTTCTCCGTTCCTGCACGGGTAAAGTATAGATATTTAATGCTAAGTGACATAACGTCGACTCAAAACCGATCAAATTGAAATGTCACACGCTCTGATGCTTATGCGAGTGAAACTATACTTACGACTCAATGAAGCAACTCTTATCACGATTCGCATATGAGTATTGTTTAGAATGCGAGCCCTAAATCTGTTAGTAATAAAAAGTTGAATTTTATCTTTTTCACTGTATAGAAACACCAGGGTATATAATAGGATAATTAATTATTGCAATATGGGAATAATTATACATTTTATTTTTTGGAATATTTACTTTATTATAAATAGGAGGGGGGGGGGTAAGATTTGGGTTAAACGGAGCACCTATATTCTGCCACAAATGCCATAAGCATGACATTTATTTGACCGAAAGAAAAAATGTCACCACGAATGAAAAAACATGGCATTTTATAAGGCTCCTCAACTGTTTTACATGGTTAAAACGGTGAATATGATTTAAACGGTTTTTTAGTAACTTAACATAGGTTATTTTTTTTCATTTCTATATTCGCATCTAAAAATGCGTTATGAGATGAAGTGCTTATTTAAAGAAAACATTTTGGTTTTTAATATAAAACTTATGTTACTTGGAGTTAATGATTTGATCAATATTTCGATAAACACGAAAAATCACTTAGTTACAATTTTCATTAAAAAAGTTAACCTTTCATTCATTTAAGTTAAAACTTTGTACTGAAATAGTTATTCAATTTTAAAATATAAAAAAAAATAACTCGTAATTCAAAAATAACACGAAATAAGGGCCTTACTCGTTATTGTGGGTATGCTTATTATTCTGTTAACGAATATATACAACCCCGACAAACTGAAATAAAAATTAGGTCGCCTGGGTATAATACGTAAAACTGTATTTGTTACTGGGTTATATTTTAAGTACTTTGCCTCGCAGAGATCAGTGGAACTCATCTCTGCGAGATATATATATATATACATACATATATATATATATATATATATATATATATATATATATATATATATATATATATATAATATATATATATATATATATATATATATATATATATATATATATATATATACATGTATATATGTCAACATCTATGACAAGTTCTATGATTGAGGCCAGAAATGTCCACAGCAAATATGGTAGGTAACAAAGACTTAAAATTAATTGACTTAAATTGTGGACTATAAACAAATTATAGAAATAAGCATATATATTTTTATTTTATTGCTAGAGTACAGCAGACAGGCAGACGGCCCACCTGATGGAAAGCGGTTACCGTCGCCTATGGACGTTTGCAACACCAGAGGTGTCACCAACGCGCTGCCGGCCTCGAAGAAATCTTATGACACCCTTTTTAAAAAACCCCATGTCGAAGCGCTGTGGGAAAACCACGGCTGGGAGCTCATTCCAAATCCCCACGGTGCGCAAGAGGAACGTTCTAGAGAACCGTTGCGTACAAGAGCGAAGCGGCTCAAGGAAGTGGGGATGAACGCCCAGCCGATGGCGTGCGGTGCGGTGGTAAAAAGAAGACGAAGGCACCATTCTAAACAGTTCCTCGGAACACTCTCCGTTATATAGTCGGTAGAATACGCAGAGAGACGCGAAGTCTCTCCGAAGGCCAAGCGTATCTAAGCCGTCTGTGAGTATGGGATCGTCGACAATGCGAACGGCTCGACGTATATTCATAAGAAAATAAATTAATTAGTAAATAATGTAATCAATGAAGACAAACAAGTTCGAACGTTACACCAAAAATATTTCCAGTATACCGTTTCTACTGTATTCTCGGAACATTTTCAATTATTTCTTAACAGCTCGAATTTTGTAACGTCATGCAGAGAGTAGCCATAATAATTATATTATATAAATTTTAACGATACAAAATATTAAAGCTGCCTAGATTGGATGCCAACATGTTTTCCGGCACCCAATTCCAAGGCCCTCTCATTTTCCAATTTCCCCATACGGTATTCATGCGATAGCAATCTAGTTATCGAACGGACTCGCCGCGATATTAAAATCCAATACCTATTGTATGCCGTTCGCGAGCCGTAATTTACAAACATTCAATTATTATTATTAAATTCAAACCCGAACATATACGGTATGTTACCCACTAATTCCAACTTTTCTAACTTCGCTAATCTTTTGATTAGAATGATATCACTTTAAAACTATAATCAAATCTTTAATTAATGTCTAACTTTTGATCAAGAGTTTTTCTGATCGTTTCACGTTTATTGTATTATAAAATTCTAAACATGCCGTGTCTGTACATTAAATTAAATAAAATCTGAAATATACTATATAAAGGAGGAAAACACGATGATTTTTTATATATATTTATTTTCTGTTTGTCGTTTTATCTGTTTGTTCGGAATTCAAGTAAAAAGTACTGGGCCGATTTCGATGTGGTTTTCGCTGAGAGACAAAAATTCTTAGATTTAAAATCTGCGTTACTTTTTATCCCGGGAAACCCACGGAAATTTTCTGGGAATGATTTATAATGACCAGTTAAAAAAACGAATTCTAATGTGATTTTTTACTGATCGATAGCTAATTAAATGTAATAAAATATATAATCAAAAAGTATCACACTTTTTTTTACCCGAGAGCGGTTTCAAGTTGTTCGTTGTATAAAAATTAGGATATTCCTACACAGTTTCCTGTAAAACAATAGCTTTTTAAATGCTGTGATAATGCGGATCTAGGAAATCAAACGGGTATTTTCCCAAGTATGGTTAGATTGCATAAATATTAGCTGATTTTGATACTTTATCACTAGAACGATAGCTTAAATCTTTTTTCAAGTGATGCGATACTTTATATTCCGGGATACTCGCGGAAATTTTTCCGGGAGTGTTTTAAAGTGGGTATTATACATAAAAAACTGCTGATTCGGATCCGATTGATACTCAACCAATATGATCGGGGACTTTTTATATTCCCCGGGGATTTCCTAACTAAGAAACCACGAGATATAAAGTCTTGCTTGGTACGACAATTTCTATGTTTATTAGACATCTTTAGTAGATTTAGATATGTATGTCTTTAGTAACATTACTTATTCCGGGGTTTTACGGAAATCTTCAGAATTCATGTATTTTCACCAAAAAAAATCCGTAGTCCTGCTGAAAGTACTTTTTGATAATCGTAATCTACGTTACTTGTCATGTGTGGGCGAAGTAGCGGGCAAATCTTAGTAATTTTATAAATGCGAATGTGAATTTGTTTATTACACTGTCACGTTTTAACTACTGATGAAATTTTGATGACATCTTGTCAGGGATAAAGAAAAGGAAGTTGAATAACTTTCACGAAAAAGTAATCGTAGCTGGTTTAGTTTTTTAAACCAGCTATGGTTACAATTGCACATAACTATGAAGCCGTGTTTGTTTTGAATAAAGAATTGTAATTATCCGGGACTGAAACGGTTTTCACGAGATACGGTCCAAACATTTGGGACAGCAAAACCGGGCGGAAACTCATAATAGTACCTATATATACTAACTAACATATGAAAAATATAAAGGGGAGGATATGTTTCTATAAATTGAAAACATAAGTTAAAGTTTAATAAACCTGAATTATCTGAATACTTAGAAACAAAACAATTATTATTGGTGAAATAAGATTAGTCTTTTATTATTAGTATATTATGTTACAATAACTATATCATTACATTTACATTCTATCCAAGTCCGTGTCGTGCCATCCAAGTGCAAGGCCACGAGGCGAACAACGGCGCAGGGCTAAAAAGGCGTCAATACCCAGTCTATCTCTCTAACTTTAAAACCTACTGTTCTGATATGTACCACGTCCAATTTATGCATTTATTAATCCTATGCATAAAGGTGCTCGTAAGATATTTGTGCGACGGTGCCAATTAGGGTTGAAAATTCGTAACCTTAACACAAAAAACTAACTAACGTTACAGATTAAGCAATGACTAGTTTAGATATATTCATCTATAAACATTTTAAAGTCAACATTCCTGCAGGAAATGTAACAAGAATTAAATAATTCACCAAAAAACTAAAAGCAAATTTAAGGAGAAAAGAAATAAATAATTATATTAATATTATTAAATGATTGTCTAAGAAATTCTAATGAATCATTGTATAAAATGAGGGAATTGTGAAAAAGATGGAAACTTGACAAATATCTCTCTTTGTCGGTGAAAATCTTCAAGGCTGGTTAATAATTTAGATTAATTGTTGAGTACATCAGATACCAGAGACCGTTTTTAGAGTGCAATTTATGTTATCGCTTTTGACTTGTTATTTAGGAGGTAATCTATAATATTATGAAATTTTAAACATGTTGTGTCTGTACATTGTTATTTAATAAAAGTTATTTATAAAAAACAACTGGAATAGAGTATATAAACGAAGGAGAACACGATGCATTTTTTTAGATTTCTTGTCAGTTCGTCGATTTGTAATTTGTCTTACTTGTTCAGTATTCAAGTAAAAACTACTACGCCGATTTCGATGTGGGTTTCAGTGATCGACAGCAAATTAGACTTAAAATCTGCGCTACTTTTTATCTTGTGAATCCCGCAAGAGTTTTTCTGGGAATTATTTAAAATGACCAGAAAAAAAAACGAATTCCAATGTGATTTTTCAGTGATCGACAGCAAATTTCATGGTATAAAATGTGTGATATTATATAGATGGTAGGTAGGGGAAAAAGTTTCTTTGCATTTTATATAAACATTCAAAAGGTGTTTTTATAAAGTTTATTTACATTTGACTAAAATATGTAGGTGCCATTTTGTTGGATAACTTTTGTAGGTAGGGATGTGATCCCATTGCTATAAAAATTTTGGAGTTTCTGATCAAAAAACTGCGACAAGTGGTTTTGGCAGTCCTCTCGTGATGTTAATCTGACACTGCCTAAGAAGTTCTGCAGAGACCGAAACAGGTGAAAATCTGAAGGTGCAGGTCAGGACTATACGGCGGATGCATTAACACCTCCCAGCCAAACTCTCGTAATTTTTGCTGAGTAGCTAAAGATGTGTGAGGTCTAGCGTTATCATGGTGAAAAACCATACCCCTTCTGTTGATGAATTCCGGCCGCTCTCTCTTAACTTTTTGCTTTAATCTCATCAGTTGTTCGCAGTACAGTTCAGAATCGATGGTCCTGCCTGGCAGTAACAGCTCATAATGAATAATGCCCTTCCAATCCTACCATACACACAGCATCACCTTGTTGCGAGTTAACCCGGGTTTCGCTACAGTCTGTGAAGTCTGACCGGCCTTTGACCACGATCTTTTTCGCACGTTCTTGTCGTACGTGATCCACTTTTCATCACCAATTATCAAAGATGATCAATGATCAATCTTCAAAAATGGTTTGGTTTCATTACGTCGTAATAAAGAATCACAAATGAGTATACGGTTCATTAGGTTTCTTTCAGTGAGCTCATGAGGCACCCAAATATCGACCTTTTTTGTGTACACAGCTTTTTTCAAATGCGCCAAAACCGTTTTGTGGTCAATTCCCAGTTCTCCAGCTACATCGTAACTACTAACATGCCAATCTTGCTTCACTTTTTCAAAAATGGCATTAGTTTTGTCCGTAACAGGGGGACCAGAGCGAAGTGCATCTTTGATATCAAAATTTCCGGATTGAAAACGCTTAAACCAAATTTGCGCTAGTCTCACAGATACTGCATTAGGTCCATAAACATCACAAAAAAATTTCGCGGCTTGTGTTGCATTTTTACCTTTTTTGTAGTAAATTTTAAAAATGGATCGAATTTCTTCATTAGATTCACTCATTTTAACAAAAGAAAAACAAATGAAAATCACACATTTTCCTAATTTAAATTTGGGATTGTCTTCTTTAAAATTAAAACTTTTTAATGATACCAAAACCAGCCAGATACAAATGGTATAGCCAAAGAGATCTTATTACAAGTCCGTACATACTATATGCGAAAAGACTATTTCCCCAACCTATTATTTTATCCCGGTAATCCCGTGGGAATTTTCCCGGAAGCGGTTTGTAGTTGTTCGGGTGCATAAAAATTAGCTTAATATAAACAGTTATTATTATATTATATTACATTATCACTAAAACGATAGCTTACAGTCTTTTTTTAAATTCTGCGATACTTTGTGTCGAGAATTTTAAGTCAAGCATTTACGGAATCGCGGGTGAATCCTAGTTGGTAATACGTTTGGTGCTACAAAAGTTCATAGGCGGTGGTAACCGCTTACCACCATGTGGGCCATCTACCTGTCTGCTGAACTCATGCCATAAAAAACAATATGCAAATTGAGTTTAAAAAATTACCTAGGCGGTGCATACTCTAAGTCAGTAAATGTAACGTAGGTAACGTAACGCCTTACTCAATAATCATGCAGCTTCCACTAAAATTAAATACCTATACAATTAATTAAACTAAGATTACAGGTAAAACTAATAACTTGCGTATTTTAATGTCTATTATTGTATAGATCACTATATGAGATAGATCAAAATTCAAGAGTTTAAAGCAAAGGCCTCGACGAGTAATCGGATTATGAAATATTTCAATTACAAGAAAGGCTACATTTAGGTAAATAACTTCAGGCAGAATAACAATTGTCTAACAGTAATATTAGATTTATTATTACATAATTTTAGAGGAACGTCTTATGGCAAGAATTGAGGTATCAAATTTTCGTAGAAATTCTTTCGAATTTCTTCGAATAATTTTATGACATCTTTTTAAACCCATGTTGTAGTGCTCTGGGAAAAGCTTATGTAGTAGCTCATTCCAATCCCTAAAATGCACAAAAGACACGTTCAAGATAACCGTTGCGTAATAAGCTTCGTATCTCAAGATGTGTGGCGATAAACGCCTTACCAATGGCGAGATCGGTAAAAAGACGACGAAAGTATGCATTACATAGAGTTTTAATTTTTCATAGTATCATAAAGGTTATATACAATTACTGACTGTAACCCTACCTACGCTACCATTTATTAATATGTTATATCTAATATAACACGTTTTCGCCCCAAATGTCGCGAAGCTTTTATTTTCAATGTGCCGGGAACCGCAATTTTTCGTCACTGAATTTTTATGCAAAAAAATTACATGGAAAAATATTTCAGGTAGAAGGTTTCACTCCGATACCTGTGTCGTTCTAATTTCATGAACAATATTGAGCCGGCAATGTTATTACACATTTTTAAAACTAAATATTCTAACAAAGTTACGCATTGGCTTCCACATTTCTGGTTCCTCTGTCAAGACTTAAAATATCCATATCTGGGCTGATGAGCTTTGCTAATAAGTATTTGATATCAAGCTACTCTAAGGTAGCGTGACACTATAACCGATCAATCAGCAACACATGACTGTGTAATAGACGGATTTCCCTCAAAATCATTTACTGCAGAGCCTTTATTAGTTCAACGCTAAATAGAAAGAAAGACTTCAGTAGTTGAAACTTATGCTCTTTGTAAAACAGCATCCCGAGCTTGGGTTATTTAATTAATGCAATTGCATGAAACAGTAATGTATTTTTTGCCTACATCAATTACCGTAAGAAGCTAATACATACATAACTGTGAGGTATCCAAAATAGCTTTCATATTTGATAGCAAAATAGTTTCACGAACTTACCTGAAACAAACAAAAGGAACATAAATATTCATACACAGCACATAAACGAGTCCATTGAGATTCGTCGTATTTTTTCATAAATTTATAACGGTGACTCAAATAGTCGTGTTTCCTGTTTTCACGGCTCCCTCAGTCGTCAGATTATGCAACTTGTCACAGTGCCAACCTTAGATTATTTACCTAGAACATAGGGTGCCAAGTGTTCAGGTGTCGCGACCTCCGCGTGACGCCCAATTGTTGACACACAATTCTGACTCATGTATTTTATTTACATATCGAGACACTTTTGTTATCCGATTTAAAAAGAGAAATAACGTTGAACTGTATTTGGAAGGAGCCAGCTGTTTTATGCATATATCGCCTTTCAAGGTAGCGTATTTACGGAGGATCACTTGATTGCTTAATTTAATAAAGGTATTTCTGTTTTGGTGTTTTTCTTGTTAAAACAATGACTTGTTAAATTATTTAACCCTGCGACCAGTAACATTTATTGTATGTTTATAAGTTACTTATTGTTACTGTATTTATCAGTTACGTATAAGAGTTATAATATAAATTTAATGTGCTCTTATGTTAGCTATAGGCTGTAAGTTGTGTAATAAGTGTCATTGTACGAAAAGTCGTATAGTGGCCAGCCATCTGTTAGTAACTAAGAAATGCCGTAGCTGTGTTGATGGCTCGAGTCGTCTTTACTTCTCGTGACAAGTTTCCGTGAAAATACTACAAAAACAATGAAACCTTTAAAGGTTTAATTATTTTAAAGCAATAAAAATTGATCGATCATTACGCCAATATTGGCAAAACAATTGGGGAAACTGCCCGCAACAATGACAATTTGTTCAGCCGTATAATAAAACTGAGATTACACACAATATGTCGCTTACTGTTCTGGTTGTATCGGATTCGAATTAAAATACAGATATTATAGTTATATGGTAGATTTTAATTATTGTTTACTACTTGGTTAATAAAAGAGAAATACATTTATTTAAAAGAGTTCATATGCTATTATACTATACGAGCATACTACTAGTAAATCTAGAGGCATTTAAGTTTATAAGTTAATTTAATATATACCTAATTATGTACAAAATACACAACCATAATTTATTAATCTGATACGAGTAGGACTTGAATATCTAACATCGAGAAGCCGTACGTTAAACTCATGTTGACCGACGTAATTAATACGTGGAGCGATTAACTAATTTCAGCTTTTCTTGTTTTTCATACTTACTCATAATTATTTTATACCGTGGCTCGAATAATGTATCAGTTATTATGACCGCAACAGCGAAGATCTTAAAATAGCAGACTATAATAATATTATCGAATCATTCATTTTTAAATGAGTTATTATGGGCAGTTAAAATGATTCCAGCGTTGACACACATCTGTGACTCTCAAATAGAAAAGGCTATTTCTGTCGGCACTCTGGTTAATGAGTTTAGGCGGTATTCTTAGGTAATGCGGTTTATTATTGCACAACTCGAAGCTACTTAAAATTATTAATCATTCAAATATTGAGCGATGAAACAAACAATTATTTGTAGCACTAATGCAAAACAAGAAGATTTGATACCTGTTATTAATTAAGGTAATAATAACACCAGTAATTCTCTGTGTTACGGTGGGAGATAATAACATTTGTATTGAAGTAAAAGTTTATAGACGACAGTACCATTTTTCATCAGGTGGGCCACTTACCTGTTCGTCTGCTTCAGGTAATAAAACGTTTTTAAAGTACTTTAACATCGATTTTTATGAAAATAGGTTAATATCTATGGAAGTCAAGAGCAAGCAACCATAGTTTCACTTTTAGAAGAGTATATAAGCTTGTATACAAGGTGACCTAACTTGAAAAACTATTTTCTTTTCATGACTCATAGGAATGTAATGGTCCAGGCAGACGTTGTCCTGCCCTGAGAGAATAAAAATCTAGGACCAGATTCAAACGATAGGAGACACTACCGTTTCCAATTGTGAATCTAAAAAAATGCGTATTGTAAATTAGCAGTACGTATTTTTCTAAATTAGATGGACAGATTTTCATGCGAGACGCTATGTCGGAGTTCACAAGTCGGCGATTCGTAAACTAAACATCCGTGTAATTTTAGATACATACATAATATCACGCCTGTTTCCCATGGGGGTAGGCAGAGACTACGGATCTCCACTTGCGACAATCCTGACAAACAACTTTCGCTTCACCTACTTTCATTAACCTCTTCATACATGCACGTTTATTTGAAATGCTTTTTACCTGACCTGTCTTTAACAATTCTGATATTTGGTCATGGTATGTTCGTCTAGGTCTACCGGCAACAACTCTACCATTCACAATACAGTCATACACCTGTTTTGTGATTCTACTTTTATACATTCTCTCTACATGTCCAAACCACCTTAATATTCCTTTTTCAACTCTTGTATCTTCCTTCAAACCACAACGATCCCTTATAACACTGTTTCTTATCCTATCATTCAAGCTAACCGCACATATACTTCTCAAAGCTCTTATTTCAACTGCGTTTATCCTACTTTCAAGCTTCTTCTGCCATAATTTTAGATATTTTGAAAATTGTGCTAAATAAATAGAAATCAATTACTCTTTAGCATATAAAATTGTATTTAGTTAATAACGCTGTGTAGATTTTCCCTAAGAGCAATTTTTCAACAACTTCCAAAAATAATTTGTATGAGCTTATTTAATACATGCCAAAGAAATAAGTTAACAAATTAAATTATTTTAATGACTCAATCGTTTCTACGGCGTATGGTAATAATTTGATTTTAGGAATTACTACGGGTTCCGATACTCAAAGTAAAAAGAAGTATGGTCTTACTACGGTGTGCAGTCTAGTCTCGGTATATGTGTTTGTCTGTTTTATACTTGATTATCTTAGGAACTATTAAGGGTAAGATGTGGAATTTGGCAAACATACACGTGGAAACATGTGGAAAAAATACCTATTAAAAAGGGTCGAAATTTAAAAAGTGAGCAATATTATTTAGTAAGATATCAAACGAGATTGCTCATTAGGCACAATTGAAAAATATATTCTCATTAAAATATTTATTTTTGAGTTTAATCTAATATATAAAATTCTCGTGTCACAGTTTTCGTTGCCATACTCCTCCGAAACGGCTTGACCGATTTTGATGAAATTTTTTGTGCTTATCCGGTATCTATGAGAATCGGCCAACATCTATTTTTCATCCCCCTAAATGTTAGGGGTAGTCCACCCCTAAATTTTTATTTTATTTTTTAGACAAAATTTTTAATTTTATATTTTTTTATGATACAACATACAAAAATACATACAACCCTAAATTTTCAACCCTCTACGATCAACCCCTATTTTTTAATAGCGATATTAGTATTTTTATAATTTTCTACTGGGTTGAATTAGATTTTAATTTAAACGATTCTCATGAAATTTTGTGTGCATATTGGGTAGGTTTGAGAATCAGACATCTATTTTTCATCCCCCTAAATGTTAAGGGTAGTCCATCCCTAAATATTTTTTTAATTTTTTGATTTTTTTATGATAGCTTTAAAAATACATACAACCCTAAATTTTCAACCTTCTACGATCAACCCCTATTTTTTACCGGGCAGGACGACGTCTGCCGGGACAGCTATATCTATATATATAAAAGAAAGTCGTGTTAGTTACACTATTTATAACTTAAGAACGCCTGTACCAATTTGGCTGAAAATTAGTGGGGAACCAGGAGACAGACATAGGATACTTTTTATCCCGTTGGTAGGTGGCGCTGAGATCGGGTTCTAGAATCCTCCTTATCACCTGGAGCGACTTTGGTGATTTTGTTTTTGTGTATTTGAGTGGGTTCCCGGATGGTTTAGATTAGCAAAAAGAACCGGTAGGTGGCGCTGAGATCGGGTTCTAGAATCCTCCTAATCACCGGGAACGCTTTTGGTGATTTTGTTTTTGTGTGTTTGAGTGGGTTCCCGGATGGTTTAGATTTGCAATTAGAACCGGTAGGTGGCGCTGGGATCGGGGTCTAGAATCCTCCTAATCACCGGAAGCGATTTTGGTGATTATGTTTTTGTGTGTTTGAGTGGGTTCCCGGATGGTATAGATTCGCAATTAGAACCGGTAGGTGGCGCTGAGATCGAGTTCTAAAATCCTCCTAATCACCTGGACCGATTATGGTGATTTTGTTTTTGTGTCATGAAACATAGTCTTTTAGGAATTCAGAAAATATGGCGGTACGAAGTTCGCCGGGTCAGCTAGTGACACATAATTTTGTAATCCTTTACAGTTATATCTACATAGTGAACTTAAAACTACACATCTTATGTATCTACTAATGTCTAATTAAATAATATTATAAAGTATTTTACATACTTAAAGATTGTTGTCCTTCAATATTAACTTCTGCCAATTCAATTACTTGTTATAATCCATTGTCTAACTCAACATTTTAATGCAATCATGGTACGAGAAAAATGGAATTAATCAATCTTTTACATTCTGAGTGTGTAAAACACAGAAAATCTGTATGTAGGTGGACACTGCTGAAAGGGATATCCAGCTATTCAGGACAGCATCTGTGCCATTAATCTGGGCGTGTCATTCAGTTGCGTTGCGAGTTCGAATAGTCCTGAATTCAAAATTTCAATAGACGCCATTTCGATTATTCGATATCTCGGTTAAGAGTAGTATTACCGGTAGTCTAATACCGCATGATTAATCACGTTGTTCGACACACAGTTTATAATTTCATACCATTCGGTATGGCCGAGCAATATTGACTTAGTTTTTTCAAGGCCATTGGTTGGCAGAAGAATACGAAAATAAGTATTTTGTATTTCGCAATAAATGCAAATGTAGTGTGAAACACGGAAACAATGCCAATATTTATAGGCCATATTGGTGTGCATAAAATGTGTAATGCTATAAAACGAACAGAGCGTAAGGTCGCAGGGCATCTGGCGTCGAACGAACATGTGTTCGTTATTTTTATCACGACCATTTAAACTGATATCGCTAAACCAAATTGTGCGTGGTTTCATAAATAAATTTTAAAATCAAACCAAACTGATAATTTACAGTATTTTGGATTGACATTCGAATGAATGATTGGTACTTTTTGGTCACCATAAACATATAAACTAAACAAATATAGGTCAAATGGCGACCTTAACAATAAAGGCGATTTTTTCTAAGTAATCACATGACCTAGGATAAGATATAGGTAATTACAAAACGGTGCAAGGTTTGTATATTAGACATTTGTTCATAAATAAAGAATCTGTGTAAGTAGCTGTTATTGCAACTTAGTTTGCGCAATTTTCGAATCCATATCCAAGGGAAAAGAAACGTTTTTTTGGCGTTACAAGCCATTTACTGTCGGCTATTTATACGTTCTATATTTTCAATAAATACATATTTCCTTTTCTTGGATCCTTCCATCCGTTTTAATCCCTACTAATCTTATAATCCCTACTTAATATTATAAATGTGAATGTAAGTTTGTTTGTTACGCTTTCACGCGAAAACTACTCAACCGATCATCATGAAACTTTGTACACATATTCTTGGAGGTATTAGAAGTAACATAGGACTAACTTTTTATGAAAAAAAATTCCACGCGGACGAAGTTGCGGGCAGAAGCTAGTATTATATAAAATTTTTAGAGCTACGTATGTTTGCTGAAAAGTTTCTTGCGCCGCTTCTTCTCTTCAAGCCATAACATGTTGTGAAGCGGTGGTAAATTAGATTAGGCTCCTATAGAGTAAATAATAACCATAAAAAAATAAAACTAAATTAAATGAAAAAATTGGTGGTAGGCTAAATAAAACTTTAACAATACTCTTTGACACGTCGTCATCTATGTCTTCCGTGATCACGGCCACTGAAAAGTGGCCGAAACGTCGGAATAAGCAAAATCAAATAAATTACCGCGCTTAAAACCGTTAAAACGTAGTTTTATCATGATACTTAATTCACATCCTAGTCTGTGATTAAAATAAAAATACAATCAAAGTTACTTTCACATTTATGTAGTACAGATACGAATACGTATTATTTCATAGCATTCTAAAAATACTGGAGATGAACGACTTGTTTATTTAATTGTTTGATAAACCCTGAACTAGTATAAAGCAATTTAAATGCAAGAGATCCCTCATGCTGTGGAATGTTACGTTGTCTGATAGTTTTGTTGTACCAATAAGTAAGTTTGCAAATATAAATACATGTGCTCAGAATATCTGTCAATATGCGACGAGTACGTCATACCTTTCCCGTTTCTAGAAAGCTAGAGTGAATGAATTAAAGAATGAGAAAGAAAAAGTTATATCGTGACTGTCTGTTCGTCTGTCTGTCTATCACACGGCTACCTATGTCAGAATTTACAAGGACACTGCATAATGGTGCAGTGAAATCGCAAAAAAATTGGGACGGTCGCCATAAACGTAAACGAGGAACGAATTTTTTTCACAGTACATAGTCTTGTCGTAGGTGTGTTTGAAACTCAAAAAAATCACAAAGATGTTTCTCTATATATTTTATTAATACCAGAGGTCGGGGAATATATTTAGCTTCTAAGTATTGAAAAGTGTCCTATCCCCTCTCGAACTTTTAAACAAACATAGACGTCCCACTGCTGGGCTCGGGCCTCCCATAATAGACGAACGGAGAGTATACTTGCTACGCTTGTCTAAGGCGGTTTGGCAGGTTTGACACATGGGTTATCTGAATGTGCAGGTTTCATCACGATGTTTTTCTTCACTGTTAGCATGTGGTAATTATAACAATATGCACATTAGGTCAGAAAACTACATAAGTGGTGTATACTCATCGGTCAGGTTTCCAACCTGTGCCTTTTGGGTTTGGGGCGCGTGCACTAACCACGGCTTTGAACAAGATTGGTTTTTATTGACATAGGTATTTTCGTTTTTTTATTCCATAGTTTCTGTTTTATTAGACACCTTTAGTAAAACAATAACAGTTGTAGTTATGTATGCCTTTAGTAACTTTACTTTTTATCCCTGGTTTTGCGGGAATCTTCGGGATTGATGTATTGTCATAAACAACCCATTGCTCGGTTGGAAATACCATATGATTTTAAGTATTAATGAAACATCTTTTTAACCGACTTCGAAAAAAGGAGGAGGTTCTCAATTCGTCGGAATCTTTTTTTTTTTTTTTTTTGTTCCTTTTTTTTATGTATGTTCGCCGATTACTCCGTCATTTATGATCCGATTTACGTGATTCTTTTTTTGTTCGACGCGGAATAGCTTCCAATTGGTCCCCTAAAAATTTTACATAGTTTGGCCCAGTAGTTTTCATTTTATGGACATTTTTCATGGAAATAATTTTCACTCCGTTCCATATGTTCGCCGATTACTCCGTCATTTATGATCCGATTTACGTGATTCTTTTTTTGTTCGACGCAGAATAGCTGCCATGTGGTCCCCTAAAAATTTGACATAGTTTGGCCCAGTAGTTTTCATTTTACGAAAAATTTTTTGTTCCGGGTTCTTGGGACCTATATTTTTTAAGAAGCGCGGCACCATTTGTAGGTCCACCCATACATAGCTAGACACTAAAAAGTAACAAATAAAATTTAAAAACTTCGTTTAAAAAAACCGACTTCAAAAACGGTGCTTAGTAATTTTCAAAATATAGTAATTTTTATGTTTTGCTTTGCACCGACTTCAAGATGTGTTAGATAATATATATTAATAATAATAGCTTTAGAAATAAGTTATTTTATACATTTTAGTTTTTTAGTTTTTGAAGTCGGTTTTTTTAAACGAAGTTTTTAAATTTTATATCTTTCGCTATTTATCTAACGTAAACGATGTTGCGGGAGAACACTAGTAATAAATAAAAATATCACAATACACAGTTACTAAAACGATATACAACTGTGTACAGAACGTAGGAAAAATACTTTCGATTACCTTGCTTTTAGTGAGTCGAGACAAACAATAATAATAGGTACAATAGGGCTTTCAGATACACTGATGCCTTTGTCTGCTTACATGGCGGGATAGCTTCTTTTATAAATGCCTTATTGACTACCCCCACAAACATCAAAACCGCTTAACGTATTGAACGTTAACTTTTTTGAAACCAGTCTTATATGATCAGGGCTAATAGAGATATATAAATCTATCATACTACCGGCCATGTTATACGGGTCCGAGTGTTGGGTCACTAAACGAATAGACCACAAATTTCCCTCTGACATGAGAATGTTGAGATGGATGTGTGGTGTTATAAGAATAGATAAGGTGAGAAATGAGTAAATAAGGGCATCTTTTAAAGATTCACTCGTGATTGAAAAGTTGAGAGGAAGAATATTAAGGTGGTATAGGTTGGTGAAATGAGGAGGGATGAAAGTCACGTGACAAAAATAATGTTAAATTGCAAGTGCTCGAAATGAAACCTTCCCTTTTAGTGTTTGGAGGATGTTCGGAATGCAACCTTCCCGGTTGTAGTACCATAGTGTTCATAGGACAGGTTTATAGTTTGAGCTTTGTAAATTATAGTAGGATTCAAAATGTGATTCGAAATATATAAATGGAACAATAAGCCGCCTTGGACAAGCGTGGCGGGTATACTGTCCGTTCCCCCTATAATGGGAGACCCGAGCCCAGCATTGGGTCATTTATGGGCTGTTATTATATATATTTATATAAAAATGAAACAAGTACTTTTCCCTTGATAAAATCATATCTAAATATTAATTAAATAGAGCTTCAAAATAAATATTTTTTCGATGCCGAGGATGCACATAGAATACTGTTCAGCACGAAAAATGGCATGTCTCTTTGTCTGTTATGCTTTTACAAAAAACAATTTAGCTGAAATTTAGTATATAATATATACTTATATATTATGTAATTTTAATATCGACGGTGGAAAAGGGATGCTTTTTATCCCGGATAATGGAATAGATTTATGTAAAGGCTACCCCAGAAAGTAAGATAGGTTTTTAGTGATTTGTCATTTTGGTTAATTTGGTTATTTTGCTCTTTTTGGCGATTTTGGTCATTTTGGCGATTTAGTCATTTTTGAGATTTTGGTCATTGGAAATGTTGGTCCATTTTAGGTATTGTAGTCATTTTAGGTATTGTAGGCACTTTGGACATTTGGGTCATTTTTGATATTTTGGTTATTTTTGGGATTATGGGCCTTTTGGCACTTGTGGCATTTTTGGACATTTGTGGCTTTTTTGTCATTTATGTAGTTTGCAAATAGATGCACGGAGGATAGATAAGTAAAACTAGAATTGGTTGAAAAAAGGGGTTGAGAGTTTGTATGGGAGACCAATCACTTCTCAAATTTAGAAGACATAATAATTTATCATCTAGAAAAAAATGCGTCAGTAACTCGATATGTCCGTCTGTGAAGCTTTCACGGTAAAACAACTGGAGTTCTGGATCGGTTTTGATGTAACTTTGTACATATGTACGTAGTTTTAATGCAGAAAGTGGACGTAAATACTGTTCATCCTGGGAGATAGATAGTTTGCGATATAAAATGAAGTGCATCATCAGGGGGCAAATAGATATAAAATTTAACACAATGTAACCTGTAGGTATTAACGCCTGCTCTTTAAACAAGAGGTTCGTACTAGATTTTGACTTGTGACATAGCCGCAGGATATACTCTAGTGGGATATAACTTACGTTTTTAGATATTTTTGTTCCTCCTTCAAGATCTTAATAATTTACTGATAATAATAAAATTTGGTATATTTTTATTTTAGAAAACAGCCATAAACATATTATATTTTTTATCCCGGTAAGTGGGATATTTTATACATACATACATACATAACTTCACGCCAGGTCCCTTGCGGGGTAGGCATGAACATATTTTTGAATTTTTTGTACGGTTTGTAGGCACGATATTTTATACGATATGCATTTTTCCTTGCTGGTTTAGATCCGATTCACTGAAATTCTCCGAACCCGGGAGTGGACCTCAAATGGGGATTTTAATCCAAACAGTCAAAATAAAGCTTTAACAAATTGAAAATAAATCTTCTTACAGCACAAGATAATAAAATAACAAGTATAGAAAAGCCAAAACACGGTAGACACGCTAATCGAGGTTTACGTGCGTACATGTCACACGACTTACTTTCATTGAGTTTCGCTCGAGCGTTTTTATGAGTCAAAGACATTTTTCCCGGTGTAAATCTGAACAACGTAATGGGAAAAGTTGTAACAAGTATTCAGAACGTATTATATGCCATTAATATTCTGACGAGTCGCCGTCGTTGGTAACTCTATAAAAGTTCGATGAATGTGGAACACCCGGTCGCAGCTTATAATCTCTCTACTAATATTAAATTACATAGGTCATATTTTAATATACTAAACAAATTTAAAATGCATTCATTAAAATGTACCTAACCTAACCAAATCATAATTTGCTGTAAACCTGTGAAAAATCGAAATTTGTGCTGGGACTGGGACACATAGTAGAAGTGAAACTTCAACGGACAAGTGAAAAAACGAATAGCTATGGACAAGTGACAAAATGAATCGCAACCAAATTTAAACTAGTAGTTTTACGGGCATGTTGTTAATGCACTTGGCCAATTTGAAAATCTTCTATTTGTCCAGCGATGTGTTGCTAAGTCGCAAACTCTAAAATATATTTTCTTATTTATGACCTTGCTCTTACCTAGCCTTACGACTTCACAACCATAATAATGGTGTTAGTCTTTTAGTCCATCCACAGATACCTCTGAAATAACTAGAAGCACAAGGCCCACTTGACTGCTGGCTAGAGTCTAATTATAGAAGGTTATGCTCAATATAAATCTGATTATAAGTAAAATATGTCCGATAAACACACATATTGTACTTCTAGGTGTATTCCCAAGCTGAGCAAATTACAATGGTATTATGGGTAATGTCCAACAGACAACTCTGAAACTAATCCCTGTAACACACAGTGTAAATAGGAGTTGTATTGTTATACTCATTGCTCTGTGTCCTACCATTAAAGTGTTTCCAAGGGTTATTAGTGAACCAAGTGGGTAAACATTCTGACCAATATATCACAGAGAGCATAACATTATATGGTAGATCTTATCTCTAACGCCTGACTACTAGGAGCTTAGACTGTAGGTTTCATAGTTGGCAGAAGTAAATTACGCAAGATGTCTTCTACAAACTTTAACTTTCTACTGACATTCTAGTCATTACATTATACTTATTCATAATAAAATTCAATGTTTTTTTTATATATCTAACATTAGCTGTGCCCGCGACTTCGTCCGCGTGGTATCTTTTCGCGGAAACCTTAAAAAGTAGCTTAAGTTACTCCTTATAACATCAGCTATCTGCCAGTAAAAGTCCCATCAAAATCGATCCAGCGGTTTCAGAGATTATCCGGAACATCCAGACAGACAAGAATTCTAAAAATTGTATTATATTTTCAGAATCTCCTAGTCAAAATTATCCCCCCTGATATTTTCACATTTTTATTTTGACATTACAAACCGACACTTCATTTTTATTTCTGTACAGATTATAAAGAATGCAGATACTCAGCGGCGGCCTTACCCATTGCGAGGCTCCGGGCGGCAGGTCTTTAAAAAACCGATCTTCAAGTGTTTCGAGGCGCGATATTCAAGTGCTACAAAATAAATTTATCAATTATGATTTGAATGAATGAATTAGTTAACTAACTTTATTTTAATTTACCGTTATGTTATAACCTTAATAAATAATTAAGAATCAAAATTAAAAGTTTTAAATTTAAAAAAATATAGTTAAAAAAAAATGTATTTTTTTAAAATTTGCTTGACGCGAGGCCCCTGCAAGAGCGAGGCCCCGGGCGATTGCCCTGTTCGCCATCCCCTAAGGCCGCCCCTGCAGATACTGAGTTTCTTCTTATAAAAATTACATCATTTTCAGAATTGTATAGTATTAAAACACACTAAACACACAATACACTTATATGAACAATTTTGAAGGTCAGGAGAATTTGACACAATGCCTGTGTTATTCAATTATATCAGATTTTGTTATGACATGACAAACATTTACATAATAATAGAGGTGTATTAAAGATTAACTATCTTGATAATTCAGATTTGAGCATGATAATAATAACATTGAAACCTACACATACAAAGTATGTTAATTATGATTAAATATTCAACCTTATTAATATTTGGGGTGGTACTTGAAGCTTTCGTTTGAGTGCTTATAATTATCTAAATCTTGTATATTAATATGAACTCTATTACCGAATTCATAAAATCAGATTATATTATCAAAGCATATTCCATATTAGTGTTAATCATGGTTTATATATTTTGTGTAGAAATCTGAGTGTGGGTTATCTGTGCAGTTCTCTGTACATTCTTAGTAACATTACGGAAAAATATGGGGAAAATTATAAGAGGTGATTATAAGTTTTTGTCCGGTACGTGTGTACAGTTGGTGATTATAAGTTAAAACTTAATGCCAATGTCAATGTTATGTGAAGCTTATTGGGGAAGCCTTCCCACCCGTCACCAATGTCATAAAAATAAGGTCATACCGGTCAGTGTTCCGCGTGCGCTCACCTAAATAAGAAAAACGCCGCCAGGGACTTGGTTCCCCCGGCAGTGGATGATGCTATACTATCTACCCGGGCCTTGGTATAAGGCGAACAAAGGAACCCCGAGTGATTTCAGTGGGTACCTCGACTTGGTTGGCAATATCAGAAATACTCGTAGCTCATTGCGCAATTATGTTTTTAAGAGCAGTTTAGTTTTTGCAGAGCAGCATTAGTATGTCATCCCTAGTTGACGACATCTAGATACATTTCTGAAAATATTATTTGGAGGGTAGAAGATGTTTTCTAGATTTAACAAAATAATTGAATCGACATTAATAATAACTCGCAATATTCTACCTTAGCACGGTTTTCTGTGTGTAACTTTGTGAGGATTATATTCAAAGCTAACCTTGGAAAGGGTCCTTGTGAGGTACGTACTAGTTTTATGGGACATCACTACGCCGAAGACTCACAAGAAGTAGTAAAATTGATAATTAATGTGCTATATATTTATATTATTTAGCCGTGAAAATTATTACGAGGTAATAAATTATTACGTTTTAATTACGGTCACGGTTTTGACGTCTTTTTTAAATTTTATTAATGCTTTATTACTCTGTTCACATTCTAAAGAACGCTGGTCAAGAACTATGGCTTATCAATCGCTAGTCTGCAGTTCAGCATGACTTCAATCATAAACATTCGCAAAAACAAAAACAAAAAACTATTTATTAATAATTGCTAATAGTTAAGTCTCTCTAGTCTATTATTAAATAACACATTCAAGAAACAGTTCACATTTCTTTAACTGTGTGTTAATAAGCTCTTAAATAATATCCAATATTTTTTAATTCAACATATCTTTATTTTTATGACATTCAATTAATTTTTTTTTTTTTCAAAAAGCTTAAAGTCTCAAAAAGGTACGGTTCATTTGCGTTCAAAATGTCCATTGGCGACGGCAACCATTAACCATCAGGTGGACCACCCGTCTGTTTGATTACAAGGTAAAAGAAAAATATTTTAACAGATTTGACAATTTTATCAATATGATCTGTATGATAATTTATCTGAATAAGTACGAGTAGGAGATACTCGGAGATAGTTCATAATAATCTCTAAGTTTCTGTGTGCGTTTCACACGCGCGCCAATATTGTTTTAATTATATTGTAGCGGCGGAAGCGTGAGGATTACGACGAACGTTACAAGTTACGAGCATCTCTCTTGATAGCAGCACAAAAGAGAAGTATTATTACACAATACTTTATGTGCACAACACACATTTCCCAGAAACTGTTTATGACTTTCAATTAATTAGCACATGACCTCGAATCCACAATGAAACTATACACATATATAGCAGACTATGTATTGTATTAGTTACAATTACACGTAAGGCTTATTAATTGCGTTACAATATTTTTTCTTTAGAGATTTTCATAATAACGTTAAAATACGACTGTTATCGATTAGAGGAAATATATGCGTTTCTAGTACAATAAATCTGGGCTTTTGTAAAGTCATCAATCAATAATGTGATTTTTAATCCAATTTGGGTTATTAAATTCAGCATTGCGCCCGCCTATTCTACCGGGACCTAGTAGAGATGGTGTGACTAGATTTAAATTGGGCGATATTTTGATCTTTCTGGTCCCATGCTAACGTTCTGAATCTAGATTGAATACATCCGTATTATGATATGGCATACGGATGTAAGTGACCTGCGTAGAAAGAACCGGTTCTTATGAGCAAATTGTGTGATGATAAAACTAACAACGACTTCGTAATGATATTTATTTTGGATTAGACGACGCGGAAGCGTATGTTTTTATCGTTATCATAATATGATGTCGCAATATTTAGACGCGGAATTCGCGGCCCTGAGGCCCAACATCGAGCACATTCATTCCATGAAAATGGCAAGGTTTAACACGCTAAATTTCTTTGAAAGGAAATTTAATATTCATGTGAAGTGTAACGACGTGAATACGAACTTTTTCTCCGTGTCTTCTGAGCATATACTAACAAATATCAATTTAGAAGCCTCAATATAAGTTTCCGGTGGAAGGGGTGATAATTGTAGTGTTTTACACTTTCCGCTATTCTTAGATCCTACTAGATATAAGTTGTTAAGGAGATTATTTACGTTACTAAACATTCGTTAGGTACTTGTTAATTCAACCAAGTAGTAAAATACATACTTAAGAAATTCTTTCTTTTTTTAGAAAACCCTTCACTATACATGAACTGCCAAACACTTAGCCAATTCTTAGATTAAAAATCTGGTATAATAATAACATAGAACACTCGTTTCGTAGAGTTTAAACATTTTAAACACTAAATAATGAAATGGCTAAAACACGAAACTATACCGATACGGAATTTTCCATAGCTAATCTACTATAACATTAGCATGTGTCGCTAATGTTATAGTAGACACCCGCACACACACATACATGCACATGTATATATATTCTACATAGTTTATAAGATTGTAATAATTAAACTATATATAAAAAACTAGCTGTGCCCGCGGTTTCAGCCGCGTGGTAACGGAAAATCGTTGTATTTTGGATAATTCACCCTATATCTTTATAAATTATAGCCATGTGTTTTTCTGATGTGTAAGCTACATTATTGTAAAGTTTCATCAAAATCCATTCAGTAGTTTCTGCGTGAAAGACCAACAAACATTTATCTATACATTCATTCTTATAAATTTTCACGTTTATAATATTTTCTAAAATTATAAAATAAATATAAAGTTATAAAAAAATATGATAAAGATGTATTGCTTGCCGCGAAACAAACTCAGAGTCTAGTGCAGCAACTGCCACCCAAAAAAATCCTTAATTTTATATGCTATAATTAGAATATGTAATTATTATAAGTTACATTTATAAGGTTTAGAAATAAGCTAACAGAAATAAATTAATTTCAATTTGCATTTTCATTTTTAACCACCTTCATTAAAGGAGGAGGAGATTTTCAATTATTATTCGTCGTGTAAATATTTTTTCAGTACCAACATTTCAGAACTATAATTAAACTATACAACGAAGCTCGTAAAGAGAACAAACAAGGCGGTTGTAAAACAGTTCCTTTTTTACAAAAATTGCTACAGAGCCCTAAATATGAAAGAGCGCCCTTGGTATATGGTTTCAAATTAACTTAAGAGATGCCGCGTCGTATACCCTAGAGCACCAGTAAAGTACACTATAGTACACCACGCAGTATATTATAGGTATCACAAATAAAATGAGCAGTAACTGCTTACGGCCAAGTGTATGTACGAGTATAACATATTTGACAAAATGTGAAAATTTAAGTATATTACGATTATGCCAAAGTCAACCTTATTACGTTAGAATTAAAAGTTGGTAGAAGGGTGGACAACATTTCCTATTCGATCGTGTACCGCTGAAATTTCGCCGCGTCAGCAATAACGAGAACGGACTAATGCCCGTTTTATGACTTTGCCCTTTTTTATGGATATTTCGGATATGATTGTCGACATTCGTAAAAGAAGTTGTCTTATAAACGTTTTCATACAATTCAGCGTTTGTTTGAAAATTTATTTTATGCATATTGTATCTACATAAAAAATACCTAGAAAATTAAGCATTAATTTTACAACTATTTAAAATTCTCGGCTTTATTACTGTGTTTTTTAATTAGCAATGTTCATCTTTCTCCTAATATGGATTTTTGTTAATCCATTCATGATATTAAATTTCACATTCACACTTGATATAAAAAGTTTTAGAATAATCTTCATGCAAATAGGTACCAATTGTAAGCTTGACCCTTATAAACCATATTAGGGTCATTCCAAATTGGTAGGTTACACACCAGAATTTGTATTTAAATATTTTAATAATATTCAAGTTTATGGATTCCATTATGTTTTAAAGGAAAAAGTAAATGACTTAATGTTTTTATTAATTTCATTATTTGAAAGTTTGAAAACTATTTTTCAATTATATACTCGAAACAAGGATAATTATTGTAATTATTGTAAAAGTTGCGTTATCTTATTATATAAAAGTTATCTCATTTATTTTATTAGTAACCTGTAACAAAGTAATAATACACTTAACTAAGTGTAAGTGCACTTCCTGCGAATATCCACAAAGGAGACATGAAATTAAATTAGATAGGCTGTAGAAAAACACTGATTCATAAAAAAATATTATTAGCATCCAGTTTAAAACATAGAATTACAAAAACCAAACACCAAGAAAAAACAAAAATAAACAACAACCATTCAAAGTTCTTGTTAATTGAATTAAACATTAATTTTATTACAGTATTAAAATCGAACGATTATTGTTAGTTTGATATACATACCTACATTTACGACAATAAACAGAATATTATAAGAGTAACTTAATAAAAAAAAATGTATAGTATCGCACTTATATATTTCAAGGTTGACTTAAACCATTCATATGTTAAATCCGTTTTAGTGTGAAAACACACGGTAAAATGTTTTTAATCGCGCCGTATCCATATGGTTTGTATTGTAAATAGGCATTTTAAGATAACATTCATATAAAATTATTATCAAGACACGTAACAACGTTACAGTGCTTTAAGACATTTGTAGTAGATTGTTACACAAGAGGTGAAGGTGACATATTTAGGCACGAGATGGTTTGGCGCATGAGCTTAACGAGGGCGCTAATAATTCGAGTGCCTAAATAGGCCTCTCACCCGAGGTTAATTAACACTGCTTTTGATTTCAAAGATGAGGAAAGTAAATAAAAAATGATTAGTTAAAGAAACAACTACTTCTCTAATAAAATCAGGTGTTAAATCCATATCTAAATCTTATGAAACATCACGTACGTCACATTAGCAACGTCAAGTTTTTTTTTCTGTGGCATTCTACTAGCCAGTACTTTTTTGTCACTGGTAAATGTTTGTAAATGGTAAACGGTAAATGTCTATAAATATTTAGATCAAATATATGTAAATTAAATAATAATTTAGTGAAAAGGTATTTATAAGTATAGAATGATGTTACAAAATTGTTGATATTCTTTTTTTACTATTTGTGCGGCAATTTAACAATAGCTTTAAAAAAAGTTGGGACATGAAGCGCAAGAGTTATTTATGGTTTGCATACTTTTCTAAATTTTTGACAGCAGAGAGAATCACTTCCCAAGTACGGAAAGTGCTGTTTTCATCCCTGTGATCAGGCAAGTCCAAGAGTACTTTCAGAATATGAAAAATCTAAAATACGTTTGAAACATTATAATGCTGTTCTTTAATGACGAAAATTGCGTTTGAACACGTTCCAAGGCGCAATAAAGGTATTTTTATTTTTAAGGTTTAAGGTAAGGTGTAACGTGATTTAAGGTAGTCGATTGACAAAATGAATGCATGTCCATTATATTTCCGGAAGTCTTTGGTATGTGTGAACCGACACTTTTTCATTGACCGTCCCTGTGATTAAAGTTAGGTTTGTATATATCTTACCATCCATTCTTTTACCTTATCAATGATAGCAAATTGATATATACTATAGAATTTATGTCCTTTTTTAATTGATCTAATAAAAAATAATATATAGTAAAATGTAGGGACCGGGTATAATATGGATAGATACTATATTTAAAAAAAAAGAATAATTTAATGTATTATCGTCTTGCAACATGTTTTAGATATTACAGTTTAAAATCAATCTAAAAATATGTTTCGAAACAATCCTGGAAGAGGAAAATACAATATACTTCTCCGGCTACATTTCAAGATATATCCAGAAAATGTTTAGACATATTTCTTTCTCGTTTAACGTTTATTACGTACTTAACAAAATGACACGAGTTGCGTAAAATGTAATAATACGAGTATTTACAACATCGCTATAAGGATATGTGTGTCGCGGTTGTTGTATGTAATTTAATAGAAAATGTTTTTATAGGTATCACTTTTATCACAATAAAATACATTGAATCGAAATCCCTATTATTAGTCTAACAAAATCTTATGTCTGTTTAACATATATTTAATATTTAATTATCTTCTTTCTATAAACTGAATGGCAAATCATAATGGACACGTAATACCAGAGGGTATTTGAATATAATATTTATATAGATCTGCAATATTAAACTTGTAATAAGGTCCCGTCAATCACGACTCTTTCCAGCTCTCAGACATCATACATCAGACTGAAAGATAGAAAAGGTTAACTAAATTCTTATACACGTTTTTTATTTTCTCACAATAAAATTTTATATTACATATCCCATTATATTATATTATTATATCTCATATGTGGGTAGTAATATTACTTATTTCTTTTGTAATTTTAATAAAAGCATTAAATATATTGAATGCTCTTATTCTATTCAGGTTTTTGGTTGTTGATTGAGTCCTATATAAAAAAAAACTATTTGATATAAAAAAATATCCTATCCTAAATATCCTTATTGAAAATATCTATATCCAGGGCTTTTTTTGTGGGAGCACGCGAGGGCACGCAGTGCCCTTAAAGGAATTTTCAAAAATATCAAAAAATAGCCATATAACCTGAAAAATGTAATAAAATTTGGTTACATTTACCAAAAAAAATTGATTTTTTTATTAGGTTTTTTGGACCAGAGCTACAGACAAAAAATTATAGACTTTCAAGAATTAGCGCGCCCCCAAAAAAGAAGTGACAAAAAATGGCCTGTCTATATCTATAATTTTATCTTATATATAAAATTCTCGTGTCACAGTGTTAGTTACCATACTCCTCCGAAACGGCTTGACCGATTCTCATGAAATTTTGTGTGCATATTGGGTAGGTCTGAGAATCTGAATATTTTTCATCCCCCTAAATGTTAAGGGTAGTCCACCCATATTTTATTTTTATTTTTAAATATTTTGTTTTGATACAGCATTAAAAATACATACAACCCTAAATTTTCAACCCTCTACGATCAACCCCTATTTTTTAATAGCGATATAAGTATTTTTATAATTTTCTACTGGGATGATTTAGATTTAAATTTGAACCAGGTAGATGGCGCTGCAAGAGGGTACCAGAATTTAGGTGTTCTTTTTGTTGTTGTATGTATTGAAGTTTGTCCCGGAATGGTTTAAATTAACGATTGGACCCAGTAGGTGGCGCCGCGATACTCCTCCTAAACGGTGGGCCTGATTTCGATGAATTTTTTTGTATGTTCAAGTGGATTTGAGAATAGTTTAGATTAACATTTGGTTCCGGTAGATGACGCTGGAATCAGGTTCTAGATTTTTATTTTTTAAAGGCAGGATAACGTCTGCCGGGTACAGCTAGTGAAATTCTAAATATATACATTAAAGCTATTAAAAAAACAGCTAGAATAGACCATAAACGATGGACAACACGATAAATTTTGTATAGTATTCTTGTCTGTTTGGTCGGGATTCACATAAAAACTACTGGGCCGATTTTGACACGGTTTTCGCTAATCGACAGCTAATTTTTAGACTTAGCTCTGCGCTCTGTTTTTTATCCCGGGAATCTCGCGAGAATTTTTCTAAGAATAACTTGAAATGGCCGGATTATAAAAATCTAATTGCAATGTGATTTTTTTACTGATCCTATCGATCAGTAAAAGAATGTAATGTAAAAATTGTGTGATATTTTCTATCTCGAGAATCCCTCGGGAATTTTTATGGGTATGTTGTTGTTGTGTTCATTCGTGGGTGTGTAGTTGTTCGGTAGCGTAAAAATTAGCTTATTCCGACACAGTTTTCACTTAAACGGTAACTTAAATTATCTTTCAAATGCTGCGATATTTTGTGTTCCGGGAAGCCCGCGGGAATTTCAATTCAAGCGTAGACAAAATCGCGAGCATGTCCTAGTAAAAACTTTATGATAACTGGTTGATTTAGCTTTGCTTCCGTATATTTCAAGTCCATATCCGCAACAACTGTTCCATTTTCTGTGATAACAACTATACTGCTGTCAAGTCTGGTGTAAAAAGTACAGAAATACTAAATTTGATGCTTAGTTGAACCACGACCATAGTAGAAGGAGGACACAAACATGCAAACAAAGTCTATTTTACATTTAGTTAATGGTTATGTTACAGAACGTCTTCGAGGTTATTCACCTATGTATATAATGTAATAACAAATTTGGATGTTACAAGAAGTCACAAATTAAATATTTTCTCTCTAAAGTATATTGTTAGCGGATGATATAAATTCACATAATAACAGTTCTATAACCAACTAAAATGCCGGTATAAGGTAAGGACATTACATAGACTACTTATACCTTGAACTTGCTGAACAGTCGCACAATATTTTACAATACAATGTTAGCATAAGAATATGGATGTTTAGTACGTTATGTCAAACGCTGGGGATCAAATACGAACACATGCGCCTTTTATGAGTCTTACGGTAATACCTGGCGAGGTCGAGCGCGCCTTGAACGTCGGTGTGATCATGACGGTCTCTGCAAATCAATCGCAACAATGAAGATTATGAATTTATGACCAACTATACCTAGAAACCTGAAATTGTGATTGCTTGGTGATTAATGGTCTCTTATTTGAAAGTCAGGTATCAAATGACGTGAGGTCTAATCTTAAGTGGGCAACACATCATCAATTTGTCCATAGTACTCCAATTACCATTTGCAGACGACGGTAAAGGAAAAAATCGTGATCGAATCTGTGCACATCGAGATAAACAATGTGCCGTCAAACCTTGCTAATGCACTTGGATAAACATTATGGGCCTCACCATCCAAAAAGCAGGGAGACCCGAGTTCAGCAGTGGTTCGTTTCTGTGCTGCTATTACTTATTACGTTTACATGCCCAGAAACAGAAAACCCAATATAAGTTAGTATCACATTGGATTTACTAATATGAAAGTTTTTACATCAAACATGGATTATTTATCAGGATTTTTATTCAAGTAGCTTTCCCCACATATAAATCCCAGAGCTCTTGTATTTACCGAAATAAAAATTAGTTCATGTAAATACACTAACGTCTTCTATTTATAGTTTTATCAAGTAACATCTAATAACAAGTGATTAAGATAAATTCATATCTAAGGCCGTAAAGAAGAACTACCAAACAACAATAAAACTGACTATCGCATGTTTATAAAATACATATTATTATATTGTACCTTTATAAGATCAGTGTGTTATAAAAATGTAAACAGATTTATACAATTTACGATTACACGATTACACGATACGCCAATTTTTAAATGTAAAGACCTTTCAATATCGAAATAACAGAGGGACAGCTTGTTGGTCCGTCATCAATAGAGATATTTAATTTCCGTGGCGACGTTGGACTTCTAACTTGTTAAAATATTCCTTTGAATTTTGAGATGATTTCGTGAATAAATTAAAATGAGGAGTAGGTACAGAGTCCCCAGTAAAACATTTGGCCTAAGCACGCATCAAATCTCTAGTAATCTAGCGAATAAAAATTCGGTGCGCAATTAATTCCGTGGGGTGCGTGCTGCTATGGAGTTCCATAAGCTACAACAGATTTTGCGGGAAAATCCTAGGTCGAATTTAATACCGAAAAAAATCGGAACGAAATATTCGTAGTGCAATTAGGCCTAAGGGTTGATATTTTTAAATCGTAAAATATAAGACCTCATGGAACAATACACGCTATAATTAATTTCGCGTATAAACGTTTTGAGGTTGTGTTTGACGATGCCGTATAAACAAGGAATACTGTTATTTTAACAACACGCGACTTTTAACAGATAATAAAGTGTTGAATATGGTAAGCAGTCTTTATTCAAATATGCCCACTGTATTTTTTTTAAATACTGCAATAAGATGTACATTCAGACACGAACATACACAAATATTATTATTTTTATAAACATGGCAACTTATTTCTCATCCATATCCTCGCAACTTTTATTTTGGCTTGTACATAGACGACTACCTGCGCAAGATCGCCGGCAGGGGCTGGATGAGGAAGACAGGAGACCGGGATATGTGACGCGTACTTGGGGAGGCCTATGTCCAGCAGTTGACTACATAGATAAAATACTTACAATTTAAACTCAAACATAACATAGTATTTTCTAATAAAATAAACGTCTTCAAAAAGCACTCTGTACTAAACTATAGAAAGCGAATCGGAATTTAAAAGACACGTCTATCATACCATAATTATAAATAGTGCCTTTAAGTCAGCGTTACATTACCATTCCTTAAAATTTAAATCAAGACTGAGTGTTATTTAAGTCAATGGAGTGTATTTCGACCCAAAAAAAAGGTTGTACAATAGCTGTTTGGAGTGAAGCAGCACTGAGCCTTTCAAGCATTATATGATTATGTATATAGTTCACTGTATCTTCTAACAAAAAATGTGGAACTCATACATGGCAATACAAAAGCAAACATCAAATTTTGGATCACTAGCCTCGGGCCTTGATGTTCCAGGAGCTGGAAATGGTAAATTCAATACTACTTTTACTTGAAACTATACTAGATTAGATTATGCATATGCACATTTTTATATCAGGCTAGCAGCCTTGGTTCGCGGGATTTGGTGTTCATGTTACTGAAATACTAGAACTAGCCCTCTAGGTTCCTTAGTATATTCTTTCTCCGTTCCTGCACGGATAAAAATATATGCAATGATTGTTTTATTCTTAAAAGTAGTAGTGATGTGCAGAAATGACGATTTTACTAATATTGGTTTCGTATTTACAAGAATGCTTACAAAAACCTAATAATAAACATTAAACGTATTGAAAATTAAGGCCAAGTGGTATTGTGTAAGGAATATTAAACTTTATATTCATAACATTTACCTTGGTTATGTTATCTAATATATAAAATTCTCGTGTCACAGTTTTCGTTGCCATACTCCTCCGAAACGGCTTGACCGATTTTGATGAAATTTTTTGTGCTTATCCGGTATCTATGAGAATCGGCCAACATCTATTTTTCATCCCCCTAAATGTTAGGGGTAGTCCACCCCTAAATTTTTTTATTTATTTTTTAGACAACATTTTTGATTTCTATTTTTTTTATGATACAACATACAAAAATACATACAACCCTAAATTTTCAACCCTCTACGATCAACCCCTATTTTTTACCGGGCAGGACGACGTCTGCCGGGACAGCTAGTATTCAATAATGTTTTCAATATCTTTATCTTCATTAAGCAATAAATTTTGAGTAACATTATCTAGACTTTAATAATTGTTATCGACATGATATCCGATTGCCGAGTAAAATTTAAATTCCAAGGATATTTCAGTTTTAAACATATTTTATACAGTTCATATTTTTTATACAGTTTGTACGTGATCCTGAATTATCGAAGAAACAGCTTTGGTATAAAGTAGATCTTTTTGGAATGATGGCCATTTTGCAAAAGCGAAACTTATGTAAAAGCGTTATGTTATGTCCGTCCGTTCGTCCGTCTGTCTTTGTATCTCACAGACATACAAAGACTCTTCTCGGAGAATATGGGTCTAATGTGGATAAAATGTGTGAGGAATATGTAATATAACCATATATTATGCCAATGTACAATCCGATAGTGAATTCGCGAAAAAGTAAAGATAATCGGTGGCCGCCCTATACTGAGTAGTAGTAGTGTATAGAAAGTTAGATATTAAAAAAAACAATAAGGTGGAGCGATATTCATTTTTAAATTGAAATAATTCTGTCCCACCGTATTGATCTATTAAGTGGAAAACTCGGAAAAATTGAGGTGGTAGGATACACATTTTCAACGAAAAATTGTTTTAATTGCATCCGTTAAATAGTTTTTGGGATATTTTCGATTAAATACTTTGCCTAACAAAGCATTCGTAGTCATAAGGCTGCGGCATAAATAGGGGACGTAGTCGTCTGTACAGATCCTTTTATGTCTGACACGCATTCGGTTGATAAAAGACGATATAAACGGGTATACAATCGACCTAATTGCCTTAAACTAACAAAACACCCACAACGTTCCTGCATCTGCAGTGATCACTTGTCACATTTTGGCAAATGATGATGTATGTAGAAATGTGTAATCTATTAATATCCTGAGCTTAAAACAATGATAGTGATAATAGTATTTAAAATAATAATTTCCAGCGTTGTATGAGTTTAGATTGATAAGAAGTGTATTATCGGGGTGAAGGTGAAGGATGTGGGTCACCCGGCCTTGTGCTGGCACAACTGACATTGGTGCTAAACCAATATTAAATTAACGTGTTCGGAATAATTATAGAGAAAGCTCAGTGTACTTCTCGGAGCACTTATCTGGCACTGTTCACACAATTATACAACCTTTTGAATTAAATATTTTATTTAAGCTTCACAGGTTCAAACCTGTCATTAATTTAACAATTATTTTTTAAATTCCAGCAGTATTTACAGTATAATTAAATTTTCTGATTTATTTCTGTAGTGCCAATCAAATAGTCAGACTACTTGATTGGCAGAAAGCGCACATGTTGTATATATCCATGCTACGCAAGATATGTTTTTCTTTTATTGATGAAGCATAACAAACAGGCTGACGGCTCAGCTGTGATGGAAAATGGTTACCGTCACCCATGAACATTAGCAACAACAGAGGTGCTGCCGGTCTCGAAGGTGAAACTGGAACCTGACCACTGAAGCCGGAACACAACGCAAACCTATTATGACGGCATACCCTAGACCGGGGGTGGTAGCCATTCAGTAAAACAAATGGTCTACAACCTGGCTGTGTGTGTTTGCTTGTGTTAAGTCTAACAACGGATAACTTTGACGCCAATTCTGGATATCTATAGCGGAGTAAATTACAGAAAATTAGTTTATTATATAACTCTGTCCTGTCAGGAAATCTATACTGCGACCTCAACGTTCCAGTAAATAAGCTGCGTTAACTCTTAGACCACTAGATGGCACATGCTGTTACAATAAATCGTCATAGTTAAAGTTGTTTTTATATATTATTATATCCGTGTTCAAGAAAAGTAATTAAGTTTCAATTACAAAGTAGCACATACAATTATTTGAGTATTGATTGCTTATTTCAATGTATAATATTTCTACCATTGTTAATATATATATTTTTTTTATTGCAGGAGTTCAGCAGACAGGAGACGGCCCACCTGATTGAAAGCGGTTACCATCGCCTATGGACATTTGCAACACCGAAGGTGCTACAAATGCGCTGCTGCTCTCTTGAAGGGGACTGGAACCTGGTCACTAATGCCGGAACACAACTCAAGGTTGTTATGGCGACATACTTAAGACGAGGGGTGGTAGCAATCCAGTCGGGCAAATGCCCTACCACCTAGCTGTGTGTTGTTTTGTCATCTCTTACGACAGGCCGCCCGGCCGCAGGAAATTGTATTCTTTCTCCGTTCCTGCACGGATATATATACAGATCATTCATTCTGTATATATATACAGAATGAATGATAGTAGGAAAACAATAATAGATTTACGGTCACAGAACAAAACCGTTTAAAGGGTTTTTATAGATAAATTCAATTACAGCAAATCCTCAACTTGTTTCTATAGACACGAAACGTTCAGTATAAACAGTCTGAACATAAGCTTCTAATCAACAAGGACAGAAAGTGCTATAAGGTCAATCCTAGGGTTTAACCCTATTTAATCCTGATTAGGGTCACCAAGACTACGTTACTACGACAACGCCATTGCTCGAATTATTTAAATGAACCTTTTGTAATAATAGGACGCGTAGGTGTTAAATAATAGTAGGACAAGTTGTTTTAGAACAATTTAAAGTAATAATTTAAACAAAACTTTGGCTAGAAAGTTAGTAAAATTTTCTGTTTCTCATGGAGATGTTATTTTACCAATAACTACTCTAATTGCTGACTTAAGTGTATTGTCAATTATTGTTTCGGGTTGTCTAGACCTATTGATTATTAAAAAGCATTTTGTTTTATAATATTTTGGTGAAAAGTTATAAGAAGATTTAGTAGCGATAAATTGAATTTAAATCAATATATGGATGGATGGTGAATGATTTATTTATTTAATTTGTTTGGGAAAGATATAATAATTAATATTTTTAAATATAAAACAGAAAATTATCAGTCAAATTTCAATTAAAACATAATTTATATAATAAAAATGGTTCGAACAGTTAATTACAAAAAAATATTAGAATTATACGAAAATTACATAAGATGTCTATTTCATTTACATGAGGTCACTATTGAACAAACAAAAAAAAATGTCACCCCAATAATTACTAATAAAATAGAGATAAAAAAGGAAAGTATAAAAAAAAAGATTTATGTCTTTATTCTAAAACTTGTAAGTCATTAGATCATTCTAAATTACAACATTTTTTGATTCGTGTTTTAAATTGATATAAGTTACCTATAGGATCAATACTATAAATAGTGTATGGTATTGCTGACAAGTGCGGTATAAAAACGTGTTTATTGTATAGTTAGTTTTTATAAGTGGTACTGAGAATAGGGATTTATCACGTGAGCTCAAACGGGGACACTTCAGGAGTAAATTATTCATAAGAAATGGGGAATCAACGCAATTATTTTTAATTTTGTAGAGTTAAACATGTTCTCTTTCAGTTCGAAGGATTGATAACGGAAATGGAATTGATAAATAATTTTAATATGATTTAGAACTTATTCCAGAATAGAGGAGCATGATGCGCAAAGATATACTGTATTAAACCCAAATGGAATGAAAAATAATGTATTGTATACGTATTGCATATCTTCATTATTTTAGCGATACAACTTATAAATACAACTTTTTATCCGTGCAGGAACGGAGAAAGAATACAATTTCCTGCGGCCGGGCGGTCTGTCGTAAGAGGCGACAAAACAACCTACAGCCAGGTGGTAGGGTATTATATATATGCTCGACTGGATGGCGACCACCCCTGGTCTAAAGTATGCCGCCATAATAACCTTGTGTTGTGTTCCGGCATTAGTGACCAGGATCCAGTCTCTCTTAAGAGAGCAGCAGCGCATTTGTAGCACCTTTGGTGTTGCAAATGTCCATAGGCGATGGTAACCGCTTTCCATCAAGTGGGCCATCTGCCTGTCTGCTGATCTCCTGCAATAACAAAAAAAAAATCTGCTTCATTCATAACGTATAGAAATTATTTCTTATTATGCTACTTGGACGGTTTATTCTTTCAGCTTTCACAGTAGAAGGCACTGGAGGAACAGATAACATTTGGTGTTTAAGCAGATTATTATTTCTCGTTTTTCGTTACTAGACCAATCAAAACAATATTTGGATTGTAATTATACATTTTATAGAATTATAATTCAGCTAATTCTAAATTAATGTTTTGTCATCGAAAAATCGGTAACAGGTAAGTGTGGGTGGGTATTTTAATTACAGTTACAAATAAGCTTGACGACAAGTCGTAATATCCTAAGAAATTATTATTGTGAGAGTTTTGTTTTGTTTCTAAAGAATCATGAAAAAAATTATTTTTAAGTCGCGTGGGCATTTTTGTTTCATTGACAGCCATAGGTCCGTGAAATGGAATTGGCTCGCTGTCAGAGACTAAAATAAATGGTAAATTATCTTTACGTGCTGTTAAATTATACGAAAGCCTTGAACTTAAATATAGGTGGGAGTTCATAAATCAGCTTAAAGTTATTACATTGATATTCTACAAAAATTTACACTAAATTATAAATACAATGATAGAGTCATTAACATCGTTTAAGCATATTATGTTTCTGAATATTTCCGCGAATGGATCACTCCACGATTCATACTTTATTTGGGCAAATTAACACCTTATGTGGTCATTGGTTAATTTTTTCAAATAATTTGTACTAAATTTTAAATACCTATGTAATGATCGAATACACAACCCAAGAACAATTTGTAAAATATGCCAATTAAATACTTTTAATAGTCATTTTACATTTTTAAATAAAAAGGTTTAAGAAAAATATTTTTTATTTTATCCTTAGAATGGTTAAGCCCTAGGTATATTTTAAGACAGTACTCATATGCAAACCGATGCTTAAGATACTATTTCATTGCAAATTAATATTATTTTTGAATGTGTAAGGTGTCACGTCGTGAGATTGCATGACGTTTCAATATTACCGAATTTAATCGTTAATATATAATTATATATTTTAATGCTATAAATTATATAAACATTATAAATAGTCAAAACATTGCACGGCTCAATAAAATAATAAATTATTCTTTTATCAAAATGTAACAAAAATAGAAAAATTACGGCCTATTGATTTCATTATGGCCAGCATAAAATTATAAATCAGAGCAGGGATTGTCCGATACACACGAGTGAACGGCGCGGGCGCAGCAAATAGAGCCCAGATCCTGTGCCGTGTGTGAACCGACCCCACCCACGATTAAGCACAATCATACCCTCTACATCGGTTCACCTATACATTCATTGAGTTTCAATGGAGATTCCAAAAGAACTGCTACCATTTCACCAAAATAAAACCTGTTAACATAAGCAACGAATGCATCGGAAACCATTTTATTTACTATATTATTATTATATTTATATAAATAAATATATGTCGGAGGGAAGCTATGACTATGACGACATGACGATGTATTGTTGACAGGATGTATAACGCACAATATCATTTGTTTACATTATAATCACTTCTAAAATTCTTAATGTAATTTAATTAGATTTGTTAATGTTTCTATAACTTCAAGATTGTTCTAACCTAATAAAAGTTATGAATATTGTAATTTAATAAACGACCAATCAGAGCAGAGCTTATGGCGGAGCGGGGTCGGACGCCCTCTATACTTTGAGTAGTATCTACTTCGGTAGACTGAGGAGTTTTTGTGGCACATTCGGTTGATGGCAGCAGGTCGAGTTGGACGTTAGAGTATTTTAAAGAAAGTGTTTTAAGTTAGAAGTATGAGCGGGTGCCCTGAACCCGCTGCTCGGTCTAAACTATGTCATAATGTTGATCAAATCTAAATTAAAAGTGTATAAACCGTGGTTATTGTGTTTTATGCTCGCATTTCATCCTGATGACGCCCACTAAACCTGAAATAACTAAAGATGTCGTGAGAACGAGGCCGTTCTGCGACATCAGAAGTGGGATCTCAGCTTGCGCCCACAATGAAAGCAATGACTGCGAAGCCTTGCCAGTATGAGAAGGCGTGCTGATGGATTGAAGGATGCTCCCGGAAGCGCTGGCAGTGGAAGACAATTGGCATGTATGTGACAGCAACGTAGTGATGGCGCCCTGAAGGTGCCTGTGGAGCGGCGGTGTGTCGGCCTATGCATGGTTTGATCACCGTTGGGCTTACTATGTGCCGGCATGGTTCAAATTCACGTTAGTACAGCGAGTGGAAGTGCAATTTTATGGATCGTGCAGGGTAAGATAAAAATTACGTGCCTATTCTACCTGGCACAGGAGGTATGGTAATTTTTAATTATTATTTTAGTGTGAATTCTGAAAATTAAGAATTTTAATGTAAATAATTATAGTTCATCGTTTGTGGTAGACAATTTTACTACCCTCATATTTGAGTGATATTTTTCGTGTACGAAAAATTACGATATGGTTGCCAAAAAATCAACGAACGGAAAACGAACAAATTACGTAGGTAGTTTACTTTTTCATCATTATTTTTGGGAGTTGGTTACTTGCAAGAAAATTTGTGTTTGTTGTAAACTATATGCGTGTATTCATTGTCTTTTCAAGTCTACCTTCCAAGAGTATGTGAAAATCGGGTCTAGTTTTTTAAATTATTTTACTTGGATTATGTATGGTAGACAGTTGCCTTTGACATATTATTCCTATGCGACGTTTTCCTTGGTTTTCTGATTAAGGTAAGAAAACTTGTGTTCGTTATAAACGATGTGCGTGTATTCATTGTCTTTTCAAGTCTACCTTCCAAGAGTTTTTATAATGTGAAAATCGGGTCTAGATTTTTAAATTATTTTACTTGGATTATGTATGGTAGACAGTTGCCTTTGACATATTATTCCTATGCGACGTTTTCCTTGGTTTTCTGATTAAGATAAGAAAACTACTGTATGTTATAAACGATGGGCATGAAATTCATTGTCTTTTCAAGTTTACCTTCAAATAATTTTTATGTGAAAATCGGATCTAGTTTTTTGAGTTTTTTTTTTACTTAGATAACGTATAGTGGAAAGTGGTTATGACACATTATTGCTACGCTGTGTTATCTTTCTTGTAAAAGTAAGTTTACAGGCATTATATGAAAGACATTTTAGATTCAGATGATTAGAATTTTACCGTGAAGAAAGTGTGGCTATGAAGAAGTTTGAAAGCCACTATAAGGTACTCAGGGGGTATTTACGTTAGTAGACACTTTGGTAAGTTGATTTTTTTTATTTAAGATTATTTTTGTGATAGTCTCAAATTCGAATTAGGGTGAATACCCTAGTTATTGAACGCATTGTAAATTAGAAAATTATTTTGAGTTTGTTTGTTCCTCTATTATAATGAGTTTTCATAAGTTGTCGACCCTGGAGCCCGTAGAGTGACAACCTTCGTTGCTCTGATTGCCTACTTTGGTCAAAAAGTGTCATCCGAGCCACGCTCAGCGGGGGTTGGTTGAGAGTACATCACTCATTTAGATGTATTGGTTTGTTTGACTGATTGAGAACTGTTGTTAGCGAATCGGATGACTGATGCGTTCACACGGTTTTTGTTTGAAGTTAAAATAATGGAATTTCAATAATTATTAAACGTGGTAATGGCAGTTGACTATTATAATAGGTAGTTTTTAAATTTAGAGGTACAATCAAACAAATTGAAACATGACCCACCATAGGGTCATTTTCTTGCAGTCGTGAAATACAATTGGGTTGAAATTCGCCTGAACATACATTTCCTTGGTAACGAACTTGTTATCATGTTATTAGACATTGACAGTTACTGACTACGTTGTATTAAACAGATCGGAGAGACTCGTCTGTACTCGTGTGGCACCTGACAAATGCTATTACGTGCTATTACTATCGCTGTCATTAAGTATGTTGGATTAAGTGCCGTTTCCTGTATCTTACCGACCGTTTATTTGCCTTACTAACGATTAGAATTGGAAGTAATCTCTATACAAGCAATGTCAGAATTCAACCTGCGGTGGTGCAGGGGAAGTGAAGTGGAGTGAATGGTGGGATATCGGAGCCGGTCATGAATCGACAAGCCAAAGGTGACACAGGCCAAACCTTTTGTATATGCAACATTGGATGTTAGGGTTATCGTTATACGTTTGGTGGCAGAAATACACAAGAAAATAAAACATTAACAACATTAATGTGGAAGAAAAAAAAAAAAAAAAAAATTTTTGTTAATTTTATTAATTGGTTGTAGTATTTCAAAGTTAGAAATGACACTCATTTTACTTTATTTAAACCTAAAACCGGGTATAAGCACCATTGTTTTCAATGACGTGTAATAGTCGATTACGCATCGACCCGATTGGACGATTGCGGATGTCGGTTCCCCTCATGTAATTCCAAATTTCGTTACAGTGCTGCTCGGTTGCTTCCTTTGTCCTCTCGTTTCTGTGGTCCCACATTTGAACCATCAAACCCCATAAATTTTCTATTGGGTTGAGGTCTGGTGACCTAGATGGCCATGGAATTGGATTAATTTCGTCTTCATGCTGGGTGAACCAGTTCGAGACAGTTCTAGCGGTATGTACTCGACGGTTGTCGTGAGCGTGGGAGAATACAGGGACTTCTTCGAGTGGGTGCACTGTTCGCACTGTCGGTAGCATTGATTCTTCCAACAAATCGACATACTTTGGTGCGTTTTGACGAGGAGAAATTTGGACAAGTTCACCTATACACCCGGTACCCATCCGGGCCCACATGTTGCCTGAAATTCGGCCAGATAGTTGATTGGGTGCTACGTGATCCTCTGTGTATCGCGTATTGTTGTAACGCCACAAGGTTGAGCGACCATGTTGAGAAGATCTAGATGATTTTTCATCTGAAAGTATGGTATTCGTCCGGTCAAAGTCTAAATTATTGCGTGCAAAATTTGATCTTGCAGTTTTGTGTGCATTCGTTAAGTGTACTTTCTTATCATAGTGCCGGTGATGCGGTCCAATACGGTGTAAATGATTTCTTATGGTTTGTAAACGGGCGTCGTGACGTGCCGCGAAATCTTGGGTGCGAGAAGGGGGATGTTCTTCATAATGGTGCTGCATATCTATACTTTGTTGGTTTGTTATTCGACGAACGCCATGATTATGTTTTCGTCTATCTTCAAGAATGCTCTCTTCGGCGTGCCGTCTGGTCCATGTTCTCACTGTGTTCCGACTTATATTTGGCACACGTGATGTTTCTCGAATGCCATAGCCTTCCTCGCTGAGCACTGCAGTCCGAGCTCTTTGTTCTGCGAGACTACCCATTATACAATTTAATTTTTAGATATTGAGTTCTAATTTTTTTCTTATTGACTTTACTTGACTTCTCATATACTTTCAGAATGACATTTTATTTTTAAAATTATAATAATTTTTCTATAATGAAAAGAGTTAGAATTATAAGGCAGATTTCAGTTCGAGATTCAAATTATTTCAAATCATTACTGTTTTATCTAAAACATATCTAGTACAATGATAACAAAGTTTAAAATTGCGTAGTTCTGAGGCTAGTGACGCATTTTTATTAATGTTTATAACGTCCTAAGTGCAACACACACAATAAACCTTACTATTTTGACGGTTTTAAAGGAATTATTAGCAAAGTGGGTCATAAATCAGTTGTGCCGATCGTACATATAGAGTGAAAGATTTTAGTCTGATAGTCAAAGATTGTGAATTTGTGATATTATTATTGAAATAATAGTCGTTGGAAATTTTGAAAGTTTATTTTTACTTGGATGTTGAAGTAGTCATTAGTGGCCAGTGAAATAGAGGCGAGATGGCCAGTGAAATAGAGGCGAGATGGCCAGTGAAATAGAGGCGAGGTGGCCAGTGAAATAGAGGCGAGGTGGCCAGTGAAATGGGTGCGAGGTGGCCATTACAAAGTGGAATAAAAGGCGGGGTGGCGATTGAAAAGTGGTATCGATAGAATGAGAGACTGTATACTATTTGGATATTTTTGTGTTTGATGTTTTGATTTGTGCTTTGATGTTTGACCCAAAATGCGTAGCTCGATGGGCGACGAGGTGGCAGTTTCGATACTGCTGAACTGATTTGGTGTGTAGTCTGGAGTCTGTTAGGACTCAGATCTCAGAAAAAAAAATCCAGAATGAAAATGTACACGATGTCCTTGGTCAGGAGTGGCCGAACTATAATATCTCTTTCTTTTTGCAGATAATCCATAATGGACGGCCTATTACACGAGGGCGTGTAATACGTCAGGAAGGCCGTGTCGGAGGGAAGCTATGACTATGACGACATGACGATGTATTGTTGACAGGATGTATAACGCACAATATCATTTGTTTACATTATAATCACTTCTAAAATTCTTAATGTAATTTAATTAGATTTGTTAATGTTTCTATAACTTCAAGATTGTTCTAACCTAATAAAAGTTATGAATATTGTAATTTAATAAACGACCAATCAGAGCAGAGCTTATGGCGGAGCGGGGTCGGACGCCCTCTATACTTTGAGTAGTATCTACTTCGGTAGACTGAGGAGTTTTTGTGGCACATTCGGTTGATGGCAGCAGGTCGAGTTGGACGTTAGAGTATTTTAAAGAAAGTGTTTTAAGTTAGAAGTATGAGCGGGTGCCCTGAACCCGCTGCTCGGTCTAAACTATGTCATAATGTTGATCAAATCTAAATTAAAAGTGTATAAACCGTGGTTATTGTGTTTTATGCTCGCATTTCATCCTGATGACGCCCACTAAACCTGAAATAACTAAAGATGTCGTGAGAACGAGGCCGTTCTGCGACATATATATTTAATGAATCATATTTATATACCCCGGCCTGTTTTTGTCACTTCTTTATTGGGGGCACGATAATTCTCGAAAGTTGTATGTCTATATTTTTTTGTTTTTTATTACAGTCTTTATGGCAATTTTTCGACATAATGACATTTCCTATAAGGGCACTGCGTGCCCCCAAGTGCCCCCACAAGAAAGCCCTGTCTATACCTATAATTTAATGTTAAAAGAAAGGTATTATTTAATGATATTCGATACCATTTTTTGTCTTTGTGGAAAATAACCTTTGCTTTGTATAGAATTAGTAAAAGTAACGAATAAGCGCAAAGAATGTTTTATTTTTCAACTCCTTAGTAAAACTTAACGTCATATTATTAATAACAAAAAATAGTCGTTGTATAATGAATAATAATCTAATAAATAAAAAAGAACGCCAACGTTAACTATGATATCTACATATATACCTCTCCTGATATTAATGAATACGTTTGATGGACTTTTTAATGTTAGTAGATACCCAACTGTATTACAATAGATGATAATTATATAATTTATTGTAGATACTAAATATTTTATCTACTGAAATAGTGCTAAATATTTTGTCTTGTTATTACTACATAAATCGTAAAATGACTTATTAAGCTTTGAAAGTCACAAATCTGACAGAGCAGCTCAACGGTAGACAGCTAAAGCTTGGTTAAGGGTCACTATGATTGATTACCAATTTTATGATATTAGCTACAGAAGTGCCCATCGATCGCTTCTCTAGACCCAACTGGATAAGAAATGTAACTTATGTAACGTACGATAATGGCTCATTACTCGTATTGACACAGAATTAAAATCAGTTTCAGGAACTGAAATAAATGAAATATTATCTTAAGTGCTAAAAATCCCTATTAATATTATAAATGCGAAAGTAACTCTGTCTGTCTGTCTGTCTGTTCCGTTTTCACGTAAAAACTACTGGACCGATTTGGCTGAAACTCAGTGTATATATATATATATATATATATATATATATATATATATATATATATATATTTTCGATGCCGAGAATGAACATAGGATACTTGTTATCCCGAAAAACGGGATAGTTTCCGGGATAAACATATATTTGTCTTTCTGTTTGTTATGCTTTTACGGAAAAACTATAGGACCGATTTAGTTGAAATTCGGTATACATGTAATTTTAATACCGAGGGTGGACAAGGGATACCTTTTATCCCGGATAATGGGATAGCTTTTGGGATAGATTAATGTAAAGGTTATCCCAAAAAGTGGGATAGTTTTTTTTTCATTTTCATCATTTTGGTCATCTTTGTCCGATTTGCCCTTACTTCCCTTTGGTCTTTTTGTATTTTTTGCCCTTTTTTGTTATTTTTGCCCTGTTTGTCTCTTTTTCCCCCTTTGTCTTTTTTGTACCTTTTGTCCTTTTGCCCTTTTTGTCCTTTTTGCCTTTTTTGTATTTTTTGTCCTATTCGTCCTTCTTGCCCTTTGCGTCCTTTTTGTGCCTTTTTATCCTTTTTGCCCTTTCTGTCTTTTTTGCCCTTTTGTCCTTTTTGCCCTTATTGTCCTTTTGCCTTTTTTTGCCCTTTTGCCTTTTTTGTATTTTTTTCCCTTTTGCCCTTTTTGTCATGTTTGTCCTTTTTGCCTTTTTTGTCCTTTTTGCCCATTATGTCAATTTTTGCCCTTTTGTCCTTTTTACCCTTATTGTCCTTTTGCCTTTATTGTACTTTTTGCCCCTTTGCCTTTTTTGTATTTTGTGCCCTTTTTGTAACTTTTGCCCTTTTGCCCTTTTTGTCATTTTTTCCCTTTTTGTCCTTTTTGTAATTTTTGTCCTTTCTGTACTTTTGCCATTTCTGCCCTTTTTGTCCTTTTTGTACTTTTGGCCTTTTTGTATTTTTGTCCTTTTCGTCCTTTCTGTCCTTTTCGTCCTTTCTGTCCTTTTTACTCTTATTGTCCTTTTGCCCTTTTAGTCCTATTTGTCATTTTTGCCCCTTTTGCCTTTTTGTCCTTTTTGCCCTTTGTGTCTTTTTGCCCTTTTTGTATTTTATGCCCTTTTTGTCCTTTTTGCCCTTTGTGTTATTTTTGTCCATTTTGCCTTTTATGTTCTTTTTGTCCCTTTTGTCCTTTTTATCCTTTTCGTCTTTTTTATCCTTTTTGCCCTTTGTGTTCTTTTTGTTTCTTTTTGCCCTTTTTGTCTTTTTTGTCCTTTTAGTCATTATTGTCATGTTTGTCTATTATGTAGTTTACATAGACGGGGATAGATAAGTATAACTAGGACGGTTTGAAATAAAGAATGAAAGTTTGGATGAGACCAATAATTTCTCAAGTTTATAGATATAATAATTCGTCGTCTATAAAAATGCGAAGTAACTCGATATGTCTTTCCGTTAAGCTTTCACGGAAAACTACTAGGAATACTGGATCAGTTTTGCTGTATTTTGTTTAAATGTAGTTTTAATACGGAAAATGGACATAAACACTTTTCATGCCGGAAGCTGGGATAGTTTGCGATATAAAATGAAATTAATCTTCCGAGTGCAAATAGCACTAACATGAAAACTTAGTATAATGTAACCTGTATTAACGCCTGCTCTTTAAACAAGAAGCACGCACTAGAGATTGACCCGCGGCATAGCCGCGGGTTAAACTCTAGTATACTATAATACTGAACGTAATGATGTACGTCTATAGCTTATTACTGTTTTCATTTATCGAGTCTACGATTTAGTATTTGCAAATGAATGACAACTCTTGCTTGTGTCTTTGGACACCTACCGGCCTCAATTTTGTGAAGATGTAATTGACTAACTCTGATATATTTTATATTAATATTTTTTATTATTCAAAGTAAATCGACCCCTAAGACGCATCTATTTGCTTTTAAACACATCTGACAGGTACTTTATTTTTATTTTGTTAAATGTAATTGTTGAATACATAATACAGCCTTCCTTGTTACGAACCAGTTTGTCTCATTGGTGAATACGAAGAACAACGTATGTTAGAGAAATTGTCTTGGCTACTTTTAAAAAATGCCGAAGGTTATTTTTCACAAATAAGATAGTTGTAACATATTAATAGAAAATAATCACCTTGAGAATAATCGAAATACGCAGGATTATATTAGGTCTCTTAAAATACGTAATTGTTCATAGTGAAAAAATCAGCAATCCTCTCAAGAAACAGTGGGTAGACGTTGTAAAGCAGGACATCAAAGATCGACGAAACAGAAAAATCAAATAGAAAAGCAGAACCTTCCAACAGCGGGGGAAAAAATTAAAGTTCATGACTTGTGGAAACTTTATGTTTGATCACAAAATTTCCAGCATTATAAAAATAAACAATTAACTTCTTGTTATGCAATAGTGACGTACCAACTTGCGGTCTAATGAATGACTACTGACTCATTAGTACAACTGGGTTGAATAAAGGAAACAGTTATCTGCCAAGTACTCGTACGTAACTCTGTTGAAAATTTGTTTTAATGGTTTAACTAGTCCAAAAGGGAATTACGTAGTTCCGCTGCAACGGAAAATATTGTTGAGACTATTAAGAATTGTAAGAAAAATTTACACCTGATTTTTAGCTAAAATACGTAATTTTAGCTAAAAATCAAAGGTTTCATACTACCTTTACTATGATATTATAAATGCGAAAGTTTAGATGGATGTTTGTTATTAATCACGCCAAAACGGCGGAAAGATCTGGATGAATTTTGGTACACAGATAGATTATAGTATGGAATGAAACCCACCAACCTAATTTAAACAAACATGTCGTGTATATCGTCAGTTCTCTTAAAATAGGAAAACTCGAGCCCAACAGTTGGACCTTTGCGGCTCAACATGATATTTTAGATAATTAAATTCAACATGCAGACACAACATGTTAAGTGGATTTGGTATATTTACAATAAATAATCATTTTAGAATTAGTTTTAATAGAATAAAATTGTATGATAACTAAGTCACAAGTATTAAGAGGTTTATGTTTATTTAAAACACAATGTTGGCTAAATTAATTTTAATTGATTCAATTATTACATTACTTTAAAATATGCAAATCCTTTTCTGATTTATGTGGAGTCAAAGAAACTTAATTAGAATGCATTTATTGACATAACATGTACATAGAATTTTATGACCGAATACGTAAAGACCGCACACGATCTGGGCTTTAGACTCGAGCTAATGACCATTTAGGGTCGTCAGTTATTTACACGCTATAATTACTGGAATCCCTACATTTTCTTAATATTAAACGGAATTCAGAATCAGCGACATTACATAGAATTCACGAGGAGTATTGGTAAATTGGTAATAAAATAATACTCGTAAGAAGTCAACGAAAAAATATTTTCAGAGTTTTGTTTCTAAAAAACATGGTAATGTTGGGGGTATAAACACATTACATTGTTAATTTGTCATCATTAATTGTGTTATGATTGTAGTTAACGAGAACTGGGGTGTTGCAAGAAGATTAATAGAATTTTAGTCGATTTTTATATATATATATATTTAATCGAAATTGCCCGAAAAGTAATTTAATCTATAATGTAATAAAATTTTATATATGCCATGGCTGTACATCAAAGCTATTTAAAAAAACGGTATAAACGACGAAGAACACGATGCATTTTTTTAGATTTCTTGTCTTTTTGTCTGTTTTGTTCGGTATTCACGTAAAGTCTACCGAGCCGATCTTGATGCGGTTTTCGCTGATCGACAGCGAAATCTTAGACTTAAAACGATGCTACTTTTGGTCTTGGAAATACCGCGGGATTTTTTTGGGAATTATTTGAAATGGCCAAAAAAATCGAAATCTAATATAATTTTTTCACTGATCGATACTAAATTTTATGTAATAAAATGTGTAATATTTTTTATCCCGGGAATTTCGCGAGAATTTTCCAAGGAGCGGTTTGTAGTTGTTCCGGTGCATGAAAAATCGCTTATTCCGACACAATTTTCACTAAAACGACAGCTTACATCCTTTTAAATGCTGTGGTACTTTGTGTCCCGGGAATCCCGCGTGAATTTCAAGTGTCAAGTTAAGCATGGACGAGTTCGCTGGCATATCCTAGTGTAATTTTATACTACGCGCTAATCTCAGGAACTACAGATCTGATTTGAAAAATTCTTTTAGTGTTAGATAGCCCATCGAGAAAGGCTACAGGGTATATATCATCACACTAAGACCAATAGGAGCGGAGCACCAATGAAGAATGTTTCAAAATGGAGGGTTTTTCAAATTACTTTTTTTACTATTCCACGCAGACGATTTCGCGGACAGAAGCTAGTTACATTATATATAAAAAAAGAATTATTTTTTTAAATAAGTAAAACAAAACCTAGGGTATGAAACACCGCGGGGAAAACTCTAGTCCATATTAATATACAATTTCAAAGTTCTTGATTGCATTATTGTTTGTTTATTTTCACAACTTTGTGCATAAATCGATTTTTATAAGTTTTTACACGGGCTACAATTTATCTCGACACATGAGATAGTTTTCGCAGGATACAGATTCAACGTTTATGCGAGCAAAACCACTTGGAAAGCTTTATTGCAAATTAAACATTATTTCGACTAGTAGTTATTGTGTCTCAACAAATTAAGAAACTTTATAAGCGTGACGACAGATGCCAGAGAACTCATATCTTACAGCTGGCAAAGGCTCGTTCCCTTAATACCATGTGAAAATTGATTGTAAGATTTTACGCTTGCAATTTAGAAGGCTCAGTGGTATTTGAAAGGTTAATTGATTCATGCTACGGAAATAACTTTTGTTTCAACATTTCACCTCATTAGCTTACGCTAGATTGGAATTGATGTCATTCACAGTACGTTTAAGCCATTTTCGAATTTCATTTTCTAGCCGTAAATCCCGAGTATGATTTTAAATTTCAAATTTTTATTATAATGAAGTAGGGACGGAAAAAACAATTTTCAGAAGTTATTAAATTAGTTAAAATCACTTTCTAGTCTACTGTGTACCACATCTATACATATGTTCGAGATAATCTAGGTTGCAAATATATAATATTACAGAGCGGTCACACATTACCAAACTAATCTATACTCTAATAAATCTCTCAACGATTCGAGTTTGAATATTGTGTTCAAAAATGTGAAAATATCACCGGGGATAAGTCGGACCAGGAGATTCCGAAAGCGCAATTTGTAGATTTTTTTCGTGTCTCTCTACCTGTCTGTTAGAACATCAAGTAAAAACTACTAAACGGATTTAAATGAAATTCTAAACGGAGCTAACTTATATCACGGGGCGTAACTTAGTATACTTTTATCCCAATAAATGACGTCGTTTGCGTGGGATTAACGAAAATAGCAAAAAAGATGACGGTGTGATCGCTAACCACGTAACATAGAGCTAAGGGTCTTTCACGCTGCGTAGCCGCAAGGAAAACGCTAGTTAAATTTCGTGTAAAGTATCAAAAACGTAAAGGGGTAATACACACTATTGTATCGAATATTTATTAATTTGTTTTCGTTACTTCGAACACCTTGACTTTGAATATGATTTCTCCAGGTCCTTCGCTTTTTATTAGTATCAGTACTATACTGGATTGTATATAAAAAAATACGGAGACAATAATAATAAAAAATTATGTAAACTACTATATACTATATATATACTACATATATACTATACTATAGTATAAGAAATTGAGAGAAACTGTAGATATATTGTACAGAATCATACAAGAGAATAATCCGATAAGCTCGTTTATACCACCAATATTATTGTACCGACAGTGACACCGTAACAATTATTGAGTTAGAATTACATTTAAAATTGTAGAAAAATACGACTACTGTGTTTAGTTTCGGATAATTTACCATAACTATGCACGATAATCTCTTAGATTTGAGCTTATAAAGATTCAATTTCATTAATTGAATGATGACTTCCCGCCGCGACTTTCCCTTTGCGCTAGGACATAGGGTTCTTTAAGAAGGGAGTCATAGAATTTCTTAGAGGTCAGTAACGCGTTGGCTACACCCCTGGTGTTGCAAACGTCCATAGACGACGGTAACCACTTTCCATCAGGTGAGCCATTTGCCTGTTTGCCTGCTTAAGGCAATAAAAAAATATGTGTACTAATAACAATATTTTTGAAAATTAAGAATACTTTTTTAATAAAATCTATTGAATAGACATATTTAAAACTTAGTATCATACAAATATATTTAGTGTGTAGTAACTATCAGATTGAAATAATTATACACTAACTTGCATAATTTTTAATTAAAACAGCATGAGATTAATAGCATCAACATTGCAATCGATATCTTATTAATTATGGAACCATAATACACGTATTCAATACTGATTAAGCGTAACTGGGGATTATGTCTCTCACGTAATACCCACTGCAGGGCGTAGACTAAGTCCCTGACCCAAATAGTCCCGTCTGCATAGTGTTGATTGTTTACATAAAAGAATACATTAAACCTATATGTGTTCCGGCCTTTATTCTTAACGATAGCTCACACATAGTTTACATATTATGCGAATTTTATCGTATGGATTGAACGTTGATTTGGAACAGACGCTGTTATAGTCAACTGTTCATCAGGGATTTCTGGATTACTGAAAACATAATACCCTGAACTGTGAGAGAAGAAAACATTTCATCCGTGCTTCATTAACAAGATTCATTGTATGAAATTATGTTCTAGAAAATTAGGACGCCGTGTTTATCTGAAGTAACTATAGAATTCACTATAGGGTATAGTAATAAAAAACTTTGAGTTAGGTTGTTTGGAAAAACCGCTTCAAGCTATAAGGCCGCCTATTGTTTTGCCTAATAATACTGTAAAAAAGTATTGATCACTCCGTGTACCCTTTTTAATTATTAAAAGTCCATTATAATTAAAACTATAAACTTTATTACTAATATATCTTATTTGTGTGTCTTTTTTGAGAACATAGTTAATTAAGGCAATTAACCTGTTTATTTGCGTATACATACATTTTTCAATGACTCAAAACACCATTAATTTTTGAAATAATATTTAAGGTAGGAGGATATTGCGAAAATTTAATACAGTGAAAGATAAAATTATGCAATAATGCTTTTCCCAATTTCATAATAACCGAATAGCGTGTATCTAATTTAAATATTTAACTTTCATTGTCTAATAAAAGCTCGTGGTTCCGACTACTAATGAACATTAATTAACAAAATGGAAACAATCATGCAACACTGTGAGTATTCCCATTATTTGTGCGATTGTACTAATTAACCAATATTTGGAAATACCCATAAATGCATAGTGATTGAGTTCATTGACACCTACTTTAGATACATTGGGAAATATTGATGAATCATAAACAACAGTTTACGGCAGTAAAAATAACTGATAAGCACAAAATAAATAACGTAAACCGAGATATTTGAAGCACGACGATAACAGATGATTTTTACAATCATATTATTAGACTATACGTAGTTAAACATATATTATTATAGTTCTTAAAGTATGCAATAACTTCAAATATTTTTGACTCTACTTTATCCAAATAAAGGTACTTAAGTGCTTTATCAATCCCCTCGACGTATAAGACCGGACGTCATCTATCGGGGCCCTAAGGTAAACCTTATCTCCAACACGATAACTAAGTATACCTGAAGCGCACCAGCTTCTACAAAAACTGAATATCGGGACCCCGCCAACTTTTCGATAATACTTTTGAACACTGAAAATGATTGAACTCTAGGAGTTAGTGTTATAAAAAATATAATAACACAACAAGTATGGTGTTAAATATTATTAAAGAACACAAGATTAAAGTGGAGACTTTTATAATATATAAGGATTTTAATTATTATTTTAAATAATCTTTAATTTTTTCCTAGCTTAGATTATACTCGTAATCATTGTAATGTTGTTCTAAGATGGAACATTATAAACACAATCCAAAAACTTCCCAAATTAGACTTTAGAGTCGCATCGTATATAGGAAGAAAATTTGAAATTTTGTTAAATGTATGTTTAACATTTCAAGTTTTCTGAATTAAAGTTACTATACCTAATTCTGAACTATGATTTACATCGTTTAAACTTTGACAATAGGGAACGTTAACGATCGTCAGCTGTCGACAGATATCAAAGGGCAGAAAGTATTTAGAGAATTCATAAAGGTGTCACAGTAGTTTTGTGCAGAGGAAGGATACTCTTAAATATACTTTGACCATGACCTGTTTACTCATTATTGCAGTCGATTATCGCACCCACGTCTTTTAAAGTATCTCTAACATCTTACAGTATACTCGTAAATGGTGTTGATCTTTTAAGGTCATTACGTGGCGACATGTCGCATAATAATGACGCCGTAACTGAGTGATTTAAACAGAAATCATACACCCACAGTACCCTGATTACGATATCATGACCCTACGTGATATAACAAGGGCATAAAATATATTACACCAATACTTTTTACAAAGACCATAATTGGCAAAAATTTAACAAAATGCAATATTACAGCATCTATGTAAAATTGCAGAAGAAATAATTTGTTCTAATACGCTTATTAACTATAGTCGTAGTAGCTCAATGGCTAAACCATACGTGTCGCTCTAATGACATGGAAATGTATCCTTGCAGAGATTAACCTTCACCTAAGATTATCTACGTTTAAAACTCGCAAATTCTTATTGAACAAGCGTGAGGAGTGTATCATCCGTTTCTGGCCTATGATAATGGGGAGGCTTGCATCCAGTACCTTATTAAAAAATCATTTTTACTTTACAAATATTATTATACATTTTGATTATAAAAATATTAATTTTACTTGTTTACGTATGATAATAAAGTAGATATATTAGTACACGTATTTTATACAATAAAAAAACACTGACTCCTCTTTTAGAATTTTTTTACTTAATTATTTCTTTTAAAGAACCTTATTTTACTTTGCTAGAAGAAGATCGTTATTTATGTATATATTCATACTAATTGTATCCAATATATGAAGTAAGTGAATATAAAATAATTTACTTCAAAAAAACCGTAGTAACCTTATCTGTAAGACGAGTGGTACGCAAATCGGTGAACATAATTTGCTGGAGCGTTAAGGTAAAAGAATTTCGAAACAAGACAGTAATTGTGTATCGATTAAGAAGGATAGCCTGATTACCTTAATACAGAGTGAGTCGAGCTAACTCAGCTCGTCCAAGTAAGAGCATTCTCATGTAATATATCGTTTAAAAGAACCAACAATAGCCATTTATGTTAAATGAAAGCAATTACGAGACCCATTTTATCATTGAACTCGTCAACTGATACTGAAAGGACTTGAGTTTCATACTACGTTTTTTTATAAAAATAAACGAAATATTTATAAGACTATGAAACTTAGAACGGTAGATTTCAGTGAAACCATTATCTTCGCTCTTACCTGCACCTACACCACCTTAATTTTATAAAATAAAAGTTTTTTTACATTAATTAGGTTTGCGTTTGTCCACGATCACGTCCAAAGGCGGGACGATGATGCGGTTGAAGATGGAACACGCTTACCAAGATAGTACCTATTACACGAGACTAGAAGATACCCCAAATGTACTTTTCGGGAAATATGGACTTTGGTAGGGCATTCCACAACTCTGCCGTACGTAGAAGGAACGTGGAGTTTTAGTTTTCGCACGTAAGTTATATATATCAAAAAGGGCGGTTATCATAATTTACCATAAAAAAGAAATATTGCACATGATCTTTTTCCAGATGTTGCACTAATACAAATACTATTAGTAGCTCTAAGAGTGATGTTTGCTTTTCAAATAGATACACTTGTTTAAAATAATTTTTGCAGTTATCGCGTAAGAATATAAATTATTTTAAATTTTCCTAGAGGCAAGAAGCCCAATCCACTACTTAAAATTCATAACACAGCATCACAGTTTGCTTTAGTTTTCTGCATTTATTACGAAATATGTAATTTACAACAATTAGGGAATACAGACAGTGATTAAGCAAAAATCATAACACCAATTGTTTCATAATTATGTTTTGCCAGTTAGTCAGATACATAAATCAATGGTGGTCAGTACACGTAGATACGAAGTGACGTCTTGCCTTGAAATATTATGTATAAAATGTTATTTTATGTATTTAGGATAATGTCAACACTATTTGCCTACAAATTACGGTTTATTTAAATGATAAAATGAATACCATTGTGCTATTAAAAGTTTTTTACTATTTTCATTAGTTCTTTTGTTCCTTCATTATTTTTAGGATCTTTATATTATTATATAATAATACGTATAAACATGTGTGAACTCGAATAAGATTAAAATATCTATACACTGTTTTATCCCTAGAATATCATATTCGTACATAATAAACAGGAGTTTTATTAATGTCTTAGACAAAGCCACATCGAAGGTTTGATATTACAGTAGAAGTGTTTTAGATTAATCATTTAAAGACAGAATTTACCAAAAAAATTATCGAACAATTTATCTTGTAAGAAAAAACAAGGTGTCTGTGGAGCCATCCTACACTAAATCTATAATATGATAAAATTCTAAAATGAAATGGCCGCGCATGGAAGCTTTTTAAAAAAACAGCTGAAATATATAAGCCATGGAGAACATGATGCATTTTTTATGTTTTTGTCTGTTTGTCTGTATGTTCAGAATTCACGTAAAAACTACTAGGCTTAGACTTAAATATGAACTATTTTCTATCCTTGGACTCCCGCGGGAATTTTCTCGGCAGCGGTTTGAAATTTTTCGGGTACATAACAATTACAAATAATTGCTACTTAATAAAATAGAATGAAAAATTTCACTTTTCAAAGAAAAAACACTAATTGAATATACTAAATACCTCTTTTATTTGATGCCCGTACCTCATTACACCAGATTGTGATTTCTTTATCCATATCGATTTTGAAAGCTTTCTTTCAATATAACAAAATCTATCTTGAAAATGATATAATTTGTGAAACTTTTAATAGAGAAAATATAAAATAACAGTAGATCACGCACAGAGGCCGGATCTCGCATATTTTATGTCGAGAAACCGTCGAGTGCCTATCATTTGTCAAGAAAACTAATTGTTATTCACTGTGAGCAATAACTGAACTAATGTCTTCAATTATTCGTAATTTGAATAGATGTGTGAATTGATGAAATGAGTAAACCCATTTACCAAGAATTCTGATATAAAGGCTCTTGGCTCAAAACGTTTCAAATATTCAAGCATATAAGAATTTGTCAAAGAGTAAGGTCATATGTAAATGACGATTAACGTATTGAATCTCGGCAATTTAAACATTAGGGGCCTTACTTATAATCGTTTCTTAAATTTAAAGAAACTGCTTAGCAACTGATTAGTGAAAGTCTTACCCATAAACTCCTCTTTAGTCGAATATTTTGGGTACAACTTAATCATTCAAATTTCGTTTATCTGTGCTCCTCTTAGGTAAACAACAAGTAATACACGTTTATAAGTGAAAAAAAAGATATTCATTGATTAGGGTATGATTCTGATTCTCTTACTCAAGAGATGTCTAATCGTTTCTTTACGAGAGAATTATAAGTAAGGCCGTAAGTATTTATTATACCACATAAAACAATATTTTTATTAAAAACTATAACTAAACGCTTACCGTTAGGTGGGTTGCCTGCCTGCAGTTTCCCAGATTTGTAATAAAAAAATAGATTATACAACGATATGCCCGCGACTGTATCTATGCTTGACTTGAAATTGTCGCGGGATTTCCGGGACACAGATTATTGAAGTGTTGAAAAAAAAATGTAAGCTATCGTTTTGTTGAAAACTGTGTCGGAATAAGCTAATTATTATGCATTCGTTTGAAGCTGTGTCAAACCGCTTACGGGAAAATTCCCGCGGGATTCGCCGGATAAAAATCTCACATTTTATTACATTAAATTTGCTATGGATCAGTGAAAAAATAACAGCACAAATCTATTTTTTTTTAATCTGGCCGATATCCGAGGATAAAAAGTAGGACAGATTTTAAGTGTAAAATTTGCTGTTGAGCAGCGAAAACCGCATCAAAATTGGCCCAGTAGTTTTTACGTGAATCCCGAGCAAACGGACAAACCGACAAAAAGAAAAGATATCTAAAAAAAATTGCATTGTGTTCTACATCGTTTATATAGTCTATTCAAGTTGTGTTTTATAATAGTTTCAATGTACAGACACGGCATATTTAGAATTTTATAATATTATAGATATAGACATTTCTTGTATACGTTTTTACGCAATAAATTATTTAAACTTCAATAAAATGTAATTTGAAATACTTTTAGCATACAAAATATTAATTACTTTTAAATTTTAATGCTAAGTTATGCTAGAATGTAATTTAGAATGAAATTCTTTTGATCTGTTTACTCTTAATGTGTTATTCCATTTCATTTAAATTTGTCACCTGTGATCCAAACAGTGCCCTATTTGGGTCAATAAAAGAAATGTCCTAGGTTCGATTCTCAGTAGGGTAAACCTTCAAAATAGCTTTTCCTATATAGATTTTGTATGTATATATATATGTATATATATATATATATATATATATATATATATGTATATATAATCTGTTGTATTATAGATTATCCTTAACACAAGAGTAACTTGGACTTAGTTTTGGTAAAAAATTTGCATGTTTTGCCGAAGCAAGTATTCTATCCATACATTTAAAACATTACACAAAATACAAGACAGATTGATTATGCACTGTAAATACAATCACTGAGTAAAAAATCTGGTAACAAAGATAAAGTATGTCGAATAAACCGATAAACGATAAGAGATTGGATAGCATCGACCTTCGACACGCCGTCCTAATTATCAGGGCTAATCTTTCAAACAAGCTCGGTCGCTCTCATCTAATTCATGGACAAATCCTTGACCGTGTCGCCTATTTACATTAGTAAAAACAATATTATCCCTTTTATTCGGTAATCCGATCACGTACACCACACAGGGGGCCGGAATCACATCAACTTATCCATAGAAATAGATGCACTAGATGTTGTTTATACACACCGTTGATTCGGTATCAGGGTGACATTTGTGATTGCGACGCGACACGGCGTGGGGAGAGTAGGCTGTCTGTGGCGGACGAGCGCGCGGAAAACTGTCGGGAAACGGGCGGAAAATGGCAACAAAGCGCGGGCGTGCGTCGAGCCGGACGGCCGTCGTCGGACTGTGGACTAGTCCGCCCGCCGGTGATAACGCCACACCGTGCGATACCGCTTGGAAAATGGAAAACAATGAAAATGCGACATGTTATGGTTATCCTTTTAGATAAGAATAATTAATGGTAAAATGATTTTATTTATGTAAGAACTTTATCACTAAACTGTACTAATGTAATTTATATATATATATATATATATATATTTAATTTGTAACACTGGCCTTAGGTGTAGTCCTAACAACATTTTAGCTGAAGCGTTTTACAAAAAAGAGAGAAAAGGTAGTTTATTAGGACCAAAAATTAGTTTATGTCAATTTATGAATAAGTGTAGAGGAGTTTAATGAATATAATTTAACTTTGTAATGGAAGTTTCTGGCCTTGGAAGTAATCCAATTATTATACAGGTAATTATATTTTACACAAATACGTTAAACTTCATATCGGCGTTGAATATGCATATTTTTCTTGAATGGATCTGAAGTAAATGCAAACGGAGCCGGGGTAAAATATCTAGTAATATAATAATCTCGGATTTAAATAACAAAATTAAAGGATTTAGTTAAGCGGCTACTAATAATCGACTTAAAAATCTTAAACCAAATGAAAACGATTTTTAGTGAAATTGATTTATTTTGCGTAGGTAATTTCTAAAGCATTATAATTTATTCCATAGTACGGATTAAAGCTTGTGACGTCTGTAGTTAGGTACAGAAGAAGAATTTGTATGATAAAGCGTCTATTGTGCAGTCATCTATTGCTAAGTGTCATCGCTTATAAAGTATGACGCCGATGCAACAAAAATTTCATTGGTAGTGATTATAATAAGGTACGAAGTTACATGACAAAATTATAGTCTCATGGTTCTATAATAAAACTTAGTTCGATACACATATTCCCATATAAACAGCGTCTGTACAATTTAATCCAACGTGTCTTAGCTCTCAGGGTTGTCTAGAGTTCCTAATTTTCCGTTCTAAACTTTCGTCTGGGTGTTACTGAAATCAGCCTCAGAGTTCTTTGTATCACACAAACTCAAGCGTTGACCTTGTAAATACGAATTCAAGCAATACAGTTTCTGTGGAAAATACAATGCCTTTGTCTATCAAATTTCCTTGTTTCCACAATAGTACATATTTTAAACGGGTAACAAAATCAGTGTTTTATCAGCACTCAAGACAATTTAAACGTAGAATTTGTGCGTAACTTGGGGCTAGAACAAATATTTGTTTGGCAGCAAAACAACGAGGGTAAATACGAAATAACGGACGACTTCGAACACACATTATAGAGTCGGCCTTAAATTCGCACGTCGTTCGCCGAGACAGGAAGGGCCGAAAATAAACTGGAACAAAATATCTCTAAATAAACGCGAGCCGAATCCACAACGAAGTTACTTCGGAATATAGTGAACTAGTCCGAATTTACGTACTCAACTTCCCTGGACAAAATTCGACGTAACTCTGCCGGATATCGGGCCTTTTCGAACAACAAAACAGCGAATTTGCAGCGTTTTCATTCGGTGATTCAAGCGACTGGCCTTCAATTGGAATTTTGCTTTTACGTAATAGTTTCTTAGGATTTTGCGACTGTCATAAAAATGAATACTACACAATAATTAAACAGAACATTCTGTTATCATGGCTGCTTAAAAGGGATTAAAGTAAAATATGAAAATAATTATTCTAAAGAAAGGATAGTTAAAAAGTAACTACCTCACTAAATGTGCATGAATATAAAGATTAATAAAAGTAGATTTTGCCAAGTTCAGAGTAAGTGGAGAATCATCGACTCTGTCTATCCCTATGGGAAACTGGCGCAATAATATGTATGTAAAATAATACACTTAGCACTTTAAACTATTTTGACGGCTTCTATGCTCTAATGGTGTCAGTATTGACGCCCTTAATTTATTGGAAAGCAGAGTTCCCTGATTCGATTGTAGGTAGGATGTGAGGAACTGGGCCCAAAGTAATTAGTTGTATTTTACCCATAACACAAGCGTAACTTGTTAAGATTAAAAAAATATGTGTTTTTTAATTCTTTTCCTGCTGTTAATACCGTGTCTCATGACGGTTTTACTACTTAAAACAGTAATAGCACGTTGCGAAACGTTTTACGTAGATTAGAGAGTAGATTAAATTTATGTTTAAGATATTCGTCAGAACTTAGTATTAATAAAAACTTTTTAATTTTGCATATTAATAGTATTTTCTTTAACGGCATGATTAAACTGAAACCAGTTTTCTGATTCAAACAGACATTTTACCTGACTGTGGCCAAAGAGTAGTGAATTTTTTATTAGCCCCTTACTCCCACAAACTCCACTTTATTGCCACTCAAAATATAGGTCAATGGGACTACTCGACATTTTGATAAAAGAGTTATGAGTTTAACTACTACTTTTGGTCCATTGCCACAATTATACAATATACAAACAAAGTAGTTCTATTAGTTCAATGGCTCTATATGACTAAAATAAAGAAGGTAATTGTTAATAAGTTCTCTTTATGTCATTTACCATTAACCGCATAATTATATAATATTTGATAGATATTGAAAAGTAATTGTGGTTTAGGCAGGTATTGTCATGAAGTATCACGCCAATGTATTTACGTTACATTCGAATCCGCATCCTACGAAAAAATATACCAGTTTCTTAGGTAATACATATTCTATGTTTATTACCTTTATCACAAGATATAATATATATGCTAAGCTTTATTATAATCAGCTTATTAGCAACCGCGTAAAGAGGGAACTTACAAACATCCGCATAAACTCAAATTTACATTTATAGAAAAATATGAATATATGTATTTTATAACTAGTTGATGCCCGCGACTTCGTCCGCGTGGTGCAGTTTTTTAACTATCCCACGGGAACTATTTAATTTCTCGGGATCAAATGTTACTTCTAATAGAATATATGTACAAAGTTTCATGATGATCGGTTGAGTAGTTTTCGCGTGAAAGCGTAACAAACAAACTTACATTCACATTTATAATATTAAGTAGGGATATTAATAACCTTATGGCTAACAATAAGAGTAGCGAATGCCAAGGATACATGGAGAGAGCTGTAAGAGGTATATGTATCAGAAAGATAAACTAATCTTTACTGTTAGGAACTTAGTACTTACTGATTTAATTGTAAAAATGGTTAAAAGTAATAATAGCTATCGATTTTAAGTACCAAAATCTAATTGTGAAACGATCCTAAATTCTAGTTGACTAGGCACTTTGGTATTTAAAATTAGTGTCTTGTTTAAAAAGTATAAGTTTTTATACAATTGTGACCTTGGAGGAATTTCGATGAATATGATATTAAAAATGTTTTGAAAAATAAAAAGACAAAATACGAGAAGAGATTGACCTGAGTCAATCGCAGTCTTGAAAATTAAGTATAAAGAGAAACAGGCAGAAATAAAGACGCTTTATACCGCATAATAATAATGCGCCTCCACGGGTCCGTGTGCATATTTCAATTCATAAAATGATGTTTTTAACGTGTATGTAAGTAATAAGTGTTAATAGAAAGCACGATCAAGAGATGTATTGGACATTCACGACGTCTGGGTATAACCATGCAGTTAATTTCAAATGAGGTTTTAATGACATTTCCACCGCACAAGATGATATCTGTACTTCTGTAGTTAGAGTAGCAGAGATATAATAATTTATGTACAAGTCGCGTAAGTGTAAGGCGAGGTATGTGTTATGTACATACTGATGTAGAATATGCCCGCGACTTCGTCCACGCTTAACTTGGGATTCAAAGTACGACAGCATTTAAAAAAGTATGTAAGCTATTGTTTTAGTGAAAACTGTGCCGGAATAATCTAATTCTATGCACTCGAACAACTACAAACTGCTCCCGGGAAAATATCCGCGGGATACCTGGAATCTAATAATAAAAAAATGCATTGTGTTCTCCTTCGTTAATACTCGTATAGTTGTTCAATGTACAGACACGGCCCGTTTAGAATTTTATAATATTATAGATAAATCATTCTTTAGAGGAGGACTACAGTTGACTGCAACAGTTGTAAGAGGAATATGAAGGTTAGAATTATCATTTACTGATAGTTAAGTCCTAGTCTACATAATGCCTGTGAAGTGGGTTGTGCGAGTATGCCACGTATTTATACATATACACATACTTTATACATAAATACATATATGTACACGTATTTATGTATATTTTAAATATATCTCTGTTGTGTTTACATATTGATGCCTCCTATTTCCCTCGGCACTTTCCTTCTTGCGACCGGGTATATTGTAAACGGGGTATTAAAACTAATTGCAATTGCATATCTATTATGTTATTACATACACACATATATTGGTTTCTTTTATTGAAGCCCTGAACCAGTACGTTATATGGGTAATGTAGACACAATAGTTTGGCTTGATGCTATCTTTTGGTACTGTTACTTATTACATAATTATTATATTTAAACTTAAGTTTAAATTGAAAATACTATACTTAAACTAAATCAACTTAGTTATAATAAACAGCACCCAGTAGCAAATAGCACAATATTTTAAATTCATATTATTACACTTATACCAATGTCGTCTAACCATTTTGACCTTAGTTGATTGCCATTTGCCAGCATGAACTCATTCATAATACTTGAATGATATAATATAATTTGCATCCCAATGCGCACAGTGTCGGTTGAGGTCACTTCAATCTCATTAAAATAATAGGATTTATATTATAACTACAGCTATTCTCGCGGACTACCTTGGGTGCATTTCAGATTCATAACCTACGAAAACCATCCCATGCACCGGGATAAACAATATTCTGTGTACATCCTTGTTATCTAATTTCAGATTCCTTTATTTCTCTATTCGTTCACTTGAATTTTGATATTACTCATCATAATTTTATTGTACTTTATGTTTAATTTTAACCGAATACCGATAGTAACGTAAAAGAACGGTCGATAAAGCAATTTTCATCCAATTTGGTATATACTTTTATATCAAATATGAGAATTAGTTCATCTTCAAGACTGTGAAAAAGGAATAAATAAACATTGAAACAAAAAACACTGATATATTTTATTCGTAGATCGTACATACATACCTATGGAAGTATAGCCATTTCGTTATTAGCCATTTAGAATTTACCCGTAAAGTTCTGCGGCTTGATGCCAAGCAGGCCAGAGTACATTTTCATATGGAAATATTAAAACTCTTATCAATATTAAAGTAACGCTCAGTGCTAACCGTGTTTCGTGAGATAAGTGGGCGTTCCGGCACTCCACTTACCCTTCCCCCATCCGATCCCGCTATTCCAATCCCATCTTTTCTATCCCATTGCTCTTATCTGATCCGTCTTTCTCATCCTGTTTATTCCATCCTAAAAGTTGACAACGCGTCGACTTCGTCCCTGGTGTTGCAAACGTCTACAGGCGGCGGTAAGCACTTTCCATGAGCTGGGCCGTCTACCTCCTTGTCAGCTTCGCGAGAAAAAAGATTTTTACGTCTACGCAGTCTTGTGGGTAGTTCAGGAATATTGTCCCAAACCAGGAACTATATCACTGTTAGGAACGATAACAAGATTTGATTAGCTAATGTTTCGATGTAAGGCTAGTAAACCCGTACACAACGGACGTCCAGGGTGCGTGTTGCCCTTGTTATTAATTTAACCGAAACTCTAATTAATCTTGTCCGCTGCGGATTCTCTCACGGCAAAAACTCCTATCTCCCATACTGGTGTTTCTTTCTATACGAGCTGAATCTCAATAGGCAAGATATATATTACCAGGCGTTTATAAACGAGTATCAACGGTAGGTTATTGTATTGTTATAAACCTAACAGTATTTGTATCACTACTCATTAATTTGAGGAATTTTCACCTATTTCTTTGGAATACAAAGTGAAATAATAATGCAGAAAACAATAAAAAATAATCAAACTTATATGAGACTATCGTGAAGTTGTACTGAATCTAACGCAAGAAACAACATAAAAATCCGTTTAGAAACATAAAAAGTATGGATGAAATACCGGAAACACTGCATATTATCTATCTTATTTTAGTTAATTTTCTGTTAGATCTTCGGAACCTAAAGCCCGATAGCAGTAAAATTTATAAAAGTTAGGGCTTAAAATAAATAAATAAAGTATTATTTACACAGCGAATCCTTTTTTTGAAGTTGGTTAAACATATAAAATAAACTCCATACAAGTGACGTCAATTTTCTACCAATAGTAAGGTAAATAAGGGAAAGTAGGATATAAAACCCCGGCACAATAAGGTACCTACTATGGAAGAAGAATAGTATTATTTTTCATGGAAATTGTCAATAGTACTGTACGAACATTAACTCAAAAAATTTAAACTTCCGTATTTTGATAAAAACAGAAACCTTATACAATCGATATGTATCCGAGCTATACAAGCCCTTACTTGTAAATAAAACGAATAAAAATGTTGTTGTTTGTGTAAATCTGTCCACCTTTCTCTGATAATGTGTATTACACTTTCGCACAACAGAAACCTTTGTTTCCGACGGCCTTAAATTATATGTTTCCTCCGTGAAACGTCATGATTTGCACTTGGGATTAATTGTTACGACTATTAAGTGTATTCGCTCATGCTCACAAACATATCCAGTGCTGTCACAATTGTTTTATGTCTTTCGTTAAGTCGCTATGTTATTATTATTTCGGGTTAATGAAATTTATTTCTCATAAAAGAATTTTTACAATTCACTTAAACTATGAGAACATTTATAAGTTGTTGAAGAGTAAGTTGTAATTTGTAACGAGATAACGAAAGCACAAATACTAAAGGTGCAGGTAGTTTTTTTTTGTACAATCAAACAAATTGAAACATGACCCACCATAAGGTCATTTTCTTACAGTCGTGAAATACAATTAGGTTGAAATTCGCCTGAACATACATTTCCTTGGTAACGAACTTGTTATCATGTTATTAGACATTGACAGTTACTGACTACGTTGTATTAAACAGATCGGAGAGACTCGTCTATACTCGTGTAACATCTGACAAATGCTATTACGTGCTATTACTATCTCTGTCATTAAGTATGTTGGATTAAGTGCCGTTTCCTATATCTTACCGACCGTTTATTTGCCTTACTAACGATTAAAATTTGAAGTAATCTCTATACAAGTAATGTCAAAATTCAACCTACGGTAAAGCAGGGGAAGTGAAGTGGAGTGAATAGTGAGATATCGGAACCGGTCATAAATCGACAAGCCAAAGGTGACACAGGCCAAACCTTTTGTATATACAACATTACATATTAGGGTTACCGTTATACGTTAGGTAGCAGAAATACACAAGAAAATAAAACATTAACAACATTAATGTGGAAGAAAATAACAAAAATTTTTTTTTGTTAATTTTATTCATTGGTTGTAGTATTTCAAAGTTAGAAATGGCACTCATATTACTTTACTTAAACCTAAAACCGGGTATAAGCACCATTGTTTTCAATGACGTCTAATAGTCGATTACGCATCGACCCGATTAGACGATTGCAGATGTCGGTTCCCCTCATGTAGTTCCAAATTTCATTACAGTGCTGCTCAATTGCTTCCTTTGTCCTCTCGTTTCTGTTATCCCACATTTGAACCATCAAACCCCATAAATTTTCTATTGGGTTGAGGTCTGGTGACCTAGATGGCCATGGAATTAGAGTAATTTCATCTTCATGCTGGGTAAACCAATTCGAGACAATTCTGGCGGTATGTACTCGACAATTGTCGTGAACGTAGGAGAATACAGGGACTTCTTCAAGTGGGTACACTATTCGCACTGTCGGTAACATTGATTCTTCCAACAAATCGACATAGTTTAATGCGTTTTGACGAGGAGAAATTTGGACAAGTTCACCTACACCCCCGGTACCCATCCAAGCCCACATGTTAGCTGAAATTCGACCAGATAATTGATTGGGTACCACGTGATCCTCTGTGTATCGCGTATTGTTATAACGCCACAAAGTTAAGCGACCATGTTGAGAAGATCTAAATGATTTTTCATCTGAAAATATGGTATTAGTCCAGTCAAAGGCTGCGACTTAACAATCCGGTACACAAATTTTAAGTAGTGGGTGGGCGTAGTGGGTAGGGGGGAGGTATACTTACCCCCACTACAACCCCTAAGGTCCGGAGGTTTAATTTTTTTTTTAATTTATAAACATAACCTCACTTATTTTTGTTATAAAATTGTGTCACTTTTGATAATAAAAAAGCGTGATTTGAGTTTCTGAATGTACTCACGAATTACATATAACCACCAGAACTTTTTGTAAAACTAAAACTGTTTTTAATGTAGAAATGATACGCCGGCCGCTGTGCCGCGCCAGCGACATGCTAGGACCGACTTATAACCATTTACTATTTATTTTATACACACGAACAGTCGGTTAGGTTAGGTTATTTGCAGACCAAAGCGCCAAGACCAGAACCGACTGGTTACCATTTACTATTTATTTTATACACACAAACAGTACGAAGCCTTAAAAGTCTCATATGAAACATTTGTTTTATTTATCAATTTACGACGACCAGCACGTTGCTTTTTTAATATCACAATAAATCAATATATTAATGATATCAATTTTTAAGTAGATTGCAGAACATTTTTTCTTTAATATTGGTTAAATATAAATAAATGTGATTACTTAAAAAATCGTCTTTATTGGTCGTAATTTTGAATGGTTACTCTTGTCGTATATGTGAATGTGCTCTATTGTGAAAACACAAAGAAGAAAGAAAAATCTGCACTTTTATCCAATTAAGCTGGTTTTTGGTTCTTTTTATGTTGATTACTGGCTTTTTTTCGGACTTTGAAAAGATTTTTCAACTTTGGACTTATGATAGAAGTGCAATATTAGCGAAAAAATAAGTGAGGTTATGTTTATAAAAAAAACAAGGTCTCCGGACCTTAGGGGTTGTAGTAAAGTTAAGTATGCCTCTCCCCCTCCCCATTTCACCACCCCGCAACTTAAAATTCGTGTACCGGAAAGCTATACATTTACCCAGTCAAAGTCTAAATAATTACGTGCAACATTTAATCTTGCAGTTTTGTGTGCATTCGTTAAGTGTACTTTCTTAGCATAATGCCGGTAGTGCAGTCCAATACGGTGTAAATGATTTCTTATGGTTTGTAAACAAACGTCAAGTTAGAATTATAAGGCAGATTTCAGTTCGAGATTCAAATTATTTCAAATCATTACTGTTTTATCTAAAACATATCTAGTACAATGATAACAAAGTTTAAAATTGCGTAGTTCTGAGTAGGGATGTTCATACAAAAAAAATATCGATATTATTTTCGATATAATATATCGTAATGTTGTATCGATACTTTGCGATATATCGTAGAAATATATCGATATCTTCGATATATCGTAACAAAATGTAATTTTCTTACTTAGTTAGTTTTTAATATTAAGTATTTGATAGGGATCAGGTTGATATAAGTAAAAATAGCTGGGAATAAGAAACAAATCAAGTTTAATTATTTATAATTCCCAATACTTTTTGTCGAGACCTTGCTTAAACAAAATTAAAATGTAATATATAAAACAGGTAATCAATTTATTGCCACAGCTTGCTTCTTCTATACAATTGAATTGTAGCCGCTTTTATATATTGTGCTATTTATTTTTATTAGTTAGTTTTTATATAACTGTATTTACATTTCGTAAAATGTATCAAACAAAACAATCAAAACAGATAGCTTTTATTTGTAAGTTATTTTGTACTGAGACCGAAACGAGTACCCACAGACACAGATTATACCATTTTTAATACTAGTGCTGCCCTTACTAAGAGTAGGAGTAGTATGTTGTTTAGCGGGGGGCGATTATGACTAATGTCATAATCGAATTATTTTCGAATATTAATATTGAAAATCGATTATGAAATTAGTAGCTTACTTATTTTATAATCGAATCATTTCATTAGTATATCTCATAATCGACCAGCGCTAAAAATATACAAAAAAATAAAACTGAGAGTTTATTGGAGAAACTCAGAAATCGCTCTTTAGCTGTTGAGACGAATATACATTGTAGGTTAGGTATTTAGTGGAGTTTAATTTGAAGTCATTTAGAGTATTTTGTTAACAACGAAACTTTCGTTAGGTACTGGGAAGGCTAGTTATTCAATAATTCAGGGTTTTACGTTTTATTTTTACTCAAGTTACCAACCATAAATCAGTTTAAAAAAGTAAAACTTTATTCTATAATTTCTACCGATATTTGATGTATCGGATAAAATGTATCGATTGTACATATCGATACTAGATTATTCGATAATATCGGGAAGAATCGATATATCGTGTACATGTATCGATATTTTATTCAATATCGATATATATCGTGCACTCCTAGTTCTGAGGCTAGTGACGAATTTTTATTAATGTTTATAACGTCCTAAGTGCAACACACACAATAAACCTTACTATTTTGACGGTTTTAAAGGAATTATTAGCAAAGTGGGTCATAAATCAGTTGTGCCGATCGTACAGTACATGCAAGTTACAAGTTCCTTCGAACCAAAAGAAACAAGGATATAGATTTCGTGGAAGTGTCATTGTGTAATTAGTTTAATTTATTTTTATATGAGTAATGTTTTATATAATAATATTTGCAGTTATTGTATTTATATATATTTTGTATTGCGACAAATTTGTATTTAATTTTGCTAATTTAAAATATTTTGTAACACGTGATTTTTTAAGCATTTTTTAAACACATTTATGTATTTTGCTTCTTTTATGGTTTTTGGAAGTTGATTATATGTTTGGGCTCCTTCAAATAATATACTGCTTTTACCGTAATTCGTTCGGGAAGTCGGGAGAACTAAATTATCTTTATTTCTTAGAAGATTTTTTTGTATTTCGTGCCTTTTGATAAATTTTATATAGGATAGAACTTTTTTGTTTAAGATTTTATAAATTAATGTACATAATTGTGTTAAGCATTCTAGAATGCTTTTTAATTTAAAATCATTTATAAATTCAAGCGTAGGTACGTCGCATATTATTAGAATTCTTCTAGACCGCAAGTAGCAGATTTCCCACTAAGAGTGAATATCTAGCTAATTATATGACTAGACGAATATTATTCCCTTCAACGTAATCATAATATCATGATACTGGAGGATCTCATTAACAAGAGAAAACATACTCACTTTACACTTAAAAGCACTAACTCTCGCGTTACGAAATAAAACACGATACCTTTGCCTATGTAGGCAGGAGAGTAAGACGATCTCCTTATTGGATAAATTAAAATAAAGAACAAGCTGTGTTAGAGATGAACAATATCTTGTGTTTGTTTTAAGCAATAAAAAGATGAGAAACGGAAATGCGTGTTAGTACTATTGATTGCTTCAATTATTCGGAAGCTAGGTTTAGCGATTAAATAGATATATGTGGATTTGGGTTGTGGAGAAAATGTCTACACCGATGCGTATTCAAAAAGCCTTTATTCCGCGTTGCCACTCTTATAAATATATCATACTACTAGCTGACCCGGCGAACTTCGTACCGCCATATTTTCTGAATTCCTTAAAAACTTTGTTTCATGACACAAAAACAAAATCACCATAATCGGTCCAGGTGATTAGGAGTATTCTAGAACCCGATCTCAGCGCCACCTACCAGTTCTAATTGCGAATCTAAACCATCCGGGAACCCACTCAAACATACAAAAACAAAATCACCAAAATCGCTCCCGGTGATTAGGAGGATTCTAGAACCCGATCTCAGCGCCACCTACCGGTTCTAATTGCGAATCTAAAACATCCGGGAACCTACTCAAACACACAAAAACAAAATCCCCAAAATCACTCCCGGTGATTAGGAGGATTCTAGAAACCGATCTCAGCGCCACCTACCGGTTCTAATTGCGATTCTAAACCATCCGGGAACCCACTCAAACACACAAAAACAAAATCACCAAAATCGCTCCCGGTGATTAGGAGGATTCTAGAACCCGATATCAGCGCCACCTACTGGTTCTAATTGCGAATCTAAACCATCCGGGAACCCACTCAAACACACAAAAACAAAATCGCTCCCGGTGATTAAGAGGATTCTAGAACCCAAACTCAACGCCACCTACCGGTTCTAACGGTATAAAAAGTATCCTATCTTTCAAGTTGGATCAAACTGCACACGGTGTGCAAATTTGATTGAAATCGGTTCAGTAGTTTTGGAGTTTATTGGCAACATACATCGTGACACAAAAAAATTATATATATAGATAGATTTGCGTGACCCGTTTTGGTGTTACCAGTATAAGGAAGCAAATTTGCGCAACCTTATTTAGTGTTGCCACTTAAATATTGTCGTAGACGAGTATTTTAATTATTATGTTGGCGCCTCATTTGCCTTAGTGTTAAAAATTTGGGCTGTGGCCGAATACATCTTATTCAAAGCGTTAAAAAGTAACTCTCTTAACGCATAGCCACATTATTGTATGTATAATATTATTAGAATGTTAAGGTGTTCCAAAGAAAATGTATTTTTCCTATCATTTCCAAAGTTACTTTCCTGCTTAAAAATCCTCCTTATGGTGCAACACTATATTTTAACTCTAGACGACGCGTAATATTGTTTGTTTTCCCATATAAATTAAAAAAATAATAGTTTTTTCTTTCTACCCCATAAAAAAATAAATTCTAATAATTTTCAGATTTTCTCTGGACATATTCTTGCAAGAAATTTAATGTTATAAATAAAAACTCTAATATGTTTTTCTCGTAAACCTTATCTAGAAAAAGTTATCAAACTTTAAACTCTTGAATCTAAATTAAGGACTTTAAAAAAATGTGAAATATTCAAAATATATTTAAAAATGCCTAATAAAAAATGCCTGTGCTTAGAATTTTTGTCCGTAGTCTTTCTGAATGTTTGACTTGAATACGGTTCGAAAAGACTCAACGGCTGTTAATAACAACGTTGGCATTTTATCTTAATTTTACAGATATGCATATTTCATTGTGATCATCTAGCAGAAGATAATCTATACATAATTACGTATAATAAAACTGTAGAGGTCGAATTTAATTTATCTATACAATGTGAAAAAAGAAGCTAAAAACCGAGTCAAGGGGATGTAAGAAGTGAAATAGAACAAAGTTAGTTTTTTTTTTTTGTTTCTCTGTTTGTCTGTCTGTTTGTACGGGCTAATCTCCGAAACGACTAGACCGATTTAAATGAAATTTTGTAAAGTGGTGGCTTATGTCCCTAGTCAACATATAGGATCTACTACTACCTGCTTTTGATCCCGAAAAATTAAAGAGTCCCCGTGGGATAGTTAAAAAACTTCCCACGCGGACGAAGTCGCGGGAAGAAGCTAGTGTAATAATATATTAATCCAACCGACGCGAACGAAGTAGTGGCCACAGATGATTTGAAAAAATCGTATATGGTGAACCAATGATTTTTCGCAAGAAGATTATTATAGACCTTAAAATAATATATCTACCTGATATCATATAAAGTTATGAAGTTTATCTATAATACTAAACGTATACTTTAATAAGTTAGTAAGTACAGTATTCTAGTTAGTATCATGTATTCTAGAATAACAATATACCAGCAAAAATGTTACTTACTTGCTATCAATATAACAGGAAATTCCTATCAATTTCAAGGAGACGCGAGACGGTTTCACGCAACATGTGCCAAAGCTATGATTGATTCCATACAGAATGTCATTGATCAAACTCAGGAGTGTCATCATTTAACTTAAAAATAATGCTTTTATGAACGCTGTTATAAATAAAAATGAGAATAAGACATTCAATCATGCTCTAAAAATACTAGACAGTTAATTATTCCTGAAATACAAAGACTTCGATCGGTGGAATTAAAACCTTCAAAAGATGTTATATATTTAATTTCTTTAGACTTTTTATGTTTAATATTTTATAAACTAACTCTACTATAATATATATGTGTGCTTATGTATTTTAATTTTAGGTTTTAGTAAATTATAATTAGGTTGCTTATTTAAGTTACTATGAAGTAAAAAACTCACTGAACGCAAACGAAAAGCCAATAAAAAAAGCCAAGTGCGTATGCACAGGTTCAACAAATAATTTCGGAGGCACTGGGAATGTCCATCCATATTTCTTATTTGGCTTTAAAGTAAAGTATGACTGGTTCATATATCTTACCGACGGTTCATTTGCCTTACTATCGGTTAAATTTTGACATAAGCTCCATACCAGTAATGTCAAAATATAATTTCAGGGCAAGCGAATAAATTGTAAGATATAGGAACCAGCGATTAATAAAACATAGCTTCCATCTTAAAAACTGCTGAATTGGTCTAGTTGAAACTTATTTTCGGTGATAGTATTAATTATAAGCTCTACTATCTTAATTTTCATTTTTTTAGAATTTTTCACTGATTGATTAAAAACTTAAAAAGAGAGTGATTAGTTAAAAAGAGGGGGAGGGTCGCACAATTTCTATGACTTTGAAACTGAATATCTCCTCACTTATTGATTTCTGGATTTAAAATCACACTTAAACTATGATTTCAAGACTATTAATACGGACAAAAAAACTTTATCAACCCGTAATATAATATTGTATTGTTACAAGCAACATAGGGCTCGAATGAAAATGCCATTGGAATTACTATAGACTTTATTAGAACTGTACAAATACGTATAAATCAGGTACACACACACACAGGTATACACAGCCAGAACAAACTGCACGCGCAAAGTCCGTTACTATATCGCTCATCGAATTTACGTCTTGCTCGTATCGTAATCCTCGCTTGACTGTCCGACCCCTCCGTTCGGGCATTGTTTTATACTAACTACAGAGTACAAAAAATTCGACCGCGTGCACTGGGGTTTCCGAGAAACAGTAATTTGCACACCTGGCTAATTATTCCTGTGAACGGCTAAAAAAGTCGAAAACCATAACAATAGGCTAATGTCTAATTGCAAATTTTAGATACGAAGTAAACGAAAGAACTCCGAATGCGGGAGGGGCAATCAACCAGGTGCGCGTTTCTTTGTCGCTACGCACACTATTAGGGATAAAGCTTCATATATAATACAACTTCTTGTCAAATTGCACTCGGATAGACCCAATAGTATCTGAGAAAAACAGACATGACAATTATATTATTATAATGATTCCATTATTGCCAAATACAAGACTGCAGAAGTCTAAAGTTGCGCTTTAGTTATCTTTGATACAACTTTGTCACAAGTATGTTCATATAAAATAGTCACTGCGTAAGTTCTTACATTTCTATTTTCTTGAAGGAAATAGTGTGTGGTCTTAGGTAATAACTTATCTGTAGACCTACATACTGTGACAGCGATATATGTGGTGGTCATAATGGGCGGCGATAATTATACGGAACAATTTTCCCCTTTTACAGCACCATCCACAATATTAGTTGTAATAACATGTATTTACTGAATAGAGTACATAATTTATAAGCACTTCTCATTTTTCAGACATGTAAAAAATATTTTTTGAAAGTTTACAAGTACAATTTTAATTCGATTCTTAGGGTTTTTATATCAAAAAGTACTTAAGGTACAACGGGACTGACATTGTTTTTGCAAATAAAAGCCCCTTCAAAATAAACACAACAATGGAGCCTATGGTTTCACTTTGGTAGCGGTCTATTTGTCCAGGACGGATGAATGAATTTCCCACTTCTTCGTCTCAAGTTTCTTCATGGCGTTTTCCTTTAGGGTTAACCCATGATAATTATAATAATACGCACAAAGGCTACAAAAATTACATGAGATACCCTAAGAAACCCACTTCATAGGAGCTGGTGCTATAATCTCATGAGTGCCACGAGTCACAACGACTTAAATTTAAATACCAAATATTTTTAAATTTATTATTATAAAATAGTATCGTCACAGTCATATCCATTGTTATCGATATTATTTTAATAAATTTGACTAACACAATATAATCATGCTAATACGTCTTATATATAAAATTCTCGTGTCGTGGTGTTTGTAGTTAAACTCCTCCAAAACGGCTTGACTGATTCTCATGAAATTTTGTGTGCATATTAGGTAGGTCTGAGACTCGGAAAACATCTATTTTTCATCCCACCTAAATGTTAAGGGTAGTCCACCCCTAATTTTTTTTGAAATTTTTAGTTTTTTTTATTTGTTTATGATACAGCATTAAAAAATACATACAACCCTAAATTTTCAACCCTCTACGATCAGCCCCTATTATTTATTTGTTAATTATAAACTTTAATGCTGTCGGCATATCGATTGAAGCTTTTCCGGGTAGGACGACGTCTGCCGGGACAGCTAGTTTATTGTAATAACTTATGTATTTTGAAATATATTATTGTATATGTGTATATATATGGCTATGTATATATGTATGTATTTGTATTTTTATTTCTAAAATTAATTTGAGTATTTATTGAGTATTTAAATCTATTGCCTTTTCCGTACACCACCTACATCGCCTGATTCAAATTTCTTTGAATTAGGTTGTCATCTAATTGAAATATACGTCATTATAATAATGTCATAGCTTAATATTTTGAGGTTTTACTTTTTGTCCGAATAAAGAATACTAAAGTGATGATCGCCCATAACTTTGAAAGCTCCCAAGTCGCAAACAACAAAAAAGATTCTGGCTCAATTATTCTTTTCTTTCTTTTAGACGTTTTATTACTTAAGTATTTTTTTGGTCATGTATATATGGACAGTAATCTATGCCCTTTTTTTAACACATGGGGAGGCATGAGCCTTGATAATAAAGTCAGAAAACAAGAAAAAAATTTTTTATAATATAATATACAACATGTTGTAACATTCAGTACTTATTATAAAAAAACATAAATATTTGAAACAACCTATACATATATTATAGGTATGGTCATATTATTTATAATTCGAAGAACTAAAAAAATGATATAAAGTAACGTAACTTTAAAACCAATAAAACGTTAATGTTTATAATAATAGATGGATAACAAGCAAATATTTTTTTTAGAACGTAAAGTTAAATCGAAGATAACATTAACATGTTAATCATTAAAAACTATAGAGACATCTAACGGCACTAAACGAAACTTTTATCAGGATTGTTGGTTCTTACTCAGGTTATATACTAGATGGCGTTTGGAAACACATATTTTTGTTATTCGCATAATTCAAAACAACGAGATGATAATAAAATAGGTAAATATTATTATTGTCGGGGTGAAGGTAAGGAAAGGAATGCTCCGGTGGTTCGGGCATGTGGAAAGAATGTATGATGAAAGAATGACTAAACAGATATACAATGCAAAAGTGGATGGATGCAGAAGTCGCGGAAGGCCACGACACACCTTCCATGATCAAATTGATCGTGTATTAGCAGAAGGTGATGTCAGGAGCCTTAAGAACAGACGAGCGTGCATGACAAGAGCTATGAATGTCAAAGAAGCAAGTGAGGTGTGTAAGAATAAGCCTGTATGGCGCTCTGTTGTTCGTGCCTACCCCGCAAGGGACCTGGCGTGAAGTTATGTATGTATGTATGTATTATTATTGTAATTATACTAGTTTATTATTTGAAAATATTATTTAAAAAATACTATATCAACTTTCCTGTAAGTAAAATATCAAAACCCATATATTTAGGTGTGTCATACATATAAAGGCTTAAAATATCAAGATAACTAATAATTATATTTCGTATTGGATAAACTGTAAATATTCGTGGCGAGTGTATTAGGCGCGACGCCACTGTGACATCACTTCCGCAGTCAAATCGCTTCCGGCGCGCCTGCGGGCTCTTTGACATTGTCTCTTTGTTATGGACCCTGACACGTCAAATTATCTGCTGCATGACTCGTGTGATTAGCGACGTGGAAAATGTTCTGTGACTTCACCTCGTCATATGCCCCGTATATGATATTTCTTTTTGAATTAAGTGACTAAGAAAAAAGAATTCCAGTTAAATCTGAACAAAATGAAACAGAAAAGAAGTTATAGGCTTCCTAAAATGTAGGTACCATGGTAGAGATAGTATTCTTCTTCCATGTTAGATACGTCTTATAAGCCTATAGGTACCTTGTATATACGAAAAAGAAATTATTTTGATTAAGGCTGCACATCAAGATTAGCGATGTTTGAAACTTGTGGCTGACGACCCGCGCAAGGTCACCGATAGGCGCTAGATGGACGAAACTTGCTAATCCATCTTACACAAGTGTAAGAACGTTCTAACTTTATTCTTGTATCCGTTTCTGTACACTAGAGTGACCCAAGCCCAGCTGTGGCATGTTTGTAAGCTGAATTTTCTTTTCCTATTTTGAAGTCAAATCTAAAAAAGAGGTTGCATTTTCTCTAGCATAGATAATTGAATATAGGCATTATTGTAAACTGTTGCATAAGAAAATTTCTATATTTCATTTTTGGGTTTTTGATTGATGTGGCCAAAAAATATTTTCCAAATAGGTAATAGTCAAGCAGCGAGATACGAACGATCGGTGGCACTAGTTATGTAAGGTTTAGGAACTTCGGGCAACTGCGATTTTTTTCGTATTCTTCTTCCACGAGACAGACAGGCAAACCAACAGACATCGAAATGAGACCAAAAGGGTTCCATTTTAATTTTAACTATTACAACCCTAAAAATAGATGCATAAACAAGTCTCTGCTGCAAACATATACTTGCTCAAAGTTTATAATTATTGTAAACAGCTTTCTGTCTGATGCTAGTTGGTAATAAAACTACCCGTTTGACGCTAACGGAAGCAGATTATTTGAATTTTGCTATCGAAAGTTACAGTGCAATTTCTATTTTTATGACAGTCTGTATTTTTGTCGATACTACATTAACCTATGACTAAGCCTGCTCTGGTATTTGCTTCTGGAAGAAAAATAAGTTTATTTTTATTATTATCTGTTGCACTGTGCTCTACATCGGTCTTATTACCCCGTAGTAGTTACAATAATTATATAGATTATAGAGCATTGATTTCAATTTTGACTAAGTCAATATTAGACGGTTCATTTTGACTATCAATTGGGATGAATCAACCAAAGAGTTCCATATACACATACATTCGAATCGTTCAATGTTATTGAATATCGTCGTGTTATTTTAGTTCTCTGCTTTTCGACGAAATCGATTCCACTTGGTTCATCTGTCTAATATCATTATTACTCACAAGAGGAAATCAAAGGGTGAAAAATAGGGCGCCATTTTAACACCTGTTTTTTTATGTGTATAATATTCGAATTTGTTGTAAAATGTGTTACATCCCCTCCATTCCTATTAGAATCGAGTGTAAATTCATATAAATTAACACTATATGTCCCCGCGATTTCACCGAATATTAAACATCATATTCACAGTATGATTTATTTAAGAACCAGATGAACCAAGTCTTATAGGAACCCATTTATTTAAGCCCGAAGTTGTGAAAAAATATGTTTTTAGAGTGTTTACACTCACAATATAATATGTAAAATCGAAATTTTCAAACTTTTCATTCGATAAACCAAAAAAATTATACCTACTTATGATTTAAAGTTCAATATCTCAGAAAATATTGATCTAAGCAATTAGGAGTATAGACTTTTGTGTAGGAAATTAAATTACCAACAAATTTGGTATTTATATTTCAAGTCCATTGCTTCTGAGATAACAGCTAGAATTTTAGGTGAAAATCCACTCCAGTGACGTGTACCAACTCATCGGTATAAGTTACACTTTCGCCGCTGTAAGCGCTATTGTAGATTTAGAGAATTTTAAGTAAATCGCGATCAAGCGCGATGTGGTAGCAAAAAAGCGGCTGAATTATTGAAATTTAAAAAAATAATGTTGATTTAAGTGTATTTTATATGGAAAACATTTTCACGCTTTGGGAAAGTACTTAAAATTAATATAAGGGGCTGTAACTTTCAGGGATTTGTTTCCCGCCATATACAACAAAATTTCGGGTGGGGACTGAGAAGACAAATCACCATAATAAATATAAGGGTGATTTTTTATACATACATAATAAAATATACAAATAAAAGATATAAAAAGAGGAAGATTTCGAAGGCGGCGAAAAAGGAACTAAAAACAGCCAAACAAAGGAACTTCCACATACATAACAAATATTTTTTTATTTAACACAACGAAATTTTCAATACGTTTTTGTTTCTAATTAAGCACAACTGTATAAATCTGACAAGTTTAATAAACATGAGTTAAAATAATGGATTCCTTTAATTTAATCCGAAAGGGTCGAAGGGCGTGGACATCAAAGTTAATTATTTATACCAACGCATTATTGAGTTGGCTCCGTGTTATACTCGTAATTGAAATGCTATCGCTCTCCCTGCATCACCGGGGGCCCCAGATTGGCCAATTAAATTTAGGGTGATTGATATTTTCGGGACGACCCCTCAATACTAGCGATAGATCGTCGACATTGTCAATATTCTACACCTGTACTTATACATAAGTATTTATTACTAGTGGAGTGAAGGTAACTTAACTTACATTGTATTCTACCAATAATCCTTTAAGATTGTAAGCAGAACACTGAGGTCAGGTTATAGAATCAATAAGTAAAGTTCTCAGAAGGTTGGCTACGTTACCTCACTGGATGACCATACTGATTTGATGACCGAGGTAGACCCCAACTCTCTGACCACCCGAAAAGTCGATGTATCATGATAGAGGGATAGTTCACATTTTATTGTATATCATTACAGTCATTTTATTTTACTTCTCTAATTGACAACCTGTGGCTGCCATAAATCAAGTTGGAAATGGTAGAATATATAATTTTTGTACGTTTATTTACATTTTAATAATAGATTACATAACATACAATTAGTATAATTGATTTAATTAATACAAGAAACAAAAAGATTTATTGACATAAATTGACTGCTTAAATGTCTGTGACATTGTTCCCTCTGAATTGCCTTAGGAATGAACTGATTATTATGAAATTGATAGGTGGATGGACATTTTTTTTAGTGCTGGAAAACAGCAGACTAACCGATAGCCCACTTGAAAGAAAGTGGTCACCGTAGACTATAAACATTGGCAACACCAAAGGTAAACGTGATGTTTATATTTTCAGGTGATGGAGCCATCAGGGCTAGAGTATTTGCCCTTCTGGATGGCTGTTACCCCAGGTCTATAGCACAGCGTCATAACAAATTTGAGTTGTATTCCGGGATTATTAACCTGATTTCAAATGTCCATGTGTGGCCAGCATTTGGGAGTTTGTTATTACGGAAATGAGACTATCTGCGTGATAGTAATTTGTGCGGTTCAACGGTTAGGGTTTTGCTCACGCTGCGGCCTGCTTTAGGCTACTTTGATATGAGTATAAATAATGCTCACAAATGCTTTGTAATCGAGTTGCTATCAAGTTGCAATTACATCGCAACGAGTTACTATCAACTAAAATGGACCCAGAGACCAGCATCCGAGCTCAGCTAGTACGAGAATAAATCCCTGTAAACAGCAGGGTCTATTTTCTTCACCATACTACAAGAAAGTACCAAAACTCCACCAACTACTGCCAGCATCCACTAGTACAAGCAAGAGCAAGTATACAAAATTTACATAAACATTGGAATATACGCAAGGGAAAGCGGTTATCATGAAACTACTTGCATATGTAGTATGTGTTATTTCGATAATAGCATACAATTCACTTTCCATCCCGGATAATCGGATATATTGTGTGATATAAGCAAAAGAACATACGCGAGCGAAGTTGCGTGAAATCTTTAGTGATCTATAAATATCTCAAAAAAGGAAAGTTATATGACTTTGGAGACCCTCCAACACAACGACAAAGACCATTGTTTATATTAATTCTAGAGAATAGAGTTGAATAATTTTAGGAGAGCTAAATAAACGAACTACAGTCTCGTATCAGGCTCGTTTTAGTGTGACAAATATATAGGTCCCTGTATTTTTGCATTCCATTCACGTTGTTTTATTTATGAAAGCTATGTTTTGAATATGTTTATGTACAAACAAAACACATGGCGCTGCGAAATACGAGGTATGCGTTAGCGACTTTGAGTCACCAAAGGCCATTTAGCACCGATTTAGACGATCCAAATATTTTCACGGACGACGCACTTGCTTCAGTCGGCAAGCAAATAATTCTTATTTAATATGTGGAAAAATCGACCAAGTGGTTATCAATCCATGCATACTGCAGTGCTCCGTAAAGGTGATATACTTCAACTGTGTTTATAATATGTCTACGGAACCTTAATAAAGAGAGTATACTCGTAAAAAGCTTTTTTTAAAGTGTTGTAATGCAAGATTACATATTTACATTCGAAAATAACCTAGAGCTCAAAAACTACTCCTAGACTCTGTTCAAGTTATTTATTGTTGAAAGTGTTTTATCACTGGTTACTTCAAAAGTTATAGCTAATTATTTATGAAGCTTGATAAACGAATCTCTCCACCTGCTGTCTGATAGAAATGTATACCCTCAATTACATGTATGGCGGCCACCCCAATTTTTAATTATTTGCATTTATTTGAACCATTGGGAAAAGGAAATGACAATTCGTCAAATTTCAGTCAAACTTTATGAAACTAGCCAAAGTGTAAACGTTTTACTGCAGTGCTATCGCTGAATACGATGTTATCAAAAACTAATTAACAGGACTGTTCGATTCGTAGTTTAAATCTAATTATCTTGTTTATGATTATGCGCATTCGTCATTATAATTACCACGTTATCTTATACCTTTACAGTTGCAAACAGCTATCGATCGCCTGCTTTAAGATAGGTATTATTACATCATTTTCTAAAAATGGTGCTTGTATTGGTCCTTTGCAATAATAATCTATAATTTTAATCACAATAAACTGTATTTAAATGTATTAAGTTTCCTCGCGAAAACGCTAGTTTCAAGTTCTTAACGTAATTCGTTAATTAATAAATTGACAGTTAACTGTAAACAATCGCCTTCGATTGTAAAATTTTATTAACATATCCTCGACAATGTATTGAATTGAGTTATACAACAATCTGCAGGTGTTATATTACTAAATAATATGAGAATCTGCGGAACCCATTACGATAAATCATTTCGCGTGTTTGTTGAAGGATCAAAAAGTATTAAATAGTTAAAATGAAAAAATTAACAATTTGCACTGCTGTGAATTAAAATTGATAATATTATTTTGTACGATGGCGAAGATAAGTTGAACGATACGATAAGATGAGACTACATAGTTACGCATTTGAAAATTTTCGGAGACATGTTACGTATTGCATCAGAATTCGATATTTCATGAAACGATAGTGTATCACGACAAGGCTGTTGTTATAACAAGATCAATGTCATGAATACTCTGTGTTTAGTTGTAAGAGATTGTATAATCATTGTGTGTCGCATCTCAGTTTCAAAGTCGCTCGGTTAAATGGGAAAATAAGGAAATTTACGAGCGTAAAGGCGTTTTCTTATCTCTATCCTGCAGCTGTGTTTGTGAAAAGGAAAAGTATATTTATTTACGTCTAAACTGCGTTTAACGTTTTGAGAATGGTATGAATCTTGCGAATGATCTCAATGGAATCACTACGTCGCTATACTAATTGGCAATGATATCAAAATGTAAGAAAAGTTGGCACAATTCGTTTTCGTTCTTTCAAATGATTTTCAATTTAATTTCAAATGAACAAAAATACCAATGTATACAGTATAAATAATATATTTTTGTTCTATTGCATAATATTCCTTGCATTTAATATTTGAAATTATTTATAAGTTTAGAGTCTATTGTGATCTTAGGAAATGTATTAATATTGAAATAATAACAAAAATAAGAAAATACCGATTTATATTAATGTATAAATGTGACAGAAGTTCTGAACCTTGTCTTGGCATTGAGAATAAATAAATTATCATGAATCTTCGTCTCTATGTATTATCGATAACAAAGATGGTTACATTTTATGGATGAAATTCGTGGGCATCATTGGCCGCAGCCAGGTTTTTAATCATATATTATCTGGTATTACAGGCAATCATGAGCTCTGGAAATTCGCCTTTATTCTGAAAAGGGCATACTATCCGCGGGGTATGGTTTCAAAATTTAGGCATGCAAGCACATGGAAAAGCTCTAGCATTAATAAATATATTTATGTAGTTCATCGGCTCAACGTGTCACATAGAGCCGGTGAAACCAATATCATTGACATCCTTATCCCGTACGCGTACAGCTTTTTTTAGTTTGAATTTTCCGAATCTGTGCCGACCAGTATGAGAACCCCCTAAAGTATAGGTGAGCTAAGTCAAGTAAAATTCTTAGTTTTATGTAAATCTACGTAAACGCAGAATATAATTTTATGCAAAAAAATCTCATCGGGAACTTCGTTTTGTATATACGTTGACTGTATTTTGTATATGTATCCATTAATAGGCAGACGTGCATTTGCAAAATGGCACTGATTCATACCCGGAGATAGGTATATTTCCATTAGTCAAATACAATCTGTATTATACTATAATCACAATCGATCGAACACATTTAAAACCACTGTATAAAATACAAACTCACCTTTTATAATTTCAATAAAGCCGCCATATCACGTGTAGTGGGACGGTCTTGTGTGTAAACTAAAAAGAAGAATTTGACAGCACAACAATCACATTCAAACATTTTCAATCCAGCTACATGCAATGCATCACATTTATCGTTTTAATCTACTCCTATACATAAAATGTTTTGTTATTTTTAATTAGATAATTAATTCATAAATTAATGTTAGTAATCACTTATTACGCAACATTCTCAATAAATATTTTACAACTGCTAAAACTATGACAATCACTGCACACCAAATAACGACGTGCGGAGATGCTGGTTCAGATTTCGACTCACCAGGATCTTGAGATCCTTGTCCTTTCTCCTTTGCTGTAAATCGAACGAATTCTTGTAAGTGGGTTGGAAGCTTTTGAATTTCTTTCTCTTTGCCACCAGTGATTACTTTGATTTTGTGCTCAATAACTTTTGGTTCCTTATAATTATTTTTATTAACTTCTTTCTCGTCTTCTGTTTCAGGGTCTGTGATGCCAAGCTTACTCCATCTTTCTCTAGCTTTTGATATAAATTCTTTTTCTATAGGATTATTAATTTTTGACCCAAGCAACTCAAGGTCTGACAAACTTTTAGACACGGTCTGTTGTTTAATTGGTGTTTTAGTTATTTTGATAATTTTATGTTGTTTTCTTTCTTCTCTTGCAGCCATTTGACTAACATATTCAGAGTACATCTGCTCTCGTTGTAATTCTTCTTGACTACTGCTAAATAATGAAGAGATTTTTTCTTTCTCTCGCTTCACATCTGCATCTAAACAAGGCGAACTTATTAATATATCTTTTTTACGAGATATTGAAAAATTGTTAGCGTCTTTTATTTTTTCATTTAAAACTTCTTTTTGTGATATTAAAGGTGCTCTGGGACCTTTTCGATTTAAGTGGGAATTGCGAGATTTTTCTTCAAGGCGTTGTATTTCTGCGTCGACCTCTCTTTCTTTTAGTCGAATGTATTCCATTTGTTGATCGCAAAGATCTTTTGGCAATGATGGTCGACGTGGATAATTTACATTATTTAACTGGTCTCGTGCATTGGTATAAAATCTGTGCATATTTTGAATGGTTGAGATATCGTTTTCAATTTCTTTATTTAAATTTCCTGTAGAATAGTGAAAAATTTTCTTCTCACTTTTCATAGAACGTAGAGTATTTTCTGTAAAATCAGAACTTTCGTCGCTTTCGTAAAATGAAGACGAAACTTTAGGCCTAGGTGGCGGAATTGGCTTGAAATAAGATGAAAAATCCTGGAAGGTACTATATTTCTGTTTATTCGTTAAGTTTGATTCAGTAATAGAACTTGTCTTTTCAAATTTATCACAGCCAGAAGTATATTGGGTTTTTGTAGAATTAACATTTTTTGTAATTTTTGGATCTTGTATTAAAGCCAAAAGCCGGCTGCCTGTTTGGGACTTGAACGGTATCATAGGTGAATCATCAGATATGTAACCCTTTTCCATTTCTTTATATGTGTCGTATCTTCTGTGTTCTATATGTTTCTTTTCTGTTTCAATACGATCACTACTTTCTTTTGTTAAAAATGTAGTGTTTGTTTTTTCTATTAACATTTTTTGAGATGGCGACAAACAAATGTAAGCAGACTCTGTTTTAGAGGGCATTGCAGGCTTATGTTCTTCCTCTGGCATTTTTTTAATTAGAGATGATCGTCTAGGTTTTATAGGTGGTGGTATCGAACTTTTATTAGTTTTAAATGTAACTTTATCAGTGGAATCTGATAAAGGAATATAATTTAATTTGCTTATTTGTTGGTTTATGTTTCCTTCCTTTAAAAATGATTCCTGAATATTTAAATATTGTAATCGTTCCGATACAGAAGCTAGTTCTTCTAATATTTTTTCTCCATAAGGCAATGATGCAATTTTTTTCAAACAGAAGTTTTTCAGAGTTAATGGTTTCTGGGTGTTGATCAGTTCAGTTTTCTTACCATTTTGTGAAGAAACTCCTGAAATATAATCAACAACATCTTTAACATGACTTGAGCCAGAAGATATTTCGGTTGATTTTTGCACATCATTAAACAAATCTTCCTCATGTATCATGTCATTAGACACATCATTCAAGGAGGAACAATTAGGGTTATACTTGGCCGTACACTGTGAGGAGCCTAAACTGCTTGAGGAATCCCGCCGAGTGAAAGTGTCATTGTTTATTTCTGAATCTGATGAAACTTCTTTGAGCAAATTGTTTATTGCATCGTTTAATTCACATTTGATAACTTTTAATTCTAAATCATATTCATTAGTTGGTTTTTGTGGTGTGTCAATGGTGTTTTCAGTATTGGGCACCTGAGTTTGAATAATAGCATCCACCTTAGTTTCATCTATATCTTTGACATATAAGTCTGTTTTAATATTATCTATTGAAAGAACTACTATTTCATGCGATTCAGAAGTACAAGATTGTTTATTAACGTTATTTTGGTCAGTTTCAACGTCAATTTTAATTGTATGTACAACACTTTTATCGTGTTCGATTGGTTTGTCTGCGGGTTCAAGAATGTTACTAGTATTACTATTGTTGGAACTAGAAAGAAAAGTTTTCTTAAGAAAGTTTTCAGTATCAGTAACTTCTATTGTTGGTGTAATCATACGCACAGAAACATCAGTTTCGACACCATCGTCTATGTCATCTCCTATTTCATGTATAGAACTAGTACTGCTAGATGAGTCTGTCAAGTAAACAATTTCAGCTCCTGTCATCTTTTCGACGGTTTGGACAGTCCAATCCCCCCGTGCTTCAGTGACTTCTGGCTCTTTAAGTTTAGCTCCAACTAATACACATTGTTGAGGCACAAGACGCCCAAAACTTTTATTACGGTTTGTAGTGACGAATTTTGTATCAAAATTTTTATTTAACTGATTTTTATCTTCAAAGACATCGTCTTCTAAATCCTCGTTATCGCTTTTTTTATCATTCAGATAAGACTGTCGACGCGATGTTGTAGAGGATTCACCACTGCCTTCTTCATCAATAACATCTAATATACGAGGAGCACCCAATCTTTGAACAAAAAATTCATCAGCCGATGCTTTTTTACGCAATCTGTGTTTAATTTCGCGATTTATAGTAGTTTCTATTTCAGATTTAACTTCAACTGAATTTTCATTATCAGGTTGCGTTGATAAATTTAATGTACTTAAATAATTCCTTAGAGAAGCTTCTTCCTCAAATGTTAAGCATTTAGTTTGATCACATTGAGCTATATCAAGAGGTATAGTTGTAATTGAAAGTTTACCAGTAGCAAGTTCTATGATTTCTGAATTTTGTGTTTTATCTATTTCATCAGTTTTTTCCCATTCAACATCAGATTCAACTTCTGATACAATAATAGTACTACTGTCTATAACGACTAAATTACTATCTTCTTCTTGCCCATGTGGACCTTCATCTAATATTTCAACAATTTTAGGAACATCGTCACTGTCTAAGCTTTTACTTTTATTTGTTGAATTAATTTTAGGTTTTGTTTTGAGATTTTTTTGTTCGGGGTCTTCGACCAAGTAAACTGAGGAACTTTGAGTATCTACAGCATGACATATAGAGTAATCTTCATTAAGATGTGAAAATGAATCATTGTTAATTATATCAGAACCATGTTCAAGATTTGAGTTATCTTTAGAGTCAATATTATTGTTTTGTTTTATTTCTGTTGATTGTACTAACAAGTTAGATATATCATTTTTCACTTCGCTTTGTATTAAAGTTTTGTCAATGGTTTCGTCTTCAAAAACAGGTAATTGTTCACAATCCGATTCTTTATTATGTGCATTTTTTGAAGGATCTCCGCGATTATTTTTATTTTTGCGTTTGTTTTTATTGTTTTTCTTGCGTTTAGGCTTGTCAGGTGGCATCGTGTAAAAACTTCACTGTTATCACTAACACAACACAATCCTTATCACAAAGCACTCACCGCCCATTCACAGGCGGCTTCGCACGTCTCATACAACCGGTATTTATTGCGTAGGAATGACGCGCGTTACATGTATCTCTAATACCAGCAGGGATTTCGCGTCGTCTGTGTGTATGCCTCGTAAAAGGGCTCGCGGGACGGGAACGTTAAAATCGGGTTGGAGGTTATAGTTTGTAATATTCTTTTCGGCGAGCGGTCGCCGGCCGCGGCAGTCGTGCACCAGCGCGGCGATTTACTGATAATTATAAATGGGTTGAAGTACGCCAGCGCGCGCTGTGGACTTTATTTTTACGCGGAGACGCGCATGAGAGTGGTGCGCGCACGACGCCGGCGCTCCTCTGCGAAGGGAGTCCGCAAGTCGCTGCCCGCTCCGTACTGTGTGCCCGTCTCAATAATATTGGTGGCCACTATTCTAATCATATATTGCTAATTAATATTGCACACACATTTCTTGACTATTTTAGGGAGGAATAACGGAGCAACTTGAATTTATAATAACTTGTGTAACTTATAAGGATTTGAATGGAACATAAATTATTTTTGTCTCGGTTTAGTAAGGAAGCCAGTTGTTTTATAACTTTGCTACTCAGATAGATAGGTTACAATGTTTTTATGTTTAAACATGAAACTGGATTTCATCTAATTAGAAATCTTTGTAATATTTAGCATGCAATCAGCAAAATATGTAAGGTTATAAAACATTATCAATTCAATAACCTTGAGATAAGCTAATCATTTGTCATCAAATTTATTTGGGTAGTCAAACACAACTGTTGCACTCAGAAAGCTTAAAGAACTCTTAAAATAAAGAACAATTAAATTTTAATATTATGTAGTATTATGTTTATAGTTATTATTAATAATGTACATCTTCATATATACTAGCGGTCGTCTGTGGTCGAAATTTGACCATAGTAATGTCAAAGACTATACTTCTATAGTTACAGATTTCGCCAAGGCTACTACACTGTTAATTTGACTTGACAATAAACAAAAGAGTATATATGCGTATGTGTTTTTTTTAATTCAATTTTCGTAAAAAGGGGTACAAAGTTCTGCTTCACGTATTAATATATAGATAATGCTTCTATATGTGTGTATGTGATTGAATACCTAGTAAACGGTTGGACCAATTTTGATGAAATTTTTGTGTGTGTGCTCAAATGGATTCGAGGATGCTTTAGATTCACAATTGGAACCGCGGCTGCAATCACGTTCTATTTTTTTTCTAGGCAGTACAACGTCTGCCGGTATTGCTTGTTTGCTATTAAACGTACACATAACATAAATCTAAGTAAAAGACAAATACCAATTAATTCAAGCTTCGTTACTGAAAAGTTTATGAATCCTTATTCAGCTCTATTTGCAGAAACATTTATAAAGTAATACAATATTACACTCATTTAGCTCAGCCGATTTGTGTTGAGGTAACTAAAGCGACCACTGTTTTTTTCAATCATCTACGGAAGGCTACAAACGAACATGTACATGCCGTAGCTCAAAAACAACAGATATTTTTTAGACAAATTATGGTTCAAAAATATGTCTTTAAACCCTAACACTTAATTTTGTGTCCAATTTTTTTCCCCTAATGTTCAGGAGTTAGAGGGGAAGGAAAGAAAGACAAACAAATGGACAGACGGATATGGCGATGCCATAAGGATTCCTTTAATGTCCCTAACGTAATAGCTATAAAACCCTAAAAACGAGTAAGCGACTTTTAACGCTTATTAGGCATATGACAGCTATAAAATCGATACAGAACTAACGTTAGGTAAAGTAGTGCTCGTATAACAATGTTTTATAACGTGATGTAGATATTACGTATGAAGCGATAAGCTAGACTAAAACAGGACTAACTAGTCGCGGTGAATCTAGAGTTGCAGGTCATCTAGACTGATTGGCCACTTCCACAAGCGCGGCGTAGTTACGGTCAATCAAAACTTCCTACCCACCATCTAGTTATTTGAACAATATCAAGCTCTGGTTTGTACTGACAATGTTGGCAGTACTAAATGATTTTAATTAACATTTTATCGGTGCAGGAACGGTGAAATATTATACTTTCCTGCGGCAGGGCGGCCTGTCGTATGAGGTGACAAAAAAACCCACAACCAGGTGGTAGGGTAGTTGCCCGTCTGGATGGTTACCACTCCTGGTCTAGACTATGCCGCCATAACAACCTTGAGTTGTGTTCCAACGTTAGTGGCCAGGTTCCAGCCCTATCTACTATCTAGTCCGGCAGCACATTGGTAGCACCTCTAGTGTTGCAACTGTTTATAGGCAACGGTAACCACTTTCCATCACTGATGTGACGTCAGCAAACAATTTTTAATAAGACATTGCTGACATCAATATTGATATCATAATAATTTTGTATTTGCTATCAGCTGTGAGTGCGACTTCGTCCGCGTGGAACCTATTCGGGTAACCCTAAAAAAGAGTGGCCTCTATAACATCCACTATCTGCTAGTGAATGTCCCGTCAAAATCGGATTCAGAGACTAGCCGGAATATCTTGATTGACGGACAGTAAAAAAAAAGACTTTTTGATATATATATATATATATATATATATATATATATATATGTCGGAGGGAAGTTATAATTGGATGTATTATTGACTGGATGTATAACGCACAATATCATTTGTTAACATTTTAATAACTTCTAAAATCCTTAATTTAATTTAATTTGATTTGTTAAATGTTTCTATAACTTAAAGATCGTTCTAGCCTAATAAAAGTTATGAATATTGTAATTTAATAAACGACCAATGAGAGCAGAGCATGTCTTGAGCGGGGTCAGACGCCCTCTATACTTTTAGTAAGTATCTACTGGGTAGACTGAGGAGTTTTTGTGGCACATTTGGTTGGTGGCTACAGGTCGGGTTGGACCTTTGAGAGTTTTAAAGAAAGTATAGAAGTTGAAAGTATGAGCGGGTGCCCTGAACCCGCTGCTCGGTCTAAACTATGTCATAATGTTGATCAAATCTAAATTAAAAGTGTATAAACCGTGGCTATTGTGTTTTATGCTCGCATTTTATCCTGATGACGCCCACTAAACCTGCAATAACTAAAGATGATGTCGTGAGAACGAGGCCGTTCTGCGACATCAGAAGTGGGATCTCAGCCTGTGCCCACAATGAAAGCAATGACTGCGAAGCCTTGCCAGTATGAGAAGGCGTACTGATGGATTGAAGGATGCTCCCGGAAGCGCTGGCAGTGGAAGCAAAAGCATTTGAGGACGATTGACATATCGGGGCCGTCGGCGGAAATAGCGGCGACGTAGTGGTGACGTCCTGAATGTGCCTGTGGAGCGGCGGTGTGTCGGCCTATGCATGGTTTGGTCACCGTTGGGCCTACTGTGTGCCAGCAAAGGTTCAAATTCACGTTAGTACAGCGAGTAGAAAGGCAGTTTTATGGATCGTGAAGTCTAATCTAAGGTAAAAATTACGTGCCTATGCTACTTGGCACAGGAGGTATGGTAATTTTTAATTATTATTTTAGTGCGAATTCTGAAAATGAAGAAAGCGAGATTTAAAAAAATTATAGTTCATCGTTTGTGGTAGACAATTTTACTACCCTCATATTTAAGTGATATTTTTCGTGTACGAAAAATTACGATATGGTTGCCAAAAAATGGAAAACGAACAAATTACGTAGGTAGTTTACTTTTTCATCATTATTTTTGGGAGTTGGTTACTTACAAGAAATTTGTGTTCGTTATAAACGATGTGCATGAAATTCATTATCTTTTCAAGTTTACCTTCCAATAATTTTTATGTGAAAATCGGATCTAGTTTTTGAGTTTTTTTTTACTTAGATAACGTATAGTGGAAAGTGGTTATGACACATTATTGCTACGCTATGTTATCTTTCTTGTAAAAGTAAGTTTACAGGCATTATATGAAAGACATTTTAGATTCAGATGATTAGAATTTTACCGTGATAAAGTGTGGCTATGAAGAAGTTTGAAAGTCACTATAAGGTACACAGGGGGTATTTAGTAGACACTTTGGTAAGTTGATTTTTTATTTAAGATTATTTTTGTGATAGTTTCAAATTCGAATTAGGGTGAATACCCTAGTTATAGAACGCATTGTAAATTGGAAAATTATTTTGAGTTTGTTTGTTCCTCTATTATTATGAGTTTTCATAAGTTGTCGACCCTGGAGCCCGTAGAGTGATAACCTTGGTTACTCTGATTGTATATTCTGGTCAAAATAGTGTCATCCGAGCCACGCCCAGCGGGGGTTGGTTAAGAGAACACACTCGTTTAGTCTAGATGTGTTGGTTGATTGACTGATTGAGAAGTGTTTTTAGCGGGTTGGATGACTGATGCGTTCACACGGTTTTTGTTTGAAGTTAAAATAATGGAATTTCAATCATTATTAAACGTGGTAAATGCAGTTGACTATTATAACGTGTAGTTTTTAAATTTAGAGGTACGTGCATATAGAGTGAGCGATTTTAGTCTGATAGTTAAAATGCTAAATATTTTTTTAATGGCCGTACTTCTTGAGTCTCTGGATCTTGTTTTAACTGCTAATTATTGTTGGAGTTTTTGTAGCCCTGAACAATAGTTCTAGTATTGATAGTTATTTTTCAAGTTTTTGGTACTTAAATGAGTTGGTACGTAGAGATTATGAATTAATGGTTGATGGTTGATGATGGTTGCTCTTGCAATAATAGTTGTTGAAAATTTTGAAAGTTTATTGTGAGTTTGATGTTAAAATAGTCATTAGTGGCCAGTAAATAGAGGCGAGGTGGCCAGTGAAATAGAGGCGAGGTGGCCAGTGAAATAGAGGCGAGGTGGCCAGTGAAATAGAGGCGAGGTGGCCAGTGAAATAGAGGCGAGGTGGCCAGTGAAATAGAGGCGAGGTGGCCAGTGAAATAGAGGCGAGGTGGCCAGTGAAATAGAGGCGAGGTGGCCAGTGAAATAGAGGCGAGGTGGCCAGTGAAATAAAATGCGAGGTGGCCATCTGGGTTGTTTTAGGTTTTTAATGGGTGCCGTGGCCGTTGCAAAATAGAATCAGTGGAATAAAAAGCGGGGTGGCCATTGAAAAGTAAAATCAGTGGAACGAGAGGCGAGGTAGCGATTGAAAAGTGGTATCGATAAAATAAGAAGATGTGTATTATTTGGAGATATTTTTGTTTGATGTTTTGATTTGTTTTGATATTTGACCCAAAATGCGTAGATCGATGGGCGACGAGGTGGCAGTTTCGATACTGCTGACTTGATTTGGTGTGTAGTCTGGAGTCTGTTAGGACTCGGATCTCAGAAAAAAAATCCTGAATGAAGTTGTTGCGCAGAAGATAAAATGTACACGATGTCCTTGGTCAGGAGTGGCCGAACTATAATATCTCTTTCTTTTTGCAGATAATCCATAATGGGCGGCCTATTACACGAGGGCGTGTAATACGTCAGGAAGGCCGTGTCGGAGGGAAGTTATAATTGGATGTATTATTGACTGGATGTATAACGCACAATATCATTTGTTAACATTTTAATAACTTCTAAAATCCTTAATTTAATTTAATTTGATTTGTTAAATGTTTCTATAACTTAAAGACCGTTCTAACCTAATAAAAGTTATGAATATTGTAATTTAATAAACGACCAATGAGAGCAGAGCATGTCTTGAGCGGGGTCAGACGACCTCTATACTTTTAGTAAGTATCTACTTGGGTAGACTGAGGAGTTTTTGTGGCACATTTGGTTGGTGGCTACAGGTCGGGTTGGACCTTTGAGAGTTTTAAAGAAAGTATTGAAGTTGAAAGTATGAGCGGGTGCCCTGAACCCGCTGCTCGGTCTAAACTATGTCATAATGTTGATCAAATCTAAATTAAAAGTGTATAAACCGTGGCTATTGTGTTTTATGCTCGCATTTTATCCTGATGACGCCCACTAAACCTGCAATAACTAAAGATGATGTCGTGAGAACGAGGCCGTTCTGCGACATATATAATATATATATATATATATATATATATATATATATATATATATATATATATATATATATATATATTTCATATGTATTTAGTAAAAGCTGTTATTTTGACACTATAGTGTATGTTACACTTCAATTTTATTACAAACACACATATTGTACTCGTATATCCCCAAATTAAGTAAGTTACGCTTGCGTTATGAGTAATATACAACGCACTACACTGGGGCCGATGGCATACACCCAGAACATAGAAAGTAACGGAGAAAATACGTTTTTGAAATTTACTATACCAGGAATCGAACCCGGAGAGGGAGGCCGCAGAGGGCGTTGCAGTGAGGTAGGCCGGCAAAGGCTTAGCCCGCTCAAACATAGAGGCCGTCAAACAGATAAAACATGTACCTATACACCGTATATCGGTGTATACTCGAGTCGGTAATTTATTTGTTATCATTATAGTGTTTTCATTGCAGCATTCATGAAATGTAAACGCAAGCTATAAATAACGTGCTCTATTGCTTCGATCGTGGTTTATCTTAAATAATGATATTATTACGTAGGCGCAACTCAAACGTACATTACGTTGCTTGTTTCCTCAAAATAACACCAAAGTGTGCCAATGAGCCATATCTTTCGTTGGCGAATCTTACCACACTTGCGATGAGGTAATTCACTTTAATAGTATTCAATCGTTAAACTCTAATATATAACAATAGATTATTTCAAGTGTTGAAAACCGAAGAAAATCTACTGTGTGTTTTGGAGTCTGGTAATTACACAATAAAAATCTAAGTATAATTGTTCTTCTAACTAACTCCTTGAACATCAGACCTTTTCGAATTCGTACTTTTATTATAATAATAAACATCGTGTTTTTCTTTGTCTTTTTATAATATAATAATTCAAATCCTTGTAAATATAACTATAGTATTTCTTTTAATTATAAAAATTACAGTCCACACTCCTGTACTCAAATTTTAAAATTGATAAGTGTACATTAGGTATTTAAATATGTAATTAGGATATGTCCGCGAATTCGTTCACGCTTGACTTGAAATTCCCGCGAGATACCCGGGATAAAAAATATCACACATATAAAATTTGCTATCTATCAGTAAACAATCACATCGAGATTACATTTTTTATCTGACCATTTTAAATTATTTCTAGAAAAAATCCCGCGAAATCTCTTAAATAAAAGTAGCGCAAATTTTAAGTCTAAGAATTTGCTATCGATCCGCGAAAACCGCATCGAAATCAGCGCAATTATTTTCACGTAAATCCCGAACAAACCGAGAAACAGACAAAAAAAATTGCATAGTGTTCTCGATCGTTTATATAGTGTATTCCAGTTGCTTTTTATTTAATTGCTTCGAAACAGACACGGCATTTTTAGACTTTTATAAATTATATACAGATAAATAACGAAAACAGATAAGTTAAAAATATATGTACCTGAGTCCATTTTTAAAAAGTTCAAAGATTAATGAAATTTTAAAATTTGTTTCGTTCAATAGTTACATGAAATCTGTCGGAATGTCTTAAAATAAGAAAGTCATAAAACACTGTGGAGACTAGGCAAATAGGTCAAGACTTATCTCCTTGTGTTATACATCTTTAATTCTGGACTCAGTTATGCTACATTTCAAGTCCCGAGTTATCATTATTTTTGTCTAGTTTATTTATTTGCCTTAACAAAATTGATATTATAAAAAAACTCGATTTTTATAATTTATTGGATAAAAAGCATTGTAATTCTCTACATTAAACATTTCAATAGACATTTTATAATTGTTTTAGATGTTTTTGGCCGATGACGTCAATACAAATGAAATAATTTCAATAATCTAGAACATTCATCACAATGTCAAACATTATCTGTGTATAACTTTAAAAAATATAATATACCTATAGGCATAATAAGATATCACACCTATCGAAATCTTTGTCTACAAAGTAAATAATAATCAAAGTGATTTACATGTCCATTGATATAAAGTATATAGCTCTTTCAATATCATATGTGAGGACGACATTTAAGGTCAAATATAATTTCGCCCAAATATAATAGTTTGTAACGAATTAATTTTTTTTAATTATATACAAATAATGGGCTACTCGCAATGTTTTTCTAAAAGTGAATTTCACAAAGAAGACAATCCTCAATTCTTTAATAATAATATCCATGCTAAGCTAAAATGTTTTGTTGTTTTTAAAGTGTAGTTATTTTCGTATTTGCAGTATGAAAATGAAATACGATGCAAATCCAATGCGCTTGCAGTGGCTACAAATCAACGTGCAGGCGTGACCTTCCAGAAATATCGTCCGGCCGTCCCCTGCACGTGCCGGTTCGCTTTCTTCGGGACTATAATAAAACGGTTTTTAATATTGTTTGTTGAGACTGGGGAATAACAAACTGGCGTTTGGAATCGCGATGCATGACACAATCGCCGCATAGATCCGGGCCACTGTGCCAAAACGGCCGCGGCCGCTAACTCCGCTCCGCTTTTTTGGCACGCAGTCAAAGGGTTATAAGGTGAATGTGTCGGTTACGCATCGGACTATCATTTTATTTCTTTGTTGCGTCGTCGTCCACCCTTCATACTGATTTTACTCAATGCTAACCTTTGAGATACATTCTCAAGGAACACCTCATACTTAACGAAGTATTCGCTGGCGGTGTTTAACGTTGATGATTTTACATCGATCAATGATTTAGCGATCTTCCCTTTTATCTTTTATATATATTGATAATTGTTTTTTTCATGTAGATAATCGAAACACTAAGCTGAATGATAATCCGGTGGTTTTATTTGCTAAAACTATGGAAAACGAATACTATTCTTTTGCCATGCTAATACTGACTGACCGACAGCAATACACATCACATTAATCTAAGTTCTCGTGTCATATTCATGATGGAACGTACGTCATATGATTTCTTGGACTTATTCACAAGACTTAAGTTCTGATGTAGCTAGAGAATAAAATTATATTTGAGCAATACCTACTTATCTTATGAGTATTTTCCAAATCTAGATATAAAATACGAATTTTAAATGAAATTTTAAGAAAAAGCCAATAACATCATGGAGGTAATAATTTAGGCTTAAAATAGGCTTTATTCAATATATTTAATTTAAATATTTGTACGACCATTAGTCAGACAGGGTTTAGTTTAGTGTCATCTTTCAAAAAAAAATAAAGGTCATGGCGGAACAAAGGACAGTGTGCTACAAAAACAATAGGTAGTTCATAGGTTACTCACGTTTCGTTGTGGGGCTCTGTAGTGTGCCTGATGTGGGTGTGTTGGGTGACTTCACAGGCGGCTTTTCGGTCACAAACTCGGTCGACGGCGCCTCCGCTGCAAAACATAGTTTATTATAACAACAAGAAACAGGACATAATTGTAGAGAGCGATTTAAATAGAGAATACATTCTAACATACCCAATAACATAAAACTCTGCTGATTATAAAATATATTGCGTAACAGTTTGGCAGTCCGCGCAGAACGAATACTTTCCGTAGAAGGAAAAAATCTTTCTGTTTCCATTCATTATAGGAATGTTGTTGTTTTTTATAAAATCTGACCAATAACCCGCCATGTATGGTGGTCATAGTAAATTTGATTTTTTAGCGATTTTACTATATTTTGTAGCGCCATAGATACTCCAACTTGGTATCAATATAGAGAGAGTAGTGTTTGAGACACATAGTTGTGACACACAAAGACAAATAGAGAGATCTATAACTATTTCATAAGAGTTCCGTTTCTTTCAATATTCCTTAATAAAAGCCGATATTTGAATCTATGGATAAAAATTATTCATAGAATAAAATACAACATGGAAGAATTAAAAATGACAGTTGCATTAATAAAACAGTTGAATTATTCTACATGTGAATTCAGTCAGGTTATAATTTATTTGAATGGTAACTTTTATCTGATAAATGAAATATCCTTTCCTTAATAATTTCTCAAAATGGAACTCTAAAAATAATTAATCTTCTAAAGTCGTCCTCAAAAATAGTGAACACAAAATATGTAACCGCGTCACTAGAAGCCATAAGATAGTCAGAGGCTGCTTCTATCTCGCACATTGCTTATTATTTATCTGACGTTGTGAAATAAATATGTGACACAACATTCAGAAGACCTTATTTTAGTAAATGTAAAAAGTATTTTTACTCAAACTCAAGATGTCGTTACGAACATTATACATTTATTATATATTTACAACAGCGAAGAAGGTAAGTTAAAGGTTCGTAATGTACTCGGAGTCATAATGCTCAGACATAAAACAAAAAGTTTTCTTTAACACAGAAAAACCTCTACATCACAGAAAACTCAAAAGCATTTTATTACATATACAACTGTTACTTAGATTTTCTTTGTTTTTACATAATGCTTTACTTTTCTATCGAATTAGGTATATATATTTCCTTACTTACTTACTATATTGTATACTTCGGTTAACTATCTATCCTGTGACAGATCTTATATAAAAAAAAAACACTTGCGGTGTCTCACCTACACATAAACCAAATTTTATAAAAAAAAGGATACGCTTAACAGATTCGAAACATTCGAATATATAAACAAACTTTAACAATTGTATACTCTTATCGATACGAAAGTGTACGAGTTTATTTATCACGTATAGGTTCGCGTTTGACCATATCTCACTCTCGATTTGAGCGGAGATATGGTCTAAGATCGAGCACACTTAGAAGATACCTATTCACACGAGACTTGAAGACACCCAGGTTGTAGGTTTCGGGAAAAACAGACTCCGGCAGTGAGTTCCACTCCTTTGCGGTGCGCATAATAAAGGTGGACTCAAAGGGCTTTTGTGCAATATTTACTGTTCTGTATGCATAATTCAATTTATTCTTTATCACTTTCAAACCATTTACATAAGTAGAATTTAAACAAAGGGTAAATCAGTAAAGAAACTCTCAAATTGAAGAAATACGACTAAATAAACAACAATTTACAATTAACTGTTTCCAATAACGTTAATGAACCACCCGTGGATTCCCAGAAACACAAAATCACTTACCACAATAAATCGGTAATGTCAAACGAAAGGCTTACAAAATAACGTCGGAGCTGACAATCAAATTCAATTTGAGTTACTTGCTGTTGGAATTTGACTAATGCAGATGGTACGTATGATGGGCACAGCTGCGGATTAATTTAGTTCACCATCGATGTATCTGATACATCTAAAATTAGTTCGTTCCACTGATTGCGATTATTTATAAGGGGGTTGTTGTTGGTTCGTAATGTTTGCACTTCCTGGCGGTACGATGTAATAATGTTTGCACGTCACTGAGAACAGAGTTCGAAACTAAATGTGTTCGCTTCGATCCCAGTTGTTATCTGGCACCAGGAAGTGCAGGGACGTAACCGATTTGAGATCTGGCAAAGCTTCGTGATCCACTGACCAGTTAACGGTGTTTAACCGGAAATCAAACCAGTCGCAATCAGAAGTGATCTGATAATAATCATTCTGCCTATAATTAATGTGTATTTAATAAAGCAATTTTAAGTCATCTTATCCTATTTATAACAGAACCAGATTATTTCGGAACGCTAGCACTGTATTGACTTCAAAGTAATTCCATTCTTACTTTGGGATAAGTTTTATGCATGGTGAAGCCATGCTGGAATCAATATTTTTATTAAAGCTCAGAGCCGGCTTGATCGATGTGAAACTGAGGTAATCGTCTTTGTCACAACCCTTTCTTCTATTTCATCTCCTTATTCCATTTCCACTATCAAGTTCCCCCTATCTGATCCCTCTACCTCATCCCGGTGTCTCATTCTCATTATTCATCTTAAACGTTGGCAACGCGTTGTCGTCACCTTCTAAACGTCTATAGACGACAGTAATTACTTTCTATTAGGTGTGCCATTTGCCTTTTTTTCAGCTTCGCAATAAAAAGACACATATTATAAGAATCTTAAAACAGCACTAATCGCTTGTACGATATTTTCACATTATTTCAAAGGGTATACGTTCTTCTAAAACATAATTTATCCACAAGCATGTATGTACGTTTGTGTTATCTGTGACGAAAGCTTGATAGCTCTTTAAAGAACCGATGAGTTTATTTTTCGAGCGCTATTTACTGATGGAAAATCGACTGTTAAGTGTTTGTTTCCCTTTCTCTGAAGTCACGACAACAGGGATCTTATCTCGAGGTATCGCTCTAACAGATCTATAAACTTACTCGGGCTTTGTATCCGGCTTTTTTTACTCTACGAGCAATTATTTGTTTACGATTTTTTTTTTGTAATATACCTAAGTCGTTTTACTATCACACGTGTTAGTTTCTTTTACATAAATAATTTAATTAGTTATATTTGTTCAATATCATGAAACTATATTCATACCTAAGATACCAGAGACAAATATAAAATATTTTATGGTCCAGAAAATATAAGAGATCCCGGCATATTCTCGAAAGAAGCCTAATAGCATAAGAGTAAAATTACGCGAAATACCATAATTTATAATGTTTTAACATTCTTGTAGGAGTTTTTGGCGGGAACTGAAAGGTGATGTTGAGCTGTGCAGTTTTATTTTCTAAAAATGTGTAAAATTACTCTAAAATGAACAATAGTTGTAGGATATTGATAGTTTTTGAGTATTGATTATGTGTTTTGTGAGAAATGTGAACTGTATAGTCAAATGTGGCCTTTTGAGTTGTCACAAGAACTCCGTTGAATGGCACTAGCTGATTACCTACAGTTCAGCTGTGCTACACATAGGCTTAAGAAAATGAAGAAACTAAATGTATTATAAACTAAGATCTGGCTTAAAGGCCTGGTTGCCAAGCCATAAATATAATAAAATAATAAAAACATTCTTGTAATGCTTTAACGTTTTTGACTTACCTATTAGCGATTTTTTTATTAGTAGTATCTGAAATAACCTTAAAATTATCACATGAATATACAATTAATGCCGTTGAATCGTTAACAGGTAAGCTGTAATTCGCGATGCGGGCCCGTTGGACCACAGCGCAGGCCCGCGGTGGCCAGAGGGCAACTGTGACAAACCGACTCTGACAATGGACATGTTCTATATGTAAATCACAATAAAATACCCGCTTTGTGTGCTGATTGCGACACGCTGGACTAAACACCGTACGCGTCATCCCAATTCGATATATTTTTTTTAAACAATATATTAACAAGGTAAACTCGACTTTAAGCTTTATAAATTAAGTAAACAATTACAGTCCTTCGATTGCGTGAAATTAATGTTAATACTTCAAAATGCACGTATTTTAATACAACGTATTCCCAAAAGGGCCCCGACCATAATTGAATGCATCAATTATTGAGTGCAACGTTTATTTCATATTGTTTTTAAATCGTATTTATACTTCTGTGTAAACGTGATTCATTTCATGTTAATGTTAAAGGTAGATGCCTATTTAATTTATAATAGTGCCTAATATTTAAGCCAACCATAACGTTCACAGGTGACTGCTAATTAATAAGCAAAGTTCACGGTTTCAGTTATAAAGTCTAGCCAAAAGAACGTTAGACATATGCAGGCCACGCTAAGTATAATACTGGTCAATAGTGGTTCTGTTGCCCTGGATATTATACTGGCTTCGAATAATTTTATTCCAACAATTAATGAAACTATGAATTATTTTGAAATATTAGCTATTATAGATTTTTTAAATGAAACTTCTTTAGAATAAAATGTGATACTAGGTACATTTATAAAAAAAAGCTATACAATTACCATAGGTAATTGTTTTGGTAACATCAGCTTATTGCATAACGTCCGTATGAATTGAAAAACAAATAAATAAGGCTGCTGAAAAGCAACCTACATAGCTTCTAAAGAGCGACAGTTCTTACATGGAAGAAGAATACTAAAAAAAACAATACATTCTTACAATCGTATAATACTGGTATGGACGTAATACTGGACCACTGCCTAAGTTTCATTCAAAAAATAAAATAAACTTTGAATGTAGACTATAAACTTATCTAAAATAAATAACCCACAGCCAGGTGGTAGGGCGTTTGCCCGACTGGATGGCGACCACCCCTGGTCTAGAGTATGTCGCCATAACAACTTTGAGTTGTGTTCCGGCATTAGTGACCAGGTTCCAATCTCCCTTAAGAGAGCAGCAGCGCATTTGCAGAGCCTTTGGTGTTGCAAATGTCTATAGGCGATGGTAACCGCTTTCCATCAAGTGGGCCATCTGCCTGTCTGTTGAACTCCTGCAATAAAAAATAAATAAAAAAAATCTAAAAGGAATAATATAAGTAAACGACTATATAGTATTGCGAATATAATTGTAGCTACATTAGGGTGGTTGTTAAAAATTAAATTCTTTCAGACGCCCAAAAAAATCCTTCCTTTTGACGAAAAACTACGGGAAAAATTTTGCTTTTTGATTTTTAACAAAAATAACACGTGCCGGCGGCCAATTTAAGTTCATTTTTCGATAAAATTATAGTTTTTTTAAATGGATAGATAATATCGAATATAACTTGGTAGTCATTAACTTAATCTCTATAAATGAATAATTGTATATAAAATTTACTAAATTGTTCATATTTCAAGAAAATAAAGTTTTTAGTGCTAAAATAAATGATTTAATAAAGTTAATAAGTTTACCAATGAGATTATCTCGATGGATATGAACTTCATCTAAAAACAAAAGAAACCCTTTTGTAGAGCATTTGATTTCCTATAAGCATATTTTCATGATTTTTTATCAAAATTTAAATAATGTAACAAATATTCCAATAAACTATAATGTTTATCGAAAAATGAACTTAAATTGGCCGCCGGCACGTGTTATTTTTGTTAAAAATCAAAAAGCAAAATTTTCCCGTAGTTTTTCGTCAAAAGGAAGGATTTTTTTGGGCGTCTGAAAGAATTTAATTTTTAACGACCACCCTAAGCTACATGCATAAATAAGATCTAACAATACTTCGTACAAATAAAGTTCTAATTCTGAAAAATTACCTAATTTTAATGAATTACATATGTAGAGGTCCATGTAGCGCTCGAGCGTGACTTTATCAATTTTAGATGATTTTTCTTTGGCTATTCTAGATAATTTAGGACGCAATTCGAGTCTACAATGATGGACATACAATAAGGGTAAGTTTGCGTTCACTTAATTGTGCTCGACCAATTAAATGTAGTATCCATCAATCACCCTGCTGCGTGTCGTTGGAAGATCTATTCAACGCCTTTCTATTAAGCGACTAGAATGTGGGGCGTGTAGACACCATCCAATTTGTCATTTCAAACATAACACGGTAGCTACGTAATGCTCAGTTAGTTGACCAAAATATTATTGGAAGGCATTGTTTGGCATTCTGTGTGTAATTTCAATCTGTGACCATTATGTGGAAAACTATTTATTTTAATTAGATGAATCCTTTTTCTGAAGCCTGGAGTGGCACATTAGTGGCCAGTTCCTATGCATTCATCCCATTCTCCTTACCGTCAGTAGAAATTTTACACTACTTGTATGAAGCTTATGTCAAATTTTAACTGCTCGTAATGCAAATGAAGGGTCAGTAAAATATAGAAACCAGCTATGAGTTGTTTCCTTGCTTCAATCTGGCATACGCGTGTGTATAAATCGAAACACTAATATTCATGTAATACTTCAGATTATCCGTTCTTCTCTTTTCGTTCTATTATTGCTCTTAGACTTAGAGATACACTTCACTCACCAAAACAAAGATTTTCTTTAAATTTTTCGATTAAACGATTTAACTCAAAGTTCTTCATTCGAGAGTCTGAAGTCACATGCCGATGACAATCGCAATTAATTAATCTGAGGAAATATGCAATAAGTGCGTGTTTTTAAAAATACATTAGTGCTTAATTAATATATAACAAACCAACATCAACTAACGGATTGTATAGTTTTTTATAAATTTAGCGTACATTTCGTGATTATTCCTAATAATATAATATATTGTTGTGTAAAACGAGTTACATCACATCAGTGTAATTTGTGTAGGCGCGTCCGCGTCGTCCTTTCAATCGCTTTCATTCAAGCATTTGATACACAACGATATAAATGAGCTGCGCCAAACTGCCGCACATAACGAACTGTGAGAAATGGAACGCATAGATAAAATTAGTACGGGTTGTTTGCACACGAAAAATCGTCAATAGGCAGATTATGCAAGAACGTAATTATCTGAATGCGCGTATGTTTTCATTGGGGCGAAGCGAACTAGCCAATCGTAGGGACGGGAACTACGCCTGTCTGTGTATCGCAATGCGTGGGCGCACCCTTATGAATTTGGTGCGTATACAAGGAAACTGATCATCATTATTGTGTCCGGTAGAGTAACCAAAACTGACGTACAGTTTGTCACGGTTTTCGTTTTAAACAGCGCATTTTATTTACACTATAGTCAAAGTGAACCTACCCATATTTTATATATACTTACCACTCGGCTTTGCCAGCGTATCTTTGAATCTGTTTCCATTGGTTTTATAAAAAAATATCCTACTTACATCCCTGTTAGGGAAAGTACGAATATATAAAATGCAAATATAATTTATTTGATCTGGTCTACTCGCGTGAAGTTCAAACTTGTTTGGAGTCCAACTATCCCCACCACAATTGCATAATAAATATCCTATATTCTACATACTTGTTACTAAAAGTACTTGTTAACCCTCCATATTCTTGCGAGAACGTGGCGAGAATCTCATGAGAATGTTGGGTGAAACTCGTAAGGACTCTCAGGATTCTCGCGATCCTGTGGAGCACCTAATTTATGTACCTATATCAAACTTCATTCCATAATTTCATTCCTATGGTCTTGAAGAAGGATCAAACCAACAAGTCACCTAGGATATGGATCACATAATCCAAAATTAACCTGATGTAACATCGAAGGCTTTCCATTCACTGACAATGTTGCAAATTCTCATTGAATGAGCGTTGTTATTAGTCGAATTATTTGTTTAGAATACAAGATATTGGTACTATTCCTGGTTTGCTTTGAATGCAACAGGTCAAGTGAGCCGCACATGGAATCCTGCGTACTTAGTGCAACATAGTACGAGGGCACTGACCCAATACAAATAAATAGCTCATAATATACCGAAGCGTGTTTCCGATCGTTCACGGAAACGTTAAACTTTTGCCTTATAATATTACGCAACTTGTACAATATGCCCGCATGTTTGCACGCTTTCAACTGTATTTTTGAAATGGAAGTTTTTGTACAACCTTTTGTCCACAAATAGAGCGTGTCCTATCGATTATAGCTCAATTAAATACACATTTTATTTTGTAGTACTAAAGCTTTGCTCGCGGCTTGACTTACGTACATTTCAATTAATATCTCATGAAGATGAAACTTCTTATCAAAAATCTCTACATAAAATATCTATGTATATATAAGAAATTTTGAAATCAGCCGCTGAAAATAATGCAAATGCGCGCGCTTGTTTAGATAGCTATAGGAAATTACATTGTTAAGTGCTACGTCCTAACGCCGTAAAAACAGGACAAACATACAAACTAACTCATTTTGACATTTATATAGATGTGAAAGTGATGTTTAAAAGCGTGTTATATTTTATAAGTACTATCTATCTAACTATATATTATTGTGGACTTTCGATTTGTTTTGGCTAAAGCTATGGTAATTAACGGTTGTACTCTAAGTTGTGCGTAGTAAGTCCTATTAGATATAATAAAACTACGTTGTAACTGTTTTAAGCGCGGTAATTTATTTGATTTTTGTTATTCCGGCGTTTCGGCCACTTTTCAGTAGCCATGATCACGGAAGACAAAGATGTCAAGTGTCAACCGCCAACTTGTTCTTTTTAACTAATTAGTTTTAGTTTTGTTTATGATTATTATTTACTCTACTATCTCTCTAATAAATTACTAAGCTGAAAACCGTTAAAACGTAGTTTTATTGTATACAAGTCACGAAAACTTAAGAAAATATTATCCTATTAGATAATTTTTAAATTCCACAGATTCTGACTGGATGTTTATCATGTAATAATTTTTTTAAACATTATTGATACAGCAACAATGACGTGAGTAGGTACGTAGTTTCTAAGAATAACTGCACTCGAGAGTATTTTCGTTATAACAAGCATATTATGTTTTCACGTGTGTGACACGACACGTTACGTGTAGTTTCTGTTGATGTAAAATGCTTCAAAGATTGCTAAAAATAAACTATATACAATATAGGGCCATGTACTAGAATAACGTTCAGTTTATCCGGCTCGAAGGATCATAATATTATCGGTAAACAGGCCGGTCAAACTTGTAAGGAAAGAGTAGAAATTTCAATAAGAGACATATTTAATAATATTATTAAATATAAACCATTTTATTATGAGGAAAAATTATGCAAGAAAGTCAATCAATTGTAGGTGTTGCCAACAATCAGCGTTTGAGATAATATCAAAATGACATTACAAGTGGGTGACAGTTACGTCATATTAGATACTTTTTGTCATCTTATAAAATGTTACAGCATCCTTGATTTTTAAAAGATTTTATAGTTTAATTTATGGTATAGTTTGATTTGTGGACTCTCGCGCATGCGGCGAAGGGGGCCGCCACCCTTCACGCAGCGCCAAACCTGGCGGGTCGAGAGGAGCAGAATGCAAGGATAATGGTAGATGATGTTATGCTGGAACAAGTGAATGAGTTTGTATATCTTGGATGTGCTTTTAGCAGGGATGGCAGGTACACTGCTGACATAGAAAGAAGAGTAAATTTGGGGAATAGTGTGAATGGAGCGTTAGGTAAATTTCTAGGCGCTAAGAACCTCAGCCAGAAAGCCCAGCTTGCCATACACAACGCGGTGCTGGTACCTACGCTCACGTATGGAAGCGAGAGTTGGGTATGGAATAGAGAGCATGAAAGTAGAGTAAACGTGGTCGAGATGCGAGCACTCAGCAAAATCTGCGGAGTGACACTCGCGGACCGCGTTCGTAATACCGAAGTAAGAAAGAGAGTGTCGGGGTGAAGGTAAGGAAAGGAATGCTCCGATGGTTCGGGCATGTGGAAAGAATGTATGATGAAAGAATGACTAAACAGATATACAATGCAAAAGTGGATGGATGCAGAAGTCGCGGAAGGCCACGACACACCTTCCATGATCAAATTGATCGTGTACTAGCAGAAGGTGATGTCAGGAGCCTTAAGTACAGACGAGCGTGCATGACAAGAACTATGAATGTCAAAGAAGCAAGTGAGGTGTGTAAGAATAAGCCTAAATGGCGCTCTGTTGTTCGTGCCTACCGCGCAAGGGACCTGGCGTGAAGTGCGTTTAAAATATGGGGACGTCAGGGATGTAAAGGATATTATGTAAAAGTGAAAGTAAGTGAATATTCCGGCGAAAGCGAATAGGCAACCTAATGTAATTGATCAATGAAAAAATCACATTGGGATTCGATTTTTTAACCTGGCAATTTTTAATCATTCCCAGAAAAAATCCCGTGGGATTCTCATGATAGAAAGATAGCATTGCTACCGCATCGTTTTTAGAAACTATTTAACGTATATGAATGAAACTCGCATAATGCTCGTTTATAACACGAATCAATACTTAGGATATGTTTAATCCCGATAAAAGACGTCGCTTACCTGTAATAGACGAATTAGCAAAGTAGATGGAGCCACAATCGCGTTTTTCAATTCACTACTAAATACCTACTTAGTCATAAACAACACAAATCTTATATTTTTTCTAATCAGGTTGGCTTTGACTCATCTGTATGTTTTGCTGGGTAGTTGTGTAGATTATATCGACTTAGTTTCTTTGTTATTGTAGTGAATTTAACAAGAAACAATAAAGTTTTAGGTCTAAGAAATTATAGAATGTATCCTTCTTTAACCAAATATGTAATTTAGAATAATAATATCCCATTATTATTCATATTTCATAAGTTTTTATTTTGTAGTTTAACATCCATAGTAGAATAGTATTTAATTCCTTTGCCTGTTATCATAGATTCTTTAAAACATGAAAACGACAGTTTAGTTCACTAGCTTTTAGCTTAAACCGCTTTTTCGTCAGAGATTTATTGACTGTTTCACGCACACGTAGCGATGAGTAGAATGCGTTACTTATTGATATTGTTAATAAATGGTGACGACGTTAAATATTGACAGAAACGTAGTATAATACAATAATGTAGCTATGATTTTTTTTATTTTTTTTTATTTTAATCTAGTTTTATGTAAGTAACATAAAGTCCAGGGGTTTCACGCAGCGTAGGCGCGGGGAAAACGCTAGTCGATAAATAAATTCTCCATTTAAAGCATACACACATGATAAGTGAGGCGGCTTTTGTGAATGTTGATAAAGTTGATCTTTTTCCGAGGGTACACATATTTCTATAAACATAAACGCAAAAATATTTCTTCGACAATACTTTTGTAATATCGCATCGAGGTAGGCTTTTTATCATATTTTCTTAGATATAAAGGGATGACCTCGCACAGCTCCGAACATGTGAACTCACCCCAAATATTCCAAATATATAGGTCAAATAAAACACCTAGTAACTAAATTGTGTGTGTTAGTGTTTTTCAAAAAATATAAAGGCATTTTCCAAATATTATTACTCTTTTTGTCACGTGACTTTCATCCCTCTTCATTATATGTCCATTGTTCACCAACTCAATTTTCTTCCTCTCAAGTTTTCAGTCACAGGTACAACTTTCAAAGATCTCTTTGTGTACTCATTTCTCACCTTATCCATTCTTGTGACACCACACATCCATCTCAACATTCTCATCTCAGCTGAGTGGAGACGTTTGTGGTTTATCACTTTAGTTGCCCAACATTGGGACCCGAATAGCATGACTGATCGTATGAATATATTTGACCTTTTAGTTTTAGTGGCATTAGTTTGTCGCACGTCACACCGGTTACCTGTCTCCACTTTAGCCATGCTACATTTATTTGTCTCCTTACATCCCTCTCTATATCACAATTACTCTGCAGTAGTGAACCAAGGTATCTGAATTCGGGGTTACATACCATGTAACCCCGAATTCAGAATTCAGGTAGTGTGGCTGATTCTAGTTTAAGAGGCACAGTACTAGAGGTCCCGCTAAATCCCGCTGATTTTTAATCCAACGCTCTGTAGCGCTTGCCGCCAAATTACTTACATAAATTATTAATAATAACAGCCTATAAACGTCCCACTGCTGGGCTCAGTCCTCCTATTATAGAGTACAGCGTAGCGTACAGTACACCCGTCACGCTTGTCCCAGGTAGCTTGGCAGGTTTGACACATTGGTTATCTCGACGTCGAGATTTCATCACGTTTTCCTTCACCGTTAGCACGTGGTAATTGTAACAATATGCACATTATGTCAGAAAACTGCCTAAGTGGTAATTGTTTTCCGACCAGGAATTGAACCCTTTGAGTACCTATCGCACGCGTGCGCTAACCACTAAGCTACCACGGCTCTATATATCTGTACTAGATTTGATTAGAGGTCCTTATAAAAAAAATACTTTTTTGTCAGGGTTTTTCAATAAAAAACTTGCGTGTTACAGTGTACGTATACTTTTAAAAGTATGATTGCTTTTTAACCGACTTCGAAAAAAGGAGGAGGTTCTCAATTCGTCGGAATCTTTTTTTTTGTTTTTTTTGTTCCTTTTTTTTTATGTATGTTCGCCGATTACTCCGTCATTTATGATCCGATTTACGTGATTCTTTTTTTGTTCGACGCGGAATAGCTTCCAATTGGTCCCCTAAAAATTTTACATAGTTTGGCCCAGTAGTTTTCATTTTATGGACATTTTTCATGGAAATAATTTTCACTCCGTTCCATATGCTCGCCGATTACTCCGTCATTTATGATCCGATTTACGTGATTCTTTTTTTGTTCGACGCAGAATAGCTGCCATGTGGTCCCTTAAAAATTTGACATAGTTTGGCCCAGTAGTTTTCATTTTATGAACATTTTTCATGAAAATAATTTTCACTCCGTTCCATATGTACACCAATTACTCTGAGATTTATGATTCGATTTACGTGATTCTTTTTTTGTTCGACGCGGAATAGCTGCCATGTGGTCCCCTAAAAATTTGACATAGTTTGGCCCAGTAGTTTTCATTTTACGAAAAAATTTTTGTTCCGGGTTCTTAGGACCTATATTTTTTAAGAAGCGCGGCACCATTTGTAGGTCCACCCATACATAGCTAGACACTAAAAAGTAACAAATAAAATTTAAAAACTTCGTTTAAAAAAACCGACTTCAAAAACTAAAAAACTAAAATGTATAAAATAACTTATTTCTAAAGCTATTATTATTAATATATATTATCTAACACATCTTGAAGTCGGTGCAAAGCAAAACATAAAAATTACTATATTTTGAAAATTACTAAGCACCGACTTTAAGATGTTTTAGATAATATATATTAATAATAATAGCTTTAGAAATAAGTTATTTTATACATTTTAGTTTTTTAGTTTTTGAAGTCGGTTTTTTTAAACGAAGTTTTTAAATTTTGAATTACTAAATATTAGTGAATTTGGTTTTAAACTTAGTACTGGAAGGGAAATCCCACTCGCCATGATTACCAAATTTACAAAAAATTATAATTTAATATGGCTGTAATAACGTTGCTTTATTCATATATAATATAGTTGTAAGAAGCTTATACAAATACGTTAATTTGTATTCAAATATCAGTAAGCAATTTAAAACTCAATCTAGAACAGTAATCCGTCCAAACTACGCCACATAGTAAAATTATTTTGATGCCTTAACAAAGTTAATAATGCCGGACAGCGTTTAGGTATTGAAAATATGCAATTTAATACAACACACTCGTACATTTGTGCATTGATTCCATGACATCTGGTAATTAAGGCTATTAATAACATGAGCTAAATATTGTGTACCTAATCAAGTTTTATTATCATTAAAATTGCTTCAATACTTTCAAAAAGAAAATATTATTGTGCAGCCATGTGTAACAGTTGTATCAGACATGATTTGGTTATTCGTTCCTGATAAAATCGTCCGCATAAATACATTTTATGAAGGGACAGAATTCAGATACATATTTTTAAGAGGGTTTCTGTAGTAGTTGTGTCCCGCAGTTTTGATCGCGTTATTTTATTGATACAATATTTCATTAAGTGATACAAAACCGCGGCCTATCTAATTTTAAAATAATATTTAATAAGTGTGGCAGTTTTTGATGTGAACACAAGAAGTTAGCAAAGAAGACAAGATACTATGAAATCTACGCTAATATAAATAAAAGTATGACAAAAAAATGCAAGTGCAGCTGTGCAACTGTTTTTTTACTTTATTAGCATAAAATTACCCACGGTTTTACTCCAGTGCCATTTATCTATGTCTACCTTAATGAAAATATTTTTAACATTATAAACGAGGAACAAATGGCATCACCTGCATATTGATTCCTTAAAAGAATTAATTAGAAATAATTTATAACCCGATAAACTTTTTCACCTTTGAGCAAACTGTACTAAAATTAAATAAACTATATGTAATAAAACAATATTATGAAAATACCTACACTATTACGAAAATACGAAAAATTCGTAGTGTACCGAGGCATGGAAAGGACATTTAGTAACCCCCATTTATATGTGAACCTACGCAGTTTATGATGCTCCCTCGAAATCCTCTCATTACCCACACAGTAAACTCTATTGTTCGAAACTAAACTCGCATCGTACGTGCCTGTACTTTACGATAATCGTTCTGTGATCGCGTTTTAACTGTACATATAAATTGTTCCCAACTCTAAACATCTCAACATTTATGTGGAAGTACATTTAAAAGTACACCCTACGCACTTTTCATTTACGTAAATTGAAACTGACAAAAAAATTAAGTATTTGTCACTTTATTTGACCAACATTTGACGAATACGTCAAATGTTGGTCAAATACGTATTAGCAAATATCACAATCATACCATCTACACCTGGTCTGAATGAGCAGACCTCAAACACTAAATATATTTGTTTTTCACATTGACGTGAAAAGGCATGATATAGAGGTGTCGACAGCAGCAGCTGCTTATTTTTACTTGAATGGAACATTACAGTACTTTGTATATTTAAAAACTACAAAGTTACTAAAAAGCCTCGGCATAGCAGTCACTAGTGGATGCTCACAAGTTTAGCAAATTTTAAAATTAAGTTGATTAAAAAAGTCAGTTTTATAATTTTCATAAAAATCACGTTCAAATGCCGACAGCTGCAATAACGCTCGTGTGCAAACCAAGTGGGGATGGTTGCAGAAAATATTCGGATAATTTCAGTCATTCGACGTGTCATTAAAACATCTCCTCTGCATATGGCTGTTTCAGGGCAAACTTATCAATCAGCGGCCAAGTGAAGCGCCGCCATTAACTACCACCCCCTTAAAAAGTATTTACACGACGGATTGAGAACCTCCTCCCTTTTCAAAGTCGTTTAAAAAGGATAGTAAATAATAAATGCGCTTCAAAATAAAAATAAGTGCGGGATTAAGCAATTGTTTTATTACGAAATTATTAAATGTTTTTTTTATTGTTTGGGTATTGAAAACATTATCATTGTCTGTTTTAATTTTTTTTTAAGGACAAACTATTGCGTTTTGCCGTAATAATCGAGATATTGTGGCGACCGAGGGTGGAACTGCCCAGCAGCGTAAATCAGTTTTAGAACTTTTAGAAAATACTAGACATTTCTGGAAGGAAAAGACAAGGACGGATAGATGTTAGAAAGGGATAGACGATAAACGAAAGAAAGAGATAGATAGATGTTAGAAAGAGATGGACAATGAACGAAAGAAAGAGATAGATAGATGTTAGAAAGGGATAGATGTATAAACGAAAGTTCCCGAACAGAAGGTTCGGGAAAGAAGAGACAGAGATAGATATATGGTTTCTAGAAAATTCTTCCGGGTATATAAACAGCGTAAGGCGCGCCTACCGGGCAGTTTTAGAGTTGAAAGTTGCAGTTTAAAGTTGAGTTCAGTTCAAGACGGTGAAACGACAAGTGCGATACTAAAGGGTTATCAGAGAAGGTTAATAGAGTACAGAGACGGATTAAGTGGTGAATTTAGTGACAAGTTTGGTGAACGGATACGTAAAGTAGGTGTGTAGCGTAGTTCGAGAGAGGAACCAGAGGCGAGCTACACGCGATAATATCGGAGGTGGTCTACGCAATATCGGCGACGGTATTGAGGGTGTGACAACTTATCGTCGGGACTGTGCATCGTTGGTCGTGCGTATAGGGGCGACCCGGCTGAGAGGTACTACGTGCGGCTGTGTAAGTCAATAAAAGCTTTTAAATTAAAAACTGGTGTTTTCTTCCAATCCATAAGTGCGTAACCCCGCTCGCACGTAACAATATGAACGTATAAAATAAAAAAATGAGAAAGTTGATACAAATCGTGTTTTTACATAAGAGCGATTTAATATTAACAGTTAAACTTTCTGTTGTTTAAATATTACATTTGTAGTTTAAATAGGCCTTGCGAATATTGAACAATATACAAATTGACATTATTATTTGTACTATGATTGAATTCACAAGAACTGCATAGTATTACATGTTATGATGATTGAATATGTATATATAATTAATATGTGTACCACGTTGGTGACAATTGTAATTATAGCGATGTTTGTAAGTTAATAAGTAAATATATAAAATATTTTTAAATCTCCAGATTGTTAAACATCAAGACATTTGAGGCGGGTGGACTCTTAAGTTCACATATTTATCCGTAAACTCATTTACGGTTTGGCGATTGAAAGAATAGTTTTAGTCCCAATGACAAGACATATTATTATCTACATGTTTGAAGTATTGAAGTCACTGTTTTCCTTTTCTAAATAAAATCAAGTTTTTGTTTTACCTCAAATTCAAATTCGGACAAGAACTAAAATAACTATTTCATTTGTCATGTTTTTGAAGAATGCTTGGAGTTGCCTAATCACAGGGATGAAAACAGCATTTTTCGTCCCTGGGAAACAATTCTCCCTGCTGTCAAAAAATTTAGGAAACTATACGAACCATAAATAATACATGCGATTCATGTCCCAACTTTTTTACAGCTACTGTTAAATCTCGGTATAAATTGTAATTTCAACAATTTTGCAACATCATTTTATACTTATAAATTACTTTTCATTAAATTATTATTTAATTTACATCAATTTGAACTAAATATTTACTATCATCAGTGACAAAAAAATATGGTTGGTTTAATCAGTTTTTATTTACTTTGCTCATATTTGAAATGAAAAGCAGAGTGTTATCCTCGGATGAAAGGTCTATTTAGGTACTCGAATTATTAGCGCCCTCGCTACGCTCGTGTGCCAAACCATCTCGTATCTTAATAGGTCACTTTCACCTGTCGTGTAACAATCTACTATTACAAATATCTTAAGAATACTTTAAAATATTTACTTTAAAAGAATATACCCTCTAACAAGATGTCTTCATGACTTCTTCTAGTTGTAGTTTAAGCGCCGCTATTTTACGAAAGATACTTTAATAATCCACCTTAAGTGCTACAGTTACTTAAAAGAGCTAAAATAAGAAATAGCAGTAACATCCTGAAGACATAATTCTTAGCAAAGTTTTTAAGTCAAAAAACGCAGTTAACGCGTTCAAGTTACCTAAAATATGGGACTTGAAAATGTTTCATAATAATGAATGTAGATTTGAGAGTTTAAGCATGCAGGCAAAGTGGAAAAGGCACTCCAAAACCTTAGAAGACATTTTTTTAGATTCTTTAAAAGGAGAAACAGTAAGTATTGTTTTATACTCACATATACATGAAACTTGTACAATTTTAAGTTCGTTTATTTCTTTTTCCACCACGATCTTTGAAATTGATAAAAACGAAGTATAGCTAGACGAGTGAAGTTAAACGAGTGAAATTGGTGAATTCAATGAAAATGGTTATATATTCCGAAATACCGGGTAGTTTCCACAGCATATGAAAACAATGTGTACATTAGTAAAATCACCCGAAAGTTACAAAACGTAAATCAAGAAAAATATATTGTTTTTCACAAACCTTCGACCGATGGTTGAACAACCTTTTTCAACTTGTGTTTCTTTATGTTACATGCTAGTTTCTCTATAGCTTTAAGTATTTTCTTGCCGACTCTATTAATGGTTCTTAACTTCGGATCGGTGTATTTTTTCGTTCGCAGGCCGTCACCGACAATTTTTTCTCTACCAGAATCCACACTATCGTCTGATTCCGTTGCAGACGTTTCTGATACCGGATAAAATATATACGGACTACTTTTAAAACAAGGCGAGTTCATTTTAAATGTTCCGATATATAATTGTTTTTTCACTACCACTACCTATCTTAACAATTTATAGAAAATTCATAAATTACATTCTTAGCAAAATGCGACCACTCACAATGAAGTCAAGAAGAATGTTGTATTAAGTCAGCGACGGCACTGGTTAAGATCGTGGAGTTGCTCTATCCAAGAAACCCTTCAAGCGTAACACCACTCCTCAAGGCGAGCCCCTGGGACCTTGGCTTAGCTGATACGACTCGTAATTAATCTGAATCGCCCCAATAATATACCTACTACAATGACAAATGATCGTAAAGATAAATCTGACTGAATAAGGCCACATCTAGGCCATGTAAGCTTAGAATCCGGGGTGCGGCCTGAATACGTCGATAAACCAAATATGACTCAATACACATTTTATGTATGAATAGAATACAGAATAAGTATTTCGCATTTCATACCTTTGTAACGAAACATTATTGGATTTTTAAATGCACAGTCACGACTTGCGTTAAACGCTGTATAAAGGCGGCTTGTATTTTAAAAGCTTTTACAAAAGTGTTTATTGTTGCACAAGTGACTTACAAAAGTGCGTTGTATCAGTATAATAGATACAACGATGTAGGTATAATTATAAAAATCTGCAAGCTAAATGTTTGCTTTTAATCACAATGTTAATAATGGATTGGGATAAAACTTTATCAAGTTTAATTCTTTAAAATCCCAAAAAGAAAATGTATTTACAGTAAGCAAAGAGATTTTTGCAATACTGCTCAATTTTCGCGACCTCTTTGGATAGAAAAACTATTACGACCCCGAGGGAAATAAGCACGTTAATGCCCTGACCCATAAGTGACCTACATTTAAAATAATCAAAGATTCATTTCTTTATCTAAGAAATAATAGAAATAGCCACTTTCCAAGAAATGTTGTCATCAGTAAATGTTAGTTATGAGCGCAGGTACTTAATATATAATTTACGTATGAGACTAAGTAATACTTAGGTAGGTTAGGTTATAAGTATAGATAGCTTCACAATAAGTCGTATTAATGCTGTATTATTTATTCCTCCTGATAATATTATTTTTTTTCTCAATAAGTTAAAGAAATATGTGCTTACATAAAGTCAATAGCAGATTAACGTGGTAAGTGAATTTGCTCACAGAAAAATGCTAGGCTCCCTTTGAAAAGTAGGTCTACACGGAAATTTCATATCAGTTATCGAAAGTACACTTATACCAAATTCTGTGATAATGCTTCATGGTAATCTATACAAAGTTCTAAATTTATATTATTATCTATATATATAAAAGAAAGTCGTGTAAGTTACACTATTTATAACTCAAGAACGGCTGTACCGATTTGGCTGAAAATTGGTGGGGAGGTAGCTTAGAACCAGGAAATGGTCATAGGATACTTTTTATCCCGTTGGAACCGGTAGGTAGCGCTGAGATCGGGTTCTAGAATCCTCCTAAAGCCTGGAACGATTTTAGTGATATTGTTTTTGTGTGTTTGAGTGGGGGTTCCCCCGGATGGTTTAGATTCGCAATTAGAACCGGTAGGTGGCGCTGGTAACGGGTCCTAGATTTTTATATTTTCAGAGCAGGACAATGTTTGCCGGGGCCGCTAGTTATACCTTATAAATAAATTAGGGTGTTTTTATTGTTAGACTTATTAAATAAAGGCTTTTAATATAAGCTGACTACCTATTTAATTTATTATAATTTTAAATTAATTTTTTCAACACTATCATTTTTTCAGGATAAAATGTAATCTCTATTATCCAAAGTACATAATATACTATAATATGATACCCACCAAACACGACAACAAACAAATTCCCGTTACATGTTAACTCGAAAGATACGCGAGCAAAGCTCTTGGAACAATCTGGTACCTAATACAGGGGGATAACACAATCTACCCAGGAGCCGGATAAGAATTTCTGAACAATTTTGTGCAATGGCCGATAACAAGGACCAGTAATCTGCATTCACGGAGCTGGGAAATGTACACGACCGGTACTTCCCAGTCATTTCAATGGCTCTTTAAATAAGTCGGGAACGGTTCCCGTTGGTACTTTACTTCTTTAGGCACTTTTTCACAGAGTTTTGAACTTAGTGAAATTTCCGAGAGTTCCTATAATGACGTGAGGTATGTACATTGGGCTCAGGCTTATTGGATAGCTTAAGGAAAATCTTGATTTTGAAATGATCGAGCGATATTATCTTGCCTATATTAATTAAACTTTCTTAAGTTTTGTGGATAATGTGTTTTTGTGGCTTTGTGCAGAATTCCGAATTTCCCTGTATGAGAAATATCTATCAGATAAGAAAGATATTTTCAAAACCCAGAGATTGGATGATACAAAAAAGGGTTTATATGAAAGCGTCGCTAGCGCTGAAATCCAATTATACCTACCTATTAAAATGATTATTAAATTGACTTTGATTGACTGTTTATCATTTTATGAAGTCAAGGATGCGACATTTTCATATCAAATGACAATTAAACGCTTTTTATTTCAGGTACTTTCTCAAAGGCTAAGGGCCAGAACCGATTTACATGAAAATGTACCCAAAAATTATACTAAGCATGTTCTCGTAAAACTGCTAAGGCAAGAAATAAGTATAAGTTACTTGTTATCCTAATAAAAAAAAATCTCGCATGACACATGTAATAGATGTTAATAATTTAATCTATATTTTTTTATTTACAAGAAGTAAATCTATATAATTTTATTTACATGAAGTCTGTTTGTTGGGGCTTCAGGTAAAAACTACAGGGCTGACTTCGATGTGGTTTTCGCTGATCGACAGCAAATTATTAGTTAGTTAGACTCAGTCTGCGCTACTTTTTATACCGGGAATCCCGCGGGAATTTTCCTGGGAATGTTTTTAAATGACCAGATTTAACAAAATCGAACTCCAATGTTGTTCACTGATCGATAGCAAATTTTATGTGTGATTTTGATCTCGGGAATCCCGCGAGACTTTTAGGTTTGAAATTGTTCGGGTGCATAAAAATCAGCTTACTCCGGCATTGTTTTCACATAGTTTATGTTCTTTTTTAAACACCGCGGTACTGTGTGTCCCGGTAATTCCGAGGGAATTTCAAGTCAAGCGTGGACTAAATCGCGGGTATATCCTAGATTACGTATATGATATTTAGTTTATAGTCTCTTCACTGAACAGATCTTTATGAATTAGCAAATTTACTCTGAAAAAACTCAATAAATATACAGACTTGTAAAATAAACACCATCAAAAAGTTTTCCCATAAACAACCTAAAATTAAAGCCATCACATGTACATAACTTCCTCATGCGAACTCAAATAAATTAAGGCACAATGCACACAATATATTATCTAACACGTAGGACATTTTATGAAGTTTGCACATGGGAAACGTGACGGAGAAAGTAATCGGTATAAATTCTTGTACTATCGGAGCTTAGCTCCTTTAACGACCCACCCTATGCCCCTTTATGTGTATCCTTAGAGATATTCACTTACAATTATTACACCTGAAGCTTGAGTTACGATTAGTTTACATCGAGTTATTGGCGGAAATCTGAAAGGTGTTGGTTTACTGTACAGTTTTATTTAATTTTTATTTTCGAATTTATCCAGAGTGAAAAACCTAAATTATATTAATAAATTTATCGTCTCACAAGACATTGAGTAGATAATATAAAATAGAAACTAGTATTTAGTTAGTTTATAAGTTGACGAATGGTAGACATATTTCTTCCTTTTTTGGAAGTTTCACTACCTGTTCAATAAAATAAAATAAAACTAAAACTAAATTTTTAGTTTTTAATATTTATGCGGTACACATACAACAATGTACATTCCTCAAAAAATCACTATGCTATAATGTAGCGAGAAAGAAAGCTTAAGTAATACCTGTAATTCCAATAGGTACTTAACTCCTGGAATATCCGAGGTGACAATTTATTTACTATACACGGATGTATAGTTTTTTTTATTACAAGACAGAATGAAAAATAAAGCAAGTATAATAAAAAAAATACGTATTTTATATTCGGGTTTAATATAATAGCTTTCTAAACAAAGTATTTGATTATTAACGTTATTCTTGCTTCGTTGTCCGCATAACTCAAGATATAAATAATTTCTTGAACCTTTCTAAATCATGCTATTATTGTCTGTATTTATGTAACATGGAGTATACGAAAGCATGTAGTATATTATATAGTATATAATATTAGTGAGCATGAGGCCAACTATATTTAATTCACTTACCTGGAGAATGAAGATAGCAGTCCAGAGGAGAGCGAAATGGCTTGGAACTAGAACTGTTTCGTTTTTCTTGATTGTGCTCTATCGATGAACTGGAATAATCTTGCGTGGGCGTCCTTAGGACACGTTCATTTCTAGATGATTTATTATTCGTAGTGCTTGTAAATTCATTTTTAGATTGATTAAATTCATTAGAAAAGTTATTAGTTTTCTCATAAGCAGGCAAACTTAAACGTAATTTATGTTCACGTCGTGTTTCCCTGGTGTCATCACAGCCATTCAATAATATTTTCTTAATAGTCTTTACCTCTTCTACTTCGTTTATTTTGTGTTCGGTTATAGTTGAGCGTTTTGTAATTTCTTCTTTCATTTTAAAGTTATTATCACTCATTGAGTTTGGTATCGGTTTCTCCTGTTCGCTTTGACCATTTATTTTACTCTCTGGCCGGAGATATTTTTCAAGCGGATCGCTGTTCCGTTTCGCTTCAAAAGGATTTTTTCCGACTTTTGGAAGACTTTGATTGTAAAATTGATTGAATCGGTTACTGTACGAATAGGCATCGCTTTTATCGTTCGATGTGGACTCTTGCTGTTCGAAATCGTAACCATTAATAGATCTATTATGGTTTAAATGAGAATAAGGCGGATTGCTGCTACTATCGCAGTCTTGTGATTTTAAAATAAATGAGGGCGATTTCAATACGGAGCTATAGTCGTTGCATAGTGTATCTTTCATTTTGCTTTTATCTAAACTCGTTAATGAGGTTCTTCCGTTTGGTACAGGAAGTCTCGAATAATTTGAAGGCAAAGTTGTATAAAAAGGATTTGTCGGATGAAATCTTAATGGCTCTTCAGAAGTTGTGACAGATTTAACAAGCGGCGTCGAATTAAGTGCTGATGGTAAAGATGTTAACGAAGACCTTATAGCAGATGAAGAAGGTCGATTTATAGGAGACGGGGATGGACGAATAGTTGCGTAAACTGGAGCTTGAGGTGTAGCTCGCCCGCTCTGTACCTCAGCTATGAGTTGAGACGGTCCTGCAAGCAAATAAAATATATTAAAAAGGTGAATTTCAAAATCTTTCACAGCGCGCGACGTTACTCAATAAAAGAAACATATCTTGATTTTTCACTTTAAAATATCTGTACAAAGTAAAGTGTACAGGCTGCTATCTTGTGCCCGCCTTGAATTTCAAAGCAAACGGGGAGAAGTGATAAAGTCGCGTCTTCCTGCGCAATTCAGCTCTGCAATTCTGTATATGCAAACGTGCGATAAAGTGAAACGTTCCCCTAACTACATAAAACGAAATATTGCATAGTTGGAGAATTAAATATAGTATTTATCTCGGGAAAATAAGGCGTACGTATAAGGCTACCAAATATAGTGAAAGTACACGCTTAACTTCTTACGGCTTTAGTCAAATTAAATCTGTACGTGGATGAGGTGGAATAACAGAAAACTATCATTTACGAAAATTAGTTTAATTTTTAAACTTACATAACAGTTTGGAGAATAATTAAATATTTTTTTACTTCTTAAACAAGAACTGATATTTAAAAAGTGTTTTAATGACGTGTATGAGTCGCAAAAACTAAAGAAAATACTAAACTAGTGAAAATGCCTATTATAAGAACATTCATCTATGTACTGTACATTGTAGGAACATTATTCCGATATTTCTACTTACAACGGAAGCCATTAGAAGTTGCTTTCTGCTCTTAACATCTAAATTAAGTTAATGGTTTTTCCGGTTCTTGTAACAGGAATTAGTTATTGTTTTCCTGTTCATTAATAGTTACCTTACTCCAAAGTAACATAATAACAATACTTGCTCAAACAATGATGTGAAATGGAATAGTTTTTTCCAAGAACTTACTAAATGTGATAGGATTTTCAAAGGAAGATTACTTGTTTGTAAAGTCACAGGTACACCGTGAAACGCTGATTAATATTTCGGGTTTTGTAATGTAAATTATTGTTATGAAAGTTATCATTAATGACTTTAGGGTCAATATTATACTTGTATTCTCGGGGGATTATACGTAGAATACAATATAAGACTAATTAATACTAATTACTTGAAAATTTATTTTTGTATTAGATTTTGTTAAGTCTTTCATTCTATCAATCTACCTATACACAACCTTTAAAATGAACTAAGTAAATTCTAAGCCTGACAGTAGAAGTGACTTAGAATCAGGCGTATGTCCAAAATAATTAGCATTTGGAATCTACTGTATTGTGGTTAGGTACAGTTTTTGCTAGTCGGACACGCGTATTTAGAAATTATCGTTGAATCGCCATAATTTGTACCAGACCATGCTTTGTAATATAATTTAACCTGAAGCCATTGCGTGGTCCAGAGCTCTGAGAGTTTTATATTGTACAACTGTCTTAAGCTGAAATCTAGATAATTTAGGCTAAAACCATTGCATATAGTACACAGCTTGACAATATAAATTTATGGTTACTTATGAACAAAAAGTAAAGATTTCATATTTTGTTACAATTAGTAAAAGTGAATGTGCCTGTGAGATAATTTGTTTTATTGATATTGATGGAAGCTTAAAATCAATAGTACCTACTTAAGTGTTCCATTTCAATACTTTTTGAATAATGTTGTCGATAGTTCGTCACCAGAAAATAATACTTAGATGTTCAACATCTATGCGATACTCTTCACTAAACGTGAGCAGACACAAATTTCACAGATTTTCTAATCAATTGCATTTTTGCCTACATAAGGTACCTAGGTACTGTGACGCACCCAGGGCTAGAGCTCGGTACGGATCTTCTAAATTAAAGACTGGTTCTTGGAATATTTTCATATATTTCTCCACCAAGAAGCTGGTACATCAATTCAGTCCGCGGCCCGATACAATTATGATTTTCTTTGTTTTGCGAGGCGTTCGATGTAATTCGAATTTAAAATTTACTTTTTTAATCCAAACGACGACTAAAAAGGTTTTAGTCGTTACATCCCGCGGGCCTCCGAGGAAATTTTCGTCACGGTGAAGTGAGGAAAATTTCCCCTAAACAAAACCCTAAGCTAGCCCCTACCTAAGGCGGGAAAAGTTACAATGTACAAGATGACACTTACTAAGTGCCCAACCAGGACAGTAGTACCATACGTCCTGACTCCGGCTGACAAAACCCGTCAAAAAGTCAGTCGATCTTGTCTACAAGTGAGCCCAATGAACAATATTTAAAATTTTGGAAAAGCTAAACTCCTAGCTAAAAATTGACAAACGACCAATAATCAAGCATCGGCACAACTGTTCAATCTGGGAGCTTTAAATTAAAACAAACAATTCCCATAACTGAAAAGAACTCAAAACAAACTTTTTGCATCCTACGCGGACACCCGGAAGCTATGACAGCCTTATGACCGGTTTGCAAGATTGTCGTAAATTCATAACAGCTTGATACAGTGTTCCACAAGATTATAAGCTATTTCCCAATTTGCCCTAACAACCGGCAAAAAAATTCTTTAAGCCGTCTATCTTGCTCCCATTGCTCCCCTTGTTGCAGCCGATGTCGACTCGTTGGTCCAGTAGTGGCTCAGCAGGTTGTAGACATGAAACAAAAATATCCATTAAGTACATCTATATACAACAATGTTACCAACAAACCTAAGTCTCTAACTTCCTACCCAATATATAATTAATGCAAAGACATATCCACTAATAATAATAACAAAGAGCACATAAGTATTTAATCGAATAAAATTTCACTTAATAGGGACTCTTATAAAAATGTTCCGATTTTGATGAAATTGTAGATCTTTTCCTAGGTGAATGAAATGACCCCCGATAACCTTCTTCAAACGTTTTCCACATTGTTCCTATGCCATATTCACAATTTTCTTTCGCCTCATTACCCTTATAAACACTATACTTCGACAAACACGCCCTACACTCGTTTCCAACCAAACCCTTCGTCTGCTTGTTACAACACCTACACAATCTTACGACCTCCTCTCTCTTCCTTTCGCGAAAAACCATACAACTTCGGCCATACCTTTCAAATCCTTTCTCTTCTCTCTTCACCTCTAATCGTCTATTAAACTTCACTGCGGATTCCTTCACCCGCAAACGTGCTTGCATCTCAGCCTTCTTATACTGCTTGTTCTCTGAAACATCAACATCCCTGTATAACTGTCCACCACAATCCACCATATAAATATTATCCCTGTTTCGCTGAGCATCCATACTATCGATGCTGTCATTATATACAGAACCATCATTTTCACTTCTATCATTCTCACATACCGACGACTGTGACCCCATCAGCTCATTTTCGCTGATCATATCATTACTAATAATATATGGTTGTTTTTCCTCATCACAACCTACGACAATGTCAGCCGACTTATATGACAATCCATTGTTTGACATATTTCTTATATTCTCTTTGTTACCTGAGAATAACAACATTTCTTTATTTTCAAACAAATTATTCGAATAAACGTATCCATTATTCGACGGTTTACCATCTATATTTTTATCTAACATTAACGAATTTGATGAATAAAAATCAATATTAACAACCTCTTTCGTAATAAAATTAGCTTTGGCCTTTCCTATTTTGACAAAGCATGATTCAAAGTCAATGACAGCGTAATTGGAAAATAAAAAGTCTTGTCCTAAAATACAATTTGGACGTAAATTATTTACAACAATAAAATCACATTTAAATAAAACCCTATCTATAGAAAAGAAAAGTGGAATTTTCCCCAAGATTTTCAGTGTGGATCCTTCAACACCATGTAACGTTATACCAGACGAAATTGGCTCAATTTTGTCCTCTTTACGCAACTTGCTAATAATGCGGGACGAAATAACAGACACGGACGACCCCGTATCCACTAATACTTGAAACTGCTGATCAGCACATTCGACCAAAATAACCGGAGATGATGAAGAATTTAACTTCAAACCATCTACTGCATATGTCGACCCTTCTGTGCGTTTGTTGGAGTTCAACTGTTGTGAAGGCTTTTGATCACAACGACGTGAAAAATATGAACTTCTAGGCCAATGCCGCTCCTGTCTTGGGTTCGCAGAATAACCAACCCTCGGTGACCAACTGTCTTGTATTCTAATTTGTCCAACGGACTCTATTGTGACAGGCAAACTAATATTTGTGTCGTGTTTTTTATAAATATTATTGTGCTGCATGATTGTTTGTTTTAGTTCATTAATTGATTGAAATCGTTGCAGCGACAACATTTTCTTAAATGGCTCGTTACATTTAGAAATAAACTGTGAAATTATTTTGTTCTCATCGGTTATTTTAGCTTTATACGCCAATTCTTCTACTTCATATAAAAACTCTAAAATATTTTGGTTGTAGTCATGCCTTACATTATAAAAATCGGCGGCATGATCCCTCTCATGACTAAATTCATTCTTAAATTTCGATACCAAATCTGGAAAGGTCAGCTCGTCCTCATATATTCTCTTATAAAAGGACAAGGCCGCGCCTTCTAAGTAAGCTGAGAATATAAGAGCTTTACTACCATCATCCCACTTATTTATGGCGGCGATGATATTGAATTGCGTAAGAAATTCTCCAAAATCACCGTTGATCCCTGAGAATTTTTGCGACATGTTTTAAATAACCAAATAAATATCACCAGATATAGAGAGATCCTGAAGCTCGAAGTGACGAGAAGCTCGTCGCTGCTTCTTCTTCTTCGTCCTCTGCTTGGCTTCGATGTGGCTCGTACACCACTATTGACAGAAATTAATCGTTTTAACTAGTGAATCACTGTTGAAGTAGCACTTCCACCACGATGTGCTATTTCCCGTTTGATACTGCAGTAACCAGTCTTCTCTTCTCAACTTGGAGGGTCAGGCGCCAATCCACCATGTGACGCACCCAGGGCTAGAGCTCGGTACGGATCTTCTAAATTAAAGACTGGTTCTTGGAATATTTTCATATATTTCTCCACCAAGAAGCTGGTACATCAATTCAGTCCGCGGCCCGATACAATTATGATTTTCTTTGTTTTGCGAGGCGTTCGATGTAATTCGAATTTAAAATTTACTTTTTTAATCCAAACGACGACTAAAAAGGTTTTAGTCGTTACAGTACTGTCATGGACTAAAAAAAGTATTTTTCTTCCATTCATTAGCATAGTTCAAATAACATTGTGCAACTTGTACAGGTATAATATCAAATTAAACTTACTTTTCAACTCGTTGCTTTTCCCAATTGATCTTCTTCGAGGTGACATCTCCCTGTCCCTGGAGACAAACAAACTTTGATTAAAACTACGTACTCTTCGAACTTCTTCCAAGACTCGCTTAAATTGAATTATTGTAACAATTTACCACTTCGATTTAAATATCTTATTTTTTTTATTTTTGCAGAGGAGTCGGATACGCTTTCATACATTCTTGGACACAGATTATAAAAAGACGATAGTGATTTTAGGATTTCTTTCTACTATGTTGATATCTGTTATAATTGTAGTGGGATTAGTTATTTTGAATGAATTAATTGTAAGGTGTTTGTGTTTTCATATTATTAATTGTTGAAAGTCATTCATAACAACAGATAACGGTAACCGGCAAATTATTTTATCGGTGACCTTATTTTTAAGATTTATCGTCTTCCCAATAACATTTCTGGCTTAGTGCAAAATGGAAACACATTTTGCACTAGAAAAATAGAATGTTTTTTTTTAAAGCGATATCTCAATTCATTACATCTATCGGCCTAAAGTACCGTCTCCTTTTTGCACATGATTCTAGTGCGCTGACAAAAACTCTAACTTTATTATTCTTTTTAAATATGGCTTCACGTGATTAGGTGAGCCAGCCAGTATTCGATATTCATAAATATTAAAATTTTAAAATAACGTTTAAACAAATAAGAGATCGGAAAAAACTGGACCTTTACAGCCTCACTCAAGCACTCAACCCTAGTTTTTTGACTACTAAACAGTAACTGAGTTCTTTGAGCTATTCGAAAATTCAAATAATATTAAACAGTTGACTTTTTTTACAGACACACTCAATTATTGCATAAATACAATAAATACCCTAAAACTATTGTTCATTTAAAACAAAATATTATGTTTTTGGGAAACTGCAAAGCAAAACATAACTCTTCTGATTGTAGTCCAAAACTAAAATAATCATTTATATTAAATTATTGAGTACACAAAATCATCGTGATATTTTTTTATTGTTTTATTTTTTATTGCATGAGTTCAGTAAACAGCCAGACATCCTACCTAAAGAAAAGCGGTTACCATCGCCTATATTTGCAACACCAAAGGTGCTAAAAAAGCGCTGCTGCTCCCTAAAGGGTGTTTGGAGCCTGGCGATTTATGCTAGAACACAACTCATGCTAACAACTGCAAAATGGAAGTATTAAAGTTCTACCTACTGTACTTGGCTCACTGCAATATTATGGCGAGAAAGATTATTCATACTTATGCATGGCCATATGTATAACATAAAAGTTCGTTTGTTTGGTCCTTATATACGGCCTGGAATATGCACTTTTTCTTCAAACTATATATGGATATTATATTTTATATTATAACCCTCAAATAAATGGCTTATATCATTTTCTTCTCTCGAGTTCTCCCTGAATATTTAAATAACGTTACGTAGGCGAAGTCGCGTGGGCAGCGCTAGTAATTATTGAAGTGCGGATGTAATTCTGTATATTTTTTTTTGGTAAACTAACCACTGAATTAATAATAAGATTAAGTTATATGGTCAGATTATAGAAAAGCAAAGGATGTATTTATCTATAATAATATGTAGATTGTTTATTTTTACATTAACTCATAGAAGGTGTAAGAGAGGGTTTTAAAGATACACTAGTCCCGCACGGACGAAGTCACGGGAAACAATTAGTAAGAAATATAATAGACTAGCCTCTGCCCGCGACTTAGTCGTTCCGTTCCTATTCCTGTTGATTCGTTCCTATTGATCTTAGCGTGATAATATATAGCTTGTAGCCTTCCTCGATAAATGGGCTATTTAACACTGAAATAATTCAGAAACAAACAAAACAAAACAAATCAGACCAGTAGTTCTTGAGATTAGCGCTTTCAAGCAAACAAACAAACTCTTCAGCTTTATATATTAGTCTAAGTTATGAGAAGGTCAACCAAAGTTTACTTAAAAAATTGGATATTATAATCTTCCCAAATGGAAAACAATATTTAATGAAAAACGGATACTAGTGTACGCCTACGGACAAATCCATTTGAAACGTCATATACAGGGGAAAGTGGTTCAATATACTACATCGAGACTAATCTGCAGACGGTCTACATCTCGATTTTCGTGTGAAATATCAAAGAAGGATCGGATTGTGTCCAAGCTATAACGTTGTACAAACGGCACAAGAGAAATTGCTGATACAACTGTTTGTTATTTTAGTTTGTTCTCGATGCATTGAGTTGTCCCTTTGACTACGTTCACATGCCTTGTTCCGCATTCCTTGTCCTTATAAAGAGTGTGCAATGTAAATAGGAACAAAATGGTTTTTGAAAACATTCATCTAATGTAGAAGATTCTAGTATATTGCAAAACGTATAATTTCAGTAAACTTGATTAGGGACGTATGCCTAAAAAATAGCATATAACAAAAAAACCCCCATGTAATAAAATTAATCCATGTGTGTATACTTCTAAACTAATTAACTAAAGTTCTACGAATTTATTTCATTTTTCTTTGTAATTTTCACGAATGTTTGAAAAATTAGAAAAAACCGAACACACATTTTTCCACTTTAGAAATTACATTGTATCGTTGTAATTTAACAAGACCTATCTCATGCTATCCTTTACTTATATATGCACTGATTTACTGGTGAGAAGGACTGGTTGAGCGGTAAATGCGTCTTGGCAAACGTAGTGTATAGCGCCTCCAGCAGGATGAGACAGAAGCCTTCGAATAGCGGCTACCAAGGGTGGATGCGAAGAGGTGATGATCTATTTAGAATGTTTAAAAACTTACTCATTTAATCCCAGTCTTAGTACAGGTCCTGCCGATCTGAGCATAGCATGAGCGTCATTATTGCTCATGCTGCGTGTAGGCCGACCGTTAATTGATGAGATCACGTCTCCTTCACGTATTCCACTCAGGGATGCTTTACGCCCGGGATTTACCTGAAACCGCACACAGACTATGTTAGTTTTATGATTATGAGATTTCATAATTAAGTACCAAACCGTCCGTCATACGTCCTTGAAACTATAAACTGTGTACAGAGTGTGTACAACCAGTATAAATTGATCTTGTCATTATGGTCTTCCCGCGGCTTCATCCGCGGGAAGACCATAATGACATATATGATCATCATAGTTCCGACCCTTATTTACCCCGCGGAAGTTATACCATTTTCCGGGTAAAGTGGATTTCATGTGACTTTTAGATGAAGCATTCACACAGATTACATTTCACTAAATTTTTATATGTGCGCTATTCGCCAATAAAAAGTATCCTTATATGATGTTAATTCTCAATATTATATTTCTACCAAATTCAGTATCGCAGTTTTTCCGTCAAAGAGTAATAGACAGATTTACTTTAGAATATTTTATAATATTAGTACGGATTTCATAATAAACGGTTTATTCCCAAGACTGAAGAAGAAACTAACAAACAAAACGATTTCAAATTTATGTTTGTATGAATATTAAAAGAAGAGTTTGCGTTTGTACTAATGTCGGCGTATGTATACTAAAAATACTATTTTCGCATACTCATATGATATGAGTATACCATATATCATATACCAACTAAATAGTTTCACCAAGAGCGCCGCATAGGACTGATTTTAAAAACAAACTATTTATTTAACAATCGTCTTAACATTTATTCACTTGCATATTTCTATCGTATCAACTATGTTTTCCATGGTTTTGGTAATCCTTTGCTTACCCAAACGTTTATATCATGACATACCTAGTACCTACATATACTTTTAAATAATTGAAATGTTACAAACCGCATTCGGTTCACGCCGCCTTGCCGCCGGGGAGCAAAACTTTAACATGTTTCCCTCCGAATGCTGAGATCAACCACCCTAACTCGCACAAACCCCTCGCACACTATACACACGGAAAAATATTGAGAAAGGTCATTGCATTATCAAACTCACACTGTAAGGTCAACGATTAACATTAAACACAATAAACAATAAAATTACACCATACACACTGAATTTGTTTTGGGAACTAACATAACGGAGGAAATCCGAAATATTTATGTAATAGCGCGATACATAAAAGTTTATTCAAGAAAGTCATGGGCGATACTGAAGGTGGGCACGCGATCCAACAACCAATTTCATCGAAACATTATATGGGCATTATTCGAAAATGCATGCGCCGTGAGGGACGCACACACCTATTGTTGTTGGGGGCCATCACTCGCCAGGAATATTAATCTTGTTGAAGGTGAATCAAGTATCGCTCGTCTTCGCTACGACGCTATTGGAACCCCACAATACTCTTGGTAGGACAATGAACTTTAATTATATTCCGTTGAAACAGATTATAGATAGATTACCTTCACAATGAAAACTGTTTATTAAAGGGTTTCAAGTTGGAATTAAATGAAAAATCTAATTAAACAAACGTCTACTTGTCTCTGTATTATAATGATTATCCATTCTAAGAAACTTACACACGATATTAAAAATTGCTTTAACCTTGTGTGCCAGTTGTGAAAACTCAAGGAAAGTTTTAAATCAGAAATAAGATTACCTACATTTCATTTAATAAGAGGTAGTTAGTACATAAAAACCACGTAGCAAAAAGAAGCACATCCATATAATAGTGTAGAGCGAACATATGAAAAATAAAAGAGCTTTTACTGGAGAGAAAATTCAAATTGCTCAAGCCCATTGTTCCAAGCTCGTGAAGTTACCGGTGCAAAGAGCTTTAACGTGTAGGATATGCTGAGGGGCTTAGTTACAGATTAATGGGGATTTCTTCGAATACCTACTAATATATGTGTGTGTGTGTATTCGCAATGACTAGGTTTTAGCTCCAAAATCTCACGTAAACGGTTTAAAATTAATTTGGGTTATCCCTAACCTTTACCTCAGCCATTTAGATATTCATAGTTAAAATAGATATAGCTGTATATTGTATAAGTATCAATTTGACAAAAAATATATATTTAGGATACAAACCAAAATTTAAGGTAATTGAAATTAAGTAAAACCTTTTGCTTCCACTGAATCTTTAGTTATCAAATTATCATAAAAAATTTAAACAAAGCAAAAAACCTTTAATCTAAAATGTAATTTTAAATTTTTTCCAAAAAATACCTTCAGTATTTATACGTCGCCCAGTTGTCTAATTCGAACAACCTATAGCGTAATTCATACTTAGAATAAGACCTCAATGACAACATCATCAACTACTCTTTAAAAACGTTATCATTCAAGAGATTACATCATATTAAACACTAAAAATACTGTCAGTAAAAGTGACTATACTTTTACGATCAAAACATGTATATATTTAGTTTATTTCTATTTTCTTATTAAAGCGTAGTAGTAGATATTTTTCCCGAAATTCATAAGCTATCCTCCAGTTTTCCTTTTAGTAATAAGAAACTGGACTCAAAATTCATAATATAATCCGCTAATTCATTCGTTCCATTTTGTTGTCATATCGTTAGTCTTCCAAATAGTACTTTTTTAAACCATCAAACTTTGTCATAGCGTTGGCTTCGGTACCTATATTATATTTTGCCTCATTTAACCCAATTTGGCCATCTCAATGTTTCAGTATTTTTGTTCATATCCTGCTGTGTCAAAGTATTATACACTCTGTTCCTCATATTATATAACTCAAAGAAATCACGAATCAGAGAATAATATCTACCAAAACATAAGTTGTACCGGTACGTTTAAAGAATTTCCCACAGATACAACTTAAGAAACTACATTGTCAAAGTTTCCAATCAAAACTACTGATTTAACTTTAAAATATTTTCAGATTTTTGATACTAAATTAACGGAAAAATAACACAAAACATAGAATCGATTCAAGCTTGCATGTATGTATGAATGTACTTTCAATTTTAGTAAACAGTAAGAAATCCATACATTCAAAATATTTTTCGACGCTGAGAGCCAGGTTGCGTCGCCCATTTGTTTGAATTTACTCATACGACTAAATAGTTCACGTTTACAGCATCAGAGGATACTTTTTGTAGATATAAGATGAAATATTGACGGAGTACAACTTAGGCGGTAGTATAACTTGCGGAACCTTCCCTTATGAACTAAAGAAAATTGCGATTTTAATCATAGTTTGCTTTTATACTTGCATATTGGGTTAGAAATACCATGACGGCCGTCCCTGAATATTTCAAATATTCGAAGTACAGATTTGATTGTATCTGACGAGCGTCTTGTTGCAAGCAGATAATAATCCCTTGCAAGTGTCTTATTACTTATTACCCCTTTGAATTTGACTGATCTATTGTTCGCGCTAATCTGTTCACGCCGCCGTAAGACATCATAAAATCTTCTTTTCTCTCTTGGTATTTCATGCGAATTGTTGGAAGCCATTAAGCTGACCATTTAACGATTTCAAAAACAGTGGGCGGCATGTTGCTAGGAGGCCATGTCTATTTTACATGAGGGTCGGTCAGTAAGGAAATGCGCCAGCCGTGTTCTGACTGCGAACGAAGCGTTACCTAGTGGACTTTCGGAGTAAGTATCTCATACCGACGGACTTTGCGCTATTTATGCGTGATAACGATTTTATGTCCTACGGTTTGGTTACGTTGTGTTCGGTTATACTTGTAAGAACTGAGAATTCCATTTTTGAATTTACAATTCATAACAGTATTGTATTATTTTATTCTCTGATTCTTTACAAACGTTGTTTACTGTCTTAACGTGCATCCTAAACTGTTATAATAAATTTATTAAGTTTAATAGTCTCTTCGTTGTGAATACGTGGCAGCAATTCTCTTGAGTGTTTCGTCTTTTCGAGTGTCATAATTAAATGCAGAACATGCTACTGGTAGCTTGTTAGTGCAATTAGAACACAGTGGCGCAGTCACAAGATAACTTCATCGGATTATAACTTTGTGTATCGCTTCAACATTCACGAATACTAATTCACCACTAATTTTCTGATCAAACGATTTACTAATTCGTTCCGTGGCTTTAAATTACCCGTTAGATATCATCAGAGCTTTAAAAGATTTATTAATAGACGTATTCATCAAAATATAAAGAACATTTTTTTAAAATTGCTGTGGCGTCTACAAGAGGAAATTAATTTATTTCGTACTATTTTCTTATTCATGTTAACTATAATCGCACTTTATACATAGAACATAGAAGAAATCACACCAATAGCCATTACGCAAAGTAACGTGTGATGGGATATGTCGCATTGTATGAGAAGCTCCGTTACGGTACCAAAATAATGAGAACCGCGTAGCTTAGACCCACAAGTTAGTTATTCAGATGACAATAGTACAAGATGTACCACTGCTGAGGGTCGTGCGCGACTGGCCGCTATAACTTAGTAATGTTGTTATGCGGAACACGTAAGCCTCGTGACTCCACGACGCACGTGCGTCGTGTGCACGATCCACCTCGACATCTAAACAAAATTCTATGTCCCATTTTTTGTACTTATTCTATTCTGCACAGCGTTCATACTATACTCCTAATATTTTTTAACAAAATCAAATCTTACTTCAAACAAAAGCAAAAAATAAATATTTTCTACACCGTGAAGTAAGATGTATTTTATAATTTTATTGTTGTTTTTATTTGTTTTCCTGGGCGCCGACTTCGGGACGTTGTAAAAAATGATTATTTATTGCTTTTGTTTGAAGTCGGTTTTGTTTTTATAAAAAAAAAATTATCTCCTTTTTAGTAGCTTAAATAGCTTTAGAAATAATATCTAGGAGCCTCTAGAAATTGTACTGCTGCCACGCGTGTACAAGTTTTGCATTTGGAAGAGTTGTAGGCGCTAGGCGCTCTTCAACAAGGGTTGCTCTCGAATTCCCTCCATCAGATCTTGACTTGATGTCAATGGAACCACTTCACAAGTATACTCTTTTGAATATAGACATTTTTTGAAAATCGGTCTACAATTGACGGACAATCGCGTAACACTCTTAAAAAAACCATCAGTCGAGTTGAGAACACCCTCTTTTTAAAGTCGGTTAAAACGAAAAAACAGAACCGAGCTAAATGTAAACTAATGGATTCAAGGAAATTGAAATGCTTCCTGCAACAAAAACAAATCCGTCAGGTGTCAGTCCGTTTTTCTTTGATATTAAAACGAATTTGTAATAAACACAGAGCGGACCATTAGAAACCGAAAGGATAACGAAATAAAATAAATAAACGCTTACGGCCTTATATAATTACGGTTAAAAATTTCGTATTTTGCTCTCTGCACGTTTATTTCTTGAGGCATTTAAAATTTTAAGCTTCAGGAACGTGAATATAATGTTTATTGTGGTACACGCAACAGTCATAATCGTCTAGTTATATGTAACATGACGATTTTCGTAATGGGCATGCGTAATGGTCTGACGTGAAGCGTATTTTAATCGCGGGAAAACAGTCAGCTTACAGAATCTCAGCTTAATTATGTCTACCTATATAGATACCTGCCACCGTCATACCCTATCCAAGATATAATTAATCTGTAAAATATGCTGATTGTATTATGAATTTAAAATGAGAAAAATATCATGGAACCTAATTCCGACCAACATAGTTGAAAATATAACTTTTAGAATTTTTGTTGTCTGTCTACCTGTCTCTTAGACTTAGATCATATAAACGTCTAGATCACGCATCAATTGCACAAAAACGGCCTAAAAACCGTGCACCAAATTTGGTGTACTCGCTCATCACGCCGGTCACCAGTGTTGCCAGATGGGGGGGATTCCCTGCAAATTCGGGAATTTTCGCAAAAGGACATTCGGGGGTAAAATTTTGTTGAAGGAATTTTGGAGATTTTTTAAGTACCAGTAATTCATCTACAAACACAATTCTCCTCACCACAATAATTATATCTCAGTTATAATACAGTATTATTAGTTAATCTTAGGATTATATTTTACTAGTGAATCATACTTCAATTCAATAGTTCATTTTAATAATTCAATTCATTCGTTCGTTCGTCCATTTACGTCATTTATTTATTATCCCGTCTCTACTCGTATACGTCGTATCCTATAGGCTATGTTCCGTTAGACACAACGACTACAACAACCGCGATTTTTGCCTTTCCTTATATACTTTTTGCTAGCGTCACAATTATAAGCTCAAGTAGAACGGTTATTCGACCCACCTATTGACACGGGTCGTCGTGAGCGTCCTGTGAGCGAAAATGATGACGTCATTAGTGACGTTTTCGCTACGAGGGTGGTTTTGCTTTTTAATTTCTCCTTTAAAATAAGTAAAAACTGTTTTGGGGTTTTTTTTTCAAAAAGCATAAATATGGGGATTTTTGAAAAAAAATTGGGATTTATTGACATGGTCATCTGGCAACACTGCCGGTCACGCCTGTTAGTGTCGTTTTGACTACTTTACTGGCTGGAGATCTCACGAAAAAACTCTTTATACCGTCCTGCGCTATTAAAATGTGTCGGAACTATTTTAAAAGAGGAAAGGATAAGGATATGATGTTATTTCAACGAAAAACTTATCACCTTATTCATGATTTCTTAATAAAAACATGAAATTTAATTTCGATATTTCCAAGGTTATCGAATTGAGTAATGTTGTCAGGTGAGAAGTGGAACTTATTTTCAGAAATTTGGGGAGTTTGTTAAGATTTTTTTTTGTAAAATATAAATAATTTGAAAAATCTATAGAAAACAGACATGTAATATTTGTGGGTCCATCCGGTTTTCTTAAACCAGTTTATATTACGTTTTAAATTTCCTACGAATCCAATTGTAGCAAATCGTTGGATAAAAGAAATCTGGGAATCGCAAGATGTCCACCACTGGAATCCAAACAAAAGGTCGTTTATGTTTCCAATTATTTTGATGAAAAATAAATTTGTATATCGGAAAAAGGTTTTAGTAAAATTAAAAAAGAAGCTGTGTCAAGAAAGGTGTATTGAAATAGCACTACTAATTCAATTAATAGTAATCATGATTCATACACTTCAATAATATTTTCTATTTATTAGTTTGGGAAATGAACCGATTTACCATGAATCTCGAATATACAAACTTATTTTAATACTGTCATATGTATATACTTGCGGTAATGGAAATAAACATAATATACTTTGTAAAACAAAAAATACGGGATATTTTAAGTATCATGCAAGCAAATTTTAAATAACCAATTATATATTGTTGCATTAGTGCTTGTTTTTGCTGGATAGAAAATTTACAACAAATTAACAAAGAGTAAATCTTTGGTGCTCTAAAATTTTAATTAACTTTTACTGTTTAGTTTCTTCTAATTCAATTTTAGTTAGCGCTAAAGAGGAGAAGTAGTGAGAGAGAGGGATGGATTTCAAAACTTATTTTTAGTATAGCTTTATTTTATGTTACCTAAAAATATATAATGAATTTATGGAGATATCGTGTATTGACATTTTTTAGTAGATTATTGTCATAATTAAGAAATTAATTTTGTCTATATTCTGTTACCTGCATCTCTATTAATTCCTAATAAATAATAATTTAATATATTGATATGTTAGAAAACAAATTTTAGTTTATGAAATAATCAAATCGTAAAGCTTGAATTAAAACTTTTGGATATGAATATTTTTATTTTAATAATAGCCCTTTTCAAGTGGTTTAGTTGCTCTTAAGTCGCTGCATTAAACTATTCCGTGTACTTACCCCTTAGTTCCTACTACTGATATAAATTTACATTACATATAACACACACAGTATGAACCCAATCTCAAGTCAGTATCATCCCAAGTCTACTATTACAAATTATTTCATTGATTTTTAGGGTAGAATAATCTTTGGGCCATAACTAGTCGTCTAATAACCATCGTGAACATATTGTGTAACACAAAAAGAATTTGCCATTATGGATATTTTTTTAGAATCGTTAAGTTAGTATTAGTAACTAACAGACTTATAAAAATGTACTAATATCTGTACAGACATTTAATTGCGAATTAAAACTACTACACTACATATACTAAAATGTGTTATGAATTAATTTGTGCATGTATTTTTTTATGATTCGGTCCAAGACACACAACTTTAGTTGCTAATTTTATAGATTTTTATTCTTTAATATAGAAGAAAAACTGAAACCTCTGAGTAATATTAACTTATAACACAAAGAGGGATTAAATCATTGCGATCATTTAAACTTTTCACTTATATAAAAATATTTAATTATAAAATATAAAAAATGGGGTAATATTTTTTAGCTGATATCCCGAAATCACGCACACATTGATAGTTTTTCTAGAGTGAGTATAGCAACGCTTTGCGTTTTTGATGCCGTTTTTGGCGATCTTGTTTGTTCACAATGCTCTCTCTAGACATGTTATACCTCAATGCTCTTAGAGCATCACCTGAAAACTACTTAAATGTATTAAATCAAATGTGTCTTAGAGCTTTGTTTTAGGGAACATCCGATTACGGACCATCAACCGCGTGGGATATCGCGGCCGGTGCGTGGGATTCAGGGAAGCATGATCTTCGGCGACGTTTTCTCCTCTTAAACAGACCTATATCCTAAGTATACACTAAAAATACTTTATATTCCGATAAATGCGGTCTTTTCCGAAGAATACACGAATAAAGCCAAAAACATGAGGTGTTTTTGTCAGAGCCGTTACAATTCACTAATAAAAATGTCGTCATGGCAACTCGGGTGAAGTTTCGCTGGTGTGACCATTTAAGAGATTTGTGACTAATTTAATCTAAAAATATACTTTAAATAATAAGATGTTCCTTTAAAGTATAGTGCTGTATTCCTAATTAATTAAAACGCAAAAGAACAAAGTGGTATTGGCTTAATAAAATTTAATAAGTGTTATTCTTTTTATATAAAACTAAACTGCAGACGTTGTCCTGCCTTGAAAAAAGGAAACGCTAGGACCCGATTCTACTGCCTCATAGCGGTTCCAATTATGAATCTAAAAAAAAAACTATAAAAAACCCACTCAAACATATACAAAAAATTCATAAAAATCGGTAAAGTAATTTCTCAAGTTATGCGCGTACTTACATTTCTACCATAATTTGTTATTTATATAGATTGTACTGTTGTTATAAATAAATATTTTTTTAATTGTATGTGTGTATAATTGTAATATTATATTGTCTACTGTTATGTATTTATTATTGTTTATTTCTTTGTATGTAGCAATATATTTTTATTATTAATAGTATATTATTCAGTTATAAGTTTAGTCTGCTTTTGTACATCACCAGCTCATTTTTTCAATTATATTTTTCTCCTTGCACACGGAGCAGTTCCCTAGGAGAGATCGCTGTGAGCGATAAAGGCGCCGATTGTTCAATAATATTTATTTGTTTATTTTAAGTTTATGGTGAAAAATAAAGCCTTTTCATTAAGTCATTCTTATTTAGATTCAGCTACATTTTTACTGGATGGTTCTCATTCCTAATACTCGTTTTTCGTGTTATTACAAATCATAAGTTAGACTATATCCTTCTAATAAAAAATTATCCCATTAGACAAAGTAATAGCCTTGTCCTATTTCAAAGAATAAATGAATCTTATTACAGATTAAGATAAGCCAACTCGGCGAAGGCACCCACCCTTTGATATAAAAGTAAAAGACCATGAAAATATGGTAAATCGAGTCGTTAACAAAACAAAATCTAGATCATTTTTTCCTCAAGGCAAACTTGAAAGGATTATTTGTTACTAAATGTGACAATGCGTTTATATTAAAGATGAAAGTATAAGCTGAAAAATAAAAAATAAAACATTATGAAGGAATTATAAATGAAAAACGGATTTCTATAGTAAGGTATCCATAGAATTGAAAATAATATCTGAAATTACGCAATCTACACATTATTTAATATTTGTCGTTAGAGTTTTTTTTAGGTATCTTCAAATCTCAAAAATAAAAAATCTTGAAATTAAAATGAAAACATGTTGAAGCTACTATTAGTACGGGATTTATATAACGAAACACGTAGAATTTTAAGACCTGTTTTATTTGAATTCAGAACGAAGAATACCCGATTCACAGCCGGTTTACAGTATCTATACGTCGTTGACACAGTTGACAGTTCAACAAATATTGTGTTATTGACTAAAATGCATTTGATTTTTACACTGTAGGTCTTAATTTATGTCAAAACATTAATAATAAATTTATACTAAATCTCATGGTTAATTTCTAATCACTGCGACAAGAATTCTATCTGAAATATTAGATATTAGTTCAAATATTTGCTGTTGGACGGCGCCACGAGAAAAAAACTTAACATATGGGTACAAAAGTACCTCCATTATTTCAAAATATATATAAGAGCTTTACAATTTATTGTGATAGAGTTAATATTTTAGTTTATACACAAATAATCAAATGTTCATAAAGCAAACACTAGTCTTATTACTTAATAATCGATGGAGCCAATAATACAAAATTGGTTAGGTGGCGCTACTAATAACAGTAAAGCTAATGGCAATCCCTGTTTGCGGCCACTTTTACATAGACAACTCTATTCCTTCCTCCTTTATACACAGAAAATTGGCTTTAACTTGATATATAATTTATTTTAATAACAAGTGAATTACATATTTCCCAAAATATCAAACTATTATTTTAATTTAAAATGCTAGTATTTTTATAGGCAACCTAGCAAAAATGTATTCCCCCATATATAATTATATAAAAACTTGAGAGGTGTCAAGGGACACCCGGATGGAACGAAGTTCCTTTCGATTATTTACAAAAAACCTGTATACACTCAACATGTTGCAGATTATCTTATATTATAAATATGTGTGTGTGTATGTTAGCGAAATCGTAATAAAGAAATAAAATTCGCTTCTAAAACATTATATTTGATTTGTTCGTACAGAAAATTTTCACAAGTGACATAAACAAAGTAACAAAAAAAAATTATATGACATAAATTTAAATTATGAAAAAATAAAACATTCTAAACAGTTCCAACACACTCCGGGCCCGGCGATGCGTATGCGCAGCATCATTTGCACTGTTCAACCCGAGCGTGTCCACTGACTAGGAAGCATCATTCATATGGATCCTCTCCTACTCCACACTTTGGATTGCTCTAATGTGTTCATCATTCTATCTCCTTCATGTGAACTCTGTGCAATCCATCTGACCCTATTTTATTTTCTTAAAATAAAGGATCCTTAAAATTTCACTTGTGGTAAAGATAAAAACTTCCAAATTGTATACTTTGTGTGAGCTGTTCTCCAAAATCCTCCCCACCAAGGAAAAAGTTGCAGTTTCTATTACCTTTTTCTTTAAATTTATTCCAATCCAATCTCTTAAACTATTTCAAAATCTTAATTTCGTTTTTGGAACTCGTTCTTCATTTCATACTATGTACTATGGTCCCAGTAAAGCTTTCTTACATTACTAATTCTGATCGAAGTCTTCTGTACACAACATCTGGTTAAAATGTAATTGTTGTGTACTTATTTTTTTGATCTCTCAGAAAAGCTCATTTCAATGTGTGAAAACGGCGACCATTATAATAAATAAAATATCTTCAAGCGATACATCGACAAGCTGGTCCCGCTCACACAAGTCGTGAGATCCAAAGGTGATCCACAGTGCAGATATTAGAATATCATTATTTATTTACCTTACGGGTTCTTGTTCTATCGGAGGTCTGCACTTCTGAAATTCTTAAGGATTGTACATCTGCATAATTTTGCACAATCCATTCTTTTCGTCACGGTCGTTAGATGTGACGGATTATAATATTATACATAGCGAAATCTAGATTATTAGAAAGTTCCAACACACTCCGGGCCCGGCGATGCGTATGCGCAGCATCAGTCGAAAACGTTTTGGTACTCTAACTGCCCGACCGGAGCGCTTCACGAATTTTGTACAGTCATCTATAAGGACTCTTTCCAAGTTACATAGGGTATATATAGGGTTTGAGTTGCCTATAAACGTTCCCCTTTAATTTTGGAGAACAGCTCACACAAAGTATACAATTTGGAAGTTTTTATCTTTACCACAAGTGAAATTTTAAGGATCCTTTATTTTAAGAAAATAAAATAGGGTCAAATGGATTGCACAGAGTTCACATGAAGGAGATAGAATGATGAACACATTAGAGCAATCCAAAGTGTGGAGTAGGAGAGGATCCATATGAATGATGCTTCCTAGTCAGTGGACACGCTCGGGTTGAACAGTGCAAATGATGCTGCGCATACGCATCGCCGGGCCCGGAGTGTGTTGGAACTGTTTAGAATGTTTTATTTTTCATAATTTAAATTTAGGTGTGATATTATTTCTTTGTTTTTTGGTTGTCACTTGTAAAGGAAAATTTGTAAAGGCAAGTCAATATAATATATTACGAAGCGAATTATTTTATTTCTTTATTACGATTTCGCTAACAAGATATTTATAATATAAGATAATCTGCAACATCTGGCGACCGTGACAATTATGGAATCATTACGTACTTCTTCAATTATCAACCACTTATGGATCTCAGGACTTGTGTGATGTGAACGGGATCAGCTTTCGATGTATCTCTACATATCTAATGGTCGCCGTTTTCTACACAATTAAGAGTTTTCTGAAAGATCGAATAGATAAGAACCCAACAATTATTTTTAACCAGATGTTGAGGTTAGAAGATTTCGATCAAATTGAGAGAGTAAGAAGGCTTTATAGATAACCATACATTGAGGTGACAAAAGAAAAATTCTAAAATGGAAACTGAAAAATACCTATATATTTGAAGTAAAATATCAGAAGGCAAAACATAATGGAACATATTAAATACCACAGCAATATTTTCCTTGGTGGGGAGGATTTAAAGGGGAACGTTTGGCATAGGCAACTCAAACCCTATATATACCCTATGTAACTTGGAAAGAGTCCTTATAGATGACTGTAAAAAATTCGTGAAGCGCTCCGGTCGGGCAGTTAGAGTACCAAAACGTTTTCGACTGATATTGCGCGTACGCATCGCCGGGCCCGGAGTGTGTTGGAACTTTTTAGAATGTTTTATTTTTCATAATTTAAATTTAGATGTGATATTATTTCTTTGTTTTTTGGTTGTCACTTGTAAAGGAAAATTTGTAAAGGCAAGTCAATATAATATATCCAGAAGCGAATTATTTTATTTATAGTTTAGATTTCGCTATATATACGAATAATATTATAATTCGTAACACAACAAAAATAATCGTCGCGACACCACACTGTTCAATGCGAAGTGTAATAGTAAATGAGTAAGTTTGAATCCTATTTACTTCAATATAAGAAACAATTTAAAAATCGAATCACATCCTGCAATTCGACTCTTGAAACAAATTTAACTTTAAACCAGATTCGCGATATTGCTCCTTATTTTAATGACATTAAGACTCTATATGTCCGCAAATGCTATCTGTACGTCAGCAACCCATGACATTTAAAAATAATGTACTCCAAATTAAACTCTAACTGCGTGGGCATAAAGGGTTATGCAACTGCATTTTATCTTGGCAAGTTCAAAAAGTGTCGGTGACAACTTTTTCGTAAGAATTTTTTCCGTCTAGCCCCCATTCGTACCGCGCGATAATGTACTCCAAATTAAACTCTAACTGCGTGGGCATAAAGGGTTATGCAACTGCATTTTATCTTGGCAAGATCAAAAAGTGTCGGTGACAACTTTTTCGTAAGAATTTTTTCCGTCTAGCCCCCATTCGTACCGCGCGATAAGGAACTACGTTCCAATAAAACTAGAATTTCATTAAATAACTCATGACTGTAGTAATTCTTGCAGCCGGATCTCGGTATGGGACGTCGCACCTCGAAGACGAAGCGAGTAAAATTTTCTGTCGCGTCTAAAATGTCGGAAAATTTTATTCGTTATTAAAAAATCCTGAGTCATACCAAATTTAATTTGTCGTTTAAAACAACAACCATTCGTTCTAAAACAATAATCCTTACTCTTACAAAATTCTTTTTTATTTCGGCTAGCGACACTCGAGGAAAGTAACTACTAGGGGAACCGCCAGTGCCAGTAGTCAGTTTTAATTGGTTTTCAAATCCATCTTTTTGCGTTACCAGCGGGTTTCGCGAAATGTATGATGTCCACATGAAATTGAGGTCTTGTTTCGATATGCTTCGAAGTCTAAGGTATAGTACTAATTCAATTAATATGGAAACACCTTGGCACTTTGGCACCTGAATCTTTAATATTGGTTTATAAACAAACAAGGTTATACGCAAAGACACACTAAAATACATATACAAAGGAATTGAAAATTTCCTCCTGATATGTTTTTTTTAATTATAATATTGTGTTAAAAGGAAAAATGATTCGTCAACGAATACCTTTAGAGTATTTATGACATGGTATGAATTGATTTGCACTACTGTTTAAACATTTTCATAAAATAAGCTTATTAGATATTTTTAATCATAGTACTGTTTGAAAATCTTATTAGTAAAAAATAATAAATGAACAGAGTACCAAGGTTTTTTAGACTACGTAAAATGATTGATTAGTCTTGTCAGCAAAAACATAATTTATTCGCAATCTTACTCACGCAGAGGGCGCGCTCTAGAGAGTCGCTGTAACGCTGCTGAAAGAAAATTATGTGTTATTATCCTATAAGAATTAACAAGCAAACTAATGTACTGTTTATAATACTTGTTCCAAATAGTGCCACCTATTATTGTATTTATGTAATATTAGCGGCGTAGCGAGGAAAACCATTCTCAATTCAACTTTGGTCGGACACATATTATGTCATTGTAGTTCTCTAGTTTTGGTCTCTCTAGTATTGTGCGAGAATCAAAACTTATAATTAATTTTACTTTAGATTGGCATTCTTCGTTCGGAAGTCGAGTTAAACAGTTCTCCAAGTTCAATGTTTTGCTGTATAAATCCCCTTCTAACAATACCTTTGCTGGCCGGTTTCTATATCTTACTATTCGTTCACTTGTTTTACAATTGGTTAAATTACTTGAATGGAGCTTATGTCAAATTTTAACCGATAGTAAGGCGAATAAAGAATTGATTATCAAAACGGAACCCTTATGTTTTTGTCATATCTGTCCGTCAGTCCAGTTGGTCGTCTGTACAGTGTACATCTGTCATCAAGGTTCAAGGTCGCGAAAATAAAGGCTATACCAAACCCCCGGCACACAGCTCATATGGGCTCACGCATTTAAAATGAGCGGGTATTTCCCTGGACAGAAAGGAGTCAGAGCGTCCCAGCGTCTAATCTCATCCTTGCGAGAGGGGAGGTGAGCAGACCTGCGCGTACTCATATCAGCGGGATTAGTGCGGGTGACGGCTGAAGTTATACCCGAAAGTTTGTCGTCAAACATTTAAACCAGAAAAACGTGTGAATATGCGCGGCGATAGCGCCCGAATGTGACCGAATAAGGGGTTACAAGGCCTTCTGATTTTAAAATAGTCTATGTTATACTGATAGGTATTATTTACATACATACATACATAACTTCACGCCAGGTCCCTTGCGGGGTAGGCACGAACAACAGAGCGCCATTTAGGCTTATTCTTACACACCTCACTTGCTTCTTTGACATTCATAGCTCTTGTCATGCCTGCTCGTCTGTTTTTAAGGCTCCTGACATCACCTTCTGCTAGTACACGATCAATTTGATCATGGAAGGTGTGTCGTGGCATTCCGCGACTTCTGCATCCCTCCACTTTTGCATTGTATATCTGTTTAGTCATTCTTCCATCATTCATTCTTTCCACATGCCCGAACCACCGGAGCATTCCTTTCCTTACCTTCACCCCGACACTCTCTTTCTTACTTCGGTATTACAAACGCGGTCCGCGAGCGTCACTCCGCAGATTTTGCGCAGTGCTCGCATCTCGACCGCGTTTACTCTACTTTCATGCTCTCTCTTCCATACCCAACTCTCACTTCCATACGTGAGCGTAGGTACCAGCACCGCATTGTGTATGGCAAGCTGGCGGAGGTTCTTAGCGCCTAGAAGTTTACCTAACGCTCCATTCACACTATTCCCCAAATTCACTCTTCTTTCTATATCAGTGGTGTACCTTCCATCCCTGCTAAAAGCACATCCAAGATATAAAAACTCATTCACTTGTTCCAGCATAACATCATCGACCATTATCCTTGCATTCGTTTTGGTTTCTTCTTTTTCAACCACCATAACCTTTGTTTTCTTCGCATTCAAATGTAAGCCTCTCGCCTGACAATCATCTTTCATCATTCTGACTAGTGTTTGCAGTTCTGATGGCGATTCGGCTAAAAGCACGGCATCATCCGCATATAGCAAGCTTCTAACAACTAGATCACCCATCCGCACCCCAACATCCATCAATCTTAATCTCTGGAGACAATCGTCCAGGTATAGGATGAACAGCAAAGCCGACAACACGCAGCCCTGCCGGACGCCAATATTGACGTCAAACCAGGGCGACAGGCTGCCGTCCACCCGCACGCATGCCATACAGTCCTCGTAAGTGGACTGCATAGCACGCAGCAATTGGCCATTAATTCCATATCCGGACAATATGTCCCAGAGGTCCTTCCGCACAACCCTGTCAAATTCTTTCTCTAGAACTAGATCAACAAAACCGCAGAAAACCTTCCGGCCCATAGCCAGCTGCTTCTCCACGATATTGCGGAGCGAGAAAACTTGATCCATACATCCCCTTTCAATAATCATCGCATACACTTTAGATGCTGTGCTGATCAAACTGATGGCCCTGTAGCTAACGCACTCCATACGTGACCCCTTGCCTTTATACAAGGGCACGATGACAGCGCGCCTCCAGTCCTTGGGAACCTTTCCCGTCCTCCAGCACAAGTTGCATAAGGACAGGAAAGCGTCCCGGACGCAGGTTCTACCATATTTGATCACCTCAGCAGACTCACTATCGATTCCTGCTGCCTTTCCATTTTTCAGACTTCTTATCGACCATTCGATCTCTTCCAAAGTGATCTCGGATGCTGACTCCTCGAAGTCGGTCACACTCAGTCGTGGTGCCAGCATCCGGGATATTATCATACATTTCTCTAAAATATTCACTCCATCGCGCTAAAACCTCTTGTGGGTTAGCAAGAATGTCCCCTGCTTTAGATTTTATTCTTTCCATTGTGGAAGCTGACGAACAACCCCGAGACCCTCTCTCCAAAAGAGTTTGGTATTCGCCTCGAAGTTCTCCGTCAGCTTCTCTTCTTCTTTCAATTTTATTCTTTCACGCTTCTCTTTCACTAAAGCTTTGGGTCATTCTTACAGAGGCGATAAATTTAATAAGGTATTTAGTTATGATATTATTTAATTGCATTAAAGTTTGAAATTGAATATTAAAAATTACATTAAGTCTCCTGAAGGGGGATAACTTTTTACTTATTTGACGATCTCATTCAATTCATTTTTTTAAGTCGCATAATATAACTTCGTTCCAAAAAAATTCATACTATTATAGAATACTATAAATAGCCGAGAGTTCCATTAGGTAACTATACTGCCTAAAATTGTGTATCTAGGATCTATAGGTCCCAGTAAAGAAAGCTGACCAACACTTAAACCACGAGACCACAAACGTAGTGACATTGTAAAATAGATGCGAATAGCAACATGCTTTTCTCAAAAGCGAGCTTTCTGCAGGGTCATAATTCTCAAAATAACGAAGGAGTGTAACTGTCGAGAGTTTCTACTACTGGTTTACCACTACAATACAATTCTCTTGACAAATCGTTGAGTTCCCCACAAACAAAGTGCTCTCAACGAGAACGGGCAATGTTTCACAGTTTACAACGAACTTTAATTGCGTAATCTGATACTATCCAGCTCTGAGGAGTTTTCAGCGAAATTGCTTTCTTTTATTATGCCTCTCGGGGGTCAGACTGAGATCTGTTTTTAATTGATCTTTGTAGTTCAACCTATTTTAATTTGTGTTTGAAAGTGAATATTCCTTGAATTTTTACTTAATATTAATATCAACCCGCAGGGGGGCTTTGTGGCGAAACCTTAGATGAGTAGCAACACTTCACACCCGACCCCGGGGAAACAAGGCTAGGCCTCAGCCTCCGTGCATGGCTAAGCCAGCCAGCATGAAGTAGAGATCACTAGAGCTAAACTCAAGCCCCAGGGGAGAATCGATAAATGGCAGAACGTTGAAATAGCCCCGGTGAAGCTGCAAACCACCTCTCTACACCCCTTAGCCACTCACTCTTGTGTGGCATTTTTTGGGGCCCATGCTGGAAGTCGCGAATCATCGCCGGCCCATTTTTTCCTTTTTATAGCCCGCTATCTTTTGTTTTCATTTTTTACAATAGTCGTACACTGACCGGGGCTTATCCTTGGGAGCATTTTTATATGGTGTAGACAGGGGAAATCGTCGGTCAGTGTCACGCCACATTTACATTAAAGTCAAGGGGCCTCTACGTGTTGGCCTTCCCATGGCCCCATGCAAGCCCTTCAAAGTCCAGGCCAATTTCATGGCCCGTGGTCTTACGAGACAGATACATGTATATCAATAAGACGTGGTAGCTTGGCGGTCAGTGCACGCACATCTCATCACATCCAGGTTTAAAACCTGCCTGACATGCTTGCAAGCATGTACCAACAACAGTTTTCTGACCTAATTAATGTGCGTATTATTACAATGGGCATTTGCTAGGTGAAGGCAAATTACCTCATGAAATCTGCACAACGAAAAACCGATGTGTCAAACCCTACGATTCACCTTGGACTAGCGTGGCGGGTATACTTTCTCGCCCAAGCCGAGTAGCGTTACGCTTATGGACTGTTATTATTTTAATAATATCAACCCCATAAACGTACCATTGCTAGGCAAAAAAACCGTCTTGTTTTAGGTGAACGGACGGTATTCTCGCTACGCTTCTCCTAAGCATATTAGTAACAGTTTCTTATAACGGTAAAATGCTAGCCATCAAAACTGCTTGTACTATTGTACCGATGTGATTAAAGTTTTTAAAAACTCAGATTTTTTTTTAAATTTTTCTTATAAAAAGGTATCATGATTTGGAGAAAGTAAATTTATCAGTTAAATAGTGAAAATATGATATACTTAATTAATATAAACCTCATAGTTACTTTATGATATACTAGCGATCTACCCCAGCTTCGCACGGATATCTAAAAAGAACTTTTTTTCGTAAGTTTAATTACCTACTAAGCGAATTCAAAATATTTCCCCTCCCGTACTGCCCATACCCCAGTGACGCCTACATCTCATAAGCCTATCTAGCCGATTAGGGTGCGCGGCGACCACTCAACTTTTTTCAAATACTTACATTTTTAAACTTTTGATATCTTTCGAATGGAATGTCCAAATTGAATCATTCAAAAAGTTGTACAAAGGTATTGAAGCAGTCTTAAATATGATGTAATTTATTTTGATAGGATGAATACCAAGGTACAAATAAAGAGCCTTTTCTAGCGGAGTTATTTCAATTAAATTTTTAAAATAAAAGAACACTTCTTGTGGCATAATTATAATAGACATATGCTGTCGCGACACTTTTTGTGAATAATTATGTGTTCTGCAAATTTGTAGTACATTATTTTATTCTACCATCAATAGTTTTCGTAGCGCATGCGATTTTAGGTAATTTTTATACACCTTGGGTTACATTATTGGAGTTTTAATAAGTTTCCCTATTGTTTAAAAATATAATATAGCATATGTCACTCGGAGATAGAGTAGCTTGCCAACAGTGAAAGAATTTTTCAAATCCGTTCAGTAGTTTCGGAGCCTATTCAATGTAAACAAACAATCAATTTTTTCCTCTTTATAATATTAGTATAGAGTATATAGATTAGTAAGCCAATTAATGTAATGCAATTTTATTTGGTGGTATTTAACAAACAACTTTTTTTTATAGAGCAACTTTCTCAAATTCATTCGTTCTGATTCAAATCGAACTTTTGTGATACAAAAAAGTTCACATATCCACCTGCTTGCATTCAAATCGTTAGAACGACTTTATTTCAACTTTATTTAGTAGTACGTATATTTACCCTTGATATTCTGAGTGGCTGGTTTTGATCGGCGCCGCCGTGCATGCGGAAGCCCCACGGCGCGCCGCCTGTCAGTTCCACCTCCCTTGCAGTCATCGTCTCCTCACTCCATGCCTCTAAATACCCCCTATGTAAAACTTCACTTCGAAAACAAAATGTCAAAGCTGTACTTTGACGTCATATCGTAGAAAATTTTAAAGCGTCGTTTGGAAGCCCGCTGTCGTTTTAAATATCACATTTACTTTCTTATCAGTCGATTTTGTTTCGGGAAAGGTTACGTAGGGGTGTGGTGATCTGAAACAAAAGGAAAGTTCGATAAATATACTATATTTATTTATAGAATTGGCAAAAGTGTAGTATAGAAAAATGCGACAACTATTAGTTGCTTCGCTTCTCTTGCGGAAACGATTACAATTGTAGCAAAAAATCCGTCTTTTGGAAAAATCACACGATCCTCAACACCTTGAAAAAAATCTCTCTAAAGTCACTTTTTTAATGTGTATTAGTATTAGTATGTAGTAGTTATGTATTAGTATGGAGTCTATGGAACTACTTAGAGGTTTAGCTTTCCAATTCCTATATACTTCTGTATAGGCCAGTATAAATAGCAAATTCAGTGTCAAGAGTTCATGTGAACATATCCAAGTATATAAACATAACTAGGTAAAGATCATCGTTGTAAATTTTATTACAAGCGAGGTCAGTGCTGTAACAACTGAATTATTTTCAGGCTATGATGCAGACTCCCAATGTGCTGAAGGCCGGTAAATATGCCTAAAATAAATCATTTTTAATCTAACGTAAATTTACGTTTACGTAATATAGACTGTACCTACCTATGAAGTATTTTCACATTAAAAATGATAACAAAGTTATGATGTATGGTACAATAACTTGACTGTTTTTGGAACTGCATATTATTTAGTATAGTATTATATATTTATTTAGTAAACCAAAAAGAAAACGTAGATACTTGATTATTATAAACATACCATTATAAAATAAAAAAGTAAAATGATTTTGAAATAATTTCCGATTGGAAATTGTTGAAAAAATTATAAAATATCGCGTGAGCCAGTGAAATTATTACCTTATATTGAATAATTAATAATTCACGTATTTTCTATTTTATAAAGATATTTTATTTTGTTTTCGTCTTACATGCTACATAATATTTTTTAAATTAAAGTAGGTATCTTTATATCACGCAAGTAAATATTTATCTGGGATGCATTTTTTTGGATTAAATATAATTATTTGACTATTAAAGAGATAGCAAAAGATAACCCGTTAAAAGGCTAGAATAGGTTAAATGAATACAGCCCAAATGGTTTCAAATTAATTCTAACAGAAACACGGTGTTTGTGGTGTGCCACGCTTTGGGCAGGCCACATTCAGCATTATGACAAATCTGTAAACATGTCCATTCCATTACTGCCAGATGTAGGCTGCATTTCAGGAGCTTGCGGCTTGCTATGAATTTCAAGCTGTGAAGGCTAAATACTGGCATAAAGACTTTGTTTATGTATAATATCGAATCATAATATTTACAAGAGCTTATCCGTACAGGAACGGAGACAGAATTCAATTTCCTGCGGCCGGGTGACCTGTCGTAAGAGGCAACAAAACAACCCACAGCCAGATGGTACGGTATTTACCCGACTGGATGGCGACCACCCCTGGTCTAGAGCATGCCGCCATAACAACCTTGTGTTGTGTTCCGGCATTAGTGGCCAGGTTCCAGTCTCCCTTAAGAGAGCAGCAGCGCATTTGTAGCACGTTTGGTGTAGCAAATGTCCATAGGCGATGGTAACCGCTTTCCATCAAGTGGGCCGTCTGCCTGTCTGTTGAACTCCTGAAATAAAAAAATAAAAATATTAAAAGTTGTATGAATGACTTAAAACACTTTAGTGTTCACCAAAAATTAAAGTACAGTAAATGTTAAACAAAGGGCAGCCTTATCGTTTGAAGCGATCTCTTCCAGGCAACCCCCAATCCCGCAGGCAGGTTGTAATTGTTATAAATATAATTTCATTATAAACAGCTAATTTTTTGCAAAAAAATCGAATCCGTATCACACGAAACCAATCCAATTTTCCGAAATAAAAAGTATACTTAAAACATGCGTGCGTGTTATCACGTGTTTTATGCCATGCAGTCAAGTAGGATTTAGGTAACTTTCAAAGTTTTTATTATATTTTACTGTGCGATTATCACTCTTAATTTTTCAATATACATACTTGTATATAACTGGAGTTTACCCCGCGGCGCAGCGCCGCGTGTCAACCTCTAGTGCACTGTATTAATTTTTTATGTTAGTGCTATTTACCCCCGGAAAATTCGCTTCATTTTTTTATCGCAAACTATCCCATCCCCCGTCTATCTGTAAACTACATAAATGACAAGACAATTTGGCCAAAAAAGGCTAGTGACGACCCTGAGTATAAGAACAGACTTATTGCAATTTTATGCATTTAAGTAGACTATAGAAGTGGCCACGAGATATGTAGTCAACATTATTGATGTTACTCACATAACGTGTATTGATGAAAAGGTAGCGGGCGAACAGCCCTCGACATGGCGGAAGCGTGCGACTGACATTTGAATCAAACCCACCCACACGCGTTTTAGCTCACCGATACCGAGAATAACTACTCTACTAGTATTCTGCAATACACATTTGCTAATTTCAAGTCGCTTTGGTAATTAAATAATTATGGCCTTGCTAGTTACATGGTCCAAGCTTCTGCGTAGCAACTAAAGAGGACACAGAAGGTTCGATTTCAGGTGTGATATATTTTGTAAGCGGATTGTTGTTTATTTTTTACTATGGTCTGGGAATCTGAAAGAAGTCTAGAGTTATCTGCTATATATTATACATAACAAAAGCGTAACTCGCTTAGATTGGGAATAAAGAATGTGTGTGTTTATTGTATTTTATTGTACTTGTATTTAACTAACTGTCAAAGAGACAAAAGACTTTGTCTAGGTAAAAACTACTAAACCAAGGGCGGTATGTAGTGTATACTGTAATTTGTAGCTATGTCCATATGTACCTAGAATACTCAGAAACTTTTAAAATTAATTAAAATCTTTAAATGGACACTAAATAACTATAATCTCAGATGGGCAACATGTAGTAGACGATATCTACTAGAGGTGATAAATAGCTTGACTGCTTGTCTATCCATCTCACATAAAAAATAAATGAAAATGAGAGAAGAGAAAATAGTCAAAAAGAAAAAGCAATTTGCGTTCAATACAGGCATACCAAATATAGAAAAAGAAAATCAGATTATGTAGAACCAGTACATTTTGAGAAAATTGGTTCAGGCATATTATATTTAAACAGACAAACGGATCGACAGACAGACATAAGGATTTTGCAGGGATTTCGTTTTTGCAAAAAATTTTACGGTTATCCAAAAGTTGAAGGCAAGGTAAATAAGTAATCAACTTTTTTGAATTTTGTAACTTAAAACAAATCTACAATTCTATGGCCCGGATCGAATTTTACATCTACAAGCGAATCCCTTATTGTGACGGGTTTATTCAATTTGATTTAGATTGAAGGATTCTGCCTACTAAATCGATACAACCCAAGCACAGGGATTTTAAGGAACTCCGCATGTCAGTCGACTTGTTTTCAAGATATTTAATCAGGGACAATTGAAAGATAGCATGGTATTTGACGTAAATAGAACAGTTTGGAGCCAAGTGTTAGTTCAAAGATGTTGGATGCTTTGAATAGCTCTGGCTGTGTGACTCATCATACATTTGGTAAATCGAAGATTAAATATAACCAACATTACGCACTGTTTACGAAATTGGGCCTAGTTGTTTAGACAAGAGTCAGTTAGTATTTTATGGTATTTTAAATTTTATATCTTCCTATATGGAAGAATATTATGTATGTCAATCGTGTAGTAGAAAAAATAAATAGAAAAAGATACAAAATCTTACATGACTTGACTACACATATTATTTTAACAAATCTGTCAACAATTTACGACAAACAAGAGACTCATTAATACTGTTACATACCGACAAATAACTGAGCACCTGGTTTATTACCCTTCCCGCATTCAGAGTTATTTTGTTTAGTTCATGTTTAAAAATTGCAATTAGACAATAGCCTATTGTTATTGTTTCGACTTTGTTGGCCGTTCGCAGGAATAATCAACCAGATGTGCAGATTACGGTTTCTCGGAAACCCCAGTTCACGCGGTCGATTTTTGTATTGTATAGTTAGTATAAAACAATGCCCGAACGGAGGAGTGAGTCAGTAAAGCGAAGATTACGATACGAGCAAGACGTATATTCGATGAGCGATATAGTGACGGCCTTTGTGCGTGTTATTGAATCGTACAGTTTGTACTAGTAGTGTATAGTTATATTTGTACCTGTTTTATACGTGTTTGTATAGTTATAATAAATTCTATAGTAGTTCCAACTGCATTTTAATTCGAGTCCTGTGGCTCGTAAACATACTTTTAATTAATAAATAAGCGACAGAGAAACATACATATTCTATATTCCAAAGCAATGCATGTTGAGCTTGTGTTATATAGGTACAACGAGCTACTTTGGAGTTGATCCCAGACAATTAGACTAATCTTAATAACGGGAAGTTCGTTTACATTGAACGCACATGCCAGAAATCCCATTCGGTGATCATCAATTTTATAAATTACTCAAAATATACCTATAATAAAATATTAGAAAAAAAATTGTATGGAAGAATACCTTCTATGATTTTAGTAGTTTTTTTTTGTGTTATGTGTTGTGGCAACAGACCCAGTGATCATTATTAGGTTTTTTTAGAAAGAATCTTATTAAAACTCAATTTTTTACCTATTTATTCTAATAATTAATTAAATAACAAAATATTGCTTAAAAGTAAAGTGGTGTTTTCCTTTCTTAAAAGACGAGGGAAAAATGACTTGTAAGCATGTCGAAAAACGTTGAATATAGGATCGGATCTTTTAGAGTTACATTTTTTTACTGAGCGATTGTCTTTGTGAGTTTTCAATCATAGCAGAGCGCAAAATAAGAATGGTATAACACTCAATTTGTACAGCAATTTTGCAAAAGCCAAATCCCCGCTTTCAGTAAAGACCCTCTATTATGCCGCGCTGAAAATAATAACAATAAATACTCGTATTAGACGTAGAAAGTAAAATAATACCTCGTAACAAAGGTTTAATAGGGCGCTTGTCGCGGTTTCTGTAATTAATTAAATTGACCCTTACCCTCGGGCTACAGAAAGCACCCGCACTCCTTTAGGGGAAACTAATTTGGACCCTGAAAGAAGGCAATAAAGGTGAATTCGGGTAATAGTTGTCAAGAATTGGGAATGTCCAAGAATTTCGTGTTTTATTACATCGAATGGCTCACCTAGTGATTTCCTAAAGGGCCTGCTATTAAGGGAGTAGGTTTATCCCCCTTCTAGATTTTACTGCCAAATGTGTTTATGTTGACGGCAAGGAGAAAAGTAATCTGAATTGGAATAGCCCATTTTTTAAATTTCGCATTTAGTAAAACCGTTACGTAATACAATATAATTATATTAGCTATCATTTCTATACAGTTAACATGATAAAATAGGGACTTATTGTTTCCTTATATTTAGGAAAATATGTTTGAAATTTCCTATAGGTACCTACTCACGCCATCACATAAAAAAACTCATTTTATGTCATTGTAACAAAAATCACTTCAATTACTTATCTTGTAAACAAATAATTCATTTGAAGTGATTTTTGTATCTATTTATATTAAACTTTCCTTGTCCTTCTTAGACTTCATCCAAAGATTGTCTGAATGAAATCGCCATGGGCGATACGACCGCCGATGGTACTTATACATATATTATATTAACGATTTAGATTTAGAACAGAAATAGAATGATGTAGTATTTTTGTACAATAAAGTACATTACAATTAAAAATTAAAGTAGGTACTACTGTTATATTACATATTAACACAACAGCCGTGTGATGACGTCATCGATCAAAAACATTTAAACATCGAATTAAATAATAACCCGAACTTGATTTATGAAAATATTCAAACTGAAATTAAGATAATACCCTAATTTACCTAATCAAATTGAGAGGGTGTTTTTTGTAATTAACAATGGTAATCCGAATTCACATTAGGAGATACGCGTATTATAATTTAAATTTGCATATGCATGTGAACGTGACGTGGTAATTTTATATGCTTGATTACAAAGGAGCCTTATGTCATCGTGTTTCAATTATTTAATACTCGCTTTCAACTGACAATAGCGCTCGGATAGAGGTGTCTGCGGTAACGCCACGTTGGCAGCATGATTTATTGCGGATTCGAATAAGACGATACCTTATTTGATACTCGGATATTGCCAACACGATGTACTGCTAGATTACCAGACATCTATTTCGACAGAAACAATCATTATAGACCTTTCTTCGTTTTTTTTATTGAATAAACTCAGCGAATAACATTTCTTGTATTCGTGCTTTTATTATTCCAGTGACGGATTAGACCTCTACAATTCAATGCCATAGTTCAAAATTGTATCATTTTTTTTTGTTACTACTATTTATACACTAACGTCCTAATTACACCACCTTTTTACGTAATGAGAAATATGTAGTATGATTGTGAACTAGGGGATCGATGTGTTAGTTCCTAGATAATTTTTACTATCCAACGAATGTTTAGAACTCAACGATTTATAATCAATAATAAAACTACGTTTTAACGGTTTTAAGTGTGGTAATTTATTTGATTTTTGTTATTCCGACGTTTCGGCCACATTTCAGTGGCCGTGATCAAGGAAGACAAAGATGTCAAGTGTAAACGAGTATTGTTAACATTTTATTTAGCCTACCGCCAACTCGTTCGTTTTAATTATTTAGTTTTAATTTTGATTATGTTATTATTATATCTATGGGAGCCTACTCTAATTCCATAATTAGTTTAATATGAACGATTTAATTAAAATTGCACAAGGAATATTGCTTAGTCATATTTCTAAGCTGATAAAAGCTTAGACACGTACCTACTAGTAATAAGACGGGGTAAGTTTTAGGCTCCAGCCTACTGGAACATTACCCACTGAGTGATAGATACGTACATTTACATACCTGATGTCAATTTATTTATAATCTCTTAGGGTATGCAATATTCTAAAATCGAGTGCAACATAAAATTCTGTGGTATATTTTTAATGTTCCTTAGCCATTTTATCAAAATCTGTGTGTTCGACAGGACATATGATATAAAATCTAAGTAACTCTTTTCATATCAAAGCTTTCAGATGTGCGCTTTGTACACCTTCAATGAATATAATACTTATATTTTTGTTCAGTAAGACGAGTAAAACCGATGTAATTAAGAGCTAAGGGAGCTCATACGTAAACACAACGTGTGGTAAACAAACAAAATATTCCCTGCGGTTTGCCATCCAAATCCGAAATATTGTTTACATACCTATATAAACGCACAGTTCTTGTTTTTCTCTATAAAACCACAAGTGCGTTAATATGCGGTTCAACTCTATTTTTGTTAATTTGAAAATTATTTAGGTCAATAACGGTTTTAACATTTCATGAAACCCAATAATATTTCTGCAGCGATAGAGTTACCGTATCAAAATAGCTCGAAGAAAATTGCTGATATTTAGAAAAAATACTTTCTTCCAGAACATTGGATATGTAATTAGACTAGATATATCAATCAACTGACACTTACAAATACTTATTTCGTGTAATTAAGTGAGCGATATATGTATTTACATTTAATTATAAGCATATTCATTGTTACGTTGATTTTCAATAAAAATAAATATTTAACATTTTACTTGAATTAGATTTGAATGAAACTTCAGACTGTTTAAAATACTGTAAGTATTACGAACGAAGTCCTGCAGTACCGCACATGTCCAAAAATTCGAGACATATGACGACCCAAAGCAGACTTTAGGACTGTATAATAGAGTCTAGACTATACTTTAATTTATAAATTTCTCTACTCTTCCAAAGTATGTAGCGTAGTGCGAACTAATCTAACTTAAGTATAATTATTCTATTAGAATAGAGATTTAAATAGATATAAATTACACATCAAAGTACAGACAAACAAAATAGAAAAATATTGAAAGATACTACAACGGGCTGCCTTATCGCTAGTAAGTGATCTCTACCAGGCAAACCAGATTTAATATTGATAAATTTACTGACGCTGCTGCAGTTTATAAATAATGAAAAAATACACAGTAGATATGCATACAAGAACTATAATTATGTATTAGCACACAACTCTTAATGCCTCTTAATTAACCAAACAATACTTCCGGAACTTTAAATACTCATCAATTATCCATTTTCTAAAAGATAATTAAAAGGAATTGATCGCGTCTAATGTATCCAGGCCAGTGTGATGGCATGTGTAAACCATGGCAACCAAATGCACTATCTTTGAAAACGAACTGTATCCGCATATTACGAAACGCAATGACATGTTTTCAGATGTAAATACAGAAAATATACAATGCTATTACATTTTTAATAGCGAGATTGGCCGCTTTTCAACAAAAACAAGAAAGACTCACCAAATTACAAATTTACATATAATTGCTTTATTTTAGGCCTTGCTGTCATTGAGTAAGCAGTAGGTAATTGCGTGTTGATGACTGTTATTATCAAAACGATTGAATCTAAAAAATATTTATTCAAGAAGAGTCATCTTTTAGATATAAATGTGATCTCGTGCATAAGTTACACTTTAGTGCCCAATCTCACACTAAAATATAAATACTATACCTACAAATATGGGTGCATTAAATTTTCTTCACATATTATTTTAGGTGAAATCTATCATATTAATACAGTGGTATTATCACAATAAATGTTTGATTAACCGGTAAATTTATTTTTCTTTCATTCTGATATAGCTGTTGTATAATAGCTACAACTATTTTAAAAACTACTTAAGAAATATTTATGAAGTTTAAATTTTAATGCGCCTTTAAAGAACTTAAATAGGCTTAAAAGTCTTGTAGTGAATATTTAGATAAATATTCTAATGTACCTGCTCGATCTCAGATATTGTTAGTGACTGTGGCCAAATGCGACTTGTTTATAGCGTTAGAATAACGCGGTTAATGTTTAGCTATATTCATATTGTTACGTCCTAGATGCCGACAAAGACAAATTCACACCTGCAGAAACACATTTTATTACCTTTCGGCATTTGGACTTCTTTTATTTTCTTTGTGTTTAAAATTTGTGATAAAAAAACCCATTGTGTATTGTAAACTTATACCTATTGTTGTATTGTACATTTTAATTCGAGTTCGTACTCGTAACTCGTAACAGTATATATATACATACGCTATCCGTCAAAGTTTAACGTCATTATTGATTAAGAAATGTCGTATCACAAATAACCTAATTAAACTTATCGCTACATCTGCGTGAAACGGTGACTAACACCAACATTATCCCAGGACTAATTCAAAATTTAGCTGAACGAGCACTTTTCGGTGCGCATATGAAAACAGAATTCATAGGAGCCACAAAACCAGTAACTAAAGTTTTTTCATGAAAAAAGTATTACGTGTTGCAAGTTCATATCTGGAGGCAGGCTTGGTGCAAAAGCCTACAAAACGGATGTTCATTCATTTGCTGCCGCAAAATTTATTGCTGTCGTGCTTCTAAATGCATATTCTCCTGAAATTGCCAGCATACTTTATTGCACGGCTTTCCGCTGGCAATATAAAATGTGGAACATTTTATTTACTTCACGCAGGTGCTTAGAATATACCTCATCTATTTACTACAATTAAAGCTAAACAGATTCTAAATAATTAAAAAATCCATTCTGAACTTCGATCAACAATACACTTTTGATCGAAGATTCTGAAGAAAAACTTAATAATAATCTGCAATCCCACACTTTACAAGTCTTAGGATTTTAAACAAGTTGTAAATATCGGACTAGCTAGGTATATTATTATTAGTAAAATGAGTATCATCATATTCAATTCAAGTTTTTTTCACACTAAGATCTGATGCAGCAAAGGACGCCTCGAGTGGAGACCATGTCTCGGAGAACGTAGAGTAGTACGCCCGGTGTTCTGACGACCGACGCAAGGTCGCCGGCAGGGGCTGGACGACAAAGACGGGAGACCGGGCTCGTATTTGCTATGTAGCTTGTATTTGGAGAGGTCTACGTCCAGCACTGGATAGAGATTGGCTGAAGAAGAATAAAGAAGATCTGATGTTTTTTTTAAAGTAATGCTTAAGTTACAAATTAAATTTACCATTTAATCTATTTACAATTTAATGGTCAGTAATATGTGTGGTTACTAGTTAACGCATTGGCTTACTAATATTAGTTAATTGAAATTCAGAACTGCTCTCAATGGAATCGGTCTTATGCCAAGATAATATTGGTCAATAAGTCAATAACCCTTTTACAGTTCATTCTATTGTAAGAGAAAATGATGTTAGCAAGCTTGTTTTATATAAACAAAGGACGGACTAAGTGTAAAGCTACTTCCTAGAGTTTCGTTATACCTTTATCTTATACTTTCTAATCATCATTCAATCATCAATACGTTATTTGTCTATAGGCAGGTATGTAGAACTTTAATTTGTGGTATATCCATATATAATACTACTAGAATATGCCCGCGACTTCGTCTACGCTTGACTTGAAATTTCCGCGAAATTCCCGGGACATAAATGTTAGCTGTTTTAGTGAAAAACGTGTCGGAATAAGCATATTATGCACCCGAAAAACTACAAACCACTCCCGGGAAAATTCCCGTGCGATTGGGTAAAGAAGCACATTTAAATTTGTTTTTTTTAATCTGGCCATTTTAAATCATTTCCAGCAAAATTTACGAGGGATCCCCAGGATAAGAAGTAGCGCAACATTTAAGTCCAAGAATTAGCCGTTGATCGGCGAAAACCGCATCTAAATCGGCATATTGGTTTTTACGTGAATCCTAAACAAAGAGACAAACAGACAAAACATCTAAAAAAATACATCGTGTTCTCCATCTTTTATATAGTGTATTCCAGGTTTTTAAATATCTTCAATGTACAGACACGGCATGCTTAGAATTTTTAATGTTAGAGATAAAAGAAAGAAAAAAGGTAACCGGAGTTAAAAGTCGACAACAAGAGCAACGGTAGTGGTATTAGTTAGTGATAAATCAGAGGTTCAGTCAAGGACTCCGTCCCCAAAAACAACCCGATAATAAACGTAGAATTGCATTGGGGGCGAGGTATGGCGATGAGGGTTAACGGTTAGGTGCCGATAACCGAAGACTGGTCTGACAACGGATTTATAGCGAAACATAAAACAGTTTAACCGGTTAACGAACAACACGATCATACGTCTAGCGTCGCATATCTCATACAACATCGGTTTTTAGTTCTGTTAGGTACTTCTTACGGTTTACTTAGTGATGAATTTTTATTTTATAAATGATACAACAAGGCTGCTAAATATCTTGTTCTTCAACATAGTTGTAAAAAGATGGTGTTACCACACAGTGAATGGTTCTATAGCCACAACGAACATCCACTATATTTTGTCATTCGTTTATAAAATGTAAAAAAGAATGTAACCGCAAATATTCTGTATCTCAAAAATTGATTTCAATTTACAAACTAATTTTCATTTAAAGCAATTTTCAAGTACACTTTGAATTTATCAAAAATGTCCATTCTGTAAGATGCTATAAATGCTAAATGCTATAACAGACAAAGACAACCAAACAGGCAAATGCGCATGACGAACTCATTAGGGTTTTTGCCATTTGGTTATCGAACCCTTAAAAATATCGAAAATAAAAGTCATTAGGTAATTTTACTAACACAACACAAACACAAAACACCACTAATGATATCATAATTGCATCATGGCTACCTAACAGAATAACATAAAATTATTATGGCCAATTAAATTGTCCGAAATTAGGTGACGCGCTCAAACATAATACGCAACATAAATTATACTATTAAAAAAACGCTAACAAGTTGTTTTGAGACGATGCATACACAGCTGTTATAACTGAAACGTTAATTTGATTGAGAATTACTCTATTCTTTAGCATCTGGTCTTCATACAAAGATTGACTCCATTAATTCTGCGAAAATTAAAATTATATAACATACATCATATTTAATGTTTTAAAATCTTGAGATTTTTCTTTTTAAACAGCGATAACACGTTGCGAAGCGGTGTAGGGGATATAGGATAGGAATTAAATTTCAATAACTTACTCGTATATGTATGACCTTCAAAAAATGAAATGGAATTTATTTTTAATAAAGACTTTTGAATTTGAATTGAAATTTCGAGCTATATTCTTAGCAAAGTAAAGCAGTTGCCTGCGTAGCATACGAGTTAATGATGGGGGTATCAACGTAAGTACGTAGGTATAATATCGCGTTGGAGAGTGGCAGTGAAAAGGGTTGGGTCACCGATAGATAAGGCCGGACAGTTGCCAACGTCATTGCTACATCGTAAAGCTATGGCAAAGGGCCCCCATTTTATCGAGATCTTTCAGTAAATTTCCATTTGAAAAGATATTTTCCGGCGAAATATTTTTACCATTTATAAAATTACTTCGTATTTAATAAGTATTAACGACATTTTAATTTTTAGTTATAAACTAAAAATTAAGTTACCACAAAAAGAGTATGTATAATAAGAGTAACACGTGGCGCCATCTGGTCATACAGTATTAAGGAGCTTTAAACATTTACGTTCTTTACAGAGTGATTGTCATTCTTAGGATTCATACTTCATGCCTCGGGACATAGACTTAGAAGAAAAAGAAACACACTTATTACTAATGCCCTAGATAGATCGTAATGTCACAAAATTCGTTAATTTTTCATCTCTCAAAAGGCGTTTTAATACAGTTAGAAAGAAAAAACAAGTTTTAATTAAAATATTAAGTAATCATAAGTTTAAACTTTGCAAATTACATTCCTAAGCGTCCACGATTAATTTCTGCACCAGCAGTTAGACCAACGACTTTATCCCCCGAAGTCGTATATTATGACCGATGTGACAGCTGCACATTCCGCGTCCCAATATTATTACACGAAACTGGAGTAATTTTATAATTAAAAATAGTACACAGATAGACGTATGTATGTATATACAGACGTAACTAGGCAAAAGTTTTAACCTTATCCTATTTAACTAAAGTAAATATTTATTTTTATCGATGAGAAAGATGGGAAGCATTCTGAAATATTATTTATACATTTATTTGCGTCATACGCGAACATGGGTGTTCCTCACATTCTTTGATAATATTGAAGACATGAACTTACTGTGACTTTATAGGAAACTATATTACCTTATTCATATACCTATCCGTAACATTATTTTGCTATTAAATTTAAAATTTGTTTGAAATTATAACATGCATTTCTTCAGCATAGAAAAAATATCTACTACGTGTACTAGGAATAACAATCGCTAAATAAGAAATGTAACTGAAAAGCCCCAAATTTCTATATATCTAGTGGGCGTTATAGGTCATTTTTCTCACATTTTAATAAGACATAAATATCACTTTACTTTATTTTTACTGTTGAAAACATTACCTTATTCAAAGAGAGTATTAGAATCAACAAGTCTTTACAAACGGGATTTACTTACAATTACGAAGAATCAATTATAGTGACATCTAGCGAATAAGTTAACTATCTAACCACCAACTGGGCTTGTAATTCTTAGTATTCTTCTTCCACGATAAGACCCAGTGATTACAAACAACACGCGGCGCGATACGTTCCAAGCAAGCTAAGCGCCAATACGCGGCTAGCTGAAGTTGGGTAGAAAATTGTTGTTATAGAATACGTACTATGCGGCGGCAGCGTAGTCCGTATAGAAATCAATTTTAGGATTTTCTTGGTAAAGGATTGTTTGGCTACTTTGATGGTGTAGTAGCTATGAAGTAATGAACAAAACCGTCAAAGTACAATTCTGTTAAACAGTTTAACCGACCAACAACGAAATTGATCAATGACTCCGGGAACAACCAATTACTTATATTGGAGTGATTAATTTTCCGCAGAAAGTTTCAGCTTGTGTTCACACACCGCATTTACAGCACGTTTAGACGCCGTTTTGCGTAAGATTGATTGTGTTAGAATAACCCAGGAGAGTAGGCACATTTAACTTTGGATGTATAGGTACCCAAAACTTGTATAATAATAAATAATTAATTGAAATACAACTGTAAAACAATATGGAGCGGTACTACTACCTTATTAATTTTTTATGGTAGGAGATGCAAGAAGAAGAGAAAAGAATTTCAAATAGCCGTTATGTCAATTTTTTTATTGTTTATTGCCGATTAGGTAATTAAATTTAATTGTAATTAAAGTTTCATTTACATGAAGAACAGTATGCAGTCATACTACCTCCTTCAGAAACCAGTAAAAGGAATAGGCCTAAGAAATGATGGCTTGGCACCGTGAGAGATGTATTGTGTACCAATAGGTAAATCCAGTCTAAAACTGCTACTCAGCTTGCGGCCCGCCGAGCTTTAGTGAGTGACTCTCCTGGCACACTATATACATATTTCTATAATACTTATATTGGAACTATATTGATAACGTATCTGGTGATGCAAATGTCTATAGACAGAAACCAATTTCCATCAGGCGACCCGCATAGTTGCTGTACTGTAGTAGTAAAAAAACACCTAAATAATTTTATGTTGCGGCCCACGGCACTTTATCTATTACAGCCCTTATAAAAAGAGGTGGAGTATGGCTAGTCTACCAATAGATAAAAAATATGAAGGAAGAATATGAAGAGGACCCCTAGACTCTTTCACAGACAATCTGATCGTAACTTACTAGTATAATTATTGATAATTTGCTCTTTAGCTTACTGAACCAACAACAGCTTTAAACAGCTTTTAGTATAAATCTGTAACTAGCCTATTGTATATGAGTATTTCTCATGACAAATCTGAATTCGATAAACGCAACTTAATTTATTATCGGTATCGTTGGGCAGCAATATAATATACAACGTACATATATATTTACTATTTTTAATAAATCAATGAATTAATTCAAAAAGCTATTATTATTCATAATCAAAAATCTTTTAAGAGTTTTCAGTTTAACAAAATATAGGCTGGTGCCGACTGAAATGTTCGGCAGAAATTAATAGACTATTACGAATAATTAAAATTAATTGAGTGCAATAGAACATGGGAATATGAGTTCATATAGAGGACGTAATAGGCCACTTTAAGAAATCAAGGTTATTAGGTTAAGATGCTCAAAACATTAATGCCGAATAACTAGTATTTTCTATCCGTTCTTTTAAGCTGTGCTAGATACAAAGCTCCTATAATGAACTCGTGTCCTATACAACACATCTAATTACAGGGATTATGTAGTACAATATACATGACACGGAATGATAATAATATGTAAGAAGGGCCTCGTAAAGGCTGGCTCCAACACTCATACTCATAATTAGAAGTGGTGATAAGACAACGTGAATATTATACGTACACCGTACTATAAAGAGTATTATAAGATTCTTGGATGTAAATTATTTTATGAAGACACACTCCTTAGAATTGCGTTAGATAGGTACTTGTACCTGCAAAAAAAAATGTAAGTGCGTATCGAACCGTGAATAATGAGTTTCCACAAGGGCTACTAATGTTTACTACTTATATGTATAATTATTTTCGCTACACAGAACCCTGAAAAATACTTAATTAAAATGAATACATATTTAAAAAAATATTCGACTTTTCTAGTTTATAACAGCTGTCAACCTAATCGTTGAAAATGTTTTTAGTTCGACTAGGTACACATTTTTATTCATATATTTTCATCATAATACTAATTTCGTAATACTTATCATAATAATAATTTCATCATAATTTGAACTTATATTTTACTACCTTTAAATTCAATTTTATGTGCGTCACCCTCTTTTTTGTAACTTCAGTACACAAGTTACAGAAGTTTACAAGAGATAAATTATTTGAAGTATTATCTATAGCACGAGTACCTACCAAGTTTCAAAAAAATGTATATCACATACAGACACGACGGGCAGAATGACGAAGTTATGTGGCTTATGTTTTTATCATTTGGCTCTGAAATGTCTTTTAATACATACAAATAAACAGTCTTCTTACTGTAAATTACTATAAGTAATACTTAAATTATTATTCAAGGTTATTTTAACGTGATTAACGTATGCCTATCAGCAGCGGTGATATGATAGAGCTTCTTGGGGTAGTGTTGTTGATTTTATTAAATTATGTATAATAATAAAGACCAAACTAGTTAGTAAAATTGAATGAAAATAGTATATGTATATAAATTAAATAGATGTCCATATCTTCTAACTTACCTTAATCGAATAAAATGTAGCTTTTGTAATTTTCGTATAAGTTTCTCAAGAAATCATCACACAAATCGTGAAAAATGTCAACACTGCACTGGAAACCACGCGTAGTTCTCACTGTCCGTCTGTACGCGCCAACGGCGACTAGGTCTAATCTCACCGGCTACAATACAGTTTCATTCATAACCCGCATCTTAAAACACACGTTCCCAAGAATTACGGAGCTCGCAGAAGCCAGCTGCACCGATCTGTTGTCTTTCAATGTATAAACAAACTGGCAAATGGGATGAAGCTAGTCGCGGGCGAAATTCACGTATCCGTTTTTAATGGCTCACATTTCGTTTGAGTGCCAGTTTCTTGACAATTCTAATACAAAAGCGATCATTTATTATTTATTCATTAAGTTTGATAGTCGTTACAGTCATGATTACGCGATATTAACATTTAATATGCAGTCGAAAAACAATAACTAGATATCTACATTGTGCTCGTTGAAATACGCGGAAGATTAGTGCTTACATGACGTACTCTGAGTTTCCACGTCTGCGCGATGGCGTCGAGCGTCGTGGTCCTAAATGCAGGACTAAATTGGACGCTGTGTGCTTGCAACAGAGTCTACGGGAAGATATAATCACCCTCGACTGCGGCTTGTCAGTAACGTTTTTTCCATTATGAATTTTATTTAGACGTATTTAGGCACAAAGTTGCATAGCCTAGGGTGGAAATACTGCAGGCGTACACATCACGTGCGTTCGGAGGGGCTGGGTGATTGCAGTTTGGTGAACTTACGCACTGCTCATCGATATCATGGGAATACATACTATAACAAGATATATGTTTATGATGTAAAGAAACAATTTGAGGCTTGTATCTTGGATGATTCTATACACAGCTAGCCGCCGCCAAAGAACTCGTACTTTGGTTATAACATGTAAAATATTGATAAAACAATTACAAAATATCTAATGCATCTTTACTTTAAAACAGTTGTAATTAAGAGCCCGTTGCCACTTGTCGGGCCTCGGGTCCAACAGAAAATAGACTGCTCAGAACATTTTCTATGCAGCTGTTGACACTTATCGGACGCCGTATTTTATCGACGTCGACAAGAAATATTGGATGTTTTGACAGTCCTGTAAGTCCGCAAAAAATCGCGCTGGATATCTTTTGCCTATGAGTAAGTATGACGCTGTCCACATTATGTCGGAAGCCGGGCTCGACAGCCCTCTCCGCGCTCCCCCTACTTCCGCTATACACATCGCTTCGTATAGAGTGGACAATTGGCTCCAGCTTCAATCGGTTCTGACAACCGACTCGATTAAAATATGGAACCACACACTCAACAAGATGGACTACTGCTACAATTTTTTTGTCTAATCCTTACAGTAATATGTCTGTGTAAAGTAATTATCTATCACTAAGCGCGCGTGTATACGACAACCCCACCGCATCCTCGAAATTTCGCTATCAAACGGGCGTTAGTGGTATGGCGGACAACGTGCGCATATACACATAAATGCAGTGCTTTAACCTTTTTAATCAAAGTCGAAACGTTTTAGTCAAAGTTTACGTGCACGCGATCATGGGGATGCTTACAGTGAAAATATTACTTACTGTAACGACACACGTGCGGAACGTACCGCGCGGAAAGTTCGGCTAAATACAATCGCAGAGTTTGACGGCTATGACAAATCCGCGGATATTACGCAGAGTTCAGATTAACGCCGATCCTGCAGTCCCCTAACTTTTCGCACGATGCGTTCCGCAGGTGTTTTGCTATACTAAAGCTCTCCAAAAGGCTCTGCTCGAATAAATGACAGTCCCGTATCGCATCGTATGCTCATATTAAAAAGTATACTACACACATGAGCATTATTGAAAATAAATTCCTTCACACTTACCATATTTCATAAAAACTTTGTTCATGCCAACGCCAGGAAGAAGGTAACAACTTTAAACATTAATTTGTCCATTTAAATATTTGCCACCTAATGACCGATTATTTAGTTCAACATTTATAGTAACATTTTTACATGATAAATTAATATAAAAACACTTTTATTATGCCAAAATTCTATAATAATACGATGCTCGAATTAATAATCCATCCACACTAAAAAGTACTATTTAAATGCATGCAAGTTCAAAGCTGTACATATAAATTTTACGAGTATAACCTCAATCATTGATTAGTACAATATGACAATATTGGCGAAATTAATAAATACCACAGGTAGATTATTTCAATCAAATCGTGCAAAAGAAATTCATGGGCAGAGCCGTCGGTGCGCCTCTATCTGCTTAACGTCAACCTCCTCCATCGCGATCTGGAGTTTCCCTCCATCAAAAACTACATTACGTCGCTCTCGCGTAAGTATTTCGATCTTGCGCCGCACCATCGAAATCCGCTCGTCGTGTCCGCGTCCGATTACAAGCCTCGGTAAAAGGCTCTCATGCGACGACCGCGTATCGCGTTCTCACGGATAGGCTCTACGTTATTACAAAACGGCTGGCCCTGAATAGACAGACACAGACGGCAGTGTCTCAGACGCCGTCAATCACGATCGCTACGCGAGGAACGCTAGGACACATAGCCAAAGTTTCTTCAAAGTTTCTTTCATCGTTCTCCTATCTCAGCCATAACACGTTGCGAAACGGCAGTAAGATAGTGTAGGTCGCCTCGAACCGCCGGGATCCTTCCCCTCGGGCTTCATATCACCTGTCGCCTGTTTTCAGTTAGTGCATTATTTTCGGCCTTTTGTCGGCATCATTAGATTCATCCCCCTCTCATAGTAACTTTCCAGCCGAGGTAAAGCCCCGCTTCGCGAAAGCACTCGCCCCAGTTAAACCCGTTAAAATTGTACGGTCTTCGAACTAACAACAAAAAGCAAAGTCCAAAAAAAGCGCTAGCCAGTTCTCCGTTGTTGGTTGCGATGACTGGATGTATACGGCTCCCATAATAGGATAAGATGTGGGGGGGGGTCTTGGATATATTTACACTTATACGCTAGTTTATCGTAATACACAAGTATGATAATAAAAAAATTACGATATAAAGGGATAAGTGCCATCTGTAGTCCAGAACATGTATTAAAACAGAGATTTAGCATAATTTCATTTTAATAGACAGAAAACATCCAATAAAAGTATGTAAAATGTAATTGTTTACAAATTGACAATATAAATAACGGCAGTTTGGTCGGGTTAAGATGTTAATGTCTATATATCTACTAATAATCAATTCGTATTTATTTTACAACAGTATTAATTGATAATATAATCTTATATTAAGCCAAAAATCACAATAATATAATGTTTCATTCATAAATATATTTTATATACCTTAATAAGTAATGCGAACATTTGCAGGACATAAATAATAGAGTACATAAAAATTTTGGCATTTTTGTGATCAAACGGACGTATAGATCATTTATTCATACTATTACTATAGTCATAAATTAAAGCAGCCATTCTTTAATTGTAATTGTATTCAAGCAATAGAAGCTGACAAACATTACAACAATTAATGTTTTCTCCATAAACCTACAAAACATTTTGTGCAATGCAGTATAATCTCTTGTGCCCTCACTTACAAATTAAAACATTAAAATAACATTTAACTTACACACTATGAGATCGGAATATTAACTCAAAATAAAAGTGCCTACAAACAAACAAAAAAATTCTAGCTTCCATGGCATGTATTTATTATAATGCTCCGTTTCCATTCGGGATAATGTTACAGTTATTGACTGTGGCCAAGCGCCTTGTTTATAGCGTTAAAAAGAACGCCTTTAACGAATAGCTTCATTGCGTTATTTATTTATTTATTGAAAAAAGACCAACTTAAAATTTAGGGCTAATAACAGGTTTTTCCATAAAGTTAAATTGGGAACAAACGAGAGAACTAAATGTCTATTTAAATCATTCACAATTAATAACAATATCGCACCACAACAACTCATCAAACCCATCGCTACATGTGGACGAAACGGTCAGTAACAATAACATTAAACCAGATAGAGCAGACATAAGAAATAGCGACGTACTTAAACGTCATGTAAGACCTATATATAATATATAAAATAAGTGTCACATTTGAAATACATAAAACTCAAAAATTATAATATAACAAACAGTAAAATTATGTCTTCATAGTCTTTTTCTTCTAGAAGACTACATCATGATTAGATTTATTTACCCTGCACTTTGTATGTCTTACAGTAAGGAACAATACTAAAAATTTACCTTTAATTGAAATCAAAACAACTTACATAACCTAACACACCTAACACTTGGAAAAATGCCGGGAAATACAACAGTGCAGAAAAAAAGTGTAATTTTTAAAATCTCCTAAAATCTGCATGATTAGATTACGACACGAATCATTTCTCCCTCGCTTTTTGATGTTTTATTAATAAAAAGTTAGTTTTTAAGTAACAAAACATATTAAGGCAGAGAATATATTAAGGCAATCAATTAAATCAATTTTTGACTTTTAGGAGTTTTATGGAGCTTTGCAACCGAAATTATAGGATATCGGAAATAAAAAGGACCAGTGATCCGGGGCATTAGTTTGTTGGAACAAATCAATTTTTGCTAGTTTGCCTTGCCGCTTCTCGCGAATTTAGTTAAGTACACGGCTTTTTTATTTGTTATACATACAAAGAGACCTAACAATAGCCCCATGTTCGAGGTATTCTATCATGACCACCCCTTTACTATCCCAGAAAAGAGAGCCTATTATCTTTCCGGCGGAACGACTAGCCTTTGCCTTACTGGTTTTAGACGATGGTCTTTTCCAATTCATAGACAGTAATGTTCCAGATCGTAATGGTGAAACCATATTTTGTTCTTAGTTTTAAATGGAGACAAAAGTCTAACATGATTTAGTTGTAACAGTTTCAAAGTTCGAAAAAGGTGAGCATTCTGAACCAAGTGCGTGGGTGAATTTTTCGCCAAGCGTTCGTGTAAAATGCACAGTGCCAGACCAATCGTTTCTTCGGCTATAAAACGTACTGTGACACGACGGCCCGCTTAAATAAGGTTTTCGACTTTTTAGACCATTTTTTCGGCATCTTCGGTCAGTGCTGTTATGGGGCAGCCCGAACGAGAGTCTCTTTGGTGGATGTTCTTCCGCGTTATGATTCGGTGCACCAACATGCAACTGTAGAATACTGTCGAATATTTTTTTCTAAAGTATCCTGTAAGTCTGGATTAACGAGTTCCGTAATGAAATTTTTCAAGCACAGACAATACCAGGATGTAATAATTTTTTTATCCCTTTTTGACAACACCCTACGACAGATTACAAATTCCTTGTAATCTTGTCGTACGTAGACATCAGGTTTTTTTTTTTTTAAATATTGAAATTATTTCCTTTTTTTAAATAAAATTCATATTCCTGCTTTACAATCCAGTATGCACTTATTGCGGTTCTAAACAGTTTGTAAGTACCTCTCACTTTTTATTGAATGCTCCTCGTATGTTTTTAACGATAAAATGTCAAAGAGCGAGAGAAGAACGACTTGTGGCGTCATCTAGTGAAGCTTATCAGAGTAAAGTTTCTAACTAGGTGGTTCTTATACCTAGCATTCTGCATCCATACTTAATACTTTCAATAGATTTCGCGAATAATACAGACAATTAAAATCACGTGCCAATGAAAAGTGGCCGAAACGTCGGGATAGGATAACAAAAATCAAACAAAAATATACAAGTCGCGAAAACTTGAGAAAATATTAATTAAAATTGAATTATCTACATCATCGGATATTTACGTAGCAATGTTCACAAAATGTCTCGGTTAACTTGGTTAAGCTATAGGAAAAGTTTAATTAACTTTCGTTATTCAGTAAATTTATCATACATAATTTTAAAATGTTCAATGAAAAATAGTAAATCTATTGATCCGACAAAAAAGGAGGTTCTCGATTCTTCTGTTAATACTTTTATCTAAGTGATTACGTTACTGAAATGAATGATCGGCAGATCACTACACTTATTGTATATCCCCAAATTAAGCAAGTAACGCTTGTGTTATGGGTAATGTACACCGGACTACTCTGAGACCAACTCCAGACACCCATGGTAAATAACGGAGAAAAATCGGTTTTCGAAATTCACCATACCAGGAACCGAACCAGCAACCTCTGCGTTGCAGTAAGCCAGGCCGGCAAAGGCTTAGCATGCTCAACCACAGAGGCTGTCAATTACTGCATTATTGCGTATTATATATATTACTGCGCAATGTACACAGCTAAACTCGAGTTTCTAGATTTGACATTGAGTTAAGTACAAACAGCCTATATAAGTAACGTAATCAATAAATCCCCAAAAACCTCAACTTTTTTTTCGTAGAACCAGTTATTTTTTGTCTTGATTCACACGGTTATGATACCAATTTAACAAAAAAACCTTCAACTTAAAAATTATTCCATTAATAAATTATTCCATAGTAAAATTGTCAATTGAACTTCAATCTATCTAGGGCGGCTTGCATGACGTTCCTTAATTTTATTTAAGAAACACTAAACGCATTTACCACCCTTAAATACGATAAGCGTCTTGCACAACGCTAAATTTACCAGTAAATACGTTTACAGAACTATCAAAGTTAATCATCCAAAAATGGCTATTTAACGCCTTAAACGCGTTTAAACATTGTCACTCGTATGTCTTTATATGAAATTGTCACTTATAAAAAGTCAATTACAGATTGTCACTCGTATATTATTTGCTTTAATTATTTATCTCAATGCTAAATACCCATTATTCGTACAAACTAACATGGTAGCAGAGTAATAAAGTGAAGGAATTGGGTCCAGTAAAGGTATTTTAACTAGGAAAGAATAAATACAATATTCTAGCATTGTACTCGACCTGATGTTCACAGTGGATAAGGCGATCGCAGAGGCTTTAAGGTAAAAATAATGCACCTAGATGGTAAAAATTATAAGCCTTGGCGGTATCGTATTGAGACAGCGTGTAGGGCAATACCCGGCGCTGAAGAAATTTTGCAAGGAAAACTTCAAAAGCCCGATGAGCCTGCAGCATCTGATGGTGCAGATGCTAAAGCCAAATATGAAATAAATTTACAACAATTTCTAAAAATTGACTGTGCCGTTTCAACTCTTTTGACGACAAACATGACGGATGAGATTCTAAAACAAGTTATGCGATATAAAAGCGCCAAAGAAGTATGGGATGAGCTAGAACGCCTATATAATGGAAGCAGCGAAGACAAACTTATGATCTTTGTTTACAATTCTTTGATTATAAAATGGACCTTGAAAGTGAGACGGGAAAGCATATATCTTCTGCATTATAGAACATTTTCAACAAATCTTTTCGTAAATTAATATTCATTATTCTTTATGAAATTGTAAGTTATTAAAAAGTCAATTACAGATCGTGACTCGTATTTTATTTGATTTATTTATCTCAATGCTAAATACCCATAAAATCGAAAATAAAACGGCACAGCAAAAGATCATTCTTCAGGTTGCCGCTAAAAATTCCGAAATAAACTTAACCAAACGAACAAAAGTTCAAATGTCAATTTGAGATTGGCCAACTAAAATCCTTTTCACGCAGGAAATAACTAACATTTAAGCTAAATTTCGTGTGGTTGTTCGATAAAACGTACCGCCACGTGAAATGAAACATCTGGCTGTTTTATCGATGGCATAAATACATTTTACTAAATGACATGGGAGAGTGCCTCGTGCAAGACAACGTAAATGCATTTACTATTAAACGCGTTTAGAGAGTAAAATTAAATTAAATAATTTTATTTAAAGACGATCGTTGTGCAAGCGGGCCTTAAAATCAGTCTCATGAAAATGGAACGCTTATTATAAATATTTTAAATGAAATAAAAGGACGATTGAAAGACACTTATTAATTAATAACTATAGAATACTGTAATAAAGTTGATACTTACATTAAAATCTTTGGTAAAAATCAGCATAAGACTATGAAAATATGTATTATGTAAAGATTAGAGGAATGTATAAATATTAATCACAGTTTTAATAAATTCTAACAGGAGCAGAACTTTCTGTCTTGTCGCGCTTGTAGTTTCTGCAACGACTGACGACGCCTGCCGGAAGCGCAAAGCATTGCATATTCCACTGATGTCTCCATTCTGGAAGTTAAAAATATACTATACCGACAACTGAATTAACAAGAATAATGTTATCACTACCACGCTCTTTGTGAGACACGTTTAAAATACTGTTGTTAAATAAAAAAAACAGTGAGCTATGCTGAATCAGTATCTTGATTACAGCTTGCCTGGGATCAGTGTGATATCACACTATTACAGAATATCAGTGTCAAAGAGTTAAGTCTCTTAGGTAATAAATAGCATTTCACATGAGTAAGTACTAATGACGCACCTCCCTTCCACCTATTCCATGCATTTGCTTTATTCCATCCCTCCTACCCCATCCTAAAGGATGGCAACATGTTGGCTTCGCCCCTGGTATTGCAAATGTCTGTCTCTTTTCTTATGCTAATTATTTGGGGTCGGCACAAAATGTCTTTCCCTTCCACATTCCTATATTCTGACATACATCTTCTGTCACACCACAAATCATCATCCTTCACACAGTCCATCCATCTCTTTTTAGGTCTAAATTAACATTTGCACCCATTCATCTTGTAGTTTAACATTCTTTTCTTACATGACTTTCATCCTCCTCATTACATGCCCATACCACCACCATATCTACATCTATCTGTGCGGGAATGGAGAAAGAATACAATTTTCTGCGGCCGGGCGGCCTGTCGTAAGAGGCGACTAAACAACCCACAGCCAGGTGGTGGGGCATTTGCCCGACTGGATGGCGACCACCCCTGGTCTAGAATATGCCGCCATAACAACATTGAGTTGTGTTCCGGCATTAGTGACCAGGTTCCAGTCTCCCTTAAGAGAGCAGCAGCGCATTTGTAGCACCTTTGGTGTTGCAAATGTCCATAGGCGACGGTAACCACTTTCCATCAAGTGGGCCGTCTGCCTGTCTGCTGAACTCCTGCAATAAAAATAAAAAATCCTTCTCTCATTTTTTCAGTAACATGTAACTATCAAAGATCTTATCTACTAGTTTCTCACATTATCCATTCTTGTAACACAACACATCCATCTCAACATTCTCATCTCTGCAGTGTGGAGATGTTTGAGGTTTATCACTTCAGTGGCCTAACATTTGGACTCATAAAGCATGAGTAGTTGCATGTCAGATTTATATATTTGACCTCTTAGTTTCACTGGCATTGGTTTGTTGCATTGCCTATAGAAACGATAACGACATCCATTAGGTGGCCTGACTGCATATTTGCCCGCTTCACAAAAAATAAAATATACAACTACTATTAAAAATAACAAAAGATAAATATGAAAATAAATTATTGGATAGTTTATACATTAAAATTTGTTTGATCTGAAACTGAATGTTATAACATTCAGTTTCTGGTATTTATTATACATTCAATAGCAGAAATGAACAGAGGACACTTTTTATTCCAGAAAATCAGTTTCCATGAGAAAGAAATCCAAAGTATAGTTAAACGAAACCATTGCATTCTACTACCAGATACGAAGTTAGTCTGGTCGTCTTGATTCACAAGAAAATGTTGAACACTTCGATAAAATATTTTGTCTTATAAACTTTTATGCATAAATAACACAATAATGTTATTTTTTTTAAGATAATAAAGTCAGATTTTCTGGTTATAATAAACTCAATTTCAATAGGTACCTATGTCTACAATGTAGTGATTTCTAGTACTTACCGGTACATAACCTTATCAAGTAAAATCTCAATAGCCCTGTCAATGTTTTGACCAGTTTTGGCACTGGTTTCCAAGTATGGAAGATTATAATTTTTAGCAAATTCTCTTGCACGATTCTGGTTAACAAGCCTCTTTTCTTGCAAGTCACATTTGTGACCACATAAAACAATATCAGGGTCATCACTTAAACTGTGTGTCTGAAATATAGAAACTTATAAAGAATAATTTTATAGGAAAAAAATAAGTTTAAATAGTAATGTAACTAAAGTAAAATTATTAATATTATAAATTCAACATTTGCTTAGGATAAACCACTATAGTTGATGTCAAATATTATAGACTAATCTAATAGGAGTATTGAAGGAAAAAACTTACAGTGCTGATTCCAAACTATTGTTAAATAGTGTAAAGCAAAAAAGACTATACATTGTTCTTTTGATTTGTATCTGTTGTAATGCAGTTTCCAGTGATATATAATAGAACATATCATAACTTGATTGTGGCAATTTATATCCATCTCCCGTGACATTCCTCTCTTTGAGATGTCCCCCATGCACTGAAGTGATTTTGATGCAGTTTTCTCTGATTAATGCTTTATGGCTTGGATGTTCATTATCTTAAATAATCACAGGATATCCTTTTGGCGTGATTACCGTAATTGGTCTATGCAGTGCATAATTGTGATACTATAAGAATTATGTATTATTTTGTGACCAAGAGGCACAAAAGTTCTATAAGCATAATCCGAATTTACAGAATATCTATAGTGCTTGTGATACATTTAACCATTTAGTATCTTATAGTATATATAAAGCTGAAGAATTTGTTTGCTTGGACACGCTAAACTCAGCAACTGCTCCGATTTGAAAAATTCTTTCAGTGTTAGATAGCCCATGTATCGAGGAAGACTAGGCTATGTATCATCATGCTAAGACCAATAGGAGCGGAGCACGAATTAAAAATGTTCAAAAAAATATATCTTTTTAACTATTCCATGTGGACGAAGTCACTGGCAGAAGCTAGTTTAATATATTTATAGAAATTAGTAGACCAATATGCTTGCAACGTGAAACTTACTATTTAAAATGTAGCTTATAACAGTATAAACAAACAATCATAGATAAAAAGTAATGTAATAAAAAACAAAAAATCAAAAACTTTATAATTCTATAAAGCTGTTTCAAAATAATAAATTTCAGTTGTAATTTCAATATAATATCAAAATGGAGTAGCACAAAAATCTCAAATAAAATATATACACAACATTGTTACCCTTACAGATAAAAACAATTAGAAATTGCTAAAGTATCGGCAACATAGTATCATGGAAAAGGTCAAAAACAATAAATAAAAAAACAGGCATAATCACATAAGTAAATAAATAAAATTACCTTTAATTGCTCGATCCAATTCCTAACTTCGAGAAAAGATGCTTCATTGGTCAAGTCAAAAAGTAAAAGGAACCCCATGGCATCTCTATAAAAAGCTGTAGTCAGACTTCTAAACCTATAAATTAAAGAAATAATAATGCCATACTTTATTATATTAATCAATTGAACTTGATTGAATCAAGTCATTGTGTTTATATCATAATACTAGCTTTTCCGGCAGATGTTGTCCTGCCCTGCAGAAATCAAATTTAGAACCCGATTGCAGTACCACCCACCGGGTACAATTATGATTCTAAACCATTCTTGAATCTACCTGAACACACACAAAAAATTTCAAAGAAATTGGTCCACCCATTTAGGAGGAGTTCAGTCACATACTCATGCACAAAATAATTTTATATATAAAGGTTAAAATTAAGCTGCTCTAGGAGAAAAGTGTGATGATAACATTCAAGAAAAAAAAAACATCAATAATTTCTTAAAAAGTTTGCCTCAAGTTTTATTATGTTTCTAAAATAGGGATATTAAATTAATTTAAGCCAAAAAAGTAGCTTTGGTTATCAATATTAACTAATTTATCTATTAATCAATAATTTATATGTGACAATCAGATAATAGTTGAATTGTACTTTTATAAGTACTAAATATAATTTAATTAATTTGGGAAGTAGGTAAAATGTACTTAGTTAAGAGTCATAATATAGATAGGAATTATACAATATAGTTTTTCTTCAGAATATAATTTTGGTACATTACACACTTGGTTTTTACAATAATTTACACTATTTATTAATATTGTTGCAAGCCGATAATTAATTCTTTACAGGTGTATATTACCTCTTCAAATTTGTGTCATCTATTGGCTGTATTAATCCTTATTGTACGGCAAGATGTCATAAACCCTGCTTTTCTTTTGTTTGTATTTCATGCAAATTCTTAGAGGCCATTAAGTTGACAATTTAAGAATTCCATGGACCACTGGGCATGTTGCTAGGCCACTGGCCATGTCTAATATATTGTTAACTTAAGAAATATCGAAAGTTACATATTAAAGTAGAAGATGTTTCAAATAAACTATCTGAACACACACTTGAACCAAAAACTTCATCATTCTCCTATACACATTTATAACTAAGCATTACATTCTAGCCACACATTAATGCTTAGTTATAAATGTGTATAGGAGAATGATGACGTTTTTGGTTCAATTGTGTGTTCAGATAGTTTATTTAAAACATCTTCTACTTTAATTAGTAACTTTCGATATTTCTTAAGTTATGTGTGGCTAGTCACACTATGCATATACATGTGGTAATAAACACCACATGATTCTATCCAAGGCACAGAGGTAACCAATGCAAGGTACCACAAACATCTATTAGCAGATAGTCCCACTACAATGCCTGTATATCCTATGGAGGGTGGTTGCCACCTACCAGCTATACTTACCAAATGTTATGGCATATTGCAAATGATAATGTAATACTTTCCAGTAGAAAGTCCCTGATACTTTAAGTTGTAAGTGCTTGGTATTAGATAAAATTTACATGGAAGATGTTTTTACAGTGATCCAGTAGCATTCCTTAATTAATTCTAATTACCTTTCTTGCCCTGCAGTGTCCCAAAGTTGCAAGTGTATGCGATGTTGTCTGCCATTCTGCTGATAAATCTGAAATTTTTGAAATAATACTCTTTCAAGCTTTCTACAAACAATGAAAGCAAAAATGTTTTGAAAACAGGTTCATTGAAAATTTGTGAGTACAACACTTACGACACTTTTTTCCCTGAAATCGATCCCAACTGTTGATATGAATTGTGTGTGAAAAACTCCATCCGTATATTTGTAAAGAAAACTTGTTTTACCAACCCCAGAATCACCAACGCACAGAAGTTTTATAAGATAATCGTAGTCCATATTGATATAAAAATAGACTTATAAAAACTTAATTTCTGTAGCATTAGTAGGCCATAAACTGTTTGAAACTAAAGATTTCCAACTTTTACAAGTAAGTCAATTAATAATTTAATTTTACGTACAAGTTTCGCTATTATTTATTTATGAAATGAAAATGTAAAACGAATAATGATTTTAGTGACAGTCAAATTCAGTCGATATAGATTATCTGTGGTGACACTTGACAGTGATGTCAAGGTTTCTCTGTCTACGGCTGTCAGTATCAGAAATCACAGGTATGCGCTGTGTTCGGCTACCAGGAAGAAGCTGCTGCAGAGACAGCAGAACATCGCCTTGTGGATGATAATGGGCGCGGGTTGGTTCGTAAGGAACGACGTGATCGCCCGCGATCTGAGCATTCCCAGTGTCGAGGACTTCGTGGCGATGTCGGCGCGTCGGCTGTTCGACCGCGCTGACCACGGCCGCCACACTCACCTCCACGGGATTGCTCCCCTGCACGCGCGACCACCCGATCACGAGACCCCAACATGGCTACCGACCCTCCGTGACCTCATCCGCCGGGATTAGGGCGATGTGAGAGGCCGCGAAAAATCTCCTATGCCGCAGATGGCCACCCAAAGCCCGCGATGGCCATCGAAAGCCGCAGATTGGCCAACCATGCCGCAGACGGAGCCAACGCGAAGCCCGCAATGGCCACCGAAAGCCGCTGATTGGCCGACGCGAGCCTGCCGACACACCCCTATGTGTCTGGCGGCTCCCGTACCCCGTTACCAGGGGGTAGTTGCCCCCTGCGAATTTAGACCGGGGCAAAGAGCACTAGCTCGAGGCCCCTACCGGCTCTGCCTTACGTAGGTAGAGACGATGACCTTCTCAGCGGTTGTGAACGTGGTCTTTGTGAGTCTAAGTCTCATGTGGAACGTAGTGATAGTTTATTTATTAGCTATGGTTGGCTTAAAGGCCTAGTTGCCAAGCCATAAATATTTTTAAAAAAAACTATGGTGGCGCCCTATTATTTTCTACTTTATTTTGCTACCCTCTAATGCCATCTATAGTTAGTGTGTCAGATTGTATTTATCAAAGGAAGAGTTTTTGGCGGGAACTGAAAGGGGACGTTGCGCTGTGCAGTTTTATTTTCTAAAAATGTGTAGAAATACTCTAAAACGAACAATAGTTGTAGGATGTTGATAGTTTTTGTGTAATAATTGTGTTTTTGTAAGAAATGAGAACTGTATAGTCAAATGTGGCCTTTCGTTTTCACAAGAAATCCGTTGAATGGCGTGGGTTGTAGCTATAATACAACTGCGCTACTATACGAAGATTTACAAACACATCAGACTTGGCTGTATGGACTAAGATTCCTTTGCCTGCCTTAGTGGCGAATTCTACAAAAAAAGCATTTATCAAAGAGTACATTGAATGTATGGAGAGTATTTATTTATAATTTAAATTAAAATTATATCATTTAGAATTACTCCGAAATTTAGAACTGTATTTGTATTACAAATGTCTAGCCAAGAAGTTGAAAAACTACATAAACCAAATGTTGTAGTTGAATATTGGTAAATATATTATTAACTTTTTTGAGTTTCTAGATAACCACAAGAGATTGTAATTTAAATGGTTTTTCAGTGGTATTTGTGACTATGGAGTTCATTGTTTAGCCCTCGCCCAAATAATTCAAAAAACTACTCCACATGCTGTTGTATTCTGTAAACGCGGCCGTCAAGGTACGTTTTAGATGCATATGACCGACCCATCTTAAAGTCATAAAAGACAAGGAGGATAATTTTATGTTGATCTGAAACTGAAAAAGTGGGGGCAAGATTAGTTTAAATTGAAACTTGAAAATTTCACCATAGCTTAAGTGTGTCGAGAAACATTCCCTTAAAATTTCGCACCACGAAGATCAATGGTTTTTATGAAATAAAGTATTTAAAATCATATTACATATACAATATGTTTACAAAAAAATATATCTTAAGAATGACATGTTTCCCAGTCATAAAATAGCATAAGGAAGAAGTATTTCAATCCATAAAATTAGGTATGTACATACTGTATGTATATATACTATTATAATTATACATTTAGGTTGAATACATTTCATGTTGTAAAATGTGTGTCGAGTTACTACAGGATATAGAGTTCAAAAATAACTAATAAATCTTACAGTAAAGGTCCATTCATATGTTAGTAAGTTGTTGACTTCTAATGGCATGAGGTCTCACAAAGTAAAGGGAGCTATTCGTAAATTATGTCACACGGTCACACATTAAAGGGGAGAGAGGGGATCGACGAAGTGTGAGAAGGGGTGGGAGGGGTCTTGTATTTTGTGATGTCACATTTCAAGATCAAATACATTTAAGCTAATTACAAAACTGCTGTTAGAATTTAATAATTTATTGATGTAAAATTGCAAAATATGTGATGTCACACTAGGGAGGGGGGGAATGTGACTAGGATGGCGTAGGGGTTAATTATGAAATTTGTGAGATGTAGGTACCTTATTTGTGGATAACCCCTAATAAGTCTAAACTGTTTATAATGCTATCTTATTAATTGTGAAATTTACACTGTCAATTGTTCTTGTACAAAAACTTGTAGGGATGACCAGTTATCATAAAACTGTGGAACCTCTGATCACACCCACACTTATGTCTGACAGTGTGATGATGCACTTAGATGTAAGGTGGTTATAACAAGTGTATTTTTATTCATCAGACACATTAGGTACTTCACTTTGGTGACACTGTTATTAATATATATATTATTATCTGCAGGTTCATTTGAAGTAACAGTTAATGATACACTAATTTACTCCAAAATACAAACAATGGCTTTGCCTGACTATGAAGAGGTAGCTGAAGTAGTAAGTAATGTAGCACATGGAAAAGAACCTTATAGAATAAAAGGACAACAACCAATAAATTGTGTTGTATCATAAAATTTATTCAATAAAAAAAATACCATTATTTATTTTCTAGTTACATACATATAGCTATGCTTGAAAGCAATCTTATGAGACATTGATAAACAATAAAATTCACATTATAGCAGACTTATACTCAGTTAGCTATTTCAGATTCTCCACATAAAAATCTACCACACCACATAATAGAAAAGTTTTTTGTATACATTTCTCCTATTTAAAGTTTTTCAAACAACTGTTTTTGCTTTCCTGTATGAAAGTATTGTTTCACTTGTATGAAAGATTTTTGTTTGACTGTGAAATTTTATTGAAATTAGGTTGATAGTTCACCATCAATAATGTTGGGTAACAATTTGTCAATTAGGTACATTTTAAACTTTTAAATTACTATGTTTTCAAGACCCATTCAGCATTGCTTTCGAATGTTGACATTGAGGAGTGAAAAGCTCTTTGTTTTACATGGAATTTTGAAAATGTGTTAGAAGCAAGTTTTAAAGTTTCAAATGACCTCAGACAAATAATTAATAAACTATAGTTGAGCCACCTGAAGAAGCCACTTTTGAAGTTTAATATGAATACTGATGAACTAACTTTGTAAGAGTATTAAAATAATATATTAAATAACAACACCATAATTAGTTTATTTCTTTAAAAATGTAACACATGACAATATTATGTCTGACAACATTGGTTTTTTTAATACAAAACACATTAAATATGTTATAGTAATTAGTTATGATGATTTTTTTGTTTGTTTTAAATACCAATCAATTATCATATTCAGTGACTATAAAGATTTTATTGTTTGGTATTTTTTTAATAAGTAGAACAATTAATAATAACAACAAATGTATATAAATAATATTAGCAACACATGTAAATAAAGAATCTATGTAGTTTTGTAATGTTTAGTGTATTATTGTAATTCCCTGTAAAATTAGTGGAGATTTATTAAAGTTTTATTATCTATACTTAATGGAACAGATATGTTCTTTTAACTCTTATCAAACTTAAACAAAAAAATAATAATATAACCACTACCTGTACCTATACTTTTATTTTTATCTGGTGCCTACTTTGGTTCTTTTGCAAGCTACAAATTAGATATAAGTACTACTAGATTCACCAAGACTTCGTTAAAATTTATTACTAAAATTATACATGTTTAAAACATATCACTGAGATTTCGAAAATGAAAAATAATATAAGATTATTGTGTAGTAAAAATTCTTTTCACAGCCAATAACTGACCTAGCTAAAGCACACCTATTTTTATATATTATCTTATTACTAGTAACTTAGTCGTCATGTGATGTAATATTGACAAGGAAATTCTTATTATTTACAGAATTATAATAATCCCTGTATTATTTTAAAACCTTAAATTATTATAATTTGGAAGATTCTACTTTCACCTGTATTTACGCAAGTGCAAGTCTAAATCGCGGTTAATCGCGTATATAAATAAGGTAACCATTACAAATACAATGTAAATATAAAATATATAGTTGTAATTCATCATAAATGAAACTAGGGCTGGATCATAACACTCACCATCATCATTAAGTATACCATTCAAATTTTATTTTTCAATATAAATCCTGTAGATGATGACTATACATACCCTACAACAGCTCGTAATAATATGATAATATAATTTGCACTTCAGTAAAAGTGGTCCCATTGATCATATTAGTGTCTTTAATTACAGGCACATATTTGGGAAATGAATTTAAAGTTCAATCGATATTTTTTTTATCATAATACTAGCACAGGGACAGAAACAAAATTGTTTCATGCAAAAGTTGCTTGCATGATTTCAAATTTAAATGAATAAATATGCTCCCTGCAATTTGTAAAATGTGATCAATTTTATCAGTCATAATAATTTTAAGATAGTATTTCATCTACTTATATGATCATCATTGCCAATAACCTTTACATATGTATTGGTTTTTAACGATTGCTCCTTTGTTTCGCCATTTGGACCTACATAGCTCAAATAAATTCCAAACCGTAATTTTCCACCAAATTGCTCAGCTATCGTCCTCAATGGTTCAACAGTTTTTATGCCAGTTTGTTGATCTATGCATACCATTTGACACCTCTGACATTGTCCTTCAACCTGAAATATCACAAGTGCATTAATATTTATCTCCCGGACTCACATCTGAAAAACTTGGAACAAATTTCTTTTAAATTTTATGTTACTTGATCTATTTAAAAAAAATGTGTTACATAAGAAAACATCACACAATCGGCAGTGAAAGGAGACAGCAAAAACTGGTAAAATAGTATATAAGAAATTATAATTCCAGTACTTTTTATGTTGCCTTAATGATTAGTCTCGCTTTGTTAAACAGATGTCACTAGTATTGGTTCGTCGTCATTTTATAAATGTAACATCTGTGGGCACTTATTGATTAAGTTCTGAAAGTTCAGAACTCGATTCAAATATGAAATTGAAAATAACCGTTTTACCAATCACTAAATCATTCAACTTTTAACCAATTGCTTGGAAACTATATTTTAAAATACAATGTTGATTAAATTTTTTGTGGTATTTTTATATATCAATAAGCATGATAAAATGTTTTTTTTGGTTTGACGAACTATATTCTACAATAAGAATGTAAGATTTAGAGGATTGTCTATGTTACATTCTCTCTATCTTCCGTGATCAGAACAAAAATAGGTTTAAGATGCTTACCTTAAACTCTTGTTTTCCAATAATAATTCTTTGCCACTCCCGTTCTACTAATTCATCCTCAGTGTCAATAATGATATTTCCTCTAAAACGATCTGTTAGCTGATCAGTATTATCAGTAAATGATGGATCCCTAATTTTAGATCCTAACCACCTTACAGTAGCTATATTGATCAGCAGATATTGAGCCTGATTACTCAAAGAAAGTAATTTATTTTCATCAGATTTTTTATTTATCTTTCTTTTGTCATTACTGGATTGTCTTATTAATCTTAGAAAAGATATTTCTAATGCTTCAGAAATCCAATTTGCAACCTCATCACCACAATCAAAACCTCTTATAATGTCAGTGCAAACTTTGCTCTGACAGAGTGTGGTGTCTTTGAATGTATTATGTGAATGAGGATCTAACGACAGTGATATAGGAAGCATGCCTGAAACATCAAAAATAATTTTATTGTGGTATATACACCAAACCAACTTGATTATTTTTACATTTCACAAGTGTGTGAAAAACACTGTCATGTATTTAATTTTCGTGATAAATTCTATGTTACTCTTGTGGCGAAACAAACTTTTTCGCACACTGCCTGGCAGGCGAGATTTAAAGTTTATTAGTGACAACTGTTATGTGACATTACATACAGAGAAAAGTCGTCACAAAAATATAGATATTTTAATCGTTTTAAATCCACTTATATAGTTGATATTATTACTTTCGGTTATGTAAATATTTTATATCAAATTACGTTTATTGCAAATGAACGGGTTATTTATTCCTGCAACGACCAGTCACTCTCATTATTAAAAGTACGAATATACCGAATATCACAAATTAATTGCCAATATCATAAAGCAAATTTATTTTGACACTGATTCTTTAGCATAAATATGATACAAACCTTTGCAATTCAAAATCATGAGTTTATGTTTCAGATCTATTTTTGGACAAATTAAGCACATGCGAGAATTTTGTTTTTGTGTTAAGCATACTCCATTATCTTTAATTATCATCCATTCTCTGTCATATTCAAACCCTTTAGGTCCTATATTCCATGAAGACCTTATTTTGAATGCACCACATGACTTTATGGGAAATATTGCTATTTCTTTCAGCACAGCTTTGCATTCAAAATTAGTTGAAACCTCTTCAACTAGGCTAAAATATTCATGTTCATTCAACAATTTTGTGACAGCATCATTGGTAACTTTATTTGGTAGTGTTGTATCTATATTTCTATATTTTGTTACAATTCTTTTGACTTTCTTGACATTTGCTTTGATGAAGCATTTACAAATCATATGCATTAATTTATCTACATCATTGAAGGTGTTGAAATAGCCGAACGACACTCTAATGGCACCCGTAGGCCTTCCATTAACCAGGTCTACTTCATCACCACATTTATGTCCAGCTTTATACATATCTTTCAATTCTTTATTTGTTACCGTTAAATGACGCTGACAGGAACCAGAATTGCAAAAGCATCCTGTCCTTATACTTATGTTAAAGAGATCTGCCATGTGTTGAAACTGCAAATTAAAATAGATGTCTTTTATTGTGTAGTTGTTCTTATTATTCAAACTATGTTCTTTATTTTGAATTTCATAAATTGAGTTTTAATACTCTTGTTATATATTTTATGTTATTAATATAATATATATAATAACCTTGAAAATAATATTATTAGGACTTTCAATGGGACTTTCAACTTTGCTGGGCGCTACTCCAGATCAGCCACTTCTCATCAAAAAAATCTAAACTATTCAGACTGAACTATTCAAATGGCATTTAAATAGATACCAGTAAAAAAATACGCCAGTAATTGGCAGTTTAGTCTACACAAAGGTGTACCACAATTGAATATCAATTTAATTTTTCGAATTTTCATCCAATAATTAGCGAAGAGATTGTTTGCGTCGAAATTTCTCTATTTAATCACACTTTTTTTTTCAAAAATATCATTTTTATGTTAATAGTCGCTAACAAAGTTCTGTGAAATCCTAAGAGATTTTTCCTTACAAATGTGGATAGTTCGCGGAAACCGTCCAAGTTGTGACGTTGCTGGATTCAAGACATAGTCAGCGTGTTGTGGCTGCATGATTGCATCTTAGTCCATTGCCAATATAGTGCATTAGTGTTATTGGGAGACTGGTATGTTTCCTCGTCGTCCAGGATCTGGTAGCTATCGAGTCACGTATGACCAAGCTGGCCAGTATATTGCGTCTGTTTCACTCTATTCATCTGTAGCAACGGCTCCGTGAGGTTCGAGTATTAAGTGAGCGATTCTACCATTAGAAGATTGACAGCGCGTGGCCAACAGCGCTGAAACCTCATAAATCAGCAAATGGTCCAAAATTGGCGGTAGGCTACCGAAGAGCGCGCCTTAAACATGCGCACATAAATTGGCCATACCTTCAATGAACAAAAGGTCCTTTTTCTGACGAGAGTAAAAATATGCTGTATGCTAACGACGGAAGAAAGGTGTATCGAAGAGAGTGAGAGCATTTTGCAGTGCTGCATTGAAAAAAAGAGTCGACTACAGTGGCGGTTCATGGACGGTTTGCGGACGCAGAAGCGCCGATAGAAATAGTGGACTTGCTTTTGTATCCCGACATCGCTCACCGTTATTAAGTGCGTCACGTTACATCCAAGAGTGTCTGGAGCCTTATGTGTTATTTAGCCTCACTACCTTCCGCACATTTTACTAACAAAGAGCTCATTTTTTGCAGGGCAATACCAGGGCTCATACCGCAGCCATTGTAAATGAATACTTGAGCAAAGTCGGTATAAGGTTATGGGTTGTCTAGCAAGAAGTCTGGATATGAATCCCATAGAACACTTATGGAATAAGTTGGAGAGACAAGTCAGAGCGAGAAATCCTGCTATGGTGACGCTTGGCCAGCTTAAATAAGCTATTCAAGAAGAGTGGGATAACATCCCTCCACAAGATTGTGACTCTCATCCATTCCACAAGGAACCACATAGAAGCAATCATTAGAGCCTGGGGAGGAAAGACGAGATACTGAATAAACTTTTATTTTAAATTTTTGTTTCTTTTTTTCTAACATTTTACAAATTCAATTTAAAAGCTAAAAACATGAACAAAATACGATAGTTAAAGAAAATTAATTTTAATTTGAAACATTAATATTCGTAAATAATAATAATATCCGCAATTAACAGACATTTTTTTTTTGTTTTATGTAAAAAGTACATATAACTTGTTCAAAACCAACTTCAGAGGTGTTTCGATTTTTTTGATGAGAAGTGTGTGCCCATGGGCAAAACACTCGCTTTCTCGAGTCAATGCCCACCAGAGAGAACGTTCGACTCTGGGACTTCGTTTATTGTCTAGTTAGCGCATGCAAATAAATCAATGCACCAGCCCGGTTGATATTGGAATTGATATCACATTAAATAAATAATAATTTGAAAAAAAAAAACGCTTTTACAGAAAAACTTGTGCTTTTCAGGACATTATCAAAATAACCCTTCTACTCATATCTGTTCATAAAATATATTATTACTATTGATACTATGCACCCCACGCTTTTTTTTTACAATAAAATCAGTTTTGCTTACACTATTTTTAATTCAAATTTATTTTCTATTTTTTAGTTGGTTTTTCTATAAAAGCGTATTTTTTAGTTTTTTTTAAAACTATTATTTATTTTTCATTTTTTTGTTGAATTTTCTATAAAAGCGTATTTTTTGGTTTTTTTAAACTATTATTTATTTTTCATTTTTTAGTGATTATTTAGTGATTCCTTCTTGGAAACTTTGAAAAAAGAATTAAATACACTCTTATGATAAAATGGAACATTATGTAAAAATAAGCTTTTTTAAAATGGTTTTTAAATACAAGCTTTTGAGATCCTGCATATCATGTAGCAGCAGAGTGCTAGCCAAGACAAGTAAAACGAGCCCAAACACGACGGGTCTATCTTGTTTAGTACAGGAGTTCCTATGGCCACCTTCTGACTCCATCATCAGATCAGCTCCATGGTACCATATTATTGCATTGTTACGCACACATACGTGCAAAATTTCAGCTCAATCGGAAACCGGGAAGGCGATCAAATTTAACTTGAAAGATTCCGTTACATACAAACATACATACATACTAACATATGTATGAAGCTAACAAAAGCGTATTAAAAATATTATTAATCACAATCAAATATAGCCTTTGTCACTCAGGAATAATGTAGCTTTCTACTGGTGAACGAATTTTTAAGTTAAAAGTGATAACTTTCTATAAACAAACTCACAAACTTTAACTTTTTGTAATATTCGTTTTATGAGATTTTCCATAAAAACAAGATTAGATGCCGGAAAAGGTTGGTGACACCATGTCGCAAGAGTGTACTTTCAAGTTTTTCACTGGGTTATTGTCATTCCTTATGTAGCCATGAATGCTTCATATATGAGAACTGACTATTAAAACCCACTTTCAAATCTACATTTTAGAGTAAAAGGTTTAATAGTTAGCCCTTGAGCTTTAATTTAGTTTTCATAGATTATTACGAATTAAAACTATAACATACCTCTGCATAACCAATATAAGAACCATCTTCCCTCAAAAGGTTAAAGGTTACAACACCACCTTGTTTTTTTATGTCAGTGAAATCAGAATCCATATAAAGAACAACTGCTTTTTTTCCATTCTGATGCTTTAATTCAAGTAAATTATGATATAAATCTTTTGCTAAATAAAATGTATGATATGATAATGTCTCCATTATGTCTCCATTCACCACTTTAGGTACAAGACGATGCAACATTTCAAAACAATGTTTCAAGGCAATTATTGATAAGAATGGCAATGTCCCATCTTCATATCTGTAATTAAAAACATGTTTATTCAATTTTTAGAGCATTACTTAGTAAACATACATGTGTATTTACTGTATAAAAACAAAACTGTGAAGTTAATATTAGTATAAAATTTATTTTATTATACAAAACCAATCCACTTGGCTTTGCTTGCATTTGACTTGAATGCATATTGCTCAGACAGAACCCATTATCTCGCCTAATAAGACCTATGTTCAGCCACATTACAGAAAGTACATACATTCAAATATGCAGAAGAAATTTCATATTAGATTGTAAAGAATTGCAAGGCTGTGGAGGAAATATAAACATCAAATTTTTTTTACTTTGAATAATATGGATAGTATGGATTTATAGTTTTAACTTTTTTTAAACATATTTTTGTACACTATATCTTTTAAGTATTGAGCACTTCCTACATGTATTAAATTAGATCTAGCCTTCTCTGATTCTAGAGTAGGGCCGAAAAAAATATATAATATCAGTCTGTAAACTCCTGCTCTTCTGTTTAGTTTAAATATATTTTTTTAACTATATATTCAAAAAATCACCCATCTATACAATTTTATAATATCTTAAACAAGCTCTTACCTATCATGTAATTCTTTCCTCTTTACATGGAAATCTTCACTACTTAAAACTATATCAACAGTTCCACCTCCAAAATATCTTTTTTGACTAAGCACATTTTGACTACTATTCTTAACTAATAATGCACCCAAGCCAGTTGGATAACCAAAAATTTTGTAAAACGACAAACATACAAAGTCTGGTTGATTCCTTGACAAATCTAATCTATTTGTAGATACATGTGATGCTACATCTAACAAAATATACCAATTAGTGTTTATTTTGCATAAATGTTTTTTAATGTTATTGTTCAGACATCCTTCTTTGATTTTCTCTATACAGTCTATTGGATACTTAAAACCATTAAAGTTACTCTGTGCTGGATATGCGAAAATAGAATTTCCATTTCTATTATTTTCTTTGGTTATTAATGAATTATGTTTAGAATTTAAAGATAACAGAAAATCTTCATGTGATATATGTATTATGTCAGCATTCTTTTTCTTAGCCAACTCCCTTAAGCCAAGCACAGAAGTATGGTTATCTCTCAAATATACAAATGTACCACAATCTGAATCATCTTCATCAGATGAAAATTTAAATGATTCCACCACTAATTTTAAAGATTGTGTTGTGCCTGAAGTAAATATGACAGTATAGTTCAAAGGATCTGTGTTGAAATGCTTAAGAATCAAGCATCTTATTTGTTCAATGCAGTCTCTAGTATATTTATCAGAGTGTGGGTTCATATAAAAATTATTGATCAAGTCTTCATTAACAGACTGTGGTAAGCTTCTTGGATATAATGTGGCACCAGCATTGTCAAGATAGCACCTCTCTGTAAATATGATAATTAAATATATTTGTTTGTGAGATGACTGACATTGTTTACACAACTGCAATAGTTTGGTGAAATTCATTGTTTACACAACTGCAATAGTTTGGTGAAATTAATATCAATGACTCCATGTAATAGCAGTAATGTACTATTACTAAAAAATGTTTATATCAAATGTAGCATAATAATAGGTAATTTGTGATCTATGTACGCTATGTGATCTATGTAATAGTTTTCAGATTTTTCCTACTATTAATTATGAAAAGAGTTTTTTGGATACTGGATTATGTATGGGGAATGTCAATATGTAATTTATTACATATTGACATTCCCCATACATAATCCATTCTTTTAAGAATAATGTTGTGAAATACAACTAAAATCTCTTTAAAGTTTTACAAATGTTTGATGGTTTCAAATATTTATTTCAACATAAATCCTATCAGGTTGACTTTGGAATTTCACACCCTAAATATACACATTGGGATGTTGAGGGGGAGGAGGGGTTTAAGGGAGTCACTATCACTATTTCCAGCTGCCAGTGATGCATAAGTTTTAATTTAGAAAAACATGAAGGAGCCTTGAAGGGATTTGGTAATAATTTCACAGTCCCTCACCTTGTTAAAGTAGAATTTAGTGTTGGGGTCACCCTCCACCATTTGGGCTGCCCGGAACATGATTTTTTTTTATTAAAAAAATTGTGGGAACTACGTTTGCAAGGTATTCTGAATTTTTTGACCACCAACAAGTTGCTGCTCTTACCTCCCATAAAAAAAAATAGATATGCATCTCCGACAGCCAGCAGGTACTCCCCAGCCCCTTAATTCTGCCCTATTAAGCAGACTTATTATGAAATATGTTCTAAATCCCTCTCATCTGTTTAAAAAATGAAGCAAACAGAGATACATGATTTACCCGCATACAAGTCACAAATAGCACTGGTTTTTACTGCAGCAAAAAAAAAAGTACGATGTGACTATTTGTATGGGTACTCGACGAATAAATTATATTTATTTGTACAGTTATTCAATTTTTTTTTAAATAGGTTAGGTTAGGTTTTTTTTTTAATGACATGTTTTAAAGAATTATTGAAAACATGAAAATAAAAATAAATAAATAAATTCTAAAATGAGGGTGGGGTATAGATACACCGCACATTTATTTATTATGAACAAATCGGAATAGTTTTAATATAGGTTAGAAGGCGGGTGCGAAGCGAAGCGGAGCACTCGCTTTAGCCTTCGTGGTTATTTTTTTATAACCACTCAAAAATAATTTTCCGACACATACACGATTAGTCCCTATGTGTACTGGCGCTGTACATTACGGAACAAGATCTGCTTATATGTTACTACAAAGTATACGCGAGTATTTGTGTACTGCTCTTGTATGGATTGGAAGAACTTCGTAAAATACTTATTTTCAATCTTTAATTAGGTTAGGTTAGGTTTTTTTTATATCCTCTCTCCGGACGAACGAGGTTATCTGGGTTTAGTACCCGTATTAATAATTATAAATTGTTCGTATGGTAACCGTATTAATAATTATAAATTGTTTGTACAGTACCCGTATTAATAGACTCAGCCATTCGATGTGACTATTTGTACGGGTACTGGATGAATAAATTATATTTATTTGTATGGTAACCGTACGAATAGACTCAGCCAAAAAAGTATTTTCACCTAAAAATGTGTATTTTTTAGTGTATGTTGTCAACTAGAGTAAAAGGTAGCATAACACAAAAAAGTGAAAATGCTCAAATTGTTGCATTGGCGCATATGCATGGACCCATTGATATAATGAAAGAAGGTATAAATAATTCAAGTATCATTGCTAAATTAAAAGGAAAAGTTAAACCGACTTACCTCCCAGCCTAGTAAATTCAGAAGTAATCTTGAGCATATGATCATTATCAATAACTTGACTTAAGGCTGCCATTGCTTTAGATTCTGTAAAAACAAAATAATTTTAACAAAAAAAGCATGAAGTAAATTTTACAGAATGTAATTAATTATTTAGGATTAGAAATCCACTCACAATTCATGAAGACGTTTCATCACTTGTATAGAAATTGGTTTCTAATAAATAACCTTGTACTGTATTGTACTCGTGTAACGCGTTTTAATAATAAGTTATTTACGAAATGAAACAGTAGATTTTTAATTACAATATAATTGATGCGAGAAACAATTTGCACTAATAATAACTAACTATTGAGAAAAACACGCAGGACCATTAAGCATATTATGTAGGTATCCTGTAATTTCCAGTCAGTAGGATTTGTTTTTAATTTTTATTTTAACTTATCGTAAACAAACTCTAAACGAAAACAAATAGTAAATGGGTAGGTATTTATTAGGTAGGTATCAAATGATTAATGACAGTTGACAGCACTGACAGTGACAGCCGCTGTTCGCAAGAAGTAAGAGAAATCGATGTTCAGTTATATTTTAAAATCGATATTATGGCATTTATAGCATCGACTATATTAATGTTCTTTATAACAATGTTTTATTTACCATCTTATATAAACGATGTTTTATGAATAACGTGATAAGAAAAATGACATCACGTCTGCCGCAGGACCGACGGCCGATGGAGCAAACGAGTCCTGGAGTGGAGACCACATCTCGGCAAACGTAGCATAGGACGCCCGCCAGCCCGGTGGACTGACGAACTGCGCAAGACCGCCGACAGGGGCTCGATGAGGAAGACAGGAGACCGGGATATGTGGTGCGTACTTGGGGAGGCCTACGTCCAGCAGTGGACTGAGATTGGCTGAAGATGATGTGGAAAATTCTAAAATAATAAATGTGCGTAAAAACTTTTTCAACGAAAATTTGAACCTGATGAGATTTTAATATAATTATCCGTGCAGGAACGGAGAATGACTATAACTTCTTGCGGCCAAGCGGCCTGTCTTCAGAAGCGACAAAACAACCCACAGCCAGGTGGTAAGGCATTTGCCCGACTGGATAGCGACCACTCCTGGTCTAAAGTATGTCGCCATAACAACCTTGAGTTGTGTTCCGGCATTAGTTCGATATATTCAACACAGAGATCAAATTTTTTAACATTTATGGTATGTGCCCTAAATGTTAACTCTGTAACTTTATAAATATTTTCGCTTATAAATATTTATAAAAGTTACAGAGTAGCGTGCTCGTGGAACGCATTGGAATTAACAGAATATCGAAATCAGGCAAACCTACGATTGAGACGATAGTGACCGTAGAGCACAGCAGACACAAGCTTGAATAGGCAGCTTGCATTCTTGCGCACGTGTGTGGTTTTTTCAGAGAATGAGAATGAGACTATTCGTCACTTCCACGGCATTTTTTGTAATTTTTTGACTCCCAACTCATTCTTTAAAGATCAAGTTTTTTCAAGTTTACCAAACCACTGATGCAGAATTGAGAAAAAAAGCTGAGATTTTTTATCATTTCTATCTATCTGTGCCATAATTGGTTCTTGAGATATTGATACTCAAAGATAAAATTATCTTTTTCCATTCAGAGATTGATATCTCAGCGAGGAGCGCTTGTATCGAGGTCTTAAAAAAGGAAACTAAAGCTGAATAAACAAAATATCTGGCCTATGTAGAGGTTAAGTCACAAAAAGTTTTTGCAAGCCCGTAAAGATAAACGAAAAATTCGAAATTGGTCGGCGGTTTTCTCAAAATGACTGGAAAAAGAATTCAAGTTTACATTCAAAAAGTAGATACTTCGTTCGAGCAACAATTTGCATTTTTTTTAATTTGCTGTACGATATTTTTAACTGACTTGAGTGGAGGCTGTTCTCAATTCTACTGCATGGTTTTTTTTGGATATTTGTTACTCGATTTCTCCATCAATTCTGTACCTGAATTTAAGATTTTTTTAAATCGTAAGGTTATATTCCCGAATTAGTCCCATTGTCACTATGTCAGGATCTGATGAGTGCAAGGAATTAGCGAAACATACGAAAATTGATAGCAGGCTTCTTCGTAAGACGATATCTCCGTCAATTCCAAACCGATTGTCATTTTTTTCTTTACTCGTACGTCTATACTCCCGAGGTAGTGCCATGGTCACCCAGTCAGGATCTGGTGAGTGGATTTCAAGGAAATCGAGAGTAACCATTGTTTATTAAAGAACGCCGTGCGCCTAAATTCTTGGTAAGAAAGCTTATTTTAGTTATTTAGATGTTTTTATACGTAAGTATGTATACTTCCGAGGCGATTCTATGGCAACCAAATCAGGATCTCGTGAGTGGATCTCAGAGAAATCGAGAGTAACCCTTATTAAAAAACGCCTACATTTTTTCCATAAAACCTTGTATACGCGTGCCAGAATTACACTTTCTTCAGGCGCTTAATTTTTTTGTATTTATTTTACGCGAATGTTCCGTCAATTGTGGACCGATTTTAAATTGATTTTTTAACTCCCAAGATAGTTCCATAGACACTAAATCAGAATCTTTTTTGTGGATCGCAAGGAAATCGGGAGCAACCTTTGTTGAAGAGCATATACACCCAAGAGAGAATGGCAAATTTGTATATTACACGTGCCAATTGTACATTTTCTACGGGTGATTAATATATTTTATTTTTTCTAAAGCTGTTTAGTTGAGCAAATACAACGACTCTTCGTATTTGATAAATATAAATAAAGTATCATAACAAAAAGTAATAAATATGTTTTATCTATCAAAATCAAAACCGACTTCACAGTTAAAACCAAAAAATAAATATTGAACGGACTTCTTTCTTTAGTATTTTGAAGTGGGTGTCAAATAAAACATAAAAATTACTACCTATATTTTGTAAATTTGTTGTTTTTCATTTTTTTTCTTGGCACCGCCTTCAATATATTGTAGATGAAGTCGGTTAAATTTTTATTTTATGGTTTTTAGTGTGAAGTCGGTTTTGTTTGTATTAAAAAAAATCTTGTTCAAATTACATCCTGTTTAAAATCAATCAAAAATGTAGAATTTTTTTGCTCCCTTAATTTTTATGCGAGGTGTATTTCGAATGCAGAAAGGGAGCAGAATTTCTAGCTGAAGTAGGTACCTTCAGCATCGCCTTACTAAATTGCGTTACGTCAATTTAATTATTGCCTTTATGGAGGGCTTTTAGTAGCTTTTAGTAGCAAGCAGCGGCATGATCGACTTCTCGTAAGTGAATTGACGTCCGCGATAGAGGACGTTTGCTTTACACGGTTTACTACTTTACGCGTTATGTCTCAAAGTCTCAATCTCACTTAACTGCGTTTAGGTGCTAAAATTACATGAAATTATGCGTTTAGCCTTACATACATAACATATAAATATATATATATATATATATATATATATATATATAAATATATATATATATATATATATATATATATATATATATATATAACATACATACGTACATACATAATAAGAAAATTTGGTTAATAATAATTATTTAATTAAATTGTGTGTTTTTCAAGTTACTTTAGGTACAACGACATTACCTATAATCTGCAAATAACATCGTATGTAATGATAAGTGATACCCATTAATTTATAAATTGAAATAATACACATTTTAAATCTATACAGTGAAAGAGTAATTTTGTTTGTTGTTTTCATTGAGCTATTATTACTTTATAGCTTAATAATTAGTTTTTTTTCATCGTTATTTATTTGGGACTTTTGCCACGTAGGCATGTCAGCCCCATCATATCCTAAACGTACAATGACATATATATAATAAATGTTAAATAATGAGCTGGCTAACAAACTAGCCTTCTTTGAGGTTGGCTCTGCCATCTTTATTTCTGCTGCACTCCATTAAAAGATGTTGGACATCCTCACGAGTTCCACACAGTAGTTAATAACTTAGTTGTTATTATTATTCACTTAAGTAAATTAAAACATATAAATTACTGGGCACCTACATATGTGACATATTAAGACAGACGAACGCGCTATACAAAAACATAGTGGTTCCGTTTTTGCCTAAGTAGCTTCGGCACCCTAATATTTAAAATTGACAAAACTAAAATATTTTACATAACTAACACTGACCTTGAACTTCAAACCCTGGTTAAATTCATTCTGCACCGTTGATAAATGAGTTATGACTTAACAGAGCGCGATCACTTCTTATATGAACTCCAGTTCTGTTGGAATCCTATTGTATAAATTAATTTCTGATTGGGAGTAACTGATACAACTACACGTAAACAATTCTCAATTGAAGTCTGACAATAGACGCATCGCAGTCTAAGTGGTAAATAAATGATTATCTTCGTGATGACCGTCTTGAACCCATGTTTATAAATATTACGAAATAGTTGTTAGATGTTTTATCAATATAGGTGAGCAGAAAATAAACAGTCGTGTGGGGTCATTTTACATTACAGTCATCTCCTGGTGTCTTAAAAATGTTTGGAACGTCTGAGTAATTTTATAATTATTCAATGCCAATAATCTACGAGTTGTAGTCTTCGGGTATTGACTTTTATATATTACCCAAACTATAAATGGCAATTATAATGAAAATTGGTATAACGGCTTTGAAAATGTACTTTTTTATTGCGAACAGGCAGGTTGCCCCACCCATCGAAGATGGTTACCGTCGCCTACAAACGTTTGCAACACCATGGATGAAGTCAATGCGTTGGCAGTCTTTAAGATGAATATGAATGATAAAATAGAAGATGAAAGAGTGGGATCAGACGTATACATAAGACGATAGGGAAAGTTAGATAAGGGGAGCGGGAAGTAAACCATCGGAACTCATCATCACACGAAACATGATGAGCTCAAGGTTAATCATTTCACGCTGATATTCTGTGAAAACATTATACCACGCCGATTGAGTAGGCCCAAAAAGATGTAACCAAGGTTAGGATTCATAATTTACTCTACCAAGTATATAATGTAAGAAATAACCGGTATGATAATGTCAGATTAAAACGTATAATAATTAAGGAAGTAAGCATTAATTATTTACAGATTTGGTGTTTTTCCGTATTTTTTCTCGTGTAGACCTGTGCTCTTGAACGTTTATTTCGTTTTAAAAATAAAATAAATGTTCTGTGTTTATCTCCGGTCCTAAAGCTTCTACCTATATATACTATGGAAGAAGATTGCTAGGAATAAAAATCTCATAGGAAAAAAATAACTGCTAAATTGTAGACGGCGCTACAGGTAATTTGTTCGTCGCTTATCGGCGCTTTGGTATCAAACGATAGTTTTTTAGACCAAATTAGTCAAAAATTGAAGATCTCAATACTTCTTTACAATTTTTAACTGATTTGGTATATAAGGAGATAATTTAAAATAATAGTGTCAGAAAGTGAAATAAAAACTTGAGCTTTTCAAGAATGCATTTTTAACGGTGGATTGGCATTCCTAGCATTCTCATGTGCTAAAAGTACGTATTTAGTATCTGTATATAATTTTATGAAAATCGATACAATATATGCAACAGTATGAAGACAGAACATACAAATTATTACATTAATACATAGTAAGCAAACTTTCATTATTTAGCAATAGATTAAATTACCTAATCTATACATATAATAAAATTGTAAAGGTAAAATGTCTGTACAATGAAAAAAAATGCTAAAAAATGCTGTTTGTCTGTTTGTCGGTTTGTCTGTTTGTACCGGCTAATCTTCGAAACGACTGAACCGATTTGAATGAAATTGTGTATTTTGGTAGCTTATATCCCTGGGATAGTTAAAAAGCTTTAATTACTCAAACAGCTTATAACAGACTGAAAGTAATTTCTCTGCAACGTAACATAATAGAAGCGGAGATTTTGAGAGGGTGTGGTGTCGGTGAGAGAGTTTTATCTTATATATATAATATATAAAGCTGATGAGTTTGTTTCTTTGTTTGTTTGCTTCAACGCGCTAACCCCAGGAACTACTGGTCTGATTTGAAAAAATTTTCAGTGTTAGATAGCCCATGTATGAAGGAAAGTTATTGGCTATATTATACCATCACGCTAAGAGCAATAGGAGCGGAGCACCAATGAAGAATGTTTTAAAATCGCAGGGTTTGTGTAACTTACTTTTTTCTAAACTATTCCACGCGAACGAAGTCGCGGGCAGAAGCTAGTAATATATATACAAAGTACATTAAAATTGAAGATGTACGTTTTATTACCTTTGAGTATCGACCTTTTCGCATTTTGACCTTAACTTTAACATTGAATTTCATAAACAAAACCTGTTTGTGGTATTACATGGCACCAGCAAACTTATAGCTTCCGGAGTCAACTAAGCCTCAAAACAAGTTATTAGCTAATGTGGTTTTAAAAAGAATACCTATCTCATAATTGAAATGACGTGTGGCCTTGACTATGGTATTTAAGCCAATAGTACTTCTGATTTCATAAATAACGTATTGAATCTACTTCACTATGCAAATGATATCTACCTTTGGTATTGGAAACAAGATTTGTAATGTTTGTTTGTAAATAACTAGTTTAAATATTAATGTGACAATAAGGCCTTGGACAGTTGGGTAGCTTGTATTATAAAGGAATCTCTGTGTAATTAGTCGTATTAAATTAATGTGAATTGTTGAAATTTTAGTTGTTTCCGTAACATCTTTACTTCCTGCACAGACAGGCTCGAGTATGTCATTGTTGTGGAGGTCATACCGCGTGATACTAGGTGGCGAGCACAAGTAATTTGGCATTGACTGACAACGATCGGCTCACGGATTTATGTATGTTCAGATTATTTTTTCTTTTGGCCGTAGTTAGACGTATTTCACAATCCAACTATGAATTTGGGTAACTCTAACCTAATACGTAGTGTTATATTGATATTTTGTTTCGGTTACGTGCAAAATAGGAGAAAAATTAAAACGAACAATACTAATCTTATCAGTGATCCTAATTCCGATATTTATTTGGATTCATTGCAGCTTTTAGCAAAGTATGGATATAATCCTCAAAAACATTCAGTAGTGACAGGTGACGGTTATGTAGTGGATTTGTATCGTATACCACGTAAGGGACCACCAGTTTTACTAGTGCACGGTGTTGGAGACAGTTCTGATTCGTGGTTAGTTTTAGGACCTGAAAATTCATTAGCGTACCAACTTGCCGATTTGGGATATGACGTCTGGTTACACAATACAAGAGGAAATAAATACAGCAAAGCGCACGTCCGAAATATACCAGCTAACAAGTACTGGAATTTCAGCTATGATGAGATGGGAACACAAGACTTGCCTGCCGTAATAGATTATATTTTGTCGATTAGATCTTTAGGAAAATTATATTATGTTGGATTTTCTCAAGGAACCACAATTTTCTTCATAATGTGCAGTTTAAGACCAGAATACAACGATAAAGTGAAGCATGCTGTTTTGTTAGCACCTATTGCTCTGATCAACAATATTAAGTATCCATTTATAGACATTCTGACTAAAAACTTAGATTTATTAGTACCTCTTTTCAATAACCTTGGTATTTACGATGTGTATGCCAATAATAAGTTGTTAAATTTGTACCATGCAAAAGTGTGTCGTGATGGTGTTCCGGAAAAAGTGTTGTGCGAATTAGAATTCTACATTAGTTATGGAATTAGAGATTTAAGGAATTTATTAATAGAAAGATTGCCAATAATTGCTAGTCATATACCGGCTGGAGTATCAGTTAAGACATTTGTACACTTTTTTCAGATTTATCTTAGTAAAAGATTTCAGAGATTTGACTACGGCGTGGCAAAAAACCGTATAATATATTCGTCCAAACGTCCTCCCGAATATGATTTGTCTTTAATAACTGTTCCAGTGAGTCTAATGGTAAGTGATTCTGACTGGTTCAGTTTAGTAGAAAATGTAGAATTTATAAGGAGAAAATTATCAAATGTTGCAGGATATACTGTGTTTAACAAATCTTTAGATTTTACGCATTTAGAGTTTATATATGGGTCCCGTGCTAATTTTTTTGTTAATAACCCTGTTGTAAACATTATAAACAATGATTACTATGCAGGTCTGGAAGCAGTAAACGATTGAAAAATTGAATAGCGATTAAGACTGCTATAATATATCGTTTGAAGAAATTTGGGTGAATTTTGGGGATATCATGCAGACACTAGTGTGCATCTAAGTTACGGGCGTAAATATTTCATGAGTGCTGGCCCCAGTCACAGCTTCCGGCTGACCGGTTAAATTTAACTTCGATCGACTATTCATGCAGCTCATAGTGACCGGGTCATTGAGCACCTAACTAGTCCTCTATGAATTTTAATCTTTATATTTTGGTAGGTACTAAATAAAAATGGATAGAATTTGATAATTATTTTATATCAAATATTAAATAATTAGATTTAACACGCTATACATAATAGGTAATGTTTGTGTAATTTTATGATTTAACTAGTCAATATTGTGTTCTGTATATAAACAATAACACTATAGTAGAATTATTTTCTCGGTGCAGTTTGGGTCATAAATAATCGGAGCAGTGAAGCGAGTATTTCGCTCTCTCTTCCACTCACGGGCCTTATGGGCAGGCATAGTGATACGCATTATTGTTGTCGATAAGCGTTATCGATAGTGTATTTAGTTTTGTCATTTGTCATGGGTTAGTGATATAAATGAAAGAAAAAAAAATAGATAAAACAACGTAAATTATTAAAATAAGAATAATAATGATTTAAAATAAATTATTAATTAGGTATCTATGTATTAAAAAACTACAAGTACAAAAGTTTAGAATGTAACAAGTTATATTAAAAATAAATATAAATACTTATATCTAAGTTTAAAATTAACAGCAAAAAAGATAATAATGATTTTTATAAGAATGATAATCTTTCTTTGATAAGAATGAGTTTTTATCGTTAATGGCGTTGCGCCCGCGCAACATGCTCACCGCCCTAGCCGGGCTGAGGCCGAGTTTGATTTATGACCCAAACTGCACGGTGAAAATAATTCTACTATAGTTAAGTTTATAGGAACTTGTTAAATTAGAGTAAATGTGGAAATTATTTTTGCTCATAAGTCAGAGTTCTAGCTCTACGAATGTTTTAAACAGAGCATTTAGCATATATAACATATTAATGAATCGTGAATTGTGAATTTTAAAGGTAAAAAGGTACACCTTAAACTATAATATGCTTAAATAAAATAATATGATGTATTACAGCCATCTATTTTATCCGCAGGATTTATTTTCCTAGAAAACCGCAAAAATATAAGTACCTACCTACTAAGTAGACCTTGATTTTTTTTATTGCTGAAGTACAGCAGCCAAGCAGACGGTCCAACTATGGTAGAAGGTGGTTATCATCGCCTAAGAACATTAGCAATACCAGAGTTGCTGCCAATGTACTGCCAGTCTTGAAGGAGAGACTGGAACCTGGCCATTGATGCCGGAACGCAACTCAAAAGTGGTTATGGCGGCATGCTTCAGACCAGGGGTGGTAACCATCCACACGGGTAAATGTACTACCAATTGACTGTGGGTTGTTTTGTCACCCCTTACAACAAGCCGCCCAGCCGTAGGAATTAGTATTCTTAAGGAAATAAGAAAACAAATGACCTTTAGCGCTGTTATTTACCTATAATCGTTGTATATTGCGAATATCCATGTTTGTCTGTGTAAAGGGTTTTACAATTTATTATGATGCATACAGTAATGAAATTGTCATTACTTGAGCAGTGGGTACCTATTTGATTTTTTAATCTGATGAGTTGAGGGGTTTAAAAACGACAACTATTGGACTGTACATGCATAAGCAGAACGCTATATAGCTATTTCTCAATTATGTTTCCAAATTCAATATTTATAATATACTAGGATATGCCTGTGACTTCATCCAGGCTTGACTTGAAATTCCTACAGGATTCCCGAGACATAAAGCATTAAAAAAATGCAAAGTATCGTTTAAGTGAAAACTGTGTCGGAATAAGCTAATTTTATGCACCCGAACAACTACAAATCGCTCCCGGTAGATTTCCAGAATAAAAAGTAACGCAGAGTTTAAGTAGGTAGAATAAGAATTAGCAGCGAAAACGGCCCAGTAGATTTTACGTGAATCCCGAACAGACAGACAAACAGACAAGAAATTTTAAAAAAATGCATCGTGTTCTCTGTCGTTTATATAGTCTATTCCAGTTGTTTCTTTTTTTATAGCTTCAATGTATAGACAAGGCATGTTTAGAATTTTATAATCTATAAATATAATAAAATTGTAGAGGTCGAATTTCTGTACAATGAAAAAAATACTAAAAATCGACTCAGGGGGATGTAAGAAGTGAAATAGAACTAATTTAGATTTTTTTCAAATTTTTTGTTTCTCTGTTTTTCTGTCTGTTTGTACCGGCTAATCTCCGAAACGACTGGACCGATTTAAATGAAATTCTGTATGGTGGTAGCTTATATCCCTGGTCAACATATAGGATACTTTTGATCCCGAAAAATTAATGAGTTCCCGTAGGATAGTTTAAAAACTTTCCACGCGGATGAAGTCGCGGGCAGAAGCTAATATTAATATATAAGAATATTGAATTTAACGCCTCAAAACAATGAAAATAAAAATAAAAGCAAGCAGTTGAATGCCTAAGTCGTCCTAAACCATGCAACGAATATTAAAGGGGTTTTTAACATCAATTAGTTAAGTTTTCACTGAAGGTTTATGTATGTAATTTTTTTTATTAAGTTTTATTTTATAAAAAATAGAGCTACATCCTAGAGATTGACCCGTGGCGTAGCCCTGGTCAAAACTAGCGTATATTAATTATTGATATATAAGTTCAATTATTAGTATATTCGTCTACAGGCTTTGTCGACCGAAGGGTGATACGATGAGGAATAATGTGAGTGATAAGTAAATACCACTAATACACTATGCTATAAATTTTGTCTAGGTATTCGCCCACTATTATGAATATGGAAAAACATCTAGCACAGGTACAGGTGCCTTATATATTTGCGCGACTTTACTGATTTCATAAACGTAAAAAGAAAAGAAATACCGACCAAATTCGGTTAAAAATAAACTGCTCTTATGTATATAACACACATAATAAGTGAGTACTTAACAGTAGTTTGTTTACACATACAATTTTGTTGTGTTTTACCTTTTATATTTATTGAACCGCTATGAAAAATCCATTAATATCATGCGGACGTCCATACGTAATTGAAAAGCCGGTGTACACAACATAAGGGTAAAAACTAAAAGTAAAACAAACACGTAGGTGCGCCGACGGGTTGGCGGTAGAGCGGGCCCAAAAATTAAAAAACTCCGGACGGTGTCGCGGACAGGCGACCTGTTCAAATTGCCTCTCTACACTCAATTTAACGTGGAAAACACTCAGTATTGTCCAGGTAATGAACATGTCTGCACTCTGCAAGTCCTGGGAGCGGTCAAGAGCTACTTCATACTCGAACACGAATTAATGTGATGAATGAATAATTTTAACATTATTATTGAGCCTAGCCTAAAGATGAACTTAAATAGCGATTTAAACTTTTTATGAAACTAGATAGGTATTAATGACATTATAATTCACGTCACAGCGTGGCAATGTAGCCAGCCGACTGGACACGTTTCTCTACAGCAGCAGTGTGGTATATACAGTCTTTAATTAGTTTATCGTTTTTTAAATTTTTGAAGCTAAACTTCTTTAGAATCGTTGTGGTTTGAAACTCGATGAAACGAAAAAGCGACACTAAAAAGAGATGAACACATAAATCTTTACATTATATTTAATCATTTAGACACTATGCTTCTACAGATAGAGTTGGAAATGTTTCGAAGTTTTCTGTTAATACTTCAAATTGCGTCTTTTAAAGCTTAAATATATTACAACGATATTACTTATATGAAATGTGACGTCACGAAATTTAGAATCCCATAAGGACCCCCGAACGCTCTCCGCCAACCTATCTGCCTTTTCGACATCCTCTGGACCTGTTGTAAGCTCCAGGAGCCGGGCGTCGTGGGTGGTCTTAGTGACATTGAGGCCCTCACGGAGCTCCAAGGCTATAATGCTCACCATCGACTATTCTGCTTCGGGGAGCAGTCTTATGATGACTGCTGCCGTCATATGATCTAAGGTTTGTACTCTAGTTTAACAACGTCGTTGTTGTTTATGTTGTTATTTAAACACTTGAATCTTGAAGTATCTACAAATTCAAGTTCTAAATACGAACAAATACCTATTTGTGAAAAGTTTGATTAACGTATAATATAAATACTGATAATCTGCGTTTCAGTTATGCAAAAAAAGGTCTCGTTGTGAAGACAAACGTTCCCTAAGAAAATCCAAAAAGCATTTAACCAAATAATATTGTGTATTGTCTCAATTTTTTTAACCAAAAAAAACTTGAAGTAGTAATAAATACAGAAACAAAATATAAATGGTTTATGGTTATGGTATTTTAAGTTTAGTGGTCCATAGAAGATATAGTTCCAGAACAAACAAATCTTCCCGATGTACCTGCGCAGTAGACCAATTAAAATTTCCCGCGCTACTTTAGTAGTGTACGATTCGTGTAAACGGAACAGAGCTAAGAAAATACATAGCAAGCAACACTACCATTTCTGTTTACGAATAATGTTCAATATGGATTATTTATTAAATGACGGAAACATGTCTGCACTTTGCTGCACAAACGAAAACTGCGGATCGGAATTATAATAATAATAGCCCATAAACGTCGTCCCACTGCGCCTGCCACGTGTCTCCCACTGTAGGGGAACGGACAGTATCTACACCCGCCACACTTGTCCAAGACGGCTTGGCAGGTTTGACACATCGGTTATCTCGATATGCAGATTTCATAACGATGTTTACCTTCACCGTTGTTAGCACGTGGTAATTGTAACAATGTGCATATTAAGTTAGAAAACTGCCTAAGTGGTGCATGCGTTCCGGCCAGGATTAGGTTAAGCCATTATGCTACCACGACCAAGGTTACGATCTGAATAATAAGTTCTAAAGAAATGTACCTATCTTTAAAATTTCATCTCAGATATACCTACACTTTTAGGACAGATGAATAAAAAAAATGTTTTAAATGCAACATAGATAAATGAACGGACACATATTATGAGGTTTAGTTTTTGCTATCGAACTTTGAAATATTTACGGAAAAAGAAGTTAAAAAATTGTTATAGGAGATTACAATTTACTTGAATAATTTAATTAATAATCATAAGATTTTGCTTCTACCAAACCAACCATAAATTTCCTGTTCCGCATATCTGATAACATTTAAACTTGGTTTAATGTCAATACTATAGTGCAAATTTAATCATAACTTTTAATAAACAAGCTGACCTTTAAATTATTTATGAACATAATAATTGCGGCACGTAAGTACCTATTGTAATAAATACCACCTATACAATGGTATATACCTCCTATAAAAAAATCTATATTAGCTACAATTTATTAAAACATTCCAGGCATCTTGTTCGCGTAATTTTCGGTACTTACCGTATTGCGTAACTTTTAACATTTCCAGTATGAAAAATACCTATTCAAATTGATTTACTGTTCTCTAAAGTTGTTTCTCTATATTTTGTAGAAGTGTCAAGTATTATAGCCCGTTCATGTCAAAAACGGTAAAGGAGGAATAAGTAAAAGCATTTTTTTTTATTGCTTTAAATAGGGAACGTTCGAAACATTAGAAGCCTTATCAACGTCATAAATGCATCAAGTTCCTTTCTTTCATTGTGCATATAGTCGTAAGAGTTTGTTTCGCAAAATAAATTAAAAAAATAAAATACAAAATAACATACTTTATGATTATTTCTGAACAAACAACAGCGGCAACAAAAGTGACAAGAAATTGAACTAATAATATATCATATTACATTTTTTTAAATTGCCTGAAGCAGGCAAACAGGCCGACGGCCCACTTGATGGAAGGTGGTTACCGTCGCCTATGGACGTTTGCAACACCAGGGGCGTTGCCAACGCGTTGCCGGCCTCAAGAAATTTTATAACGCCCTTCTTAAACGACCCCATGTCGTAGCGCAGAGGGAAAACCTCGGCGGGAAGTTCTCTCCAGATCATTGTTGTACGCGGTATAAACGTTCTATTACAATAACCTAATGTTATTTTCCTTTTACTATATCAAGAAATATTCAAGAAGTAAGTAATTATGTAGATTTCATGTAACTTTTGTTTGATTTTTTAAGCGTTTTGGGATTTGGAATGAGCTCCCATCTTCGGTTTTACCACAGCGCTACAATATGGAGTTTTTAAAAAAGGGTGTTATAAAATTTCTTCGATGCCGGCAACGCGTTAGTAACACTTCTGGTATTGCAAACGTTCATAGGCAACGGTAACCGCTTTCCATTTATTTATTCGTTACTTTGTAAAACTACATTATGTTCTTAGGGGGTACGAATAAGGCAAGTTTCCCTTTCCTCGTGTAAGAATAAGAATTATTATACCTACGAAATAAAAATGCGATCATTTGCTTTAAAATCGTTTAACATTTAGAATTAATCAATCAGCGTACTACAACGTGTAATTAAATAATTTACATAGCTGGAACTTATTTTAAAGCACAGCAGTGACATAATTATTAAAACAGCTATTCTTATTGCATTTTCTTATGTTTTCATGACTAAAATACACATACTTAATTAAAATAAAATACCGCGCATAAAACTATTACAACATAGTTTTAATTAGACATGACAAAATTAACTATTTCAATAATGTTGAAAACAATGGTATATTAAATTACGACGGTTTTTAAAAGGCCAACATTAAATAAATCATTTAAATCATCTCATACTGAAGCATTAAATGAATCTAAACCATTCATATTCATCTTAACAACAAACGACCTATCGTCTGGTATGACCAAATTATACCATATGAAAATACAGCCAATATTTGGGTATGACATTAGACACTAAGCTTCGCTGGAAAGCTCATGTCAGAAAGAAACGCCAAGAGTTAGATCTACGCTACAAAAAAAGTATTGGCTTCTCGGAAGAAATTCTGTTCTATATCAATATCAAATAAAATACTTGTATACAAACAAATCCTAATGCCAGTGTAGACATATGGTATACAGCTAGGGGGTTGCACCAAGTCAACTAACGTCGATATAGATAGATAGATAGATAGATAACACTTTATTGCTCACCAAATACACAATTTCAAAATATACAATTACAATATTGTTATGGTAGAAACAAAAGGCGGCCTTATCGCTGAAAGCAATCTCTTCCAGGCAACCTAACTTAAGGAATAATTTAATCTAATCTGGCGATGTAGGTGGTGCAGATCATTAAATATCAAATATCATAAATAAACATACTTAAACTAAATAATTTATAAATAAATAAAAAATACACATACTTAAACTACTTTATAAATTAAATACACACATACATATATATTAAATAGTCTATAATATAAGAATTAGGCATAATTATTTAAGGAAAAGTAGTGTTTTCTGAGTGCGTTCTTAAATGTAGGCGATGTTTTGGCCTCTCTGACATAATACAAAGGTTCCAAAATAAAGTACTCAAAGATATCGTCAATGGACCTTGATAAGACCAGACGATCTCTATCGGGATCTAAAAATGCACCTTGTCGCTAGCACAATTAGTAAACATGCTGAAGCTCACCAGCGACAGCTTCATCGCCTGTGAATGTCGAGGTCATCCAGCGCGTCGATAACACAGATCTGGTAAGAAGATACAAAAGGACCAGATCTTTTGAGTTAGTGTTGTAAAACTGTCACGACAAAGTGAAGTGCAATGTGCTTAACATTAATAAAGAACACACGAACAAAGTGTTTTCTCTTTAATAGAGACAAAAGAAAAGTGTTATTGGACACATTTTTAGTATAAATAATTACATCTAGTATTTTAGATCAGATTTAAATTACTTATTATTCTTGTTTGTTAGATTAGATTGTAATTTTAATATTTTATATTTAAGACGCAGCATTTAGTATAAAGAATCTGAAGCAAAATAAGTACTAAATTATTTTAGAGTATGTTGTTCGTCTACAAATAGGGATTGCAGTTTGAGCACTATGAAAACAAACTGATTAGTTTAAATAGTAGTCACTTTCTTCTTTTACTCTTTCATGAAAATCTTTATTTGTGTCAGTTAGTTGCAAAGTCAAAATAAAATTAAAACAATTTTAGGGTAGGAAAATTTTATTTTTCTTTTTTACTAATTATCTTATAAATTTCTTGAGTGAGGTAAATATCTTAGTGTTGGAACCAACTAAATGTGATAAGCGGCAGTTGCCTATCAGCGCATAATTTAGAGGAATTGCAAACGCAATTAAGTATAACTAATAAATTAAACATGGTATAATAAGCTTTTGAATTATATTCATCGGTCAGTTTAATTAGTCTCTCTCTACGATTAGACCAAAACTTATTGGTGAAACGAATTAAGGAAAATTTTAATAAAATATGATGAATACAAATAAACATGTTTGAAACAAGGTTTTGTGTCCATAAATAATGTAAGGTTGAGCGCACGTCTGCTACTATCGGTTGACCAAGTTGGTACTACTATCGGTTGGTAATAATATTGATAGAGGTATTTGCGATCGATATTATCGCTTCTGAAATAGATTTTTTTAAATAATCAAAGTTCCCAACTGTCGGTGGTTAGGGACCTAAGTATTTACTGTTTGTAGTTTTTATCTTTTGTAAATTAAACTGTATAGATAGGTAAATTAGTATAGGTAAATTATGTAAAATAAATTTGAAGTTATCTAATCAATATTCTTGGAACAGTAAAAGTAAATATAAATAAAGTGTAAGTAATAGAATTATCGCTTATTCTACTTTTCGATCGCCAAAATGACAGAATGGACGTCCTAGCGTCAAACGCTCGATAGCTTAAGTGATAATAGTTTAAGCAGACAGTGAACGGTATATGCGGTCAGGGTAAGTATTCATGGATTGGGCAGAAGGGGAACATCGACGACGTCTGATGTGAGCGTATTTTCATGGGGATGCGGCAGCCGTATGGATTTGTCGACAGGCTTTATTTCCGCCTGTCGCGTGGAAATACGATAGCAGTTATATTTTATTTCCAATATTTCAGTAATAGAAATGGAAACTTGGTTGTAGCGTTCGTGAAACGTGCCCGAGTCCCTATGCAGTGGCAGAATTCCATTGAATTTTTGTGATGTTTGCATAGCAAACCAGGATTCCCAATATCTTATTAGTGATACGTGTAAAATCTTTATATGTTTTATTGCTTAATTGTAACTGGTTGGACCTGTCCAGAAGTTGAACCAATAATTCCAAGGCACTTACAACTAAAGAATGATATTTTAATGCATATGTATAAGTTGATACACTTTATAAATATTTATTAAACACAAATTACGATTTAAAAACGACGAGCGAAGGGTCAAAAATGTACACCATTACGAATTGATATTTCAACATCTAAAGCAGTGGGTAAGACAAACAATATGGATTTCCGACTCATAATTATTTCCGTTATTCAAAGCTTATTCAGAGATCCAATAACCTAACAGGTTTTTACGTCAAAAGTCAAGTATCATCGTGCTATTTATTCTCCAACTTTTTATATCTTTGTTTTCTGTCTGTATCTTTATGACAAAAGCTTTTGCAAAATTCAACTAGACATTCATACTTGAAATAACAATAAAGGTAATTATATAGATTTTAGTTTTATATCTCGCAGTTTTCTGAATAGCCCATTGATTACATAAAAATAGTTTGTATTCAAAGGTTTAATCAAATTAAACTTTTGAATATAATAATATTAATATTGTAAAACGTCAATAAGAATTGATTTAAAGAAAATATTGTAAAACGAAGTACTTACCATGAACTTACAGATGTTCTGAAGAAAGGCTGGGTAAAAAACACCCGCATGTAAATAAAAAGAAGTTATTAAAAGTAAACGATGTAAAGGTATGTTAAATGAATATTAAACTCTTATCTCTTCATTACTGACGGTAATTTAAAAATTCTTATCAAATAGAACGAAATAATTGCTTCGAAAAAAGGGTTCAGTGTAACAATCCAAAATTATACTATTTCTATTTCTTTATTTTCTTGAAGACAGTTCCTGTGGAAACTTGAACGAGCGTCTTTTTTACATTATGTATACATTATTTAATAAAAATATGACGCGCACGCACGTACAAGGTCATAGCAGAGTCGGAGAAACTGTTAGGGATGGAGCTATCAATAAACGTAACACGATAACAGACCCGATATTTTTTTTACAAAGTGTAAGAAACTAAACTATTGCCGGATATTTTGTACAAATTTATTAAGTAATATTAAATTTCATTATAAGATGTAATAATATTATGTTGATTCTTTATTTATTTATTTTAATCAAAATCTGATGAATCGTCACTGTCACTCGATGAGCTCTCCCCAACATTTATTATAAGTAATAGTAGTAGTAGTAGTAATGTAGTGACTATATAGCACGACCGTCTTGTTGCGAGTGACAGATTAAAACAAACACAAAATGGCGGTGGGCCATTGAGTGTTCCCAGCTTGAAAAAATATATTTGAATGTTTTTGTTGTATTTGTCTTTGTTCAAATCATAATAAATATATGCGATCGATATCATTACGTATTTGGTCACAACACTACCTACAACTATCAAATTAGAACTGTCATCGAGAAAATAAAGAAATGGAAATAGTATAGCTCCTGTGAAATAAGCGTAATATATTTTATTATTTGAAATGCGGAGTTTTGCTTTTACAGAAACTACCATCACCCAGCAGCCGTATCAATTTTTTCCGAGGTGTGTACCAAGATAATAGTAAGTGCAGATCCCATTCACTGCCTGCCATTATGAAATACAGGCGTAATAAATAATATGTATAACTCAAGTCTAACATTAAGAAAATTCGCCTTTGGAAGTTTGAATCTTGGAAGAGGTTGGAATGTTTGATTACAACATTCCAAGTGCTTCCAAGAACCCATAAACGTCTCACTGCTGGGCTCGGGCCACCCATTTATAGGAGTATGGACTGTATACCTACCACGCTAGTTAAAGTCGGATTGGCGGGTTTGACACATCGGTTATCTCAATGTGGAGATTTTATCATGATATTGTTTCTTTACCGTTACGACGTGGTAATTGTAACAATATACACAAGAGATCATAAAAATACTTAAGTGGTGTATGTTTTCCGGCCAGGATAGAAACCCGCGCCCTTTGTGTTCGGACGCGAGTACGCTGATCACTATGCATACTATCCAATTAGCCATTCATTTATTATAACCGTGAAAGAATAATTCTAGTAAAAATTACCCACCTCATAACATTGGGACCATGAAGTGATGCATTCTGAAAAATCATAAGGTATGAGTTCAAAAATACTTTCGACAAAAATTAATCAGAATAGGATCCATTAAAGAATCTAAAGATACACGGTATTTAATATTAAATTATTTTAATGGTTCCGTAGAAAGATGAGAAACGGAACGGAAACAATGAACCTTTGTCACCCCTAGAGAAGTGTATATAGTTTTGTGGACCGCCACGCACTTGCCTAGTATTTTATGCATTTAAATTATTGACTCAAGGAAAGCAACTTTAAAGAAAGACCAAAGATAGCAATAAATACTTTTATTTAATTGGTTTTTAGCATAAAACGAATAAAGATAAGCTGAATAACTAACAATTTCATGGCGATAGGTAAAATAAAACGATCGGCAATTACGCAAACAAGTAGGTAATCTAATGAAAGTGAGAATTCTACTAAGTGAATAGCTTGCGAACATTAAGCTTTTAAGGGTCTGCCAATAACTTTAAAATTTAACCTATCGTAATTCACAGGTAATTAAATGAACCAAAAAATAAAGCTTTATACCTTTCTTTATGAACTGGTACCTATGAGGGTTTTCTCGTTTATAATAGAAATAGTTTGTACATATTGTAGACACAGTAGAGGACCGGACATTGCGAGTCCCACACGTCCTTAGAAATGTCAAATTTGACTTCTGATTCAAAATAACCGCAACGCCATCTAGCGATGATGGGACTTACTTACCATGAGAGCAACACATTAAAATAACATTGTCACTGTCGTTGCCATCATGATTTTTTTGTTAATCAATTGCAACGATGGCGCCAATATAACGCGATTGGATCGCTGTGTTTACGGCTATATTCGTCTATTCTTCGGGAACAATGCATTTTTCTGGATGAATCGTAACCCTATGCCATTTTCTATATTCCTAACGAGGTTATCTATTGTTTGTGCCAAAAATATAAACAATAATACTCAAATGTCCGAATTTCCTCCCAATTTTTTCTTTTTGAATCAATTTTTATTGACGTTTTACAATAGTAATATTATTATATTTTGTATTCAAAAGTTTAATTTGACTAAACCTTTGAATACGAGAATATTTTGTACGTAACCAACGGGCTATTGAAAAAACTGTGAGATATAAAACTAAAATCTATATAATTACCCTTATTGTTATTTTACTTGCCCCGAATTTCATTGGCCCGAATTGTTTGTTTACCATAAATGTTATGTGAGATTCTCTTGTTTGCCCGTACATTAGATTCCATAATGACACGAGTACCATACGTATTGTTATCCATTTTATTAATTGCAATAATATTAATAATATTGTTTAACAGAATATTTTATCCAAGTCGCTTCCGTAGAAAATTAACCTACCGCCTTTGTCCTAAAAACGATTGGCTTTCTAGCACTTCACCGGCCCCTGCCGCGGCATGCTCGCTTCGCTCGCTCGGCTCGTGCGTTGTTTTTCATGTTCTAACCTAACCGAACCAAACCTAAACCTATTGATCGTTTAGTTTAAATCGATTTTATGATTTTTCAAGAAGCAATTTTGATGACAAATGATGTTATGGCATATGATAATTACGCCTTACAATGATGATAACAAATAATGTTATTGAAATTGACTTTATGGGAAACAAAGTTTCTAGCAACTGACTAATATGCTATAATAATATGCTAATAATAATATAATATGCTATAATATAATAAACAATGAGTATGACATATAAAATTATGAGAAACAATATTATGTCTGTTGACTATAGCAGATGAAATTATGGTAAATGAAATTCTGGCAACTGCATGTAGCCGTCCTAACGATGTGTATGTAAAATTTCTCAGTATGATTGACCTTAGGTTTATGTAACATAGATATTGAGGGATGGTCACACTATTCAATGCCATTTACGTTTTGTAAATACTTGTTCATGACAGTTTTTAATTATTTTGCACGTTGCAACTTCCCATTTTTAATTTGTTTGAAAGCTTTTTGATGTGGATGTCCCTGCAGCAGGTGCAAAGCGGCCACGGGACTGATTGAGTGCATTACAGTATCAAAAATCAATAATTGGAACAGTTTTAGTAAACTGTTCATCATCATGTATGGTAAGATAATGTGCTTCTTCAGGCTGATAGAATTGCACATTTGGACAAACGTTTCTACCATGAAAAATATAATCATGTAGGTATATCAGCTCATAGATGTGTGTACTATAGCGTGCCGCTATAGTATAGTGACTATTTTTATAATGCTTTCCATAATTTACTGGGGCATGTATGTTTAGAAGTGACAATTACGTATTGCAACAACTTTTTCAAAAGCTGCTTTCAGGATTTGCTGTCATTATGGTACCTTTTATTTACTTTTATCGGCAAAGGGTTTCTTCAAAGTAATTTGCAAGAAACTCTTTGATGTCACCCGTGTTCAGAAGGCTGGCTTATATTTCACTTAGCGAATCAGATGTAGCTAGTTATGGAAACACCTCTCTGGCAGCGATTTGTTACGTAGTCTGTAATAAATATCTTATAACTAAAATTATTTTTAGTATTTAAATTGTATTCTTTAAAGTTCGTTTGTACTCTATTTTTAATAATTATCATGAATATGTTTCAGGTGTACAAAAATATTCTTGCATCTACCAGAATAAGAATTTGTCAATAGTAGGAATGCACGTCAGAAGTGAAAACTTTGTATCTGAGCGTGACGGTCACGTGAGTTCAGTGCTTTATCTCTATCCCAAAAGAGTCCATCGTGTCTAAAGAAGTTACCTATCACTTGAAAAAACTTTATTTCTTTACTTTCAACGTTAAATATTCCATAGCTATCTATGGTTCTCATACTCACTTCTTCATAATTTGGTCTACTTTGGTATTACATATTAATTATATAGCAAGAGGTTATTCATTAACATGATGTAACATCGCATTCCAAACCAATATACTGTTATTAATCATATGACAACCCTTACCAATACAATCACATTTGCGTTTGTTTCACAGCAGTAACATGAATTTTAGATCCTAATCCAAAGGCATTATGAGACAACAGCATGTCTATACGGCATATTGTTAAATTTGCAAATTTATAAACGGGTTCTTTGCTCAATAATACGTTCTAATTTGTCTAACGCGATCACTCAGTCCAGCGGCTGTGTGAATCTTTCACTTAATTAACCCTTTCAGAGGACTGCCCCACTTCAAAGAGGTATTTAAATAAAATCTTCCATGGCCTGATGAGCCAACATGTTTAGTGGACTAAATCATTTAGGTTAATATGCTTTCAGATAGCTTCACGGTTATAGGTAACATGTATGCAACATTGAGAACCACCCTAGAGATTGTTTTCAGGGTTCTGTAGTCATTTTGGCAAAAATGAACCCTTATCATATCTAAGAAAAAAAGAAAGAAAGAAAATATTTATTTCAAATTGCGACTCACACAATACAAACTCATAAAGGAAATAACAATAAAAGAAAGCCCTAATATATGAAATGAGGTTGGCACTCAGTCTTTCGCTGTGCCGAAACATGTTCCGACACAGCACTGGTTTTCAGTGCCCACCTCCATAACCTCATATGTCCCAAGATCCCAAGTATGTAGAAAATTAAACCATTACATAAATAAACAATATATATATAAGAATTATACAATAATATACCCTAATAAAACAATCTCTTCTACTATAACTATCTCTTTTAATCATTATGTCTTTGTCATGCCATAATAATTTTCCTCGGAAACTATTAGGTCAACATGAATAACATTTAGTAGGAATATGTAATTTACATATTATGTGCCGCTAGAGAATGCTGCAGTGAAATCGGAAAAATAAAAGTAAAGTTTAAATGTATTATATAGTGGATGTTAAAAGTATTTGAATTCGTGCCACTGATTAGTTGTTTTCAAAAGTAACTAGATGGCGTTACACGTTTTGGTATTAGCATAAAGTCGACTTATTCTCATAGTACCTTTAAAATATTTGATCCTACCTACACGACAGTGCTGTAATATACACTTTGTTCTGCCACAGCTCTTTCTTAATTGTATTATAAGTCGTAAATCCTTCGTTTAGTTCGTGAAAATATAATTAATAGTGAAAATTTAACGAGATATTTTGAACATTACATGTTACTCAGGGTAGTACTTTTTTTAGTGTTCATAATTGTAGGTGTTTCTTAAAGACTTTTGCATTTATCAATGAGTGGAAAACTTCTAAAAATTAAGAGCCCTCTTCGAAGATTTGAACTATGAGGAGCAAAATTCTATAACATTGATTCAAGACGATAAAGCTTAAAAATTCTTCCATCAAATATTCGTTCGAAAAGATTTGTAGAGTAGTTTTAGAGATATGGGACATTTTCGATTAAATTCTTTTTTAGGATTTCTTGGCCTCTGCGAATCTATCAATATGCGAGGTTCATGGAGCACTAGATCGATTTTTTTTTATAATTATTTAAGTACAAGGATTAAAGTGAAGGGTAGTGACAAGTTGCCTTACAGGCGGGTACTGCTAATAGTTGGTCATCTGTAGCCGATATGGAAGGCCTGATAGATATAAATTTAGGCTATATAAATTATCTTTACCTAATAATAACTAGCAAAAAGCAGTGCTTTTTGCTAGTTCGCAAACCCTCCTAGGGTTGTGAAGTTTTCTATTTAGTAATAATTAATTAATTACTGATTATTTATTTGTATTTAACCAAAATATCCAGCGTATGTTCAATTAAACAACATTCTGTTTACACGTTTACATCGATATTAGTTTTCGAACAGATGGCGTTAGTTATAACAGTTATGTTGATATTACCCATTCTCTTATTTCTTAGTTTTATAATTTGTCTAAAATATTATTTTTATGATAGACAACCAACCATCCAGCAATAAATTAAAATTACTTTGTCAGGGCCCAAATTTAACAGTGTGATAGTTTCTCAGTAAAGTGTACCATAAAAATGCATTGATTGTGAGATAGTGTTACTACTACTACCAGTGTTAGTGACTAGAATATGGCCGTGACTTGGCCCACGCTTGACTTAAAATTTCCACAGGAATCCCGGTACAGAAAGTGCTGCAGCATTTAAAAAATACTTAATGTAAGCTATTGTTTTAGTGAAAACTATGTCCGAGCATCCGAACAACTACAAACTGCTCCCGGGAAAATTACCACTGGATTCCCGGGATAAAAAATATCACACATTTGATTACATAAACTTTGATCAGTGGAAGAATCACATTGGGATTTGATTTTATTTCAATCTGGCTAATTTAAGTAATTCCTAGAAAAAATCTCGTGGGATTCCCTAGATAAAAAGTACCGCAGACTTTAAAAACAGACAAGGAATCTAAAAAAATTGCATCATGTTCTGCATAGGAAACAATGGAGTACTGGGCCAACACGTCTCCCGCCATCCACGCCTTGCTTAATCATTCAACACCAGTCTACTGTAGTTTAAGAAGCTTCCTAAAAATCTTATAATAATAGTTCGCCCTTACCTGAAAATTTCTCAATCCTTTTAGAAGCTAATTGTTTTAAAAGCTTTTTCGGGCATGTCGGATAACCGCTTGATACAGTTAAAATAGTAATCATGAAATGTCCCAATTCGTGAAATGGTCTTTAATACGTATTTCATAGTTTTTTCATAAAATAACTAGGCACATGACTTCGTCCACGCTTGTCTTGAAATTCCCATGACATAAAGTACCGCATCTATCGGTTTAGTGAAAACTGTGTCAAAATAAGCTAGTTTTTATGCACCCGAACAATTTCAAATCGCTCCCGGGAAAATCGCCGTGGAATACGCGGAAAACAAGTAGCGTAGTGTTTAAGTCTAAGAATTAGCTGTTGATCAACGAATCGAGAGAGTCGATTGAAACGACCCAGTAGTTTTTACGTGAATCCCGTAAATAAACAGATAAGAAATATATGAAAAATTGCATCGTGTTCTCCATCGTTTATATTGTCTATTCCAGTTGTTTTTTTTTCAAATAGCTTCAACGTGTAGACACGGCGTGCTTAGAATTTTATAATATCATATTATAAAGAGAATTGGTGATGTTATTTGATCCAAACTAATAAGTATTATAAAAGAGAAATTAATAAATCGTAGTGTTTGTTTCTTTCAAACCTAGGGCTTCAGAACCATTTTCATAAAATGTGATTATTATAAGTAGGTATATAAATTTATTTCTTTATGTAATATGTAATGAGACGTTATTACGAAATTAAATACTTTAAAAATAAAAACTTCGTTTAAAAAACCGACTTCAAAAACTAAAAAACTAAAATGTATAAAATAACTTGTTTCTAAAGCTATTATTATTAATATATATTATCTAAAACATCTTGAAGTCGGTGCAAAGTAAATCATAAAAATTACTATAATATTTTGAAAATGACTAAGCACCGACTTTAAGATGTTTTAGATAATATATATTAATAATAATAGCTTCAGAAATAAGTTATTTTATACATTTTAGTTTTTTAGTTTTTGAAGTCGGTTTTTTAAACGAAGTTTTTATTTTTTTGATTAATTTCTTCTTAACATTTGTTTGTAAAATTTCGTAAAATGAAAACTACTGGGCCAAACTAAGTAAAATTTTTAAGGAACCAATTGGAAGCTATTCCGCCTCGAACAAAAAAAGAATCACGTAAATCGGATCATAAATCACGGAGTAATCGGCGAACATACATAAAAAAAGCAAAAAAAAAAGACGAATTGATAACCTCCTTTTTCCGAAGTCGGTTAAAAAGTAGATAATTTAAATTAATTAGGATAAAATAAATTCGTATCAGTACCTATTGTAGTAAATTAAAAAGGTGAGCATAGGTAGATACGAAATAACAAGATTGTTATTTCGTAACAAGATTGTTATTTCGTAAATACCGTGTGTTCGCCAGGTGGTAGGGCATTTGCCTGACTGGATGGCTACTACCCCTGGTCTAAAGTATGTCGCCATAACAGCCTTGAGTTGTGTTCCGGCATTAGTGACCAAGTTCCAGTCTCCCTTAAAAGAGCAGCAGCGCATTTGTAGCATCTTTGGTGTTGCAAATGTCCATAGGCGATGGTAACCGCTTTCCATGAAGTGGGCCGTCTGCCTGTCTGCTGAACTCCTGCAATGAAATAAAAAAAGTATATTCTTACATTTATTTAGTTGCATATTTGCTGTCAAGTTTCTTTTTAAGGATAACAATTAATTTTATGTATCCTTTTATTTCTAAACGATCAATCGGTCATTTATTTAATTGAATAAAATGTTATATTTTTATGTATTGGGTGATTAACCCCTGTTTTGTACAATAAGTAGTAGTTCTCTATAATTTAACATAGTTTTATGTAATAATATTTATCTCTAATATGTGGTAATTGTGTACAGATTATTATTCAAAATTTCTCAATTGTATATAGACGTATTCACTATATTCTATATTCATGTTGGCAGACGCGATAGATTTTTTACTGTGTTCTATTTATTTTATTACATGTAAAACCTTAAGTATAATATTTTATATAATATCTTATATAAAATATTATCTAATATTTCTAAACAATAACGTAATAAATTCTTGTCATTCATAACCTATTTAATTAAATTTAATAATGATTTTAATCCTCTATCGGTTGTCCCAATTTGCGAAGTTTCTAATAATGTAAAATTTTTGACGGGATGGCGAGGTGTTCTAAAAATGTTTGTCGAATATGTTGAGTTAGTAGATGAAATGTTCTTAAACCGTGAGGTTCTCTGATTATAAGTATTGTGACCAGCTGCTGTTATTTTATTACCATAAATCCTTCGGAGTTGTTTTAAGTATTACAATATACTGTAAACACTTTAAGTGGTGTGCCAGTAGCGTCCGCCTATTAGCAGTTTTAAAAGCAAAAAAAAATGTGTGCTGGGACACATATTAGAAGTGAAACTTCAACGGACAAGTGGAAAAACGAATCGCAACGGACAAGTGGAAAAACGAATAGCAACGGATAAGGGGCAAAACGAATCGCAACGGACAAGTGGAAAAACGAATGGCAACGGATAAGTGGAAAAACGAATCGCAACGGACAAGTGGAAAAACGAATCGCAACGTACAAGTGGAAAACGAATCGCAACGGACAAGTGGAAAATCTTCAACTGACAAGTGATAAAATGAATCGCAACAAAATTTTAACTTGAAGTTTTACGGGCAGGTTTTCAAATTGGACAAGTACATTAACAATCTGCCCGTAAAACTTCAAGTTAAAATTTTGTTGCGATTCATTTTATCACTTGTCAGTTGAAGATTTTCCACTTGTCCGTTGCGATTCGTTTTCCACTTGTACGTTGCGATTCGTTTTTCCACTTGTCCGTTGCGATTCGTTTTTCCACTTATCCGTTGCCATTCGTTTTTCCACTTGTCCGTTGCGATTCGTTTTGCCCCTTATCCGTTGCTATTCGTTTTTCCACTTGTCCGTTGCGATTCGTTTTTCCACTTGTCCGTTGAAGTTTCACTTCTAATATGTGTCCCAGCACACATTTCGATTTTTCGCAGGTTTACTGCAAATTATGATTTGGTTAGGTTAAGTACATTTTAATGGTGTATGTAATACGCTACCCACGCACCGACCATTTTTTACGTCAACACTTTTGTTGTTCGTTGTCGTTCACTTTTGTTATGACTTTCGAAAAACTGAACAGTTGGCAAAGTTTTCTTGTTGTTATTTTTGTTTACTCAACAAACTCTATTTATTTATTTATATTTTTTTTACACATACCACAAATAGAGGCAGTGATGCCTTGTCACGTGGAGAGCAGAGCTATAGTTCGATGCAAACTTAAGTTTGCCTCCATTAATAGCGGCTCGGAACATCGCACTTTCCGATGCGCAGAACGCAATTTTAGGTATTAGAGGGATGAGGTAGTCTGAGGACGCGGTATATCCTCGCTCGCTCTCTCGCTAGCTTTCTCGTTTACGAGACTTTCCCGGCGCTCGGCTCACCAGAGCTGCCAATTTAGCGCTTTAGGAGAGATATAGCGCTTTTTAGGGCAATCCAGCTCCCAATTTTATTAAACAACTTCCAGCGCAAAATCTTGCGCTTTTTATAATATGCAAATATCTAATTAATTTTATAATAAATATATATGAATATCTATACTAATATTATAAAGAGAAAAGATTAAATTCTTTGTTTGCATTGAAGAGGCTCCAAAACTGCTTAACCGATTTGAAAAATTCTTTTACTGTTGGCAAGCTTCACAATCCCCGTGTGACATAGGCTATATTATGTTTACAAAAAAATTAGGGATCCTTACTAAAACTCCAATAACGTAACCCAAGGTGTAAAAAATACCTAAAATCGCGAGCACTGCGAAAACTATTGATGATAGAATGAAATAATGTACTACGACTTTGCAGAACACATCATTATCTACCAAAAAAAGTGTCGCGACAGCATATGTCTAACTATTATAGTTATGCCACAATAAGTGTCCTTTTATTTCAATAAATTAATTAAAATGCCGCCGCTAGAACAGGCACTTTATTTGTATCTTGAAATTCATCCTTATCAAAATAAATTACTTCATATTCAAGACTGCTTCAATACCTTTATTATAACTTTTTGAATTATTTAATTCGGACATTCCATTCGAAAGATATCACGAGTTTAAAAAGTATTAGAACACGCGGCTTTGATGATTTATATTGACAGAAAAAAAGTATTTCAAAAAATATTTCAAATATACTTACATTACACACCGCGGAGAATACCAACAGAGCAGATGTAACTGTTAGGGATGGAGCTATCAATAAACGTAACACGATAACAGACCCGATATTTTTTTTACAAAGTGTAAGAAACTAAACTATTGCCGGATATTTTGTACAAATTTATTAAGTAATATTAAATTTCATTATAAGATGTAATAATATTATGTTGATTCTTTATTTATTTATTTTAATCAAAATCTGATGAATCGTCACTGTCACTCGATGAGCTCTCCCCAACATTTATTATAAGTAATAGTAGTAGTAGTAGTAATGTAGTGACTATATAGCACGACCGTCTTGTTGCGAGTGACAGATTAAAACAAACACAAAATGGCGGTGGGCCATTGAGTGTTCCCAGCTTGAAAAAATATATTTGAATGTTTTTGTTGTATTTGTCTTTGTTCAAATCATAATAAATATATGCGATCGATATCATTACGTATTTGGTCACAACACTACCTACAACTATCAAATTAGAACTGTCATCGAGAAAATAAAGAAATGGAAATAGTATAGCTCCTGTGAAATAAGCGTAATATATTTTATTATTTGAAATGCGGAGTTTTGCTTTTACAGAAACTACCATCACCCAGCAGCCGTATCAATTTTTTCCGAGGTGTGTACCAAGATAATAGTAAGTGCAGATCCCATTCACTGCCTGCCATTATGAAATACAGGCGTAATAAATAATATGTATAACTCAAGTCTAACATTAAGAAAATTCGCCTTTGGAAGTTTGAATCTTGGAAGAGGTTGGAATGTTTGATTACAACATTCCAAGTGCTTCCAAGAACCCATAAACGTCTCACTGCTGGGCTCGGGCCACCCATTTATAGGAGTATGGACTGTATACCTACCACGCTAGTTAAAGTCGGATTGGCGGGTTTGACACATCGGTTATCTCAATGTGGAGATTTTATCATGATATTGTTTCTTTACCGTTACGACGTGGTAATTGTAACAATATACACAAGAGATCATAAAAATACTTAAGTGGTGTATGTTTTCCGGCCAGGATAGAAACCCGCGCCCTTTGTGTTCGGACGCGAGTACGCTGATCACTATGCATACTATCCAATTAGCCATTCATTTATTATAACCGTGAAAGAATAATTCTAGTAAAAATTACCCACCTCATAACATTGGGACCATGAAGTGATGCATTCTGAAAAATCATAAGGTATGAGTTCAAAAATACTTTCGACAAAAATTAATCAGAATAGGATCCATTAAAGAATCTAAAGATACACGGTATTTAATATTAAATTATTTTAATGGTTCCGTAGAAAGATGAGAAACGGAACGGAAACAATGAACCTTTGTCACCCCTAGAGAAGTGTATATAGTTTTGTGGACCGCCACGCACTTGCCTAGTATTTTATGCATTTAAATTATTGACTCAAGGAAAGCAACTTTAAAGAAAGACCAAAGATAGCAATAAATACTTTTATTTAATTGGTTTTTAGCATAAAACGAATAAAGATAAGCTGAATAACTAACAATTTCATGGCGATAGGTAAAATAAAACGATCGGCAATTACGCAAACAAGTAGGTAATCTAATGAAAGTGAGAATTCTACTAAGTGAATAGCTTGCGAACATTAAGCTTTTAAGGGTCTGCCAATAACTTTAAAATTTAACCTATCGTAATTCACAGGTAATTAAATGAACCAAAAAATAAAGCTTTATACCTTTCTTTATGAACTGGTACCTATGAGGGTTTTCTCGTTTATAATAGAAATAGTTTGTACATATTGTAGACACAGTAGAGGACCGGACATTGCGAGTCCCACACGTCCTTAGAAATGTCAAATTTGACTTCTGATTCAAAATAACCGCAACGCCATCTAGCGATGATGGGACTTACTTACCATGAGAGCAACACATTAAAATAACATTGTCACTGTCGTTGCCATCATGATTTTTTTGTTAATCAATTGCAACGATGGCGCCAATATAACGCGATTGGATCGCTGTGTTTACGGCTATATTCGTCTATTCTTCGGGAACAATGCATTTTTCTGGATGAATCGTAACCCTATGCCATTTTCTATATTCCTAACGAGGTTATCTATTGTTTGTGCCAAAAATATAAACAATAATACTCAAATGTCCGAATTTCCTCCCAATTTTTTCTTTTTGAATCAATTTTTATTGACGTTTTACAATAGTAATATTATTATATTTTGTATTCAAAAGTTTAATTTGACTAAACCTTTGAATACGAGAATATTTTGTACGTAACCAACGGGCTATTGAAAAAACTGTGAGATATAAAACTAAAATCTATATAATTACCCTTATTGTTATTTTACTTGCCCCGAATTTCATTGGCCCGAATTGTTTGTTTACCATAAATGTTATGTGAGATTCTCTTGTTTGCCCGTACATTAGATTCCATAATGACACGAGTACCATACGTATTGTTATCCATTTTATTAATTGCAATAATATTAATAATATTGTTTAACAGAATATTTTATCCAAGTCGCTTCCGTAGAAAATTAACCTACCGCCTTTGTCCTAAAAACGATTGGCTTTCTAGCACTTCACCGGCCCCTGCCGCGGCATGCTCGCTTCGCTCGCTCGGCTCGTGCGTTGTTTTTCATGTTCTAACCTAACCGAACCAAACCTAAACCTATTGATCGTTTAGTTTAAATCGATTTTATGATTTTTCAAGAAGCAATTTTGATGACAAATGATGTTATGGCATATGATAATTACGCCTTACAATGATGATAACAAATAATGTTATTGAAATTGACTTTATGGGAAACAAAGTTTCTAGCAACTGACTAATATGCTATAATAATATGCTAATAATAATATAATATGCTATAATATAATAAACAATGAGTATGACATATAAAATTATGAGAAACAATATTATGTCTGTTGACTATAGCAGATGAAATTATGGTAAATGAAATTCTGGCAACTGCATGTAGCCGTCCTAACGATGTGTATGTAAAATTTCTCAGTATGATTGACCTTAGGTTTATGTAACATAGATATTGAGGGATGGTCACACTATTCAATGCCATTTACGTTTTGTAAATACTTGTTCATGACAGTTTTTAATTATTTTGCACGTTGCAACTTCCCATTTTTAATTTGTTTGAAAGCTTTTTGATGTGGATGTCCCTGCAGCAGGTGCAAAGCGGCCACGGGACTGATTGAGTGCATTACAGTATCAAAAATCAATAATTGGAACAGTTTTAGTAAACTGTTCATCATCATGTATGGTAAGATAATGTGCTTCTTCAGGCTGATAGAATTGCACATTTGGACAAACGTTTCTACCATGAAAAATATAATCATGTAGGTATATCAGCTCATAGATGTGTGTACTATAGCGTGCCGCTATAGTATAGTGACTATTTTTATAATGCTTTCCATAATTTACTGGGGCATGTATGTTTAGAAGTGACAATTACGTATTGCAACAACTTTTTCAAAAGCTGCTTTCAGGATTTGCTGTCATTATGGTACCTTTTATTTACTTTTATCGGCAAAGGGTTTCTTCAAAGTAATTTGCAAGAAACTCTTTGATGTCACCCGTGTTCAGAAGGCTGGCTTATATTTCACTTAGCGAATCAGATGTAGCTAGTTATGGAAACACCTCTCTGGCAGCGATTTGTTACGTAGTCTGTAATAAATATCTTATAACTAAAATTATTTTTAGTATTTAAATTGTATTCTTTAAAGTTCGTTTGTACTCTATTTTTAATAATTATCATGAATATGTTTCAGGTGTACAAAAATATTCTTGCATCTACCAGAATAAGAATTTGTCAATAGTAGGAATGCACGTCAGAAGTGAAAACTTTGTATCTGAGCGTGACGGTCACGTGAGTTCAGTGCTTTATCTCTATCCCAAAAGAGTCCATCGTGTCTAAAGAAGTTACCTATCACTTGAAAAAACTTTATTTCTTTACTTTCAACGTTAAATATTCCATAGCTATCTATGGTTCTCATACTCACTTCTTCATAATTTGGTCTACTTTGGTATTACATATTAATTATATAGCAAGAGGTTATTCATTAACATGATGTAACATCGCATTCCAAACCAATATACTGTTATTAATCATATGACAACCCTTACCAATACAATCACATTTGCGTTTGTTTCACAGCAGTAACATGAATTTTAGATCCTAATCCAAAGGCATTATGAGACAACAGCATGTCTATACGGCATATTGTTAAATTTGCAAATTTATAAACGGGTTCTTTGCTCAATAATACGTTCTAATTTGTCTAACGCGATCACTCAGTCCAGCGGCTGTGTGAATCTTTCACTTAATTAACCCTTTCAGAGGACTGCCCCACTTCAAAGAGGTATTTAAATAAAATCTTCCATGGCCTGATGAGCCAACATGTTTAGTGGACTAAATCATTTAGGTTAATATGCTTTCAGATAGCTTCACGGTTATAGGTAACATGTATGCAACATTGAGAACCACCCTAGAGATTGTTTTCAGGGTTCTGTAGTCATTTTGGCAAAAATGAACCCTTATCATATCTAAGAAAAAAAGAAAGAAAGAAAATATTTATTTCAAATTGCGACTCACACAATACAAACTCATAAAGGAAATAACAATAAAAGAAAGCCCTAATATATGAAATGAGGTTGGCACTCAGTCTTTCGCTGTGCCGAAACATGTTCCGACACAGCACTGGTTTTCAGTGCCCACCTCCATAACCTCATATGTCCCAAGATCCCAAGTATGTAGAAAATTAAACCATTACATAAATAAACAATATATATATAAGAATTATACAATAATATACCCTAATAAAACAATCTCTTCTACTATAACTATCTCTTTTAATCATTATGTCTTTGTCATGCCATAATAATTTTCCTCGGAAACTATTAGGTCAACATGAATAACATTTAGTAGGAATATGTAATTTACATATTATGTGCCGCTAGAGAATGCTGCAGTGAAATCGGAAAAATAAAAGTAAAGTTTAAATGTATTATATAGTGGATGTTAAAAGTATTTGAATTCGTGCCACTGATTAGTTGTTTTCAAAAGTAACTAGATGGCGTTACACGTTTTGGTATTAGCATAAAGTCGACTTATTCTCATAGTACCTTTAAAATATTTGATCCTACCTACACGACAGTGCTGTAATATACACTTTGTTCTGCCACAGCTCTTTCTTAATTGTATTATAAGTCGTAAATCCTTCGTTTAGTTCGTGAAAATATAATTAATAGTGAAAATTTAACGAGATATTTTGAACATTACATGTTACTCAGGGTAGTACTTTTTTTAGTGTTCATAATTGTAGGTGTTTCTTAAAGACTTTTGCATTTATCAATGAGTGGAAAACTTCTAAAAATTAAGAGCCCTCTTCGAAGATTTGAACTATGAGGAGCAAAATTCTATAACATTGATTCAAGACGATAAAGCTTAAAAATTCTTCCATCAAATATTCGTTCGAAAAGATTTGTAGAGTAGTTTTAGAGATATGGGACATTTTCGATTAAATTCTTTTTTAGGATTTCTTGGCCTCTGCGAATCTATCAATATGCGAGGTTCATGGAGCACTAGATCGATTTTTTTTTATAATTATTTAAGTACAAGGATTAAAGTGAAGGGTAGTGACAAGTTGCCTTACAGGCGGGTACTGCTAATAGTTGGTCATCTGTAGCCGATATGGAAGGCCTGATAGATATAAATTTAGGCTATATAAATTATCTTTACCTAATAATAACTAGCAAAAAGCAGTGCTTTTTGCTAGTTCGCAAACCCTCCTAGGGTTGTGAAGTTTTCTATTTAGTAATAATTAATTAATTACTGATTATTTATTTGTATTTAACCAAAATATCCAGCGTATGTTCAATTAAACAACATTCTGTTTACACGTTTACATCGATATTAGTTTTCGAACAGATGGCGTTAGTTATAACAGTTATGTTGATATTACCCATTCTCTTATTTCTTAGTTTTATAATTTGTCTAAAATATTATTTTTATGATAGACAACCAACCATCCAGCAATAAATTAAAATTACTTTGTCAGGGCCCAAATTTAACAGTGTGATAGTTTCTCAGTAAAGTGTACCATAAAAATGCATTGATTGTGAGATAGTGTTACTACTACTACCAGTGTTAGTGACTAGAATATGGCCGTGACTTGGCCCACGCTTGACTTAAAATTTCCACAGGAATCCCGGTACAGAAAGTGCTGCAGCATTTAAAAAATACTTAATGTAAGCTATTGTTTTAGTGAAAACTATGTCCGAGCATCCGAACAACTACAAACTGCTCCCGGGAAAATTACCACTGGATTCCCGGGATAAAAAATATCACACATTTGATTACATAAACTTTGATCAGTGGAAGAATCACATTGGGATTTGATTTTATTTCAATCTGGCTAATTTAAGTAATTCCTAGAAAAAATCTCGTGGGATTCCCTAGATAAAAAGTACCGCAGACTTTAAAAACAGACAAGGAATCTAAAAAAATTGCATCATGTTCTGCATAGGAAACAATGGAGTACTGGGCCAACACGTCTCCCGCCATCCACGCCTTGCTTAATCATTCAACACCAGTCTACTGTAGTTTAAGAAGCTTCCTAAAAATCTTATAATAATAGTTCGCCCTTACCTGAAAATTTCTCAATCCTTTTAGAAGCTAATTGTTTTAAAAGCTTTTTCGGGCATGTCGGATAACCGCTTGATACAGTTAAAATAGTAATCATGAAATGTCCCAATTCGTGAAATGGTCTTTAATACGTATTTCATAGTTTTTTCATAAAATAACTAGGCACATGACTTCGTCCACGCTTGTCTTGAAATTCCCATGACATAAAGTACCGCATCTATCGGTTTAGTGAAAACTGTGTCAAAATAAGCTAGTTTTTATGCACCCGAACAATTTCAAATCGCTCCCGGGAAAATCGCCGTGGAATACGCGGAAAACAAGTAGCGTAGTGTTTAAGTCTAAGAATTAGCTGTTGATCAACGAATCGAGAGAGTCGATTGAAACGACCCAGTAGTTTTTACGTGAATCCCGTAAATAAACAGATAAGAAATATATGAAAAATTGCATCGTGTTCTCCATCGTTTATATTGTCTATTCCAGTTGTTTTTTTTTCAAATAGCTTCAACGTGTAGACACGGCGTGCTTAGAATTTTATAATATCATATTATAAAGAGAATTGGTGATGTTATTTGATCCAAACTAATAAGTATTATAAAAGAGAAATTAATAAATCGTAGTGTTTGTTTCTTTCAAACCTAGGGCTTCAGAACCATTTTCATAAAATGTGATTATTATAAGTAGGTATATAAATTTATTTCTTTATGTAATATGTAATGAGACGTTATTACGAAATTAAATACTTTAAAAATAAAAACTTCGTTTAAAAAACCGACTTCAAAAACTAAAAAACTAAAATGTATAAAATAACTTGTTTCTAAAGCTATTATTATTAATATATATTATCTAAAACATCTTGAAGTCGGTGCAAAGTAAATCATAAAAATTACTATAATATTTTGAAAATGACTAAGCACCGACTTTAAGATGTTTTAGATAATATATATTAATAATAATAGCTTCAGAAATAAGTTATTTTATACATTTTAGTTTTTTAGTTTTTGAAGTCGGTTTTTTAAACGAAGTTTTTATTTTTTTGATTAATTTCTTCTTAACATTTGTTTGTAAAATTTCGTAAAATGAAAACTACTGGGCCAAACTAAGTAAAATTTTTAAGGAACCAATTGGAAGCTATTCCGCCTCGAACAAAAAAAGAATCACGTAAATCGGATCATAAATCACGGAGTAATCGGCGAACATACATAAAAAAAGCAAAAAAAAAAGACGAATTGATAACCTCCTTTTTCCGAAGTCGGTTAAAAAGTAGATAATTTAAATTAATTAGGATAAAATAAATTCGTATCAGTACCTATTGTAGTAAATTAAAAAGGTGAGCATAGGTAGATACGAAATAACAAGATTGTTATTTCGTAACAAGATTGTTATTTCGTAAATACCGTGTGTTCGCCAGGTGGTAGGGCATTTGCCTGACTGGATGGCTACTACCCCTGGTCTAAAGTATGTCGCCATAACAGCCTTGAGTTGTGTTCCGGCATTAGTGACCAAGTTCCAGTCTCCCTTAAAAGAGCAGCAGCGCATTTGTAGCATCTTTGGTGTTGCAAATGTCCATAGGCGATGGTAACCGCTTTCCATGAAGTGGGCCGTCTGCCTGTCTGCTGAACTCCTGCAATGAAATAAAAAAAGTATATTCTTACATTTATTTAGTTGCATATTTGCTGTCAAGTTTCTTTTTAAGGATAACAATTAATTTTATGTATCCTTTTATTTCTAAACGATCAATCGGTCATTTATTTAATTGAATAAAATGTTATATTTTTATGTATTGGGTGATTAACCCCTGTTTTGTACAATAAGTAGTAGTTCTCTATAATTTAACATAGTTTTATGTAATAATATTTATCTCTAATATGTGGTAATTGTGTACAGATTATTATTCAAAATTTCTCAATTGTATATAGACGTATTCACTATATTCTATATTCATGTTGGCAGACGCGATAGATTTTTTACTGTGTTCTATTTATTTTATTACATGTAAAACCTTAAGTATAATATTTTATATAATATCTTATATAAAATATTATCTAATATTTCTAAACAATAACGTAATAAATTCTTGTCATTCATAACCTATTTAATTAAATTTAATAATGATTTTAATCCTCTATCGGTTGTCCCAATTTGCGAAGTTTCTAATAATGTAAAATTTTTGACGGGATGGCGAGGTGTTCTAAAAATGTTTGTCGAATATGTTGAGTTAGTAGATGAAATGTTCTTAAACCGTGAGGTTCTCTGATTATAAGTATTGTGACCAGCTGCTGTTATTTTATTACCATAAATCCTTCGGAGTTGTTTTAAGTATTACAATATACTGTAAACACTTTAAGTGGTGTGCCAGTAGCGTCCGCCTATTAGCAGTTTTAAAAGCAAAAAAAAATGTGTGCTGGGACACATATTAGAAGTGAAACTTCAACGGACAAGTGGAAAAACGAATCGCAACGGACAAGTGGAAAAACGAATAGCAACGGATAAGGGGCAAAACGAATCGCAACGGACAAGTGGAAAAACGAATGGCAACGGATAAGTGGAAAAACGAATCGCAACGGACAAGTGGAAAAACGAATCGCAACGTACAAGTGGAAAACGAATCGCAACGGACAAGTGGAAAATCTTCAACTGACAAGTGATAAAATGAATCGCAACAAAATTTTAACTTGAAGTTTTACGGGCAGGTTTTCAAATTGGACAAGTACATTAACAATCTGCCCGTAAAACTTCAAGTTAAAATTTTGTTGCGATTCATTTTATCACTTGTCAGTTGAAGATTTTCCACTTGTCCGTTGCGATTCGTTTTCCACTTGTACGTTGCGATTCGTTTTTCCACTTGTCCGTTGCGATTCGTTTTTCCACTTATCCGTTGCCATTCGTTTTTCCACTTGTCCGTTGCGATTCGTTTTGCCCCTTATCCGTTGCTATTCGTTTTTCCACTTGTCCGTTGCGATTCGTTTTTCCACTTGTCCGTTGAAGTTTCACTTCTAATATGTGTCCCAGCACACATTTCGATTTTTCGCAGGTTTACTGCAAATTATGATTTGGTTAGGTTAAGTACATTTTAATGGTGTATGTAATACGCTACCCACGCACCGACCATTTTTTACGTCAACACTTTTGTTGTTCGTTGTCGTTCACTTTTGTTATGACTTTCGAAAAACTGAACAGTTGGCAAAGTTTTCTTGTTGTTATTTTTGTTTACTCAACAAACTCTATTTATTTATTTATATTTTTTTTACACATACCACAAATAGAGGCAGTGATGCCTTGTCACGTGGAGAGCAGAGCTATAGTTCGATGCAAACTTAAGTTTGCCTCCATTAATAGCGGCTCGGAACATCGCACTTTCCGATGCGCAGAACGCAATTTTAGGTATTAGAGGGATGAGGTAGTCTGAGGACGCGGTATATCCTCGCTCGCTCTCTCGCTAGCTTTCTCGTTTACGAGACTTTCCCGGCGCTCGGCTCACCAGAGCTGCCAATTTAGCGCTTTAGGAGAGATATAGCGCTTTTTAGGGCAATCCAGCTCCCAATTTTATTAAACAACTTCCAGCGCAAAATCTTGCGCTTTTTATAATATGCAAATATCTAATTAATTTTATAATAAATATATATGAATATCTATACTAATATTATAAAGAGAAAAGATTAAATTCTTTGTTTGCATTGAAGAGGCTCCAAAACTGCTTAACCGATTTGAAAAATTCTTTTACTGTTGGCAAGCTTCACAATCCCCGTGTGACATAGGCTATATTATGTTTACAAAAAAATTAGGGATCCTTACTAAAACTCCAATAACGTAACCCAAGGTGTAAAAAATACCTAAAATCGCGAGCACTGCGAAAACTATTGATGATAGAATGAAATAATGTACTACGACTTTGCAGAACACATCATTATCTACCAAAAAAAGTGTCGCGACAGCATATGTCTAACTATTATAGTTATGCCACAATAAGTGTCCTTTTATTTCAATAAATTAATTAAAATGCCGCCGCTAGAACAGGCACTTTATTTGTATCTTGAAATTCATCCTTATCAAAATAAATTACTTCATATTCAAGACTGCTTCAATACCTTTATTATAACTTTTTGAATTATTTAATTCGGACATTCCATTCGAAAGATATCACGAGTTTAAAAAGTATTAGAACACGCGGCTTTGATGATTTATATTGACAGAAAAAAAGTATTTCAAAAAATATTTCAAATATACTTACATTACACACCGCGGAGAATACCAACAGAGCAGATGTAACTCCTATAATATATATTTTGTCTGTATAGTGTAATACACTACACACGCACTGACAATTTTTTTCTGTCAACACTTGTCGTTCACTTCGTTGTGACTTTCGAAAAAACTGAACCGTTGGCAAAGTTTTCTAGTTGTTAATTTGTTTTCTTATTGGAACATCCCACTTTCCGATGCGCAGAATGCGATTTTAGGTATTAAAGGGACGAGGTCGTCGGAGAACGAGGTATATCCTCGCTCGCTCTCTCGCTCGCTTTCTCGTTTGCGGGACTTCCCCGGCGCTCGGCTCGGCTCACCAAGTCTGCCACTTTAGCGCTTTCGAAGCTAGATATAGCGCTTTTTAGGGCAACCCAGCTCCCAATTTTATTAAGCAACTTCCAGCGCAAAATCTTGCGCTTTTTATAATATGCAAATATCTAATTAATTTTATAATAAATATATTTATGAATATCTAGACTAATATTATAAAGAGGAAAGATAAGATTGGTTTTTGCTTGCATGAAGAGGCTCCGAAATTACTGAACCGATTTGAAAAATTCTTTCACTGTTGGCAAGCTACGCTATCCCCGGGTGACATAGGGTATATTATATTTACAAAAAAATTAGGGATCATTACTAAAACTCCAATAATGTAGTCCAAGGTATAAAAAAAATACCTAAAATCGCGTGCGCTGCGAAAACTATTGATGATAAAATAACAAATAAAATAAATTACTGAACCGATTTGAAAAATTCTTTTACTGTTGGCAAGCTAAGCTATCCCCGGGTAACATAGGCTATATTATATTTACAAAAAAATTAGGGATCATTACTAAAACTCCAAAAATTTAATCCAAGGTATAAAAAAATACCTAAAATCGCGTGCGCTGCGAAAACTATTGATGATAAAATAAAATAATGTACTACGACTTTGTAGAACACATCATTATTTACAAAAAGTATCGCGACAACATATATCTAACTATTATAGTTATGTCACAATAAGCGTTTTTTTATTATAAAAAATTAATTAAAATGCCCCCGCTAGAAAAGGCTTTTTATTTGTATCTTGATATTAATCCTTATCAAAATAAATTACTTCATATTCAAGACTGCTTCAATACCTTTATATAACTTTTTGAATTATTCAATTCGGACATTCCATTCGAAAGATATCACGAGTTTAAAAATGTAAGAATTAGTGACGGTGATCACGTGACTGTGACATCTTTTCGTGAGTCAAAACTCCATAAGACCCCCTCTATATAGAAGTTTCACTTCAAAAAACGAGAAGAAGCTTCATGAAGATTATTAAAATGCTTTAGAGTAGGTTCTTTTCAGAAATAACAATTACATGGCTACCGAGGTGTAGTAGTGCAGTGTTAACAAGCCTTTTATACTAAGTGATTAGATTATATATTCGATTCTTGATCTGTTACGATGGTCGCTCGTGGTTCTTTTGTAAGTGAAAAACACACTTTTGTAGTTAAATGGTTTATTTTGGACGTGTTGACGCGACCGAGAACAAATAGATTCTCCTCGACAACTAATTTATACAATTGAATTAACCACAATAGAATCGCTGAATATACAATTTTATAACAGACCGATTAAAAACTATCTACATTTATAATCGTTAGTTTCAATTCTTAAATTTAGCATGTCCATTTATATATTTTTTCTGTGTATCATCTATTTTTCTTTATGTGTCACATTTTAACATGAATATTTCTTCCGTTCTTTCTTATAGGAAATACATATACAGAGTATTATAATTATCGGTTAATTTATCTTGTTCCTGTAAGTTTCAGCTCGGGATCTTCCCTAATGGCTGATTTCTATATCTTACTATTCATTCACTTAATTTATAATCGGTTGAATTTTGACATCACTACAAGTAAGCTTAGTATAGCTTATCTCAATTTTTATCCGATAGTAAGGCAAATGACTCGGCCACTAGGATATATCCGTGTAAACATCATATCGTCCGGACCGATTAAATAATTACACATCGTCGCTTATCTTATTGCAATATCGCGAAAATGCATTTATAAACTTTAAAGGAACCAATAATATTATAAATTTCTACAAAACGGCAATTCTGATACAGAGTTTATTAATTACAGCACGTGAATTGCGAATTTGCTTGAATGTAATTAGTTTAAATGACTACAGATTTAATTCTCTATCCAATAAGTTTAAAACATATAATATTCGCGATGTTTTTGTATAAACGATAATATAAGTATTCAATCATCCTCATAATCAAAAGTACCTACGCATTATAGAAAATTTCGTGGTAATCAGATCATCCCACGCCCTAACATCTAAACAAAAACCCGTTTACGTTTGTACCTTCAAATAGGGTTATTAGAAGGGTTAAATTTGGTTTCATGTATCGTACTAGGCAACTAGCCTTTTATTAATAAAATCTCGCAAAAGTGGAATATGTCAACCTTGCATAAAGGGCGTGTAAGCGATCGCTGGGTTAAGAGTGGTGTGATGAGAGGCACAGCGCTAAGCATGGTCATGAATTATTAAAGGGCCACGACTGCCGATGAGTTCACCGCACTGCACCTTTATTATTAAGATCGCTTTGAAACCCCTCTATTTTCTAGTCGGTTTTTTTCTAAACATGCCAATGGTTGATTTGCTCTGTGCCTTATAATTCAGCATAGCATTTCCTGGAGGTTAAATATTGAAATGAAAATATGCTTAATCTAGAGTTATGCAGAATAGACTAAATATTTTTCTTTTAAAGAAACATAGTTTCACAAAGTTTATGGATCTGGCTAACGTGAAGTATTTATAAATAAATTAATAATAATATTTAAGCAAACAGGCATTACACGAAAATTAAAGCTATGTAACCCTCTCAGCCTAGTATCAGCAAAACTAGACCTCTGACCTTTTTTTATTGCAGGAGTTCAGCAGACAGGCAAACGGCCCACTTGATGGTAAGCGGTTACCATCGCCTATGGACATTTTCAACACCAAAGATGCTACAAATGCGCTGCTGCTCCCTTCAGGGAGACTGGAACCGGGTCACTAATGCCGGGAACACAACTCAAGGTTGTTATGGCGTCATACTTTAGACCAGGGGTGGTAGCCAGTCGGGCAAATACCACCCTACCACCTGGCTGTGGGTTGTTTTGTCGCCTCTTACGACAGGCCGCCCGGCCGCAGGAAATTGTATTCTTTCTCCGTTCCTGCACGGATAAAAATGACTATCACAGAACAATGATTCCTAGGGACAAAGTAAGAGCTCATAGAATTCCCTAAGTTTTCGCGACTATTACACATGATTAAAACTACGTTTTAACGGTTTTGGGCGCAGTATTTATTAGTTTTTTTTTTATTTTCACGTACTTTTCAGTAGCCGTGATCATGAAAGACAAAGATGTCAAGTGTCAATAAGTATTGTTGAAGTTATTATTTAACCTAACCCCAACTTGTTCATTTTAATAATTTAAGTTTTTTTTGTTTATGATTATTTTTTATTCTAAGGAAGCTTAATCAAATTTACCACCGCTTCACAACATGTTGTGGCTGGAAAACACTTTCCACTAAACAGTTGACATTTTTTACATAACCCACACAAATCAGAGACAGAATTTCTATTTTATTTATTAGATGCCTATAAACGAAAGAACGAACTGAGCTCTGTAGAATCATTAAAAGTTTACTTGCGCATAGATTTAAACAATTAACCACCATTTTACTTGTTATAACAAGTTATTACCCTACTAAGGGTAACGTTTTCTATTATTTAACCTTTATGCTAGGCAGATACCTCAGTGCACTGGTTACCCAACAGCCTGTGAAGTCGTTCTCCACAAACGTTAACCACCGGCAATAACAGTTCCTTATCAGAGCAAGGTTTCGTCTCAAGCCTGGAAGTTATTGCGTTTTCTAGATCCACATTATTGCTTTACGAAAGGATTTAATGACCCCGCTTTTATTTATATTTTATGACGTGCACTTCTTGTTGGAATTTATATCGCTTTTTAAGTGATAAAAGCTCCAATTGTTTATTATTTTTATGTGATTTTTATAACATCACTAGAGTTTTCCCTAAGCACTGGGAAGTAGCTCTATTTTATTTACAGAAAAACTTATGTTTTTTATATATCGCTAACGAAGCCGCGGACAAAAGCTGGTATAATATATATATATATATATATATATATATATATATATATATAGAAGGTTTATATATATATATATATATATATATATATATATATATATAAACCTTCTTTGAAATATTATCTATCTGATATCTGACGGTCAGAACCGCTTAAAAATCCGTTGCACTGCTTAGGAGTTAGCGGACATACAGACAGACGCGGAAAGTTTGTTTTATACTGTGTAAAGTACATTAGATTATATTTAAGTGATTACTCACGACTGCTTTATTTATTGGCTGTGACAATGAACATTAACAGTTTTATTCATATCGAATTACAGTTTGTAGGCTTATTTCAAAATCTTGAAGAAGCCTAAAAACTTACTCTTACTCAATATGAATAAGACTGTAAGAATTTAAAGCTTGGACAAGTCTAGGTCAAACTAAGCGCTTATAATAATCGTGAATGAATTTCTCTTTTATAGGCCAGGATTCCAACCCGTGCCCTTTGAGTTTGGGACACGTGCACTGGCCATTACGCTACCACGACTTCATTTTTTATACGTATACCTAATTTAATATATAAGAAAATAGATAGATAGATAACAATTTATTGTTATCACAGAAACATGTTTGTTATTACAGAAAACTTACGAACTAGAATTAATCTAATTGGGTACAAAGGGCGGTCTTATAGCTAAAAAGCGATCTCTTCCAGACAACCCGTGGCAAGAATATTCTGATTAAGGAGTGGCGATGGTGGTGTACATAATTGTTGTACGATTAATAAATAATAAAATAAAAATGTATTTATTTCATAAAGTCTATACATGTAAGTTGCCGGGGCTTCCCAGAAAGTAATCAATGACACTTGTGTTGGGAAACCTCGCTCTTCCTATGTTACATAATTTTTTAAGACTATTAGTGTGCATGTGTGTGTGTGTGTGTATGTGTGTGTTAGTGTGTGTGTGTGTGTGTGTGTTACTTTAAATAGAACACAAATCCCTACTAATTACTACTACACTAAGCATGTATCATATTCAAGCTAATATAAGCAAGATGTTTTCCACTTCATCATAATTAAGGGTAAGGAGCCATTCGGTCAGATTTTTCTTACACTCATATAGTCGCATTGGGTAAATGTTGAGAATTCGATTTATTTTATTATAAACACGGGGGGCTCGAGCTACATATTGCCGACTAGCAAAGACTGAACGTGCGGAATATGTAGGGGCAACTATGTCATACCGTCTTTTGCTAAGTTTTGCACGGTCGAAAGGTAACCCTTTGTGGTATCTAAGTGTCATGTGTAAGATATAGAGTTTCCTGACGGAGAGAAGCTTAGAAATTGCATACAGGGATTCAGTAGAAAATCTATATGGCTTACAGAGCATAACTTTAAGCAAGGATCTTTGTGCCCGTTCTAGGTCTATAAAGTATGACTTAGCTGCACCCCCCCACACAGATATACAATATATGATTACAGACTGGGCTAGTGCAATGTATATTTTATTCAGTAGCTCGGTACTCATAACGTGTCTTAGAGATTTGAAAACCCATATTAGCTTCCTTACCCTCCCTATGGTCAGTTCAAGGTGTGGGTACCAGCTTAACTTTTGGTCCACAATAATTCCAAGGTACTTAACAGAGCTAGCTTTCTGAATAGTCGGGCAGCCGTAAGTACAACTGAAAGGAGTACAACAGGAATGAATTTTAATTTCAAAATCTGGCAAGGGTTGTGAATTTACTTACTTACATACATTTTAATAATAAATATATAACTATACTATATATACAAATATACACATAAGTTATATACATATACAAGATGTGGTGATAATATGCAACTATTTAAACATAATAAACATATAACTATATGCAATATAATATCTACTAATTTTGAAAATATGACAGTTCTGAAAGTATGAATCAGAATGTAAAGTGGGACACCCGCGTCCTCGTGACTTCCTGTAACATTCAATGGAATGGAACAATGTCCATGGGCAAGCCCACTATTAGAGAAACGTGGCACTACCGCCATACTGAGGAAATAAGATGTCACTCAAGGCCCGCTGACAGACCAGCGGACGTGTCATGCATCCCGGTCTCTAGTCTGTTCTTTATTGAACATTTACAACTTTTGACATAGATTTAATTGAATTCTTTTTTTTCTAATCACATCAATTACATGTTCCTTTATTTTACTTACATAAAAACTTGATTGGGTTTTTTACATATAATATATAAACATATAATAATAACAAAAAACTAACCATATATTCTAGACAATGCCGCGGTAAAACAGACGTGACTCGAAGAAAACCTGATTTGAAGTAGATAATATAATAGGAATGACACTCCCGGGAAAATTCCCGCGGAATTTCCGAAATATCACATCCCATCACTTAAAAATGGCTTAACCTAACAGTAAACAGGCAAACGGCCCACCTGGTTAAAATCGATTATCATCGCCTGCAACACCAAACATGCTACAAATGTATTTCTGTTCTCTTAAGCGGGACTGGAATCTGGCCACTAATGCCGGAACACAACTCAAGGTTGTTATGGACTCTAGACCAGGGGTGGTAGCCATCCAGACGAGTAAATACCCTACCACCTGGCTGTGGGTTGTTTTGTACCCTCTTACGACAGGCCGCCCGGCCGCAGGAAATTATATTCTTTCTCCGTTCCTGCACGGATAAAATAAATATCTGAGCTTTATTTTGAATATACTTATTGGTTTGAAGTAATTTCCGGACCCGTAATTCGCAGTCACTATCCAATTTTTCGTGAAAAATTCATCAATATTTTTAACCATGATAACTGGCTTATTCGTAAGACTGCAAACAAGAAACGAATAGGCATACAAACAAAGTCACTGTAATATTTATATGTGCCTAGATAAATTAAGCTTAGAATTAATAAACATACATATAATAAAATATATATACGAAAAATAGCTGTTACCTCACACAAAATAGATATAGATATAAATAATCATACAAAAAGTTAGAAATAAAAATTAGCCAGTTATAAAATAGTAATAGAATGATACCATTTCAAAACGAAGAAAAATGTCAAAACAACAATAAATAGGTAAATATATGTACACCCTTTTGTCCCAAAGAAATAAATAATAAAAAAATATAGAAACCAAGTGTAAATAAGATATCCATCTGCCTGTTGTAGAGACAGAGGCAAAGGAAAGAAAAAAAAAGTTATGATATAATTTCGACGCCCCGGGGAATAAAATCGTAATAGCAAAAGTAAATTTTACAGGACGAGCAAAAAACTGTTATTCTGTAACTGTTAACTGTTATTATAAAGTAACTGGCCTATATTATCATATTATTCAATATTTTTTTCTTAATAAGTGGCTATAGAGTAAAATAAAATATAATTTATACTTTGAAGTTATTACGACAAATATAATATAATACTGATTTTATATTTAGGTGTATCCTAAGTAACGGCATATAACCATTTTATTCTCGTAAAGTTGTAATACAATGAAAACCATAACCGTATATTATGATGTTTTTCTACAGTACTTTCATGAATGAAGTGTAATTGTAATAAGCCAATACTATTTTGTTCTTGTAAAAGTTACCACTGTCTTTTTTAGTATAGCTATATAACAACTTTGTTTTTGTATAAATGCATGCAACGTTCACATCGTAATATGCAGTAATGTTTATGAATTTTGATTATAAATTACTGTAACTGTTTAAAATACAGTAATATACGATTACCGTTCAAAACTTACCAACTAATATAGGTAAAGTGTGTTATTGAAAAGAGTTATCAGTTTATTTACGTGAATAAAATGGTATAACGCCTTACCGATTTATCGAGACATATGTTCGTTCCGTAATGAACGACTACGATGTTTTTATGGATTAAATTTGTTACATGATTTCCGGAAAATTAAAATAATGACTGTTATACTGGACGAGATTTTTCCGAAAAGATAATTTAAAAAAATATCAGTTGGTGTATATCGACCCACAGATGTCGAAAATACAAAAACATTAAAAAAGTGGTAATAGCACATTACCATTTTATTCTCCGGGGCGTCGATTTTTGTTATTGTGAATTAATTTACTTACCTTTATTATACTCAGAACAGAAATAGAATTGACAAATACTGACTAATTACTGGACGTAAGTTTCCATTTTGCTCAGCTAGTACTTATTGTCAATAGGTGACCTGAGTAGGACGTCGATTCACCATGTTGGTTGGTGGGTGTCTTATATTAATACACTTGCTGAGACGCGATCTCCACTTATTTGTCTTCTCTATCACTTTAACTTTCTAACTTTGCGAGCCATGTCAGTTAGTTTTGTCCTCTTATAGATATCATTATTTCTAATTCTATCCATAAGGAAAACACTCAAAATAACTGGCTTCATTCCTCACTGAGTAACTCTGAATTTACAATATAGATCCAACGTTAGTAGGACGACGAAACTCATTACAAAGAAACTTTGACATTTCACTTTGTACCACATTGTCCGATGAATTTTCATAAAGTAAAATATCAAAGCATGTATCATGAGTAAAGTTTGCAGGATATCGTAATTGACATGTCAAGACCAGCCGCACACAAAAGGACAGATATTGTAGAAAATTTCGCCGGCCGATAATCTCGGGATGGTCCGGCAAATAGGATCTCTTCAGACGTACCACATTTCAACCACAAAAAAAATGCAATACTAACCGATGTAGATAAATATGTACATAAATCCATATTAAACTTTATGAGTATTTATTTGTACAAGGTTTTAAAGTTAAGTATTAAAAAAATTTCAATCTATTTTGGTTTGCTTTAGCGTATTGTGAAAGCATCTGAATAATACCTGTAATTTATTTTACTTAAAATATGCATAATATATATTACATCAGGCGTATAAAACATAGTATAAGGCTTTTACAATATATGCATATTCTCTATATCTTATGCATATTCGTTAATGAATTTTTTGCTAAAGTTATTTTGTATAATTGTCATTAGTGGTAAAGACGGGATTCTTGTGTTCGTTTATGTGTTATTCTGTCTTTGCATCACGTAATAATTTTTTTCATACACAACTAGATCTATATGTATAAAAGTATTATACTGTTTAGTAAAACTAAACAGTTGGTGTGGCTGTCGCAGGGATTGATTAACTGAGGGTAGAATTTATATTACAAAGTGTATTATGTACAATCGTGTGGGGTATCGTTATTCAGATTTTGTAAAACCATGATGATGTCCTCTAACAACTTATTTATTGAAGTTAATAGATGTGGAGATACTAGCTTTAAAAGACGTAAAAATAGTGCCCATTCAACTTTTGAAGTATGAAGTAGAATATTCTGAAAAAAAAAATTGGATTTTAGCCTCTCAAAAATACTTTGAATGCAAATTAGTTCGAACAGTATCTATTGAGTACTGTGTGAGATATTTTGGATTTACACTTTTTATAATGACGTAGCCAAATTACGTGCACCACATTTTTGGACGCCTTTAGAGTTCGTGGACTACTACTTGTTCGATTTTTTGCCAATACCACCTAAACGTCGCATAAACGAGTGTTCAGTCTGAGCTGACTCGTAGGTTTAAGCGTGACCACGACTGACTGCTGGCGACAACTTGTGAATGCAGATGTAACAGAAATTCACTTGTCACTGAGAAAATTTATCTCGAGGGCATAAAAGGTAGTGAAATAGCTGTTTAAGAGTAGATAGCTTTGTTATAACATGGTGGTATCTTTATGCGTTTTCTGTGTGAGATAACCTAATTTGAGATGACCAGTTTGAATTGTTTATATAAATAATCATAAACTACGAATTCATAAATTTTGGAAACACACCATAAAATTCTAATGGGTCGGTAATTTTCACAATGTGCTTTATTACCAGATTTATATATAGGAACTATATTTGGCACTTTCCACATCGATGGGATTGTATGACTGTATTTTAATTCGTAGGACTTACTTGCATAAGTAGAGTACACTTACAGAGTTGTGATTGGGCTTCATGTGCGATAACGTTGTAATTATTAAAAATGGCCAAATGCGTCTTATTTATAGCGTTGAAAATAATGTAATTCATGAATCTACATGAAAGCTACATACATACATAACTTCACGCCAGGTCCCTTGCGGGGTAGGCACGAACAACAGAGCGCCACACAGGCCCATTCTTACACACCTCACTTGCTTCTTTGACATTCATAGCTCTTGTCATGAAAGCTACATCAGTGTATATATATAATATACACTGATGTAGCTTTCTTTCATTTCATTTCTTTCTATCCCACGGGAACTCCTTAATTTTCCGGGGTCAAAAGTCCTATATGTTGACCAGGGATATAAGCTACCACCATACAAAATTTCATTTAAATCAGTTAAGTCGTTTCGGAGATTTGCCGGTACAAACAGACAAACAAACAGAGAAACAAAAAAAAATTAAAAAAATCTAAATTCCATTTTACTTCTCACAACCCGCTGAAGCGGTTTTTAGCATTTTTTTCATTGTACAGAAATTCGATCTCTATAGTTTTATTATATATATGTTATCTGTCGATTTTTAACGTCATTAACAGTTAATCCCATCTCCAATAGTCGGAAGGCCGAGCCCAGGAGTGTGACATTTATAGGCTGCTGTTATTTAACATTTAATAACAATATCGCATCATAAATAACACATTAAACGCATCGCTACATCTGCGAGAAATTGTCAATAACTATAACATTATCCCAGATGAAGCAATAGCATTACCATGTAATGTTTGCCATAAACGAGCAGATGAGCCCCTAAAATGTGTTAGTTTCTACGTAAGATAATTCGAATGCACCTAGTTAACCGTATAATAACGGTAAACAAAAGCAATAATCCAATTAGTCGAAAATTGCATTTTTACGTTTGGATCTGTGTCAGTAAAGAGTAGCTGCTATATACACATCAACAATGGGCGAACTTAAAAGCCGATGTTAATTTTATTGGCTTCAGATTGCAGGACGCCGTCGGTGCTTTCGTAATTGCGTTAGTATCAAACATGTCAGTGCTCTCAGATTTCTAACAGTGCCCATTCAACGTGACGACTTTTTACGAACGAGTAAATTAGCGCTCGGCGATTGTAACCCTTTGTTCACTTCTGTATGTAAAATATGATTTTTTTGATAAAAGCTTTAGGCTTTTTGTAGCAACTTGTCTTCAAAAACGTTTGATTTTTTGGGATTATGGGACCGTAGACGTTTTGGTAAAGCGGAAACTTTATGACGTCAATGTATTTAATTAACGACTTGTTACAGAAATAGTAAAGAAAAGTGTGTACAGGCGTGTCAGTATCATTAAACAGATTTTGAAATATTAAATTAACGTCGGCGCCAGCGCAGGACCTTGTAACTATATTTTTGGTGATATTATTTTTCATGTATAATTTGTGTAACAATTTTGACGAAAATAGTAATTAAAAAAAATGTAATTATAATTAATGATTTTAAGTCAATAAATGGTCTCCCTATTTGTTTCTAAAGTCGTCTAACGATAAAAAAGTAATCATGGCGTATAGTGGAGGCTTAAAAATTATCAAAGAAAATCACATGTTTTGAGATAAAGAGTTTTATAGTACTGTAAGCAACTGACGGAAACAGTCGACGTTTGTTACTTATGCGAAATTTTTCATTGTTCGTGGACTACTATGGAAGACACTTTCGAATTATTTTTATTAGTAGCCAAATTATATTTTTATAAATTAAAGAGTACTGTGTACTAATGTGGCGTACAAATTTTCAAAACATGCTGTGTGTATTAAAATGTATTAGGAATGTAAATACGTCGCTATTTCCGCAAATAAAGATTTTCTTTCTTTCTTTCTTACTGACATTAAATATAATAACTAATACTAACACATTTTTATTCAATAATATTTAAAAAGAAATCATAATCGTGCTTCAATTTGCATTAATTAGCCAAGAAATTTACTGACTCGCTAAGCCTGGAGAGTGAGAATTTAGAGGGAGAAAAACAGTTATCGTTATTTAAAAAGTTAAGAGGTGCACGAAGAGACACTGAGTTTTTACTCTGATTCAGTCGAATGGCAAGAACCAATTATAACTTGTAAGTAATCCTCTTATCTCAAACTCCGCGAGTCGGCGCTACCCGCCAGCCCGCCACTCTGAATATAATTCACTTTATCCATATTCAATATCAGATCGTGCGACGGCGAGCAAATAGAGCGATTCAAGTGAGAATTATTATTGGATAAAGCTCGCCTCTTTCCTCCTCTATTTTCAGAGTCCGCTGGAGCGTGATAATTTACGTGTTGTATTCGATATTGTACCGTGGAAGTGCCATTATCATCTTTTAATGTTCTACTGATTTATTGACTTCGGGTTTTTTTAAAAATCAATATTTGTGCTCTCGAGTCGATTGAATTGGATTTCAGATTTAAATTTCCTAAATCACTTTCAATTACTTCACATACTTATTATTATCCTATTTACCACATATAAAGTTTATTTTTAAATTTTGCCAGCATTTTGGGAACGCTACCGACAGCGAGCTGGACTACATCTTTTACTTGTAAATATGTTTATTAATACTACTATATTTAATTTCTAAGTTTTGGTTTGTAGTGTAATTTATTTATAATTTAGTTTATTGTTCTGTGGGTTTAAAGTTGTTTGAAATACAATAATTAATTACAAATTAAAAAATATATATAATCGGTAAAATAAGTTACCTTATTAACTTTGATCGATAGTGTTTCTTAGATGGATTTCAAATGACAATTACTGACTACGCCAGCGTTCCATTAGAAAAAGATTAGTTTCCGTAGCTTTACTATTAAATTTTGATGATCCATTGCACGAATTTTAGTGCGACAGTTAATATTTACTTGTTTAGGATTTCATGTTTTGTCATAATAATCAAAACAGCGCTAGAATTTATTTAATTTAAGTTGGTTGGTTCTAATGTTAGGAGCACTTTTCAAAAATAGCGTGTTCACAGAATGTTTCAGTGGTAATTTTTAACAAATACTGTTGCGATGGAAAAAGAAATTAAGATTTTGTAACAAGGCTTTGTTAGCGTACAAAATATAAATAAACTGGTTGTCTATTGACATCCACGGATATTTTAAATTCAAATATAATTATATTTTGTTTTTAATGATGCTAGTTAATATTTATTAAAATACTAGCTGCGCCCGCGGTTTCACCCGCGTGGTGATGGAAAATTGTTATATTTGGGATAATTCACAATTTATCTTTATAAATTATAGTATTATATATTATTATAGTATAATTTCATCAAAACCTATTCAGTAGTTTTTGCGTGAAAGAGTAACAAACATACATCAATACATCCATAAGAATGTATGTATATACATTCTTACAAACTTTCGCGTTTATTATATTTATAGGATACTTTAAATAGACTTTCAGCTCTCATATTGGTAACATTGACGTTAGAACTCCAAGTCGTCATATGAATATGGCTGCTAAAAATTGATACAAACAGATGTTATTCTAAGGAATGTAAACTAAAAACGCATTTTAATCCGTTTCAATTATATCAGTTACAATTTAATAATAGCTACGGGGAAACGAATTATTTTTTACGCAAATACTCCATTGAAATGTTACTTGAGCTTTGCATTTGTTAGAGGACGCAATTTTATTTTTGGGACATGTGTGGGGGGTCACTAGAAGCTTAACCTCAAGTTTGTGGGGTCGCCACCCTTGTCCCCCGGCCGCCATCTTGGAAAAAAGGGTGAAAACACTTTTTTCGCGATATCTCGGAAACTATGCATACAATAGTATAGTAGTCATACAAAAAATTTGTAAAGTCATAATTTGTAGCAAATTGTTTTGCCTACAAATATGTTTATATAACCTTTTGCCCTAAATTAAAAGTTAAAGAAGTTATAAGCAAAAAAGTGAGAATTATTTTTTCATTCCTAACTCTTTTCTTTACCATAGAACTTACCAAATTTAACTTATCGAATGTTAAGCAAGTAGAAAAGGTCCCCCGTTTTCCCCGCCACCTATGAGGTAGAGTCCGTAGGCGCGTTTTTTTACATGGTATCCCCAGTAGGCCCACTCCACGGACATCTTGCTTATAAGGTAATCCTCGACATCATAATATTTTTAATCACTTATTAGCTAGCTACTCTAATCGACTTTTCTTCGATGGTCCAGGCTGTGGCTCAGAATCTAAATCAACGTCAAATGTGAAAGTTTCCTCTAACAAATGCAATATTCAGCCCTTAAATTGTAAGATTTCAATGGAGTAAAAAATTAATTTGTATTCCTTTCACCTGCATTTTAAGCTTTTTATAAAGTCTGCCATTGGAATGAAGGTGGTATATTAAATTTTCAAAAAAAGAACTACGAAACGGCGTTTTAAAATTCAATAAATATTGTAAGAACAATAAAAGTAAATAATTGTTGTGGCAGGCGGCATCGATGTGTTTGCTTGGGCCACGTTGGGCACCACTTGTACGTGACTCGAATACCTCATAGCAAAATCACTTCAGTGTAACACTCGGGTAGTCTCAACTTAAAAGGAAATAAATCGAATTGAGGGAAAATAAAGAAACTATTGTTTGTTTTTTAATTTAAACCAAATTGTTCAGACATGTTACTAATTTGATATTTTTATCGGTACTGTCGGCAGATAGCAGCATTTAAAAATAGTTAGATACATGTTATTAAATTGTAATCTTTTTTAGGTATTTGTACGTGTATTATTAGAGTTTTTTTTGCAATTTTTGCGGCATTCCTTGCATAAATATTAGAATGGAGTGAAAATGTGTAGAGATTTTTTTGTTCAATTATAGAGTTGTACTCGTAACAGGTATTGATGCCTTATATGAAAATAAAAATAGATGTTATTTTTAAATTTATTTTTAAAATCTGCCTCCGCACAGAACTCGAAATTGTCAGTGTACAAGAAAAATATGTATCTAGTGTAGTTATTGTACTACGTACATAATAATGATAAATGGACAATAAATGATATGTTAAATATCATAAACCATATTTTAGAATAAAAAATATTCCATAGTCTACGTCTGTGTCTAGTGTTCATTCTGATTTGTTCCTATGAGTTTTAAATGTTTATCCCGCTAAAATTAGGCCATGTTTCGAACAAAACCTTTCCTGAGTTTGGAGTAAAAATATTAACACAATATTTCCGTTATTAAAAGTACATTTCAAACGCCACGAATGGTCGATAATTTATTTAAAGCTTTTTTAACCGACTTCCCAAAAGGAGGAGGTTCTCAATTTGGCCGGTATATTTTATTTATTTATTTTTTATTTTTATGTATGTACACCGATTACTCTCTCTGAGGTTTATGATCCGATTTACTTGATTCTTTTTTAGTTCGACTCCGATTAGTTGCCATTTGGTCCCCTAAAATTTTAACATACTTTGGCCCAGTAGTTTTCATTTTATGATCATTTTTTATGAAAAAAAAATCATTCCGTTCCATATGTACACCAATTACTCATAGATTTATGATCCAATTTACGTAATTTTTAATTCAATGCGGAATAGTTGCCATTTGGTTCCCTAAAAATTTAACATAGTTTGGCCCAGTAGTATTCATTTTACGATCATTGTTTTGTTCCCGTTTCTTGGGACCTATATTTATTAAGGCGCGCGGCACCTTTCGTAGGCCTACCCATAGCTAGACACTAAAAAGTAACAAAAAAAAACTTCGTTTAAACAAACCGACTTCAAAAACTAAAAAACTAAAAAGTATAAATAACTTATTTCTATTCATTTTTAATTATAATATCTTATTTTTAATATATATTATCTAAAACATCTTGAAGTCGGTGCAAAGTAAAACATAAAAATTACTTTATTTTGAAAATTACTAAGCACCGACTTTAAGATGTTTTAGATAATATATATTAAAAATAAGATATTATAAGTAATAATAGCTTTAGAAATATGTCATTTTATACTTTTTAGTTTTTGAAGTCTGTTTTTTAAACGAAGTTTTTTTTATTGAGTATTTATGTTTATGATCTTGTAGAATAGAATAGAATATACTTTATTGTACAAAAAAGCTACATAAAATCAAGAACATTAATATACAAGTACAATCGGCGGTCTTATCGCCCATGGCGATTTCTTCCAGACATTCTTTGGATGGAGTATAGGAAGGACAACAAAAGTCGGTAGTTGCTAAACCAGGACTCGTACAATAATTTAGTTTATTAATTAATAAATAGTAATATATATGAACTTGTATTCTTTTTGAAGTGAAACTTCTATATAGAGGGGGTCTTATGGAGTTTTGACTCACGAAAAGATGTCACAGTCACGTGATCACCGTCACTAATTCTTACATTTTTAAACTCGTGATATCTTTCGAATGGAATGTCCGAATTGAATAATTCAAAAAGTTATATAAAGGTATTGAAGCAGTCTTGAATATGAAGTAATTTATTTTGATAAGGATTAATATCAAGATACAAATAAAAAGCCTTTTCTAGCGGCGGCATTTTAATTAATTTTTTATAATAAAAAAACGCTTATTGTGGCATAACTATAATAGTTAGATATATGTTGTCGCGATACTTTTTGTAAATAATTATGTGTTCTACAAAGTCGTAGTACATTATTTTATTTTATCATCAATAGTTTTCGCAGCGCACGCGATTTTAGGTATTTTTTTTATACCTTGGATTAAATTTTTGGAGTTTTAGTAATGATCCCTAATTTTTTTGTAAATATAATATAGCCTATGTCACCCGGGGATAGCGTAGCTTGCCAACAGTGAAAGAATTTTTCAAATCGGTTCAGTAATTTATTTTATTTGTTATTTTATCATCAATAGTTTTCGCAGCGCACGCGATTTTAGGTATTTTTTTTATACCTTGGACTACATTATTGGAGTTTTAGTAATGATCCCTAATTTTTTTGTAAATATAATATACCCTATGTCACCCGGAGATAACGTAGCTTGCCAACAGTGAAAGAATTTTTCAAATCGGTTCAGTAATTTCGGAGCCTCTTCATGCAAGCAAAAACCAATCTTATCTTTCCTCTTTATAATATTAGTCTAGATATTCATAAATATATTTATTATAAAATTAATTAGATATTTGCATATTATAAAAAGCGCAAGATTTTGCGCTGGAAGTTGCTTAATAAAATTGGGAGCTGGGTTGCCCTAAAAAGCGCTATATCTAGCTTCGAAAGCGCTAAATTGGCAGCTCTGGTGAGCCGAGCGCCGGGAAAGTCTCGTAAACGAGAAAGCTAGCGAGAGAGCGAGCGAGGATATACCGCGTCCTCAGACTACCTCATCCCTCTAATACCTAAAATTGCGTTCTGCGCATCGGAAAGTGCGATGTTCCGAGCCGCTATTAATGGAGGCAAACTTAAGTTTGCATCGAACTATAGCTCTGCTCTCCACGTGACAAGGCATCACTGCCTCTATTTGTGGTATGTGTAAAAGAAATATAAATAAATAAATAGAGTTTGTTGAGTAAACAAAAATAACAACAAGAAAACTTTGCCAACTGTTCAGTTTTTCGAAAGTCACAACAAAAGTGAACGACAACGAACGGCAAAACTGTTGACGTATAAAAATATTTGGTGCGTGTGTAGCGTATTACATTTACACCATTAAAATGTACCTAACCTAACCAAATCATAATTTGCAGTAAACCTGCGAAAAACCGAAATGTGTGCTGGGACACATATTAGAAGTGAAACTTCAACGGACAAGTGGAAAAACGAATCGCAACGGACAAGTGGAAAACGAATTGCAACGGATAAGTGGGAAAACGAATCGCAACGGACAAGTGGAAAAACGAATCGCAACGGACAAGTGGAAAAACGAATCGCAACGGACAAGTCGAAAATCTTCAACTGAAAAGTGACAAAATGAATCGCAACAAAATTTTAACTTGAAGTTTTACGGGCAGGTTTTTAAATTGGACAAGTACATTAACAATCTGCCCGTAATACTTCAAGTTGAAATTTTGTTGCGATTCATTTTGTCACTTTTCAGTTGAAGATTTTCGACTTGTCCGTTGCGATTCGTTTTTCCACTTGTCCGTTGCGATTCGTTTTTCCACTTGTCCGTTGCGATTCGTTTTCCCACTTATCCGTTGCAATTCGTTTTCCACTTGTCCGTTGCGATTCGTTTTTCCACTTGTCCGTTGAAGTTTCACTTCTAATATGTGTCCCAGCACACATTTCGGTTTTTTTGTAAGGTTACACCCTATATACTGGTACCACACTATATACTGGTTTACGGTGGGAACAATGGTGGTTAAATAAAACACTCGTTGTTAAGGCTTATGCATTATGTGTAATAAAAATTTCATCGGTTTTATACCCTAAGGTGAAAAAGTAAGCTTTGTCTCTGGTGTCTGTCTCTCTGTGTATCGCAGCATATTTTCCTAAGGAATAACTAAAGCAAGTACACATAATATATGAATCATCATTTAGTGTGCAGCGTAGCATTTAAACTTGTTGAAAATAATTATGTTACTAAAATATCTGCTTAAGTTCTAAGGCGCATAAATGTTGCAGCCTAAATATTAGCTTGTCTCAGCATATTAAACCAGCTATAGGCAGTGGACACGTTCTGTAAAAATAATGATATTTTATCATATAAACATAAGTATCCGTGCAGGAACGGAGAAAGAATACAATTTACTGCGGCCGGGCGACCTCTCGTAAGAGGCGACGAAACAACCCACAGCCAGGTAGTAGGGTATTTGCCCGACTGGATGGCTATCACCCCTGGTCCAGAGTATGCCGCCATAACAACCTTGATTTGTGTTCCGGCATTAGTAGCCAGGTTCCAGTTAAGAGAGCAGCAGCGCATTTGTAGCACCTTTGGTGTTGCAAATGTCTATAGGCGATGGTAACCGCTTCCATCGAGTGGGCCGTCTGCCTCTGGTAATAAAACTCAGGCATTAAAAAAAAATTTGTTCGTAAGCAATTTTGGCGATAAATTTCTTACTTACTTTAGAGTAAGTTCGAATAGAAATATCTTCGAAGCCTGCTGATTTAAGTACCAACGGTTGCAATGATTTCTGTATAATTAAGACCAAGTAGGGCTTTAGTACTTTCATCAGACGTCCGGCTCTCCAATAGGGAATGTCCCAGCAAGCATCGCTTATGGATATAATCTATTGAAACAAAATATATGATTAAAAAGTGATTTCATGGATTGGCTTTCGACATGATCCACCAGACCAGGGCTTACATCGAATAACGATCAATATAGCGCTAGCTAGCCAGGTGATAGAGCATTTGCTCGTCTTTGCACCTGAATGGCTACCAACCCTATTTTATTTTTATTTTATTTTATTCGGGGGGCTAACAGCTATCATTAAAAATAACTAAAAATAAGATAGATTTAGAGAAGCTATTAATAAGCCTCCACAGGTAACAGTAAAACTAAAAAGAGAAAAAAAAAGAAAATTATACAAGGAAACAATAATAAAAATGTACTTAAACTGATAAATCCGAGTTTGAATAGAATTTGACCAACTTTGCGCTAAACAATGCTACACTATTAGTAAATAAGTCTAAGTCTATATCTTCCAACTTACTTAACTTATTAAATTCGTTTGCTGTTCTGATACAGAAGGAATTACGTCGGTAAGCTGTGCGCGTCAATGGTGTGTGTAATAATTTCCTAGGGCGAACATTAGTAAGAGGAACATACAAATGTAGTTTCTCAATGAGATTTGCACAATAAATTTTGGATTGCGCAATTTTAACTAAGAAACGTAAATCAGCAATCTTTCTTCTAGTTTTAAGAGGTAAAAGATGAAATAAAGTACAGCGTTCAACGTAACTTTTCTGTGGTAATTTAAATTTAAAATTAATAAACCTTGTGATTTTTTTTTGAATACTTTCTAGTCTTGTGGAATGTATTTCGTAATGTGGATTCCAAATTTGACTAGCGTATTCGAGGTGACTGCGGACAAAAGCACAATAAAGAACTTTGAGAGTTTTCATTGCCTTAAACGAGCTACCCTTGCGAATAAGGAAACCCAAAGACGATGAAGGTTTTTTAGCTATATGATCAATATGGTGATCATAAGTAAGACGATTATCTAAGTACAAACCAAGGTCACGTATTACTGTATTTCTGGTTAGTGGCTCATTGTTAATACTATAATGATAATTAATAGTCGTACTTTTTCGAGTAAACGTAATTACTGAACATTTGGATATGTTTAAATCTAATTTATTACGTTTACAATAATCAGATACACGTATGATATCATCCTGAAGGTGTGATGCATCAGCTAAACTATTGATGAACTTCTTTGGATTCTAGAGTATACTGCCATAACAATATTGAGTTGTATTCCGGCATCTGGTGTTGGAAATGTTCATAGGCGAGGGTCAGCAATAATAAAATAGAGACCCAACGATCTATTTTTACTATCTCTCTTTATTAGTGATGGGAATTAGAACTACTATAACATATCGATCACTGCCGTGAAATTATTTCCTTTGTAAATTCACTATCCGATATTTTAGAAGTGACGATAAATTAACAGTACCGCGACTGCAAGTGATTCTTGGAACTGTGAATTGAAATAATACGTTGCATTCTCCACGTTACTTCCTGGCGTTGTAAATAATTCAAGTAAAGGAATGCCTAGGGTTTTATAGAATAAGATTTCATTTTACTCAAATATGTTCGCTCGTTTATCGTTTTGACTATCAAATGTAGCCATTTTTTTATTGTATGGCACTTTAACGGTTTGTCTCATGTGAAACAACGCTCTGGTGAAATTTGTTGTGTTTGTTGTTGTTTGTTTGTATTTGCATATTTTTCCCTGAAGAAACATCGTTGGAAGATAAATCAGAAATTATCCATCGTTTTTTACCATATACTTGCCCTGGCTAATTAATTTATTAGCTTATTCATTTCTATATATAAGTACCCGGATCTGTGTAATTTGCACAGTTATATTGGTATTATTCGTATGATGAATAGATAATACTCGTATGGTTATAAATTACGTTTATTAAACACTATTAAAGGTCAATGATATAACATACCTTATCAGCGAGTAATGTGCACAGAAAACTTGGTATGAAAAAAACAACAACTGCTAATATAAACAGCAGTAGTGTAATTGCATTTAGATCCCCTTCATCTATTGACTGAAATCAGAAAAAGCATTTACAAATAAGTTATTTTCATTTTATTTACCATTTGACCTTCCGGTAAGAATTTCGAGTGCACAACACCGTGTTAGTCAAAGGAAACATTCAACATGACTTTGACTTTAGATCGGACTTTGGCGTGGTTTTTTCTGTTTTGGTTCAGATGGACGCGCCACTCCGAAGCTTGTTGACTAGCTTGCATCTCAAACTCATAAACCTACGTCTCGCCACCAAGAGCAATGCGCTTCATGAATGTTGGGATGGAATTGACTCGTTCTAATGTCCTCAGCGACTCTGATGCGATTGAATTTTTGGAGAAAATGATACGGATCTACTCCCAAGACACAGAAAGTTCAGCGGCTATTTCTGTCAAACGCGAATAAGGATTTTCAATCACTATTTCCTTTAGTTTTTCGAAATTAATTTCATTGAAGACGTTAATGGCCTACCAGGGCGAGACAAATCTTGCAGCATATGTCGACCGCTTTTGAACGCTTTGTACCACTCTTATGCACGTGTTTTTGATAAAGTCGATCCCGTCAGTCTCTTTAGTGTCTCCAAACACGAAATTCAATTGGCGATGCAAAATTTGTGAATTCCAACCGTGGCACCGATAAAACGCGGTCGGAAAGGGCACAAAATATTGTAGCATTAAAAAAAAGAATGCAAGCTATCGTTTCAGTGAAAACAGTGTCGGGGTAAGTTAATTTTTATGTATCTGAACAACTTCAAACCGCTCCCGAAAATTCCCGCGGGGTTCCCGGGATAAAAACCATCACACATTTTATTACATTAATTTTTCTATTTATCAGCATAGAATTGGATTTTTTTATGTGGCCAATATCAATTATCCATAGAAATATTCCTGCGGTTTCCCAGGATAAAGGTAACACAGAGTTTAATTCTAAGAACTAGCTGTAGATCAGTAAAAACTGCATCGAAATCGGCCCAGTAGTTTTTACGTGAATCCCGAACAAACAGACAAAACGACAAATAGACAAGAAATCTAAAAAAAATTGTATCGTGTTCTTCATCGTTTATATATAGTCTACTAGAGTTCTAGTATACTACCTCTGGTGCGTGTCTCTTGTTTGAAGAGCTTACATTATGTTATTGCTATTTGGCCCAGAAGATTCACTTCATTTTATGTCGCAAACTATCCCATCACCCGGATGAAAAGTATCTATGTCAATTATCGATATTAAAACTAAATATGTACACCAAAATGACTAAATCCATTGACCACGTGGATCACGTCGACCACACGGACCACACCGACCTCATCGACCACATCGACCACACCGACCACATCGACCACATTGACCACATCGACCACATCGACCAAATCGACCAAATTAACCAAATCGACCAAATTAACCAAAATGACGACAAATCAAAAATTAAAAAACTATCCTATTTTCTGGGATAATCTTTACTTAAATCATTCGGGGATGAAAAGTATCCTTTGTGCACGGTATACTTGTATCGGTATTAAAATTACATATATACCGAATGTCAGTCAAATTTGACCAGTAGTTTTTCCGTGAAAACGGAACAGACAGACAGGCAGAGTTACTTTCGCATTTATAATGTTAATAAGGATTCCAGTTGTTTTTTTTTTAAATAGCTTAATGTACAGACACGGCATGTTTAGAATTTTATAATATTATAGATTATTAATCACCTCAGCAGTGCAATATGCGGTCAAACAAATCATTGGAGCATTTAACTTCTGTTCCAATATAAACATCTTTTTATAAACTCCAGCATACTCATCGAGCAATCTTAAAAAAAGAATTAATAAGTTCATTATCATAAATATTAACTCCTATTTTGTTGAAAACTTTATGTAAGTTCCAGCGAAATTTCGTTCGTATTTCCATAACGAAAGCGTATTTCTTAGGGAATCACGATCTTACTCATATTGATTTAGATTAAGTGTGAAGGGTTCTTCAATAACCATATAGAAGTCTTCAAACTTACTCTAACACAATATGAATTAGACCATTAGACGTGACCGCAGTGCAACCTGTTTGGGTCGTTGTTTCATCTATCCCACGGTAAAGACGTCATTTCTCTGAATAAAAAGTATCCTAATTATAAAAAGTTACCAGTACCTCGGATACAAGGTAGCACTGTGTCGAGTTTCACTTTGTTTAGTTGTTCAGTGATACTCCAATAGACAGACAAAAATACTGAAAATTGTATTTTCGGTATCTACTCGTCCGAATTAGGCCCTCGACATTTGGTCACATTTTAAAATTTATTAATTAACAGTCAGACAAAAGAAGCACATTAAACAACATTGGAAAATAATTGACCGATTGAAGGTAAATAGTATAGTTAGATAGATAACTCTTTATTGTACACCATCGCATCTTCCAACGACCGAGTCATGAGCTGCCAAAGCCACCACTTCAGCTGAAGACGTCAAACAGCGCAAATATGGAGTCTCAGGAAAAGGTTACATATTTGTGCCGTTTGGAGTTGAAACATTGGGCCGGTGGGGTTAATGTCAAAGAGTTTCTTTAAAGACATCTATAAGAACCGGTGATTAGAAGGCTGGGTCATATTTTGCCCAAAAAACCATTAACATAAATCATGGCAATGTAGCCAGTCTTCTGGGCATGCTATATAATCTACGTTAGATTTATTTATTCAATTTATTTTTATGTTTTAGTACATAAACAATAATAATATACCATTAAATACTGTAGTTGATTGAAATAAAAAAAAAATTGTGTGAAGTTCAAACACAGTAGAAGTGAAATTTCAGAGAATAAGAATTTTCGCATTGCTATTCTATTAAAGACGTATTTATTCTTAGGTATATTCACCCTTATTCGTAATAATTGAATCTAAATGATACCTGAAATCAATCATTATTTCAAATTAAATAAGGTTGAATTTTATGTGTCTATCTCTTTTTAGTGACGCTTTTTCGTTTTATCGAGTTTCAAATTACAAAGATTCTAAGGAAATAAAACTTCAATAAAGACAATTTAGTAATACTAATAATAATCTAATAATGTACAAAGAGCGGTCTCACAGCTAAAAAGAGATCTCTGCCAGACAACTCGTGCCAGAAATAATTTAAATTGGAAATAAAAATACCTCCCACCTCGTACCCGTCTCTGGGTCCAAAAAGAAGGGCCCCCGCCTCCGTGCTTGCCTTAGCTGGCCGGCATGGAGTGGAAATCGCTAGAGCTAAGGCGCAAGCTCCAGTGGTGGAAGTGATAAATGGCATCACGTCAGAAATAGCTTTGGTGAACCTGCAGCCCACTTAAGCCACTCACACCCATGTTGCCCCTGTCTTCTATGGCATTTTTTGGGGCCCATGCAGAAGTGGCGAGTCACCGTCTGCCCATTTTACCACGTTCCCTGAACATTGCGACGGGCCATAGTCCCATATTTCCAGACTCCTACAACCACTAGCAGTTCACCCCAATAGCCCCGTACTTTTTATTCTCATTTCCCACAGTAGTCCTACACAATCCGGGGCTTGTCCTTGGATGCATTAGTATATAGTGTAGACAGGGATAATCGTCGGTCAGTGTCACGCCACATGTACATTAAAATTGTCAAGGGGCCACTACGTGTTGGCCTTCCCATGGCCCCACGCAAGCCCTCTAAAAGTCCGGGCCATTTTTATGGCCCGTGGTCTTGAAAGGCATACAATACGTACTACTTTACCCTGGGGCCGATTCCAGACACCCAGGCTATAGTAAATAAGGAAGACAATACGTTTCCGAAATTTACTATACCAAAAATCGAACTCGGAGCCTCTGCGTTGTAGTGAGGTAGGCCAGCAAAAGCTTAGCCCGCTCAACCACATTGGCCAAAATGGTAGATGATCCATATTGTATGATTTATACAAAACCTTTTAATTATGTATATAAAAACAATCACTGCACTTCACACTTAGAATAAAAATTACTTCCTTGCTACTATAATAATATGAGCACCTGAACATAGACTGATGTTTGATTATTATATCCCTCATTCTCTCCTTCAGTATCCCAGATAAACGGCGTTCTTCTTCTATTTCCAGTATAGGATGGACATCAACCAATAAATCTTGAATACTCCATATGACAAGATCTGCCTTTAACATGATTTGTCTTATCCAAATTATATTGGTTAGAACAGAAACTATAAAAAATAGTAATCTTAAGTTAATTATGGCGGGGCAGACCCACAATTTTTGGCAATTCAATATGCAACCTTAAAAAGCGTGAAAATATATAAACGTAGTTAAAAATAGTTTTACTTTTATGATATACCTACATAGTTTTACAAGGATATGTGGGAGGGTTTGCTCTAAGCAATAAGACTGTCCATTTTATTATGTTACTAGGATATGCCCGTGTCGCAGTGCAATTATAAAAAAATAGTAAAGTAATATCTGATATGAGAGGTCGGTAGGAACATGATAGGTAATATGAAGAAATTTAATAAATGGAAGCTGTGTATTTGCCGTGCTTAAAACTTGTCAACCTTAAATTGAGGGGATTTATGTTTTTCTTAAAATACCTGCACTTGACTTTTGCTAAAAGGTAAACACTACGGTCATAGGTTGAACAAAGCGAAAGCTCTGTTGGACATGAGGCGCATAGTATATTGTGGTCGATAATTACTGTTCGATAATCGCAGTATTCTTTAAGGAGATAACTCTTGGAGTTTCCTAATATTTCTGTGTATTATTGTGCTGTATTTGATATTGTAATTGTAATAATTCTAATGTAATAAACTTTGATTATAATATTTCAGATTATTATTATTTTGTTATTCGTCAGTTTGAGCTGACACCCGCTACTTCGATTCGAGTTCGACTTATTTGAAATTCGCGCGGGATTCCCGGAATGAAAAGTATCACACATTTTATTACATAAAATGCTAACGATCAGTGAAAAAATCGCATTGGAATTCTTACCTATACAAACATTTAAAAATAAAAACGACGTCAATAGTAACCGTAAAGCAAAAAACGATTATTTCTACGACATGTTAAAGTAGGTACAAAGTAAAACATAAAAATTACTATATTTGCAAAGTTGTTGTTTTTTATCCTTTACTTGGCACCAACTTGCAGATGTTGTAATTTTTTTTTTCTTTTTAGTTAATATTGAAGTCTGTTTTGTTTTGTATTATTTTCGACTTTTTGGTTGCACAAATAATTGAATACTTTTAGAAAATTCTACAATATTCGAGGCTTGCTATCGATGTCCTTGGAATCCACTCATATATAAGAGCAGATACTACAAATCGGTTAAATAGTACCTTCACTACCACTATTTTAAAGTTTTATATGCAACTCTTTTGTGAATAATAAAGATAATATACTCGGATAAATGATAGGTTGGTGATAGTTTCTAATCTCAAGGCGTTTATTGTTAGTATAATTATTATTACAATAATTATAAATAATTACAACCCACAGACAGGTGTTTGGGTATGCCCGATTGGATGGCTAACAGCCCTGGTCTAGAGTAAACCCCCATAACAACCTCTTTTTGTGCTCCGACATTAATGACCAGGTTCCAGTCTCTCTTAAGGGAGCAGCAGCGCATATGTATCACCTTTGCTGTAGCAAGTGCCCATAGGCGATGACTACCGCTTTCCATCAAGTGGGCCGTCTGCGTATCTGCTGAATTCATGCAATAAAATAAAATAAAAATATTTATGTAATAATTTATAATTTTATATATTACAATTTTAATAACGATAATATATGTATATATATATATATATATATATATATATATATATATATGTATATATACTATCGTAACGTAATATTATATCCAAGTTATAATAAAATATCTTACATGTATACATGAAATTTTGGCTGGTAATAAACATGCATCCAAGTACAAAACTTATTTCATATGTCGGTGTTTGCTCAATTTTAACGTCAAAAAACCAGAAATCGAACGGCAATGGTCTATTGACCCGTTTACCAGGTTCATGAGTGTATAAGTAGATTATGAGTGACAAGATTGCGAACGAAATCATTCCAATTGCGATACCAATTACGAAGATTGCTGTTAATAAACTGACTTTCCATGTTAGAAGATGGTTTTCGAAATATCGTACTCTGAAATTTAAGTATTTTTGATTAGGATTCGTTATCTCAATAACAATATCAGCTCAACATCAACGGGGATATAAGCTAGCTCTGTGTCGATTTTGATTTAAATCCGTTCAGTAGTTTTAACGTGATGCTATTACAGACAGAAAAAAAGGTAGTCCGAATTACTGGTCCGAATTAGTCCCTCTTTTTCTTCATCAAGCCACGGTACCTAGCGGAGAGAGCATAGCAACCTTGTGATATGACTAAAATCAACTTTACAGATGACAATATCAGCCACTTGTAAGTCATTACGACAAAGTAAGTAATGAATTCTGTTGAATATGAAACATTGCTTTCTCTTATTCCAACATAAAAAAGACATGTAACTCAAAATATATTCCAAAGTTCCACAAAAGCCGACAAAAATTGCATTAAAATATCAATAAATACAAACGACATAATTTATCGACATAAAAGTATTTTAAGTATTCACCTGGGATTTAAGATAGTATGTCAAATTTGATTTTAATCTTTTCAGTAGGTAGTATTAATGTTCTAACACATAGGGGAGAGCAGGTAGGATTCGTACGTTTTTTGTTCTGAGCCTTATAAAAAAGAAATTATTAGCTATTACAAAATTATTTTAATAGCGGTATATTACCCATTTATCTGGCTTTAATATTATGGAAGTGCAATTTTCATATAAAGCAACACGGAGAAGTTACGACCGTCTTCCTAAAAAATGGAAAACGCACGAAAGCACCCCATGCATGGGGTAGCTTCGTGCATAGCGTGGGGCACATTCGTACACAGTGGAGAACCTCCGTACAATGAAAGAAAATGCCATTTATTCAATGTAGTAAAGTCCTTTACTAAAGTCAAAGTTAAAACAGCATCAGCCGTCATATAGTAAACTATCAATTATTGTATTCAGAGTACCTATGTAACGAAAAGAACACAAATATATTTTTTCTTCTCTAATAATTATGAAACTAATGATCTTCATCTAGTAATGATGATGAGTTTTTAGTACTTCAATACTTAAAAATAAGTCCTAAAAATATTCATGTAACATAATACTTTTTCCATTAATAAAAGAACTAAAAATCAACATTATAAATTTTATCATAAGAGTAACATGTCTTAACATACATACATACATAACTTCACGCCAGGTCCCTTGCGGGGTAGGCACGAACAACAGAGCGCCATTCAGGCTTATTCCTACACACCTCACTTGCTTCTTTGACATTCATAGCTCTTGTCATGCATGGTACCAGCACTGCGTTGTGTATGGCAAGCTGGGCTTTCTGGCTGAGTTTCTTAGCACCTAGAAGTTCGTATCCTTGCATTCGTTCTGGTCTCTTCTCTTTCAAACACCATAATCTTTGTTTTCTTCGCATTCAAACGTAAGCCTCTCGCCTGACAATCATCTTTCATCATTGTGACTAGTGTTTGCAGTTCTGATGGCGATTCGGCTAAAAGCACGGCATCATCCGCATAAAGCAAAGTGCTAACAACTAAATAATTTTTTTGCAGAAACTTAAACCATAAATTCGTGTTGTTATCGTTATCGTGAAATTAGAACAAAATTGCCCATAGGTACAATATCTACTAGTACCTATTATAGTAGAGGATTCGTACAGTACGAATCTACCCCACATATAACTGCACGAAGGTACCCCATCCAGATAATTCAACAAATTACTTTGAAATAAACATAACCGTTATAGTTAAGCTAAAATATCTATTTAAATATTAAAGTAATATTTTAAGGCATATACTGTAATAAATCACTTTTATAATTCGAGCATTACTTATACCAGACAAGCGAATTCAAAGATGACAACGAAAAATACTTATGCAGAGCGAATTCACGTATCGACTTACATCATCGAAGCCAACGGCCGTATTGCGGCCCCATCCCGCAGGTACCCGTATCCTACAAACGGCAATCACGCACACAAATGCGAACACTTCAATGTATTAAAATGGCGGAGATATCTCCACTGTACGAATGCTCCCTGTGTACGAATCCTACCTGCTCTCCCCTATACAGAAAATCTTTAAAATCAATTTTCATCCGCTGGTCGGAATTAGTCATTCTCATGGACGTATAAAGAACAACGGACGGAATGTTGTCACTTTACAGATTGAAGTACCGTAATGGCGGCGCGTTTCTATGAGTGCGTGTTTCCAGAGTTGCCAGTCAAAGAAACTTTACCTTAATTTTGATATATTCACTACACACTACACATTAGTATATTATTAAATAAGTTCGTTTGACATTGTACATAAATATTAGTTTCATAATTTATGAATAATTAAGGATACATTAGATTATAGTATATATATGTTAAAATAAAACGACTAAATTGCCAAAATGTTTTTATTTTAAAAAGGTTTTTACTTAAATAAAAAATAAATAAAAATCAGACATAAGTATTGAAAACATTACATAAACCTTCATTACCTTTTCAGGAACGGTAAAAGTCACAACGCGTACCAATCCTCCTTTTGTGGTGTACAAATCACTAGTTTGAAAATGTTCACTACAAACAACACTAGATTTGGTTGGATTCCAATCCATCTGTCTTCTACACTCTCTAATAATTTGAATCCAGTCTTTCCTCCATTCGCTTTCTTTTGGGAACCTAAAAAAAAGTAAATGAACATACTTCAGAATTTCGGTAAAAAGGGAGATGATTTATTTTGCACGTTGCTACTGGAAGTAACTTTAGAGTACCTATTAATTATGTCAATTTAATTTCATACAACTTATTTTTAATAAAATTGGAGTAATATTATTCCTAAAGCTGACAAGACTAATTTCGTCAAAGAAATGTTTGTTTACAAAAATTAATAATAAATATCGTTACAAAATAATTAAAATAAAGCGTCAAAGAGTATTTTACCTGTGGAAAGTGATTCCTTGTTCTTTTTTATCACGTATTGTGCTTCGGGAACAACATTTCACGACGCAGGTTGGCATAATTAAATAGTTATTTTTATAACTCACTACGTATGTACTCTATCAACGCTAGCTGCGTAATGGCGGACGCCGAGCTTACTTGCTTTGTATGTGTGCTGTAAACATAGGCGACCGAACTTACTATGGGTGCTTCAGTGTTTTAGTATACAACATTCTGTCCGTTGTTCTTTATACATCCATGGTCATTCTGATGTTTTTTATCGAACCACGGGAAATAAGCGAATTTTTTGCAGTTTGTCAGCAGGATAGTCGTCTCAGAAAATACCAATCAATAAAACATTAAATACTTACCGGAATTTAGCACCTTCGTTGCATACGTATTTGAAATCCTTTCTTAATTCACGCAAAAAATTGTGATAATGACGTAAATTTAACTTTACGGATGACAATACCAGCAACAAGTAAATCATTACAAATAAGTAAGTAACGTACTCTGTTGAATATGAGACATTGCTTTCGCTTATTCCAAAATGAATAGACGTTAAACACAAAATAGCTGCGCCAAAGTTCCACAGAAGCCAACAAATGGTGCACTTAAGTATCTGGAAATAAAAATGTAATTTTTTACATAATTACTTACATTTCATATTCGTTGTGACAACAGGTTGCAGGTACGGTCGGTTATCTCGTAGTCTATTATAGGACTAGTCACTGGTTAAGCATTTATGCATATTCAAACTTCTAACAAGAAAATATAAGAACCAGGCAAAAATCGCATCAATGAATAAGAAACAGTATAGTACCCTAGTTTATTTTTCCAAGTGTAAGTTTGTCAGTATGGACTTGTGGCAATTCGAAAAGTGAAATATTACTTAACAGTCGAGATTTTCCACACAACATTTTTGATGAAAATAGTAAATATATTTAATAAAATATTTTAATATTTTCAATTTGAATGTTTATGGAAATAAAACAAACAGCAATACATCAGACTATAAGCACTTGCCAAAAATTCCTTATATAAATGATAGAAAAGATTATATTAAACACATCAAGTCTGAAAATCAAAATGGGGTCTTATTTAATTCAGTTTCTCTTATAAATATGAATATAGTAGTTGTATCTTAATATCCATCGACCGTGAGAGAATGGGACTTTAGATATATAATTAATATAAAGTATACAAACGTCCATTTGGGTTTAGGCTCGTTATCCATTATTTGAAATGCTTTCGCTAAATAATAAAAGTTTACATAAAAACGAAATGGATCTACGTCTTCTTTAGTATAATCGAAGTCTGCCTTGGTATAAAATGCTTTAATTTTTTTCAATAGATTTGACATTTTGATATTTACGAAGACACGAGGTGTTCTAGCAGAACTCCTCAGTGAATGAAAGCAAAATCTATTATGATTGTCGCAGCAGGTTTGTAATTTGAACTCATTTCACACAATAACCCAAAGCCTCTGGGCACTGTTACGTATTATTTTTTAATTCATTAAATTATATTGCTCTTTTCTTAAAAAAAATGTACGTATAGGTACCTATATATGTATAGGTACCATTAAAAGGGTAAATGTTCTCGCTATTTTATTAACTCAGATACTTTCTTTCAATATTATGACCACGAAAAAGTCTTCATTTTAAAGTACAATGTAATTCTTTAAACATTTTTTTTAACAAAAACAAAACCGTTTCCAAACTAAAAACCAAAAAACAAATATTTAAGCGACTTCTTTCTGCAACATCTTGAAGTCAGCGCCAAGTAAAGCATAAAAATAATAAGAAATTTGCAAAATGTAGTGACTTAAGAAAAAAAATTTTTTTTACTTTTTAGTTGGGGACTATTTCGAGAGTACATACACTTTTTGGAATAAAATTTGAAAATCGGCCCACAATTGACGGAGAAGTCGCGTAAAGTGCATACAAAAAAATAACTACTAGTAGCAATTTAATACTGGCACGCGTATACGTGTTTTTTTATCTACGAATGTAGGCGTTCGGCCTGGAGTCCACTCACCAGATCCTGACTTGGTAATCATGGTACTACTTTGGGAGCTTACGAATAAAGAAAAATATTTGAAAATCGCTCTACAGTTGAAGAACATATCGTTTAACAAAGAAGTCGGTTAACAATTTTCGATGGTTTCTCTCGATTTTTCCGGAATCCACTCATCAGATCTTAACATGGTGACAAGTAAACAATTTGGGAGTATAGCCTTTCGATTAAAAGAAAAAAATCGGTCCACAATTGACGGAGAAATCGAGTAACGAACTCACAAAAAAAAACATACAGACGATTTGAGAACCTTCTCGTTCTCGTCTCTTTTTTGAAGACGGTTGTCTTGTTGAATAGATTGTTTCTATAGGTAGAATATATTGAAAGCTATATGCATATACTACTACGAGGGTATAAATGAGAGATACAGCTTACTAAAATATAAGAGTTCAAACTAAACACGGTACGCACTGTGAAGAGATACCTGTATCTATCTGCAGCTTAATTCGCCAGTAGACTTCCCCTTTACTTCTAGTGAAAATTAGTTCTTAATACGTTATAAGCATAATATTTTGTATTTTTACAAATAATAAACATAGTTTAAAATAAATATGCAATTATTGAAAGTATAGTAATTTACGGATTTAACTGAAACTAAAAGTAACAAAAATTGTAACACCCTATCTTAACTAGAACATTTTAACATGTTAGATTTAATTAAGTAAATAACTTACGCGATTCTATATGACAATAAAGTAATTAATGAAAAATGTATCGGAATACGTAATGAAATAAAGTCTAACGATAAAAATGAGTTGAAATGTCCCTCCCTTTTATTATGACCGCTCGTCGTTTTCTGGGTAATAATTTCGAAGCCAGTTAAAGTATTGCTAGTATTTTGCTACTTCTGCCTCGGGCACTAAAGCGAACAATGTAGTAGAGCATCCTTGACGAGAAAATGGCTAGTGTAAAAGGTCATTTCTACTGCGTAATGAAATGCTTCAAAAGGCTAATATGTTCTAAGTGCATTATTCTTCAAGTTATCGAAGACTCTTTTGATACCATCCTATTATATAATATATCATATCTATACTAGAGTTTACCCCGCGGCTCCGCCGCGGGTCAAACTCTAGTGCGTACCTCTTGTTTAAACAGCCGGCGTTAAAACAGGTTAAATTGTTTTATATTGGTGCTAATTGCTCTCATAAGATTTACTTTATTTTATATCGCAAACTATCCCATTTCCCGGGATGAAAAGTATCTATGTCCATTTTCGGTATTCAGACAGACAGATTGAGTTACTATCGCACTTGTTTCTATAGATTATGTTTTTTATATCTATAAACTTGAGAAATGATTGGTCTCGCATACAAACCTGTATTTCAACCCGTTATAGTTTTAATTATATACTTTAGTTAATTTGTTTAAATTTAATTATACCCCCTCTATCTACCTGTAAACTACATAAACGACCAAAACTACTACAACTACCCAAACTACCTAAACTACCGATACTACCAAAACTACCACAATAACCAAATCTACCACAACTACCAAAACTACCGCAACTAACACAACCACTAATATCATCAGAACTACCAAAACTACCAAACAAATCTACCACAACTACCAAACCTACTAATTATATCTACCACAATTACCAAAACTACCACTATTACCAAAACTATCACAACTACCAAAGCTACCACAACTACGAACCAAATCTACCACAACTACCAATACTACCACAACTACCAATACTACCACAACTACCAACCAAATCTACCACAACTACCAAAACTACCATAACTACCTACCAAAATTATTAAAACTACTAATACTGCCAACCGAATCTACCAAACTACCAGATTTACCAAAACTACCATAGCTACCAAACTACCACAAAATCTATTCCATTATCTGGGATTAAAAGTATCCCCTGTCCACCCTCGGTATAAAATTTACATATATACTGAATTTCAGCCACATCGGTCCATTATTTCTTCCGTAAAAGCATAACAAACAAAAAGACAAATATATTTTTATCCCGGAAACTATCCCATCTCCCGGGATAAAAAGTATCTATGTCCATTTTCGGTATTCAGACACACAGATCGAGTTACTATCGCACTTTTTTCTATAGATTATGAATTTTTATATCTATAAACTTGAGAAACGATTAGTCTCTCACTCAAACTTTCATCTATTTTAGTTTTATTTTTGCGATAAAAAGTATGACCAAAATGGTCAAAATGACCGAATAGGCCAAAATGACCGACATGGCCAAAATGACCAAAAAGGCCACAGTGACCGACATGGCCAAAATGACGGATTGGACAAAAACGACCAAAAAGGCCAAAATAATCAAAATGACCAAAAAAGCCAAAATGACCGACATATCCAACATGACCTAAAAGGCCACAGTGACCGACATGGGCAAATAGACGGAATAGGCAAAACGACCAAAAAGGACAAAATGACCAAAAAGGCAAAAATGGTCAAAATGACCAAAATGGACAAAATGACCAAAATGGACAAAATTAACGAAAAGGCCAAAATGAAAAGTATCCCTTGTCCACCCTCGGTATTTAATTTATATACGTACCGAATTTCAGCCAAATCGGCCCGTTAGTTCTTCCGTAAAAGGATAACAAACAAAAAGACAAATATATTTTTATCCCGGAAACTATCCCATTTTTCGGGATAAAAAGTATCCTATGTTCATTCTCGGCATCGAAAATATATATATACTGAGTTTTAGCCAAATCGGTCCAGTAGTTTTTACGTGAAAACGGAACAGACAAACAGACAGACAGACAGACAGAGTTACTTTTGCATTTATAATATTAATAGGGATACGGATAAGGTCATAAAAGATAGTCATTCAGTACTTTTGTAAAATAGATAATCTATACCTACTGGTTATATTAATTTGAGTTTGAGTTTCTTTGCTCATAACAAATTACAAGCGCTGGTTGACTCAACAAGTAATATTCTAAGCAACCAACAGTTAAGGACTTTATTAAGAATAAATATTTTATCTTTCAGATTAGAAATTTGTATCTTAGATTATATCAACAAATATAGATATATTTTAGAACATATATTTTTCCTTCCACCCATTTTAATATTATAAAAAAAATAGAACTAGGCATGTTTGCTGAAGAGTTTCTTGCGCCGCTTCTTCTCTTCAAGCCACATGTTGTGAAGCGGTGGTAAATTAGATTAGGCTCCCATAGAGTAAATAATATCCATAAACAAAATTAAAACTAAATAATTAAAATGAACAAATTGGCGGTAGGCTAAAAAAACTTTAACAATACACGTTAGACAAATGTCATCTTTGTCGTCCGTGACCACGGCCACTTAACAGCGGCCGAAACGTCGGATAAACCAAAATAAAATAAATTACCGCGCTTTAAACCGTTAAAACGTAGTTTTATTAACAAATATAGAGTTGGTGTGCTTTTTATAATGGGTACGACAAGTTTATATCTTTCTTTTCCATTGTTATCACAGAAAATGAGGTAGTTTTCATGAGTTACCTATGGTCACTGTTTGCAATCTAAATCGCGAAAGCATTTTTAATTTTCTCATACAATTCTATATAATAAATTTCTTACCTTATATATATTTATACATCAGTATATATTAGGGTGATTCAAAAAAACATTTTTTTTCTTTTTTTTTCCAGACAAAAAAGTTTCGGTGTAATTTATAAAATTCGATCAAATTTTTGAATAATTGAACTTTGATCTTGAATAACTTTTGAACGCGTAGACATATCAAAAAATGTTATCAGACCTTTTTTGTAGAGAGTTCAATTCTCTATACAGATTGGAACAGCGATTTATCAGTCAACCAGTCGTTTGAACGGTACAAAAATCAAAAGCAAAAAAAAATAATCCTGTGTTATTCTTATGGGAATTTAAAAAATGCGATGAGGACAATATTAATATTAAGGGCTCATCTTTTCACAGAAATTTTTTTACGCCCAAAAGAAACTTTGGAGCCTGTTTGGAAAAAAAAAATTTTTTTTGGATCATCCTGGTATAATTAGCACTATCGACCTTAAATAACTCAGAAACCGTTAGAGTTAGCAAAAAATCATAAGAAACCTTTTTTGTAGAGCGTTAATTTTGCTATAATAATTATTGTTTGTCGACATGATCTGTTCATCCGTTCATGACCTAAAAAATTCCAAAGTAATAACAGATTTTTTCCCTTGTTATTTCTATGTAAAAGTTTGATTATCGCGGGGGCCGCGTTAAAATTAAAATTAAGAACTTGGCATGAATTTTTTTTAATAGATTTAGAACCGATTTAGGACTATTGTCAAAAAAAAATCGGACAAACCCAAAATAAGGACCACCCTAATATATATGTTATCTGTCGATTTTAAAATAACATTTTAAACGCATCGCTACATCTGCGATAAATAGTCAATAACTATAACATTATCCCAGATGAAGCAATAGCATTACCATGTAATGGTTGCAATAAACGAGCAGATGAGCCCCTAAAAGTCTTTAGTAGTTTGTTAGTTTCTACGTAAGATAATTCGAATCTACCTAATTAACCGTATAGTAAACAAAAGCAATACTCCCGTTAGTCCAAAATTGCATTTTTACGTTTGGATCTGTGTCAGTAAAGAGTAGCTGCTATATACACATCAACAATGGGCGAACTTAAAAGCCGATGTTAATTGAATTGGCTTCAGATTGCAGGATGCCGTCGGTGCTTTCGTAATTGCGTTAGTATCAAACATGTCAGTGCTCTCAGATTCCTAACAGTGCCCATTCAACGTGACGACTTTTTACAAACGAGTAAATTAGCGCTCGACGATTGTAACCCTTTATTCACTTTTGTATGTAAAATATGATTTTTTTTTGATAAAAGATTTAGGCTTTTTGTAGCAACTTCTATCTTTGTCTTCTAAAACATTTGATTTTTTGGGAATATGGGACCGTAGACGTTTTGGTAAACCGGAAACTTTATGCAATAGTCAATTTAACGGCCTCTTTGGTTGAGCGGGCTAAGCCTTTGTCGGCCTACCTCACTGCAACGCAGAGGCTTCGGTTCGATTCCTGGTATAGTAAATTTCGGAAGCGTATTTTCTCCGTTATTTACTATGGTCTGGGTGTCCGGGATCGGCCCCAGAGTCCATTGCATATTACCCATAACACAAGTTTAAATTGCTTAATTTGGAGATATACAATAATATGTGTGTTTGTCTGCCGATAAAAAAATATGTATTTGATTAACAACTTTGGCACAGACATATTAAAAAAAGTGTGTACAGGCGTGACAGTATCGTTAAACAGATTTTGAAAAATTAAATTATCGTCGGCGTAGGATCTTGACCTTGATATTTTTTGTGATTTTATTTTTCATGTATAATATGGTGACAATTTTGAGGAAAATAGTAATTAAAAAAATAAAGTTTCAAAATCCTGCTCTGGCGACGACATTATGTAATTTAATGATTTTAGGCCAATAAATGGGGAGATATTTGTTTCTAAAGTTGTCTAACGATAGAAAACTTTGAAAAAGTAATAATCATGGTGTAGGGTGGAGGCTTAAAAAATAACATAGAAAATTACATATACTTAGTTTGAACCAGAATCTTTAAGTAGTTAGAGATAGTTTTATAGTACTATAAGCAAATGACGGAAACAGTCGACGTTTGTCACTTATACGAAATTCTTCTTGTTCGTGGACTAACTATGGAAAACACCCCCGAAAAAAATACTGTTATTTTTATTAGCACCAAATGCTATTTTTTATAAATTAAAGAGTGTACTGTCATTAAATATACTAATATAACACATTTTTATTGAATACTATTTAAAAAGAAATCAAATCGTGCTTCAATTTGCATTAATTAGATAAGAAATTTACTGACTCGCTAAGCCTCGAGAGCGAGAATTTAGAGGGAGAAAAAACAGTTATCGTTATTTAAAAATTTAAGAGGTGCACGAAGAGACACTGAGTTTTTACTCTGATTCAGTCGAATGGCAAGAACCAATTATAACTTGTAAGTAATCCTCTTATCTCAAACTCCGCGAGTCGGCGCTACCCGCCAGCCCGCCACTCTGAATATAATTCACTTTATCCATATTCAATATCAGATCGTGCGACGGCGAGCAAATAGAGCGATTCAAGTGAGAATTATTATTGGATAAAGCTCGCCTCTTTCCTCCTCTATTTTCAGAGTCCGCTGGAGTGTGATAATTTACGTGTTGTATTCGATATTGTACTTATATGAAAATAAAAATAGACGTTATTTTTAAATTTATTTTTAAAATCTGCCTCCGCACAGAACTCGAAATTGTCAGTGTACAAGAAAAATATGTATCTAGTGTAGTTATTGTACTACGTACATAATAATGATAAATGGACAATAAATGATATGTTAAATATCATAAACCATATTTTAGAATAAAAAATATTCCATAGTCTACGTCTGTGTCTAGTGTTCATTCTGATTTGTTCCTATGAGTTTTAAATGTTTATCCCGCTAAAATTAGGCCATGTTTCGAACAAAACCTTTCCTGAGTTTGGAGTAAAAATATTAACGCAATATTTCCGTTATTAAAACTATGTACATTTCAAACGCCACGAATGGTCGATAATTTATTTAAAGCTTTTTTAACCGACTTCCCAAAAGGAGGAGGTTCTCAATTTGGCCGGTATGTTTTTTTTATTTATTTTTTATTTTTATGTATGTACACCGATTACTCTCTCTGAGGTTTATGATCCGATTTACGTGATTCTTTTTTAGTTCGACTCTGATTAGTTGCCATTTGATACCCTAAAATTTTAACATACTTTGGCCCAGTAGTTTTCATTTTATAGATAGATAGATAGATAGATAACACTTTATTGTACACCAATACAATCATGAACTTAAAGACTAAAATTATATCTACTTATGTACAAAGGGCGGTCTTATCGCTAAAAAGCGATCTCTTCCAGACAACCCCAGAAATGAATTGAGATGATAATGGCGATGGTGGTATACGTAACATATAGTACGAACTACTTACATTTTAATAATAAATACATAAATGATATATATACATATATAAAGAAATTTTATATATTACATAGATATATACTTAATATACATACCATACAAATACATATCTACAAAATATATAAATGAATTTAAATATCATATTCCAACGACAGGTAGTATTTTTTGATCATAGTTTTAAATATCGCTAGCGATTTTGCTTGTCTGATTGTAACAGGAAGCGCGTTCCAGAGCTGTATAGCCTTAACAGTAAAAGAATTGTTATAAAAAGTTGAGTTATGCGCAGGAGTGTTCAATTTAAGTTTAGTAGAAGGGCGTAAATTATGAGAGCAAGAAAGAAATTCAAAATTTTGTTTAAGGTAATCAGGAGTACTAGGGACAAATAAAATACTATAGAGAAAAGCAAGGATGTGAGTATTCCGGCGAAATCGAATTGGCAACCACTTGAGTTTTTTTCGGAATTCAGAGACATGGTCATATTTGCGTAGTCCAAATATGAACCTTATGCAAAAATTTTGGAGGCGCTCAAGTTTATTAAGTTGTTCTTGGGTTAAATTTAGATAGCTGGCGTCAGCATAATCAAGAATAGGAAGTAATAAGGATTCTGCTAGCTTAATTTTGGTGGTAGTGGGTAAGAAATTGCTCAACCTTCTAAGGGATTTGGATGAGAAGTAAAGCCGTCGGCTTAGTTCGGTGATATGAGGTCGCCAAGACAGCTCACTGTCAAAAATAATGCCAAGGTTTTTTACCTTATCACTAAAAGGAATGATTGTCCCATCAAACATCACACTAGGTATGGTACTCCAGTCGACCTTGTTAAGCATCCGTGAGCTACCGATGATGATGACTTGCGTTTTTTCAGGGTTGACATGAAGCCCAAATGACTTGCCCCACTGCAGAATGCGTTCAAAATCTAGGTTTATATTTGAAACTGCTTTGTCTAAGGTGGCAACAGGTGATTGCGTATAAATTTGTAAATCGTCTGCATAGAGGTGATAGGTTGAAGTGAGTTCATTAGAGATGGAGTTAATAAAAACAGCGAACAATAGGGGAGAAAGCACGCCGCCCTGAGGAACACCAGCAGTGAGTTCACACCATGACGAATAATCATCCTCGACGCGAACTCGCTGCCGGCGGCCATACAGGTAACTGTGAGACCAGTCGATTACTGTAGGAGATATGTTAAGAGAGCTTAGAATACCAAGTAATACATCAAAGTTAACATTGTTGAAGGCACTGCTGAAGTCCAGTAGCGATAGCACAGTCAATAAACCATTATCCATACCATAACGAATGTCATCGGTGATTTTCACGAGGGCAGTGGTTGTGCTGTGGCCAGGACGGAAACCAGATTGATAGGGATTAAGGAGAGAATGCCGATTAAGGAAAATACTTAACTGTTGGTGGACTAGGCGTTCCAGGACTTTAGAAAGGAATGGCAGAATAGATATGGGACGGAATTGAGAGAAAGAAACAGGATTAGGTTTTTTAGGAAGAGGAATAATCTGGGCTTCCTTCCAGGTGACTGGAAAGGTACCAGAAACTACAGAGGCATTGAGTATATGGGTGAAGATAGGATTGATGACATCCAGTATGGGCAGAATCATGTTGCGACTAATACCATCGCTACCGACAGCGTTCGATGTAATGGATTTTACAGCGCTCTTAACATCACTATCAGTAAATCGACTTAACAAGAATGGAGGATAATCGGGTGTCGGCAGGGCGGAAAGATTATTTAAAGTATTAGACTTAGTTACAACGTCAAAGTCAGAAGTAGCTGAGAAATGTCGATTTAAATCGTCAATGTTGAGTTCTTTGGGAATTACACTATTTGTTTGCTTGCCAACTCCCAGAGATCGTAGAAATTTCCAGACTTTAGCTGGGCTTTCACTTTCGACTGACTCGTGAATGTAGCGGCGTTGAGCGTCCCTACACACTCTATTGCAGCGATTACGAATACTCACAAACGCCATTCGGTTGACTTCAGTAGGTTTAACTTTGTATTTGGTTTTAGCCTTTGACTTTTTGTGCATCAGTGATTTGATATCATCGGTGAGCCACGGCGCTGGCAGGTGTTTGATTTTTATGCGGCGTAAAGGTGCATGTGAGTCATAAAGCCTCAGTAAAGCAGTATTAAACACATGCAACTTTTCATCAACGGTAGCGGCCTTAGCTACCTCAGACCAGTCGAATTCCCGAGCATCCTTAAGAAGTGCGTCCAGATTCATATCACCAAAACTTCGCTGCAGAATAATTTTGGGTTTCACTTTCGGCAGACGTACATTGTAAGAAAGGTAGATCAAATCATGATATGAAAAAGCGTCCGCCGAGCACTGGCCGTGTTTGGAGACGTGAGAAGGTGATGAGACCATCATCAAGTCAAGAAGAGAGGGGGTCGAGTTAGGAAAGCGATGCGTTGCATTCAGCGGAAGAATATTGAGATTTAAAGATCGAACTAAAGTTTCTAAGGAAGATGACCGATGGTCTCGTTCCAGAAGGCAGGTATTAAAGTCGCCCATGATGATGGTATGCGCGAATAAAGTTGAGATATTTTCTAAAAGTGTCTCAAAGGAAGAAAAGTAATTGATATGAAGGGAAGAGATATAAAAGACTCCAAGTAGAATTTTAGCATCAGCAAGTTCTACTTCTATGAGTAAATGCTCCCCAGCATCAGAAGTTGGGAGTTGTGGAGACGTGCTTATAATTTTGTAGGGAATATGAGATCGAAGGTAAATAGCAACGCCTCCACCTCCACTCCCGACACGGTCATTACGGATAAGATGAAATCCTGGTAAGGTATACGAGTGAGAGGAAAGGCAGGGTTTTAACCAGGATTCTGACACTAATATAGCGTGCAAGTTACTTTGATTAAATGACGCCAACATATCTGGGAAATGAGCTGGAATACTCTGCGCATTTATGTGTATTATATTAAAATTATGAGAAAACCCCGAAAAATGAGTTTCTATAACGTTTTGGAGTGGTAATAAACTGGAAACACTGTCGTATATACTATCAGAGGTGGAAGAACAAGAACAAAAATCTAATTCAGAATCACTAACACTGACGTAATGAAGAGCCATAAAGTATAAATATTATAATATAAAATAAAGTATATATAAAATAATAAAAATTTGTACTTGAAAAATAAATAACAAATAAATATAATTCAATATACGATTAGATCGCAATTCATCTGCCAGGTGTATGGACGAGATAGCGAGCGGTTATAAATGTTAAAAACACAGTAAATTAACAACATTCATTAGCAAAACGCATCATTCCCAAAAAAATCTTGTTACCCGACCATAAATACAATACAAGTAATGACAATTAAGATTGACATTGACAGTAGTTGACGGCTGTGTAGTATTTATGTTTACTTACATCATAGACCTTTATAATATACTTCAGTGACCTACATATTTCGGTGTACCTTCCGATATATTAAATAAATCATATAAACATTTTAAACAGTCTGAAAGTAAATAATAGTCAATTAAAATCAATTAAAGTAAGGTGATGGAGCCACTAACAATAGAAATAAAGTAAACATGCAATAATAAAACAGTGATGAGGTTATGAAACAAAAAAGACAATATTAAATGAGTACTTACAACGACTAACTACGGCTTTTATGATCATTTTTTATGAAAAAAAATTCATTCCGTTCCATATGTACACCAATTACTCAGAGATTTATGATCCAATTTACGTAATTTTTAATTCAATGCGGAATAGTTGCCATTTGGTTCCCTAAAAATTTAACATAGTTTGGCCCAGTAGTATTCATTTTACGATCATTGTTTTGTTCCCGTTTCTTGGGACCTATATTTATTAAGGCGCGCGGCACCTTTCGTAGGCCTACCCATAGCTAGACACTAAAAAGTAACAAAAAAAAACTTCGTTTAAACAAACCGACTTCAAAAACTAAAAAACTAAAAAGTATAAATAACTTATTTCTATTCATTTTTAATTATAATATCTTATTTTTAATATATATTATCTAAAACATCTTGAAGTCGGTGCAAAGTAAAACATAAAAATTACTTTATTTTGAAAATTACTAAGCACCGACTTTAAGATGTTTTAGATAATATATATTAAAAATAAGATATTATAAGTAATAATAGCTTTAGAAATATGTCATTTTATACATTTAAGTTTTTGAAGGTTTTTTTAAACGAAGTTTTTTTAATTGAGTATTTATGTTTATGATCTTGTAGAATAGAATAGAATAGAATATACTTTATTGTACAAAAAAGCTACATAAAATCAAGAACATTAATATACAAGTACAATCGGCGGTCTTCTCGCCCATGGCGATTTCTTCCAGACACTCTTTGGATGCAGTATAGGAAGGACAACAAAAGTCGGTAGTTGCTAAACCAGGACTCGTACAATAATTTAGTTTGTTAATTAATAAATAGTAATATATATGAACTTGTATTCTTTTTTTGTAAGGTTACACCCTATATACTGGTACCACACTATATACTGGTTTACGGTGGGAACAATGGTGGTTAAATAAAACACTCGTTGTTAAGGCTTATGCATCATGTGTAATTAAAATTTCATCGGTTTTATACCCTAAGGTGAAAAAGTAAGCTTTGTCTCTGGTGTCTGTCTCTCTGTGTATCGCAGCATAGTTTCCTAAGGAATAACTAAAGCAAGTACACATAATATATGAATCAACATTTAGTGTGCAGCGTAGCATTTAAACTTGTTGAAAATAATTCTGTTACTAAAATATCTGCTTAAGTTCTAAGGCGCATAAATGTTGCAGCCTAAATATTAGCTTGTCTCAGCATATTAAACCAGCTATAGGCAGTGGACACGTTCTGTAAAAATAATGATATTTTATCATATAAACACAAGTATCAATGCAGGAACGGAGAAAGAATACAATTTCCTGCGGCCGGGCGACCTCTCGTAAGAGGCGACGAAACAACCCACAGCCAGGTAGTAGGGTATTTGCCCGACTGGATGGCTACTACCCCTGGTCCAGAGTATGCCGCCATAACAACCTTGATTTGTGTTCCGGCATTAGTAACCAGGTTCCAGTTAAGAGAGCAGCAGCGCATTTGTAGCACCTTTGGTGTTGCAAATGTCTATAGGCGATGGTAACCGCTTCCATCGAGTGGGCCGTCTGCCTCTGGTAATAAAACTCAGGCATTAAAAAAAAAAAGTTTGTAAGCAATTTTGGCGATAAATTTCTTACTTACTTTAGAGTAAGTTCGAATAGAAATATCTTCGAAGCCTGCTGATTTAAGTACCAACGGTTGCAATGATTTCTGTATAATTAAGACCAAGTAGGGCTTTAGTACTTTCATCAGACGTCCGGCTCTCCAATAGGGAATGTCCCAGCAAGCATCGCTTATGGATATAATCTATTGAAACAAAATATATGATTATAAAGTGATTTCATGGATTGGCTTTCGACATGATCCACCAGACCAGGGCTTACATCGAATAATGATCAATATAGCGCTAGCCAGGTGATAGAGCATTTGCTCGTCTTTGCACCTGAATGGCTACCAACCCTATTTTATTTTTATTTTATTTTATTTGGGGGGCTAACAGCTATCATTAAAAATAACTAAAAATAAGATAGATTTAGAGAAGCTATTAATAAGCCTCCACAGGTAACAGTAAAACTAAAAAGAGAAAAAAAAGAAAATTATACAAGGAAACAATAATAAAAATTAAGGTACTTAAACTGATAAATCCGAGTTTGAATAGAATTTGACCAACTTTGCGCTAAACAATGCTACACTATTAGTAAATAAGTCTAAGTCTATATCTTCCAACTTACTTAACTTATTAAATTCGTTTGCTGTTCTGATACAGAAGGAATTACGTCGGTAAGCTGTGCGCGTCAATGGTGTGTGTAATAATTTCCTAGGGCGAACATTAGTAGGAGGAACATACAAATGTAGTTTCTCAATGAGATTTGCACAATCAATTTTGGATTGCGCAATTTAAACTAAGAAACGTAAATCAGCAATCTTTCTTCTAGTTTTAAGAGGTAAAAGGTGAAATAAAGTACAGCGTTCAACGTAACTTTTCTGTGGTAATTTAAATTTAAAATTAATAAACCTTGTGATATTTTTTTTGAATACTTTCTAGTCTTGTGGAATGTATTTCGTAATGTGGATTCCAAATTTGACTAGCGTATTCGAGGGGACTGCGGACAAAAGCACAATAAAGAACTTTGAGGGTTTTCATTGCCTTAAACGAGCTACCGTTGCGAATGAGGAAACCCAAAGACGATGAAGCTTTTTTAGCTATATGATCAATATGGTGATCATAAGTAAGACGATTATCTAAGTACAAACCAAGGTCACGTATTACTGTATTTCTGGTTAGTGGCTCATTGTTAATACTATAATGATAATTAATAGTCGTACTTTTTCGAGTAAACGCAATTACTGAACATTTGGATATGTTTAAATCTAATTTATTACGTTTACAATAATCAGATACACGTATGATATCATCCTGAAGGTGTGATGCATCAGCTAAACTATTGATGGACTTCTTTGGATTTTAGAGTATACTGCCATAACAATATTAAGTTGTATTCCGGCATCTGGGGTCGTATTCCAGTCCCCACTCAGTCGCGGCAGGCAGTACATGCATTACCTCTGGTGTTGGAAATGTTCATAGGCGAGGGTCAGCAATAATAAAATAGAGACCCAACGATCTATTTTTACTATCTCTCTTTATTAGTGATGGGAATTAGAACTACTATAACATATCGATCACTGCCGTGAAATTATTTCCTTTGTAAATTCACTATCCGATATTTTAGAAGTGACGATAAATTAACAGTACCTACCGCGACGTGTCACCGTGACGACTGCAAGTGATTCTTGGAACTGTGAATTGAAATAATACGTTGCATTCTCCACGTTACTTCCTGGCGTTGTAAATAATTCAAGCAAAGGAATGCCTATGGTTTTATAGAATAAGATTTCATTTTACTCAAATATGTTCGCTCGTTTATCGTTTTGACTATCAAATTTAGCCATTTTTTTATTGTATGGCACTTTAACGGTTTCTCTCATGTGAAACAACGCTCTGGTGAAATTTGTCAGTCGTATATTGTTGACGGCATTGATGTAACAATTGCTACATCAATGGTTTACGGAGTTAAAAGTGATTTATTTTATTTCATCGTTTCTTAACTGGTGATCAGTGAAAGGTGTCATTACTAGTCTTTACCGATAGAGAAGTCATCCTAGCCTCAGCCTTCTCACGGCCGTCATATGTGGCTGTGGCTCGCAAGTTCCTGATACAGGGCGATGAGATAGAACATCCAGGTGCTTTAGACGGCGGTCAGTTACAAACGTCGTTGGCAGCACACAGTATCATTCCAGACACAACGTAGGACGTTTCTTCCAAGCTACGGCATTCTTCCGAGTCCGAGCGTGTTATTGAGAGTTCAAGTATACCCTATATTTTATAGAATATTCAAGTGATAAATTAAGTTTGTTTTAAATAGTTAAGTAGTTAGTTTGTTTCATAATTGAGTCCAAGTTGTTGCTAAACATTAATTTTGTATAGTTTTAACTCATAAGTAATGACCATGGTGAAAGTAATCAAGCCGTCAAGCATATGAGAATCTTCAAGATAGTCAAAACGTAGCGTAGATATGTAGTTTTGGAGAATTATATATTTGCAGATTTTTCCCTAATGAAACATTTTTGGAACAGAAATCAGAAATTATCCATCGTTTTTGACCGTATACTTGCCCTGGCTAATTAATTTTTTAGCTTCTTTATTCATTTCTATATATAAGTACCCGTATCTGTGCCATTTGCACAGTTATACAGGTATTATTCGTATGATGAATAGATAATACTCGTATGGTTACAAATTACGTTTATTAAACACTATTAAAGGTCATTGACATAACATACCTTATCAGCGAGTAATGTGCACAGAAAACTTGGTATGAAAAAAACAACAACTATGCATATAAACAGCAGTAATGCAATTGCATTAAGATCCCCTTCATCTATTGACTGAAATCAGAAAAAAATATTTATAAATAAGTTATTTTCATTTTATTTACCATTTGACCTTCCGGTAAGAATTTCAAGTGCACAACACCGTGATTGTCAAAGGAAACATTCAACATGACTTTGACTTTAGATCGGACTTTGGCGTGGTTTTTTCTGTTGCGGTTCAGCTGGAAGGCGCCACTCCGAAGCTTGACTAGTTTACATCTCAAACTCGTAAACCTGCGTCTCATGAATGTTGGGATGGAATTGACTCGTTCTAGCATGTCCTCAACGACTCTTATGCGATTGAATTTTTGGAGAAAATGATACGGATCTACTCCTAAGACACAGAAAGTTCAGTGGCTATTTCTGTCAAACGCGAATGAGTATTTTCAATCACTATTTCCTTTACTTTTTCGATATTAATTTCAGTTGAAGACGTTAACGTTGTAGGCCACAAGGGCGAGACAAATCTTCCAGCATACCTCGACCGCTTTTAAACGCTTTGTACGACTCATAAGCACGTGTTTTTGATAAAGTCGATTCACCGTCAGTCTCTTCAGTGTCTCCGAACACGAAATTCCATTGGCGATCCAAAATTTGTGAATTCCAACAGTGGCACCGATAAAACGCGGTCGAAAGGGACACAAAATATCGTAGTATTAAAAAAAAAGAATGTAAGCCATCGTTTCAGTGTAATCAGTGTATCAGGGATAAGTTAATTTTTATGTATCTGAACAACTTCAAACCGCTCCTGAAAATTCCCGCAAGGTTCCCGGGATAAAAACCATCACACATTTTATTACATTAAATTTTCTATTTATCAGTATAGAATTCGGTTTTTTTTAATGTGGCCAATATAAATTATTCATAGAAATATTCCTGCGGGTTCCCAGGATAAAAGTAACACAGACTTTAATTCTAAGAACCAGCTGTAGATCAGTAAAAATTGCATCGAAATTGGCCCAGTAGTTTTTACCTGAATCCCGAACAAACAAACAAAACGACAAACAGACAAGAAATCTAATCGTGTTCTCCATCGCTTATATAGTCTACTAGATTTTACACCGCGTCTGCGTCGCGGGTCTGCCTCTGGTGCGAGTTTCTTGTTTGGAGAGGTGACAACAGAGCTTACATTATGTTATTGCTATTTGGCCCAGAAGATTCACTTCATTTTAAATCGCAAACTATCCCATCACCCGGATGAAAAGTATCTATGTCAATTATCGACATTAAAACTACATATGTACACCAAAATAACCAAATCCACATTGACCACGTAGATCACATCGACCAAATGGACCAAATCGACCAAATCAATCAGATTGGCCAAATTAACCAAAATGACGACAAATCAAAAATTAAAAACTATCCTATTTCTGGGATAATCTTTAATTAAATCTATCGGGGATGAAAAGTATCGCTTGTGCACTATCGGTATTAAAATTATATATATACTGAATTTCAGTCAAATTGGTCCACTAATTTTTCCGTGAAAACGGAACAGACAGACAGGCAGAGTTACTTTCGCATTTATAATATTAATAAGGATTCCAGTTGTTTTTTTTAATAGCTTAATGTACAGACACGGCATATTTAGAATTTTACAATATTATATAATATACTAGCTGACCCGGCGAACTTCGTACCGCCATATTTTCTGAATTTCTAAAAGACTTTGTTTCATGACACAAAAACAAAATCACCATAATCGGTCCAGGTGATTAGGAGGATTCTAGAACCCGATCTCAGCGCCACCTACCGGTTCTAATTGCGAATCTAAATCATCCAGGAACCCACTCAAACACACAAAAACAAAATCACCAAAATCGCTCCCGGTGATAAGGAGGATTCTAGAACCCGATCTCAGCGCCATCTACTGGTTGCAATTGTGGATTTAAACCATCCCGGGACCCACTCAAACACACACACAATATTTCATCAAAATCGGTAAAGTCGTTCTCAAGTTATGCGCTTACCAACACATTTTGCGATTCGTTTTTATATATAAGATAAGCTTCTGCCCGTGACTTCGTACGCGTGGAAAGGAAGTTAAAAAACACCCGCGATTTTGAAACATTCTTCATTGGTGCTCCGCTCCTATTGCTCTTAGCGTGATGGTTTATAGCCTGTTCAACCTTCATCAATAAATGGGCTATCTAACACTGAATTTTTTTTTCAAATCAGACCAGTAGGTGCTGAGATTAGCGCGTTCAAGCAAACAAACAAAGAAACAAACTTATCTGCTTTATATATTATTTATATAAGATAAAACTCTCTCACTTACACCACACCCTGTCAAATTATCCGCTTCTATTATGTTACGTTGCAAAGAAATTATTTTTATTCTGTTATAAGATGTTTAAGTAAATAAAGCTTTTTAACTATCCCACGGGAACTATTAAATTTTTCCGGATCAAAAGTATCCTATATGTTGACCAGGGATATAAGCTATCATCATACAAAATTTCATGTAAATCGGTCCAGTCGTTTCTGAGATTAGCCGGTACAAACAGACAGACAAACAGAGAAACAAAAAATTAAAAAAAAATCTAAATTAGTTCTATTTCACTTCTTACATCCCCCTGACACGGTTTTTAGCATTTTTTTTAATTGTACAGAAATTCGACCTCTACAATTTTATTATAAGTATAGATTAATAATCACCTCAGCAGTGCAATATGCGGTCAAACAAATCATTGGAGCACATATCTTCTGTTCCAATATAAAAATCTTTTTATAAACTCCAGCATACTCATCGAGCAATCTTAAAAAAATAATTAATAAGTTCATTATCATAAATATTAACTCCTATTTTGTTGAAAACTTACATGTTCCAGCGAAATTTCGTTCGTATTTCCATAACGAAAGCGTATTTCTTAGGGAATTACGATCTTACTCGTATTGATTTAGATTAAGTGTGAAGGGTTCTTCAAGAACCATATAGAAGTCTTCAAACTTACTCTAACACAATATGAATAAGACCGTTAGACGTGACCGCAGTGCAACCTATTTGGGTCGTTGTTTCATCTATCCCACGGAAATGATGTCATTTCTCTGAATAAAAAGTATCCTAATTATAAAAAGGTACAAGTACCTCGGATACAAGGTAGCACTGTGTCGAGTTCCATTTTGTTTAGTAGTTCAGTGATACTCCAATAGACAGACAAAAATACTGAAATATGTAGGCCCTCGACTTTTGGTCACATTTTAAAATTTATTAATTAACAGTCAGACAAAAGAAGCACATCAAACAATATTGGAAAATAATTGACCGATTGAAGGTAAATAGCATAGTTACATAGATAACTCTTTATTTTACACCATCGCATCTTCCAACGACCGAGTCATGAGCTGCCAAAGCCACCACTTCAGCTGAAGACGTCAAACAGCGCAAATATGGAGCCTCAGGAAAATTTTACATATTTGTGCCGTTTGGGGTTGAAACATTGGGCCGGTGGGGTCAATGTCAAAGAGTTTCTTTAAAGATATCTGTAAGAACCGGTGATTAGAAGGCTGACTCATATTTTGCCCAACCAAAAATACCGTTAACATAAACCATGGCAATGCAGCCAGTCTTCTGAGCACGCTATATAATCTACGTTAGTTTTATTTATTCAATTTATTTTTATGTTTCAGTACATAAACAATAATAATATAAAATTAAATACTGTAATTGATTGAAAAAAAAAATGTGTGTGCAGTTCACAGACAGTAGAAGTGAAATTTCAGAGAATAAGAGTTTTCGCATTGCTATTCTATTACAGATGTATTTATTCTTAGGTATTTTCACCCTTATTCGTAATCATGGAATCTAAGTTATACCTGAAATCATTAGCATAAAGTTCTAAATTCCATTCACTGTTTTATTTAAATTGAAAATTAATACTAACCCGTTTTCAATTTTAAATTTTTTTTCAAATTAAATAAGGTTGAATTTTATGTGTCTGTTGATTGTTTTAAGGTTTACTATTGTTTTCACTTGTAACAGGATTGACAATGAAATACGTGTTTACTCATAAAGGTGTATTTTGCGACTGACTGCCAATAGAATTTAACAAAGGTTAAATATAAACTCAACATACCGGCCCCCGAAAAACACTGTTTTTCATCTAAACTATAAATTAATATCATTTAGCAATGGACTGTATCTTCAACTTAAACAATATTAGATTGTAAAAAATTATAAACAAATTAGAATAACATTAGTAGTAAGTATTAAACAACCAAATTACGTTTTGAGAAAATTAAGATAATAATTCTACATTGTTTCAAAAACCACTCTTTTCAAACTGTTCTTCAAAGAACTGTGAAAGCCTGGTAAGAAATGGTTTCTTTCTAAAAACAAATTTATATTGACTTTTAGTAATTAATTTCCCTTTCACTTGCCATAATAAATCTCTTTGCATCTCTTTATCTCAATGCTCACTTCTCTGCAGATACTTGGTTCCTCATTTGTCCAGAAAGTATCCATCCTAAACGTGTTTTTTGAGCTATTATACCTTCAGGTGACTTGACTAAACCTGCTTCTATAATCTTACAGAAAACTTCTGCACCCAGCAACAAATGAATTTTGCTTGGTTTGTAATAGCTAGGATCGGCCAATTCCAAATATCCGACTTCTGGCCAACTCATCGTGATACGAGTCGAGGGTAATTTTTTTGAAATCGTCTCCAAAACGTATGCAGGCACTCGTATTGAATCACCTTTACCAAATCGCGATGTAATCGAGAGATCAATCATGTGTTTTACAGGTATCTGTTCACGTTCACCTACTCCATAAGCTACACCATCGATATTAGTTCCGTCTAAATCTAAACCTAATAATTCAACTGATTCGCGTGATATGAACGAAGCTTCGGATCCCTGGTCAATCAAAGCCCGAAGTGTATGTGTAGTACCATCCTTAGAATTAATCTGCACTTGAGCTGTAGCTAGTAACACGCCATGATCAGTTTGCCTCTTAGATAAATGCGTATTCCAAATGGACTGGTCTAATTGTGGTTGGTTCTCTTTAGTGTGATATTTATTATTGCCCTGATGCAGTAAAGAATGATGTTTCTTTCTGCAAACTCGACATCGTGCTGTATTTTTACATCTGAATACTTTGTGGTTAGGTGAAAGGCAGTTAAAACACAAACCCTTTTCTTTCACCAGTTCTCTTCTATCGACAACAGATTGTTTACCATAAACTTTGCAATGAAATATGTAATGATTACCGTTACAATAAACACAGACTGGATTGTTCATCCTTGTTTTTTGCGGAAATTTCATGAATCCATACTTCTCAATTGTAACGTGAAATGAATTGCCTAATTTGCTTGTTTGATATTTGTCCCTTGTGGTGAAACTAGAAATCGGAGCGGCTAATTCTAAAGTACGAAATTTGTATTCAAGAAACTTCTTCATTCCCTCCCAAGAAGGTAGCTCATCATAGTTTTCTTTGTATGTGTATTCTTCCCAATCTTTTAAGGATTCTTGATCTAACTTCTGGCTGATTAAAAACACTATGATGGGGCTCCAGGTGGCAGTAGATACATTCAATTCGTTTAAGCTGTTTATACATTCTGTAGTAGTATCGAGTAGAGACTTGAACGTAATAGGTGACTGATTAGCTATTTTCTTCTGTCCAAAGATTCTTCCTAAAATAGAATTTATCATCATCCTTTTATTACCGAATCTATTCTGAAGTAATTTCCATGCTAGCAAATAATTATTCTCCGTGATTTGAAATTGTCGTAACAACATCTCCGCTTCTCCCGAAACACTAGTTTTCAAGTAGTATAATTTTTGAACATCACTCAACGAAGTATCGTGGACTAATGCCGTAAACAAATCTTGGTAACTTGGCCAATCTTCATATTTTCCCGTAAATGTGGGTAACTGTATTCTCGGTAACTTTGCAAACGACGCTTGATTAATTTGTGACGAAATCAAATCTTCTGCCGTCTTCGGTTGTGATTCAAAACTCGAAAGTAGTTCTGTCAAATCTCCTTGTAAACATAGGTACAACTCTTCATATGTATAAAATTCTTCATTCAAAAAGTATGGTAAAATACCACGTTGTTCACGTGGTATACACTTCATCAAATTTGAATTAGCTTGATTGAAAGTATTCCAATAACCTTCAAGTGTTTCTTTCCTAGTTTTTATATATCCTTCCGTTAGTCTATGCTTCGAGCACTTCTTTAAGTTAATTTGTACTTTTTTAAGCATATTCGCCATGTCTTCTAGTACAGCTAAATAATTAGCTTGTTCCGGAGTTGGTTGTGCCATTTCTAACGATTAATATAGCTCAATATTATTGCAATAATAATAATCTAATAATGTACAAAGAGCGGTCTCACAGCTAAAAAGAGATCTCTGCCAGACAACTGGTGCCAGAAATAATTTAAATTGAAAATAATAATACCTCCCACCTCGTACCCGACTCTGGGTTCAAAGCAAGGCCCCCCGCCTCCATGCTTGCCTTAGCTGGCCGGCATGGAGTGGAGATCGCTAGAGCTAAGGCTCAAGCTTCAGGGGTGGAAGTGATAAATGGCATCACGTCAGAAGTAGCTTCGGTGAACCTGCAGCCCACCTTTCTACGCCCCTTAGTCACTCACACCCATGGTGCCCCTGTCTTCTATGGCATATTTTGGGGCCCATGCAGGGAGTGGCGAGTCACTGTCTGCCCATTTTTTCACGTTCCCTGAACATTGCAACGGGCAAACGCCATAGTCCCATATTTCCAGACTCCTAGAACCACTAGCAGTTCACCCCAATAGCCCCGTACTTTTTGTTATCATTTCTCACAGTAGTCCTACACTATCCAGAGCTTGTCCTTGGATGCATTAGTATATAGTGCAGACAGGGATAATCGTCGGTTAGTGTCACGCCACATGTACATTAAATTTGTCAAGGGGCCACTACGTGTTGGCCTTCCCATGGCCCCACGCAAGCCCTCCAAAAGTCCGGGCCATTTTTATGGCCCGTGGTCTTGAAAGACATACAATACGTACTACTTTACCCTGGGGCCGATTCCAGACACCCAGGCTAAATAAGGAAGACAATACGTTTCCGAAATTTACTATACCAGAAATCGAACTCTGAGCCTCTGCGTTGCAGTGAGGTAGGCCGGCAAAGGCTTAGCCCGCTCAACCACATAGGCCGAAATGGTAGATGATCCATATTGTACGATTTATACAAAACCTTTTAATTATTTATATAAAAACACTGACTTCACTTCACACTTAGAATTAAAATTACTTCCTTGCTACTATAATAATATGAGTACCTGTACATAGACTGATGTTTGATTATTATATCCCTCATTCTCTCTTTCAGTATTCCAGATAAACGGCGTTCTTCTTCTATTTCCAGTATAGGATGGACATCAACCAATAATTCTTGAATACTCCATATGACAAGATCTGCCTTTAACATGATTTGTCTTATCCAAATTATATTGGTTAGAACTGAAACTATAAAAAAATTGTAATCTTAAGTTAGTTATGGCGGGGAAGACCCACAATTTTTGCCAATTCAATATGCAACCTTAACAAGCGTGAAAATAATAATATAAAATATAATACAAATATACAAACGTAGTTAAAAATAGTTTTACTTTTATGATATAGCTACATAGATTTACAAGGATATGTGGGAGAGTTTGCTCTTAGCAATAAGACTGCCCATTTTAGTATCTTACTAGGATATGCCCGTGTCGCAGTGCAATTGTAAAAAAATCGTAAAGTAATATGTGATATGAGAGGTCGGTAGGGACATGATCGGTAATATGAAGGTATTTAATACATGGAAGCTGTGTATTTGCCGTGCTAAAAACTTGTCAACCTTAAATTGAGGGTATTTATGTTTTTCTTAAAATAACTGCACTTGACTTTTGCTAAAAGGTAAACACTGTGTTGTTAGTTCGACAATATAAAAGGAGGTGAAATCACCTAGACAGACACTTTCTACGTTCATCGGTTGAACAAAGCGAAAGCTCTGTTGGACATGAGGCGCATAGTATATTGTGATCGATAATTACTGTTCGATAATCGCAGTATTATTTAAGGGCAAATTGCTGCTCGACTCATGACAAGCGTGGAGATAACTCTTGGAGTTGTCCTAATATTTCTGTGTATTATTGTGCTGTATTTAATATTGTAATTGTAATAATTCTAATGTAATAAACTTTGATTATAATATTTCAGATTATTATTATTTTATTATTCGTCAGTTCGAGCGGGTGTCAGCCGCTACTTCGATTCGAGTTCGACTTATTTGAAATTCGCGCGGGATTCCCGGAATGAAAAGTATCACACATTTTATTACATAAAATGCTAACAGTCGGTTCAGATCAGTGAAAAAATCGCATTTGCTAACGATCAGTGAAAAAATCGCATTGGAATTCTTACCTATATAATAAACCTTTAAAAATAAACGTAAAGCTAAAAACGATTATTTCTACGACATGTTAAAGTAGGTTCAAAGTAAAACATAAAAATCACTATATTTGCAAATGTGTTGTTGTTTTTTATCCTTTACTTGGGACCAACTTGCAGATGTTGTAGATTTTTTTTTCTTCTTTTTAGTTAATATTGAAGTCTGTTTTGTTTTTGTATTATTTTCGACTTTTTGTTTGCACAAATAATTGAATACTTTTCGAAAAATCTACAATATTCGAGGCTTGCTATCGATGTCCTTGGAATCCACTCATATATAGACCAGTTATTTACTATAAATCGGTTAAAGAGTACCTACACTACCACTATTTTAGAGTTTTATATGCAACTCTTTTGTGAATAAAAAATAGAATAACAAACCCGGATAAATGATAGGTCGGTGATAGTTTCTAATCTCAAGGCGCTTATTGTTAGTATAATTATTATTACAATAATTATAAATAATTACAACCCACAGACAGTTGGTTGGGTATGCCCGATTGGATGGCTAACAGCCCTGGTCTAGAATAAACCCCCATAACAACTTTGATTTGTGTTCCGACATTAATGACCAGGTTCCAGTCTCTCTTAAGGGAGCAGCAGCGCATATGTATCACCTTTGTTGTAGCAAGTGCCCATAGGCAATGATAACCGCTTTCCATCAAGTGGGCCGTCTGCGTGTCTGCTGAACTCATGCAATAAAATAAAATAAAAATTATATATATAAGGGAAAAGCAAGGAGCTGCACGGAAGGTTTCATCCAGCGCTATTTCGGCCCGATATAGACCTTCCGGCGTCGGTGAACTGGCTACGTTTCGGTGACCTCTTTGGGGAAATTGAAGGGTTTGCTTGTGCAATTATGGACGAGGTTATCAAGATGAAGAACTACAGGAAGTACATTTTGAAAGACGGCACGCTCGACATGTGCCGGGCGTGCCACCGCCCGGGCGAATCCATCAGGCATATTATCTCCTGTTGTTCTCGTCTTGCTAACTCCGAGTACATGCACAGGCACAACCTAGTAGCCAGGATCATCCACCAGCAACTTGCTCTTCGATACGGTCTGATACCGACTGAGGTACCGTATTTAAATATACCCCTGAGTCAGTTCTTGAAAAGAGTCATATCACGCTCTACTGGGATCGATCTATTATTAAAGACAGGACAATTGTTGCTAATAAGCCTGACATTGTGATAATAGATCGATCTGCGAGACGTACGTTGCTCGTTGATATAAGTAACCTAATTCCAATTCATTCCATATAAGAAGAGAAAAACCATGTCCAACCTTATCATTTAGAACCACTTTTGCAAGCAAACAATATGCGACACTGAGCTCACATTTATACAACAAAATCGATCACCTCATCAACATAGTCTCGCTAAATAAATGCCAAATTAAGTACAAATTAAAACATTGGCTTCTAACTTTAGATTATAAAGATACAGAAGAATTCTTAAGGATTGGAGAGTAAACACATCATTCACTACACCACATACATACACACACACACATGTACATGAACAAACATCACACTAACCAATAGACTAATTTTTGTTATTGTATAAGTAGAAATTGCAGCAGAGAACACTAGTAGCTCCAAAGATACACTTAATACTAGTTTTGGAGCTAGTAGAAGCACAAGCAATAATTTAGTTTCCAAGACTGCTAATTGTAATGTCTTCATTTTGTATTTAAGATTGTAACTTTACTTATTTACTTATTGTAACTTAACTTCGTAAGTGCTGAAACTGATAAATTAACGAAATACCTAGACTTCGCGCACGAGATTACTGACATGTGGCATATGGAGTCAACGATCATCGTACCAATAGTGGCGTCCGTTAATGTTTTAGTAGCGAAGAGCCTCGACCGACATCTAGAGAGGCTCTCACTCGGTAAATGGGTGAAGGGCCAGATACAGAAGGCAGTTCTCCTGAGCACGGCACGTATTGTGAGGAAGTTCCTGTCTCTGGAGCCTTAACCACCAGTAGCTTGGGCCCCGCTGCCGACGGACGTCATCTTTTTATATATTTTTAATATATGTTTATATATATATATATATATATATATATATATATATATATATATGTCGGATTCACTCCCACCGGGAGCGAATGACACTGAGTATAATGCAATAATAATCTGAAATCCACGCTTGTCAGGTATCGAGCCGCAACATTCCCTCAAGAATACTGCGATTATCGAACAGTACTATCGACCACAATACACTATGGGCCTGTTGCCCAACAGAGCCTCCGCTCTGTTAAACCGATGAATGTAGAATGACGGCTATAGACCGTCGGTTGTAGACTCGTAGACTGTCCGTTTTAGACTGCCCCTGCTCTGCCCGAACACCGCATATTTAAGCGGTCCTCGTAGCGCGCCGCACTGACACCATCCGATAATGCTTTGGCGCCCCTTCAGTTTCACTTCCTCCATAACACTAACTTCCGCCATCCGTCTAATGCCCAACTTCCGGTTACTTCATTTCCGATATCTGTTAGCTTGATAATAAATGCGTCGGAAGTCGTATAAACGTTGACATCCGGTTATAAGACTTCCGATTACTACATTTGATTACTACCGTCATATGGTAACTTTATAATAACAAATACTATTCCTACATATATATATATATATGTATGTATGTATTAAAAAAACATAAAAAAGAATGTGAATAAATATACATGTGATATTTATAATAATATATAATTTTATATATTACAATTTTAATAACTATTATATATATATTAGGGCGGTCGTTAAAAATTAAATTCTTTCAGACGCCCAAAAAAATCCTTCCTTTTGACGAAAAACTACGGGAAAAATTTTGCTTTTTGATTTTTAACATAAATAACACGTGCCGGCGGCCAATTTAAGTTCATTTTTCGATAAAATTATAGTTTTTTGGAATATTTGTTACATAATTTAAAATCATTTACTTATGTCAAAATATCAAAAATATATATGTAATTCAAGATATTTTAATAGAAGTGTTCATATTTCAAGAAAAATAAAGTTTTAGTTATCTCGATGGATATGAACTTCATCTAAAAACAAAAGAAACCCTTTTGTAGAGAATTTAATTTCCTATAAGCATATTTTCATGATTTTTTATCAAAATTTAAATAATGTAACAAATATTCCAAAAAACTATAATTTTATCGAAAAATGAACTTAAATTGGCCGCCGGCACGTGTTATTTTTGTTAAAAATAAAAAAAAGCAAAAATTTTCCCGTAGTTTTGTAACGTAATATTACATACACTTTAAAAATAATTAATAAAATAATAAACACGAGCATCGCCGCGTGATTCGGTATCATTCATGGTCTGAGAAACCGGTCGGGCGGCTCGCGGCCGACGCATATCGTTGCTCGCAGCATTCATTCGTGATGAAATTTCAAACCACCAACACGTCCATAAATCTTAACATTATTAAGATTATTTTGATTTAATTTAAGGACATTATTATTAGTGTTTATAACCCACGTTTTGGGTAAGTGTTGAAGCCAATAATATAAGCTTGTTAATTGTAGTTTTTTCACCCACGAATGCTTCTTAGTCGCATCATCTCATTAATTCGTGCATGTGGGTATGCCCACTTTTATATCTTTTTGCATTTGTTTTAAATAAAATTGTAAACTAATAATTTCTTTAAAATCATTTTCACTTTGTTAAACTCGCTTTTATTTCTTTCTCATTTCATTCATTTTATTTCTTTTAAATATTTTGTAACTCCGTCTGCCTTCCGCTTGGCCACCTCACCAGCTATGGTCTTTCGCCCTGTTTTGTTGTCTTGCCGAGGTGGCCGACGTTTGGAAGAGCTTTGGGCGTAACATTAACACGCTGGACGTATATTCCAGGTTCTTTTTCTACTGTTGGAGACCCAGGCGACTCGTTAACCAGTGCGCCTGTGAGGTCGTCCCCGGCTGTTCCGGCATACCAAACCAGTACCGTCGGCACCAACCCTTGGACCTGCGGACACTTCAGGGCAGTACCGCCACAAAAAGCAAAACGTCTGCCAAGGCAATTCTAGCTCACCCCACTCTCGTATTATTTATTTTAAATACATGTTGCAGCAGTAAAATAGTCGTTTTACTATTTTACCCGCTACATTGGCGCCCAATACGTGGTAGTTATTGGCTGATTGTTTTGCTTTTTTTGGTTTAGTTGTGTGTTGGTGTGCTATTTTTTTTTCTTTTTATTTTGTAAACGTTTTTTTTACTGTATTTTGGTTGCGTGTAGCTAAGGTGTATACTCTATTGAACCATTTATTTGTTAACATTTAGATTACTTATAATTTTAGTTTACTTATTTAGATTTTTTTTCCTTTTCACTTTGTTTTTTTTTCTTTAATATTTAATTATAATTTAGAGATACACAATAGTTACTATTTATTTTTCACTGCTTATTTTCTTCACTTTACTTTTATTTTGCCTTTCCTTTTTTTTTTAGTGTCTATTTTCTTATATCAACCGAAAACGTCATTTCTTTTCCCTTGCTTTTGTAACAGACGGAGATTTAGTTTAGTTTTTAGTGGCTTTCAACATTTACCCAATTTTTTTTAACATCAAATATGTCTCACCCTGTCAAATTTTTGTCTTTACATAAACCTGAATTAGAATATGAAGTGGCCATTCGAGGGTCGACACCAGGTTCTACTGTTCACGAGTTACGAAGACAAATTACTAAACTCGGACCTCTATTTCCATCCGAGGATATTTTAGACAGTACTTTTGAAATATCGGAGGATCTTGAAGGAATCAAAGAAACGCTTGACAAAGTACAAAGCTTGCTTGAAGCAAATGTCAATAAAAATTTATTTCTTCGTATTCAAAATTTACTTAATCACGTGTACCATCGTTTGAACCGAATTGTTCCTGATGAATCAACTAAAACCTTATATAGTGACTATGTTACTTTTTTTAAAGAACTTTCTTCTAACTTAGAGTCACTGCAAGACACAAACACAGACTTTTTATGTGTACCATCTAAAGGTGAGACAGTTGATACAAATATTCCTTTAAATATTACTGTTAATTGTGACCGAGGTATTTCGAGTGAAATAAATAAAATTAAATATGATGGAAAGTCTTGTGTACGAGCATTTATACAGCGTGTTACTGAATTTTGTACATCTAAAAATATTAACGACACTTCCATTATGTCACATGCTACTGACATATTTGTTGGTGATGCTCTTCATTGGTTTAGAAGTATACGTGAGCAAGTTGCGAATTGGAATGAACTTTTAATTCTTTTGAAAAAAGATTTTGATCGTCCTGATTACGATTATAAACTACTTTCTGAGATTAGGTCAAGAACGCAAGGGGAATCTGAAAATATTACAATTTACACATCGATTATGTTACAACTATTTTCTCGTCTTTCAAAAATTATGTCTGAAGAAGATAAATTAGAAATTATCTTACATAATATTCGTCCGGTTTATGCCAATATATTAGCCTCTTCACCCATAATTAAATCTATTGCAGAACTTAAAACTATTTGTCGTAATTATGAGGACGTTCAAGCTCGTGTTACTCACTTTCAGGAACCTCCTAAAATTACAACAGACACATTAGCACCTGAACTAGCCTATAAAGGAAAACAAAAATTAGAACAAAAAACTCAACAGAATTTTAATTACAATAAATATAATACTAACACCAGTAACAATTCATATAACAAACCTAATACTTACAATAAAAATAACAATTATAATAAGAACATAAATTATTTACATGCAATGGAATTATCTGAACATAAGTCCCGTTATTGTCCTCGGTGTCGTATAAACACTCACAATCTTCGGCAATGCACAGCTGACAAAAGCAAGGTCTACTGTTTTAAATGTGGTCGTCCTAACGTTAAATTACCGGATTGTCCAGACTGTAATAACGGCCCTTCTACTTCAAAAAACTAGTAAGTAAGGATTGTGTCAATAAGTCAAAAAACAAATTTGATTTAAAAGATTGGCAGTCTTGGCTGCAAACTATTAGTTTGTATTTCAAAAGTTACAGAATAGATACAATCCTTCAACATTCTCCAATAGGTGATGTTAGACCCTATGCTAAAGTTAAAATAAATAATATTTATATGTGTGGTTTGTTAGATTCTGGCTCTGCTGTTAGCATCATTGGAAATAATGCTCATTTACAATTAATTAGATTAGGATTTACATTAATTAATGACCAGCCTTTATCTGTATCTGCTGCTAGTGGTCATTTGCTTCAAAGTATTGGTTATATTAACTTACCAGTAGTTTTTGAAGATCAATTTCATTTAGTTAAAGCTTATGTTATACCTACTGTTAATGCTGATCTTATACTTGGTGTAGATTTTTGGCGTCTTTTTAATATATGCCCTAAGTATTTATATGCCATTAATACTACTGTTGACAATAATAATTTAAATGATACAATTAAAGAACCCATCATTCATAGTTATGATACGCTTAGCGAGTCTGAAAAATGTTTAGCTGACAACGTAATTGATCAGTTTAAACATATTTCGTTTTCACTCAATGGCTTGGGTAAAACATCTCTTATTACCCATCGCATTGACACAGGTGATGCTCAACCAATTCGTCAACGTTACTACCGCATGTCACCGGAAAAGCAACGAATTTTAACTGAGCAAGTTGATGAAATGTTAGCTCTTGACGTTATTGAGCCATGCGAAAGTGCATGGTCATCGCCTGTATTACTTGTGCCCAAGAAAGATGGTCAACTTAGGTTTTGTCTGGATAGTCGTAAATTAAATTCAGTTACAAAACGCGATGCATATAATTTACCTTACGTTTCGGAAATATTAGACAACCTTCGCGATGCTCGTTTTCTGTCTAGTCTAGACCTTTCAAAGGCATTTTGGCAAATTGAAATAGCACCTGAAGACCGCGATAAGACCGCATTTTATATTCCTGGTCGTGGTACTTTACGATTTAAAAGAACCGCTTTTGGTCTTACCAATGCTCCCGCGACTCAACAACGACTCGTTGATCTTTTGTTTCGTGAGTTTGATTTGCAAGTGTTTGCATATCTAGACGATGTGATAATTATTAGTAAAGATTTTTCTAGCCATGTCTCACTTTTACTTCGTGTTCTTGAAAAGTTGAAACATGCTAATTTGACAGTGAACCTTGACAAATGTCAGTTTTTCAGGAGTCAACTTAAGTACCTGGGTTATGTTATAGATAGTGAAGGTCTACGTACTGACCCAGAGAAGATTAAAGCTATCCTAAATTATCCAACACCTTCTTGTCGTAAGGACGTGAAACGCTTTCTTGGCACAGCAACATGGTATCGTCGTTTTGTACCTAACTTCAGTACAATCGCAGGTCCTCTTAATAAGTTGACTTCCAGTAAAAAAAGTGCGCCACCATTTCAGTGGACACCAGAAGCTGACTCTGCTTTTCAAAAACTTAAGGAGTGCTTAGTTTCTGCCCCTGTTCTGTCCTGCCCTGATTACTCCAAACCATTTGAGGTTCATACAGATGCAAGCAACTATGGAGTCGGTGCCATGCTTACGCAAACTGTTGACAGCAAAGAGCATCCAATTGCTTATATGAGCAAATCTTTAACAGCTGCAGAGAAAAATTTCAGTATTACTGAGCGGGAAACATTGGCCGTTTTAACTGCTTTAGAGCACTGGAGATGTTATCTCGAGAATGGTAAACCATTCACTGTCTATACAGACCACAGTGCCTTAAAATGGTTTCTTTCTCTTACAAATGCTACAGGTAGGTTAGCCCGTTGGGGAGTTCGTTTGTCCGAATTTAAATTTGAATTGAAGCATCGTCGTGGTGCTGATAATGTTATCCCAGATGCGCTTTCTCGAGCGGTTCCCGTTAGCGCTATTAGTCCTTCAGACATACATTTAACAACTACGGACAAATGGTATAAAAATATTTATAATGGTTGTTTAACAGATCCTCAATCTTTTCCAAATTTTATAATTAAAGATAACATTTTATACAGATATTGTAAAAATAAACAAAACCTTACATCTGACTTTGACTGGAAGGAGGTTGTGCCTACTGAGTTACGTCATGACATTATTCATGAAAATCATAGTGAACCTACTGCCGGTCACTTAGGTATACATAAAACGTATCGTCGTTTAACGCTACGTTTCTTTTGGCCTGGCATGTTTCAAGATGTTGTTAAATTTGTTGGTACATGTTCCAAATGTTTGGAATATAAATCTCAAAACCATCAAACATTAGGTGAATTAGGTAGACCGAAACATTGTTCCCGCCCTTTTCAAGTAATTTCCATAGACATTATGGGTCCCTTACCCGTCACTAAGAAACAAAATAGCTTTATTTTAGTAGTAACATGTTGTTTTTCTAAATTTTGTCTTATATTTCCTATAAAACGTGCTACTTCCGATATAATAATTAAGTTAATTGAAGATTTTGTATTCATGGTTCATGGTATTCCACAAACCATATTTTTGGATAATGGTAGTCAATTTATTAGTAAAACTACAGACATTTTCTTCAAAAAATATAAAATTCCAAATGTTTATTTCTCACCAAAGTATACACCACAAGTAAATACAGTGGAAAGGTATAATCGTACTATTATAACTTGCATTTCAACGTTTGTAGATGATGATCACAGGTCATGGGACATATTTATTCCAAAAATACAGTTTGCAATAAATAATGCAGTTAACGAAGCTACTGGTTTTACACCTTCATTTTTAGTTTTTGGCAGAGAGCTAGTATCTTGTGGTTCTTTTTACACAGATAATGATGTAAGTGAAAACTTATTATTTTTACCTCGTGAGGTCTACGCTGAAAATTTAGGATGTTTGTCCTCTATATTTGACAAGGTTCAGCTTAAATTATGGCAGGCACACATCAAAAACACATCGCACTATAATTTGCGCAGAAAACCCGCTGAATTTAATGTTGGTGATATAGTTATGAAGAAAACTTACTTTTTAAGCGACAAAGATAAGCGATTCAGTAAGAAACTAGCACCTAAATTTATTAAATGTCGTATTATTGCTAAAAAATCACCTTTAGTTTACGTATTAGAAGATATGTTTGGTCGCGATATTGGAACATGGCACATCAAAGATTTGAAATTAATTGGATCAACTACATAATTTATTAACTTAATAATCTAACTAAAATACATCTATAACTAAACACATTTTTATAACATATTTACAATTTAACTATTTATATACATACACACACACACACATGCACATTTTTGGATGCTTTTAAAACTTTTGTTTAACATTTAACTTGTATTTTCTTCATCCCTTATTGCGAAAGATAATTTTTGATACTTTATACGAGTTGCTGGTTACGTATTAATCAGAACTCTATTTAATGAAAGGATGCGTTAGTATTTTTAATTCGTTTATTTACGAACGCCGTTTGTTGGATGTAACGTGAGTGAGCTAAGTGTATGATTGAGAAAGTGAGATGAATGAATGAATGGAAGGCCAGTGAAAGCAAGTGTTAGATGAAGAAAATTAGAAAAGATAATGAATGAGTAGGTATTATTGTATCATGAATTAAAAGAATTTTATTCTGAAGAATAAAATTCCTAGTAAGCGAGGGGGATATGTAACGTAATATTACATACACTTTAAAAATAATTAATAAAATAATAAACACGAGCATCGCCGCGTGATTCGGTATCATTCATGGTCTGAGAAACCGGTCGGGCGGCTCGCGGCCGACGCATATCGTTGCTCGCAGCATTCATTCGTGATGAAATTTCAAACCACCAACACGTCCATAAATCTTAACATTATTAAGATTATTTTGATTTAATTTAAGGACATTATTATTAGTGTTTATAACCCACGTTTTGGGTAAGTGTTGAAGCCAATAATATAAGCTTGTTAATTGTAGTTTTTTCACCCACGAATGCTTCTTAGTCGCATCATCTCATTAATTCGTGCATGTGGGTATGCCCACTTTTATATCTTTTTGCATTTGTTTTAAATAAAATTGTAAACTAATAATTTCTTTAAAATCATTTTCACTTTGTTAAACTCGCTTTTATTTCTTTCTCATTTCATTCATTTTATTTCTTTTAAATATTTTGTAACTCCGTCTGCCTTCCGCTTGGCCACCTCACCAGCTATGGTCTTTCGCCCTGTTTTGTTGTCTTGCCGAGGTGGCCGACGTTTGGAAGAGCTTTGGGCGTAACATTAACACGCTGGACGTATATTCCAGGTTCTTTTTCTACTGTTGGAGACCCAGGCGACTCGTTAACCAGTGCGCCTGTGAGGTCGTCCCCGGCTGTTCCGGCATACCAAACCAGTACCGTCGGCACCAACCCTTGGACCTGCGGACACTTCAGGGCAGTACCGCCACAAAAAGCAAAACGTCTGCCAAGGCAATTCTAGCTCACCCCACTCTCGTATTATTTATTTTAAATACATGTTGCAGCAGTAAAATAGTCGTTTTACTATTTTACCCGCTACAGTTTTTCGTCAAAAGGAAGGACTTTTTTGGGCGTCTGAAAGAATTTAATTTTTAACGACCACCCTAATATATATATAATATATATATATATTATCGTCACTTAATATTATATCTAAGTTATAATAAAAAATCTTACATGTATACATGAAAATTTGGCTGGTAATAAACATGCATCCAAGTACAAAACATATTTCATATATCGGTGTTTGCTCAATTTTAACGTCAAATAACCAGAAATCGAACGGCAATGGTCTATTGACCCGTTTACCAGGTTCATGAGTGTATAAGTAAATTATGAGTGATAAGATTGCAAACGAAATCATTCCAATTCCTATACCAATTACGAAGATGGCTGTTGATAAACTGACTTTCCATGTTAGAAGATGGTTTTCGAAATATCGTACTCTGAAATTTAAGTATTTTTGATTAAGATTCTTTATCTTAATAACAATATGGGCACAACATCGACTGTCATTTATAGAGATACGAGTATTCTAACTGTTGCCCGGGGATATAAGCTAGCTCTGTGTCGAATTTGATTTAAATCCGTTCAGTAGTTTTAACGTGATGCAGACACAAAAAAGGTAGTCCTAATTACTGGTCCGAATTAGTCCCTCTTTTTCTTCATCAAGCCACGGTACCTAGCGGAGAGAGCATTGCAACTTTTATTCCCCACACAATCAGCCGTTTTCCGCCCAACTGACTGTATTAACGCAAGCAATTATCTTGGAGTTTGTCAGTAGAACAGTCGTCACAGAAAATACCCATCAATAATCCATTGAATATTTACCGGTATTTAGCACCTTCGTTGCATGAGTATTTAAAATCGTTTATTTCACGTAAAAATTGTGATATGACTAAATTCAACTTTACAGATGACAACATCAGCCACTTGTAAGTCGTTACAACAAAGTAAGTAATGAATTCTGTTGAATATGAAACATTGCTTTATCTTATTCTAACATAAAAAAGACATTTAACTCAATATAGATTCCAAAGTTCCACAAAAGCTGACAAAAATTGCATTAAAATATCAATGAATACAAACGACATAATTTATCGACATAAAAGTATTTTAAAGGTGCTATTCGAACCTCGGCTACAGGCTGCGGGTGCAGGCAGCACATGCGGCGGCTGCACGAAGCCGGCTGTGGCTGTACGACTGGTTTTATATGTAGTAGTATAGATTTCTGTGAAAACATTCCGAACGCGGCTGCAGCTGCACATGCTGCCGAGCCTCGGCTGCAAGTGCTGCTGCGACTTGCAGCCGCAGCCGATCGCAGCCCAGTAGTGGTGCGGCTGCAAGCTCATGCGCACGTAGTTACGTCACGCCAGCCTTATTAAATCGACAATAATTCCTAAACTGATCGTCATCACACTTCAAGTGTTTCCTAAATTAGTATTGAATAACTTCCATCAGTGGGTCTACATTTTATATAAGGACGTGTGGCTACTATTCTGTGGCTAGTTAACAATGACAACATGTCATCATCATCCTCTTCCTCTTCTAATAAAAGATATAACATCAAACTATTCTCACGACTATTCCTCACGTCCGACATTCTGAAATATTGGAAGCGACTGGCCGCCACCTGCTGCCTGCCGCAGCACGTGCAGCCAGCCTCGGAATCACTTCCGGCTGCGAATGCAGGCAGCAGCTACGTGTCATGTGTGTGCGACCTGTATCCGCAGCCTACATCCGCAGCCTGCAGCCGAGGTTCGAATAGCACCTAAGTGTTGACCTGGGATTTAAGATAGCTCTGTGTCAAATTTGATTTAAATCTTTTCAGTAGGTAGTATTCACGTAATGTTCTAAAAGATAGACAGAAAATCTTCAAAATCAAATTTATTTTCGACATCCGCTGGTCGGAATTAGTCGTTCTGATGATTTTTAACGAACCACGGGAAATAAGAGAATTTTTTGTAGTTTGTCAGCAGAATAGTCATCTCAGAAAATACTAATCAATAAAACATTAAATACTTACCGGAATTTAGCACCTGCGTTGCATACGTATTTGAAATCCTTTCTTAATTCACGCAAAAAATTGTGATAATGAGGTAAATTTAACTTTACGGATGACAATACCAGCAACTTGTAAATCATTACAGCTAAGTAAGTAGCGTACTCTGTTGAATATGAGACACTGCTTTCGCTTATTCCAAAATAAACAGACGTTAAAGCCAAAATAGATGCCATAGTTCCACAGAAGCCGACAAAAGGTGCACTTAAGTATCTGGAAATAAAAATGTAATTTTTTTACATAATTACTTACATTCCATATTCGTTGTGACAACAGGTTGCAGGTAGGGTCGGTTATCTTGTAGTCTATTATAGGACTAGTCACTGGTTAAGCATTCATGCATATTTAAACTTCTAACGACAAAATATAAGAACCAGGCAAAAACCGCATCAATGAATAAGAAACAGTATACTACCCTAGGTTATTTTTCCAAGTGTAAGTTTGTCAGTATGGACTTGTGGCAATTCGAAAAGTGAAATATTACTAAGTCGAGATTTTCCACACAACATTTTTGATTAAAATAATAAATATATTTAATAAAATATTTTAATATTTTCAATTTGTGTGTTTATGGAAATAAAACAAACAGCAATACATCAGACTTTAAGCACTTGCCAAAAATTCCTTATATAAATGATAGAAAAAATTATATTAAACACATCTAGTCTGAAAATCAAAATGGGGTCTTATTTAATACAGGTTCTCTTATAAATATGAATATAGTAGTTGTATCTTAATATCCATCGACCGTGAGAGAATGGGAATCTAGATATATAATTAATATAAAGTATACAAACGTCCATTTGGGTTTAGGCTCGTTATCCATTATTTGAAATGCTTTCGCTAAATAATAAAAGATTACATAAAAACGAAATGGATCTACGTCTTCTTTAGTATAATCGAAGTCTGCCTTGTTGTAAAATGCTTTAAATTTTTTCAATAAATTTGACATTTTGAAATTTACGAAGACACGAGGTGTTCTAGCAAAACTCCTCAGTGAATGAAAGCCAAATCTATTATGATTGTCGCAGCAGGTTTGTAATTTGAATTCATTTCACACAATAACCAAAGCCTTTGGGCACTGTTACGTATTATTTTTTAATTCATTAAATTGTATTGCCCTTTTCTTTAAAAAAAATGTATGTACAGGTATATATGTAATTAATTCTCTTTACCATTAAAAGGGTAAATGTTCTCGCTATTTTATTAACTCAGATACTTTCTTTCAATATTATGACTACGAAAAAGTCTTCATTTTAGAGTACAATGTAATTCTTCAAAAAATTTTTTTAATAAATACAAAACCGTTTCCAAACTAAAAAAAACCGAAGAATAAATATTTTAGCGACTTCTTTCTGCAACATCTTGAAGTCAGCGTCAAGTAAAGCATAAAAAACAATAAGAAATTTGCAAAATTTATTAACTTAAGAAAATATTATATAATTTTTTTGGGGACTATTTCGAGATTACATACACTTTTTGGAATAAAAAAAACAATTTGAAAATCGGCCCACAACTGTCGGAGAAGTCGCGTAAAGTGCATACAAAAAAATTAACTGCTAATAGCAATTTAATACTGGCACGCGTATACGTGTTTTTTATCTACGAATGTAGGCGCTCGGCGTGCTATAATAAGGGTTACTATCGAATTCCCTGGAGTCCACCCACCAGATCCTGACTTGGTAATCATGGGACTACTTTGGGAGCTTACGAATAAAGAAAAATATTTGAAAATCGCTCTACAGTTGACGAACATATCGTTTAACAAAGAAGTCTGTTAACAATTTTCGATGGTTTGTCTCGATTTTTCCGGAATCCACTCATCAGATCTTAACATGGTGACAATGTCACCAATTTGGGAGTATAGCCTTTCGATTAAAAGAAAAAAAATCGGTCCACAATTGACGGAGAAATCGAGTAACGAACTCACAAAAAAAAACTTACAGACGATTTGAGAACCTTTTCCTTTTTGAAGACGGTTGTCTTGTTGAATAGATTGTTTCTATAGGTAGAATATATTGAAAGCTATATGCATATACTACTACGAGGGTATAAATGAGAGATACAGCTTACTAAAAATATAAGAGTTCAAACTAAACACGGTACGCACTGTGAAGAGATACCTTGTATCTGCAGCTTTATTCGCCAGTAGCTTGGACTTCCCCTTTACTTCTAGTGAAAATTAGTTCTTAATACGTTTTAAACATAATATTTTGTATTTTTACAAATAATAAACATACTTTTTAAAAAATATGCAAATATTGAAAGTAAAGTAATTTACGGATTTAACTGAAACTAAAAGTAACAAAAATTGTAACACCCTATTAAAACTAGATCATTTTGACATGTTAGATTTAATTAAGTAAATATCTTACGCGATTCTATATGACAATAAAGTAATAAATTAAAAATCTATCGGAATACGTAATGAAATAAAGTCTAACGATAAAAATTAGTTGAAATGTCCCTCCCTTTTATTATGACCGCTCGTTGTTTTCTGGGTAATAATTTCGAAGCCAGTTAAAGTATTGCTAGTATTTTGCTACTTCTGCCTCGGGCACTAAAGCGAACAATGTAGTAGAGCATCCTTGACGAGAAAATGGCTAGTGTAAAAGGTCATTTCTACTGCGTAATAAAATGCTTCAAAAGGCTAATATGTTCTAAGTGCATTATTCTTCAAGTTATCTTACCACGCGGCTCTGCCGCGGGTCAAACTCTAGTGCGTACCTCTTGTTTAAACAGCCGGCGTTAAAACAGGTTAAATTGTTTTATATTGGTGCTAATTGCTCTCATAAGATTTACTTTATTTTATATCGCAAACTATCCCATTTCCCGGGATGAAAAGTATCTATGTCCATTTTCGGTATTCAGACAGACAGATTGAGTTACTATCGCACTTGTTTCTATAGATTATGTTTTTTATATCTATAAACTTGAGAAATGATTGTTCTCGCCTACAAACCTGTATTTCAACCCGTTAATTATATGTGGCGCAATAGAACGTGCATATTGCATCATCTTTTTTCGCGGGGTAGAAAGTGTGCGGGCGGGGGGAGCCTGCATCGTTGAGTAGGCGGGCTCATGGAGTTTTAGTCACTATGAGTCACTTCGACGGGAAGCGTCGCGCATTTTGCGTGCGCGCATTTTACGAGAACTCTCGTTCATACATCGTTACTAGGCGTTTATATTGTTCTGAATATGGACTACGGCAAATTAGTGAAGCTCCGAGTGCTAATTTAATTAAAATATGGGTACAGCGTTTTGAAGAGACTGGTTCAACGTTTAAACCACAAGCAAAAGGTCGTCCAAGAACATCTAGGACCGACGACAATATTGAGAGAGTTATGCAGTCTGTACGAGGAGATCCACAAATGTCTACTCGCAAGAGATCGTCTGTCTTACACTTATCGCGACGAAGTTTGCAACGAATTTTAAACTTGGATCTTTAACTGCATCCTTACAAGCTGCAGTTAACACAAGAATTGAAAGAGTCTGACTTCGGAGCAAGGCTCGCATTTGCTAATGAAATGCTTAATCGATTTTCCAATTTTGACAATATCCTTTTCTCAGATGAGGCCCACTTCCATATCAATGGGTTCGTAAACCGTCAAAATTGTCGTTACTGGAACAGTGAGAATCCCAAACTCAAGCACCAGAAACCACTGCATAGTCCTAAAGTGACAGTATGGGCAGCAATCTCTGGTAGAGGAATAATTGGACCGTTTTTCTTTGAAAATGCGCGGGGGCAAAACGTCACTATTAATACCGAACGCTATGTTGCGATGTTGGAAGGTTTTTTGGCTCCAGAGCTTGAAAATTCAAGAATAGTGAATTCTAGGACTTGGTTTCAACAAGACGGAGCTACCTGTCACACATCAAATGACTCCATGGCGGTTGTGAAACAGATGTTCCCTGGCAGACTGATTTCGAAAAGAGGTGATATCCCATGGCCCCCACGTAGTCCAGACGTGACGCCTCCTGACTTTTTTTTTGTGGGGGATACCTCAAGAACAAAGTCTACAGCAATAATCCGAAAAACATCGATCAGCTCAAGGAGAATATCCGTGGTGAAATGGCAGCAATTACACCAGCATTACTGAAGAAAGTTTTCAATAACTTCCGTTTGCGATTAGAGGAGTGTCGTCGTAGAGAGGGTCATCATTTAGACGATGTTATTTTTAAAAAATAAACTTCAGTTATTTCTTAATAATACCTCAGTATTATTTTAACTATACCTTTTGTATTTATTTTTTAATCAATATTTTAAATATGCACGTTCTATTGCGCCACCCTGTACTTTAGTTAATTAGTTTAAATTAAATTATACCCCCTCTATCTACCTGTAAACTACATAAACGACCAAAACTACTACAACTACCCAAACTACCTAAACTACCGATACTACCAAAACTACCACAATAACCAAAACTACCACAACAACCAAAACTACCAACCAAATCTACCACAACTACCAAAACTACCGCAACTACCACAACCACTAATATCATCAGAACTACCAAAACTACCAAACAAATCTACCACAACTACCAAAACTACCACTATTACCAAAACTACCACAACTACCAAAGCTACCACAACTACGAACCAAATCTACCACAACTACCAATACTACCACAACTACCAACCAAATCTACCACAACTACCAAAACTACCATAAATACTTACCAAAATTATTAAAACTACTAATACTGCCAACCGAAACTACCAAACTACCAGATTTACCAAAACTACCATAGCTACCAAACTACCACAATTACCAAAACTACCACAACCGCCACAACTACCAAATTGACCGAAATGACCAAAATAAACAAAATGACGAAAATGGGAAATCACAAATAAAAAACTGATCATATTTTCTGGGATAAACTTTACATAAATCTATCCCAAAATCTATTTCATTATCTGGGATTAAAAGTATCTCTTGTCCACCCTCGGTATAAAATTTACATATATACTGAATTTCAGCCACATCGGTCCATTAGTTCTTCCGTAAAAGCATAACAAACAAAAAGACAAATATATTTTTATCCCGGAAACTATCCCATTTTTCAGGATAAAACGTATCCTATGTTCATTCTCGGCATCAAAAAGTTATATATACTAAGTTTCAGCCGAATCGATTCAGTAGTTTTTCCGTGAAAACGGAACAGGCAGACAGACAGAGTTACTTTCGCATTTATAATATTAATAACTAGAGTTTACCCCGCGGCACCGCCGCGGGTCAAACTCTAGTGCGTACCTCTTGTTTAAACAGCCGGCGTTAAAACAGGTTAAATTGTTTTATATTTTTATATTGGTGCTAATTGCCCTCATAAGATTTACTTTTTTTTATTTATATCGCAAACTATCCCATCTCCCGGGATAAAAAGTATCTATGTCCATTTTCGGTATTCAGACACACAGATCGAGTTACTATCGCACTTTTTTCTATAGATTATGAATTTTTATATCTATAAACCTGAGAAACGATTAGTCTCTCACTCAAACTTTCATCTATTTTAGTTTTATTTTTGCGATAAAAAGTATGACCAAAATGGTCAAAATGACCGAATAGGCCAAAATGACCGACATGGCCAAAATGACCAAAAAGGCCACAGTGACCGACATGGCCAAAATGACGGATTGGACAAAAACGACCAAAAAGGCCAAAATAATCAAAATGACCAAAAAAGCCAAAATGACCGACATGGCCAACATGACCAAAAAGGCCACAGTGATCGACATGGGCAAAATGACGGAATAGGCAAAAACGACCAAAAAAGACAAAATGACCAATAAGGCAAAAATGGTCAAAATGACCAAAATGGACAAAATGACCAAAAAGGCCAAAATTACCGAAAAGGCCAAAAAGTAAAAAGTATCCCTTGTTCACCCTCGGTATTTAATTTATATACGTACCGAATTTCAGCCAAATCGGCCCGTTAGTTCTTCCGTAAAAGGATAACAAACAAAAAGACAAATATATTTTTATCCCGGAAACTATCCCATTTTTCGGGATAAAAAGTATCCTATGTTCATTCTCGGCATCGAAAATATATATATACTGAGTTTTAGCCAAATCAGTCCAGTAGTTTTTACGTGAAAACGGAACAGACAGACAGACAGAGTTACTTTTGCATTTATAATATTAATAGGGATACGGATAAGGTCATAAAAGATAGTCATTCAGTACTTTTGTAAAATAGATAATCTATACCTACTGGATAATCTATATCTACTGGTTATATTAATTTGAGTTTGAGTTTCTTTGCTCATAACAAATTACAAGCGCTGGTTGACTCAACAAGTAATATTCTAAGCAACCAAAAGTTAAGGACTTTATTAAGAATAAATGTTTTATCTTTCAGATTAGAAATTTGTATCTTAGATTATATCAACAAATATAGATATATTTTAGAACATATATCTTTCCTTCCACCCATTTTAATATTATAAAAAAAATAGAACTAGGCATGTTTGCTGAAGAGTTTCTTGCGCCGCTTCTTCTCTTCAAGCCACAACATGTTGTGAAGCGGTGGTAAATTAGATTAGGCTCCCATAGAGTAAATAATATCCATAAACAAAATTAAAACTAAATAATTAAAATGAACAAATTGGCGGTAGGCTAAATAAAACTTTAACAATACACGTTAGACAAATGTCATCTTTGTCGTCCGTGACCACGGCCACTTAAAAGCGGCCGAAACGTCGGATAAACCAAAATAAAATAAATTACCGCGCTTTAAACCGTTAAAACGTAGTTTTATTAACAAATATAGAGTTGGTGTGCTTTTTATAATGGGTACGACAAGTTTATATCTTTCTTTTCCATTGTTATCACAGAAAATGAGGTAGTTTTCATGAGTTACCTATGGTCACTGTTTGCAATCTAAATCGCGAAAGCATTTTTAATTTTCTCATACAATTCTATATAATAAATTTCTTACCTTATATATATTTATACATCAGTATATATTAGGGTGATCCAAAAAAACATTTTTTTTCTTTTTTTTCCAGACAAAAAAGTTTCGGTGTAATTTATAAAATTCGATCAAATTTTTGAATAATTGAACTTTGATCTTGAATAACTTTTGAACGCGTAGACATATCAAAAAATGTTATCAGACCTTTTTTGTAGAGAGTTCAATTCTCTATAAAGATTGGAACAGCGATTTATCAGTCAACCAGTCGTTTGAACGGTACAAAACATAAAAGCAAAAATTTTTTTCCTGTGTTATTCTTATGGGAATTTAAAAAATGCGATGAGGACAATCTTAATATTAATATTAAGGGCTCATCTTTTCACATAATTTTTTTTACACCCAAAAGAAACTTTGGAGCCTGTTTGGAAAAAAAAATTTTTTTTGGATCACCTGGTATAATTAGCACTATCGACCTTAAATAACTCAGAAACCGTTAGAGTTAGCAAAAAATCATAAGAAACCTTTTTTGTAGAGCGTTAATTTTGCTATAATAATTATTGTTTGTCGACATGATCTGTTCATCCGTTCATGACCTAAAAAATTCCAAAGTAATAACAGATTTTTTCCCTTGTTATTTCTATGTAAAAGTTTGATTATCGCGGGGGCCGCGTTAAAATTAAAATTAAGAACTTGGCATGATTTTTTTTTAATAGATTTAGAACCGATTTAGGACTATTGTGAAAAAAAATTCGGACATACCCAAAATAAGGACCACTGTTCGGTCCTTGCCTAGTATGAAGTAGGTAGAACATCGCTCCCTCAATTTTGCTGTCTACCCTCTTTCTGTGTGAGGTGACGGCCAATACAGAGCAGGGTAGGAGCAGCCATTTTAAAACACTTCCGTCGACGTTTTAACGAGACTACAACGCGCCGTGCGCTCATAATTTTATTTAATAACATTATACTTATTGTGATTACTGGCCGTGCCAAAAACTTACTATATGTACCTAGACTTTGTGTTTAAAGTGTTAGCTCTAAGGTGGAGCATAGTACCGTGTGCTGTTCCTGTGTGTAACCTGAACCGAGCCAGGAGAGGGCCGATCTCAAGGTTGGTGGAGCTTCTGCTTCTCTAGTGTAAGGATCTAGGTCATATCCCACTCATACAGTCCATTTCAAATTGAACCAGCATTTTATCTGTAGGCTACAGCGCCACAACCACCCTAATATATATGTTATCTGTCGATTTTTAAATAACATTTTAAACGCATCGCTACATCTGCGAGAAATAGTCAATAACTATAACATTATCCCAGATGAAGCAATAGCATTACAATGTAATGGTTGCAATAAACGAGCAGATGAGCCCCTAAAAGTCTTTAGTAGTTTGTTAGTTTCTACGAAGATAATTCGAATCTACCTAATTAACCGTATAGTAAACAAAAGCAATACTCCCGTTAGTCCAAAATTGCATTTTTACGTTTGGATCTGTGTCAGTAAAGAGTAGCTGCTATATACACATCAACAATGGGCGAACTTAAAAGCCGATGTTAATTGAATTGGCTTCAGATTGCAGGATGCCGTCGGTGCTTTCGTAATTGCGTTAGTATCAAACATGTCAGTGCTCTCAGATTTCTAACAGTGCCCATTCAACGTGACGACTTTTTACAAACGAGTAAATTAGCGCTCGACGATTGTAACCCTTTATTCACTTTTGTATGTAAAATAAGTTTTTTTTTGATAAAAGATTTAGGCTTTTTGTAGCAACTTCTATCTTTGTCTTATAAAACATTTGATTTTTTGGGAATATGGGACCGTAGACGTTTTGGTAAACCGGAAACTTTATGCAATAGTCAATTTAACGGCCTCTTTGGTTGAGCGGGCTAAGCCTTTGCCGGCCTACCTCACTGCAACGCAGAGGCTTCGGTTCGATTCCTGGTATAGTAAATTTCGGAAGCGTATTTTCTCCGTTATTTACTATGGTCTGGATGTCCGGGATCGGCCCCAGAGTCCATTGCATATTACCCATAACACAAGTTTAAATTGCTTAATTTGGAGATATACAATGAAAATGAAAAAATGAAAATGAATTTATTTATTTCAAAATGGAATCTTACAGATTACTTATTGAAAGTCATGACTCTACCACCGCTTCCAAGGCAATTTTAGTTACTGTTAAAGGAGAAGAAGCGGCGCAACAAACTCCCCAGTAACACATCTATACTTTGTAATTATCATGTTTAATCACTCGTCTTTTTATTTTTTATTATGTAGTTTATAATAATACAATGTTTTACAAAGTAATTTTTATGAATGGTTATTGAAAGAGCTTGATAGCGATCGCATTATTCCCATTCGGTGCAGTCGTCTAAAAATTATTTCGTTGTATAATAAGCCTTCTTGCACAAACGTTGCTTTACTAATTTTTTAAACTTATTTACTGACAGTTCTTGAACGTTTACTGGGATTTTGTTAAAGAGCATTACACTTTGCCCCACGAAACTACTATAAACTTTATGGAGCCTACACGTGGGAGTTTCTAATTTATTTTTGTTCCTAGTATTTTTATAATGTATATCACCTAATCTGGGATAATCCGTGATATTTTTCTTAACATATAGAACATTTTCAAGTATATACTGTGAAGCCACTGTTAAAATATTTATTTCTTTAAACTTATCTCGCAGGGAATCTCGCGCTCCCATGTTGTAAACTGAGCGAACAGCACGCTTCTGCAAGACGAAAATAGCATTTATGTCAGCTGCATTACCCCATAAGAGGATGCCATAAGACATAATGCTGTGAAAATAGCTGAAGTAAACCAAAACGAGCAGTATCAACATCAGTCATGAATCTTATCTTTTTTACTGCATATGCTGCGGAGCTTAGTCTATTCGCCAGTTTACTTATATGGGGCCCCCATTGTAGTTTCGAATCTAATGTAATACCAAGAAAAATGGTCGAATCCACAACACCTAGAGTTTCTCCATTTAATAGCACATCAGTTTTTACCGGTTTAACATTTGGCATGGAGAATTTAATACATTTAGTTTTGTTGTTGTTTAGAAGTAAATTATTCACTCCAAACCAGTGTACTATAATTGAAAGCGCGTTGTTTACGTCGTCAAAGTTAGATTTATGTCGTATAATTTTAAAAATTAAGGATGTATCATCAGCAAACAACACAATGTCATGTTTATTTTTTACCAAAAAAGGTAAATCATTTATATAAATGAGAAATAGAAAAGGACCGAGAATCGAACCTTGTGGGACTCCCATATTAACAGTAGCTCCGGGAGACCTTTTTCCATTGATCTCGACCTTTTGGATCCTACCATTTAGGTAGGATGTCAATAGGTCGAGAGCCGAGCCTCTTATACCATAGTGGTTTAGTTTCCTGATCAGTGTTTCGTTTTTGACACAATCAAATGCCTTGGATAGGTCGCAAAAAATACCCAAGGCATCACACGACTCTTCCCAGGCACCAAAAATATACTTAAGCAACTGGACACCGGCATCAGTTGTTGATCGGCCCTTAGTAAAGCCAAATTGTTTGCTGTGTAGCAAATTATTAATATTGAAATGACTAAGCAACTGATTTAAAATTAGTTTTTCATATATCTTGCTAAATGTTGGCAGTATGGAGATAGGTCTAAAATTATTAAGGTTAGTGTTACTGCCAGATTTAAAAAATGGTATAACTTTGCTTAATTTCATTTGATCAGGAAACACTCCACATTTTATACAATCATTGAATACTGTGGCTAAGTAAGGTGATATTATATCGATTATTGAACAAAGAATCTTTACGGATATTCCCCAAAGGTCAGCAGTTTTCTTAACCTCTAAGAGCTTGAAAGCTTTTAAAACATCTACACTATCTACACAATGAAAGGCAAAGTTTACACTGCATTCACTGACATTATCACGTAATAATGATTCAGCCATAATAGCAGAAGAATGAAGTGACTGACTAGTTTCAGCTGGGATAGCGGCGAAAAACTTCTCGAAGGCTGCAGCGACGTCGTCATCAGATGTTATAGTTTTATTATCAATATTCAAGGAGTATTCGGAGTTACGCGGCCTGGTCCTTCCTGTTTCGTTATTAATGATAATAATACACAACACACACACAATAATATGTGTGTTTGTCTGCCGATAAAAAAATATGTATTTAATTAACAACTTTGGCACAGACATAGTAAAAAAAGTGTGTACAGGCGTGACAGTATCGTTAAACAGATTTTGAAAAATTAAATTATCGTCGGCGTCGGCGTAGGATCTTGACCTTGATATTTTTTGTGATTTTATTTTTCATGTATAATTTGTGTGACAATTTTGAGGAAAATAGTAATTAAAAAAATAAAGTTTCAAAATCCTGCTCTGGCGACGACATTATGTAATTTAATGATTTTAGTCCAATAAATGGGGAGATATTTGTTTCTAAAGTTGTCTAACGATAGAAAACTTTGAAAAAGTAATAATCATGGTGTAGGGTGGAGGCTTAAAAAAATATCATAGAAAATTACATATACTTAGTTTGAACCAGAATCTTTAAGTAGTTAGAGATAAAGAGTTTTATAGTACTATAAGCAAATGACGGAAACAGTCGACGTTTGTCACTTATACGAAATTCTTCTTGTTCGTGGACTAACTATGGAAAACACCCCCGAAAACTAAAAAAAATACTGTTATTTTTATTAGCACCAAATGCTATTTTTTATAAATTAAAGAGTGTACTGTCATTAAATATACTAATATAACACATTTTTATTGAATACTATTTAAAAAGAAATCAAATCGTGCTTCAATTTGCATTAATTAGACAAGAAATTTACTGACTCGCTAAGCCTCGAGAGCGAGAATTTAGAGGGAGAAAAAACAGTTATCGTTATTTAAAAAATTAAGAGGTGCACGAAGAGACACTGAGTTTTTACTCTGATTCAGTCGAATGGCAAGAACCAATTATAACTTGTAAGTAATCCTCTTATCTCAAACTCCGCGAGTCGGCGCTACCCGCCAGCCCGCCACTCTGAATATAATTCACTTTATCCATATTCAATATCAGATCGTGCGACGGCGAGCAAATAGAGCGATTCAAGTGAGAATTATTATTGGATAAAGCTCGCCTCTTTCCTCCTCTATTTTCAGAGTCCGCTGGAGCGTGATAATTTACGTGTTGTATTCGATATTGTACCGTGGAAGTGCCATTATCATCTTTTAATGTTCTCCTGATTTATTTACTTCGGGTTTTTTTAAATCAATATTTGTGCTCTCGAGTCGATTGAATTGGATTTCAGATTTAAATTTCCTAAATCACTTTCAATTACTTCACATACTTATTATTATCCTATTTACCACATATAAAGTTTATTTTTAAATTTTGCCAGCATTTTGGGAACGGGGAGCGTTCGTGTTGCGATTCGTTTTCCCCTTGTCCGTTGCGATTCGTTTATACACTCATTCGTTAGCATTCGTTTATCAAGTTGTTCGTTGCGATTCGTTTTTCCACTTGTTCGTTGAAGTTTCACTTCTAATATGTGTCCCAGCACACATTTTTTAAATTATATCAGGGACAATTTAACAATAGCTACGGATAAACGAATTCATTTTAAGCTTTTTATAAAGTTTGCCATTGGAATGAAGATGGTATATTAAATTTTCAAAAAAAGAACTACGAAACGGCGTTTTAAAATTCAATAAATATTGTAAGAACAATAAAAGGAAATAATTGTTGTGGCAGGCGGCATCGATGTGTTTGCTTGGGCCTCGTTGGGCACCACTTGTTCGTGACTCGAATACCTCATAGCAAAATCACTTCAGTGTAACACTCGGGTAGTCTCAACTTAAAAGGAAATAAATCGAATTGAGGGAAAATAAAGGAAGTATTGTTTGTTTTTTAATTTAAACCAAATTGTTCAGACATGTTCCTAATTTGATATTTTTATCGGTACTGTCGGTAGATAGCAGCATTTAAAAATAGTTAGATACATGTTATTAAATTGTAATATTTTTTAGGTATTTGTACGCGTATTATTAGAGTTTTATTGTAATTTTTGCGGCATTACTTGCATAAATATTAAAATGGAGTGAAAATGTGTAGATTTTTTTTTGTTCAATTATAGAGTTGTACTCGTAACAGGGATATTGGTGCCTTATATGAAAATAAAAAATGTTATTTTTAAATTTATTTGTAAAATCTGCCTCCGCACCGTACTTGAAATTCTCAGTGTACAAGAAAAAATATCTAGTGTAGTTATCGTACTACATACATAATAATGAAATTAGGCCATGTGTCGAACAAAAGCTTTCCTGAGTTTGGAGTAAAAATATTAACACAATATTTCCGTTATTAAAAGTATATTTTATACGCCACGAATGGTCGATAATTTATTTAAAGCTTGTTTTGAGTATTTATGTTTATGAACTTGTAGAATAGAATAGAATATACTTATTTTACAAAAATGCTACATAAAATCAAGAACATTAATATATAAGTACAACCGGCGGTATTATCGCCCATGGCGAGTTCTTCCAGACAATCTTTGGATGGAGTATAGGAAGGCCAACAAAAGTCAGTAGTTGCTAAACCAACACTCGTATAATAATTTAGTTTATTGATTAATATATAGTAATATACGTGAACTTGTATTCTTTTTTTGGAAGGTACCACCCTATATACTAGTACCACACTATATACTGGTTTACGGTGGGAATGGTGGTTAAATAAAACACTCGTTGTTAAGGCTTAAGCATTATGTGTAATAAAAATTTCATCGGTTTTATACCCTAAGGTGAAAAAGTAAGCTTTGTCTCTGGTGTCTGTCTCTCTGTGTATCGCAGCATATTTTCCTAAGGAATAACTAAAGCAAGTACACATATTTGAATAAACATTTAGTGTGCAGCGTAGCATTTAAACTTGTTGAAAATAATTCTGTTACTAAAATATCTACTTAAGTTCTAAGGTGTATAAATTTTGAAGCCTAAATATTAGCTTGTCTCAGCATATTAAACCAGCTATAGGCAGTGGACACGTTCTGTAAAAATAATAATATATTATCATATAAACACATGTATCCGTGCAGGAACGGAGAAAGAATACTGCGGCCGGGCGGCCTCTCGTTAGAGGCGACAAAACAACCCACAGCCAGGTAGTAGGGTATTTGCCCGATTGGATGGCTACCACCCCTGGTCCAGAGTATGCCGCCATAACAACCTTGATTTGTGTTCCGGCATTAGTAACCAGGTTCCAGTTAAGAGAGCAGCAGCGCATTTGTAGCACTTTTGTTATTGCAAATGTCTATAGGCGATGGTAACCGCTTCCATCGATTGGGCCGTCTGCCTCTGGAAATAAAACTCAGGCAATAATAAAAAAATTGTTCGTCAGCAATTTTGGCGATAAATTTCATACTTACTTTAGAGTAAGTTTGAATAGAAATATCTTCGAAGCCTGCTGATTTAAGTACCAACGGTTGCAATGATTTCTGTATAATTAAGACCAAGTAGGGCTTGAGTACTTTCATCAGACGTCCGGCTCTCCAATAGGGAATGTCCCAGCAAGCATCGCTTATGGATATAATCTATTGAAACAAAATATATGATTAAAAGTGATTTCATGGATTGGCTTTCGACATGATCCACCAGACCGGGGCTTACATCGAATAACGATCAATATAGCGCTAGCCAGGTGATAGAGCATTTGCTCGTCTTTGCACCTGAATGGCTACCAACCCTATTTAATTTTAATTTTATTTTATTTGGGGAGCTAACAGCTATCATTAAAAATAACTAAAAATAAGATATATTTAGAGAAGCTATTAATAAGCCTCCACAGGTAACAGTAAAACTAAAAAGAGAAAAAGAAGAAAATTATACAAAGAAACAATAATAAAAATGTGCATAAATATAAGGTACTTAAACTGATAAATCCGAGTTTGAATAGAATTTGACCAACTTTGCGCTAAACAATGCTACACTATTAGTAAATAAGTCTAAGTCTATATCTTCCAACTTACTTAACTTATTAAATTCGTTTGCTGTTCTGATACGAAGGAATTACGTCGGTAAGCTGTGCGCGTCAATGGTGTGTGTCATAATTCCCTAGGGCGAACATTAGTAGGAGGAACATACAAATGTAGTTTCTCAATGAGATTTGCACAATCAATTTTGGATTGCGCAATTTTAACTAAGAAACGTAAATCAGCAATCTTTCTTCTAGTTTTAAGAGGTAAAAGGTGAAATAAAGTACAGCGTTCAACGTAACTTTTCAGTGGTAATTTAAATTTAAAATTAATAAACCTTGTGAATTTTTTTTGAATACTTTCTAGTCTTGTGGAATGTATTTCGTAATATGGATTCCAAATTTGACTAGCGTATTTGAGGTGACTGCGGACCAAAGCACAATAAAGAACTTTGAGAGTTTTCATTGCCTTAAACGAGCTACCGTTGCGAATGAGGAAACCCAAAGACGATGAAGCTTTTTTAGCTATATGATCAATATGGTGATCATAAGTAAGACGATTATCTAAGTACAAACCAAGGTCACTTATTACTGTATTTCTGGTTAGTGGCTCATTGTTAATACTATAATGATAATTAATAGTCGTACTTTTTCGAGTAAACGTAATTACTGAACATTTGGATATGTTTAAATCTAATTTATTACGTTTACAATAATCAGATACACGTATGATATCATCCTGAAGGTGTGATGCATCAGCTAAACTATTGATGGACTTCTTTGGATTCTAGAGAGATTCTATACTGCCATAACAATATTGAGTTGTATTCCGGCATCTGGTGTTGGAAATGTTCATAGGCGAGGGTCAGCAATAATAAAATAGAGACCCAACGATCTATTTTTACTATCTCTCTTTATTAGTGATGGGAATTAGAACTACTATAACATATCGATCACTGCCGTGAAATTATTTCCTTTGTAAATTCACTATCCGATATTTTAGAAGTGACGATAAATTAACAGTACCGCGACGTGTCACCGTGACGACTGCAAGTGATTCTTGGAACTTTGAATTGAAATAATACGTTGCATTCTCCACGTTACTTCCTGGCGTTGTAAATAATTCAAGCAAAGGAATGCCTAGGGTTTTATAGAATAAGATTTCATTTTACTCAAATATGTTCGCTCGTTTATCGTTTTGACTATCAAATTTAGCCATTTTTTTATTGTATGGCACTTTAACGGTTTGTCTCATGTGAAACAACGCTCTGGTGAAATTTGTCAGTCGTATGTTGTTGACGGAGTTAAAAGTGATTTATTTTATTTCATCGTTTCTTAACCGGTGATCAGTGAAAGGTGTCATTACTAGTCTTTACCGATAGAGAAGTCATCCTAGCCTCAGCCTTCTCACGGCCGTCATATGTGGCTGTGGCTTGCAAGTTCCTGATACAGGGCGATGAGATAGAACATCCAGGTGCTTTAGACGGCGGTCAGTTACAAACGTCGTTGGCAGCGCACAGTATCATTCCAGACACAGCATACGGCGTTTATTCCAAGCTACGGCATTTTTCCGAGTCCGAGCGTGTTATTGAGAGTTCAAGTATACCCTATATTTTATAGAATATTCAAGTGATAAATTAAATTTGTCAAAATTGTCACCGAATGTCAAACTGAAAACTGTCTTTTACAATTATTCCTGAATATTTATCAAATATTAAATATATTTAGCCCAATATTACTTTCTCCAAATCAGTGAACAATGCAAAAAAGTGTCATAAGTATCTAGTGGATCACAAAAATTCTGAGAATATACCTCTGTTTCTGTTCATGTTACTACCAGATAATTCCGCCTCAACAAATATATAAAAAATCCAGTGTTTTGACAAGATATATTTTGGCTAAAAGACAGAAGCAAACTTGTCTCTGAACCCGACCCAGTCTCAACCCATCGCACGCCAGATATTTTCACCTCAAGAAATATATAAAAAATCCAGTGTTTCGACAAGATATATTTTGGCTAAAAGACAAGCAAACTTGTCTCTGAACCCGACCCAGTCTCAACCCATCGCACGCCAGATATTTTCACCTCAAGAAATATATAAAAAATCCAGTGTTTCGACAAGATATATTTTGGCTAAAAGACAGAAGCAAACTTGTCTCTGAACTCGACCCAGTCTCAACCCATCGCACGCTAGATTCACCTCGCCTAAGGACCTGCTACATTACAACTCGAACTTGTGAAACGCTCTCACCATTTTTAATATCTTGTTCTTAATTCTTTAGTTCTTTAATTTAGTTCTTTTTTTTTTAAGCGAATTATAATTTAGGAATTACTTTACACTTTCTAAGTATATTAATTTTAGCAACATGTTTTATAGATTATTTGTAAGTTCTGTTTATCTTTAATTTAATTGTATTGCATTTTATGACACAGCCCCAACCTGATGTGGTGTCGTTGGATAACCTAGTTCAGTGTCCTAAATGCTCACAGGCACGTTATTTTAAAGGTAATAGAGGCTTGAAAATACATCTCGGCAAAGCTCACAGGGACCAAGATGCATTATCAATCTCAGCCACGCCCCAACAACCTCTTTCTAGTGATACTAATATTTTTACTCTTTCGGAAAAACTAAGTAGACTAAAACATTCGGTCCAAATTATAAAAAGAATCCCACGAGGAGCTAGAATTTCGGTATGCCAATTTTTTTCCAAATTTATTCGAAATACTGTAACTTTAAATTCTTTACGAGCTTGGGAGGATTTATTACAGCTTCCTTATAAAATTTTAAACATTAAGCCTAACGAATCTGGAAATCTTACAACTAAAATTAAAAAACGCTGCCAAAATCTCCCAGAATTAGATGAATTTCGTACAAATAGAAATATTACAAAAATTGACAAGGAGTCTACATACAGACTCAATAAAATTGTAGAAGCAAAACTTTCTGATGGAGACGTCAAGGGGGCGGCTAGAATTCTGTTTTCCAACGACACCATTGCTCCCAATAACGAGACGACTCTGCGGGCTTTAGAAGAAAAACATCCACATTCAGATGCAGCTCCGGGTTCCAGCTTAGTTTGTCCTGAAGAAAGCCTAGTTGCAGCACCAAAATCGGTTTTTACATCTGTTATGTCCTTCAGAAGTGGTTCAGCCGGGGGGCTTGATGCCTTGACCCCCCGACACCTAAAGGATTTGTTGGGAGGAGGTACTGGCACAGCTGGTGAGACTCTTCTGAAAGACATAACAGACTTAATTAACCTGATGCTTTCAGGTGGAGTAAATAACGACGTTATTCCAACTTTATACGGTGCAAATTTGTGTGCTCTCAATAAAAAAGATGGAGTCATACGCCCTATAGCAATCGGTACTACATACCGCCGCCTTGCCGCCAAGATATGCTGTGGGGAAATAACGGATTTAGGCTCTTCCTATTTCGCAACACGCCAATTAGGCTTTGGCATAAAGGGCGGCTGCGAGGCGGCGGTACATTCACTTCGAACCTTTACGTCCAGAGACTGTTGCGAAGCTCTCCTGAAGGTGGATGTAAAGAACGCTTTTAATTCGGTTAACAGGGCCACCTTGCTGGCTCAAGTGCGCGACAAGTCCCCAAGAATTTTCAATTTTATCCACCAATGCTACTCTGATAAATCAATTTTAATGTACCAAAATCATAAAGTTTTATCAGAAACCGGTTGCCAGCAAGGGGACCCCCTTGGGCCGGCCATATTTTCACTCGCCATTCATCCCATTATAGAAAAATTAAATTCTAAATTCAACGTATGGTACCTCGACGACGGCACCCTTGGAGGAGACATTGATACTCTTAAAAAAGATATACAATATTTAATTTACGAGTTTGATAAAATTGGTTTAGAGCTAAATTATTCAAAATGTGAGATATATTTCAGTGACAAGGTGCCAAATATCTTTAATATTATATCAGATTTTCATAGTTTGGGACTACATTTTAAAATTGTTGACAAAAATAGCCTCAGCCTCCTTGGGTGCCCCGTTTTTGAGGAGTCTATTTCTACTTTCGTTTGTAACAAAATTCAAAATTTCCAGTCAAAGATAGAAAGCTTAAAAAGTATAAGTTTACATAGCGCATATTATATTATTCGGCACTGTGTTTTTACACCAAATTTTATATATATCTTGAGATGCTCTCCTATATGGCAAAACGAAAATATTCTAAAAACGTTGGATAATGTTATTCGGTACTCGCTCTCATCGATTTTCAACATTCCCTTTGATGACCGTACATGGACCCAAGCCTCCTTACCAATAAGGTATGGAGGTTTGGGTGTACGCAAAATTTCTGCAGTTTCTTTACCCGCCTTTCTGTCCTCAGTTTACAGTACAAAGGACCTCATTGGTGAAATATTAAATCCGTCACTTGGTGACTTTGAGGTCCTGTATTTGACTGAGGCCAGAAATGCTTGGTCTATGGCCTGCCCATATCAAAATTTACCCATAAATCTAAAGTCACAGAAGCTATGGGACGACCCGCTTTGCTCATTGGGGCATAAAAATCTTTTAGATACGTGTGCCAATGAGACGGAGCGTGCTCGTCTCCTAGCTGTCTCGCGTTGGGAGTCTGGCTTGTGGCTACAGGCACTCCCCTCGGCGAATTTAGGCACCTTTCTAGACGATAACACGTTTCGAATAAGTGCTTGCATTCGCCTAGGGGCGGCCTGTGTTGTCCCACACCACTGTCAGTGCGGAGATAAGGTCGAGCGCCTCGGTCACCATGGGTTATCGTGCATCAGGAGTGCCGGTAGAATTTCACGTCATGCAACTCTTAATGACATAATCCGTCGGGCTCTTGTCACCGCCGGGGTACCTGCCGTCCTAGAACCGAACGGCCTGTGCCGCGACGATGGCAAGAGACCCGATGGTATGTCATTGGTGCCCTGGAGGATGGGTCGCCCCTTAGTATGGGACGCGTCTTGCGTTGATACTTTGGCAGCGTCCCATCTTCCAGCTACTAGCATGTCTGCCGGTACAGCTGCTGCACAACAGGAGGCCCTAAAACGCCGTAAATACTCAGCCATCGGGAATGGCTACATATTTGCGGCTTTTGGGGTCGAGACCCTAGGACCATGGGGGCCTGAGGCGCACAAGCTTTATCGAGACATAGCCAAACGTCTGGTGGATGTCTCACGTGACCAAAAGACTGGTTTGTACCTCGGGCAACGCATCAGCATTGCCATTCAGCGAGGCAATGTGGCCAGTCTTTTGGGCACGTTTCCGACTGACAGTGGTCTGGAACTAGATTTTATGGTTTAATTTTAGTTTGTATATAAGTTTATTTTTAGTTTAATTTATTTATAATTTAGTTTATTTTTAATTAGGAATATTTTAAATTTTAATTTTGTTTATGTCATTATTGTAAATAATAACTTCTTCAGAGTAACTTCATTTGAATAAAAATTTGTTTTAAATAGTTAAGTAGTTAGTTTGTTTCATAATTGAGTCCAAGTTGTTGCTAAACATTAATTTTGTATAGTTTTAACTCAATTCATAAGTAATGACCATGGTGAAAGTAATCAAGCCGTCAAGCATATGATAATCTTCAAGATAGTCAAAACGTAGCGTAGATATGTAGTTTTGGAGAATTATATATTTGCAGATTTTTCCCTGAAGAAACATCGTTGGAACAGAAATCAGAAATTATCCATCGTTTTTGACCGTATACTTGCCCTGGCTAATTAATTTTTTAGCTTCTTTATTCATTTCTATATATAAGTACCCGTATCTGTGTCATTTGCACAGTTATATTGGTATTATTCGTATGATGAATAGATAATACTCGTATAGTTACAAATTACGTTTATTAAACACTATTAAAGGTCATTGACATAACATACCTTATCAGCGAGTAATGTGCACAGAAAACTTGGTATGAAAAAAACAACAACTACGGATATAAACAGCAGTAATGCAATTCCATTAAGATCCCCTTCATCTATTGACTGAAATCAGAAAAAAACATTTATAAATACGTTATTTTCATTTTATTTACCATTTGACCTTCCGGTAAGAATTTCGAGTGCACAACACCGTGATTGTCAAAGGAAACATTCAACATGACTTTGACTTTAGATCGGACTTTGGCGTGGTTTTTTCTGTTGCGGTTCAGCTGGAAGGCGCCACTCCGAAGCTTGTTGACTAGTTTGCATCTCAAACTCGTAAACCTACGTCTCGCCACACATAGCAATGCGTTTCATGAATGTTGGGATGGAATTGACTCGTTCTAGCATGTCCTCAGCGACTCTTATGCGATTGAATTTTTGGAGAAAATGGCACGGATCTACTCCTAAGACACAGAAAGTTCAGCGGCTATTTCTGTCAAACGCGAATTAGTATTTTCAATCACTATTTCCTTTACTTTTTCGATATTAATTTCAGTTGAAGACGTTAACGTTGTAGGCCACAAGGGCGAGACAAATCTTCCAGCATACCTCGACCGCTTTTAAACGCTTTGTACCACTCATAAGCACGTGTTTTTGATAAAGTTGATTCACCGTCAGTCTCCTCAGTGTCTCCGAACACGAAATTCCATTGGCGATGCAAAATTTGTGAATTCCAACAGTGGCACCGATAAAACTCGGTCGGAAGGGACCAAATCGACCAAATCAATCAGAATGGCCAAATTAACCAAAATGACGACAAATCAAAAATTAAAAGACTGTCCTATTTCTGGGATAATCTTTACTTAAATCTATCGGGGATGAAAAGTATCGCTTGTGCACTATCGGTATTAAAATTACATATATACCGAATTTCAGTCAAATTGGTCCACTAGTTTTTCCGTGAAAACGGAACAGACAGACGGGCAGAGTTACTTTCGCATTTATAATATTAATAAGGATTCCAGTTGTTTTTTTTATAGCTTAATGTACAGACACGGCATATTTAGAATTTTACAATATTATAAAATATACTAGCTGACCCGGCGAACTTCGTACCGCCATATTTTCTGAATTTCTAAAAGACTTTGTTTCATGACACAAAAACAAAATCACCATAATCGGTCCAGGTGATTAGGAGGATTCTAGAACCTGATCTCAGCGCCACCTACCGGTTCTAATTGCGAATCTAAATCATCCAGGAACCCACTCGAACACACAAAAACAAAATCACCAAAATCGCTCCCGGTGATTAGGAGGATTCTGGAACCCGATCTCAGCGCCATCTACCGGTTCCAATTGTGGATTTAAACCATCCTGGGACCCACTCAAACACACACACAATATTTCATATCAAAATCGGTAAAGTCGTTCTCAAGTTATGCGCTTACCAACAGCTTACATTTTGCGATTCGTTTTTATATATAAGATAAGCTTCTGCCCGTGACTTCGTACGCGTGGAAAGAAAGTTAAAAAACACCCGCGATTTTGAAACATTCTTCATTGGTGCTCCGCTCCTATTGCTCTTAGCGTGATGGTTTATAGCCTGTAACCTTCATCAATAAATGGGCTATCTAACACTGAATTTTTTTCAAATCAGACCAGTAGTTCCTGAGATTAACGCGTTCAAGCAAACAAACAAAGAAACAAACTTATCTGCTTTATATATTATATATATAAGATAAAACTCTCTCACTGACACCACACCCTGTCAAATTATCCGCTTCTATTATGTTACGTTGAAGAGAAATTATTTTTAGTCTGTTATAAGCTGTTTAAGTAAATAAAGCTTTTTAACTATCCCACGGGACCTATTTAATTTTTCGGGATCAAAAGTATCCTATATGTTGACCAGGGATATAAGCTATCACCATACAAAATTTCATGTAAATCGGTCCAGTCGTTTCTGAGATTAGCCGGTACAAACAGACAGACAAACAGAGAAACAAAAAATTCTAAAAAAATATTAATTAGTTCTATTTCACTTCTTACATCCCCCTGACACGGTTTTTAGCATTTTTTTTAATTGTACAGAAATTCGACCTCTACAATTTTATTATAAGTATAGATTAATAATCACCTCAGCAGTGCAATATGCGGTCAAACAAATCATTGGAGCATTTATCTTCTGTTCCAATATAAAAACCTTTTTATAAACTCCAGCATACTCATCGAGCAAACTTAAAAAAATAATTAATAAGTTCATTATCATAAATATTAACTCCTATTTTGTTGAAAACTTACATGTTCCAGCGAAATTTCGTTTGTATTTCCATAACGAAAGCGTATATCTTAGGGAATTACGATCTTACTCATATTGATTTAGATTAAGTGTGAAGGGTTCTTCAAGAACCATATAGAAGTCTTCAAACTTACTCTAACACAACATGAATAAGACCGTTAGACGTGACCGCAGTGCAACCTATTTGGGTCGTTGTTTCATCTATCCCACGGAAATGACGTCATTTCTCTGAATAAAAAGTATCCTAATTATAAAAAGGTACAAGTACCTCGGATACAAGGTAGCACTGTGTCGAATTCCACTTTGTTTAGTTGTTCAGTGATACTCCAATAGACAGACAAAAATACTGAAAATTGTGTTTTCGGTATCTACTCGTCCGAATTAGGCCCTCGACTTTTGGTCACATTTTAAAGTTTATTAATTAACAGTCAGACAAAAGAAGCACATCAAACAACATTGGATAATATTTGACTGATTGAAGGTAAATAGCATAGTTAGATAGATAACTCTTTATTGTACACCATCGCATCTTCCAACGACCGAGTCATGAGCTGCTAAAGCCGCCACTTCAGCTGAAGACGTCAAACAGCGCAAATATGGAGTCTCAGGAAAAGGTTACATATTTGTGCCGTTTGGAGTTAAAACATTGGACCGGTGGGGTTAATGTCAAAGAGTTTCTTTAAAGACATCTATAATATTTTGCCCAAAAAATCATTAACATAAATCATAGCAATGTAGCCAGTCTTCTGTGCATGCTATATAATCTACGTTAGATTTATTTATTTAATTTATTTGTATGTTTCACTACATAAACAATAATAATATACCATTCAATACTGTAGTTGATTGAAATAAAAACAGTTCACACACAGTAGAAGTGAAATTTCAGAGAATAAGAATTTTCGCATTGCTATTCTATTAAAGACGTATTTATTCTTAGGTATTTTCACCCTTATTCGTATTAATTGAATCTAAATTATACCTGAAATCAATCATTATTTCAAATTAAATAAGGTTGAATTTTATGTGTCTATCTCTTTTTAGTGACGCTTTTTCGTTTTATCGAGTTTCAAATTACAAAGATTCTAAGGAAATAAAACTTCAATAAAGACAATTTAGTAATACTAGTAATAATCTAATAATGTACAAAGAGCGGTCTCACAGCTAAAAAGAGATCTCTGCCAGACAACTCGTGCCAGAAATAATTTAAATTGGAAATAAAAATACCTCCCACCTCGTACCCGTCTCTGGGTCCAAAAAGAAGGGCCCCGCCTCCGTGCTTGCCTTAGCTGGCCGGCATGGAGTGGATATCGCTAGAGCTAAGGCTCAAGCTCCAGTAGTGGAAGTGATAAATGGAATCACGTCAGAAATAGCTTTGGTGAACCTGCAGCCCACCTCTCTACGCCCCTTAGCCACTCACTTTCATGTTGCCCCTGTCTTCTATGGCATTTTTTGGGGCCCATGCAGGGAGTGGCTAGTCACCGTCTGCCCATTTTACCACGTTCCCTGAACATTGCGACGGGCAGACGCCATAGTCCCATATTTCCAGACTCCTACAACCACTAGCAGTTCACCCCAATAGCCCCGTACTTTTTGTTCTCATTTCCCACAGTAGTCCTACACTATCCGGGGCTTGTCCTTGGATGCATTAGTATATAGTGTAGACAGGGATAAACGTCGGTCAGTGTCACGCCACATGTACATTAAATTTGTCAAGGGGCCACTACGTGTTGGCCTTCCCATGGCCCCACGCAAGCCCTCCAAAAGTACGGGCCATTTTTAAGGCCCGTGGTCTTAAAAGACGTACAATACGTACTACTTTACCCTGGGGCCGATTCCAGACACCCAGGCTATAGTAAATAAGGAAGACAATACGTTTCCGAAATTTACTATACCAAAAATCGAACTTGGAGCCTCGGCGTTGTAGTGAGGTAGGCCAGCAAAGGCTTAGCCCGCTCAACCACATTGGCCGAAATGGTAGATGATCCATATTGTATGATTTATACAAAACCTTTTAATTATTTATATAAAAACAATCACTTAACTTCGCACTTAGAATTAAAATTACTTCCTTGCTACTATAATAATATGAGTACCTGAACATAGACTGATGTTTGATTATTATATCCCTCATTCTCTCCTTCAGTATCCCAGATAAACGGCGTTCTTCTTCTATTTCCAGTATAGGATGGACATCAACCAATAAATCTTGAATACTCCATATGACTAGATCTGCCTTTAACATGATTTGTCTTATCCAAATTATATTGGTTAGAACTGAAACTATAAAAAAATAGTAATCTTAAGTTAATTATGGCGGGGAAGACCCACAATTTTTGCCAATTCAATATGCAAGCTTAAAAAGCGTGAAAATAATAATCCCTATTAATATTATAAATGCGAAAGTAACCCTGTCTGTCTGTCTGTCTGTCTGTTCCGTTTTCACGTAAAAACTACTGGACCGATTTGGCTGAAACTCAGTATATATATATATTTTCGATACCGAGGATGAACATAGGATACTTTTTATCCCGAAAAATTGGAAAGTTTCCGGGATAACATGATATTTGTCTGTTTGTTTGTTATGCTTTTACGGAAAAACTACTGGACCGATTTGGCTGAAATTCGGTACGTATGTAAATTAAATACTGAGGATGGACAAGGGATAATTTTCATTTTGGCCTTTTTGGTAATTTTGGCCTATTTGGTAATTTTGGCCTTTTTGGTAATTTTGGCCTTTTTGGTCATTTTGGCCCTTTTGATCATTTTGACCTTTTTGGTCATTTTGGCCTATTTGGTCATTTTGGCCTATTTGGTCATTTTGGCCTATTTGGTCATTTTGGCCTTTTTGGTCATTTTGGCCTATTTGGTCATTTTGGCCTTTTTGGTCATTTTGGCCTATTTGGTCATTTTGGCCTATTTGATCATTTTGGCCTTTTTGATCATTTTGACCTTTTTGGTCATTTTGGCCTATTTGGTCATTTTGGCCTTTTTGATCATTTTGACCTTTTGGTCATTTTGGCCTATTTGGTCATTTTGGCCTATTTGGTCATTTTGGCCTTTTTGATCATTTTGACCTTTTTGGTAATTTTGGCCTATTTGGTAATTTTGGCCTATTTGGTCATTTTGGCCTATTTGGTCATTTTGGCCTTTTTGGTCATTTTGGCCTATTTGGTCATTTTGACCTATTTGGTCATTTTGGCCTTTTTGATCATTTTGGCCTATTTGGTGATTTTGGCCTATTTGGTAATTTTGACCATTTTGATTCTTTTGGCCTTTTTGGTCGTTTTTGCCTATTCCGTCATTTTAGCAATGTCGGTCACTGTGGTCTTTTGGTCATTTAGACCATTTTGGCCTTTTTGGTCAAGTTTTGCGATTAGATTAGATTAGCGATATAAAATGAAGTGAATCTTCTGAGCGCAAATACATAAAAATGTAATATAATATAACCTGTAACACTTGCTCTATAAACAAGAGACACGCACTAGAGGTTAACCCGCGGCGCAGCCGCGGGGTAAACTCTAGTATACAATATAATACAAATATACAAACGTAGCTAAAAATAGTTTTACTTTTATGATATAGCTACATAGATTTACAAGGATATGTGGGAGAGTTTGCTCTTAGCAATAAGACTGCCCATTTTATTATCTTACTAGGATATGCCCGTGTCGCAGTGCAATTGTAAAAAAATCGTAAAGTAATATGTGATATGAGAGGTCGGTAGGGACATGATGGTAATATGAAGGTATTTAATAAATGGAAGCTGTGTATTTGCAGTGCTAAAAACTTGTCAACCTTAAATTGAGGGTATTTATGTTTTTCTTAAAATACCTGCACTTGACTTTTGCTAAAAGGTAAACACTGTGTTGTTAGTTCGACAATATAAAAGGAGGTGAAATCATCTAGACAGACACATTCTACGGCCATAGGTTGAACAAAGCGAAAGCTCTGTTGGACAAGAGGCGCATAGTATATTGTGATCGATAATTACTGTTCGATAATCGCAGTATTATTTAAGGGCAAATTGCTGCTCGACACCTGACAAGCGTGGAGACAACTCTTGGAGTTGTCCTAATATTTCTGTGTATTATTGTGCTGTATTTAATATTGTAATTGTAATAATTCTAATGTAATAAACTTTGATTATAATATTTCAGATTATTATTATTTTATTATTCGTCAGTTCGAGCGGGTGTCAGCCGCTACTTCGATTCGAGTTCGACTTATTTGAAATTCGCGCGGGATTCCCGGAATGAAAATTATCACACATTTTATTACATAAAATGCTAACAGTCAGTTCAGATCAGTGAAAAAATCGCATTTCCTAACGATCAGTGAAAAAATCTCATTGGAATTCTTACCTATATAAACCTTTAAAAATAAACGTAAAGCAAAAAACGATTATTTCTACGACATGTTAAAGTAGGTTCAAAGTAAAACATAAAAATCACTATATTTGCAAATGTGTTGTTGTTTTTTATCCTTTACTTGGGACCAACTTGCAGATGTTGTAGATTTTTTTTTCTTCTTTTTAGTTAATATTGAAGTCGGTTTTGTTTTTGTATTATTTTCGACTTTTTGGTTGCACAAATAATTGAATACTTTTAGAAAAATCTACAATATTCGAATCTTGCTTTTTTTTATATAGCTGGAGTACAGCAAACAGGCTGACGGCCCACCTGGTGGAAAGCGGTTACCGTCGCCTATGGACGTTTGCAACATCAGAGATGTCACCAACGCGCTGCCGGCCTCGAAGAAATTTTATGACACCCTTTTTGAAAAACTCCATATCGTAGCGCTGTGGGAAAACCTCGGCCGGGAGCTCATTCCAGATTCCTACAGTACGCAAGAGAAACGTTCTACAGAACCGTTGCGTACATGAGCGAAGTGGCTCAAGGAAGTGGGGGTGAACTCCCAACCGATGGCGAGCGGTGCGATGGTAGAAAGAGGACGAAGGCACCATTCTAAACAGTTCTTCGGAACACTCCCCGTTATACAGTGGGTAGAATACGCAGAGAGAAGCAAAGTCTCTCCTAAGGCTAAGCGTATCTAAGCCGTCTGTGAGTATGGGATCATCAACAACGCGAACGGCTCGACGTTGAATAGAGTCCAGGGGATTGAGTTGGTAGGCAGGTGCTCCAGCCCAAAGGTGTGAGCAGTACTCCATATGCGGCCTCACCTGGGCTTTATAAAGCACAACGCGTTGCCGCGGTGAGAAGTACTGCTTGGACCGGTTTAGCACTCCCAACTTCTTAGAGGCAAGTTTTGCCTTGCCTTCAAGATGGCCCCTGAACTGTACATCGTTCGCGATGTCAACACCAAGGCTCCCTATACTCTTGGAGGTGGTAAGGGGAGTTCCTTGGAACTGTAGCGCTTGCTAGAATGGAGTTTTTTTGGCAGAGAATACGCAGACCTGTGTCTTCTTGGGGTTGAAATGGACAAGGTTCTGTCTGCCCCATTCTGAGACTCTCTCTAAGGAATGCTCAACTTCTGACACAAGTCTAACCCGACTTTCCTCCACAAATGATCGAGGGACGTTTGCACGACCAGAGTACTGCGCATCGCCAGTGCTGTCATCCGCATAGCAATGAATGTTGCAAATAGACAACATATCATTGATATGCAAGATGAACAACGTTGGCGATAGCACACAACCCCGGGGCACACCAGCGTTGATGGGCTTGATACTTGAACAGCAACCGTCGACAACGACTTGAATGCTGCGCCCATCAAGAAAGCTGGATAGCCAGGTGCAAAGTCCCTCAGGTATCCCATACGATGGCAGCTTCGATAGAAGAGCCCAGTGCTTCCCCTTTGCTCTCAATGGCTTTAGCCCAACGGTGGTGTGGTGGTTGCTATCGATGTCCTTGGAATCCACTCATATATAGACCATTTACTATAAATCGGTTAAAGAGTACCTACACTACCACTATTTTAGAGTTTTATATGCAACTCTTTTGTGAATAAAAAATAGAATAACAAACCCGGATAAATGATAGGTCGGTGATAGTTTCTAATCTCAAGGCGCTTATTGTTAGTATAATTATTATTACAATAATTATAAATAATTACAACCCACAGACAGGTGGTTGGGTATGCCCGATTGGATGGCTAACAGCCCTTGTCTAGAATAAACCCCCATAACAACTTTGATTTGTGTTCCGACATTAATGACCAGGTTCCAGTCTCTCTTAAGGGAGCAGCAGCGCATATGTATCACCTTTGTTGTAGCAAATGCCCATAGGCAATGATAACCGCTTTCCATCAAGTGGGCCGTCTGCGTGTCTGCTGAACTCATGCAATAAAATAAAATAAAAATTATATATATAAGGGAAGAGCAAGGAGCTGCACGGAAGGTTTCATCCAGCGCTATTTGGGCCCGATATAGACCTTCCGGTGTCGGTGAACTGGCTACGTTTCGGTGACCTCTTTGGGGAAACCGAAGGGTTTGCTTGTGCAATTATGGACGAGGTTATCAAGATGAAGAACTACAGGAAGTACATTTTGAAAGACGGCACGCTCGACATATGCCGGGCGTGCCACCGCCCGGGCGAATCCATCAGGCGTATTATCTCCTGTTGTTCTCATCTTGCTAACTCCGAGTACTTGCACAGGCACAACCTAGTAGCCAGGATCATCCACCAGCCACTTGCTCTTCGATACGGTCTGATACCGACTGAGGTACCGTATTATAAATATACCCCTGAGCCAGTTCTTGAAAAGAGTCATATCACGCTCTACTGGGATCGATCTATTATTACAGACAGGACTATTGTTGCCAATAAGCTTGACATTGTGATAATAGATCGATCTGCGAGACGTACGTTGCTCGTTGATATAAGTTACCTAATTCCAATTCATTCCATAGAAGAAGAGAAAAACCATGTCCAACCTTATCATTTAGAACCACTTTTGCAAGCAAACAATATGCGACAATGAGCTGACATTTATACAACAAAATCGAGCACCTCATCAACATAGTCTCGCTAAATAAATTCCAAATTAGGTACAAATTAAAAAATTGGCTTCTAACTTTAGATTATAAAGATACAGAAGAATTCTTAAGGATTGGAGAGTAAACACATCATTCACTACACCACATACATACACACACACATGTACACGAACAAACATACACACTAAGTAATAGACTAATTTTTGTTATTGTATAAGTAGACATTGCAGCAGAGAACACTAGTAGCTCCAAAGATACACTTAATACTAGTTTTGGAGCTAGTAGAAGCACAAGCAATAATTTAGTTTCCAAGACTGCAAATTGTAATGTCTTCATTTTGTATTTAAGATTGTAACTTAACTTATTTTTGAGGCAAATAAATCATTTTATTATTATTAAGTATTCCACATGACTATAATCTCGTAAATGCTGAAACTGATAAATTAACGAAATACCTAGACCTCGCGCACGAGATTACTGACATGTGGCATATGGAGTCAACGATCATTGTACCGATAGTGGTGTCCGTTAATGTTTTAGTAGCGAAGAGCCTCGACCGACATCTAGAGAGGCTCTCACTCGGTAAATGGGTGAAGGGCCAGATACAGAAGGCGGTTCTCCTGAGCACGGCACGTATTGTGAGGCAGTTCCTGTCTCTGGAGCCTTAACCACCAGTAGCTTGGGCGCTAGGCCTCGCTGCCGACGGACGTCATCTTTTTATATTTTTTTAATATATGTTTATTTATATATATATATATATATATATATATATATATATATATATATATTATCGTCACTTAATATTATATCCAAGTTATAATAAAATATCTTACATGTATACATGAAAATATTGCTGGTAATAAACATGCATCCAAGTACAAAACTTATTTCATATGTCGGTGTTTGCTCAATTTTAACGTCAAATAACCAGAAATTGAACGGCAATGGTCTATTGACCCGTTTACCAGGTTCATGAGTGTATAAGTAAATTATGAGTGATAAGATTGCAGACGAAATCATTCCAATTCCTATACCAATTATTAAGAAGATTGCTGTTGATAAAGTGACTTTCCATGTTAGAAGATGGTTTTCGAAATATCGTACTCTGAAATGTAAGTATTTTTGATTAGGATTCGTTATCTTAATAACAATATCAGCTCAACATCAACGGGGATATAAGCTAGCTCTGTGTCGAATTTGATTTAAATCCGTTCAGTAGTTTTAACGTGATGCTATTACAGACAGAAAAAAGGTAGTCCGAATTACTGATCCGAATTAGTCCCTCTTTATCTTCATCAAGCCACGGTACCTAGCGGAGAGAGCATAGCAACTTTTATTCCCCACACAATCAGCCGTTTTCCGCCCAACTGACTATATTAACGCAAGCAAATTCTCTTGGAGTTTATCAGTAGAACAGTCGTCACAGAAAATACCCATCAATAATCCATTGAATATTTACCGGTATTTAGCACTTTCGTTGCATGAGTATTTAAAATCGTTTATTTCACGTAAAAATTGTGATATGACTAAATTCAACTTTACAGATGACAACATCAGCCACTTGTAAGTCGTTACAACAAAGTAAGTAATGAATTCTGTTGAATATGAAACATTGCTTTATCTTATTCTAACATAAAAAAGACATTTAACTCAATATAGATTCCAAAGTTCCACAAAAGCTGACAAAAATTGCATTAAAATATCAATGAATACAAACGACATAATTTATCGACATAAAAGTATTTTAAAGGTGCTATTCGAACCTCGGCTACAGGCTGCGGGTGCAGGCAGCACATGCGGCGGCTGCACGAAGCCGGCTGTGGCTGTACGACTGGTTTTATATGTAGTAGTATAGATTTCTGTGAAAACATTCCGAACGCGGCTGCGGCTGCACATGCTGCCGAGCCTCAGCTGCAAGTGCTGCTGCGACTTGCAGCCGCAGCCGATCGCAGCCCAGTAGTGGTGCGGCTGCAAGCTCATGCGCACGTAGTTACGTCACGCCAGCCTTATTAAATCGACAATAATTCCTAAACTGATCGTCATCACACTTCAAGTGTTTCCTAAATTAGTATTGAATAACTTCCATCAGTGGGTCTACATTTTATATAAGGACGTGTGGCTACTATTCTCTGGCTAGTTAACAATGACAACATGTCATCATCATCCTCTTCCTCTTCTAATAAAAGATATAACTAACATCAAACTATTCCCACGACTATTTCTCACGTTCGACATTCTGAAATATTGGAAGCGACTGGCCGCCACCTGCTGCCTGCCGCAGCACGTGCAGCCAGCCTCGGAATCACTTCCGGCTGCGAATGCAGGCAGCAGCTACGTGTAATGTGTGTGCTACCTGTATCCGCAGCCTGCAGCCGAGGTTCGAATAGCCTACCTAAGTGTTGACCTGGGATTTAAGATAGCTTTGTGTCAAATTTGATTTAAATCTTTTCAGTAGGTAGTATTCACGTAATGTTCTAACAGATAGACAGAAAATCTTCAAAATCAAATTTATTTTCGACATCCGCTGGTCCGAATTAGTCGTTCTGATGATTTTTAACGAACCACGGGAATAAGCGAATTTTTTGTAGTTTGTCAGCAGAATAGTCATCTCAGAAAATACTAATCAATAAAACATTAAATACTTACCGGAATTTAGCACCTGCGTTGCATACGTATTTGAAATCCTTTCTTAATTCACGCAAAAAATTGTGATAGTGACGTAAATTTAACTTTACGGATGACAATACCAGCAACTTGTAAATCATTACAGTTAAGTAAGTAGCGTACTCTGTTGAATATGAGACATTGCTTTCGCTTATTCCAAAATAAACAGACGTTAAAGCCAAAATAGATGCCAAAGTTCCACAGAAGCCGACAAAAGGTGCACTTAAGTATCTGGAAATAAAAATGTAATTTTTTTACATAATTACTTACATTCCATATTCGTTGTGACAACAGGTTGCAGGTAGGGTCGGTTATCTTGTAGTCTATTATAGGACTAGTCACTGGTTAAGCATTCATGCATATTCAAACTTCTAACGACAAAATATAAGAACCAGGCAAAAACCGCATCAATGAATAAGAAACAATATACTACCGTAGGTTATTTTTCCAAGTGTAAGTTTGTCAGTATGGACTTGTGGCAATTCGAAAAGTGAAATATTACTAAGTCGAGATTTTCCACACAACATTTTTGATTAAAATAATAAATATATTTAATAAAATATTTTAATATTTTCAATTTGTGTGTTTATGGAAATAAAACAAACAGCAATACATCAGACTTTAAGCACTTGCCAAAAATTCCTTATATAAATGATAGAAAAAAATATATTAAACACATCTAGTCTAAATCTATGATTGAAAATGACCTTAATGATACACTAAGCTGTGTAGTTAAATGGTTGACAATGAATAATCTAACAATTAATTTGACAAAAACTAACTTTATGACATTTAAAAATCGTTCAACAAAGATACATGACATTTCAGTAAATTATTTAGGACATAAAGTGGATGAAGTTGAATACACAAAATTTCTTGGCTTAAACATAGATAATAAATTGGATTGGAAATTACATATTGAATCCCTTACTTCAAAAATAAATAAATGCTCGTATGCCCTCTATATGCTTGCTAAAGTGGCACATATGTCTACCCTAATGACTGCATATCACGGAAATGTATCATCGATTCTCCGCTATGGGATAATTTTCTGGGGGAATTCTACCAATAAAGAAATTGTATTTAAGTCACAAAAGAGATGCGTAAGGGCTATGTGTGGACTAAAGCAAACTGATAGTTGTAAGCCATACTTTATAAAATTAGGCATCCTTACAGTTCCTTGTCTTTATATATTTGAAGTAGTACAGTTTGTCAAAGAAAATCTTAACCTATTCACACACCCTGTAAGCATAAGACAAAAGAATAGAATATGTTGTCCGCTGAACAAGACGGCTTATTTAAATAAAAGTATATTTTGTATGGCATCAATACTGTACAACCGTCTACCAGATGAGCTTCTAAATATTACAACTGCTAATATATTTAAACGCAAGGTTAAGACATTTTTAATACAAAAAGCATATTATACAGTAAACGAATATTTAGGACATAAATAACTATATTATAATATATGACGACTCACATAATATACAAAAGTTTAATTTTGAAATTGATTATTTGACGATAAAATATGTTTTGACGATGAAATATAATTTATAGTAATGTGAAATTGATTAATGGTTCTATAAAGACAAAGTTTTATATTAATTTAATAATTTATTGTTTGATTAAATAATGTAATTATGGCCAGGCACCATTACAATCGCCTGTATTGTACGTCCGAAAGGACAAACTGTCGTTCCAACAAGAAACTCGAACAACTTTGTAATTTTATAATTGTGACAGTTTATACAATAAATGTTTATTCTATTCTATTCTATTCTGAAAATCAAAATGGGGTCTTATTTAATTCAGGTTCTCTTATAAATATGCATATAGTAGTTGTATCTTAATATCCATCGACCGTGAGAGAATGGGAATTTAGATATATAAATAATATAAAGTATACAAACGTCCATTTGGGTTTAGGGTCGTTATCCATTATTTGAAAAGCTTTCGCAAAATAATAAAAGATTACATAAAAACGAAATGGATCTACGTCTTCTTTAGTATAATCGAAATCTGCCTTGTTGTAAAATGCTTTAAATTTTTTCAATAAATTTGACATTTTGAAATTTACGAAGACACGAGGTGTTCTAGCAAAACTCCTCAGTGAATGAAAGCAAAATCTATTATGATTGTCAAGCAGGTTTGTAATTTGAATTCATTTCACACAATAACCAAAGCCTTTGGGCACTGTTACGTATTATTTTTTAATTCATTAAATTGTATTGCTCTTTTCTTTAAAAAAAATGTATGTACAGGTATATATGTAATTAATTCTCTTTACCATTAAAAGGGTAAATGTTCTCGCTATTTTATTAACTCAGATACTTTCTTTCCATATTATGACTATGAAAAAGTCATTATAAAGTACAATGTAATTCTTCAAATATTTTTTTAACAAATACAAAACCGTTTCCAAACTAAAAAAACCAAAGAATAAATATTTTAGCGACTTCTTTCTGCAACATCTTGAAGTCAGCGTCAAGTAAAGCATAAAAAATAATAAGAAATTTGCAAAATTTATTAACTTAAGAAAATATTATATTTTTTTTGGGGACTATTTCGAGAGTACATACACTTTTTGGAATAAAAAAAACAATTTGAAAATCGGCCCACAACTGTCGGAGAAGTCGCGTAAAGTGCATAGAAAAAAATTAACTGCTAATAGCAATTTAATACTGGCACGCGTATACGTGTTTTTTTATCTACGAATGTAGGCGCTCGGCGTGCTATAATAAGGGTTACTATCGAATTCCCTGGAGTCCACCCACCAGATCCTGACTTGGTAATCATGGGACTACTTTGGGAGCTTACGAATAAAGAAAAATATTTGAAAATCGCTCTAGAGTTGACGAACATCTCGTTATTTTCGATGGTTTCTCTCGATTTTTCCGGAATCCACTCATCAGATCTTAACATGGTGACAATGTCACCAATTTGGGAGTATAGCCTTTCGATTAAAAGAAAAAAAATCGGTCCACAATTGACGGAGAAATCGAGTAACGAACTCACAAAAAAAAACTTACAGACGATTTGAGAACCTTTCTCCTTCTTTCCTTTTTGAAGACGGTTGTCTTGTTGAATAGATTGTTTCTATAGGTAGAATATATTGAAAGCTATATGCATATACTACTACGAGGGTATAAATGAGAGGTACAGCTTACTAAAAATATAAGAGTTCAAACTAAACACGGTACGCACTGTGAAGAGATACCTTGTATCTGCAGCTTTATTCGCCAGTAGCTTGGACTTCCCCTTTACTTCTAGTGAAAATTAGTTCTTGATACGTTTTAAACATAATATTTTGTATTTTTACAAATAATAAACATACTTCTAAAAAAATATGCAAATATTGAAAAAGTAATTTACGGATTTAACTGAAACTAAAAGTAACAAAAATTGTAACACCCTATTAAAACTAGATCATTTTGACATGTTAGATTTAATTAAGTAAATATCTTACTCGATTCTATATGACAATAAAGTAATAAATTAAAAATCTATCGGAATACGTAATGAAATAAAGTCTAACGATAAAAATTAGTTGAAATGTCCCTCCCTTTTATTATTTCCGCTCGTTGTTTTCTGGGTAATAATTTCGAAGCCAGTTATAGTATTGCTAGTATTTTGCCACGTCTGCCTCGGGCACTAAAGCGAACAATGTAGTAGAGCATCCTTGACGAGAAAATGGCTAGTGTAAAAGGTCATTTCTACTGCGTAATAAAATGCTTCAAAAGGCTAACACGTTCTAAGTGCATTATTCTTCAAGTGATCGAACAGTCTTTTGATACCATCCTATCATTATAGCATTCTTAACTTTCGCATATGTATATAAGGTCATAAAAGATAGTCATTCAGTACTTTTATAAAATTTATTTATATATTTTTTATATATTTATTTATATACTTTTATTTATAGATAATCTATACTGATTATATAAATTTATGTTTGAGTTTCTTTGCTCATAGCAAATCACAAGCGCTGGTTGACTCAACAAGTAATCTTCTAAGCAACTGTTAAAAAATCGGATCGGCAATATCTTTAGAAGCTTTAATTATGGATAATTTGATATAATTTTGAAGAGTATCAAAAAACACGTCTTTTATTTGGACGTAGTTATGCGAAAACGTTCCAACCCACAAGTCACTCAATATTGAGATACAGTGACTAGTATACCTTTTTTGACATTTTACGTCTTCCTAGAAAAATATTCCAGTCTACATGTAATATAGGAAATATTACATGTAGACTGGAATATTTTTCTATTTATATTTCTTACTGTATGTTCCAACCCACAAGCTTTGCCAATCAAATCCTTTAATTTAGAATAAAATGTCATTATCCGTCTGGAACGGTTTTATTTAATACGATTCTGAATTAATATTTTTATACAATGATTCAATAATCTTGAAACATTTTAGCAAATCCATGTAATGTAGATTTTTCCTGGAAATAATGATCCTATCTGTTTGGAACGTTTTAGCTAAATAACAAAAGTGGTGCATAAACGATTCAGTAATCTAGGAACGTTTTAAAAAACCTATGTAATGTATGTTTTTCTTGGAAATTATGATCCAACGTATTTGGAACGTTTTAGCTAAATAACAAAAGTGATGCATAACCGATTCAAAATGCGTGGATCCTTTTGATTTTTAGCGTTAAATAATTCTTTTTAATATTAATAATGAATAATATGTAACGATAAACATTTGTTATTAATTAAAATATTTCGAACTACACAAGTGAGCACTTTTGTCAGTGCTTATTTTTGCAAGCGAGACAGACTATGACTCATCCGAGCGTTAAATCCCGGTTACCTTCGGAGCGTTCACTCCGACGCCCAGGGTCCGCTTTCCTACTTTTTCTACTCCACTTCGCGCGGTCTTCAGCATCCCCCGTTTTGAGACCATTGGCACGCATGTCATCCTTCACGACGTTAAGCCAGCATTTCTTGGGCCTTTCCCTTCGACCAGGACCTGGTGGACGCGGTATGGCTAGACATTTGTTCCCCACGTAATTAGCCGGTCTGCGTAAAACGAGGCCGCACCAGCGTAAGCGACACTCTTACAATTTGTCTGCCATGTCACGGGCATGAAGACTGCCGCGGATGCGGGAATTCCTGACCCGGTCTTTCCGCGACACTCCACACATCCATCGCAGCATATTCATCTCCGTGACACGCAGTTCTTGTTTGTGTCGCTCAAGTACTGGCCATGCTTCACTGTCATACAAAGGGACATGTCTTATGATGGATTTATAGACCTGTCCTTTTAATTTGACCGGCATTTTGGGGTCACAAATGACACCTGTCACCTCACGCCACTTGGCTTAAGCTGCTATGATACGGGCCTTGACGTCGAGGTCGATATCCCCGGACGCACGCACTAAGGACAGATCCCAAGTACTTAAACTGATCCATGTGCTTGACCGTATCTTCGCCTATGCGCACGGATATGGGATCTGTAGTGTTGTAGGCCAAGTACTCAGTCTTCGCTACATTTAGTTTCAAACCGCCGTTCTCTAGCGACCTCTTCCACGCATTTACAAGTCCCACCAGGCGCCACCTTTACAAATCTGCCAGCGCGATATCATAAGCATACTTGAGCAACCATGGAGGTTGCTCATGCGCATCTCTGATGCTGTTCGACACTTCGTCTAATATCACGCCGAACAGAAACGGACTACCGGACGGACCGATCCCTGGTGCACGCCTACGGTAATGGGAAAGGGTGTGGTGTCGCCAACAGTGGTCCGAACTATGGAATCGGAATCACGGTACATATCCCGGATAATGTCGATATAGGTTTCTGGCACTCCTTTGGACCTCAGTGCCCACCAGATCATCACGCGAGGAACAAAGTCGAAGGCCTTCTGCAGATCCAAAAACAGGAAATGTAGAGGCGTCTTCTTCGTCCTGTATTTCTCCATGATGATCCTTAGGGCCTAAACAGGGTCCATGGTTCCACGCCCTAGACGAAACCCATATTGACATTCCGAGACAGTGCACTCCTGCCGGATCTGAGAGTCAATTATGCGCTCTTGTTTCTTAATCGACTATATCATTATATATTGCATTCATGCATATCATTACGTAAAAGTTTCTTGTATTGTGTTGTGTCTGATCTAAGTTTTTAAAATAATGGTTATGATTAAAAAACACAATGTAGATACGTATAAAAATATTGATACAATAATACTGTTTTCTTAAGTTTTCGCGACTTGCATACATAATAAAACTACGTTTTGACGGTTTTAAGCGCGGTAATTTATTAAGTTTTGGTTTTTCCGACGTTTTGGCCGCTTTTCAGTGGCCGTGGTCACGGATGACAAAGGTGACATTTGTGCAACAAGTATTGTTAAAGTTTTATCTAGCCTACCGCCAAATTGTTCATTTTAATTATTTAGTTTTAATTTTGTTTATGGTTATTATTTACTCTATGGGAGCCTAATTTAATTTACCACCGCTTCACAACATGTAGTGGCTTGAAGCGAAGAAGCAGCAGCGCCAGAAACTCTTCAGCAAACATGCCTAGGTAATTTTATATATTAAAATGGGTGGAAGGAAAAAAAGTTTTTTTCCTTCCACCCATTTTAGCCAAGTGGTGGTGGTTATATGCAAGAGAAATAAAAATTGTAAAAGATAAAATGTTTTCTATTTTTATGAGGTCTATCAATTCTGATGATTGTCTCCAATTTTATAAAACTTTTACAAGTTCGGAGGACATCATCGATGATGTCGATGGATTTGGCGGGGACTCAGACTTCGACATACAAGTTGATAACATACCCGATGACAATATTGAATTATTAACCGAATAATATGATTGATTTTTATAAATAAACAAATTATTACATTTCCTAATATATTTATCTTTTTGATTCCATGTTTACTTTACTTTATCTTATTTAATTTTATAAAAACATATAAAATATACTTTTGGAACATTTTTGCAAAATAAATACAAAATGAGGATTCATACAAAAAGTAGTTTTGCTAAAATGTTCCAATACCATTTCTCCTAATTACTTACGGTTTAAGGTAAATATAATAAAAAATGGTACATGATCATATAATGATTATATTTTTTTACGATTATACCTACATTGTTCATCTATACCAGTTAAGAGAAAAAAGTGTACCACGGAAACACTAAATTGCGTTTTTCTCAAATTGTAGTTACTGTGGAATGGAACGTTTTCGCATAACTACGTCCATTTTACATTTATATTTGAAATCTCATCTATATACATATAATAAAATTGTAGAGGTCAAATTTCTGTACAGTGAAAAAAAATGCTTAAAACCGAGTTAGGGGGATGTAAGAAGTGAAATAGAACTAATTTAGATTTTTTCAATTTTTTTGTTTCTCTGTTTGTCTGTCTGTTTGTACCGGCTAATCTCCGAAACGACTGGACCGATTTACATGAAATTTGGTATGGTGGAAGCTTATATCCCTGGTCAACATATAGGATACTTTTGATCCCAAAAAATTTAAGAGTTCCCGTGGGATAGTTAAAAAACCGCACCACGCGGACGAAGTCGCGGGCAGAAGCTAGTTTTAAATACATTGACAAATAATAAAAACAGCAACTTATCAAAAACTATGGTACAAAGCATGGAGGTTCTACTTCGACTTTGAACATCTTCCAAACAAAAAGAGACAACAAGGTTTAACTTCGAACAGCCACCATCAATTAAGGACTTCCTTCATTAAGAATAAATCTTATATAATTCAAGTTAAAAAATTGTATGTTAGATACTTTATTTTTCTCGACTTTACAATAAAAGCTTTATATCAACAAATATAGAGTTAATGCGCTTTTAATAACGAGTAGTTACCTACGATAACTTTAAATCTTTCTTTTCCATTGTTGTCCTGTGATATAAGATAGTTTTCATGAGTTACGTATGGTGACTTCGCAAGCAAAATCCCGAGAGCATTTCTAATTTTCTCATACACTTCTTTGGAGATATGAAGCATCGAATTTAAAAATAAAATACTTGCCCTAGAACAATATAAGACAAAAACAATCTCTAAATGAGTCTCTTGAAAAGACTGTACATTTACTTAAACGGAACAAACATCCAAGTTTCTAACTATTGGAACTTGGTTTGCCCTTATTCTGGGGCCACCAATTATTTTCACTCAATCCGTTATACAAAGTTGGGTAACAGCTAAAACAAATTGTCTTCAGAGTAACACTTCAACAATAAAGCGAACGTTTACAACTCCGGAGACACAGCTGGTTGCACTTAAACCGTGGCTTTATGTTACCGGAGCTTCTATTAGACGTAATTATTACTCTTACCTACAAATTTCAACAATTTAATATAGTAACTGCAGAATCAGAATATCTTTATGCAAAATTTGTACAATGCGTGAACAAAAATTATATTAAATTTTAATTGAGCAACTTGTAAAAACTTACGGGTTTTACATTTTTGTTAAATACAAAATTAGTAATGTGCCAAGTGGTAGGGCATTTGCCCGACTGGATGGCTACCATCTCTGGTCTAAAGCATGGCCCCATAACAACTTTGAGTTGTGTTCCGGTATTAGTGACCAGGTTCCAGCCTCCCTAAAGAGAGCAGCAGCGCATTTGCAGCACCTTTGGTGTTGCAAATGTCCATAGTCGATGGTAACCGCTATCCATCAAGTGGGTCGTCTGCCTGTCTGCTGTGTACTCCTCCAATAAAAAATAAATAATAAACATCTTTTTTTATCCTTCCACTTATGCAGAAACCTATTTTTTCGTTATCATGGACATAAGATACCTATAAGAACTGTTGAAAATAAATTTGGTAAACACATATACAAGAAATAAACATCCCTATAAATCCCAGTTGTATCGGCGTATAAAGCCTATATTTATTCAAAATTAATCGCGCGAATTACTTTGGTCCTTCATCCACTTGCATACCTAACAATTATTGTAAAAGTGAACAATTGTCTTAATTCAGAAATCTTTTAATTTCAGTACCGATCTACACATTATTGAGCAAGATGTATTAGATATATATGACACCAGACACCTTCGTACTGGTTTATAAATATAGGTTGGAGTCTATAATGCAGTATGATGAAGTAGAATTTTATAAAACGTACAGGTTTATAAGAAAAGTATAATGATAATTTAATCATTGATCTAGTGAAAAATGACATCGGCTTCCTTGTTTTAAATTATTAGATTATTTTTAATTAGTCGTGCCAGTAAAGCCTGCAAAAATAAAGTAAAAGGACATGAAAACAAATTTGTCGTTTTACATAACTTTATCAAAATCCTATTTTACAATCAGTCATTTGAAAACATTTTGACTTTTGATAAGACTCATATTCTACCAAATTCTGCCAAAAAGTTGCTACGGCAAAGAAGTTAAATAATCAGAAGGGGTAATTCGAACCAGGAGATTCCGAAAATGCAATTTATAGGATTTTTGTCTATCTGTCTGTCTGTTAGAAAATAAAATGAAAAGTACTGAACGGATTTAAATGAAACTCGACATAGTGCTGGCTTATAACCCGACTTCACACCTAGGATACATTTTATCCCGACAAATGACGTCTTTTTTTGAATAGGCGGATTAGCATAATAGCGCAGCAATTGTGATATAGACAACAACGAAACTATAGTGTATAGGTTTATGAATATAAAACACTAATTGAATTTGTATGTACGTAACCTAGAGCCACTATTATGGTACTTACACGCGGCGAAGCCGCGGGGAAAATAAAATATTATATAAGGCTTAACCAGTAGCTTAGGTAACTAATGATTAGAACGTTAATTTACAGGTTTTTATGAATAACACTGTTAGCCGGGTACCGCATATATTTTTTTCAATACGTTTTTGGCATCTTTCTGAGACAGGGTTTTACGACAGCGGAAACAGTATATATGGACAAAGTTGCGGGGATTATTCTAGTATTTAATAATCAATTATTTGTTATTTTATGTTTATTCTGATTATCCCAGAAGAATTTTGTAAGAAATTTCTTGATAATTTTAAATAAATATATGTACGTAAAATCTTCCGCAATTATTTTCAGTCTACGGACAATTATGATCCGGCAGAGGTGACCTATGCAACTGTTTTTTTATTTGGCTACATAACTCTAAAAATTATTCAAAAGTTCTCGTTCAAAACATTTTTAGCCACCACTTATATTTTTTATAGAACTTCAGTGCATAGCTCAGAGGTAAGAGGAAAGTGGAAAGGCACTTACTACTTTGGAAGCGAATATATTCCCACCACCACCACCACTTATCGACTTTATTCATCATTATATAACATCAGAATAATTTTTGAAGACAGTGAATTTATGGGTTGCTATTTGATTCATTTTAAAACATACTAATATCAATTAATGTGTTGTTCTATCTAAATAAAGGCACTTGAAGTGTCATTCAATTTATTTAAGAGAATAATAATGTACGCCACCGGATGAACAAAAATAACACCATTACCGGTAATGTTAGCGTGCCGATTGATAAGTAATTCTATATCATGTGATTAGCCGTTAATCTGAAATCACATTGTTTGGTTGATTTAGCTCGTTAAGGCTAAGTACTGTTCTATTTATTTATTTGATTAAAAAGTTGAATTGTTTGTGTTATTTTGTTGTATACGTGAATTTTTGGTGACGTTGAAGAGTGATGTTTTCTTATTCAGCTTTATATCAAAAAGTTTAATATGTGTGAAAATGTAGCTATTGTAGGACGTTGTTTACTGAAATCAAACTTTTCGAGTTGCGACAAGAACTTCATTATTTGGCGTCGGACAAAAATCTACTTTGGTTGACATGATAACCCTGGCCCAGAAAAAGTGGTATACATGTAATTTTGACCGGACCCACTTGTTGTTATGTATTTCAATGCCCTGAATTCGAAAAACACAAAAAATATTAAATGACCCCAGATTCGGTCTTATGGTCCATAAACCCTCAACATTTTGAGGATGTCTGGACCAAACTGACCCCAGATTCGGATTCAGCGCATTAAAACATATAATAATAAATGTGATCAAATTATTAGTATTCTAGTTTCGTTTAAACATACTTAAAACATCTTAAATTGTATCTGAATGTTATGCAATAAAGTATATTCTATTCTATTCTATTCTCTTCCATATTACTTACACCAATATTTGTCAGCCATCATTATATGCATATATTTATCACACACAATAAAAATTGAATGTCCTCTTTGGTGTTTTAATATTTTTATGCATTTTATAATTAGGTATGTAGCCCTTCAGCTATTCGAAAACATTGAACTTTATTAACTTACTTTCCTCAGTCAATGGACTCAAATTTAAGTAACATTACTTCGTTGGATTGCCGTTATATAAGTAATTTTATTAATATTATTTATATAATTGACAAACACAGATTGAAATAATATTTTTTTAAAAACAGACATCTATATAATTAATAATGGTAATAAATACAATTAATTAATTAGTAATAAAGTTAATAAATATTATTCAAGTTGGATAAAAGGTACTTAACAAAATAAATAGGAACTAACTAATTAAATAATGACGATTAAGATCCTGGTAAACTGAAACTGGTAAAATGTACTGTACCATGTATTCCCAGGAATAACACTTGTATACAACTACATTTATGCAAGAATAAATATTTCATTTCATTTCAATATTGCGAAACAAAAATTAATAAAGTGAAATTCTTGGTAGTAAAATCCTGAGTATTTATAATATAAAATCAAATAAATTACAGGAATGGCGTTTCGTAGCTGAGTTTGCATATATGATGATTTATGCTTGAAAGCTGTACCGTAGAGGTTGAAAAGCACAATTATATGTCTGGGGTCGGATGTGAAAAATTAATGTGTTCTGTAATGGTGAGAGGGCCGTGTCCGGTGGCCACTGGCAGAGACCGATCGGCGGCTGGACCCTCGTCCATTTTACTAGCAATTATAATCAAAACGACACACGTGTTGTGCTATCACGTGACATGGTAGTTTCATCTGACCGACATTCGCATTATATCGAATGAGGATACTCCGCTTTAACGACTCTGTTTTTGGTCGATGTATCCCCGTAATTGCTATCTTGTGTCATTCCATATGTTACTCAATACGACAGTATTGTATTTGTGTTATTGTAAGGATCATGCAATGACGTCCTTAGTTCAGTAATCAATTCTGCTTTTGTTTTTACAGTGAATTAAGTTAAATAATTTAACAGAGCTATTTGAATATTAAGCTATCAAATTCCCTGATTTGCGATAGAAGTTCAAATAATCTCAAACGAAAAATATTATTGTCAACGCAAATAATGATATTAATATGATCGACGTTTGTAAATGGTTCGATTTTGTACAATGCGTTTAAAAATGTGAAAAAAATCAGTGTGGATAATTATAGTTTTTGTCTGTCTGTTAGAGAATCACGTGAAAAACTACTGAACGGATTTAAATAAAACTCGATACAGACGTAGCTTATATCCCGGATCGTAACTTAGGATACTGTTAATCCCGATAAATAACGTCGTTTCCATGGAATAAACGGATTAGCAAAATAGATGGCGCTACAATCGCATTTTTATAATTAATTAAAAAATACGTTGTTCATAAACAACATCTCATTCATTGTATTACTTCAAATCAGGTGGACTGCGACTCGCCTCTATGTTTCGCTGCGCATTTGTGTAGACTATTTGGACTTTTTCTTTGTTATTGTTATGAACTTAGTAACAAGAAACAGCAAGGTAAAACACTAATTAAATTTATATATACGTAAAATAGAGCTACTATTCAGGGTTTTTCACACGGCGTACCCGTGGGGAAAACTCTAGTACTATAATAAATCTGTAACTGGTTTTCGTTCGATTTTGTAAATTGCGTATAAAAATGTGAATAAAATCAAGAGGGCTAATTCGGATCATGAGATTTAGAATGCAACTTTTAGAATTTTGTTTGTCTGTTAGAGCATCACGTTAAAACTACTGAACGGATTTCAATGAAACTTGAAATCGAGCTAACTTATATTGCTGGGCGTAAATTAGGTTACTTTTTATCCCGGTAAATGATTTTCTTTCTGTGGGATAGACGGAAATAGCGAGAAAGATTGCGCTATGATCGCATCGTTTTTCAGAAACTACTAACGTATACGAATGAAACTCTATACAGAGCAAACTTATAATCCGAGTCAATTCTTAGAATACTTTTCATCCCAATAAATTACGTTGTTTCGTGGAATAGACGGATTATTAAAAAGTTGACGCTGCGACGATATAGACAACCATCGCTGTAATTCAGTACCTAACAAATACGTTCTTATGTTGCCCACAAGTCATATTAATAATGTATGGTTTACTTCACATTAATGTAGTTAAGGTTATAAAAGAAATTTTAGTTTTTTTTACTATTCTTATAATTTCTTTACGATAGGTTAATAATAGACATCCTTAACTTGTGATATGTCATACACACGGCAACCCTGAATAAAGTTGGCTCATTCAAGTTAGGGTAATGAATACGTGACTTATCTTCGAGCAGCCTGAAACTGCGGGCTTATGCCACGGGAATGGTTGCACGTTTTCAGCCCACGAACGATCGCATAAGCACCCAGTTGAGGACACGACGATGACATACGATGCATAATGCCAAGACGCGGGACTTCGCTCATATTTGTTTTATTGGAGGGAGATATTGGGCTGAATTTTTATCTCATTTTCTAAGAAAATATAACAATTTATATCGTTTAAAATTTTTATTGCATGAACTAATCGGAATTTCACGGTTTTATAAAAGAAACTAGCAAGAGTTTCTATTAAGGAATCATAATAAGGTAATGGTTTTTTTGCGATTGGTTAATATTAGTAAATTTGTCTGTCAATATTATCAATAGCAGTCAATGCAAGGAAGTGCTGCATATGTATGCATGTGGACGCATACACACAACAGAGATACCCAAATTTTATTTTATGTGTAAAATTGGAGAAAATAATCAAACTGCTCAACATCTCCATGGTTCAATAAATTAAGACCCGTATTTTTAATATGAAACTCAGCAAGTTATTAAAATTTCGACAAAATTTTCACCAACTGTGGGGTTATGTTATAACAAACGCCATCCTAACGCTAATATTAGACGGATCAACCGAATTGAATCAATTTGGTTGAAAGGTACAAAACTGAAAGGACACGTGGGTATTCAATGACATAGAATAGAGAAAATGTATAAACAAACAGTATAAAACAATAATAGATAGCTATAGATTATAACACTAACCTGTGGATAAGCAGGGCTGTGGATAGGCCCTTTCGGTCCTATTTATAAATCTTGGTACTTACGGATTTGAGTTTGGGAGACTGCTTTCGCTGCTTGATGCTTGATGATCGGATATATAAATATATTACATTGAGAGCTTTCCAGAGTCTTTTTTTTAAAGGTACCCTTGTACTATCGTCATGACTATGTGACCTTTCCACAAAAAAGAACATAAAACATAAGAAATAAAAGAAAACACTAAAAAAATAAACAGACCTCTGCCATGAAAAATGAGAGAGGAGTAAGAATTTTATATTTATTATTGATCACTGTGGTTGATTCATATAAAGTGAAACACAAGAATGTATGTACCATAATATAGGCTTAATAGTCAAAAAACACCTTATTTTAAAACACATTTTAACCCTTTTCTGGTAATATATGTTATTTTCCAATTTAGAAATAACAATCATTTCCTTGAACGTTCACAATAAAGTCGGCCAGCACATTCAAAATAATTATATAGCGCGGAAAACTTACCTCATTTTCATTATGATAAAACCTTAATTGGAATTTTATCGTGACTTGTTTTCCCTCGAGATTCAGGAGTAACCTCATTAATTTTAATTTCCAAGGTCGCGCTATAATTAGCTTTCGGTTTCCTTTACATTACTATATAAAGATTTTCTATTGATATCTTTAAAGAATATTAAATAAGTGCTATGTTCCAAAAATGTGGTTTGTAAAGTGTAATGTAATAGGTATAGAGTCACGCTTCATACTGTGATATGATGAAAATTCGAGATGTGTGTTGTGTGGATTTACTTGTACTGAAAACGTAATACACACTTACGTTAAATTGCAATTATATTAAAATAATACTTTTTATGCTCCCTTTAGCTCGGTTGACAGACAACCTGCGTGAGGTCGCTATAGGAGCTGGATGAGGCAGGCGGAAGAGTGGGGTTTGTGGGCGCAGACTTGGGAAGGCCTACGTCCCGCAGTGGACATTAATTGGCTCATGAAGAAGAACACTTTTGGCATAAAAAACATTTTTTTATATATATCTTAAAATAAAGAAATATAACTGTCTTTTATTTCTATAAAATGTTATTATCAAACAATTTTATAGATGCTTCATATATAGTTTTATATAAACTTACTTTATTTTTAGTATTGTCTTTTTTGAGTTAGTTTTTGTTTTAAAATCTTCGTATACAATATTCAGGCAAAAGAAACAAAAATTGCAATACTACATACTAATTAAATCGTACACAACCCCATATTTGTTCCCAGTTTAAATTACTTAATTTTTCCAAATTTGAAAATTGTTAAACTGAACAAATTATGAAAATAGTTTCCCTCACACCGGAACCGCATCAATGTCTTATCTAAGCAAAGTTGTTTCCTCGGAATCTGTTTCGGAGTTGTTATTGCGATCACGTATTCCGGGACCTAACCGTCCCGATGTTAGTCAACAAATTGATATTTTCAAATACCCCTTCCGCAAACATACCTACTCTTTTATTCCGTGGGGTGTATCCTCGATATTAATAACCACATTCGATTACTGGTTACGACCTGTGAAAATTTTTACACAATACGATACTTATTTTTAAAAAATTTGCTTTTTGAAAATCCATTACGAAGTATGCCGTTGCTCATGATTGTAGGTAGATGATACATATTATAATAAAGTAGCTTTTGCCCGCGGCTTTACTCGCGTTAATGTTATCCCATGGGAACCGTACATTTACCGGGATGAAAAGTAGCCTATTCAAAGTGCTATTTCAATCCATAATCTCTCTCTGTACCAAATTGCACTGTATTATTTATTTATTATTTTCTTATATTTGAAAGAAAGTGTTCATTTCACCTTTAATATATTCAAATAATAAACACCTAATCCTTTTCATTTTAACAATAAGCTATTGGCCTTTGTTTGAATGGGGTTCATTCATACAGGGTTCTTTTATAATAAAAAAAACAGATGTGATAAGGTTGATAGATTTTAAAAAGCATATTCGGTCTAAATTTCGGACTAAACATAAATTGAGACATTTTTCATAAAACTTTGATATTGATAGGCAACTGTGACTCACATCAGACAGACAACGGAGTAAATAGTTCTTTAGCAGTGAGCTTCGAAATCCTAAAATAGAAGAAATAACATGAGGAAACATTGTGATTTTTTTTTATTTTTTATAATACACCACCTAGAAATCTTATATTGAAATTTGCTTTAAAATCTCCTTAGACACTGGGTTGCCTGGAAGAGATCGCTATAAACGATAAGGCCGCCCATTGTTCTAATGCAAATGCATCCATATCAATTGTCTAGATTTAAGTTTATGGTGAACAACAAAGAGTTTTCATTCATTCATTGTGAAAATAAGAAACACAAAATGTCAAGATTCTAAAAATAACTTAATAGACAATTTTCAATATACAAAGAAGTACTTATTCTACTTCATGTTTAGAATAGGTAATCTGATCTTAAACTATTGTAAGCGTCATCGAGACTTAAATGTATAATATCGCGACAAGAGAAACAAAAGAAAGAATAAATTTATTCAATCGCTTGATAGTAACACATTTAGATATATTACCAAGATTACATAAAGATTGGGCCCGACCTGACCCGGTCACCTCCAACCTCCCCATCATAGCCACCTCATGCATCGCAGTTATTAAATTACTACTTTCAAAGTCTTTATATCATCTCAAATATACACAGAAAAATAAAAATCCCATAAAATACATATTTAATCAATATAACAGTACCATGGCCAATAAGTAAGTTAAAATATCTGCCTGCTACCGGTTGCATCATTCTAGTTCATCCCTACTTTTATTTTAAAAGAACAAAGCAAAGCCCATGTCTTTACTCTTCTTAAAACGCAACTGTAGTTTCATGATATGTCTTATAAATACATATTAGGTGTTTAATATTTTAGGATGCCAACACTATGATGTTATAAAACTAAAATATGAAATAGAATATACCTTTACCTGTTCAAACATCAATGTATGTATATTGATGGGACTACGAGATAACGTATTATTAAAACACAAAATAAAATAATGTTTGTTGCTTCACATTACTAACAATAATCTCTACATCTCTCATACCTACCAATTTCAAGAATTCAATGAAACCCGGTATAGCGACAAATATGTATTTTTATTGCGAACAGTATCATGAATTTTTAATTTCATTTCTTTCTTTTTATACGGGCTTTTATACACTGTAATATTGGAGAAATATCTGAGATCATTATTTTTCTTTCAGTTTTGTATTTTGTATACAGTGGTACAAGATAGTATGGATAATATTAAAGGAATATTATGAATCCACGACGGTCTGTTGGTTAAAGTTTGACATAAATTCCTGTGTAAATAAAAAATGTCACAACTTCGAGTAGGAAGCTAATAGATTGATTTAATTAGGCTGGCCAGCATTCGGTAAGCTTCTTTGAGTCATCTCGTCAACCATTCTGCAATGCTTGAAGACGAGTCTTCGAGCAGTGCGTGTTAACAATTATGATATACGATGCCGAGAGGTGGACATTGATATCATCAGGGCTGGTCATAAAAAGTCGTTCAACAGGCTATGGAGCGAGCTGTGTTGGGTGTTTCTCTTGTGGAATAAAACCAAGAAAACCGACATAGCTCGCCAAACTAGTAAGTTGAAGTGTAATAATAAAAAAGTGTAATTAAATATGTTGTAATGGTTTTAAGCACATTATTTTATGCTTTTTATTCCGATGCTTCGGCCATTTTTTTAATAACCGTGATCACGAAACACAAAGGTGTCAGTTTCGATGAGTAACGTTAAAGTTTTTATTTAACCTACCGCCTACTTACTCATTTTAATTCTTTATTTCTAATTATTTTTATTTACTCTGTGGGAGCCTGATCACAGTCCCGAAAGCTTAAGAAAATACTAAGTAAAAATTTAGAGCTAAAAATACACAAAATTAACTATTTTACAAATTTAATAACCACTGATATGGTGAATGATGAACGCAGTCAATAGACATCTATCAAAATCTTTAATTTGTGATCACATTGTTCATGGTTGAATTAACTCGTATCTAAACGGTACCAGTAAACCAAAGCGGCGAAGATATCAACTGGAATACAGAGTTGGTTGAAATTGATCACGTATCACCTCAGGCTCACGTGCACCACGTTGAAAATTAATTTGATGTATTATATGTATATCTGCTGTTCAAATCACAGTTCAAGATTTAGCCTTTTATCAGGGGCCTCGTTATATCTTGATGCTAGATTAAACGTTATTGAGATGAAAGCTTATGTTATGAGTATTTCATATCGTATCAGACACCTATTAGTACATATATATTATAATAAGTGTAGGTGTCTATTATTTAAGCGCTTAATTTAAATTCTACATTTAATTTGCTGTAAACATATATTGGTTGCGCCGAGGAACACCTTGTAAATTCTTCCTCCCCATCCTCGCCATCAAGAATAGGAATAAAACTTTAAATGAAGAATGCGCTAAACAAGAGATATTCGGTTACTGTCACTGCTGTCACCGCCATAAATTACGTACTATATAAATTTGTCGGAACACAAAATAAAGAAAATAACCAAGATTGTATTTAATGTTAGCCACATCCTAGTGAGAGTGTGAACCCCCGGGGAACGAGCGCAGTGTGGTGGCGTACTGGTGGCAAGGTAAGTCTTTCCTTCCTTGCTTCTTCTTCCCGTTCCTTTGCCTTCTCCCGGCAATCGCATCGCGCCCGCATATATTGTTTTCAGTATTTTCTCACTATGTTTCGTTTTAATATGCATAACATTCTGAATGTTATTTTTATCAAAGATTATATTCTTTTATAATATTATTGTTTTATTGTAAACCAGCCGTTCTATAATCGGCAGAAATTATTGCTTATACCGACGATCAAAAAGCCAAATAGCCTACGCTCATCGAAAGTAGAAGAACGTGAATTTAGATGTATGTTACATACAACCAAACTTACGTTTGTATTTGATGTAAGTATTTATATTTTATACAGAATTGGTAAATGTTTAAATTATAACGTATCTACTACCACTATTCATGAGGCAATACCGTCGTAGCGGTAATGTGGATTTTAAACACAATAACATATACTAACCAGAAATTTCCATGAAAGCTATAAAAAGACGCAGTGATTTCTCTTACAATTGTAGGTAACACCAATTGCATAGGTAGTTTTCGTATTAACCTTCTTGATCTTTATAATATGTCGCAGCCAGTAATGTAAGGAAATTAGTTAACGACTCGAGAAGAATGCATCGAAGTCAATTTGAAAGCTAGAAAATTACAGAAAATCCCAGACTATCTGCAATTCGCAAATATTTCATGATGCCTGTAAATACAAATTGTGCTAGACACTTTCAAGGTCTAAGTTTGACTCATTGCACGTAACTCATATTATAAATAAGAACTAATATTAATAAACGTCTATCTTAGTTAGTATTATTTGAATATAAGATTAGAAACAGTCGTCTTTCTAGCTGCATACAAATTCAAATAGTAAAACCATTCTATAACATGATGTTATTTTACATCAAGGCATTGTAATAACAGAAATTTATATTCATTTAAAAGAAAGTGTAAGTTATTTTTACGTATAAAGCATGATTGACACGTCAAGTCAAGCATAACGTTATTGAAATATTCGTAAATATTGGAAATTGCGCAAATCCAAGTTTCGAGCGTAACTTCAAGCAGGAAGCGTTATCGGGTAATGCATGTGATTTTATCCAGTAAAAGGCTTTACGGTTTAACTTTTAAAAAATAACCCACCTACTTAATTAAAGAATGTTAGTGGTCTTCATTTGATTGACAAATGATTTAAAGATCAAATGTGAACAAATATCTACGACTAAGAAGTCGATATACAATTTATAAAATATATATCATAAAATCATAATCCTAGCATTATAGCCAAGTTTGTGCTTTATGGAGTGTCTGCGATCACAGTAGGATGGAAGCTATGTGGAAGTGCATCGGCACTGATAGAACATGGTGCTCCATGTAACACCGAGAATGGGGTTGTAATGGCTTTTATCCATATTCAAACCGTTTGCTCTCCTCACCGCACTTTCATGTAGATAGAAACTGAGTATAGTAGGCGATCGTCTGCTTTTCTTTTCTAGTTTCTACTGGTCGCATTTGGTACATCAGGCTGGAGGATGTCCTACCGTTTATAAGACAGATTCATTATCTACTTTCCTACCAAATGAACATAAACTATACAGTCTAATTGTGAATTACGCAATATGCAGTATATTAGAAATAACTTTCGTTCCCATTTACCACGCTCTATGTTCTCCAGCTTCTATTATAATTCTTACTTTAACAAACTTAGACAAAAAGTTTTTAACAATACTGCTTGTAAAATAAAGCCAACACGAGTTCGAAGAAGCTCAATTATACGAGAGAATTGAATGAAAATTGAATAGAGAATATAAATCATTGAAAAAAATAGAAAGTAGAAAACATACCCATTGAATCGGGCAGGTAGTTTAAAACAGGACAGCCCTAAGTAAACCCCCCCCCCCATGTTTACATTCAAGCACGGCCCCATCACGCGTGTCACGCTTCACCACGTCACTTCGATAAGATAACATCGCTATTGTCGCCGCATTTTGTTCACATAATGTTACTATTATATTATTTTCAAGCTTCGATAGTCTATTGATTAATCCGAGTAAATAATCAGATACATTTTTTTAAAGCGTACGGAGTTTTACCTTAATTATGTTTAGATATCATCATTATCTTTGGTGATTTTTACATGATTATTTTTTTAAGTAATTATGTTTTTATAATAAAAACCAGCTGACCCGACGGACTTCGTACCGCCATATTTTCTGAATTCCTAAAAGACTTTGTTTCATGACACAAAAACAAAATCACCATAATCGGTCCAGGTGATTAGGAGGATTCTAGAATCCGATCTCAGCGCCACCTACCGGTTCTATTTGCGAATCTAAACCATCCGGGAACCCACTCAAACACACAAAAACAAAATCACCAAAATCGCTCCCGGTGATTAGGAGGATTCTAGAACCCGATCTCAGCGCCACCTACTGGTTCTAATTGCGAATTTAAACCATCCGGGAACCCACTCAAACACACAGAAACAGAATCACCAAAATCGCTCCAGATGATTAGGAGGATTGTAGAACCTGATCTCAACGCCACCTACCGGCTCCAATCGCGAATTTAAACCATCCGGGAACCCACATAAACATACACAAAAAAAACACACACACACACACATTTATTTAAAAAATTTACTGTATTTTGCAAATTTATTGTTTTTTTTAGTATTTTTAACCGACCTAGAAAAAAGGAGGAGGTTCTCAATTCGTCGGGATATTTTTTGCTTTTTTTTAATGTATGTTCGCCGATTACTCCGTGATTTATGATCCGATTTACGTGATTCTTTTTTTGTTCGACGCGGAATAGCTTCCAATTGGTCCCCTAAAAATTGTACATAGTTTGGCTCAGTAGTTTCCATTTTATGAACATTTTTTATGAAAAAAAAATTCTTTTCGTTCCATATGTACACCGATTACTCTGAGACTTATGATTTCATTTACGTGATTCTTTTTTTGTTCGACGCGCAATAGCTGCCGTGTGGTCCCCTAAAAATATGACATAGTTTGGCCCAGTAGTTTTCATTTTACGAAAAAATTTTTTTTCTCGTTTCTTGGGAGCTATATATTTTAAGAAGCGCGCCCACATTCGTAAGTCCACCCATACATAGCTAGACACTAAAAAGTAACAAATAAAAAATTCGTTTAAAAACACCGACTTCAAAAACTAAAAAACTAAAATGTATAAAATAACTTATTTCTGAAGCTATTATTATTAATCTATATATTATCTAAAACATCTTGAAGTCAACAAACAAACGTAACACCAGTCATAACGAACTATATGAAGCATTTGTTGAAGCATGGAATTCAATCCCCCTAGAAAAATGTATGAAATTGATTGAATCAATGCCACGTCGTTGTAGTGCTGTTATTCAAAATAAGGGATACGCCACTAAATATTAATTACAACTATTGGTAGGCTGTGGATAGTAGCTATTTCGTAAATAACAATACTAATTACTAATACTTAAAAAATATTGCTTTTTATACTTTTTTGTTGTTGTTTCTAATTAGTTGACCATTATTGTTCATACCTTAAAACTTATTTAAATGTTTTTGAAGTGAAACTTCTATATAGAGGGGGTCTTATGGAGTTTTGACTCACGAAAAGATGTCACAGTCACGTGATCACCGTCACTAATTCTTACATTTTTAAACTCGTGATATCTTTCGAATGGAATGTCCGAATTGAATAATTCAAAAAGTTATATAAAGGTATTGAAGCAGTCTTGAATATGAAGTAATTTATTTTGATAAGGATGAATATCAAGATACAAATAAAGTGCCTGTTCTAGCGGCGGCATTTTAATTAATTTTTTATAATAAACAAAACGCTTATTGTGGCATAACTATAATAGTTAGATATATGTTGTCGCGATACTTTTTGTAAATAATGATGTGTTCTACAAAGTCGTAGTACATTATTTTATTTTATCATCAATAGTTTTCGCAGCGCACGCGATTTTAAGTATTTTTTTTATACCTTGGATTAAATTTTTGGAGTTTTAGTAATGATCCCTAATTTTTTTGTAAATATAATATAGCCTATGTCACCCGGGGATAGCGTAGCTTGCCAACAGTGAAAGAATTTTTCAAATCGGTTCTGTAATTTATTTTATTTGTTATTTTATCATCAATAGTTTTCGCAGTGCTCGCGATTTTAGGTATTTTTTACACCTTGGGTTACGTTATTGGAGTTTTAGTAAGGATCCCTAATTTTTTTGTAAACATAATATAGCCTATGTCACACGGGGATTGTGAAGCTTGCCAACAGTGAAAGAATTTTTCAAATCGGTTAAGCAGTTTTGGAGCCTCTTCAATGCAAACAAAGAATTTAATCTTCCTCTTTATAATATTAGTATAGATATTCATATATATTTATTATAAAATTAATTAGATATTTGCATATTATAAAAAGCACAAGATTTTGCGCTGGAAGTTGTTTAATAAAATTGGGAGCTGGATTGCCCTAAAAAGCGCTATATCTAGCTCCTAAAGCGCTAAATTGGCAGCTCTGGTGAGCCGAGCGCCGGGAAAGTCTCGTAAACGAGAAAGCTAGCGAGAGAGCGAGCGAGGATATACCGCGTCCTCAGACTACCTCATCCCTAATAATAATATAATCCTAGGTTTTCAAATTGGACAAGTACATTAACAATCTGCCCGTAAAACTTCAAGTTAAAATTTTGTTGCGATTCATTTTATCACTTGTCAGTTGAAGATTTTCCACTTGTCCGTTGCGATTCGTTTTCCACTTGTACGTTGCGATTCGTTTTTCCACTTGTCCGTTGCGATTCGTTTTTCCACTTATCCGTTGCCATTCGTTTTTCCACTTGTCCGTTGCGATTCGTTTTGCCACTTATCCGTTGCTATTCGTTTTTCCACTTGTCCGTTGCGATTCGTTTTTCCACTTGTCCGTTGAAGTTTTTTCGTAATGTAATATTAAAACTGCACATGTATAATGGGATTTATAATGTTTTTCTAATAAATGATAAACCGTTGAACATATTGTTGTCCTATTTATTGTTAATTTTAAAATAAAAACTATTGCGGTGAAGTATCTTACATAATGTCAAGGACCGTTGGTAGTGTTTATAAGTAGATGACCACCACTGTATGTTATAAAATATGTAAACAAATAATCTAATATATAAAATTCTCGTGTCATAATGATAGTTACCATACTCCTCTGAAACGGTTTGACCGATTCTCATGAAATTATGTGTGCATATTGGGTAGGTCTGAGAATCTGACATTATCTATTTTTCATCCCCCTAAATGTTAAGGGTAGTACACCCCTATTTTTTTACATTTTAGATATTTAAAAAATTATGATATAGCATTTAAAAATACATACAAACATAACTTTTGAAACCTCGACGATCAACCACTATTTTTTATTTGTTAAATATCGATTGAAGCTTTTCCGGGCAGGACGAAGTCTGCAGGGACAGCTATATATATATATATATATATATATATATATATATATATATGTCGGCTTCACTCACGCCGGGAGCGGATGACACTCCGAGTATAATACAATAATAATCTGAAATGTTATAATCAAAGTTTATTACACTAGAATTATTACAATTACAATATTAAATACAGCACAATAATAACACAAATATTAGGACAACTCCAAGAGTTGTCTCCACGCTTGTCAGGTGTCGAGCAGCAATCTGCCCTCAAAGAATACTGCGATTATCGAACAGTATTATCGACCACAATATACTATGCGCCTTTTGTCCAACAGAGCTTCCGCTCTGTTAAGCCGATGAACGCAGAATGACGGTTGTAGACCGTCGGTTCTAGACTCGTAGACTGTCGGTTTAAGATTGCCCCTCCTCTGTCCGATCCGAACACCGCGTATTTAAGGTCCTCGTAGCGCTGCAGTGACAATATCCGGTAGTGCTGTGGCGCCACTTCAGTTACACTTCCTTCATTAAACCAACTTCCGCCATACGTATTAACTTCCAACATCCGGTTACTCCATTTCCGATATCCGTTAGCTTAATAATAAATGCTTCTACGTTGACATCCGGTTAAACAACTTCCGATTGCTACATGAAAGAATACTCTATCAGGTTAAATTCAAATTCAAAAGTTTTTATTCAAAATAAGTTCCACTGGAGAACACTTTTTGAAGGTCATAAATATAGGTTAAAATTTAATTGTACTGCCTAGTCTATGTACACCGCTTCGCAACGTGTTATTGCTGTTAAGGAGAAGAAGCGGCAAGAAACTCCCCAGCAACACGTCTAGCTAAAAATTGTTTTTTTTTATATTTGCTGTTCTATTTATATTTAAGTTCTATTTTTTAAAGTTTTATACAGAATTATGTTACAGAATGACTTGAAGAATTAATGGAGTTGTAGCACACAGTGCATATTCAATAAGACAGAGCGCAATAAAAGGATAGAAAATATTATTATAGTTATAAATATAAAGACATAACGTACTATTTTTTTTTGCAACATATCTTCATATATTCCTTACAAGTACGGCAAGATAAAAACGTTATACTCGTACAAAACACAGTATAAGAGGTTGGAGCGAGCTGCTATGTAAATGAAGTTTTGTCATTTAAATATTCTTCAATAGTGTAGTATCCCTTTTATAGCAAGATACTTTTTAATTTGGTTTTTAATTTAGTTAAAGGCAGATCTAACATTTCACTCGGAATCTTATTGAACAAGCGTATACCAACCCCCAAGAAAGAAGACAATACTTTTCAGTCTATTACAATGTCTGGTTATTGACTACTTCCGTCACATGGTTATTTTATAATAACAAATTTAATATATATATATATGTGTGTGTGTGTGTGTGTGATATAACGACAAAATTCAAAATCACTAGCCTGTTCAAAAGATAACACTATTCTATAGATATAAATGAAGTCACGTATTGTACCAACTGAAATGTTTACGTTTACAAATTGTAAACAAACATAGTGCAAATTTACAAATAAGTAAAAGCGGACCCAATCCGAGAGAGTCCGATTCGCCACCCCATGAATTTAGATTGCAAGTTTATTCAAGCTCAAAATTCATCCAATACTCGACCACCGTCATATGTGCAATTGGATGTTACAAGTCTGATTTAAATTACATAATTTGCACTGCACCTACCAACCAATATGTGTTGACAGATCATCTTGAGTTTGTTAGTTTTTGCGAGTGTGATTGTTTAGTGTTTACCTTTATTTTTATTTAAAAATTCGATGTCCAATATTTGCAGGATATCGATTATTTTCAAAAACAATTCTTGCTTAAGCACAAAAATCTTAAATTTTAAGCGAAAGATGATTTTGCGAGTACCACAAGTACCTACTCCGTTTTTTTAAAGTCATTCGGCGTACAGTTTAGTTGAGGATGGAATGGAAATGTTATAGACGCCCATTTGCTGCTTATTAGGTTTTTAAAAACCGCGAAGACATTTTTTAAAAGGAAACAAAATTTTAAAGCCTAATTTACTCCATTCCACTCCTTCATTTTAATTTTTCACAGATTTTTCATTTTTCAATTTTTTTCTTTTATTTGAAAGGGTGGTGCTCCCGAGGTGGTGCCATGGTCACCAAATCGGAACAAGGTCAGTAGAGTCCAGGGAAATCGAGAGTAACCCTTACTTATTGAAGAATGTCGTGCTCCGATATTCTTAGAAAAAAGCTTGCTTAAGCGTGCTAGTATTGTATTTTCTACAGACGTAAATTTTATATGCTTTTTATGCGATCTTCGTCAATTGTGGACCGATTTTCAAACATTTTTATATTCGATTGTCTATACTCCGAGGTGATCCCATTGTTAACAAGTCAGGATCTGATGAATAGGGAAATCAAGAGCAACCCTTGTTGAAAAGCATCTACACCGAGGAGTGACATGGCAACCTTGTATACGTGTGTCAATACTATAATTTCTACAGGTGCTTAATATATTATTTCTAAAACTATTGAAGCAAGTATTTAGGCAACTAATAAGTAAATAATCTTTTTTAACAAAAAGAAAACCAAGTATAAACTAAAAAGCAAAAAATAAATATTTCAGCGACTTGTTTCTACAACATTTTGAAGTTGGTGCGAAGTAAAACATAAAAAACATAATATTTAGCAAATTTGTTGTTGTTTTCTATGTTTTACTTGGCACCGACTTTAACATGTTGTAGAAAGAAGTCTATTTTGTTTTCGTTGATATAGCTTGAAGCAGCCAAAGATGCAGACGATGCGCCTCAAGATAAAGTGATTGTCATCAAAAATTTTAACGAAAATCATTAATACGTAGTTTTAATTTATCGTCATTTAGTTGTTGGCACAAAACGATTAGGTTTTCTGGACTTTAGGTTGTAATTGTTATAATTGTCGACTAACACGTTGGATTTGCACATGGTGTTACAAATGTGTATATGCGACCGTAAACACTTTAGATGAGCTGGAGCGTCTGCCTGTTTGCCAGCTTCACAATAAAAAGATACAGCCTAATGGTCTGTGAAATCCAACCATTCGGTTTAGATATGTGTGGTGGGTAAACACTCAGTCCGTTCTGCTGGATTGGGAATATTCCATAATAAGATTGCTACAATAATAATCTAGGATCTTTCCAAGATATTTTAGGCCATAATCCAAAGATACCACATAGGCTTCCTACTATGTGGTATCTTTGGATTTAGCCTAATATTATTATAGACTAAGGCCCGCTTGCATAACGATATCACCGATGTTTGAAACCCATCAATTAATTTTGACTAAACATTGCAGGTATATCATCTGTTTCCTTATATTATGGACATGTTTTAATATCATGTACCTATAGCCAGGCATTGAGTACTGGTTAGAAACGTATGGCCGTTAAAAAATTAAGAACAAGACTTCCAACTTTTAGATATGAAATTATATGGAATTTTTTTATTTCAGGACTTCAGCAGACAGGCAGACGGCCCACTTGATGGAAAGCGGTTCCCATCGCCTATGGACATTTGCAACACCAAAGGTGCTACAAATGCGCTGCTGCTCTCTTAAGGGAGACTGGAACCTGGTCACTAATGCCGGAATACAACTTAAGGTTGTTATGGCGAAATACTAGACCAGGGGTGGTAGCCATCCAGTCGGACAAATGGACAGATCGCCGGTAGCCATATTTAAATAAAATTAGTTAATCATATATTAAACTGCCTAAATACCATTTATACAAAATGTATTCACAGTTCTTTAAACATATTTAGCGGCAAATTTTAAGTTGGGCAAGACGCTAATTGTATTTAAGGGTGTTAAATACGTTTTGTGTTTCTTAAATAAATTTAAGCAACCTTATGCAAGCGGCCCTAAAAGTGGAACATGTGATATTATTTTTATTATTCCGAAGTACGTATTTCACCTTCACTCTGATTGATAAGTATTCTTTCAAAGTTTTCTTTCAATAATTTAATTTGAAAACTATTTATACCATCGCAAGAATACATGTAAATATTTTCATCATAATATAGGTACTGCTGATTTGAATTGTAACAAAGGCAAATTAACTATTGTAGATTATTATAAAATAGTTTGTGATTGTGCAGTGAATAAATTGTATACAACTTTAGTCGCAGCGTGCACATATTGACTCCCTCTGCCGGAAACCAAAGGGTTAATATTACTTGACGTTCGAATGCATGCAACTGGAATCCCTTTGTGCGTCGAGCGTTATCTGTGGAACACACGCGTCGAACTCTACCGTCGAGTGGCACCACTGACGGGTTGGGTTGAATCTCTCACTCACTGCATAACTTTAGGAACATGACCTCATTGCTGGGTTTAATACTGGACAACACTTCACTGACGTTCGATTCCGTTAGACCACATAAATAGGATTTCCTATCCAAATGACACAATTATATTCTGGTACTTTTGGCAGTTTAGGTTAGAAATTTGCAAGTACGGTAAAGTTTCAAGAATCATGTTGATTTCGCTTGAAATTAACAACAAAAAATTGTAGCCGTGAGTCAGCGGCACAATTTTCGTAGATAAGATTTTTTGTAATTATTGCTACAGTATGCAGTGAAGAAAATAATACTAGGTAAGGGAATCCCTGTACTTCATTGAGTTCCTTTGGTGGATAGTTACAATTTATTAGCTCGATGGTGTCGATTCCATGTAAATTACATATATATTTTTCATGTCTAAAGGAGATTTCTCAAAGTTAAAGTCAAAGTGAAAATGTTTAGTCGGATGGATACCTTTGATCAATTAAGATATATTATTTATATTCAGAGATATATATGGATTAAGTAGGAAAAAATAAAATTCATTTGTATATTTTAAAATAAGTGTTACCAATAAAAAAGAAGTAACAATAAATTTATATGGGTACAATTGTATTTGTATCATAAACGGAACAATGTAAGTTAAGTATTTGCCCCGTTTTCAATTCTTCAACACTTCGCACCCCAAGAGTCATAACGATATCTCTGAACGAACGTACTCTTGGAACTTTATTAAAAGTTTTTTACGTGATCTTTTCTTAGCACCTTACTTAGTGCGCTTTCTGCAATTACAACAATACTTATTTATATAAAATAGTTTGTGAGTTTATCCAAAAATATTTTTAAGAAAAGTTATTATTATTTGTGACCAAAACTAGATGACAGTTTAAAAAAAAATATTTTATTTATAAAATGCTTTTTAGAACCGCCTTTTTTAAGGTTCACAAAACCTGCCTGTCTGCTGAACTCTGAAATAAAAAAAAGACAGGACGTTATTCTGTAACTGTAAATAAATAAATAAATAAATAAAATAAATAAACTTCATTAATAAAAAGAACTTCATGAATTAATAATTTTAACTCACAATTATATAATAGATATATAAATAAATATATTTATATGTTTGGTACTAAGTATTTTCTATTCTATTTTGTTCGGCGATTGCTCCAATGCTTTTAATGTGCGTTGATTTTGCTAATGTTGGAGTGACTTTGGTTTTGCGAGTGACTATATAAAAATGACAGGTGCTGGGTGAGAAATTAATTTAAAATGACAACTGAGCGGTGGAGAACGTTTTCTGATGACCTGAGGACAACACAAAACATTAATTGTATTAGCCTAACTACATTATAAATAGATATTATTAGAATATAAAAAATTACATAAATTATATATGAATTTAGTATGGACAAGAGTTAACAGGTAAGGGACATTTACAGGACGATCACAATTTGCAGGTAAAATGTCATAAATATGGGTGGTCATTTTGGGGCAATGAAAAAAAATCACAATTATTAAATTTTGACGATTCTGCAAAATTATGACATGTGATTTTTTCAACGTAGCTTGGACAAATAGTTTGTAGTTGTTTTAGTCCACCTTTGCTATTACTAAATATAATTATATAATTAACCAAATTTACAAATTGTAATATTCTACGTTATCTAATAATATGAAAGGGAGAGGATGAAACAATAATATCATGGCTGTTTAAAGCAAACAATGAGTTTGTTAACAAATTTTCAGCGAGGGCCAAAAACATAAAGGAAATGCGATCACACCGGTACCGGAAGTTAGTTTAACTTGAACGCTCGGTGTATCCGAACAGCATCCGCAGTTTGTGGACATATACTACGCCACATTATTATTCTATTATGACTGTTACGGTGGCCGTATTCACATTTATTGACGAAACTTTTTAAAGTAATCGGTATTATTAGGGTTATCTAGGGATTTTGAAAAAGACGGAATCCTTATCATTGTCATATCTATTCTTCCACCTGTAAGTCTGTTTTTGCCGCAGTCATTTTTCTTGGAAATTACTGGGTGGGTGGGTACTGGGTGGATGAAATTTTATAAAAAGATGGAGGCTGTATAGTTTTACAAAGTTATGTAGTGATGAAAAATGAATGACGAAATAAATAATGACTACGGGTGACAACTATAACTAGTACCTACATGTCACTGAAAGTAAAAAATAATTTGAAATGTACAGTTATCAAATGTTTAAATTTAAATTGATACACAGTCGTTAGTCAGATCTTAAGAAAGTGTTAATGTCACTTAACGTGTTTTTATAAAGTTTGGACTTTTAAGCTATAAAGCGGAAATTTTGGAAAAATGAAAATAAATTTAATATGTAATAGTTCTAGCTATTCATAAACACTGTTGAATAATTTTTGATCCTATAAGATATTTTCGAGAAAACATATTTTTCATCGTTCCTTAATAACGTGAACAGAAGACTTTCGGCACCACTAAGAAATATTGAGAACTTCACGGTAGCATACCGCATACAACTTTCAATTATATCGGGGAATATCTGGTTGCATTGCAAAATCATGTGCATCGTATTGTTAAACAAGGACAAGTTTTCGCTCAAAAGCCATTTTACAAGCTACTGCTGTTATAATTACATTTACCAAGTAACCATGCGCCCGCCAATAATACAAGACTGCTAACTTTGATATCAATACCTATAAGCATAGATAGTATATTTCATTTTGTTCATGTTTTTTATCCGATTTCCAAAAGGAGGAGGTACTCAATTCTGTATGATTTTTTTGTATGTATATTACTCTATTTCTCCGTCAATTTTGGACCAATTTTCATTTTTTTTTTGGGTTTAGGTTATAATCCCTAAGGAATTAGAGAACCCCACAAAAATCAGAAACGATTTCTTCGTACCACGATATCACCGTCAATTGCAAACCGACGATTTTATATTTGTTACGCGACTTCTCCGACAGTTGTGTACTATTTTCAAAACTTTTTCTTTACTCAAAAGAGTATACTCCTGAGTTTATCCCATTGTCACCAAGTCAGTATTTAATAAGTAAATCATAGGGAAAGCAAAGAAACAGATAGAGAAGCAGAGAGCAACCCTTGTTGAAGAGCGCTCAGTGCCTACACTCTTAAAGGCAAACAGTATACACGTACCAGTAGTACAATTTTTAAAGATGTTTAATATATTATGTCTAAAGCCATTAAAGAAAGCAATTAAAATATAAAAGTATTTTTTTTCTGCAAAATCTTGAAATCGATACTAAGTACAACATAGAAAACAATAGTAAAAATTGCAAAATGGAACACCTTCAAGATGTGGCAAATATTAATTATTATAGTTTGAAGTTGGTATTGTTTTTGTTAAACAAGTAGATTTAACTACACAAGCCACATCTAGCCAATGTCAAGGATTTATTTACATTCACATTTTAAAATACTCTTCAAGTGGTATTTAATTGTAGGTCTTTGACTGACACCAAATAAAGCTCTTATGGCAGTTCAAAAGAAACACTTCACTAAACACTTACGAGTTTCAAAACAAACCCACATTCTTCGTTTTAATAAATGAGAAAAATATTCTACAAATGTCGTTCATATTTAACCAAATTGTATGAAATTAAAACTACACAGGAAAACATCACTTAAGGTCCCGCCGAAAACTCAATTAATAATTTTAAAACGAATCCCTTTAGTAGTAGTATTTAGTAACCAACAATCATAGCATTGCAAGCGCCTCGCTACAAGCCGGTGGTTGCCCATATTTTGCCGTGAATCAAAGACCGTGGCATTCAAAAACACCGGTAAAAGTCCGCGAACAAGGGCGCTCGCTGTGCGCTTGCAAGCCACATGCCTTGCTAGCACCTCGTTATTCTATCTGCTCGGCTCGCAGATGACTACGTACCCAAAGGCGGCTCGTTAGTTGTCGCGAGCGAAGATCATTTTCGGCGTTCATCCCCCCAATGCCGCGTATGTGACGCGCTGGACTCTTCTACATTTCATAAGCTGGTTGAGTGCGCAGCATGGGCACCGCACAGATTTGAACTCGAGACCTTCATAGGTCCGATCGATTAGCTGGGCTGGAGTCTGGTCCAAGCCATGCTGCATAGCGACGATCATTGGTAGGGTGCGGTCAAATTCTATGGCAGTAATGTATCAAAAGGAGACCGCAGAACGAGAAAAGGAGAGAGCCGACCGACGCCAATCGGGATCCCGGAGAGGCAGGTATGTGCAAGATCTCCTCCCGTAATACCGCTGCACGGGCCCCTCCAGCATCTAGGGAGCGGAGGATTAATCGTCCTGTTGACGAAGTGAGTTTGTCCTGCTTCCCGGGGCAGTCTCAAGCACTGATGCGCTAGAATCAGCGTGGGTGTAACTACGTTCTAAGTCTCACGCTCTTCCTACCATAAGCGCGGGGCACATGGGAGGAGGGTGGTTTTAGTGGAATATTAGCCCATGGGTGACCTCTCCACATAGAGGGAAGTACCTTGCCGAGTCTCCACACATGCCGGCGATTGACTCTGGTAGCTGCGCTATCTTCAGTAGCTTACCTCTCATCGCTAATCCCTAGCAAGGGACCCAGTAGTGTTCGAAATGTATTTTCTCCGCTTCAAACAAAAAACGCGATATAGAGCCGTGGTATTAGTGGTTAGCGCATTCGCGTCCTAAACTAAAAGTGCGCGTGTTTGAACCCTAACCGGAAAGCATACATACTTAGGCAGATTTCTGGCCTAATGTGTGTATTGTTACCGCTACGACGTGCTATAATGGTGAAGGAAAATATCGTGATGAAACCTGTACATCGAGATAACCGATGGCTCAAACCTGCCAATCCAGTTTGGACAAGCGTGGCGGATGTACTATCCGTTCGTTACAAATGGGAGACCCAGGCCCAGCTGTGGGGCGTTTATGGGCTGTTATTAATTTTGAAGTGAAACTTCTTTAGAATTGTTGTGATTTGAAGCTCAATGAAACGAAAAAACACCACTAAAAAGAGATTTTTAATAATTTAAACACTGCTCATAAAGATAGAGTTAGAAATATTTTGAAGTTGATAAATCAAATTGAAACTAGAGCATTTGTTTCCTATATTAGTTATCATAAGCCTCTGGTGTTACTTGTTCAAAGTGAAAACATGGAATCTGAATAATATGTATTATAATATAACTTAAAATGTAATATATGAAATGTAATGTTTTGCATTAAAATATAAAATAATTTTTGAGCTTGATAAAAATATTATAAAAATTAAAAACTTTATATTATAATTTTAATTATCCTAATAATCCTGATACTCTATGTTTATGTCATTCCCTCGTAAGTCACTTTTCTAAAAGTTTCACTTCTGCCCTGTGTGAATTGGACACACACATTTTTTATGATATTTTTACAATACCAGTGGCTCCCTGTAGGTACAAGTACCAGTATTTTATATATAAAAACCATTCCTTGTTCTAGATGAGAACTTTTCATGATTATGAAAACTAACTTATTTTCAGCATTGATACCCAGCCCTAATCGAACTTTAGGGTTGCAAAATAAATGTTCAAACCCATTGAAATAGGATTTGAACAGTTGAAAATGTTTCAGTGCCGCTTGTAGTTTGTTTACACACCCCCGTTCCGGCGGCAACTTCCGGTCGACGATACCTAAATATTCCTCTGTAGCGTTTACATCATGCGAATAACATATTATATGCGTCCGATAAGAGAAATACAGTTTGTGGTAATTTCCTTTGTTGGACACGCCAAATAAAATGGCAATTTGGATTATGTATTGATAAAACACACACAACTACAACCTATAGAACCTTTTTAAATAAGAGAGCTGGCTTTATTAAGCAAAAGTTAAATAATAATTTACATATTATAATTTTTTTAATATCGGCAAACAAATGCAAACTTTTTGATGTATTCATTATTTGATAAATGGTTACCGTCGCCCAGGGATATCTTTAACACTAAGCAAGCCAATGCGTTGCCTTACTTTGTTAAGACTTTTAGGCATGTTACACTATGTTATAGATAATGGCCGTGGTGGTATCCTCGTAGATACCACCGTCTTGTTTATTTCTTCCGCCATTCAGTTTCGCTGTATTCTGGAAAGAAGGGTATGATAGATAATGAAATTACTGCCACGGAGACTAAACAACTAGCATCCGAAGATAGGCGACACATTCATCGAGAATGTTTAATAATATTGGCAACAATTTCCACTCGAGGTGGTAAGTGACTTGTCTGCTTGTTTGTCCATTACCATTACTTACATACAAAAAACTCTGTGCTCTATTTAACATTAGACCATACAGACAAATAAAATTACTAAGCCAATAATTAGTATTGAAAGTCAATATAATGTTGTCAAAAGATAACAAGATAAAAGATCATCCATCATTTACTTTGAGAATTTATCTTTACTTCTTGATAAAATCTTGCAGATATTGGGTGTACAAACAGAGTAAATCTGTTTATTATAACAAACTGAACAACGTAAGCTTTGTGTTCAATAAATAACGCTACGTAAAACCATTTGTAATTGATTGATGGATTTGCGTTTGTTTGGAATATTCGTATGGTGCGCAACTTGTTTCTTTTGTTTTGGTATAAAGGTGAGGAAAGATGTAAGGCGTATATTAAATAAGTCCCGTAATAATTGTTTTTTAAATAACTTTCGTGACACAAGTTAGTTTAGAGTTTATTAAATACGAGCACAATGTTGTAACTTATACAACGATAACAAAATCACGCTAAGCGTAGCCTTATTTCTCGTCAAAGCTTATAAGTGATACAAAATTTCAGTGAGCACAATACATGCAGCGACGTTGCATAATATCTCGAGTTTTCAGCCAAAGTATTCGTTATGGTATTTGCAACATCTAGCCAACGGGGGCATACGTTTTTCGATATGACGCCGAACGTCAGGTGTTCATCTTTTGACCTAAAAATACTGAAATCTATTTTAAAATCAGAACATCAAGTTTCAAATGGGATTGCAGCGGGCGTTGTCATTTGAGCCGTTCTCGAGTCGAGGGCGAGCGAACCCTCCCTCTCAGAGAGAGCGTTGCCAACGGCGAAAAGCACTTAAGACTCTTTCGAGCAGATCTGAGTGGCGATATTCGCGGGCCTGGGGGATCCCTGTCTGCATCCCTCTTGCTCGCGTCCGCGCGCGGCGTTAGGCGGGCGGGAGGCAGCGCACCGGCACCGGCTCGGCGTCACTCACGTCGTCTCGGTCTCCTCGGTCGTGTGTCCGAACCTATCCCATCCGTGACGTACGATCTCTCCGAACCCTACCGGTACTAACTCAAGAGTGCCGCGTCTGACGCGACCATTGTCAACGTACATAATTGCTTACATCTAATTTGCGAGATATATTCTGTGTCTCGAACATTCTGTCTCTTAATAACACTTAACGGCGTTGTCGTTGATATCATTATTATTATTATTTGATTAAATTACTGTTAAGTGACTTTAAGAACTGATACAAAAAATTAAGCCTGTTTACCGCACTGATAAACTTATAAATCCGATTAGTATCAAGGATTGTTTGGATTGTGGAAAATTAAAGCGTCTAAGGCGGGAACCAGCCGGCTTCGCGCCAACCGGCCTCATTTGCATCTGTCAAGCACTAGGTGAGTATTTTGAGTAAGCGCTGTTTTTACCTTATAAAATACATTTTTTATGAAATGTTCTCAAAGACATACATCAGTTGTGAAAAGATTTAGAATAATAATAAAAGAAAGTAAAACGAAAACGAAAATTGGCAAATGGTAAAAAACTATTTTTCTTTTATTATTGTTCTAATTCTTTTGCACAATTGATATACCTACTATTTTATAATATGTTATTTAATACTTTTATATTAAAATACATAAATTCCGGACTGGTTAACAAGTAATATTTAAAAAAATATATTATTATAATATTGAATGGAAATTTGAATAACTAAATATTAATCATGACGAACTTACCGAAATGATATAAGCTGTGTTTAAAAGAAATTACAATGAAGTAAATACTGCTCTTGTAGGTACATATATTAACCGAAAGAAAGGTCGTAAAAAGAACCCATTTTCAAGAAATTTATGAACGCACAGCAAATACTATGTCGCAGTATTTACTCTTTCCAAGGTAACTGTCCGTAATGACGTAAAATGAACTTACTACTGAGTAAACATTTGTAAGTTTACTTTGTACGGAACTAAATATACAGAGTAGCAAAACTGACAAAGACCAGTTAATGTCCAAATACCAAAGGCCGGGTATCAGGCGCGTTAATTGCCTACCGCTGAGAGGGATAAGATTATTTGTAGAGCAGACTCCTTTATTTCCTGTAATTAGAACGATGGATAAGTTTTCGCTTAACGTTAAGAGATATAGGGTGATACATTAAGGTCTTATATGGGATAGGAAATAGTTATTTCTTTTTTATTTTGTAGAGCTATGCTGGAATCATTATTTTGATTACAGTTTTATAGCCACCTTGATCGGTATGATACGATGTGATGAGTGATAGTTCCGACGGCCCATGCCATCCTCTCTATGTCATTCCTCCTGTCTGATACCTCTATTTTATCCCGCTTTCCTATCCTCTTTCTAATATCTTAAAGGCTTGCAACGCGATAGATTCGCCATTAGTGTTGCGAGCGTCTATAGGCGGCAGTTACCATTTCCCATGAGTCGTCTGCATGCTTACCAGATTCGCAATAAAAGATAAATAAAGTAAACGTATAACTTAATAAAGAAAAGAATGAAATCATCGTGAATCCTTTATATTAGATTACCTGAAGTAGAACGCTTATATAAAATAATAGAAAATCGTAACTATATTTTATATGAATGTTAATTTTATGTACAGTCAAATATTATCTCTCTATCTATAGTTAATTTATACATAGTTATATGTTAAACCAAATTATATGAGTATTGGTCTTAATCACTGTATTATATTTAATACTAAACGACGATGCGGATAAGAAAATGCTTAATTAATTTAACAAATTAAGGTTACTTGACAGGAAATAGAAATAGATAAAGAAAATCAAATTAAAGTAGGTTTTTCATAAGATAAAGAGAAAACAAGTAAATTTTTCTAATATTTATTTATTTGTTGCTTACAATAATTTTACTATTTTATACTTTTTCGGTTTATTAATCATCTTGTTTATTTATTTATATAATATGGTAAATATCGCTAGAATATCGGGGCGAACTATTAAAAAAAGTAGTAGTAAGTAAATTATTGTTTAAAATTTATTTTAACCATAGAAATGTTTATCTAATATAAATACAGTCAGTAAATATGATTAAAGATAAAAATATCATAGTGATTTCCACTACAAATTTACAAATAAAAATAAATTATAACTCGACTCGACATAATATATATACTCGACTGTTAGTAAAGTTTATATACTGAATACCAAAACAAAATACAGTCACAAACTTTCCCTTTTAGCTTTACAGGTTAAATTATATTCACTGTGGGGTGTAAAAATGGAGACATATCCCTCTATTGGGACTTGAGAGTTATTGTAAGTTTCGCGGGCGGGCCGCGGCGGATGCTAACTCTCACTTTTCATATTTTATATTCCATTACGTATTTGGATCGCATATTATTCAATAGCGGACCGTGACCGCAATTCTCATAGAGAACATATTTCGATACAATCTATTACGGCTGAGGAGAAAAATTACGAGTTCATGACACAGGTTTTTCTTCAGAGCGGGAGCGGATGGAGCGGCAGTGATGTATATCTTAGGACGTAATGGTATTTGCAGTGTGAAAGGTTATTTCGCGAATTCTTTTGCCAAATTGTTTTGGGGTTTACCGTCGCAAATAACATATTTATGTATAATGCTCTTTTTTATTATTATTTAGTGTTACCTTTTTAGGGTATTGTGGCCGAATGGAACCGTTATAATCATGTCCATCCATCCCGTCTTTCTGTGTGACATATTATAGTTATTTTATTTGGATTATTTGCACCACATATATAAAATTTAGAAGGACGGTGTTCCATGAAACGCTATACAATATTGTAGTGAAATTAGGGAAAAATAACATAGGGGTGGTACCTACACTACTTTATAATGATGTAATACGGGAATAATAAAAAAGGATATCGTCGTTTTATTAAAAACTTTCATAAAGGCAAACTGGTGAAAGATGCGTTTTTATATGTAATTGTAATTATAAAATGATCCCTATCTTACTTCAACTATTGGAGTAAATTTAGATTCTCTGAATGAAAATTTTTTTGAAGAATTAAACTAGACAGGTTCTTAAGTTATTGACGCTCTGAAATATTTTCGAAGACACTCTTTTTAAAGTTCCATAGTCGCATTGCGATAATAGGACTTATTCTTCATAAATGTGAGATTGTCATGAGCTTAATTAAAATAAAACTGCGTTGTTGTACACTTACTTAATTATGAAAGGGTTTTAACAAATTCGCCAGAATCGGAAATATAACGAGTGCCATAAATATTACCGAGTTAATCTAAGCTTAAACATTTAACAATTTAAGTACGCCAAAGTTTATGGCAGGTACTCGGTGTAAAATAATGCCAGTCACAAAGCTTTTAGGGGGAGACAATGTTACTTTAATTTTGTTCCCTGTGGGCTAATAAGCAATCCGAGCTAGTACTTAGTCAAGAATGAAATGAGTATGCATAAATTTTAGTTTCACTTTCAAAAACATAACTGATGTATTTTCTTACACAATTCAAGTTTTTAATATTCTATACCTATAGTATGATATCAGCAGATGTTAATTGTAAAAATAAATAATTTCCTATGTTAAAAGATTAGAAACTGAAGGAGTTCTGTTTTATATTACATGTGCAAGTTGTCGAATATAATCCCTGCAGTTTAACAAGAATGTTACAATTTACGCACTCACAGAATATAGGCGTAAAACGGTTAGTTTCAAGGCTAATCGTGTTTCTTACGAAGACTGAGAGTTCCTATAACCCAGTTCCCCCTCACCGACCTCCATATGCTATCTTCTTTTTCGCTTCCCCTCAATCTCATCTTAAAGGCTGGAAACGGGTAGGCTTCGCCAAGGTCTGCAGTTGGGATTTCATTTCTTATATTCTGAAAGTACGCCTGGGGTTGCCTGATGAGAGGGATGAAAACAGTAGTTTTCAAACCTGGGAAACGATTTTCCTTGCTGGCAAAAATTTTATTGCTATGCGAACCATACATGCAACTCATGTCTCAAATTTTAAAGCTATTGTATAGCTTTTATCGCGGGCTTTGAGCACGGCGACCGAATCAAGAAATTCCGTAACGAAAATAAACCTAACACCTCCCACTCTGTCTACCATGCGCGGTGACGGGGGCCTGAGGCGGGCGCGGAGAGCGGAGGCGTGCAGTGGCCACAGTCACTCGCAAGCTCTCGTAGCGGTTCGAGGTATGTCAGGTATTGCAAATTATGGACGACGAGCTGCAACGAAATCGGACGAATAGGTAAGCAGCTGTTTGTGAGAAAGTATATAGGTGTGTAGGTATCTATCATATCTTTATAATGCCACACTCACCGCATGTGTGCCTCGTAAGTATACATGTAGGTATATATGTATACATAGGTGATTTGTTTTCTTATCGGTCACCACGTTCAAAAAGTGTAACTTGAATTAATATCAAAGAAAAAAAATCGGTTGTCTGTAAAGTCGGTTTACTGACGATAGTTGAACGTGACAACGTCATAAGAAAATACTGATGGAATGGTTTCATTTTTCAAAAGAAAATTTTAATTTTATTTGTTTAACATTTTACATTTATGTTTAAATTTTTTGAAATCATAGCTACGCTCGATAATTATTTCGATCGAATAGTAAAGCAATTGATTTTTTACTCATCGTGAAATAGTTCTTTTAACTTATTGTTATAGTTTTGTCAATTATAGCATAACCTACAATCGCTGCACTAGCGGACCGATGCTATTTATTTTAATGATGAAAGCACGAATATTTGACAATATATCACTGAACATATATTTAATATCGAAAGAATCATTACCCTTATCGCCGCAATTGGGATTGTTCACTTTTTTCAATTTAGCTATTTGAAAAACCATTTCGAGGAATAGTGTCCCTAATCATTTCTGTCTAGTTAAAATTCCAAAAAACGTACGATCTTGTATTTTGTAAGAAATGCGTTTGACCTTTATTTGACCTTACTAAATCCAACCAGGTGGGCCGTCTGCCTGTTTGCCTGCTTCAGGTGTAAAAAACATTCTAGCTGTACATTATTTGATTTAAGTTCTGTAACATGGATTTTCCCTAAAGACCACTTTAAAAAAATTTACGATAACTATAGAAAATAATAATGGTTGAACACGAAAACTTATAAGCCTAGCGACAAAAAACACTAAAATGATCACTACTACACACTACAATGATAAATGATGATTGTGCATCTTTGTCGCTCGTTCCACGCTCTCGCTTGCACTTCAAGCCTTAAATGGAACGCCTCAGAGCGAGGTAACGCCGCATAAGTCATATTTTTTCGTACGTGCAGCCGGCTCCATCGAATTATAAGACGTTGTCACGTCAAAAAATACTGCATAAATAAAAAATAATTATAATTGCATAAGTTGATAAAAAATGCTATGCAATAGCTTTACCGTAGTAGCCCCGAGTGCCACAAGGAGTTTTTTAATAATAAAATTGTATTTTACGTGGCTTAAATTATAATTTAAAAATGTGTGCGTAGTTCACACGAAGTAGAAGTGAAACTTCAGAGAATATACTCACAGATAATTCTTCTAAAACTTTTATTAATATAAATAGAATTCCTTTAGCCTACCGTAGCCGTCAATATACTATAATTAAGAATAAAGTCTTATTAAGCATCACTTTCAATTTTTCACTGTTTTACTCTAAAAAAATATTCTTATCAGTTTTATTTCGGTCCAAAGTGAGCTTGTGTTTAATCATCGATCTTATTAACTCTCTAATTTGTGCTGCACACTATAAAACTCTTATCTAAGTCTCTCGCAGTCTTAGTCCTATAGATTTATGTGTTTATCTCTTTTTTGTGTCACTTTTTCGTTACATCGAGTTCAAAATCACGATTGATATTTTTGAAGTGAAACTTCTATAAGTTACACTTAAAAACTATCAACAATTTTGTAACATCATTTAAAATATGTATTTATAATTACAACAAAAATATTATTGAAGTGAAATTTCTTTAGAATCGTTGTGATTTCAAACTCGATGAAACGATTTCATTTACTTTTCTCATATTCAAAATAAAAAGCAGAGTGTTTATCTCGGGTGAAAGGCCTATTTAGGCACTCGAGCTATTAACGCCCTCGCTACGCTCATTCCCGTGTAGCACTCTACTTACTATGAAAGTCCCAACGAAGTATGCAATGCAACGGCTTTCATACTACAAATACCCATGGCGGAGATAACCACTTACCATCAGACGAACCGGTTACGCAGTTTGCCTACCAACAAACATAAAATCTGTGTTATTTGGTAGTAGTTACGTGACTTTAACTTTAATATTCGGATATTGCTTAAATATTTTTGACGACAGTCATTCTGTCTCTTTATAAGGTACCTCGTAATATTTAAGACTTCAACATTTCTGGTAATATAACTCTCATTATCTTTGAAAGCATATGCCAAGTTTTTTATTACTTATTTCAGCTTGTACGTCATTTTATAGCATTCCTGTTCCATTTTCTCTATACAGGGACTTTATGAACCTTAATAACCCAAGATGGCTTGTGCGGCTAAGGAAACACTGGGGTGTGAATTATTAGAAAATGCATTTTGTTTTTGCATTATCTAAGAGTTATGATAAGGAATAAGTTGAAGTAAAGTTTGAACAAGTTCTTCTATTAGGTAACCGTAACCATGCAGATTTAAAACAGATGAAAGGGTTTTGAAAGGCCGGCAACAATACGTTATTACACATTACACGTTAATGATTAGATGAAAATATACTAGAACAAACAAGAACTTTAATTTAATCTATCTGTATAAAATATATTCTGTTACACATATACATTACAAATATAATTCATATAAATTCCGTCAAAAAAGTATCGGGAATGGATAATTTGTTTATGGTTCTTTCTAATTTTCTCCACAAACTCTATCGCATAAGAATCGCTCTGAGGACATGTTAGAACGAATCAATTTCGATCCAACATTCATGAAAAGTATTGTTACTGGTGACCAGACGTGGGTTTCCGACTTTAACATACAACAAGCAACAACTAGTCAACAAGCTACTGAGTAGCACCTTCCAACTGAATCGAAACCGAAAAAACCACGCCAAAGTCGATCAAAAGTCATAGTCATATCGACTGTTTTCTTTGACTATCGCGGTGTTGTGCACTCAGATATCTTACCAGAAAGTCATACAGTGAAGAAATTATATTATTTGAGCGTTATGCAGCATTTAAGAGAGCAAATTCAACGAAAAAGGTTGGATTTATGGAAAGAAAATTCTTGAATTTTGCATCACGATAATGCGCCTTCGCACAAGGCCATCATTCTGAACGAACCAAACCAAAAACTCAACAGCTACCATCGAGGAACCACCTTATTCACCAGATATGGCTCCAGCCAACTTCTTTCTTTTTCCTTAACTGAAATTACTACTTCGTGGCACACGTTTTCATTCGGTAGAAGACATAAAGGAGAATTCGCGACAAGAACTAAACTCAATTTCAGAAGAAGCGTTAAAAATGTTTTGATGATTGGATTAATCATTGGCGCAAGTGTGTCGTTTCTGAAGGAGCCTACTTTGAAGGTGATAAAATAAGTTTTCATGAATAACTGAAAATTTGTGTATCATTGACCTTTACCCGGTACTTTTTAGACAGAGTAGTATAAGAATCTAATTTGAGTTTGTTTGGAGTTTAGTATCATATTTGTTTGTTTGTGTTTCACTTTCTTCCTTTATATATTACGCATGAAATTGGATAGTTCAGTTTTTTAAGCACAGAAGATACCCATATTAACAATGTGATGCTTTTAAATCCAGAATGTTTAAAATTGAGTTGATAATATCTAATAAGTAAATATAAAAGGTACAATATAACTATTATGTAATAACATGCAGGCAAAGATATGCACAAATTATTTTGTTTAGTAAGCTCAGTTATGTGCGACAGGCGGGCCGTTATTTGCAACGTGCAAGATAGCCAGACTTCTAACTTGCAATGTCAGGGCTCGAATAACTGGTATAACAAGTTTCAGCTGTGTACAGTGAAACTCAGTACAAGGAATCGAAAGCCAAGCGAGCATCAAATGCTTAGCTCTATTTTACTAAGTACAAGAAATTGATTACCATTTAAGTGTAGCCAGGTTCTTCTGATTTGTCTAAAGTAATCATAAAGGTGCTAATGAAATAAATTATGCAGAGAAAGGAGACTAGCAACTTGGTTTCATATATCTCAATAACTCCAAAAGTTTTCCGAAAAAAATATATTATTGTATTGTGCGTCCATCTTCAATAATCAAAAAACTTCACGAGGAGAGCACAATCCAACATTCACATTTAAATGTACAATAATAACGTAGTATTAGTATCAAAACCAGGATTAATAATATTCAGTTTCTTTCTCATAAAATTAACTTAAATAGATAGATAAAATTTTATTGCTCACCAAATAAACAATTACAAAATGTACGATTACAATACTGTCATGGTAAACACAATAGGCCGCCCTATCGCTTAAAACAATCTCTTCCAGACAACCTAACTTAAAGCATATTTTAAACTAATCTGGCGAAGTAGATGATGTAGAGTATAAAGATAGGAGATAACTTAAATACACATACTTTACTATTTTATGAATTAAATACATACAAACATATTTATGAGATATACATTTTTATTGGCTAACAGTAAAATTTATAAATTTTTTTTACAATATTTACATTATATTGCTGCAGACTTGAAGATATACCATTTATGTTTTCTCAATAGAGTTTAAGAATCTAAAAGTCTATGACGACAACAATGTAACAAAATAATTTTATCTATTCGTATTCCTATTTATGGCATCATAAGTAGGTACGGTCCTCTGCTTTCCCCAACCAGCGCCTATCGGCGACCTTGCGCAGGTCGTCCATCGGGCTGGAGGGTGTCCGATACTACGTTTACCGAGACACGGTCTCCACTCCAGGACTCGTCTGCTCCAACGGCCATCGATCCTGCGACAAATCTGACCGGCTCACTGCCACTTGGGCGCCGACTTAGGGAGGCCTACGTCCAGCAGTGGACGGTTATTGGCTGGCATCAAAACACTCTCGTACAATATCTATGAGGCTAGGGCTTATTGTAAGGTCATAAAAAAGTATTTCAGTAGATTTAACTGTCTGCTGCCTTATTAACTCGTCATTAGCTGGTAACATCTGATTTGATTGATTATTAAAATAATGCTATTAAAACACGTTAAGACTTGTTATTAAAGCCAATGAATTGTTAAAGAGTTTTATGGCTGATGGAATCGAAAGATGCACCTGGTTTTTAATTCAACTCAAACCTGTTACGAATAAATTAAAGTTATACGACAGTTTCATTTATTGCTCTGGTTTTATTGAGAAACTGTTAAATTAAACTATTAATCAATTAAGAAAACGAACTGTGACACCTACATGTATAGAGTTCAAGAAAATTTATTGTAAATGCTATTATACAATGATATTGTTACGAATTGCGGGACTTGAATTAAAATGCCGTACTATACAAACACGTAGGTATAACACATGTACAACAACATATAACTGACCACAACCAGTCCAAACGTAATGCACGATTCAATAACCCGCGCAAAGTCTGTCACTAAATAGATTACCGAATGTACTTAAGTCCTGCTCCGCTTGCGGTTATCGCTCGAATGCCCCCTTTCTCTATTGGGGCATTGCTTTATACTGCATATATGCAATATGTCCGTCCGGCCGCGTAGACTGAATTTCCTAGAATAAGTTTGTTCTTTAAATCCGAACACCTGGCTAATGATCACAATACATAAATAGGCCGTAAAAAATTACAATACAACAATGGGCTGTTAAACATATTAAAGATAAATAATTATAGTATAAGTAATGAGATAAGACAGTAGAAATATTAACAATAACAGTAGAATAGAGCGTAGTATAAGTATATAGTATTGTATAAAGTAGAGAGTAAGAAAATAATTACCTGACAAGCGTGTGCGTCAGGAGAAGGAGAAATAAAATATAAAAAAACAATGGGCTGTTTTCTAATCACAAATTTTAAACACAAAGTACACAAAAGAAGTCCAAATGCCGCAAGGTAATAAAATGTATTTTACAGGTATGCAGGTGTGAATTTTGATTTTGTCGGGACCAGAGTCGTAACAATATAATTAAATTGCGGCAAAAATTAGAATTACGGTTGCCTACCATACAACTAAATTGATAATACTTTTCAATCTCATCCGAATTAACAAAAAGAAAAATGTATTATATTCACAAACAAGTAAATGTTCCTACATTCAACTTCTTTTCAAATGCAAGCTTCAGGTTGTACTTTGTTATAGACGTTTAAATTTAACGTTTGTTGTTTCCTTCCAATGTAAAAAACAAGGACAACTACGTAGGCTGACGGCCCAACTAATATAAAGTGCTTACGTAGACGTAAAGGTGCTAGCAATGTGCCGGACTCGTAGGTTGGACTGGAACCTAGCCACTAATGCCGGAACACAACTCGAGGTTTTTATGGCGGCATGCTCTAGAAGTCTAGACCACGGGTGGTAGCCATCTATACGGGCGAATGTCCTACCATCTGGCGTACCTACCTACACGTATATGGGGAAAAGGTCATGAGGTCTTGATTATTCTAACATATGTTTTATTAAAATCGCCTAATTGACCCGAAACGTAGCATTTTTTTTTAAGTGAAACTTCTTTTTTTCGGCGTTGGGAAAAAAAATTCCGTCACATTTTTCGGTTACGCGTCTCATTTTTTCCGTTACGCGCCATCTTTTTCTTGCCCCTACCAAGGTCGATTCGAACGAAGAGTAATTATAAGGTAAAATTAAATAATTTCGTGAATGAAGTTTCACTTCTTACGTGTGTACACTAGTACACGCACACGTTTTTTTCTTTTTTAATTTCTTTGTCAAATTGAAAGGAAATAAAAACTCAATTTATTTTTAATGTCCGGCCCCCACCTGCATTAGTATTATTGACTGTGCCCAAATAGCTTTAAAAAATTACGCGTTAAACCCTTGGCGACATCTGCGTGATACAGTCACGAATACTAACATTATCCCAAGTGTTTAGTGTGCAGAAACGAAGACAGAATACGAATTCCTGCGGCCAGGCGGCCTGTCACAAGAGGCGATAAAACAACCCACAGACAGGTGGTAAAGCATTTGCCACCTCTCTGTGGGTCTTACCAACCTGGTCTAAAGCATGCCGCTATAAAAACATTGTGTTGTGTTCTGGCCCAACTTCCAATCCCATCTATCTACGAGTCTATAATTGGTAGCACCAATAGTGTTGCAAATGTTGAAGGACTACGATAACCACTTTCCAGCATAGTTGGGTCGTCAACCTATCTGTTCAATTCCATCTATAAACAAGTGTAGCATAGTTATAACAAAAAGTTATTTAAAGTAACTTCGTTAATCAATGTTTGAGATCGTTTTATCGAATAGAACTTGGATGATGGATTTTGTCACTATGTGTCCAACGTTATCGCAACTTAACGCGGTCGCAATCGAACATTCCGACTGGACTAAATACTAATTAGAGCAAACCACTATAATTAAAGATTTTAGAATTTGGATTACCATCTTTTTTAATTATGATTTTTTTAAATACAAAGAGATATAGTGTTTCGCATTATTTTTATGGAGCTAAATGGCAAAATACTGTCAAATGTCTTTATTTTCTTTGGAAAGCAAACCGTCTCTAGTTAAGTAATAAAATATCTTTTAAAAAATGATTTTTTAAGAATGGCCTATTAAATGCAACCTGCTAATATTCAGTCCAGTGTCTTACCAAGACCGTCTTAACATTTTGTGGATTAGTATTAAATAATGCTATATGATGTGAAACAGCTTTAAGATATAGTTCAATGACACACGATTAAAACAAGAATTTAATTTTGTTATATGTGGAAAAAAATGTTTGACTTATTTTAGGACAACTCAATCAAACTGAATTAGAACCAGTTTCTTTAGACTAATAAGTAAAATAAAAATACTTTGCAGATTTGCATGCTGTCATGATAACATTATAAGATAATTAAAATAAATCAAGACGGCCAATTACAAAATACCTTCCACACATTAAAAGAGATATGCTGTTTTAGGTATACATATTCATTCTTGAGAAAAATACATGGGATTGAAAACTGAGTTGGCGAATATCAAAACATACAAATTAGGATATAAATAAATGCTTGTTTTTTTACAAATGTTTTCGAAGTAAAACTTTAGAATCATTGTGATTTGAAACTAGATGAAACGAAAAAGGGACACTAAGACTAGATAAACATTTAAATCTATAGGATTAAGCCTGCTAGAGAATGAGATATGAATTTTACATTATGCAACACAGATTAGAGAGTAAATAAGACCGATGATTAAATATACGTCTAATTTGAGCCGAAATAAAACTCATAATAATATTTTCTACACTAAAACAGGGAAAAATTGAAAGTGATACTTAAGGAGTTTATTTTGAATTATAATATGTGGATGTTGAGATGCCGGCTAAAGGAATTATATTTATATTAATAAAGTGAGAGATCACTTCTACTGCGTGTGAACTGCACACATAATTTTTTTTAAAATATAAATTTCTTGGATAATGCTAAGCGGTTAACGTATATATAGACCTACCACAGAAGAAAAATATATAAGTATATGCAGGTCTCAAGAATAATGTAAGTCTAGTATCCATTTGTGAAGCATTGAGGACGAGAGAGGAGGAACCGTTTGCATCCGCATCCGTTTGTTGATGAGAATCTATTTCCTAGGGAAAATGTAACAACCTGCAATCTACTGCCATAATTAACATATTATTTATCATGTTCATTGTTTTTAACGTAGTATCATTTTTTAATGATTTTTTGTTACTAAGTAGCTGTAGTAACTATACCTACACTTAAAATTTATATTCATACATTCAGAACTCTGCATTACAACAAAATGATACAATACATTAAAATTAAATTCCTTTTATTACTTACTAAATTTAACATTAAATTCCGTTGAGTCATTTCCGGGTCTATTTGAGAAAAACTTCTAATCTGACACAAAGATTTGAAGAAGTATATTTTTATTTTTAGACGTTGCATAAAAAGCAATTTTCACATAGTATTTGGTATTTATTTTGAAATCAAAGCAACACATCAATTTCGTTAAATTTACTTTTACAGACAATTCAAAATTAATGTTATCTTTTATCAATGTATTAAAATTTAATAAATAGTACATTCAACTATTTCGTATAAAGTGTATTCTCTACTATTTAATAGTAGTGAATATACTTTTTACGTTATATAAACGAATAATAAAATAGTTCAATTTCTGATGAATTGTTTATCTTTCCTTTTTTCCTTTGACTTTCCTGTTACACATATTCTCTATGCCCGAGCTTATGGAATAACATTGAGAAGCTTATTAATTTAAGATTTAAAACTTACTGGGTCGTTCAAAATTTACAATAAATACTTTAAAAAAAGTTGTTTATAAAAATGCACGTCGACGATTTAATACAACATACTGCTTGTTCATAAATTAACAAAAAAAAAACAATGACTTAAATTTAAATCAAATGACTCAATTTGGGGCAACTGTACACGTGGAACGTAAAAGTGCATTTACTCTCTGCACTGAATATTATGAATTATTTAAGGCAGAACGCAATTGAAATCATTGTCGCGTATATTTTCGATAAAAAACTGCAATTGAAAATAACCATGTTTCCGCATGGACAAGGCGAATATTGCATTTCCGCTCGGATGACGTGTCAACTGCATTTTAAATAACTTAGTGGGCCTCGGAGCCGACATTCACTATTGATTTAAGTGTATTTTCGGAGAGCGGATGCTACCTTTTACCGTTAAATCGGCGTTATTTAAGCAGTGAATGATTTCTTATTGAAATGATTATTCTCAATAATCTGTGAATGATTATCTCAGAATAATCATTTCAATAAGAATTGAAATGAGTATTCTCAAATGAGTATTGATGAAAATAGATCAATGTTTTTCTATTAGTTGTACGATACCTACTTGTAGCACCTATAGTTATCAAACGCTATTAGCGATAGAAACATAAGAAACCACCTTATAATATGTCGTCGTTGCACTTACAGAAATCAAACAGCGTTGTTGATAAACACCTACCTATAATTAATCATTCTAAACATCAATAGACGTGCTCTCGCTAAACCACCAAAAAGGGAAGAAGTACAATCTGCTAGTGCGGCTAGTAAAAAAAACCAAAAACTTTATGTTGATGTTGCCAATATATTTTAGTATTAGGTCCGTTAAGAAAAAAACAACCGAGTGCGTGACAGTTTGCGCACAATGGAAAGTTTCGTAGATGTGTCCGATGTCCCCAGGTTTTATCATTTTGCTACGTAAAAGAATACGTAACCGAAAAACCCCATATCTCAAAAATTATTTATCGAGTCTGGTTAAAACTAATTTTCATTGTAAGCATTTTAAACAAGCTTCGCAATTTATGTTCTTTTAATATTTTCCACCTCATCATTCAAAAGTTAGACAGGTAAAAGGTATACAGATGCTTTTTAGAGCTTTGCACGCTAATATATTTTCATTCAATTAAATTTAAATAAAACATCATTTTGATTTTTCAAGATCTGACTATATACCACACACGATTGCATATACTTGATATTTTGGTGACCATCACTAAAGCCAATTAGACGAGTCATATACGTCATTCAATTGTAATGAATCATCCAAAGTTATCTATTTAATCATAAGCTTAAATCTGTCGATATGATTGAATATTATCGTGTCATTGATTGATTGATTCAATTTGGTCGGTCCGTCTAATAACAGCATTATTATATTTTCTTAAGTTTTCGCGACTTGTACACATAATAAAACTACGTTTTAACGGTTTTAAGCGCGGTAATTTAAAGCCACAACATGTTGTGAAGCGGTGGTAAATTAGATTAGGCTCCCATAGAGTAAATAATATCCATAAACAAAATTTAAAACTAAATAATTAAAATGAACAAGTTGGCGGTAGGCTGAATAAAAACTTTGACAATACACGTTTGACAAATGTCATCTTTGTCTTCCGTGACCACGGCCACTGAAAAGCGGCCGAAACGTCGGATAAACCTAAATCAAATAAATTACCGCGCTTAAAACCGTTAAAACGTAGTTTTATTAACAGCATTATTCTTAATTTTTAACTAATTTAATCGTGACTAACATCAGATCATATAAAATAAAAAATGTTAACCTGCAATTAATGCGAGGAATATTGCATGTCAAACCTATTTTACACATAGTACCTAAACGTGTTAAATTAATTTTCTTATTTTATACATGTTTCCATGGGTGCAGAAACAACTGTGCCCCTAAAGCGAGTATTTTCCTCAGTTGTCAATGTGGCATGCATGACTGGTTTACTCACTTTCCGACAAGGCCCGGGCCCACGAATTACCGCCGCCTTCATATCGAATTTGCCCCAAAACGGAAATGATATCGCACCAAACACAGAATCATAGGAAGATATTAGCTTTTTGAAATATCTTCTTATATATAAAAATGAATGTCTGTCTGTATGTCCTTTATAGAATCGTAAACTATACATTTGATCATGTGATGATGTTTAGGAAATTGATGTGCATGAGTCAGAAAAGGTTTCTGAGTTGGTTCACAATTGGACCCGGTAGGTGGCGCTGCTGTCAGAATATTGATTGAAGCTTTTCCGGGCAGGACGACGTCTGCCAGGACAGCTAGTATTGTATATTATAAATGTCAATTTTTTGTTTGCGGGAATGACAAATAATTTGTTCTTTTGCAACTTGGGTTTATTTCTTTTCACGACTAAACATCGGTTTACGTTTTAAAAAATAGATCGTTACTATAATATAATTATTCACTAAAATAAAGAGTCTACAATGTATGTGTTAGCATTTGTATTTGATATTGCAAAAAGTTTTGTGTAAATATCGACTTCTTCAGGAAGCTTCAAAACCCCACGTAAAGTTATCTGGTGTAATATTCCTTATTTCAGGAGAACATGAGCGGCTGTTTCCTCAGATTACATGTTTGATTGACACCAAGAAAGATTTTTACCTTGACTCGGTAGAAGAGAATTGGTTTATAATCTATTTGAAATGCATGTTAGAATAATAGAAATAACATATGCATTATTCTCTATGTAATCTATGCTTACATGATATTTATATTATCTTAATCCGAAAACTACTGTGCGGCATTGCAGCCTGCCTTCTGAGCACGGTATCCGCTGCTGGCAGTGATCTGCTACATACTCTATTTTATGTTTAATTATTTATATGTTTATAATTGTTATGTAGGTAGTTTTAAATATACTTTTTGTACGGTTTATACATTATACAAAATATTGAATAAAACGATTTTAATCATTTTTTTATCGTTGTACATGTTGTGTATATTCATTATTTTAAGTATAACATTGGGAATGACATTGTTACAAAGTTGGTTACTTCATATAACGTCCCGCAATCCATGTAGGGTGATTAGAGTAATGCCAGCATTGTTCCAAAGCGTTATTTGGTAGTCACCCAGAGTTTTACCTCACTGTTTATCCTCGGCCAGTGAACTACGTATAAACGTTTTCATCTCGATACACTGCACTATTTGTAACAATCCATTAATTCTTCGACAAGTAATTAAATACTTCTGTATTTAAAAAAAAGTGTCTGTGACAGATAAATATGAAGAAAATATTTTTAGCTAGACGTGTTGGTGAGGAGTTTCATGCCGCTTCTTCGCCTTAAAATAGCCTTAACACGTTGCGAAGCGGTGTACATAGAATATAATGTATAAATTTAAATAAAAAAGTGTTTTTCTCCACGTGAGTTTATTTTGAATAAAAACTTTTGCATTTGAATTAGAAAAAAATAGTTGCAATAATGCCTTAATTCATAAAGGGTTATAATCATGTATTACAACAGCTCATAAACGTACGGAGCTGCTGGACTCGGGTCTCCTAATTATGGGGGAACGGACAGTATATCCCGCCACGCTTGTTCAAGGCCACTTGGCAAGTTTAATACATCGGTTATCTCGATGTGCAAGATTCATCTCGATGTTTTCCTTCATCGTTGTTAGCACGTGGTAATTGTAACAATATGCACATTAGATCAGAAAACTGACTAAGTGGTGCACGCGTTTCTGCCGGGATTGAACCCGCGCCTTTTGGATTTGGGACGCATGCGCTAACCATTACGCTACCACGACCTTTAATCTATGGATTATCAAATCATAAAGAATTACTGGTAAGATATTTGTATTAACTAGTGAATAACGACCATCGCATCATTATATTAATTCGTGAAGCAAAAACTTTGTACCCCTTTTCACGAAAATTGCGCGGACGGAGGAGTATGAAATTTGGCACACTTATAGTTTATATAGAGAAGGAGTGCAGAATGCTAATATTTTATTAAAATTATGCATAAAAAATACATTAAATCAATTTTATAAAACATTACACACACTACGATGTATTCGACACACACACGCATATATACTCTTTTGTTTATTATTAAAGTCAAATTAACAGTGTAGTCTTGGCGAAATATGTGATTATAGAAGTATAGTCTTTGACAACAGAATCCTATTAGGATTCTGTTGTCAAAGACTATATACTATATGTTGAAAATTATAATTTAAATTAATTGTGGTCAAATTCGACCACTGGGCGACTACTGGTAATTATGAACCCGTGTTCAAATTATAGTGTTATTTACCGAGAGTGTTATTTATGCGATGAAGTACGTACAATATGTCTATTGTTTTAATATGCATGTTTGAGGGGGAATACAATTCGCGCACTGCACAGCGATAGTTCGAGTGGATGTGCGTGATAAACTACTTGTTCATCATTTACCAATTTGTTAGCCCATGCTATTGTTAGCATTTCGCAATCACATGGGATTTTTTATAAAACTATAGCTTTTAGAGAGATTACAGACAAAACTGATCCAATCAGATTGGATATTACTGATGTTATTCCCGCGAACGCTTTTACAGTGATTGATATTTTGTGAATTACAAAAGATTTCCCAGTGTGGGCAGGCAAGTTCAGTTTGTTATTATTGTAGTGTAGGGACACTTCTAATCACAATCTCACCTAAAGTTAAGTGACAATCGGATATATAATAAACTTAGAAGATACCTAATAATTTGTAGCTAAAGTTTCCATTTGCACCAGTTTTTAATTTAATATTTACCATTTTAATGAAGTTTTTAAATAAGAATATAATTGTGTTCGTGACGTTAAGACGCCGTAAAATATATGCATAAATGATTATTTTGTAACATCAGAAGGAAGAGAATGAATGGATAATATTCGATAATTTGTCATAATATATTGTTGAGATGATATAACTATTAGGTCCATCCTGGCCCGATGATCTCCAAGCACTCCTTTAGTCAACCTATGCTTCTCAGTTGTTAGATTACTATTTAAAAATTCTTACATCTTCTCATCATCATTAGGATAGGATCATAGGATATGTAAAAAGTACTTACAATACTGTTGGTGTTAAATGCATAATATATTAATCACTTACTCATTGAAGAAGGTAACTTCAGACGGTATGTAAAACAACTGTGTCCTCCTGATTTCAGCGTCGGGTATTATATAAAATATCTAAAACTGCCGTCAATTACATTATCATATGTGCGAAGTGTAAAATGTCAAATAACTTGTAACTGGTTGTTATAGATATTGTTGCATGCCGATATTAACCCTTTGCAGGTGTCTTAATACCCCTTTGAATTTGAGTGATCTATTGTTCGCGCTAATCTCTTTGTTCTCGCCGCCGTAAGACGTCATAAAACCTCATCTTTCCTCTTTTGGTATTTCATGCGAATTCGTAGAAGCTATTAAGCCGACCATTTAAGCAAATACGCCATGTCATGTTCTGACTGCGAACGAAGCGTTATCTAGTGCACTTTTGGAGTAACTATCTTATAACGACGAACTTTGTGCGATTTATGTGATAATGATTTTCTGCCCTACGGTTTGGTTTTGTTCTATTCGGCTATACTTAAACTGTGAATTAAATGTGTGTACTTCTACTAAACTTTTTATAATTCCAACGGCATTATCGAATTTACATCCTACAAATTCGTGACAATATCAACAAGAGTATTTAGCAAATAGAACAACGTAGGGTAAACAATATTTTGGACAGCAGCAAGCAAAGAATATTGGTAATACTAGTCCATCTCTACATCCCTTTTAAAGAACAAGACAAAGTTATAAATCCTTATTAAGATAGAATTGCTATCAATTGTTACTAAAAAGTGAATAACTAACCTACAGCTATTTTTATATTGGATTGTTAAGTTTTTTGAACACAAAACTGTACAATAAAATACTACCTTTCAAATTCTTACTCAAACTCAGGCGTACTTAATATTAAGCATATAAAAATTCGTATACAATTTTTAAGTGAAATTTCTTTCTGTCGATGAAATACACAAGTAAATTAAGTACAACACGCGTGATTTCCACGATGTAAAATTGATATTCGAGTACAGATGAGGCGGAAAAAATGTTATATGTTCTTTACGATTTGGGGTGAAAGATTAAAGGACTCGTAAATTTTACGACGTATTCATATGAAATGAGCTCACCTGCCTTTTCTATTGATATTAACATTTCGCAAATTTATGGAATTCCTCCCCGCGATTTGGCAGTAATGGAATGACAAATATTTTTCTCCGTGATTTGTTGTGTTTTGTTATGGTAATGCGAGGAATTTATTAACGGATAAGTGACAATGAATAATTCAGTGCCTGCTTTGGTATAAGGCTATTTTCCATTAAACATTTTTGTGAATTGCCTATTACCAAATGATACTGGTCGGTTTTATGAAAAGCTGTGGTTATGTATATTAAAATAAACATGGATAGGTATGTTTATTTTTGAAAGGTCAAGTATGGTAGACTTGTTTGGAACATTAATTATATTTTGGAGAAAATGTTTTAAAATATCATTATATTAATACGTGAAGTAAAAACTTTGTACTCCTTTTTACGAAAAGAGTGCAGAATGCTAATATTTCTTTAAAATTATGCATAAAATATTATAAAAAAATCATTAAATCAATAAAAAAAAATACACACACTATCATGTATTTGACATACACACACGCATATATACTCTTTTGTTTATTGTTAAAGGCAAGTTAGCAGTGTCGCCTTGACGAAATCTGTGTTTGTAGAAGCATAGTTTTTGACAACAGAACCTTAATAATGTTCAAACTTATAACTTATATTAATTATGGTCGAATTTTTACCACTGGGTGAACACTAGTTAACATTAAATTTATAAGATGTAATTAATGATATTATATTTATTTCGATGGTTTTATATTTATATTTGTTTGTCCTGTTTCTGCTTTTGTCACGATCTTGGATATTAAACTATTCTTATAAAATTTGATATACAGATTATTTAATACAAATGGCCGAGTGCGAATTGAATCCGAACAGAGAGTACTTGTATAGATTCCAACATATTTATGAAAAAAAAATATCTTGTTCGACTTAAAAAAAAGTTCAGAATCATTTTTGTACAAACACGAGACTTTTACATGTCAATAAGATAAACAGCTGAAAGCTTACAGACAGACAGTTATCGGAATGAAACCATACGGCCTCTTTTAACATATGGGTAACTTATAAATATAAATATTATTTGGCTTCATGCACCCCAATAGTAACTAGAATAGAAACGTTTCAAAACATAATCTTCCGATTCCAATGAGTGAACGGAAAACGTAACCGATTTTTCATTTTGGCGTTCGTGTTTTCGAGCGAGCTTTCCAGTGTCAATATGCACCCGTTCTGAGTCCTGAGGTAGGTTTCAATATCAGAGGCAGTGACGTGCCGTCTCGTCGACGCCGCAGTGCCAGTCCCCTGACACTACGTTCTCACTTACAATAGATTTTACTGTTTTCGAATGCCTAAAGTTTATTCATCGAAATGCTTAACATTTTATAGAGTCGACGCGAAGATATTTGTATAAGTGATTACAAAACATTTAATGTTAAACGAATTAGTTATTTTATTGTATAGATCTCAATAAATTAAATTGATAAAATAGCAACGATGTTTTATTTTTGTTTTATGCTACAATATATAAATTAACTTAGCATCTTCATCAAAACATTGATTTAATAATTATACTTAAATACATATACTAGGGTATAATTTTTTATCTATTTTTAGAGGGATTTCGTCACTGAGTGACGATGTAATAACAACGATCACTAGGGTAAACAATAGCATTCTTGGCACTCCACCCAATGATTAGCACCTAATCAATTTATTAATTATGTTGAAATACCTATAATGTTTTCTATTTTGTAGCCATACGATATTATCATTTGACTTTATATTTATTGTCTCTTTTGTATGTTTTTAATATATACTCGTAAATATAAAAATTCACAACGGAATATAAAAAGTTATTCATATAAACACTAGATACCCGGCAGACGTTGTCCTGCTTTAAAAAAATAAAAATCTAGAAGCCGATTCCAACGCCATCTACCGGTACCAAATATTAATCTAAACTATTCTCAAATGCACTTGAACAAACAAAAAAATCATTAAAATCAGGCCCACCGTTTAGGAGGAGCATCGCGGTGCCACCTACTGAGCCCAATCGTTAATTTAAGCCATTCCGGGAGAAACTTGAACACATACAACAAAAAACGACCTAAATTCTGGTACCCGATTGCAGTGCCATCTACCTGGTTCAAATTTGAATCTAAATGATTCCAGTAGAAAATTATTAAAATACTAATATCGCTATTAAAAAATATTGGTTAGTGATAGAAAGGTGAAATTTTTTGGGTTGTATGTATTTTTTAATGCCAAATCATAAAAAATATATTTAGGGATGGGTCATTATCACCCTTATCATTAAGGGGTATGAAAAATAGATGTTGGCCGATTCTCAGACCTACCTTATACACACAAAATTTCATACAAACCAGTTGAGTCGTTTCGGAGGAGTTTGGTAACAAACACCGCGACACGGGAATTTTAAATATTAGATTAAACAAAATAAAAAAAACATTAATAATTTGAACAAAATTATGTGCCAATCATTGTACTGGGGTATCGACACTGATATAGTTTTCCCTACAACTATACATTCTTGTAATATTAAACACAATATAAGAGTTATGATTAGAAAAAAACCTATTAAAAACAGTAATAAATTGACAGAATATTTACTACAAATTTACCGGTGTTCTTTCGGTACTTCGAGACGAAAGACACTAGGAGGGCGCGTCTTTATGAGGCTTGAACTTTGTGTAACTCGATCGAGTCATTACCGATGTTGAGAGTCAATGCCCCCAATTCCAACAAAATTCATTTTGAAATATTTCTAATAAAAATCTAAAGAACTTTGGAAATAATATTTTTATTCAAGGATTATTTTTAGCAGCTCGCTCTTGCTTGTAGATTAAATAAAATCTAGAAGAATCATCATATTACTTACATAGTACTTGCAATGTATGTCAAAATATTCAATAATAATTTGTCTATGATTGGCAACTCTGTTGGACACGGCCCGTATTGTAAGGAGGTTTCTATCTCTGAAGCCTTAATCACCGATAGCTTAGACCCTAGGCCCTGCTGCTAGAGGAGAGCGATTTTTTTATATTTTTGTAATAAATTACTGTCTTTTTTATAATAAAAATGTAAAAAAATTGAAATTAAAAAAATATTTAATTTCTAAGTTTTTTGGAAGTGTAATTTATTTATCGTTTGGTTTATTTTTAAGTATTTAGTTTAATCTACTTTTTTTCATTACTGTTTAAACAATAATTAACAGATAATAATAAAATTTAAAAACTATGTGACAAAACAAGCATTATTTATGATTTAGACTTATTTGCATTAATTTAGTCAAGAAAATCATAAAAAATATTCCTATCGGCGTAAATTATTCGTAGAGTCTTTGATGAGGGCGCGTTATATGGAGAGGCTTATGCTTCACTTCCCCCGTCTCTCTGATTTGTTTTGATATAAAATGTAAAGAGGGCAGACATCGATTTGTTATTATTGCGTTCGTGTAATTCAAAATTTAAAAGTAATATTCAATGTACGAAGACTTCTTTGAAAGGTGATTCAAGCTCAGTATTTAAGCTTGGATTGTACACCACATAGAAAAGTGCTAACGTGTAAGTTTTCTATAATGCTACTGCTTCATCTCAGCTATTGTTATAGTTATCGAGTGGTCCACGCAAATGTAGCATTGGATTTAATAGTTTATTTGTGATGCAATATCATCATCGTTAATGACGTTAATTATTGAGAGATAAAGTATGTATACGACATTAATGTAGCTATTCGGCTTTTAACGGCTTTATTTTTAACGCCATAAATGAAAAACATTTGGTGTCAGTCAATAATTATAATATTGTCGCAAGTGAAGTCCGAACACAACTGTGTACAAAATACTGGACATACCTAGTATTAAAATTAGTAAAATACAAACAATAGTTATCTAAATACGATTATACTTAAAAAACATTTTGGTAATTGTGTTAGGCAATAGCCTGTTAGAAACGCCTTACGCAGTCTACAACGTTAGTGCCTTAGAGAAAATAGTCACATAATGTCAAAATTTGTATTTAGTTACCTATAAGCAAGACATAATAATTACTTATGGCCAGTTCCTATATCTTGCTATTCGTTAACTTGCCTTACCATCGGTTGAATTTTGATATTACTTGTCTATACAAGCTCCATAGCTTATGCATGCATGAATGACTTGGTCAATATGGATGAAATGACAGAAAGGCATATTATATATACAGATAGATAATACTTTATAGCTTTATGCACACAATTATCTCAGAACTGATATTCTATTAAATAATTTTGGTTCGCATTCTTTACTCATTACAACAGTATATGTCCATAATGATAGCGTCATAATTAACAATTAACACAATTAGTTATGCGCCGCTTATTCCCTTACCAAAGATAACTCGCTGGAGACAATAAAATATCAAGATGAGCTCCAGCCACGTCGTAAAATTAGCAAACAACATTAATTTTGATTCAATTATGTAAGACGTTTTGATAGGCGACATTAATAAGCCCTGACGTAATAACTCCACAGTGAGCCACGCGTATTCCTACCATTTGTGTTGTGGTTTGAAATATGGAACCTTTGTATGTTGTGCCAGACAGTTATTGGATTACAGAAGTAGCTCTTGTTGCCCTGCGTCCCTATCAAGACGAACCGTTTACTCTTTAAATGTGGAATATTGACAAAAAAGTCGGATGCTAATACTTACGTCTACGTTACGGAATAGTTCAGTAGAGGTGAAAAATTCCAATGATTTTAGTATTTGGATATGGAATCCGATAAAAAGCATTTAATTGAAAATATGTCATATTTCAAAAACTATGTAGGCATATGACATACATTATTCATAACATTATCTATATGTATAAAAGAAAGTCGTGTTAGTTACACTATTTATAACTCAAGAACTTTGCTCAAGAATTTGGCTGAAAATTGGTGGGTAGCTTAGAACCAGGAGACGAACATAGGATACTGTTTATCCCGTTGGAACCGGTAGGTAGGTGGCGCGAAGATCGGGTTCTAGAATCCTCCTACTGACCTGGAGTGATTTTGTTTTTGTGTGTTTGAGTGGGTCTCCGGATGGTTTAAATCCACAATTGGAACCGATATAGGTGGCGCTGGTATTGGGGCCTAGATTTTTAATTTTTCAGAGCAGGACAACGTCTGCCAGGGTCAACGTCCGCTAGTAGTTTATAAGTACGAGGAAGCACATTTTTTACAATTTTGAATACGAAAATAAAAGAAACATTATCTATGTAAACCTACTAAATTCTGACAAAAATGTTGATATTAATAGAGATGGACAGACGGGCTTCTACTTCTATACATAGACTTCACAAATGTATACGATCTTACGCCACAAAACCCTGATAATACAAACAACAAATCCACTTTTATAACGTCTAACCCTTCTACGGCGGGATGCTCACAAATTAAAAGTCGCTCAGCGAGCTATGGATGAGTGTTGGATGTGTTTTTTTATAAATAGAATTGCGACTCAATATGAATAAGACCGTAACTACTTCCTAGTTTTTGAGATTTGGATGCTTTTTATGGAACCGTTCGCCATGGGCGGACTGCCAATCCCTTAGCCTATTTATTAAGTATACGTCATTATTTACCGAAACGCTGCGGGAGTTATTTTGCCTATTATTAAAAAGTAAAATCTCAAACAATGTGATAGTTTCGGCGGGTTTAGGATCCTAACTTTACCACTAATAAGCCTCGTGGAAACTTTTTACTTAATTTTCAATATTTTGAAGTAAATAGAGAGGTTTGTGCAAATATCTGGAAAATAACTCGCAATGGAGTTATTCTATAAGAAGATGCTTTTTCCTCTGCACTCACGAAGCCTTTTATAGGTCATCAAGCCAGCATAAAACCCAAGGCTCGTAAATTTTACTAGTAGAGTAAGTAAATATTTCATAAATATTGCATATTTTATGTTATATTAATGTTACGCGTAATGCAGCAGACGCGACATTAAAGGCAAGGTCATTCAAAGTCATTTATATAGATAAGGCTTCCTATACTTCGTAGTTCTCGTTGAGAAAAGTTTCATTGTGTTAATATATTAAATTAACATCTTAAATATTTATTTGATCATGTTTGTTCTTAAGCTTATCCACGTGCCTTCCTTCGTATAAATGAGATTCTTTATTTAGCCAAAAATAGCCCCTTTTTCTGAATAAAAGTATGCACACTTCATCACGCTACTGAAAATAATCTATAAATATACCGACCGAAGAAAAACAAGGTACTTATCTTGTAGATGTTATGGGTATAGAATACAACAATTATATTAAAAATCTTATTCAACCCATTCAGAAAAAAGTGTATTTACAGTGAACGTTTAGATCAATTGACAATATTTCTAAATTCGGTTATAAGGGAGGGGGTTGTCACTTCTAGCAATTTTTTATTACAATTAATTATTTTTTTATATATGATATACTTTTTCGAAATCTGAAAAAAGCCCTGAGTTTTAATACTAGCTGTCCCGGCAGACGTGGTCCTGTCCGAAAAAAAAGATGTTGAAAATTTTGGGTGGTATGTATTTTTTTAATGCTGTATCATAAAAAAATATCTAAAAATTAAGACAAAAATAGGGGTGTACTACCCTTAACATTTAGGGGGTGAAAAATAGATGTTGTCTGATTCTCAGACCTACCCAATATGCACACAAAATCTCATGAGAATCGGTCAAGCCGTTTCGGAGGAGTTTAACTACAAACACCGCGACACGAGAATTTTATATATTAGATTTTGACACTACAGATTTATAAACATGTGAAAGTTCTGTAATAAAGCGCAGCAAACGAATTTATATTTAATTATTTAAAAATAGCCAAAAGTTCTAAAATTTAATAATATTAATGAGTTCATAATGTATTTGCAGTTTTTATTTCCGTATGTCCGTCAAATGTCTGCACAGGGTTTGTGATGCTAAACTGCTAACAACATTTGCAATATTAATTATGCGAGCCCGTCCGCTGGGTTAATAACAGACAATTCGGGATAGCATCGAGATTAAACAATATTCCGAGGTCGAGAGTCATTATTTAATGAGAACTTTACAATAAACCACAATTGGACGTTAAAATTTTCATGACATGACCGTAGTCTGTTTTGTGGAGCTCTAATATAAAACTTTGCCATAAATGCGAACACAAAGCATCATAAATAATATAATATTACCGTGAAGACCGTAATAAACGACCCAATAAAATGTTTTCCCTCTTTCCTTTCAAGAGGGGATGACAACAAAAATCATAGTACACTTCATCAATTCGGAGTTGATGCGCAGTAAATTACTTACTTTGTGTGAAGACACATTAATCAATAGAGGATGATTAATGGAAGCCAACACACGATCCCGATCGCTTGATGGATTAGCGCCCATATGGTTCTGCATAATTTGCTGAATGCTGCCACCTGTACACTCTTGTTTGTTTTCACAGAACTTTTATCTTATCATCTTTGCGAGGAATTTTCAAACAACACACCGATTTATAAATTTTGTCGATTTAGTGTATTTTATTATATTACTGATTACATATTACATATTTTGTCGATTTAGTTATACGTAGTTTGTCAAAATAAACATAAATGAGGCCTGGACTGACACAGAAGGAGGAGAACCAATTGTTGGTTACAGAGAGGAAGGTTCTCAGAAAAATCTTGGGCCCAACAATAATAGGAGATGGCAGCTGGAGGGTCCGTGCCAACCCCGAAATAGAAGACCTCGTGGCCAAGCCCAAGATAATTGGGGAGATAAGATCTCACCGGTCTCCGCTGGCTCGGTCATGTAGAGTGGATGAAGGAGGATCGGGAAGTGAAGAAAACATACTTGGGGCGACCAGTCGTTCGGCGACCAGTTGGTCGAACTAAGTATCGCTGGAAGGATAGAGTGAAAGCTGACCTGACCGCATTACAAGCCCACAACTGCCAATACACTGCGCAGGACAGAGGAAAGTGGCTTGCTCTCGTTTCAGAGGCCAAACTCACACTGGGTCAATGAGTCAACGGAGTTAGTTAGTTGTCAAAATAAATAAACAGGTGTACTATCTATATCTTTTTTATTATTGCGTGAGTTCAGCAGACAGGCAGACGGCTCACCCGATGGAAAGTGGTTATCTATGAACATTTGTAACACGAAATGTGTTACTGCTCTTTAAAGGATTTTATAAACCAATCCCTGTGAATTCCAATGGAATAAAACCACCGAATCTATCTATATGCACAAATCTGTAGATGGTTCTAGTTTGTACATTGTGTTTCAAAATGACAAAAAACCAGGAGGACTAACTCGGACCAGCAGATTACGAAAACACAATTTTTAGATTTTTTGTCTCCGTCTGTCTGTTAGAGCATCATGTGAAAACTACTGAACGGATTTAAATGAAATTCGAAACGGAGCTAACTTATATCACGGGGCGTAACTTAGGATACTTTTTATCCCGATAAATGACGTCGTTTCCGTGGAATTGACGGAAATAGCGAAAAAGATGGCGCTGCGATCGCATAGTATTTGACGTTATTATCTATACGGAAAAGCTAAGTGATCTTTTTGTTATTATTTCTCTTGACATTAATTACTTGTATTTTATCGATAGTCGACTTTTTTTAATTAGAATATTTATGTTAATTTAATTTTAAATTTGATTCCATTAATGTTGTACACCACTATGTGGTAGAATGTACTGTGCATCTACAATCCTGTAACACCTGTATAAACTATATTCTTATAAATTAAGATTGATTAATTGATTTATTTGGAAACTAATAAATGTATATGAATGAAATTCGACATATTGCTGGCTTAACTGAATCAACATTTAGGATCCGTTTCATTTGATAAAAGACGTTGTTTACTTGGAATAGGCGAATTAGCAAAATAGATGGCACTGCAATTGCGATGTAGACAGCCATTGCTGTAATTCAATAATAAATACGTTGTTAGGTTGTCCACTTGTCATTCATTATGTATTAGGTACTTGAAATCAGTTTAGCTGCGACCTTTCTTTATGTTTTGCTATCCAGTTGTCAACACTATATGGACTTAATTTCTTTGTGATTGTAGTTAATTCAACAATAAACTATTGAAGGTTTATATATAATTTTTAACATAGAGCTACATCACATGGGGGTTTTCATACGGCGTAGCCGCGGGGTAAACTCTAGTTTGGTATGTAATTATGTGCTTTTGAGAATAGGGTCTAACAAAGGATACTTTGTATTTCGGACAATGGCACGTTTTTTGTACTTTGACTCAGTCTGTTGTTTGATTCGCTTTCTGAAATCAAAGTTTGATGCATTTTAGTAAGTATACAATTGATTATTTATATAGTATGGTTATTATAAAGTAGTAGTATTGTTGTATATGGGTTTTTCATTTTATTTGCAAATTTACGAAATAGGAACTAGACGATTTTTTTATATATCTTTGTTCACGGGTTATTAGTGACATAAAATTTCATTTTAAGGAAATGCACAGAAAAACTTTCGATATGGCGTAACATTGAAACCTTGTACGTACTATATGTATGAATGCACCCTAAAACAATAAAAACTATACATAGAAGTTTCAGGTCCAATCTTGACATGATATATTTAGCGTACTTATTTACTTTGTTGAAATTTTTGGTAAATATCACCTTTGGTTTCTACTGTTTTTGTTACTTTTCTACCTAAACCTTTGTTAGATTGAAAAAAATTAGATAAACAATGACTGGTTATGGAGTAGACATAACAAAGACTGACGTTCGGACCCACATTGTTGTAGAATTACATGAATAAAATAAAAATAGATTACGATTCAGTTACCTATTCACTGCATGGAAAGCTTCCAAATGCTGAAAATTTAGAGCAGATATTATGCACATTAGTATAGTCGCCTATAATATTTAGAATCTATTTCAAACGAACATCTTTTATGTTCTGTATTGTAATTGTAATCGAGTATATTAAGATTTCAAGAGGTTATTAGCAGTGCGCCGACAACGGACACGGAAGTAGTTTGGCCACATAGCCTGCAAGAACCCAGTCAACAGACTTGCAGTCACTAGTAAAGCTGAAGGGAAGAGTCCTCGTGGTTGACCTGCAAATATAGGTTAATATAGGTTGGTGGTGGATCGACCAAGTTGCTGACCAGTTGCGCCTGTGCCCAAACCACCGATCTCAGTGGAGGAGATAAATTATTCATTGCCATTAAAATCACGATCCACAGAAGTAAGAGAACGACTTACAAGAAGAATATTACAATTAATCTTATATATAAAAATGAATCGCAAAATGTGTTGGTAAACTCATAATTTGAGAACGACTTTACCGATTTTGATGAAATTTTGTGTGTGTGTTTGAGTGGGTCCCGAGATGGTTTAAATCCACATATGGAGCCGGTAGGTGGCGCTGAGATCGGGTTCTAGAATCCTTCTAATCACCGGGAGCGACTTTGGTGATTTTGTTTTTGTGTGTTTGAGTGGGTTCCCGGATGGTTTAGATTCGCAATTAGAACCGGTAGGTGGCGCTGAGATCGGGTTCTAGAATCCTCCTAATCACCGGGAGCGATTTTGGTGATTTTGTTTTTGTGTGTTTGAGTGGGTCCCCAGATGGTTTAGATTCGCAATTAGAACCGGTAGGTGGCGCTGAGATCGGATTCTAGAATCCTCCTAATCACCTGGACCGATTATGGTGATTTTGTTTTTGTGTCATGAAACAAAGTCTTTTAGGAATTCAGAAAATATGGCGGTACGAAGTTCGCCGGGTCAGCTAGTATAATATACATCAAGCTTACTTACTTCGCTTAGGCAAATAAAATATTCTAAACACGTGAACTGTGTGTGTAGGTTCATATAATAATGTTAATATCTATGTCCTTAATAATGAAATAAACGCTCAAACGACTCACCTGTCAGGCGCTCCATTGTTCGCGTACAAAAAGAAATGAAAAAATATTTCCCTTATATTTTCCCTTTTGCAGACTGCCTTCGGAAATCTGTTAACAACGAATAAGTAGGACCTTTTCATCCGGTCGAAGTATTCAGCTGCCTCCAGCGGTTGCGACGGTACAGATTGGCAGCTCCCAAATCCTCACAAATCCCACCTAGCAAAGCCACCGGTGGAAAAACACAATTGTATCAAAACACGACAAGAAAAATGAGAATAATGCTATCTTGTTATTTGATTATTCTTAGTAGCTCATGGTTCGTAATGCCAGCAATGTTTTAAAAATATTAATTTCATTCTGCTACAGACGAGGGCACACAATGAGGGGTATAAATCTTAACTATTATATGTTTATTGCGAGCTGTTCTGAATTCTTTCAAGTTATACAAATATACACCATAATAGTTCAATGATATTGCCTCCAGATCCCATTAGAATTACGTGAATTCCCGACTTGCAGGCATACTCCATTTTTCAGTGTTCTTGGAGGGGAATTTATACAGCACAACCTGGAGAACTGTTTATGAACTTTCTGACTTATGAACAAAGAATGTTGATCTAAAGTACATTTAATTATAAGTTATGATTCTCACATGCATTCGGATGCACTGACATGTGCATCCGACCAAAGTCGAAGTGAAAATGATCTTTCGTCATTATGCTTTTATACCCAATTTGTAACTACACACCTATTCGCAAATATTACAATAGCACAATAATAGGTGGCACTACTTGGAACAAATGTTATAAACAATGTGTGTATAGTACACATTTTTATAACGCAATGTGCAATATCAAATATCTCAATTCAAATACGAGTAAATGTTTTACGTGATGTCTATATAGCTATAGAATTACATGTGTAACGTTTTTTTCTTTTTTTCTTTTAATACACAGAAGACAGAAGTGTTAAAAGTGCTCGAGATATTTATAGAGGCGCACTTACTGCATAAAGTGATAAATCCTTTGGATTGGCAAAACAAAATGAAATTAAACCGGAAATTTTAATGTCTCTTATTTAAAAAATTTATTGAGAGACTTCAAAATTTATATTTTAAATATTTGGCATAAATGAGCAAAAATATGTAATTTGATGAATTTTATTATATAAATAACTATGATATTATGTGACATATGACTATATTATGATTATAAACATTGATCTATTTGAAGAGACCTTACAACATTAATTATATAAATTTATTTAGGTAATTTAATAAAACCGATGCAAATAAAAGCTTGAAGACATGCTTAATTACTTATAAGCACTTAACTTACATAAAATTTGTCATGTCATCGCAATTTCTGTCTTTCTAGCAGACAGGTTTTGAACCGACTTTCTTGAATAGCTTCTTTTATAATTTTACATTTATTGTTCTATAATTTTATTTTAAATGCGAGGCGATTTACAGTTATTGTTCTGAGGGTTGTCTGTTTGATAATTACTTGTTTATAGTTCCGTGTTAGATTTCTCAAAAATAAATGATAGTTATAAACTTTGATCATTTTTTAACAAGTATCATATGTTTCTGTAGAAACATCATCTGATTAATCAAATGTGACTTTCGCGTTCCCACAAGAACATTATGGTTTGTCGTAAGTCTAATACGTTTTATTTGATTAACGCTGGGTTGAGAATTTTTATGGTTAAAAGTAGAATATTCATGTATAATTAACCAGTGCATACACGTACCTTGCGAAGCTATATTAAAAACAAGTTGTTTTTTTAATACTCCACAAACCCATGCACGCATACATTCATATTGGCTTTCATTTAGTTATTATGTCACGAAATATCTGTATTTTAGGTAATAGCAAACGAATTTATATATACACTAGCTTCTGCCCGCGATTTCGTCCGCGTGGAAAGTTCTTTTAACTAGCCCACGGGAACTCTTTAATTTTTCGGGATCAAAAGTATCCTATGTTACCTCCAAGAATATCTGTACAAAGTTTCATGATGATTGGTTGAGTAGTTTTCGCGCGAAAGCGTAACAAACAAACTTACATTCACATTTATAATAATAGTAGGAATATTAACTTCTCGCAGAAATCTCACACCAAATATTTCTAAGTAAAATGGTTATAAGAATAAGAACAAATAAAGCTATATTGAATTACCTTACATTTCATCAAACCATTAAAAGACTTTTTGCCATTTCGTAAAAAAATCTCTATGTTTATTTCAAAGAAATAATAAATAATATATTCTCTGAAAAAGTGCTTCTAAATATCTTTTATCATATTCTATTGAGTTCAAAATTTACTTATTAAGTTTGGAATTGAGAGGAACAAAATATACCTACATATAATCGAAATTTTGTTGAAACATAATAAACAGTATTTGGACATAATGGGACTACGCTTTGAGCGGGACAGTAAAGGCCGTCTTTGAGGTCCTGTAACCTGGAAAATTCACGGCAATTATTTTACAAGAAGTCTATTTATAAATACATTGAAAAACAGTAGATCTCATGTACTTTAGCTTTTACACGAGTATTTTGTTTTGTTAAATATATATTTTTTGTTTGAAGCCGATTTTTACGTTTGATACTCAGTAAGCCGAAAAGGTAAAAAAGGTATGGTGTTTCTGTGATGGTTCAATCAAATTGAATGAACTTTTTTAAAAGGCACAGAAATGAAAGGACACGTCAATATTCAATGATATTGAATGATTCAAGAAAGTATCGCGTGAGTCCTTTTTATTCTTTAACTGAAGGGAAACTTGTTTGCTTACCTTCTTCAGCAATACGGAAGCAGCCTGTCTACGGGCCAACACTTGCTAGGATTATGGCGTTAATTAATCTTTTAACCCAAGACACCAGTTTAGGATGATAGAAGAACACCGGGTTAGTTCTAGCGAGCATCCGGCTATCACAGCGAGTATCACATTATCTCACTGCCTGGCCCTGAACAGGGGGGTGTGCAACTGTACAATTGTGCATAAAGCATTTGCTCCTTGCATAAAAATATTCTACATTAATAAATACATTTTATTACATATGTTATGCGACAATATAAAAACTTTGAACTTTACTTGACCCCAAAAACATATTCATAATGAATTTATACGAAGTACATTACCTGTGTCCATTATTCAAGGGGACTATGGTCCTAAGTGCATGTTTATGTAATTGTTATTGGGTGGGTAGGTGCTAAAAGCAAGCTTGTCCGCAGTAATTGTGTGTATGCGGCGTAACAGCCAACCGCATGTTTAATTTTGCAAATGTTATTAGTAGACAATGTCACAAAATATAGAACTACAGAAGCTCCATTGGGTTAAATTTTTGAGAAGTCCGTTTTGATCCGATTTAACAGAAAAGAGATATCAAGAAATTATCATTGTGTCAGGTTCTAATAACCAAAAGAATATCCTAACATAAAATTGGTGAATTATATAAATTTCTCTGTAGCTACCATTACGTATTTTTAAACTCATTTAACTCTTAGTTAAGGTTGTATACTGGTATTATTAAAATTTGAATCTAATTCGGTAATAAACGTTTCTTAATTGATCAATGTTTACTTAATTTATTAATGTTTTCAAAAATTGTACGCTGAACCGGCAAAACACGTGTGATCATTTTTAAAAGGCCCACAACATGTTTTCATGCTATCAATTAATTTTATGATTTCGTAGTTAAATAACAACGAAAATAAGTATGTTTCTATGATTGTTCATTCCCTCTTCGTAGTTTTGTATAATAATGAATTCTTATCAACATTGAGTTCAGTGTGTTTTATTAAATAAACAATCAAACACAGACACGAGTTATTTTTAATATTGCAATGCTCCCGCGAGACAGAAGTAGTAGATTGTTAGACGAGAAGTGCACGAGCGTAACGAGAACACTAAGTGAGTAGAGTGCCTAAATAGGCAAATTGACGCGAGGTTAACACTGCACTTTTTATTTCGAATTTCAGGAAAGTAAATAAAAACTGATTAGTTAATCAAACAACTATTCTCTAATGAAATCAGACGTTAAATCTATATCTAAAGCTGATAAACTCATTTAATACCATATATATGAAACTTCAAGAAAATTCTTTTTCTGTGGCGTTCTACTTATGATAGTAAATATTTCGTTCAAAATCTTAACTGAATATTTATTTAGTGAAATGTAATTTATAAGTATACAACAATTTTACAAAATATTTTATATTTAACAGGGGCTGTATAAAAAGATGGGACATGCATGAGGCGCATTTAATATTTATGATTTTTATAGTTTTTAAAAAAAATTTAACAGCAGAGAAAATTTGTTTCCCGGAGACGAAAAGTACTATTTTCATCCCCGTGATCAGGCATATCTAAACATACTTTCAGAATATGAGAAATGATAAACATATATATTGACTTACTCTTGGAAGTTCTTTTTTCGAAGTGACACATTGAAAACAAAAGGTATATTAGGTACAATAAAAGTATATAAGGTACATCACAAATTTAATGTTAATTTGTAAAACAAATTCTAAAACGTTCTAACACTACGTTTTAATGGTTTTATCCGCTGTATTTTATTTGTTATTTCGACGTTTCGGACACTTTTCAGTAGTCATGATCAGTTTTCCGAATCTCAATTGCAATTTATGTGTGAACGTATATTTAATTAACCTTCTGTCTTGATTTATTCTATGGCTATATGCCGGATGAAGTTAGAGTGTGAGCTTTGCGTTACGGTGCGGTGCGATGTGGAATCACGCGTGCGTGCTGTCGCTAGGCAAACAAACCACAAAAGCGGCTAATTAAGCGGCCCGCGTGCACCAAGTGTCCCCAAATTAACTACTAATCCTAGTTGATTGTTAACAAGCTTGAAAAGTTATTTAATAATGGCACTACAAATAAATTATGTGACATCATGGAAATTAATACTGCAGTATTGTTTTCCAATAACAGGGGAGTGGATAGTCAAATCAACTGATATATTTTTACAAACTTACACAGTGTTACAGCCTCATAGATTTTGTAGGTGCCTACTGACGTCATAACGTGACGTGACGTGCCGTGCGTTTCTTGTGTGAAAACGAATTAAATTTATTTCTGTCTATCATAATAGAAATAAAAATTGTATGAATGTTATTTCAAAGCCTGTTCTGTTACATATAAAAATATATGAATAATTTGTTGTAATATTACATTCATATTATATAATATGAATTTATTGTGTCCACGTCTCTATTGTCGGCTGGATATAAAATAGACTTATAATTTATTTTTTATAAATGAAATGCAAAATACACTATTCATTTTAGTTGTATACATAATATGATTTTTGAAATTGACTTAAGTTGGAAAATTGGTTGTTACGGACATTCATTATTCGTTTTTATACAAAGCAAGCCGGCAATTTATTATTTGGGTTAATTAGTAGGTCAGCAATCTCAAGATCGTGGATTTGAAACCAAAAGTTTATGGATTAGTTTCATAGAACAATAGCGTATTGACAAGCTACGGGTACACAGCGATTTATTGGTTAATTTAATTGAACATGGAACTTGATCCCGTTTTGCATATAAATAGAGGATAAGCTAAAGTTTAGTTCAAGTAAGATGTGACTCGAACTTTGAAACTTTACTATACAAGATGAGCAGATGGTAAAATGATATTACATATACCTACTGGAATCTAGGTATATAAAAAATTAAACATAAAATATGTTATATTTTGTTGGTAACTTGGAAAATGTAAGATTTTAAAAGATAATATAATAATGTCAGCCCATAAATGTCCCACTGCTGGGCTCGGGCCTCCCATTATAGGGGGAACGGACAGTATACCCGCCACGCTTGCCCAAGGCGGCTTGGCAGGTTGGACACATCGGTTATCTCGATGTGCAGGTTGCATCACGATGTTTTCCTTCACCGTTTTTAGCACGTGGTAATTGTAACAATATGCACATTAGATCAGAAAACTGACTAAGAGGTGCATGCGTTCCGGTCAGGATCGAACCCGCGCCCTTCGATTTAAGGGCGCGTGCGCTAACCATTACGGTACCACGACTTCTAATAAAAGAAAGATAATATACTAATAACGAAATCACTTATTGTCTTATGCCTGCATAATGGAATAGAATGAATTAAATTATTATTTTTTACATTGCATAGGGTCGCGTTTGGCCGACATTGCACCTGATGTCAGGTGAAAATGCATTTTAAGATGGAGCACGCTTATCCAGAAGCTTCAAGTGTCGTTCACTCGACACTTGAAGACACCTATATTATATGATTAAGAAAAAAAACAGACAACATTAAAGAGTTGCACTCGTTAGCAGTACGTATTATAAAAGGGGAAGCACAGCGCTTCGACCGCTTGCTTGGCATTTCCACCATATATCGGTGGTGTGAGCTCGTATGTCTACTTGTCCGGTGGTAAAGAGTTGTATCATAAAGTCATTATAGCTTGCCCTTCTGGGTCGTTGATTGCTCTTGCAAGATTCTTTAAAGTAATTAACAACCGATTGATGAAGTGTTATAGCAAATAATAAAACTACTATTAGAGACACGCTAGTGATTACTAAAAGCTATATTTACTTTTAAATACTTCTATAAGAGAGTCACTTATAACCTGTCTCACGTAACAGTGTCAGATACTTTATAAAACGCCTTCAAAAGCTCAAATACCTTCCCTTTGTCATGTCTCAGTTTGTATGCCTCGGCTCGGTCAATATTTAACCCGACACCGTACCAAAGTTTCTGTTACAAGCCAATTCAATAAGTTTTCCTACTTGTTCAATAAAATAGCAATGCCCCGATTGCATTTGATTAGTTTCGATGTCAATATTCCACAGTCTGCCATCTCGGGAAAGTAAACTTATTCGACGTTTACAGGTAACATTAGTTTTACGATTTTGACAGAAAGTTTTTATTTTATTACTCAAATAAGAAAATTATTTTTCCATAAATCGATAATAATAACATTGAATAAGCTCTATTATAAACATTACAATAAATGCCAAATTTTAAATGAAAACTGTTATTTATACGACATCTATTCGTAAATTACTTGCTTTTAGAATCTTTGTCTGTCTAAAATCTGGTCTTGAATCAGCTCCATAACGGCTCAACGAAGTACAATGAAAATTTTAGAGATCATAACAACAATTTATCTCAAATTTAGTTTGTTTCATTACAATATCATACAGGGTTCAGAAGATATTAATATAAAGTCAAAGACCCATGAGAACAAAAAAGCATACACAGCTAGTAAGGTTTTGTTTAAAATTTACTTATTATCTTATTTTTACGCCTAGAAAAATGTGATGAGCTTTATTTTGATTTAGATTAAATTTGTATTGTTATTGTTCACATATATATTTTATTTGAAGGTTTTTACATTTTTGTTGTATCTTATAAAATTTATACATTAATTTAAAAAAAACATCTCCGCCGGCAGTGAGGCCTAGGGTCCAGGCTACCGGTGTTTAAGGCTCTCCAGTATTGGAATCTCCTTACAATACGGGCCGTGTCCAACATAGCTGTTTCCCGCATCCGACCATTCACCCAGATACCAAGCAAGAGCATTTCAAGGTGGCGGTCAAGGCTCCTCGACATTAGTTGATTCTCTGACGCCACTATCAGTACTATGATTGTAGAGTTCAGGTTCCACATAGTGGTGTAGCCTCATGAGCAAGATCAATATCATTTATTTGTTTATCTTTCTCCGCATTCGCGAGGTTACCGTCATGGGGAATCGCGACATCTACAATTATAGCACATCTCGCAGATTGTATTGTTATAAAATATTATATTTTAATATTTGTGTGCAGTGTGTGAGTAAAATTATTGTAAAATGCATTTTTGTAATTGTTTAGAAATTGAAGCATTTTTTGTATGATTTAATAATATTTGTATAGTTTTTGAAATTCACTTACATGAACATCGCAATAATGTGTGTGTCTGACGGAGCGATCAGTTGCAAACAAGCCGTCTAATCATCCCTGCTTTTGGTCTCACGCTTACACAGATGAGTGTTTACTACAAGTAAAACTCGTTTGACTTCGTGAACTTCAAGAACTAGGTCTATGAAATACCGAAGCTTAATATGAGATCAATAACAGCGCTACGCAAAATTATCCTCAATAGCAGTAATTATGTAAAAGATATTTATTCACTTCGACTCCGAAAATAAATTGTATACAAAGATTATTTAGTCTTAAATAATAAAACTTTATCTAAAATAGCCAGAAAGACACGACTATTTAAAATGTCTGTAACTTAATACATCTGATGTATTTAATAGGTTATTTAAACCTAAAATGCATCATTTTTTATTGTTATTTTTATCTATATGTATTATATTTTCTTTTCTTTCTATATTATCTTATGTTTCACTTTCAACACTTTACTTATTCCTTTCATGTTTTTAATTTTTAGTGGTGACGACATTAGTTTGCATATGTGTATGTAAATATCAACCTGTAATTTGTATTTATACCTATATATTATCTTCTGCATCATATTTCAATTTATTTATGTACTAGGTAACTCTAAAGAAAAGTGTTTTATTCCGAATTAAACAAGGTTTAATTATATGGGTTTATCTCTTTTTAGTTGGCTTTTTATCAATTCGCTTTTTCGTATCATCCAGTTTCAAATCACAACGATTATATACAAGTTTCACTTGAAAACTGTTAGAGATTCTTAGATAAATAAGATACATTTTACTTTAGAAAATTCGGGTTTGTACGGAATCCCGAATTAATTGAATTTTACTTAGCGAAATCATGTTGAAATTTAAATATAATAAATTTTTATCTAGACATAATTAGGTATCGTTAAAGTTGTAAATATGTAGCCTTTAATAAAATAAAGGATTAAATATAAATGTTTCAAAATAATTATACAAAAATGAGTTAATCATGTTAAAATTATCTAAACTTCATAATAGTTTAGTGAAAATATTCCAAATTAGACAAATGTCACATATTCTTTTATGTTTACTGTTTTATTTTGTAAATTATTCCTCGAGTCTATTTAGGAGTTGAATTTTTTAGTAAAAGCACCTCCAACGCAGTTATTTCGGGGTGTCCCCTCTTATTTATGATTCTGTTTATAGCGCTTTTCAAGCATGAGTTCATTATTAATTAGGAAGAACACCTTCTGCAAGTAAATATTTTGAGTTATATTAAGAGCAGCTGTATTTTGATATGCAAACATTTCTGAAACGAATTGAATTACTAAGCTCCTGAAGGATAAAGAAAATAAAAAATAAATTTGAGCTCAATAGTGCTTGTTTTTGTTGTGATTAATCAAAAACAAAAACAAGCAATTGAGAAGTTACCTCTGGGTTTAAAAATATTAATTTAAATATAATGCACTTAAAAAATTTACTTTACCAAGTGTAAACTAATGTTACGTTATGAATGCTATTCTGGAACAAAACCGTACACATATTCATTAACAAGCTTTTGAATGAATTTAATAGTTTATACAAGCTCGGTGAAAAATATAAAAACAACATTATAGGGATGTGTTTTTACCCGTACTAATGGCTTATTGAATCCATACGGTAATAGAGCCCAGCGAGAGTCAGGGTCGCTAACAAATTATGTAAAAATGTATATAGACTAAATTTATCTATTTAATAATCTATTAGCTAATAATTTATTACTTAATCCGAACAAAACTAAACGTGTTAAGTTTGTGATGTCCAATATAAAATAATACGATGTTAATATTACTCTTAACGACACTAAACTTAACCAAGTAGATTTAACTATATTTTTAGGCATTAACCTAGATCTGAAGCTCCAGTGGGGCGCTCATATATCTGGTTTCTCAGGAAAATTTAGTTCTGCTGCATATGCAGTCAGAAGAGTTAGGCAGTTCACTGACGAAGAGACTGCTAGAATAGTTTATTTTAGTTATTTTCATAATATAATGTCCTATGGTATTTTACTTTGGGGCAACGTTGCTGACTTGGAGACTATATTTGATTTACAAAAACGAGCCGTAATGTCAATTTACAACATGGGCTCTCGGAGTCTCTAAGAGAAAGCTTTAAGGAAATCGGTATTATAACGATCGCCTGCCAATATTTATTTTAATAATATAATTTATATTCGTGATAAGTGAGTGCCTATACAATTTCAACACCAAGCATAGGCTGATATTGCCATCTTTTACATTGTAAAAGGTATTTATTGTCCTCTTTCTTGGGGGTTGGATTACTCGAACAAAAAGATAGATTTGATTTTCAATAAATTTAAAACCAAATTAAAAAGTTATTGTTTAAAAAGGGATACTACACTATTGAAAAGTACATAAATGACAAAACTTCATTAACATTGCAGCTCGCTCCAGCTCTTACACTATCTATTGCATGACGTTTTTTTTGTGCCAAACATGCAAGGAATTTGAGGAGATATGTTGCAGTATAAAATGTTAGTACATCATGTTATTATTATATCTATAATAACATGTATACGCGAATCACGCACACACAGGTTTTTGTTTAATTTGGACGAAATACATTCTCGAGAGCTTATTTGCGTCCTGCGTCTGTAGAATATTTGTTTAAGTTCCGGATTTGAAAATAATGTGCAAACAAAAATTTCCCAATTATAATCCTTAGGCGGATTATAATTATAAAAAGCATTAAGACTTTGTCACGGCACCTGCACTTGAAAACAGCTTTTAATTGGAAGGATTATTATCTCCAATTTATTTGATCTGTAGTATTGTTCTGAAATACAGTTCTTACAGTTTGGATTATATTTCAGTATTTGGCGAATGTTTTACTATTTAATTTAAGATCTAGTAGTCTAGATGATATCGTTATTAATGTGTACTTAGTAATAATGTTAAGAATGCGATTAAGTGTGGTAATATTGCAATTTAGCACAACATTATCTGTTCGTAACGTGCAGCCACTAAAATATCACAGGACTATTTATATGCTTTGGCGGTGACTAATTTGTTCTTACTACGATATATTTGGCGTCAACTAAAACTGACACACAAAGTAATACTTTCTATTTGTAAATGACTCGTGAAATTAGTTTTCAAAGAACAAAAGATTTATTAAGACTTTGTTACAATACATTGCTTAAGTTTTAATTCAAAATTAACTAAATATATTTAGTTCTAAGTTTAAGGGCGGCTTGCATGACGTTCCTTAATTTTATTTAAGCGTCTTGCACAACGCTAAATTTACCGGTAAATACGTTTACAACTAACGTTTACAAACGTTTACAAATAACTGTCAAAGTTAATCATCCAAAAATGGCTATTTAACGCCTTAAACGCGTTTAAACATTCTCACTCGTATGTCTTTATGAAATTGTCATTTATAAAAAGTCAATTACAGATTGTCACTCGTATATTATTTGCTTTAATTATTTATCTCAATTCTAAATACCCATTATTCGTACAAACTAACATGGTAGCAGAGTAATAAAGTTAAGGAATTGGATCCAGCAAAGATATTTTAACTAGGAAAGAATAAATACAATATTCTAGCATTGTACTCGACCTGACGTTCACAATTGATAAGGCGATCGCAGAGGCTTCAAGGTAAAAATAATGCACCTAGATGGTAAAAATTATAAGCCTTGGCGGTATCGTATTGAGACAGCGTGCAGGGCAATACCCGGAGCTGAAGAAATTTTGCAAGGAAAACTTCAAAAGCCCGATGAGCCTGCAGCATCTGATGGTGCAGATGCTAAAGCCAAATATGACATAAATTTACAACAATTTCTAAAAATTGACTGTGCCGTTTTTACTCTGATGACGACAAACATGACGGATGAGATTTTAAAACAAGTTATGCGATATAAAAGCGCTAAAGAAGTATAGTATGAGCTAGAACGCCTATACATATAATGGAAGCAGCGAAGACAAACTTATGATCTTTGTCTACAATTCTTTGATTATAAAAAGGACCCTGAACGTGAGATGGGAAAGCAATATCTTCTGCATTGAAGAACATTTCAACAAATGTTTTCATAAATTAATATTTATTATTCTTTATGAAATTGTAAGTTATTAAAAAGTCAATTACAGATCGTCACTCGTATTTTATTTGCTTTATTTATCTGAATGCTAAATACCCATAAAATCGAAAATAAAACCGCACAGCAAAAGATCATTATTCAGGTTGCCGCCAAAAATTCCGAAGTAAACTTAACCAAACGAACAAAATTTCAAATGTCAAATTGAAATTGGCCAACTAAAATCCTTTTTACGCAGAAAATAACTAACATTAAAGCTAAATTTCGTGTTTTTGTTCGATAAAGTGTGACGTGAACGTGAAACGGAACACATCTAGCTGTTTTACCGATGGCATAAATACATTTTACTAAATGACATGGGAGAGTGCCTCATGCAAGACAACATAAATGCATTTACTATTAAACGCGTTTAGAGAGTTAAATAAAATTAACTAATTTTATTTAAATACGATCGTTGTGCAAGCGGGCCTAAATCAAATTAGAATTTTACTCACTGAGAACTATGAATTCTTATGTTATTTCATATATATTTAAAATAAACTAGTTACAGTTAAACTTAAATAGATTAGAAGAATATTCAGAATATAAATATTTTTATTTATTTTAAGAGCAGCAAGTATTCTGAAATGCATACTTTTTTAAAACGAATTGAATTAATAAGTTACAGAACAGTATTTTAAGACAGTAATATCAGACTGCAAAACGTCACAGCTGAACTTTGGACTACCAATTTTTGAAAACGGGCGATATATACGTCATTTAAATGTAAATCGGAATGGCAGGTTTCACACACCGATGATCTTAATGTTTTTCTTTATAGACAGTGTGTGGCGTCAAGTGGTAATTGTACACGTATCTTATTAGAATAACTGCACATAAAATGATGATCTCTGCTGCTATTTTAATCCACGTTATTTGAAAAAGACCTCGGACGTTTTACAATACTCATCCGCAAACTAATGCCTGAAACTATAACAGGCATGTTTTATTTTAAGCATAGATTAATATATAATACCTTGTATCTTATTATCAAGATGATTGTTCAGTTTAAAAAAATACTATGTATTACAAAATTCGAACATAGATTTAAAATAAAATAGTTGAGAGTTAAATCAACCGAGCCATTTGTTAACAGCTTACAAAATATTACAATCTCTTGGATTTTTATCGAATGTAGTAAGTTATAACATTATAATTTATATATTTTCTAAATAAATAATTTGGTGAATTTATCAATATATAGCTTTTAATGCGTATTTTTATTCTCAAGAGCGTGTAAATTAACAATAATCTAAGGATATTAATTGGTTCTATCCAACAATCGTGTTTGTGTAGAAAAACTGAATTGTTTCGGTACATACTTTACATAAATCGGCTTTTAATTTTACCACAAGGACTCCGACGTTTGCCTTTAGTCAAAGTACTAAAATTTAGCTAAGGCTTGTGTTGTGGGTTATATAGGTCCGGTTTCTGCCTGGGGCCCATTTACTTGAAGATATTATTAAACTTGAATATTAATTTGTACTTGACAAAGAGATATTTAATCAGGAAAAACATTCTAACAAGTTAAAGAGTTTATTATTAATTTATTTAAAAGGTAATTCAAATTATTATTAAAGTATATATTTTAAACTTTAGATCTTTGCAAGATATTTAAAGTCATGTAATTTATTTTATATTATAATGTTGGGCGTTAGTGTTAAAGATTTAGGTTGTGACCAAATGTGTCTTATTTAAGGCGGTACTAACGCTGTTAACGCATAGCCGTTAGTGTATAATATATATAATATTATCTATCAATATTTAACGTCATTAATAATGTCGAATCTCCAAGAACACGTAAAACCAACGCCATATCTGTGATAAACGGCCTAAATCTTAAACACTAACCCAGATGAAGCGTCGCCTTTATGTTCAATATTTTCGCAATTGTTTTGGAATGTATCATATATCTATCCAATTGGATAGTAACCTTTCAAACGACAATTTACACATGGGTAGTGGTATAGAAATTGGGTTGTTAAAAGTTCTGATTATTTATTCACGTAACCTTCATCTTTATGTCTACTGCTTATAAAAATAACAAGTTATTCTGTTAAAACAATACAGAGCAAGCGAATAAATTCACTTCATTTGTTTTGTTGGCTCCAGTTCGTATGAATGAGCGTGTATTGCGACTTTGAACCGATGTTCCCACGCGCTATTTATTCTTTCTTCTTTCTCTGTGTTTATAAACTAAATATAATATTGTGAACTTCTTTCAGTTCCAGATACTACTTAATGCGATAACTTTACTTGCCAGTAACCTATTGTCAAATAAACGAGTCTTCAACTTTTTAGCTGGTATCGTTATATCTATATACTCCATAGCGTTATGGCCGTTACATTATTTGCCTGTGTAGACACACAGAGATTATGATTATACGTAGCTTGGTCTTATGTATTTATACCTATACGAGGGACTCTGTGGTACAGTAATCTAAGCCAATATTATTATGATATGTTTTTCAATTTTCGTATTTGTAATAAAATACAGAATAAGTTTTATATTTCCAAATTGACTACGGAATCTTAAAAAACAAAAACTTAAAAATATTATTCATTAATTTCGCCTCTATAGTTACCTGCTCAATTGCCTTATATATTACTAGCTGTCCCCGCGACTTCAATCACGTGAAATTTTTCTTTCACCGAACCCTAATTTCAAAAGTAGCCTAAGTTACTCCATATAAAATTAACTATATGCCTGTGAAAATTCCGTCAAAATCGGTCCAACCATTACAGAGTTTAGCTGGAACAAATGGTTTTAATTTTTTTGTCGCTGAAAGCTAAAGAAGTAGTAGCCTAGTTTTGTCGTTATTTTATCATCTATTTGCCAGTAAACGTCTCGTCGGTCCAGCCATTTCAGAAATTATCTGGAATATCCAGATGGACAGACAGACAAAAATTCAAATTTTCGGAATCTCCTGGTTTGAATATTGCCCCCTGTTTTTTCAAATTTTGATTTTGACATTACAAACAGAGACTTCAATATTATTTATCTGTATAGATAATGAACTACTCTAGCTTTTAATTTGAGATTCGCGTATTTATATCATTAGTGTTTATTGCTACAACTAGGGTGTCGAATATAATCGTGGAGCTTGAAACGAAATATGACATGTTGTCACAAACACGAGTTTCTAGGGCTGTCACAATTTTGATTCGATAAAACACAAATCATCGCTAAATAGAATCGTTTCATGCCTAGAATGATACATGAGGCTATTGATATCGAAAAGCACTTAAATTTCAATAGATAAGATGGTTGGCAACTATCACCTGGGAATCGATCATCAAAACTATTAAGACTCAAACCCAGCAAAAACCAATTGCCAGACCTGGGAGCTCTTTCTGCGTGAACTCGAACGCAAACCGATTTGATTGACAAGTTCTCTTGTTATTTTACTTCCCATCCATTTCAAAATTATTAGAACTAATGATGTTGCTGATGAATTTCTTGTACCACTTTTTCTCTTCAAGCTACAACATGTTGCGATGCGGTGATAAATTAGATTAGGCTCCCATAGAGTAAATAATAACCATAATGAAAAATTTAAATAAAATAATTATAATGAACAAGTTAGCGGTAGACGAAATAAAACTTTAACAATACTCTTTGACAATTGACATCTTTGTCTTCCTTGATCACGGCTACTGAAGAGTAGCCGAAACGTTGGAATAATAAAAATCGAATAAAATTCCTCGTTCAAAACGTTAGAATGTAGCTTGATTACGTCAAATAGCGTATTAATTGATGTTTAAACAGTTACTAAAAATAATTTCTATAATTATATTTTAAGAGTACGATGATAAAATGCACAGAGCAAAGAAAATCGTCGTGCATACCAGTGCTAGTGCTGCGAACTTCTATGCTCTGTAATAAAATTGTATTGTAAGCCTACAGTTTATATTTAAAAATTCAAATTCAAAAGTTTTTATTCAAAATATGTTCCACTGGAGAATACTTTTTAAAGGTCATACATATAAGTTAAAATTTAATTTTATTTCCTAGTCTTTACACCACTTCGCAGCGTGTTAATGCTGTTAAAGAGAAACAGAGGCAAGAAACTCCCCAGTAACAAATCTAGCTAAAAATTATTTTTCTTCTTATTTATCTAGCTCAAACTCTTTTTTTTTCATAAATTTTATACAGAAATATTACAAATTTTATACATACATATTACACAATTACTTTTACAAGAATTATGGGTTTGTAGCAAACAGTGCACACTCAGTGCAACAAAGACACAATAAAAGAAGCAGAATATTACTGTGAAAATAATAAAGCCGAGACGTACTAAGTAATGTTAGAATGCATTGTAATACGTGTCCTCATTCTTACTGTTACAATTATCAAGTAGTGTCAGTGAATGAAAATATCATGTGGAAACCTACATGTCGAGGTAACTAATCTGTGGGGCTTGAACTGCCCGACAACGTGACAAAATGATATAACCATAATATACATATAGTTATGGACCAATACTATTGTTACTAAACCTGATCACTTACGTCGTATTAGTGAAATACACCGGCTTAGAAATCAAGTGTACGTTCGCCGTAACAACCAACCCCTTTCAACTTTCTTGAAAATTTTTACAACTTTTAAAACGACAGGATGAAATCGACTCGCACAAACTTTTCCGAGTGATATGAACAAACACTCGTAATCTAGTACTAGTCTTAGAAAGTTTACCGTATCTTCGATTCTAATAGTTTAACAAACTGTAAAAGTAACTTAACAATATCCCAGAAAATGTATTTAGATAACTCTAAAACAAATTTCATTGACGATGTAAAAAAAGCCAACAAAATAAAACCCGTGTGTTAGAGGGTTATCCCAAACAAAATTGAAGTAACGGATTATGATCACATTTTCCTTTATAACCCTACCATTGCTTTATCCACACTAGTTATAACATACGTATAAGGGAAGGGGATAAAAAAGGATATTCGTATTCATGTTTTACCTAAAAGGGGTTGCGTATAGTACTTGAGATTATGAAAGGGTCTAAAACAACATGTTTGAATATATATACGTTTTACTATTTTAAAACTATACAAGGATATGCCTGCAACATGGTTCACGCTTAACTGGAAATTCCCACGGGATTCCCGGGACACAAAATACTGCAACTACCGTTTTGTGAGATAGTTCTCGGAATAAACTATTTTTTTATTATTAACTACAAACCGCTCCTAGGAAAATTGCCGCTGGATTCCCAGAATAAAAAGAAGGGCAGAGGTCAAGTCTAAAAGTTTGCTGTCGTTTCAAAGTTTTTACGTGAACTCTGCACAAATAGACAATTAAACAGGAAATCTAAAAAATATTGCACCGTGTTCTCCATCGTTTATATAGTCTATGCCAGTTGCCTTCTTTTATTTCTTCAATGTACAGACACGGCATGTTTAGAATTGTCTAATGTTATAAATTTTTCTAATATATAGTTTTATCGGGTACAGGTAATTTTCAAAATACAAATAAATTAAAAGTTACAAAAACGTAAACTATATTATACTTCAACTGAAAAGAATGAAATTGACAAAGCGTTTATTCTTCAAGATATATTCATCTATTAAATTTTTGTAAGGACGTGAGACCATTTTCATAGGTATGTACATTTAACATTCAAAAATATAAAAATATTGTTGGTTAAAAATTAACAATACCATGAAATATGGGGTATATCCATTTATTATTACACCATATCTATTTATTTATATTATCGTTTATTAAGGTATGAACTTTTAAGTTCACAGGTACGTTTATAAAAGTCAAATAAAGTCCTGCAATTATGCTTAAAAGATATTTTGGGGGGTGTGGCTTTTCCTAATTTTAAATGAAGTTTTATTAAAGCACTTTTCTTTCAAGTGAGCTAATCTGTACTTTCACCGTTTCCTTATTTAACGCCTGTACTATATTTGGAATAATGTTAGTATTAGTGACCTTAATCACAGATGTAGCAAGGAGTTTAATGATGTTGTTTGTGATGCGATATTTTTATTTATTGTTAATAGTATTAAACATTAAAAGATAATGTGTGTATATACACATTATCTGTCAATGTTTAAAACTTGCTTCATTAGTGTAGTTACACTAATAAAGCAGTATGCTAAGTTCCTTTTAATAATAATAATCGGCAGACAAATACACACATTGTATATCCCCAATTTAAGCAAGTTACTCTTGTGTTATCCGTAATGAAAACTAATTGCTCTGGAGTCGATCCCAGACACCCAGACCATAGTAAATGACGGAAACTTTGTTTTCGAAACTTACCATACCAGGAATCAAACCAGAGCCGGCAAAGTCTCAAAATTAATACTATTCCAGGCGGGGCAGGGACACAAGCAGATAATTTGAAGGAAGTTTCTATATCTGTTTCAAATATTACTTTAACACTGTAATAGTATGCAACACAACTCGCAAGTTTAATAACTATTCATTGCCATCGTGCGGTAAATGAAACATATCTAACTTTATTTGATACCTACGAAGGTAGTATGCTACTTTTACGTATGTAGTTGTCGGCTTGTGGCTTGCGGTCATTACCACAGCCTATTGGAAGCAATACGATGCCTATGTGGCTTTTATAGAGAAACGTGGCTTATAAAGGTAATCCTGTATGTATTACGGCAAAGTTAACATCCGTTACTTGCGGGCTGATTAGAAACTTATTGATCAATGTCCTGGTATACAGGTACGTCCTTACATTAGCTTATATACAAAGCTAAGTATGGATTATCACTCAAAAGAGTTTTTGTTATGCTAGTGCTTTTAAGACCAATTAACACTGGAAATTAAACGGAGGTGAGAATAATGTACTTTTACTTGTGTGTATTACTCGATTACGCGTTTGTAAAAAAATCAGCGGAGTGCTGGTATGGTATGGTATGGTGGTATGCTGGTAACCATGTCGCTCCTACTAGCACCAGGATCTCGTTGTTATTTACAAAGACAGCCTTATATTCCAACATTTGGTTATATGTATAGAGTAAGCGAATGTGAATAAGAAAAGAAAACTTTGAATTGAAATAGAATTCGAAACAGATAATCAATTAAATTTTCAAATTGGAAAGAGGTATTCTAATTTAATTACAATCAAATTGAATTAAGAACATTTTGAAATTAACCATTTAGCGAGACCTTTATTGGATTCCGAGAATGAAATCGTTTTAAATTAAATTTCACTTTTGGAGAAACATCAAAACACTCATTTAATTGATGCTAAAACAACGCTTATGATTTGAAGAATTTATGAAATCTCCTAGGGTTTTATCTCGTCTCTGAAAAATATATTGCACACGTACGGCGGGCGTAAGGGTTGTTTTAATACAGAGTGACGTCATATCCTCGACCTATGTGATTGAGGCGCTTCAAGAGATTTAAAGAAAATAAGCTTTACCGATCTCGTTTACTAGTTGGCCCCGGGCTATATTAAGCAAGGGCACGAGAGCCGCATGATACCAAAATCAAGACAAGGCTTTTTTATGCAAATTTGACGCTTAATCCTGCGTCAAAGTGCTAGAAGTGGAAAGCAAAAAGGGATTAGTTTTCTTTATTTTTACGTCGACTACTTTTTCCATTATCTTTGCACTGTCTCCTACAATAGCTTGGAGCTTAGCTTATAATTGAAATAAAAAGTAGTGGACATTATGATTTACCAAAGACACTATTGGAAATGTCAAATTATTTACACTATTAATCATTTTAAAATATCTACAAAAGTGTATGAAACTTTGATTATACTGCGTCTGCTGTAAACTATAATACTTTTCACCGTCCCTAATAGTTGTTTTTTCCAACGCGTCGGGCTAAGTGCAATTTATATTAATGCCACCATATTTTCGTGCTGGTTACCCGCATTTTCATATTAACGGTGGTCCCAGCTCCCATGATAATGCGAAGGACCCACCTTCATCATTTGTTTGGAGGCTGATTAAATTTACACGGCTAACACAGTTTGTTGTTGAATTAATTCCCTTAATGGCGCGTGTGCACCACAAGATTTTTAATGCAAATAGGACATCGGCCAAGTGCGTTTCAAGACACACATACTAATGAATTCATTAGAGATGATGAACAGCTTAAAGAACTTTAAAAAAATCTAAATACCGTCATATTATCTCAATTTTAAAGTACTGAATGGATCTTATTCAAATTAATTCTCTTAAATGTGTTATAAGATTTTTAGTCTTTTTTTAGAATTTTTTATCTCTTAGTAATTATTAAATATAAGACTGAGAGATTTTTGATAATTTGAAACAAATTATTACCCCAAGTTTATCTCCCCATATTATTACCCCAAGTTTACCTTTTCCATTTTTACAGATCTGACTACATTGAAAGAAACTTTTTCATCCGTCAGTTATTTTTTTTAATATTTTACCACAGGCGTCTAATTATAAAGAAGACGCAGACAAACGTACAGTTATGATGACTGTGTAAGATTTCTGTTTTGGCTGAAATAGCTAGAACACTATCAAAAAAGTTTTACTGGTTAGACTGTTTAGTATAAAGATGGTCGGTTTACCCTGTATAAAAAGTACCCTTTCCAAAAATTTACAAATCAATCCATCGGAAAGCTGCGTGTATCTTTTTTTATTTAGTATTACATAAAATCAAGTACTTTCATATACATCGAATGACATGAATGTCGAAATCAATACTTTTTGAAATAATTATTTTCATGCAAGACCAATATGAGTTATTAGGTAAATTCAGTATTTACTCGATGCCTACGTTGGAATTTGATATTATAAACATTTATAAAAAGGTATCTTTATAATGTTCCTTACACTTTCAGTTTGCAACTTTGTGTTTGTAACGTACATATTATAGAAAGTACTAGGATGTGCCCGTGACTTCGTCCACGCTTGACTTAACATTCCTGCGGTATTCCAGAGGTACAAAGTACCGCAGTGTTTAAAAATTAATGCAAGTTATCGTTTTAGTAAAAACTTCGAAACAATTCTCGCATAAAATTTGATATTAATCAGTGAAAAAATTAACTTTGGAATTGGATTTTGTAAATCTTGTCATTTTAAATCATACCCAAAATTCCCATGGGATTCCCAGAAAAAAAAGTAGCGCAAATTTTAAGTCCAAGAATTTGAAAACCGCATCGAAATCAGCCCTGTAGTTTTTACGTGAATACCGAAAAAACGGAGAAACCGACAAACAGACAATAAAAAAATAATCGTATTCTCCATCTTTTATATTATAGTCTATTCAAGTTGTTTCTCTTTTAAATAGATTCAATGTACAGACACGGCATCTTTAGAATTTTATAATATTATCAATTCCATTTACATGTACAAAATCCTTTCGCGTCATTTGCTTGTCACGTTACCTAGCTAATTTGAAATGACAATCTGGTTCACCCTTTCTTTTTAATATCTAATGACGTCAAAGGGACTCAAAGAAAATAATATTAATTTCACATGATTACGTCACAGATACACATTTCTTTTCTAAATAAAGAAGTCTAGTAGACGTAAATCATAAGGATATTAATTTTACGATTCCAGGTATAGTTGAAAGCATTCTTCATTGAGCATTTATTGAAAAGCCGAGTGTACGGAAATCTTTTGAAAAGGCACGCCTCAATACCTTTGCGACGTTGGGGGAACTTGACTATACTTTACGCCTGTTCAATGCACTGGATTTTAGCTTTCAAGCGTTAAATATAAAACATTTTTAATGGTATAAATATCATAAAATATACCTTCTCAACACATAGGTACTCATATCGGGTCTCTATGCTCTTAAAAGCGTTATAAAAGTCAATTCATAGAATATGAGAAATAGTTTTAGGTTTTGTCATCAGCTGAAAAGGCTGCACTATGAACATTCCTTTCATACTTCGAGCGAATCGCCATTTATGGCTTCATACTAACAGTTTAATATTAATAAAACTTTACTTTTCAGGAATGAAACAAGAAGAACTTCATAGAATGGCTTTATAAAGAATTTAGCTTCAAAGACGGGAATGGGGTTTGATACAAAATGTTTCGACTTTAAAAGATTAGAAAACCGATTGCCCACTGAGATTTCTTATAAGTCAACATAAAAATGAATAACTTCAAACGGATATTGCCTTTATTTTTCTCTTTGAGCGCTTGCTTACATTTTAAGCGAACGACCGTCCGGTTTGCTAAAATTATTACACAATATTATTTCCTATAGCTTTGTTCATAAACAACCTGTGCAAGTTATAGCTATAGTTGAGTTTTTTTTATTGCACGAACCCCGCAAACAGACAAATGGCCCACTTGTTGAAAAGTGGTTACCATCGCCTATGAACGTAGAGATGATGAGGTAGGGATAGAACGAAGGAGATGGATTTGGGGGGTGGAACAAGAGGAATAGATTACAGTAGGATGGGATGTATAAAAAGGGATGGATATACAAAGAGTTTTTTAATTTATCTTAATCTCGCTGTGTGAGCCAAGATTCTGTTGTGGGATGGAGTTACTCTAATAATAAACAAGTTAAATGTCTCGTGAACAGTTTAAAATTATCATGGGCCTTTGTGTGATACATTCTTGGAAAGGTACAGATAAATATAATAAATGTTTTTTATTAATAAAAAATATAAAAATTGCCATATAAAAATAATCGGTAAATTATATATTTCCGAGCTAAGCAAACTATACTGGATTTATGGGCAATATACGGCTCGATAGACAACTGTGAGGCTGTTTCAGACACCCAGACTAATACCTAAATAAATAAAGGGAGTATGTTTACGAGAATTATCCTACCAGAAATCGAATTCGAATCTATGCGTTTTAGTCAGCTACGTAAGTTGGCCTACGTAGCTGACTAAAACGCATAGTTTCGCATCGGCTTATATTATTAAGACTTCTTACATATTTTCGAGAATATTCATAACTTTCGATATACCTGCTACCCTTGCCCAAATGAATTGGAATGTGTCATATAATTATATCAACATAACTAGCATTTGCCCGCGACTTTGTCCACGTTGGACAGGTACTAAAGATTACAGTTATTTTGGACAGTAATTAATATTTTAGCATCAATATGCATGAAATGGATATTGTAATAGGAAGGGTTATCGTAAAAATAAACAATAGTAACTTTAATAATAAAATAAGTTAAGTAAACCGTAACCTAATACTATGTTCATAACATTAAAATTAAACAAACGATTATAAGTAACGCCGTTAATTAATGCTGAAGCGCGAACTGAAAATGTTGATTCATGCATCATTAATCATTATTATTTTTTCAATATTACTAAACGTAATTAACAGCTTGTGTGTAATTATCATGCACGCCATCGAGTTAGCAGATACTGCAATCAAAGCTAGATAATTACGTTTATTAACCATTACGCTCCCTTTACACGTTCATTTTCAGAAGTTAATGTTCGGACCCTTAACTCAAAACAGGCTAATTTTATGTGAAGTAAAATTCATTAACCTAATATTCCGGAAAGGATTTTGAGGGACGTTTACAAGTTTTGAGTTTATTTAAGGAAACAATAGCTCGTTCACACGAACATTGATATATACCAGTTTGAATAGATTACAATTGTTTAGAAGACTCATTAGGGAAATACATTCTTTGTCATTGATTAGTGCCGGGTTTCTATATTAATTCTTTGGCCCCAGCGGAACCTGCTGAGCTAGGACCAGTTTAAAACTACATTTGATTTTTTTATTAATTTATAATAGTGTTATGTATATGTTACAGTCATAGTGATTAAACAGCTATTATACATAATGACTGGTCATTATATATAATAGCAAAATTGACTAGACAATGTGATAAATTAATCACTTTATCCGGATATTGTTCATAATAGCGGGCCAAAGTTAGCCAAAGTGTTAAATTAAATATTTTATTATTGTAGTCTTTAAATAGTGTTACCAAATACTTGTATTGATCTCTATGTTTTTTAAGTTTTGTTTTATGGTTAGTGAGCTTTAAATTTACTTTATAAATGAAAGTTAAATAACTTTAAAACAATGTTAATTAACGTAGAATTATTATATATGACAATGTTATTTTAATTCTTAGGCAAATTGAAATATAATTTTATAATCTTTATCTACTTGTTTTATTACATTATTCAAGTCTTCGAAGATATTATCTAAAATTGCTGGTTAATGTGATTAATTCTGTGTCAATTATCACTTTATCTAAATTGAGTAGACATTATAAATAATGGTAAGATAATATATATAATATCCAGATTTATTACTTTGGCTGTAACATATTATACACATCTGTGTTGTTGTAGTTCAAAATAAATCTTATTTCTTTCTTTCTTCTCTTACCTTACTATTAGTAAAAAATATAATGAAAAGCTATAGAATATTTATATATTATTTATTAATTTATGTTATATTTATAGATGTATATTTTATTAATAAATGTTAGTAGTTAAAATACTCACGCACACATACTTGCGACTGTGGTTGAGCGGGCTAAGCCTGTGCCTTTCCTAGTATGGTAAACTTTAGAAACGAATTTTCTTCGTTATTTACTATGGGCTGGGTGTCTAGGATAAGCCCCAGAGTAGTCCGTTTTATATAACTCATAACATAGACGTAACTTCCTTTATTTTGGGTTATACAATATGAGTGTTTGTCTGCCGATTATTCATAGACCTATCTCCTTCAAAAATGTGTGTTTCAATACAACATAAGGATTATACACCGCTTAATCAGTTTAGTGGGCCTAGTTATATTGTTACAATTTTAACGCGTGTTCTTTAAAATGTTTTATTTCAGTTATTATCACATTTATACTTTATTTAAAGAAAGAAAGGAAAAAAAATATTTGCAGAAATAGCGACGTAATTACATTCCTTATACATTTTTATACACAGAGCATATTTTGAGAATTTGTACGCCGCGTTTGCAGCCAACAAGGTTTGCACTCAGCACTCAGCATATTGCTGTGCCGGAATTATATCCGATACAACGCTGATTTTCATTAAACATCACAAAATTCACTATGGGACTAAAAATCTTTATAAATGCGTGTGACAGTTCTAATTCACATAATAAAAAGGCGATTGTGTTTCATTTATCATTGATTTAAAACATGAAGTCACATATGGGTAAACGTAGAAATGGAATATTAAATAAGACCTCAGCAAGCATGAAACTGTACCTTCACTCGAAATTGAATCAGATTATTATTGAATGAGTGTGCTGCGACATACGACGTCGGTCTCTTACGCCGAAATAGAATTACTAGTCGCTGGAAGAGGCACTGGCGAATCGGGTACAAGTAAACTCTGTTACACAATTAAGAGGGTTCTTCTAAATTATATTCTATGTTCCGTGTGTTTAATATTTACATTTGAGATAAAAACAATATCAGTAAATAATTCGAATCTGAGGCGGTTTTGCAGATTATATTACACTAAGAGATTCAAGATATCATTATAATGTCTTCAATGTAAGGAATCCAGTTTTACACGATTGACCAATACAATAGTTTTAAGGAAGTGACGAGTAAATAGATACGCTAGTTTTTCTTAAATATTATCTGATTCCCTCTTACTAAATTTACACACATGTGATAAAATGCTCCTTTTTCATAATTCATTGCTTTAGTTACGAAACTATCTCTCTATATAGATAAAGTTTAGTAGGAATATGTCGCTACTCAATGATTTACTGAAATCGAGGATAAAGATTAGGGGTTGCTGGCATACATGCATTTAAGAGTTGAAATTAGTCGTGTGGGGTATTGGTAGTTGAATTTTGCAAAAATTAACACTGTTCCTTAATAACTTTTTATTTAAGTCAATAAGATCAGATATATTTGCCTCCAAGGTGAATATACCCTCTAACTTTTGATCAGATCAATAAGTGAAATTTGTTGAAATAGTTTTAAGTTGTGTACATCTTCATATTTTTTTATGAAAGTTGATTAAATTAATATCTGTAAAGTAGTTTTTGAGTTGTGGAGTTTTTTAATTAAATGCTTTTTACGATTTATTAGTCAAATACCAAAAGCAATGGACGTTTGTCTCCTGTTTGGGACCCTTAATTGCACTTGGATCAACACACTTCTTGCTTTTTGAAATGAAACTTCTTTAGAATCGATGTGATTTGAAACTCGATTAAACGAAAAAGTGACATTAATAAAAACTTCGTTTAAAAAAACCGACTTCAAAAACTAAAAAACTAAAATGTATAAAATAACTTATTTCTAAAGCTATTATTATTAATATATATTATCTGAAACATCTTAAAGTAGGTGCTTAGTAATTTTCAAAATATAGTAATTTTTATTATGTTTTACTTTGCACCGACTTCAAGATGTTTTAGATAATATATATTAATAATAATAGCTTTAGAAATAAGTTATTTTATACATTTTAGTTTTTTAGTCTTTGAAGTCGGTTTTTTTAAACGAAGTTTTTATTTGTTACTTTTTAGTGTCTAGCTATGTATGGGTGGACTTACGAATGGTACCGCACTTCTTAAGAAATATAGGTCCCAAGAAACGAGACCAAAAAATGTTCATAAAATAAAAACTACTGGGCCAAACTATGTAAAATTTTTAGGGGACCAATTGGAAGCTATTCCGGGTCGAACAAAAAAAAGAATCACGCAAATCGGGTCATAAATCATGGAGTAATCGGCGAACATACATAAAAAAAGGCAACAACAAAAAAAAAGATCCCGACGAATTGAGAACCTCCTCCTTTTTTCGAAGTCGGTTAAAAATAGACAAACTCAAAAATCTATGGGTAATAGAAAACATTATATTTTATAATTTAAGCACTCTGCTCATACAGATAGAGTTGAAAAGGTTTTAAAGTTTTTCGTTAATACTTCGAATTTCATGTTTTAAAGCTAAAATATATGATAACAATATGATATATGAAATGTGACTTCACGAAATTTAGAATCCCTCCCACCCCTTGAAACACTTTGTTTCATTTCTACTGCGTGTGAACTGCATACACACACACACATTTTTTTAATATATAGTATGATATAGTTCCTAAATAACACAAAACCTTATCTGTCGACGATATCGCATCACATTATTAGGTAGGTTGTCACCAATTTCGAGTTGAGTAAGTATTCATAATTCTAACGATACAACTTCAAAAACGCGATTTTGAAAATCAAACGAAATGCATATTTTTAACATTTGGTCTACTTTTACTAATAGACCTAATAAAAACTGATTGTAATAAAAAGCAACATTTTCAAATAAAATTTTAAATGTATATTATCATATACGTGATCTTGAAACCAGGTAATTCAATTAAAGACAGTACGTTTGGCAGGACACGAGGGTTTCATGACACACACCAGTGTATTCGTGACAGTTCGAACATCCCATTTAGATGTCGAAGTTAGCTTTAACATTTTCACAATTCCTTTGTCTCTCGAGGAAATAAAGTTGTGGAAAATTGGTTTATATTTCACTACAGACAACATAAAACAAGATACTGGCTGCGGTCAAGCTATTTAATAAATAAAGCTGCGCCTGTGACTTTGTAGGCGCGGGATTTTGAGTTTTGAAGAATTGAAGTTAATAAATGAATAATATAATTTTCTGCGACCGGGCGGCCTGTCTTAAGAGGTTACAAAACAACACACACCCGGGTGGTAGGGTATTTTCCCAACTGGATATTCACTACCCCTGGTCTAGAGACTCTAGACTATGTCGCTATAACAACCTTGAGTTGTGTTCCAGCATAATTGGCTAGGTTTCGGTCTCCTTTAGATAGCGGCAGTACACTGGTAGCACCGTTGGAGTTATAAATGTCCATATGCGATGGTAACCGCTTTCCATCAGATGGGCCGTCTACCTGTCTACTGAACTCAAGCAATAAAAAAAAACGCACAAGGTTATTTATTAATCACACAGACACATTAAACATATTGCATAGATGGCGTTAAAAGCAAATATTTTTACTGGTGTTACACAATATTGACATTTTTCCTATAAAAAAAATTTCAATTAAATTTGTTGGACCATTTCAAAGACTATTTAGAGACAAATTTTCTTATGATTATTATTATGAAATAAACTTTAGATTTACTTTAATTTTATTCAATTTTACAAGTAAACATGAATTATTATTTATTTGCAAGGGAGTAAAATGTAGCGTATTAAAAGTTTAATTTTACACCAATGAAGCACACGCCTACATGAATATATTTCAAGAAATGATATAAAATTATCTAGCTTTATCTCGTTTTAATCACTAAACTAATCTTCGTTGTTTATTAAACCACTCTCTTAGGGTGATTTTAACGGATTATCTATTAACTAAATTCTGCTTTACATATTTGATGTTTACGTAGACTATAATTATGGATAATATTTGATACAATGGTGTATTATATACAATAAGCCGTTACATAATACCGTTGTAAAATAGCGAACTAAAAATTAAGGCTACCTTTCATATAATTATGTAACAGATACCTTTATTATTATACATCTACTTTTATTTATATACAAAATAACAATGATATTCCATTATGACTTTTTAAAATCCAATAAATATCTTTCGTTTGCATTTAAAGACCCGAAAAGAAAGTGCCTCCCCCTGCTCTATATTTTGAACTATGAGGTGGAAATATCACAAAATCACGGTTGTAGAATTAGAAAAAATACTTTTAATTAAAATTTATTCGAACAAAGTCCATTAAGTAATTTCGGGATACAAAGTATTTTCGATAAAATACTATTTACGGGTTCTGTTGCCAAATGACAAATAGATATAATTTAATGTACATGTATGTAATGTAATATGTAATTTATATATTGTATGGAATTGATCAAGTTTTATCTAAATTTTAATTACAAATCAAACAAAATTTAATTCCTATTATAATAATTTATCAAAAGACCCTTTGGAGCCTTAAAAAGTTACAATTATTAAATATTCTTTTACGTAATTACTTGCCCCATTGTATTATTAATCCTTGTTTTAAGTAACTTTTATCCGAAAAGTTTGTATTGTTATAATAAATAAGATGTAATAAACTACTTTTTTTTTAAATATTTTTTACTATAAATTAAGCTTTAAGGACAGGATATATAAAGGCGATAAATAATCATAATCAAGGTAATGTATATTTGAAAGCTTATTTCGTGATGAGTTTATTCAAATGACTTCAAATTAGCATCGATTGTACCTGTCCTGTACTAGTCGAGGCCGACCTGCACCTACTTCAGTGCAATAATTGGCTAGAAGCATTAAACTGAATAGGCAGAAGTAGAAACTATCGTACTCGTTTCGGATTACAAGAGTCATTCTGGCTCACTAAACCACAGTCTACAGTTAAGACAAAGTAATGGTATATCCTTTAATGATATCGACAAGAATAAATATTTTTCAAAAACAAACGGACTCAATGCGGTCCTTGTCTAATAATTAATTAAAAGTTGATAAAATTTTAATTATTTTCCTAAAAGCTGATATAATGAATATCGAATATTTGGTGTTTTGCAACTTTGTGACAGAGTACCAGTACCTAAACCGTTACTGTCTCCGACATTACCATTATTTTGTTGTTTGGTTGTTTATGAACATTATACTTAAATGTTTTCTCTGTATTGACCTTTTTTATTGCGAAGCTGGCAAACGCAGCAAAAAGGTCCAGGCAGACCGCAAGCTCATCGAACGTGGTTACCGTCGCCTACAGACGTTTGCAACACCAATGGCGAAGCCAACGCATTTCCAGTGTTTAGGATGGAATAGAGGAAGGAATTAGACACGAGGCATGAGACACGAGATGGGATATAGGTTTGGAACAGGAGGATGGAATACAGATGAGATGGGGTAGGGGAAAGTGGGCCCTCGGAACTCTCACTCATCGCACGATATATAATTAGATCAAGGCTAACTGCTTCACGGTGATATTTTGTGAGAGCATGGTATCACACCGTTCGCTGCTGTAATCAAGATTATGATACCACCATGGTGTACCTTTTTGCTTTTTTTCTAGACGATACGATAAATACATTGATTTTTGATTTTTCGCACAGTTTGTGTATCTACTCGAAGTAAAAATTCAAATTTTAAGTTCATTTTTCAATAAATATGCGTAGATATATAATTGTTCGAGCACAACCCACATAAGTCCAGCCCAGTCTAATTCATATAGATCTTTGGTCTTTGACTAACACAAAATAACGCAGTTCTCGTGGCAACTCGAAAACGTATAATAAATACACTCCACTAAGCATTTGGGGTTTTCTACAAGAAATTGGGTTGAGGAAACACATTACAATAAATTCTAACATTACTTACATTTATTTTTGTAAAATGATAAATAGTGTCTCAATTTATTTAAATGTCATCCAACTTATTCTGAAAAAAGAATAACGATTATCTTACGATTGACGAAAAGGCCAAAACATTGTCTACATGCCAAGAACTCAGTGAGGAAACACCATTTTTCCTTAAATAATTTTATGCCTTATTCTTATATTGTTACTTAAGAAAAATATATAACTATCTTATAAATATGTATTTAATTCATGCAGTCATAACAACCTTGAGTTATGTTTCGGCATTAGTACTCAGGTTACAGTCTCCCTTCCGAGAGGGGTTGCACATTGGCACCACCTTTGTTTGGTGTTATAAATGTCCATAGGCGATGGTATATGCTTTCCATCATTTTATCTGTGCAGGAACGGAGAAAGAATACAAATTCCTGCGGCCAGGCGGCCTGTCGTAAGAGGCGACTAAAAAACCCACAGCAAGGTGGTAGCGCTATGCCCGCCTGGATGGCTACCACCCTTGGTCTGGAATATGCCTTGTGTGCCCCCCATCTCCGAAGTGCTACAGTGTCTGCGAAATCTGGAACTCGTTGTGTGCCTAAGTCTACTGCATTTCCGCGGGCATGATGAGGTGCCGCTGGCCGCCCGCCAGGTAGTAGGGGACCTGAACCCGGACTAACCAATCCCATGGAGGCTGACCCACCAACTGGCGCATAATCTTGGCGAACACTGTCGTGCCGGTTGGTGACCGGATGTGGCCAGGCAGTGTTCTCCGGGGAGGATCGGGGGCCCTTCTGTGCCCCACACCAGCTTTTCATACAACTCGCGCATTTGGGGGACAATGGCATACATCACATTTTCTCCTCTTCTTCGCAGACACATTAGCACCTCCTTAGACTTCCCTTTTTTATTATTATTTATCCTCATGAGCCGAACAATAAGGAATAAGGTTACCACAGCGGGTGGTGACTCCACAATTATAGTGGACCTTTGCAACATAAGAGGTATTCACGCCAATCTCAATGCCGTCCATCACCACCTCGAGACGGTAAAGCCGGCCTTATTGTTTTTGACGGAGACTCAGATTTCTTCTGCCGTCGATACATCATAGCAAGTTGAAGTGGCAGTGGGCCGGTCACGTCTGTCGCAGGACCGATGGCCGTTGGAGCAGACGAGTCCTGGAGTGGAGACCGCGTCTCGGTAAACGTAGTGTCGGACGCCCTCCAGCGCGATGGACCGACGACCTACGCAAGGTCGCCGGTAGGCGCTGGATGAGAAAGGCAGCGGACGGGTATGAGTGGCGCCGTCTTGGGGAGGCCTACGTCCAGCAGTGGACTGTGAATGGCTGACGACGACGACGACGACGACGATACATCATACCTTCACTACCCCGGCTACAATCTGGAACATCTGTTTCTGTCAAAAGCCGGGGTCTGTGTATACGTTCGGGAAGATATCTGCTGTCGCCGTCTCCACGGCCTTGAAGATAGGGACCTTTCTATCTTGTGGGTACGCGTAGATTTTGGTGCTTCCACTCGGATCTATGCGTGCCTATACCGGTCCCATGGCAGGGAATGCGCAAGGACTGAAACAGCTCGCTTTTTTGAACACCTTCATGAGGTAACCGACAGGGTTTTTGGGCAGTATCCTTCAGCAGAGGTAGTCATACTCGGGGACTTTAATGCTCATCACGCTAAGTGGTTGGGTTACACGAGGACTACTGCCTATGATTTTGCTCTCGCCCATGTATTCACTCAGGTGATCACGGGGTTTACCCGAATACCGGATAGAGTGGATCATGAGCCTTCTTTGCTGGATATTTTGCTGACCACACACCCGGAGAATTACCAGATCTCGATCAGTGCTCCACTGGGAACCTCTTATCATTGTCTGGTATCTTCGGTAGTGGTCCTTCCTATTCCCGATCGGACTCGTCCCGCTGGACGACGGAAGGTGTGGCGATACAGGTCAGCAGATTGGGATGGACTGCGTGAATTCTATGCATCCTACCCATGGAGGCAGGTATGTTTCTCGTCAGAAGATCCTGACGCATGCGCAGACTCGATTGCCGATGTAGTGCTGCAGGGAATGGAATGTTTCATTCCAAACTCAACGGTACCCATTGGTGGTACGAGCAAACCATGGTTCGATAAGTCTTGCGCTGAGGCTGTAAAGCTAAAGCAACAGGCTTATCGAGCGTGGACTGTAGCGCGAGCTCGTCAGGATCCAATTTCCTGTGACCTAAAAAAGAGATACAATGCCGCCTCCAGGTCCCTCAAAAAGCAGCTCGCGAAAGCAAAATTCAACCACATCGGCAGAATTGGTGAACGCCTCTCTAGTTACCCTTCTGGGACTAGAGCTTTTGGGCCCTCGCCAAAGCTGTCGAGGGAAACTTCTGTCGGGCGTCTCTTCCAACTCTGCGTACAGTGGACGACCGTCAGGCACACGCCGCCAAAGATAAAGCCGATCTTCTGGGTGAAATCTTTGCGGCCAATTCGACTCTTGACGACGGGGGAGAAACTCCACCTACAATCCTAGAGTGTGACTCTAGGATGCCGGGGGTGCGCTTTATTCAAAAAGCAGTCCGATGTGCTCTCCGCTCTCTTGACGTCAAGAAGTCTTCTGGGCCTGATGGCATTCCTGCCATTGTGCTGCAGACGTGTTCAGCTGAGCTGTCCCCAGTCCTTGCCCGACTTTTCACTCTCTCTTACCGCAAAGGTTGTGTCCCCACTTCGTGGAAGATTGCCCATGTGCACCCTGTCCCCAAAAAAGGGGACCGTACAGACCCGTCGAATTATAGGCAATAACCTCTTTGCTCTCAAAGGTGATGGAGCGTATTATCAACGCGCAGCTTCTGGGTTATCTGGAAGATTCCCAGCTGTTAAATGATCGGCAATACGGCTTCCGCCACGGTCGCTCAGCTGGGGATCTCTTGGTTTACCTAACCCACCGTTGGGCTGAAGCCATTGAGAGCAAAGGGGAAGCACTGGCAGTCAGCCTAGATATTGTTAAGGCCTTCGACCGGGTCTGGCACAGAGCTCTTCTATCGAAACTGCCATCGTATGGGATACCTGAGGGACTTTGCACCTGGCTATTCAGCTTTCTTGATGGGCGCAGCATTCAAGTCGTTGTCGACGGTTTCTGCTCTAGTATCAAGCCCATCAACGATGGTGTGCCCCAGGGTTGTATGCTATCGCCAACGTTGTTCATCTTGCATATCAATGATATGTTGTCTATTCGCAACATTCATTGCTATGCGGATGACAGCACTGGCGATGCGCAGTACTCTGGTCGTGCAAACGTCCCTCGATCATTTGTGGAGGAAAGTCGGGTTAGACTTGTGTCTGAAGTTGAGTATTCTTTGGAGAGAGTCTCAGAATCGGGGAGACAGAACCTTGTCCATTTCAACCCCAAGAAGACACAGGTCTGCGTATTCTATGCCAAAAAAAACTCCATTCGAGCAAGCGCTTCAGTTACAAGGAACTCCCCTTACCACCTCCAAGAGTATTGGGATCCTTGGTGTTGACATCGCGAACGATGTACAGTTCAGGGACCATCTTGAAGGCAAGGCAAAACTTGCCTCCAAGAAGTTGGGAGTGCTAAACCGGCCCAAGCAATACTTCACACCGCGGCAACGCCTTGTGCTTTATAAAGCCCAGGTGAGGCCGCATATGGAGTACTGCTCACACCTTTGGGCTGGAGCACCTGCCTACCAACTTAATCCCCTGGACTGTATTCAGCGTCGAGCCGTTCGCGTTGTTGATGATCCCATACTCACAGACGGTTTAGATACGCTTGGCCTTAGGAGAGACTTTGCTTCTCTCTGCGTATTCTACCGACTGTATAACGGGGAGTGTTCCGAAGAACTGTTTAGAATGGTGCCTTCGTCCTCTCTCTCCGCTCGCCATCGGTTTGAATTCACCCCCACTTCCTTGAGCCACTTCGCTCATGTACGCAACGGTTCTGTAGAACGTTTCTCTTACGTGCCGTGGGGATTTGGAATAAGCTCCTGGCTGAGGTTTTCCCACAGCGCTACGATATGGAGTTTTTCAAAAAGGGTGTCATAAAATTTCTTCGAGGCCGGCAGCGCGTTGGTGACATCTCTGATGTTGCAAACGTCCATAGGCGACGGTAACCGCTTTCCACCAGGTGCGCCGTCAGCTTGTTTGCTGTACTCCAGCTATAAAAAAAAATCAAGTGGGCCGTCTGCCTGTCTGCTGAACTCATGCAACAAATAAAAATATAAGTTATATCCCATCTATTACTCTGCACCCCCAACATCGCCAGATTAGTTTAAATTATTCTTTAAGTTAGGTTGCTTGAAAATATCGCTTTGAGCGAGAAGGTCGCCTATTATTGTTATCAAGACAATATAGTACGATCTTACATTTTTGAAATTGTTTATTTGCTGAGCAATAAAGTTTTATCTATCTATTCGTCAAGTTACAGCTAAAACTTCCTCGAATAAAGTAGAATAGGCACCAATAAACCTACATCCCACAAAGTCACCGAGCTGCGTTAATTAACAAATGTCGCAGCTTTTTATTTGAAATCGATACTTCGTTAACAGTCGCATATCAATTCGCCGCTTAAATTAGACTGTGCTCTTTCAATGTATTAAATACAAACAAACACACATAGTAATAAATATCAACAAACTTGTACACGGACCGTAATATGAATTTACGATATATTCCTGTTGGGAATTGAATGTTGTCATTCGCACGAGGTGTTATCAGGAATACATGCCGTAATATAGGTAGATAGATTACATTTGTGTTCATTTTTGTTCTAAAAAATCGAACGGGAGTTTATTCTTTATGATTATTTTTATCTTATATTGCTACATTATGATATTTTAAGCAATCCACGCCAGTGTAATTATGAATGTTAAAAAGATATTAATTTAGTTTCCTGAGGTTGCAAAAGTTTTTAGATTATACCAAACCTCAGGTAACTCTACCATTTTAACTTTTATAATTATGCTAGTATGATTTTCTTATATCGCCAATCTCGAAATAACTAATAATAATATTATGTTCATTAGACTTTGGCGATGACCATTTGAAACCATTGAAATAAAAAGCGCATCTAAATTAAATATTTTCAGTAAATATTAAGTAAAAAAAATCATAGGTAATAATTGTTTATTGTACATTACTACAAAATATACTAAATCTAATTGTGCACAAAGGGCGGGCTTATAATTTCTAGACATCGCTAGAATGTAATAGTTTTAAAAACTTTGGGACGTTAATATAATCCACAAGAACTTTGTCATATAACGCTGAACTGTAAAGACAGTTTGACGATGAAATGAGTGTAAGCGTATTGCAACATTTTATAAAATAAATAAATAATTATAACAACAGAGCAAACTTCACTCTTCAAATCCCCAAATGCGCGCGTTCGTGCGCTCGTGCGTGCCTGCGTGCGAGTGTGTGCGTACGTGCGTGTGTGTGTATGTGCAAATACGCGTATTTATGGCTCAAACATATTTTTCGCCAGTATGTCACCTTAAGTTCGCGATTTTTCAGAAGCAGAGAAGATTGATACGTACAAACGTAAACTTGCTTGCACTACTATTTACTTATTTTTCTCTTTTTTAACCGACTTTGAAAGAAGGAGGAGATTCTCAATTCGTCGGGATCTTTTTTTTTTGTTGCTTTTTTTTAATGTATGTTCGCCGATAACTCCGTGATTTATGATCCGATTTACGTGATTCTTTTTTTGTTCGACGCGGAATAGCTTCCAATTCGTCCCCTAAAAATTTGACATAGTTTGGCCCAGTAGTTTTCATTTTACGATCATTTTTTTGTTCCCGGTTCTTGGGACCTATATTTTTTAAGAAGCGCGGCACCATTCGTAGTTCCACCCATACATAGCTAGACACTAAAAAGGAACAAATAAAATTTAAAAACTTCGTTTAAAAAAACCGACTTCAAAAACATAAAAACTAAAATGTATAAAATAACTTATTTCTAAAGCTATTATTATTAATATATATTATCTAAAACATCTTGAAGTCGGTGCAAAGTAAAACATAAAAATTACTATATTTTGAAAATTACTAAGCACCGACTTTAAGATGTTTTAGATAATATATATTAATAATAATAGCTTTAGAAATAAGTTATTTTATACATTTTAGTTTTTTCGTTTTTGAAGTCGGTTTTTTTAAACGAAGTTTTTAAATTTTATTAATCAATATAGTTTACAACTCGTACTAGATTTCGGGGTAGCGTACTTATTCTGAGAAAAAGTTGTACTTTTAAAAATCGTCATATCCATCAATCCCTCTATCCATCTTGTCACACTCAATTTCCTCAAAGCCTATAGGAATAAGCACTAATTTTGTTAATTGATATAATAATTAACATACTACTCTATTTATTTTAATTCAATTTGACGAATTGAAAAATAAAATATACTATCAGATAAATCCACGAAGTATTTTCGGCAACACTAAAAGCTAAACTCTGAAACTTTCTCATGTTTAACTTCACTTATACGTACTGGCAACTGGCAACGGGCGAATAACATCGTAAGAGTGAATCTGATCTTTTGAAGTTTTAAACACCGTTTAGACTACTTTAACATTTCAAGTCCGTACTTTATACGTTAGAATATTCGCCGGTGTAGGTTTACGGTCAAGAGTCAAGGGACGTGTCCTCGTTGTTGGAACGTATACCATCAATAATATATTAGCCGACCTGTGTGTACACTGTTTGCACGTGTACGGCCTACCGATATATCGTATGCTTTACACTTTTTAGTTGACAGCTGGAATTGCAGCTGAATATACAGTAAGTATAAATTCTTATTTTAATATTACCAAAATTACTAATCAGTCTTATTATAACACAATCTATATTGGAGATAAGCTTTGGGTTCGTTTTTTACGATACTTTTCCATTTTTGTAGTCATAATAATGGCACAAGTGCATTTTACTAAAACTTCTTTCTAGTTCAGAAACTATTACCTACCCCCTTTTTTTTTTTTTTTTTGGCCAGGTGAAATCCGTTTGAGGACTAAGCCGCGACAGGCACAGAAGCCTGGGGGATGCTCGCGACCCGGTGAGACAGTGTGGGATTCGCCAGATCGGGGGTGGCACTAGCGTGCCCGGTCAGAACCGGTGCCACGCTATTGCCACTCCCCAGTTAGGGATACCCACTAAAACCCCTGGGTGTTCCGTCCTGCGCCTTATGCCAGGGCTACGGGAATAGGCTACCCGGCTCCGCATTCCCTGGCAGGCGTGGGCCCCGCTCACTGGGCCTCTTCCAATGCCGGGGGAGCTACTCCCCCGGCGACGTCTCGGTCTTTTCTGGGCGTGGGGCGGTCTGTAACGCGCCCCACGGGAAGAGAGATGAGCGCGCGCGGAACACTCGCGCTCTCATCTCGACGGCATGTGCGGGTGAGTGAGAACCTCTATACCCCTAGAGGCCCCACCCGCGCCGCCCGCTTACGGTGGCCGAAGGTCTAGATCAGACCTCCGGCGTCGGCGCGTCCTCCTTTGTCGGGAGCGGAGCAAGGAAGTGCGCTCACGCTCCCGTTCTGCCTCCTCCTTCGCAAACATAACATGCTCGCAGAAGGAGGAGACGGCGTCCCATCCGGTGCGGCTCCCGACCATGGTGCGAACCACGGCCGGGAGCGAAAGGTCCAGTCCGGTATAGGCGACGAGCTCTCGGCGCTGCTCCGTCCATGCAGGACATTCCTGCAGGGTATGCAGCGCCGTATCCTCGTCGCCTGTGTCGCAATGATGGCACCCTGACGTTGCCTCGCGGCCGAGGCGACACAGGTACCTCCCGAAGCAGCCGTGCCCCGAGAGGACCTGCGTTAGCCTGAACGTCAGGGTGCCGTGTCTTCGTCCAGTCCATTCTTGCAGGACGGGCCTCACCGCCTCGATGGTGGCGGGGCCCGCGCTGGGGCGTCTGAGGCGATCTTCCCATACTCCCACGGCGACCTGGCGGAGCTCCGACCTGCACGCCTCGATTTCGCGAGGCGCGGGTCTGGGGTCCCTGGCCAGGGCTTCTTTGCACCATACATACAGTGACGCCAGCACCCTGGCCTCCAGGTCCCATGGGAGGGATCCGGCGAGTAGAGAGGCCGCTTCGAAGGACACCGTACGGTATCCTCTTATCGCCCTGACGGCCATTATACGCTGAGCTTGACGCAACAGCGGCGCGTTGCGGGCCGTCAGGCGGTCTGCCCACACTGGGGCCCCATACAGGGCCATCGACCGTACGATGCCTTCGAAGAGTTTTCGGCACGTGGCGTTCGGCCCCCCGACGTTGGGGAGTAAGCGCGACAGCGCACCCGCTGCCCCCTTGAGTCTGGGGAGCAGCTGCCGAAAATGTGCCGAAAAATCCCACCGGCTGTCGAGGACCAATCCTAGGTATTTCATGGTCCCCCCGATGCCGATGCGGATGCCTCCTACTATTATAGCGGTGTCTGGAGGTGGACGTTTTCGAGGACCGTGAAAGAACACGGCCTCGGTCTTCTGAAGCGCCACCTCCAGTCCAAGACGCCGGATCCTGCCTACTACTAAGGACACCCCAGCCGTGCCTACAAGGCACGCCTGCCTGTGGGTCCTCCCTCGTGCTGCGATCAATGTGTCATCTGCGTAGCATATGATGCTGACGCCGGGGAGGACCCTGCTGCGTAAAGTCCAGTCATAAGCGATGTTCCACAGGAGGGGACCGAGAACCGACCCCTGTGGAACACCGCACACCATGGCTCGCCGATTCCATCCCTCGTGGACCGGGTAAATGACGGCTCTTTCATTCAAATAGTCCCCGACTATTCGGCGGAGGTAGGGAGGCACCCCAAAATACCGGAGTGCCTCCATGATGCATGGCCAGGGCAAGGAATTAAAAGCGTTGGCGATGTCAAGAGACACCGCCAGTAATACCTCGCCCCGGGAAACTGCTTCCTCCGCCAGGCTTCTCAAGCGCATGACTGCGTCGATTGTAGAGCGCCCCGTGCGGAAGCCGAACTGGTTGTCCGCCAAGTCCGGCCCCGTCGTCGATAAGTGCTGGACGAGGCGGTCAACGATGATACGCTCGAAGAGCTTGCCAACCTCGTCCAGCAGCACAATGGGCCGGTAGGCGGATTACCTACCCCCTACCCTAACCCACCGCCTCGTCGCTGTTTTACCCTTTTTGGCTGTGTGTTTCTCCCTAAAAGAATACATATGATATCTGGTTTAATTCAGTTTATATTTATTTTTACTGGTCAGCTTTTTTATCATGCACTATAGTGTTTTATTGCCTGCCGTCTCTCTTTAACCTCTTCTTAATAATTTGGAATCGCCGCTGTATACGAGTATCTTTGATTTACATATTCCTGTATCCTAGTATACATTATCTGTTACACCATAGATCTTCATGTCATCATACACACAATTCATTTATCTTTATTTTTAACCGACTTTGAAAGAAGGAGGAGGTTCTCAATTCGTCGGGATCTTTTTTTTTGTTGCTTTTTTTTTATGTACCTATGTTCACCGATTACTCCGTGATTTATGATCCGACTTACGTGTTTTTTTTGTTCGACGCGGAATAGCTTCCAATTGGTCCCCTAAAAATTTTGCATAGTTTCGCCCAGTAGTTTTCATTTTATGAACATTTTTTATGAAAAAAAAATTCCTTTTCGTTCCATATGTACACCGATTACTCTGAGATTTATGATTCGATTTACGTGATTCTTTTTTTGTTCGACGTGGAATAGCTGCCATGTAGTCCTCTAAAAATTTGACATAGTTTGGCCCAGTAGTTTTCATTTCACGATCATTTTTTGTTCTCGTTTCTTGGGCCCTACATTTCTTAAGAAGCAGTGCACCATTCGTAAGTCCACCCATACATAGCTAGAAACTAAAAAGTAACAAATAAAAAAGAAAAACTTCGTTTAAAAAACCGACTTCAAAAACTAAAATGTATAATATAACTTATTTCTAAAGCTATTATTATTATTTTAATATATATTATCTAAAACATCTTAAAGTCGGTGCAAAGTAAAACATAAAAATTACTATATTTTGAAAATTACTAAGCACCGAATTTAAGATGTTTTAGATAATATATATTAATAATAATAGCTTTAGAAATAAGTTGTTGCTAAATAAGCAAATTCTCTTGTAATTATATTAAATTAAATTTAAATTCATTGTCAATTTCTGCGATTGACAAGCATATTTAAACGTATAGCAAGCGAATATAAATAGGTATATACCTATGTTTAAATAAATAAATATTCAGATCTATTACTTTGGTATGGTTATATAATAAATATAACTTTAAACTGTAAAAAGTTTAAAGAGGACTCTGAAACTCAAAATAAACTTTGCGAAATTTCGTATCATTATGGTGTTAAAAAAATTCGTTTAAAAAAACCGACTTCAAAAACTAAAAAAGAATAAAAGAACTTGTTTCTCAGCTATTATTATTAATATATATTATCTAAAACATCCTAAAAGTCGGTCCTTAGTGTAATGTATGTGTCATTTTTTATACCACATAATATAAGGTAGATACAAATATCGTTAGTCCGGTAATAAATACGTGTGCGAACAGTCTGTTTTATTTATCCGTGAATCTTATTAAATATCAGTACATATAAAGTAAGCTTAGCGCCTAGATATTTATCACTTAGTAATTTTCAAAATATAGTAATTTTGTATGTTTTACTTTGCATCTACTTCAAGATGTTTTAGATAATATATATTAACAATAATAGCTTTAGAAATAAGTTATTTTATACTTTTTAGTTTTTTCGTTTTTGAAGTCGGTTTTTTTAAACGAAGTTTTTTTATTTTATTTGTTACTTTTTAGTGTCTACCTATGTATAGGTAGACCTACGAAAGGTGCCGCGCTCCTTAAAAAATATAGGTCCCAAGAAACGGGAACAAAAATATGTTCGTAAAATGAAAACTACTGGGCCAAACTATGTTAAATTTTTAGGGGACCAAATGCCATCTATTCCGCATCAAACTAAGAATCACGTAAATCGGATCATAAATCTAATATAATCGGATATATATCGGTGTAATATTACATAATCGGTGAACATACATAAAAAAAAGATTTCGACGAATTGAGAACCTCCTCCTTTTTTGAAGTCGGTTAAAAATAAAATGTAAAAAGCAGAGCTGTTTGCATTCCCGAAAACACTCGAAGCGATGCGTCAGTTTTCGATAGCGTAAAGGTGCATCTGCGGAAACTGGCTGCCAGTAGAATTTCCCTATACATATTTGATCGGATTTACCCGACAACACTTACCCTATCTACAAACTCGCACCAAGGTGCATGACACTATCGAAAATTTCTTTTTCGCCACCCGCAATTTTTTGGATGTATCCGAAGATTTTAACCGTCCCGCCTGTATTGAAAAACAACTTTTATGTGTTTGGTCAATTTTAGTATGTGCACAATCTTACCTTGCTATCAAATTAATAGGTGCGATAAATGATTTCAGTAGGTAAGTGTATGTTCAATTGAACTAAAATTGAATTCAATTGAAATGATAACTTTTTTTGGATTAAAATCTAGTTACATAAAACTTTCAATAACATTTAAAAGATGTATTATATAGTGTATTCTCATAAATAATACATTATGTATAGGTTTAAGTTTAGTTTAGTATAATTCAGAAGTTATGTTTCGAGAAAAAGGTACACAGTTTTTTAATGGGAAGACAAAACACAGTGTACTATATTTCCCAGCTAAAAGTTATACTTATAGGTAATACAGAATGAACAAGTATTCGGTCGATTTCAGATAAACAGGCCAAACTCATCATCATCATCATCCTAGCTTCAAATACCGGTTGCGTCCAAAGCGTCCACTTCGGAAGTTGTAGTAGTCTTTCCCACCTTTCTTTCTCCATTTCTAAGTCTATTGGGACGACTGAAATCCCTTATGACGTTATATTAACATTTGTCAGATCTACCCCTTGTACCGGGACCTGACTGAGGTAATATGGTAAGATATTTGTTCCCTACATCAGTAGACTAAAGTAAATAATGGAAAGTTCAATTACAAAATTTCACCTGCTGAGAGAATTGAACTTGAGGCCTATGAGTTTTAGTGAACTATGATCCGCGCTTAGGTCATTAGATTGCAGGGTCCGCCAAGCAAATATAAATTAAGACTTTTCCATTATCTCGGTTAATATACAGTTTTAGTCAAATGGTATTTGTGTCAGCAAATAGACATAAAACATTCTAGAGGTACTGGCAGTATAGGCACATTTCCGCTTCCGTTTATCTCGGCCGTCGGTAAAAGCAAGTCGACTGTTTCCCGTAATTGTAATTTGTAATAATTAAGCTTGTTTTCTCTTCTAATTATCTCTTTGAATATTCACCGGACAAAATCACTTGACCCCGAATTGTTAGAGATATTGTTTCTTGACTCTCGAGAGGGTAGCGCGCAAAACAATGAACACTTTTTTGCAAACAAACGGCGTTGGAAACAGGTAATGAATATGCTGAAACAAAGAACCCAATGCGCAGCCTCATTAGCCATTCAGTTGTTGTGCCTGCCTTAAAAATCATTTACAAAAGTCTTGATGAATGTTAGCCCTACTTATTTCAAGCATCCGCTTTTCAGCACTGAAAATTGTTTTACATTTTATTGTAGTAATTTTTCTTTATGAAATTACGCCCTTGTCACGGACGGCTTAACAGAAGGTTATTAAATTTACAGGTAGATGGTTTATTGTTCCACGACAGTGAGAGGATGGAATTCACGTTTTGCGTCTGAAATACAAGTTAATAAATTATTTCTGAGTGACGAAACGTATTATGGAATGTAGTCTAATTTTCCAATAAGGTGATTGCTGTGTTTATTTTCGTTTTAAATATAAACATAATTGTATCATTGCCTAATGCCTCTGCTCCTTCTGCATTAGTTGGAGTTGCGTAACTGATTAATCGAGCACTCTTTCATAGTCATGTAGAGTTTATAAGTTAATTGAGACCATAATAATAATTCTATTACTGAAATTGACGTGTAACATTGTTATGAATGAATGAATTATGATTTTTAATAACACACAATACACTCGACAGTGGACATTGATATTCTTTACGATTTCCCATTATCATCTATAGTAATTGTCCCTATACTTTTTAACTGTAACAATTAATTATTGTATCATTATAGAGGCAAATAGATTTTTCTTATAAATTCCATACATATATAATGATATGTAATTCTATATAATTAGTATTATATTGCATATAGCTATATGTTTATTATGTTTAAATAGTTGCGTTATATTACTATGTCTTGTATATGTATATAACTTATGTCTATATTTGTATATATAGAATAGTTAATATATTTATTATTAAAATGTAAGTAATCGTACAATAGATATGTATACCACCATCGCCACAATTAACCAGCAATATTCTTGCCACGGGTTGTCTGGAAGAGATCGTTTTTAGTGATAAGACCGCCCTTTGTGCACAATAATACTAGTTCATAAGTTTTCTGTAATAGAATACATTAAAGTGTTATCTATCTATCTACAGTTAACTATTTTCAGAAAAACATTTCAACGTAAATAAACCGTCAAACTTGTATTTAACTTGTGAAATTTACAGAAAACTTTAGCATAATTCTAAGCAAACGTGTGCAATGGCCGGTCTTATCGCAAAGAGGATTGATATTCTATCTATTTTTTTCAAGAAAAACGTGTTATGATTGTTTTATGGCTAAATAACGGCTGATTCTAGAGCAGAAAGAACGAATAAATAACGGGAAATTAGTTTGCAACATTTTGTCTTTCGGTAATCCAACCCGTGTTCTCTAGCTCCGTGTGCCAAGCAGCCAATGCTCAGACGATGTCGTTAAAAATCATTATTTAAACTAAAATAAGAAACACGTATCATGAGGCTCTATGAGTTTTTTAATCCTGGACAGCTTTCACTTTTAATTAGTGAAACGAAACACAATAAAAATGAATAATCTTCTTAATATTGAGTCAGAGTAAGTTTGAAGGCTTCTTAACGGTTCATGAAAAAGTTTTCAAACTTACTCTAACTCAATATGAATAAGACCGGAAACATATAGGTATGTGTACTTTTGTGATCCCAGAGATTACATGGTCTAAAATCGTTTTTATAAATTTTAATATTAGTATAAATAGGTATATATACATAAACGTCAACAATTCTGACACACTAAACGGGCAGCATTAAATAATAAGTAGTAGGCTTATGGATAAATATTATACCCATAAATAAATTACATCATGATTTTTTTCAAATTTTGTAAATACGTAAAATACCCAGCCCAAAAATCCTGTTTTAATATAAAAGTTTTATTATATTAAATATATGTATTTTTTGTAAATAATATTTTCTTGAATGAATTAATAACAAAACTGTACAAAAATACGCGGAGGTAGGACGTCGAGTCCGTTATGCTGGTGGTAAAGCCACATGGCACAATTTTTTGTTTACAAAACAGGCCACTATTGTAAATAATTTATACCATAAAACTTAAGATTAGGAGTACCTATATACGAGAATAAATATTTTTACATTTTGGTCTGAAATTCGAAAACTTGTCTGTATGCGGAAATAAAATACACAATACCTAGTGCATAAATTAAAACAGAATTAACAATTCAGAATGTATATCAAAATGAAACAGTCCAACGCTTCATTTTTGAAGTATTGTTTTAAAAATCTTCAATATCTGTGGAATTAGTAAGCTGTTCAATATTCTGTCCGCGTACGTTGACTTTCCGCTGTACATTTCCAACTTCTGTACATAATTTACTGTAACTTACATATTCAACTTTTGAATGCAATCAACTGGAAGTTTTAACATTGCTTCAGCATATTTAAGCGAATATATTTTAATGGAACGGGAGAGGTTTATACCAAAAGAGTGAGATTGTGATTAAATAATTTGTAGGTATGAATACATAAGATCACTAATCTTACGCATCAATAACTGTTTACGTGATTACATACATTTTCCAGATCGATTTTTATTATGATTCGTCATATCTAACGTTTAGTCTGATGTTCGTTATGTACCTATGGATGAACCGGGTTGTATCTTTGTATCGCTGGACACGATTGGGTAAATCAACCAATCAAACTCGCAATGCGGTGTGACGCAACAATGAAGATCGATCAAAATTATACAGATGTGGACGCTTCATTAGATAAACTGACGACTATCACCATTTCCGTGCTCGTAATAATGAAGTATGATATATAATAACAGCCCACAAACGACCCACTGCTGGGCTCGGGTCTCCCATTTATATAGAGGAACAGACAGTTACATCCATTACGCTTTTCTAAGGCGGATTGGGGGGTTTGACACATCGGTTATCTCGATGTATACAGGTTTCATCACGTTTAACTTAACGTGGTAATTATAACAATATGCACATTCGGTCACAAAACAGTAAGTGGTGCATACTTTGCGGCCACAATCCGAATCTGTGCCATTTGAGTTTAAGACGTGTGCGCTAACCACTAAGCAACCATGGCTCTGTCTCGGCTACCACGGGAATGATATAATAGCAAATTAATTAACTTGAAACCTTACATTTCCCTAAAGAGTCGAGCTTCTTTTTACGTACACCCGACACATACTTACATAAAAAATATCCTTCAATGAATATTCAATTTGGTCAACAATAAAATTAAACCTTATGTCATAACAAAACGCAGTACGAGAGCTCTAAAAACTCAAATAAATAAAGGCGCTATCTCAACAAGGTATAATTAAATTAAAAAGGTATAAATCAGAGTACCTCCTCGATACGCCGGAAACATATTTTTCTTCACAAGAGTTGGATATAGCTAGACCATTTATAGACACATCCTGCTCATAAAAACGGAGGGTTAGTATCAGCAAGAGGTCGTGTGTATACCCGGCCTTATGCAAATGTAACGATAACACGCCTTTAGGGTCAATAAACTGTTACCTACTCATTTTTACGATATGATAAGTATATTGCTTGTCTTATCCCTTTGTTCGCTATTAGTTTTTGGGTCACGTCGCCTTACTCTGACATAATACATGTTTTTGTTTCAGATTGAAACACTCCAGTTCTTCAGTGTCAAGGTAAGACGAAATTTATAAGTACTTTTGAAAATTTATACTCACACGCTTGTTTCCCATGGGAGTGGGCAGCGAAAATCTATCTCAACTGAGTACGAGCTGAACATACATTTTTCGTTTCATCAACTTTCATTAATCTTATTGTCACTTTGAAAATACGCAATTTTAATTATAATGTTATCATTTAGACAGAAATAAGGTTAATTACGTAGGTATTGAAAAATAAAAAAAAACATGATAAATGGTATTTCTTCAAAAAAGAATGTAAATAGATGTTTAAAGTCTTCACGAGGTAGGCAATGTGTTGGCTTCCTTAATGTTGCGGATGTTTATGGACGGCAATAACTACTTCCCGGCACATGCACCGTCTGTCCATTTGCCTGCAAATACAAGAAACTTAATATTTTTCTTTTTCATAGCTCATATGATAAAAATATCTTTAACCATGACAATTTTGTAAAAGTAAATAATCAGAGCTTTTCGCATTGCTTCGCCTGTATAAACTCCAGATTGGTCTCCTAAGAAAACTATCCTATTTTCCGGTGGAAACATTATTGTTTCTCTGCACTACGAACGTAGTATTTATCGAAACCTATTTTAATTTCTGGGATAAAAAGAAACTTCTATTCATCCCTGTTATTGGTTCCTTACTTAGAGTTCCTTGTTTGCCAAAATGGCTCAAATATTCTATAGTAAAGAAAAACCATATAGGTATACATACCGATAATACTAACTATCCTTACTAATATTGTAAATGCGATTGTCAGTTTGTTTTTGTTTGCTTTCACATCTTAATTACTCAATCGGTCATAATGAAATTTTGCACACTCGTCATCAGGAGTACAGGAAAGTACATAAACCTTTTAACCATAAAAAATGCATTATCCTGAGGATTAAATATGGCCAAATACATAGATGGCACTGCATTCGCGTTTTTTGTCAAATTATTAATAAACAACTTATAACGACGTGTTCATTTTGGGGGGCATTAGGTACACGTTATCGATGTGCATTATGACTAGTACATTTGACAAATCTACATTAACACGAACTTCTGCCCGTGGTATTGCCACGGGCAGCATTTTCGATAAAATTCTATTCTACTATCATATTGGTCCGTATTTTAATAATATATTATTTTATCTCCTTTTCACTGCCTTTGATGTGAGCCGAATTGAATATGGTATTTGATATATAATAAATAAGTCTAATATATATATTAGACTTATTTATTATACACATATATATATATATATATATATATATATATATGTGTGTGTGTGTGTGTGTGTGTGTGTGTGTGTGTGTGTGTGTGTGTGTGTGTGTGTGTGTGTGTGTGTGTGTACGTTCTCAATTGGGTATTAAACATTGAAAGTAAAATATTTTACGTGTAAGCAAATACGACAGTACCGTGACTAGTTAGCTTTACGCACACGAGGCCAGGGAAATGTCGTGTTTTATATTGTTGCGAGTTAGCAGGACTCTAATTAAAATGCCGTTAGAATTATTATAGAGGTTATTAGAACTATACAAAACACGAATAACACACAAATATAACCGAACACAACAAATCCAAACGTAATGCAGATGGTCGTAATTCAATTAAACGCGCAAAGTCCATCACTATTAGATTCCCGAATGTACCCACGTCACGCTCGCATCGTAGCTGTAGCTTGACTGCCCCCTCTCTCCATCAGGCCGTCGTTTTATCGCCGTCACGTCAACCGCGCCACTGTTTCCTAGAATTAACTTGTAACACCTGGCCAATGATGCTAATGAGCGAATACAATGGAACAATAGGCTGTTCTCCACTTTCTAGTGGAGAACGTTATATTATTTATTAGTTATAACTTTTTTATTGGCATACGGTTCTACGTATGCCAAATATAAAAAATATAAAACTTCGTTTAAAAAAACCGACTTCAAAAACTAAAAAACTAAAATGTATAAAATAACTTATTTCTAAACCTATTATTATTAATATATATTATCTAAAACATCTTAAAGTCGGTGCTTAGTAATTTTCAAAATATAGTAATTTTTATTATGTTTTACTTTGCACCGACTTCAAGATGTTTTAGATAATATATATTAATAATAATAGGTTTAGAAACAAGTTATTTTATACATTTTAGTTTTTTAGTTTTTGAAGTCGGTTTTTTTAAACGAAGTTTTATATTTTTTATTTGTTACTTTTGAGTGTCTAGCTATGTATGGGTGGACTTACGAATGGTGCCGCGCTTCTTAAAAAATATAGGTCCCAAGAAACGAGAACAAAAAAATGTTCGTAAAATGAAAAGTACTGAGCCAAACTATGTCAAATTTTTAGGGGACCACATGGCAGCTATTCCGCGTCGAACAAAAAAGAATCACGTAAATCGGATCATAAATCACGGAGTAATCGGCGAACATACATAAAAACAGGAACAAAAAAAAGATCCCGATGAATTGAGAACCTCCTCCTTTTTTCGAAGTCGGTTAAAAAAAGTGAACAAAAGGAGACGACCATAAAAGGATTACAATTAGTTCAAATGCCGACAGGCAATAAAATGTGCTTCTACAGATCGGTACGTGGAATTTGTCTTTGTCGGCGCCTAGGTTGTAACAATATTATAATTTTGGTTCAAAAACATATGTAATGATGTATTTAGTGTGTTACTTTGACGGCTATGGATACTAATTGTAAGGGTTTTAAAAAATCCGGACACGAATAATAAATATTATTAACAAATAAATTAAGCATAGTACTAACGGTTTTAATCGTGGTATTTTATTTGATATGTATTATTTCAGTTTCCAGTAGCCTTGATTACCGAAGACGAAGATGTCAAGTGTCAATGAGTATTGTTAAAGTTTTATTTAATCTACTACCAACTTGTTAATTTTAATTATGTAGTTTTAATTTTTGTTTATGGTTATTATTTACTCTATTGGAGCCTATTCATTGACACTTGACAAATTTGTCTTCCGTGATCACGGCTACCAAAATGTCGGAATAATAAAAATTAAATAAAATACCGTTATAAACCTAATGTTATTATGTGTACTAGTCGCAAAAACGTGCGAAAGTACTATCTACACAGATAAATAAAATTGAAGTGTCTGTTTATAATGTCAAAACAAAAATTTTAAAAAATCACGGAGGATAATTCGGACCTGGAGATTCCGAAAAGCTGTTTTTAGAATTATTGTCTGTCTGGATGATCCGGCTAATCTCTGAAACGGCTGGACCGATTTGATGGGACTCACTGGCAGATAGCTGATGTTATAAGGAGTAACTTAGGAGACTTTTTTTGGGTGCCAAAAAGAAATACAGCCACAACCAGTAAGAAATATAACTAAACTTTTTAGTATAAAGTATCTAGGAATATAACGTTAAACGAAAACGGATCAGAGAGCAGGTACTTGGAATTGCATCGAGAAAAGGCAGCTTTAATAAATCAGTTACCAAGCCAGTTAATGAAAAACTGGTACACATGGCTTGAAACTGACCGTTATTTTCCTGTTTCTTTCTAATTGCTTCAAGAGCTACAGTTCACGTTATAACGGGATTAGAACCGGACACCTGTCTACAGCTAAAAGGGTCTGGTTACAAGTCGACTTAATGTACACTTGCGGATTTATATCTCACTTCAATATCTATGTGTCTCAACTACTTATACATATATTTATGACTCTAAAGAGATTAAAAGCAATTTATAAATATGTCTTCTTCGTCCTATAATAACACCCACAAAGTGGTTTGTACTTTTGGCCATATCAATGTATTTCGATGCGCTGAATCTGGGGTCAGTTTGGTCCATAGCACACCCTCAAAATTTTAAAGGTGGACCAAACTGCCCCAGATTTGGTATTCATCGAAATACATGGGTCTGGTCAAAAGTATAAGCAACTTTTTTTGTTCGCTTATGTGATAATCTATCTTACTATTCTAACGTTAAATTTAGTTTCACCTGTATGTATGTTATGTAATCTTTCAACACATTGAGATTGAATATTATGCTTTAAACAAAGGCTAAAATTAATAATTTTCTTTGTTTTAAAGATGGGATAGACTGAATTAGCTGTAGCCGTGACTAAAAAATAGACAAAATTTATAATTCTTTACATCAGGGATTAATGGTGCATGGTGGTGGAAGCAAGTGAGGTGTATAAGAATAAGCCTGTATGGCGCTTTGTTGTTCGTGCCTACCCCGCAAGGGACCTGGCGTGAAGTTATGTATGTAGGGATTAATGGTATAATGATAGTATTAATAAAAATCTTGTGAAAGTGTTTTTTCGTATTAATAAATATCAGTTAGCCTTTAGCCAGGTATATTTTAATTCAACAATATCTACTTATAACAGAGCTAACCTGCACTCACTTCAATGGACCTAAAAAAAAATTAATAATCTTAATCAAATACAGCCTATATATCACTCAGGAATAGTATAGCTTTCTACTGGTGAAAGAATTGTGTAAATCAAATTAAGTTTAAGATAAAATTAATCATATTAAGAGGTTACTACAAACAAACTGACAAAAATTATTTCTTTTTAATACAGGATAGATTTATTTATACAAAATAAGGTTAACTTAACTTTGCTCAGAAAATGACATTAATTATTAGGAAAACATACTAATTCAGATTATCATTATGACAAAAATGTCAATGCATCCATCCACATTTTGATTAATTTATTTTGTTATAATATATAGTTATAGTATATATAATTAACAATGAAAATATGGATGGAATAAAAAAAAAGCCGGGTTTAAAATATTTTTCAACTGTACCATGCAATATTGATGACTAAGGATAAACTGGCGGAACAATTTGGGCAGGTATTTTATACTATGTGACACAGACCATCGAAGCGAATGGTTTTTAAATATGTACCTATACGACGCATGCATACGAACAATGCATGCTGACAGATGAATCGAAAGCATATACGGCGATTACAACACACATAGGGACGTTCGTATACCGTCGTACACCGTACGGTTTGTCATGTGTACCCGAAAAATTTCAAAAAATAATGGAGGAGACGCTACATGGGGTGCCGGGGTGTGTCGTATTTTTAGATGATATCTGTGTAACGGGAGCGAATACCTTGGAACATATGAAAAATCTGAGAGCTGTACTCGAAAGGTTGCGCAATATGGGACTCACGATTAAACAGAGTAAATGTAATTTTTTACAAGATAGTGTAAAATATTTGGGTTTCATAATTAACAGGGATGGATTGCACCCAGACCCTGATAAACTGGAGGCTATTTCTAGCGCGCCTAGACCCGAAAATGTGTCTCAACTTAGAAGTTTTTTAGGAATGCTTAATTACTACGGACGGTTCCTCCCCAAATTAAGTACCATTTTACAGCCGTTACACCATTTTTTAAAAAAGAATACAAACTGGAAGTGGAACCCAAATTGCGAGAAAGCGTTTAGTGAGGCAAAGCGGTCCCTCCTGAGTGAACGCGTGTTAGCGCATTATGAAGAAGGCCGCGAATTAGTGCTCTCAGTGGACAGTAGCGCATATGGTCTCGGAGCGGTGCTTGCGCATCGATATCCGGATGGCAGTGAGCGGCCGGTCAGTTGCGTCTCACGCACCCTCAGTGCGGCCGAACGTAACTACAGCCAGCTGGATAAAGAGGCTCTCGCCATTTTATTCGGGGTGACGAAACATCACCAATATTTATTTGGACGTCATTTTACCTTGCGTACAGACCATCAACCTTTAACGTATATTTTTGGGGATAAGGGAGGAATCCCACAAACTGCCGCAAGCCGTTTACAGCGTTGGGCGATGCGCTTGGTCGCATACGATTTTAAAATTGAATATGTACGATCGACGGACAACGGACCGGCCGATGCTTTATCGCGGTTGCCGTTACCTCAGGAGGGTCGGTCTGCAAGCTCTGTAGATTATTTAAATTTAGTCGAAGAAATGATGCCTGTATCCTTTAGAGATATTGCGAAGGAGACAGAACGCGACCCCTTATTATGTAAAATAAAAAGTTATGTGTTATTTGGCTGGCCGTCATGTGCGAGTAGCGACCGGGAAAAGCCTTATTTTGCGCGTAAACATGATTTCGTAGTTAATCAAGAATGTTTAATTTACAAATATAGACTAGTGGTCCCTTACGTTTTACAAAAGAATATTTTAGAAGAATTACACGAGGGACATTTGGGTATACACAAAATGAAAAATTTGTCGCGTAATTACGTCTACTGGGAAAGTCTGGATCGGGATATCCAAGAAATGTGTAAATCATGTAGCGCATGCCGCATTGTGCGTGACGCACCGCCGCGCGCGCAATTACACCCGTGGGAGTTTCCGTTGCACCCATGGCAACGCGTGCATGTTGATTTTGGGGACTGCGGAGGTGTGCGCTATTTAATTTTGGTGGACGCGCATTCTAAATGGATTGAGGCCGTAGCGATGCGCAGTACAAATGCAAATGCTACCATAAGGGTTTTACGAAGCATTTTTGCACGTTTTGGCTTACCGTCGCAACTCGTAACTGATAATGGCCCACCTTTCTTGTCACAAGAGTTTAAATTATTTTGCGCAAATAACTGTATTAAACATACGACTTCTGCCCCTTATCGACCTCAGGGAAATGGCGCGGCAGAAAATGCCGTCAAAACGGTTAAAAAAGCCATTAAAAGAGCCTTGTACCAAAAGGAAGATGTAAATAAGTCCTTAAGTAAGTTTCTCCTTCAATACAGAAATTGTGATCATGCAACGACCGGGGTGTCACCAGCAGTAGCTCTGCTAGGTCGTCGACTTCGCAGCCGGCTGGATGCTCTACGGCCAGACGTAGCAGCTGTGGTCAGTGCTAAGCAAGACCGACAAATAAATCATGCAGCCGGTTCTGACAGAAGTTTTAATGTAGGAGACCCGGTGCTCGCTCGCGATTATAGCGCGAGGGAAGATAAGTGGGTCGAAGCCACGGTAGTAAAGAAAACCGGACCCGTTTCTTATAAAGTGAATTTAAGCAACGGTGCAGAATGGCGTAGGCATGCAGATCAGTTGATGTCACGTAATAAAAAAAATAGATATTCACTTTCGCGAATGAGCACTGAGGCAGGGGTGGGCGAAGGAAGCCCTGACGTCGTGAACCCAGAGGTCGAAAAGGGGGTCAAGGGTGGTAGCCAGGACATGTCGGGCGATGGAAGCAATGACCTGAGATTGTCGAGAGAAGTGACAGAGTTGCAAAACCCGCAGCCTGAAAAGTCACCACAGCCCAAGGCATCTAGACTGCAGGCGACGCCTTCACCTCCTGACATGTCCGCTCGAACACGTCGGGCTTTGAATCGAGCTAAACAAACATTATTTAAGTTTATAGATATTTAACCTGTATTTATTATTTAGTTTCTTATTAGTTTAGTTTTAATATTGTGAGAATTTAGTGGGGAGAAATGTGACGATAGTCACGTGTATATTATTATGGTGTCGGTACTTAGCAATAAATCAGTCAGTCGTTCACTCATGCCTTTTATTGACGTTCCAATAAAATATTTTTTTCAGCGCTATCTTGAAATATATTAAACAAATAAAATCATAATAAAATAAGATCTCTTTAGATTCGCGTGTAATAATTATTTCTCGTTCGTTCCAGCCTCTAAAATGATGTAATCCGTCTTATCGAAATCTATAGAGTGGAGAACATCACAGAGACAAACGATCCGATATTACGAATTACGCTTGAGTGAAGTCTTTTAATTAAGACAAGGGTGGGTGGGTACACGACGACGCCAGTGCGGGTGCTGAACAGCCCATCAATTTCTGCTTGACTTCTGATTGTTTTAGCCAACCTCGTTAGCGAGTGACAGACTCGGCTTCCAGGACCGCCCACCTACACAGGCTCAACCGATAACACATACCTAATATTGGAAGGCTAGGTGACCTAACTATACCAATAAAATTGAAGTGTCGGTCTGATCGGTCCTTGACTAGTATTAAGTAGGTAGAACATCGCTCCATTAGTTATGCTGTCTACCCTCTTTCTGTGTGAGGTGACGGCCAATGCACATCAGGGTAAGGGCAGCCATTTTGGACTATTCCAAATCAATGTTTGACAAAGAACACACCGCGCGCTCATCTATTCCTATCAACTCTTCTCTGGCCGTGCCAAGAACTTTAACTATACTTAGACTTTGTATAAAGTGTTAGCTCTAAGGTGGAATTTAGTACCATGTGCTGTTTCTGTTTGCAACTTGAACTGAGCCAGGAGAGGGCCGATTTCAAGATTAGTGGAGCTTCTACTTTCTAGTGCAAGGATGTAGGCCATATCTCTCTCATACAGTCGATCACATATTAAATCAGTATATTATCCGTGGGCTACAAATTCGAACACTGTCTGTGATAATAAAACTACGTCGTAACGGTTTCAAGCACGGTAATTTATTTGATTTTTGTTATTCCGTTACAAATGAATTACCGCGCTTAAAACCGTTAAAACGTAGTTTTGTTATGTATACAAGTCGCGAAAACTTACGAAAATATTACTGTCTGTGATTTCAAACTAAATGCTCAGTTTTAAGTGAAAACTGCTAACATGATGCCTGAATTAACCGGTTTGGCGAATTATTCGTGTATGAATATAACGTCTAATCTCATGTGAACGAAATGGCGGGCACAGTTAAGTACTCAATATATATAAGACATGTCCTGATCGATACGCTGACAGATCAATCGAACCAAAACTGCTGAGGTGTAAATTTTAGAAAGAAATTTGATTTTATATTTTATGGTTTTTAAAAGAAGGATTTCGGAATTCAACATCTTAGAGGAATATACAGGTAAATTTTTCTATGGAAAATAATATTTTTCTGATATTTGCAATCCGTAGTTTCTTTATATTCATACGTTCATTTGTGTGTTTGGCTGTGTAATATAACTAACTACAGTTGCTGCACAACAGGAAGCCCTAAAACGCCGCAAATACTCAGCCACCGGAAATGGCTACATATTTGCGGCTTTTGGGGTCGAGACCCTGGGACCATGGGGGCTTGAGGCGCACAAACTTTATCGAGAAGTAGCCAAACGTCTGGTGGATGTCTCACGTGACCAAAAGACTGGTTCATACCTCGGGCAACGCAATGCGTTGCCATTCAGCAAGCATTGGGTACGTTTCCAACTGACAGCGGTCTGGTACTAGATTTTATATCTTAATTTTAGTTTGTATACATAGTTTATTTTTAGTTTAATTTATTTATAATTTCGTTTCTTTTTAATATTTAGTTGTATTTTTTAAGTTAATTTATCTATTAAATTTCAATTAAATTAATTTTTATAAATACTCATTAGAAAATAACTGCCTATCTGTGAATAAAAACTAAAAACATCTTCAACGATATCTAAGGTATGTATGTTATTTCAGTTCAGTTATTGGGATATTTTCGATTACTTAAACCTGTTTTTGGACTTCCGTATTCAAACAGAAAAATAGGGGCCTATTTGACCTTTAAGGAGTTTGATATGCAATTGCTCAAGTTTTTTAAATTCTTTTGATCGGAAATAATACTTCTCTAATCATATTTTATTGTATTTGGTTGTTACGCGTTTAAAAAAATACTATGTAGTTAACCATTTTTCAAAGTCAAATCCCGACAAAAAAAGCAGTGAAAATTCATTTAATCAAAAACTATACAAATCTTTCAATTTACGCGACCAAAAACGGCGGAGCGGAAAACTATTATGTTATGAGTTAAACTTACTTTCGGTAATATTTGTATGCAAAGGTTTTACAATGACAACTATTTCGTGACCAAGAATTGTAAGACTTTATCGACTTCGCAAGTTTTAGTATAATACTGTTCGTTACTTACGAAAATACATCTGAATGTTTAATGCTTTCTGATCTCCGAGCAGAAAGAAAACTTTCCAGTTTGTTTTCGTAATTCTCGTGGGTATTTTACACAGAGAATAGTAGCTACAGAAAGTAGTAAGTCCCTCTATGTATATAATCAATCTTTCTGTCAAATGTTTACCTTTACCAAAAATTCTGGCAATGATACTTGTCTAAACTATGACTGATATGGGGAGCCTCATCTACCTTAATACAAAATGTCTGAATCATTTCTTAGTAAGTCTTTTATTATTAGATTAATCTAAAAGAAATAAACACATGTATACTTTAGTTCTCTAGATACTTTTGGATGTGGTCGAGCCTTTCACGTAGTTAATTTATAAGTTACGGATTTCGCACATATAAAAATAATTTATTAAAGAACATTTTAGACTCATTTCTATTTGAACTAACGGTTGTTTAAATTTTGACCGGAGAGCATGCTCTGCTTAGGCAGTTTTTTCGACCTATGCCTATACATCAATACAAATGCCTATACAATTGCCACAACATCAACCCATGTTCAAACTGATCGTTAAGATTATAATCTGTTTAAATTATTTTGGAATGCAAAAGGCGCCGGGCCGCTTATAATTGGTCATATTCCATATTTTATTCAGTTTTATTTAAAAGTCTCAATAGAGTTTGGAGTTTTTGGCAATAACTTGTAACGTACTATGCAATTTTATTTTAGAAGAAATAGGTACATAATATTGTCCAAAAGTGAGTTATAATTGTAGGATATCGATTGTTTTTAACGATGATTATTATCTGTGTTAAAATCGAACTATTTAGTGAAATGAGTTTTTCGGGTTGTCACAAGAACTCCTGCGTTTGCCGTCAGTCAAAGACGTACAATTGGTTACTATTAATTTAGGCTTTTTTTTAACATTCTTCTAAAACGTTAATAATGTGTGTTATGTAGTGTAATAATGGCTAGATACACAAATAGTGCGGAACCATGTTTTAACAGTAGAATAGCTTTCTAAAATGAACCTCATTTTAGTAAACTAATTTACAACGCAATAATTTTAGTTACTAAATTATTTTAATTATTTAGTCATCAAAATTATTTATGACTAAATAAAACTAATTTTAATGAATAAATGACGTTGGAATAGAGCGTAGTTAGAAAAATGTTCATATCACTTAGATTTACAACTTAGTTGGCAAAGGCCAAGGAGTAATAGATTGAAATAAATATTTAATCTAGGAAAGAATAAAATATTAGCTTCAGGAAAGTTCCTTACTAATCTTTCAAGCAAAAGTTGTATTTGTTTGCGATGAGGAGATATTTTCCTTAACTTTTGGATATCACTCACTCCTAATAAAAGTAATTTCGCTAATGCGTGTCAAATCTAATAAAAAAAAATATTACAAAGGTTCGTCCGCGACTTCGTCGACGCTTGATTTAATTCCTGCGGGATTCCCGGGACACAAATACTGCAGCGTTTAAAAAAAAGTAAGTTATCGTTAGTAAAAACTATGTCTTAATAGGCTAATTTTTATGCACCCGGACAACTACAAACCACTCCCATGAAAATTCTCGCGGTATATCCGGGATAAAAAATAGGGCAGATTCTAAAGTCTAAGAAGTTGTTGTCGATCAGTAAAAACCGCATCGAATCGGCCAGTAATTTTTACGTGAATCCCGATCAAACAGCGAATCTGACAAACAGATCAGAAATCTAAAAAAATTGCATCATGTTCTCCATCGTTTATATAAGAGTAGTTCCAGTTGTTTTGTTTTAAACAGCTTCAATGTTCTGTGCACTGTACACAGCATTTTTGAATTTTATGATATAGAGATAAATATATATATATAGGTGAACCAGTTTCGTACACCTGTGTACTTATATAACTAATTAATTAAAACTGACTGCATACTTTGGTACTGGTTCAGAAATTTATACGTCTATCTGTACATTGTTTTTCCTTAGAAGATCATTTTCGCATATTAGGGAATTTGGCAATGAGTTACACTACATTATGATGTTTAAATGTTTTAGACAACTCAAGCCGTATCCAAAGTTAGATTTTACAGTAGAAAATGTTTTATGTTAATCGTCTAAAGATTGAAATTGTGTAAATTGTATTCAATTTTTTTTTATGGTATAATTATAACGCCTGGAAATAAATGTGTTGCTTTCTTCGTCGTCGAAACGTCGGAATAACGAAAATCAGATAAATTACCGCGCTTAAAACCGTTAAAACGTAGTTTTATTATGTTGCTTTCTTTTCCTATGCTACAACCTTGGGTTTAACAAACTTCTATAAACACTGATAGGTATTACCTACAGATATAAATTTCTACTTGAAATGGTTAGATGTTTAGGGAAGCAAACCGTGATAAAAATATGTATCTTTATAGGTGGTACGCACTATTCACATTCATATATAAAAGTGTAAGTAAGTTCGATTGTTGTTGTTTCTTTTACACATTCTTAACTATGAACTAATTTAGGTGAAGTTTGGTATATTGGTACTTTCAATAAAAGGGTATCAATTTAAAATAATAAGATTATTACCGAGTTTCTGTCCATCCAAAGGTTGTTTGGAAGAAATCGCTCCCAGCGATAAGACCGTTCATTTTACTTATCATATCGATTTTATGTATGAATTTATTTAGTAACATTGTGTAGAATAAAATATATTTTATTCTATTCTATTAATGTTATTTATAAAACCTCCAATAGTACATAAGACAACAATTGTTATTGTTCTGTTTTACTGAGACAAAAGGACAATATTTAACGAACACTTTTATATGCACGAGGCAAATGTTTACCATACATTTCAGTATCTCGATAAACATACAATTCTAAGATTGTTGACTAATTGAATATTTTATTAACCTGCTCTGTTAAGAATGCTTAAGTGATTTACTCTACCCAGTGAACATCCTTTTATGCTTATAAGTCGTCTGAAACGCTGATCTTACGGCTTTCCTCCCCGGAATATAATTTTAAAGCGACGTTTCATTTTAATCCGATTTTTATCCTGTAACCATTTTTCCGCATACTCACGAACTCCATAAAGTTATTATAGCTCATATCCACCTGAATAAGACATCGCTTTGACGCCTCCCGTGAAACGTTTTATCTATTCGCTTATATTCTCTTTTGTACAATTACGGAAATTGCTATGCTCAACCGCATATGAACGATGAGTGTTTTGGATACACGTGTCCTTGTCAACTCATGTATATGGCCTATAATTTATTATACAAAACATTGCGTTTTATTTGGACAAAGAGTATTAAGGGAGTATGACTTATTTATTTCAGCTTAAAAAGATCAAATGCCAATTCTAGTTAAAATTCTTTAATGCTGTAGATATGAATTGATTTCGATGAAGTGATCATGGTACAATTATTATCAAGTATTTTTAGCACTCCTACGGGATATGGAATCGAAATTTTTGCAAGGTGTTGACGTCAGCATCCCCATTACAAATATAAAACTTAGAGGCGATGGTAACAAGATCAAGTGTGTTCCTATATTTCTCGCAGTTTATAATCAAACCAATGGGCATACTTATAATCATAAAAGATTCCAAAATGTCATTCTAAAATTGTCATACCCATACGAACGTTTTAGTTTTTTAAATACGAGTTATTTTCAATAAAACACTTTTTACGGATTCGTTGTCAAATGACAAATACACTTTCTGTCTAGATACTGTAATATACTCTCAGGGTTAGTAACAAGCAAAATGTAACAAAGAAATATACAAACATCCAATCAAACTTATTTTCGCATATACTAGTCATTAGCACCTAATGCCGGTTTTCAATATGTGACTCCATACATGTGTCATATAATTATAATAAAAATTATATTACATTATAACAAACGAATTGATACAATAACAGCTTTTTTAACAGCTCACCGAACAAATGCACGAAAAACAAACATGCACGGGTACAGTATTGTCATGGTAAAAATAATAGGCGGAGTTATGGCTTAAAGCAATAGGTATCTTCCAAGCATACGAACGTAAATAATATTTAAAAATAAACTGGCAATGTCGGTGGTGTATAGTATTTTAGATAAGACAAAACGTAAATACACATACTTAAACTACTTTATAAGCTACTATCAATCGTCTGAAAATGGTTGAGTAATACGAAGGTACTTCTAAGTTAATAATATCCAGTTTGTTGGATATTAGATTATTTATAAATGTTTGCACAAAATTGGCAAAGGTGCACGGCGAGTAGTACCTGCGTATTCAAGTCACGTCTGGCCTCCATAGCCGGTCAGAGGGTCAAGGGACTCTGCCCTGACGTCGCCACTAAATTGTCTGCAAATGTCGACCTTCCACATATTATGCATACGGATCGTGTCCGGATTTTGATTATGCCTTTGTTGATGGATAAACCTAGATAAACTTTATGCAAATGATATTACACCTGACGGCCGCTCTGTTAATTTTCTAATCCGAAAATCACTGCCGTAGTCAGAGTAGAATACAGGAACATTTACTTTAAATAGCGAATAATTTTCTCATTTAAACCTGTATTTCACATCATTTAGTACCATAGTTTTAAATATTACTTGATATTATATTAAGTTAGAAACTTAGACTTATAAAAAAACTGACTTCAAAATCTAAAAAACTAAAATGTATAAAATAACTTATTTCTAAAGCTATTATTATTAATATATATTATCTAAAACATATTAAAGTCAGTGCTTAGTAATTTTCAAAATATAGTCATTTTTATGTTTTACTTAGTTAGTGTCTAGCTATGTATGGGTGGACCGGGAACAAAAAAAATGTTCGTAAAATGAAAACTACTGGGCCAAACTATGTCAAATTTTTAGGGGACCACATGGCAGCTATTCCGTGTCGAACAAAAAAAGAATCACGTAAATCGAATCATAAATCTCAGAGTAATCGGTGTACATATGGAACGGAGTGAAAATTATTTCCATGAAAAATGTTCATAACATGAAAACTACTGGGCCAAACTATGTAAAATTTTTAGGGGACCAATTGGAAGCTATTCCGCGTCGATAAAAAAAAGAATCACGTAAATCGGATCATAAATCACGGAGTAATCGGCGAACATACATAAAAAAAACACACAAAAAAAGATCCCGACGAATTGAGAACCTCCTCCTTTTTTCGAAGTCGGTTAAAAATAGATAGACCAAGCCCCGAGCTTTCAGAGTGAGGACGGCTAAAAGAAGCTGCTGCAGGACGCAAACCATCGTGACGTATACTAAATTTTACTCACGCAAGTTTAAAAAAGAGCTTCCCTACATTTGACGCTTTTTCTTGTACGCTCCTTCTATAATTTTATTCGTTCCTCTGAGATTAAAAATGTACATTCTAATATCTAAAAAATATAATTAGAAATATATCGATATAAAGAATAAACAACAAAAAGATGTTAAGTATACAGAGCTGAGTAATGCTAATGTGTTTCCGTCGGTGAGTGGACTAACAACCGCAATCGCGGTTACAGATGTTAGCTCGAAAAAATAACAACAAACAAACCTGGTTCGGGCGAGTGCAAATTTCCAATGTGTTCCGAGCCATTAAGCTACTTACTGCCGTTGGGTGGAATCTCACGCAAGGAAAAGCCTCGTTTGAATCTTAATCGCTGTTCGTGCTCACACAGAAAGTACTCGCCGGGGCTAGTAACGGAGTACTAATAGTCTTCCCACGTTTTACTACGAGTTGGAGTATACTAGTAACGCCCACTTTTGTCAGCTTATTGTTATGCCAGGTACTGAATATTTTCTATAAATGTTGGCTAATAAATGCGTAAATATGATATGTATTAGGAGCATCTAAATTGTTTTACAATTGGTTATTGACCTTTAATGTGTTACTAACTGAGCTCAAACTTTCTTGTAACCTTCAAAAGTAAGTTCAAAAAATTGTTCATAAGGTCAGGGGACCCTAAAAGGTCGATTTCGCAGATTCTTATGATGAACACGACTAGTATCAAAATAACTTTTAGACAGGGGGTAATTTCACTAAGTTATTCTCCAAAGGCGACGGCTTTAGGCGCTCTGGTCCTAAGATATTTCATTTTTAATTCCTGACTATTATACTGACTATAATATTGCAGTATGGTTTGGTATGGTATGTATATACTTTATCAAATTTCTTTGGATTTTGTAAAGAAAAATGTATTTTTTTTATAGTCAGATTTAGTTTAGAACTGTTACTGGGTACGAGATTATCCTATTTAAAATAGATTTCCCGAAAAGATTTTAAGAGTATATAATAAAATGTTTGATGTACTTCAATGTTTATTTTTCCTTTTTGAAGCAATTCATTTAAAAACTAGTTTAAATGTAAGCTTTTTTAACGTTATTTTGTGTTGGGAAATTATATGCCATTGGCGACAATAATAAGTGTTATTAAAAAGATAATTTAAAAAAAACGTTGACATTGTTATTGAGTTTAAATAGTCGATTCTAGTCAAACGAAGGTGAATCAAAAAGTTCTTGGAATCATATTAAAAAATGAAATAATTTAAACAAAAATATTTAATATTTCTGTACACGTAAAATGTGTGCCATGAAGTAGAAACATTTATTATATTTTGACGCGGGGGTAACTAATTTGATATTTAAAATTTGTTAACAGTGACAAAATTTATAAAATAAAACTATACAATATGGAATTATTACTACTATAAACCCTCCAATGCAATGCAGAATAACGCGTTTTTAACTTCCTTATTTGTTGCAAAAGATTTTTTTTCTTGAGTCTCAAAAAACTCTACGCAGCCATAACCGCATCATTATCGTGAAATTTAGTTACACGAATTTCCTCTTTTGATTTTGAGAATAAGTGAAAATCACTTGGGGCTAAGTTCGGAGAATATGGTGGGTGGTCAAGAAGATTGAAGCCATCACAGCGGATTGCGTTGAGCGCAACGTCCGATCGATGAGCGTAAGCGTTATCGTGAAGAAATAACACACCCGAGGACAGAGTTCCACGACGTTTTTCTTTAATCGCTTCACGAACTTTCGGAATTAAATTTGCATAATAGGGTCCAGTAATCATCTGGCCTTTTGGCATGTAATCAATAAAATAATTCCTTCGCTATCCCAAAACACTGAGGCCATAAATTTTCCAGCAGTAGGAGCAGCTCGAATTTCTTAATGGATGGAGAGGATGGCCATTTCCAAGATATGCTTGGTCTCTTAGTTTTAGGATCAAAATGGTGAACTTACGTTTTATCCATGATGATAAGGCGACGGCATAAATTATCTGAATCACGCTTGAATATTTCGAGATATCGTTTAGAAATTTCCAAACGTTGCTTTTGTCGTCGCTTTTGTATTCGTGGAACCCATCTTGCCGACACTATTTTGATGCTTAGTGAATCAATTAAAATGGATTGAGTGTTACCAAAAGATATCTTTAGGATCTCAGATATATGTTTTATAGTTATTCTTCTGTCTGTTCTGTGTTCTGTCTTCTATTGTTCTGTCTTTCAAAACCAGATTCTCAACCCTTTTGACATTTTCTTCCGTAACGGACGTTGATGGCCTTCTTTAAATTCAGCCACCCAGTATGCAACTGTAGAATAGGGTATAGCATCATCCCCTAATGTCTGCTGAATGTCCGAAAAAATTCTTTCGCAGATTTTTTTTTCAAGCTGAGATATTTTATCATCACACGCAACTCATTTTTAACCATATTCTTTGCGTTTTAAGCAACTCGTTGCACAAAACGTTTTTATTTGTGTAAATGAACTGACAAAAACAAGTAACAGTTAGTATAAATATTGTGTGATTGACACTCTTTAATTTGAATATCGACCTTCTCCCAAAAAGGTTTTATATATATTCACTTCTAAGAATATTTGATTTACCTAGGTATATTATGTATGTATACCTATGAATCTAGTTTTATTCATTGCAATTAATTATTATTTTTATTGGGTTTTGTACTCAGTGGGGTCTGCTATCCTTTCCCACAACTTATCAGATCGCATTTATGGAGTGGTCAAAGTTATATCTTTGCTAAATTATGCAAGTATAAATTTAAGCGCATAACACTGTAAAATGGGATCGTTTATGTGGGATAGTAGTCACGTGGAGAGCTCCAGCACCAATACACACCAAGTCCTAATAATGTTCGAGTTAGTAGAACGGTTGCAACAAACGCTAATTCTCGGAAATACTAGTTTTAATCGGCTCGACTCTAATGGCCGTTTGGTCATTCACCTTATTATAGATTCACTGAATATTTTGTAATGCAAATACTACTTTTTGTTGTAACTAAATTAACCCCGCTAGCTCAGTAACTGAAAGATATGTCTTAGTTTCAGAGACGATAATTTGTCACTTTCTTTGTCCTCCGCAGTTCCTGTCAACTATAGTACTAAAAGTTGCACAGATCAGGCTCCACTAAGTTCTTCCAGAGATATTTTCGATTGACGAAATATGCTTTCTGTATGCGTCATATATCTCCTCCCATCCTTTCTATACGACCAAGCCAGTAGAGGCGATGAGCTTTAATTTCTACTCCAAAATGGAACTTTGTCAAGATATTCTCAATTTCGAGGTTGGTTCTTACGATAGAGTTTAACATTCTCGCACTAAAAAATTATGTAAATTCTTAAACGATTAAACTACTAGATATCTAATCATTTTTAACGACATGGGTATGCTAGCAACTTCGTCTACATACATTTCAACTCTGTATCTATAGTTTAATAGGCACATGTGCTAGAATAAATGTCATATTGTAATGTTCTTCTTCTACATCTAGAGAATGTCGGTAGTAGAGTTTTCAAACCTAGTTTAAATTAAGAAATATAAATACAGACCTTCAGTAAATAAAATAATCATCCTTTTTAGAGATCCGTTGCCATTTTGACAATAATGAAACCTTTATGTAATCGTCAGGTTCATCCGTATGGCTCTGTTGTTTTTGAAGTGAAACTTCTTTAGAATCGTTGTGATTTTGGTACTCGATAAAAGGAAAAAGTGACACTAAGAAGAGAGAAACACATAAATCTATAGGACTAAGCTTCCAAGAGAATGAGATACGAGTTTTACATTGTGCAACACAGATTATAGAGTTCAAGGCCAATTTGGACCGAAATATAACTGATAATAATGCTTTTTAGACTAATACAGAGAAAAATAGAAAGTGATACTTCAGAAGTTTATTATGAATTATACTATGTTGATGGATATAGGCTAAAGGAATTATATTAATAAAGATAGAGAAGAACTATCTGTGAGAATATCCTTGAAGTTTCACTTTTACTGCGTGTGAACTACACACACAATTTTGTTTTTAAATAACGAGGTCTATAAACGTAAAATTTGGCAAGAAGCTATATTGCTGTTAGTCAAAGCCGTAGGGGAAATGCGTGAAATCTAGAGATTAGGAGATGCCGCTATACATGTAAGTGAGGGATGTTTTTTTTTTCAATATAGTTTATCAGTCATACGAGTATTCATTAATTATTCTCTTATAATGAATTGGAAGATAACGTGATGATCAATGTTAATATACATTTGATATTAAAATAAAGGATATTGTTCATATAAACTAGAGGAGAAAAAAATTGGAAAGCGAAGCAGCGAAGTATATGCTCCAAACGCAATCAGGACTCATTACTAGAATGTGATAAAACTGTATACATGGAATAAGAAAATTTAAACAAATAATTGAGTAAAAATATTTTGGAACAAGCCAAAGCACGAAGACGACTGTATACAGGTTTCACTTTCATTTAGATAATAGATTTTAAACTTTCCATAAGTAATTAAGATTGATAGGTTTCCCTCCACCATTGATATTTAGTCGCTTCAGGTGATCCTTTTTGAAAGTTTCTATTGAATTCTGGCTTTTGAACTGTTCTGTAATCGTGGCTTTTACAGCGAAAATTTAACCGCTAACGAACCCCGTCGTTTTGAATTCTCAAGCTTTTGTCGTACTGTATTTATTGGCATTCGACTAAGTCTTAATTAAAAACGGAATTTTACAGCAATTAATTTATTCTTAAAAGAATTTTGTTTGTTTGTCTTACTTCTTAAGTTTGTCGTAAATTTATTTTTGAAGCAGGTACTTTTTTATCCTCAGCCTTAAGTTTTTATAAACAACAAAATTAAATATTGTTTTGTACTTGAGCTTGAGACGAAGTAATAATTAAACGGTTGTTTATTGGCTGCCTTAATTAAATCCTCCATACGTTAACTTTCTATGTTTAATAATTATACTGAATAATTTCGTGAATTTATTTCATAATGAAGCTGCTATGAGCATTGTCTGGCTTGGAAATTAAAAGTAACAATAAGAATCAGTTCTTTAAAATTAAAAATAATATACAAACTACAGTGAAAGAAAGTAAAAATATGATAACAAAGTCTGCTTTTGTGGTTTTTAATTCGGAATTCAAAAGTATTCGACTTGTGTTAACTACATACTATGTACGTATGTAACTTAACTACGTTTTAACATATTTTCTTAAGTTTTCGCAACTTGTGTACATAGTAAAAATACAAAATAAATTTTAAGAATACTCATTGACACTTGACATCTTCGTCTTCCGCGTTTACGGCCACTGAAAAGTGGCCGAAACGTTGGAACAATAAATATCAAAAAAATTACGGCGGTTTAAATCTTTATTACTTTTACTCGTATTATGTGTACTAGCCGTGAAAACTTAAGAAAATATTATTTTACTTGTATCGTAAGAAACCTTTGATCATAAATACATGTCAACTTCTTTAAGTAATCATTAAATAAATATGAATGAATGAAATAATATGCTTTATTGTAGGTTTATTAAAACATATATTTAATAGAAAGCATAGATCTTATCGCTATTAATAAATTCTTCCAAACAATTTTTCAAGCGATACGAAATTCGGTAAATAATATCCTTATTCTCCTAATAGGTAAGATGATTCGCCTTATGTTATAATTGGGTTTTGTGACATAATTTTAAGTTACAGCGCACATAGTCCACTGGGACACAAATATTCCGGATTCAATTCCCAGACGGTTAAACTTCACGGCGTGGGTGTTCAAGATGGGCTCTAGGCTTATCGATTATGAAGTACCTATAATACAGGCCTTAGCTATACAATGCGCGTGTCTACCTATTTTTTTAAATAATCAGTAATAAAATAGCACCGTGTGAATTGGTATGGACAATGAAATTTTAAACAATTTAAATTGTTTGTTAAAATAATCTTTGTGCATTCATCGTCTTGCTAGGTGTTTAATGATTTATGATAACATATATTTTTTTTATTTTTTTATTTCACACAACAGAATACAACCATAAACACATCTGAATGTTTTCAGCATAATTTTAGAATCTAAGTCGTATTCCTAAACATGTGAATACAGGTAATTCAAAATACAGCTATAGCGTTATGTAAATAATATATCTACCACACCGTAGTTTATATTCTAGATAGATAGATAGATAAATCACACTTTATTGTACACCATTACAGGAAAACTTACGAACTAGTATTATTATAGTAGGGTACAAAGGGCGGTCTTATCGCTGAAAAGCGATCTCTTCCAGACAACCCGTGGCAAGAATACTCCGATTAGAAGTGGCGATGGTGGTATACATAATTATTGTACGATTACTAACTATTTTTAAAATAAATATATAACTATACTATCTATACAAATATACACATAAGTTATATACATATATAAGATATGGCGATAATATGCAACTATTTAAACATAACAAACATATAACTATATGTATAATATAATACCTACTAATTATATAAAATTACATATCATTATATTGCATATAGAATTTTCTGACCAAGTTCTTAAATATTATTAGGGATTTTGCTTGTCTGACCGCAACAGGCAGTGAATTCCAAAGTTGGACAGCCTTAACCGTGAAAGAATTATTAAAGAACGTTGTATTATGAATAGGAGTAATAAGTCTATGTTGACTGGAAGGGTGTAAATTGTGAGAGCAAGAAATAAATTCGAAGCGTTCTTTAAGGTACTGTGGAGTAGTAGGGATGAATAAAATACTGTAAAGCAATGAAAGAATGTGAGTATTCCGGCGAAAACGGATTGGCAACCACTTGAGTTTTATTCGAAATTCAGAAACGTGGTCATACTTGCGTAACCCAAATATGAGCCTTATGGAAAAGTTTTGGAGGCGCTCAAGTTTATTAAGTTGTTCTTGAGTTAAATCTAGATAGCTGGCGTCGGCATAATCAAGTATGGGCAATAGTAGCGACTCTGCTAGCTTAATTTTGGTGGCGATGGGCAGGAAGTTTTTCAGCCGCCAGAGTGATCTGGAGAAGAGAAACAACCGCCATCTCAACTCCGTTATATGGGGTCTCCATGACAGCACATTATCAAATATAACTCCTTATTTGATTCTATAACAATAAATTAATATATGCCAGGGAATCAATCGCTTAAATTCTTTATTGTTAGCATTTAATATACATAAAATAGAATTATCACTGACCAGCTCCTTATATAGACGACAGATTCTGTTCATTGGGTTGTGGTAAGAGCTACATATTATTTTTATAGACTCGCCAGACAAAAAGTGGTGGATTACGAGTTCTGTAATACATATTTATATTAAGGCTATTCAAAAGATAATGGCTATCTATGTACGAGTGAATAATGTTATATAATAACATTAAATCAATACGCTGTCGACGGATACACAGTTTTTGTAAATTAAATTTAGTGAGTCTATTATCATAACTTGCAAGTAATCGGCGAAGATTATGTCTGTGGGATCAAATTTTTAGGCACCTCTTCTGTACGGCTTCGATTCTATTTAAGTGAAGATCGGTAACCATATGGAATTACTATATTCTAGATGTGTTCTAACGAGGCTTATATAGAGATGTATCAGACTATTCGGATTTATAAAATCTTTCGTAACACTGACAATAAAACCATGCAAGTGATAGCTCTTATATTCATAATATATTCATAATAAGATAAGGTCTTTGTATGATATATGATATAAAGACAGTATACAAATATGGTATCGCTTCCTAAATAGTATTGAGATAGCATTTCATTGGAGTTAGTTAGCAGTGGTAGGTATTGAAATTGCAAAACTGAGCTAGGATTACTGTTAAACAAACAAAAAATATTAGTATTACTAACTAACCGGTATCCGGTAAAAGGCTTTGTTCATAACATGATAGTGGTTAATGTAACAAGTCAGTGCGGATTTTGCTAATGTTTTGGAGTAGGGTCGCTCCCGGAATCGGCTACTTTGCTTTATACCCAACATTATGACAGAGATTAATGATCCACTAAGTATTATGGTGTTGTGAGGTGTGTAACAATTTGCATGACTAGGTACACAACTATTTGTCATGATCAGATTTCATTTGTCAGCACCTTGCGTCAAATACATTTTGCATTGTAATTTATTTACATAGTAATTAAGTATTTTAAATTTTATTGCTTTAAATTTTCGTAACTGAATATACAAGGAGAACTCGTCACTGTCGTCACTGTACGTCGCTTAATAATCACACCTTGATATATGAAATTACATAAAAAGTAATAATATCTACTGTAATGAACATTTCCTTTCTTTAATGAAGGTTATTAGTAATAAGGCAAATACTAACTTTCCGAAACCAGAATTTCGTAGCTAAACAGAAAAACGGAGCCTGTCATATCTGATACTATGGGCATTACTTAGTTGATATTTAAAAGGAAAGTATTTTAATGCTATAATAAATAAACTACAGCTTTGTAAGGAAATAAGAATAAACTTTTTCCCACATTTGCTCAAAAAATGCATTTACGAAACCTGAATACGTTGTTCGAAAGTTAAAAATTATCTAGGTTATTTCATCATTTTCTGTTATATAAAACACTTCAACACAAAGATGAGAAAAATGTTAACATACTTTATAACCACATAAAACTTTAAATTTAACATTTTTATACAGCCATTACATTTTATAAATAAAAATATTTTCAGGCTTTCAGCTGTCTGGTTGTCGGGGATGTCTCGTCCCTTTTAAAAGCGTTGGTGACGTGTTCAATTTGTCCTGATTGACTTGACAGCACTCGATATTCGACATAGCTACTTTCTGATTGAAAACTTGGTTCTATCATAAATTCAGTATAGATTTTGACCGACGATAGTGAAGCTGGAGCAAAAATATTATTTCCTTTTAATTTCTTATATTTTATCATTTTGATTAACTGTTACTTAATCTTTTATAGTTCTCTCATTAGCTACTTAAAAGCTTACTTACTATACCTAGTCCAGCCACAAGTTCTGTTACAAATGAAAGTCCCTTTTTAATGAAGTAATGTAATATTTTTAAAATTGATACCTACCGATTTATTAAAGCCTCAGCAAAAAATAAATAAATATTCTATTCGAAATGGCTACCTTTGCCTTTTATACAGGCCTTTAATCTGTTTGACCACGAATCTATGGATTTGCGAACTGTTTCCAAGGGAAATTTAGCCACTGATTGCACCAAAGATTTTTATGAGACTCAATGTCACCGTGTCGTTTAGAGCAGGCCATGTCCTCTAAAACTGACCATAATTTGAAGTCTAAAGGGTTGAGGTCTTCTGGGCTAGATGAGGATCAGTCTTCAGCTCTTATAAAGTCCGGAACGTTGGTTTCAAGCCAGGCTTGGGTAGTTCGTGCTTTGTGACCAGGTGTAGAGCCCTGCTGGAATCCACGGTGTATTTTTAAAACGTGTATTGCTGAGAGGTTTCACAATATGATCCAAGACTGTATCTTAATACACTTTGGCTGAAGTTTTCACTCCTTTTTCACAAAAATGTAGTTTTGTGACTCCTTTAAGACACGCCCCACCAAACCATCACTCACGCAGGATGATGACCACGTTGTACCTTTCCGACCACTTGAGCAGCTTTTTTAGAACTGTGAGCGCTCACTTTATTATTTTGCTTATTGTAGTGTTCTTCAATCGTGAATTTTTTTTCATCGGTAAAGAGGATATTTCTGTGCCTTTCACCTGCGTATAGCGACAGAAGGCGTTTTGATCGATTCACTCTCTTAAATTGTAAAGATTTTTTAGGGCATGTCCTGTATATCGACGATAAGCATCGAGCTTCAGGTCTTGTTTTATAATAATACGCGACAGAGTCCTAGCGGGAATCATCATTTCTCGTGATAAGACTTTTGGCTTCCTAATGGGGTTTCAACGAAGTCTGGCTTTAACAGCATTAACAGCCTTTGTAGTTCTAACAGCACGCGGCCACCCCGATTATTTCTGGTCTTCGACAGACGAAGCGTTGTTGTATCTGTTGATAGTACGATATACGAACATACGGCTGATACCAAGCTTTTGAAGTGTCTGGAATATGACCGACGGCTTCATACCCACTTTGTGTAAGGCAATCATTGCAATCCTATTTTCTTTAACACCCCATTTCATATTGTAATTTGATAATGAACACAAAAATATGTGAAATGGCGCAAAATCGAATAAGTTTTTTAAATAATATACGTGTTCCAAATTCAAAATAATTAAAAAGTTGAAAAAAGAAAAGTTTTTATTTAACAGTATTTATGGCCAGACTAGTTATTTGGGATGATTTGCAATATCATCGTTTTAGTTGTTATAAAAATACTTATGAAAGTGAGACGGGACTTAGTCTATTTAAATAAGAGGTAAGATAAAAGAAAGAAGTTGTATTGTGTTCTAGCCTTTGGGATTACTCGGCTTGGTACAAGTTTAAGGCATTGGCTAGTAAAGCCCAAAAGATTATTAACACAACAAATTTATTAGAGGTGTTAAAGTCTAAAGTTTTTTAAAAGCAGCATTTCAAATATTATGTCAGGCACTATCTTAGCTACGAGTAATTTACACCCTCTCAACGTTATCCCTAGATGTCAAGATGTTCGGGTTGCCCTATCGGTACACTGGACGCTACCTACCATTGGAACGAATAAATAGCTGTCGTTCCACATTATGCACAGATGTTTATTACCCTATTAGAATGAATGTTTAATATACAGCCTGAATTTCTTCAAGTCACATGTTAACAAGCCTTTTGGGAAGCGTGGTTTAGACTCTATCATGTATACTATTAGAAGAAATATTATTAAAATCATTTGTTCGCTAAACATTTGAAAATATTCTGAATCTTTTATTATTATTATTATTTATTATTCTGGCTTTAGTTGATTGTTGAACATGAATAATAGCTATAGAGTATATTATCCTTTCATATCAGCAACCAAAAGACTTTAGAAAGATTGGATTCTTATAGTACCTTAAGAGGCCTTTTACTGTGACCGTCCTTTAACATGGGCGTTTAAAAGGAGGGCAAAGAAAAAGGTCAGTCATCAGAATGAAAGACATTTCTAGGTATGTAGAAAAAATTTCTTTATAAAAAAGGTATACCGTCCATGAATATAAGCTTCAATGTTGTTGGTAAGAAAAACGGATATTTTAAAGACTTTAGGGTTGCGTAGCCGTTTTGCGAAATCGACAATCTTATTTAATTTTCATGTCTGTTTGTTCGTATAAACCACGGTTATCTTTTTTGGAATTTACTAGTTCTACATGCATGAAATTTGGAGCCTTATTTCTTTTTTCACCTTGGGAAACTCGTCTCGTTGCAAGCCTTGAGTAGTTTTTCAGATATATGATGTTTCAATTAAATCCATTTACTCGTATTACGCTGCCATGCCAAATAATGAAAACAACTCTACCAAACTCTTCGGTGTGCACGTACTGTCAAGCACTTTCCAATTTACTTTATTACCTTTCAAGGCATAAAACAGGGATTCAGTAAAGAAATAAGCAGAACATGTCTTAGGAATTTTCATTTTGAATGTCGTTTTTAATGCCCCAATAAAAATCACAATACAATTTTATTATACATTTTGTAACCAGATCGAAAAATGGTTATTAAAAATAAAACTTATTTATTCCTGTCACATTTTATTATTTGATCGTTCAATGGCGTCACATTATTGCTACAATTTGAACACACAGCGGTTTGATTCAATTTACTAAAAAGAAACAACGCTAAAGCCTTGCTCAAGTCTTTTATTATTTTCTCAGAAACTATATACAATGGGATTGAAATAATTTTTCACTTGAAGCATGAAAGAAGGTATAATTCAAGTAAAAATATTTTATATCAAAAGTAACGTATATATTATTCAAGTGTTTCTGACATTACAAACACTGTTTTTATAAATATAAAATTCGTCAAAGGTGTTGGGTGAATAGAAATTTATTGGATACTACAGTTTGCCCCGCGGTTGGGCCGCGGGTCTAACCCGGGCAGTAGCTTTATTTTACTTACACAAAAACTTATTTATTACATATAATAGTAGGTAACAAAGAACGTAAGTCCATATAGTCGAAACAACTGCCCAGTGAAACATAGAGATGAGTCGAAGCCAATTTGATTTGAGAAGTAATACAATGAATGACTTGTTTCCTATGACAACGTAGCTATTTATTAGTGAATTTAAAAAACTAGATTGGTGCGCCATCTATTTAGCTAATCTATCTATTTTATGGAAACGACATTATTTATCGGGATAAAAGTATCCTAAGTGTTGATTCGGGATATAAGTCAGCTTTGTGTCGAGTTTTATTCATATACGTTATGTAGTTTGCAAAAAAGACGCGATCGTAGCGCCATCTTTTTCGGCATTATTACATATCCCGCGGAATCGACATCATTTATCAAGTTAAAAAGTATCGTAAGTTACGCCCCGGGATATAAGCTAGCTCTATGTCGAGTTTCATATAAATCCGTTTAGTAGTTTTCACGTGATGTTCTAACAGACAGAAACACAGGTAGACAGACAAAAATTCTAAAAATTGCATTTTCGAAATCTCTGGTTTTTTTCACCTTTTTAAACGCATTGTACTAACATGAACCATTTACAGATTTATTATAGTATAGAAGATATTATGTATACGTAATGCTATTTAGAATTTAGGTTGAGTAGGTAGTTAGTTGTTATTTGGTCTCAAATAAAATCAAGTACGCTTACAGTAGGTTCTTAAATAAATATCAATAAATTATGTGAATGGCCTCATCGGCATACTGATTTGAGACTTGTTTGCTCAAATCACGTTTGCGAAGGAACATGTAGCGGGCTATAGGTGAAAATGACTCGTTACCTGCACTCCATACACTGGTTACGGTAAAACGATTTCTTCCATATCAATTTACCCTTATCAAGGCTCAGTTGCGAGTACTTTTGAATATTCATTGATTATAGAAAAGAAAAATATCTATAATATTATATAATTTTAAACATGCCGTGTTGTAAATCAACTGGAATATACTATATAAACGATGGAGCATACGATGTATTTTTTTTAGATTTCTTGTCTGTTGTTAGATTGTCGATATGTCTGATTGTTCGGAATTCACGTAAAAACAACTGGATCGTTTTCGTTCAATCGGTGGGTAATTCTTAGACTTCAAATCTGAGTTTTTTATCTCGGGAATCCCGTGGGATTTTTTCTGGGAATAATTTAAAATAGCCCGATAAAAAAAAAATCGAATTACATTATCATTTTTTTACTGATCGGATAGCAAATTTTATGTAATAAAATGTGTGATATGTTTTATCCCGTTAAGTCATGCGGTACAATAAAAATAGCTTAGTCGCACACAGTTTTCAGTAAAAGGATAGCTTACAGGTACTATGTGTCCCAGGGATCGCGCGGGAATATCAAGTCAAGCGTGAAGGGGCATATCCTAGTATTTAAATATACTCGTATCTACGTTAACGTGAAGCGCGCACTCCGACTTTTTATCAAGGGATAATAAATATGTATTAACTCTGAGTTGCCACACTGTTAAGTCGTGATAAATATTACTATTAGAAATAAACTATACACTACTAGCTGTACCCAGCAGACGTTGTCTTGTCCTTAAAAAATTAAAATCTAGAAACCGATTGCAGCGCCGTCAAGCGGGATCAATTGTTAATCTAAACCATTCTCGAATCTACTTGAAAAAACACAAAGAATGTCATCAAAATCGTTCTCACTGTTAAACAGGCGTTCAACGGCGCCACCTACCGGGTCCAATTGTAAATCTAAACTATCCCGAGTTCCACTTGAAAACACACAAAAATTATTCACCTAAATGTGACAAATGACAATGAGTTTAATGCAGTCAGTTTGCCAGGTGTTAGGGTATTTGCTCGACTGGATGGCGACCACTCCTGGTCTAAAGTATGCCGCCATAACAACCTTGTGTTGTGTTCTGGTATTAGTGACCAGGTTTCAGTCTCCCTTAAGAGAGCAGCAGCGCATTTGTAGCACTTTTGGTGTTGCAAATGTCTATAGGCGATGGTAAGTGGGCCGTCAGCCTGTATGCTGAACTATTGCAATAAAATATATAAAAATACCATTGCCGGCCGGGAAAGATCATAACAAATGAATGGACATGTTTTTTATTGATAATTTATTTTATTGATGAATATCATATTTTGATACTTATTAGCCTATTCCGGACAAAGAATTCCAAAAACACAAAAATCATAAAAATCGGTCAAGCCATTCTTGAGTTATAAATAGTGTATCTAAAACGACTTTGTTTTATATACATACACACATGCATAATATACTCTTTTGTTTATTATTAAAGTCAAATTAATAGTGTAGCTGAGCTAAATAACGTTCAAACTTGTAATAAATTAATTATGGTCGAATTTCAACCACTAGGCGACCACTAGTATCATTTATTACGCACTTGTTGGCACACGTGTATAAAAAGACATAACATCATTTACAAGGTATTTAGATAAATCCAAACATCACAAATTCGGTATAAGGGTTTATTACATTTGTTGTGGGGTTAAGGCAGCCGTTTGGCGCGCGATGCGGTATCCGGCCGTCGTGTAATTTCTAAACAGAGCGAACGAACCTCCCGTCAAAATATCGTCTGCGGATAGCGAAGTTGTGTGACGTAACAACACGCAAACATGGCCCAGTGTGGGTGCACCAGGTTATTGATTCATGGCGTTGGAATTCATGCCTGCTCCCTTGCGCTTAATCATAACTACGTCAGTGAAAACGGGATGGAACTCTACCTGGCAGAAAATTACCCACGTGGTTGCAATGCCTCCACAGACGGAAGTTATTCTGTTATGTTGGGCAGCATTAAACATTTATTAATATGCCTATGACTTTTTTTCTTTAATATAAGACACATACGAAAGTCTCTTTGATGTAGTAAATAAGATATCCATTAACATTATCTAATTAATTACCATACTCAAAACTGGTTCACAGGTCGTTAATTTTAATAACAGCGATTAGCTTTTATTATTATAATAATGGGGTATCCATTATTGAACTTAATATTTCGCGTCAGATAATAAGTATAAATAAAAATTATATATGAATATAATAAGAATATTAAGATATAAGGTGAATATTACCGATACCGCAAAAAATTTAAATCAAGAAAAATATATTTTCTCTATGATATACAAAATCATTTGCTTCAATATCCTTGAACGTAGGCATTCTTTTAAGTATCCTCACTACATTGTATACAGTAGGTACCGGTCTTGTTTATATTAATCAGAGTAAGTTTTAAGGCATCTTTAAGAACCATAAAGAAGCCTTAAAACTCACTTTAACTCAACATGAATAAGAGCGTAAGTAGATATTTAGCCAAACGTAAAAAAGTATCATTATTTTAACATCTATATTTATTTCGTGTTTGAAATAGTTTGAAAATAATAGATACGTTAAATAAAATGTATCTATATATAAAATATGATAGTGGCTTTGTATGGAGGTCTGTTTGTCCCATTTTCGTGGCCTTGGAAACAAACAAATTACCATAAAATTGATTATACATGTAGTTTCAGTCACAGGATAAACGTGACATAGTTTTTCTCATTTTCCCAGGATAATTATTCAAACAAATAAATTATTTATTTTACATATAATACAAGTTATATCCATAAGATATAGAAAAATACATGTCGTTCATATTCTTATGTCTAATTAACACGAGCAAAGCTACGGCAGTAATGTTATGATCGTCGTGTATTATTATATAGTAGTGTTGTTTTATGATATTTTAATAGTCTGTTAACTAAACATTAATTTATTAATCTGTTAATTTGAATGCCTCTGTGAAACAAATATATACAAAACATGAAGCCTAATTTGCACACTGAAACCAATATACATATACCGAGAACATAAATAGCGGTAATTTAATAATTGTTAACGCGCCGTGTAAATATACTGCCACTATCAGAACAATAGCTTGTACTTAACAGAGTAACATGTAGCAATGTTCTCGTTAAGGTCTCTCCCTGTTACCGAATGCCCGGAGGCGACAAAGCAATCACGATGCGAAAGCAAATAGTCTAAACGACTAATTAGTTTGTTCTACCGTTCGAGGGTACGCTAAGTTACACCCCAGCCTGTTTCCAAGGTACCACTACACTCTGATCTCCGCTAGCTAAATTTATTCAAGGCGTAAGATCTATTCAAGCGCTCTACGGTACGATTCCCCCGTGTCCCTTTCACTGTAAGTGGTTACATTCAATATAGATTTTTTTTTCTAGATAACTGGATATTATAAAAAGAAATACACTTAAAAATTGTACTTGTTATATAAACAATGCATAAATTAAATATTTAAAAGAACAATAAAGCTAAATGAAACGTGCAATCATTTGAAGCTGTGGTTGCTTAGTTGCTAAAGATCTGCGTTACATTCCAATGATGTCGATTTAGATCTTAGTCAGCTTACTGTCTAAATTGTTAAGGCAGATTTCATGTATCGGTATTCCTGACTTGCATGTTTCCGTGCCACATTTTTCTTTACCAACACCACGTAGTTGATAATTATAAAAATACGCATATTAGATCAGAATTTGAACACACGTTATTAGAATGAGACGTGGTTAACTTAGAAAATAATCTATTAAAAAAGTAAAAAAATTTGGTAATAAAGGTTAATTGACCGTTTATTTTAAATAACCAAACCCTGCATGAGACAATTACAACTATCTCATACTAAACAATGCCATCAGGCAAAAACATTAAGGGTGACTTTGTGTTCATTACATAAACAAGAGAATATTAATAGTCTTTATTCGGTATAATTATATCGACAATGATATGAAATAAATGAGGCCCTTTGCGATAGCCATTAAGATAAGCTCGCCCTCTCTATTCTCGTATTAGAGAATAACAGTGAAGCATAAATATTTGCAAAAACGCTATTTACAATATTACAATAATCTTGTTTAAATATAGCTCAGCACGATATATCTCGCCAGTGTCAAATATACACACAATTTTCAAGTCTTAATCTTCAAGTATTGCTCTGCAGCAAAATTGCAGGTCTTTAACTGGCGTCAAACGACGGAGTACTTGTGGCAACTAGAAAATACATATTTCACTAAACAGTTTTTTTATTGCATGAGTTCAGCAGACAGGCAGCCGGCCCATCTAATGGAAAGCGTTACCAAGTTACCATTGCCTATGGACATTTCTAACACCAAAGGTGCTATGAATGTGCTGCCGCTCTCTAAAGGGGGGCTGGAACCTGGCCGCTAATGACGGAACACAATTCAAGGTTGTTATGGCGACACACTCTAGACCAGGGGTGGTAGCCATTTAGACGGGCAAATACACTACCACCTGGCTGTGGGTTGTTTTGTCGCCTCTTACGACAGGCTGCCTGACCGCAGGAAATTATATTCTTTCTCCGTTCCAGTTGGTATTGTTAACACCAATATTCAATTCTTCGCTAAATATAAGCAATACATACATTTAAAAAAAACAAATAATTACGTTTTAGTCATTCGGCTATGGAATCGTAAAAAAAGCTTTAATCTATAATACCACATATTTTAAAAGCCACTCACCAATACTTGTTCAAAACTAATTTTGTTTCATAGTAGTTTTGAGCTTCGAAGTTTCTTTTAGAATTTACCATGTATGTAACATTACTCCAAAGGGAAGGAACACAATTTTAAGACTATGGGAATAAAATCTTATTAACTAATTAATGACTTTAATGAGAAAGCTACTAAAAAACTTCGTTATGATTTTTGACTAGGGAAGACGTGTCTCAAAATACCCTACACGCCTGTATTCATTGAATTTCTTTTTCAACCGAAAATAGTTATAATTAGTTTTAACAATACATTTGGACCTACTTTTGAAATATACCTTATTTTCACGTACAAGCTTTATTAGGCTGTAGTCAGTCACAGACTGTGAAAGCAGCGTCTATCATCAATTGATGTTGTACACAACTTCCGGGGTAGGATTGATGATGTATTTATGATGTACTGATGGTCACTCTGGAAACTTCTAAATCAGGATCAGTTTTTCTCATGCACTCGATATGATTGGACAGAATTGTTTGACAGATTGACGTCAAAATCGGGACATCTTACGCTGGAATGCTAAAGAATAACTGTGGACGAGGCGTACGATGTATGTACGCGCACAGCGTATGTGCGCCGCGTCAAGGATCTGATAGAGAATAATAAACAATCGTCGGTCGCGTAACATGTCACTCCGTACGCATCCTACCGCGTTAACAGGTCACCTTTAGACTTTCGTATCCAAATGGCAAAGTTATTGTAAGTTTTTTACAGTTTGTCAACTAACACGCACGTAGCTATTTTTTGTTATTATACATCTGATCTTATTGGTCTTATATCTATTTCGACTGCAGTAATCTATCAAATCTATCATTTTGCAACATGTAACAGTGTGTCACATGACCAAAACATAGCCGAGAACCCGAGAAGTATAAGTGTTTGAAACTATGCCTTCGGATATTGAGCTTAGAGCTTATTGAAAGAAGAAAAGTTTGAAAGCAATTTCATGAAAATTTAATGCTCTCGAGAACTTACGAGAATGAGGAATTTGAGAAATGAAGCCAACACTGAGCATAGCTAATTTGTTACGAATTTTTAATGACGTCCACTAAGGCGGCTCCCGAGGCCTTCTCGTGTCCGCGTCGGGGTCTCTTTGTCGACCTTAAATCAAGCCTCATTTATATTGCATCGTGTCGAAGTTTTAAATTTATTACTTCGAAATTTTTACTGTGCTAAAAAGTAGTCTTGTGCTTTCAGTGTTAATGTGCATGCAATTGTGTATGTATCCAAACCTAAAAGCAGAACGCTTCTTCCTGGCGCCTAATTTCGCTATTTCAATATAGTGGCGTTGCGAAAATATTCAATAGAGTCAATAGTGACAAAAATTCGTATTCTATACTAAATCAGCTTGCCACGGGCACGGCATTGACGGAATACTGAAATCAGGCAAATTTACAATTGAGACGATACTGTCCGGCGATTTTCCCGAGATAGTAATAGGAGAATTGGGCCCCTCGTTATTTTAAAATTGTCTACTCCATAGTTTAAAAATTAGACAGGGTTATAACTTTATATGATTTCATCAACTTGAATCCGATTGACTTATTGTCGGTACCTGTATAATTTAAAAAAATATATTGAAACACAGTTATATTATTTCAAAACATGTCTAACGATGGAAGACATGTCCATTTGCACCGAAGTTATTCCTCTTCTCTGTATATCAATTTTGTAGTTTGTCACGTTTGAAAAATTGTAATATTTTTTAATGTATATATTTAATAATAATATAAATCATATCCCAACAGTTACAAATAGGAGCCACTACAATACTGTTGTGTTTTAGTGTTGTAATTCTCACCAAATTAATGCTAAATGCTAAAATGTATACCATGGCACCCTTGATTGATTTTATCAATTAAGTACACCAATTTATTGCAATTCACGCAAAATACGATATAATTTATGAATAATCTCTTAGTAAAATGGCTGTAGACTGTAGGTATTATAAATAGGCAAACCAACGGACGGACGTGAAGACACTAGAGGTTTTTATTCCATATGTCTAAGGATGTCTAAAAAGTATTCGGGTTTTTCATCATTTTTTTCAAATAGCCTACCGCAGCTTATTCTCATTCACCGACGACTTTATCTGAGTGTCAGAATTGAAAATGAGCGGAGTTCCGTAAACGGAATCATGTATATAGCCAGGTAGCATGTATAATATGAATGTTGGTATACATTCGGGTCTGACTGCCGGCAGTACGGATATAGAACCAGCCGGAGTTGCCTTAATAATTCAACAGTGCAATGCTTTTACAAAACCTGTCGGCGTCAATCCTAATTTAGCGAAGCCGATCGACTCGCTCCTGGTAAGTGTCGCTAGACAAACGTAATGGAACTCTCCTGTTCAAATAGTAACAGTTTATTTTGCCAAACTTCGGACCGGTCATAGATAAATTAGTTTTACTTACTTTTAATTACTTATAAAGTTAGGTCAACACTATCTTTTGAATAGATAGTGTTCTTTAGAGCTCTATCCATAATAGCACAGTAGGTAAAGCACATTTCTTCTATGACGTGGATTCGAATACTGGTCGAGAGCATGCACCGCTTAAGGAGTTTTTTTTGCCAAATAGGCCTAAACGGGCATGTTGTTTACAATATTAACGTGCAAACTAATGATAAAGGAAAACGTAATGAAAAACTTACAGTTTGTGATTTACGATGTGTGAAATCAGTTAATCCGCCTTGTACAAGCGTAATGAGCTCGAATAGTAATTCATTAAAGAATGGTATTGATATTAATTCTTCAACAAATAACTAACAATATCCTACATGACTATGCACACGAAAGAAGTTATATCTCTCGGCTACACATAGGGTTACTAACCCAACGGTTTCTGTGGTTGAGCGGGCTAAGTCTTAGCTAGCTGAACTCGCTGGAACGCAGAGGCTCCGGGTTCGATTCACGGTATGGTAAGTTCTGGAGACGATATTTCTGTTATTCGCTATGGTTTGGGTGTCTACAGCATCGGCCCCAGTAATATACAATAGACTACTCCATTGTATATTACCTGTAAAGTAGTTGTTACCTGCCAAAGTAGTTTGATAAAATAATAAAAGCTTAACATATAATTTAGGAACAAACAAATTATTGACGCAGAACACACAAGTTTGCGGGGCGCAGTAGTGCTAGTAATAGGAGCTTACGTAAACTTGACGTCCTTACACCTGCACCTGTACTTGCACTTAACTTCATTTGCATTAACTTGAGACGTGTCACCGTTTCTGCTAACTTCATGCCACCTTAGACATTAAAGGTTAATTATAAGAATGTAATATTTTAGACTAGAGGTTTGCACACAATTTGTCCTGTGTATAATTCTTGGATATTAATACTACGTCCTATGACTGTCGCGGTACTAACTATGTAGTGTACGCATCCCAAACTCAAAGGACGCGATTTAGAATACTGGCCGGAACGCATGCACCACTTGCGTCTCTTTGCGCATTCTACCGACTATACAATGGGTAGTGTTCCGAGGAACTGTTCAGATTGGTGCCTACGGCTTCCTTTTGCCACCGCACCGCACGCCATTGGCTGGGCGTTTATCCCCACTTCCTACAGCCGCTTCGCTCTTGTACGCAACGGTTCTCTTGAACCTTTCTCTTGCGCACCGTGGGGATTTAAAATGAGCACCCAGCTGTGGTTTTCCAACATCACTACAATATGGAGTTTTTTTAAAGGGTCTCATAACATTTCTACGAGTCCGGCAGCGCGTTGGGGACATCTCTGTCGTTGCAAGCGTTTAAAGATGACTGTATCCGCCTTCCATCAGGTGGGCCGTCTGCCTGTCTGCTGTACTCCAGTTATAAAAAAACTTAAGTAATTTTCTAACATATTGTGCATATTGTTACAATAACCACATGTTAATAACGGTGAAAGAAAACATCGTAATGAAACCTGCCAAGCCTCATTGAAAAGCGTGGCGGGTAGACTTTGCGTTCCCCTATAATGGGAAGCCCGAGTCCAGCAGTGGGAGGATTATGGCTGTCATTATTATTAATTTATTATAGAGATCGCTTTTAGCGATAAGGCCGCCTTTTGTTTTACCAAGTAACTATTGTCTTGTTGTGCATTTTTTGTAATTTTTGTTTTGGTGAACAATAAAGTGTTGTCTATGTCTATGTCTAATTATTAATCCTACGTCCATCTATGGTCTGTAGTACCTGTCTATACCGAAGCACTTCACTTTAGGAATCGACTTACACTTTACAAAGCGAAAACCTAGTCGGACATGGAGCATAGTGTCAGCAGTGACGGTGTCAGCACCGTCCTATGGACCGGGGCACATTTCATTAGCAGACTGCTTCCATGCCTACCCAACGTTTGTATAGTTGACAATCCCAACAGCTGTTTAAAGTCGTTTAGCCTACGGAGCGATGCAAGACTTTGGGTCTGGCTGCGTATTCTGCCATCTGTACTACGAATAGTGTTCCGAGGAACTGTTTGCTCTGATTTCATTTACCTATATTCTAAACCGCACCGCGCGCCATCGACGTGATGTTTACCGTAACTTCCTTCAATTACCATTCCTAACTACGCAGTACTTCTCTGTAATACTTATTTTGCGTACAATAATGACTTGAAGGGAAGTTCCCGTCAATCTATTCTTTTTTATTCCATCTGCGTTTTTTTCTTTTTTTATTACATGAGTTCAATAGACAGGCAGACGGCCCACTTGTTGGAAAGTGGCTACCATCGGCTATGGACATTTGCAACACCAAATGTGCTACAAATGCGCTGCTGCTCTCTCAAGGGATACTGGAACCTGGCCACTAATGCCGGAACACGGTTTTAAGGTTGTTATGGCGGCATACTCTAGATTGGCATACTAAATACCCTACCACCTGGCTGTGGGTTGTTTAGTCGCCTCTTACGACAGGCCGCCCAGCCGCAGGAAATTGTATTATTTCTCCGTTCCTGCACGGATTCAGACATAGGATATAGTTTAGACATGATCACTTAAAAACGTCGTTATAACATTTCTACGAGAACGGCAACGCGTTGATAATGCCCTTGGAGTTATTAACGTCCATAGGTAGAGGGTGCTTGTAATTTATTTTCAATAATATTTTTTAATTAAAAATGAGTTAAAATCTGTTGACTACGAAGGTCGCTAAGCGAAAACACATAGACATCCTCAAAAATAATCAGCTTTGTAATAAAGTAATAGGCAGCTTCTCTCGCGTATACTTTGGATCCGTATTCCTCAAAAACTAACCCAATTTTAGTTTCAAGAATCGACGAAGTGCATGTCAGTTCGTGGCCACTGAAGTAACCTGTCGAGGTAAAGAATATCTATTGCTTTTGTCATTTGAGTATACAGAACCATAAAACATGTTTTCATTGAAAATATCACTTATCTCAAAAACTGCTTAACGAATGTTGTCTAAACCAAAAGCATTTTGAAGCATTTTCCAGCTTTTGCTTTTAGTACAGAACTGTGCAATCTCAAATTGTTTTATCCTATAGTTTAAAATAAGAAACGAACTTTTACAAAATTTGGGGGAAAATATCTCACCATCTAGACTTAAATTAAAATTTACTTAAAACATCATACAATAATTTGTCAAGACCTGTCTAATGATAGTCCACGTGTTTCTTGTTATTTCCTTGAATTCTTTATTGGGGTTTGTCATTTTGACCTCTCTGCGAAAATAGGGTTAATTCGGTATCAGGCTCTAAGCCGCCGGGGGCTTAATGTATCTACGGGAAAACATCAAAATCTTAAGACGTCTGAAGGAGATCGAAAATAGATTATCAGCCCTTAACAACTCTCTAATAGCTCCCATTGTCCGGACCGAGCTTACATAACAAGGGAACAAGGTAATCAAAGTTATTCCCTCCGTGTAATAATAAGGGAAATTTATAATAGCATTAAATATAACGATATATAATTAATGTGTGCCTTTACTAACTTTTAATTTAAATAATGACAAATGTACAATAAAGAGCCGGCCTTCAACACAGATGAGGGTGCGAACTCTCGAATGTAAACATTAAGTTCGTCGAAAGGGACAATCAAAGGGAAGTCCCTTGGATCCTCTCTGAACAAGGAACAATAATTAATTGAAATATTTATGACAATCGCGAGTATTAAGCGAAATGTGTTTCTATAAATCAACACAGGCTACAGCTTAGGTTAATATTTTGTAATGTTTTCGTATTACTATACATTTTACTACAATAATATTAGCTCATAAACGCCCCACTGCTGAGCTTAAATCTCCGTAGTTCAGGTATAATGAACTGCGTACCCACCACGATTTTCCAAGGTAGATTGCGGGTTTAACATATCGGCTATCTCGATGTAACGTTCATATCATATCATTCGTGATCATTATAAAAAAAATTACATTAGGTCACAAAATGCGTGCGATGTGCATGCGTTGTATCCAGCAATACAATAAAACGCGGAGCCTTAACTAGGCTTCAAATAATAAAAAATCTTTTTAGAGTACGTTATGCAATTATTTTTGCGAAACCAGAACTCACTGAAATTAACAGAAAAGAAAATGCCCGAAAGCCCTTATACAATAATATACTTAAATTTTAATATATTTATATCGGTTTGGCATACTTCTAAGAGCTTTCCACCCTTCGTACGTGTTGGTTTTTCGTAAATAGAGGTCATTATTCCTTGGCATTTACTTAAGATATTTAATGTGGTAACAAGGCGACCTTTGCCCTGAGGTCATTAATTATCATATTGCGCAATCTAGATACAGGGGTGTAAATTAAAAATCAATACGTGTTTGTACCACTAAATGGAAAACATGGCCATTAGGAATACGAATGCTTTCGGTTGAACTAAACTTTAGCAAATTTTAATGGTCTATACAATAATAAGTATTTAAATGATGATCATGTAAGTAGCTTGGGTAAAATTGTTTGACACAATTTATTACATGCTGATTGTGAATGCATACATCGTGAGTATATCCAACATACTTCCCTAAACTATGGCGAGAGCCGAAACCAGCAGTAGCAGCAGCACTTTACGAGATACCTACGCAACATAAGAGTTCGGCTAAAAAGGAAAAATATATATATATAAAGGAATAATAACACTTATTCCTGGAGAGCGTTTATGGCAAGAGCTAATCAGTCATGATCGATCACTTCTAAGAGCCAATATTAAAGAAGAAACAATTCCAATTTGCCGTAGCGAAAACCGATACACAGTTTAATAAATTGATGCAAAGATGAAAATGTAAATTTAAACAGAAACGGCAAAAGGTAGGTTCTGTTTGCTGTGAGAATTTCAATTGAATAATTGCGTAAAAAAAATGTCTAGGTTGATACTTATTAGAGACGTAGCGAAACCAGACGTTGTTAGCGCTACGTAGCTATTTTGGGAAAAACGAAAACAAAATGGGTATAATCGCCTATTCGTTAGTTAATGCATGTCATGTCCACTTTTATTAAAAAGTTCTTAGTGTATATGGATTAAACTCAACGGGGAGATGTGATTTATACGTCGCTGCGCAATGGTGTAGTACAATCACAAAAAAAGGGGTGGCTTTTATACATATAGCAAAAAAATATACGATCTTATTCATATTTAGAAATGATAACAGTACTTTTATTTAAGTTATAGGTGGAAAATTCTCGAAAACAATACAAGGTGATAAATGTAAGAAAAAACTTCAAAATTGAGTTAAATATAACCCAGCGGATGTTCGTCGACCTAGGTTACCATTCACTATACAGCTTCAATGTTTCTTTTTCGACAACGCTTGGTCAATTTTTATTCTTAGTAAATACCTATATTTACTCAATAAACATTTAGCGCGCAATAACTTTATTACTTCGCATTTCAGGCGAGTAATTCAGTTACGTCCTACCTGGGTCAGTTTTCAATTACATAGGTAAGATTGCGAGTGACGGGTTATTTGGGGCAACTGCTCACCGGGGATTGGAACTTAGTATCGTTAGGGAGTGGTAAAACCGTATTCACATGTTATTGGTTATTAATACGGAATATCTATTACCTATTCACAGGGTAGGGAAATGGCTATCCTCTATGATAAGTAATTACGATAAACAACAACGGTTAATACAGCTATGAAAAATTAAAACCTTACTAGTAAGATTTTTTAATATAATAATCAGTAGACAAACACGCACACTGTACATTCGCAAGCTAGGCAAGTCACCCTTGCTTCTAGGTAATAATATACAACGGACCACTTTGGGGCTGATCCCAAAATAAATAACGGGATGTTCGTTCACCTAAATTACCAGGCCAGGAATTGAACCCGGAGCCCCTGTGTTCCAGTGAGCTTGGCCGTTAAGGGCTCAACCCACCCAACCACAGAGGCCGTTAAATTAAATAATTATGTGGTAGTAAAATAATAGATCTTTACCTATGAAATTGCCGATCTGTAGTACTGGCCATTTCAATTCACAATATTTTCTGTTTAGCAAGAATTCTAATTTTAAATTAACTTTATTTTAAAACATGGAATGCCGTTTTGAAAGTTAGTCATTTGTTTAGCGTTATGTTTTTATACGCTAATGGATGCCGCTGCGGGTCAAACTCTAGTGCGTTCCTTTCATTTAAAGATTAGGCGTTAATACAGGTTACATTGTATTAGATTTTTATGTTCGTGCCATTAGCCGCCGGAAGATCTATCCCATCTTGCGGGGTGAAAAGTATCTATGTCCATTTTTGGTATTCAGAGAGATAAATCGAGTAAAAATTTAATACCCGAGAGGCATTATAAAATGCCTTTGAAGAATTTGTTGCCTTTCGTACAGCTGCTTTCTTCAAGAAAGGCATCAATATACCACTGTGTTGACAAAAATGCATCGATTGCATGGGTGATTACTTTGATTAATAGAAAAAAAAAATAACTTTAAAAAAACGCCAATTTCATAGGTAACGACATATATTTATGTCACAAACTTTAACAATGTCATTCAAAATTATTTCAACTCATTCGATGTGAAACCCTCTTTTAATAAGCATTTTTTTTTACTGGATGAGTTCAACAGACAGGCAGATTACCCACCTGATCGAAAACAGTTACCATCGCCTGTGGACATTTGCAATACCAAAGGTGCTATAAATGCACTGCTGCTCTCTAAAGGGAGACTGAAATCTAGCTACTTATTCCGGAACACAACTCAAGGTTGTTATGGCGGCATACTCTGTACCAGGGGTGGTAGCTATCAAGACGGTCAAATACCCTACCACCTGGCTGTGGGTTGCTTTTTCACTTCTTACAATAGGCCGCCTGGCCGCAGGAAATTGTATTCTTTCATACTTCCTGCAGGGATACATCGGCCACTGTCTACCAAGCCAATAAATCTTGATACCATTTAAATTAAAAAAAAAATTTGCTTGGTTTAGAAATATAACAATTGAGTAGCATATAGATAGACACTGTGTCATGAAATATAGCCATACATCGAGCGTCTTGATAAACTGTTACTCGATAGCGTGAATTGGTATTTCGAATCTTATAAAACTTGAAATACATTTGTAAGTAACTCAATATTACTCGGGTCTTGTTTAGGACAAAGTAAGAGATATTGTGAAATATATGTACGCATAATATGTATTGGTTTACGTTTAACATTTCTTCATAGGTACATATAGGTACATCTTTACAAACGACACTATCGTAGAGCACTTTTTTTCACAATCAACCGAATCAATTCACGACCAGGGTAATTGATGGCTTGAAAACTTCACCTGTACTTTATATTTGTCTCTTTAAAAAAAAATGGAAAATATGCTTTAATAAAACAAACAACCTAATAAATATCGGGATTATTTTTCATAATATTTCGCTAATTACAAAGAAAATTGTAGACGCGATAACAATTTTCTGAAATGTTCTCCCTTTGTAAATAAAAAACAAATATCTAGGTTCTTGGAATTCAGACAATGGGAACCCACCCTTTTTCATTCAGAACAACTCAATTCTTTAAGGAACCTTTTCAATAAGAATATTATAAGAGGAAAAAATTTAGTTCGCTAAATCTGTAATGTTCTTTAGGTAATTTTTTTTCTTTGCTTTCAGATTAGCTTCATATTATTTACCCAGACTGATATTGCGATAACTAAATAAAGTCAAGTCACCATCATACTAGCGTTAAAGTCCGGTAGCATATAGAATATCCGTTTTGTAGCCCGACGTCCCTTTTTCTAGTTTTCTTCACACCGTCAGTGTGCCGTAACACACTTTATTCTGGGACTTAATAGTAGTAGTATAACTACTGGTAATAAGTGTAATTGTAGTTGGCGAAAGCGAAAGAGAATCGTTTCATACCAAGAATGATACGTGAGGCTATTGAAAACAAAAAAACACCCAAATTTCAATAGAGAAGATGGTTGGCAGGTACCACCTGTTTGGGATCCGATCATCAAAACTATTAAGACCCAAACCCAGCAAAAACCAACTGCCAGACCTCAAGACACTGTGAGCTCTTTCTGCGTGCAACGAAACACAAACCAACTCGACTGATAAAATTTCTTTTATTTTTCCTTCCACCCATTTTAATATTATATAAAAAAAATTAGAACTAGGCATGTTTGCTGAAGAGTTTCTTGCGCCGCTTCTTCTCTTCAAGCCACAACATGTTGTGAAGCGGTGGTAAATTAGATTAGGCTCCCATAGAGTAAATTAATATCCATAAACAAAATTAAAACTAAATAATTAAAATGAACAAGTAACGGTAGGCTAAATAAAACTTTGACAATACACGTTAGACAAGTGTCATCTTTGTCGTCCGTGACCACGGCCACTGAAAAGCGGCCGAAACGTCGGATAAACCAAAATCAAATAAATTACCGCGCTTAAAACCGTTAAACGTAGTTTTATTATGTATACAAGTCGCGAAAACTTAAGAAAATATTAATGTTATAATTAGTTTAAGTTCAATTTAATTTTGATATTTTTAACGAATGTTTACTTAAATAGTATACCTATATTATGTTTTTTTATTAATGTACTTATTTATCTTGTAATTATCTATAATATTATAAAATTCTAAAAATGGCGACATTAAAACTATTAAAAAAAAACAACTGGAATAGATTATTTGCGACGGGCAGCAGCAATTTTTTTTAGATTTCTTGCCGTTTGACGTTTTATCTATTTGTCGGTTTGTCTGTTTCTTCGGGATTCACGTAAAAAATATGGGGCCGATTTTGATGCGGTTTACTCTGATCGACAGTAAATTCATAGCCTTAAAATCTTCGCTACATTTTATCCCAAGAATCCCGCGCGATATTTTTGGGAATTATTTAAAAATGGACAGATTGAAAAAAATCGAATTCCAATGCGATGTTTTCACTGATCAATTGCAGATTTTATGTAATGAAAAGTGTGGTATTTTCATCCCGAGAATCCCGCGGGAATTTCAAGTCAACCCTGGAGGAAGTCGCGGGCATATCCTAGTTTATTTATTCCTTTCCACCTTCCACCTTTCCACAATATCTGGTTGCTGGAAGAGGTAGGTTTAAGTGATGATAACACTCATTGTTTACCTATCTCATAATGCAATCATTTAAGAGACAATTTAAGATCTCCCGGCAAACAATAACCAGATATCTGTGTGTCTATTTGGTACAAATCGATATCTATAAAGTATATCATTCAATAGCGAAGCTTTAAACTTAATTTCGTCTAATTAATTTCGTAAAAGTGCTTCTTTATTAAACCGCGAAGCCCAAGTGATGAGTCAACTTGCTGCATCTATGCATGTAAGTGCGAAAACTTCACATTCTCATTATAATGCAGAGAATATGGTAACTAAAATGCTAACTAGAGTGAAACTTATCTCCCTGTTAAGCCTTTATCAAACGAGTTCTTCGAGGACTATTATTAGATTTATTTATTGAAACATTATATTTTTTATATAAATACAATCAATTTTAGTCATTTATATAGTTAATATAACCTAGTTATTCCTCGGGATTAAATGAACTCGCCAAATAAGAAATGTGACTCTTTCTTCCCATATAGAATTTAGGATCCTCCAGATCATTGTTCTCCTACTTTTGGACGTTATATATATTTTTTTTAATTATTCGTGATCAGTCAAAATTGAAAAAATGTTATGTTTTAATTGATTTCCAACCGCTTCCTACGTACCTTAACGTACATTTATATGCTTTACTACTAGTTAAAATTTGAAATAAACTCTGTCGGGTTCTATCAATATTTTTCTACCGATGGCAAATTATGATGAATGATTAGTAAGATAAAATCTAGTATATAGAAACCCCGCTTTGATTAGTCGCGAAATACTACGAAACGTGAGATAGTTATTCGTTTGTGGGTTGTGGACAGTGAGATGAAAATACCTACTTATTAATCTACTCAGGTACAGTTCTAATCACGAACGTTTCGTCCAAATATTTGACATTGTAATGTATTACATTATTTTTTTAACGCATTTGTAATGTGAAATCCAAAGCGATTGAAGCCGAAACCAGTTACAGATAGTGTAATAAGTGAGAAATCGAGCACAGCAATTCCAATAAGGCCCTTCGGAATTATGCGGTTACTTAGAAATTATACGAAGGGTTACCTACCCCGAGACGTCGGCGCAAATTGCTTTTAGTGATGGTGACGTACTGCTAAACGCATTATATCCCCGATGGAGCAATCACCCAGCAACTAACGTTAATGTAGTTTGCTTTAAAATATTCGTACATAAAGAATGTGTCGAGCAACATTAATTTTTAAATATTATTCTCTTTTTATATTATCTTTTACTAAATGCTATAGAATAATGTAACTCACAGTACCAAAGGTGCCTACTACCTGCTGCAAAATTGTGAATTCGAGTTTCCATGCTTTTTTTTAATAGCATAGAGGTTGTTGTATAAATTTGTACACGATTGGAGTTTGTAATTTTTTTTGAAAATGTGAAGAAAATCAGGGAGCTAATTTGGACTAGCAGATTCCGTTCAACTTTTAGAATTTTTGTATGTCTTTCTGTTGTTCTGCCTGTCTGTTAGAGCATCACGTAAAAACTACTGAACGTATTTCAGCGAAATTCGAAAAGGAGCTAACTTATATCAAGGGTGTAACTTAGGATAATTTTTATCCCGAAAAATTACGTCCTTTCCGTGGGATAAACGAAAATAGCCAAAAACATGGCGCTGCGAACGCATCTTCATTGTATAGACACGGCATGTTTAGAATTTTATAATATTATAAATACCCAATCGATAGCTTTTTGCGTGCTAGAAATATTTTATGGACACCCAGTGCGGAACTTGCTGCGACTGCTGTATACCCATTGAAACCTCCCCAGTGTTCCTCTTAACATTAGTATAAAGTTACAATATCTATTATTGACCAGTTCCTATATTTTAATATTCAATCACTTGCCCTAGCATTAGATGAATTTTGACATACCATACATGAAACTTTGACATAAATGTCAAATTTTAATATTTGCCATAATTGTGAAATTTTAACTGATAGTAAGACAAATGAATGGTTTATAAAATATAGGAATAGGCTATATATATGTATATATATATATATGTATGTATATATATATATATATATATATATATATATATATACGTACAATAGCAATATTGAAAGAAACCTACGATCGAAAAATAAGAAGTACTATAACTTTGTGTACATAACATAGTAATCTGCGATTTCTACCACTTTGACTTTACTGTACTATTGGCAAAGATTAAGTAGTGGTGCCAATATTCGGACAATTCGTAATTGCTATGTTGTTATGGGTTTTTTTAATACGACTTATTTATAAGTAGTTATAATTCTTGGAGAACTCCATTGAAGCCTGGTAAACTAATATCAAATTACTATTCCACTAAAAATTCCTATAATAAGTGTAGAATATAGAGTTTGCATGTTAGTAAGCACATTTATAGAAAGAAATAATTTATTTGCTAGGAAAGCGATACAATAATACAGAAATATTTATACATGCTTTTTTATGACATTATATATATATTTTACACCGCATTTCCTACAAATGAGGTCGGCAACTCAGCTTCATGCTGTGTTAGAGTTTCCTCCACCACAGCGCTATTATTTATCGACTAATTTTAAATTTGCATTGTCTAACCGTTGCAGCCTGTCTCTGTTACAAACCTAGGTGTGAATATGAAACGGTGACAATTGCATGTTACGCGTACTTTCACGAACTTAGGTATGTTTGTGTGAGTCGCAGCGAGGGATGTTTCATGGAGTGGTGCCGCGAGCGACGGCTCAGAACATTTGTGTAGTGAACCCTCTCAGCCTTTCACCTACATCCATCGTAGCAACACTTGACATAGAGTCAAATGCCTACATCGGTTTGTGTCATTCTACACGCTTCCGCATTGCATTGCAAACCTTATCGATTTTCCTTAATATTTTGGATCCGTGAGCTATTTTATAATGCTTACTAGCAGTTGCTTAGAACTCTTCTATAATATATTAAATTAGTATAGGTTTAAAGAGAGGTTTAAACGAGTTTAAAATTAAAAAAAAAAAACATCGGACTATTTCGTATCAGCTGATTCCAAAAATGAATTTTTTAGAATTGTTTTCTATTTGTCTGCCCGCGAATCCATCATAAGAAGATTACGGAATAGATTTATATGAAACTTGACGCAAAGATAGCTTATATCCTGGACCAAGACATAGGATACTTTTTATTCTGATGAATTATTCCCGTTAAATGATTAAATATATTCTAATATGTTTAATAATTTACAGCACCCATACTTTTTTACATTAAAGTATGGTTTTTTGAAATACAACTTCTTTAGAATCGTTATGATTTTAATCTGGATGAACCGAAAAAGCGACAATAAAAAGAGATAAATCAAATCTATAGGACTAAGCCTGCGAGAGAATGAGAGCTCATATAGATAGGGTTAAAATAATAATATTTTGAAGATTTTCGTTAATACTTCAAATTTCGTGTTTTAAAGCTTAAATTTATAATATTATATAATTCTTAACATGCGTGTTATCGATTCATAACATCGATGTGACACACGTCACTAAAAACGCAGCACAACACTACGTGACATATAGACTCGCACTTCTCTCTGTTCTCTCACTGTGTAACCAAATAATGTTAATCTGTATAAACCTAAAAATAAATACAATTAAAGTTATTTGTGTATTCAATTAAACTACAACCATAAAAATACATTTAATGCCACAATGTGCAACATGGCGAAACCCGACGTGATGAAAAATGCCAAACCAAGTACAACAGGACAGAAGACAGAATAATTGACAATCTGATCACCCTCGAGGGAAGTATGCCCAGTCTTGGTTATTTTTTAAATGCTATATTTGTATTGTTTCGCGTGAGTATTGCCAAGTTTATGATTGCCTCTTATCATACTTAAAATTACACTTACCTACTATATTGGAGTCAGATATACGCCGTACAATAACGCAATTTAAAAACAAATTCGTCCAAGCATAGTTTACAAAGGTCTTTGCACCCTAGGTTGGCTTCTTGTTTTTCAAACAAGCAACCTACATAAACTACACTTTATTTAACAAGTGAAACATTCTTGTCAAGCTACACTTTATTAGCAAGTGAAACATTCTTGCACCATAATAAAAACATATTACAACATTGCAAAACATACAAGTAAACAACAATTAAAAAATATACTTACTACAATTACAATACTACAATTACAATATTACTACAATTGACATAATATATACTTACTACAATTATACTATACACTAACTACTAAAATTTAATGTACATTTATATGCTACAACTAAAACAAATATAAACTACATTAAAAAACAATAATACAACTAGCAACTATCAAAAATAAAAATAAAAATAGTACATTCACCAAATAACACTTAAATTTTACAGTACATCTGTGAACTTTCCAGTAAAATCCCACTGAAGTATTGCTGCTGCTGGAATTCAATTGTATTTTGTTTGCCACCTACTATATTCTGAGGATTACACCTTCATTGCATGCAGACAACTGTTCCAGGTTATCGCAAGTAAACTTACAGTGGCCACTGGCTAGCATTTCTACTTATTGACATACTGTTCAATTCATTCTATTTATTACCAATTGCCAGTTAAATCTAAAATAATAATTGTTTTTATAATTACTATCAAAAATGACTGAAGAATACAAAACTTTAATCCGTCAGCGTGGAGCAATCAAGTCTAGAGTTACATTATTTCAAAAGTATATTGAAACAACTAACCTTATACCACCTACCAAACTCACAAAGCAATGTCTTGGAGAGCTTCAATTAAAATCTACTCGCTTTCAAGAGTTGCTGGGTGAATTTGACATAATTCAAAATAAAATTGAAAATCTGTGCGGTGACAACTTAGATGAACAAATATTGGAAAGAGAGAAAGTAGAAGACTTGTTCATTAAGTTAATTTCACTCTCACAATCAATTATTGAATCGCACCAACCAGCGGTAGAGGGAGACCGCATATCTGTAGGCTCAGGTCATACCAAAAATGGAGGATCTATGGCATCTGCTGGTACATCATCTCATGTCAATTGTAATATTAAGCTACCAACAATTCAGTTGCCCACCTTTGATGGAAGCTACCTTAAGTGGATGGAATTCCGTGATACCTTTGACTCGCTAATAAACAAAAATGATTCCATTCCCGCCATCAACAAGTTTCACTACTTGCGTTCTTCATTAGAGGGTGGAGCCTCAGTAGTCATCAAGTCAATAGAGTTCACTACAAGCAATTACAAAGTGGCATGGGACCTCCTATGTGAGCGCTATAATAATGACAGAATATTAATAAATAACCATGTTAAGTCAATGTTCAACTTTGAACCTATAACAAAGGAATCTCATAAATCAATTAGGTACATGATTGACTACTATTCAAAAAATTTGCGTGCCTTGAGTACACTGAAAGAGCCCACACAGCATTGGGACACTTTAGTAATTTACATGATGTCCTCAAAACTAGATGGCGCTACTAGTAGGAACTGGGAAGAAAACAAAAACACTTTAAAAACTTCACCGGGTCTTGATGATTTTTTACAATTTCTGCGAAATCGTGCTGATGTTTTAGAAACATTACAATACAACATACAAAAGGGAGACAAGCAATTAAATTTCAAAGAAAATCATCAAAAACATGTCAAGACTTTTATTAGCTCAACAAATGAGACACCATCTTATAATGTCAGTTGCACGTTTTGCAAGAAAAATCATTTGAATCATGAGTGTACCCAATTCAAGCAACTGTCAGTGGAAAATAGGCAAAGTGAAGTTTCCAAATACAAATTATGCAAGAATTGCCTGCGCCCTGGCCACCACCATACTCGCTGTCGTTTAGGTCCATGTAAACTTTGTAAAAGAAAACATAACTCATTATTGCATATGAATACTCAAACAAGCACTGATTTTCCAGCACAAGAAAGTTCAAACAGCAACACCAATATCCATGTTACAGCTAATCCAGTAGCATTGTCATTGTTCACTCCATATCAAGTGTTGCTCTGCACCGCAGAAGTAGACCTTATAAATACCAATAACAACAACACTATTCGTGCGAAGGCTTTATTGGATAATGGAAGTCAGTCCTCCTTTATAACACAATTAATGCAACAAAAATTAAATCTTCATACAAATCAAACAAATCTTGTGTCAATATCTGGCATCAATGAATCTAAATCTAGTACTACAGAGACATGTCATTTACAAATTAAATCTTGTGTTAACTCTTACACTGCAAATATATCATGCCTTGTCATCCCTAAGATTACTTCACTGCTACCTAGCGTAGAAGTTGACATATCACAATTCAACATACCTACCAATTTACAATTAGCAGATCCCAGTTTCTTTCAGCCTTCTGAAGTACAAATATTATTGGGAGCTGATATATTTTGGGATATAGTCAAACCAAGGCAGATAAAATTGGGGCGAAACAAACCCAAACTACAAGATTCAAAGTTGGGCTGGCTGTTAACAGGCCCAACCGGTGGTAGCCCTAGTTCTACCATCCATTGTCATTTTTCACAAGAAATTCGTGATACTTTAAAAAGGTTCTGGGAAATTGAAGACATTCCTGTACCACCAAAAATACTCAACAAAGAGGAAGAGTTTTGTGAGACTCACTTTGTTCGTACAATTAATCGCTTACCAAATGGTAGATTTTCAGTAACGCTGCCTCTACGCGAATCTCCGAAGGATGTCTTAGGCGATTCATACAATATAGCTAGAAGGCGTTTTTACAATTTAGAGCGAAAGTTAATGAAAACTAATATGAAAAGTGATTATGCAGAATTTATTCATGAATATGAACAGCTAGGACACCTTACTGAGATTCAGCAGCCAAATTTCGGTTACTACATCCCACACCATGCTGTATTGCGCGAAAACAGCGAAACAACAAAGCTACGAGTCGTTTTCGACGCATCTTGCAAAACAAGCACTAACGTATCCTTTAATGATATACAGATGGTGGGACCTGTGGTGCAAGATGACTTGCTATCTATATTATTGCGCTTCCGCCAACACAAGTATGTTGTCACAGGCGACATTGAGAAAATGTATCGCCAGGTTATGGTGGATGAATCACAGCGCCACTTACAATTGATACTTTGGAGAGATCAGGAATCCAAGCCATTAAGAACCCTGCAATTAAATACAATCACATATGGCACTGCGGCAGCTGCATTCATGAGTACAAGATGTTTAGTGCAGTTGGCTAATGAGTGCACTGATGAAACCATCGCCAATACAATTAAACATGATTTCTACGTAGACGATCTCAATACAGGTTCTGATTCTAAAACTATCTTAACGGCTACAGTCAAAGGCGTGATTGCTAAATTAAACGAAGCTTGTTTTCCACTAAGAAAATTTCGAACAAATGCTACCGACATTTTTGATGACATACACACCACAAGTCAAACTCAAGATTTTTGCAAACAATCAACTGTTTTAGGCTTAAAATGGTGTCCTACAAGCGATACCTTGCAGTTTAATTCAGAATTTACAAACATTTCAAAGATTACAAAGCGAAGTATTTTATCTAACTCATGTAAAATTTTTGACCCATTAGGTATATTATCTGCTTGTACAATTTTTCACAAAATAATTCTACAAAAACTGTGGCTTACAAAACTAGATTGGGACGATCCCGTGCCTGTTAATCTTGCTACATTATGGCTTGAATTTATTGATGAATCACACAATTTTGCTAAATTAAAAGTTCCACGTCACACTCTTTGTCAAACACCTGAAACTATAGAAATTCACTGTTTCACCGACGCATCAAAAGATGCTTATGCAGCATGTATTTATTTGAGATCTAAAGACAGCTTAGGTAACATTTCTGTTCATATTTTGTGTGCCAAAGCCAAAGTGGCTCCTTTAAAACCAGAAATGACCATTCCACGTTTAGAACTAATGGGAGCTTTATTAGGTGCTCGATTATATAAAAAGACAAAACAGGCTTTGAGAATCGTCATATCCAAATCTATATTCTGGACAGACTCAACCATTGTATTGGGTTGGTTGCAAACCCAGCCTAAAACTTTAAAAACGTTTGTGTGCAATCGAATCAACGAGATTAGAGAAATGACAGATAAAGACGAATGGCGTCACGTTCCAACAAACGCCAATCCAGCTGATCTGGCATCGAGGGGGGTCAAACCAAGTGACATAATCAACAATAATTTGTGGTGGAAAGGACCCTGCTTCCTATCGAAGCCAGAAACCGAATGGCCTTCTGTCAAGCCGGGCGAGAACAATTTGCCAGAAGTTGTTACTAAAAACTTTACCATACAATGTAACGCCAGCTTAATACCATTTTACAATTTTTCGAAACTACACACTATTCAAAGGGTGTTTGCTTATGTTCTTCGTTTCATCAACAATTCAAGAAAGGGCAAACCAAAATTGTATAACGATGTTACTGTTACAGAATTAAGAAATAGCTTATCAATGCTAGCCAAAATTTCTCAGAGGGAATCCTTCGAGAAAGACATCATTTCACTTAAAACCAAAAACACTCTGCACTGCAAATCCAGATTACTTAATTTAAATCCATTTTTGGATGAGCAAGATATACTACGTGTAGGCGGACGAATCGACAATGCCCCGAATTGCTCTTATGAGCAACGGCATCCCATTTTAATTGACAGCAAACACATACTTACAAAACTCATTTTCGAAGCCGAACACCTCCGTCAGCTTCACTGTGGTCCTCGGCATCTTTTAAACACAGTGCGAGAGCGCTTCTGGTCAACTGGCGGTAGAGCCTTAGCTACAAGCACAGTTAACAAATGCGTTAGATGTCAAAGATTTAAAGCTAACTTAATGAGACCTATAATGGGAGACTTGCCTGCTCCTCGCGTCACCCCGGCACCAGCATTTGAGACTTGCGGAACGGATTTCACAGGTCCATTCTTAATTTCAAACAAGAAAGGCCGCGGGGCTAAGACATCCAAATGCTATTTATGCGTCTTTGTATGTTTTTCAACAAAAGCTGTACACCTTGAGGTTGTCAGCGATCTTAGTACAAACGGTTTTATCATGTGTTTACGCAGGTTTATCGCCCGTCGTGGTAAACCACATAGTATATATTGCGATAATGGCAAAAATTTTGTTGGGGCAAATAATGAATTGAACAGAATGCTCAAAACTTGTAAGCGACAGATCACAGAATTTGCATGCGATGAAGGTATCGTGTTTCATTTCTCGCCAGCATACGCGCCTAATTTCGGTGGGATTTGGGAAGCTTGCGTAAAATCTGCCAAACACCACTTAAAACGAATCGCGGGTAATACCAGTCTAACGTTCGAAGAATTATCCACTCTTTTCACACAAATAGAGGCAGTCATGAACTCGCGTCCTTTAACACCTTTATCAGCTAGCCCCGTTGACTTAAACCCCCTCACACCAGGGCACTTCCTAATTGGGCGTTCATTGACGTCATTACCCTCTCCTGTTGTCGAGAAACTCACCGTCAATCGGTTCGAGCTTATACAACGACTCCAACAACACTTCTGGTCACGCTGGACAAAGGACTACCTCAACACCTTGCAACAACGGGTCAAGTGGAAAACCACTCAAGCAAAATTAAAAATTAATGACATCGTCTTGGTGATTGATGAACAACTACCACCGATGAAGTGGAAGCTAGGCCGAGTAATCAAATTATACCCAGGCACAGATGGACTATCAAGAGTTGTTGATTTACAAACAAAAAATGGAATTATCAAGAGGGCAGTTTCCAAAATTTCACCACTAGAAGGAATCAATTAGAATCCCATGAGCCGCTTGAAAGTCACTCTTTCAAGGGGGGGGAATATGTTATCGATTCATAACATCGATGTGACACACGATCACTAAAAACGCAGCACAACACTACGTGACATATAGACTCGCACTTCTCTCTGTTCTCTCACTGTGTAACCAAATAATGTTAATCTGTATAAACCTAAAAATAAATACAATTAAAGTTATTTGTGTATTCAATTAAACTACAACCATAAAAATACATTTAATGCCACAATGTGCAACATGCGTTTTTAACAAATAACTGGAATAGACTATATAAACGATGGAAAACACAATGCGTTTTTTTGTCTGTCTGTTTACCTGTTTGTCTGTTTGTCCGGGATTCACGTAAAATCTACTGGGCCGACTTCGATGCGGCTTACGCTGATTGATAGTAAATTCTTAGACTTAAACTCTAAGCTACTTTTTACCCGGAAATCTCACGGGGATTTTTCTGGAAATGTTTAAAATGGCCAGATTAAAAAAAATCGAATTGCGATGCAATTTTTTCACTGGTTGATAGCAAATTTAATGTAATAAAATGTGTGATTTTTTGTCCCGGGAATCCCGTCGGACTTTTTCCGGGAGCGGTTTGTAGTAGTTTGGGTGCATAAAAATTAGCTTATTCCGACACAATTTTCACTAAAACGATAGCTTACATTCTTTTTTAAATGCTGTGTCCCGGGAATCCCTTGGAAGTTTCAAGTCAAGCGTGGACGAAGTCGCGGGCATGTCCTAGTTTGGAATAAAATTATATTATATCGATATAATATATTAAATGTGACGTCACGAAATTTAGAATCCCTCCCAACCCTTTTCACACTTTGTTTCACTTCGACTGCGTGTGAAGTGCACACACATTTTTTTTAAATTTTAAACTATACCTTTATATATTATACCTACCTATATTTGTCAGATGATTTAATAAGTAAGGAAATTATTTTCCTACAGGAAGTCCTCGTATGATGTATATCGACCGTACTATCGACCAATGAAAATGAAGTTTGATACAATATCATATCAATCATGCTTTTAATATTGAAATACCTGAGATTGTTCACTACATGTGAAGCTAACATTTACGATGATAAAGCAAATAATAAATCGAAACACCACTTTTAGATTTTTATGTCAATATTTCTGGTATTTTTTCTATCAACAAACAAAACTTTGAAATAAATATTTTTATGTAGAATTTACGTTTCATTGTTTGTATTTAAATTGCGACTAAAAACCGTACTAATTTGCTCTTGAGTGTCACAATCTTTACAAACTCACTCTGATTAGATTCCAGTCTTTAAAATGAAAACTGCCAACCCTCATTACGTGACTAAAGCATCGAAAGTTGGTAAGCATCAAAAAGGGTTTTATAATTCAGAGAGAATTTATAATAAAATTGTTTGGTTTTAAGGATTTCGAATTTTAGGTAGGATACCCCGTTTTAAATTTTCAAAGTAGGTTAGGGATGCTTAATAGCAGGTTCCTGACCCCACATCACCCTTTATAATCCCCTCACATGGCTGTGAATTCTTGTTTAGATGTGGAGAAATAAACTCACCCCAACCACAGACGGTGATTTATGAGAAATAAATCAACTGCACGCAGCATTTTGATTTGTGTAAGTAAGGGTAATGTTATTACCCTTACTTACACAAAATGACATATTAAAAACCTTTAAACTTCCTCACTGCTGAGTTCAGGCTTTACCTGCTATAGAAGGCGGATCGGTAGATTTAAAACATTTCGATATGCATTTTTGTTTATGAGGTTGTCATTCACCGTCAGCATGTAATTGTAAAAATAAGGCGTATTGGGTCAGATGAAAAACTGCCCAAGTGATGATTCGAACACAATGCCAGGATACGAATATACGTCAATTGGAATGAGACATAAACTTGAACATAACTCATTGAAACCTAAATTCATATAATATTTATAAGCGCGCTAGCCTAATAGACTGTTACACACAATACTTGTTCGCTCCAAGCGCGACGTAAATCCCAACACTACTGGACATGTCACATCACTATCAGCCCCCGCTCGCCCCCGTCAGTGTCCTACAAATCATGGCTCAGTGCGCAGACGCCGGTTACGTTACAATTAAATAAATCAAGTGAAGTGAAATATGTCATCTCTCATCATCATCAGCAGAATTCTTCAGCACCACCATCAACCAATAAGTCCCTCTTATATTCCTAGCGTAACCAATACTAATATAATGAATAAACATAATATGAATAATTAATATACTAAGGTGAAAGGTGGCTCTTTGTTTCTTCCGCTTGATAATTAATTAGTTTTTATACCGAATTGTCTATCCCGGAAAGGGGATAGTGTAATAGCCGCGGAATGCCTATTTAACTTTTACACGAGCGAAGCCAAGTTAAACAATTACAATGTAGTAGGTATATGTTTTTTTTAAATAAAAGCAATAAGAAAAGAAGTCTTGCAGAAACCGGCTACCTTCATGGAGAACAAATATCTAGACATGGACCAAGGAATGCTAAGGGATGCCGAAGTCGCTCGAAACGGGGAAGATAAGTAGAAAAGCGGACCCCAGGCTCTGCAGCGGAGGCTAGAAATACACCCGGGATTTAACGCTAGGATAATGGTGATATTAAGTTTCTATCCGGAATAAGTATAATTTCCACGGGATATGTATACAAATTTTACACGAGCGAACCCGAGTCGAAAATACAAATAGTTAAATACGTTAAACGATCAAAATACAAAACATTTAGATGGTCTGTACGAAATCTGTTCATAAAATAGCAATACAAACTAAACAAATTTTTTGACGCAAGCAGTTGATTTCGAACAAAGAAATCTTTTTAGAGGCTTTGAAATACTCCCTGTATTTCAAAGCTTGTTTGCTTCAAGGTTTCCTGTTACAAATTTGATTTTAAAAAATTCACAATCGCGCCGTTCTTTTGTTATTACAATTAAGTGAATTATACACGAAAATAATTCCTGTGTTTACGTTCGTTCTTTTCAGCCAGCATATTCAGATGGCAGCCTCTTTATACAAAAGATAAAATATTTTCAAACAATAACGGATATTAAAACTGTCAAACTTCAAAAATGGTTTCGCTGGTTTTGACACAGCCGTTTTAAGCCGTGAGAGTAAAAACGAAAAGTTTGATTTACTTTTGTTTTTAATTAATATAAATTATTTCAACTGTATCTTCACCAAATGTTTAAAAATGTTTTTAAAGAATCGACCAAGTGCGTGTCAGACCACGTACAATGAAGGACCGAAACTATTAACGCTTTTTAACCGTGCAGGAACGGCGAAAGAATAAAATTTCATGCCTGTCGTAAGAGGCGGCAAAACAACCCACAGCCAGGTGGTAGGCTATTTGCCCGTCTGGTTGGCTACCACCCCTGATCTAGAGGATGCCGCCATAACAACCTTGAATTGTGTTCCGGCATTAGTGGCCGAGTTCCAGTCTCCCCTAAGAGAGCAGCAGCGCATTTGCAGCACCTTTGGTTTTCCAAATATCCATAGGCGATTGTTTGAGCTTCCAGAGTTCTTAGTGGGAAATCATAGGCGCTAATCACATGAGAACAACTAATTTATTTATCGTAGGATTACAAAGCAGTTGAAGTTGTATTCCAAAAGTGTTTTAAAAATTGAAGTAACGTTTTTCACGTCTGACGTTGACGTTTTATGTTTTAAATTAAAGTTAAGGTCGCGTTCGCGACATCATCCCGCCCGGCATGAAGACCGTAGTTCAGGATAATGATGGAAGAGGGCAGATGTTGTTGTAGGCTCGAACTATGTTGCCCCTTTTAGTTTTAATTTCAGCAACTCTGTTGACTGAGTCGCCTCCCTGGTAAAGCTTCACCACTCGACCCACGAGCCACAGGAGAGGAGGCTGGCTGCGATCCTTTATAAGAACAAGAGATCCAACCTCCAATTTCCCCGAAGAATGAGTCCATTTGGTTTTGGTCTGAAGGAGAGAAATATATTCGGTTGAATATCGTTGCCAGAAATGCTGGCGCAATTTTTCAACTTTTTGGTATCGTTGTAGACGATTTATGTTTTTCTCTAAGAAGTCTTCGTGCGACGCTGATAAAAGAGGTCGTCCGATAAGGAAGTGAGAAGGACATAGATAGGATAGGTCAGAGGGGTCTGTAGATAAAGGAGTTAGAGGACGAGAATTTAAAATTGCCTCTACCTGCACCAAGCACGTGGACATTTCCTCATAAGTTAGATGAGCTAGGGTTAGTATTCTTCGTAAATGATACTTAACGGATTTCACAGCCGCTTCCCATATCCCGCCAAAATGGGGACTATAAGCAGGAATAGTTTTAAAATTAATACCTTGCTCAAGAAGATCGAATCCTAAAGTTTCCGAATTATTATTAAGGAACCTCGCCAGATCATTGCTAGCACCAACAAAAGTCGTGCCGTTATCAGAATATATGGTTGCGGGCTTGCCACGACGAGATATGAAACGATTCAGAGCGGCGAGAAAGGCTTCCTTAGTAAGGTCAGTAACAAGCTCTAGATGAACGGCCTTTACTGAAAAACATATGAAAACACATATATATGATTTAATCAGTCTACTCCCTCTTCCCTTTCGATCTACTATTAACACTGGCCCGGCATAGTCAATTCCAGATATTAAAAAGGGAAATTCTAATTGTGTTCGCTCTTTTGGTAAGTCAGACATTATAGGTTGAATAGGTATGGCTTTAAATCGATAACAACGAACACAAGAATGTACAATTTTCCTAGCCAAGTTTCTACCATTAATTGGCCAATATTTTTGCCTAACGTTCGCTAATAAAAGCTGAGGTCCGGCATGCATGAGTGTTTTGTGTTGTAACATAAATATGAGATGAGTTATGTGATGTTTAGAGCAAAGAAGAATTGGATGTTTGACGTCGTACGGATAGAGTGAGTGGTTTAATCGACCACCAACTCTTATAAGGTTATCTGAATCCAAAAATGGGGAAAGTGGTATAAGCTTACTATTTGGGGGCAAATTTTGTTTAGATTTTAATGTTAAATATTCCTCTGGGAACATTTCCCTTTGAGCTTTATGTAAAATAATTTTAAGTGATGATTTTAATTCTATGTATGTTGGGAATGAATGTATGATTTTAATTTTGTTTCGACAATTATATATGAATCGTTTTACGTATGAAAGTATTCTGACTACTTTGTTAATATTACTAAATTTATGAATAAGATGATTGATTGAATTGCTGTTGAGATTTTCTGAATTTTTACGAAGTTCTGGGAACTTTATTGGCTGCTTATGTAAAAATTCTGGTCCCGACCACCAGAGGGAAGCCGCGCTGATGGAATCAGCCTTCACCCCGCGAGAAACCAGGTCAGCAGGGTTGGATTTTGACGGTACGTAGCTCCACGTGTGTCCTTTCGTGATTTCTTGGATCTCACTAACTCTATTTCGAACAAATTGTATTAGATTGGACGATGATGATGACAACCAACCTAGTACTATGCTAGAATCCGACCAGAAGAAGTGTCGGTGAGCTTTGATAGTGAGAGCATCGATTACTTTTTTCCAGAGTCTTGTGGCTAGCAGTGCGGCAGATAGTTCTAGACGCGGTATTGTATATTTGGGTTTCATTGGAGTAACTTTATTTTTGGATGTCAATAGCCTAACGTACACTAAACCACAGTCGTCTATTGTTCTCACGTAGACACAACCACCGTAGGCACATTCTGACGCGTCTGAGAATACGTGGATTTCAATTGTGTGTGGATTTGTGCATAAGACCCGCCGGGGTATTTTTAATGAATTAAGAGAGTGTAGGCAATTTGCTACTTCAAGAAACTGTTTTTTAATATCTTCAGGAACCTCATTATCCCAAGAACATTTCTGTTTCCAAAGTGATTGAAGAATGAGCTTAGCTAATAATATACATGGACCCACCAGTCCTAAAGGGTCAAAAATTTTATTAATTAAAGATATGATGATTCGTTTTGTTATCTTATTACCTATATTTAAGTTGATGACTAAATTAAGATTATCTGAAGATGAATTCCAATATAAGCCTAATGTTTTAGAGGATGAGGTGTTGTTTAAATTGATTATTTTATCTAAATCATTTTTGGATTCATTGATCGCTTGCAAAACTTCCGAGACTATTGGATTGCCATTTATGAAGTTTCATCTTAGCAGAGTTTAAAGTGTCTCTGAGCTTTTTACAAAGTTCGATGACAGAACTTGTACAGTCTCCTCCACCTAAGTAATCATCAACATAAAAGTTATGTTTAATAGCATTTTGCACTGATGGATTATTACATTGATCTGCAATTGACATTAAGCATTTAGTAGCTAGATAAGGAGCTGATGCAGTACCGTATGTGACTGTGTTTAATGTATATGTGGACAATGGTTTAGAACGATCAAATCTGAAGACGATCTGCTGAAGAGATCGCTGTGATGGTTCAATGTAAATAGCCCTGTACATTTTTTCGATGTCAGCCGAAACTACAATTTTATATTGCCTAAACCGCAATAGAATTGAAAAGATATCATCTTGTACAGTTGGCCCAATCATTTGAATGTCATTATACGACTTACCAGTAGACGTGGCGGCTGAAGCGTCAAAGACCACACGAAGTTTCGTTGTTGAACTTGACTCACGGACAATGCAATGATGAGGTAAATATATATTATGTATTGTTTTCTTAGATGACATAGATGATGAGTTAATAGACGACGGTAAGCTAGATGATGGACGTGATGATTTATTAAATGATGGATGTGAAGAATGATTAGATGATATATGTTTTTTTTTGTTATTGAGAGTCATGTGACCTAAAAGAAGATATTCTTGCATAAAAGTCATGTATCTATGTTTCAGGTTTATGTCCCGTTCTAGTCGCCGCTCCAAGGAAAGAAAACGGACCTTGGCTAGATGGTAAGAATCTCCGAGAACTTCGGGCGTTTCTTTTAACGGTACTGTAACAATGAAACGACCGTCATCGTCGCGACGAGTCGTGGTCTCGAAAATTTTCTCGCAGGCCTTTTCCTCTGTAGATAAATTGTGCTTAGAAGACACTTGATCTAACTCCCAGAACCGGGTAAGTAAATTATCATCATTGTTGTTGATAAAGTGACAGAGACTAACAGGTGACGGTTTTGTATTGAAGAGACAGCCAGTTAAGAGCCATCCTAGTTTAGAATCGCGGAGTTTAGGTTGGTGTTTATCAAGGTCTACTATGCCTGTACCTAGTATACTCCAAAAGACCTCTGCTCCGACTAAAATGTCGATCTCTGACGGTATATTGAAGGTGGGATCCGCTAAGCAGATTCCTTTAGGAATGTGTAATGGTTTGATGTCTATATATGTTGGAGGTAAATATTTTGTAATTTCTGGAAGAATATAACACGTAATATTTTGTTTGTAACTGCCGCATAATGATAAGATTGCTAGCTCGCAAGACTCTGAAGTTAAAGAAGATTGACAATTAATACCGTACACCGTGGAGCTTACGTGTCGTGGTACCAGACCAAGCTTCTCGCTGAACTGCTTTGACACGAAGTTGGACGTGCTGCCATTATCCAACAGCAACCTGGCAGTATGGAGCTTGTTGTGTACGTCGGCCACTCGAACCAGCGCTGTGGATAGTAATGCAGTAGGCTGATTACCCTGATTAACTGACAATTCTGTTGACAATGCTAATGTCATCTCTTCAGACTCCTTAGGGGATTCTAAAGACATATGTAATAAAGTGTTATGTTTATTATTACAGTATTTACAATGTGTCAATCTACATTGATTATGATTATGTCCTGGACGGAGACAATTGTGACATACGTTTAATTCTTTAATCCTTTTGATCCTAGACTCTATATCTAATTTTCTGAATGTTTCACAGCTAAAGATGAAGTGAGCCTGTGAACAAATAGGACATTTGTATGAAGAATTGGATGTATGATTGTCAGGTGATTTAAGCATTTTATATTTATGTGTGTCTGGTGATGTATGATATGATTTTTGTTTGTTAAATGAATTATTATTGTCATAGACGGCCTCGAGTAAGTCAGCCCTATTGTTTAAGAATTTTATGTATTGTTGTAAATTTGGAATACCATTTATATTGTTCCTGTATTCTTCCCATTGACGAGTTGTTATAGAATCTAATTTCTTAGACATAATATAGATAATTAATGTGTCCCAATGATCGGTAGGTTGCCCAAGTAACGCAAGGGCGCGTAAGTTTTTATTTGTTACATCTATCATATTACGCAATAACCGACTAGATTCTCTAGTTATGTTTTCAAAGTTAAATAACGCTTGTATATGATGATTGACAAGTAAACGCTCATTATCGTATCTCTCTGTGAGTAATTGCCATGCTAAATGATAATTATTTGATGAAAATTCAAGGGATTGTATGGATAATGCTGCGGCACCCTTAAGAGCAGCCCGCAAGTAATGAAACTTGTTTATGTCACTTATGGTAGTATTGTTATGAATAAGAGAAATATACGTATCTCTAAACTCGAGCCAGTGTTGATAGTCGCCGTTGAAATGAGGCAGATCGATTTTGGGTAGCCTGACGAAATCATGCCTGCACTCTTTGCTGGAAGATGAACCATCGTCACTGGCCGCAGAGGACCGCCGTCGACTTTGATTAAGTAAAATGGACGCCTCCGAAACCAGGCGAAAGTAATTGCTGTCGAATGCTTCACGATCTAAAAAAGCTGATTCCGGTGACTCCGATAATGTTTCAATCTCCGTCTGTAACACGTCAAATTCATTGTATACAGCATCTATTTTACTTAAACGGCACTCCAATTCCTTGTGCTGCAATTCACTGATATTGTCACTATTCACAAGTATGTTTAGATATGAAGCAAACTGAGTTACTTTGGATTTGATTGAACCGCGTTTTTTAACTAAATCTTTTAACTTTGACTCTGGCATTTTAAGTAAAACTGACTATTAGGATGTCTACTTTAATTATATGCAAAAAATAACGATAAGGATACTGACCATGGGTAAAAAAATCAATTTAAAATAAACTTTGCGTAGATGAATTATTATGGTGCACTATTAATGCGGGTTGTTTACGACATCGGCTGAGCGCCGGGAAGCAGCGCGAAACCGGTTTTGTATAAAATAGAAGTCGCTATGGATTGTGTTATAATTATTAAGTAAAACGTGTTGAATAGTTCGTTGATGTATTTCTATTTGTAGATGAATATGTGCAACGCACTTGATACAAATGAGGCAATTATAAATGAGGATATAATGAGGGAAATATATAGGAACGGACTCACTCGATTGTTGAAGATCTGCAGTGAAGATGACTTGACTAGAATAATCCGCCAATTTCTTAGTTCTTCTCCTTTTATTTTCGAAGGACCAGTTGTTTGAGCTTCCAGAGTTCTTAGTGGGAAATCATAGGCGCTAATCACATGAGAACAACTAATTTATTTATCGTAGGATTACAAAGCAGTCGGTTGAAGTTGTATTCCAAAAGTGTTTTAAAAATTGAAGTAACGTTTTTCATGTCTGACGTTGACGTTTTATGTTTTAAATTAAAGTTAAGGTCGCGTTCGCGACACGATGGTAACCGCTTTCTATCAGGTGGGCCGTCTGCCTGTCTGCTCAACTCATGTTATAAAAAGCACATTGTTTTTGTCATTTGGCAAACCAAATGACAAAATGTAAAAGCATTTTTTTATCTGAATCGAAAATTCCCTATACCTCAAAAAAAATCAAAAGGTGGCTTTATTGCTAAAAGCGACTGACTCAAAGTAAATTCTTAAAATATCTCTAATTATTATGCCTAGAAGAAAGTAAAGTAGAAACGACACTTGGACAGCAGATTACAGTCTAAAGTATAGTAAACTAGCACATAACTTGTTGCATAAGACTAACATAATGTTTTCTGAGTGAATTTTTAAATATGGCAAAAGATTTATCTTTTCTGACGTCAGTGGGCAGAGTACCAAAGGAAGTTACGTCTTCCATATTTAAAAGGATTTTTTGTGAAAAACATACAGAAAGAAAAACGGTCGGATATAGACTGTATATAGCTTCCATTCTAAAATGATATGGAATTGTAGATCTTCTTCTTCAGCCAATCTCTATCCACTGCTTGACGTAGCCCCTGCCGGCGACTTTGCGCCGGTCGTTACTCCACCGGGCTGGCCGGCGTCCTACGCTACGTTTGCCGAGACTTGGTCTCCACTGCAGGATTCGTTTCCTCCATCCGCCGTCGATCCTGCGACAGACGTGATCGGCCCACTGCCACTTCAACTTGCTAAATTTAGAATCGTAGATCGCAGTTATAATAAGCTAGAGTCTGGCCAGCGAGCCCTGTTACATGCTCAATCAATCAATAACTCTTTTTTGCACACCGATACAAAAAAATAACTTGCAGACAAAAGCTATATCTAATTATGCATAAAGGGTGGTCTTATCGCTAAAAAGCGATCTCTTCCAGACAGCCCCAGAAATGAATTAAGATTATATGACGATGGTGATATACATAATACATACATACAATTTGTTACATTCTAGTAATAAATATATAAATGCAGTATTCTAATGGAGAATCTGAATATCGACGCTCATCTGAATCTACAATAGAAGTGTTACAGCGTGGGCTAAAGATTTACTTGCATTAATTAGTCCCAGGAGTTATTATAGTTATTGAAAGTTTCTTACAATTTATTTATCGTGATCTTACATTTCTATTAATATAATAATTTAGTTTTATGCATAATGAAAAAGTATACAAAAGGGTTTTAAATTATATTTTATGTTATCAGCTGAATATTTTTAGAATTCACGGTTATTATTTGCTTCACGACGTCCCGGTCAGACTCTAATGTAGTAATACAACGAAAGAAAGGAATTTAATAAATAAAAATATGAAATACCGTGCTAGAAAGTTATGCAATTAAATCGAGAACACGTTTGGCTAGATGGTACGTAGATACGCGGGTTGCAGGCAATGACCGCGCGTCGCCCATGGCGCGGTGTAGTGTCATAAGCGGAAGCGTTGTTTGTGATAATCTTACGAAGTAAAATCCGTATTAATCTATAATATTACTAGCTGTACCCGGCAGACGTTGTCCTGCCTTTAAAAAATAAAAATCTAGAACCCGATTCCAGCGTCATCTACCGGGACCAAATGTTAATCTAAATTATTCTCAAATCCACTTGAACAAACAAAAAAAAATCATCTAAATCAGGCCCAGCGTTTAGGAGTATCGCGGCGCCACCTACTGGGTCCAGTGGTTTATTTAAACCATTCCGGGACAAACTTCAACACATACAACAACAAAAAGAACACCTAAATTCTGGTACCCGATTGCAGCGCCATCTACCTGATTCAAATTAAAATCTAAATCATCCCAGTAGAAAATTATAAAAATACTAATATCGCTATTAAAAAATAGGGGTTGATCATAGAGGGTTGAAACTTTAGGGTTGTATGTATTTTTTAATGCTGTATCATAAAAAATAAAAATAAAGAAAATTATCTAAAAATTAAAAAAAAATATTTAGGGGTGGACTACCCTTAACATTTAGGGGGATGAAAAACAGATGTTTCAATATGCACACAACAACAATTTCATGAGAATCGGTCAAGCCGTTTCGGAGGAGTATGGTAACTAACACTGAGACAAGAATTTTATAATATCAGATAACATTCTAAAAATGCCTTGTCTGTACATTAAAGATATTTAAAAAAAGCTAAAATAATCTGTATAAACAATGGAGAACACGATGCAATTTTTAGATTTGTCTGTTTGTTTGGTATTCACGTAAAAACTTCTAGGCCGATTTTGATGCGGTTGTCGCTGATTGACAGCAAATTCTTAGACTTAAATAATGCGCTACTGTTTATCTTGGGAATCGGGACCTTTTCTGAGAATGACTTCAAGTGGCAAGATTAAAAAACATATCGAACTCCAAAGTGATTTTTTCACTGACCAGTACTTTTTTTGTAATAAAACGTGTGATATTTTTATACTACGGGAATCCCGCATAAATTTTCCCGGGAGCGGTTTGTAGTCGTTCGGTTGCAAATAAATAGCTTATTTCGACACAGTTTGCACGAAAACGCCAGCTTACATTCTTTTTTAAATGGTATTGAAAAAAATTCGGGAATTTCAAGTAATACGTTGACAAAGTCGCGGGCATATCCTAATTATTATATATAGTTTGAATTTCACCAGGAACGTTATGGAGGTAAATAAGGTAATAAGATTAAGGTAATTTTGTTTAGATTTATATTGTGTTTGGTTGTCTCTTGCCTTGAGAATTATGAAGCTGATTATCATGACGTTTTACTTGTTAAGTTTTATTCTAATGAATTGAAGCCAAAGGCGTTAAAAAAGACCACTTAAACTTTAAAACAACTATAAAAACTTTCAAATTTAACTTCATTCATATAATTAATTGTGTGTAGATTGTGCTTTCGATCATGGAGAAGTAGGTATTCTTTTTCCATGCTTTCGATAAAAGAAAATTTAAGATACTATTTATCCTAACAAATGATTGTGGGATATGGTTTTAAATATTACGCAAGCTAAATTGCCTGAGAAAGCCCAATACATATTTATTTTTACTCTGTGGTAAATTAAATGCTCTCATTACTTAGAGAAGTTGAGCATAAAATTCTGTACTCGTAATTAATCTTCTTGATTTGTTTTGGTTCTTCTCTTTGTTTTGTAACGCTATTAATGGCCGGTCCCTATATTTTACCAACCGTTCCTTGCCTTACTATCTGTTTAAATTTTACATAAGCTCCATACAAGTCATATCATATATTCAAACCATGGATTCCCTTGGAATAAATAGTAAGATATAGGACCCGGCCATTATGTGTGACTGAAAAATTGTGAACAAAAGGATTAAGGTGGTTATGGGCTAATAGTAATGAGATAGTAATAGTAATACTGAGGAGAGATGAAAGGAACTTAGCCACCTTTCAAAGTTATTTTGGTTAGAGACAATTTCGTAGTACTATGTACATGTGAAATAAGGGCGGAATGATCGTCCCTAAATCTATTCAACCGTTAAAGGCCCGACCGAAATTGATTTAATTTGAAATTAATTGGCAATGTTTGGTAGAAATTTATGAGTGGAATCGTTTTTTTGAATAGGTTCTTTACAAAAATATTAATACTCGTGGAATATCGAAAATTAATTTTGTTGATTGACATAATGAGAACTTAATCCAAAGGAATACTGTAGTCAATTTGGAGCATAGAAAATTAATTTCTAAAGAGAATTCTAATTATGTCGCACTGAGAAGTAAAACAAGAATTAGATTAATTAAGAATAAAAGGCTCAAGAAAAAGGGCTTAGTACTAAAATGTCTATTATATTAGTGTTGTAGTTGGTGACATGGTGAGCGCTGCCGACGCCAAGGGCGTTACTAAGAGACAATAAATAAGCACATGTCATACTATTTCTGTTCAAATGTTCTTTTAATGTTCGTTTGTTTGGACATTTAAATAAGCTAGTTTGAACAACAATAATAATTATATTATAATAATATGTGCATTATATCTCGAAAAATAGGATATCGATACGCATTTTACGCAAATGGAGTCACGTAAAAATTTCTAATAAATAAAGATGTATACTAACAATCAAATTAAATAATTGTTATTGGCTTTCAGTCTTGTTGATTTAATTCATTACTAGCTATCCCCGCAGTCGTCGTCCTGCCGGAAAAGCTGCAATCGATATGCCGACAGCAGCGCCACCTACCGGGTCCAATTGTGAACAGACTCAGAAACCTTCTCTGGCTCATGCACAGGAACTTTGCTAATAATTATCACATGATCAAATGCATAGTTTACGATTCTATAAAGGACATACAGACAAACATTAATTTTTACATATAAGATTACGTTCTATTAACTTTCTTAAGTATCTAATCGGGCTTTATATATTGTAATTATTATAGTATAACCCATACATTACAGTTCTCGTGCGAAGTATAATATATATATATATATATATATATATATATATAACTAACACGTCATTCTTGTTTCTCGATTACAAGCTTTACATCCCAATATTGTCTACCCACTAAAATTTAATCGTCAGACAGGTGCAAGTGACGTGCAACGGTGCCAACAACGCCGCGCCAGCACATAGCGTTCTATTTATTGCCCTTAACTTTGATACGAGTAACACACGATAATTTCCACTTTTAAAGCTAAGAGCATAGTTGATTTAGCGTAAAACTCGAATAATAAGCACGACAAAACTTGTTTCATAAAAATATTTTGGAACGAAGTGCCTTATCGCATGTTACTCGGCGGATGGGAGCTAGACGAAAAAAAGTGTAACCGTAACAAAAAAAAACTGGCCGTTGTATTATTATAGGTTTACGAACTTTAATGTAGTAAATAAGATTAAAAGTAATATCTATTAGTTTAATATAAATGCTGTTTTGAAAAATGGAAGGTATTATAACCGTCGTTATTATTCGGACGCATTTAGGCTTCTCGCCGCTCACGTGCACTCACATGTTTTTTTTAAATATAATTTACTATTTTTAACTGACTTCCAAAAGAAATAGATTCTAAATTTGACTGTATGTTTTTAATTCAAATCTAATTTTAAATTAGATAAGTAATATTGATTTTATTGAAAACTAGGATATGCCCGCGACTTTGTCTGCGCTACGTCTAAGTAACTTTAATGTACAGACATAGCATGTTTAGAATTTTGTATACTTTTACACCATCTTAATTGATAATGTATGCTTATTTTAAGCGATATTATTAAAAGCTCTGATATATCATAACTAATTTGTTGCGCAAACTTTTTCAAGCTTAATACTATTTGGCCTCATTTCTAAATTTACAAGACTCAATTATTAAAGCAACGTTTAAAGACAAAATAGGTATATTGAGGACATTTATTTTAAGAGAATCAGTTTAAGAAGTCGTATATAACTATACAGAGCATTGTAAATAAGTGTGGAGTGATAATAATATATTGTGTCTTAGTCATGACACGACGGAATTTAAACATTTTAACTGTTTACGTGGAAACAGAGTTGACGCGCCTCATTCCACGGCTTCCCGGCTTGTCAGACGCAAAATGGAGCGGAGGCAGAGCCTTTTGTAGTTGTAGGCTTTGTGTGCAAAGTAAGCTTCCTACCGAAGCATCTGTGCGATGATGAAACTTGCCAGACACCGCTTTTAAGCACGCTTTACATCTCGAATTAAAACTTTACAAAAGGAAATTAAACGTCTGAAAAATTCCCGGTATTATACTCACTGACGTTATGTGGAATTGTTCGCAGAAGTAGACCTGGTTAATATCAAACTTCGTAAACATACATTTTATTACGTCAGCTTAGTTTCTGAACTTTTATAACTCATTCAAAGTACACCCTTAGTCCCTTATACAGTGATAAAGAGCCTTCGTTTCATATTCCGACGTATTATCATTACAAAGGTTGTTCCAAAAATTTAACATTACAAAAAGCAGCGATAGCGTAGCTGTTACAGGAAAAAGCAAAATTATCAATGCGAGAATGTATATTTCTACCCTCTCTTGCAGAACAAATTCCACTTGTCAAAATGTTCACGCTATGTTCACGGGAATCACAAAGCGAGACGTTTACAAAGAACGGCCCTAACAAATTGTTCTGTCAAGCGCCGTGTTTGCGTAATACGCGGTCGGCCGACATCCACTATCAACTGTGATATTATATGTTCATTTCCACCACATTTGGAGCACTTAGTACTTACTATACCATTACTTTGGTTACATTAGACATCGTTATACAACCAGTTATGCAAATGATAGTGTCTTTTTGTAGTAAAGAACGATGACAAAGAGAGTTTCGTGGTAACTCCCCTATACTTAATTGCAGAAATCCTCAAAGTTTCCTTATTAGAATTGTTTAACCTAAACAGAGTGCTGCTACAAAATGCAAAATTTCGACAAACTCTTGAAATAGAACCAACAAACTTAGTGTATCTCTTTCTTTTTTAATTTAAATTCCCTGCTTGTAATGTCGCTTTAAATGAGACGCTAAATGAACAAATAACAGTCTTGATTTGCTCTATATTTGAGTTCAGTTTTTTAAGTACTACTTAAGAAAGTTAAAGTTTCTCCATTTACAGAACTACTTTTTATTCGAGCGTCATGTTTTCTTCATCGAGAAAATTAAACCTATTGCTCCGTCACTCAAAGCGTCGTCTTTCAGACATTTTTTCCGTGTCGTAGAGCGTACTGTGTAACCTGAGTTCTCTTCGCCTTTTCACCTATTTATAACGTTGTTCAGCCCATTTGTACCGCGACAGAAAATGGAGCTTGATATACCTAATGGCTCAATGAGACATATGACACGTTGGTATGGGATCACGCCAATTTGTGACGCCAAAGTCATCTGTTGGATATTTTATATGACGTGAAATTTATATTTTCTTATGACGTATTCCACGCGGCTTCTTTGACATAAAAGTAGATTGTATTTATCGCAAAAAAGAACAAATTTTCGAGGTAAATTAGTATTCTATGTTCACCTTTCTTTAAAGTATTTATTTACCTCATAAAAATTTGTTTACATTCGAGGTCATGCAAAAGTAATAAATAAATAGACAGACATTCAAACAAACAAATATCTTTCAAATTTCTGCCACTAGTGTGTAAATTGCTTCTAAATAAACTGTTTTATTGCGAAGATTTGTCCGGTGTAAAAATTGTGGTCCAACTGAATAAATAAAAATTGACAGTCAAACCAATCCAAGCCAGTTACGGCTAAAATATCTATATACGCGTACCACAATTTAAAGCTTTGGGACTGTTCTCATCAAAACCCAAACAAGAGCAAATAACGAAAAGTTTATGACGGAAAATATTGAGAGATAATTGAAAATATTATCATGAATAAATACCAAACGATTATCCGGCAGATCTTTCACTTTTTGTATTTTTCACGTTTTATGTTTAGATTGTCGTGAGATAAGTTCCTTAGATTTAAATAAATAACAAGATCGACTTATTCACGCCACGAGACATTCGCAAAGCTGCTCTTTGTAAGTAATTAAATTATTCCGCTTAGTTTACTGCAGTAAGTTCTAATTTGTTTGTGTTTCTAATGCCCCTGCTGCTGCGTTAGTGTTAGTGATTGTAATCAAATGAGATTTGCTTATACCGTTAAAAATGCGTTAATGATTAGCTACATTAATACGTGAGTTATATGTAAAATTTTGAAGTGAAACTTCTATATAGACGAGGGGTATCAGGATTTTTTCTATCACGAAAAATCGTCACGACTGCGTGGAGTAGGTAGAATATATATCGCGTGGTGAAAGGCGGCATAAGCTTAAAGTATTTAGACGTGGTGAGAGGCGGCATAATTTTAGAGAAGACTATGGATGTTTTTTTTTTGTTCCGGTTCGATTTCAATTATTTTGTTTGATAAAATGAAATATGTTTAAATAAAAAATGCATTAATTAAAATGTACCTAATCTAACCAAATAATACTTTGCAGTTAATCTGCGAAAAATCGAAAATGTGTACTGGGACACATAATAAAAGTGAAAGTTCAATGGACAAGTGGAAAAACGAATTGCAACGGACAAGTGGAACAACAAATCGCAACGGACAAGTGGAAAAGCAAATGGCAACGGTCAAGTGGCAAAACGATCGCAACAAAATTTTAACTTGAAGTTGCCCGTAAGGGCAGATGTTAATATACTTGGTCAAGTGGCAAAACGATCGCAACAAAATTTTAACTTGAAGTTGCCCGTAAGGGCAGATGTTAATATACTTGGCCAATTTGAAAATCTCTGCCCATAAAACTTCAAGTTAAAATTTTGTTGCGATTCGTTTTGTGACTTGTCCGTAGCCGTTCGTTGTTCCACTTGTCCGTTGCGAATCGTTTTTCCACTCTTAACGTCATTAATAATATCGCACTTCAAACCCTCCGATGTGGCAAGAGCTCTGGTGGCTCTGGTACCCGCTGTGAAGAACAGGACTGGGGATGTATTTGATAAAGCCATCCCGTTTATGCTTGCTTTCTGGATTTAACAAAGATCTTTCGCCTAGTATCGTACGATGTCCCGTGGGATAAGTTACAGCAAACGGGTTTAGCACAGAACTTCTTGTCAATCGTTAGGTTTTGGTATCTATGCCAAGAAAATCGTGTAAAATGGTTAAGGGAACTATCGGATACGTATGAGCTGAATTGTAGGGTGAGACATGTCTAAGCTCTACTGACTATAATATTTGGAAATAGTTGTCTGTACATTTAAATAAACAATATTTTTTAGAAAAATCACCGTAATATGCATTAACACTGCGCATGATTATTATAGAAGTGCGCCGTTTTTGTGAAAATGTCTACGGAAACCTAAAATTATATATATCCCCTTAATAATTATTCGCATTACTAAATAATATTATCATTATCAGATATAACTCATTAAAACGCGTTTCTCAACATGTTTGATATACTCTATCCGTATGTGCTCGTTACCCATACCAAAATGTAATACAGTAAATAGAGCTGAAAATGATCTCATGCTTGGTCTCCCAAAATTTGTGATATATCTAAGCGTACGTAATAAAAATGTTTTTGGGAATTTACTTGTACCCCGGCATGCAATTGCATGTATTATATGATTGAAACTCGGAAATTAAGGCTTCATTTAATATTAATTAGGATTCTTGTATAGATGCTTGGAGCTGATATTAATGTTAAAAGTTTAAGTTCAAAAGATCAAATTTTAATATACCGGTGATTTTTTCAAGTGGACTCTGGCTAAATCGGAAACTATAAGATATAGCAGCATGTAAAATTCTAAAATCTTCATAAAAAATCTTACTCTTTTAGTAAAATTTTGTGTCTTTATTAATTTTCTAGCCATTATAGCGACGCCCAAGGTCCGCTTTCCTACTTTTTCTACTCCACTTCGCGCGATCTTCAGCATCCCCCGTTTTGAGACCATTGGTTCACATGTCATCCTTGACAACGTCAAGCCAACATTTCTTGGGCTTTCCTCTTCGAACGGGACCTGGCGGAGGCGGCATGGCTAGACATTTGTTCCCCACATAATTAGCCGGTCTCCGTAAAACCTGGTATAATAGTCATTGACATCGTGTGGCTTTAAAATAAAGAAAATGAAAATATTTTCTATTTATTGAAATGAATTTCAAGGTGCAATAATTGAGGGGGATGTCAACAATCGTATGTGTAGTTTATCCTACATAGTTTTTGAGAAAAATAACTGTTATAGATAGAAAGACGAAACAAATAGACGCCCGGTACAACAATTTAAAAAATAGCTACGAAACCCAAAAATATGTCGGTAAACTAAAAACAGTTTTAGACCGAAGCTAAGTGATTTATCGTGTAGTGGTCAATCGCACTTAGGAAGGTTTCTTCAGCTCCTAACCGACAAGGCAACTTCGTAACTTTGAACCAACTCGGTTTCTGTAATGTTTTTATTTAGCTTTCACACTTACTACAACATAAGGATAGTAAAAGAGGCGAAATTATAAATTTGAATGAACAAAACAATGAGTTTTAATAAATACATAGGAACGAACCAACAACGAATCTTTTGATAATATTAAAATAAGAATGAAAAACAAGAAACCAAAAGGAAATTTGGATAAAACAACTTCCTAAGGGTTACGGTACGCTTTTAAACAAAGGCTGCCGCTTTCCTTTTATTAATTCTTGGAGACCAGGGAAGAGTGGGTACGACAAAGTTTTACCTACGCATTATATAACGCATTGTTAAGATTTTTCGAAGTAAAAAGTTTTAATTTTGGGAAACTCTTATGATTCTGTTGTATTTAAACTGTAAAGAGTAATGTATCGTTTGCTCAATTGCGCAGCGACTGTAAAACGAAATACAACGAACTATTTGCCAGTGTGCGAATAGAGGCTCAACGCCCGCGAACAAAGAAAACGGATAATTAAAGCCAAGCAACGAGAAAAGAGATTTTTAATGAACCTCGACGTTTGCTACGTAATAAGACTTTATTATAACCATAAAAAAATCATAATTAAATTATAAACACGACGGGAAAAAATATCTTGATCTCCCGTTTCATCACATAAAAGCCAGGTGTTTACTTACATCGGGTATTCTTTATGAACACTGAAGTCTGTAAAAACACGAGCATGTAATGAAGGCTCGGTCAGCAGGGAGTCGCAGGCAATATTTTAAACGAAGATGTTTTCTAATTTTACTTACACAGACCTTATAAGCAAAACAATATCTTTTGAAACAACATTTTGGAAGCTCTTCAAACTCGTTAAGGTAATCAAAGTTTAATAATTACGGAGTACTGAAGTAGTCAAATCAAAATTTGATCGAGATATTGGTAACGGGAAAGGAGAGATTTTTCTTGAAGGAACTTGATTAATTAAAATAAAGATTAATGTTGGGGTAATCAAGCGTATAGCTAATTTTGGTACGCCGTTTAATACTTGACGGAACTAATAGAATTTTTGGAGTGCCGAAGGCGTGATCGCATCTCAAAGGGGACCTGTTTCGCATATAAATTGACGGATTTGCCTCCATTTACACCTTGCTGCCATGCAGACCGGATAAACCCCGTTCAAGCTCGTTAGTAATTTGTAATCAATTTCAAGCATACCGGTGAAAACCAAATAGATCTTCTATGACAGTTTTACTACTACTATAACAAAGTTCTCATGGTAATAGCATCCCGTGGCACCTCTTTCATTTTTTATATTTATTGTCTATTTATTTTAGCGTAGGTTGTCCTTGGAGGACCCATAATTAGTTAAGCAAAGGGCTTGCTAGATTTCACGATCCGAATGTGGCGAAGCCCTACGATAATAAGTATTACAGAGGTATAGTATCATTTTCCTGGAAAATATATTCGTTATAACGGTGGAGCCATCGTGCAGAAAAGAATCTGGTAGGTAGTTTAAGATATAAAATACCAAAAAGAATAATTTTGGCAATGTATATGATCTGGTTGGCTAGAAGTGTTTTCACCTTAATCACATAATTCATAATTTTATTTCAAACTAGGACATGCCCGCGGCTTCGTCCACACTTGACTTAAAATTCCCGATTAAGATTTCCAGATTAAGTTAATTTTTATATATTCAACAACAACTATGAACCGCCTCCGGGAAAATTCCCGCGGGATCCCTGAAAAAAATCCCACATTTTATTTCATTAAATTTGCTATTGATCAGTAAAAAATCACATTGGAATTCGACTTTCTTTTAATGTGAGCATTTTAAATCATTCCCGCGGGGTTTCCGGGATAAAAAGTAGAACAGAGATTAAGTCTAAGAATGAGCTGTCGATCAGTGAAACCGCACAGAAATCGGCCCAGTAGTTACTGAATCCCGAACAAAAAAAACGACAAATAGACAAGAAATCTAAAAAAAAATTGCATCGTGTTCTCCATCGTTCTATAGTCTATTCCAATTGTTTTTTAAATTAAAAACGAATTGGTAATTGTAACTAATGGTGTAAAATAATGTAAGTGGTAATATACACATTATGTTAGAAAGAAGCCTGAATAGTATATATATTTTTAATATTATGTATGTATGCAGAGACCCATTCACTATCCTGCGAGGCATGCCTGCAACGGGCAAAGCCTACAGGACTCCAGGAGCTTGCTTGGCGTTGCCGGACGCAATGCAGGCTGCAACAACGTGCAACGTTCAATCATACATTACCCGGCGGATGTCTAGGCTGATTGCCATGCAGGATACTGAGTGGGCCTCCCACTTTAGAAATAAATTTTAATTATGTTATCTATGCATTCGTGGTAAAATTTATTCCTATTACCTATTTAGCTTATGTTTGTTTATCAATTAAATGAAAATAGGAACGTTATTAGTTAATTGAAATTCATTTATTGACTCCGATCATGCTGTGTGGAAATTGTTCTATCTATTTAATATTTATCTGAACAAATTATGAATCTATAATATTTGTTTTTGCAACTGACAGAATAATTGCTAGCGTTCTCTTTAAAAGCAACCCTAAGCTAAAATATTAATAAATATTAAATTCGCATTCATCGGTTTGTGTAATAAATTTAGAATAACCTTATTCAAAAATTATTTAATTCCTTAAGTAATCAAACATTATATATTTCTCTCATAAAGCCTAAAGAACGAGAGTAGTTAAAATTTATTATGAACTTTGTATTACAGTAATTGGTATTTTCGTTACAAATCAATCAGCATTTATTGTATAAAACATGGTACATAAAATAGATGGCACGAGTATTCCATAAGCTCACATGTTTTTGTCCCTAGGGCGTACAAAGTAATAGTACCTACATGTAAGATAGACTTTTACTGTGCTAATATATATTTTTAAACATTAGTCCGTAATTGTTTAATCTAGATATATATTTCACGATTCCACTCCAAAAAAGTTTAACGCTTAGAAAAAAAACTACGTCATATAGATAGACGACAGATGGCCGGTATTGGCGATTACATAAGAGCTCCTTCCGTTTTTGTTAAAATAGCCATGAAATCCTAAAAACGTTACTACTTTTTAATTTTTACCCTAACAAGACACGGTATTTGCAAATGAATTCCAAAACAAAAAGACAAATGTCACTTACGGCATTTGAAATTTCTACCATCGACATGTTAACAAACGCTTCATATCGTGAACGATTATAATATTACTAATTTATTGCTATTATTAATATTGTTTAGCTAAATTTGTTGCTATATACATATTAATAATGTATATATTTGGATATATACGTATATTATTAATATGTGTTATTGTCTATTTTATTTCTCTTAATTATATGTATTGTGTAATATCTATGTATCCTATTAATTACATGTATTTGATTTGCACTTCACCGTCATACACTCTTGATTCCTTTCACACAATCCACAGCCCGGGTTGTCTGGAAGAGATCGCTCTAAAGTAAAGCGATAAAGCCAACCTTTGTACCTGCCTTGACACGAAATGACTGTAAATGATTTACTTTATGTGTATGTGGTGAACAATAAAGTATTTTCTATCTATCTAATTTAAAACATTGCATGACGTATGTTTAACGAAAAAAAACCAATGACGAAATAAAGGATCTCTCAAGATTGTGGCAAGCAAACGTGTTCAAGTGTCAGGCCGTGCGGGCTCATAATAAGAGGGTTTCAGGGTGGCATCAGAACACGCTCGCTCTTATCCCTTATCTTCTAATCATGAGTTCACCTTCACTAGTTCCGTTTTACCTTTGACACATCGACATTGATCGTGATCAATGAAAAGTCGGTGTTTTCTTCAATATTTGTTTTTAATTTTTAATACAAATATTCCTGTTTTCAGCATTCATAAAATAAGAGTCATGAAATAATTAGTTACGTAAACTCATTTAACAAAACGTTACGTATAAAATAATTAGTATTAAATCTAGTTTTAGAAGTCTTAAAAATACCGACAAATGTGCACGTGGGTGTCATAGTTCCACTACAGAAATTCGAAAATGTATGTACTAGAAAATACACTAAACGTAAAAAATGGCTGGACTCGGCTTGTCTAACTTAAATATTAAATTTTTATTGATAGTGTTTTTGACTTCTACCACCCTTTTTTTCCAAATTTGCCACCATTGTCTTCTAAAGTTGATAGACAGATTAAAAAAAAAAGTGCTTTCTCACCACCTTTTTTAAATAATAAGGAATTTTGAAATGATTTTATCCTTTTCAAGACCTGTGTGATACATATCACACGCGCTTAAATATTTTTTACTTATAAAAGAAAAGTATACAAGTATAAATTACTGTTGAAGACTCTTTAGACCTCAACAAAAACAAAATAACCAGCAGAAATATGGAAGTAGTCATAATGTAGTCTATGAAAACTTTATTGGACAAATTATATATTTTTACTACACTTAATTAAAATTCTATTTTTAGATAAACCATTCAATATTTCGATTAACCGATAGAGATTTCAATTTCCTTTAGTCACGCGCACGGCGATATCGGATCCCGCGGTTGGATCAGTCGGTAATGAGCGAGCGGATGGCAATTTTGCTAGATGGGCTTTTGGTTACACTCCCTCCCCGTGTTTTTACGTCAATATGCTTTTAATATGTCTACCTCACTCGTATCATGGGGCTGAAAATATACTGCATTTTAGAAACTTCTTGCGTTATGTGGGCTTTGAGTTCTGAAATTAATAAAAATATTTAGTAAATATAACATATTCTTAGTATTTTGTGTTTTAGGTTTTGTGTACTTATTAATTTAGAAATTTGAATTAGAAGGAATTAGTCAAGATATGTGTTTGTCTGCCAATTTTTATTGGTATAGCCAGTAAAAAAAAATGGAATTTATATGTCATTATTATTATTTATTTATATGGAAGAGATCGCTTTGTGCGATAAGGCCGCCTACTATATTGCTAATATTGTAAATATGGTCTGTTTTTGTAATTGTATATTTTAGTGTACAATAAAGTGTTATTTATCTCTCTCTATTATATATTCAAAATAGTTATTAAATCATAGAAATAGTTCTGAATCAATCTTCAAACAATATTCTGGAGTAAATCAAACAATGCGAGTAGAAAAAGCAGTACGTAATATTGAATATTTCAAAATAAGACTCTGGACCCACTCTAGCTACTGACTAAGAAAGTCCTTTAGGAAACATGCAAACTGAAATGGGTCCAAAACGTTGTGTAGGCACAACGTACTAAATTGAGTGGGTCATGAAAAATGCACATGACATACTACGGTCGAGTTTTGAAGTGGAAATAAGTTCATGTAATAAAGATAATAATAAGTATGGTACATCTAAATTTTTAGAATATACGTTGACCAATAACCACGACTATATTATGAGTCATTTATATGTATATAAATGTGAAAATGACTTTGTTTTATGTGCCTTTTTACGGGCTTAAGAATACTAGTCGACATCATCGTCATATTCGACTTACGTGTCGTAAGTCGAATATGATCAAAAATATTTCACTAATTTAAATATTAGGGATGAGAATAGCATTTTTATCTCGGAATAAGTGTAGTGTGGACATTGTACTATATAGGATCAAAATCTAAAGTTTACGTAAGTGCAGCTGAATTAATTAGTTGTTTAAAACGAGACGAATACGCTTTCATACATTCTTGGGCCCTGATTTTAAAAAAGTGAAAATTATTTCAACATTTCTTTTTATAATATTGATATTTTTTATAGTTGTAAATTTTTAGTTATCTTGAATGAATTAATCGTGTGGTGTGTTTCATATTATTAATTGTTGAAATGCATTCACATATTTCGATCGGTCTATATAGTATTGGATAATATTTTCTTAAGTTTTCGCGACTTGTACACATAATAAAACTACGTTTTAACGGTTTTAAGCGCGGTAATTTATTTGATTTTGGTTTATCCGACGTTTCGGCCGCTTATCAGTGGCCGTGGTCACGGAAGACAAAGATGACATTTGTCTAACGTGTATTGTCAAAGTTTTTATTCAGCCTACCGCCAACTTGTTCATTTTAATTACTTAGTTTTAATTTTGTTTATGGATATTATTTACTCTATGGGAGCCTAATCTAATTTACCACCGCTTCACAACATGTTGTGGCTTGAAGAGAAGAAGCGGCGCAAGAAACTCTTCAGCAAACATGCCTAGTTCTAAATTTTTTATATTATATTAAAATGGGTGGAAGGAAAAATAAAAGAAATTATCAGTCGAGTTGGTTTGTGTTTCGTTGCACGCAGAAAGAGCTCACAGTGTCTTGAGGTCTGGCAGTTGGTTTTTGTTGGGTTTGGGTCTTAATAGTTTTGATGATCGGATCCCAAACAGGTGGTACCTGCCAACCATCTTCTCTATTGAAATTTGGGTGTTTTTTTATATTTCAATAGCCTCACGCATCATTCTTGGTATGAAACGATTCTCTTTCGCGAGGATTTGTGGGTTATCGAATCTGATGTAATGGTTGGGTTTATCCAGCGTGTGTTCACTGATCGCAGACTTCGTAGACCTTGTGTGTTTCATGTCAGCAATGTGTTCTTTTACCCGTGTTTTTATGCTCCTCTTTGTTTGCCCAATGTATGATAATCCACATTCACAATCGAGCTTGTAAACACTTGCATCCTGGAGTGGGATATTGCATTTCACAGGTCTCAAAAATTGGGTTATCTTTTTATGCGGCTTGAAATATGTTTTGATGGAAGCTCGCCTGAGGATGTGACCAATTCTGTCTGTGACCCCCTTGATGGAGGGTAGGGTAACAGGGCACCGCTCAACTGAAGGTGGTTTGGGGCCTTTGTGACGTTGGTGTGGAGTCTTCAGCTGATTGCGTTGTAAGACTCGCTTGACGTGCTGAAGCTCTCCAGCCACGTGGTTACCGTCACAGATTTTATGTGCTCTCTGAAACAAAGATTTGCCCACGGTAGCTAACTGACTAGGATGGTGGTGAGACGAACCATTAAGGTATTTATCTGTATGGGTAGGGTTCCTATACACCGTATGGCCAAGAGTATTGTCAGAATTCCTTAGGATGAGCACATCAAGAAAAGCTAATTTATGGTTTGCCTCTAGTTCCATAGTAAAGCAAACCATAAATTAGCTTTTCTTGGTTATTATTATTAGCCAACTTGACTGATAATTTCTTTTATTTTTCCTTCCACCCATTTTAATATTATATAAAAAATTTAGAACTAGGCATGTTTGCTGAAGAGTTTCTTGCGCCGCTTCTTCTCTTCAAGCCACAACATGTTGTGAAGCGGTGGTAAATTAGATTAGGCTCCCATAGAGTAAATAATATCCATAAACAAAATTAAAACTAAATAATTAAAATGAACAAGTTGGCGGTAGGCTGAATAAAAACTTTGACAATACACGTTACACAAATGTCATCTTTGTCTTCCGTGACCACGGCCACTGAAAAGCGGCCGAAACGTCGGATAAACCAAAATCAAATCAATTACCGCGCTTAAAACCGTTAAAACGTAGTTTTATTAAGTATTGGATAACTTATTTGTTTTTGACCTTATTTATAAGATTTCTCGTCTTCCAGATAGGATTTAGAGCTGATATTTTCCATTTTTTTTATAATAAAAAAATGTAACGCTTTGTTTAAGTTATATCTCAGCTCATTACATTTCTTAGATTTTTTTAGCCCAAAAGTCCGTCTCCCTCGGTAGGTATAAAAATGTATTAAAGAAGAAGCATGTTATATATTTTCATACCGGTATTTTATACACCTGTATAGTTATAGTTTCCACGAGGTACCCATCGAACTTCTTCCCGTATCTTATCCAAAGAACAATAATAATACGTTGCGAATCAGGATACTTAGGGCAGAAATAAGATGTACTTTTTAATTTATTCTATTCTATTCTATTCATCAAAGTTAGTTTAAATAAAGTTAAACGTAATTATTATTGCACGCGTAAATTTTAAATCTAATTTACAATTTACGCGAGCAATGATAATTGTATTGTTTTTTTTTAATTGTTAATACATGATAACGACTTTAGGGTCTTGTTCTCAGAGTACTCGAGAAAGAATCTCATACTGCTCCAAAAAAAAACTTAATACCCATCATCAATAAATTATCGAAATGTATACTACATTCACTGTTACATGCTAATAACACGTCTTCTCTCAGTAATGGTAGGTAGATATTTATTATTTACTTGCTACAATTCGTAATTACGATGAGTTAATAGTGAATAAATTGTGGATCATTCTGTTTGTTGTCAACTCTAAAACCGTCAGTGACATACTCAACAATCGAGAGCTAATGAAATTTGTGCTCAGTTTAGCATGAGCATAACATCAACGTGATTGGACTGGATACTGGGTACTAACCAACACCACACAGATGAGTAATTATCGTTCTCGTAACTATCTCCTAAGTTCAATGAGTTATAATACACGACATGAGTCAATGAAAACAGTTTACTTGTTCACCATGAATTAACACTAGGTTCTTAAAATCTGGAAACAGTATAGGTTGTACTTTTAAACTTCTTTTCTCATCTCTAAGGTAAGATATCAAACTATACTTTTTGTCACTACACCGTCGTATAGTCACATAATCTTCCATTTAAACACTCGTAGTGTTAAGTAAAAGAAGTAGAGTGTGTAAAGGAAGTAAAAGAAGGAGTCGTCGAGAAAAATAACTTGTAGATAACCTAGATATGATGATATTTTGTTTCAGCGGTACATATGTTTAGATGTATAATTAATTTAATTACATTAACCGTTGTGTCTCAATAATTTAATAGTTTCATTATGTCACATACAGTTCCAGTAATATGTCTATCCAGGTGCACATTCAATCAATTATACATAATGTAATTAATAATATTATCTACTAAATGCGATTGTAAATCTAACTGTACTATTAATGTGTTATTGTAGCAAGATAATTATATAACTTGCAGCCTGAGCATTACAAAATTAGTGATTTAAAAAAATTCAAAACAACATTTCTCTATTAAAAAGAATTTATTTCTGTTTTATATTATACGCACTGCACCAAATAAGTTACAGATTGATGGAGTGAATTTGAAGGTTTAAAAAAAATCTTCACATGATAAAATCTGTTTTATGTGTCACGCATTATGCGAAATTACATTTAATAAGCAAGTACACGCAATTGTAAAGTGATCTTGACAAATAACTTCATGATTATATAAATTATAATTCTTTTGTAGTATTAATGTGATTGTAATTTATTTCCTTTTTTGTTTTAAGCTCCCCATTTCTTGATTTTATAGGTAAAGGTTATCGTCATAATCTTGTCTGGATGAGATCGCTTCAAGCGATAAGAGCGCCCATTATTCGTATTAATATTTTTTATTGACGTAACTTTTTAATTTTTCAAGCTAACTAACATAAAATTACTAAATATATGGCGTATGAAAATGACTTAACTACATATACCGCTACATTCCGCGAATTTTTCACATACCTACACATTAAAAACATTCGTTAGAATTTGAAAGTCAGAGCCATGGACAGTCAGAATTATTCAGCCAGAACCGTACCTCGTTAAGATATTCGCTCAAAAGCTATGTTTCGTAAAATCAACCGAAGTTCGCTAATGGAGTCGCTACTAAGAGCAAAGTGCAAACACTCTGCATTTCTGCAATTTTTTAAATTCAATCTAGTTGCAACTCTTCCACCTGGAATTACTAATCCAAATGAATATGCCGTGTCTGTACATTGAAACTATAAAAAAAACTGGAATACATAAACGATGCAGAACACGATGCAATTTTCTTTTGGTTTCTTGTCTGTTTGTTCGGGATTCACGTTAAAACTACTGGTCCGATTTCGATGCGGTTTTCGCTCATTGACAGCTAATTATTAAACTTAAAATCTGTGCTACTTCTGATCCCAGGAAACTCGCGGGAATGTTTTTGGGAATTATTTGAAATGGCCAGATTGTAAAAAAAATCGAATACCAATGCGGTTTTTTCACTGGTCGATAGCAAATTTTATGTAATAAAGTGTCAGGAATCCTGCGGGTTTTTTTTCGAAAACTTCAGGTACACAAAAATTAGCTTATTCCGAGACAGTTTTCACTAAAACAATAGCTTACATTATTTTTTAAATGCTACGATACTTTTTATCGCGGGAATCTTGCGGGAAATTCAATTCAAGCGTGGACGAAGTCATGGGCATATCCTAGCATTACATATATTCAGTATAATTAAATTACCTTGTGCCATAATCCTTTCATTTATTATTATTTATGTTCTAAAGGGCTAACGAGTTAATGTATTGTTGTTGTTACCATTAGATGAACATACAAAAAAACAGCCTGTAATAATGACAGAAAACACGGAATATCTTTTAAAATATTATTTGTATCCTCTTATAACCTCAAAAAGGCACGGTTATGTATCAGAAATAAAGTTTAACTGTATTATACGTGTTATATATGCCCCTATAAATGGAGATGTTATTTACTTTTTAATTAGATGTAAGTTTGACCAGAAACCCATATTTAATTAATAAATGGTTAGCAATGATAAGATACTAATTGTTTTTAAACAAAAATTCTTAAGTGAAATTTAACTTTTCGATTACGCATTACTCCATTGTTGTGGTCATACAAAGACCTACCATTTGATTGATGCTAAGCACAAACCTTCCAAAATCATTATTATAAAAAAGAACAGTTAAACAATGTAGTGGAATTAAATAAAATTTTATCGTCTTTTACAAAGAGACCTAATGCTTTACGATTTATTTATTCGCTGCGAGATAAAACTAGCTTAACTTTATGAACTAGCAAACTAATTTTCTAGGGTTCTTTAATAAAATGTTAGTATATTACTTAGTTTCGAATGCTTGATGTACACTTTAGTATCATTATAATTTATTAAATAAGTTCTTTAGTACTGATTGTAGCACAATTGTCTAATGGATAGGTACTTAAACATAATGTGTCCACCAGAAACTTCAATTGCTTTTAAGCTTATAATAGTAGCACACCTCATTAAAGTCTGTTTTATATCAATATATAACTATATTTAAATTGTGTTTTAGTGAAATATTTTATTCATAGGATAATTTAAGTGCACAAACGGCTTATGCATCATACATGTCCAAGACAGTTTAGCGGATTATACGGTTATTGAGAATGTCTTTGTCACCCTCAACATATGGCAAATAGATCATAAAACCTTTTTAAGCTTCGCGACCAGGATATGTACTCACGTCGATAGAATGAGATGCCTTAGTCGCTACCACAACTTTATATATACATTAAGTGAAACTTTTAAAGATTTTTTGTGAAAAACTCGATAAAACGAAAAAGTGACACTAAAAAGCGATAAACACATACATCTTTAGGACTAGCCTGCAAGAGAATAAGATAGAATACATTATATTTAATAATTTAAACACTATGCTCATACACATAGATTTGGAAATGTTTTGAAGATGTTCGTTAATACTTCAAATTTCGTGTTTTAGAGCTAAAATATAATACCGATATAATATATGAAAAGTGACGTCACGAAATTTAGAATCACTCTCACCCCTTGCTACACTTTCTTTCACCTCTACTGCGTGTAAACTGCACACACACATTTTTTTATTATTGCTGTATAGATTTGAGTTTGACCCTTATCTCGCGCGTATTCCAGCGGAGATATGATCTAACATGGAGCATGCTTACCTAGAAGGTCACGCTTATTGTCACGTTTATCTATTCATACGGGAATTGAAGCCACCTATGTTGTAGGTAATAATTATTTCATTGAAATATCAAACACATTTAAAATTATATTAAAATGAATTATAAATTAAACTATCTTAAAAAAACTTAAAAATTAAATACTATTATAAACATATTTTCGAGTAAAAATGTAGTCCAGATCGCTGTCGGTAAGGAGCGTTCCCAAAATGCTGGCTACATTCCCATGTTGTATGGCAACGATAATCCGGTACCCTAAATATAGGCCAGCCCTTTAGTCACGTGAAACTTCTTTCAATCACCTCGAAAGATCTCGGTAAAGTTGATAACCCTTACATCCCCATGGCCCTAAAGTCTCAACTATAATAATTTTATCTAAAACTTTACTTATTATAAAAGTGTATTCAACTCTTACTTTCTATTTAATCATTTAAAACGGCATCTTAAATCTAATATTATAAATGCGAATCTGAGTGTTAGTTTGTGACATTTTCGCGCCTTAACTATGCAACACGTTACGTACAATAAAGATATTTTATACGCACATTGTCAGAGGTATAGTGGGACACAGGGTGGGTACCTTTCATCTCAAAAAATACTGTTCCCGAAACATAACCGGATATAACCGAAAAGAGAAAGCACTTCCATCGCGTTTTATTGGCGCCACAGTTACAATTAACTGACAAATACATCGTTATTACAACGATAATGACCGCAACAATTTTAACGTGTAGCTCTCACGATAAGTTCCACCTTTGCTAGATGACGTTACGGGTATTTATACCTTTAATTAAAAATTATATTTGAAATTTCTAAAAATTATAACATGCCAACAATTCATGATTTACATATCCTTTTTAACGCAAGGGAAGCCGTGGCCAAAAGCTAATTGTTCCTTTTTTTTGTCCCGTAACGGCAGGCCACCAAACCATATTATAAAATATAATAAATAATTTTCGTGAAACTCGAATCTTTAGGCATGTACTCGTATAACAAAACAATTATCCCAAAAAAGTTTGCATGAACTCATTTGACGGTAAATTGCTCCAGCCTCGCGAGCTACCTTACCTTACCCATTCAATTAATAAAGGAAGTCTGCGGTGAAGCGGCCATAAAAATCCCAGAAATGTTTATTTCACTTCCAATTAAATCTCATAAAGAGGCTTTTTCAATTTCCCTCATTATTGGTACCCTATAATCATTAACTTTGCTATATAATACCTACGCTCATATTGATTCAGTGATAGGTTTGAAGAAAGTGACCATCATTTGACGTCCCATTTTTTTATAAAGTATGAAATATTGAAATATAAAAATAAATAATCGACAGATAAACACACATACACATAACATCCTCATGCTCCGGGGCCGATCTCAGATAGTACCATAACATAGACCATAGTAAATAATGGAAAGCTTGATTACGAAATTTACTATGCTGGGACTTTGCGCCGTAGTGAAGTAGACTGACAGAGGTTTAGCCCCTTCAACAACAGAGGTCGTGTTTTATTATTTGTCATGTTAGTGTTAGTATATATATGTATGTTTACATTATATTCTGTTATTGTTGTCTAGAAGAGATCGCTTGTTAGCGATAAGACTGCCCATTGTGCACATTTAGAATATTTTAGGCTATAAGTTTTTCTGTACCTAATTGTGTACAATAAACTATAAATGTAAGATGCCCTCTAGCCCGTCGGACAGGCGATCTGCGTAAGGTTTTCGGCCTACCGAACCATCCGTAGTCTAAATATATATCTCTATTCTTAGCCATATATAGTCTATTTTATACTTAGCTATTAGTTATCCAGGTCAACTGCATGTTAACGTTCTTTACGATTAGATTTTGTTCATCTAAAGGTTGCCTGGAAGAGATCGCTTTAATCAATAAAATTCCGCCCGCCCATTGTACTTAAATACCTTCAGTATTTAAGATTATTGTGTTTCCTTCAATCATGTTGGTGTACAAAAAAGAGTAGAGTATTGTATAAAAGAACACACAAACATATTGGTTGTAATCACAAAAATCTATAGCAAGATTTACTTTCATATTTATGTATGGATACGTAACAGTATGGATTAAGAATGTTTATTAAGGTCTATCACCGTCCGAACAATACACGAGGCAAAAGGGCAACGAGGCACTTACAGAGAATATCGCTAATAGATTTCTTAGTCAAATGAAGCAGTCGCTCCGAAATCTCTTCCCGGTAAACTGTTACACCGGAAACTCATTATCGTATAAACCGGCCAAGAAATCTTATAATCTTCTCTTTTGAAAATTGAAAGTTCTGAATAATTTAATATTACAATTATGGATCTGATATTAAACGAAAACAAATTTCACCAAGGTTTGAAGTATAAGACGATCTCTTTTAATAGTCCCTTAAGAGCGAATTTGACAAACAAATAAGAAAAGAAGAAAATGAAATAAACATAAGATAAACAGTTTCATTAGTATCATATTACACAGGTAAATAAATCGATTTTCTTAAATTAGAAAAAATAAAATCTGCAACATTTTATTTGGGTTCTAGTAAATTTTGTAAAGGAATTTTCCGTTATGTATTATGGGCTTGGTACTTTCCTAGGTCTTTTTACGTTCTTAGAATGTTACTAGTATATAATTATTATATATTATAACTAAATTAGTATATTTCATGTTGTTTTTATCGAGTTTTGACCAAAGGTTTTTGTAATTGGTTAATTTAATGATAACAAAAGATATTTTTGATTTCTCATATTCTGAAAGTACGCTTGGGTTGCTTAATCATAGAGATAAAAACAGCACTTTTCGTCCCTGGGAAACGATTTTCCCTCCTGTCAAAAAATTTAGAAAACTGCGAACCATAAATAATACATGCGACTCATATCCCAACCAACAGCCACTATTAAATCGCGACATAAATTGCAGTAAAAAAATATCAACAATTTGGAACAACATTTTATACTTTTAAATTACGTTTCACTAAATTATAATTTATTTAACATAAATTCGAGCTAAAATTTACTATCATCGGCGACAAAAAAAATACTGGCTGTTGCTAGAATGCCACAGAAAAAAAATACTTGGCGTTTCATTCATGACGTACGTCATGGCGTTTCATGAGATTACATACATATGAATTTAAAGCCTGTTCTTATTAGAGAAATAGTTGTTTGTTTAACTTTCAGTTTTTATTTACTTTCCTCATATTCGAAATGAAAACAGACTGTTAACCTCGGATGAAAGGCCTATTTAGGTACTCGAACTATTAGCGCCCTCGCTACACTCGAAGCCAAACCATCTCATGCCTAAATAGGCCACTTTCACCTCTCGAGTAACTATCTACTATTCGTGTGATATGTTTTATTCATCTCCATGGTAACAATGAACTGTGTTTATTTGTGGAGTGACAGAAGGCGAATGTTAGAATAGAAGACTAAGTTAAATTTTTCTAAAATCTTCAACGATAGTAAGTATTTATTGGTTCCGATTTGTATGATTCGGAAAAAATTACTTGACATGTTAGAAATGATTTTGAAACTTAACAATTTTTTCATAAACTTATGGTTTACAGATTTTTAATAAAATCGTGTCGACACGATCGATATCAAATTATTTCCAATTTCGCAACTTGGAATCAACCTAGATGTAGACTACTAGCTGATACCCGCCCACTCCGCGTGCCGTAAAATCCGTTTTTAACTGACCTCTACTTGGCGAAAGGAAGCCATCCATGCCAAATTTCAAATCTATAGGTATTATAGTTCCTAAGATATAGTGATGAGTCACTATATACGTGGATTTCAATTATATTTATATATACAGGGTGCTTCAAAAAAATGTATACACACTTTGAACTTCCATAGAAAATTTATTTACCGTTCAACAAAGTTAAATTTCAGGAAAATAGAAAGCTGAAAGTCCAATGTAAATGAAACATAAATAACAAATGTTAATACTGTTCAAATTGGTGACCTGCAGCATCAATACAATTCTGAGTACGAGTCACCACAGATTCTGTACATCGTATCAAAACGTCCAATGAGATTTCTCTACACACTGCTTGAATCTCATTCCAAAGAATGTCTAGGTTACGTGGTTTACGTTTGTACACCTCATCTTTTACTGTGCCCCACAAGAAGAAATCCAGTGGTGTAAGGTCTGGAGAGCGTGCTGGAAACTCGATTGGCCCCCTGCGTCCTATCCACTGGCCCGACAAATTTTGATCCAGGTAAGCTCGTACGTCCCTGTGATAGTGCGGCGGAGCACCATCTTGTTGAAAATAAAAATCATCATTACCGTATAATGCACGAATGGCAGGAAATATGGAATCAGCAAGATTTGTTAGGAGAGCGTTGAAACAGTTCCAAGACTGCCGTTGATGACTCATCACTTGTAGCTGTTCGAGGCCGACCTGAATGACCTTTATGCACATCACACACTGTTCCATGAACTTCGAATTTGTCTCGTATGCGTGTAATTGTTAATCTTGAAGGTGGTTCTGTATCATACTCCCTTCTCCACTGTCTTTGAACTTCATTTACATTCTCAAACTTCCAGTACCACTTAATAACCTGCTTACGTTCTTCAAAACTCAAACGTACGTCCCCCATGTTGATATTACAAATTCCAACTGATAATATAACATAGAGGGACGATTATGCTGGCACCTGGCGAAGAAATATAACATTAGCCTTGTAGAGCGGGAAAACTACAATAGTTTAAAGTGTGTATACATTTTTTTGAAGCACCCGGTAGATTGGTACAACACTTCGTAAGTTTTCTTGAAATAAATAAATCCAAAATCTTCATTTGAGTTAATTTTTTATTATTTTTTTAGTTTTTATTATTCAAAAATAGTCAATTATTGTGAAGTCATTAATTTCATTATTTAATTTATTAAACGAGAAAAGTAAATAAACAAACATATATTATTTTGAAAGCCTACCAACAGGAACTTCAAAAGTAGACTAGCAGAATTTCTCCGCTTTTAGAATGTGCTTGCCAAAAAAAAGAAATGGTAAAAAAGTTTTTTCTGTTGTAGAACTTTACGTTAATGCATCCTATATTTATCTTCATTATCAAAAAGACAGATGTAACAAATTTCATAAATTGTTGTATTGAAGTGAAACTTCTTTAGAATCGTTGTGATTTCAAACTTGATGAAATGAAATAACGACACTAAAAAGACAACCACATAAATCTATAGGACTTTAGTCTGTGAGAAATTAAGATAGAACACATTATATTTAATCATTTAAACACTATGCATGTACAGATAGAGTTGGAAATATTTTGAAGTTTTTCGTTAATACCTAAAATTTCGTGTTTTAAAGCTTAAATATATTATAACGATATAATATATTTAATGTGACGTCACGAAATTTAGAATCCTTCCTACCCCTTGTTACACTTTTTTTCACTTCTACTGCGTGTGACTTGCACACACACGCAATTTTTTTAAATGTATGAAACATCCAAAAGGCACTTTCGTATTATTTCAATAGGTACCATATAAAGGATATGCTAATTTCAAAATGAATGTAATAGAATATTAAGATGTCCATTATCGCTTCGAGCTGTCCAATAAAACAGTGTTTTATTGCCTTAATATAGGAGAACTGGCATAAGTTTGATAAACAATTTGCGAACCCTAATGCCGTTCAATTCAAATGTTCCAACATTTTACGATAGTTTGAATGTCGGCCTCTTCAGTACGGCTTTAGTATAATCCACACAAAACAGTCAATATTTTATTTATGCCCCGTTATAAATTATAATAATTAAACAGCCTTGAGTTAAGTACTTACTAGGTAAGTAGGTAGGTAAAGTAGTCGCTAAATGTAATAAATCTGTTTAGTTTCAGAACACTTCTCAATATTTGAGTTTATATGAAAAATCGTTTACTATGCTGCCATCTATTACTAATTAAAATAGCTTACAGGTTGGCCTGGATATAATATATAATAACGTTTTATGCAACCTTTTGCCAAATAAGTTACTGTTTAGGTAGTAAAGATAATAACTAGTATTAAAAAGAATACCGTAATTGGTTTATAAAATGTTATCTAATTATTTAGGACAACAGAAATATTAATAAACTAAGTTAGTATGCCAGGTGGTAGAGCAAATACCCGTCTAGATGGCTACCTCCCCCGGTTTAGAGTAACAACCTTGAATTGTGTTCCGTCATTAGTAACCAAGTTCCAGGATCCCTTTAGAGAGCAGCAGTGCATTTGGAACGCCTTTGGTGATGTACATATCCATAGGCAAATAAATATGATACTCTTTGCTCACGAACCATGGAAACTTATAAACAGAGAAAAATAATTTTATGTTTTTTACGTCTAGAATGCTTAAATAAAGCCCTTACATTTAATAGCAACAGTTTAAGAACTATTATATACAGTATGTATACATTTTCCGGTATTTTCACATTGGTAATAGATTATTCAAGCTGAGAGAGTTTTAAAACGCGACCCTCAACTTATGCGCATATAGTTCGAACTCGGTTCGAAGGCACGAAACAAATAGACTCCACCCGTTTGGCTAATGTAAAAAGTTCGACGAGGTGATAATAATGCTACTCTGTTTATTTCCGTAACATCAAACTTGCTTTATCAGAAATGAGATTCGCTTGCTAAATATTTCACAACGACGAACCTATTTATTTATATTTCACCGTATAATTATAAAATATTCACAAGATGAAATATGAAATAGTAGTTAATTATGTTTAATGATAAAAACCATATATAATAAACATGTATATCAGAAGAGATTGATGAATGTAGCTGAAGCAAAACAACTTTGTCAAGATCTTAGCAAATGAAAATGCATCGTCTCTGCTTTTGCCTATGGGAAACAGGCGTGATAATAATGTGTGTATGTAATGTTTACATGGAATTCGTTTATTTCTTGTATATGTATAAAATTGATATTTCACAAAACGAAGTCACGTGAAGACCCTTAGATTCGAACATAAAGCTTATTTAAGTTAAAGTTAATAAGTTTATTATTTCTGACGTTCAGATAGTAACAAGTTCTGTGCACTGCGCTCTCAGTAAGTATTTCACAGTGTAATTATGAGATATGCCCGGAATAATTTTTATTTGAAAACATGAGATAGTAGTTTCTTGGTCATACATACAGTTATTTACTATAATGAAGTCGCGAGAAGAGTTTTAGTTTCATTCGTAAACTGTTAAACTACATAAGGCTAATTTAAGTTAAAGGTAAATAAGATCATTATTTCTGACGTTGTTAGTAACAAAGGGTATAGGGCTCCACTCCTTGCGCTCTGTATTCAGTAAATATTTATTTCTTTAAAATGAATATATGTACAAGGAGTTGGTAGGCATTGTCTTTTGGAGAGCGGCCAACGGTTCGCGAGTTGGTAATATTTTTTAAATTCAATTTCAGTGAAGCCACAGTGCTGTATCCGGACGGCTTAATGTACACCTGGTGAACATTTAAATGAGATACTACATGGTTATTTATGTGTCGTTTTGCCACCACATTATGTAATGCACGTTTAGCTTAAGGTAAGCTTAAATTTTGTCTGCGACCATATTTGCCAGCAGGTTGCTTGCAATTATTGTTGTAATTTACAAAAAATACGCTATACGAAATATTTGTCTATAAAATAAAGCTGTTAATATCAGTCCAAAAATGTTCGATACGGATTTAATAGACTAGACACTAAGACTGAACTTATGCTATATCCGCCACATTTAACCAAAGCGAATTAGTGGGTTTCTCACATCGGTGGGTAACTGGATTTCTCCATGATATTTATTTTTCCATCAGCATTTTGTAGTTGTAATACTAAGAAGATTACCTCAGAAAACTGCTTACGCACATGCAAGCTGCTTGACCAGGACTCTAATCCCTAGTATTAGAGTGACACTCAAGTCCATTAACCACTAAATTATCACGGAGAACTATACGAACTCCGTATTATGTGAAGACGTGTTCAATGCAACTTAAAAAACAATATTTCATTAAAAAAATTAAAGCATAGGGTTAACAAACACTTTTTTTTATTGCAGGAGGTCAGCAGACAGGCAGACGGCTCCCTTGATGGAAAGCGGTTACCATCGCCTATGGAAATTTGCAACACCAAAGGTGCTACAAATGCGCTGCTGCTCTCTTAAGGAAGACTGGAACCTGGTCACTAATGTCGGAACACAAATCAAGGTTGTTATGGCGACATACTTTAGACCAGGGGTGGTAGCCATCCAGTCGGGCAAATGCCCTACAACTTGGCTGTGGGTTGTTTTGTCGCCTCTTACGACAGGCCGCCCGGCCGCAGGAAATTGTATTCTTTCTCCGTTCCTGCACGGATAAAACTTTTACACATGGTTTAAAATAACTATATCATGTTCAACGAAATTTCGTTTCAAAACTATTTATTTTAGATTAATACGAGCGACAGCATATTTTGACATAGGTTTACGAGTTTTCATAAGAACAATAATAAAAATGCCTGTGAAGACAGTTATGCGTAAACAATCATTTTGGGTATTTTCCAGTTACCTACTAGATTTTAAAATTACACAGCGAAATCTCAATAAACAATAATGTAATGGGTAATTCTCATATCATATAATATTTAGTAACATTCTAAGATAAAGTTAACAAAACATACTATTCATATTGTATAAAGGTAACCCTTAATAACGTGCGGGTGCTTCCGTGGCTTTTTTTTTTTTTTTTTTTTTGAGGCGAGGAAAAATGCTGACCGATTTACGCACTCTCAGGGCCGTCACTAGGAAACGGCGCGCATCCACCGGGGGCGATAACGCTAGCAATAGTATGCTTTGTTTGCGCTTCGTCCGCGATGGCTTGACACTGAGGAGTGTGGAAGACTCAGAGCGATGCCGCACGGGCGAGCAACCTCAATACCCACTAAAAAACCTCTCCTCCCGTCGACCCTGCGCTTTGTTGTGAAGGAAAGACTGAGATATAGAACATAGTTACGCAACAGTCGATCCAGCGCAATAAAGTGCCTGGAGTGTGCCCTGGGAGAACACACCCCACTTCGAAACGGGGGCAGTTGAATCCCTTGCGTTGCCTAGTAGCAAGGGGCCCCTCGTACCGGAACCTAACTCAGGGAGGGAAGTAATGCGCGTACCTGCCTCTCCGGGTGCTAGCTGAAGGCCGGCGACCTCGGGTGGAGACATTAGCACGCGCTGCAGGACTTCGCTCCCTATCCCTTTCTGCGGCCTCTTTTAGAGACATTACCGCCTCACAGAAAGAGACCGCAGACTCCCAGCGGTCGTCGCTGTGCAACATGGCCGTTACCAAGTCGCCAAGCGATCGGACGGCTCCTACGTGTGTCTCGAGCTCGAAACGCTGAGGCGTCCATGCAGCGCACTCGACAAGCGTGTGTAACGCCGTATCGGGTGCGCCGCACTGGCGGCAGTCCGGGGAAGGCAAGCAGCCCACAATGCGAAACAGATACTGATCGAAACAACCGTGTCCGGTCAGTATCTGAGTCGTCCTGAAGGTCAGGGTTCCGCTGGTGCGGGTCACCCATCTCTCCAGCTGCGGCCTGATTGCATCCACCGTATAGCCGCCGGCCACAGGGTGTTCGAGGTCACGAGACCAGGCGACGAGGCAGGAGGCGGTTTCCCGCTTCCTGACCGTCTCTAATTCGACTTGACAGAAGGTCAGTCCTCTAGCTAGGGCAACCTGCCGGGTGCGACGAACTCTGGACAGGACGTCTGCCTGGAGAGGCCAGGGCAGCTCGCCTGCCAAGAGAGTCGCCGCCGACCACGACACTGTGCGGTACCCCCGTATGGTCCTCACGGCCAGAACCCGCTGCGCGCGGTGCAGCAGGGTTCGGTTGTGGCGGTGAAGCGCATCGGACCAGACGGGCGCACCGTAGAGTGCCATACTCCGCAGGATGCCGGAATAAAGCTTCCGCGTCGCACCCCCCGGCCCCCCCACGTTAGGGAGAAGCCTGGAGAGTGGTGCTTCCGTGGCTACATTAAGAGCAGTTAAGCGTTTTGCTAGTTTTTATGTTACATAAAAATTATGAAACAGTACTGACATATATTTTTATAGCACTATTTTAATAAATAATTTTACCAGACAATCTTGTTTCTTCTGTCAAATGAATGATAAAATAAAATTAATTTACTGAAACATATCCATCTTTGTTTTTGCGTTATAAAATTTGTGTTTTATTTTAATGCCTAAAGCAGTAAAACTCACAGACATCTCAACTGATAGGATGTGTTTACCGTCGTCGTCGTTTAATGTGAAAGAACAATTTAGCATTTTTTTACCAATTAGAAAAAGGACTGTTTTTTGTATGTTTGTTATATGATGTCTCCATTATGTGTTGACCGATTTTCAATTTTTTTTATTCAATAGAGTATATTCCTGAGGTGGTCCCAATGCCACCAAGTCAGGTTCTGATGATTCATATTTTTTCTAAAGCTTTTCAAGTATTTGTCTTACTAAGAAGTAGAAAATATAAAAGAATTGACAAAAAAAATGTTTTTTTTTTTTTAAATACCTATTAGAATGAACTAAATACACCCTTGAAATAAAATACCCGAGAGAGAGTAGACAAATTATGGAAGACGGAACATAGTGAACAGAGCAAAAGTCACAAATTTGACACATATTATGTCACTTGAATTTTGTCTGTCTGTCGTCTCAGGGCTGCGTTCACAACTATTCATATTTCAACAAAACTAAACTGACTTTAAAAGAATAGGGTGCGGTATAGATATACGGCACATTTATTTATTACTTGAGATCAGGGCCGGATTTAAATTTGTGCCGCCCTGGGGCACTGAAGAAAATGCCGCCCTATGACTTAAATTTTATTTTAATAGTTTTGATATCTTATTTTTTAAGAATTAGAATAACTAATCGATTGCAGGAAATTTATTATGTATTATATATTATTTATTATACATTATGTTTTATTTATATTTATTCTTTATTTACTCATATATTATTTATTATATACTATAGTAATATAAAAAAATGTATTTTTCTTAGTATTATAAATTTTGCACTAAGAACGACTTATATTAGTATTGCATTATTTTTTTCACAGGCAAACTCGCCTAAAAGAAACTATATTGCAGAAACCTAGTTACATTTGTATACTGACTGTAGGTGGCAGCATATGTAGTTGTCAGTTGATTTGGTTCAAAAATATAAAATTGTTCTTTTAAATTTAAATTAATTAGTGTTATTGGATAATTCTCCAATTTTAGAAAAAAATATTATCAATGAAAGTTTTTGTTATCAAAAAGACATACATAATTTGAAAATATTTTTAATTCTTCAAAAAAACTACATAAATTTATCAATTCCAGAAAATAAAAATATCAACTTTAATTTTTTCAAACCTTTATGGAAATAAATTAATTAAACTATTTGAATAGTTTTTACTTAAATTTCCTATATTATAATATACAACATTTTAATTTGATACATTTAGTGTAACATTTTTTTTATTTAATTGTCACACTCTTTCGTACTAATCCATATCCCTATTAATATTATAAATGCGAAAGTAACTCTGTCTGTCTGTCTGTCTGTTCCGTTTTCACGTAAAAACTACTGGACCGATTTGGCTGAAACTCAGTATATATATGTTTTCGATACCGAGAATGAACACGAGGATACTTTTTATCCCGAAAAGTGGGATAGTTTCCAGGATAAAAATATATTTGTCTTTCTGTTTGGCTGAAATTCGGTACGTATGTAAATTAAATACTGAGGATGGACAAGGGATAATTTCCATTTTGGCCTTTTTGGTAATTTTGGCCTATTTGGTCATTTTGGCCTGTTTGGTAATTTTGGCCTTTTTGGTCATTTTGACCTATTTGGTCATTTTAGCCTATTTGGTCATTTTGGCCTATTTGGTCGTTTTGCCTATTCGGTCATTTTGGCCTATTCGGTCATTTTGGCCTTTATGGTCATTTTGGCCTTTTTGGTCATTTTGGCCTATTTGGTCATTTTGGCCTTTTTGGTCATTTTGGCTTCTTTGGTCATTTTGGTCATTTTGGCCTATTTGGTCATTTTGGCCTTTTGGTCGTTTTGCCTATTCGGTCATTTTGGCCTATTCGGTCATTTTGGCCATTATGGTCATTTTGGCCTTTTTGGTCATTTTGGCCTATTTGGTCATTTTGGCCTTTTTGGTCATTTTAGCCTTTTTGGTCATTTTGGCCTCTTTGGTCATTTTGACCATTTTGATTATTTTGGCCTTTTTGGTTGTTTTTGCCTATTCCGTCATTTTGGCCATGTCGATCACTGTGGTCTTTTGGTCATTTAGACCATTTTGGCCTTTTTGGTCAAGTTTTGTAATTTATTTTGTTGACAGATAGACGGGGGATGGTATAATTAGCGATATAAAATGAAGTGAATCTTCCGTGGGCAAATACATAAAAATGTAATATAATATAACCTGTAGCACTTGCTCTATAAACAAGAGACAAGACCTAGAGGTTAACCCGCGGCGCAGCCGCGGGGTAAACTCTAGTATTGTATATTTTAAATAAAGTTTTCCTTCTTTTTAAACAGTTTTTCATGATATTCTTTATAATATATTAAGTCAGGATGATAAGTATTATTATTAGACAGGTTTTAATAGATTTTGCTACCACTAGATGGTAAAAGTATCTCAACAACACTACCTTTTGTATATTTAATTACGCTCTGGTCTGGACCCTCTCATAAACATTAACATTGTAACTTAATTCAGTAGAGCGGAATAACACCAAAATAATAACATAATCAAAGTAGTTAGCAATTTAAATACTTGAGTAAATCTTTAGTTACGAAATGTCTGAATTACTATTTCTGTAGGAAAACTTAATTTTCTTAGTTAATCGGCCTCGTCCCAAGTTCATACGCTACTGTAAACTTTGTGTTTCTATTTGAGTAGAGATATTTCAGCTCGTTCATCTAAGAAAGTTTACTTACCATTTGGCTTAAAAAGAACTCTATGCCAAGTCACGGTACAGAGGTGACGGGAAATAAAATATCTTATAAAATAAAATGTAAACAGCAGCGTGAAATCTAATACACTTTTAAATTAAAAGATTTATTATATGATGCCAGACCAATGAATTTGTTTCTGCTACATATTCGAATATTATAAATATTTATTATCAAAATGTGAGTAGCCGTCTATATGTTACGTATTCCTCTATCCCCTTTGTTTTCTCAATTAATTCCTGGGAGTCTGGAGAAGATGGGTTTTTAGTGATACGACCGCTCTTTGGGTATAATTAGATATGGTTTTAATCTCTAAGTTCATTTTTGTATTGGTGTACAATAAAATGTTATCTATCTATGTATCTATTGTGTCAATTTGGTTTTTGTATATTGCAGACAGTTTTGGGGCTCTTGATATTCAGATGCAATCTTTGAATCAACCACTACTCACTATTTATGGTCTATCATCATCATCGTCCTAGTTTTCATCCCGAGTTGCTTTCGAAACTTTTGCATTGGAGCCCACTTTTGGTTCTTTAAATGTAGTAGGTACCATTATTTATTATTCTAGTCTTAAAATGCATGAAGTCTTAATAATTAGCCTCGATTAAGGCATGAAGATTTGCCTCCAATTATGTCTAGTTTTGTTTACTATGTCTAGTGCCTCTTTTAAATGATTGTGTAAAAGAGAGTGTAATTTTTAATGTTTCTCTCTTCACACGTCATTGCGAACGACAATGGAGGCTGGCAAGTTGGGTGTTAATACAATTTACTTTTATTAAAGTTGTGTCATTGTTTGCTTGCCGGGATCCCGGTTGCGGACGAGATATTAATGTCAGACTCAAATGTAATAATGGGAATTATTATCCTTCTGCAGTTTTGTAAGATTTTATATTATGTTCAGGTAGAAATTTTAGACTACAAAGTATTAATACAGTACAAGATAGTATTAAAGCTAATGTTTAATAATTTTTAGTGCACGTTTATTAGTTTTTTTTTATTTCAAACTTTAGGCTTTAATATGCGATGGCTGATAGGATAAATTGGTTTTGAAGGGGAGACCACGATTCGGCAAAACTATAAATGTAAGACGCCCTCTAGCCCGTCGGACAGGTGACCTGCGTTATGTCCTCCGGCCTACCGAACCTTCCCTAGTATAAATGAGGAAAGCAAATTACTATTGTTTAATTTAGGTATATAACATAAATTTTAGGAAGCCTACATCTATCAGTTGACAACAGTTAACTGACAAATAAATTTGAATTCAATAGCCATTAAGATATTTTATAAAAAATATATTGCAGACCTCGATTAGATGAATATACTTAAATTGAGAATTGTAAGATATCAGTGAAAAATAAAATATCTACGTATGTCAAATAAACAAAAATATTAATATAATCCTACGAAAGCTTCTTGTACGTGGAGCCAAATTGGAAACGAATGGCAGATCCTTCCAGATAAATTACAATTTTTCACTTGAAGAAGTATCTACTCAAGTATTCGATATTGAATAAACTATAATAGATCAACATTTCAACAGCGGTTCGACATCGTGAAGGTTTTGAATACAACACAATAGTCCCAGTTCGGATACTGCAGAAGTTTGCTTAGGACGTGGACTCATTCACTTCCATCAACCCCTTACTCCTATTATTTGTTTACGAGGTTTCAAGCTAAAACGCCACATCTTACTCATACTAATATTCGAATGAAACCTTAAGGCTTTACGTTTAAGAGTTAAATCAAATAAGAAATAAAGGGACGAAATCATTTAAAACGTGATTTTGGATACCCGGAGAACGTTTCATTTTATAACTCTAAGGAAATGCGTCAAATTTACAAAACGCGTTAATGGTGGGGTAGAAAATTTCTTCTAAATTTGTTGCAATGGTAAATAAATGAAACGCTTTGGTAATAGCAATAATATTTGAGGTCCCTGTAAGCAATGTATAGGCATGATACGTTATTATGCTATAGTTGGCACTTTTAACACGGATTGTTACAGCTCGTCAGCGCGAGGCCTGCCATGTGCGATAGTGCTTAATCAAAACTTCAATTAAATTTTCGTAATACCTTTCGTCGAGCGCTCTCACCCCGGGAGAGCCCACAAATTAATACCTACGACCGGGAGTATGTTTTAATTTTAATAAATCATGATATGTAGTGCCAGGTTAATTTACATTTTAAGGAAATACGCATTATCTGTCTTCTATCTTCTTCATATGTTAATGCTGCTAAAGGTATCTTAGATCTTGTTTCCGCTACTCCGGACTGACTATTTTGCCGCAAACTGTCATTCCAATTATAATTTAACAATATAACTACTACAGGGACTATTTGCTATACATATATCACTAAACAAATGTCTCATTCTCATTGTGAGACTTTGGATGATGAAACATTCCATTTTTTAGCACTCTTATTTCCATCAATAATGATTATTAATTCTATGAGACATCTATTTATATCTAAAAAAATGTCAACCTCCATATAAACAAGTAGAAATAAATTATTTAATTAAGAATTTTTAATGAAGAGTTATACTGAAAGGTAAAAGGGTTATAGTTCTCAATTAAAGGTGAACACGAGCCAGTCTAGTTTGGTCTATTTTTTCATTTGTGTAAATGATCGTGGTAGGAAAGTTTGTTAATACTAATAAACGGGCCTGTGCGGCGGAGGCGGCAGCTCTTCGCGCTTCAGGCCATTTGTCTCCGTGGTACCGAGTACCAAGTAATGGGGTCTCGACCAATCCTAAGTAATTTAGAAAAACGATTCTTAAGATAGATGACTTCCCATTTCATTTGCCAGCTTTTCCAAAACACAATATATTACATTTAGGGCCCTAAGGCATTTTTTTACAACTTATAAAATGGAGGGTAGTTGTCTATGAAAAGTTGAAAATTTTAATATTTTCTTAAGTTTTCGCGACTTGTACACATAATAAAACTACGTTTTAACGGTTTTAAGCGCGGTAATTTATTTGATTTAGGTTTATCCGACGTTTCGGCCGCTTTTCAGTGGCCGTGGTCACGGAAGACAAAGATGACATTTGTCAAACGTGTATTGTCAAAGTTTTTATTCAGCCTACCGCCAACTTGTTCATTTTAATTATTTAGTTTTAAATTTTGTTTATGGATATTATTTACTCTATGGGAGCCTATCTAATTTACCACCGCTTCACAACATGTTGTGGCTTGAAGAGAAGAAGCGGCGCAAGAAACTCTTCAGCAAACATGCCTAGTTCTAAATTTTTTTTTTTTTTTATATAATATTAAAATGAGTGGAAGGAAAAAATAAAAGAAATTATCAGTCAAGTTGGTTTGTTTCGTTTTCGATTTTCGTTTTCGTTTCGATTTTAAACAAAATTTAAAACTAAATAATTAAAATGAACAAGTTGGCGGTAGGCTGAATAAAAACTTTGACAATACACGTTTGACAAATGTCATCTTTGTCTTCCGTGACCACGGCCACTGAAAAGCGGCCGAAACGTCGGATAAACCCAAATCAAATAAATTACCGCGCTTAAAACCGTTGAAAATTTTACTACTTTATGAAAAATTAATACTGTATATTTTGTGTTTATCTCAAAACAGATTAACAAGTAGAAAACAGAAAAAATATTAACAGCTGCCTGTGCCAGCAGCCTCGTTAAGTAAATGAATGTATGTAATTAAGACATCACTTTCAGCAGACGTGATTTACAAAAGAAAATATACTTTCTTCTTATTGGTGGGTGCACAAACATCGTAGGCACAAGAGGTTTACTTAGGATTCTGTTTGAGGATACAAAGGAATCGACAGCAAGATTAACCACTTTATCGTGTTACAAACCATTGATTCGTGTCGTATTGAAAATATATTTTTATTCCTCTTTAGTTTATTTGGTTTGAGTTTTTCAAATACGAGATATATATGTCACCGTAAAATTATGAATATCGTTAGATTATAATCTATCTCAAAACTAAACTGTCGAAATATTTTATGCTGAAAATATTGTTTACAATATAATATATTATTTATTGACATGGAATTGTCAAATTGTGAAATAGCATGTGATGGAACGTACCTTGCGCACTGATTGGTCGGTAAGTCGTTCTGTGTCCCCACAGCTGGAGAGATGGGTCACCCGCACCAGCGGAACCCTGACCTTCAGGACGACACAGATACTGACCGGACACGGTTGTTTCGGCCAGTATCTGTTTCGCATTGTGGGCTGCTTGCCTTCTCCGGACTGCCGCCAGTGCGGCGCACCCGATACGGCGTTTCACACGCTTGTCGAGTGCGCTGCATGGACGCCGCAGCGTTTCGAGCTCGAGACGCACGTAGGAGCCGTCGGATCGCTTGGCGACTTGGTAACGGCCATGTTGCACAGCGACGACCGCTGGGAGTCTGCGGTTACTTTCTGTGAGGCAGTAATGTCTCTCAAAGAGGCCGCAGAAAGGGACAGGGAGCGAAGTCCTGCAGCGCGTGCTAATGTCTCTAATCGAGGTCGCCGGCCTTCAGCTGGCACCCGGAGAGGCAGGTACGCGCATTACTTCCCTCCCTGAGTTAGGTTCCAGCACGGGGGGCCCTTGCTACTAGGCAACGCAAGGGATTCATCTGCCCCCGTTTCGAAGTGGGGTGTGTTCTCCCAGGGCACACTCCAGGCACTTTATTGCGCTGGATCGACTGTTGCGTAACTATGTTCTATATCTCAGTCTTTCCTTCACAACAAAAGCGCATGGTCGACAGGGAGGAGGGGGTTTTTAGTGGGTATTGAGGTTGCTCGCCCGTAAGGCATCGCTCTGAGTCTTCCACACTCCTCTGTGTCACGCCATCGCGGACGGAGCGCAAACAAAGCATACTATTGCTAGCGTTATCACCCCCGATGGATGCGTGCCGTTTCCTAGTGACGGCCCAGAGAGTGCGTAAATCGGTCAGCATTTTCCTTCGCCTCAAAAAAAAAAGTCGTTCTGTGTCCATAGAGTTAGAAATAAAACAGAGGTATCAGTCAAATAAAGTAAATGTACTTTAAAAATTGTGAAATCCAGAATGTATTTATTATTTAGTAGGTAATCAATAATTCTGACATAATGGTAAATAATTTTGAGTGTTTTTAAAAAAACAATAACTTAAGTACTTCTTCAACCCCTATGTCTGAGCAATAGTACACAGACTATGTATATGTGACTAAAGTTCACAAGCTGAACGAGCGAAGCGAACGTACTACTACAGCGGTCAGCGAATATCACAACGGATTTGGAACCATCATTTAAATAAATATAAATAAATAAATATTTTATTAATCTAAAAAAAACTAATGGCAACGGATAAGTGGAAAAACGAATTGCAACGAACAAGTGGAAAAACGAATGGCAACGGATAAGTGGAAAAACGAATCGCAACGGACAAGTGGAAAAACGAATCGCAACGGACAAGTGAAAAATCTTCAACTGACAACTGACAAAATGAATCAACAAACAGCAACATCAACAAAAATTTAACATGAAGTGTTACGGGCAGATTGATAATGTACTTGTCCAATTTGAAACCTTCATATTCAAGACTGCTTCAATACCTTTATATAACTTTTTGAATTATTCGATTCGGACATTCCATTCGAAAGATATCACGAGTTTAAAAATGTAAGTATTAGAACACATGGCCGTGACGCTCTTTCGTGAGCGACAAATCGTAAGACCCCGTCTATATAGAAGTTTCACTTAAAAAAAAACATGATTACATAATGTCAAACAGTTCGTTGCACTGCAAAATCCGTACTTTTTCCATAGAGGACACAGATCGACCTACCGTAAGAGAACGACCTACGAGATGCGTTCCATCACATAGTATTTCAGAATTCGATAATTAGATAGATTATACTATAACGGTATTTACAATTTGACGCTGACATATATCTAGGTCAATATTACAACAAATATTTGTGATAATATTTGTTTGTAAGGTTAATTAATACTTGTTCATGAGAGCCTCATTAACAAAGAAAATGTAGCATAATTCATTATTTTTGTTTCAGATTTGAATTACCTACTTCAGTACATATAAAATTCTGCAAGGTAAGAAACTAATAACAATGTGTTATTATTATTCATAATATATTTTACATAAAACCCAAATTTAATGTAATAGAAAAGTGCTGGCAGAATTTTAGGCCAGGTTCTCAATGATATAATCCGTCGGGTTCTGGTCACCGACGGCGTACTTGCAATTCTAGAACCGAACGACCTGTGTCGATGATAGCACGAAATCCGATGCATGTCGTTGGCGTCTTGGAAGATGGGTATCCCTTAATATGAGTCGCATCTTGTCTCGATACTTTGGTGGCGTCCCATGTTCCAGCAACTTGCGTATCAGCCAGGATAGCGGCAATATAGCAAGCGTCCCTAAAGCGCCGCAAATGTTAAAATATATTATATATATATATATATGTATATGTATATATATATATATATATATATATATATATATATATATGTCGCAGGGAAGCTTTAATTGGACGTATCGTTGACTGGATGTATAACGCACAATATCATTTGTTTACATTTTAATTACTTCTAAAATTCTTAATGTTTCTATAACTTAAAGATCGTTCTAACCTAATAAAAGTTATGAATATTGTAATTTAATAAACGACCAATCAGAGCAGAGCATATGGCGGACCGGGGTCAGCGCCCTCTATACTTTGAGTAATATCTACTTGGGTAGACTGAGGAGTTTTTGTGGCACATTTGGTTGGTGGCTACAGGTCGAGTTGGACCTTTGAGAGTTTTAAAGAAAGTATTGAAGTTGAAAGTATGAGCGGGTGGCCTGAACCCGCTGCTCGGTCTAAACTATGTCATAATGTTGATCAAATCTAAATTAAAAGTGTATAAACCGTGGCTATTGTGTTTTATGCTCGTATTTTATCCTGATGACGCCCACTAAACCTGCAATAACTAAAGATGTCGTGAGAACGAGGCCGTTCTGCGACATATATATATATATATATATATATATAATATAATATTACTATTATTTATAGTTAATTATTCAAAATCTGTTTATCAATAATTAAATGAATTTGAAAATGTAATAGATAGATAGATAGATAGATAACACTTTATTGTACACCAATACAATCATGAACTTGAAGACTAAAATTATATCTACTTATGTACAAAGGGCGGTCTTATCGCTAAAAAGCGATCTCTTCCAGACAACCCCAGGAATGAATTGAGATGATAATGGCGATGGTGGTATACGTAACATATAGTACGAACTACTTACATTTTAATAATAAATACATAAATGATATATATACATATATGAAGAAATTTTATATATTACATAGATATATACTTAATATACATACCATACAAATACATATCTACAAAATATATAAATGAATTTAAATATCATATTCCAACGACAGGTAGTATTTTTTGATCATAGTTTTAAATATCGCTAGCGATTTTGCTTGTCTGATTGTAACAGGAAGCGCGTTCCAGAGCTGTATAGCCTTAACAGTAAAAGAATTGTTATAAAAAGTTGAGTTATGCGCAGGAGTGTTCAATTTAAGTTTAGTAGAAGGGCGTAAATTATGAGAGCATGAAAGAAATACAAAATTTTGTTTAAGGTAATCAGGAGTACTAGGGAGAAATAAAATACTATAGAGAAAGGAAATAAAATACAAGGATGTGAGTATTCCGGCGAAATCGAATTGGCAACCACTTGAGTTTTTTTCGGAATTCAGAGACATGGTCATATTTGCGTACTCCAAATATGAATCTTATGCAAAAATTTTGGAGGCGCTCAAGTTTATTAAGTTGTTCTTGGGTTAAATTTAGATAGCTGGCGTCAGCATAATCAAGACTAGGAAGTAATAAGGATTCTGCTAGCTTAATTTTGGTGGTAGTGGGTAAGAAATTGCTCAACCTTCTAAGGGATTTGGATGAGAGGTAAAGCCGTCGGCTTAGTTCGGTGATATGAGGTCGCCAAGACAGCTCACTGTCAAATATAATGCCAAGGTTTTTTACCTTATCAGTAAAAGGAATGTTTGTCCCATCAAACATCACACTAGGTATGGTACTCCAGTCGACCTTGTTAAGCATCCGTGAGCTACCGATGATGATGACTTGCGTTTTTTCAGGGTTGACATGAAGCCCAAATGACTTGCCCCACTGCAGAATGCGTTCAAAATCTAGGTTTATGTTTGAAACTGCTTTGTCTAAGGTGGCAACAGGTGATTGTGTATAAATTTGTAAATCGTCTGCATAGAGGTGATAGGTTGAAGTGAGTTGATTAGAGATGGAGTTAATAAAAACAGCGAACTATAACGGAGAAAGCACGCCGCCCTGAGGAACGCCAGCAGTGAGTTCACACCATGACGAATAATCATCCTCGACGCGAACCCGCTGCCGGCGGCCATACAGGTAACTGTGAAACCAGTCGATTACTGTAGGAGATATGTTAAGAGAGCTTAGAATACCAAGTAATACATCAAAGTTAACATTGTTGAAGGCACTGCTGAAGTCCAGTAGCGATAGCACAGTCAATAAACCATTATCCATACCATAACGAATGTCATCGGTGATTTTTACGAGGGCAGTGGTTGTGCTGTGGCCAGGACGGAAACCAGATTGATAGGGATTAAGGAGAGAATGCCGATTAAGGAAAATACTTAACTGTTGGTGGACTAGGCGTTCCAGGACTTTAGAAAGGAATGGCAGAATAGATATGGGACGGAATTGAGAGAAAGAAACAGGATTCGGTTTTTTAGGAAGAGGAATAATCTGGGCTTCCTTCCAGGTGACTGCAAAGGTACCAGAAACTACAGAGGCATTGAGTATATGGGTGAGGATAAGATTGATGACATCCAGTATGGGCAGAATCATGTTGCGACTAATAAATACCATCGCTACCGACAGCGTTTGATGTAATGGATTTTACAGCGCTCTTAACATCACTATCAGTAAATTGACTTAACAAGAATGGAGGATAATCGGGTGGCGGCAGGGCGGAAAGAGTATTTAAAGTATTAGACTTAGTTACAACGTCAAAGTCAGAAGTAGCTGAGAAATGTCGATTTAAATCGTCAATGTTGAGTTCTTTGGGATATCGTTATTCTTGAAAGCATTTTCCAACGCTTATGAACCGTTGTTGTGCGACGTTATATATTTGGTGTGTCCTACGAGCTACGAGTTAGAGGATTAATCTGCCAGCGGCAAAGTACGTAGGATGAGTTTCGTATGACAATGAGATAACCTCGACGAACGGGCAGTACAACAATAACATTATTCTATAAAAGAGGATTTAAAATAATGAAACAAAAATATACCCCTAGCCCATCAGCTACATACAAAAACAACACCTTGGATAAAAATCATCTTACCAGCAACTCAATCCATAATTGAAATTCTAAAAGAAACGGTCTTTATTCACTTAGGTATATTTATTTCCAAAGCAATATATACGTGTTTTTATATTGATTCTTAATCTTTTTTTATTTTACTAAAACATTTCCAAAATAACGGTTTGTTTAGAACAGATCATTTTAAGCAATACGACGACCTATTGTTCATCTTATACTGTATCAATTTATGTATTAACTAGTATCAAGTTACATTTTCTAGATGAACAATAAAGAATTGCACATATCCCGACTAGGGACTTTACGTATCTTTTCTGATACTAATATATAAAGCTGACGAGTTTGTTTGTTTGTTTCAACGCGCTAATCTAGGAACCACTGGTCGATTTGAAATATTCAGTGTTAGATAGCCCTTTTATCCAGGAAGGCTATAGGCTATATATCATCACGTTAACACCAATAGGAGCGGAGCACTTACTTTTCTCTTTAACCATTCCACGCGGACGAAGTCGCAGGCAGAAGCTAGTATATAGATAAATGTTAGATTGCTAGTTATTTTAAAGAACATAGTTCAACACAGGAAACTTTATTATACATTAAATGCCAGACTTTCCAAAACGGCAACAATATTTAGGTCGTTCAAACTACCCGAAACATTTAAGTATTATATGATTTAAGAATTTGGCCTCGCTATTAATGTTGAAAAAAGAAAATCAGTTGTAACTATATCTAAAATATATCGCTTTAATTGCTTTCGTTTATAAATATATATAATATATATAATTTTACATATAACAATTGTCAAATATTTGACATCATTACAGCTGGTCAAAGGTCTAGAATCTAGATAAACACAGTACCTCCTATTCATTCAAAAAAAGCATTTTTTTTATAATAATTTTGATTTTATATTTAATTTTATCTTAAAATGCTATGACTGACTTTTTAAGTTAAAAATAGTAGTTTTAAGATATTAACAACAAGAAATGGACAATGTGCAACATTTCGGTAAGAGTTGAGGATCGGTAAGGATGAACTTTCTAAAGAGTCACTCGGAATTGAGGGCGTTAGGTTAGGTATCTAGTACGTTCAATTTGTCTGAGAAGTAATCAATTATTTGAAACCTTTTGTAAGCACTGGGGTATAGCCGCTAGTTGTGATACGATTTAATGGCACGAAGCCAACTTCCATTCAATTCTAAAGTTATTGTCACAGCAAATTACATAATTTAACTAGTTTACCTCTCAAAAGCGTAGACTGTGTAAACAATAAAAGTAGGCATTTAATGCGAAGTTATTTTAAACCGAAAGAAATGAGCTTATAGATACTTTAACTATTAAACATTATTGTTAACAATATAAATCGCAGATTTTATATCTATTTTAACAGCTATGAGAGACGAGTAAAATTATTTTTATAAGAGATAGGTCAAACTTCTTGCTGCTAATTTTATTATATTAAGGTGTTAGTCATCGTTCAAAAGAATAAAAAAAATGTCATACTCAAATTCTATTTAATTATTTATATGTACGAGTAAATTATAAGTTCTAACTACTATACTAATTAAATTAAATTGTTTAAAGTGTCTCCTCTTTGCTAGTCAATGGAACCAAGTGTTATGAAATTCAGTATTACTCGTATATATAGTTATGTATAAGAAGAAAATATTTATATTTTTCTCTGCGAAAATAGGATAGCTACCAAGAGATAAGAATTGAAAATAAATGCGAGTCAAGTCATGTAGAATAAATAGTCAGATAGGTAATACAAAAAACACAAAATGCTTTTATAATAACGGTTGCTTTACCATTAATTAACACTGGACTGTAGTATTTAAACACATTAGTAAGTTCATTGTGTATTTGGCCAAGTGGGATAACATTTTCGTGGATATTAAGCACATTTTAGTGCGACACGATACTTAACGTACCGACTGAGTACACATAAAGCACAGAGTACAAAGTTTACTATGGTCAAACTTATCCACAAGGATGCACATGGCGACACTAAACCCCACTTTACCTCAATGTAACTTTGCCGCTAAAACAACTTAACCAACCACCGAGCAAACGTTTATTATTTGCATAATGATAGAACGAATGAACACGGGTGTATGATTTTTCTAAAACAATTTTATCTGGCGTGTAATCTTCTTTATAAAAATGAATGTTTGTCTGTATGTCCTTTATAGAATCGTAAACTAAACATTTGATCATGTGATGATCTTTAGCAAAGTTGTTGTGCATGAGCCAGAGAAGGTTTCTGATTTGGTTCACAATTGGACCCGGTAGGTGGCGCTGCTGTCGGCATATCGATTGAAGCTTTTCCGGGCAGGACGACGTCTGTCAGGACAGCTAGTTTTTATCTATAGAAATGAAGGTTTGTCTGTATGTCCTTTATAGAATCGTAAACTAAACATTTGATCATGTGATGATCTTTAGCAAAGTTGTTGTGCATGAGCCAGAGAAGATTTCTGAGTTAGTTCACAATTGGACCCGGTAGGTGGCGCTGCTGTCGGACAACGTCTGCCAGGACAGCTAGTTTTTATATATATTGGTGCGATTCCGTATTCGCTAACCCAATAATCCTTTCATTTCGTGAACACGTGTTTCATTACTATTTAAATTATCAACAATTTCTATGGTTCTCATTATCATTGTGCATTGTCACTGGGTTGCGTTAATTTTCTAAGTATTGAATGAAGCGATCTGTCAAATCTTAATCACTTTGTGTTATGGCCGGCCTTCGTATAAGCCATAATAAACGGATCTTATTGTTCATATTTCATATTTGGTTGGTAGTTCTAGAAAAACTATAAACTACTACTATGTTGTTACAATTTTCTACCTTACGGTTTGGACTAGTTGTGTTTGTAAAAAGTGTGAATTACGTGTGTATATATAATTACTTTTAATAAAGTTTGTGATTTTCCGAAACAACATTTTAATTCGTATCCCGCAAACATGTAACAATATTATGTAAATCATACTAATCCGCTTGTAAGAAAAGCATGCGTGGCGGGCCTGTTCCTTAAGATGGGAAAACTAGCAATAGGACATTTAGGAATATCTATTTATTTAAATAATGGTTAATTCTTTTAAATTAAATATTATTCGGTACTATAATGTCATATAGTTATTGATTAAGTTTAATTAAAACAAGTTTACAATATTAGAATATCATTATAAATCCATTAAACAAAATCTATTGTATAGTAGTTGACGCATGTTTCACTTACATTAATAAATATATAGGTACTAATATTATAAAGAGGAAAGGTTTGTATTTTTGTATATTTGTAAAGAAAAATCTCATAAACTCCTAGGCCGATGTTAAAAATTATTTCACCATTAGAATACTGCATTGTCCCAGAATTGTATAGGCTATATTTATTAATAGAAAAAAATAGGGATCCCTACTGATACTATATAGGATCCCAATATTGAAACCTAAGGTGTAAAAAATTTAGTGTTAATGGGGAAGGTTTACATTCACAATTAGACCTGGTAGGTGGCACTGGATCGAGTTCTGGATTTAATTATTTTTTCAGGGTAGGACAACGTCTGCCCGAACCGCTAGTGTGTTTATTGTTTATTATATAATCTTTAACCACATTATCAGTGCGTCTACGACGAAGCCACAACGAGAACTTTACAAAAATACACTGCCGTAACATTTAATTTTGGCACAACTCATTAAATTCTCGGAGAGCCTTATTAATATAAGCATTTAAATGTGGTTGAACCATTCCACCGACTTTTGACAACCAAAAATATTTTATAAAGAACGATTAATTAAAAAAAACTGGGCTTGTATTATGATTGAATTTCAATTCAATCCAAGCTACAAATAAACCGCAAGCGGTTTGTTTAATTGGCGTAAAAATAACGATGTAATTGAAGTTTACGCATTGTTGAAAAAAAAACTCGCGTGTGTTTTTGTTATGATTTTTTTTATTATTCTGTTGTATATTTTAAGTGCCTTCAAACGTTAATAGGTAATTTATTGATTAATATGATGTATTGTAGCTTTTATAATGTAGAGGCTAGCTGTTAATCCATATAGGTATTTGAATAATATTGTGGAAAAAAACGACCAAGTGTGTTTTAATTTACGAACAATAAACGATGGCATAGATGTAACAAGTGTGGACTGTTTTCGATATTAGGCTAGACAATTAAAAAAAGGATAATACCTTATATCTCAAAAATTTCTTTATGTATCTTATATAACTAAGTGCCGTACTTCTAACGTTCTAAGGAGGGCAACACTTCATATAAATTGGGCTATAATATATACTTATATTTATAAAACAATTTGATAAGAATTGATATGATTTTTGAAGATCTATCTAATGGCACTCAACTTTCCTACATAAATACAAAATTAAATTTGGCTTTCAGTAACATAATTATGAAAGAAGCTAGTTTTTAAAGTGTTTATATATCGTTAAACTATTGTGTAGTGCTATATGCATCTACATATATAGCTAATTTCATGCAAAACAGTTTACAAGGGTGAACCAAAAAGTACTTGGAATCAATATCAAAAAATGCAAAATGTAAAATAAACAACAATATTTTATTTTTCTACGTAATCCCTCCTATTCAATGCACTGAGAATAAAGCGTTTATACTTCCCTATTATTTCCGAAAAAAAGTTTTTTTTCTTGGATCGTGAAGTTTAATTCCACAAATTTCCTCTTTAAATTTTTGGAATAAGCAAAAATCATATGGGGCTAAGTTCGGAAATAAAATATGGTGGGGTGGTCAAGGAGATTCAAACCAGTACAGTGTCTTGCGTTGAGCGCAATTGCCGGTCGATGAACGAGGAGCGTTATGGTGAAGAAATAACACGCTCAATGACAGTTTTGAACGACGTTTTTCGTTAATCACTTCACACACATTCAGTAAGCGTCTGGCCTGTTAGCATGTAATCAATAAAAGGGATTCCTTTACTATCCCAAAACAACGAGGCCATTACTTTTCCAGCAGTAGGAGCAACTCAAAATTTCTTAATGAATGGTCCTCCGCGTTTCTCATGCGTCGGCTACTTTGCACAGGTCGTCAGTCTATTGGGCTGGCGGGCGTTCGACACTACTTTTACCAACGCATAAGACGCATTCGGCCAAAATCATTAACTTCAGCATTATTGAGGTGCGGCCCCAGCATAAATGATTTATTATAAATCACGTCGGTTTGTTGTTTATTAATTCCTTTTATGAAAAGATACTAAAGAGGAAACAATGTGAAGGAAAAAATGAAATTAGGCCTTTTATTACTTAGAAATTATTAACCCCTTGGAGGTAACGACGTGACCATCGTTGTTGTTTCAAACAATGTTTCTCAAGTTTCACCAAAATTACTTTCGTCATGCTTTGATGGAAGAAGTTAGCATTTATTTCTATAAAATATCTTGTTACCCGGCATTTTGCTATAAAATTGCCAGTCTGTTATGGTTTATTTGCTCATTTGAATTACCCTTTTTTAAACTTATTTATTTAATTTAAATATTTGTAATACTTTTATAATAGGATAGTTGACAGTAAAATAACTAAAATACCATTGATTTCATTATCATTGATTTCGAACCACCCTAAAAACATTGTATCTTACACTCTTTTTTTAATTCTGAATCGTAGCAGACAGTCTGGCGGCCCAACTGTGATGGAAAATGGTTACCATCTCTTATAGACGTTAGCAATACCAGAATTGCTGCCAATGTGCTGCTGGCCTTGAAGGAGAAACTGGAACCTGGCCACTGATGCCGGAACACAACTCAAGGTTGTTATGGCGATATGCGCTAGAGCAGGAGCGGTAGCCATGCAGACAGGCAAATGCCCTACCACCTGGTTGTGGGTTGTTTTGTCGCCTCTTATCGTACCGTTTTGTCGCCTATATAGGCCGCCCGGCCGCAGGAAATTGTATTATTTTTCCCTTCCTGCACGGAGAGAGGCATTTAGATTTCATATTATGATTAATAAGAAATTTATTTATTATTCAATACAAAATTGTGATTAATATGTAAAAATACAATAACAATGTAGTCATCAATTAATGTAGTAATCAAATCAATAACATGCAGTTTGAACCTCTGTAGTCTATTTTGTATTGCGTTTTTCAAAAATTCCCAAAAACTTGTTGTTATCCCTGATGTGAGGTCGGTGTCGATGTGAGTGAGGTTCACATTACACACACTGAATAAGCATTGTAATTAAGTACAATTGACAGTGATTTGGCATCTATTAAAAAGTGTAGTAATAGTAAAGTATAAATCAAAGTAAAAACTTGGTCTTTATAAGAATACCCATTTAATAACATGAGAAACGATTCTCAAATAACTTATATATAATGTATCTTTCTCTCGATGTAACATTAATAAAATTGTTAAAATCTATAGTAACTAAAAAAATCGTTTAAACGATTGTGAGGTTGCATTCAAGCGAATAGAACCGATGTTGTAGCAGTTGTTAAAATATTTATGAGGAGACCCTTTTTCTCATGGCTTTTTATACCCGTATAATGTGAGGAATTTACTGCTCTGATCCTTTAATGTAATTGAATGTACAAAATCGATACTACCCCAGACATTTTTTTGTCAAACCTTCAGCACAATATTGGCAAGTAAATGTGATTCTCATTACAAACCTTATTAAATTACAAACTCAGTTTTTCATATGAAAAAAACGTTTCAAAGACGTACTTAATTAGTATTTTCTTAAGTTTTCGCGATAGTACACATAATAAAACTACATTTTAAGCGCGCTATTTTGGTTTTTTTTCTGTGATTAAGCTACTGAAAAGTCGAATGTCAGAATAAAAATGTATTTGTAACAATTTAATATTATATTCCTATGTTATAACTGCAAAAGTTCGGACTATATAATTACAATATTTCAATAAAAAAATGGTACAGTACATGCCGCAGCATAAACCGTCTTGATTTCCATAGTGTCGATGAACGTCTGTTTTTTGCTATCATCTAGGATACTTTTACGGTTATAGACCGTTTTAAGTAAATGTAGGATTAAATTCGTTATTTGTGTCGCGGTATTGTTATTATTGTTAATGATATTAAATATTGAAATATAACGTACTCATATGTATATACACTAATATGACTATTCATTAACAGAGTTATTTTTAACTTTATAAATAAACTGAAAGGCGCATTTTGCCACCGTCAAAATTGTAATATTATCACAAGTGAAGCCCGAGCTAAAGAAATGTGAGCAAATAATCCACACACAACTCGACTACTAGCAGTGACAGATATGAAACTTAATTATGACGGTCTCTATGGTTGAGCGGGCTAAGTCTTAGCCGTCCGAACTCGCTGGAACGCACAGGCTCCGGGTTGCATTCCTGGCATGGTAAATTTCTGAAACGAACTGTCAGTACTTTACTATGGTTTTGGGTAGTCTGGGATTGGCCCCAGAATGGTCCCTTGTATATCATACATAACACAAGCGTATCTTAGTCTTCCGATTATTATTATTAGCCATGATGACGTTTCTTAATGAATTCATTCGGTGGCACCAAAAAAGCAAACGTCAGCACCATCTCTTTGGCTATATTCGTTTCACCCACGCAAACAACATCATTTATCGGCATAAAAAGTATTCTAACTATTGACTTGAGATATACCCACTAAGTGTGTGTCGAGTTTCATTTAAATCCGTTCAGAAATTTTCGCGTGATACGTTAAGACATATAAACAAAAAATCTAAAAAAATCTAAATCTACATTTTCGGAACCTGCTCTGGTCCGAATCAGTCCCCTGATTTTTATCTTATTTTAAATTTAGTGTACTCGACAACCTTTACACATTTATTATAGTAACTACAGATAACCAACGTTCAATAGTTCTGCCTTTCCTATTAGGTTACAAAATCCAAAAATTTTCTTTAATCTGCTTGTAGGAACAAGAAAAATGTTTACTGAAAAGTTAAAAGCAAGAACGGATGTTTCTGGATTAAACCATTGAGTTATATGTACGTAGTATATTATACCTCAGTGGAATAAACTAAATATTGCGTTACAAACTCATAGCGATATGCACATCGCCAGCACAGCCCGACGAACGAACTAGAAAAAGCGGAAAATCCGGATGAAGTTGCATCGAAGCGAAACCGCTAGCGAGCAACCGTGGCCAAACTACCGCTAATTAGTTAGGTATTTTCACGCGAAAACTTCAATTAATTCCGTCAAAGCCCCCACTGGCAGTCCCGCTAGCCTTTTTGTTAGCGAGAAAAGTCAAAGGCGCCACAAAAATCGAAATGAAGTAATGAAATTTCTATCGGTGAGTCGTTTGGAAACTCCGCGGTTTCTTTTCTGCCCATTGAGCCGATCTTAGCTTAGCATTTAGTTGAGTATTTTATGCGAGTTATCAACAACACTTCAAATTTATTCAGACGCTTTATTAACCTTGTTATAAGAGTATTGAGTTCGTATTTAAAGTTAGGTGTGGCGTTCCATACATATTGTTACGAGCTACAGGACTCGAATTAAAATGCCGTTGGAATTACCATAGAATTTATTAAAACTATACCAACACGTATAACATAGGTATAACTAGACGCAGTAAGTCCCAATGTAATACACAATTCAATAAGACGTGCAAAGTCCGCAACTATAACGCTCATCGAATGTACCACACACGTCTTACTCGTATCGTAGTCGTCGCTTGACTTCTCCACCCCTCCGTTTGGGCATTGTTTTATACTGAACTGTATAATACCGACAAAGGGCCGCGTTCCTTGCTTCGACGCAATTCAATAACAACAAGGATTAGTTCGACATTAATGACGGCCATAAAACAAGTACGATAACAATAGGATGTTTTTCTTAAACACGAAGTAAACAAAAGAACTCCGAATGCAGGAAAGGTAATAAACTGCATTTTACGACCGCCAGGTGTGCGCATTTCTTTCTCGGTATGTAACAATATGTACAACCTTACTTACACAAATCTGTGAAAATGGTTTTTTAACACATTCGATTTTGGAACCTCAGTTTTCTTCGATTTTAGGGTAATTAGCAGGTTATTTATGTGTACACAATGCATGTGATGGAAAAGGGAAGAAAATCGAATAATAAAATGTGAAACTGGAAAGTTAAAAGGTTTAACAATAAAGGTAGTTTGGCCGAAAAGGAAATGAATGAATAGTGAAGTATAACATGAATATTTGTGTTATAACAGAGGACATATGGCCAAATAAAGGAAAATGGAAGTAAAGATATCCTGTGCTGACATCAAATGATTGTGAAAAATAAAAAGAGTGAGTTTTCTCACAATGTTTTCATAAAGTGTTTGTAACAACAAGAACATTACGCGTTAAACCATACCTAATAAGTGTATGATTTGGGCCGTACTTCTTTCTATATTACTTGTTTGTTTACAGGGTTTTCAATGAACCGCTTATACTGAACATGAGTATAAACCTTCGACAACGGAGTTAAGTATATAAACCTTTTTATTCTGGAAAATGACATAGTTTACATGTAATACGGGTGTCTTTTGGTTATATAAACGAAAATAAAAGGGTTAGGTCCAGTATTTTCGTAAGTATAATATTTATAATAAAAAAAAGGAAATCCAAATTTCATTATACATCCGTTCCGGTGTGAATGGTAAACATTTCATTTAATACTCAGATCGTGTGACAATGTTTTATTTTGACATCGCACAAGTGGAGTTTATGAAATTCAGTTTTCAGCGTTAACAGAGGATTGAATATTCATACAACTACGTAAACGAAAATCACAAAATAATTTTCGAGGTGAATACTGTATTACAAAAGAGTGAAATGATTTATTTATTCGTGACAGTATTAAATAATTGAATAAATTCATTAGACAATATAACAAGACTTATATGGAAATATTATAGGGCAAGTTATTCAACAATAATTATAATTATACCTACATTTTATGGGTACTTTGTTATTTTTTTTATTCAGTATCGCTCCCGTGGCTTTTTGCGATGACCTAGGTTTGAACCCTGACCAAACAATTACCGCTTAGGCAGTTTTTTTAGGTCAACATGCATATTGTTGTAATCATCAAGTAAAAGAAAACATCACAAGAAAAGCTGCGCGTACAATAACCGATGTGTGACACCTGCCAGCCTATCTGGAAAGAGCGTGGAGGGTATACTGTCCGTTTCCCTAAAATCGGAAAGCTTCAACAAAGTAGAGGGACCTATACAGACTGATATTATGATATTACAATCTCGATGTTCGCAAGAAGTAAATTATCGTAAACCTGGCTTTAAATATCGGTCACGTCGTAAGCTTCCGCCCCGGAGTCCATGGTCTGCTCTTGTACTCCCTCGTCTCCAGCTCGTGAGGTATTCGATATCCTACATAGTCCTGCATAATGTTAAGCCACCGTTCCTTGCGCGTACCCCTTCTTTTATAGTAGGGGAGGCCAAGCGGTGATTTTGGGATTTACTCGAGCGTGGCAGAATAACTAACATAAGGGGGAAAAACCTTGCACCCTGTTATGTAGCCCCACCATATATTAACCCTTCATACGTAGGGAGGGGGTATTTTTATTATTATATGCTTATTATTTATCCTTCAAATTATTTTTCAAACCGTCAAATTAAAGAAATTCCTACACATAATTTTCTGATTATGTGTCAGCACAACAAGGACAACAAGCTGAACCATCTGTACATTAATCTGACGCGCTCGAGTACTTCAACATAACTTTCTTTTTTGCATTTTCAAAAATCGGCCATGGCTTTTGGTCGCGTCCAAATCGTCAGTCTTTTGAATAGGAGTTCCTTTATGGTTTACTTAACATCCTATTTGAATATCTGACGCGCTTGAGTATATCTGTGCGACTCTATAAAAAAAACCTGTACACACTCCCCCCCACCAGTGAAAGAGCATACATCATAATTTAAGCTATTGCATAGCTTTTATAGGGGCTTTGAGAGCGGCGACCGAATCAAGAAATTCCGTAACGAAAATAAACCTAACACCTCCCACTCCGCCTACCATGAGCGTTCGCTTAACGTGTATTTGTGCGTAACGTGTAATTGAATGCGCGGTGACGGTGCGGGGCTTGAGGCGGGCTCGGCGAGCGGAAGCGTGCGGTGGCCACAGTGAGCCGCGAGCTCTCGTAACGGTTTGAGGTACGTCAGGTATTGCAAATTATGGACGACGAGCTGCTCCGAAATCGGATGAATTAGTAAGCAGCTGTTTGTGAGAAAGTATATAGATGTATAGGTATCTATCATATCTTTATAATGCCACACTCACCGCATGTGCGCCCCGTAAGTATACATGTAGGTATATATGTATACATAGGTGATTTGTTTTCTTATCGGTCACCACGCTCAAAAAGTGTAACTTGAATTAATATCAAAGAAAAAAAAATACTGCATAAATAAAAAATAATTATAATTGCATAAGTTGATAAAAAATACTATGCAATAGCTTTACCGCGGCAGTCCCCGAGTGCCACAAGGAGTTTCTTTTTCTTTTTAGCATCTAATCTTCGCAATCCAACAGGTCCCCGCGACGCTCAAGTAACTCCACATTTAGCATCTTGGGCTCCCCTACTATTAACAGATAAGCCAGACGGCGGCTACGTGTCTTTTTTCCCATAATCGTACCATACCAGCGTTGAGATCTACGAAGTATTAATAAAATAACCAAATTACATTAAAAGGCACTTATTAGGGTCTATACGACCCTGTCTTAAGCGTCGGCCGAGGCGCGAACTCATCGAAGCGTCGTCAACTTCGTGGACGTCGGGATAATCGCATTGAAAGATTTGATTTTCCGCTAAATTAGATAAAAGTAATGAAATACTCTCCCGAGATTTCACCAAACCCAGCGAGACATTGAGTGAACTTCGCGAGAGACGATGATCTATTCAAACAACAACTTTGCTTAACTTTGCTCGTCTATTGTAGAATTTCGTGACATGACATATTTTTGAAGCAACAGGATGACAAGAGTTGCGGTTCATTCGAGATTATTTCAAAGAATATTAATATGTAAAAATGTATTAATCAGAATTTAATACAAACAATATTAATGTTCTTTGTTCTTCCAATTCGGCGCAAGCTATTCGTTTTGGTTTTATAGCCTACACGCGCAATTGTATTCGGCCTGAAAAAATTAACTATTGTGTCACATGTATCATTAAGACACTATAAATATTCTTTGCGTGTATCTTTATATTAATATTTCTGTATCGGTTTCCGCAAAAGTCACCACGAAAAGAGTACAAAGACACAATCATTTTAAAATATACCCGTCTGCAAAATTATATAATGACGACACATAAGACAATTTCTGCTACGATCACTCTTAATTATTATTATTATTAAAATACTTCGTGTGTACCATATACTAGAACCGAATCGAGTCGATTACACTGAATTACACACTTGGTACCTTAGCCTAGGGGTAAACTTAAGCTTATTTTATTAGACCCTTTTATTACACATTATCTGTTATGTTCACAAGCATACGCTTCCAAACCCGCGATCCGTTTTATTCCTTTTTTTCTCAGCTTCACGCAATCTTTGGCATGCATATGTATTAGTTTCAATATATTATAACATCACCTTTCAGGATGTTAGGCGAGAATTTCTTGAACCGATTCCTTATTTTATTGCAAACAAAAATATGCTTACTATAAAAGTTACCAATATATCCCAAATTAATCAAAATAAAAATATTCGGTTCATTTATTGTTTCCTTCTTAATAATCATTGTTACAAGTTAGCTGTAAAACGCTGAAAGCAACTAAATCTGGCATACAGTTTCAAAATTATGATTATCTTGTAGAAAGTTTAAACATTGTGCGAACAGTTTCGAAACTTTCCAGTTTCAAAATATTTACTGCCATTGTATCAAAGTTTACAACAAACTTGTTTATTAAATAACTATTTACGCATGTACTTACCCAGAGGTTATTATTTCGTACTAAGAACATATAATTAATACAACGATAGATGATATAAGTGGAGTGTTTTGCAGTTGATATCCCTATTCGTCCCGACACAGCGCCCACTCGCGCGAGGTATATTCCGTGCCTCTTATTCAATTTGTGAGCGAATCAGTTCCGCCAACCCGATTATCTTTCATGTCAGGATTTATACGCTCGCTAGAGAGCTTTTTCGGAGGTTCACTTCAAGAATGTTGCAGAATATATTCATGTTTAAAATGATAAAACGCTTTACGGCAGCGCTAATCTTTTCACGGGGGCATTTTCACTTTAATCTATTCCTCAGTGGAATATTTTTTTATTAAACGGAAGCTTTTCTTACTTGAGAAGCAAATAATAGTAGTTTATCTAAGACATGAATTATGTATTTACATTGTATTTTGGAGAATTTAACATTAGTCCAGTTTCTTGAAGGTTCGTCGTGAAGTTTTTGTCTTCTATAAAACAGAGGTTAGCAGCATATGTAGGTAAGTGTAGATAAAGATAAAAGCACTTCTTGCTATTGCTTGAATACCGAAGAGGCAGACGCCCAGCTGGAAACTGGCAATCAGTGGCAGAGCTATATCTCTTTGCCGACTTGAAAAATACCCTTTTTTTTTAATTCTTGTTGTAGTGTGTCTACGGGAAAAACCTCGGCGGGAAGTTTAGAATAAACATTCTAGTAAAATTATTACAATCAATTTGCACAACAGTTTTTTGAAAAACTACGCAAAAGATAATAATACTACTGAATAGAAACTATTCTAATAAAATAAGTAGCCTAAGATTGCAGGATTCCATTAACTATATTAATCTCACTTTATTGCCTCATTGTAGTAGCAGTAAGTCGTGAGAAGGCAACTAGTACTTTTCTATAATGGGAAGGCAGTTGGCACATGTACAGAGAAGCAGGAGGCCACTTGGCTCCGTAAACATTTGCCCAATAATTGCGAGTCCTCAGTTACGCTGCAGGAATAAATATTCGCTCTCCCGTTGGGAGCGCCATACATTCCGTTAATTCAAAGCATTTCTTTATTGGACCAAAGTTTGAGGCAAAGTATTGTTTTAATAACGAATAACTTTGGAATTACTTTCATCGGCATAATTATGTTAACATAAGATGCAAAAGCGATATTATCTCTCTGATAATAAAAGGTTTGTAGCAATACGATGTACTGTCATTAATTGGTTATGGCTTGAAGGTCAGCGCTATTTATAACTGGCTGGTTGCTATATCTTACCTACGTAAGTCTTACTGTTAATTCACTTACTTTACCATCAGTTGAATTTTGACATAGCTTATATGAGCTTATGTCCGCATTTTAACCGATCGTAAGGCAATTAAATGATCTGTAAGGTATAGGAACTGGCCATAAGTCTTATCTATAATATTATAAAATGATCGTTAGCTTTACCCAAACCCCTTTGTTTATTGCGAAGTTAGGAATCAGAGTTAAACACACCTTTTTATATTCCACTGCAGACCCAATCATCTAGTACGACGCGCACTTCGCCTGATTCTACCTATTCTATTATGAAACTCTGAATTAATATATATTTTTATCAATATCAAAAACAGCTTACTTGTGTTTGTTGAGGCGCAGCTTGACTGTCAGGTTGGTTCTCTGATCTGGATTTTTACTACGAGCACTTAAAACAAATTAAGTCCACACTCGGTGAATGAAAGGAAATACTTATTGAATATTATGCTTAGCAGAAACGTACCTGTGCAAAATTGTATTAGCATTTAGGAGGTACCCGATCAAATTGGTTCCCCATGGGTTCAATCGCCCGCCTTCATGTTTATTTATTAGACCTTCGAAAGGATGCGGCTAATAATGCCGAGCTTAAAGTATTTGCATTACTAATTCCGCACTTAATGACAAAACATAGTATAACGTTTTGCCAATATAAAGCCATCGTGTTTACGAATAAATGGGATGTCACAGGATTATATGTTTAATATTTTTAATCCCCACTCGCTACTCTATGTTTGAACATAAATTTAATAGGTTTTTAGCATCAGTGTATAACGATAATGACGATATTTTCCATAACGTATACTTTGATTTTCCTTAGAAGTTTATTTTTGTACATTATAAACAGGATTTTGTAATGATTTACACTATTTAATGATGTTTAAATATCTTACACAACTTAAGCCGCATCTAAAGATATTTGCAGTAAAAAATCTTTTATATTAATCATCTAAAGGCACAATTTACTTCAAATCTTATTAAAAAAAAATCTTGTAAGAAAATCAAGATATATAAGTAATGCCCTCATTGGTTAGTTGTTTTAAATTGATTGAATGTATAAAATATAAACAGAAAAATTGGCCAGAGCCGGTTAATCTACCCATAATGAAGAGCTTCATCAAGATAACGAGAGTCCACTGTTTTTTTTCTTCATTTAACTACAAATCTATGAAAAAGCATTTAATCAAAAATAATCCACATGTCATAAACATGTTAAACAATCGTGTTCTAAAGAAATTTCATGATGGTATTGTTCAAGGTAGATACATGTAAATGTATCTACCTACGTAGCTGCAGATAAAAGTAGTTTTTCAGTATAGTACCAATCAATAAATTGTTTAATAACCGACTAGAGTGAGCTGCTTCGTCCGCATTATATTTGATTCTGAAACTCGCAAGAAAAACGTATTTTCTCATATACCACGACAAGAAAATCTCATTATACATAAAGAACAAACATGCAAATATATAATCAACCAAATTCACTTTCATATTTTTGCCTCTGAATTTACTAATGTTTCAAAATAACATTTTGTTATTGTATAGTAAAAGTATTAGGAATTTCAAGAGTACGTACATTATATCTACATTAAGACCCGGTTCCTTTAGCCTAACGATCGTTCATTTGCCTTACTATCGGTTAAAATTTGCCATATGCTCCATACATCTAATATCAAAATTCAACCGATGATAGGTCACGTGAATGAATAATGATATATAGAAACCAGCCATAAGACACAACATATGAAAATGTCATGAGAACAGGTCGTGATGTTTTGAGCGCAGAACACCTAGTGGCGTTGGTGATACAAAAACATTTATCTGAACGACGTTCTCTTTGCCTGGTGACAGTGACAAGTGCTTCCGTGAGTGTCGGCCGTTATGCTTAACAATAGGTACCCTACATCTGTTATGCCCACTATCGTATTATAAGTCTCTTACTAAGCGATTTGTAAAGGTTTCCCCTTGCTCTAGTTATTATATTGTATCGAGTTGCCATTTTCAATCAACGATATCTACCCAGTTCTGATTAGCTTGTTGCTGTCAACCTTACTCATGCTCCGTACAGTTTCCCCTACTCTAGATACTGATATATTAGATCAAACACAATAATTTATTTTTATCTATAGTAAGATACCAAATAACTATTTATTTTTAACATTTATTGTTTTTCTGATAACAAATTTTTCACCTTTAATTTATTAATTACTACGAAAGCGAAAAACTTAGAACAACTGATTTGAAAAATAATATAAATAATATCTTTTGATGCTACACAGAAGTAATAAACGGTGAGTAGAAGGTGCCAAATAATTTTAAGTTGCAAGAGAAAAACTTTTCTCATCGCAACAAACGAACAAGTTTGTAATTATTTGTTAGCCTCAACGCGAACTACTGTACAATGTTAATTAAAACAAAACAACCGAAATGTGAAGAGTGCTTCACTTGCCTCTGAGGACTTAATTGACTGTCTTCTCATTATTTTCACTAGAAATTTTGTGTTCCTTTTTAATATAAAATTTATATCTAGTGGAAAAATACTACATAGCAATAGTAATTGAATCTTTGTCTATTTGTAATTAACGTTTCGGCTTAACCCCTTGAGCTTAGTCTGGACATGGTAAATAATGCATTGATGATTTATGAATAGATTTTCAAGTGTTGACATTGTCAACTATTTGCGATCCCTGGTTGGGTATAGTTTTCATCAAAGCGACATATGTTCTAAGTCTTCTGTTTTCTTCATCCAACCTCTTTAGTACTCATATTTTCGTTTTCGTGGAATTACAAATTAGTTCTTAGTAGCACTTGGATTAGAGTAATGGTATCAAAAAACATGTTGCAGGCATCATGATAGATCTACTTACTATGTAATTTATTTGTCTGAGAGAACAAGTACGTAAAATAAGTAGTTTTTTTCTTTGATACTCTTACTGAGAACTTCGTATCAAATTTTATATAACTTACGTCGTCAACAATTTGTAATCCACTGCTGAACATAGGTCTCGCCCTTAGACTGGTCTAAGGTCTCGCCCTTAGACCATTAAATCTAAGGTCTCGCCATGTTTGCGTCACATAGCCTAGTTTTCCCCTTTGCATGTCCAGCACCTTCCAGCAACCTTGTACAGGGTGCGTCCTACATTACGTCTGCGGCGACATTCCATAATCCACTCCAAATTGACTTATTTTCATTAAAAAGCTATGTGGTAAGGAACATAATTAAAATGTTTCAAATTAAAACTGCTGACGTTAAATAGGGAGCAGGCTAGTTTGCGAGTGGTATATATTGCCGAGCTACCTGCCGTCCGATCAGCTGACTCTGTCAAACTATTGGAAATTAGTTTCCGAATTCTGATGATAACTTTAATTGGTTTCTAAAAGCCAATGCGTGGCTGCTTGTGTTAATTGAACTAAAACGTCCGTGTTGCAACTTTAACGAGATTGGAGCTGTTACTTGATAACGCGACAATTTCATTTGTTAGAACAAGGATAAACGAAATAATAATAATAATATAAGCAAAATCATAATAATATTCATTAATATATTTTATATATATTACTAGCTTCTGTCCGCGACTTCGTCCGCGTAAAAAAAAAGTAAGTATAAAAAATCCCCGATTTTGGAACATTCTTCATTGGTGCTCCGCTCCTATTGTTCTTAGCGTGATAATACATAGCCTATATATAACCTTCCTCCAAAAATGGGCTATCTAACACTGAAATATTTTTTTAGACTAGACCAGTAGTTCCTGAAATTAGGGCATTCAAGCAAACAAACAAACTCTTCAGCTTCATATATTAGTATAAGATAATTAATTTATTTTATATATTGTGTTATATTATCTATAGGTAATAATATATTTTTGATTGGAACAGTTTTTTCGATTATTATGGTATTAAATTCTAAAAGTCATTGAAGAAGAATCTTTTTATATAATTAAAGCAATGAACTTGAAACTGGTTACACAAACTAAGACCACCTAATTGAAAATTTGAAACGTTCTGCTCAAAGTACTAAGGTTGAAAACTTTTTTAATTAAAAGAAATCCTAAAAGATGGTTTGGTATAACAAAGTGGCGATTCTTTTGAAATACGCCACGGAATATTACCTTTCAAAATCGGCCTGTAATGTTACATTGGAGTAAGCTGGTATTTTGTACATTGTTTATTTTGCGGTAATGACCCGCTTTCAGGGCACAATGATAGCTTATTCGTCAATTTGCATTGTTAATGTTCGCCTGCATTAATTGTTATTCGCAATATCACCGTGAATATTGAAAACCGAAATACCAAGTGCTCATCATTCAAATAACTGGTAGATAATTAAATTAATCGATGAAACGGTGAGATGTTTATTATCCGTATGTTATGAATTAATAAACGTACGGAACTAAGAGAACTGCATTACTTATTCTAACTTAAAATAGTAAATTGGTCTTGTATTAAACTTGTTTACTGATAGATCGACGGTTGGTATTGAAAGCGATCGGCATGTTGAGTGGATATCTATTTATTTAGTGGCCCCACGGGATGAACCTAGCTGCGGTCGCGATAGCTTATTTGCCAATTTGCATCATTAATGCGGCACGCATAATTGATTTAATATTATGTAAATATTGCAGTTTAATGTTAGCTTTAAAAATGTTTTATTAAGTTATTATATACCATTTACCGACTCATAATGACTCGTTGTAGTTTAATATTGTTACGAGCCACACAGGACTCGAATTAAAATACCGTTGGAACTACTATAGAGTTTATTAGAATTGTACAAACACGTATAAAACAGGTACAAATATAACTAGACACAACTAGTATAAGCTGCACGATTCAATAACACGCACAAAGCCCATCACTATATCGCTAATCGAATGTACGTCTTACTCGTATCGTAATCCTCGCTTGACTGCCCCTACGCCTTGGGCCATTGCTTTATAATGCGCCGATTCATACCTGGCAAACTTCGACGCAATACAATAACAACAAGGATTAGTTCGACACTAATGACGGCCATAAAACAAGTACGATAACAATAGGATGTTTTTCTTAATTACAAATTCTAAACACAAGGTAAACAAAAGAATTCCTAAATGCGGGGAGGTAATAAACTGCGCTTTATGACAGGTAGGTGTGCGCATTTCTTTGTCGGTATGTAACAATATGAACCGGTTACATATATGACCCTCATTGTTCTATATTTTTATTTTTCAGTATGTAAGTATAAAATTACAATATTCGTTAGATAAGATGAATAATAATGGTGTTGTTGCCCGTGTCGAGTTTACCTCTCGATTACGATGAAATTTTATGTTATAGTTGGTATAGGTAGATGCAAACTTTATGGCGGCTCCCGTCGTGGCGGCGCCGCCCCCCGTGCCCATCAAGCGGAAGGCACGGGCGGTCGCGGTGGAGGTGGCGGCGATTTCGGAATCGCCCGCCGCGCCCGTCGTGACTAAAAAATCGCGTCCGACCCCCGCCGCGGTGGCGAGGTCGGAACCGGCTCCCGCCAGCGGGGCGGAGCCGGCCGCGGCGCCCGCCGAAGGCGCGGCGCCGCCGTCCGTCCCACTCGGGCGCGGCAGCGCTGAGTACGATGCGCTCGTGCGCGTCGTGCTCGATGCCGTCGCGCCACTCTTAGACGCAAGGTTCGCCGCCATAGAGGACAGGCTGGGACCCGCGCCGATCCTCCGTCCACCGCTTGCGGCCGACCGAGGCAAGGTGCCGGCACCCAGACCGACTCCTCGTGCGTCCTTGCCGAAGGCCACCGGGGGGCCTAAACCGGCCTCGGCTGCCGCTGCAGTCCGTCGGGGTCTGGGGGAAGCAAGTACCCCGGTCCCGATGGAAGTGGTGGCGGCCCCGGCCGCCGGGGTGGCAGACTCCCCACTGCCACCGACCCCCCCCCGCGAGGAAAAAACACAGGGGGGGCGTGAAGCGAACGCTCCGAAAGCGGAGAAAGGCGGCCCGCGCCGCCGCCGCTGCCTCGGCGGCCTTCGCTTCGGCGCCCGCCCCAATAGTTTCGGCCTCTGGTCGACAAATGGCCCCCGCGTCCGCGCCATCAGTGGCGCCCGTCCCGCGCGCCCGTCGTGCCACCCCGTGTGTGGCACCGTCGCCGGCGCCCGTGGCGCGCGCCCGTCACGTCGCCCCGTACGTCGCGCCGCCGCCGGCGCCCGTGGCCCCCGCCCCCGCCCCCGTTCACGAGGGGGGGGCGTGGTCTACGGTCGTAGGGCGGAAAAAGGGTAAGGGGGCGAGGGCAAACGAGCCCCCTCCCCCCCCCCAGGTGCAAGCTGCTGCCCCACCGACGGGGTGGAGGCAGCAACCGCGGAAGCAGGCCGCGAGGCCTGCCGTCGTTCTCCGTGAACCGAAGTCGGCCGCAGTCATCATTAGACTGCTGCCGGCAGCGGCCGCGAAGGGTGTCGGCTATCGCGAGGTCTTCGCAAAGGCCTCGACGGTGGTCGACATCACCGCCATGGGCCTCCGCGAGGGGCTGAAGGTGGTGCGGACCGCCAGGGACGCGCGTCTCCTCGAGTTCCAGCCGGGACCCGAGAGCGCGGCCAAGGCGGACCGCGTCGCCGAAGCCCTGCGCGGGGCCCTAGAAGGGATGGCTGAGGTCGTCCGCCCCGTAAAGCGTGGGGAGCTTTACGTCTCAGGGCTGGACGACTCAGTCACGGTCGATGGGCTTCGTGACGCGATCGCGCGCGCAGGCAACTGCCGGCGCGACGACGTGCTCACGAAGCACATCGGTGCAGGACCGGGCGGATTGGGCGCATCATACGTGCTGTGCCCCGTCGCTGCTGCCAAGACCATCGTCGGGTTGGGCTACCTTCTGGTTGGCTTCACCTCGGCGAAGGTCGAGGCACTGGAAGCCAGACCGATACGTTGTTACAGATGTTTCAACGTCGGTCATGGCACCCAAACTTGTCCGGACACGTGCCCGGACCGGACTAACTTGTGCCTCCGCTGCGGTAAAAGCGGACACAAGATGCCGGACTGCACGGCACGGAAACCCCACTGCGCGGCGTGCGCGGCGCGGGGGGACTGAACGCGGCCCACCCCACGTTGGCGAGGTTCTGCCAACCTCCCTACGTGAGGGGCCAATTCGTCCACTCGCGGGCGAGACCACGTACCGGCAAATCGGGAGTACAGACAATGGACACATCCAATGCCTAGTACGCCCGTAACAACGTTCTTCCAAGCTAACGTAAACCACTCCCCCACCGCTCAGGACTTGTGCCTGCAGGCGATGGCGGAGTGGCAAGCGAATTTAGCCGTAATAAGTGAACCTTATTACGTCCCTCCTTCTGGGAACTGGGTGGGCGATCTCGATGACATGGTAGCGGTGGTGGCCAGAGCCGGGTCCGGCACACCGCTTACATGTCTCGAAAGAGGAAAGGGCTATGCTGTGGCGGAGAGCGGGAGTATCGTCGTCATAGGCGTTTACTTTTCGCGCAACCGCCCCCTGGCGGAGTTCGAGCTTCACTTGGACAGCGTCGGGGCTGCCGTACGCAGACTGTCGCCCAAAACGATCTTCGTGATGGGCGACTTTAATGCAAAGCACCTCTCCTGGGGAAACGTACTCACGGACGCTAGGGGTCGGGCGGTCGAGGATTGGGCTCTTCAAGCCGGCCTGACCATACTGAACCAGGGGTCGGTCCAGACCTGCGTGCGCGCGCGGGGTGGATCGATCATCGACCTGTCATTCGTCACTCATGCGGCCGCCCGCAGAGTGACCGGATGGAGGGTGCTGGAGGAGGTGGAGTCGCTCTCTGATCATCGGTATATCAGATTTGAGCTCACGACCCCCTCCTCCGGTCCGAGCCCTGTTCACCGTCGCCCCCCTCTCCTCCCGCGTTGGGCCCTTAACAAGCTCGATCCGGAGCAGGCCGAGGAGCGGGCACTCTCGGAAAGCTGGGCCTACCCAGCCGACTTCGCGAATCTGGATACGCAGGCAGAGCACATGCGCAAGACCCTGACGAGGGTTTGCGACGCTGCGATGCCACGCGTCTCCAAGCGGCAGCCTCCGTGCAAGCAATCGGTCCACTGGTGGACCGAGGAGCTGGGCGAGATGCGAAAGGCAGTTCGCATCATCAGCCACAAGCTCAAACGCTGCAGGGCGCGCCGTCCTCCGGACTTCGTCGCGGAAAATGGACTCGTGGGCGAGTTTAGAGAGGCCAGAAAGGCCCTTTCGATTGCAATATTGCGATCGAAAGCCCGGGCTCGGGCCGAGCTCCTCGAGACACTCGATCGGGACCCTTGGGGGCGCCCGTACCGTGGGGCCCGCAACAAGTTGCGGCCTTGCACATCCACGGTCACGGAAACGTTCGAACCCGAGGTGCTCCGGTCGGTTATCGATGGGCTCTTCCCGGATCCGGGGAACTTCACTCCCCCCAGTATGGGTCCACCCATTCCCGACACCCCCACGGACGAGGAGCCTCACTCCATCTCCGAGGGGGAGCTAGACGTCGCCCTGGACCGGCTCCGGGGCAGGAAGACGGCACCGGGACCCGACGGGGTTCCAGGTCGACTCCTCTTCCTGGCTGCAAAACACCTACGCAGCCAGCTGCGGGACCTCTTCGAAGCCTGTATTCGCGCAGGTAGGTTCCCGTCGCAATGGAAAGAGGGGCGTTTGTGCCTACTTCCCAAGGGAGGTCGGCCTCCCAACGATCCGTCCGCCTACAGGCCCATAGTGCTGCTGAACGAGGTCGCCAAGGTCTTCGAGAAGATCTTGGCGGAGCGGCTTGTGAAGCATCTAGACACTGTGGAGCCGGGGCTATCAGATACGCAGTTCGGGTTTCGGCGGAGGCGCTCCACGATGGACGCCTTCGAGACGCTGCGAACATTGACGGACGAAGCCGTCCAAGCAAAGGACGTCGTTCTTGCAGTGTCGCTAGACATAGCGAACGCCTTTAACAGCCTCCCTCATGAGACGATCAGGGAAGGGCTCCGCGCGCACGGAGTCCCCCCGTACCTCACGAGGCTGTTGGGCGAGTACCTGCGAGATCGGCACATCCTTTGGGAGGGTGGTGAGTCCGCCAACCACGTGCTAGGTCGGCGACGTGTCGCGTGCGGCGTTCCACAGGGATCGGTCCTCGGGCCTATCCTTTGGAACGTAGGCTATGACTGGATCCTTCGGGTGACGGTCCGGCCCGGAGTAGGGCTGATCTGCTTTGCGGACGACACCCTACTCACGGCACGCGCCGCGTCTTTTGCGGAATCCGTGGACGTCGCCAACGACGGGCTGGCGATCGTCGTAGATCGAATAGCTAGGCTGGGCTTGAAGGTCTCCCCCGCGAAAACGGAGGCCGTCATGTTCCATAGGAAATTCCGGAATCCTCCCCCGGACTTGTCCGTTACAGTTCAGGGGGTGGCGATTAGAGTAGGGCCCACGATGAAATATCTTGGGCTAGTCCTAGACGGGAAATGGCTGTTCAAAGCGCACTTTGAGCAGCTAGTTCCCAAACTTCTGAATTCCGCGGGCGCACTCTCCAGGCTTCTTCCTAACGTGGGGGGGCCGGGGGGTGCGACGCGGAAGCTTTATTCCGGCATCCTGAGGAGTATGGCACTCTACGGTGCGCCCGTCTGGTCCGATGCGCTTCACCGCCACAACCGAACCCTGCTGCACCGCGCGCAGCGGGTTCTGGCCGTGAGGACCATACGGGGGTACCGCACAGTGTCGTGGTCGGCGGCGACTCTCTTGGCAGGCGAGCTGCCCTGGCCTCTCCAGGCAGACGTCCTGTCCAGAGTTCGTCGCGCCCAGCAGGATGCCCTAGCTAGAGGACTGACCTTCTGTCAAGTCGAATTAGAGACGGTCAGGAAGCGGGAAACCGCCTCCTGCCTCGTCGCCTGGTCTCGTGACCTCGAACACCCTGTGGCCGGCGGCTATACGGTGGATGCAATCAGGCCGCAGCTGGAGAGATGGGTGACCCGCACCAGCGGAACCCTGACCTTCAGGACGACTCAGATACTGACCGGACACGGTTGTTTCGACCAGTATCTGTTTCGCATTGTGGGCTGCTTGCCTTCCCCGGACTGCCGCCAATGCGGCGCACCCGATACGGCGTTACACACGCTTGTTGAGTGCGCTGCATGGACGCCTCAGCGTTTCGAGCTCGAGACACACGTAGGAGCCGTCCGATCGCTTGGCGACTTGGTAACGGCCATGTTGCACAGCGACGACCGCTGGGAGTCTAAGGTCTCTTTCTGTGAGGCGGTTATGTCTCTAAAAGAGGCCGCAGAAAGGGATAGGGAGCGAAGTCCTGCAGCGCGTGCTAATGTCTCCACCCGAGGTCGCCGGCCTTCAACTAGCACCCGGAGAGGCAGGTACGCGCATTACTTCCCTCCCTGAGTTAGGTTCCGGTACGAGGGGCCCCTTGCTACTAGGCAACGCAAGGGATTCAGCCCCCGTTTCGAAGTGGGGTGTGTTCTCCCAGGGCACACTCCAGGCACTTTATTGCGCTGGATCGACTGTTGCGTAACTATGTTCTATATCTCAGTCTTTCCTTCACAACAAAGCGCAGGGTCGACGGGAGGAGAGGTTTTTTAGTGGGTATTGAGGTTGCTCGCCCGTGCGGCATCGCTCTGAGTCTTCCACACTCCTCAGTGTCAAGCCATCGCGGACGAAGCGCAAAAAAGCATACTATTGCTAGCGTTATCGCCCCCGATGGATGCGCGCCGTTTCCTAGTGACGGCCCTGAGAGTGCGTAAATCGGTCAGCATTTTTCCTCGCCTCAAACAAAAAAAAAAAAAAAAAAAAAAAAACTTTATGGCGGCTCGGAACATCGCACTTTGCGTAGCGCAGAACGTCGATTTTAGGTGTTAAAGGGACGAGGTCGTCGGAGGACGGTGTATGGTACCTTGAAATTCTTGCTCACTCTATCGCTCGCTATCTCGTTTACGGGACTTCTACAGCGCTCACCTCATCAGGGCTGCCACTTTCTCACTCATTGCGCTTTCGGAGCTAGCGCTATTTAGGGCAACTCGGCGCCCATTTTTATTATACAGAAACCGGATATAACGACATTGAAGGGACCGTATACTTCGGATGTTATGTCCGATAGTTGTTATAAGCAATATACACAAGTACATAGCCATATTAATAGTCAATAACGCATAAACACACCACATAAACCAGAAGTTTTAAAATCAACCTGTAATTCACGCGGTCAATTAACGCACTGCACTGATAAGTCGTAAAACATGCAAGAAAATGGTAAAGAGGGGGATAGAGGTTCCGATAAGGTAGGAGAATAATAATCCTTCTTGGCTTAATAATTGGCCTAAAGCAAAATATTCGTTCGTATTATAAGTAAGGTGAAAAGTGTTCGTAATGTTTTGTTTTGCTGCAATAGGCAAACGGTTGGTCGTTATAGGTGACGAATATCAATAAAGTTTCGTCGTTTTAAGTGATATATCGCTGTATCCGATGTTGTTATAGGCGGTATGTATATTTATTAGTTTATATAGAGATTCGGCCGAGACCGTGCCATTCGGTTGTAATAACCGATCTGTCGTTAGAAACGATGTCGTTGTATTCGGTTTCGACTGTACAACTTCCAGCGCGAAATTTTACATTTTTTACGATATGCAAATATTCAATTCATTTTTACGTTATTTAATGTAAATTAAATTTAAATAAGCCCAAGGTAGTATTCATCATGTCATCATCATCTATCATCTTTGCTTCTACGAAATCCTTCAGTTTACGTGGTACGTACGTATTTTTTAACCGACTTCGAAAAAGGATCTTTTTTTTTGTTGCTTTTTTTTATGTATGTTCGCCGATTACTCCGTCATTTATGATCCGATTTACGTGATTCTTTTTTTGTTCGACGCGGAATAGCTTCCAATTGGTCCCCTAAAAATTTTACATAGTTTGGCCCAGTAGTTTTCATTTTATGGACATTTTTCATGGAAATAATTTTCACTCCGTTCCATATGTTCGCCGATTACTCCGTCATTTATGATCCGATTTACGTGACTCTTTTTTTTTTCGACGCAGAATAGCTGCCATGTAGTCCCCTAAAAATTTGACATAGTTTGGCCCAGTAGTTTTCATTTTATGAACATTTTTCATGAAAATAATTTTCACTCCGTTCCATATGTACACCGATTACTCTGAGATTTATGATTCGATTTACGTGATTCTTTTTTTTTCGACGCGGAATAGCTGCCATATGGTCCCCTAAAAATTTGACATAGTTTGGCCCAGTAGTTTTCATTTTACGAACATTTTTTTTTTCCCGGTTCTTGGGACCTATATTTTTTAAGAAGCGCGGCACCATTCGTAGGTCCACCCATACATAGCTAGACACTAAAAAGTAACAAATAAAATTTAAAAACTTCGTTTAAAAAAACCGACTTCAAAAACTAAAATGTATAAAATAACTTATTTCTAAAGCTATTATTATTAATATATATTATCTAAAACATCTTGAAGTCGGTGCAAAGCAAAACATAAAAATTACTATATTTTGAAAATTACTAAGCACTGACTTTAAGATGTTTTAGATAATATATATTAATAATAATAGCTTTAGAAATAAGTTATTTTATACATTTTAGTTTTTGAAGTCGGTTTTTTAAACATAGTTTTTTTTTATTAATTGTTTTGTTATTATTTCATAAAGATTTTGACATTTTTATATTAAGTTAAATTTATTGTTCTTTTTGTTTGAATTTTTGTAATTAAATTGCGTAAAAATTATGAAATAAAAGACTTAAAACAGCAACCTCCGTACACATGGTAAGAAAAATAATGGAAAGAAATGAACCTACTTAGGTTTGTGAAAGTAAGAAGATTAGAGGTGTACAAAAGTTGACGTTATTATCGTTGATAGACGAATTTATCGTCCATATTTGAATCTATCACTGAGAAGAAATCCTGTTCAGTCCTGTAGGCTGACGACGATGGAAGGAAAACATTATAAAGCCATATTATATGTGACAGAGCATGTTGGAATCATTATTTTAATTATAGCTTTTAGGGCCAGCTTGACTGGTGACATATCACGCTCTCACAGAATATCAGCTTGAAATGGTTAACCCTGCGCTAATTGTGTTTCAAACAACTAGGGAGAGTTCTGAAGGCCTACTTGCCACTTTCTGTCCTACATTTCAAATCCAATCCTTCTATTTCGTTCTCCTAACCCATCGCCATTGCAAATGCATGTCATTTTTATATCAAAAATATTAATAAAATTGGGACTTTCTGACTGATATTTATGACTGTTTCAGTACCTATTGTACTGTTGTCTCGTAAATGTGTTGAAAAACGTATGACACACGCGTGATTGTTGGTATTTTTAAACTGGTTTGTAAAAGTCAACCTGCCACAGTATTATAATAAATAATAATTCTTTTTTTTTTTACCCTCCCGTAGTTCATAAGTACCAAACAGCCGTTAGCATTTTCAGCATTACTTTCCACAAATCAAACTATAGACTATAGAAAATACATATCTTTGAAATAATAATTCTTAACTTGGTGAATACTCTAAAAGCTATAATAAAAACATTCTAGATAAAATATTTATTTTGACTTTTAAGTTACGTATATGGTGCCCAATAAAACTAAAGGTTTGTATAAACTAGCCTGATGCTACTGAATCTAAAGCAAAAAGAGTTATCAAAATCGATTTAGAAACAAAAAAGTTTGGTTGAACATCATAAACAATATTTACATGAATTGAACATCCTCCTATTTTAAACTTGGTAAAAATAGTAGATACATAATTAGCCCGAATTAATCACCACTTGACTGTACCTGCGCACGCCTTTGTTTGCAGCTAATATCGTAGCCGCCACGAAGTTTGCATCTAAGTATACTTACATAACCCGAAAATTTTTAATCAAAGGTCTAATACTTGTATACAAACTTCACTTACTAAATAAACCAAGTCAAGGGCTGACAAAGCTGCTTCAACAGCTGTAAAGATCTCAAACGGCTCAAATATGGAACCCTAGGAAGGGATTACATATTTGTAGCTCCAAAAGCTGAAATTTTAGGTGCGTGGGTGCCATCGGCAAAGGGTTTCTTCAAAGAAATTTTAAGAAACTCTGATACCACCCGTCTGGGCACGCTTTCCTCTAGCAGCGATTTGTTACATCATTTGTATTAATTTATTTATAATTAAGTTTATTTTTAAGTATTTAGTTTAATTACATCAAATATACCAATGTGAATACTGGTTGTTAACGAAATATAAAGTATTTTTTATGACTGTACCATGAAAAAAAGAATCCTTCTTATACTGTACACAAGAAACTTGTTTAAAAGGAAAACTATAACCGAAAGTCTGTTAAATATTCTCACAAGAAGATTTTACTCGCCAACTTTGCTGTGAATTTTTGTGTTTGTTCCAAAGTTCGGATAGAATTTGCATTTATTGACTATGAACCGGATTAAACGGCATCGGGAATTGAAATTTTATACAAAGAAAAATATCTGAACCCACATTGTAACTAAACTACATTTGAAATTTATGATATTATATTCTGATAATAATTAGTTTACTGTTATGTATGCTACTAAGGGGTACCACGTGGACCTGCGGGATCCAGGATGGTGAACGAACAGAACAGAACGCAATAAATATAAAGTGAATACCATTGTTTATGAAGTACAGCCAGAATAAAAATTAAACTTTAGCTAAAAATCGGATTCCCTTCAGGGGTTTTCAGATTTGTTAATGAAAAGGTATATTGTGGTTTTAGCAAAACCATGGTCCAGTGACCTCATTTACATACCATATATGCAAGCTGCATATTATTATAGCAATTTGATCCCGATAATAGTGCATTATCGTTCATAAAGGGTGCGTTATACTCGTATGCTATTGTTCCTCAAAAGTATCCAAAAACCAAAAACACCAGAGATATTGACTGCTATCTTCAATATTGTAAATTCATTGTGCAACTAAAGAGAATGTTATCATAGTACCTGAAAAGGATATAGGAACGGTAAGTCGTGATAACTCACTAGCTAGAGTATATTTCAATCCAATGGGAAATAATACCACGAATAATAGCATACAAATACCATCTATAGGTATATATACAGATTTTCTATTTTAATATTGATCCAAATACCACGTATAAGCGAAGAAAAACATGGAACAGACTTGCGCATTGATATTACCGATGAGTGCAACTTGCCAATTCGTCTTAAAAACTAAGGCTTATATGTATTTCGTAACAGTATGGAAAAAGATTAAACTTCTTCTGCCATGGTAACAGTCTACAGATAATGCCGTATTTTTACTTATGGAGGTATTTCTGAAAATCATTCTGAAGAACTCCACAATCGCGTTCTGTTATCAATATTTATTGCTTTACACTATATCACAATAACTGGTCAAATGTTGAATGGTAGAAATAAAAGTTCAGAATACAATAAATATAAAGTAAAAACCATTGTGTATGGAATACAGCCAGAATAAAAATTAGACTTTAGCTAAAAACCGGTTTGGCTTCAGGGGTTTTCAGATTTGTTAATGAAAAGGAATATTGTTCAGGTTTTTTTACATGAACAATGACTTTTCGAGTATAGGCAATAAAATCAGATTTAAGAAAGAAATCATTTTAATTTATTGGTATATAGATAGATGGTGATAAAGATTCTCGTAAAACAAAAAAAGATTTATTAATTGTGTGCTATACCTAGTGCTTTTGTTTTTCAAGAATATTTAATTTCTATATACTACCATGAAAGAAAGTATAATATAATTTTCCATTATACTACCAACTAATAAAACTTCAGCGTCTGTTTATGAATTCAAAATAAACAGCAAATATTAAATAACCATTTTTGAAATTATGTGTATCAGTGTATAACATTTTTTTTAATAAATAGGCTCTCTCTAAATAACTAACGGATTTTAGCTTGTTTCAACAAGTCTTATCTAAAATTTTGTAAGTATGTTTCATTTAAATAAATTTTATAGACATCAGAAGATAATATAAAATCCAAGTCCTGCACAAAAGAAGTGACAATAAATTTTATCTTCCAATTAAATACTTCATTTACGAATGCCGTAATAGATATTAGACATCAGATATTATCAATAATCATCGGAAACCTTTTATAACTCGATTTCGCAACGTCCACGTTCTATTTTATGAAAGCTCACGTTGCAATATAAAAGCAAAGCTTCCGATTTTGTAAATATTTTTGTTCGTTTTACATCTGCTCCTTCACAGGCCTTTGTCTCATCCCTTTCCCTTTACGGGTTCAAGGGTCAATATGTATGATACTTATCTACTGTTCTTTCAATAAATAGAAAGACGAGTAAATGGATTCAAAATCACAAATGTTTTGTTTGAATCGATCGTAATAGGTATGCATGCGGACACATGTTACAATAAGGTCTAGCATTATTTACATATAAAAGAACAGGCGTTAGAATAACATCCTATTAGCTAACTTTTAAAATATCATCACAGAAATAATTCTAATTATTTTTCAAATAATTACCATTAATGCAACGTTAGACTCCTTTTACTAGTACCTGCTTATGACGTCATGAGTAGGTCATACAAAATCTATGAAGCTATGGGTTTTGTAAGTTTATAAAAAGTATTTTAATTTATTTGACTGTCCGCTCCTCTATTATTATTTTTTGATTCCAGTACCTGAAGGTAAATAAATCGAACAAGTTGCGTGAGTCCTTGTACTATGAAGGATTCTGTTCAGATGTGACGTTCGTTACCTTTGTGGACGGTCTGTCTATCTTTAATGGCACAGTCATTTTTATTTCAAACTAATGCGTCTATATGGTTAAAATTTAGTAAGAATATGTTTGTAATCTATACGCTGCTATGAAACCTTCTAGTTAGTGAATATATGGTGAAGAATATTGTTTAAGAGCGACGATAATATAGGTAGTCAGATTTAAAAAAACCATCAGGGTGTTCTGTGTCAAGTCATTAAGACTGAGGGGTTAAATTAATGTGAGTGGTGCGTATATGATGGTTACCCTGTTGGATAGAGTAACGCACTACTGGCGAGAGCCCAAGGCGCAACCGCCGCGAAAGCTAGACCCGCTGGAGAGGGGAGTACAAAATTAGACGACCAGTATTGTACTCTAGATGCATATGTTGCTTAATAGTTTAAAATTAAACTTAAGACTATATACGAAAATCTTAACCGCTACGAGAAAATATATAAAATCTAAAAATGTTCGTAGATGCATCTCCGAAGGTTTTGTCTGTTATATCTATTGACAGGTTTTGGCACGTACATGTTCTACTCAGTTTTAACCTCGTGAATTATGTAGCAATAAATTATTCCATATACATTACGTAACAGGCTGTTTATTTATATTGGTACGAGTTACAGGACTTGAATTAAAATGCCTTTGGAATTACTATAGAATTTATTAGAACTATACAAACATGTATAACACAGGTACAAATATAACTAGGCGCATCCAGTACAACTGTAATGCATGCATGATTCAATAACACGCGCAAAGTACTTCACTATATAGCTTATCGAATGTACGCACGTCTTGTCTTGAGGCTGGTTATCGCTCGACTGCCTCACCCCTCCGTTCGGGCCTTGCTTTCCACAAATACAATATGTCTCGACACAATACTCGACTGCATGGACTGAATTTCCAAGAATCACACCTGGCTAATGACTATCATATAACAATAGGCCCTAAGAGATTACAATACACAATGGGCTATTTTTCCAATCACAAATTTTAAACATACAGTAAACAAAAGAAGACGGTCATAAAAGCGTTTCAATGCTATTAGCTCAAACACCGATGGCGGGTAATAAATGTGCTTTGTTTACAAATATGCAGGTGGCCCAATTGTAACAATATTAATAAATAGGGAAATATTAATTTCCAAATTCATAAAAAATTGTCCCCACAAAAGTTATTTGATGAGGTCGATAACTCTAAAATAAAAACTGTAGAGCATTAAAATATAATTAAAAATAGGTTTTCTGAATGTGGGATATTTACGATTGTTTTTTTTATTCCGTAGCCAAAGTAAGGAAACCAGTGGACATTTATCACTTCTACGGAACCATTTATAGTTCGTGGAATGTCACACACTTGCTCGATTTATCTGAAAATGAAACTACACAGCAAAATCACTCTTCAATTTGCCGTTAAAAATTCGATGGTAAAATTTTCGATTAATAATGTTTGTGTAATAAGAATCAATGTCGTTTGAAACAAAATTTTTACCCTTTTCCTGAAATGGTCCTAAATAAACATTATTGAAGGCCATTTGGAGTTGGCTAATAAACGTATAATTATTCAGTAAATTTTTCACATTCATAGATGTGAACAGCGATATTCGGTTTCATTAAAATACGGGCGCTTTTAAAGGCAAAATATTTTTTTGTAAAAAGTATAATAAGCTGCTATCATTATTCCGTGGTGATTCATATATGTATTAAACTGCCTTTTTATACAAAAATGGTCTGGGTATCTATGATATTAATGTAAAAATGAAATTTTTGAAAGTTTTTGGTGGGAACTGAATTCACCTGGAATGCACTTCAACAGAATTTTTTATACTTATAACATGAAAATAATAAGATATTAATGTTTATTCTGTAATTACTTATCGCAAAGTATATTCCTGTCTTACTAGTCTCAAAAAAGAACTAAAACACAATCATTTTGTTTTATAAGTGGTATTCTAAATATGTATTTTAATTTTTTTGTAATATTCAAATGTCGATAGAAAATTTATAAAAACTATCTGTTACAATCAGTTGCCAAAGCCAGATTTAGGTCAAAATAACTTTTGTATTTTGTAATATTCTTTATTATTTAAATATATGCCTAGTTGCCCCTATCCTTTTGTACCCTCGTCGCGACTCTGCCGCTATTACCTGTCAATGACTTGATAGTTTGTTCTCAATATCGTTTTTGAATATTTTGATTTGGAGCGGTTTCCGATTATTGATAAAATTACCACAGAGACATAAAATTTTATAAAATAAATTTATACTTTTGTATTCGTCTATTCCTTCTGTACGCCGTTAAGAATACATTTAATATGAAAGATGGTATACATAACATATGGTTTACTTTCTATAACGAGATTTTACACTGATTATTAATCCAGAATAATAAATTGATAAGATTTAAATTTACAGTAATGCTGACCATTATGTAATAGAATTTAATTAAAATAATCTATAATAATAATAAAATAATGTATTTAAAGATATAAAATATTTAAAAATATATATTAGTTAAGTTTTATTTTATTGTATTAGATTATTTATAGTATTGTAATTACAATAATAGTTCATTCTAATATATAACAATAAAAGAAAACAGTCAATTAAGCACACATATTATATATGTAAGTCATAAACTTTCTAACCAATGTATATTAATGTACATGTTACGTTGTCCTAGCTCATGTTTATTGCACTTGTTTAGTGAGTAAGTGCAACGGAATAATTTCAGTCACTTTTTACGTTGATTAGTATGCCATAAGATTCGTGTAAATCGTGTAAAAAGAATAAGTAGGTTATTCTTCTCTAATGGTGTAAATTGAACTTTTTGAAGCAAAACTATAAATAAACACAGTGAACATAAGTACACAGTATAGGGATCGTGTGAGGTCAACATAGCGCCCCAAGCCTCTGTACTGAAATTACTCGACCTCAGACGCTAGGCTCTTTGTCCTGATTTATATTTGCTTTCATTACAAATAAAATATCCATTAAACAGAAATTCGTGGAAACAGAAAAAGTGCCTTTATTCTTTTGAACGGTACACAATCGTGTCGAAATTAAACAAAATTTTCGAGTAGAGGTGGCCCGAGGGCCTCGCGGCTAGCTCTAGACTGCCACGAGATCAGGATTAAGCGAGTTCAACGTGTAAGTATATTTTATTAATGTTCTCTCTTTAACTTTTTACCATAGAATTTCAACAACCGATAATTTGAACTCTAAGCACTACTAATTAACTGAAATCATTTACGTATTTATAATTAACTAGTGGTCGCCCGTGGTCGAAATTCGACCATAATAATTAATATCAAAGACTATACTTTTATAGTCTCAGATTTCGCCAAGGGTACACTGATAATTTGACTTGAACAATAAACAAAAGAGTATATATGCGTGTTTGTGTCAAATACATGGTGTGTATAGTGTGTGTATTTTTTTATTGATCTTATGTATTTATTATGCATAATTTAAAAAAATATTCGCATTCGTTGCTTCTTCTCTATATAAACTATAATTGTGCGAAATTTCATACTGCTCCATCCGCACAATTTTCTTAAAAACTGGCACAAAGTTTTTGCTTCACGTATTAATTATGTAAGTAGATAAGAAAAAATGGCGATGCAGCTAGAAAACGTAGCCAGTTTTCTGGGCACCTTACCCATAGGAGACGGTGATCTAGGCTGGCTCAGTATTCTACTTATAGTCTTGAATGTTCTGTGTAGAATACAATACAAATAAATTAATTTTTCTTGTATTGTATTGGATTATTTATAAATTTCTTCATTGTATTAGCTTATAATTTATGTATGTAAATTAATAATGTGTCAATTAGATATTTATTAATCAGATTCTGATATTTTTTTATTTCTAATGATTTTCTGTTTTATACTGAATTTTTTTTTGTCGCTTAAAATGAAATATAATTTTTTGATAATAAGGTGAGCTACACCCACTTGCCAGAATTTCATTTACCATAATTTCATCTGCTATACTGGTCAACAGACATAATATTGTTTCTCATAATTTTATATATCATACTCATTGTTTACTATATTAGTCATGTGCTAGAAACCTTGTTTCCCATAAAGTTAATTTCAATAACATCATTTGTTATCATCATTGTAAGGCGTAATTATCGTATGTCATAACATAATTTGCCATCGAAATTGCTTCTACAAAAAAATCATAAAATCGGTTTAAACTAAACCATCAATAGGTTTAGGTTTGGTTAGGTTAGAACATGAAAAACAACGGACGAACCGAGCGAGCGAAGTGAGCGTGCCGCGGCAGCGGCCGGCGAAGTGCTAGAAAGCCAATCGCTTTTTAGGACAAAGGCGTTAGGTTAATTTTCTACGGAAGCGACTTGGATGAAATATTCTGTTAAATAATATTATTGCAATTGATAAAATGGATAACAATACGTATGGCACTTGTGTCATTATGGAATCTAATGTAGGGGCAAACAAGAGAATGTCACATAACTTTCATGGTAAACAAACAATTCGGGCATATGAGTATTATTGCTCATATTTTTGGGGTAAACAATAGACAACTTAATAAGGTTTCTCTAAACCGGTAGGTAGTGACATTTAATTTACTATGCATCATATTATTATGCTGGAACTATTGCTAGGATGTGAATGTTTAATAATAATTTCTCACTGCGATTGCATTTCACACATAAAACATGTAGCTTAATGACGCTAGTTAACACCTTCTAACTAGGCGTTTTAATTAAATTTCAGTCTACATTGTTACAATTTAACACCCCCGGTGTTATAAAAAGTAATGTTAATAAGACCCGACCTCGGGTTTTACGTAGGCTGTAAATCAGGCCTCTTTTCATTTTGGCAGGGGTGTCTGTTCATTTCTTTTCCTCTCCGGGACGAATTAAACACGTCTATGATCAATTGAAGACTTCCTTTATAATCGTTTAATACACTTTCGCTTTTGGTAACATTCCAGTTTAAATCAAGAAATCGAACATTACATCTCTGCCGTTTAGATTTCTACAAAAAGTTTTTATTACAGTTTTACTTAGGCAGGGAGTTAACATTCCATTGTACGTATCTGTAACTTTACCTTAACTATCACTTTACCTGGAGGGTCACAATTCAATTTTATAGTTGCAATCGTTTATCTGCACCCCAAAAATGTTAGCAAATCTATAGGAATCTTACGACAATACTTTTAGTTGAAAAGGAACCGTTTCGAAGCGAGTTCATAAAATGAATTTTCTTTTTTTCCAGCTTCTTTGTTACACATATTCAAATGGCTAAGTATATTTTGTTTCTTAGTTCTTGTCTAAAACTTATTTAATGTATGCAATTTAGTAATCATATTAAATACTACATGATACCCGTCCGCTTCTCGTGCCAGATAATATATTTCTTAGCTTAGCTGACCTCTATTTGGCGAAAGGAAGGTCCATGTCAAATTTCAAGTCTATAGGTATTATAATTCTTGAGATATCGTGATGAGTCACTGTATACGTGGATTTCAATTAATATATATATATATATATATATATATATATATATATATATATATATAAGTTTCATAGCAGCCAATCGCTCTTACCTGTGTCTGTGTGCATGCGCAGAAAAACCTGCAGCTTTTATACTTTTTTTTTTTTTTTTTTTTGAGGCGAGGAAAAATGCTTACCGATTTACGCACTCTCAGGGCCGTCACTAGGAAACGGCGCGCATCCACCGGGGGCGATAACGCTAGCAATAGTATGCTTTGTTTGCGCTTCGTCCGCGATGGCTTGACACTGAGGAGTGTGGAAGACTCAGAGCGATGCCGCACGGGCGAGCAACCTCAATACCCACTAAAAAACCTCTCCTCCCGTCGACCCTGCGCTTTGTTGTGAAGGAAAGACTGAGATATAGAACATAGTTACGCAACAGTCGATCCAGCGCAATAAAGTGCCTGGAGTGTGCCCTGGGAGAACACACCCCACTTCGAAACGGGGGCTGAATCCCTTGCGTTGCCTAGTAGCAAGGGGCCCCTCGTACCGGAACCTAACTCAGGGAGGGAATTTATACTATGACTTAAGGTCTAACAAGGCCGGGATCTAAGTCCAACACTTCAAATAGAAAAATAAAGTTCATCACAAACTTATATAAAAATTCCAAAAGTGACTAGTTACACAACTCTATGAGCAAAACAATAGGCAGGATTGTTGGGTAAAGCAATCACTTCCATCCTATTTTGTCGTAACTTAAAAAATGTTAATCTACAAAATTAACTGTAGGAACATAGGTATGTTTTACCTACCAAATACCTGTTACTTATTTGCTCCTTGTTGGATTAAAATTAAATTCCCTCAGGGTCCACATATTTACACGAATTCGTCGTCTACAAATTATGTTGCTTACACGATATTAAATGTATCTACATGTCAAACTTTTATTACGGTATATTCAAGATGGTCGGGTGTAGTTTATAGTAGAGTTTACTTTGCAAACTCGAGTGGCTGTGTAAGTTTTTAAATGTGTTATTAAGAGGGCTGAAACCTAAGATTTGCTCTGGATATTAATGGAAAACATAAATATAATTGAGTTAGTGTTTGGCAGTCCTACCATAAGTTAGGGTTCTGTACAAGTGAAAACATCCCCTATTTTAGTTTTTTTATGGATGTGTAGGTTTGCATTGGACTACTATCTAACTTTGTGTTGATGATGTGGTTTAGGATAGAGCACACTTACCTAGAAGATATCTATTCAATCGTGACTTGAAGACTTAAGATTTTATTTGTCACTAAAAACAGACTTCAATCGATAATACTCTATATCTCTAAAATTGCATATGTATTCTTTATTGTGCACAAAAAGTTATATATATACTAAACTATAAAATAGTGTTCATGAACAAAGGCGACCTTAACCCTAAAAGAATTTTCTTCCAGCAAACCTATAGATCTAGCGTTAAGGAATATTATTAAAAACAAATCACGGTGAGTGCGTACTGTTCCCGTGGGGCTCCGTAAAATCGCGATTACGGTCGCTGGTATACTTTTAGTGGGCAGACTGGGGGCTGACGCGTCCGAGCAATGTGCACACCCAGCGTCGGACGCATCCGACGTGGCGTTTGTGTTGCCAACTCTCTTCAAAGAAAACGTGTTACATCAACTTCCAAAAAGCGCTAGATTGGCACGAATTTGAAAAAAAACTGGATATAAAGTAATAAATTAATTACTTTATTACAAATGTAAGTCTTTTATTAATAATATTCCGATACACGTTGAATCCCTTGAAATGTAAAATTTAATTTTAAATTCACTATACCTATTGACGAATACCCTTACCGCCATTAACATGTAACAGTACTTACTTTACAGTACATTCATTACAGGTAACAGTAACAAAACATGTGAGCAACTCATTAAATTGCAATGATGACGTATTTGTCAATGAATTGCCACAGCGGCTTCAATAAAATGCAATCGCAGTGCTGTCTTTTTGGCTATATTCGTCTAGCCATATACCCTCGGGAACAATACTTTTATTCTAGATGAAATACTCTATGTTCTTTTCTATACCCCTGACACCGTGTATGCAAAATTATGATATGTTCGGTAGTTGGGGCGTGAAATCGTTACAAACTCACATTCGCATTTATAATTATAAATACACTGACGGACTCATAAACTGCATCAAAGTAATAGACGACTTTGAAATAAATATTTTAACCAAGTATGCAAACTTTCTATACAGATTTAAATTGAAACCTCTAGATTGGTTCGTGAACTTTAAAACAGCATAGGGTCATATCCTTAAGTTTAAGTTTGTGCACTGGAAAGGACCTTAAGACTTTTTTTGAAGAAAAAACACAAATTTAAGGAAAATTGGTTTAATTTAAAAATTGTTTTTAACAATAGACACAAACTTTATGCAAGTGTTTATTTATGTTTTAATAAGGTGTATTACCTCCACGTGCCCTTATTACGGATTCTAATCGGTTCCGCATAGATTTTATTAGGGTTATTAAAAGATCTTGCGGAATATTGTCCCATTCTTCTGAAAGTGCTGTTCTTAGTGCTGCCACTGTCGTGGGCAAAGGGTTTCTCGCATATACAGCTCTTTTTAAATTGTCCCAAACATGCTCAATGGGATTAATATCCGGGCTGCGTGCTGGCCAATTCATCGTAGATACGTATCCCAACCTCTTCGCAATATTGTCGAACTTGTGCAGCAGCGTGCGGCCGGGCATTATCCTGCAAATTATATATAAAATTTTCGCCTATGAATCCCATGTAAGGCACCACGTGATCTTCTAAGATCTCTGTTATGTAGCGATGTGCAGTCAAACCCCCTCTATTACCGTTTTGACGGACCATGTCTATGAACACAAGTTCTGTTCGTCCGTTCATCGATATGCCACCCCGGACCATACACGAACCGCCTCCAAAAGGAACACGCTCCTCAATGCAACTTTGAGCATATCGCTTCCCACGTCGATGATAGATTCTTCTGCGACCATCTGCACCATATAAACATGTCCTACACTCGTCCGTGAACAATACGGAGGTCCATTGCTCTTCTGTCCAATTCAGGTGATCACGCGCAAATCTTAAGCGAGCTTGTCTGTGAGCTACAGACAACTTTGGACCATTTGCTGGTCTAAAAGGGGTGATATCCGCTTTCTTTAACCTTCTTCTTATTGTTCGTGCACTCAAGTTTACTCCACGCACTTCATTAAGCTCTGTTTTGATGTTAACAGACGTGAGGAAACGATTTCGCAGGGAAGTTGTAACAGTAAATCGGTCATCACGACCGGTGGTTGCTCGAGTCCTGCCTGTACCACGTCTCCTTCTATAAGAACCTGTCTCCACAAACCTTCTGTATATTCTAGAAACCGTAGACTGGTTTAAATTTAAATTTCTACCATCGTTCGTTGATCCAAGCCCTCCCGCACCAATGCTACAATTTGAGCCGCTTGTTCGGACGAAGTGTCCATATTATGGTTCAAAAACTCTCGATGAGTTAAAAAACTAACCCAACAATTCTGCTGGTAACAATAATTCAATTGACAAAAGAATAAAAAATCAATGAGAATCAATTTAAAACTTGGCTATAAGTAACACGCAAATCTGATACTACGAGTAAATTTTCTTTTCCCGGCTATATTCATTTGTTTTACTGCAGTTAAATTTATGAATTTTCATTTTTTTTTAGATTAAGAGCCAGTCTCTCCATATTTATATAATTTAATCTAAAAAGTTTGCATACTTATTTTAAAAAATAATTTCAAAGTAATCCTGAACTTTGATGCAGTTTATGAGTCCGTCAGTTTATTAGTTAGAATTAAGCAAAACGCTAGGGCCGCATTATTATATTATTTCTTTTGTTAGATTAATGCATTACTAGGCGAATAAACAGTGATATGATAAATAAAGAGAGACTAAGCGACTCCTCGCAACGAGATATCCACCTAATCGGATTACTTCGCTCTGTGATACTAGGGTACCTCAAGTACCGCGACAAGGGAAATATGTCTAAATACAGTAATCTGTTCGTTGCAGCACTCTGAAAATTTAATATGGCATTCTGTGAGCTTAGATGTTTGTGTAAAAGTAATCATATTTGATATCCAAATTTGTAGTTGTCCTGTCTGTTTGATGACAAATAAGTTCGCATTTGACCACGATCACGCTTCGTGTTAAACGATGATGCGGTCGAAGATAGTGCACACTTACCTAGATAATTTATATTTATTCATACGAGATTTGAAGACACCCAAATTGTAATTTTCGAAAATCGCTGACTCTGATAGATGAATTACACAGTTCTGCCCTAAGCAGAGTAACGTGGACGCAAATTGTTTTTCGCCCTAGAGCTGTTTTCACTATGAATCGATGGCGTAGACCAGAATGCCTAGTCATCCGAATATGTAATTTACATTAGTTAAGAAGCAAATTAACATGAACTGCTCTTATCCTGGTTTGTACAGATAATCAGATATTCGCTCATTTTATGTCTGGTTCCTACATACATGTACTAATTACTACAACGAATGTCAAATGTTCATTACAGAATTAGCAACAGCTTTAACAGCTATGTTAAAGCATAATAGATTGCAAAGTGACATCAAGAAAATTGAAACGGTAGTAGTGCACACTGGCACTTAACCCACGCAAGCGTCAACATATTTTACAAGCTGAGTTCCGCGTGCATGTCAAGGTATTCCGATTAAAAAGACGACGACGCCGTTGCTATTCGTCGTGAATTTTTTCGACGCAACACAAACTTAGCGTTGCATCTCTTTTACGAGACGAAGTTCTTTTATGCACAACAGAATGCAGGCACCGTGAATGATGCGCGCACAACTCACACGAAGCAATTAAAACTTCTGAGATCGTATTCTGCTTTAGGAAAACTGTCTGAAACGTAATTATGAGATATAAGTACCTACCTTTACCTTATTTATGCTTTAAGTAATATGTACGACAATGGGCATTGTCAATACCGTAGAATATCTTCAGGCACTTCGCCACTATTGGTAAAGTTGTACAGAATAAAATAGATGGTATTATTACTAAAAGCAATTTCTTCCAGACAATCTTAGGATGGATTAGAAAAAAAATATAAAACATTTCTGAGTTTGAAATATGAGTAAGATAAGGGAGTAAAGCGGCTTTAATGCGTTAATTACTTGCCCTATAGTTGTTGAGACACCCTCAAAATATATTCACAAAATCAATGTTTCCATGGTAATTATTTTTTTAAATTAGATATAATGAAAATTGGACAAGAATGATTTGATTTATGAAATATAGAGAAAAAAATATACTTAAATTATCGGCCTTGACGTAACACAGACCGGCCTTGTAATTGAGGTATTATTATTGACACTTTTTGTACAACAAGACCCTATTTATTTCATATATGTATCATATATATGACGGATGTTCAACATGAATAAATTGGCCAGGAGTGACTTGCAAGGAGCCCCCAAAATGCCGTGCGAAAACAATGAGCGTTGATATTATTGTTTTCTTGTTCATTATTTAATGGTCATCAATAACTGGTCAATCGTCTACATTTGTTCGTGTTAGGAAAATTATAATACCTTCGTTTTAATACGAAATTTCTAATATCACCTTCAATCTCCATACAATATTTTGCAAAACACACTTTAACGTCGAAAGTATTCATATATTCAGGTTATTTTCATGTAAAACAGTACCTATATCACAGCAAGCAATATTATGCAATAACAGTCAATTGACTAGGGCCTCTCAAAACGAAACAGGTAAGTATACAGTACAGGCTGTTGAAAGGTAAATACAAACAAACTATTCCAATATTGTTGAACGCCGCTTCACAACGCAACGGCTTTGGGCGTTATGGTTCAGTGAACACGCCATAAATTATATATGGTTTTCTCTACAAAATAATTGTTTTTGCCAAACATTGTTTGTATTCGTAAAATAGGCGGTTTGATTTCAAGAACATTTTACTATATTACCTAAAATATGCCCGCGACTTCATTCACGCTTGAATTTAAACTCCGCGAGATTACCGGATAATAAGTACCGCAGTATAAAAAAAAATGCAAGACATTGTTTTAGTGAAAACTGTGTCGCAATAAGCTAATTTTTATTCACCCTAAACTACTACAAACCGCTCCCGAGAAAATTACCGCGAGATTTCGCGCAGATTTCAAGTCTAAGAATTTGCTATCGATTAGCGAAAACCGCATCGAAATTAGCCCAGACCTTTTACGCGAATCCCGTACAACGAACAGACGACCAGATACAGACAAGAAACCTAAAAAAACTTGCATGGTGTTCTCCATCATTGATATAGTCTATTCCAGTTGTTTTTTTTAAATGGCTTCAAATTACAGACACGTCATGTTTAGAACATATTAATAATTAGAGTTTATCCCGTCATTAGGTCGATACATGAATTCAAACATGTACTTACTACTATCGTGGGATATTTTTTTGAGAATGATTTAAAATGGCCAGATTTAAAAAAACCACTTCAATGTAATTATTTCACTGATCGATAGAAAATTTTGTGTAATGAAATATGTCATTTTTTATCCCGGGAATTTTCCCGGGAGCGGTTTGTAGTTGTTCGGGTACATAAAAATTATCTTATTCCGACATAATTTTTACTAAAACGAGAGCTTATTTTTTGAATGCTGAGGTACTTTGTGTTTCGGGAATCCCGCGGGAATTTAAAATCAAGCGTGGACAAAGTCACGGTCATATCCTATTTGTTAATAAACTGCATAATACAACATCAAATGTGTTAAAAACCTCGATATCCGATTTATAAGCTATGTATGCTAGGTGAAGGATATTTCCTCTTGCTTCTAAGATATTATTATACGAATAAATCTGGGCCTTGTTTGTACAAATCTGACGAGACTTGATTATTACGAATATTATTCAAAAATATTTATCTTTAATATGAGTAACGGTCTTATTCATATTAAGTTACGCAGGATAAATTCAGTTGCGAAGTTTGTAGGTTTCTTTAAGAACCTTAAAGAAGCTTACAAACTTACACTACCTCAATATGAATAAGACCGTAAGAGTAGGGTCGTGGTTGGATGACAGCCAAGTCAACTCTGAAACACATTTATCATCTTAAGCTGATATTAGACGGTTCATTTCTGTCTTTCAATTTAGATGAATCAACCAAAGTAATCCATATAAACATTAACTTGGATCCTTCGATCAACAATAGTGGATCATTCAATGTTATTGGGCACCATCGTGTCATTTCAGTTCTTTGAACCAAATTAATTCAATTTGGTTGATTGGTTTCATTTAGATTAAAAGATTTTGTACCAGTTTATAAAATTATTTACTTACATAAAAGAGTATCAAAATCTATTTTTCCGCTGTATTATTTTATTGGTACTTTTTCATTTAAGTCTCTGCACAAACCATCCATCAATCTTTTTCGCTTACTTGTAAGTGATTCGCCATTTGGGAATAATTTAGCTTTGTTATGACGGAGAAATATTGGCCACTCAGAAAAAGTATGTATTTAAGATACTAAAAGTTGGTATCACTCTTTTCAATAAAAGACTAGCATTTTGCTTCTATTTCTAACAAAATCTGTCAATTTTTTCGTCGTTTAGTCAAGATGCAATTTCTTTCATTTTTATTGATTCAATTAATTTTTTTATGCATGATCCCTAAATTGACTAAATCATACCTTATAGTCCTAAACCTTTCATCAATTATATCTACATAATTCAGATTAAACCACTATCACATACAATCAGACTGGAATGTCCCATAACAATAGACCTGTACGTTTAGCTGCTCACACGAATTCCTGTGGCTAAAACAATTGGATAATACGGCAATATAGTGCACATGCATATTGGAATAACACACTATGACGGCATCAATATCATGCCAGTATGTCGATAGCGTCATTGCTCTGTGCTGTTGTGTAGTGGAAGTCAATTACGAAACTCGATTAATATTAACTACTGCCAACTAAACGTTATTTTGATTACACTCACAAATTTCGAATATGTTTTCGCTTTTTAATATATAAAATGGAAATTCATAAGGAGATTTCTTAAAGATTTTCGTGAAAGCTAGAATTTTACTTATATAGTTTAAGTGGTTTCTGTCAAAGTTTTTTGTGTCTGGTAGCAGTGAGTAAGATACAATGGCTCAAATATAGAATATTACATAGGAAAGCCAGGGCTTTAATAGCACAAATAATGCACTGAAATTAACATTATTTAATTTATTCACTACCCAAAGGTGGACGTGGTCATACTCGTACTTCTTTTTACGAGAAGAAATCTTGGTGTGTGGGATTTGCCGACTTTTGCTGGAATATCAACTAAAACTCCTCGGTGTTTCTTTCTTCACCTTTAACTCTTTAACCAGTGTCGCAGGAAGTCAATTCCGTAAACCCGGCATGCAGAGACTCGCAGACCTCAGCCATTATCGTGGAAACGTGATTATTCTGCTACAAGTGCACATATCTATAATCTAAAGTATATTTTAATCTTTTAATAATAGTTTTATATTGGAATAACGCTAAATAAAATGACATAAGCACTCGGGAACTGCAAAAAATTCGATAACAGTGAAAAGGAATCAAAAGAGATAAAGCAACGAAATCTGGGAGTTCATTTAAAAAGCGACAGTTTTATGTTGAGGGATTAATAACTTTAATTGGTTTCAGGACCTGCTGTGAAATATCGCCTATTGTAACTTTTTTATTTTCAAATTGTTGATTTTCCCTATACTATCGGAATAATTTAATTAAATAATAAAGCTGTACCACCATTTTTTAAACAAATTTATCTACACACCAACGGCTAATATTAATTACCTTAATTGAGGCGTCGTTAATTTAAAGAGACTAGGATAAAGGCAGTATTTGGTTTCACTCTAACCACTCGTCCTAAACATCAATAAAATTATTATGAAAAAAATGAATCTACTATTATTATGAATCACCGTATCCGGCTACTGGCTGTAAAAACTTAATGTTAAGTGAAATGTATTATTTTACTTTTATTACACAAAGGGCGGTCTTACCGCTAAACAGCCTCCTCTTCTACTAAATGAATTAGATTGGAAACAGTGATAGTCATATATGATGTGTACATACATGATTACTTACAGTTGATACATTAATCTAATAAATCGACATACACATCAATATGTATTTAAAAAAAAAAGTAAACGTTGTTATTATATTGTCTTGACCAAGCTTCGTTCACTAAAAAAGTAACTTTTACCCTTTCGGTTTTTACTAAATACGTCATCATAGGTATATTCATACATGTAAACATATATTAGGAACATTTACCTTCCTTCCTAATTGGATCTCAAAGTATGAATAGCTTACCAAATTACCGATTCAATTTGCCAATCATAATGGGAATCGGTCTTATGAAAAGAAAATTATTACTTTCCCTCGATCCTATACATATAGCTAATTATTTATTTACTATTTACACATTTGTTTCAGGTCCTTGCGAGAAAATTACAGTTCATTCACAAGGAAGGAAATCCCTATTAACATGTAAGTATAATAACGGTAGTATTTATTATACTGAATCTTTAATATTTTCTTAAGTTTTCGCGACTAGTATACATAATAAAATTACGTTTTAATGGTTTTAAGCGCGGTATTTGATTTTGATTATTTCGACGTTTCGGCCATTTTTCAGGAGCCGTGAAGTGAAAGATGCCAAGTGTCAAACTTGTTCATTTTAATTATTTAGTTTTAATTTTCTTTATAGTTATTATTTACTATATGAGAGCCTAATATAATTTACCACCGCTTCCCTAATACGTGTTGTAGCTTGAAGAGAAGAAGCAGAGCAAGAAACTTTTCACCAAACACGCCTAGCTCTAGTAATTGTATTTATATAATATTAAAATGGGTTGTAGGGTGTGGCACTTGACAGCTTTGTCTTCCGTTATCAGGGCTTTTTACAAGTTAGGTACCTATTTAATATGGTGCCGACATACGGGCACTGTCAGTGAGACTAGTCTAAAAATGTAGAGAAGTCTCTGGGCTATAAAGCGAGCTATCTTGATTTCGAGATGTATCTGATAAGAATTAAATCAGAATCTGGAATATATGTAAAGGAACAAGGTAACGGACGGTCACGTTTGTCGCATAAAAGATACACGATAAACGAAACGAGTCATAGAGTGAAAACAGCGTCTTACAGTTGTTAGCAGACAACCTAACCAAGATGGGAAATAGATAAGGAAAGCTGAACACCGCATGTGTAACTTGGAAGGCTTAGGTACATCCAGCAGCGAACTATATTATTGTCTATCTACTATCTATGTATAGGCTTGTTCATCTTAACTTTAACTCCTGGTTTAATCCTGACAACAAGAACTTACAATAATTAAATATGAAGAACCTTATTTCTGGTTATATTATGGTACCTTTGTATATTAATATTATACTAAATGTGTAATACGGGCCAAAATTAAAGCTAAAATAACTTGTTAAATTATTAATTAAACACAACGTTCTGTCTCGTCATCCGTCACTTTGAAAACGTTGCTTACTCGTTACAAGGATTAAATAAACTTAAGTTGGAATTTACACACAGACGTTTTTATTGAAATTTTTTGAAGTAATATATTTTGATGATGATTCATTTTTCCATATTTTGTTTATTTCTTCAAGCTGGATTTCAACGGTTCGAAATGTTTTTGGTGAAAACCTAAAGGCAATGTGTTTCTATGCAGTTTTATTATGTTTTTTTTTATAATAATCACAATCATAGAATTTTGACTGTCGTTAACGAATTGTTGTGTATTTCTGTGAAAGATCTTAATTGTTTGGTGAAAGGTATCTTTTCGGATTAAACAATTGATTAAAGACAGTTAAGATTATATAATAATTATGATTAAATAGTATTTTTTTTTCTCTTTCACAATAAAACGGCACAGAAACAAGATTTATTGAAGATTTTCAGTTTTCACCAAAAACATGCTTCATATCGAACATTCGAAATCTACCTTGGTGAAATGATAAACAAAATATAGAAAAATACCAACACAAATATATCACTTCAAAGAGTTCAATAAAATTTGTCGAAGCTAAGTTTTAACTAGCGATGAATATCAAGATCTGGCACTTTGTAAACCAGTTAAATAAAATGAAATCGACATGAATCGAATTTGATCATATTTAAAAGCCCTGAACATATATATACCTTTAATCCTGGAAAATTCAGTTTTTCCTTAAGTTAATGCAACCAAAACCAGGTGGAAAGCACGAACTTGTAATCATTTATAAATTAGTGCGCTTTAATTAAGCTCAATCTTTATACCGTTCTAATGACAGTTCACGGATATCGTTGGCGTCACGTCAGTACCTTGTTACTACATTTTTTTAGAAATAATTTTTTTTTAATCAAAATTGTTATTACGTGAAATATAAAAATTTTGAAGGCAATAATAATTCCATCACAAAATGTAAGTAGTTACAGAGTCCTGCACTGACGCCGATGATATGTAGGAAAATGTGAAATATAACATAAATACATATTATGTGTATACATACCTATGTAGTAATTTAGCTAATTAATTATTTAGTGTTGTTTAAGTCGTGTACATGTATACACGTTTGTTAGTAATCAAAGGATAATCACAAGACAAATGACCGTAGAGCCCACTTAAGCTGATCCGTCGGCAAGGCATTAGCCAGTGAAGAGCCTCTTATTCTATTCCCTAATGACAATAATGCTTACCTTTCGACATTTATTAATGAACATCTTATTGTTTGTTTTTTGGTGAAATTAATTTGGCCGAATAATTAATTGTTTTATACAACAGGGACAGGTTACATTCCTATTCATTTTAATCTTCTAATACCACAGATACATCGTATGAAATTACGAAATCATATGACAAAATAAAAGTTTTTCTGAGAGAGCGATTAGGCAAAACTGCCATTAGAATAACAATGGATTTTTTCTTAAGCTTTTGAGACTAGAACACGTAATGAAAACTACGTTTTTACGGAAACGTTGATATTTATCAAACAAATAAAATGCCGCACCCAAAACCGTTAAAACGTAGTTTTAATAATGGCGTTTTCGCTTGATTTTTTACGAGACTTTATAAGGGGATTGAGTAAATACTTCATTGGGACCATCTTTAATTATTTGCGTTTTGTTTTTCATAAGCTATTTGTATATTAATACTAGGGGTTTTCAAGTATATTAACTAATTGTATTTAGTAAGTAACTAATTGTATCAGTCAAGTTTCTACGTCTATACAAAATTTAAGGAAAATGTTTCACATCCAAAGTATTGAGGTTTTAATTGCTTAGTGACAAAAGCACGCGTTTCTTTGAAATAACGTGGATTCGAATTCAGATCTTGAGCTTAGGCTTAGAAATATTATTACAACTACCACGACCTGACAGAGAAGAAATTTGTCATAATACAACTTGAAAGACAACATTTCCGATTTATGAAACTTGCCAATCTACCTTAGATGAGTGTGGCGGTGGCCTGGTCCTCTAAAATGAAAAGATCCAAATCCAATAGCAAAATGTTTTCGGGCTAATATTATGAAAATATTGTAGGAGTAAACAATCTAACGTACAAATAAACTGGAATGGTACTGAAGCTAAGTAAATGTGTACCTAATCTTCTTTACTGAAATTCAAACAATTTCAATATAGTAAAAAACCATATTGAACAAGAATATGAAAAAATGTAATGTCATCCACACAGTATTGTCACTCGAATATAGATACTATTAAACAAACAAACTAATATGCACATTTTTACGCTAATAGCCGGTTCCTACAATATGATGTTAAAATTTCACATAAGCTCCATGTAAATGTCAATTCAACCGGTGGTAAAGTAAGTGAATGAATTGTAAGATATAGTCTTAGCAAAATCGAGATGTCGCAAAATATATGAATAATTGCATATATCGTAACAACATAAGTAAGAGCATGATTATCTCTATCAATTGTGCTCAGTAATTTTATATCAACACTAGCTGACCCGGCGAACTTCGTACCGCCATATTTTCTGAATTCCTAAAAGACTTTGTCTCATGACACAAAAACAAAATCACCATAATCCGTCCAGGTGATTAGGAGGATTCTAGAACCCGATCTCAACGCCACCTACCGGTTCTAATTGCGAATCTAAACCATCCGGGAACCCACTCAAACACACACACAAAATCACAAAAATCATCAAAATCGTTCTCAAGTTATGCGCTTACCAACACATTTTGCGATTCATTTTTATATATAAGATATATTAGAGTATAGGAGTAGGCCCAACTTGGTCCGGTGACCAACATCCACATTATAACCACCCCATGCCTCGCAGTTATTAAATTACTATTTGAAAGATTTTTATATCATCTCAAATTTACATGTAAAAACAACAAAACATAAAGTAATAGTGAATGCATAAAGAGTTAGGTACATAAATTCGTCACTTGCTCAGTTAACTAAAGTACCTACCTTGCACCTGGCGGTTGGTAGAACAACTGTGTCCGCCTCATTTCACCGCCGGGTTTTATACTAAAAATCTACTAGTATATATGCGAAGTGGAAAATATCCAATAACTAATAAGTGCAAATAGATGATGTTATAGATATTAATAAGAGTATTTAGTAAATAATAAAACGTGGATTAAACAATATCTTGGACAGTAGTAAACAAGGAATACTTGCTTGCTATTCCTTATTAAAGGACAAGGCAGCCTTTGCTCTTCTTAAGACAGACTTGCTATTATCGTTTTGTGATACCTAACAATAGGAATAGACTATAGAAGGTATGGATTACGTGAACTATATAAGACCCGAATGAATTAACCTTCATGAAAGGAACGTCACCCATCACTCGTAAAAGCTTTTGACGCTTTTATAGTGTATAAATTGTTGTCAAACGTGTTGACCGCTCTGACGAGATTATGTGCTTACTTCGTCGCGATCCATTACCTTTTACATGTAATATTGCATGGCAATTCACCATGAATGACACTTTACACATCGATATATCAAAAACCTATAATATTTTTGTCCAACATATTTTTAAATAAACGGAATATGCCTTTTATTTAAAAATATATTGTGAGTAAATATTCCAAGCTTTTACACTGAAGTACAGAGAATAGAATATATAAGTACTTTTACACTTACGTACAGAGAATAGAATATATAAGTACTTCTTCGTGTAAATAATATGTGAATAAACTTTAAAGAACTTTTAGTTAATATTAACGTACTCTGTGTTTAGTCCAGAAAACAACAGGCGCCTGTAATGACACTAGCAGCTCTTTCTCCACACAAATATTAAAGTAGGCAGTTTACAAATATTAAGTTTAAATTGTATTATTCATGTTGAGTTAGAGTAAGTTTTTAGGCTTCTTTACGAATCTTGGCAGAGAATAAGGCCGAAAATGTTTAGGCAAATATTCTAGATTTATTCTAATCTATCTATCTATCTAATCTAATCTGACGGTTAAAGTGTTTAACCGAAAATATTAAAATATCGCACATTGCGCATCTGTTCTAGAATAAGACTTTAAATACAAAACTTAACACCGGTTATATACGTCAGCAACTTTTACTCGCGTAAGCTATAAGGATAAACACACTGAGTCCGGTATTGATAAATCTTGGTACGTGTTTAACCTCAGTGGATTACACACAAACAAAAACAAAAAATACTGGTATAAGGCTGGCCTAAGTATGAAATACACTATGATAATTAACTATTAGGGTGTCGTAGTTATTTAACTTTAACACTTTCAATGAAAGTTGGTATGAACAAAGACCTTTAAAAAGGTTTTGAGACACGGCGTATTTTACCTTATGCGTTATTACAGTCCCGTATCGAAATTATAAAAACCGTGAGCGTTTATCCTCCCTTCTATCATCTTCTATCATTCTATCCTACCCTAGAAAAATTTACGGTTCACCGTGGGATAACATTAAAGCGAGCGAAGCCACGGGCAAAAGCATATTATTGCATAAACTACAAATATTCCAACAAAGCAAAGATACACTGCGATAAAATGCAGATGCACGTAATCCAGGCATGCAAAAATGTGGAAAACATCATTAAAGGAACTTTGAAAAGCAAGATGGGTCGTTGTTGCACACAATAGTTGGAACCTAAAGAGCCCACGTTCGTTAGGTACACTACGTTTGTACTACTACAGAGTAAAAACACGGAATGAACCAGTGCATTGCTGCTGGGAATCTCCGAGAAAATATGGAAAAATTCTTTGCTGTATTTTTTGCAAGTGCCGACTCTAAATGAAAGCGTTACTAATAGCAGAAATTATGAGCTATGTTTTATACTTATACCTTAAAACATTCTCGACAATGAAAGCTGAAAGCAGAGTTTAATTACTTTTTACAAAGCCATCAATTTTAACAAATATATGTATGTTTGTATATTGTAGCAATTGGCTTTCAAATATTATGCAAATTAAATAATTAAATATTATACAAGGCATAAGGTCAAGAGTTATAGGTGAAAGCTTATTATCTCTCGTCATTATTTAATTAGATTCGACTTCAAATCCATATCCCACGGCAAATATATTCAGTTTCGGGATAGAAGTATCCCATGGTTATTTTCTTATAGAAAGTAAACAAATACCATAAGTATATCATATCAAAAATACACAAATATCAAATTTATTTTAGATAAATCGGTTTATTTCCGAGTTAGCGGATAAATCAACTTATAAGTATTAGTTTTATGACCATCGTATTTACTATGAAATATGATTATGTACTACGAAATATAATTAATTAAAAACGCATACTCTTGTGACGACGAAAATTGGTAAGGTCATTACTAGCTCCAGAATTTCATCGGAAGCCAATAAAACTGAAGGAATTTTCATGATACAAAACGTTCAGTTTCAATATAGCCGTGTACGGGACCACCTGTTTTACTTTTTATACAAACATCAACGTCGCGAGCTACCTACCTAAATTTTGAATTATTCATGTAGTAAAAAATATATGAAAGTGGTACGTAACATATTATAATAATTATAACTATCTTTCAAACCATTTTTCAATAATAATATCGAATTTCAAGTATAAAAAATATAAGAGAAAATAATGCAGGGTACCAAACATATTAAAATCTGAAGGAAGAGTGCTCTTATATTTTCTTTCATAAAATTCTATAAAGTTTTGGTGTATAGTCCGTATTGATATTATAACATTATTTTTTTACCAAGCTATTCATAATCGTTTAATCGTACCTTTGTTGGACGTCTCCCTCGTGTAATATTTTCTTAAGTTTTCGCGACCTGTATATATAATAAAACTACGTTTTAACGGTTTTAAGCGCAGTAATTTATTTGATTTTTATTTGCGAAGCGGTGATATTTTTTTTGGATTTTATGGCTTGGTTTCTAGGCGGTGGTAAATTAGATTAGGCTCACATAGAGTAAATAATAACCATAAATAAAATTAAAACTAAATAATTATAAAATGAACAAGTTGGTGGTAGGCTAAATGAAACTTTAACAATACTCATTTAGACTTGACATCTTTGTCTTCCGTGATCACGGCTACTGAATACAAGCCGAAACATCGGAATAATAAAAATCAAATAAATTACCGCGCTTAAAACCGTTTAAACGTAGTTTTATTATAGCTGCCCTCTAAGTTTTCACCGCATCTCTCTAATTAATGTAACTTATCTTGTAATATTTAACCTTATACCAATTCAACCTTATAATAATCAGTAGTCGAGAGACTTTTATAATTTACCGCGGGCGGCAAAGGGAAACGGATAAAGGAACATTCTTAAAGTAGATTTTGTCTATGTTGTTTGGAAGAACGCTACCACGACTCACCACTAGAGGCGCCATACTTGCGCATTTTCTGTTTCCTCGTCCCCTCACCTCCCTCGCTCCCGCCGCCCGCCGGTCGCTCATTGTCTATGACAGCTACAAGCATAGTACCTACCGACGCGTCACCGTCGGGTTTTATTTTAATTTTGTATTAATTGTAGTGACAAAGAATATTGTGATAAGTGTGTTTTTATACACAATTCAGTGATAATAATAGTATTAAGAGTTGTTATGTTATTGTTGCACCCTGAAATTAAAACGAGGTAAGGAAATTACCAGTGTTCAGCGGTCGGGAAAGATTGTTTGGGATTTGTGGGATCGATAACCTGGTCGGCTAACCATGAGGCGCGACTAGAGGTTATGTCGCGAGCTACGAACAGGTATAGGAGTTCAAGTAACGGTTCTCCCAGCCGGAGCCCGCCGGATTGCGTTACGGCCGCATAGTCCGATCGCATCGAGTACCAGTTAGTTTATAATAGCGTCTAGATCCTAATTTGCCGCCCTCATTCCGTTACGCTTGCAATCGGCTGTGACTGTAAATAAATATTCAGTAACCGGCTTCGCTTTAGTGATGGAAAAGAGTGCCCATGTCCCATACCTTTAGCTCGCTCGAAACCTCTGGACGTCCCTTTTGAGATGTGCGCCTGTTTTCCAGCTTACCCTGCCTGCAGTGCGTGCCACGAGCCCCAGAGTCCCAGCCATTAGATTGAGTGGAGTGTCCCCTGTGTCCGCCCACACGTAGTCCTGTAAGCAGTCAAAATTCCGCGAGACACGTCGGACACCTCCTCCAGCATGGACCTGGACAAAGCCCCTACTCTCCATGAGGAAGACTCCAAAGTCACCCTCACTATCAGACTGATTATGCAGGGGAAGGTAAGAATAACACTTTATTTTACAATTGGCATTTATGGATATCTACAATAATATTAGTATAAATTAATAAAAATGCTATATGCAACATTTAAGATACCTAGAAAACTAATTGGGTTATAATAATATAACTATACCTATTATATACATTGGTACAACTTTTCTATTTTGGTATTTTAGAGATTCAAAGAAAAACATAGTTACTATATGCAGATTTTCTGAATACTGCTGTAGTTTCTATGTCTAGGATCCAACAAAAAGAAATTTCCTGATACCCATTTTGTTAATTTCTCAAATATTGAACCAATTGCTATGCAAGTTACACTAATCTATAGTTATTGTTATCATTTGATTACTGGTTTGGGTTGGGTTTACATATATGTCCCCGGATGATTTCCTGGATGATTTTAATGGTTAATGTGTTTAGGAATATATTTAATACTTATTTATAACAACTGAAATTGGTTTTGAGTGGAAAAAATACATATTCAATTAATTATCGAAGTTTGAAATTCAAGACAATGATCTGGTAATTTTGTCGCCGAGACTTTTTACGTTTTTTGACGGGGTTTATTTAAATAGGAGACTGTATGTATCCGAAAATTTAAATATGTGGAGTTTTAAACAGTCGGTTAGGTTAGGTTTTGTGTAGACCAAAGCGATCCAGAACCGATTGGTAACCATTCAATATTTATCTTATACAAAACAAAAGTGAGGTTAGATTGACAAAAACATTAATAACTCAGGAACTATACATTTCCGCCACATAGGAGTTGCAGAAGGAGTAAGGTTTCCTCCCCTATTATATATATATTATATTACTTATGATTCCGGGGACATATATGTTAACCACACCCACTGGTTTTTTGATACTGATAAATTTTCATAGTGATTAGCTAAAAATAATATATAAATGACAGTTTTCATATCAAGATATCCAGGGTTTTGTGGATTTTTCAGGATATTCTGCTTTTAAAACTACTCTGAAGGTGATATTTATAATTCTACAAACATGAAAATTTATAATGAGAAAGACGTGCATAAGTGTGATTCAAAATCCATCTTAACCAAGACCTTCCGGTTTTCACGAATTCATATATTCATGTGGTCAGTTGTCTGGTTGCTCAATTTTGCTATGCTATGCTCAAATTTGAAACGAAATAATTTAGTGTTATCTCATTCAGATTATAAAGAAAAATTATCTCTTTATTTTGATATATGCCAAACATTACAGTGTGGTCATTTCAGCTTTGAACCCGAACCTGATTGATACCAGGTCCTCGATAAGAGACATAGCATCTGAGCTTTATAGATTAAATTATTCTGAGCTTTTCTTGGCATTTCTGGAAGTTATGTACTTTGTTATCACATTCTAACTGAAAAAAAATTGTAAAGAAAGTGGCACATTTAAATTACCAGCTTGTAAAACTCACCAATCCATCTTAGACAAGTTTGACAAACAGTGTCCATTGTCCTAAAGGAGACAGGTAGATTTGGGCCAAAGAAATGTAAGAAGTGAGAATATGGCTTAAAAAAAGTTATATTTTTCTATTACGAAATGGTAAACATCAGCTCTAAATCCTGGGCCTCGAAGAAGTTCTTTATTACCATAATCGATTTATTTGATTTAATTTCATTAATTATTAATATGAAAACACTTACACCATAGGGTTAGTGATCTATTTGTTATTCTTTCTCTTGACATTAATTGCTTATATATTATCGAAAATTGACTTTTTTTTTTATATTTATGTTAATTTAATTTTAAATTTCATTCACTTTGTACACCTCTATGTGGTAGAATGTACTGTGCATCTACAATCCTATAACACCTGTAAACTACATTCTTGCAAATAAAGATATTAATTGATTGGTTAATGCCGCCAAAATAACTAAACCCACTACAATTATAAAAATATCAAGATAATAAAAAGAAATCTTAAAATCACTCATCTTTTTACTATCTGAGCCCAACAATCTATGTAAATATATCCTTTGATTAGTCCCAAACTCAGCTAAGGAATGGTGTGATATTATCATTTATATAATAGAGATCCTAGTGCAATGTCAAATAAAATCAACCCCAGTTTAGCCCCTAGGTCGCAATAGTTTTGCTTTTATCCGTGCACTAGTGCAGTGATGGAGTAAGAATACAATTTGCTGCGGCTGGGCAGCCTGTCGGAAGAGGCGACAAAAGAACCCACAGCCAGGTGGTAGGGCATTTGCCCGACTGGATGGCTAACACCCCTGGTCTAAAGTATGTCGCCATAACAACCTTGTGTTGTGTTCCAGCATTAGAGACCAGGTTCCAGTCTTCCTTAAGAGAGCAGCAGCGCATTTGTAGCACCTTTGGTGTTGCAAATGTCCATAGGCGATGGTAACCGCTTTCCATCAATTGTGCCGGCTGCCTGTCTGCTGAACTCCTGCAAAAAAAAATAGTTGGCTGAATGATAGATGATTTTTATGCAAAGTCCATATATTGTACATGTCTCTGGTATCTGGGGCTAATCGGAAGAAGTCTTAAAATTTGTTCTGATACTTGATGTCCTTTGGTTTTGCATTTTGGCAGTATGATAGATGTTTGCTAATAATCTACTGTAGAAACGTTGAGTACATTCTAGTTATTCATATAATTAATGTAAAAATGTACTTCTTTTATCGTCTTTGACCTTCTTGGGCTACAGTATTTTTGTGTTACTTTCCCTATTTTTATTTGTATATGTGCATAGCAGAAATAATATTTTGTTTACTAATAATTTAGAACGTAAGTCATTAAAATAAATAAATGGTATTATTTTATTAATGTTAAATGTAATGCCGATTACTTTCCTAAACTGAACCTTATTTATCTGTATTTATTTTGAATTCTATATTTATTTGAATGACAGCAATAACTTGTTAAAGAGTTGTACTTGCTTGTTCATATTATAGTAATCTAATATGACTTTGGTATTTTAATCTTGTTAGGGCCCACTTGTATGGGTGCTCAGCACAATATCCTGTTTGTTGCCTATGTAGGCTTGCATATTGACTATGCTATTTATATATTAATATTATGTAGTCTTATCTAACTGGACTTACACTTGCAGTTTTGGAATCCAATACCTAAATGTAAAGTAGAATCTCTATCCAATGCCTGTCTGTATGTCACGGCTAATTGTATGTGGCTCTATTAAGGCTAAAGAATGCATACCAGCATGGCTCTAGCACATTCATAAATAACTGACTGACTGTTACTCTGTCCCAGAAAACTACTGAACCGATTTGGCTGAAACTCAGTTTATATATATGTTTATATTTGATGCGGAGAATGAACAGCCTTTTTATCCCCAATTGTAGGATAATTTGTGGGATAGAAGTATATTGCTCTGTTTGGCTGTTATGCTTACACCGATAAACTGTTTGACCGATTTGGCTGGTATTTGATATACATGTAAGTTTTATATCTAGGATGGATATAGGATACTTTACATTCCAGAAAAAGGAATAGGTTTATGTAGGATTATTCCAAAAAGTAGGGTTGGTTTTGTTTTTGTTGTGATTTTTGTCATTTATGTAGTTTACAAATATATAGACAGGGTGTAGATAAATAAAACTAGAACGGGTTGAAATAGGGGATGAAAGTTTGTGTTAGAGACCAATCATTTCTGAAGTTTGTAGATATAAAAATTCATCATCCATAAATAAAATGTGAGAGTAACTCGATCTGTCTAACTCTTAAGTTTTCAAGTAAAAGGTACTAACAGTACTGAATCGGTTTTCCTGTAATTTTGTTTAAATGTAGTTTTAATACCAAAAATGGACATAAATAATTTTCATGCCGGGAGATGGGATAGTTTGCGATATAAAATGTAGTGAATCTTTCGGAGGCAAATAGCACTAACATAATAATTTAATACAATGTTACCTGTAGTAACACTTGCTCTTTAAATAAGAGGCACGTACAATAAACCCGCGACGCAGCCGCGGGTTAAACTAGTGTTTGCATAAATACAATTCGAGGACATTTTATGCTGGAAATAAAATTTTAATGTTTCTAATTAAATAAACTACATTAGTGGTTATTATCGATGTCATTGCTCAACTGCAGTACTATTTATAGAACACCTAGATAAGCTTAGATTGCACCAACCTGAAGAGATGTATCGATGTTAACACCACCTATACACAGACGTGTCTAGGTACTTTTAATTGGCTTTAATCCAACACAAAGTACATTTGGCAACCATCCAGCTATTGGCACTCGACCTGCCCATCAAACTCGTTGTTAGAAACTTTTTCTTATTAGATTAATGTATGAAAGTGGAGTGTTGTCATTATGTTTGCTTTGCTTCCTCAATCCTTAAATGTTAACTTACTTTTTTTATTTTGTTACTCTACAAATCATTTTTGAATTGTTTATATTGTAATTAGTACTAATCATTTCTAAGAATACGACTTATTTATAATGTAAAAGTTACACAAACTTTTGAAAGAAATATTTAGGAACTAAAGTGACAAGTAATATAGGATTAATCTCGACCTCTGTGATTGAGCGGGCTAAGCCGTTGCCGGCTTACATCAATGCAAAGTAGAGGCTCCCGGTTCGATTCCTGGTATAGTACATTTCGGATAAAAAATTTACTATAGTTATTTACTATGATTTGGGTGGGATCCACTACAGAGAAGTCTGTTGTAGTATATTAACCATAACACTTACGTTACTTGCTTAATTTAGGGATATACAATGTATGTTTGCCTGCCAATTAAAAATAATCTTAACAAAGTCTAAATTATGTATAATAGTTTCCTATGTTAGGCTAGCTATTTATTTCAACATAGCTTTATTGTTCTTTAGCGTAAGGATGCCCATATGGCTTTTCGTGTAAAAAAAAATAGTATCCATGTCTAGATTTTCTTAAGATTGGTAAATAATTCTTTCACAGCTAATCCATACCACTTTAGGACCCATGATGAAAATAATAAATGATGACAGTGTTATTAAAAATAATTTTACAACATAAAATATGCTGAAATATATTTTTCATTTTTATTTTTTTACTTGAATATAAGTAAGTGATAAAGACTCGTGCAAAATAACGGCGCTTCTAGAAATACTTTCATAAAGCGCACGTGCTCTTAGTTCGCCGATTACTTGAGAGTTAAAAGAATATATAAATTATTGGATGGCTTTGTAAGTGTTGACTGGCTGATACCGAACATATTCAGGGTTAAATTCCTGTCATTTTAAAGTTTCAACTTCCCGTATAATATGGTTATACATATATCTACAAAATAAACAAAACTTTGATTATCTTGGATTTATATAATATTATGCTACTACTTCATCTGGGATCAAGTTATACTTTATGACCGGTTCACATAGATTTCGTAATGAGTTTGTCTTATTTGCGATGAGATATTGTTATTAATTGTTAATGACGTTTAATATTGCCAGATAATGTATGTATATACACTAACGCTGTAAATAAGACTCATTTAGCGACAGTCAATAACTATAAAATGATAACAGGTGCAGCCCGGGCATTAAATAACCAATGTCTAACATACAATACATCTTCCTCAAACAAACTTCAATAAAAGTTCTTTGAACTCCATTTGGTGACAGAGTTACGCTATTTATGTTGCATCAGAGATCAGTTGCAGTGTTCACATACTGTGGGAGTCACATGCTCTCATGCCAGAAATCGCATCATAGGTTGCTGCTCTAAAAGCGGCTCAATGCGTCTGCGCCGGCAAAGAAACGCACTAAGCTGCGACTATTATTGGCCATCAGGCAGGAAATCTTTTGTACCTACTATAAATCTCACTGTAACTGAATTAATTATGAACTCCTGCACAATACCTACTGATATGCTTTTAAACTATTATTGCAATGAATTAATATCTAACCATTTATGTTTGGTTTTTACAGGAAGTTGGGAGTATTATTGGGAAGAAGGGAGAAATTGTTAAAAGATTTAGAGAAGAGGTAAGTTTTATAGTGAAATCAGTAATTATGAGACCCAATACCCTAATACTGATGCTTTATTAAAAATAACTTCAAATATAAAATAATACCTGTAATTATTAGAGCTTTCCATGAGGCTTCACTAATGTTAAATTTTGAATTCATATTGCACTTAAATATTCCATTGGTCGATATTTAAGTTTGTCTCTGTTATGTTTAGCATCTACAAATATCCTTTTAATGATAACCTGTTCCTTCCCTAGGCCTGGAAAAAGAAACTAACAAAGATACAAACCACATAAATTTCATCTCTATATCCAGCAGAAACTTGCATTTCTGTAGATAATAAATAATCTAAATCTGACATATATATCAGAGACTTTAAAACTGTCTCTTCTAGAATCATATAATTAACTAGAATATGCCCGCAACTTCGTCCACGCTAGACTTGAAATTCCTGGGGCATAAAGTACCGCAGTGTTTAAAAAAAGAATGTACTCGTAAGCTATCGTTTCAGTGAATAAATCTGTCGGATTAAGCTAATGCACCCAAACAATTTCGCTTCTTAAAACCGCACCCGGGAACATTCCCAGGATAAAAAAATCACACATTTTATTACATGAAATTTGCTATCGATCAGTGAAAATTCACATTTGAATTCGATAATTTTTTCAATTTGGTTATTTTAAATCATTCCCAGAAAAAGTCCCTCGGGATTAACAGGATAAAAAGTAGCGCAAATTCAACTCTAGGAGTTTGCTTTCGACCAGCAAAAACAGGCCAGTAGTTTTTATGTGAAACCCGAACAAACAGACAAGAAATCTTATAGATTGTATTGTGTTCTCCATCGTTTATATATTATATTCCAGTTTTTTAAAATAGCTTCAATATACAGACACTACATGCTTAGAATTTCATATTATAGATTTTATGTGTGACTGATTATATAGAGATCTTCCCAATTACACCCTGGGTGGCTTCATAAATGGAAAAAATGTTCTGTGTGAAAATGGCTATTTAAGGTCGTTAGTCTCTAAATTATATCTCCATCAAATAACATAAAAATCTGTTCATATCCAAGGCCACAAAAAACAAACAGACTTTGAAGTTTATTTAGTAGTGACATTTTGATTGGATTTCATGGTAATAGTTCCAAAAAAGAGTGAGTCCTTTCTAAGACAAAACTTATAAATTGCAGCAAATGCCTTCCAGTGTGAACTATATTATACTTTTGAGTATAAATACCAAGTTTATCAGATTTTTTTCTCAAGACTCCAGGGTGAAGGATCTTTTGTATATTTTTGTACTTTTCAAATAAAAATAGTTACTTTTATGTGAAATTTCAGTCTGGAGCCAAAATCAATATATCAGATGGATCATGCCCCGAACGTATTGTCACAGTCACTGGCAACACAAGCGCCATATTCAAAGCCTTCACTCTCATTTGCAAGAAATTTGAAGAGGTTTGTGTTAAATTTTTGGGTATTCTATTTATTCTTTTTGTTTAATGTATTCAGTTTTGAAGACCATATTAATAAATACATAAAATGTCTTATAAGAAATATTTCAGAGAACATAGCATTGTAATAATCTGCCTATAAGACTATCACTATTTTTTTTTTATGTGGAGGGAAGATTTCCTAATTCTTGTAATCAATTAAATATAAAAGACGCCTAAACCAATTTTCATATTATCCAATTATCGTAAATTTCAATTTATTGTATTGTAACTAATTGTTTGAAAAATAAGCTATTTAAAATTAAAGATTTTTGAAATGGCATTCTTGTAATATTTGTGTTTAGCTAGTACCTGGTATCCACGAACTTGAAACAAAAGCCTCATCCACATTGTAGGTCTCTTACTGTCACCGAACGAGGGAGTTCTTGTAGCTACTCTAGTGTGCTTTTTCGAGCTGCCACAACTCACGTGTACTCCTTTGTTTGATGATGAGTTAATGAACTACAACTTGCCTTAGGCTTTTACTTGAAGCATATTCTAAAACGTGAATATACATGAATACCTTGCCTTAATTTCTCTTGCGCACCGTGGGGATTTGGAATGAGCTCGTGTTTTTCCCACAGCGCTACAACATGGGGTTTTTTAAAAATGGTGTCATAAAATTTATTCGAGGCCGGCAGCGCGTTGGTGACACCTCTGGTGTTGCAAACGTCCATAGGCGACGGTAACCGCTTTCCATCAGGTGGGCCGTCTGCCTGGCTGCTGTACTCCAGCGATAAAAAAAACAACTTAACCCTGCCTAGATACACATATCGTACAGAGCCGTGGTTAGGAAGAACTTCCCAAAGGTACATAATGTCGGTTTGCGTTAGTGGTGCTCTCAATTCAACGAGGGCGGCGGCGGAGGGTCGCGCGCGCCGATCACGCTGCGGCTGATCGTGCCCGCGTCGCAGTGCGGCTCCCTCATCGGCAAGGGCGGCTCCAAGATCAAGGAGATCCGCGACGTCACCGGCGCCAATATACAGGTAAGAACTCATTGTCCCAGCCACTAGAAGGGCGTCTAGTGAAACATCTCTTGGCTCATCAAAAGTATAAGAGTCACCTTTTTTACTAGTGGTCGGTAATGTTGGGGGCTAAGAAGACTTGATTAATAAATACGAGAGGTTTGCGTTATTAAAAGATATATTTTCAAGTGGAACTTCATCGGTGGCAGAATCAACTTAAAAGTCAGCCTCTCATTCCAAATATTAAATTCTAATTTAACATATACAAAAAGTTTGTATATCCATCAGGTAAACATCCTACATTCCAAAAATATATCCATTTAGCTAATGGTTGTGCATTAGCCGGTTAAAAAAACCAGTTAATAGCTTTTGGCTAATGGGTAAAATGACTCGCCAACCAGCAGCCGACTGTTAACGGCTAAACCGTTAACTTTCGGTTTCCGGTTTTATATCACAATTATTGGCCATCAGCTGGCTGAGTTGGCAAAAATTTAAATTTTTCAGTTGTCGGTTATATTTATATCTTTTGCCTATTCTTTGTTTGATGTTGTTCTGATTATGAGTAATAGTAAAATAATAAATGTTCATAAGTTATTTTTTTCCTCTGTGAAGGTGATGTTACTGCCTGGCACAAACGGAAGACCAGCGTTGGTTGTTAAAAATCAGCATTTGCTGAGTTAGGGCCTCTTTAGAGTTAGTTAACCTTTGGCGTTTTATTAAACTGCTTATGTATAATTTCTACTTTAAATAACTTGAAATAAATATTCTTTTCAATTTCTTTCATTCTATTTGACTACTATTAGCCATTAAGTGAAGTGGTTATAACTTGTCGTGGCTATTTTGTGAACAATTCCTAATTAGCTGGCTTTTAAATTAGCTACCTACTCATATCTATTTTTTGTACGAGGTGCAACTAACGTGGAGAATTGAGTATATGGCACATACATGTTATAATATATCCTAAAACAGTGTGTGTTAAATACCTTAATGAAATTTTATTGATAGGAATACAATTTGAATTATTGCTCAAATAATCTTTATGTTTTCGCATGTGCGTCCGTCTGTCCGATACGTCGAATGTACGGTCGAATTTTAACTACTGGGCTTGTAATATTTAATGTTCAGGTCATAGCTAAACATATTTTTAATTACAGGTAGCAAGTGAAATGCTTCCGAATTCAACAGAGAGAGCAGTCACAATCAGTGGCACCTGTGATGCTATAACACAGTGCATTTATCACATTTGCTGTGTTATGCTAGAGGTAATTGTTAATGCTGTAATAACTCTAGCTTTTATAGTTTTAATTTTATATTTGGTATGCCAAAGTTATCATCACCATTATATACAATACCATGTGCTTAAATAAGTGACATTGTTCTATTTCAAATATAATATATAAAGATCCCCATGATGAGGATGTTTGAAAAAGTTTGGATACTCTATTCAAGTTGTTCCTAGGTTGAAATACAGCTACATCTTAAACTTTTACTTCAGTGTGTCTGCTGTTTTACTTTTTACATCCACTTCGCTATATTCATCAGTGTCCTTTCGTGATACATTTAATAACACTTGCCAAGTGAATGGTTTTTGATCTTGATTTTAAGGAAATGAAGATCTCCATGTATCTAAGCTAGTGTAGGGCCTAGAGATTCTCGTTTTGATTACTGTTGGGGGGAAATCTTTCAAAAGTTTATTTCCGTCTGTATGTTGGTAGCTCTAAAGTTTGTGTTCTCTATTTCCGAGAAAAAAAATGTAAGTGGTTTAATGTTCTATTTCAGAGCCCACCCAAAGGAGCAACCATCCCATATAGGCCGAAGCCAAATGTAGCCGGACCAGTCATACTGGCAGGGGGACAGGCATACACAATCCAAGGCAACTATGCAGTTCCCGCTCAAGATGTAAGTTTGTACATTAGGCGATATTATAGGAACTCGTTTGTCTTTAAATATAATAAAATGTATTAAATCGTCAATTACTTATTTATTTTTTTGTACCGTAAGATGTTGTCTAATATTAGTTTTTTCTCAGTACTATCTCAAACAAAGTGTCTTCTTGTATATGATGTGCAGGAAGTTGATTTTGCTCACTCTAGAATTTTTGAGAACACTAGGTATACGTAACTTCCTGACACCTCTATAGGTACATGCATATAATTTCATAAGCATCATTTTCCAGTGCTGTACAATATATAAATATATATAATTGCTATATGCTAAGTTTGTGTGTGAAGAGTAAGTTTTACTGTGCCTATAATTTTTCAATAAATTACAGTATACTCTAAAGTCAGCTACTTAATATTAATTATGATTTTAAGACGTTATTCTCTAGAATCTTAGGCTTGCTCTAGATGAAAACTCAAATGAACGTCCTGGTACATGATATATTTTAACGAGATAATAAGGAACAAATGAATATGCATAAAAGCGATGTTTATTTTCAATTAGTTTATACTATTTGGTGATGCCCTTCCAAAAAGAAGAAATATATGGGTACATATAAGATAAACCAAAAGTGTCTACTGAGCTAAGATGAATGTGTGATGTTACAAGAGTAGGGAAAGTGATAAATCAGCACATAAAGGGATCTTGACAAAATTAGAGAAAGAAGAAAATGGTAATGAGGAGGGATGAAAGTCACGTAATAAAAACAATCTTAAAATGTAAGATTGATGGATACAAATGTAAAGTTAGACCAAAAAGAAATAGATTGTATGAAGGAGGGCATGATGACTTGTGATGCGGCAGAAGAGTTTTGTCTGAATAGAGGACTGAAAAAGATATACAGTGCCAATCCCAAATAACTTGAAGGTGAAATAGAAGAGAGATGGCTACAAATAAGTGTAATAAAATTGTCTGACATAATGTTTGACCCAAGGCGTTAATAGTAAGTAGTAGTTAAGTGTAATCAGAGTATGTTGTCTACGGGAAATCAACATACCCGTCTTTCACCTTCTTGCAGTTATTTGGGGTCCGAACATTGTCTTTTCCTACCAAACTCCTCTTTTCGGACATACATCCTCATATCATCCTTCAAATATGAATTTATCACTATCGTACTGTTATCCTCAAGTGCTAGTTAATATCCATGACAGATTACACTTAAAAAAAGTTAAGCTTAGCTGTGTAGCATCTGATATCTGTCACTATACGCGCAAACGAAAATAATTCATAGGTTATGTTTTTTTTTTAAAGAAGTCACTCTCAATTATTGTTATAAAGAGTGCGACGAATCTATATACGATGTTTAGAATACAAAAGTGAGATTTATGTGGCACTTGCATAGGTACGATGTTTTTATGTAGCTGTACATTACGGATTACACTTACATACACTTCGAAAATAAGCTTAAACCACGCTTATCTACGCAGCAACTGACAACTATTACTATACAAGCAAATAAAAATGGTTGGTAGATTATATATTTTTTATTGTGGGAAAGAAATATCAACAACTATTATCCCCGCAAATTGCTATTGCGTCTGGCCGCCATTTTGGTGACGTAACCGTAGCCGAACACTCAGTACTGTTGGCATCACTGGCCGGCGAGTACGCGTTAATATCGAGTTGCGGATGACGTCACGTTAATGTTAATTTGACAAGGTTCCAGCGCAATAGCAATTTGCGGGGATAATATTGGTATAGAGTGCGATGAACGTATATGCGATGTTCAATACAAAAGTGTGATTTGTTCACTTGGCCGCGATGTTTTTACGTGGCGTGGTTGGCGGTTGTAGGGCGTGTGCGCGCCCGTGTTCCCCCTGGTGGAGATGAAGCCACCGCTGGTGGGCGCGCTGCCCCCGCACCACCTGCTGCCCGCGCCGCTGCACGACCACCACCTTGTGAGTGCCCGCTCCCCATACCGCCAAAACACGAGGCTCCGATATTAGTACAACTCCCGTATAAGGTCTATTGCATTCGACTCCCTCTTGTCTATGTATATGTCTTAGTCTCTTCAATACTATACTACCGAGGTTATGCCTCCATCATCGATCTATTTCATTTGACTCCTACTCTTCAATTCATTTTCGATACTCTAAAAGACCACCTACGGTGTACACTATCAATACACTTCATTTGTTATTTCATTTAAATATATATAAATATGACGCTGTCTACATTAAACTTTATACCAATTAGAATAAGAAAATATGGGTTAAATAAAATAGTTTTCTATCATATTTTTAAAACATTATAATAAAAATTAAAATTATTCGATTTGTTACAATTATGACGACTTAACTCACTACATTCATATAAAATTATGCATGTTATGACAGTTTGTAACATGTTATAGGTAGATATATGAGTTGACTTGGACTGTCAATTACCCTATTTGTATAAAGTTGTATGCATAAGATTAATCCTCGTAAGTTAATTACTCTTTTCATATTGAGCTTCTATATGTAGTATTAAATCTACTGGGAAATATAAAAAAAAATGTGTGATTTGAGTTTTGAGATAGCATTTATAACTAATAAATTTGTACTGTATACTGTTTATGAATCTTTTGTATCCCTTGTATACCTACCTGTTTGTATTGCCTTAGTTGGTATTTCCCGAGACATTTGCCTTTTTAACTTTTTAAAATCAGCGTTCTCCGGTCTAAGACATTCACCTCGGTGGGATAAAATTGGAGATCCTGTGACAATATTAACATTTTTTTCAAACCTTGTCAATTTAACTTTTACAATGATATTAAACAAATAAACAATAACAACATTCATGCATATAAGGAGAAACGCTATTTAACTGGTAGCTACCCTACATAGTTAAAATTTAAAATTAGTCAACTGTTGAAGCATCATATTTATTTATCGGAGCCCCGTGGAGTGGATCTATAAGAATGTGTTGCGGGAGCGGTGATGCGATTGGTGCTGCCCCATAATTCCCTCGGTGTGGATGTTTGGTGTCGAAACCTGTAGAAACCATGGTGTAACCTTTATATAGTAGCGTTAGAACCCGGATGATATGAACCATATGAATGATTTTTATTTTTATTTACTCCTCTAATGCTTGATCCATTGGTTCTTTTTCTCTTATTGTGCACGGACCCCAACCAAGTAGTAGTTACGGAAACCTATGTATATGTTACCTGTAGTATTGTTGCATAATATTGAGGTGTATTAATTGACATTATTATTCTAAATGCAGCATTTATAAATATTGATATAGGTTGAAGCTTTATCTGTTTGTTTTCTAGCATCGCTGTGATCGAGCGAATGTCTAGAATACATTTATGAAACTACATGCACAGTAATGATTTTGACGCAAGGCGATATTATAAGAATTTCCTTATTTGCACCTCTCCTCGTTGCCACCTTGCCTCGTCCAACGATTTTTTTTGTTTTAATCATAATATAGGAAATAATTAACCATGGAAGCGCATGGCTTAATACAATTTTCTGTTTGTTAATACATATATAAATAATGTTGACATTATTTTCATTAAGGTGCATTCACGCGGGCAGCACCATTCCAGATCTCACAATGTGGTTTATTAATAAAAATGTTGTTAAGAAAATTCACATTTCGTTAACAGTCATTGTTATACAGCATTTAAGAGGGATTAGCATGTAATAAATTATATATCTATAACTTCATATAAATAGTTTAATAAAGAATAGGGGAATCAATGCCCAGTGATATGATTATAAGTGTGAAATGACAATTTGGCTGATTTCAATATTTTATTAATATATTTAACAAACATTATTTAAAAAATGGATGTACGGGGTTTTGCCAAACACTGTGAACTGTTTTTTAAATGTAATCTGGGCCCTAATCCTACTATTACAATATCATCAGAGTGGTCGCCAAATGGTGGCATGATGGTTACCTTTATATAAAAAAATAACCATTATGACGCCACTGTGTTCGACTATCCTGACAATATTGTAATTGTCAGGATATCAGAATTGGGGCCCTAGTTGTAATTTTTTAAACAATATTTGTGATGTTTTTTTTTGTTGTCAAAAACGTGATATAACTGCAAACTATTTCAAGCTGAATTCATAGACTCCTTGATATTTGAGAAGCACCAGTAGGTATGTGGCCTAATTTCATTGTTAGTTCATCCATAAGATTGTAAAGAACTTTTATATTTCCTGATGTTGTGTCTGATACCGATGATTAGAAACGAAATGCGAATTTTCTGAATTTTGTAATGTTAAATATTTAATTCAATATGTTACCCAGGTTACCCTATCCAGCGATCCCATCCCGGCCCGTCTCAGAAGATGAAAACAAGCAGCTGGAGCTTTGACATAATTTGATTGTTACTATACATTTTAGTTATATTAAGATATTATTTTAACTAGCTCAAGTTTCGCATTTTACTAAATATTATTTTACACATAAAATTGTTCAACTTGGCCAATCTAGACTAAAATTTACAATTCAAATTGGAACAAAATTAAAAAATTGAACTTAAACATGTTCCACTATTATTTATTATAAGTACTACATTTTTTCTATTGAAATTGATCATAGTTTCGATTAATATTATATGCCTTACATTTACGACCATAAAGATTTGTGGATATAGTGTAGATATTCATTGTTAAATGTTCATTAACCTTACTGTAGTGTGAATAAAGTTTTGATGTTTTAGATGGGTGGACTTGCGAAGTCTCCGCTGGCGGGTCTCGCTGCTTTGGGCCTCGGTGGTTTGGGGCCAGCGAATACAACAGGTCTGAACCCGGCAGGTAACATTAAACATAATATAACAACTACAATAGTTTGACCCTTGTTCAAAAGGTTGTTGTTCAAAAGTTATACGACCTAAGCTTGTTCACTTCCCAGTGGGGTTCATTAATTCTGATTATAATTAATAATGATTCCAAAGTTTATATTTACGTGTATTTGTAGGTTCTTACACCACACTGTCTTTATTTATTTTGTTCAAGTTGTACCTATTCAGCAATAACCTCCATTCACTCTAGTACTAATCACATTCCAGCAATAAGTGTTGCACTTTCTCGATTTGGCCACATAATTATGTCGTTATTTGCTGAAGAGTTACCCATAAGACGTGTAAACTTAATAGATAGTTAAAAAAAATGTACGATAGGGAGTCCCCATACCAGTCGGCACGGATTCGGCAAATTCAAGTCAAAAAAAAACTACACCTACAACATAAAGGCGTCAATGATATCTCTAGCACCTGATACGCCGTATCGAGTCGGTGAGATCGGTATCACTGTTGCCCCCTCATGTCTTAAGTTTCAGCTCTTTAGTTCAGTCAAATTACGGTTTTACCTGGAAAATATAGCCAGAATGTATAAATTAGGTTTTTTAGTAAACTGAATTATATGCTCTACAACTTTTATACTACATGCAAATATAGTTTGATACTGATACATAGTGAAGCGAGATATTTACAAAAACCATTCATCCACGTTTCTTCGAGTCACTTGGTTGATGTACACAACATTTCTCTTCCATACCGTGGGAATTTGGAATGAGCTCCAGCAGAGGTTTTTCCCACAACGCTACAATATGGAGTTTTTCAAAAAGGGTGTTACAAAATTTCAAGGCCGGTAGCGTGTTGGTGACATATCTGAAATTGCAAACGGTTATAGGCAGCCGTAACCACTTACCATCAGATGGACCAACAGTTCTACCTGCTGTACTCCAACTATAAATAATACCTTTTTTGGCGACTTTAAGAAACGGACATGTGATCATATGAGATTTTTGGAATATCTTTTATTTTAATAACAAAATAAAGGTTTTTACAAGTTTATATTTTACTGGCTTTCATTACAAAATTGACCCCTATTTTACAAGCTTTTATTTAACTTGCATTGGGTGTACCTATGTATGTATGTAAGTTCGTGTGGAAACTTGCAAGTAAATTTACCAACTTCCCGGTTTCCGGTTGAGCTGAAACTTTGCACGCATATGTATATCGCGTGACAATGCAATAATATGGTACCATGGAGCTGATCTGATGATGGAGTCGGAAGGTGGCCATCGGAACTCCTGTACTAAACAAGATGACCCGTCGTGTTTGGGCTCGTTTTACTTGTCTTGGCTAGCACTCTGCTGCTACATGATATCCAGGATCTCAAAAAAAAGCCTTAAGCTTAAACTTAAGTAAATGAGTGAACTTTTCTTTTGCCGAATTTATACCGACAAGTATGGGGACTCAGTAGTTGTGGTCTGGTATACCCGTAAGTTGACGTGATATCTTGTTAACGCTGCAAGTGTGCGCTCTCCCAGCGTTGGCGGCGCTGGCGGGCTCGCAGCTGCGCACCTCGAACCAGTCGCGCAACCAGGCGCCCACCAACCAACAGTCGCACGAGATGACGGTGCCCAACGAGCTCATCGGCTGCATCATCGGAAAGGTAGCGCCACAAATGAACCTTTTCAAATTCCTCATCTGTTACACGCGTGCAGGAACAGAGAAAGAATTGATGGCAACACCAACATAAAATAATTTTTCAAAGTGGCAACATTGTCGTGGCATTTTTTTCTTCTGTTTGGGTTGTAGCCGAAGGCAGACGCTTTCGTTTGTAAAGTGATTTATTACATGTTTTCACCAACTAACAGTGTTTAACTTCGACACCTACAATCGACCTAGGCCCACCACCATCAGCGTGTACCAAATATTTATATTTTTACTAGAGTTTACCCCGCGGCTGCGCCGCGGGTTAACCTCTAGTGCGTGTCGCTTGTTTATAGAGCAAGCGCTACAGGTTATATTATATAAATTTTTTTATGTATTTGCCCACGGAAGATTCACTTTATATCGCTAATTATACCATCCCCTGTCTATCTGTAAACAACATAAATTACAAAACTTGACCAAAAAGGCCAAAATTGTCAAAAAGGCCGGAATGACCGACATGGCCAAAATGACCAAAAAGGCCAAAATAATCAAAATGGTCAAAATGACCAAAAAGGCCAAAATGACCGACATGGCAAAAACGACCAAAAAGGCCACAGTGACCGATGTAGCCAAAATGACGGAATAGGCAAAAACTATCAAAAAGGCCAAAATAATTAAAATGGTCAAAATGACCAAAAAGGCCACAGTGACCGACATGGCCAAAATGACGGAATAGGCAAAAACGACCAAAAAAGCCAAAATGACCAAAAAGGCCAAAATGACCAAAAAAGCCAAAATGACCGACATGGCCAAAATGACCAAAAAGGAATAATTACCAAATAGGCCAAAATGACCAAAAAGGCCAAAACGACCAAATAGGCCAAAATGACCGAAAAGGCCAAAGTGACCGACATGGCCTAAATGAGTAAAAAGGCTAAAATAGCCAAAATGACCAAAATGACCAAATAGGCCAAAATGATCAAAAAGGCCAAAATGACCAAATAGGCCAAAATGACCAAATATGCCAAAATGACCAAAAAGGAAAAATGACCAAATGGGCCAAAATGTCCAAATAGGCCAAAATGATCAAAAAGGTCAAAATGACCAAAAAGGCCAAAATTACGAAAAAGGCCAAAATTAAAAGTATCCCTTGTCCACCCTCATTATTTAATTTACATACGTACCCGAATTTCAGCCAAATCGACCCATTAGTTCTTCCGTAAAAGCATTACAAACAGAAAGACAAATATATTTTTATCCCGGAAACTATCCCGTTTTTCGGGATAAAAAGTATCCTATGTTCATTCTCGGCATCGAAAACATATATATACTGAGTTTCAGCCAAATCGGTCCAGTAGTTTTTACGTGAAAACAGAACAGACAGAGTTACTTTCGCATTTATAATATTAACTAGAGTTTACCCCGCGGCTGCGCCGCGGGTTAACCTCTGGTGCGTGTCTCTTGTTTATAGAGCAAGTGCTACAGGTTATATTATATTACATTTTTATGTATTGGTTATATTATGCCCACGGAAGATTCACTTCATTTTATATCGCTAATTATACCATCCCTCGTCTATCTGTCAACAAAATAAATTACAATACTTGACCAAAAAGGCCAAAACGGTCTAAATGACCAAAAGACCACAGTGACCGACATTGCTAAAATGACGGAATAGGCAAAAACGACCAAAAAGGCCAAAATAATCAAAATGGTCAAAATTACCAAAGAGGCCAAAATGACCAAATATGCCAAAATGACCAAATAGGCCAAAATGACCAAATAGGCCAAAATGATCAAAAAGGCCAAAATGACCAAATAGGCCAAAATGACCAAATAGGCCAAAATGACCAAAAAGGCCAAAATGACCAAAAAGGCCAAAATGATCAAAAAGGCCAAATAGGCCAAAAAGGCCAAAATGACCCAAAAGGTCAAAATGATCAAAAAGGCCAAAATGACCAAAAAGGAAAAATTACCAAATAGGCCAAAATGACCAAAAAGGTCAAAAACGCCAAAACGACCAAAGAGGCCAAAATGACCAAATATGCCAAAATGACCAAATAGGCCAAAATGACCAAATAGGCCAAAATGATCAAAAATGCCAAAATGACCAAATAGGCCAAAATGACCAAATAGGCCAAAATGACCAAAAAGGCCAAAATGACCAAAAAGGCCAAAATGATCAAAAAGGCCAAAATGACCAAAAAGGCCAAAATGACCCAAAAGGTCAAAATGATCAAAAAGGCCAAAATGACCAAAAAGGAAAAATTACCAAATAGGCCAAAATGACCAAAAAGGTCAAAAACGCCAAAACGACCAAATAGGCCAAAATGACCAAATAGGCCAAAATGACCAAATAGGTCAAAATGACCAAATAGGCCAAAATGACCAAAAAGGCCAAAATGACCAAATAGGCCAAAATGACCAAATAGGCCAAAATGACCAAAAAGGCCAAAATGACCAAATAGGCCAAAATGACCAAATATGCCAAAATGACCAAAAAGGAAAAATGACCAAATGGGCCAAAATGTCCAAAAAGGCCAAAATGACCAAATAGGCCAAAATTACCAAAAAAGCCAAAATGAAAATTATCCCTTGTCCATCCTCAGTATTTAATTTACATACGTACCGAATTTCAGCCAAATCGGTCCAGTAGTTTTTCCGTAAAAGCATAACAAACAAACAGACAAATATCATGTTATCCCGGAAACTATCCCATTTTTCGGGATAAAAATCCTATGTTCATCCTCAGTATGGAAAATATATATATACTGAGTTTCAGCCAAATCGGTCCAGTAGTTTTTACGTGAAAACGGAACAGACAGACAGACAGAGAGTTACTTTCGCATTTATAATATTAATAGGGATAGGGATTACCGAATATTTATTATATGTGCGACGAGCTGCGCACAAGAAGAGTTGTGTTCTGGCATTAGTGGCTAGAATCCAGTCCCATCTACGAGTCCAGGAAACCCATTGGTAACACCTTTCGTGTTGCAAATGTCCATAGGCGACGGTGACCACTTTCCATCACAGTTGGGCTGTCAGCCTGTCTGCTGTAATCCAGCATTCATAAAAACATCGACGGTTAAATATTAAGATCTGGCTGTCTGATATTCTTTGGCCAACTGATTTGTACATAGATTTCTCGAATTTACTGGTACCAACAATTTAAACCAATAGAGCTACATATAAAAACTACCTCACGTAATAGAAAAGATGTGTACAGTTTTACACAACTACCAGTTCTTCCTGATGTACTTGTGCAGTAGATCAATTTTAGCAGCGCGCGACAGTGTACTAGATGTGTAAGCGGAATAGGCCCTGTAGATAGGCGTCATTACTAGATGACATTAGAAAAGTATGGGAATGACATATTGTTACGTTAAATATGTCATACCCCATACATTTCATTCTATGAAAAAAGATGTGCATTCAAAAATTCAAAGATGTGCATATCAAGCACAGAGTACATTGAATATATCAAGTAACACTGCCATTGTCGCTTGCGAATAAAATTTAATATAGATCATTTACATGTCGGAAACCGGTTCTCACTTTTCTGTGCGAACGAAAATTGCCAATCTGAATTATAACTTGTGTTGAACAATAAATATATAGATTTCTCGTATTTATAATTTAAATGAATAAAGCTACATTATGTTTTGTGGTACACTTGTATCAAAAGTATTTTTAAAGCTACTGCAAAATTTTGTGAACTCTTAAACTTAAACGAAAATTACACGTTCATACATTATGTGTGTATGAACATGTAATTCAATTTTACAAAATTTTGTAGTAGACGGTTAGCTTAATAGTTAAGTCGATATATTATGACAAAGTGATGTTAATGTAAGTGCTAATGTGCACTACGTGGCTAACCTTCTAGCTAGCTAGCTAGTGTGGTCAGCGATCCAGCTGACTGCAAACCATATATTATGTGTATCATAACCATTACAAATACAAGATTTTTAATTTAAATATTATTCTGAGTTCGATTCTGTATTTATTTTGTGATTTTAGTCTTTAAAATTTGTCTTGTATGTAATTATACGTTGAATATCTACAGGGGGGCACCAAAATCGCTGAAATCCGCCAAATATCCGGCGCAATGATTCGGATATCTAACTGCGAGGAACGTGAAGGTGGCAGCACTGACCGCACAATCACCATTACTGGCAACCCTGACTCCGTGGCACTCGCCCAGTATCTCATCAATATGAGGTAAGTTTCAATTTTATATTATTATATAAACAGGTTCACTAGTAAATGCTCCTGGCCAATATTTCCATCCAAACCTCCAGTTGGATTGTTTTTGCCCATACAACCCTAATTTTAATCTTGCCTAAGTCCATCTCTAAATGCTTTATTTAGTCTCCTTTATTTATCCTGTTATTTATACCCCACGGACCATTTCGAAGTTAGCTTATAAATATGCGGTTTATTTAAGAGGCATTTGACCGAAGAACATTGATTTAAAACATTTAATTTGATTAGTTTAAATAAAATATGAGATCGTTTACATTATTTCCACTAACTCAGCTAACAGGTAAGCTACAAGGGTAAGGAGCAGCGCGAGTATCAAAAGTTTAAATAAGGTGCGCACTGCCCGTATCCCACGCCACTTTCCTGCGTGCTAACGTGAAAGTGGGCATAAATAATTTAAAATAAATCAATTCATTGTGAATTGGTTACACTATTACAATACTTTAAATGTCAAATGTACACATTACAAATTCACTACACATATAATATTATGATTTTTGATTGTAAATAAGAAAGTAATCAACAGTAGCATGATAAAGTAGTAACAATTTAGAAATAAAATTAAATCTCAACATGACTTTTGCTACATCATGTAAAAAAATAAAACACTGTGATGTAAGCCAACATGAACTTTTTGTCTCCGGTCAATGCCAATATAAGAATGTTATCCTGTGTCCGCACCCACGATCCTTCGAATCGGTCCAGCCCGTGGGCTGACCCTCTACATCGTTCCTGTCCCGCTCCCGCAGTGTGGAGCTCCAGAAGGCGAATTTGGAGGGTGGTAGTGGGTCGGGCGGGGCGGGGGCGTCGGGCTCGTCGGGCGCGAGCGGCCCCCTCGCGTCGGCCATCCCGCTCGCGCAGCTGCTGAGCAAGACGGGCGCGCTGGGGGCGCTCAACTCGCTCTCCGCGCTGGGGGGGCTCACGGACCTGCTCGCGGGCGCCGCCTCCTCGTCCGCCGCCCCGCCCGTGCAGACCACCGGCGTCCACCGCTCGCACAAGTCGTACGCGCAGCGCCGCCAGGACGACGACTCGCACGCGCCCGCCAAGGCCTCCAAGGAGAGGAACAAGTACAACCCCTACTAGGCGGGGGGCCACCGCCCGCCGTCGCGCGCCCATCACCCCCCGCGGCCCACACGCTCCCCCCCTCCCCCCACTCAGACTGAACTTCCAAAGATGCGGGCCGACGTGCGCGCCGCCTGCGCCCAACGTCCGCCAACTAGGTGACCCCGCTGGGGTTTAATTTAGATCATAAAAGGACACATTCGGCTAGGTGAAATCATTATTTTTTATCGGACTACTCGAAAATATCTGAAAATCACGCGCAATTTGGTTATTATTAAATTAAAATCGTGTGTTATTAAGTAAGTATAAATCATTTTAACATTTTCAAAGTGTAAATATACACTGAATCAATTGTATGTTGCGAGTTCGCTTCTCATACTCGTGGCGAGATTAGATTTTTTTTATTACACCATTTTGAGGGTTATATGCATAAAACAAACAGATGGACCTTTTTAATACGATAGTTTACTAATCTAATAAATATGTTGCGTTTATATACCACTTTAAGTTGAAGAAATACAATTTTCAATTTTTGAGAAGTCTTGTTTATCTTTTGTAAGTTTTATTATGATGTAATTTTTTTATAAACGTTTGTTTTTCTTTTCCCTCAACATGATTTCTTTGGTTTATTACCAGTTTACATAAACATGTAATGTTGGTTTATAAAAATTGCAATAAGTCATTACATTAAATCATTAATAATACATTTTAATATAGCGTTTATATATTAAAAGATCTGTTTTATTTTACTATTTTAAATTACATAACTAATAGCGAACTATGTATAGTAGTGATTTACAAAACGAAGATAGAAGACTAGCTGAAAATATTTAGATTTAAGAAAACAACAAGATCGTTAGAAGCACCAGTTGATACAAACACATACAAGAGATTTCCAATCAACCCAATAGCGTTCTTATATGATTTTAACAAAAGTCGAATTTAAACAAAAGCAGCAATATTATAAAAATGAAACAGCCATATTCTATATAGATGACAATGGTGTGACTAACGACAACTAAGAATCTTGACAATAGTAGATACGTAGAAGCTAATTGCTGTAGAATATACAGAGTGCTTCGCGCTTAAACGTATATAAAATAATTATCTTTTTGAAATGAAATACAGGGTGTGTAAAGAAAACATCATATTTCTGCTAATTAATACCATATTTAACAAACAAAAACGAAGTCATCTTAAGATTAATTTAGGGTTTTTTCGTCTCTAAAATGGCAATAATAACGTTATTGCCGTTTCATGTTTATATTTTTTTCAAATCAGTATTTACGAAAAAAAAAATCGTGTTTTAAAAACACTATTATCAAATCAAAATTTGATTTATTATGGGTATTTGACAAGATATGAGCTATAAAATCAATTGCATAATAAATTATTGATTTTACTATAGAAATCTATGATAGTCTAGCTATTTGAAGTTTATTTCCTTTGTTAATAATTGTGCGAAATCATGTTGTAACAAAATCAAAACTTATGACGATGCATAAAAGTGAAAAAGCAGATTGAATAAAATCTGGTATTCGAGAGCAAAGGAAAGTTTATTTCTTTGATTTTGAATATACAAACAAAACTATTGCAGATTTATGCAAAAACAGTTAAGTTGTTTTTGTGGAATATTTTTCAAACATGGATCGGATATGGAGATCTTTTTTTATTACGATACTTAGTCACATGTCCCGATAGTTCCAAATTACTTAGCTCCGATATCAATTAATATTTTTTCTGTGTTTTGTATAATCGTAGGTTATTGTAACAGAAAGACAAGTTAGCATTTAGGAAAGTTAAACCTTTATTTCTAGATTGTCACTCAATCAGCCGACTGTTATTGAATCAAGTATAGTAAGGAAGGAGTATTTGCAACATGGGTTTTCCTCCTGGTGGGTGTTTATTACTTTTTGTTGAATTCGAATTGCAAATATTTATTATAATAATTTTATTTGGATACCACTTCTATATATACAAAAATCAGATTAAAAAGTATAAATATTGTTTATGATACAGTTCTATGAGTATAGTCCGATCTTATTTCTATAGAAATAACGTGCCACCCATCGAACCTAGAATATGCCAGTAATTTTTCTAAACGTCTTAGTTTTTTGTAGGAAAATGTAAGGCAATATTTTCGGTGCGCTTTTCTTTTCTAAAATTTAATTTTCATGGTAAAAAATGTACAATAAGAAATATTATAATCAATAAATTGTTTATAGGCAATTTTGTGCGGGAAATGTGAAATGTGTAGTGAAATATTTTTCGAGTTCCCACAAGAATTTTGTCACTTGACGTTAATAAAAAACCTACAATGAAGTCGAGATAATAACGTTATTTTTAAAGTTTTTTTTCAGTGTCTCTTATATTTTATTATTTTTTCATGTACTTGTTGTAATGAGTGACAACCTAGAATGCGGTTTTACAATCCACTACTCGCGTATTTTAGGATTTTAATATTGGAATGTTATACTGGTGTTTGTTTACGAGTTTTAGCTAAGCGTATTCATCTCTTATGGTGTAAGAAATCCCGATTTTTTATTAAAATAATGATAATCATACGCACGGACGAACAACGTATATACTTTAGAGTTAGCAAAGCTATAGGATATCAGGATAGGCGCGTAAATACGTTGTTAGTCCCATTTATGTCCGTACTCTAGAACAATAAATACTGCGGAGAGGACTTGGCCACTTTAGCTGAATTCGTATTACGATTGTGCCAAGTGTCGTTGAATCCTATATTTTACACCTACTGGTACATATAGCTGCTAAACACACGTTAAATTGGACCTACTTATACAGAACAGAACCAATCCACAAATATGCCAAAATTGGGTTAAGGATGCTGAAGGCTTTCAAAATGCACCTTCTATCGACTCAGTAATAATCATAACGATCTGACAAAATTTACAGAATAAAACATTTTTATCACAAAGTAGCTAACCCACAAAACACCAAGAGTATATATAATAAACTAACAAGATCCAGAAACGTAAAAGGTTTACTTGAATATATAGGACAAAATACATATAATATACAATATTCATTTTTTTTTCAAAATATAGACACTTTTTTGTATGTAAAATTTTAATAAAAACGGCTTTTTCTCAAAACTGTCAGTATGTGGGTTGGTTCCATTTTGCATAAGTAGGTCCAATTGAAAATTCGATTTTGCAAACATGGCCGCCATTTGTCAACCGACGCTTGATATGATAACCGACAAATAAAATCGCGCATGGCTGAAAGATACCTACGACGTTCGAAAATGTATTATAATTTGCTTAAACTATCGTCTCCAGCCTCGGTATGTATAAGGCATTGTTCTAGAACACGGACCTTACGACGAAAGGTCATGGTCGATTTTCATACTTATGATATTAACTTTAATGTTAAAACTAACAATCATTTCATCAAGAAAAACCACATTTTTATTTGTAATCCAACTACTATCGTGTAACTTAGACCGTAATATAAATAAGATACAAAGTAATATCCTTATTACTTATCTAGAAATGATAATCGCCTATTAAAAATATAAAATTGAAAAATTCCTAAAACCTACGGCCCTTTTTGAGTACTGAGCGTCGCTAGTCATTATTCTCTCGCTTTTTGATATAATTGATATAAGATAAACCACTACTATTTTTTTATTGATAGAAATTAACTTAATTTCATATTCTTCAGACCGTATCAGTCAAAACTGCAAAGGTCACAAAAGGTGTTAACTAAAGAATCAAAACTAAATCAATAAGCTTTTATAGATGTAACTCATATAATGATGAAATCTAAACAACAGTGGAATAGATCATGGCAACATTAAATCAAGTTTTACCATTCCTAGTATATTTTTTTAGTCTTAATATCATAGAAAATCGTCTGTGGAAACTATGAAACTTTTGTTACCATGAATAATATTACTTATTTATTTTGAAACCGCGTTTATAAGAAGGTGGATTAAATAAAAAAAATTCTAACTTCAACGTGATCTAGTATGAAAATCGTCTGTAACGTTTAGCCTTCACGTTTCGTTAAGTGCGAATTTAAAATCGAGGTCCAATTCGTGTGTTTTTAAAGATAGCTCCATAGGAGAGAGTCATACTTTTATTTCTTATGAAAATCATGTTAATTTATAAGGTAATAAACATTTTCGTACATTTTCAGGGGTTATATAACTCGATAGAGAAACATTAAGTTGAATGTATTGTTTTTAAAGTAATAATAAAATTCTAATAAAATATTGTAGTTTTTCTGATACCAATTATCTACTTTTCATTTTCTAATTAATCTGTGTGATCGTTTAAAATGAAGCTACAGGTAAAACATGTCACCCATAACGGTCCGATTTCAAAGCTTCCTAGTCAAGATCCACGTCATAATCCTGCCTACCCCGTTACCTGAAACGCTGAATTTTGGTCCATCGAGTACCTACATCCTACAGCTCACTGGATCACCCAATATCCTGGTAAGAGTTCTCCTTTAAAGTTTACTTTATCTCCTAGCATTATCACATCCGTTCGTAATGTGTCAAATAAATTCCATTGTTTAATTTGTTATCCGAAAAATTTAAATACCGCTTTACACCTTTTACGTCATTGTTTCCCATTTTTTTTCTATCCGATAAGCAAAATACATATCGATAGTGAATTTAAATTATTGATGAATTAATTGTACTTAAAAACTGAGTATAAACAGTTTAATAGGAAATGTATGTAATTTTAGTTGGTCCTCACCTCAGCTCTTAATATCATAATGTGAGTCATTTGTCAACACACTTGTCAATGTAACAACTTGTCCCTTGATTAGACGTGTTACGTGCTAAAATACCCACTACTTTTAAAAATTCTTACATCATCTGAATCAGGATCAAAGCCTATTTAGAAAGTATGGTGTGCGTATTAGAAAAATAGAAAGTATTTCAATAGATACACATCGTGGCGTCAATGCGGGACCTTGTGACTACATTTTTTGGTGATATTATTTTTTTCCTCAATTTATTAATAAGTATATAGAACATGTAACAATATTGTCGAAAAAATGTCTAAACTAAGTAGTTACAAGGTCCTGCATTGTCGCCGCGATGTTTAATTAGTCTAGTGCAAAAATCACCAAATAGAGTAACTTTTTTCAGTATTAATGTTTAGGTTAATCATTCATGAAGGTTGAAATGTAATATAGGATTAAATATGCAAAGCTAATGTCGTTGGCGATGTGTTTCAGGATCACAATGGAGACAGCCGGGCTGCCGCTGCCCGGGTACCACTACATCGGTCCCAACCACATCGTGAAGGCGCCGATCCATTGAATGGGGCTGCGCGGGCAGGGTGCGGGCGCGCACAAGGCATACGCTGAGCGCGCCTTCCTGATGCAGCCGCACTTCAGCACTCTGGCCCCGATATACTTCCTCAAGTGAACGAGCTCCACGTGTGAGGGGAATCAATTGGCAACACACTAGATTCTTGCTGAATGTATGTTTACATTTGTTACGAGTTTATAAGTATTTTAGATATTCTTATATTTATTCTCCACTGTATTTTATTAAAACAGGAAATGTCGGTGATAAATTAGTTAAAGATCGAGGTTTGAAGGGAAAAACTTCGTCGTCTATGACGTTTGTATAATGGAGATTTTTAAAATGACTGACATTTTAAAATTTAAAAATTCTAATCCGTCATCAGCGAACGACCACGAGTTTCATGGCGCGCGGTGTGCCCTAATTATTTATTAAATAAAATTGTAGTAGTTCGTTCCCGTTCGCGGATAACGGATTTATATCAAAGTATGCAACAGATGTTAGCTAAGCTGATCGAATTTACTATGGATTTAAGCGGTTGAGTATTTCGATGAATTATTGGATTGATTTTCGATTATGATCAGTACTGACCATACAATAAAGTTCAAAATAAGTTAAATATCAATTGTCGGCGTACAAGTAGGTGTAGCTGCGTTACAATCGACCTCGGATCTGCTGGCGTAGCGTAGTGTTAGATTAGCGAACAGAGTGAGAGGGTTAAAGACAATATTTGTAAATAAAATAATCGTAATGATCTGGAAAAACTTAGATGATACAGTACTAGCCGCACCGGTGGACGCGGTGCGGCAATACGAAACCGATGGGATCAAATCCTTTAAGATTCTTACATTAAATGGAGACAGAGGCGAAGGTGACATTTCAATATAATTATTATAAACAGTTTAAATCGTCTACGATCATAAAAAAAGACGTTAGTTGTATTAAAAAAATAGTGTTGATAAATGTGATAGACTTGTAATTTATTTAACATTTTGAATTATTGAGATCTGTAACGTATACACAATGTGTATACATCGGCTGCCGGAAATTTTAAGTCGAATAAATAATATTGGTCTAGGGATCAAAGCCAAAGATTGTTGAAGTTTGTTTAACATTAATAATGTTGTGGATTTATGCTAAATTATTCTGAGAGTAGTTAATGTTTGGTAATGTAATTTAGAACTATTTGTTTGGAATTTTATTACCCTCTCCAGACTGCTCATCGTATTTAGTAGTAGATCAAGTATAGATAGTCCTGTGGTAAGCGATATATTTCCAAAAATCAATAGGTTTAACTAGTATAATATTAATATAGGACCATTTTACTAAATGCTTTCCAGTGAAATTTTTTCTACGCGCTAAGAGACTAGTGCCACGGAAAACAATGAGTGCCAAAATAATGTACACATATATTTCGTGCTGAATACGAATTATATTCATCAATTAACATAATGTATTTAATATGCAATATTGAAAATTTTACTGCAATAAGTAAGAAATCTGTTCACTACTTATTAATTTTGCACCCTAGATGTAAGACTATGCGTGTAGATGAATACAAAATACCTAATAGTCGCGAAACATATCCTAATTGCATATTTCCAAAGTCTTCCCCTTCAATGTTTCTGTAAAGAATGTATGATTGTGCCAAAGTTGTGTCTAAATTGTGTGTATTCGATATCATGTAACTTGTGAAATTTTGAATCATGAGAGTTGAATTTCTATCTTGAATTCGATATAAGAGGATCCGTACATTATGCTAGTCAAATTTATCTGCAAGTAAAAGCAAAAATTGTAATTTAATCATGCTAGTCAAAAATATAATTGGTTATTTTATGTTTTATTAAAACTATACAAAATGTTCTTATTCACACTTCTAAAAGATTTAAGTATTTTGTGTGGTCTCAAGTAAATTAACTTAGCAATAAAAATTTTGATAAAATCAATTATTTATAGTTTAATCAATTGCAATTAAGACAATGTATAGAGCTTTGTAAAGTAAGTACCACACAGGTATAATAGCGTTAATCTATAGATTTAATTATGAAGAACTTAGTATAAAAATAGTAATAAACAAAAGAGAAGAGATTTAATAGCTGTGATTAAAGTTGGGAGCACTTTTGTGCGTATGCTTCGTCGGATCGTTAATGCTGTAAACGCGTTGTCGATAGAGAAATGCAGGTAGTAGTAATAGTGCACGCTTGTAGTCGATGGCGTTGAGTAGTGGCAAAATGCGTGCGTGTGGCATTGCAAACAGCTGTGTGTCAAAATGCGCGCGTGCGGCATTGCGAGCCGCCGTGTGACCTTGCGTGCGTGCGGCATTGGGCGCGTGCATAATTGCGCGGTGTGAACGCGTGACGCGCGAGCGCGTGGATTTATATTTTATATTACGTGTGGTAAAGGCAATTGTAACGCAAATACTTTCTGATAAAGAAGTATTAGTTTATTGGTGTTGTCGATTTAAATAAAATTTAGTACAATGCAATTTTAAATAATTTTAGTGAATAAATTAAATGATTAGTGTTATTTTGTGACGTGTAATATGTTCAATTATATTTTATGGTAATATAAACATTATTATTATACTCTTTATTATTATAATTCAATAATATTGTTACTGTTATTTTGATTTGCTCAATTTTCTCAATGTTAAATGTAAGCTAGGCTTCAAAGTAATAATTATTTGGTTTTGTTATGTTGGTCTGTACAGAATATTAAATGTTGGTGTGTGAGTAAATATTATCAAGCGCGCTATTAAAGTGCGTTTTTATTTACAAATGTATTCATGCAATACTTGATATCTATCGCAATAGGTGTGGATGTACCAAAGTGCACGAGGGACATATCTGTACCTACTGTGATGGCTTTGGTTTTAAGGCTTATCTAGATCCATAACATTCTAATATTTCTTAAAATAATCTGCACATTTTTAAATGAAAAGATTTTCATTGACGAATTAATTGCACTGGCCAAGAATAAAATGTGGTCAGCACTTTTGACCAGACCCATTTTTATGTCTTTCAATTCGCTTAATCTGAATCTGGGGTCCGTTCCCCTTTCTTTTGTGGGCCAGTGTTTTTATTCGGTTTATGCAATCGTAGTTTTTCTTCACTATGCACTTCATATTTTGCATTGCAAATTTGATTGAATGTGTAAAGTTGGTGCCTTTTTCTTATAGTTGTTTTTTTTTTAATTATGGAAACAGGATTTAAATGCTATTTTTTGTAATTTATAAATTATATTAGCCTTTATTAACAGGGTCAGACTGCTTGTATAATAGTGTAATTAAATTCAATATTAGCAAATTAATGGGTATAATATTGACTTTTTATTATTATTATCATCATCGGCACTTGAATTTAATGTTCTTATTGCACCATTCTTACAGTTACACTCTGTATTTGGGTTTGCATTATTCAGTTTAAAGCGCCCTGGTAATCGGTGTCAATGAATTAAAGATGTTATCAAATCGCAATTGATTAAGAAAATATTGTGCTATTTAGTAAAATTATAATCCAGATCGTGAAAGAAGAATACTAAGAATGACTTGTAAAATATTTTACAAATGTCGTTTTGGTTGATTTTATTGGGCAATTTCACCTTGTACATTGGTTTTTTTTATTGCACGAGTTCAGCAGACAGGCAGACGGCCCACTTGATGGAAAGCTGTTACCATCGCCTATGGACATTTGCAACACTAAAGGTGCTACAAATGCGCTGCTGCTTGCTCTCTTAAGGGAGACTGAAACCTGGTCACTAATACCGGAACACAACTCAAGGTTGCTATAGCGGCATACTCTAGACCAGGGGTGGTAGCCATCCAGTCGGGCAAATGCCCTACCACCTGGCTGTGGGTTGTTTTGTCGCCTCTTACGACAGGCCGCCCGGCCGCAGGAAATTGTATTCTTTCTCCGTTCCTGCACGGTTCCTGGTGTCGACGCATCGTAGTTTTACATACTGTAAAGCTCTTTCTGAAATAAGCACTTTTGTAGCTTAATGTCTTAATTGCTAGTTACGTGTATCGTGACGACAACGTTAAAAAGTCGAGTCTCTCATAAAAATTAAAAATAACTTATTTTATGCACAGTAAAAATGCTCATGTGTACAATTTCTATTAAAGTTAATTATTGTATTATATTTTTTCATAATATATAAAATTAGTAGATTATCGATTTACTTCTGATACTCTGTACACTGGAAAATTAAAAATACAACTAAACATTCAATTTTAAAGTATTTTTAATTACAAAATATTTATCGAGAGTAGTTTTATATCAAAATGCCCTTTTCAATGTTGTATTTCCTTACCATTGTCATTCTTTGTATATTTCTTCCATGCCCACATACAGGTTTGAGACGTTTGGGTAAAAAAGGGTTGTGTAATTTGTTATGTATATACAATATTCAATATTAATTATATATTCGCTACTATCCCACTAGGCACTAACACTTAGAAAAACAAAGATTTTATCTTATTATTCTGTAGTTAATCAGGGTAAAATATCAAAATAATTTCATTTACAATCTCTTACAGTTCAGAACAGTATATTCCGTATGCTTAAAATATTAATAGAATAAATTAATATTTAAATTATTGCTAAAGTAAATCCCATACAGTATATTATATAGAGTTATAAAAGCTTAATATTGTTTTTATTTATTAAATAAATTTTTCTTCATTTATTTGCAATATATTTCGAAAGCAGCTAATATAAATGGTTATTTTGTAGTATAGAAAGAAACAATATAATCGTAAAATGTCATTAAGTGTCGAAACAATTTCAAATTTATCATTTTGCAGTATATACTATACGTCGTATTTAGTAGGTGTTAAAATTAATAGTATTAATGACTGAGTATCGTTAAGAATCAAAAGGCAAAAATGATACTGTTTCACTGCAATTTAGATTTGCATTTAATTTTTTTCACATTCATAAACAATATTCAAATCTCACGAAATTTGTAAAAATTAATAACATGCACATTATTTTAAATATTTGCAATGATAATTATTCTTGTTTGTCCGTCAAATTTAAAAACAATTTGAAGTTTAATCATGATATTTATAAATACTGAAAAGTGCCATCCACATTAATTAATTTATAACCAACCAAAGCTATAAAAGAGCATACACTCTGTCAACAGTCGACTTTAATATCTTGATAAGTAAGAACGTTTGGCAAGTTTATTTATTTTTTGTTGAAAACTAATTTTAAAGAAAATTAAGCGATTCAATACGCACTGGAAACTTTGATAAATATTTTAAATTATATTATATTACCAGAAACATTTGAAACAGACTACAAAAACTTTTAGGAGACAAAGGTGACCCCTATGTCACTTGTGCTTATTATGTTTTATTTTATTAACCTTGTAATCTCAAATATTGAAAAGACACAATTTATATCATCTATTCATAATATTATGGAATAAGTTATTATAATCTGGCATATCTTTTAAATATCACGGTAATTGTCGACATATCTAATCGTTTTTTGTGAATTGATTAATGTTATGAATATAAATGTTGTAAGTATACTGTCTTCATGTTTCATTTCTATATAGTAATAAACGTTTGTTTTTCATTATGTTAATTCAATAAAGTGTGTAAATAAAGAAAATCTTTTATTTGCTTAGATAATAGATACGTATAACACCGGGCACAGGCGCCAGCAGCAGGGTGCAAGGGGGTTTCTTTCACTCGCTATCGGGAAAGAAAATACTTAGAAACATTAGGTAGGTCTAGGTTGCTGGTCATCACCTTGTCAATTAATTCAGTATCCTTCAGTCCTTTTCCTGTGAACACTGAACATGCGTAGCACATGTCACTTAGCCTCGCGTCTCCCATCGTTGAGTGATTCCACGTTTACAACATGCTAAATTTAAGTTCCATGTTGAATGTGTTGATGCAGATGCACCTCCCTGAAAGTGATTCTGGCAGCGCCCATGACATCGGGCGAATTTCTTCTACTTTTGTAATTTGGCTACGGAACCATAAAAATGTATTAAATCGAAAGTTTACCATATCTCAAAAATATTAATTCAAGGATCTTGGTCAAACTAATTTTCGTTGAAAGTATATATTTTCAAGAATTACTAATAATGGCTCACACTGCTTAAAAAAGAAATCTATGCTCATTTGCTTGTCTACGGCTAGGTACCCTTACTGTTTTTTGCCAATGTGAATTTCATTTCTTATGGGAATATCGACGATTTCATAAGGGTTAAGTTGTGACAATCATGGCTAGAGAATCCTAAAAATAATACAAAGATAAAGGAAGTCCTTCATTTGTTTTCTGCATGTTTTAACTACTTAACCGACTATCATGAAATATGGCAAACATTGTTGTTAGGGGTATAGAAAAAGACAAAGTAAATAGCCTTGATTAAAAAAAAGTAGGTATTGGCTCCGAGTGATAGACGAATACAGACAACACATGGCGCTGCGTTCACTTTTTGATGCCGCCAGCCGTATGTAATGATTCATTAACAAACACTATTATAATAAGATCGATAAAAAAAAATAAGGGAATGTAGTTAATCGGAAATGTCGCTCACATATCAGTATTTTAGTAAACGAAGTAACAAGGAAACTGGTGGGCCGGAAGTACAGCACATCAGTATTTCATTATTTAAATTATTTATAAAAATCACAATAATTATTATTAAATACATTTTTAACAAAAATAAATTATAGTACGTAATACGTAATTACTTACTAACCCCAGATACCCAAACCATAGTAAATAAGGAAAGTCCGTTTCCGAAATTTACCATCCCAGGAATCGAACCCAGAGCCTCTGCGATCCATCTAGTTTGGCCGGTTAAGACTTTTTTTTGAGGCGTGGGAAAATGCTTAACCGATTTACGCACAATCTGGGCCGTTGCTAGGGGAACGACACGCGTCGGTCGGGGGCGATAATACTGCAGCAATAGTATGCTCTTGGCAGTGCTCCGTCCGCGACCGACGTCACAGAATAGTGTGGAGACTCAGAGTGATGCTGCACGGGCTAGCAACCTCAATACCCACTAAAAACCCCCTCCTCCCTGTCGACCCTGCACTTTTGTTTTGTGTTGGAAAGACTGGCCGGTTAAGACTTAACTCAATCAACCACAGGGTACGTCATCGTAGTTCTACAATTTTTGCAGCGTAAGACTCGCAAAAGTCAATGAGATGTATTTGTGTAGCTATGTGAGCACTGAAAGAATTTTTTTACTTACAAAATTAGATTAAATTAGTCTTTCTAGTTAGAGCACATTTAATAGGTGTCAGTTTTTGTAGCAGATCGCTACTTAACCCAAAAATCCCCCCCCCCCCCCCGTCTCTCCGTACAAACGGAACTGATAGAAGTCTATTGATTATATATATACCCATAGCACTAAAATTGATATTATGAAAATACTTTTCATTTTTCTCAATTCATTTTTAAACCAAGTATCGACACAAAAAAATAGCTCAATTGTAATAACTCATTCACTATCAATGAATATTTCATTCTAAATAGTAATGATGGCACGCAATAAGGCTTATCTATAGTAGAATTATTTTCTCCGTGCAGTTTGGGTCATAAATGAAACTGGGCCCCAACCCGGCTAGGGCGGTGAGCATGTTGCGCGGGCGCAACGCCATTATCGATAAAAACTCATTCATATCAAAGAAAGATTATCATTCTTATTAAAATCATTATTATATTTTTTGCTGTTAATTTTAAACTTAGATATAATTATTTATATTTATTTTTAATATAACGGTTACATTCTAAACTTTTGTACTTACAGTTTTTTAATACATAGATACCTAATTAATAATTTATTTTAAATCATTATTCTTATTTTTTTATAAATACGTGGTTTTATCTATTTTTTTCTTTCACATTTATATCACTAACCCACAAAATGACAAAATTAAATACACTATCAATAACGCTTATCGACAACAATAATGCGTATCACTATGCCTGTCCATAAGGCCCGTGAGTGGAAGAGAGAGCGAAATATTCGCTTCACCGCTCCGATTATTTATAACCCAAACTGCACGGAGAAAATAATTCTACTATAGTTATCCATCATAACAGCAACGATGCCATATACTACTAAACAGTAAACAATTTTTGTATTATGTACCTAATCCGTAAATATTGAGGTGACCTCGACCTTAGCTAAAAGGCTGGCTTACCAACCCGTTGCTGCCTGCCGCACTCGCGTAAGTAGGTAGATACCTACCTACCTAGGTACATTTAAAACGATAAATCGTAGAATGGGTCTGAGTGTTAAAGAATCTTAAAAGAGGTCTTTGCGGTTGAGCAGGCCTTTGCTAGCCGAGCTTACTGAAACGCAGAAGCTCCGGGTTCGATTCCTGGCATATTAAAATGCGTAAGCGAACTTTACGTTTTTTATAAAGCTGACAGGCTGATGTCCCACCTGATGGAAAGCAGTTACTGTTGTCTATGAACGGTTGCGACACCAGAGATATCACCAACACGCTGCCAGCCTCGGAGAAACCTTATAACATCCTTTTTAAATAACCCCCTATGTTATTTGGAGGATAAACTAGGGCAAACCTCAGCTGTCAGATCATTTAAAATCCCCAGGGTATGCAAGAGAAACGTCCCGTACATGAACGAAGTGGCTCAAAAAATGCGGATCGACCGCCAGCCAATGGCGAGAGTTACGGTGGGCGGTACTACAGTCTGGGTAATTTGGTCCGTTATATCATACTCATAACACGAACTTAGCTTGGGCTTATACAATATGTGTGTTTGTCTCCCGATTATTATAGTTATAAAAATATCTATTGAAAAAATCGATAATATCGCACTCAAAATCACAAAACGGTCCATTAACATAGGCGAATTCAATCTTTAGTTGTTCTTTTATTCAAGTGACATTGAATAAAAAAAAATCATCTCAGAAAATGAGAATTTAATTCTTATTTTTTATAATTCTGAGATACGAAAATTAATTTTTTTTACGTAATATCTTTTTATTCTTAGTTTTAGCACATGTATATTTATTTAGTTGACAAATTTAGATATTAAAATAATTAATAATAATATTTTTTATACATACATATTATCAATTAAATTATATAAGTACAATATCTGCGTAAATTTAAATTAAGGAAACTCATAAATACATAATAGTTGCTGGGTCCGACATATTCCATTGGCTACATTTCCAAAGTTCTGGTCGCAATTTTATGCTAGATCAGGGGTCGGCAACCTGCGGCTTGCGAGCCACATGTGGCTCTTTGGGTGTAGAGCTGCGGCTCTGTAGATACATCGAGGGCTTCATACCAAATGGGCGTACAGACAAAAATGCAGTATTACACAATGCACAAAATTGTTAATAAAACAAAACTAGTTGATCGTATAAGGCTGAAATCTAGAATACCCTTCTTAGGTACACTTGCATACTGGTAAGACCTCCTAAATTGTAACATGCATATTTTTTGTAAACAAAAAATTGCATTTTTGCCTAGACCCCTATATGTTACGAAGCTCTTGATTTATAAAAAAAGACATGGTTTCCATTGAGTTTGTTTGCCCAATTGTTTGTTATTGAAGAACAAGTTAGTCTTGTAAGTTAATTGTTTTCATTTCTTTATTTAATAATAAGTAATTATCTAATAATGTCACATAAATATTATCTTTTTCTTGTGAAAAACACTACTTATATCGATACCTCTGGGCTCAAAGGGCGTATAGCACAAAACAGCTACTGTTCAGGAGAGCCAAAAAACTTAAAAAATAAAACAAAATTAGCTATAACTTTTTTGTCTCAATGATTATATAAAAACAATCTATGAGAAAAATACTTACATTTTCCTATATTTTAAGTAAATATTATTAAATGAAGCCTAAATATAATAGTTTCCAAAATAGTTTTGCTTTACTACCTAAAAAAAACTACAAAATGTCCTTTAAACCCATTTAAAAACAGCTAACGTTATTAACTTAGGCAGTAAATATAACCTAGCGTAAAAAAGTTGTATAATATTAGGTAGTAAATGATAATAGCAATGTTTAATTGTGTTGTAAATCACAAAGTTTGCATTTAAAATTGTACAACTTTCATAATAAAAAGGGTTAAACGGGGTGGGGGGTACCCCATCGAGAGAATGTGGAAGTATTAACTTCATCATCAGCACTAGAAGTAATAAACATCTTTGGCTTACAGCATTACATAAAATTTTCTTCTTCACTATCCTCAATAATATCGCTATTTTACTTAGATTATTTGGATCGAGAGGATTACTGACATCATTTAACATACCGAAAGCAATTGGTTCCGTTGATTCTCGATCTGAGATAGGTTGGGGAAAAAGTCTTTTCGCATATAGTATGTATGAACTTGTAATTAGATCTCTTTGGCTATATCTATACCATTTGTATCTGGCTGGTTTTGGTATCATTAAAAGTTTTAATTTTAAAGAAAACAAATTCAAATTAGGAAAATGTGTGATTTTCATTTGTTTTTCTTATTGTTAAAATGAGTGAATCTAATGAAGATATTCAATTCATTTTAAAATTTTACTATAAAAAAGGTAAAAATGCAACACAAGCCGCGAAATAAATTTGTGATGTTTATGGACCAAATGCAGTATCTGTGAGAGTAGCGCAAATTTGGTTTAAGCGTTTTCAATCCGGAAATTTTGATATTAAGGAGGCACGTCGTTCTGGTCGCCCTGTTACGGACAAAATTGATACCATTTTTTAAAAAGTGGAGCAAGATCGGCGTATTAGTATTTACGATGTAGCTGGAGCACTGGGAATTGACCACAAAACGGTTTTGGCGCATTTCAAAAAAGCTGGGTACACAAAAGCTCGATATTTGGATGCCTCATGAGCTCACTGACAGAAACCTAATTAACCGTGTACTCATTTGTGATTCTTTATTACGACGTAATGAAACCGAACCATTTTTGAAGACGCTGATAACTGGTGATGAAAATTGGATCACGTACGACAAGAACGTGCGAAAAAGATCGTGGTCAAAGGCCGGTCAGGCTTCACAGACTGTGGCGAACCCCGGGTTAACTCGCAACAAGGTGATGCTGTATGTATGGTTGGATTGGAAGGGCATTATTCATTATGAGCTGTTACCGCCAGGCAGGACCATCGATTCTGAACTGTACTGCGAACAACTGATGAGATTAAAGCAAAAATTTGAGAGAAAGCGGCCAGAATTAATCAACAGAAGGGATGTGGTTTTTCACCATGATAACGCTAGAACTCATCTTTAGCCACTCAGCAAAAATTACGAGAGTTTGGCTCGGAGGTGCATCCGCCGTATAGTCCTGGCCTTGCACCTTTAGATTTTCACCTGTTTCGGTCTTTGCAGTTCTTTAGGCAGTGTCAGGTTAACATCACGAGAGGACTGCCAAAACCACTTGTCGCAGTTTTTTGATCAGAAGCCCCAAAAATGTTTTATAGCAATGGGATCACGTCCCTACTTACAAGATGGTAAAAAGTTATCCAACAAAATGGCACCTACATACTTTAGGCAAATGTAAATAAACTTTATAAAAAAACCTTTTGAATTTTTATATAAAATGCGAAGAAACTTTTTCCCCAACCTTATATATTTATTATCTTTCAATAATAATTCTTGAAGAGATATTGTGTGTGTGTTCTGAAATTGAAATAAGTACAAAAACGATTCAAAATAATATTCGATTGAAATTCAAGTTGCCTTCCGGCTGAACTAATATATAAATTATGCCCTTTCATTTGATACCCCACTCGAGTGTATTTCCTGTTTTGGGTTGTTTATCCCCACCTTCACCCCCCCCCCCCCCCCCCCCGCCCCCATTATTTTAAACGGCTCGACTGTTTTTCTTCAAAAATAGAAAAAACTCTCTTGAACAGGTGTTTACAAACAAATACAAAAACTAAACCAAAATCGATTCATCTGTTCAAGAACTGTGATGCCACAGACTGATAGGTAAATAGGTAGTACACATACACACGTAAAACCATTGAGTTATAAAACATATAAGTATCTAACACGTCTTTTTTGTCTGAGATTAAATATTATCTAACCTGAATAATAATTATAAACTATTACTTGAAACTGTATGAGCAAACTAAAATATTAAATGGTAAAGGACAATAATGTAAAATTATTTACTATAGTAATATTGTAAACCACAGTCTTAAAACTTAAACACACTGGATACCTACTCGTAAAACTGATATTAATTAAATTATTATCAATTCGAATTTGAAGAAATTAAATCGAAATTAGTCGTTTTTTTATTATTTTAATACTAAAAACAAAAACAGACAGACATCTTTTTTAATAGATACCATAACTACATGAAAATAAGGGCTAAAAATGTTGTATTACATAGTAAAAGATAAAGTAAACTTTAGTGTAAGGAAGTAAAGAACAAATGAGACGAACAAAAAATTATGTTTAATTATTTTTTTAGGTAGTAAGGTACATTTAAATCGTTATCTTTTTAATATTTAGGGCGTGAAGTTGTTGTCAGAGAACAGTTGTCAAACACAATGTGCTTTACACCCTAAAATCAGCAAAATACTTTATGCATTTACAATAGTTTTGAGGTAGTATGGTACAGTTGCTGATTATGCTGAATGGTTGTAAAGAACAATAATGAGCATTAATGCGTTATACGCCTTAATACTCATAATTGGATTCCTATACAACCTAGGACATTTTTAACTTGCGCAGTAATGTAATTTACAGCCCGATTTCCTGTTTCATTTTGGTTTAGCAGCCCAAAGAGATGGGGCGTAAAGAACATTTTTGTGCGAATTTGGCAACTTCGTATATACCAATCGATAGAGAATGAAAAACAGAATACGATGGTATTATTAACTCCATATGCCCCAAAATGTGCTTTACGCCCTTTGAGCCCAGAGGTATCGATATATGAATAAATAGATTTGTTTGTTATTATTAAACACTTAATTTATGTAAGTAATATTTATTGTTGGCAAGAAAAAAATTGTGGCCTTTTAAAAACTTTGAAATTTCGTAAATTGTATTTTTGACTCTTCCGACTCAAAAGGTTGCCGACCCCTGTGCTAGATGTACTTCCTTAGGTACGCCTTGCCGCAAATACAGTCCTTTGATACGTAATAAAAATAAAAGTAAAAATAATCGATAAATGCATTATCCTTTAAGCATTCTATGAGAGTAAACCTCCATTTATTCCTGACCGTGTAGGTAATATCAATAAAAGACGACGTTTCCATAATACTGAAGTAATAAATATTAGATTTATTTGTATTTGTTATATTACATCATTATGTAGGACACATAAAGGAACAAATCAGATTAGGAATCGCCTGTTGTTCCAACTTTCCAACATAATTCTGTATTCACGTGATCTCTGCTTGACCTTCACTTTCCTATTATTTTTCTTCTATCCCTTGTAGACACGATAAAATATTTGCACGGAGATATCAACATTGAATAATCATATTAGATCGATATTAACTTCTCTTTGTTCTGCTGTAGTAGTGTTTTACAGTAACCGATTCGTTTTGTGTCGCGGTGGCCGTGAAGTTTAATAAGATTCATTCAGACTGTGAATTACAGTGTGTGGTGTGAACAACGGTGGCTGGTAGTCCGCCAGGAAAGATTTATGAGCGTGCCCTTAAATTGGGATCGGACGGGTAAGCAGATCACCGCGCCGTGCGGCCCAGTGCGCATGCCCGCCACTGCGCCACTGGCACACGCGCTGCCCCCTAGCGGGCTCACAGCGCACTCAATTGCGTAACAAAAGCACACTCGTCATCCAGCGCTCCGCTGAAAACTTTCACCCGGCGCGCACTTTCACAATGGAAAACGGAAAAACGATATAAAACTTTAAGAGTGCGTGTTCCCTTATTGCGGAGTTGCAGCGATATTTCACAGCGCTCTGATCACCTTCGGGATAGTCCGGCAACAGCTAATGCCTTTTTTTTAGTTTTTGAAGTTTTATGACGAAGTTGGCTGTGGCGTAAAGTGACCCGATGCGGCTTTCGCCAATTGCCATTGTAGAAAGTGTATACATTATAAGTGTAATAAAGTGTTGATTTATTTTGTTTTGCTTTGCTAATCGCCAAGTGGTGGGGCTTTTTGCCGGTGGGGCCGCGCTGGTGGTGGGAATCAATACTGCGGTACGAGCGCCGAAGGTAATAATTTAATGTCTACTTTTTTATAATGTACCACTAGAACAATTTATATCATTTACTTATTTCCATTTTCAATTTTATTAATTGCCGTAAATTTAATGTGGTTCGTTTAAATATATTACTTAAGAATTTAAGTTTTTTCTTTATAAAAGGTAATGACAAATATGAAATAAGTATGTTTTCAAGTTTTCGAATGTTTAATTATATCTCGGCTTAATTGTAAAAAAAATCATGAAGATGGATTTTTGTTCTAGATTTAAAATGTTAAACGTTAAAGATAAGAAATAACTTTACCGTATTAATCTTATTTTACTTTCTGCTGATTTCATGTTATTATATTATATAGTTTATAAGAAACTATAATTAGAATAATAAAGTCGGTGCTTCTTTCTTTCGAATCGCTTCGGTGTATTGAGCAGGCGTAGCAGCTACGACCGTCGCAATAGTTCGCTACACATAAGTAGGCTACGAACAAATAAAAGTTACGTAGCTTACACTTTCTACTGGATAAACCATTTCCAAAAATTGGCACGCGGCCAAATTGTGACGTAGGTAACATAAAAGTAGATCAAATATATAGGACGCCGCCATAAAATGGCTCTTTTCTGCCAAAGGATAAAAATTAAATGCTACAGACATCTTTATAGAAAACTAGGATTGGCCCGTGACCTTGTCCACGTTGGACAGGTAACAAAGATTAGGTACATGTACTTTTATTTGCTATATATATAAGTTTTATGCTTATAACAATCCCCTAATGGTCAATACTTAAACAACTTTAACTATGAAATTCAAAGTTTTTTGTCGGAATCAGTTTAATTTCTATTCTGTGTACACTGCTTCGCAACCTGCTGTTGCTGTTCAATAAGAAGACGCGGTTTAAAACTACCCAGCAACACGTCTAGTTAAAAACTATTTTAGTTCATATTTGTCTATCTCAGGATTTTTTAAAGTACATTAAGACCTAGACCTAGAGTTTCCACTCGATATGCCGAAAATGTGTAACCATTTCCAATGGCGGCATATTTGTGGCCCTTGAAAGTCTCTTGTTCGGCAGCAGCAGAACCGGTTTAGTAGACGTCTCACGCGACCAAAAAGCTAGCGTCTATTTTACTCAAAGATTGAAGTCACAACCCCGCCAGCCTTTTGGAAACGTTCCCAATGTGTGAACAAACACGCTTGGGAACACTATTTTATCTTTAATCATTATTCCCTTTTTTATTTAGTTCTAGTTTTTAATTTAGTTTAGTTTCTTTCTAAGTTCATATTGTATTTTTATATAAATTAATTAAAGTACATTGTTCTATAATATTATAAAATTCTAAACACGCCGTGTCCGTACATTAAAGCTATTTTAAATTAAAAAAACCGACTTCAAAAACTAAAAAACTAAAATGTATAAAATAACTTATTTCTAAAGCTATTATTATTAATATATATTAACTAAAACATCTTAAGTCGGTGCTTAGTAATTTTCAAAATATAGTAATTTTTATGTTTTCTTTTGCACCGACTTCAAGATGTTTTAGATAATATATATTAATAATAATAGCTTTAGAAATAAGTTATTTTATACATTTTAGTTTTTGAAGTCGGTTTTTTTAAACGAAGTTTTCATTTTTTATTTGTTACTTTTTAGTGTCTAGCTATGTATGGGTGGACCTACGAATGGTGCCGCGCTTCTTAAAAAATATAGGTCCCAAGAAACGGGAACAAAAAAACGTAAACTGAAAACTACTGGGCCAAACTATGTCAATGTTTTAGGGGACCACATGGCAGCTATTCCGCGTCGAAAAAAAAAGAATCACGTAAATCGGATCATAAATCACGGAGTAATCGGCGAACATACATAAAAAAGCAAAAAAAAAAAACAGATCCCGACCTCCTCCTTTTTCATAGTCGGTTAAAAAACAACTGGTATTTAAACTATATAAACGATAGAGATCCTTTTTTTTGAAGTGAAACTTCTATATAGAGGGGGTCTTACGGTTTTTTTTATTTCTTGTCTGTTTGTTCGGGATTCATGTAAAAACATCTTAGATTCGATCACGCAATAATATAAGGATGTAGACACCGTTTTAATAAATTCTCACATAATCTATACTAATAGATAGATAGATAGATAGATAGATAACTCTTTATTGTACACCAATACAAACATGAACTTAAGACTAAAATTATATCTAGTGATGTACAAAGGGCGGTCTTATCGCTAAAAAGCGATCTCTTCCAGACAACCCCAGAATATTATAAAGCTAAAGAGTTTGTTTGTTTGTTTAAACGCGCTAATCTCAGGAACCGCTGGTCCGATTTGAAAAATTATTTCAGTGTTGGATAGTACATTTATCGAGGAAGGCTATAGACTATATTATATTTTCAAAAAAATTAGGGACTCTTACTCTAAAAGTCCAATAATGTAACCCAAGGTGTAAAAAAATTACCCGAAAAAATCCTTACACGGCGTGCGCTGCGAAAACTATTGATTATAGAACAAAACAATGTACTACCACTTTGCAGAACATATATAATTGTCTACAAAAAATATCGGGTAACCATATGTCTAACTATTGTAGTTATCTCACAATAAGCGTTTTCTTTTATTTTCTTAAATAATTAAAGTGCCGTCGCTTCAAAAACTCTTTATTTTGTACCTTGTTATTAATCCCTATCAAAATAAATTACTTCATATTCAAGACGAATCAATACCTCTCTAGAACTTTTTGAATTATTCAATTCGAACGTTTCTTTTAAAAGATATCGCGATATTTAAAATGTAAGTATTAGTGTTGTAGCCAAATAAGTATTAAGTATTGCGTGCGCATGTATGATGTGGTCCCAGACCAATTTTGGTGATTTTGTTTTTGTGTGTTTGAGTGGGGCCCCGCATGGTTTAAATCCACAATTGGAACCGGTAGGTGGCGCTGGAATCGGATCCTAGATTTTTATTTTTGAGGTGACAACGTCTTATAATTCGATGGAGCCGGCTGCACGCACGAAAAAACACGACTCATGCGGCGTTACCTCGCTCTGAGGCGTTCCATTTAAGGCTTGAAGTGCAAGCGAGAGCGCGGAACGATTGACAAAGAGGCACAATCGGCCTCCGCGTTCGGCAGCGTAATTGACATAATTGTATTTATGCATACAAATAAATGTAACTTTATCAATTCAATTGTGATTTCCATTTACCTCTTTCTCTATATCCATACAAAATATCTATCAAACAAATAAAATTAAAATTTTCTTTTGAAAAATGAAACCATTCCATCAGTATTTTCTTATGACGTTGTCACGTTCAACTATCGTCAGTAAACCTACTTTACAGACAACCGATTTTTTTTCATAGCAGGACAACGTCTGCCGAGGCCGCTAGTTTGCATATATATAAAAGAACAAAGAGTCTAAAATGGTCGACGTTGAAGAATCGCTTAGTGAAATTTGACATACCAATATGATTCAAGTCATAGCATAAGTTTCCACTTTAAGTTGCTACTTGTCATGTTCATCATATGAATCTTCGAAAACGAACTGTTCAGGCCCTCGGGTGTTAAAATAGAATAGGATAATATTTAATACAAACAATAGTATATAAAATGAATTGATACGTTCAATCGTAACGCTAAGCATGTATGGGCAAGCTTATCGCTAGGAGCGATTTCTTCCAGACAACCTTTTGAGATATCAGGAGATAAATAATTTTAATTAACTACTGTTTTAAACTTTAAACAACATTTTATTTATTTATTTATCAAAACATCGCAAAAACAATTGATCAATTTATATAGGTATAGTTTCGGAATCTTTAGGGTTTATATTAATTAGATAACACTTACACAATTTAATATGCTACTTCACTTTTTTTTACTTGTACAAACTTATGACTGTATAAGCTTGCAAACTTATGACAGTTTGCAAGTTAATACAAAATCTATTATATTGCGACGTTTAGTAAGAGATGATAAAAGGTATCTAGTTCATTGTCAACTCCTCTATTATTGAATTATATATATTATAATTAATGAGCACGACATTTGAGAGCAAGCTAAGCAAATTGCCACCTCTAACTTATTACATCCTTCCACGCGAACTCATGTGTAAGTTTCGGATACGTATCCTACAGAAATTTTGCCATTTTCAATTAAAGTATTCTGTTTAGTTTATTTTCAATGCTATGAAGAAGGTACAAAAATGAAAACAAACCCGATATGACATCATCAGCCGAGTCTATGTCGGTTTCGATAGAAATATCACAAATGCGGAAGAAAACCTTGCTTCCATAAATTATGGGTGCGGAAGTCTGTTTCCTTACAAAATACAATACGAGTGTTTTTTTAAAACTCGTGTGAATAGAAATATTCTTGGTGAGAATAGATATAGGTATTCTATTCTAGACCCGATCAATATAATGATCGAGTGTGATCATATTTAATACGAATTTATTTTGTATATTAAGAAAAAATGAATGAATGAAAACTCTTTATTGTTCACCATAAACTTAAATCTAGACAATTTAATTTTTTATTTTTATCAATTAAACAATTACAAATGAATTTAAAAAAGTATAAAATTACATACTATTGAATACAATGTAAGAAAAATTAACTTATTTGTGTTGTATTCTACCCATAGTCCCTCAAGACTATAAGTAGAATACTGAGCCCAGATCACCGTCTTTCTAGACGGTCTTCTAGACCAATCTAGACAATTGATATGGATACATTTGTATTAGAACAACCTTCCAACCAACCAACCTTCTTCCAGGCAACCCAGTAAAATGGGTAAGTGTATGACAGTCCACGCCTAAGGAAGGGGTTCTGAAAGGTAGTAAAGTTGTTCGTTATTTTACTACGGAACCATAAAAAAAAAATTAATCGAAAATAGTCCATATGTCAAAAACTACCGAACTGACATTAATTATATTTTTGATAGTATTTTTAAACTTTTTAAAATATTTATTTTCTAAATTTCATAGTTAAAAAAGACGGAAGTTACTATTTCCATACCTTAAAAAAATATTAACGAGCATCGTCATGGCTTTTTAAGATCTGAGTAACCTCCGACTATTTACTTTGAAAAAAAAATCAACTCTTACTTAGATGTAAGGCTAACACTTTTAAGTTTTAGTTGTGTAGCGGCTTTACTAAGCCATTATACCCATATAACTCTATGTAGACTACAACTTCGTGTCAAATTTCATTGATATAGACCCATTTTTTTTTTTAAAGTGACTGTAATATAGTTACAAAAACAGACATATATAACGAATATATGCAAGAGTTTTTGTCAAAATGGTTAAGGAAATCCAAAAAACGTAAACAGCTATTGGATTATATTATATTTTATATTAAATTAAAAACTTCACTATTATTGGACAACGAATCACAATAATAGAACATATTATACCTACATACTATAATTTCATTTAACCGTGTACCTGCCTGAGCTAATAATTATAATCATGTAGTAATAATTTATCTTGTATTCTGAACTCGGGGCTAAATTTGAAACATAACGGGGCGTGTGTGCAAATATTTTATTTCACAGGATTAACGCCTCCTTACACTGTCATCGTTTCACTCCAGTTCTCCTATTTGATGAACTGGACGGATCGTAAAATCTAAATGACTATCGGACGTCCCTGACTACAGCATACTTGTTGCTGAATTAGGATTCACGTCATTGTAACAAACAAACTTTATGATGATTAAATTATTTTACGAAAGGCAGGATATATAAACCAAAGTAACAGGGTACTTAATCCATACCATTGATAAAAGCTGCCCGCAAAGTGACTGGGTACTCTACCAATTAATTCAAAACATTAAGAAATCCTAATATTTTTTGGAGTTTAGGTACTCCTTAAGAATTCATTTCATTTACAACATAATAATAATAACTTAACCGGTACAGAGCTGATACTCAAGCTCTAGGGGTCGAAGTGATAAATGACACAACGTCAGAAGTAGCTTCGGTGAACCTGCAGCTCGCCTCTGTACACCTCTTAGCCACTTACACCAATGTTGCCCCTGTCTTAGGCACCATAGTCCCCATAGACCCATAACCCTAGTTCCACTAACCTTCCCATCGCCCCATGCAAGCGCTCCAAAAGTTCGGGCCATTTTTATGGCCCGTGGTCTTCAAGGACGTACAGTATAACATCATTTTTATAATATATGGAAAACATAAAATTTTGTTCAAAAACAAACACCAAATCAAAGAAAGGGTTTCCCTTGCTCTACAGAAATTGATCCTTACTTTATAGGATGTGGATATGAATGTGTTTTTATTTTTTTAATCAGCCGATTCGATTCTTGACAAGGGTAGACATAGACAACACTTTAGTGTTCACCAAAACAAAAATTACAAAAAAAATGCACAACAAGACAATAGTAAACTTGGTAAAACAAAAGGCGGCCTTATCGCCAAAACCGATCTCTTCCAGGCAATCTGAATTGATTATTGATGAGGTATGATTTTTCAAAAATCTAATGATTCCACTTTAGTTTTCATCAGAATCGGCCTCGAAACTGTTTTTCACTATAGTTTAAGGATTTAGCCTTGAAGGTACACTTGAAAAATTCACCTCTATAAGTTTCTAATTTGAGATAGAAATAAAACGGACAAATATAATAAATCATATAAGCAACGTAATTCCAAAATATAATGAATATTTCATGAGAGACCCGTGGCAGCTATTGCATTCTGGACTAATAAAGACAGTCTTGCCTCGAGAGACTTATGTATCTTCCATGCTATGCATATAATATAATATGAAATCGTTTCATCAGTCAATAGTTTTGCCAATTAAACTTTATTTTAAACCTTAGTGAGATAAAAGCTATACTGTATATATTTTTGGTAGCTAAATTACTTGAAATTTGCAAGGTTTGTGTTTTAATTTGTTAATCAAATAAGACTGTGCTAAAATAAAATTAGACCAAGCTAGTGGCACTCCGCAAATAGCGAAAGATTCCGTAGATGACCAACTTCCACAGTTTAACGAGTCCTTAAAAAAACTTTTGCTCGTAAGTAACTTATTTAGATGGATGACGTTAACACTTTAAGATACTAAAATCGAAAGCCCAGCTATTGACTTAAATAAGTGACTAAATTTTTTATTTAACACACTCTTGAAAAAATCAAAAAATTCACCCTTGTCATTTACTTATTGTCCGAAACGGGCAAACAGGCAGACGGCCCACTTGATGGAAAGTGGTTACCCTCGCTTATAGACGTTTGCCACACCGAGGGCAATGCTAACGCGTTACCAGCCTTTAAGGTGGGAAAAGAGAGATGGAATAGTAGAGGATATGGGATACGGGGAAAAAGAAATCGGACCATCGGAACTCTCACTCACCGTAAGAAACACGGTTAGCTCAAGGTAATATAAAAAATATATAATGACTTTATAAACTAATACAATAAAAGAAAATCTTGGTAGCATGATGGCTAGCTAGTGCACGCGTCGCAAACTCAAAGGGCGCCCAGAAGTAGGACGTTCATGGACTGTTATTATAAAAATAACCTTAACTTAGTAATATTGTGTTCTACCTAGAGTCCCTCAAGACTATAAGTAGAACACGGAGCCTAGGTCACCGTTTTCTATGGGTAAAGTGGCTAGAAGGCTGGCTAAGTTTCCTCGCTGGATCGCCATACTGATCCGTAGCTGAGAAAGGCACCAGCCTTCTAATCACCTGAAGATTACTAGTGGCGCAAGAAACTCTTCAGCAAACATGCCTACGTGCGTCCTCCCCGTCCTGACCTACGGGGCCGAGACGTGGACACGGATAGCAGGGTTGGTCCACAAGTTCCAAGTCACTCAACGGGCTATGGAGCGAGCTATGTTGGGTGTTTCTCTTATGGATAAAATTAGAAATGAGGATATCCGTAAGAGAACCAAAGTAACCGACATAGCTCGCAAAATTAGGAAGTTGAAGTGGCAGTGGGCCGGTCACGTCTGCCGCAGGACCGATGGCCGTTGGAGCAGACGAGTCCTGGAGTGGAGACCGCGTCTCGGTAAACGTAGTGTCGGACGCCCTCCAACCCGATGGACCGATGACCTACGCAAGGTCGCCGGTAGGCGCTGGATGAGGAAGACAGTGGACAGGTATGAGCGCCGTCTTGGGGAGGCCTACGTCCAGCAGTGGACTGTGAATGGCTGACGACGACGACGACGACAAACATGCCTAGCTCTAATAATTTTATGTAATATAAAAATGGCTGGAAGGAAAATAAAAAAAATATCAGTCAAGAATTTCTTGCACTGCTTCTTCTCTTCAAGCCATAATATGTTGCGAAGCGCTGGTAAATTAGATTAGGCTCACATATAGTAAATAATAACAAGAAACAAAATTAAAACTAAATAATTAATATGAACAAGTTGGCGGTAGGCTGAATAAAACTTTAACAATACTCGTTGACAATTGAAATCTTTGTGTGCCGTGATCACGGCCACAAAAATCAAATAAATTACCGCGCTTAAAACCGTTAAAACGTAGTTTTATTATGGCTAGAGAACTCTAAAATAAAAACTTAACTTGAAAATTCATTTAATAATTTTTATTGTAGCCACAGTCTGATTTTCACACTCTGGCGCCTAATATATATTTAAGACGATTGATTAATAATATTATACAAATGAAACAAGTAAGTAGTGTTTTACAGATCTTTATATTAATACCATTGAGGATATGATCTAAGATTAATACTTTGTACTTTTTCGACTGTATTTGCCAAGTTGTGAAAATAAAAAATACTAAAACTACGTTTTAATCGGTTTTAAGCGCAGTAATTTATTTGATTTTGGTTATTACGACGTTTCGGCCACTTTTCAGTGGCCGTAATCACGAAAACCTAGTTTTATTATGTATACAACTCGCGAAAACTTAAGAAAATATTTTGTGAAAATAATATAACCTCAAACAGGTAGTTATGCACCCTGCCCAGGGCCGCGTTATCATTGTAAGAACCTGAATGCTGACACTGCCCATTCCCGGTCAAACGGATGTTATTGTCTAGAGCCCACACAGGTGGCCGGGGATGGTACGATGTGTCTGCGGGAGGATGCATGGCCGTGAGAGTCTGCAGCGTGCATTAGACCTGCCTAGACGCATTAATATTAAGCCTAGAATAATTAGTTATAAATTGTGTATCCAGTAATTAAAGTTTAATAATAAAATTTCTTCATTAAATCAATCTTTTTTATCAATATCGCTCCCCCGATCTTGACTAGGTTTTATAACATAATGATGCTTACAAAGTGTATATAAACAAAGTAACTGTGAAGAAAATTGATTATGTTTCAATTACTTGTATCGAAAACCTAGTAACGCTAAATGTTTCACAGAAATAGAAAATAATCGATAGGCCAATTGGTTTCATGGAACTGAATTTAATAATACAGTAGGTATTACGTATAGTTAGTACAAGGTACTACTGTACGCTGTGTGGGTAGGTACATTAGACAAATCGAAACATTTGCAATAGTTGTGTTTTTAATAATAAAATAATGAATGAATTAATTAATAAAAACACTTTGTTTGCCAAAAATTTAAGCTACGTTCTTAAAAGCTAGGTACATAAATGTTGAACAAAGGGCGGCCTTATCGCTTAAAGCGATTTTGAGAACCGCCCAAAATATTTGTATTTAAAATGTTGGTAAATTAGTACTGCGCCACCTTCCTTACGAAAATGGGATATTTTCAATACATGCTCTTTTATAGTTCTTCGCCAAATTTTAAATTAAAAATTTAGGATCTGGCCTAGGTACTAGGCCTGCCAAGTATTTATTTTTACCTAATTTGATTTGAGACGTCAAATAAATATAATAAAAGATATTTAAGAATCATATGAAAATATACACAAATACAAATACAGAATTTAATTTAATAATATTATTAATTTATGATTAATAATTTTAAGGATTTCGGCAAAATTTTATGTCCACTTAGACCTAGAAATAATAGGTTGGGGAAAAAGACTTTTCGCATATAGATGTATGAACTTGTAATAAGATCTCTTTAGCTATACCATTTGTATCTGGCTGGTTTTGGTATCGTCAAAAAGTTTTAATTTTAAAGAAGACAATTCCAAATTCAAATTAGGAAAATGTGTGATTTTCATTTGTTTTTCTTATTGTTAAAATGAGTGAATCTAATGAAGAAGTTCGATACATTTTAAAATTTTACTTCAAAAAAGGTAAAAATGCAACACAAGCTACGAAATTTTGTGATGATTCTGGACTTAATACAGTATCTGTGAGAGTAGCGCAAATTTAGTTTAAGCGTTTTCAATCCGGAAATGTTGATATCAAAGATGCACGTCGCTCTGGTCGCCCTGTTACGGACAAAATTGACGCCATTTTTGAAAAAGTGCAGCAAGTTCGGCATATTAGTAATTGCGGTGAAGCTGGAGAACTGGGAATGCCTCATAAGCTCACTGGAAGAATTCTAATGAACCGTGTACTCATTTTTGATTCTTTATTACGACGTAATGAAACCGAACCATTTGAACCAAGCCGGTCAGGCTTCACAGACTGTGGCGAAACCCGAGTTAACTCGCAACAAGGTGATGCTGTGTGTATGGTGGGATTGGAAGGGCATTATTCATTATGAGCTGTTACCGTCAGGCAGGACCATCGATTCTGAACTGTACTGCGAACAACTGATGAGATTAAAGCAAAAAGTTGAGAGAAAGCGGCCAGAATTAATCAACAGAAGGGGTGTGGTGTTTCACCATGATAACGCTAGTGAGGTCTAGCCACTTAGCAAAAATTACGAGAGTTTGGCTGGGAGGTGTTAATGCATCCGCCGTATAGTCCTGACCTTGCACCTTCAGATTTTCACCTGTTTCGGTCTCTGCAGAATTCCTTATGCAGTGTCAGGTTAACATCACAACAGGACTACCAAAACCACTTGTCGCAGTTTTATGATCTAATTCTGATAAAAAAAAACTGGGGCTTCTGAGCCCCAAAATTTTTATAGCAATGGGATCACGTCCCTACCTACAAGATGGCAAAAAGTTATCCAACAAAATGGCACCTACATACTTTAGTCAAATGTAAATAAACTTTATAAAAAAACCTTTGGAATTTTTATATAAAATGCGAAGAAACTTTTTCCCCAACCTAATATAACAGCAAATGTATTTTAAATTGTAGTTGTCAAAATTGTACATTTTGTAGCCATTTTTCAACATAACCGAATCTTTTATTTTTCAAATTTAAGACTTTATTATTCTATCAAACATAACCCAAAATATAAAAACAATATTGGATTGTGTCTTGTGTAGTACATGCTACGAAAGATCTAGAACTACTATTTGGGGCGCCGACCTCGCGTGTACATGTACATATTCCCCATTGTATATATATCTGTACATTATACAATGTTCACATACCGATGCTCTTGTTGAGTAAGTACCTAAATTTAATCCTTTTAGATTTGTACTTTAAATACCTATAAGTTTACTTTGAACTATTCCCAACTCCCTTTTTTTAAGTCGACCACCTTGTCCATGCTATAAACAGCAAGATAGCCACCAAAGCTATACCGCTTCTCTCTGAGCTCTGTAAATACTGGTTGCTTTGAACTGCGGGGTTCAGCTTCACGTTATGAAGCATATACCTAATATTTGTGGACTCATATAAGGGATGCTAAAAAGTGTGCGAATTTTAATACTTGAAAAGTGTTGCGAGCTGCAATATATTTAATATTGTAGGTTATAGAACTATGTATAAAACTAATAATGTAGCCATTTGTTATACCAACAAAATAAAAAGTTAGTAAGAAAACGTAGAAAGCAGACCCCAATCCCTGACTTGGATGATGATCGCTATCACCTCGGTTTACATCGAAGTGATTCTAGCTTTAGGATTTGGTTCCAAGTAAAATGTAAGTATGTAATGTTAATTGTCCTCTAGCTCAGAGATTAGCAGACAATTTAGTGAGAGTAATACTTTAATCGCTTACTGATAAACTATACAACAACTTAGAGCTAGTAGGATAGTAAATAAATAAACTATCACTGTTTAAACTTGTAATGTGATAGATAGATAGATAGATTGTACACCATTACAGAAAATACAGATGAACTTATAGCCTAAAAATATTCTAAATGTGCACAATGGGTGGTTTTATCGCTAAGAAGCGATCTCTTCCAGACAACCCGTGGCAGGAATAAAAACATATTATACCACCTTTGACCACAAAGGTGGTATACATAAATATTAGAGGATATGCAGCTACTTACGTATATTTTACTTTTAATAGACATATATAAATACACATACATAAATATACGTAGAAATATCAAACATCACTATGTTGCAGGTAGTGCTTTTTGTCATATTCTTAAATATTGTTAGTGATTTAGCTTGTCTAACAGTAAAAGAATTCTTGAAAAAAGATGAATAATGTTTGGGAGTATTAAGTCCAAGATTCGTAGAACGTCGTAAATTGTGAGAGGAACAGATAAATTCAAAGCGTTTCTTGAGATAATACGGGGTTGTGGGGATAACCAACACACTGTACAAGACTGAAAGAATATGAGTATTCCGGCGAAAGCGAATTGGCAACCACTTGAAATATTTAGTTACATATCTACAGCAAAATTTTACAATCTTATCTGATAATCTCCATACATCAACAACCGGTTGCTACGCAAACACCATCCTTCAAATATACGCAACCAACTTCATAATAGTGGCACAAACTTGTCTTGACAAAGACAAATTCCAGGTAAAAAATCTGTAAAAGCACATTTTATTACCTGTCGGCATTTGAACTAATCGTAATCCTTTTATGATCGTCTTCTTTTGTTCACTTCTTTATTGGCATAAGTTAAGGAACTAAGGAACAGCCTATTGTTTTATTGCACTCGTTTACAACCGCTTGCGGCTGAATCATTAGCCAGGTGTTGCGGATTACGCCGACTACGATACGGGCACATTTGTGTTTGTGAGGTATAAAACGACGGCCTGGTGGAGAGGGGGCAGTCAAGCTACAGCTACGATACGGGCGTGACGTGTGTACATTCGGGAATCTAATAGTGACGGACTTTGCGCGTTTTATTGAATTACGACCTTCTGAATTACTAGTATTATACGTGTTTGTATAGTTCTAATAAACTCTATTATAATTCTAACGGCATTTTAATTCGAGTCCCAATAAACTCGTATCAATATATATCTTATTAACGTGAGTTTGAAACACGAATATTAATTGACAGGTTGCTAGGTCAGTGCTTTTAGTAGACTGTCGTTCTTTATTCATTTTATATTTTTAGCCTAGATTTTACATGAATGTTTTGCTCAGTCACATTTTATTTGGACGTTGTTTCGTTACTTATTCACGGCTAAATACACTTTCGGTAACAAGGATGAACATTGCATACATTTCATCTTGGAAACCAGGATTGTTTAAGTAGGAACCTACGCAGTACAAACAAGGGAAGTTCACGAACACGAAATCTAAATTTAAAAAAAAATGGTTTGTGCACTTTGAATAATGGGGGATAACCATAGAGTAGTTTATTTCGGAAAATGAGATGTCGCCATGACATGGAATCGGTATTTATACCTGCAACACCAGCAAAAAATCTCTAGCATATAAATAAAAGCAATCGCACCTGCGTTATGTGATTAAAATTACAATCAATAAGGGCTTGTCGAGGTCTTCAATAGACAAACACACATTAGTGAATAAAATTCATCCGCATAGCACTAGTTAACAGTAGATTGCTTATTAACATCTATTACGTTTACTACCAGTCATTAAAAATTATCTTCGTCGTTGATTGAAAGATAAACAACGTTTTAAACATCCTAAATTTCCGTTATTAAATACAATTGAAAGAATTGCATCAAACAGGATATTAGCAATTATAATAATTTAAAAAAAAGCTTTTGTTTAATGTATCATATAAGGGTAAACCATCATTAACTGATACCCTGAAATATTAGGAATGACAATTACTCAGTAAAAACATAGGTATTGGCTCAGAAAGCCCCCAGTTTTTACATTTTTGGAGTTTACATCTTAAGGTGTATTTATAAGAATTCATAAGAATCGACTTTCATAATGAAACTCCCGGTATGGAAATTTCATAAGAAGTGAAATAAAATTTAAAAACTTCGTTTAAAAAAACCGACTTAAAAAACGAAAAAACTAAAATGTATAAAATAACTTATTTCTTAAGCTATTATTATTAATATATATTATCTAAAACATCTTAAAGTCGGTGCTTAGTAATTTACATTTTAGTTTTTTCGTTTTTGAAGTCGGTTTTTTTAAACGAAGTTTTTAAATTTTATTTGTTACTTTTTAGTGTCTAGCTATGTATGGGTGGATCTACGAATGGTGCCGCGCTTCTTAAAAAATATAGGTCCCAAGAACCGGGAACAAAAAAATGTTCGTAAAATGAAAACTACTGGGCCAAACTATGTCAAATTTTTAGGGGACCACATGGCAGCTATTCCGCGTCGAACAAAAAAAGAATCACGTAAATCGAATCATAAATCTCAGAGTAATCGGTGTACATATGGAACGGAGTGAAAATTATTTCCATGAAAAATGTTCATAAAATGAAAACTAGTAGGCCAAACTATGTAAAATTTTTAGGGGACCAATTGGAGCTATTCCGCGTCGAACAAAAAAAGAATCACGTAAATCGGATTATAAATGACGGAGTAATCGGCGAACATAAATAAAAAAAAAAAAAAAAAAAAAAAACGACGAATTGAGAACCTCCTCCTTTTTTCGAAGTCGGTTAATAATACAAGCGTTAACTCAAAAGATTTATGTTTTTTTGTTATACAATTTCGAACTTTGATGCAATGAAATAAGATCTGAAATAATATCCATTAATGTAAGATACGGTGTTTTTAAATTAGAAGGTCTTGTCACAGTCCTTATAATTATACAATATCAAGCTTTAATGCAATGGAATAAGGTCAATAATAATATATCAGTGCATATTCAAAACAACAAACTAAGGAATAAACACCAGTCGTGCGTCGGAGCAGACACACATTTGCACTGTTGACTAGAGAAAGCCTAAAATCATTCTTCTATCACTAAATCTTTCAACGAACACTTTGTAAATACATATTATATATTTTTAATACTAAATCAGTCAAAGGTTTTTTTTCTAGTTACACGGAAAATTAAGCCATAGTCACCACCTAACTAGTTGAAACTGAGTCTTACAACTTGTAGGACCAACTCCCTTGCTCTGTGAAACACATTGGCGATCTTTGAGAAGGTATACGGGAGTAAAAAAAGAAATTTATTAAAAAATCTTCTGTGCAATCATTCAGAGTAGATAAAGTGGATGCTGAAGGCCGTGCGAAGGGGAAAAGAAAAAGTAGAAAAACAGATCCTGGGCGTGCGAGCGACCCTTCCGAACGCAACCGCGGTATAACGCTTGGATTATGATGATGATGAATCCTAATTAGAGTCAGTATAGGTGGCGTCAAAACTACGAAATAGATCGTCTACAAATTATTTTATGGATTTGCCGATCGACCACTTAAATGGAACTTTGTGATCTTAGTATCCTATTACAGTTATATATCTACAAGTATATCGAACACTGCACACAAATACGTGTTCATATCCAATGCTCTACATACTTTATTTATGTAGTAATGGGGTGAAAACACGTCACCGTTAATTACGTAATCAATTCTTATATCTATATTGTGTACACTACACACAAATGCTCTATAGAATTATAGAATACGATCCAGAATAGTTTTATAACAATAGGTAATAAATTTAAATGTGCTTGAAAAACATATTATCAACAGACATCTATCACCAAAAACAATAAACAAATTGACGCTCGTTCTTGCTCTTAGATACAAAACTTGTTTATAACTTCTAATCTCTTTTAAAAGTTCATTCGACACAACATTATCTTCAAATATATCAAAAGTTCTGAGCTGCTTCTAATTTGTTTTTAAAGGTCTTTACCGAGACCGGGAATGTGGATTAACGATACCACCACTGCGCCGCGAAACTGTGAAAGGGTAATAAACTACGAGCGACCACGCCGCCACTATGCTTTTGCTGTCGCACTGAAATTCGCAGAATAACAACGCGGTGTCATATGGCAGCGCATGTAGTGTTGTCTACACACGCGCTTAGTATTGCTCACGTATAGGTTTCTGGTGGTATGTCGCCGGCGGCACCTCAAGTCTTTACTATCAAAAATCAACGCTATTTTCGCATTATATGACAGTTGTTACAGCCTTGCAGAGATTTGGGTAAAAAAGTACCAAATATTAACTATTTGGACAGGTTTCCACTTTATTGTTCAACCTTTGATATGAATATTCACACTGCACAGTAAGAAATGAACACCGTCTACACGCCACTATACCTTTTATACGAAAATGCTACCCTACAAAACAATAATATTGCATCATTGCTAAAAATAGTAATTACATCATAGTGTTGCCAGGATCACAAAAACAATTATAATAATCAGTTACTGATGCACTAAATTATCTAGACGACAATTTAGTGGGCTTATAAAATTAACTCACCGGTAGAAAATGGTAATTTAATTATAAATCGAATCATCTGTTAAATCGACTAAAAATATCATTATCTATGATGACCATATATCTATATGATATTAATGTACACTATGGTTCTTATGACCACTGTAGCGGATATCTTGTAACACAGTTAAAAAAAAATTCAGTAACCTTTTAGTTTAAATAATCCGTATTGATATATTAAACATGGTGAGCTGTAGTATTCTCCGTCATTAACGAGTACACCCGAATTACTTCTCTATTTCCTCATCTACTACTGAATTGAGCTAATCAATACTCCCAATACCTGTAATTATACTGAAAAAAGTATATTTTGTATATTACCTACTTTGAATTCGAACAAAAAGGCATTCCTAACCTTTAAATTGCATGTCCAAATTGTCCGATTTAAATATTATGATCACTCTACCGAGTAGATGCTTGTCAGTTAGAAGTTCTTATAACTCAAATCATTGATAAATACGTTTTAATTTACTGACTTCTTTCTGAGATCTATTCGAAGGGAATACAAGAAAAGAGAAAATATACTAATATAATATCTATAAATTTTAACTTTTCTAAGTCTTATTATATATATCTTGTTCAGGGATATCGTGTTTATTTCTATTTCCATAATGGATCTAGAATATGCATAAATAACAAGTTATCGCTACGTGCTAGAGTTTAAAGAACTTTGTGATCGATATTTCCAACTACCTCGACTTTCCTATGATTATGTTCGCCATTTTCCTGATATAAATATCATTTTAAATTAGGTATAAATTTATTATGAACAGTCGAAGTATGACTTATGTTGAAAATTTTTATTATTTACTTCAATCAGAACTTGATAACTATAAACCCTTTAAGCTAAACTTAAGCTATACTAGGGGCGTAGCTATCACCGTATCAGTCGTATCAATGATACGGGGCTACAGAGGCCCGAAAAATATGTAATCAAAAATTCTTAAAATGTTATCCACAATCTTTTATAGGTTAGTAAGGTTGAGGATAACTGCTGGGCCAAAAGGTACGGCTACAAGACTCGTCATTATTCTAAGTCTAAATTTTTTTTATTAACTTCAGCTATGAATGATTTGATAAATAAGTTTGCCGAAAAAGCGAAAGCATATCTTTGATTTCAATTGTTTGTCTAACTTAGCTCCTAGGAGCAATAAGTATATGTAATAACTTAAATTATTATATAACTATTTTAATTTAATAACGAGTATTATTAGTCTAATATATAAAATTTTAGTGTCGCGGTGTTTGTAGTTAAACTCCTCCGAAAAGGCTTGTCCGATTGTCATGACATTTTGTGTGCATATTGGGTAGGTCTGAGAATCGGACAAAATCTATTTTTCATCCCCTTTATGATACAGCATTAAAAAATACATACAACCCTAAATTTTCAACCCTCTTCGATCAAACCCTATTTATTCCGGGCAAGACGACGTCTGCCTGGACAGCTAGTTTCTTTTATAAACAAAACTTTACTCTTCTTTTGGGCCCCCCAATGCATTTTGATACTGGGCCTGTCTAAGGCAAGCTACGCCACTGATCTATTCTAGAAACATAATCGAACTATGCACTCATAGTTGGATTATGTCTCTAGAATGTATTTCGCGTCGACATTTCGTTAAATTAATAAAGAATAAATTATTAGCATTCCATTTTCTTCTACTAAATTTTAATTGGCTGATGTTGCCCTTAAGTGCCGTTATCCGTGGTCGGCACGTGGTGGATTACTTTCCGCAATTCCGAAACGCATGGAATCTTATATAGATTCGTTCACGTATTAACGAATTAAGAATATAAGAAAATGTAACTAAGGGATGAGAAAAATTTTGGTGTAAGAACTACGTACTGTTTCAAGATCAGACTGACCTGACTTGTGTAGGGTATCACACAACTGTGTGATACCCTACACAGATCAGGTCAGTCAGATCTTGAAACAACATAGCAAGATCATTTAATGATTCTTTATAAATTTAATTCTACCATTTTCAGAGAAAAATGATTGTAACTCACAAAGACAGACGCGTTCATAAGCCACGGAACCTTAAAAGTTGGCTTAAGCTCGCCTGCTCTAATAATATTTTGAGACTTATTCGCGAAGTTTACACGACCGTTGCGCGAAAGTGCCTTATATTTTAGAAATTAGAATAGATTACAACAAATCCTGATTCAAATATTTTAATTCTAAGAAAGTGTCAAAGAAGTATTATATTTATTGACGATGTAAAACAAAATGAACCGGGTAAACAAAACTGGTACTTACTACGGGATCATCCGCATTAACAGATTAACAGCGGCTTTCAAACATTTACTATAGAGCAATTCTGTTAATGCTATAGTAGAATTATTTTCTCCGTGCAGTTTGGGTTATAAATAATCGGAGCGGTGAAGCGAGTATTTCGCTCTCTCTTCCACTCACGGGCCTTATGGGCAGGCATAGTGATACGCATTATTGTTGTCGATAAGCGTTATTGATAGTGTATTTAGTTTTGCCATTTTGTGGGTTAGTGATATAAATGAAAGAAAAAAATAGATAAAACAACGTATTTATTAAAATAAGAATAATAATGATTTAAAATAAATTATTCATTAGGTATCTATGTATTAAAAACTATAAGTACAAAAGAATAGAATGTAACAAGTTATATTAAAAATAAATATAAATACTTATATGTAAGTTTAAAATTAACAGCAAAAAAGATAATAATGATTTTTATAAGAATGATAATCTTTTTTGATAAGAATGAGTGTTTATCGATAATGGTGTTGCGCCCGCGCATACCGCCCTAGCCGGGCTGAGGCCGAGTTTTATTTATGACCCAAACTGCACGGAGAAAATAATTTTACTATAGGTACTATAAGATTTTAAATACAGTTTTTTTTTAAGCATTGTTATGTTTCAAGATAGTAATAACTGCTTTAATTTCTCATACACAGAAAGCACGCTTGAACTTACTTGAACACAAGGATAAAAACAGTAGGTACTTTTTATCTCTGGAAAACTATTTTCCTTGCTGTCAAAAAATATATGACATATTTAATGAGTTTATCAGATTTAGAAATGGATTTAATGCCTGATTTTCTTTGTAGTTGTTTAATTAATCAGTTTTACTTCAGCACTTGAACTATTAGCGCCCTCCTCTCACCCACCCTCTTATGAGCTACGTCATGCGCTAAACCATCTCGTGCTTAAATAGATCAGTTTTATCCCCTCTGTAACAATCTTCTATTGTCCCATTATATAATTTAAATTCCTGAATCCATTTAGATGCGAATAATCGTTGGAATACCCACATTTCCCCAGGAAAGAAAAACAAAAAAAAAAATTAATGTCGCTGTACCTATATTGAAAGAGTGAAAACATTATGATGTTCGAGTTCAAATACAAAGTGATATTTTTTTATATAAAAATAATAAAAATTCAATTTAAGAAATCACGATACTTGTGAAAATGTAATTAAATAATGCCACTTAATAAATAATTGTTTTAAAGTATTTCGTTATTAGGGATGTTTTGTACTTTTCTTTGGTCCGAAAGATTTTCAAAATCGAGACAATCGCTAAATCGCTGAGAACGCTGTTACTTTACGTCCTTGTATTATTTCTTATCAAACTTTCATTAGTTACATATTATAAGTTTCATGCGACATACCACCCTTATCAACTTGATAAATGAACACGGCTTTGTTACTCAGATGTTCACTAAGTGCTATATCTAATTAAATAATGAAACTTGCTGATGCTGTACCGTATTGCCTGCTCTTTGTTACACTTTACATAGATAATAAAAGCAAATTGTATTTAATTAGATTTATTTGCTGACTGCTTTGACGACTACTTTTATGTCAAAATGTATATGAACGCTGCTATTTATGCAATACTTAATCATAAATTTTTAGAATATTTGTCTGTCAACTCGTAGGAATATGTGTTTATAGGCTCCAAAATGATTCATCGGTTTTCAATGAAAATGTTAGGTCTTAAAATTAGAATTGAATCTCATCTTTAAAGGCCAAATCTCATGAACCAAATGGCAGCCACAGTACACACACAGGCCACAGCAGGTAGTATGTATTATTAAAAATCTCTAGATTTTCTGAGAACCTTTGGAGAAGAAAAATCATGTAACAGTAAATGTGAAAAGGGTAAATCTTCAAAACGACCCCATGATAAAGCTGTACGTACAAGTCGCGAACAAATTGGAGGGAATTCACCCTAGCCTCCATTATTTTCGGCAATTGGGCTTGGCCACAAATCAGGAATGTTGTCATTGCACGCTTGTTCTGTGCCACTTGATGCTGGAATAACATGGACCTAAACATTCTAAAAGTAATAATGTCGCGTTGTTAAATTTTACTGTCTATTCTTTTAATTAACATTGGTTGAAATTGATATTGAGATATAGTTTTATTTTTTTACACAGTTTAATCCATTGTACTCTTTAAGGTTTAATATCTTTTATTCACTATACATTTAGATGAATTTAAAATACTATAGTTATATAGGTATGGTGGTCTTATCTATCTGTGTGTCGGGGGATAAAAATATATTTTAGAGTATAGAGGTGTGGTGGATGCCGTTAGACAAGTCTCTTTTTATTACATACTAGCTGTTCCCACGACTTCGGCCGAGTGGTTTTTTTTTCATGGAACCTTAAAAGTAAAGGTAGCCTAAATTACTCCCTATAATATTAGCTCTATGCCAGTAAATGTCCCGTCAAAATCGGTCCAACCGTTTCAGAGTTTAACCGGATCATTCAGTCAAACAAACAAAAATTTTAAAAAATGACTTTTATTATATGTACCGTATATACTTTCATAGGCATTTAGTAAAAAGCTGGTATTTTGACTTAACAAAAATGACTTCTTTATTCAAAAAATAAGTCTTTCTTTTAAACTATGAAATGAAATTTTTTGAAATAAATCTAGTTGGTAGACCTTAAAAGAAAATTTGTTAGAACAACATTTGATTACTAGTTATAGTATAGTTATGAGATATGGCGTATTATATAGAGACTAGTGGTCTCCCAGTGGTGGAAATTTGACCATAATTAATTTAAATTGGAAGTTTGAACATTAATAAGGTTCTATTATCAAAGACTATACTTCTATAGTCACAGATTTCGCCAAGGTTACACCGTTAATTTGACTTTCACAATAAACAAAAGAGTATATATGCGTGTGTGTGTCAAATACATGGTAGTGTGTGTATTTTTTTTTTAATATTAGCATTCTGCACTCTCTCTCTCTATAGAAACTATAAGTGTGAGAAATTTCATACTCCTCCGTCCGCGCAATTTTCGTAAAAAGGGTAACAAAGGTTTTGCTTCACGTATTAATATAATGATTATATAACTAACCATGTCTTATAAAAGTGAACCGTACGCTGCTCACCTTTACATAACCCTTCGTTATGTGTGAACTGAAACGCACTTGGCCTATTTTATTAGTCAATATATAAAGAGATTAAATATTGGATAATATACTTACTTATTAACATAAATGAAAAGCTGCATTTATTTATTGTTTAAATCACAGTTGTAAATTTGACAAAATACTCGCCAAGTTTGCAGCTCTAGCAGGCAAAGTGCGGAGTTAGAAAATCGATGTATAACTTAACAATGGGCGTGGTTAAAGCGCGCCAACTTGTTCCTTCCGTAAATCCAAATAACTCCGACTTCCCCGCAATTCATTATAGCTGGCTAATACAACCGTGTCGACTTTACAAATATACTCTACAGTCAACTCTTTCATCTTTTATCTTAATATAATGAAAAATTTGTAATGCTAATTAATATTAGAACTGTTTTATACCGCATTTTATAAACTCAGGAGGTTTACTTATATCCATTGCTTACATATAAGCTAGGACAAAAGGCGCAAATGTATAATAAATAATATGTGAATATCCTTTACTGGAGTAGGGAGACACATCTCATTCTATGTTACATAATATACGAGTTTTTGCAGTTGGTAAATAAGTGTTGCATTTTTTTTTTCAATGTATAATATAATAAATAATAATAATAGGCCAATAAATAAGAATTAATATTTTCTGAAGTTTTCGCGACTTGTATACATAAGTTTTCAGTGGCCGTGGTCACGGCAGACGGCCACGGCCACTGAAAAGCGGCCGAAACGTCGGAATAACCAAAATAAAATAAATTACCGCGCTATAAACCGTTAAAACGTAGTTTTATTACTTAAGGATTAATTAATGAATGAATGAATTACTATAGAGTAGTACATAATATTTTTATCATTTAGCACTTTTGGTAATAATCTACTCTATTAATCCATACGTAAGTCCGGCCTTATTCTCGACCTCCACTATAAACTATATAGTTGACTGTAAGGATAAGCATGCACTACGGTTGGTAATATGGGACTCATCCTTTTACGACAATGTTCGGTGTTGATAAATCTGAGTGAGCGCTTAGCCTTAGAGGCTTATATGAATATAACTCATAGCTGTAAGCCAAGGCTAACATAGGCAGAAATATAAGTAACTGTATTTAGATGTTTACATGTTTATTTATTCATTCTTCACAACATTAAAAATGAACCAATTTTCATAACATATTAGGTACGTACGAGTACATACCTAATAATAATAATTTGTTTCGAAGATGTAGATGAAAATAAGATAATTTCATCTTAGAAGTAGTTTTTTTCACCGAGATCGAAGGTTTATAGGCCTGAGAAAGGATCTCAATGAATTACCGATTATCATGAAATTTTGTTTCTACTGGATTAAATATAGGATATTTGATCCTGAAAAGTGGGATAGTTTCCACAACCGTAGTATTCCTCGCTGCGTGAAGAACTTTAATCATAAGTATATAAAAATATCATACCTTAAAGCGATATGATATTTATCGTCATATACCATAGGCACACACAACTTAACAATTTCTGTTATATTGAGCAATCAGAAAGTAACGTTCAAGTAAATAAATGACGTCCACGGAGACCACTTTTCGACAATCTTTTGAATTTCTACAAAGGAAAGGGTTCACTCAGTCGTATATATCTGTAGTGTATATAGTATATACTTTATTCAAGAACAACCCAAGGCGGTCTTTCATTAAAATAAACATAAGGAGAGACCTGAATAACACATAACGAGTTGACTCAAGCTTTTGATGAAAGGAGGCTCTGAGACCGATCTAATGAATAATAATTGTCGCAGCAGGCAATGTCACTGGAGTCAATCCGACCCACTGAAACTGTGCCTCCTTATGAAAAGCGTAATCATAATCAGTATCTAAAATATTTCTCTTGTCTAAACGGATTTCAATTACAGCGGGCTCTATTCATTATGAGCGTTAAATTTCTAGTTTGGAAGCTGGTCATGTGCTTACCTGCAGCATATATAAGTAGGTAATAGTGAAAATATTATACAGATTACAATAACGTAATTTATCTCTTAAATATCATCATAAATATAAAATAAATAAGTATAAAGTGTAGTCTTATAATATACCTTTGTAAAGTTTCATTTTCTTTTGTAGTGATTTTTAGAAATTCTCGGACAAACGCACATGCATTTGTTTTTGTTTTTTGTTATCTATAATTTAGATTTCTTATGAAGTGGATTAATTGTTATATATAATACTACTTACACATCATCTTTTTAAGATTTCTATCAATCTTATCATAATCATAAGACCTAAACATAAAGTATACTAGGAAACTATGTCAGAATTAAAAAATAATTTATGTACATTTTATACAACGAAAATTGCTTAATGGATTATTTTGGCAATATACTATTCCCATGATTATATCGCTAATTCAACGCTTATAGCCTAAAATTACTTACTCGTATTATTCTGACTTCGTCCTACTGACGAGCTTAGTACAGAAAGTTGAAGTTCGAGAATGATATTGTTCTCACTGTATATTTGAATACCTACGCAAATAATGTCAAATATTAAGTTAAACTAACTGTGCTTGTCACTTAAATCGAACGGAATTTAGAATATATTTATAGGTATTCTTTTGATGCCCGCAAGATACCGAAATGAAACGCGAACAAAAATTGAAGATAAAAATTATCTTAATCTTTTAAAATTAACGTTGATTTTCAGCCGTTTTGAAACTTTTGAAACAAACTGTCAGTCAAAAATTCAAAAAAATAGTCATATAATTATTATTTTTATAATAACTGACAGACCCCTCAATTTTAATACCATAGAAGATAGGATGCTGTAAGACAAATTTAAAATGTTTTATGAGGGTAAACAAATCTTGTTTTGCATTGTGGAAAATAAGCCGCAGGCACCATGAAAAATAAAGCTGAATTAGACAAAAGGTGAGATTTTTAATTATCTGATATTAAAGTTTTAATAAATACAATTATATTGAGTCCATTGTTCACAGGGTTACGAAAGTTATAAAGGCATAAAAAATTTCACTAAAGTGTGTGTTGGTAACTGTATACAGGAAGGGTTCAATAATGGCTAAATACATACATCGTTTTAGCGATTTGGATATGGAACTTTAAAAAAAGCGCCTAATCAAATATACACATCTAAGAAAGTATACCTTGTTTTATATTACCAAATAATTTTTTGAAAAGGTTTTAGCGAAATCGTCTATTTAGATGATTAATTTGCAACACTTTCTGCTTTAATTTGCTAACTTTAGATGTATTGTAACTTGACTAAGGCATTTAAACATCATTGAATAGTGTTATTGATTGTTAAAATCGTGTTTGTAATGTGCAAAATGTTTTTTCTTAAAAGATCTAAGTAAAAACACTTCATTGTTATTATTGTATGTTCTATCACCTTAAGTGTTACTAACATCATTTTATAGTAATTCCAAGAAAACACTTTCCTTCGAAATTTCAATTGTAACGGGACAATAAATATTCTTCATGCAAAATGTCTGTGACTTTCATAATCGGACAAACAGACAAACAAAGCTACAAGAGGTTCGTTCTCACTGTTTGACTAAAATGCTGTAATGTAATGCATGAGTAATCTATTTCTCACAAATTATGGCAGTTTAAATAGTTGACTATGTTAGAGAGGGAATGGATTTTTGTATTAATTAATAAAATAATGGTTTTTTGTATTATAATGTATTATCGTGAATGACTTTTTCTAATATGACATATTACTATATTTAAAATATTAAATTAAAACTAAAAGACAATAACACTTTTTTTGTAAACAGATTATTTATTACAGTTCTAAATTGTTAAGCTAAACTAATGCTGTCAGTTTCCGGAACATTAATTAGTAATGAGAAGTGTTTAATTGCGATATCTGGAAATTAACCTATATTATCGATTCAATTAATTGCGGTTCCACTTAAATCAGTTATACCTTATTTAAGTTGATATCTAATACTAATAAAGTTGACAAATGCAACGTAAATTTTCATATTTACTGTAGTTACGGTAAGTATTATGTCATTCCCATAAATTATCTATTCTATTCGTTTTGCTCTATAGCATCTGTCTACAGAGCCTGTTCCTTTAGATATTCTCGTAGGAAACTGTGCAGCAACTTTATAATAAAAAATCGTCTATTGCACAGCCATCTAATTGCAACTTAAATTGTATATTAAGCGTGGATAATTTAAGAATAGAACTCTTAACGAGTCTGGGGAATGTTTGGCCCGTCAGATTTGTCTGGCTCATTGGAAAATATTTTAAAATATTTTAAATACTTGATAATATATATAAAATTCAGCCTTTCTAAATAAATAAATAACGTAAGTTCCCACATTTATATATGACATATGTAAAAACTAGCCTCAAAAGTCAAAGTAGCAACTTTGACGTAAGTCAGCATGGTTTTTTTCCATCTTTGATACCCGTTATCAGTAAAACGGCCCCGCTTTCAGCTTAGCGAGTATCCATTCCTTTCTAAGTTTATATCAAACTACCGATCTTAAAATTTCATCTTTCATAAAATCACGTAAGTCTGGGGTGACTGAGATCTCAGTCCGATATACATTATGAGTCCCAAATAGCCGTCAGAATTGTATATAGTAATCCTCCGTATTAAATTAAATACATGAAATATGTTTTGAATTCAAATTAAAATTCCATACACTGTGAGGTGTGTTTGTACAATTTGTTACTAATTAAGAGATTAATAGCGTAAGCAATTCGTTCGGGCGCGCCGAACCTACGGCGCTGACCCCGCTGTTCAAATTATTGCCCAGTCTAGTTAATCGATTTTTACTAAATTATAAATAATCCCGCACAACTTAAGAGCTAACTTAAGAATCTAAGAGCTCTGAACACAAAAACGTTTTGTGTTATTTGTAGCCGTTTTTTACTTTCTAGTTATTGTAAATTTCTTTGATTGCTTCAATTATTTCCTCAAAAATTCTTGTATCAATTTATTATTTTAATAATATACTATTTTAAATTATTTTTAATGATTTTTATTTATGTATTATGTACAATTACATATTTTTCGTCATCTACGAAGCTACTACATAGTGGCTGATCAAAGCAGGTGTGGAGAATCGTAGATGAGAAAACAGACAGAAAATGCTATGAGTCACAGTAACGAAGGATGGAACATGACGATAAACTAATAATGATATTGTAATGTAGATAAACAATGTCTCTTACTGATGATATACCCTGTGCTGTTAATATTTTCTTAATTACCTTCCTACCGCGTATGTTAACAACAGAGTTCTTTCATTGCTCATTACGAGAGAATCTTTTCCTTTGTTTCGCAGCCTAATGACAAAAGAAAAAGTGCGCAAAGTTCGCAAACAAAAAGCTTCGACATGACTCATAAAGTCTTATTTTACGTGACGTCGGTTGTCGGTTTTATAGTTTTGTTTAGTTCTCGTTAAGTAACTTACCAAATTAATTGTGTAAATAATATAAGTCATGTAGGCGATAATAATCCTATTAATATTGTTACGAGTTTAGCGGGATTCGAATTAAAATGCCGTTGGAATTACTATAGAATTTATTAGAACTATAGAATCACGTATAACATAGGTACAAATTTAACTAGACAGTACTAGTACCAACTGCACGATTCAATAACACGCGCAAAGTCCGTCACTAAATCGCTCGTCGAATCTACGTCTTGCTCGTATCGTAATCCTCGCTTGACTGTTGACTGACTGAAAACCCCTCCGTTCGGGCATTGTTTTATACTAACTATACAGTACAAAAAATCGACCGCGTGCACTGGGGTTTCCGAGAAACAGTAATTTGCACACCTGGTTAATTATTCCTGCGAACGGCCAACAAAGTCGAAAACAATAACAATAGGCTATTGTATAATTGTAAATTTTAAATACGAAGTAAACAAAAGAACTTCGAATACGGGAGGGCTAATAAACCAGGTGCGCGTTTCTTTGTCGGTATGTAACAATATTATAAACAAAAAACTTTGCGATAATGTAAGTATTTTACATCGAAATAAATACTTAAACGACTGATGACACTTAATAGTGATCTCATATATCAGAAAAATAAATAGGGTTCAATTAATAATAATATTCTTTATACCGGTAAAAATATAATGATAAGCGGAAATCCAATACAATCAATCTGATACAGCCAGTTAAATAAAATATGTAAATTATGTGCAGTCGTTTTTTTCAATTAGTATTCATTTAATAATAATTGAAAGTATGTAAACTCATTGAAAACTGTTATACTATCACTAAAAAATATTCTAATTTTACAAACTACCATTACTGTAATATTTGATTAACTGGCTATAAACAGAAATTACTAACTCTCTGTTACATATAAATCTTTTTAGACGTACTCCAATAAATTAAATAATAAAACAATATGAGTGCAGCTTTTTTTGTGCAGAAATTTGTATTAATGCATATAATTATAATATACTACGTATGCTTTCGGCGATTTGATTTTTCTCGGCTTTTCGGTTTTCACTCTGCCAATAATGAGTACTAATTAGTGAATTGTATTATATTACGATACACTGCATAATTACTTGCAAGTGTCAGTAGACAATCATAACATGTTTTCATCTGGCGGGCTGTTATCCTATCTCAAGTTTTACAAAAATCAAGTAAAATAATAACTATAAAAAAATATTGATACTATACTATACTAAACAACAACATTAATTTTACTTAATGGAAAGCAACGCTAGGTTGGCAAAAATGTAATTATTGGCACCTGGCTATTAGCCACGCAAGAATATCTGACGATTTCTTCATGTTTTCTTGTTTGAAAACAATAAACACTTATGTATCATTAACATAGCATAATTATGAAATATTAAATATTGGAAAACTTTTTTTTTGTTTTTTCCTAACCAGGAAGATATTAAGAATATAAATAATTATAAATTGTACCTACGTAAGCAAATTAAAGACAAAGAACAGTTTTAGCCAAAAAAGAACACAACTCATGTAAGTAGATATACCTGTGTTATACCTGTTTGTATAGTTCTGATAAACTCTATAATAATTCCAGCAGCATTTTAATTCAAGTCCCGCAACTCGTAACAATATAATTTATTGAAGAAAAAATGTAGTATAAGCATTCATAACATAAGTTCAAAGAAAGAAAAAATAAAAAACAACTCGGACATCTCTATCTCCAGAATTGGAGATTTATCTGATTGTAGGTACTAAAAAATCATGGTAGTAGGTAACGCACCCGTGTTTCCAATGACGGGACTTCGAATTCTGGCCGGAAAACACACTGTTCTATCCAAGCGTTGACCGTGAAGAAAAACGGGGGAGGAAATGTACTTGTCGCGATTACCAAGGTGTGAAATTCATCAATGCATTTGTGAAAAACGCTGCGGTTATAGCTACAATCTGTTAATGTAAAAGAAATGAAAACTAAATTGAAGGACGTACTATGCTCTATACTAGGAAATGGCCTGAATACTTTAGTGTAAGTCCTAAGGTAGATCGATATAATTAACCGAGTAATTTGCTTGCCAACTTGACCAGACTGCCCGTGACCGACTTATCTCATACATAAAACGTGACCTAACAACCATTTGAAGAATTTGTTTCCTTTAGGTACACCTAACAATATTTATTATAAGTACGTATATTTTGAGTTCAAATGACGTTAACGTTGTTCAGAACCTATTCATCATATTGAACTTGTTTTGATTGCTTGCGATTAAATATTCGAATATTAGACTACATTCAATGCTACAAATTGTAGTATCAAAACAGTGTTACTAATCAATACATAAAAATTTACAACGAAGGATCCAGAAATTCAAGTCATGATGTGTTGAAAATTAAATAAACAGTGCGTGTGTGTGTGTGTGTTCAAACGCAGTAGAAGTAAAACTTCCGAAGACATACTCACACATAATTATTCTCTGACTTTTATTAATAGAAATATAATTCCTTTACCATACATCCCTCAACATATTATTCAAAACAAACTTCTTAAGTATCACTTTCTATTTTTCACTGTGTTAGTCTAAAAATATTATTAACAGTTTTATTTCGGTCCAAATTGGACCTATGTTTAATCATCGGTCATATTAACTCTCTAATCTGTACTGCGCAATGCAAAACTCGTATCTTATCCTCTCGCATGCTTAGTCCTATGGATTTGTATTGATCTCTTTTTAGTGTCAGTTTTTCGTTTCATCGAGTTTCAAATCACAACGATTTCAAAGAAGTTTCACTTCAAAAACACTGATTTCTTAAAAGTTTGGCTAAATTCTTAAATTTCGTACGAAGCAAGAGGCTTTGTGCAAGTCGCACTTGTATTCCAATTTTCGAAAAAAATATTGTAATTTTAAAACTAAGTTTCAACGCTTATAAAGGATGGATATTTTTATATTTTAATCTGAATTTTAGGCCATTTGTTTCAGTTGCCAAAGTCAATTTGAACTGAATGTAAAGGAGTGGATTTATGTAGTATTTTCACATAAAATGGGTCAAGAATTAAGTTACAGCTGTGTGAGAAATCAGTGCAGAACGAGAGTGGAAACTGAGGGATCGATGCAAATAGCGTTTGTTTAAACGAGGCAGGCCGTGTGGAATTTCAATTGTGTTTCACAGAGCTGTGATCGTGCTACACCGCAATGTACGGGATGCTTGAAACACTAATTACATACACCGAACAATATGTGAACATATGGTTGTAAAGGGGACAACTCTGGTTAATATTGCTTTAATCTGGCGAATACGTATTACAGAGTTAAAAAAATTGTAATAAGTAGATTTATAGGTAATACGATTGTATAAAATGCAGATGATTTCATCTATCTATAATATTATAAGATTCCAAAAATGCTGCGTCTGTACATTGAAGCAATAAAATGTTGTTGTTCGAGTGCATAAGAATTAGCTTATTTCGACACAATTTTCACTAGTGATAGCTTAAATTCTTTTATAAATGCTACTGTACTTTGTGTTTCGAGAATCCCGCGAGAATTCCGAGGCAAGCGTGGACGGTGTCGCGGGCATATCCTAGTTTATATATAAATAAAACATAAAGTTTCCATTTTTGCCACAATAGCTGTTAAATGTACTCTAACACTCGGAAATATCATTTCTTTTAATTATGGAGGTAATAGGCAGAGCTATTGTACCTGACCACTGATACGGGGCCAACAACTAAAAGAATGCTAAATCTGATATTTTTCGAAAATCAATTTGTAGGCAATTTTGGCAAAACAAAGCAAAAGTTTATAGTCGTCAACCTGTCTTTCTATGCACATAAGTCCAGATATTTTTATCAATGACTACGAGGTCTATATGGCCCCTACACAACATTGTAATGACATCGCATAAAGATACGTATAACTGAGAATTGAAAAAAATATACTTAAGTTTTTCTAACCTAACATAAGTACTAAATACATAGGTATTGTTACTATTGCCATGTGCTGAAGGTGAAGAAACTTGCAAATTGTGACAAACAAAGTGTGTTATTCGCTAATCCACCTTAAGCATGCCTGGTTGCGTACATATACCGTTCGTTCTTCTGGAAGGAGAAGGCTTAGGCCCCGGAGTGGGACGTTTATGGACTGCTATTACATAATTAATACTATTCAGAGCGCCATGTTTTAAGTTCATTTTGCTTTACAGTTTTTTGATGATTTTGATCCAGCCTAGCATTAAGTACAAAGGAAACGTTTTAATTATCATCTTCCTTTGTCTATAATATAATTGACGAATACATTATCCGAAAGACATCCTTGCAGGAACGGAGAAAGAATTCAATTTCCTGCGACCGGGCAGCCTGTCGTAAGAGGCAACAAAACAACCCACAGCTAGGTGGTAGGTTCAAAGTCTGAAATCTTTCCTCGTTAACGAATGATAAATATCTTCTTGATATGGAAATGATCTGGACTCGGGTGTAATGTAATACAAATATAAGTCCGCAATTTTTGATTAATTTTTTTAGCACACTCCATTCTACAAGTGTTATCAATCGTTCACTCTTATTCATATTGATATTTATTTGTATATTTGGAAATATGTATATATGCAACCCAATTAAATTAATGAAGTTACCCGTGTTGTGTTGCGAACAAGGCCGTGTCGCCAGCAGCGTATATAACATGTATAACATATATAACTGAGCTGGATTTTAGTATATTGTATATACTTACATAACACAATAAAAATTAAAGTATAAAAATTAAATTTTCCCCTCTGCCTAAAAGACGTAGATTAAAATAATGTTTATATAATGACTAGTCAGAACGTAGCGATAGTATAAAACGATCGAGGCACTTCCGGCAATCAACTACCTATCTTAAAGTTCATCTACCAATAACATTTTATAATGCCGTACTTGTACGTGTAGATGAAAATTCGAACATGTACTCAATTCGAAAACTGCTAGTTTTGAGATTTCTTATATTTGCACAATATGGTATAATCATATTTTAATATTTTTGTAAAGATGAATAAAGATCAATCTCTGTTCATCCCCGTTATCAAAAGAGCGCAATTTCTTATCACATTTAGTGATAAGCATTTTAGTTATTATTAGATTATGAAGAAGAATACGAATTTCATATAGTCTCTTTCGTATCTGTATAATGTGTATCTGTTTGTGAACGCACAGACGACGGATTGTAATGCTGCTAGTTTCGTTGCATCCTACGTAGCCGGGACAGACCTTAGAAGTGGCAACTCTGGTTCATCCACTTTTTACCGAACTTCCTTCAACTGATAACATTGAGCCCCACTACACGATTTAACAGGAATAAGCGGTAGAGCGCTCCAGTGGTGGGCCTCAACGAAATTTTAAATTTTAAATTTGTTTAAAAAGTTGCATACAACATGGCCTATAACATTCTGGGAGTTAAAGAAAATTAGAAGAGTTTCATTAAAATCCACCGAATTAGTTTTGAGTTCCGATCCGTTCAAAACACACACAAAGATTTTGTAGTAAAATAGTTTATGTAGATTATGGCTACGTTATATAAAAACCTCTCTAGAAATAAATTAACAAAATAAACCTGCTCATGTTTCTCCGTAGAAATATGAAATTATTAACATGCAGGTATGGAGTAAGCGTCGCCCGGGCACATAAAAATGTGGGTTAAAAAAGCCAATTAACGGCTACGTGCAACATGTTGGAAGTCGTTCACCTAATTGACTCGCCTGAAAAATGTAATACTAACATTCGTTCCCTAGAGTTGTACCGCTCGCAGTGAGTACCTAACCGGTGACAGGTGCTCATCAAGTGCGAGGATCCCAGCTCAGTGTAACCATGTATATTATTTAGAACATCAGTCTGTTCGCTCACATTGCTATCCAACGATATTTTTGTAATGACATATTTTTGTTGTAGTTTTTTCGTCTGAGCTCATGCCTAAGAAATGGTTCAAATAGCAAGTAGGTATACAATGAAGACATTTAAAGTAAAAGTTTGAGTTTTAGAATAGGTTATTATTCGTGCAGAAACGGAGACAGAATACAATTTCCTGCGGCCAGGCGGCTTGTCGTAAGAGGCGACAAAACAACCCACAGCCAGGTGGTAAGGCATTTGCCCGACTGGATGGCTACCGCCCCTGGTCTAAAGTATATCGCCATAACAAACTTGAGTTGTGTTCCGGCATTAGTGACCAGGTTCCAGTCTTCCTTAAGAGAGCAGAAACGCACTTGTAGCACCTATGGTCTTGCAAACTCCTGCAATAAAAAAAATAAAAATATCTATTTATTCTAAGTCTTAATACCAGCGTAAAAGGATAATCTCAAAGATAAAATTATATAACGTCCGTTGTATTAGTGTATACCTGTTAAAATATATTTAAAGCTTACTATAATTTTCATGATCCTTTTGTTTATGACTTTATATGATTTATTCAAATGTTTGTCTGCTGACATTGGATATCAATCGATAAACAGTATAATCATGCGAATGATGACCTGATAATTCAAATATCTCACTGAATCTACAATCATACAGTCTTTCGTACTAGACACCTATATAACACTTTATCGGTCACCAAAATAAACTAATATATTAATATATAATTCAATAATATATTAATATAACATTCCAGGCAAAACAATAGAAGCAAGCTCTTACAGGTAACCTCGACTAAAGAATATCCTTTATGCGATACTGCATATTTTTATATAAACTCTGTGATATATAATAACATTACCATAATTTATGCGCGACTCTGCTCGTGTAAACCTTGGATCAATATCCAGCGGAAACTCTCAAATTCTAAAATTATCGCGTGATATAACCCGTACAGAAGTATGGGTTCCAAATGGGTTCTCTTTTATCAGTCAAAGTTCATAGTTATATAAAACAATAACTTCTTAATTACTTAAATAGAACCACAAACATGTATGTATTAAATTGTCCTAGAAAACATTTATCTCTTACTTCAAAATAGGTTAACCTCATGTTTTATTTTTTGAAGTCGGTATTCAAAACTCATCATTGTACCTACGTTCTTAATTAACATTATCGTTTAATGTTATACATCATACATATATGTTGCAAAACAATATACATGATATTTACTAATATTCATAAATGAGGTCATAAAATCTATCATTGATATACCTTCATATTTTCAATTGCTTTGAGTACTAGACGTGATTACGTTAACCCTTCTCCCGATTTACAAAAACTTAATATTATACATTATCGTATACAAGCTAAATATTATTATACCAAGATAGCATTCTGTTTGCTTGCTAACCGAAAAAATAACCACTTTAATTAAGAGTTTTATTTAACAAAATTTCTTTAAAGCATTAAGGAAATTTTACAAATGAGATCGAGACACACTATTCATCCAAATGAATACGAATGAGGGTAGGCTCATAATTCTGGGCCAACCATTTACTCGCTGCCTCTTTCCAGCTTTTAATTCAAATAACTGGTATCATTGCCCGTGTTCTCCTCAACTTATTATTTTCTTATGCTAAATCTTCCCCGTATAAAATATTTTGTTTCAAGAAGAATATAAAAAATAAATCAGTATTCGGTACAAGTATGGAAGGGACCGTGAATGTAATACAAATTTAAATCAAACCGCGATATAATATTCTTTATATTTTATTCATTATATTTTTTTGACATTTATCATTTTGAAATGTCTATATCTAAATTATTCACCAAATGTAATTACACACGCTTGTATTATATTCATGTAAAATGTAGAACACTATTTAAGAATGATAATCACCTAGTAGGAATTTAGCTCTGAAGAACTCCTAAATCTTTAATGAATAGATGGAGGTGCTAGGTCATTCTTCGAAGGAATTTTCATTACATATTTTATTGTTTCAATTTTTTTAAATCAAAATAAATTATAGTTGATGTTGCGGACAGAGAGCACCCCCCTGACCCGCCCGCCGGAGCACACCTACTCTCCGCGCCCCGCATACCGCCGGCGCCCTCAGAGGGCACGATTAACAATTAGGCGTCGGGCGGGATGCGGGACTTAAGGAGCGACCCTGGAAGCTAAAACTTACTTACTGCTACTCTACACTTCACCTCTCAGCATCGCTCTAATGTATCTTGTAAATAATTACGCTCTGTACTTATTTGATGTATTCTTTTAATTCAACAATAATTATACAGTCCAATAAAATCGAGTTTGATTTCCGAAATAAAGAAGCAACTGCCACCAATAGTTGAAATAAACTAGTTATTACAACTTTTCACTGATTTCGTTCAGTAAAATGTAAAAAAGCGAAAGCTGATTGCGTTGTATTATATTCAATTATGTAAGAAGAATAAATACATTTCAGCTAAAAGTTAAAGAAATTGTTCAAAATATTACATTAAAGAAACCTGAATAAAACCTGTCACAAGTCTTCCGTCCATTTACATTTTATTAATATTGAAACTTATTTCAATAACACAATCTGGCTAAGGCCGTGACCCATTTCGCAACATAGAACCAAATGTGACGGATTTAGTGACTTAGTTTATAAAAGCCTCACCCAAAGCCTAAGTTAATTTGGCTTGCAAGGCTTGAGTTTTAGTTCATACTCATTTTTACCTTTCATGACAGACAGGTACTTATAATCGGTACTTACAGGGTTAATGTCAGCTGCCTTTTATATATTTCTCCTTTTTTCTTTTGCTTTGAAGAACTTGAAAGCTGTGTATACTTATCGATCAGTTCTATTATAGTTTCTAATTCTATCTCTGCAGCAACGGAGGAGGAATACAATCTTCTGCGGCCGGGCGGCCTGTGGTCAGAGACGACGATACAACCCACAGCCAAGGTGGTGGGGTATTTGTCCGGTTACAACCCCTGGTTTAGAGTATGACGCCATAACAATCTTAAGTTGAGTTCCGACATCTCTTGATAATATTGCATGTGTTGGGGGTTGTCTTTACCTTAATTTTTAAATACTCTTTTTCACGATGTGTTACATGCGCGCGCGTCTTCACAAAAATGGCCGAGAATAGTGATGTGTCGATTAATATCGATGAGATGGTTAGTGATGTGCTTTAACATGCCCCCCGGCGTTGAAGGTCTTGATCTTCAACAGTTTCTTCGTCTAATGGAAGTGGACAAATCCTATTAAAAGCTCGTGTAATGATGCCTTTTTTGGTTTGTATATCAGCTACTCTGGTTACTCCATCGACACCTGGATGAACTTCAACAATGCGTCCAAGATTCCATTTCATGGGGGGTGTTGTTTCTTCTTTTATGATGACTAGAGTGCCCTTTTTTAAGCTGCCCTTTGAGTATTTCCATTTAGTCTTCTGTTGTAACTCGGACACATATTCTTTATGCCAACGTGTCCAAAAATGTTGGCGAAGACTTTCAACACGTTCCCAGCGCTGTAGCCTAGTTGGATTAATGTTATCCAACTTTGGAACTGGCAGAGCAGTTAGAGGACGTCCGACCAGAAAATGTCCTGGCGTTAATGGATTTAGATCATTAGGATCTGAACTTAAAGGGGACAATGGGCGCGAATTAAATATTGCTTCTATCTGGACTAATATTGTATAAAGCTCCTCAAAAGTTAAATGAGAGTTTCCTAAGACTCTGTTTAAATGAAATTTAAAAGACTTAACCCCGGCTTCCCAAAGCCCACCACAGTGCGCTGCATAAGCTGGAATGAACTTAAAATTGATGTTTTCATTAGCTGTTATATCGGAAATGGATATATGGTGTTGTTTTAGAAATGCACTAATTTCATTTTTAGCACCGACAAATTGTGTGCCGTTGTCAGATACAATTAATTGTGGCTTTCCCCGTCTTGCAATGAATCTACGCAATGTAGCAATGTAAGCTTCCTTTGTCAAACTAGTGACCAAATCAAGATGAAGACATTTGGTTGTGAAACATACAAAGACTACAACGTAAACTTTTATTAATTTGCATCCACGTCCTTTGCGATCAGCAGCAAGCAGTGGACCCCCATAGTCCACTCCAGCCGTTTGAAATGGATAGCCTGGCTCCAGGCGTTGCTTTGGTAGTTGTCCCATGATGGGATTTACCTGTTGAGCCTTAAGTCTAAAACACTTATGGCATTTGTGTGTGACAATCCTAGCTAAGTTGCGACCTCCAATGGGCCAAAATTGATCTCTTATGGATGCTAGCAACAATTGTGGCCCTGCATGCATGAGTCGAAGGTGCTCATCCGTAAATATAAGTTTTGTTAAGCTATGTTTACAAGATAGCAAAATAGGGTGTTTTTTATCGTAAGTGTATTGTGAATTTTCTAATCTGCCACCTACACGAATTAAACCTGTGTCATCAATGAATGGAGATAAGCTTAAAAGTTTATTTTTATTGGATAATGATTTTTTACGTTGTAATGTATAATATTCATCGAATGATTGTTTTTGTGACCATTGTAATAGTAAATTGAATGAATTGTTTATTTCCTCTGTGGTGAGGGGTCCAAATAACTTTAGTTTTCCTTTTTTGATATTATTAGTAAACCGTAATACGTAAGCTAACGATCTTTTTAATTTTAATAATTTAGAAAATCTCTCGAAATTAATTAAGCATTCTTCTGGTTTAACAATGGTGGATGTGGTTGTAGTTATTTCTGGAATTTCTTGATTCATATTGGAAAAATTATTAATAGGCCATTTGTTTTCTTCATCCAATAAAAAAATTGGTCCGTTCCACCACAGGGATAATGTATGTAATTCTGACATGTTTACTCCTCGAGTCAACAAGTCAGCTGGATTAAGATTTGTGGGTACGTGACGCCACTCATAATTGATTGTAAGTTCTTGGATTTCCGCTACGCGATTTTTTACAAATTGTTTGAGTTTACTAGGTTGCGTTTGAAGCCAACCCAAAACGATTGACGAATCGGTCCATAGAATGCATTTACTTACAGGTCTGCGAAATGACTTGAGAACTTTTTCAGTTAGACGTGCAGCTACAAGAGCGCCACATAACTCCAAGCGTGGAATTGTAGTGGGCTTTAATGGAGCTACCCTACATTTTGCACACAATAAGTTTACATGAATTTGCCTTCTGGCTACTGATCTTATGTATAGACATGCACCGTATGCGTCTTGGGATGAATCACAAAATGTGTGAATTTCTATCGCACATTCAGGATTGTTCATAACAATGCAACGCGGAATTTTAATATTTGAAATATGTTTTAATTCTAAAAGGAATTTTTGCCAAATTTGAATGATATTAATGGGCACTATGTCGTCCCACGACAATTTTAATAACCAAAGTTTTTGCAATAGAATTTTAGCTTGAATGACACATACGCTTAATAATCCTAACGGATCAAATATTTGTCCTATGACGGACAAAATAGACCGTTTGGTTGGGTTCTCGTCAGTAACTGGTTTTATGGCAAAATACAATTTGTCACTATTCGGTGACCACCCGAGACCTAAAGTATTTGATAAACCTTGGTCACCGAGATTCAATGTTTGTGTTGTATTGGATTCAGAAAGTTCTATGTTGGATCTTATTTTTCGCAAATTAAAACAACCGCTTGCTAATATTTTACAAATCCCTTCTTTTATTTGAATTAATTGATTTTTTGTTATAGCTCCGGTCACTAAATCATCGACGTAAAAGTCTTCATCAACTATTTGTGATAAGAGTTTGTCTTTGCATTCTATGGCCAATTGCCTTAAACAACGTACGGCTAAAAATGGTGCAGACGCTGTACCGTATGTTACAGTGTTTAATTTGTATGTTTTCAATTCTTGGTTAGGATCACTACGCCATAGTATTTGTTGTAAATGTCTTTGATTTTCATTTATAAGTACTTGTCGGTACATCTTTTCGATGTCTCCGGTTATAACGTATGGATAATGTCTAAATCTCAACAAAATGGATAATAAGTCGCTTTGTATGGTAGGACCGACCATCTGTATGTCATTGAATGACATGCCTGAACTCGTGGGTGCACTTGCGTTAAATACCACACGTAGTTTAGTGGTGCTACTATTTTCTCGCAATACACTGTGGTGTGGGAGAAAATATGAATTTTGTCGATATGTATTGGTTTGTGACATATGTCCTAACTGTATATATTCATTCATAAATTCTGTATACATTTGTTTTAATAAAGTTTGCTTTTGTAATTTACGTTCAAGCGAAAGAAAACATCGTTTAGCGCGTTCATGCGAGTCACCTAAGCAAGATTCTGATTTCTTGAGAGGAACCGCTACAGAAAATCGCCCGTCCGGCATTCGCTTATAATTGTGAACAAAGTTTTCTTCACATAAACGTTCTTCCACAGAATACACATGTTTCGAATTTTCCGATACCTCTTCAAGGCTCCAGAATTTAGCCAACTGTTCCTGTATTGTATTATTTGTCATTAACGTACATGTGAATGAATTTAATGGATTTGAATGTTTTGTATTAAGCCCACTGGTAGGCCCAGAAACGATATATCCGAGTCTGGTTTTTTGTAAAATTGGACAGTTTGTACCTAAACGTATTTGTTCTGGTTCAAGCAAATCCCAGAAAAGGTCTGCGCCGAGTAGAATGTCTATGCTCGACGGACAAAAGTGTTCTGGATCCGCCAACATTATGTGTGTAGGTATTTTTAATTTAGGTACATGTATTTGGTTACTACAAAGTGTCGCTATGTGTGGCAGCACTAAGAATGACATTTTGTTTTTGTATGAGGTAGTTCGCGATTCAATAAATGTGTTGCAACGCATTTTAATTGCTGATGTAGAATTATTTATTCCAACTACGGATGACTGTATTTGTGTATAGTTTAATTGTAATTTACGAAATAAGGAATCCGTCATAAAGGAGGCTTGACTTCCTGAGTCAAGAAGTGCCCTAACTTCATGGCGGTGGTTGTCCTTATCGTATATGTATATCACTGCAGTCGATAGAAGTACACGCCCTGTCGGTTCGACTGAGAGCGATGTCGCACCTATGACTGGTGTTTCATTTGATTGCGATGTGTCTGTATGCAACATTGTATTATGTCTGCGTGAACATTTTGTGCACGGACCGAGTCTGCAATAAGGCGCCTGATGACCAGGGCGTAAGCAGTTTTCACATAATTTGAAATTCTTTACTACTTGCATTCTTTCAATGACTGATTGACTTAGAAATTGTTTACATTTGTATATCCGATGATTTCCTTTGCACAAGGGGCAAGGATATGTATGTGGCTATGATCCTGGCTGAGGATGTTGTTTTGTATATGTATTTTGTATTGGATAAGTTTTAGTCACTGATGCTAAACCTTTATAGTGCTCGCCAGGCTTGTATCTTGAAGGTCTGGCGGTATTAGTGCCATGAGCATTGTTACTCATGGCTATGGACTCGAGTAGATCAGCCCTGTTTTTTAAAAATGAAGTGAAATTTTCCAATTTGATTGGATTTAAATTGCATTTATGTTCTTCCCATTCCCGTAATGTTCGAGGGTCTAATTTAGTGCTCATTATATAAATTATGAGGGTATCCCAAGAATGAGTGGGCTCACCTAAGCTATCTAAAGCTCTTAAGTTTTTAGTAAAGGTGTCTATTAATTTACGTATAGATTCAAAGGATTCTTTTTTAATTGGTTCTAATGAAAAGAGCTCTTGAATATGATTTTGAATAAGCAAACGCGTGTTGTCATATCTGCCGCACAATAAATCCCAGGCAATTTTATAATTTTTAGAAGAAAATTCTAAAGATCGTATTACTTGAGCAGCGCTCCCTTCCAGGGATGCTCTCAAATAATGGAATTTCTGAATGTCCGAAATGGAAGAAGAATCGTGAATTAATGAAAGGAATGTGTCGCGAAACTCCAACCAACCCTCATATTGACCGCTAAATTTTGGTATTTGAATTGTGGGTAGTTTAACACTGCACCTCGATGTATGCTTCAAAACCCTATGTCTGTGTGGATCTTCGCCAGTGCCATAATTTGAGCTGGCAGAAGAGTGGTTGTCGTTATTGTTATGCACGGACTTATTCATACTTAATATTTCTTGTGCAGTCGCAACGTTTGCATAAAAAAGGTTTTCAAAATCAGTACGCTCGGCTGCCTGTACCGCTATGTCCCTCTCATCCACTATAAGGCACTCAATTGAAGTTTGAATTTCCTCGAATTGAGAAAAAAGTGCATCTATTTTGTTTAAACGAACTTGAAGTTCTATAGTTTCGACTGATGTTAAATTATCCAACTTGTCTATATAATTAATAAAATTTGTCAAACGACCCTTAATTACACCACGTTTCTTAATTAATTCTTTAAGCTCAGTTGCCATTGTATTGGGTAATGGAAGAACAATCTTACAATCTGAATATAATGTATAATTTATGAATAATTGCAATTAATTGTTTCAATAAAATTAGCGGTATATAAATGTCAATGAATTAGGTACTTTAAATTTATAACTCTTAATTGTATTATTGTTCTTTGGTATCAATTTGTCTGTTGTTTATAATTATCATATAATTCAATTTATTATTTTATAAATGTTTCATCTTAAAACTTAAGTAAACCGCTTAAGTGATGATATAATTATTAAATGATAGAAAAAAATGTCATATGTATTGAATCCCTAATTAAAATGTGTCATTAATACTCTATACAATTCAGTTCTAAACCTAAGTAAATAAATTATAAATCAAATCTGATAATAATGTATTATATTTATTTCTAATGTATAAATGTGAATATGAACTTGTTTTAGCTTGTATATTCGTTAAACCGTTTCGTTACCCCACCTTAGAATTTATTAGATTTTTATGAAAATTGGTTCACTTGTCTCTCCGTAACGTAATAGCAATATTTAAAAACAAAATAATTGCAGCAGGAAACGTATTCGAAGCTTACGCAGGCGTAGCCGCCGGTTTACACTTGTGTATGATAATCGTAATATGTCGGTACCTATGTAATTAATATTAATTTCCTATCATGTCATAAAAAATACCTAATTCAATGTTTAATTTAATTAGATAATAATTGCACTAATGTATTTGTTTAAAATATATGTCTGTAATCAATTTTATAAAACATTGCAGCCGCGCAGCGCACGTTTTTTAATGAATGTAGGTAAGATTGAATATAACCGTCGCCGGTCGGCGTTTGCGTTAAATTGTATTATGACGAATAATACGTATTAATATGACAATGTATTAGCTGATCAATGAATATTTCGATGTATATGGACTGTAACGTATGTATTTTTAAAAATTTAAGAGATAAATTGGAACGGACTCACTCATTTGCTCATCTCGCCTTATTTCCAGTTTTTGGCTATGCACTTTGTAATTTGAATTTTCACTTGTCTTCTTTGTATTAGGGCTCGTTCTTTATTGTATCCGGCCGATGGATCAGCATGTTGGGGGTTGTCTTTACCTTATTTTTTAAATACTCTTTTTCACGATGTGTTACATGCGCGCGCGTCTTCACAAAAATGGCCGAGAATAGTGATGTGTCGATTAATATCGATGAGATGGTTAGTGATGTGCTTTAACAGCATGTATTAAAAATACAAATAACATGAAAACCTCCTTCTTTGAATTTTTAAACTCTTAATATAGATACAACAGATTAACTAGAATTTCATTAATTTTCAATCTAAAAATCATGTCGCTTTTATATTCCTCCGAAGCAATTAAATCATTTTCAAACTGTATTAACCTTCAAGCAGGTGCTTACATAGCCTATTAAAACAATGAATGGTTCGGACAGCTCTCATATACACAACTAATGTAAAATAAAATTAGGGATTTTTGATCAAATAAAACTCTGAATATTATTCAAATACTCGTAATTGTTTTAATAGGCACGTTTTCGCCGGGAACAATAGAAAATTATACAAGGTAACACTCCAATAATTACGCCGAAAGAATGGGAATTTATGAAATGTAGATAGATTTGAATAATTTATAACGGAACATAATGAGTTTTAGCCAGCTCACATTCGGATAATGATTATTACTATACTTGATGCTTTCTTTTGATTCAATGATTTATTTATTTCCACTAATTTTATCACATTACGTTCTATTTTCATTACAATAATGGATATTTTGTAGATATTTATTTAGTACATCAGTTTTATTCCGACACAAAAGAAATGAAAGAATAAGCGAGTCATGTCAAACATTACTCAGCGTTATTATAGCAAATATTTCCAACTGTTTTGATTCGTATAAAACTAGTAAAAGGAAAGTGGGGAAACTTTCCACATGAGAGCTATTCTGCGCACAAACTTACAAAGCTACGACCGCAAGTGGCTTCTCAGCTCAAAAGGCTCGAGAAAGGCGCTTCGTGAATACTGGAGACAAGTACATTTACTACCATTTGTAGGTACTTAAATACTATCTTCATTTGGATTGGAATTAGATATAATAATGGTTTAACGTAAAAATGATAGGTTCATGATAATCTTTACAATTGCTAATCTATACCTTCATATAATAAAGTTGAAGCAAATATGGTGAATTCAAAATAACGAAGAATTATGTGACAATTAATTACAATTTACCATTTTTAGAATCTTTGTTTGTCAGCCTGCCTGAAAGTTTGTCTCCGAAATAGCTCAATATATTTTTATAAAAATTTTAGGGATTAAAATGATATTATAATGTGTTTTTTTTGCTTATGCTACTTAAGTACTTGTTTTATTTCGATATTTTACAATATTGGAACATATGATATAACATTTTTAAGAGTTAAAAAATATTTCTGACTGTTTGGTCAAAATAAAGATTTTAAATAATGTAACTGACAGAAAGTAAGAAAACAATGAGCTGTGGTACCATATAGTGATTTAGGAGCTTTTCAGAGATACGTTTTTGATGGACGATAGTCATTTATTTGTTGAAGATTTGGGCCTTCGCAACTTATTATCAATGTTAAATTAATCGACAAATAGTAGACTTTTATAGCGTATGTTTACTGTGATATAAATATCATTACAGCTGTAGCATAGCTAAAAGTGTCATCAAGAAACTGCGTTACCACAGCTGTAAAGGTCAGTTCAGAAGCAACCAGGTTCGTTGACCGTACCAACGTTGTTGCGAATATAACGATACCTAAATATGCCTAAGTTCATATACGTGTAGTTTTATCGATCCGAATCGAATAAAAGGTACAAAACACCGAATAAACTTAACATGTTATGCCATAATTAGCCACTCATTTAACCGTAATACAGCACCTTTACATACTTCGTCTGCTGGTTATTAGGCAATTTATTGTTTAGTCAATAATGCCGTATTTTTTAGAAGATGAAATCCATTTAATAATAAAACATTAAAATCTGCGGTAGATACTGGTGTTCTCACGGGCTACATCGCGAACAAGCAGTGACAATGGCCGACAAATGTTTGAGTTGGGTAAATAAAAGATAAAATTTTATACTTTTTTTTAACAAAGTCGAAACAAATGAAACTTTTAACATTATATTCTCCTAGATGCGACCGTGGTTTCACCCGTGTGGTGATGGAAAATTGTTATATTTTGGATAATTCAAATTCAAATTATAGCCTATGTGTTATTATGATGTGTAAGCTATATTACTGTATAGTTTCATCAAATTCTATTCAGCGCTTTTTGCGTCAAAGAGTAAAAAACATACATCCATACATACATTCTTACAAACTTTCGCGTTTATAATATTTATAGGATATAGAATAATTCAGATAAACCCTCTATTTCCTATACGTAGGTAAATGAGTCAAAAATCATAATGTTATATGTATACACATATAATTAAGACCACATAATTTATCTCTTTCATAGTTATTAGTTTGTGAGATTTATTTAGTTTGTGAGTTGCTATATCTCACAAACCGTTCATTTGCTTTACAGTCGGGTAAAATTTGACATAACCATACAAGTAATGTCAAAATTCAAGCGATGTTAAGGCAAGTAAATGAATAGTGAGATATAGGTACCGGCCACCGTCAGCTATAGGAACCGGCAATCAATGATTGGGATACTGATGTCATAAAATACGTTATTAAATCAAACAATTGAATATAAAATGTTGAAACTGATATTATAGTGATTTGGTATAAGAGTCTTATTAAAATGAATGTCATCATCAGTGTTCTAAAATTAGCAACTTGTATTTTTAGAACATCTACCTATCAATTAATGTTGTTGTCATTGAGTACTGTAATGATTAGCCCATTGAGGCTATTAGAATAAACTATCTACAACACTTCTTAATTGAAAATTTGCTAGTCCCCCATACCGTTCGTGACGAATGTCGCTCATCTGAATATGTAATATTTACGTTCTTTAAATATCGGGTATATACGATTGATTGTTTTTTTTTATGGCTCCGTGGCCAAACAACAAAATAGGAGACGTTTTTCATCTTCACGAAAACGCCGACCGATAAGTATTTATTCAATATTTTGAAAGTTTATGACGTTAAATATTACTGGACGTGTGGTGTTACAAGAATGGATAATGTGAGAAATGAGTTTAAGTATATATTCAAACATCTTTAAAATTGCACGCGTGACTGAAAACTTAAGAAGAAGAAGACTAAGTAAGTAGTAGGGGCATGTAATGAAGAGGGACGAAAGTCTCGTGACAAAAATAATGTTAAAACTATAAGATTGAAACAGAGATGAACGGATTGTATGAATTACATGATAACTTGTCGTGTGACAGAGGACGTATTTCAGAATAGAGAAATATGGAAGGGAAAGTCCTTTTTTTGGAGCAGCGGGAATACATTTTGTACAATACCGGGCCTTTTGTGGGGCTTAGAGCTTACGCGGCGAGTTTAGGCGCCGCACGGCTTGTGTGGGACTCTGATAAAGAGTTTCATGTGCCCGTGCTTTTGGTTGGAAGAAAATGAGTTTTAGAACGTAGTTACACCCATGTTCATCCGCACATCAAGGCCTGAGTTACCCCGAGTAGCAGACTAACTCACTTCACCAACAGTGGTTTAGTTCCACCGCACCCCCAGATATAGGTGGACACCTATGACGGAATCACGGGAGGAGATCTTGCGCATATCAACGCCTTCGGATACTGGACTGACATCGGTACCCGTGAGTCGCATGTGCACCTCTCTCTCTTGATCGTTCGGCCGCCCCCTTGCAAGACATTACAGTCTCGCAGAAGGCTGATGCCACCCCCCAGTTATCTTCGTTGTGTAGCATGGCCTCGATTAGACAACCTAGCGAATTTATCGGCCCTACTAAGGCCGTGAGCTCGAACCTCCGAGTTGCCCATGCAGCGCATTCGACTAGTGTATGGAACGCAGTGTCTAGTACGCCGCACTGATGAGTGCATGGTTCCACACTGGTGCACCGTACAGGGACACATACTCCGAAGGACGCCGAAGGGAAAGACCATATCGTGCCAACTCCAAATAATTGGGAGAAAGTGAAAGAAAAGAGAGAACATATTTATCCATTATTGGTTTACCGTCTCGTCGTTTATATCGAGATTCTACATCTTACCGTGGAAAAAATATATATTTTTTCCATTATCTTTATAACTCTTCAAGCCACAACATGTTGTGAAGCGGTGGAAAATTAAATTAGACTTCCATTGAGTAAATAATAACCATGAACAAAATTAAAAGTAAATAATTAAAATGAACAAGTTGGCGGTAGGCTAAATAAAACTTTAACAATACTCGTTGAACAAATGTCATCTTAGTCGGCCGTGACAACGGCCACTGAAAAACGGCCGAAACGTCGGAATAACCAAAATCAAATAAATTACCTAACTTAAAACCGTTAAAACGTAGTTTTATTTATTATCTTTGTAACTATTAATATTTGACTCAATTTAACTCCAGCATTAACTATAATAACCGTGTCACTTTCTCAAGGTTTCTCATAATACCAAAATATTATAGGGCCCGTGAACGCCGCTCCAATGAAAGTGGTCACGCAAACAATCGTTATTAATCGTGTACTTCTAAATGTTGCCATAGAACTAAGTAGATAATTTATTGTTAAGATCATTAACTGCTTAACAATTTATGGTTATTTCTACGGTCCTGCAATTTGGATAAAATATCTATATAAGCCGTCTCTGTGTTAACGGAAATAATGTGATACATGCCACATTATTTCCTCCGAATTTGGTAACCTTACCTACTTACTTACTACGTTGGCACAGCGATCCGAAGTGAATCGTGGCCTCCGAAAAAGAATATGCCATTTTTCCCTGTCTGCGCAGTTTCTTGCCAATTATTATCGGCCCGAGGCTCACACAGGTCTGCCTACAATCATTCTTTCCAGCGACATTTAGGATAGCCGGCCGACCGGGCACCAACCAACCGGCCGTCCCAAATATGCTTTCCTCACGCTGCGATTATCTCTATGAATAAGTTTTTGCCCGTCATTGTCGCTTTATCTGAAACACAAAAAACTATCCATTACATGCATACATTCAAGATAGAATCACAGAATTGACACAAGTTAAATACTGCTACAGGATCAATTGAATCCATTGAAGCGATGAGCAGCTGTCCATTGGATTCATTAACACTAAGATTAACAACTGCGAATAAGTCTTAAACGACTAGTGACAACCATTTATGATTACGTAACCGCCAAAATGATTCCATTCATAAAAATAATATTTTTTTTGTTATCAAACTGTCATACCGGTCCCCAGCTTTCAAAATCCCTTTAACCCTTTTCCGCTGTATCAGCATTTCCTGCCTTTAATATGCTTCTACTCCCATTTACAGTTCAAGGGCCCAATTCTGCTATTATTATTTCGTCAAAATCACCGAACACTATTGTCAGTAGGTTGGCCAGATTTCGGTATTCTCTTAATTCTAATGGCGTGCCCGTAGCACTCAACTCTATCTTTATAAATTTTATTTATAAGCAAAACTCGCAAAATTTTGGTAGCTTTTCAATTTAGTACAATACGTCTTATTGACATTACCGCAATAAAATCGTACTTGAATATCTTCGCAACCAGCTAGATATTGAAATAGCAGAATTGGGCCCTATTTCAATTCTATCGCGTCATTCGACGCGAGCGGTTTAAACTTTTAATTTAAAAAGACTTCCGATTGTGTCAGTATAACAGAACGACCAATTTTAATTAAATTAGAAGTAGTACAGTGTGTACTGAGTACTATTTATTAACTGAAAAAAGGTTAAGAGTACCAAGATTATTTATTATGAAACGTACATAATAATTCTTTTGAGCCCTCTTAAATGCTAGTAGGGATTGAATGAACACCTATGTGTTTAGTTAAAGCATAGCGTTCACTAAGCTTGTCACACTTTATCACAATTAAATAGGAAATTGTACAATTTATTTTTATTGTACCTTCCACTGAGGAACATATTTTTTTAAAGTCGTACACTGGTTAAATCGTACCCTCTGTACATATACCGTAAGCTGTAAGTGAATTGTTTAGCCCGGTCTGACATCGATAAGTCTTCCTCTATTATTGTCAACACTGGACTCATCCCTCCACAGCTGAGTCCGATATTTATAAATCATAGTGCACGCTTAGCCTCAGAGGCGTACTCTAGTAAAACAATACAGGTGTCTAAGAAATACCGGATATGAATTTACTAGATTAATTTTAAGTTACAAGCATATAGAATAATGAATTAACCCTCTGAATTTGTCTATGAAAGTTGTCAGGGTTGATTTAACGTATGTGGTACGTCTATGTTGGTTGCCCCGTTGACTGGGGTGACGCAAAACGGGCGAGGGAGCTAGGCTCAACCGCTGGAGAGAAATTACAAAATATGACGACAAATAGTTGTACTCTTTTTGTGTATTGGATTCTTATTTAACTGTTCTTAATTTAACTCAAATATATTATCGACTACGTGATGTGCACAGCAATTGTCTTATCAATATTAAATATTATATTTACACACGCTTATGAGATGGGACATATTTAAAGATATTGACAAATACCCAATCTTACCGGCAACTCTAACAGCGATATACGTTATTTGTATTCTCATAGAACCACGTTCCTGCCTAGACCATAGCCCATACTGACTGTGGTAAATTATACATAACACAATTGGTGCTTGAAATGTGACGTAACGAAAGTTAATTGGTCTTCAATTATTTTCCAAGTAGGCACTTGCTTCTTAATTTCTGTGCCCAATTAAAAACTGAAGAACTAAATAATATTATAAAAACGACTATTGGGATATTGCAGGCTTTCCTCAGACTATTAATAAGTCTATATATAAACGGTCGCGTGCCGTGGCTTGACGAAGCCCGACCTGGCGCATTAATATTTACATTACACTAACAAACTTTGGACTATGTCATTTCCAGTGACTAAATGTAAAATTTCAATAACGAACAAAAGCTAAGCATATTAGAAGCCTACAAAGCTGTGTGTCAAATTGTTTAGATTATTCTCATTCTTCTTGAAAATGTTTAATTTATGTGGTTTTAAAATAAATTAATGTTATGTCCAAAGTTATATCAAATATAATTAATTGGCTCCAATAAAAGTAGATAGAAATCAGAATGTTTACATGGTGTATTTTATACTTTAATTAATTTAAAAATATGAAAATAATAAAACAAAATTATGCAGGTGATAAATTTTAAGTAATAATAATACAGATACTGATAGAAAATCAATTTTGAAAACATCAATGTATTGAAATTCATGTAGTAGTATGCCAATTTTGATAAACTTAATGTACCTGCAAGTAAGATTTGACACCGACTCTTTTAATTTACAACATGCTTAATACCAGCATAAATCTCAAAAAAACTTAACACTTATACAAATATTTTTTTTCACTTTTCACAAGGTAGAGCAAAATAGGCGGTAGACTGGTATTGATTTGTTGAATTAGTTTGCGGGTGGCGTCCGCATTTTGCGGTGTCCCTTAATAAACCTAAGCGTGACTCCTTTGTATATAGTATCCCTTGTTTATGCTAATAAAGTCAGATATAATTTGATGCCCATTTACGTTAATTTCTAATTTGTGTAGAAACTGCTGGCATTGAGTCAAATTGAAAATACCTTGAACTTTTATTCCAGAACATCTTTTGGTGTAAAGTATTGGCCAATAAAATACTACTTAGAATTTAATAATAATAATGATAACGGTCAGTGTCACGCCACATTTACAATAAATTTGTCAAGGGGCCTCTACATGTTGGCCTTCCCATGACCCCATGCAAGCCCTCCAAATGTCCGGGCCATTTTTATGACCCGTGGTCTTCAGAGAAATAATAATAATCGACAGACAAACACCCATATTGTGTATCCCCAAAATAGCAAGCAAGTTACGCTTGTGTTATGGGTAATATAGAACGAACTACTCTGGGGCCGATCCTAGATACCTAAACCATAATAAATAGCGGAGAAAATTTGTTTCCGAAATTTAACATACCAGGAATCGAACCCGGAACCTCTGCGTTGCAGTGAGGTAGGCCGGCAAAGACTTGCCCGCTCAACCACAGTGGCCGTCGCGGCCGCCACAGATAATTTAAAATTCATATTTAAGAACATCATTACAGTATTTAGTCAAATCAAACCGTAGAATCGGAAAATCAAAGGTCAAATTTCATAGGCTCAGTATTCTACTTATAGTCTTGAGTTATTTATAAATTACTTCATTGTACTAGATTATAATCTATGTATGTAAATTAAAGTTTTCTTTAAATTATTGTTGTAAGTGGAATAAACATTCTAGAGAACCGTCGTGTAATTCAGTAGGTACAGTAGCTCAGGGAACTTGGGTGATCATTGTGCCGATGGCAAGTGGTTGCTATTTTATAAAGCATCAATACCAGATCAAAAAGTTCCTTATAACAAACACTCTTTATTGTACAGATTAGAATTATCAGAGAACGCAGTCTCTCTGAAAGATAAGCCATTTGTTAGTATGGATCGTTGAAGGAATGAACTGCGGGACGCCGAATGGGATAGACGGGCTTACTCTGGATAGTGGGTACCCCGCACCATAAATGTAAGCAGTAAATATTTCATAAGCAGCCTGACTTTTACTTTCTGCGCAAAGTGCAAATCGTTGCCGCCGGGTAAATTACTGCTTGGATCACATTAACATACCAAGCTTTTTTCACTCAAGTATTGTCTTGCCTCCTAGACGACACTAAAACTGCACATTTAGTTTGGTTCGAAAGGGATAACTATAAAAGTTTATTTTTCATATCACAAGATTATGTTTACAAGTTTTCAATTCATGCAATGTTTATTTGCTGTAGGTACCTATGTAACAAACCACAGTTCGTTTGCGGTGTAGCGAGCAAGAATATCAAGGCTAGCCATAAAAACGAGTTGCGCCTTAGGGGTCCAACAGATATCGCAATTCCTTCCTTGTTAAAGCTTGCAGACATTCTAAACGTTTTTATTAAACTGTGAGCGAAAGTGGATACATAGGTATTATTACTCTTTGGAAATGATTTCAAAGGCTTACAGTTATTATCTCCCTAATCTTCTTATCTGGAATTTAAAAAAAACAAAATTGTCTGTAATAACAAGATAGAATAATGTAGATAAATTAATTTATATAACAACCTATAACAAAAATATAATAAAATAATTTCTTAAATTTTCGCGACTTGTATACACAATAAAACTACGTTTTAACGGTTTTTAAGCGCGGTAATTTATTTGATTTTTGTTTTATGGCATTCCGACGTTTCGGACACTTTTCAGTGGCCGTGATCACGGAAGACAAAGATGTCAAATGTCAACGAGTATTGTTAAAGTTTTATTTAGCCTACTGCCAACTTCTTCATTTAAATTATTTAGTTTTAATTTTATTTATGGTTATTATTTACTCTATGGAGGTCTAATCTAATTTACCACCGCTTCTCGACATGTTATGGCTTGAAGAGACGAAGAAGAAGGCCGAAACGAATAACAAAAAACAAAAATCAAATAAATTACCGCGCTCAGAACTCAAAACGTGGTTAAGTAGATATTTCAGAACAGGGCTTATACTTAACCCATTTCCATATCAACCTATTCATTCACTTGCATTGGTAGAAATTTGACATTACTTATATGGAGCTAATATCAATTTTGAAACAGTCTTCAAATAAAAGCCAGATACTGGTTCAAACGTCAAAAAACCGTACAACATTTTTTTCTTGTGTTAGGCGCTTACTCATTAAAATTACAAATTTAATCATAGTTATGGATAGGAACCTATCGGATAACGTGACATTTTTATTTTACCAATTTAACTTTCAGTCCGATCAATTTCAAACTATGTCAATGGAGAGAGATTTAGATTCGAGATCAAATTCTAAAGAGCTACCTTTACTTTATCTCGAAAGATTAATATACCTCGGACAAAGCTGCGTTGTTAAAACGGGTAAAACTTTTAGAAATCTGAACTCCAAAGTACCCTGTGAAAGCTCCAATAACGAGACTGAAAAGTTTTTCTAGGTGACAATATCTTCATTAGGTTTGTCATCCTTAAATAATTTATCGGTGAAACGATCTCAATATTAACAACAAAAGCGCGTATACATACGTATCATATTACTTTTGAAAACGTGTACATGTGAATCACAGTCTGTATTAGAGCAAGTGTCAAACTACTTATTATTTTCACTAACCGATCCGTTACTCTATTTCCGACAAGTAATTATAAATCATAATTACTAGCAGGTCTTCCTTTGCTCCTGATAGCAAATGTATAAACTGTACACTTATAATTATTTGTCTCATTTCTACATGTTTAATATCTCAGGCACTTATACTATCTTCAATGTCCTTCATTCGTCATTTTTCATTAGCTTTATTTCGTATCAATTTAAAAAATCGGCCAAGTGTGTTACGCACATTAATGAGTTCCTTAGAGGAGTTCATCTTCTACCGTCTACCGTTTTCGTCACTTGGCTATCAAAACCTGCAAAAAGAATATACTCTATATGTGAAAAACTACTTGAAAGATCTTGTTTAAACCATGTTTCGTTTAAAGTAATTTTTGCTATTCAAAAGAAATCATCTCTACGACTTTGTTAATATTTCGTCCAATCATCCTTAATATATAAGCCATCGAAAAACGTCTGATTAAATATACCTCACACGACTATGGGTGAAAAAGCGTTCAGTTACGTAAATACCTATATAAGAGATATCTTGTATTGTTTCTTTTTTCGTGTGAAATCGTATACATGGTTTTGTTTTCACCCCCATAGATTCGATAGTTGCTGAGAAAAGTTACTAAGACCATGGAAAAAATGACATATTAAAACAGATGGCCATTCGGACATGACGATGTCATAACTAACATAACATAATTTTTGCCAAAATTTGTACAATATCATAAATATTTCATTTAAAATTTTAATAAAGTATTTCAAAGTAAATAAAGGACACGATTGGTTTAGGAGCATCTGACGATGACTTTTCTGCATCATATTCGTATGTAAAAGTTTAATTAAAATACTCCAACGCCCTTCCTTTGATAGAAGGCAAGCGTTGTTCAAACTCTATCATTGTGTTTTATTCATAACAGCGCACAACATTAACCAACATGTCCAAAACATAAGTTGTTTCATAATTGCGTTTTAGGCCTAATAAGAAAGTTTCGGGAACACGAATTCATGGCGTAAATATTAAGAGCTCCTAATGTCATCCGACATCTTCTTAGGAGGTATTAAGTACAATAACAAATATTGTTGTTCTTAATATTGTTTTACGCTCTTAATCATATTTTGAGTTTGTGTAAGTTTGAAGGCTTCTTCAAGAACCGTAAATAAGCTTCCAAACTTACTCTAACTCACTAAAAGACCGTAAGTATACAAGAGTATTCTAGGAATAAGTGAAGCTTGTACACTTGAAACGAACTTTACTAAAACAATACAAAGCAAAAACTAGAATATCTTATGCGCCCTTACCATATCATCATAAGCACTGTTGTTTGTATTGCTCTTTGTATTATTGAAAACTGATAGATAAATATTCTCATTAAAGTTCTATTATTATAAAGTAGAGTTGTCGCCGTGGGGTAAACCCTATTAACAAGGTATATTTTAATTACTTACATAAAAACCTAATTAGCTACTTTAAATATCGCTAGCGAAACCGCGGACAAAACTAGTACACATATAAACCTTCCTTGAAAAAAATACCAAACTCATAATGAAAATCGCTTAAAAATCCATTGCGTTGTTTAGAAAGAGTTACAGGACATACAGACAGATTTTGTTTTATACTATGTAGAGATATTCTATGTGTTCAATATGGAACACGTTAAATCATTAAATGAGTTTAATGATATGTGTAGTACTCAAGATATGTACATACATAAATACATAAATGACAAAGTTTCCGAAGTCACTACATGTTAATGTAACGGGGAACTTAATTTTTTCTTTCAATTAATTCATATTTTTAAATCTGATAAAGCATACATACTCAATAAAATCAACATCGATGCCCCGAAGTAATATGTTAAATCAACAAGAACTCTGTTTCATCCACTGAACGTGAATTTATTTTACGTAAATAACGATTCCAGCAAAATGTATGCTCAGTTAATTAGATTACTGTACCGAAAATGCTGCAAGTCTTCTATTTGAACCTCATTACGTAAAGTATTTCTAACATCGGATTTATAAAGTCATTATTATGAGGGGTGGCAGGCACAAAGGAATATTGCAAGGTTACTGCAAAAATAAGTGCGAATGAAGACACGGGTAACAGTGTCACATAAATATGACGGTGATTTTACAGTAGCTGCAATCATCATCATAGTAATTATGTGACATTGTTACCCGTGACTTTATTCGTATACTAAACATGCCGTGTTTGTACGTACATTGAAACTATTCAAAAAAATTGCTTGAATAGACTATATAAACGATGGTGAACATCATGCAATTTGTTTTAGATATCTTGTCTGTTTGATCGTGATTCACGTAAAAACTACTGGGCCGATTTCAATGCGGTTTTCGCTGATCAATAGCTAATTCTTAGACTTGAACTCTGCGCTACTTATTATCCTGGGAATCTCACAGATTTTTTTCTGGAAATGATTTAGAATGGCCAGATATAAAAAAAATCGAATCCTACTGTGATTTTTTTACTAATCGATAGCAAACTTTAATGTAATAAATGTGTGATATTTTTTTATCCCGGGAATTTTCCCAGGAGCGGTTTGAAGTCGATCGGATGCATAAAAACTAGCTTATTCCGATAGTTTCCACTAAAACGATAACTTAAATTCTTTTTTAAATGATACTTCGTGTCCCGGGAATCCCGCGGTAATTTCAAATCAAGCGCGGACGAATTTATATTATATAATAGAGGAATTATAGTTTGCCCATGTAAGTTTTCATAGCGGATGAGGTAATTTTTTGAAACAAGTACTAGTAATCTATTTCTTTTCATTGAGATTTGTTAACTCATATACGTATATACATGAAAAGGTAACAAACAAACTTTAACATAATTATATTGAAATGTAATATTACAAATTTACATAGAACCAGACCGTTCCTACAGCTCCACCCGCTAAAACTACATCACCATAGATTTTCCGAGATAAAAGTATCGTACGGCCTTGAAGGCCGTAAAGAGTTCCCGCGATCTTGTTGTTGGCATTAGGGATTTGACTTTTACATATCCGTGAAGCGTAAGCATTGTTGTGGTTATATTCTTTATTTTATGTCTACAATACTGATACAAGCATATGGTTCTGTACGTATGTATAAAATATCTAAGTAATCGTTGAATACCAACAGTACAAGGCCACGCCAAACTTAAAGGACGCTTTTGGTAAACTCACATAGATAGTCGGTTTTCGTTCAGGAATTAAGCAATCTTATATACAAGTAATCTGGAGAGTATGGCTTCTTATACTCACTTAGAAAAGCTTACATCGATTTGACACACTACTCGTACATGCAATAATTCGAGCCAGACCGTAGAGTAACTATTGCCATTTGTAACTTCAAAAAGCCGATTGACCTGAAACGTTAATTTTACTGGTATAAGTCTATCATTAGACCTATTCATTGGTATGGTACTGAAGCGTGGCATTTGCTTGAGCAATACAAACTAAAGATGTGTGTGTCATGGGAGATGAATATGTCTTAGTGGGTTGTCAAATCACGCAGAAGGCTCGGGTTAGAAGATCGCGATACCCCGTCACTCTCACGATAAATGCCTACGCTGTTGTGGTCACTTTTACAGAAACCGGCAGAAATTGGAAAAAAATTGATTAAGTTTCAATTTACATAGGTCAAAAATTACTTAGTCTAAAAAAGTATTTATAGTTTAAATAATAAAAAGTAAAGGCAAATTAGCCTATCGTGCCATTTAATCGTATAGCATTTTGGAGATTTACAGATTTACGTTTTTCATGGGCTTTGTCCTTCCTAGTAACATTTTCCCATGACTATGCATAGAAATTTATGTGATTCAAATATGATATACAGATTTCGAAACGGTTGACAGAGAAATTTATATTTATACATTTCGGGGGATACAAATGCCAAATGAATACTAATGAAATGATAACTTTATTGTCTTAATATTGCATTGACAAAGGCTGTGTACCTCAGCTGATAAGCCACGAAACAATACCCTCAATTTGTATCCACGCGAGTCCCAATGAGTTACAGAACTGCCGAAAGTTAAATTAAAAATTTAGCACTGTAGCCGAGTATTGCTAATTGGGTTATTTAATTTAAGCTTTCATTCCTTACGGGTAGACATTTTATTTTTATTTATTTTTTATGTAAATATACATAGAATTGATAGTAATTTAATATTTCTACTATCCCTTAAACTAGTTTGCACTGTATTTTATGAGCTAGTTAGTGTCCTCTCCCTTAATTAAAGAATTACTTAAAGAATTAAAGAATTTATTCGAAACCAACAACAGAGTATACAGAAATAATTTGGTGTCGTAAGCAACTGCTGTAGTATAATACTGTGTTGCAGTATTTAGCGCCCACTTACAGACAACTCGTTTGTTATACAATTAAAAAGAAAAATTATTTCAAAGTTTATACATTTGAAATATTCGTGTTAATATTTGTAATGTATGTGGAAATGCATAAATGTATGTTTGTGGTGTGTATATGTATGTGGTGTGTATGTGTTGTGTAAACGTATAACATTCAATACATCTAATATTAAATTGTAACGTGTAAACATGTCACATATAATACACATATCGAATATAGGTTCTAAAAAAGTCAGCGTGCGTATGTGTGTGTGTAACTGTGTTTGCGAGGGTGTATGTATATTTGCATGTGTCTGAATTTTTATGGATGTCATATACATTACTAAAAAACGTATTTAAAAAAAAATCTATAATATCATCACAATTTAACTCTACAAGCCATTTCAAGATAAAAGTTTTAATATCATTATTTATTTTCTTTTTCATTGTTTTTAGCACGGGTAATAATTGTATATAAAAGGAGTTATAAATTGATTATTTCCTTGAACAACACTAGTTCTAACCTGTGTTATTGGGCATTTATCAACTGGTTTATGTGTAATTTCTTAGCGAGGCACAGTCTTCCTGTGTTATGATCTAAGTGTTTCATAAATAATAGTTTTCCATGTTGATAGCACTTTCGCCTTATATACATCTACTGTTGGGTATTGGTATGGTAAGTACATCATCGCTTTAACCAAAGCCGTTTGAGCTTACAATCATATGCGATTTAGCGGCATGCACATATGCAATATCTAATTAGTCAACCACTAATTGCTTGATATATCTGTATGAGAACTTTATGATCGGCAACGTTGCAAGGTTTTTGAAGGTATTTTCTAATCCTAGATGCAAGTTTAGTTAAATGTACGCCAATCACCGATAAGAGACTGTTTTCAAGCCATTGTCTAATTTTTTGATAGTCCCAACTCTGCTTTTGGAAGTTCCATTGCAAATATTGCCTTGAAATAATACCCTGCGAGATTCATGTGAACATTTGCCGACTCCTCTCAAAACCAAACTTTAAAAGTTTATAATATTTTCATAACATACATTTTGGTCTACCTACTTGGAATCCGTACTGAATTTTAAAATCAAATAAATACATAATTCTTGAAAGATACTTTATTATAAGACCTCTTGTATATCTCCAGAAAATGAGGTAAAATAATTAATCTTCCGCGTAACTTCGCTCGCATAAACTTCAATCTGGATTTGAGAACTTTCGAATTTTCCGAGAAATCCTTTATTCAATATTCATCTCCGTTCTCTGAAATAGATAGTTATTTTATGAAAATATCCAGCTCTCACGTCTGTGACAGACTTATTATACGTGACATAGTATAGAACTAGCAAGAGATTCGCCTATGCTCGGACGATCTCGCCATATCACCTACGACTGACCCCAGTAACATGGGTCGGGCCAGGAAATATTAGTTGGGCATCATGAGGGATGTTATGTTTGCTAATGAACTCAAAATAGGAAACAAGTTAAGTAATACTAATGTAATGACGATGGTCTATTTCGTGAATATCAAAAGGTAACAATTATACAAACTGACTTTTGGCTGATAGTGTCACAAGTGACGGAATATTCGCATTAATTGAAAGTATGGCACACATGCTCTTCTGTCAGTGGTGTAACGCTCAGTTTAAGACGATCATAAGATGTTTGCTGTCGTACAAATGGTTTATATTAAATGAACACGTAGAACCGAAAAAAGAATAAAGGAAGAGTAATAATTAGCGGCGCCTTATTGACTCGACTTGCACTCAAGAGAGGCGCAACCCTGTCGACGGTTTTACAAATGAAACATAAAAAGGGGCTTTTTATTTTTACATATTAAAAACGGTGTCCACGTGTTGCGAGATCGTAGCCATTATTGTATAAAACATAAAACGCAGTTGTTAACTTAATTAAACCCGGGAGAGTCGATGGATAAAAAAGGGCTTATATTGTTTTAAAATAGAACAACCGACTCGTAAGCACTTATACGAGTAACGAAAATTAAGTTCTAAATTAAAACAAGATACATGATATCTTTTGTTTACTTGTGTTTGTGGGATAAAATCCACGTTTGTGTGTAGATGTAGTAATAAATTAAAGACTTAAATTTAAAAAACATGTGCTCACGTAATATAATTTTATCCGTGCAGGAACGGAGAAATAATACAATTTCCTGCGGCCAGGCGGCCTGTTGTATGAGGCGACTAAACAACCCACAGCCAGGTGGTAGGGCATTTTCCCGACTGGATGGCTACCACTCCTGGTCTAAGGTATGTCGCCATAACAACCTTGAGTTGTATTCCGGCATTAGTGACCAGGTTCCAGTCTCCCTTAAGAGAGCAGCAGCGCATTTGTTGCTCTTTGGTATTGCAAATGTCCATAGGCGATGGTAACCGCTTTCCATCAAGTGGGCCGTCTGTCTGTCTGCTGAACTTCTGCAATAAAATAAAAAAACATACCTAAATATAATAGTAATACTAGTTTGTTAGTCGCGGCTTTAGACAAGAAACAAATTTCAAAAAAATTAGAATAAGTATACACAAGTATCTATAATAAGAACAATTATTATTATATTATCTAATTGTTACGTTTTAAATATCGTAATATTTTTGGATTTACCTCTTCCGAAAAAATATACACTGAAATATCATTTACATTGTAGTGGAACACTTATTTTATTTAGGATCACCAACATTTTTGTACATTTGATCAGTTACTGGACTTATGACTAAGGTTTACAACACGATGTAAACACTAATTATAGGTGAACACAGCTTGCAATATAATTTCTTCACTCTTATTTAAATAAACTCTAATAGTAAAAATGTTTAAGGTACTGAAATTAGTCTGTCATAATGTTAAAGTCCATATTTTATGTGATATATGTAAGTGATGTGTTTATATTATGTGTGTGTTGTGTATATACTGTAGTATGTTGGTTTGTGTATATTATGTGGGAGTTTTTGGCGGGAACTGAAAGGAGACGTGGTGTTGTGCAGTTTTATTTTCTAAAAATGTGTAAAATTACTCTAAAATGAACAATAGTTGTAGGATATTGATAGTTTTTGAGTAGTAGTTGTGTGTCTTGTGAGAAATGTGAACTGTATAGTCAAATGTGGCCTTTTGAGTTGTCACAAGAACTCCGTTGAATGGCACTAGCTGATTACCTACAATTCAGCAATAGGCTTAAGAAATTGAAGAAACTATATTGTAAACTAAGATCTGGCTTAAAGGCCTAGCTGCCAAGCCATAAACCTAAATAAATAATGTATATTATGTGGTATGTTGTGTGTGTGGTATATTATATTGTATTATTTTTGCTAGTATTATTCTCATAATTTTTCTGTGTCGTATAATAACTACTGTTTTGGAGAAATGTTCGTAGTGATTTTGTGCATTTTGCAAAAACTAAGTCATAGATTGGACATTTAGCATTAATTTAATTTTAAAATGCAGGACCGAGATAAAAATAGAACTTTTAACGAATGAGAAGTTTATATTGGGTAATACATAAAATATTAAAAGGTGTTTGTGGGTGTTGCAATAACCGTATAAAGGATAAATAACTGGCGTACGTTCAAAACATTACAGTAAATTGCAGTACTCTAAGATCCTTCTTACTAAACAATTGTATACAATTGTTTAGTAAGAAGTATCTTAGAGTACAAAATAAAGATATTGCTATAGCAATATCTTTGTTTAGTAGTTACGAAATATTTTGCTATTTATTAAGATAAATCCAGAATTTTAGATGTTATTTGTAATATACAAGCCAATAGATATGCAATAATTGAGGTCGCTAACGATTCTTGAAATGTGCAAAAAATATAATGCAAATTTTCAATAAAAATAGATGGTCACAATAATAATATAATGGTAAACAATAATATAATGGTAAACAATAATATAATGGTAAACAATAATATAATGGTAAACAATAATATAATGGTAAACAATAATATAATGGTAAACAATAATAGCCTTGCTGGAAGATCTGCCTTTGAGACGGAGGAGCATTCCATTTCACTCCTCCACTTAGTCGGAACATCCCTAAAACATTTACAGCAGCCTCATCTTCATTCCAAAAACTAGGGAGCCATTATGTAAAATATGAGGATCATTTATTTAAATTGTATTACTTTTTTTCAGGTATTCAACGCGACATGGTGTTGAGGTGTACGCAAGGAACGCGAGCGGCTTGATGACACACTCCACATGCCGAAAACACTCTGCAGTCAGCAGAAAGGTTAATTGTTTTATTTTAATTTCCTACTGTGTTTCAAATAAGTCAACCATCTATGAATAATTATATTATTGTTCATATAAAGGTATATGTAATATCGCACGTACTCGGTGGATGAGAGCTAGACGAAAAAAAGTGTTAGCGAAAGAAAAACTGCTGACCACTGAATACAATTTACAATACAATTTCCAACTTTAATTTAATGTAATAAGCTATCTAAAATTATATACATTAGTGTAATATACACTGTTTTGAAAATAGAAGTTCTTGTGATTGCCTTGCTATAAAAATATCTTGATGGCCTTTGGTGGTCTTCGAAGGTCTCCGATGGCCTCCGTGGCCTTCAACGACCCTCGATCGTCTTCGATGATCTTCGGAACTTTGCTCCAGGTGTTTTTGGACACGTAATTAGTTTAATGTTTTTTATTAATATTATACTTGATCACGATTATATTAGTTTTATTTTAGTAACACCGCCAATTGTGTAAATTTTGTTTTAAATTCTCCTTGGACACAGAGTTATGTCGAAGAGATCGCTATGAGGAGAAGGCCACCCATTGTTCCAATGCAAATGTATCCACATTAATTGTCTAGATTTAAGTTTATGGTGAATAATAAAGCGTATTCATTCATTTATTAAATTAAAAATAAAGAGTTCATATGCCTAAAAGGAAAAGCTACCCGTATGGTGTCACTTCGATGCTGAGTATCACAGGAACTAATAATACTGGACACATGCAATTTATCACACTTATGTATTGTGTATTATCTATTTAATTGTACACATTAAATGTGTAATTTTCTTTTAAATAATGAAATATGGATGAGAAATAGTGAGTTGGAGTTTTAAAAGTTGAATAGGTACAGGTAATAAATGTGAGATAATAATCGCCAATAAATCTAAATCCTGAAATCTAATTTCAATGGACATATTGAAGTGGCCGTTTGAACAACCAACATTGTATATTGAGTCGGCAAACTTTATAACGACTTTCGTTTCAACGGTTTCCCACGAGAACGCTGCCGATGTTTCCAGTAATTTTTACCAGTCCGAATTGTAAAAATAAAACATATATATTCGTGAAAACGGTCGCGAAGCTTGTTACCGTGTTTGTTAACGGCTCGACGTTTTGTTAATTTCGTGGAAGCCCTCCTAGTCATGGTGTATTGGCAACACCATTATAAAATATATTTTTTATTTTAACTTGCAACACTGTCTTTTCTTACTTGCTTCCGGGTTTTTGTATCCAATAGTTCTCCTCTGTCTGTACTATAAATTAAGTGATTTATTATATGACAATGAAAATTGACATTAAATGTAAGAGAAATCGATGGCTATACATGTTGGTCCTTCAAGCCGGATATCTACAAATACCAGCGCGCACCCATGCAATGATAACGGCAATGAGTATAAAAACAAACTCGTAATCATTGAACCGAATAATACTTTTATTGATGAACCCTATAAGTGCGAGACCGATTCACACACGGGCACTTACAAAACTTTAATATTCAATGGCAAAAAGTAAGTACATCATTAAAAATTGTAAAGTGTAACAATGTTAAATGATGCAATCGTAATCAAACGAATTGCTTGCCCCGTTGCTGTGTCTTGAAACAAGAAATGAAGAATGTTTGCTTCCTAAATCCCTATATTTCCCAAGGGAATTCCATATCAATCCAATTTCCTTTATTCACGTGGCCCATGTTACAGAACTGTAATAATTTATGATTGGACCCTCCTGCTTCATCGATATAATATATTGGGTTTAATTTCTTAGGTACCGCGGTACAAATAGTAAATACAATCGTGAATTTAAAGGCATTCCTATTATACAGTATGTAATAATAAACCCAATCCTTATTAGAAGCGTGTAGTATAATTTTGCGTGTAAAATTATCAAACAGCTTTCCATTATTATTCAAGTCAATTTCATAGCAAAGATGGCTATGAAAAATTAGACTCTAAAATCATGTCGTAGTTTATGACATGACTGAGACAAATATAAGCGATAATAACATCAGCCAAGTGCGTGTTAGTCTACACACAGTGAAGTTGGTAGATGTAACGAATGTCCACTGTCGTAGAAATTTAACCACGGAACCCTACAAAGCAGGCATATAAATCCAATAGCGTCCAAGAAAAACTTCTGTGACATAAAGCGAAGTGGAATAGTTACGGAACCCTTCATAAACAAACAAAACAATAGTCTATAAGTAATAAAACTAAAATTCTGGTAAATTGCTTAAAATAACACTAAATCCCGATTGCGTACAATGCGTCCGTTTCGGAGCCCGGAATCTGTTTCCTTCATTTCATGCGGTCTTTGGCATTTTTAATCATGAGACTATTGAAACGCATATCATACCTCATGATGTCAAACCAAGATTTTTTTGTGACATCTACCGAGACCTGGCGGCATGAGTAGATATTTGTTCCCTGCATAACTAGCCGGTTTTTGTGAAACGTGGCCGTACTTAGGTAGAATTTACGGAATATTGTTATTCAATGTAGGTATATTATATGTATCCATAATTTTAACACATCAATAATTCTTGTGTCGCGGGCATTATTGACGTCATAGCATAAGGTTCGTAAGTGGGTCATGTATTCGACGCTAACAGAAAAAAATATTTTATATAGCATCACCTAGACTCGACCTTGAAACACGCTAACGAACGAAAGCACTGTTTATAAGTATATAATATGCTTTCATTAATTACCAGATAATCGTAAATAATAGGTATCTGTTACTTCATAAATGTAAATTACTACGCAATTATTTTCAGCATTTATGTTCACTGCTAGAGATTCAGTATAATAATAAAAAAACAACAGAAACTGATTTTAAACTAGCTAAATGATAATAAAGTGACATTTAAGTTCAAAAGATTTTATATAAACTAATTTCTACTGAAGGACATTTTTTGAAAATCATTACTTACAAAAATATTAATCATAATCAAACAAAGGAAGTTATGATTGTGTTCCCTATACGACGGAGGGCCGATTCCAGTATGGAATTCCAAATCATACCAAAAAGTCGAAAAACGAACTAACCCTTAGAGCAGTACACCTCGAAGAAAGAAGTTAAAAATTAATCCAATTTCCTCCTACTAGCATTACCACTATACATAGACATAGTACTACTAGTACTACACTACTACTACTAGTACACGTAGACATAGAACAAGAACATAGCAGAAGAAAACAGCGGTAAATTATTGTGAAAAATAAGACATCGTCCATTTATTTACAAAACTTGAAAGGTTTTATGTTGACACAATGTCCCTGAACAAACGAATTTGAAATCAATAAGGTTGAACAGATACTTGCGATCATAACTACTCCTTCTTATAAGGAACGACGAGGTATTTTAATTTTTATTTTTCTTACCAATCTTGTAAGAAATTAAAAGATTTTCTTGAAGGCTTTTTTTGGTCGATTTCTAGATGTCGTAATAGAGGTTAAAGAAGAATCTTGTAAGAAATGTAAAGATTTGCTTGAAGGTTTATTTTTGTTGTTTCTAGATGTCCTAATATGGGTTGGTCATGCGTCGTGGCACGCGCCGTGGCTTTTATCCTCATGCTGAGCAGAGTTTCTGCTCTCACATCCGACATGTAAGTGGTACATAATATTGTTACACCGATATATTTCACTTTTCTAACTAAAACTAAGTGTAATTAGTTTAATTGCAAGATCGTTAGTAGGTACGTAGTTGAAGGTGTCATAGACATAAGTTTTGTACATGTAGGTAGGTAATGGTAGGCTAATTTTATTTGAACTTTGGTGTTAATTCAGGCATCTTTTATTATTTAAAATAATGATCTTGAATTTGGAAATGGAATCCTCATGACATAATTAACAGGAATAAACACACAGATATTGCCATAACCTATACAGCAGTATATATAAAGTACTCTGTGCTATACAGTCTTGATAACTCAGATGCTAAAGCAAATGCGTCTCATTTCAATGATGTCAGTAAGAATCCTGGTCGAGAGAAAAGACTATTTGGTCACACTTACCGTTACCATTACCGCGACGTCTCAGGCGTCGCGAAAAAATATTATAAGGAAACCTGGCCATAAAGATTACTGATGTGTAAAACCTGCTAATCTACTAGGCACAAGAGTGATGTGTATACTTAACTTTCTCCTAATAAAGAGTTCCAAACCCAACAATTGGACATTTATAAGGTGATATAATTTGATTTCATCAAAAAATGTAACTCTTATTTATCTAAACAGATTAAATAGTTGGAGAATAACAATAAATTAATAAAGAATAAAAGCAAAAATGAAGTATAAAATAATAAAATTCTATCCTGGAAACAAAGAATAACAGGTAAAGAAGAACTCTTGACTCAAGAAAGAAAGTTATACAAATATTAACGGCAGGGTAACTTCAATAAGACCCGTCGTATTATTGAACTAATTTTGTAGTTATCTGAAAGAGACGTGAACAAATCGGTCACATGTGTTCAGATTAAAACCTCCAGTAACATATTTGTGTATAACAAGTACTCGTGTGGATAAGTAAAGTAAAATATATAGTGGTTATGAATATATGTGTCCTGGCAAGAGTCGCGTGTGGTAAGACCGACGAAGTGGATATAACACGGTGACCGGCTCACGGCCGTCGAAGCGTGAAGTTCCTCGCTCCATATATAGACCCTTTGGCACTAGGCAAAATGTAAATTATTCGGGCCAAAGGGTTATTTATGATTTGCGAGTAAGGTTTATCATTTGCATCTGATTTACATACCAGTATCTCGCAGTAGATCGTGGAAATGAAGATAGCCTTAACTCATTACATTTTGTTTTCTTTTCTATCGTGGTCCATTAAATAACTAAAACAAAATTTGTGCTTATTTAATTAACATACTCAGGCTTAAGAACGACTAACATAAATCCAACTCATTATTATATTATAGATATTAATAATTATTCAATACTTAATTAAGAATTGAATAATTATTAATATCTTAGTAATTTAAAATTATGTTAAATTGTATATAAATACATTATATTTATTGTTATTTAGTTTGCTTCTAAATAAAATTAAATTCAAATAGACTTTTAAATGATAGCGTAAACAAGTAATCCCATCCCGGTATTGCAAATGTAATGTATCATTAATCAGTTTTGGAGTGTAGCAGGCAGTTAATTAATGGTTTGCTAAAATGTTTTAAAAAATATTGCTGAATATATCAATTGTTTTGTACTTAAATACATTATTTAAACTTTTTTTTCAAAAAAGCAAAAAAGGCTATTCCATTTTTCTCCTTACGTCGTTTTTTTTTTTCATTTATTACCTAATTCTAAAGGGAGTTATAAAAAAATATTAACATCAACATAATTCATAATTCGGTAATAAGAAATGAAAAAGTTAAAAAAAAAAACATAATTTGAGAACAAAGAGTATTTTTGCTTCACTAAAAAAAATGATTTTTGTCCGTTATGACAACTGAAATTATAAAAGTACCTGTCGATATGTTGAATATACTAATTACCAGCACACAATCCAGAAACATGGTTATTTTCAATAAATCTTAAAATAATATTGACCTATATTACACTCTAATCTTGCTTTAACTGGAAATGCGTGTCATTGTCCTGATTATATTGACATGTTGAGAGGCTTTTCTAGTAGCAAGGTAATAAGTGCTAATCTAAAATCAATACATAACCGCGCACAGTTAATTTGCCATGGTATGTGACATTGACAAATTGCACCTAACATTGTTGATTACATAACGTTTCAATAGAAGTTTGTTAAACACTTATATTGATGCATCTTAATTACTTTGTGACTGAAGTTGTCTCATTCCAACGATGTGGTTTAATTATATCATCAGATATCGCTTGGACAGTGCTTAGGTCTAACGTGTAACTCATTTTTACTATGAAAACGTAAAGGTAATAAAAGAAATCATCAAAGTTGTTGCAGAAAGTCGAAGGGCACATTTTACTAGTTGACATTTTTAAAACAGCAATACACACACCAAAAAAACTTCTTACGCAATCAAATGAAGATAACTCAATATAAATATTTGTATGGGGTGTTTTAATATCATCGGCGGATGCAGCAGACAAATAATAATATAGTGCCTATACAGCAAAAGCAGTCACTTACACTAGTATTTAGGGAGTAGTAGTAGTTTGTAGCTTAGCTACTGTTGAACAGTTACAAAAACTGCATTAACACAAACTTATTATTACTGTTTTGTTCTCTAGTTTTGCAGCGGGAAAGTCGGACAAGGAGATACTGGACAACCTTTTGAAAAACTCCCGCTATGACAAAAGACTACTTCCGCCAGTAGATGGTGAGTATTGTTTATTTCTTTACGTACCTCACCTTTTTTGTTTATGTGTTGTTAAAGATAAAGCTTTCTGTAACAAATTCATAAGCCAGGTGAAGGAATATAGAACTATATAAATACCATTTTGGGATCGTGAAGAAAACAGTATTTATTTTTTAACAGCAGCGTAGACTAATCAATTCTTTTTATTTCTCACATCGGTCCACAGAATTACATTGAGATGGTAACTTGACAGAAATTGATGTAATATTGCAGATCCTGAATTCTGTTGTGGTCTAACATCGCCCAACGATTCTTTGGCACAAAACACAATCGGGCTTTCGTCGCTCCGGCCCCGCTCGCACAACCGCGGTGCGTTGTGTTACATGTTTATGAAAAGAGAAATCCTTATTAGTTTTGCATTTTATGTAAATCGTAGCGTATGTATGTTCTCAAGCAAATTTACTGCACGCAGTATAAAACGAGTTTTCACATTTTATCTCACGCAACCGTAGAAAAAACCTTTTCTTTTGCTTTAATTACCTGTGATGTTTCTTTCAACCACCTTTTATTCACAATGCCCTTCACATTTATATACCTACAAATTTTTGCACCTGTGATAATGTTATGGAACACATTTAGAATAGAATACAACAAGATACTTTGAAATTGCAACTACATAATATATTTTGTAATAAGGCTTGTTAAAACTTTTATCTCTGTGACAGGTATTAATTTTAGCAATTTATGATTCAAAATATTATACTTACAAGCAATTGTTATTGCCATTACTCACTTACCATTAATTATTTTCCCATGGGTATATTATGTTTCTTAAGCCCCATATTTTTCTCTTTTCACAAACATTATACACAACTAGTATACAGAGTCAAAAGGAAAAATCTTTATCAATAAAAATATTATTAACTTACGAAACTCATTTGCATTCGCGGAAATGTTCCTTTCTTCTTTAAAAAATCTTAATTTCTGCTAAAATAGAAAACCCTATCAATTCTATGAATATATTTTTTTATAAGCACTATTTTAGAAAGCATGAGTACTGTCCCTCTAAGTGTATTGTGTTACTTCTATATCAATAAATACATATTGTTATTCTGTTCTCTATCATTATTAAATTACTTTCAGGTGTCCTGACCGTAAATGTTAGCGTGCTACTTCTTAGCTTAGCCTCCCCAGATGAATCTAGTCTTGTAAGTATATACTTCATACATGTCTTTAAATTCATAAATGTGTTATATTTAAGCTTATAGGTAAAGACAGAATAATAAAATTAAACGTCAAAACTGATTTTGAAAATTCAAATCACTATGTGGTTTTCTTTTGATAAAACTTAATATTAGTAGCCTATATTCTTAGGTTTTGTGACCGGAACGACAAAAATGTTTTTGGTACTGTTTTAAGAACGTTAGGCTCCCATAAAATAAAATAAAACATGTTTAGGGTAGCTGAAAAACTTCTACTTTATCATCACTCATTACTTAGGGATATATGATACCCGAGTCAATCTATGAAAACTTGAGTAGAATCATATATTCATCTGTAGAACACAGCTACTAAAAAGGAATAGCAATATTTAAATGGACAAACGGTCATGTGCAAGTCAAGTGCAATCAAATGAAAAACATGTTTAAAGTAGTTAAAATATTGTTTAATGTATGCACAACAATACTGTTGCAGAAATACGAAGTGGAATTTTTACTTCAACAACAGTGGTATGACCCACGATTACGTTATTCAAATCAGTCTCACTACGATTTCTTGAATGCTATCCATCATCACGAAGATATTTGGCTGCCGGACACCTACTTTATAATGCATGGAGACTTCAAGGTTAGTACTCTCAAAAGTATAGATATCTGATAAGGTTATAAGCCCCTATATTCATGTGATACTATACAACGATTATTTCCATCATGCTTTCTTTTGAAGGAGTTTTCTCAACACTCATCGGTATTTATAACTACACAAATGCTTATTGAGTTAAAAGGATTATTGTGTACATAGCTGGCACTCTATTTTGCAAAAAAAACGCATAATATGCTGTTGATTTTATTAGTTTTTTTTATTTTTATTTACAGTGGGTAAATTACGTAGGTTTGTTCACTTCAAAACAAGAGAGTTAATTTTTTTATAGAAGCTTTTATTACATATATACACAACTTTATGTGAATTAAAGTTAAGTATTGCTTTCAGGATCCCATAATACCAATGCACTTCGCGTTGCGTATATATCGCAATGGCACTATAAATTATTTGATGCGTCGGCATCTTATCTTATCTTGCCAAGGGCGACTCAACATCTTTCCTTTCGATGACCCATTGTGTTCATTTGCCTTAGAAAGTAGTAAGTAAATCATATATTATGACAGCATAAAGACTATCGTCCTATAATATAGCCTGATTTTAAACTTATTGTAATTTCAGTATCATACGAGCAATCAGCCATAACCTACGTGTGGAAAAATGATGAAGACACACTTCGAAAATCGCCATCACTGACTACTCTTAATGCTTACCTCATCCAGAATCAAACAATCCCGTGCCCAATAAAGGCTAGTTGGAGAGGTAACAAAATATTTAATATTCCTAACTCTATCAACGCCTCGCGACATAATTATATACATTGCTTATCGTGACATTATATAATTCAGATACATGCCTATATAATGACTTTACGTTTACAATTTTGTAAGTTAGATTTATGTAGATTAGAGTCCGATAATCTGTTTATTTTAATTTAAAGCACATACTTACATATTATATACTTTGCACAACAGATAATAAGGAACAATGACTTTTGAAATGTAATTGAAATTCTGACTAACTCTTTTCAGCTTGGTCTTGATTTTTGTGAAAGGTTAATTTTTAAAACTTTGTTTTATATATGTGTGTTATTGGAACAACTTAGAAGCTTGTTAGAAAGTATTCAGTGTATTCACAGCGTATTTTGATTAATTATAGTCAGTTAGTTGCTAGCAATAGCATGTTCATCTATCGTTCGTCACTCGTAATCATACCTAGAGACATTACAATATCAATGTTGCCAAACATTTTAAACTTGTGAATGTACTCATAATAAATTGAAATGAGAATGTATGTAGCATGTAAGATTTAATTACGTCTTTGCAAGCAGCTGAGGGTAATTCACTTTACGAGGAAGACGAAGAGCTGACATGTAATCTTTGCCAGAGACGCTTTGAGGAGCAAGGTACATTGAGTTGCACCGGACGATACCAACGTTCGTTCGGTATCGTCGTATTTGAGATGTTATCCGCTTATGTGTGAGTAAATGCGTTATTGTGTTATAGTCAAACGTTTGGTGTAAAAGTCGGCAATCGTGAAGGTATTCCAATGGTGCATTTTGTCCAACTTGCATTCCACGTTTCATATCTTATACTACGTAGGCGATTGTAATTTATTCATTTCCATGCATGCAATATACTATGATATGCGAAGCACGAAATGTTTGTTATATTGGTTTATTTGTAAATTGTATGACATGATACTGCAATGTATGTTTCATAAACACCGTATGACACAACACGCATTACTCATGCATACTGGACAGTAGATAGTTAGACTATATCATTTAGAGCTTTTCTGATATATATAATAAATTCTCACAAGGCCTCTGAATAGAGTTATTTGGAATTTTTTGTCTTTGCTTTTCCCTTTAATCCTGGATTTCAAATTATTTTAATTTTTATACAACAATAACGTAGGCAAAAGTATGTTATGTTAGAGAGCCTAAGCGTCGTGTTGAAACTTTATCTAACGATATTCAATTCGCAGGTAACTACAGCTGTCTAAAGGTCGACTTAATATTTACTCGAGACCGAGCCTTCTACTTTACGACAGTATTTATTCCTGGAATTATTCTGGTGACTTCCTCCTTCATCACGTTTTGGCTGGAATGGAACGCAGTGCCAGCTCGTTCCATGATAGGTAAAACACGTGGCTGGCAGTCGAACGTTCTGGGTCTTTCATTCTGCATTAACCTTGTTTCCTTGGTAGACGTGGCTCAGGCTGTAACATCACGCTGTACATGGTTAAGTTCGCAAGAACTGCTTGTAGCATAAAACGTTGTGGGCACTTAAATGCGAAGCTTCAGTTCAATGGTCTTTCTAAAGTCATGAATGCTCTTATTTAGATGTTTTATTTTTTAGATTGTGCTTATTATTTTTAGGTAATTACAGCTGCCTGAAAGTGGATCTTATCTTCACGCGAGATAGATCATTTTACTTCACCACAGTTTTCATTCCGGGAATCATTTTGGTGACTTCATCGTTTATTACTTTTTGGCTGGAATGGAATGCTGTGCCTGCTAGAGTAATGATAGGTTGGTGTATTTAGCAAATAGATTGAATGTTAGAAATTAAAAAATATTTAAGATTACTTTTAATGTAAGTTTCAAAATACCAAGAATATATGTGTAAATAATACTCGTAATTATTTTATCTATTATATTTATATAACGATTGCGCTTTTGCACTATTTAATATTCTCTAAAATACGAGTAAGTTTTCATTAAATAATTTTAATTACAGTCATTAAATATCTGTTATTTTATTTTTTTATAATTAATTTATCATTTTTAAATATTAATTATAAAATTTCAGATTTGGTTGCAATTAAATCTTGTCAATTGTACTTATATATTAAATATTTTAACATGTTACTTGAAAACAGGTGTAACGACAATGTTGAACTTTTTCACAACATCGAACGGATTTCGGTCAACTTTGCCTGTTGTGTCTAATCTGACTGCGATGAACGTTTGGGACGGCGTTTGCATGTGTTTCATATACGCCTCCTTGCTGGAGTTCGTGTGCGTCAACTACGTCGGCAGGAAGCGACCCTTGCACAACGTTGTTTACAGACCGGGAGAGAATCCTGTCACACAGGTGAATATACTTAATAGCAAATCCTAATTACACATTATATGTTTTACTAGTCAGGATAATCCATCCAAACACACGACTACAAATTTAAAAAAAAACGTTATCACTCATTACAATTACATAATTTGTTGGTGCAATTTTAATAATGGATAAGTCATGAATCGTACCGGATTATGTCGCACTCACAAACTTTACTGCAATATGAGGTCTTCAATTCAAACACTATTCAATAACAAATCTTATCTCAAAAAACATGTTATTATTTTATTCACCTTAAAAACCACGTGTTAATTGTAAATAATCACATTCATAGGTTTTATTTACGCTAGTGATTTGTCCTTAACGTGTTCCTTAATGCCTCGAGCAGTCTATCCTTTTATTAATATGTCTGATATAAAAGCACTTTAATTTTAGAAACTCACTGCATTCACGAAGGATGCTATTATATTTTTAATCATAGCAAACACGATAACTATATCAAACCAGTAAAACAACATTTTGTATTAATATATATTAGTAATAGAAACTAGAATATATTAAAAACCTTCGTGGATGCTATTAATAGATACTCTTTGCAATGTTTTCTTTGAATTACATTAACAGCAAGGCATAGCATGAAAATTTAATTCCTCAATCAAAATTATAACAGTACTTAAAATAGTCGGCGATGTCGTGTTGTTGGTTTTTTCTTCTACAGCATGCCACACCTTTTTCAGTCTAATCCTTTGCATGTATTTGGCTCGATTGTGTAATAATATTATCGGGTAAGCCAGAATTCATCACATCTTAATCACTTGTAATCGTAAGACACGACCATCAGAATACAAGACTACTTTGTTTGGCCATTTATTACATTTTTACCCTCTGTTCTTCCAAATTGTCATCATTCGATCTTCACCTAATAATTCATGCAATCAACTGTTTTAATATTTATTCATTATTTTATTCTAGAAAACATTGCAAAGACAGCAAATTAAAACTTAAGTTATTTTGATTTAATATAATACATTTGGTGATTAACTCTTTAATCCGTGTTTAACATATGGCCATAACAATCTAGTCTACGTTCACGATTGCACATCGTTAGACCATACGTCACGAGTCAAAAAATTGTGTGTGTGATGTGTTCACAGCGACTGCCCGCAGTCCTGAGCAGAATTGGCATAATACTGGCCAGCCCCTTGGTAAGAACATTCGCCACGTTCATTGGCACTGTCACAACATTGAGCTGTTGTATTTCTTTTTACTTTATTAATACCGTTTGTATTACACATGTTATATGGAATTATATTATTTATATTTGTTATTCTAAAATTAAAAACTCGTAAAAGATAGAAGAAGGATTTCTGAAACAAATTAGATACAAATAAAACTTGTAAAGAAAAATTCCCACAACTATTTCTGAGTAAATAATAAGTCGTATCAAATATAAGCAACGTTAGCCAATATTTTATCAAGAACAACGATAGCCGTTGCTACATTTTCTATGTCTTTAGTCAATATTGTTAACTAATCAGCAAATAATTCGAAATGTAGCATAAAAGAAATATACACAGACGAATATTATTAACCCACAATCTTAGGAAAGCGCGCATGGCGACTCACGCATGATATCTATAGTTAAGTACCGTTAAAAGAATGCTTCTGTAGAATTGACCCTTACATTCATTAATTAATTATTCTATTATTATTACGTATGGTTGATTAGTTTGTTTAGTAATATATTTATTGTAACAAATAAATTACTTTTTTCCATTATAAACACTAGCCAAAAATGCACACAGACATATTTTAAACTGCATGCGTTACAGAATTATACAAATCTCACAACCTTCAAATTTCAAATGTCTTTGCAGCGATTCACATTATCTTGATAAAATATTTAGATATAAATCATGCTTTGTGATAATAGTGTTTTCTATATTTTAAAGTTAAAGTTATTCTTAATTTTGTTTATGAGAATATCATAAAAATTGCAGCGAAAAACGCTTAGCTCTTAAAATGCGGCCGATTAAAATCACGCTTCTACAGTTGACGCTGCTTAAACGTATCATATAGTTTGAGGTCTTTTTAGAATCACGCTTCGGCTAAAACCAATATCCATTTACGTAGGAGGCGTTCACAATGTTCACATTTTTCCAACGGACAAAATCTGAGATGCCTGAACAGGATTGTAGCGGTGCCGTAAGTGATGACACTGAAACGTTCAAAGCCTTTGCCCTGCATCTTCATGCCTGATTTTGATATCACGAAAACTAACGCATTATTTTATTTAACGCTGCTTGGAAAAATCTTAGCCTGTGAGTATACAACCACTTGACGTATTTTCATGACAATATTTTATGAAAATATAATTCTCGATTATCATATACTTACTTTAATTCCTATGAACAATACATTGGTACTGAAAATATCTCATATACCTATAATACATATTTTCCGTGATGATTATTTTCTCTTGTAGTAACATCATAGTAATTAGCATAGATAAATAATTGCACTACCAACCAAGCTTTTTTGAAAGTGTTGCAATGTAAGATTAGATAGTTTACATTTATGTTAAATGTAATTACAAATATACAAATTTCAGGGCGACAAAAAGCGAGAGTCGACAGGGGCAGCAGATCTTGTGTCATGTACAGCATGTACGGGAGCACCGGGCTCATGTACACACACTACCAATAACGGTGGTGTTTCCGAGGTAAATATCACATTTGAGCATTTGTACGAAAGTTCGCTACTTCAATAAGCCCACGACCCCATTTAACCGGACTTATTGTTTTGCCTGTTCGAGTAAAATATCGAGAGATGTCTTTCGACTTCATGTCTTGACAGTGCAAAGCACCGCGGCGTCTGTTTGTATCTACTAGTGTATTAATCATCGTTACGATGCATCGAGGACATAATCATGTTTTTATCATTATTATCTTAACATCATAAAGATTCTTTCCATTGTGAGTGTGAAATCTTTGATGCAATATAGTTTATAATCATACTTCTTTTATGCGTATGTTTTAGTATGTGCTTTTAAGTTTTTTCTCACTATTAACTCCTTTATTTATATTATTTCTAGACAGTTTAATCCCTCGTATATATAATTTTCACAAATAAATTCCAAATCATTATTGCTTGGCTAGTAAAACACACGAAGACTCAATGTGAATTAGCATTGGTCTTCTTTTTAGGTCCACTTACACCTTTTACTGTATCAAGTTAGTCATAGGGGAAAATATGGCGTTACTCATTGGACAAAAACTTTTAGATATATAGTAAAATGTTTTAATAAAAGATTTTCACTCAGTATACTAAAAGAGTCTACCTATCGACAGTGTTCCAAGTGTTAAACTAGTAAATTCCTACGATCTATATTACAAATGCTTATACATACTACCTACCTATCATAACACAATTAATACTTAAATGTTATATTGTGGAAATATCACACTAATGGCTTCCAATATCTTCATTCATTTTCGTTATAATTTCTTTCAGCCATGTTTCGTCCAGGTTCGCAAAAAAGAACCACCGCACCCGATCCGAGTGGCCAAGACAATAGACGTGATCGCGAGGATCACATTCCCCACTGCCTACGCCATATTCCTCATCTTCTTCTTCATCCACTACAAGGCGTTCTCTTAATGCTGCTGGTTGCTTCCTGTGAACGGACTGTTTTATCTCGTTATCTCATTCATCATCACCAATGCGTTCAAAATCATGCACTGCGATATTTCGAGAAACGTCGATAAATTGTGATTATACCCGTCAAGTGATCGTATTTAAGATTACTCTTAGTATTAAGAAAAATGCACTTTGGAAAGCTAAAGTTTCAGCTTTCTATAGGCGATTGCAAGGATATTAAAAAATTAGAATCGATAGATGTTTGCGAATTTTCTACAGGTTTTGAAATAGTTTTCGTGATAAGATTTGTAAGTGAAAGTTTGTGAGCTTAGATAATACAATTGTCTAAATTTTCTATTAATCGAACACGAATAGTAATAGTCGTCTAAATCTAATAAACTCGCTCCTCGACATGAAGTGGTATTTAAACCACTACATATTAATATTGAATGCGAACGTGAAGCCGCGTTATTTACATCTCATTTAATAGAATTACTTCGTCTAGACAAATTTATTATCTAAGTTTGTAAGTAAAATATTTTACTTCTTGTGATTTCACAACAATTATGATAGGATAAAGAGGGATCAATAACAATTATGTATGAGTAACTCCTTAGGTCGGTTTTCATACTAAGTTGGTTGAGCAAGGAATGTGTATCAAGAGAGTGCCTCCAAATTCCAAGTTGGCGTCTATAACATAGAATTGTCTCCTTTCTAGACTTCAGAAATCTATTTCAAACCTAAGGATAGCTGAGTTTTATTTGACTGTTTAATGTAATTTATTGTATATAGTATAAGTAAAAGACATTACGATTGTTATGAAATACCACTACATTCACTAATTTTCTCGTTATATTCACCTGCACAACTAACGTGATGTCTCTGAAACTTGCTTGAACCAAGTGGTAAGCTACAGAGATTAGGTATTTTTTAGTTCATAGTGACTCTAAATAATGATAATTGTGATAAAATCGACAAATGTGTTAGTTTTTGTAGTACGAGCAAAACATAAATGCGTCCTTGAAGTTCGTACACGTCGTTGCGAAAAACATAATTAAGCTGATATTACACACTAAATTTCTGTTTTTCAATTTGGATGAAACAAATGAGGTGATTCATAAAAAGTGAAACTTATAATTCAATCTTTCAATGTCAAAGAATGTCGTCGTATCTTTTCAGTTCTGCACGTTTTAACTACATTGATTCAATTCGGTTGAATAATGTAATATCATCAGGTTTAGATCACTACGTGACCAATTATTCTTACAAAGTTGAAAAAGCTACTCCCGACTCGCATGACATCTTTTTCGCATTACACACTATCAGGTGTAACCATATTATACTGGACATGTGCAAACTCACGGAGCTGACTATTAAGGTGCATTTCAGCTTTGCGTGTACTCAAACACATACTAGTTATTTGTTTAAAATCCGATAAAAGTGTACGAATAAATTGCATTCAGTATAAAAAGACTGATCGCCGTTCGTTAATATTTTCTGAAAATTGAAGAAAAATCAAATATGTACTTGTTTCCATGTTACTTTATTTGGGTACCTATATACCCTATATTCTCCTATAGATTTATATGGAAATTTTAGAATATCATATATTTATCATAAAATATATATAAACCTATGAATACTTTCCTACCTACTGTATTATTTATTTGGAGATTTTAAAAAGTATTTTTGTTAGTCTTAGCTAATTGCGATTCTAATATTCTCATGCCAAAAATATTCCTGCTCCATCTGGGATAATGTTATAGTTAGTGACTGTGACCAAGTGCGGCTTGTTCATAATGTTAAAAACAACGCCGTTAATGATTAGCTACGTCATTAACAATTAATAACAATGTCGCATCACAACTAAAGCATTAAACTCATCGCTACATCTGCTTCAACAACTAACACTAGCGTTATCCCAGCTGTAGCAGCTAAGGAATACTCAATAAATATATTGGTTATTGCACGTGACTGCTGATAGCTAAAAACAAAATATATTTTAAGTTTTTAGTTACCAATTAGTTTTTTTTAATGTTAGACGTAGAAGCATTGATAAAGCTCAAGTCGTTATTACCTTTAAATAATATAAATCGAAGCCTGACAAAGTTCGCTAATTTAAATGACGGTGTATCTATTTTCATGTATACCGTATTATGTTGATATATTGCACCACGAACATGCCTTCTATAATTCAATTAATATTTTTTGCCTGATTTTAATCTTAGTAGTATAAAATTAATTAATTATTGGTATATTCAAGGCTGTAAATATTATTGAGAATAAATTTACACCTATCGATACGTAAGTTAATATATTATTAATCTTATAACGAGATACTATAAAGTATTGAAATAATGTGCTGTGAGATCATACCGTCACCTTATATGTTGCGTAAGTAGAAGTTACTTCTTGACGGTAAGGTAAATAATGTAAATTTGTAACTCAATTGTTCTTATACTTACATCACCATTAATATATAGTCATAGACTCACGCCATACTATAGCTATTTTAATTAAGTTAAAGAGAGGGTCGCAAGTTAAAACATCACCTTAATTCGTTGTCTGTTGTAGACTGCGGCCACAGGTAACCTTCCAAGTATCTGTGACTGCGCCAAATTTAGATAATTCAGAAAAGCTAGAGAAGGTTACGCAGGTCCTGATGAGAAACGATCTCTTTAGCAGTCATCTGTTGCTAACGAAGAACGACGATGGAGTTTGCCTCAGATTATGTATCAACAATATCCAAAATTATTATTCCACACATATAAGTATCTATAAGTTATTTCAGGGCCGGTGAGTAACGTGTGGGAATTGTTTGTCGAACACTTTAGAAAAAAACGCCTAATATTTAAAATTTCACTTAACCCATTACACGGTAGACTTTTTTCTGAAAATGGAGTAAAAAATATTTTTTTACTCCATACTTTTCAGGTAAATTCTTATATTTCACACGAAACGCAATCAATGGCAAAATTCGGGATGTTATGTTGTTTGGCACGATAGTTGTAGAGCACACGAGATAAGGGCAGCTAAAAAGTTAATGTCTCAAAAGTTACGACGCCGATATTTGAAAGATCTTACTTATTAATTACTAGTTAATACATTTTTGTAAAGAAAAAGGTAAGTCTCGGCCTGAATACTAGCTACGGACACGCAAATATGTGTTTATTAAATTTATTTATATAATTACATCAAAAAATCCCGAAAAGACTTGCCTATTGACCATACATAATTTGTTCATACTGAGAACACACGCTGCACGCCGGGCCTGGTCATTATGCTAATTGTATTTGTTTCATTACTTATCAAAGAGTTTTATAATGTTGTAATAATCTGTATAAAAATCATTCGAGGAATTATTTTCTAGCTAATCACTTGAATAGGATGAGTAGAACAAATCCTAATTTTACTGTGTTACTTGGGGTTAGCATTCAAATAACAAATTTAAGAAGAAGACCTATATGTAAAATAAAATTGATATACTTTGTAATTTAAACCCTACTCCGTATGATTAGGTTTTAGGAAACCATTTAAATACCATTGTCAATGCCTTTTGCTTATTAAAATTGCGGACCAGAGTCAACAGTTTTGGACATTTTATATTCTTAAAAACGAAATATAATTTAAGGAGAGAACGCGTTTCGGCTGTGCTGCAAACCCAAAACTGTTATATAGATACGTATTTTAAAATTAGGTATGTATGCCTGACCGAAATGTAATCACCTACGGTTAAAAGTTCTTGAAACGGGTGGTCATAAGTGGAAAATCCAGCATGACAAACTTATAGTTTTTGACGTATATATAGTCTGCATTATAAGCATCGTGCTTAAGAAAATGTTAATTTTAGTCTGAGCTTAAAAGTCACATTAGTTTTAAGGTATTATGTTGCTGGTGATTAATAAAAAGGTTAAATATCGAGGGGGATACGATATTTTGTGAAGGACGTAACATAATATTACTTTCCAATAATGTTTTAAACATACAAAAATATAAAGAACCAATTTCTCTATTGATATTTTTATTAATGAAATATTTTATACAGATTTATTAATGGTACGTTTTTTTAATTTAATCTTTAAAAATCCTTTCATATAAGAAGACTAGTAATGGAAAATTTATTAGGAGTGAATTAATACAAACCTTAACTCAAAAGCGTTAAGTTTTTTATTATAAAATTTCGAACTTTAATGCAACGGAATAAGATCAAAATAGTATCCCTCAGTGCATATTAAAGGAGTAAACTCCAGTCGTGGGTCGGAGTTGACAGATACACTATATTTTAATAATTTGAAACTTAAAACTTTTCTATAACAAAATATTCTTCCATCTCTTGATATAAAACCTTGTTACCCTTATAGACTAGTAAACAAGTGCCTTTTGGACCAACTTTTTTCAGCAGTCTCCGAAAATTATAAATGAGGTGTCATTCGATTCGGAATGGCATCTAGATAATTTTTGAAAAAAATTAAGTTCCGCTTGCAAAAATTTTAAAAGTTATTAACAATTAACTAAAAAAAATGGGGTTTAGTTTTTTGCAAATATCTCAAAAAGTAACAAAGATTTTTCAAATTTGAAAAAATATTCGAAAAGAGGAGGAAATTTTCTAAAAAAAGTCTTGACTCCCGAAACTGTAAGATCAATATTTATAATTTTCCCAGAGGGATGAAAATACGGCCGAAAACGGGTACTCTGCCACACCCACATCGGCCCTTTAATGAATAAATATTGTTTAAACATACTAAATATGAAAATAAAAAAAAATAAAAAATTCAGGCACTAACTGAATAGATGAATGAACAATAGTCTGCTTGAAATTTTTTTATAACAATTTTTCATTTAGTTATTCAATAGTTAATTAATATATTTTTTTTGCTTGAACATGAACATTGCAAGTGTGATAATTGGTAACTATAAATTTAAGATTTTTTTTCTTTCTTGGAGCAATTCTTGAAAGGCTTTAGAATAGAACCCCGTTGTTACAAAATTAAAAGTTTAAAACAACGAAAATTATTAATAAAAAAATGAAAAATAAACATTTCCTAATTTTTCCAACGGGGTTCTATTCTAAAGCCTTTCAAGAATTGCTCCAAGAAAGGAAAAAAATATTAAATTTATAGTTTAACAATTATCACACTTGCAATGTTCATGTTCAAGCAAAAAAGATATATTAATTAACTATTGAATAACTAAATGAAAAATTGTTATAAAAAAAAATTCAAGCAGATTATTGTTCATTCATCTATTCAGTTAGCGCTTGAATTTTTTCAATTTTTTTATTTTCATATTTAGTATGTTTAAATAATATTTATTCATTAAAGGGCCGATGTGGCTGTGGCAGAGTACCCGTTTTTGGCCGTATTTTCATCCCTCTGGGAAAATTATAAATATTAATCTTACAGTTTCGGGAGTCGAGACTTTTTTTAGAAAATTTCCTTCTCTTTTCGAATATTTTTTCAAATTTGAAAAATCTTTATTACTTATTGAGATATTTGCAAAAAACTAAACCCCCTTTTTTTTAGTTAATTGTTAATAACTTTTACAATTTTTGCAAGCGGAACTTCATTTTTTTCAAAAATCATCTAGATGCCATTCCGAATCGAATGACACCTATTTATAATTTTCGGAGACTGCTGAAAAAAGTTGGTCCAAAAGGCACTTATTTACTAGTCTATTAGTGAGAAAATAGACAAAGATAAATAGACACAGTATAAAATACTGTATAAAATGTTTTAACAATAACATTAATAAGTGTCAAATTAAAAACGAATTAGAACATATACAAATATTTTAATTTGTTATGGCTGGGCTAAGAATTAGAATACTGCCGATAAGCAGTGGTCACTTTATGGGTCTCTATCGAAGTGGAACCATGGTGAATGGGCCCCTGCGCTCCAGGAGCAAGATACCAGGGAATTATACATTGCGTCATACTTTATGGCCACTCTTAGCTTCAGACGACTGCGCAGTATTCGATTTTGATTACAAAATCAGATAATACGCAGTCTTCTGCAACTAATCAGAGGTCATTCTGTTACATTGGTGCTAACTGATCTCCACTATTCGGATTTCGGCTCAAGTTCTTTGCCCACTAACATATTGGTTCATAGAAGAAGAAAAATGTCATTTTCAATAAGTATTACTCGGTGATATGGGTTTAACTACTTTGCCAATTAAAACCTTTTATTGTAATCTTACACGTTTGTTATCCCTATTAAAATTGCACATTCGACTCCAAGAGTGTGTATTAAATTTTATATATTTTAAAAATTATAATAACGCCATTCCCTACATTCGACGAGTTGCAAAGTGATATTAGTTATTGCATTGTTTTTAATTATAAGATAAAAAATATAACATATCATTCGCTTTATAAGATACAACCTCGTATGTTTACGCTATTTCCAATTTATGAAAGATATTAAATATTATATATAACCTGTAATATGCTGCCTTTATTATTAGTTAAATAAATTATAGACAAGGCGTAAGTTTTTTATTACATACTTTGTTATAATATTGTATTATATAATTATTAAAATACGGCGACCAGGTAATCCTTCTAAAAGAATATTGCACCTATATTGTAAAGGTTGTTATATATAAATGTTCTAAATATGTGAAGTGTTTAAATATTTATCACTAAAATATGTAGTATAATATAATAAATTACAGTTTTATTAAAAACCAAACTGTAACAATAATTATTTTGTAATTATTTTACCAAATTTTAAAAATATAACTAATATTCAATTCGTAATTTGTTTTCGACTGTTTATTAGCTCTTAATTTTATTTTTCGCCTGTCTCACATATGATATGTCTCACATGTGCCTCTTGATGTTTTTAACCCATAAGACATGCCCCACCCTTATATATATATATATATATATATATATATATATATATATATATATATAAGGGTGGGGCATGTCTTATGGGTTAAAATTTTTGGCCAGTAGTTATAACCTCTAGACAGTACCAAAAATTCTCCACTTAGCAGAGAATATTAAGACAGATGTTTTGTGTGACATTCTTGTAACCTACTTATCTTCTGCTAAGGGATGAATGCATATGATGAAAGAAAATTAATCCGAAGTAAGTAGTAATTACATATGTCTTTTTAAGTTGTAACCGTGACGCTAAAGTTGAGAGAAAGAAAATGTAGAAGGTATAGCACGGATGAAATCATATAACAAAAATAATGTTTAACTGGAAGATTGATGAATAAAAGAGTAAAGGTAAGTAGAAAAAGAAATGATGAGATTGTGTAGGGGATGTGAAGATTTGTAGTGTACTACAGGAGCTACCTATACCAGAATGGTAATAGAAAAAAATTTCGCCGCCCCGGCATGACTGAGAAGAGTGAGTTAATGAAGTGTGTCTAGTTGGATAATTACCTATAATATGACATTACAAATAAAAGAAGTTTATTTCGTCCAACTTGTCTTAAATTCTATTTGCAATCCAACACCGAAACGACACGCTATAAAAATCAAAACGTTTAAATTTTTCAAATTACGAAAGACTCCACACTCACTAATACCTAATATCTCATTTGACCGAGTCTTCGCTTCTCTCTGTAACTAACTGCTGCTTCGACCGTTTCTTGGTTAGAGACTTCTAGCCAAACCTGGTGTCGCTTTGCTGTGATTTATTCTAATATTAATTTAGAAAAGCACCTAAGTAAATGCAGGTATGCTAATGAATGTAGATTTACCGAGAGAATTTAACTTACTTATATAGCACAGAAACTTTAACTTATAACTTGTAGCTATGTTGACTTATAGCAAAATATACGGTGCGAAAATATTTTTAACGTTCAAATATCTACCTATACAAAATGTTTTGGATTAATTTCGGCATATTTTTTATATACCTTGATACTAGTGATTGATATGAGTTGATACTGCTGTATAAAACTCTTTGTAAACATTTCAAGACAATCTATCGACTACTTTTCTTGTTTTGCAGCTGGAAGCTGAATTTTTACATAGGTAGGGGAAGTTCAGGCAGCCCCGGACACTTGAATGAGTTGCGAATAAAAAACATGTGATCGAAATTTCTGTCTTTATTTTATACTTAAAACAAAATTTGGAACTTCTTTAATTATATTAATTATAACATACTAATCATATCGCATTTGTAACGGAATATATTAAGAATAATTTGGTCCTGTTTTTATGGCATCGTATAAAACAGCTGGTAGCCCCGGACATAACAATAAATGGTAGCCCAACTGCTGTTTCACCTTACTAATATCACAATTTTAATAAAAATACGACAGATCTTTCTACTATTAAAGGTGCTCATTTACAATTGCGCTTTGTTTCCACAGCCCGTTTAATTTCTGAGAAATTGAAATGTCCGCATTTACCCGGCATCCGGGGCAACCCAACTTTCCCCTATACCTAAAGATTTATCAGGAACTATATAAATACTTTTCGTGGGATTATAAACCATGGTATAAACAAGTTGTTATGCAACCACGATACCATAATAAGTACTTGGTAGAATTTGGATGAGCTGAATTTGTTACTCGTATTACCCAAATGATCTTTTTCAATCAGCATTCAATATTTTTCACTCATACCCGACCGAGGTTTTACATATATACCGAGGCTTTCGCCTGGTATTGTTTTAATTTCTAAAAACATATAAATGTAGCATTAAGGTATTTCAAAAATAGTGTCAATTGTGTTTTTGTTTCTTTCTACAAAATAAATATGAGTTCCAAAGGTTACTATTATAATAATTATTAAATACGTACCACAATAAATCTATCATAGATAAAATTTATGAGACAGACATAAGTGAGATATATGATTATAATGTAACCTTATGTAACTGTAACCATTATATTTATAATTTTATTATATTAATTTCAAATTTGAGTGCCCCGTAAGATGAGATTAACTACAATCGTTAAAGCGACTCGCGGCGTTATTTCATGAAGTCTTATTACTTTATTCAACCCTTAGAATGCATATCTTATGGGCCTCATAACTTAATTTACAAGTGCTAATTTGAAAGTGCTGCAAAAACGAATCAAGCGTCTATGTTTGTCTTGTAGAATTATCAATTATCTTTATAATTACTGCGATAAAATACAATTAAAATGAGAGAATTTAACAGTAATTTGTAGAAGTGCCATCCATAATTATGTAGCTAACATACGGATTAATATGATAAGTTAATCACAATGTTAAAAGAAAGGTAGCCTGTTTAAATTTCAGTGTCAGTTCCAAAATACGTTTCAAAGACTTATTTCTAGTAAGAGTCTTAATCAAATCCAAATTAGAATTTGCAAACACTACCTATTTTGAAATTAAATTAAAACTTACCTAAACGTTTAAGTTTAGGCAAGTGGTTATTGTAAGAAAATTAATGTATAGAAAATTATATATTGTATAATCTCTTAGACTTATCGATTTAATGAAACACCAACGATTGTTATAAAAATTGAAGCTAATTAATGCCAACTGCTATGAGTACTACGTAATTTATAAGCCCAGAGGAGTGGTTGATATTTTCATTGGAAAAAGCATTCTCACTTCAAATAGGCAAATGTTAAAAGATTTGAAAAAAATTTAGAATAAAATACGAGCTTCAGATATCTATTTTATAAAAAATAAAGTAAATGTGCTTCGTCAATGAAAGTCAGTAAGGGTTGCTGAAACATCGTGTTACATTATAAATTAAATTATAAATTTGCCTCTAGAAAGTGTAATGCCGATTTTGCTAAACTTAGGCTGAATATAGTTTCAGCTAGTTTTAGATCTTTGTCCACATAACACTAGCTTTCTGCTAGCTAAAAATCCTTTGATAAAAAGTGGGCAAAAAGTACAAATTAGGAACGCCCTTGGCACTTATAGTTCTTGCAATCTATCACGAACAATGTGCTTGACAAGCTTAGTATAAAAACATTTTGTACTTGCCTTTCTCATCTTATAAAAGCAATTATATAGATAATAAATTGTAAATTATATTTTAAATCACATTTGTTTGAAAAAAAAAGGCGATATATCATTCCTCGTCGTATAAAAGTAGACACTTTCATACTCCGTTTTCCTCATTTATTCCATAATATCGTGTGTGATGTTTCTATAAATAAATGTTTCTCTAAACTACTATTCAAAAATATCGTCAAATTTGTATGTAATTTAATTTAAATTAAATCTTCGTAACTTTGCTAACGTTTTTTCTACTGGTATTAGAGTGTAAAAAGTTATTAACATTTTTTCATAAAGGCATTCTTACTGCGATATTGAATAACAGTCTTTCAACGAGCCTATGAACCTCCTATAACTATTGTGAATTAGAATTTTCGGTTAAAACCTTTGAGTTACGGTGTACTGAGACATTGAGTTATAGAAACAGATTTCAAAGTACCTCCGATTATTATCAAAGCGTTGGTGTTCAACTCTTATTTTTACTACTCCATGATATTCAAATTAACGCAATTCTGTATGAGAATGATTTAGCGCCATCTAATGAGTGTGAAGGTAAACATAAATCATGTAATACAAAATCGCGTTTACTTGAACGCGATCGAGTAGTAAAAAAACTCGGACTAAGCACTTGGTCATTGGGGCGAAGGAAGAAGTTAATGTTCGAGGAATATTCCTTAGCTGTATAAAAGTAAAATTTTGTTAATTAGATAGAAAAAACAAAATATTGTGAGATATTTCTTTGAATATCTACCTATTTAATAACAAACGCACCTACTTTTCAAGTGCTCCCTGATGAAACTGAAAGCAAAGTTAAGAAGATTCGAATACCTATTTTAAGCATACGTTTTTCTATGCTTTTCGTATTGACGGATAAATTTGTATCAACATGTTATAAATGTGTTGCGCTCTGTTATACTAGTAAGTACTAACCGGTAACTACTACGAAAAACGACTTTCTTCTCCAAATTTTTGGAAAACAGAATAAATTATCACCACTGTAAATAATTGTCAACGCGCTGACCGCCCGTTCGTATTGTATTGTATGCCACTGTAAATAATTTTGATGTAAAATTTATAAATTAAAATTTTCATCAAATAAAACACAAATTCGACTAAATTTATTTATATGCCCGTTTTATTGCCATATACCTACGCAAATCCATCCATGCTATAATAAATATTTAGATATATAATTATTATTACTAACTTAGAATGTATGTGTACATAGTCTAAGATTACTATACTTATTTGAGCTTGCTGTTATAATAATAATGTTTTATGTTCCGTCTGTAATACGGCTTTTGGAATTACTTTTTCTGCTCTAATATTATGTAGGTATATTTTGCGGGATGCGCAAGCGCAAGCTTCACGCGTTTAAATTACGGTTAATGAACAAATTATCCTAAAATGTGGTATTTCTTAATTATATTATGTACTTTCGATAATGGGGACAAACACAGGACAATATATCCTTTTTACAGAATAAGTTGAAAAGCTCTAATGTTATAGATATTTTTAATATAAGTACAATACAATAGACTTATTGAAAACTACATAAAACTGAAGTCTGTGATATTGTTAACCTTGGAACGATAACAAAATCTTCAAAAATTGTTCTGAATTTGAGTGACCAATATTAGTCGCAAGAGGCCCATTCACTATCCTGCAGTGCAGTCCTGCGGTTTGCAAAGCTTCCAGGAGTCAAGAGACTTTATTTTTTTTAAGTTTATTCATGACCACGGAATCAAAGTCTTTCAGTCGGAAACATGTTAATTAATAGGTCTTCGTATAGTAGCGCAGTTGTATTGCAGGCTACAACCGACGCCATTCAATGGAGTTCTTGTGAAAACTCGAAAGATCACATCTGACTATACAGTTCACATTTCTCACAAAAACACATAATTTCTACTCAAAAACTATCAATATCCTGCAACTATTGTTCATTTTAGAGTAATTATACACATTTTTAGAAAATAAAACTGCACAGCACAACGTCTCCTTTCAGTTCCCGCCAAAAACTCAGTCAAGAGACATCTTGCTCGGTGTTGCCAGGACGCCATGCAGGATAGTAAATGGACGCCATAAGCATTACAATGGTCTAAGGGTCGCGATTTAAGTCATGTTATTTATTTAGGTTTATGGCTTGGCAGCTAGGCCTTTGAGCCAGATCTTAGTTTACAATATAATTTCATTTTCTTAAGCCTATGTGTAGCACAGCTGAACTGTAGGTAATCAGCTAGTGCCATTCAACGGACTTCTTGTGACAACTCAAAAGGCCACATTTGACTATACAGTTCACATTTCTCACAAAAGACATAATTACTACTCAAAAACTATCAATATCCTACAACCATTGTTCATTTTAGAGCAATTTTACACATTTTCAGAAAAGAAAACTGCACAGCACAACATCTCCTTTCGGTTCCCGCCAAAAACTTTGTCATGTTTCTTTTACTATGGCTACATTCCACTTGAGACTCACAACGACCACGTTCACGACTGGGATTTTTCCCGCTTGGTTTGTGTGCCGGCGTTACAATCATAAAACCAAGAGGAACGTTTATTCGACCTATCTCTTGACTTGGGTCGTTGTGAGCGTTGTGTGATCGAAAATGATGACATGACGTCATTAGTGACGTTTTCACCATGAACACAACAACCGCAGTCGCCCTGTGGAACGGCCAAGAAGCTTACACAATAAATATAATAATATGTATAAGCTTCTTGGGAACGGCGAACGGAGCATTTTGGGCGTTGTGAGCTGTAGGTGGAACACGCTTTATATGTCAGTGTCAAAACATCCGTAATCCGTGGTCATGACGACCATTGATCCATTTAGAATTTTGTAAATAATATAGTAGTACGTTTTTAATAAAGGAATGATTTGTTACATTCCAAAAACAATAAATTAGAAATGATAGTGTTCAATATTTGGGCTGTCTTGCAGTGGTATTTAAGACCTTTTATCAAATGGTTTCTACGGAAAACCACTCGGCTATGTGAGTTACAAAGAATATGCTACGGGGATAAGCCTGGGGCTTCTCGAACCTGCAATGTAGAGAAGTCTTTAATGTTATCCCGGACAAGAGATGTCAAAGAAATAATTTCTTACCTGGACGGCGTAGTACAAGAAAGGAGGTTTGTCCCGCAAAACTTTTCCGATATTATAGACCCCTCAATAAATATCATAATGAGAGTTAAAAAAATTAATCCCAAGTTGCATGGTTCTTTTATACTCTCGTTCAGAAGATGTTTAGAACAGATTTGGAGTTACAAAAGTTTAATTGATGATGTAGAAGAACTAAGACGAACACAATTTGATAGCAACAATATCCAACATGAAGAAAAGTTATTAAAATTGTGGGATTTATTGGTACCAGATGATCCCCTGGAATCACGTGTAACAAAACAGTGGCAGCACATTGGATTTCAGGTACATTTGTATTATAATACTAATCACAGCTTAAATATATTTCAGATATATGTATACCACTGTATACTACACTTTTTCAGTTTAAATAAACTTCAAATTTTTGTCGATTGAGTTCACATTTCAAGATGGAACAAATCAACTTTTTGTTTTTATGACTAAAATTTGAACTCAGTATTGCATGCTTTAGAGTTTATTAATACTTTCATATTAGATTACAATAAACCTCATAAAATCTCTATTATACATATAATAGACTAGCTGACTCGGCGAACTTCGTACCGCCTTATTCAAATAAATTAATAAACAAACAAATCGAGAAAACACGGCAAAGGGCTCATAGAATTTGAAAAATATATATAGCCTATAACCATCTACGATTAATTCCACGTCGAATGGTTGTGGTTTCATGCTGATCGGTCCAGTAGTTTTCGAGTTTACCTCGGACAAAGAAAACAAACTTTGCTTATATATATATATAGATAGATAGATAGCCATAAACCATCTAGGAAAAATTTCGCATCGAATGGTGGTAGTTTCATGTCGATACGATCAGTGGTTTAAGCGTGATTGAGCCTCAAACGAACACCATTTTCATTATATATATATAGATATTCACATATTTCTCTTGTAAATTTTGGTTCTATTTTAGAGTTCAATTTTTTGCATTAGAAAATACAAATATATAAAAAATTCAGAGATTTTAATCTATTCTAGGATGTGTGTACTATAATATTTGTGAACTTAGTACTGGTAATTAAGCTGTGTTTCATATTTTCAGGGAGATGATCCTAAGACTGATTTTCGAGGCATGGGACTTCTTGGGCTTGAAAACTTGTTATTTTTTGCAACAGAATACTCTCAAGTATCGAGGCATGTATTCAGCCATTCCCTACATCCAAAATATGGTTATGTTTTTGCTATTGTTGGAATCAATTTAACATCAATGGCCTACTACTTGTTGAAAGATGGTTCTGCAAAAATATTTATGTTTAATGCAAGGCAATATCTACCCAGTGTTAATTTATTCCATAGATTTTATTGCTATCTCTTCTATGAGTTTGATAAAATGTGGATAGAGTCAAAACCACAGGACATAATGGAATTCTCAGTAATATTTAAGAAATTTGAAAATGCAATGAGAATGGAATTAGCTGACCCAGCAACAGTGTTTAGAATAAATATAGAAGTAGACACTGTTTAAAGATATTATTATCTCTACATGCATAAAACAATACATTAAAAAAACAATATTTCTTAACCCCAGGAAGGGTTGGAGTTGAATGGGATAGCAAGCCCCAATGGGACATAATGAGGATCGTCCAGGGGTTTTAGTGGTGTCCCCAACTATGGCAAGGTGTTGTGGGTACTTGGTAGTACATGACCTCGATACCATAAATGATGTGTGTCTGTAATTTTTACATACAAAATGTAGAAATGGGTCTATAGTCATTTTAGCAATCGTGGAACTATTATGAGATTGTCCTCTTACATGTACTTGTCCATCTATTTGTATGTTATTTTTCTCTGAAAATAGTCAGTCTTTGGTTATTGCTAGAAAATCCATTAAAACTCTTCAGTTTTCCATCATTCGCATACTTCGCTTTAGACCTGACAGTCGCTGATCAAGACACCCATGTCCAGCCAAATAGGGAGCGCGGAACAACTCCGCTCCCTCATCCGATGGTCTTTAATGCTGGCGGACATTCCCCTGGAATTTGCCCATAGCTGTTTGCTTATGGCATCAAAGTCTTCGCTTCCCCAACCAGACGTATAATTATTTTTTGTAATAATCAATTGTAGTATTTTAATTGATTCGGAAATGTTTGACTTCCTATATCAATTCCAATTCTATATCATCTTTGATAGTTCACATAACTATAAAAATTCTTTTGATATATGCCAAATGTGGCTTTATAATACAACCCTTAAAAAAATAGTAAATTTTTAGTTCTTAATATTACTACTTTTCTCCACAGCTTTACAAAATATACTCGCAATTGTTTTGTGCTAATGGTATAATTTTAAATAGGTGTAAAAATAATCCAGTATTAATTATTAGTCCAGTAGTTTCCTAATCATATATTTTTATTTGGATAGACATTATAATTTATTAAAATGTCTATGAAAAGGCCTTGACAATACTGGATTGTTTTATAGCTTATAAGTTATAATCATTGGTCAAAATTTTTGCCCAATAATTATAAGTTCTTGTTTCTTATAACATGATAAGCATTTGATATAATTTAGTTCTTTTTTAGAAGTAGTAAACAAATTATGTGGAATATCAAATTTGTTATAACAGTGATCCAAAAATATTGAATATCTTAAACAAATTTTGTTTTTGTTATACATACTTTTATAATATATTAGAATTCTATTTGAAACTATATACCATGGTCTAAATCACAACGATTGGCTATAAAGTTTATCGTCGTTCGATCAAGGGTTACAAACCCCCTATTTTTCTATTTTTGTTAATACCAAATTCAATATTATATGGACATCAATAAAACGTAACAAATCAAATGTGTTTCTAGTCTTATGAAGAATTATAATTGATACTGATGTAAAAAAAATTGAATCCAAAAGTGCTTATCAATTTTGGCTTATGCTCGTTTTTTGTTATGAACAGGGATTGTGTACTTTATTGCTAAATCAATAGGTTTACAATATGGTCTATATACTTAGTTTTTTACTTGTTACATTTTTAAATATTTTTTTAGAATCTCAATAAATACTTTTCAACTGTAGTTAACAATTTTTTAGTGTAAGGTTTAAAAATTATTATATATAGAATAAAGACTTGTTTGAAGTACTAATGATATCATAGATGTTGTGTGACCATAATCATTGACTTCATAATTATATTTTATGTATCAAATTACGTAGTGGCACATATTACCTACATATTTTATTACTGACACATAGAAAAGTACAATATTCCAGTGCATAACTTACCTTATCACAATTTACACTGTATTTAGTCTATAATATAATAGTACTCTGTATACATCACATTGCAAAATAATTAGTAAAATGTTAGATTAGAAAATTTTAAAATGACTTTTTTATGGAAGTAAAGACCGAACCGCCGCGATGACACAAGTTCTGTGTGGCAGCAAAAGGCATGTACTGTGCTATGAAATGATGTCGTTTATAGCGAAATATGCGTTATATTAGGTTGGGGAAAAGTTTCTTCGCATTTTATATAAAAAATAAAAAGGTTTTTTTATAAAGTTTATTTACATTTGACTAAAGTATGTAGGTGCCATTTTGTTGGATAACTTTTTGCCATCTTGTAGGTAGGGACGTGAACCCATTGCTATAAAAATTTTGGGGCTTCTGATCTAAAAACTGCGACAAGTGGTTTTGGTAGTCCTCTCGTGATGTTAACCTGACACTGCCTAAGGAATTCTGCAGAGCCCGAAACAGGTGAAAATCTCAAGGTCAAGACTATACGGCGGATGCATTAACACCTACCAGCCAAACTGTCGTAATTTTTGCTGAGTGGCTAAAGATGTGTGAGGTCTAGCGTTATCATGGTGAAAAACCACACCCCTTCTGTTGATTAATTCTGGCTGCTTTCCCTCAACTTTTTGCTTTAATCTCATCAGTTGTTCGCAGTACAGTTCAGAATCGATGGTCCTGCCTGGCGGTAACAGCTCATAATGAATAATGCCCTTCCAATCTCACCATACACACAGCATCACCTTGTTGCGAGTTAACCCGGGTTTCGCCACAGTCTGTGAAGCCTGACCGGTCTTTGACCACGATATTTTTCGCACGTTCTTGTCGTACGTGATCCACTTTTCATCACCAGTTATAAGCTTCTTCAAAAATCGTTCGGTTTCATTACGTCGTAATAAAGAACCACAAATGAGTACACGGTTCATTAGGTTTCTTTCAGTGAGTTCATGAGGCACCCAAATATCGAGCTTTTTTGTGTACCCAGCTTTTTTCAAATGCGCCAAAACCGTTTTGTGATCAATTCCCAGTTCTCCAGCTACATCGTAACTACTAATATGCGGATCTTGCTCCACTTTTTCAAAAATGGCATCAATTTTGTCCGACAGGGCGACCAGAGCGACGTGCATCTTTGATATCAAAATTTCCGGATTGAAAACGCTTAAACCAAATTTTCGCTACTCTCATATATACTGCATTAGGTCCATAAACATCACAATTCTTTTTCGCGGCGTATGTTGCATTTTTGCCTTTTTTCTAGTAAAATTTTAAAATGTATCTAATTTCTTCATTAAATATACTCATTTTAACAATAAGAATAACAAATGATAATCACACATTTTCCTAATTTGAATATAGAATTGTCTTCTTTAAAATTAAAACTTTTTAATTATACCAAAACCAGCCAGATTCAAATGGTATAGCCAAAGAGATCTTATTACAAGTTCATACATACTTTATGCGATAAGACTTTTTCTCCAACCTATTATGTGACAAAATACCATGTAACTGCTAATGTAGTAGTATATTAAAATTTAAAATAGATCTCAAGGAATAATTTAAACAATGAGTGAAATGGCCAGAATAGGAAGTGGAGATAGTCAAATCAAATTTATTTCGTACCATAGAATGATGTTTTAAGTACAAGTACAAGAATCAAATAATGCATTAATTATAATTTATTGTTTGAAAAGTAATCAAAAATATTTCTATCATGATATTTTAAAAGTATAAAAGTCTAGATGCCATTTTCCTTGACAATAAAGTACATTGACCTTTCCGTCATTCAATCAGGGGTAACAAACCTTTTGCACTAGGTTTTTTATAGAATTATTCTATCAAAACATGGAAGGTTAGCTTGAATATAATTAATTTACTCGTTTTTAATGTGGTCAAAAGTATTTTATAAAAACCACAGTCAATAATATAATTATGAAGAACCACAAAATAAAAAATATCAATAGCAATAATCGTCTGTATCTAGTCTTAGTCTTGCGTAAAATTGTAACTTAAACCGATATATTTAAATCTTGATATATAAAAATGAATGTTTGTCTGTATGTCCTTTATAGAATCGTAAACTATACATTTTATTATGTGATGATCTTTAGCAAAGTTGTTGTGCATGAGCCAAAGAAGGTTTCTGAGTTGGTTAACAATTGGACCCGGTAGGTGGCGTTGCTGTCGGCATATCGATTGAAGTTTTTCTGGGCAGGATGACGTCTTTTTTTTTTGCCAGGGGAAATCCGTTTAAGGACTAGGACCGCGACAGGCGCAGAAGCCTGGGGGATGCTCGCGACCTTGGTGAGACAGTGTGGGATTCGCCAGATCGGGGGTGGCACTAGCATGCCCGGTCAGAACCGGTGCCACGCTATTGCCACTCCCCAGTTAGGGATACCCACTAAAACCCCTGGGTGTTCCGTCCTGCGCCTTATGCCAGGGCTACGTGTATGCGGTTTTCCCAACTCCGCTACCCTGGCAGGCGTGGGCCCCGCTCACTGGGCCTCTTCAGATGCCGGGGGAGCTACTCCCCCGGCGACGACTGGGTCTTTTCGGCGTGGGGCGGTCTGTAACTCGCCCCACGGGAAGAGAGATGAGCGCGCGCGGAACACTCGCGCTCTCATCTCGACGGCATGTGCGGGTGAGTGAGAACCTCTATGCCCCTAGAGGCCCAACCCGCGCCGCCAGCTTACGGTGGCCGAAGGTCTAGGTCAGACCTCCGGCGTCGGCGCGTCCTCCTTTGTCGGGAGCGGAGCAGGGAATTACGCTCACGCTCCCGTTCCGCCTCCTCCTTCGCAAACATGACTTGCTCGCAGAAGGAGGAGACGGCGTCCCATCCGGTGGAGCTCCCGACCATGGTGCGTACCACGGCCGGGAGCGAGGTGTCAAATCCGGTATGGGCGACGAGCTCTCGGCGCTGCTCTGTCCAGCCTGAACACTCCTGGAGTGTGTGCAGCGCCGTGTCCTCGTCGCCCGTGTCACAGTGGTGGCACCCTGACGTTGCCTCGCGGCCGAGGCGACACAGGTACCTTCCGAAGCAACCATGCCCCGTCAGGACCTGTGTCAGCCTAAAGGTCAGGGTGCCGTGACTTCGTCCTAGCCATTCGTGCAGGACGGGCCGCACCGCCTCGATGGTGGCGGGGCCCGCGCTGGGGCGTCGTAGGCGGTCTTCCCAGACCCCCACGGCTACCTGGCGGAGCTCCGACCGGCACGCCTCGATCTCGCGAGGCGCGGGTCTGGTGCCCCTGGCCAGGGCTTCTTTGCGCCATACGTATAGTGACGCCAGGACCCTGGCTTCCAGGTCCCATGGGGGGGATCCGGCGAGTAGCGAGGCCACTTAGAAGGACACCGTACGGTATCCTCTTATTGCCCTGACGGCCAATATGCGTTTTTGGCCGTCAGGCGGTCTGACCATATTGGGGCCCCATACAGGGCCATCGAACGTACGATGCCTTCGAAGAGTTTTCGACACGTGGCGTTAGGATGACGTCTACCGGAACTACTAGTAATAAATTTTACTTACGCGATTTCATATTTTAATGTAAATTTTGCCATCTCAATTAAAAAAGCCTATAACAAGCAAATAACAAACAAAAACGCGTAGCGTTGTTATGTTCACTCTGCAGAACCTATCATTTTTTTTTTTTATTTGACTTGACTTTATGTTGTTGGTCCGAAGACCTCACAACTTTACCGGGGTCTTTGGGGCGAGCGCCTTCGCTAGGGGAAGGCGCTCGAGCCCGGGGGCAACTTGCTTGAGGGAGCTCCCTAGGGAGTTTTACCTCGGCTGGACTGTTGCCATGAGAGGGGGATGAATCTGATGATGCCCGCCAATGGGCGACACAATGAACTAATTGAGAACGGGCGTCGGGTAATATAAAGCCCGAGAAGAAGGATCCCGGCGGAGCGGGATCGGCGGTTTGCGGCGGCCTACGCTATCTTACTGCCGTTTCGCGACGTGTTATGGCTGGGAAAGAAGAAACGGCGAAAGAAACTTCCCAGCAACACGCCTAGTCTATCCTGTCGGGGGGCTATGTCTCCTGGCGTCCCTCTCGAGGACGTGGAGAGATCGTGATTGGCGTTGTCTGAGACGCCGCCGTCTATGTCTGTCTGTCGGTGCCTGCCAGCCTGCCGTCCTAACCGCGGACGGGCTGATCCGGGCCAGCCGTTTTGTAATAGCGTCGACCTTGTCCGTAAGGACATTACGTGGTCGTCGCACGAGAGCCTTTCGCCGAGGCTTGTAATCGGACGCGGACACGACGAGCGGATTTCGATGGTGCGGCGCGAGATCGAAATACTTACGCGAGAGCGACGTAATGTAGTTTTTGATGGAGGGAAGAAGCTCCAGATCGCGGTGGAGGTCGACGTTACGCATATAGAGGGGAGCACCGACGGCTCTGCGCATGAATTTATTCTGCACGATTTGCAGTTTATTTAAATGGGTAGGCTTGGCATGGCCGAATACCACACTCGCATATGTCATGATCGGGCGGATGCATGTTTTATATAGAGTAAGCTTGTGTCTGAGGGACATTTTGCTTCGGTTATCTATCATGGGTGCTAGACGACCCATCACAAATCGCGCTCTATTTCGGACTATAGTGATATGCTCGTTGAAGCGCAAGTTCTGATCTAGGGTGACACCCAGGTATTTGGTGTGCTTTGCCCAGGGAATTTCTTGGTCATAGAGCGAGATGGCTTTTAGGCGAAGGGAAGCGCGTTTGGGGGAGCGAAGCGTGCCCGGGGAAAAGAACATTGCTGCGCTCTTCTCCGGGTTCACCTCTATCCTCCATTTACGAAACCATTTGCCTAGCTCTGTGACAGCTACCTGCAGCCGGACGCAGGCCATTTGTCTGTTCTTATCTGATGTATAGAGTGCGGTGTCATCCGCGAAGAGGGCCAGCTCCACATCTGGAGTTTTTGGGATGTCGCTGGTAAACAACGTGAAGAGTAGTGGGGACAGGGCCGAGCCCTGTGGTACACCGGCTGTGAGTGGGTGAGGAGACGAGCGCGTTCCCTCCACTCGAAAACGGAAGCTACGACCTAGGAGGAAGTCTCGCAAGATGAGCACGAGTCTGTCTGGCACACCGAACTGGTACAGCTTGTAAATCAAGCCGTTGTGCCAGACCTTGTCGAAGGCCTTAGCTACGTCTAGAAACAGGGCGGCTGTTCCTATAGAGCGGGGGCGATGGGCAAAGTGAGATAGTATGTGCTCCGTGATGCGGTGCACCTGTTGCACGCATGAGTGTCTGGCACGAAAGCCAAACTGCTCGTCGGGTAGTAGATGTTTGCTGATGGCAAAATCTCTAAGTCTAGAGAGGATGACCCTCTCGTAAAGCTTGCTGAGTGCGCTCAGTAGGCTGATCGGACGGTAGCTGGACGGTTTATTAGCCGGTTTTCCAGGCTTGTGAATACCGATGACATCTGCCTCTTTCCAAATCGCGGGGAAGGAGCAGTTTGTTATGGCGGCATTGAAGATGCTCACCAATATTATAATTAGGTGGCCGGGGAGGAGTTTTAAGACGCGATTGTTAATGCCATCGGTCCCTGGGGCCTTTCGCGGTTTGAGGGACTTGATCAGGTCTTGCACTTCTTCGACCGTGACCGGGTCGAGTGTGGTTTCCGCTGGTAAGGAGGATCTACGTTCGACCTCGGAGTCCACCTCCGACAGGTGTGACTGGTCGACGTTTTGTGTAGTGGGGGAGCATTGAAGCTCTAGACTCTGAGCAAGGCATTCGGCCTTCTCCTCGTCATCGAACGCCTCGGTGTTGTCGGCTCTTTCTAGCGCGGGTATGACAGTAAGGGTGTCTGATTTGAGAGCTCTAGCCAGCTTCCAGTATGCCTGGTGAGTTGGTTCAATATCTCTCAACGTTCTGTCCCAACGTTGCTCCCTGACTTCCCGGATACGTAGTTTGACCTCGCGCTCTAGTTCGCGAAGTCGGACTCTGTTTTCCTCGGTAGGATATCTATCGTGAGCTCTGGAGGCGGCTCTCTTTTCCCTCAACAGCACCCTCACCTCGTCCGGCAGGCATAAGTGGCGGTCATCCTCCACCGGTACCTGCCTGGACGAGTTCCGCACTGCGGATTGAAGGTGGCTAGTAAGGGCCTCGATCGCCGTCTCCGTGTCTTGGCGGGACTCAATGTGGTCCGGGATGCAGAACCTATCAATGTGTGTTAGTTAGCCAGAAAACAAATTAGTTCATAACATATATTAATATACCTACTACTCGTCATTTTGAGTCGCAAGAAAATGTTTGTACAGATTTTGTTTAAATCTGTTAATTATCACACTAACGTAATAATTCTAAAAAAAACTAACTTCGTAACGGAAAATTATTTTTCTATTACACAGCCTGTTGATGAAGGTTAATTTTAGATAACTAGCTATGCTCCAAAGATTATTTCGCATTAAGAAACTGTGAAATTAGTTGTAGACGTGGACTTTGAACCATTCGCGATGGGTTCCTACTAGGTAGTGAGAGTTAAGTATAATGCAAATTTCTAATAAGAGAAGGAACCATGCAGCTACATATACGATATAGTTTCTGCGGGGTACGAATCTAAACTTTATGGCCGCTAAACCGCGTGAAAAAGCCTATTATTGAAATAAAACTCGATTTATTTTACGCGGCTCTGTATTCGATTATAAATTGTTATTCATATACTTAATATAATATCTCATGTTCATATACTAGTTGGGTTCTGTCAAAACGTGTTTTTTTAGTTATAAACTAAAATTAGTTTTTTAAACTTATCAAGAACCAAAAATTGCCTCCGAATATTGGAAATAACTCCAATTCTCAATTGGCAACATAAATTTCATGTTTTCTTATAGAAATCATGAGGAAAATGTTAAATTTACCTTTGAAATGCGATATCCTTTCTTTTTTTTAAACAGTTCCGACATATTTTAACAGCGCAGGACAGCATAAAGTTTTTTGAGAGCTATATAGCCAGTTAAGTAGTCGATGAAACGACACTAACCTGCGTGGGTAGCAGGTCTTCCAATTTTAGTCCACTTTTTATAGCTATTTTTTGTGCACTTCATGCGTTATCTAGACGTTTATATGACCTATGTTCAAAAGTTAGATAACATTATTTTAACATCTGTTGGTATATTTGTAAAAATATTACTATGTGTTCAATTTGTTGTTACGTGTTCTATTATCTGAATCTATAAATACATACCAGTGTGAAAAAATATTACTATAACCATCGCGCAGTAAAAAACGTAACTCCATAAAGCTCCTAAATCCTACATATTCTTCCAATCCATCATAAACGTTATGTCTTTGTTCCCTTACTTTTTGACAAACATTGATATATAAAAGATTATTTATATATCATTGCATGAAAATAATCTTATTATACCTACTCTTATATCTCACATTACTACTGGTCCAGGAAGAAGTTGACCTATCTTTTTCTGCCTGGACTGCAATTTAGAACGCGAATATTTAAATTAAATGTATGACCTATTGCTCGGGGAAAATGTAAAATACTAATTAATGGTGATGAATTTTGGAAATCGATCCAGTAGTTTTTGGGTTAATTCGCTACAACCATACAAAAATGCAAATCTTTTCTCTTTATAGTATTGGTACCTACAAGGAATTAATTTTTTGTCTAATTTGGTCCGGTACCTATATCTATGTAAATATAACAAAGTCGTGTTAGTTACGCCATTTATAACTCGAGAAGGGCTCGACCAATTTTTATGATTTTTGTGTTTTTGGCACTGTCTTCGTCCGGAATAGGATAATAAGTATTAAAATATGATATTGATCAATAAAAAAAACATCAGTCGGATCAATCTACCCATTCATTTGTTATGATCTTTCCCGGCCGACTTCGGCAATGGTATCTGCATTTAAACTCATTTTCATTAGTCTGATTTAGGTGAATTATTTTTGTGTGTGTTCGAGTGGGTGCCGGGGTGGTTTAGATTCAAATTTGAAGCAGGTAGATGGCGCTGCAATCGGTTTCTAAATTTTTATTTTTAAGAGCAAGACAATGTCTGCCGGGTACAGCTAGTTAAATAATAAAACGTTAAAAAATAAGGGAATAATGACAAATCTAGTCACGTAAGATGGAACTATTTTGAATTACGTTTTACTGGACGATTGTATTCCATTTCCGTGATAGTGGTTTCTTTTAAATGATGTCTTTAAAATTATAAAAGTAGAGATATAATAAAAATGTTATCTATATTTATTTCTAAGTTTTCGCGACTTGTATACATAATAAAAAAGGTTTTAAGCGCGGTAATTTATTTGATTTTTGTTATTCCGACGTTTCAATCAAAATCAAATAAATTACCGCGCTTAAAACCGTTAAAACGTAATTTTATTATAATCTAAATTTATTTTTATGTTTATTTTACTGTTACTTACTTTTTATAAGCTAGGCTGTGAATGTAGAGCTTTTAGCACTTTTTAGCTAAATTTTCTTAGCACATAATATATACTCGTATTTAATTATAATCAACTCCTATTGTGTGTATATTATTTTATTAGGGAATTTGTGGCTCCGTCAAAGTAAATTTTAGATCTATCGTCATCACTGATCTTTATATACCACTCATTTATATATTACCATGGAATACTTTTTTTAAGTATAGAATTGTTGAAACTATGGTAATTGTACGTAAGGAACGATGTAGATAATTAAAAACATTTATTTGCAAAAAAAAGTGTTTTATTAATCAGAGAGAATTGTAGTATACAATATAACAAAAGGACGGATTTTACATTAATGATACATATTTTTCACATTTTTTGTTGCGGAGTCGATAACTATAACAATTAAAAAATAATTCAATATCAATAAATGCTTTTTGTTATAACCTTCGTTCACATTTGTCTTGGATTTTCTAAACAAGTCTCCACGTGTAAAAGTACAAAAACAAACTATTAATAAGTATATAAAATATTTATACCAATTGTGGAGATGCAATTAGTTAATCATTTACTCTTCTTGTCTTTTTTAGTCTCTTTTGCAGGTCTTGATTTTCCTGCTTTCCATATGGCTATGATAGCTGTAAGGGCGACTAATCCAAATCCTGCAACACCTATTTGCCATATCCAGGGATATTTTGCAAGTACATCTAGCCCGTATGATATACTAAACTTGATCATTTCCACACACCAATCGACTACTTCATCACTGTAAAGTAATAGAAATTATAATATTTAATATTTATGCCGCTTCACTTAAAATCGTGGTAGGTAAGTAATTAGCGAATGCACTAGCCAGAAAGCAAGCGCCGCCTCAAGGCAGTTTTGTGACCAATAAGCAAGTGATAACAATGTATGAAAACATCGCGATGAAACCTGCATATTGAGAGGACCGATATGTCAAACCTGCCAATCTATTTTAAACAAGCATGACATATGAATGGGAGACCCGAGCCTAGCATCGGAACGTTTATGGGATGTTATTACTTGTACTACTATTATATGAGGCTCCGGACCACGGGTCATGAAACGTTCCTCATTCACCACCAACCCCCCCCCCCCCCCCCCCCCGAATGCCGTAAAAGGACAGGAACAATCTATATTGTTCCTCACAATATAGATTTAAAAAGATGTACAGCAGTTTTAATTGGATCAGTACAACCAAAGTGTCCACTTATTTAGATCACCAGGCTTTATAACTTCCACAGCTGGAGCTTATGTATCCTAACCTACACTTAGCTCTTTCGACTTCCACTCCCTCTAGCTAAGGCAGGCATAAGGGAATAGAAATAAACAAGTTCTCATGCACGAGATTTTATCATGTGGCATATGGAATCAACAATTATAGGCTCAATTCTACTATTACTACCTCTTGAAAATGGCTGGACACCATTGTCTTAATTGTCATTTTGCTTGCTTTGGCTTAGTATAACATAACAAAATAATTAAACTTACAATGGCGATGCTAGCAATGGTACTTGCTCGCCTTTGGAATTCTTGTACCAGTCTTGAGCGAAAGATGTGAACGATTTCACATCACTCTTTGGTAGGTCATAACGGTATACTTTACCAAGACGGAAACTAGAACAAGGAAAAAATATTTAATCACCATTTGTGTGGGTAAAAAATTATAACGAAATATTAACAAAACGTATCAGAGTATAAGATGTCAAAAATTGCTATTCATGTGCATTAGATAGATGTATGACACATTATTTCTCACCACAATAAACAATTGAAAGGAATTTATTTATGTGTAACAATCTCATACCAGTAATAGTTACAATGCATCAATAAACAATGTTTTATCTCAACTGGGTCAGTATCACAGCAAATATATTCCCTAAATGGTATATGTATACAGTTTCAGTCTAATGGTGAGGCAATAGTAGATTGTCACACGAGAGGTGAAAGTGGCCTATTTAGGCATGAGATGGTTCGGCGTACGAACGTAGCGAGAACGCTAATAATTCGAGTGCCTAAATAGGACTTTCACCCGAGGTTAACATTCTCCTTTTTATTTTGAATACTAGGAAAGTAAATAAGAACTGCTTACTTAAACAAACTACTTCTGCAATGAAATCAGGCCTTAAATCCATATCTAAATCCGATGAATTCCTTTAATACATCACATTAAAAAAAAAGTCAAGTAAATTTATTTATTTGTGGCACTCTATCTATCAGCCAGCATTTTTTTCTCACCAATGAGAGTAAATATTTACCTCAAATTTATGTAAATTAAATAATAATTTAGTGAAAAAAATTAAGTTACAAAAATTTTGATATTTTTTTTATTACTATTTGTGGCTAGATTTAAGTGGGTGTAAAAAAGTTGACATGAGTCGCATCTATTATCTATGGTCTGCAGTTTTTTAATATCTTGACAGCAGGAAAAATCGTTTCCCAGGGACGAAAAGTATTGTTTTTATCCCTGTGATAAGGCAACTCCACGCGTATTGTTACATACCGACAAAAAAACGCACACCTGCCTGTCGTAAAGCTGGTTTATTACCCTTCTCGCATTCGGATTTCTTTTGTTTACTTCGTATTTGCAATTAGACAATAGCCTATTGTTTTCGACTTTGTTGGCCGTTCGCAGGAATAATTAACCAATTGTGCAAATTACTGTTTCTCGGAAACCCCAGTGCACGCGGTCGATTTTTTGTACTGTATAGTTAGTATAAAGCAATGCCCGAACGGAGGGGTGAGGCGGTCAATCGACGACTACGATACGATTAGACTTAGTGACGGACCTTGCGCGTGTTGAATTGCATCGAATCGTGCAGTGTCAACTGATTACATTTTATTTTGTACTTGTTTTATACGTGTTTGTACAGTTCTAATAAACTCTAGTAATTCCAACGGCATTTATTTTAATTCGAGTCCTGTAGCTCGTAACAGTATTATCATGAAATTTATATAATAAAACTACGTTTTAACGGTTTTAAGCGCGGTAATTTATTTGATTTTGGTTTATCCGACGTTTCGGCCGCTTTTCAGTGGCCGTGGTCACGGACGACAAAGATGACATTTGTCCAACATGTATTGTTAAAGTTTTATTTAGCCTACCGCCAACTTGTTCATTTTAATTATTTAGTTTTAATTTTGTTTATGGTTATTATTTAGTCTATGGGAGCCAAATCTAATTTACCACCGCTTCACAACATGTTGTGGCTTGAAGAGAAGAAGCGGCGCAAGAAACTCTTCAGCAAACATGCCTAGTTTTAAAAAATTATATAATATTAAAATGGGTGGAAGGAAAAATAAAAGAAATTATCAGTCAAGCAACGGAACACAAACCAACTTGATAACCAATTGGACAAACCAAAATCAAATAAATTACCGCGCTTAAAACCGTCAAAACGTAGTTTAATTATGTATACAAGTCGCAAGTACTTAAGAAAATATTATGAAATTTATAGTTGTAACGTGCTTAATATAAAATGGCGCGGGAGGCGCCACTGTGCCGCTGTCTACCCCTCCCGCTCCCCATGCGATACATGGATATCGGCGTCTGGGCCGGCCGTCAGTCCTCTGTTTCATCCTCTGTTATGTAATGTTTTTATCGATAAGAAGGATGAGCGTCAGTGTGGATAATGTGGATAAGTGTGGATAATGTGGATAAGTGTGGATAACTTACAAGAGAAAAGTAGGTAATTTGGAGACATGGAACCTCTTGGCTGTATTTTGTCCAGCTAAACTAGCATCAACACGAGCGACATTAACGCGTCCACGTAATGTTGCACCCACACTCTCCCAAATTGCGTGTAGTCTTTGGCATTCCACACACGAAGCTCCATAGCTGTAAAAAAGACATATTACTGGTTTTAAAATATAACCTAGGAACTGTGTAATTTTTATTTTTTTCTACAAATGAAACATGTTCTAAGTATTCGGTATCTGCATTCATTTAGCTATCCGTCCAAATACGATAGTAACGCAGCATCTGGCCGGATGCCGGCTGTTTAAAAACTACGATTTATTTATCTACGATTGTTATAAACCTTCAATGACAATGTATCCTACTGATGGTGAAAATAGCTAAGAATAGTTAGCGGATATACAACGGACAAACGCGGAAAACGTCTTCTTTTTACCTAAAACTTTACTGTTTCTTATTAAGTTCACTACAATAACAAAAAACTAAGTCCAATATAGTCTAGACAACTGCCCAGCAAAATATACATGTGTGACGAAGCCAACCTGATTTGAAGTAATACAATGAATAACATGTTGTTTAAATGAAAACAAAAGTATTTGTTACCTAGTGAATTGAAAAAACCCGATTGCAGCCCCCTCTATTTTAATATGCTTTTATTAGCTTCATACGTATGTTAGTATGTATGTATGTTAGTATGTAACGGAATCTTTCCAGTTAAATTTGATCGACTTCCCGGTTTCCGATTGAGCTGAAATTTTGCACGTATTTGTATATCGCGTGACAATGCAATAATATGGTACCATGGAGCTGATCTGATGATGGAGTCGGAAGGTGGCCATAGGAACTCCTGTACTAAACAAGATAGACCCGTCGTGTTTGGGCTCGTTTTACTTGTCTTGACTAGCACTCTGCTGCTACATGATATGCAGGATCTCAAATGCTTGTATTTAAAAACCTTTTTAAAAAAGCTTATTTTTACATTACGTTCCATTTTATCATAAGAGTGTATTTAATTCTTTTTTCAAAGTTTCCACGGAGAAGGGAATTAAATCACTAAATAATCACTAAAAAATAAAAAATAAATAATAGTTAAAAAAAACTAAAAAATACGCTTTTATAGGAAATTCAACTAAAAAATGAAAAATAAATAATAGTTTTAAAAAAAACTAAAAAAATACGCTTTAATAGAAAATGCAACTAAAAACTAGAAAATACATTTGAATTAAACATAGTGTAAGAAAAAATGATTTTATTGTAAAAAAAGCGTCTTAGGATTTTTCTGTCACAAAAAAACGTTACGGCCGCGTGTGACGTGTTGAGAGGCGGCATAAGTTTAGAGTAGATTATGGTTGTGTTTTTTTTGGCTCCGGATCGAATTCAGTTTTACCTTTGAAAAAATAAAATATGTTTAAATAAAAAATGCATTCATTAAAATGTACCTAAACGAATCATAATTTGCAGTAAACCTGCGAAAAATGTCAGCTTCAGTATAATCTTAATTGTTATGTTTCATTATCCTGTTAATTAGGGCACGTCCTCCTCCGTTAGATATCTTAGCCGCAAATACATCATGCGTAGTGTTGTCAATAATAATATGGATTATAAATAAAATTTATGATATTACTAAAGAATTAAAATTACAATAATAGTGAAATTAAATATAAACAACACTTACAACATAACGAACCAATCTCCAGTAGTCGCCCCAGTGGCTGCCTGAGTCATATGCTCAAATATCTTGTCAGTCAGTTCTTTCACAGCTGGAGACTGATTCTTTTCAAAGAAACCATACATTTCATTCTCATCTGTTGGTCCTGAAATTATTATACACTTTGTACATAATTATGTTGAAGTCTTTCAAGTTACTTTTGAAGGTGGTTTCTTTTTTGCTAAAATGTTTATTTTATGCTTTTGAGTTATGAATATGGTATTAGTTTATCGAATTCAGAAATGATGGCTAGACGGAACTGCGGTTTAGCACATCATTAAGGTGTTCCGTTGTACACCTTCCTACCAACTCCAGTTTAGCACGTCTTTGATTATAATTAGGTGCCTAATTATTTTTAGTGATTGTCATAAACCTAATACCTATACCTTAGTTGCTACACATTTCTATTTCATTTTAAGGAGTTCCCTACTATATCTTAGGACTCCAAAGTACAATTAAAAAGTTACAACTCTCTCTCTCTCTCTCTCTCTCTATATATATATATATATATATACCCCGGGCGATTACCGGGACACAGTCTGTATAAATAAATTACATGACGAATTGAATACCTGTTACTCTTTTCAAATTGGTTAAAACAAGTTTAATAGAACATTATCAAAATCATACCACTATACAACAAAGGCACTCCATGTCTGAAAAATACAATTGAGGGGTCCTTGAATGGATTATAGAGCCTTGCCAAGTGGCTATTAACAGCTTTAACACTAATTGCATTTAAGTGTTTCTTGAAATCATCTCTCAAATTTTCAACAATTTTCTCAATATCGCTGCATGTCGGACAGTTTGTTTTTGCTGAAATGGAGAAGAATCAATAATTTATTTGTTATTATGGGGCATGACACCCTTCCCTAATTGTGGAAGAAATCATCCAAGTAGCAGAGTTGCTGAGCAAGAAATTCAAATGTATTAAAATAATTGGCAGTAAAAAAGGTAGGCAGCGCATTTGTAATGCTTTTGGTGTTGCAAATCTTCATCAGCGACAGTAACCGCTTTCCATCAGGTGGGCAGCGTCTGTCTGTCTGCTGAATTCATGCAATAAAAAAGAGAAAAATCAATGAATAAATAATTAAAATCTCCTATGGCAGGGAGAGGTGGGGTAAACTCCCTTGCCCTTTTCCTTCATCCTTCCCCATTTCCTTTGAAGGTGATAGTCACACAGAAATTTACCATCCTAATCTACTTATATTTATAAAATAAAAACTACTCTTTTCCTTAAGGCAAAGGCCGAGCGAGGGCAACCCCTTTCCTCCGATCCCCCTAATCTCTCCCACTCCTCCATTAAGGCAGTTACTTTAAGATTGTAACTGTTTAATTTACATAATGTATCTTGCCCAAAACAGATTCAAACCTGGAACTTATGAATTTCAATGGAGAGAGACCATTGAATTAATTTAGGAGCAGACCCAACCTGATACCAAAATGTCATTTGTATTACACTGAAACTAAATCTGAAATGGCAACAAAAAAGGGTTGTATATTTATTTTATACTGGCTTTCCCGGCAGACGTCATCCTGCCTGGAAAAGCTTCAATTGTTGGGCCGACAGCAGCGCCACCTACTGGGTTCAATTGTGAACCAACTCAGAACAGAACCTTCATTGGCTCATGTACAACAACTTTGCTAAAGATCATCACATGATCAAATGTATAGTTTATGATTCTATAAAGGACATACAGACAAACATTCATTTTTATATATTCGAGAATAAGAAGATTACATATAAGAAAATGTTATTTCTTGATAATATCAAGAAATAACATAAAAATGCACATTTTTAAAATGGTAATGTTTTTTTATTGGGTAACCTAGAAATTTTACTTATCCATTTCCTTACAAAACTATTGTAAAAATTCAATAATGCTTGGATTTTTTTATAGCCCCACAGAAATCAATTGTCATGAGATTTTAAATAATGATCATTAGATCTATGGATAGGATATTATAATCTTTCCTTATCTTTATAGATGATCATGCTGAATTCTAGACCGCATCTTCAGTTAATATCATACGAGACCCTTTAATAGTATAAAAATTGACAATGATGTATTCTTACAGGTAAATGTATAGCTTTCTAATACAGGAATTTTAAGTAGTGGGGTGGTGAAGTGGTGAGGGGGGAGGCATACTTGCCTTTACAACAACCCCTAAGAACTGGCGATCTCGTTTTTTTTTTTTAATAAACATAACCTCACTTATTTTCGCTGATTTTTCGCTAATATTCCACTTCTATCATAGGTCCAAAGTTGAAAACTTCTTTCAAAGTTAAAAAAAAGCCAATAATCAACATAAAAAGAGCCAAAATAACCAAAAACCAGCTTAATTGGACAAAAATGAAGAAAAAACACATTCATATACACTACAAGCGTAATCATTCAAAATGGCGACCAATAAAGACAATGTTTTTTTTTTACGTAATCGCATTAATTTATGTTTAACCTATAATAAAATAAAATGTTCAGTTGTTCATATATTGATTCATTGGCATATTAAAAACCACCTTGCTAGTCGTCCACTAAATTGATAAATAAAACAAATGTTTCATGCGAGACTTAAGGCGTCATAACTGTTTGTGTATATAAAATAAATAGTAAATGGTTAGTTCGATCTGGCACTCGCCGGCCGCTACTGTGGCACGCTCACTATGCTTGCTTGGCTCAATTATCAGGTAAGGGATCTCTTTAAATAAAACATGGTATCTATATAAATTAATTAACTTTATAAATATATTTTATTGCGGCAATTAATTCTAAAAAGCTGTCTTTTAATGCTTCTCTTTCTTTTTAATACTGCGAGAGAAATCTTGAGCTACAAGATTTCGAATTTCTTAATCAAAAATCGATTAGTATTAACGACATATCGATTAAATTATTTTTATCATCACACCTTGTTAGCCAAGCTATTAAAAACAAAAATGACAGTAAAAACTGTCACTTTTCAATCAATTGATTATATGTCTAGCATGTAATTTGTAATTATGTGTCAATTAAATTTGAAACTTTATTAAAAACAGTTTTAGTGTTACAAAAAGTTCTGGCGGTTATATGTTATTCGTGAGTACATTCATAAACAATTCGTGAGTACATTCGTAAACTCAAATCACGGTTTTTTATTATCAAAAATGACACAATTTTACAACAAAAATAAGTGAGGTTGTGTTTATAAAATAAAATAAAATTTAAATCTCCGGACCTTAGGGGTTGTAGTAGGGGTAAGTATACCTCCCCCCTATCCACTACACCCACCCACAACTTAAAATTCGTGTATTCGATTGTTAAGTCGCAGCCTTCTTACGGCCTTTTTAATATTGAGTTAGATAAGTTTGTAGGCTTCTTTTAAGGTTCTTAAAGAAGTTTACAAACTTACTCTAAGTTAAAAAGTAACACATAAAGGAACAGAACTTACAGAAAAATACAATAAGTTTCTCGTTATCCCTTATAAATTCTAATAAATCATCGTCGCTTACAGTTTGTAATGTTTGGGTTTTTACTATGCTCACGTCAAGCGAACATAACAAAAATAATGAAATTATTATTTTAAGTTGCATTTTCAGAACAAGTATAATAATAATTTATACTGCGTTATCAAGACTAAAAAGATTACAGTTTGCTTACTACTACACTTTAAGTTAAATTATTTAACTTCTACACTAAAGTAAATACGATAATTATAAAATAACCATTAAAATAAATAGGTACCTATTACATCAAATAAACGATGACGACATGTTACTTGATGTTACTGTCAACTTCATTGTCCTAATGTCTTGTCAAATGAACGTTAATATTATTATTTTTTTATAATATTTATGGCTTGGCAACTAGGCCTTTAAGCCAGATCTTAGTTTATAATATAGATTTAGTTTCTTCATTTTCTTAAGCCTATGTGTAGCACAGCTGAACTGTAGGTAATCAGCTAGCGCCATTCAACGGAGTTCTTGTGACAACTCAAAAGGCCACATTTGACTATACAGTTCACATTTCTCACAAAACACATAATCACTACTCAAAAACTATCAATATCCTACAACTATTGTTAATTTTAGAATAATTTTACACATTTTTAGAAAATAAAACTGCACAGCACAACATCACCTTTCAGTTCCCGCCAAAAACTCCTCAACGTTAATATTAACTTTCAAAACCGAGTTGCCAACTAGATGAACCAAGAAGCTTAAGAGGAACGGCAATTCGATTATAATATTCATTTCTTAATTGTCAAACAAATTATCGTATTCAACTGACGGACCCGGTTGACAATCGTGAATCGTGACTACTGGATAATCAGAGAGTACATCTGTCTGGTTAATGAACGTAAACTAACTACGAAAATTATCGGAAACATACATTTTGGACCTTGGCGTTGTCCTTGAGCGTTAAATTGTTGAAAATAGTGGTTTTCTATAACATTTCAATATACATCGATATTTCAGTAAAGAAGTGCGTTTTCTCTAACGAGAGTTGGCAAAACTGAACCCGCGTCCGAGATGCTCGTGTGCCTACATTTATCAGTCGTGGACATGCAGCTCTTAAGTGCCCCGGAGACGTTATTTGCAATACGGTACATGACAGTATGAAAAATATAGGCTGATTTTAATATATATCGTAGATTACGATCTAAATATGACAAAAATAAATTGTTTTAACTTAAATATTAAATACTATGATATTTTTGAGAAATAAAATTGTTCTATTGCAGCCATTAGCCACGTGATCAGAGCGCGTGACGTCATAGCGTGCAAAACAAGAAGTTATTAATGACTTCTCAGAAAACACTTAAATGAAACAGATGTTTGTTTTGCACACTGTGACGTCATGCGATACGCCATGACAGCTTGACGCGTTTTTGTGATGAAATGTCAAAATATTTATAAAATTGCTGAATTAAATATGTTAATGTTGTTTTTTTGCCGAAATATTAATATTTTGGCTAAAATAGACCTGTTTCTCAAAAATTGACAACTACCGTATTGAAGGTGCGAATGATGGAGCTTCATACGATGCTCGCTTACATTTGCTTTTTGTCCGCCATGTTTCTCGACTAGCGAGCGAATTACCGAAATCTGTCTAACCGCGAATATAACTGGCTTCAATTGCCTCATAGACGATCATTTAGTACTTCAAGGACGTAAAAATTGACAATTGCGAATGATCGTCTCAAGGGCACATTAGCCGCGGTTTATGGAAGCATTTGATAGTTTATTGGACGGTTCATTTTCTTTCGTATTTCAATCTATTCTAAAGTGACTTTTTGGCGGGAACTGAAACGGGACGTTGTGTTGTGAAGTATTATTTTTTGAAATGTGTAAAATTTCTCTAAACTGAACAATAGTTGTAGGATGTGGATAGTTTTTGAGAACTAATTATCTGTTTTCGTGAGAAATGAACAGTATAGTCAAATGTGGCGTTTCGAGTTTTTACATAAACTCTGTTGAATTGAGTCAGTTATAGCCTACAATTAAACTGCGCTCTATAAGAAGACATACATCAGAATTGGCTGTATGGACTAAGATTCCCTTGCCTGCCTTTGTGGCAAAATGTACTACTACTACTATTCTGAAGTTTGATAAATATAAACATTTATAAATATACAATACACCGATTACGAACAAGATTTGTGGACAATTTTTGTTTTTAACGAAATTTACGCGATTATCTTATTTGATAATACGAATTGAGTCAAGTCAGTGATTTAAATAAAATAGTTACAAGGTGAAGGTTATCAACATTTATGTTTCTTTTTCTATCTATAACTTGATACATAGGTGTTCAACTTCCTTGCCACATAAAACTAAGTTACCTTGTGAGTGTTCGATCTAACTTTTATATAGTATTAAAGATTTTCAAGCAGTGGGTTGTAATTGTACCAACCTAATTTTATAAAGGGAAGTGTAAATTTATGACTCATAGCTCAGTACTGTATATTCTTTCAGTGATTATTTATTTCTTCGACTTGAGATTTGTTCATTTATAACCATGGCTGAGATCGAGGAGAAGGTAATAATGACTCCTAAGTGTAAGACTGCAAACTCAACAACTTTGATAGTAGAAAGGAAGGCTGTGGAAGCAGAGGCCAGTGATAAAATACATGTTGCTGGTGGTGATCATACTGGCATCATCATTAACAAGGAGAAAGTATATGGTGAGTAATTTTTGATTTCCAGTTCTATTCTAAATTTTGAGAGTTGTAGGGTGGTTGGTCCAGTTCTCTATCTATAGACATACAACAACTACTTTCTTCTTGATTTTTTCTTTCTGTTCCTATATTTCCTTTCACCTTCTACTTATGTAGAAACAAATATCAAAGAAAGGGTCAAATCTATTCTAATTGGAAGTTTATTAATAATTACTCTATTTATAGATAAACCTTCAAATTGGCAGTATGGTGGAAACACCTGATGCTGTAATTTTTTACAATAAAGGGCTTACCATTCAATTCCTTAAAAATGGGAATGCTGGAGCTCACCAGTGGGACATTTATGATATAATATTATACATGATTATAATAATACAACCTTATGAAAACGAGACATACAAATCACAAGTATTGATTTTAATTTCAAATTATAAATGTATCCAATACTGTAATATATGACAGAATTTACCTCCTTACAGGTTTTATTTTATTTATATTCCACAAACATTGAGACCGGAAAATACTTATCAGATATTTGACCTTGTTATATCCTGTTTTGTTCTGAAAATGTCATATTAATAAAACAAACTGTAGTTTTATTTAGAGTATTTAACCAGTTGTAGTAACATTGCTTCCATCCATGATTTTGTATTTAAAATCCCACAAATCATAGTTGAAATATTGAATTAATGATAAAACAAAAATGATAACAACACAAGTCTAATAATTTATATTAATAATGTTCTGAATCCTGCCATGCAGTCCCTGAAATCTGTAATAGAGTTGATGATAGTCTAACAAAACTGTCTCAGTTTGTTACTGATACTGTATCTGAATACAAATGTCAAAGCCTCCGAGTTTATATGAGTATTAATTTATGTTGTCATAATCTTCGTAAATTTGTAGCATTTATTATTGATTGAACACTAATTTAAGTTACATTTACCATAATAATTTAAAACTATGGATGTTGAGGTATTACACCCTCCTGTTTTATTATAAGTAATTTTTTTTTTAAATATGTCAAATATCCAATTTTCTCTATATATTCCTGCCATATTTTTTATATGAATATTTTATGTATTTACAGTGGAAATTGAATTTTTGAAACAATTTATTTTTTAAATGTAATCATTCAAATACAGGAGGAGTCCTTTGCCAGAAGGCACTCTGAGTCAAAGAAATACACCTATTTTAATATACATTTATAATCTGTAATATTATAAAAATGCCTTAACTGTACATTGAAGCTATTATAAAAAAAATGGAATAGGCTATATTATAAACACTGGAGAACATGATGCAATACGGTACATGACAGTATGAAAAATATAGGCAGATTTTAATATATATCGTAGATTACGATCTAAATATGACAAAAATAAATTGTTTTAACTTAAATATTATGATATTTTTGAGAAATAAAATTGTTATATTGCAGCCATTAGCCACGTGACAATAAACGCCGATCAGAGCGCGTGACGTCATACCGTGCAAAACACAAGAAGTTATTAATGACTTCTCAGAAAACACTTCAATGAAACAGATGTTTGTTTTGCACACTGTGACGTCATGACAGCTTGACGCGTTTTTGTGACGAAATGTCAAAATATTTATAAAATTGCTAAATTAAATATGTTAATGTTGTTTTTTTGCCGAAATTTTAATATTTTGGCTAAAATAGACCATAGGGCTCAAAATAAACCTGTTTCTCAAAAATTGTCAACTACCGAATTGTTTTTTAGTTTTCTTGTCTGCTCATTTGTGGTTCACGTGAAAACGACTGGGCCGATTTCGATGCGATTTTTGCTTATCGACAGCAAATTTTTAGACCTAAAATCAGCGCCATTATTTAACTCTGAAATCCCGCGGGAATTTTCCCAGGAGCGGTTTGTATTTGTACATAAAATTTAGCTTATTCCAATACAGCTTTCACTAAAGCGATAATAGCTTACATTCTTTTTAAAATATATGCTCACTTTTTACTTTGTGAGGAGTGTGGTTAACTTGTGGTCACACATCATTAATTAATTTAATTACTAAGGTTAACCACAAAAGGAGTGTGAGTAATGCTAAGGCAGTTGGCAAATGAGCCACATTGATAATGTGTTTTAATTGGCCTAAATACATGTTATTATTAATTTCATCTTTGGTCTTCTTGGTCAATTGTATAATAGTAGCTCAACTACACATTCATAAGATGAAGCCAAAAGTTTAATAATTTTTTTATCCAACCCCCAAGATAATAAATATGTGTAATATAACTTTGACACATTTATTTTTCTATACTATTTTTACATTGAAGTCATGTTTTCACTGTCTATTCCTTACAAAATTATTTTGTGTAAATTATTATAAGTCCAGATATGAAATATTTACTGAGTAGTTAAAACCTATCATTTTCAATGTGCTGATCCTCCACATATTCAATATTATGATTTAAACTGTTTGTAATTTATATAATATCTATATAGGTTTCTTTCTACCATGACTTCAGAACCACTTAGGTACTTAAAATGAGTAATCTATATTAGTATATACATATTATGTATATCTCTACTGTAATCAATGTAAGATTTGTACCAAGCATTTAAAAATGTTAGAAAACTCAAGGGGGCTAATTTGGATCAGTAGAATCCGAGAACACAATTTTTAGATTTTTATCTGTCTATCTGTTTGTTAGAGCATCATGTGAAAACTACTCAACAGATTTAAATGGAACTCGATACAGAGCTAGCTTATGTCCTGGGTCGTAACTTAGGTTTCTATTGACCCCAATAAATGACATGGTTTCCGTGGACTTGATGAGAAATGAGAAACAAAACCTTTTTAGAAAGTACTGAATGTATATGATTGAAACTTGACATAGTGCTGGCTTATAACCTGAGTTAGCATTTCGGATACATTTTATCCCGACAAGATTGGGTAATGCATTTAAAACTAAATAGAAATCCGGGAGATATTTTGAACTGATTTAAATGCAACTTTTAGAAGTCTAGTCTGTTATAGTATCACATGAAAAATACTGAACAGATTTAAATGAAACTCTATGCAGAGTTAGCTTATGAATGAATGAATATGCTTTATTGTGTTTTAAAGATACAGTTAACAGAAACAAAATTTTACAATACAATATGGCTTCTTGGTCTTATGGCTATTAGCGATTTCTTCCAGACAACCTTTGGATGGACAAAAAATTTGATAATAACAGGGGTATGTTACATTATTCTCACTATCGAATCAGTATCTAATAAATAAACATACATGATATAATATACATACATTAATAAAAATATAAATATTATACTAATACGATATATATAAATAAAATATTATAAAATACACTTACATAAATAAATATAAGACAAGAAAAATATGACAATGACTGCTGCATCTTTAATTTGAGCTATAATAATCCTTCACAAGTCTAATGAAAATGAGCAGTGATTTGGCTAGCTTTATATTAACAGGCAGCGCGTTCCAAAGAGAACTGCTTGGACTGTGAAGGATTTCCCATAAGAGCTAGTTTTATGCAGAGGAGTTTTAAGTAACAAATTTTCTGAGGATCTGAGAGACTTTAAGTTACCGGAATAAAGGTAATGAAATTGTTCCTTGAGGTATGCAGGGGTCTGAGGATTAAATAATGTATTATACAGAAGAGAAAAGTTTGGCGTGGAATTCTGAAATGTGATCATATTTATGCAAACCAAATATGAATCCTATACAAAAGTTTTAAGTTGCTCAAGTTTATATAGTTGGATTTCAGTAAGATCAAGATAGCTGACATCTTATATCCCGTTTTATTATTTGGGATACTTTTCACCCCCACAAATATTTTTTTTTTCTTGGCGTAGATAAATATAACCAAAAAGGTGGAGCTGTGGTCACGTTTTTTGGTAAAATCACTGCAATTTACTGACAAGTGATCATTATTATGGCAAAGCAAACAAAATTTTGTTGGCATCACTTATGTTTAATAAGATTGAAACTTGTTACATTTATACAATAACTAAATAAACTAGGATAATAATATATTGAAATTTTGTATTGAATATTTATTTTATCATCAGTCTGAAAAACATTCACTGCTACTCTCGGGTCCCTCATTCCAGAGGATTCTTTAATGTATCCAGCACACTTGTTTAAAATAGGTTCAGTGGATTTTACACATTGACAAGCTTGATGTAATTGCAAGTAGTAAATGTAACAGTATTACACCATATTCACATATAAAATATTAAAACAGAAATATTTTGGCAGATGGTGTCATTGTATGCTGATGAGTGAGCTATGACTATACTATATCAATATATCTATGCAAATTATGTCTCAATGATGTCATATTATATTGTAAAGAATGATTCTCAATACTACAATGGCTCAATACTATTTATGCATTACTATTACCTGCTACTTTTACAAAATTACATTATGATATTATTCATACTCCTATCCAATTTTTTTTTGGACCTTTAAAAAATTACTTAAAACTGTAATAAGACAATAAGTATAAAAAATAATAAATTACTTCTTTGAACTACATAGTTTTCTTTTATCTTGTAAGTTGTTTCTTTCTTTCATTTTTGTATCAAATTCTTTTGCTTGAATTGGTTCAAAAGTGAAATCATTTGTACAAAACTGTCAACAACTCTTATCTTAGGTACAGATACTAAAAAAGTGGTAGAAGAGGTTCTAAGGTTTATTAAAAAAAAAGGAATGCTTTTTAGAAGCAATGACAATAATATATAAAAAAATTTTTTTTTTCAGAAAATGGAGTAACAGAACCTTGCCATGCCCAATTAGAATTCAGTGTATATCTAGTATCTGCAGCGACAGGTACACATACTCGGGAAGCACGAGCCTTGAGATTCTGGTTTAAGCCACAAATGCCGCCGAATGAGCGCCCTTATGAAGCACAAGCTTTTTTCCGTGAACTTGTTAGCCCACAAGATTTCCCAAAAGGTTGGTAACTTTTTAAGGTGTTAGGGATTCTATGAAGTTTATCTTGAGACTATTGACATTATAGGCCGGCAAATTTATGTGTGACATTACCATGGTCTGTAGGCTATGGGGATGTATTACAGTGGGGCTAAATGAATTATGAGGCTGTCACATGAGCATAAATTAAGCATCCACAGTGCCCTCACACTTATCATTCCTATTGTAAAATGTCTCATCACTCCTAGATCATAGAAATGCTATGTATAAACTTGCTGTCCTATAGTTTATGATATGGACTAAATAATATTTTTTATGTGCTTTTGTAACATTATGGATAAGTTTTCTAGTAGAAAACTAGAACTCTTAAGAGTTTTTTTTACAATTAATATTTTGAAGAGCTTTCTGTACCAAACTATTGTTATTATTCACAATAGTGATGTAACGAATATCAATTTCTAAACATTCGCGAATGCGAATGCGGTTGCGAATATCTGCCGCCGATATTCGCGAATACGAATGCGAATGCGAGTATTCGATTTCAAATTTGGCGGCATTTGTCTATGGCTCCGATTTGACAGATGACTCGGCGCGCAACTCGCTCGCACTCACTTGTCATTGTTCGTTTACTTCGTTTGTTTATTACATTTAAAAAAAGTGAAATTAGTGATTTTTAACATGAGTAAATCAGTTACTAGTGAAATATGGACCTATTTTACGCTTTTCGATGCTGAACGAGCTAGATGTTTAAGAAAGAATTCGTCTTTTTTGTTTTTTTTTAATGTGTTATAAGTCGGCAAGTTGGTTAACTATAATACAAAACCAATACCAAACGTTAAGGCAAAAACAGATTATTATTAAAATAATTGCAAGACCTTTTAAGTTAAAATGCATGGTTTTATAATAAAAACTATTCATTTTTTTAGAATGTTCATATTCGCAAAATATTCGCATAAATTTAGCGAATGCGAACGCGAATACGAATATTCCAAAATATGCGAATATTCGCGAATGCGAATGCTAATATTCGTTACATCACTAATGGGGATTGTTCACAAAAAATTACCCTCTGATTTTATATTTTTATTACGTAAAATAGGGTATTTTAAGATACTAATTTGAATATTTTTGTATTTTAAGCGTTAGTTTTTTTATAATTCGATTTTAAAGTTATTTCTCCGATGACGTCATAAGGCACAAGTTTACATTGATTTCCTTGCCTAGAAAACAAAAATAATAAAAGCAAGTTTTATCTGTATCTAATCATAGTAATCTGTGCTACTTATTTAAATATCACTGTCATTACTCATTACGTATCGTGATCATTTTAGTGTATTTTGTCGCTAGGCATATAATTTTTCGTGTTCAACCATTATTATTTGCTATAATTATCGTTAAATATTTTTATTTTATTTTTTTAAAGTGGTCTTTAGGGAAAATCCATGTTACATAACTTAAATCAAATAATGTACAGCTACATTTTTTTACACCTGAAGCAGGCAAACAGGCAGACGGCCCACCTGATTGGATTTAGTAAGGTCAAATAAAGGTCAAACGCATTTCTTCCAACATACAAGAAGATCGTACGTTTTTTGGAATTTTAACTAGACAGAAATGATTAGGGACACTATTCCTCGAAATGGTTTTTCAAATAGCCAGATTGAAAAAAAGTGAACAATCCCCATTCACACTATATATAAATAAATAACAGTATGACATCCGTCTGCCCTAGGGTGCAGTTGAAATACCATCGCGAGACATATGTTTTGCTATATACATGCATAGTTAAATACCCATATATTTTTTATTTTTCAATGTGTCTCGCTGTGTTTCAAGAGCAACTAAATCTTTTTTTCTTTCTTTATTACCATCAAAAGTCCAATTACGGACATACAAGACTTAAGCTTATATTACAAGCTATAAGTATAAATAAGAATGACTCAATTGAAATACGTGAGATAATGTATTCTTTTCTATAGCAGGTGTACAATTTGTATGTCAAGGGTGAATTGTGTTTAGTTTTTCTATCTTGTCATTATGTGGATTATTTATTTCTTTTCAGATTATGTTGGCTTCATAAAGAAAATAATGAAACTTATGCAACATAAATATCATGAATTGAAGGTACTAGAAGTAGAACTCAGACAAGAAGAATGTGGGCTGCCGCCACCTGGTTAGTGTACATACTATAATTAGCAGACTAATAATGTTTTCTATATGTAAATTATTTACCCAGTTCTCCCACAAGAACATTGTAATTTCCAAGACAAAATCTAGTCTCTATATTCTTCACTAATTTGAAAAAAAAACAAATTTCATCAAAATCAGTCCATGTTTAAAGTTGTTGAGAAATAAATGAGAAAAAAATATCTCTCTTAAACATTATACTGGTTGGTTGGATTTACTATATTTTTTATAGTAAATCCATATTTTATACTATATCAAACAACATTTAATTGGATTAAATTTACAACCAAACAATATATAAACGTTCATATTGTTTTCTTATTTCATTATACAGCAAATGGCGTTTTGTCGAGTAAGACTGTTATATACAACTATTGTAATGGGTGTATGTATATTTTTATTATATATTTATGTATCGTTTGCATGTAGTCTTTTATTATACAACTTCCATTACCTTTCTTCTGTGTTATTTTTGTCTATTGTTTGGACTTTTTTTTGCTAAATAACATATACATAACAATTTATATTGTGATATATTTTTGTTGTAATATGTATGTTTTTTTTTTAATTTTTAACGTATTTGCAATCATGGTCAAGTTATTTACACGTGTAAATTGTTATTGAAATTGTAAACAAAATTAATATTATCTCTGCATTATGTAGTTCTTAATTTATTTTTATTTCTTTAGAGCTCTTGAACCATTCTTTAGATTTAAAAAAAATATTAGGTACACAGCATGACGAGTTTTTAAAATAAGTAGTTACAATAATAGTGTTCCTTCATTTCCATTCAATAATAGCATTTAACACGTGAAGTTAATTTCCATCTGTATAAATAAATTTTGTAAATAGTTGCACATAATCGTTATTCAATCCTCTATGCATGCTAGAATATAGTATGCTATATAACTTGTACATGATACTGTTAAGGTATTCAAACCTATTAATTAGGAAATGCCTATTAAATTATTAACTAGGATATGCCCGTGACTTCGTCCACCTTTGACTTGAATTTCCCGCGGGATTCCCGGGGCACAAAAAAATAACCCACAGCATCAAAAAAAGAATCTAAGCTATCGATTTAGTAAAAACTGTATCGGGATAAACTAATCGTTTTGCACCCGAAAAATTATAAACCGCTCCGGGAAAATTCCCGCTTGGTTCTCGGGATAAAATATACCACACATTTTATTAAATTAAATTTTCTATCGAGCTGTAAAAAAATCGCAATAAAATTCGATTTTTTTAATCTGGCTATTTGAAATAATTCTCAGAAAAATTCCCGCGAGATTCCCAGGATAAAAAGTAGCGCAGATTTAAGTCTAAGAATTAGCTGTTGATCAGCAAAAACCGCATCGAAATCGGCCCTATAGTTTTTACGTGAACCGCGAACAAACGGACAAACCGACAAACGCAATTAATCTAAAAAAAATCATCGTGTCCTCCATCGTTTGTATAGTCTATTCCAGTTGTTTTTTTAATAGCTTCAATGTACAGACACGGCATGTTTAGAATTTTATAATATTATAGATAGATTTTGGCAGTCCTTATGAGCCGAGACATAAAACTATACCCTACAGGATTTTTTTGAAGTAAAACTTCTTTAGGCGCGACTAGGAGGTAACTGGACGACAATGCAACGGAATTCCGTTACGGCAATATGGCGTACCATCCGGTTTTCAAATATTTTTTGTCAATAGATAGTTTATAAACAAATCAATCAAAAAAAATTGTTTTACTTCAATCGCGTGTGAACGTTACACGCACTCTTTTTTTTAACTCAATAATAAACCAGTTAATATTTTCACGTGTGTATTCTTAATACTGTTTGAGATTTATTTCGTATTATTCTAAATATTAGAGGAATTAGTAAGAGTAGTAAGTGTTTTTTTTGTGTTCATTTGTTTATATAATTTTTTGAATTATTTTCTGTAGCAAAGCACATTGAAGCAGTTTAAAACACTTAATAGAGGAATTAGTAAGAGTAGTCAGTGTTCTTCTTTCCGTTCATTTGTTTATATAATTTTTTAAATTATTTTGTAGCAAAGCACATTGAAGCAGTTTAAAACACTTAATGCTGTTCTGTAGTGGAATACTCTATAGTATTTTATTCAAAGTTACAAATAGCCAATCTAACTTCTTTATAAAACTAAAAGTTTTTGTAACTTAACTTTAAATTTAAAGTATACTGTAACACCGCTATCTCTATAAAGATTGTTATTAAAATTGGCAGTGTTATTATATTTATTAACAACGATACAGTTCTGTAGAGTATTAGTTTTAATTACAGCCTACGTAGAAGATAGCTTTGCGATAGCGTCAGTAATATCTGAACAGAGGGTGTTGGACATAATTGAGAACGCCTATCCGAATCCACTGACAGTAGACGACTTCGTGGCGTGAGTATCTATCATTAATTTTAATGTGATCATGCAATGGTAGTCCCGAAAGATTTATGAGTGCAAATTGTGATGGGTCACGACCTAAATGTCGAATAATTATTATCAGGTATTGCTTTTGCTCAAATTAATTTGGATGATCGATAACGAAATATAATTATCCTGTTTATCAGAAGTCGTGGCAGGTACTTAGCTTACCTTACTATAATTACCATTTGCCGATAGATACTTGCTCTTTGATATTACAGATTTGCGAAACCCCCAAATCCGGGTCGGAAAAGGGTAGTGGTCATATTCTCCTATAATAGAAAAGTGCTAAATATTGAAAACAACTATAATTTGAGAGATATGCAACATGAAAATTGGACCGGTTAATTATCGAAAGAGCTAATGAGTCCCAGAATAGAAACCTCGTACCGTTAAAGCACCAAATGAAGTTTTCTAACCTGGGGCCCTGGCCGGGACGCATTCACTACTTAGGCAGTTTTCTCACCTAATGAGCATATTGTAACAATTACCACTGATAATAACGGTGAAGGAAAACATCGTGATTTAACCTGCACATCGATATAACCGATTTGTAAAACCTGCCGAGCCGCCTTGGACAAGCGTGACGGGTATACTGTCCGTTGCCCTATGGTGGGAGGCCTGAGCCCAGCAGTGGGATATTTATGGGCTGATATTATAATTCCAATGGCGTACCCGTGGCGTCTTTATACATATTTATAAACGTAACTTTGCAAAATACATATTTACATTTTTTTTATTCCCTTTCTATATTCATTGTGGCTAACAACATTTCTGCTGATAGTTTGTATACAATTGTTTTTTCTACTATTATTCTGTTTATATCGAGAAGACATTGTGGATTTAGTAGGATACTAGGTTTTGACACTTATCGCAATGGGATCGTAATTTAAATATCTTCGCAACGCCAAGATATTGGAAGTAGCAGAATTGGGTCTCTGGTGGAATGGCAACCAATATAAATAAGATCGCTAGGTAATGAGCTACCTAAATGGACTTCGCTGTGTAGCTCGCGCACTTACACTTTAAATAAAATAAATATTTTTTAGATAAACAGCAATCCAGTATTCAGGTTAACAGTGAAATATATTTCTTTATACTTTAAATTAAAATAAATCTTCATTCCACCCTGTAAAATAAAGTTGAATGGCAAATTAAAATCAGAATACTGAAATCTAGTATAAAGTTTGAATTTTATTTTGGTTACAATTGAAAAATATTTTTTTTATATCCTAATTGAACTGTGTATAGTTACTTAAGCTTCATAAATAATTTTAGGACAGGAAAATGGTCAAAAGCGGAAGTGAAAGAGGCACTGGAATCTCTGGAGGAGAAAGGATTAACGCGTACAATGTCGGAAGGGCTTTATATGCGTCAACATAGTGTCGATACACAGGTAAATATCGCGAACAACTTTTACTTTAAATTATATTTACATAATTAAATTCCTTGTTTAGATGCAAAAAAGGTAAATATTCCATTTATAAACAATAGTTTTGTCAGCTTGGATACCAATCCTTCTTTACGTTTATAGTTTAAAACAACATCTCAGCTATCTAATTTCATAACTTAGCAAGTGACATTGTTTTTCAAATGAATGTTTGTGCGTTTATTGCCTTACATTTGCTGCTATATTGTGCTTGCCAAAACCTTTAGACTCAATATATGATATTACTCCCGACTAGCTTCTAATTCGTTTTGAAATGACGTATTAATGACGAAACACTTTTCTTGTATTGATAAAATTTACTTGTTTTGCTGGGATCTAAAACATCTTTGAATGCTCTTGTAAGTAACGTCTTGTAATACCTTATGTTACATATGCTAAGATTGACAAATATTACAGTTTCTCATAGTAATTTTACAGAGATCTAAATATATATAGTTATTTTAATAATCAACAATCATTCTTGACGAACAATGTATCACTGCATTACCTGTTTTATACATTAACGTTAAAATTTCAATGTTTTTTAATGATACATTAATTATAAATTATTTAAAATATTGAAGTGTACAGGTATTTGAAACTATGGATAAATATACCATAATACTTACTTATTCCTTTACCTTTTACTTACTACTTTACTTACTTATTCGTTACTTATTCCTAATAAAACAGGAACTAGTGGTATCAACGCGACAGTGAGTTTTAGTTTTCGGACTTAGATAAACCATTAATTAGCATGTTTTTGGTATAATTATTAAATGTGCTAATATAGTGTCTGTTTATACGAGTACGGCATTCTTGTATTGGCTATATTTGAAGACTACATCAAGCGGAAGTTGTCGTTTTTCCAGACATATTTTATACAGTGGTGTATTTTGACAGTATTACTACACCTATTTAAAACTACGTTTCAACTGTTTAAGCGCGAGTTTTTATATATTTGATTTTTATTTAAATTTAGACGCTAAGGCCTCTTTTAATTATGTGTACTAGTCGCGAAAAAAAAGTATAACTACACTGTCAAGTTTCGTGATAATCGGATAAAGTGCAAGGTCGCTCATTGTTAAAAAACAAACTCACTTTATCACAAAAGGTTGTGAAGCAAATGCCCACCTTGTGCTCGTCGCGGCAACCGAGCATAGCCGTAATCACAGCATTGTATTGCGAGAAACAAGCAGTTGACGCCATGATGGATAACCAAGAAACTTACGTGCGATACACAACAGTCGGTAAGTAATTCTGTTTTTGTAGGATATAGATGGTTTCTAGTATTTTCTACTATTATATAGGCGCGTATGTTGTACACAACGTCGCAGTATGGGACAACGTTCGCATATACACAAAAACAACAGAATGGCAGCGCGGTAGCAGCGTATCCGCGGTGCCGTCTGCACCAACGGTAATTTTTTAATTAATTAATTAATTTTCGGCATATCGATTGAAGCTTTTCCGGGCAGGACGACGTCTGCCGGGACAGCTAGTAGTTGTATAAAAATGACTGGTGTAAAGCCGAGCGTTTTTATCACACCAACCATTATTTTACCTTATCATTGGTATACATGACATTACGACACTTTCTGGAATTTAGACTAAAAAAAATTAGTAGTAAGGCAAATGAATGTATATTACGATATACAAACTGGTTATAGTGAGTGATATGGGCAAAATAGCCCCAAATTAGTAACCTTACTTATAATTTTTAACATTATATGTTTGGTACAATTAGGACTACAATGTGTACATTGTTTTTCACTGATGTTCGCTCGTAAAAAGGCGCATATTAATAATATATAATAATGCTTATATAATACGCATATAAATTCTTCAGTATATATAATGACGTTTATATTAATACAACATTAAAGCTTTGACTTAATGTTATAGTGCCTGACTAGAAATAATAGCAACAATAAGCCAATTATAGAATTGGCCTATGGTTTACTATTGCACCTGCAATAGTAAACAACCTAACCTACCCTCCCCTACCTATTGTAAACCATAGGGTTTATTTATAGACGATTCTTCGGACCCTGTTTTTTTATCCAGCTACGATAGAATCATCTAATTATGTTTAATAGTATACTTTTAAACATTGATATCTAGTAAAAAAATAAAGCAAGTTTACTTGTTTCCGATCTCTTTTAGACGACCCACCTGATGGAAAGCTGTAATCGTGATCTATAGACATTTGTTAAAAGGGTACGCTGCATATTTTACAGGATTCTGAAGAATCCAAAAAAAACTAACTGATTATTTACATAAACTTCCTGTAGATGTCAACTTCTTCCTTCTTCTAGATGCTTCAATTTTAAAAAACAACATAAATAGTAAACCTAAGCTTTTTTTACGTAGCTTTGGGTTCATAATAATATATTATAAGGCTCTTTTTCAAATTTTAACTTTGGTAAAATTATGTAGGTTGTGGGATTTTAGCAGATATAAAAATGCCAATCAAATTTTTGTCTTTACGGAAATATTGTGGTGTAAAAACAAAACCAAATATAAAAGAATTTTATGTATAGTGGTATTCAACCAAGTTTGCAAAATGTTATAGATTGTAACTAAATAAAATTTTAAATATTGTCATCGATAATTACAGTCTAACCGTATACATTTTTAGTTCACAACCATTGTATTCAATTTGGGCGATTGTTTTGGCGAATTGCAATTAAATAGACAAAAAATACAAGGTTATATCTCCATCTGCATAACTTGTTATTAAATAATTGCTACGAACGCCTACATAATAATGTTAGGTTCCTAACTCGTTGGCCCCTAGAGAAAGTTTTCGATTTTCGTGTTAAAGTGACTGTAGAAGAAGGTATACGGTGATATCATAGATGTTGATTTTCACCTTGTTTTCCTTAATTGTCATTACATACGTACGTAGTAGTCATTGTAACACATAAGTGTAGGGGGTTTTCCTACATACGATATTAATGATAGATGTTATAATGTAAATTGTTTACTGACTGTTTATGCTAATTGATGAAATAACGGCCTCTGTGGTCGAGCGAGTTAAGCCTTAGCCGGTCGAACTCGCTGGAGCGCAGAAGCTCCGGGTTCGATTCTTGGCGTGGTAAATTTCGGGAATGAACTTTCTGTTACTTACTATGGTCTGAGTAAGTAAAGTAAGTGAGGTCTGAGTGTCTGAGAAAATAATCCGGCCCCAGAGTGGAGCGTTGTATATTAACTACCCATAACACAAGTGTAATTTGCATTGTTTTTGGGATATACAATGTGTGTGTGTTGTCTACCGATTATTATTATTATTATACTGTATGTCTTTAAAGACCACGGGCCATAAAAATGAGCCGGACTTTTGGAGGACTTGCGTGTTGGCCTTTCCATAGCCCCCGTGGGATGGCCAAGACGTAGAGGCCCCTTGACAAATTTAATGTAAGTGTGGCATGACACTGACCAGCGATGATCCCTGTCTACACCATATAATAATGCACCCAAGGACAAGCCCCGTCCAGTGTAGGACTATTGTGGGAAATGAGAACAAAAAGTACCGGGCTATTGGGGTGAACTGCTAGTGCTACTAGAGGTCTAGGAATATGGGGTCTAAGACATCTGCCCGCCGCAATGTTCGGGGAACGTGGAAAAATGGGCAGACACTTACTCGCCACTGTATGGGCCCCAAAAATGCCATAGAAAACAGGTGCAACATGGGTGTGAGTGGCTAAAAGGTATCGTGAGTGAGAGTGGGGGCTGCAGGTTCACCGAAGCTACTTCCGACGTTAGGCGATTTATCACTTCCACCCCTGGAGCTTGAGTCTTAGCTCTAGCGATTTCCACTCCGTGCCGGCTGGCTAAGGCAAGCAAAGAGGCGGGGCCTTGCCTTGGCCCCCGGAGTCAAGGACAAGATGTCGCTACTCACCTAAGGCTTCGCCACAAGGCCCCACTGCGGGAATTATTATTATTATTGTGATAAAGTTGTTTACGACCGAAAGAGACTGATTTCAATGTGGCATGTTAAAAATCCACGTGTCAACGTAAACTTCTGACACGGCATTGAAATACATAATAAATTGCTGAGCCGCAGATGCACACTGCGCATTAAGCTAAAACGACGCATGCTTTCTACTGGCAGTTTGTATGATTACTCACTTAGCGCGACGACGACGACCATGATGTGTAAAAACGATAAGATATCCCCATTTCTTTTCCCGATATTTCTTCCTCAACTCTCGTCTAAAAACTACAATACTAATGTGTGATTTTTAATGTTGCAGTTATCCTTGTCTATTATTAGAGACGGTAATTTTAAACCATTAATTTAAATAAAAACTGGAATACACTTTAAAAACAATGGAGACCACGATACATTTATTTAAGATTTCTTATCTGTTTATTCCGGATTCACGTAAAAACTACTGGGCCGATTTCGCTGATTGACAGCTAATTCTTACTTGACTAATTTAATAATTACTTGGCTAATTGACTTATATCTGCGCTACTTTTTATCCTGGGAAACCAGCGGGAATGGGGATTGTTCACAAAAAATTACCCTCTGATTTTATATTTTTATTACGTAAAATAGGGTATTTTAAGATACTAATTTGAATATTTTTGTATTTTAAGCGTTAGTTTTTTTATAATTCGATTTTAAAGTTATTTCTCCGATGACGTCATAAGGCACAAGTTTACATTGATTTCTTTGCCTAGAAAACAAAAATAATAAAAGCAAGTTTTATATATATCTAATCATAGTAATCTGTGCTACTTATTTTAATATTACTATCATTACTCATTACGTATCGTGATCATTTTAGTGTATTTTGTCGTTAGGCTTATAATTTTTCGTGTTCAACCATTATTATTTTCTATAGTTATCATTAAATTTTTTAAAGTGGTCTTTAGGGAAAATCCATGTTACATAACTTAAATCAAATAATGTACAGCTAGATTTTTTTACACCTGAAGCAGGCAAACAGGCAGACGGCCCACCTGATTGGATCTAGTAAGGTCAAATAAAGGTCAAACACATTTCTTACAAAATACAAGAAGATCGTACGTTTTTTGGAATTTTAACTAGACAGAAATGATTAGGGACACTATTCCTCGAAATGGTTTTTGAAATAGCTAAATTGAAAAAAGTGAACAATCCCCATTATTCTGAGAATAATTTAAAATGGCCAGCTTAAAAAAGTCAAAATCCAAAGCGTTCTTTTAATTTTAATTATCGATACCAAATTTAATGTAATAAAATGTGTGATATCTGTTATCCCGGCAATCCCAGTTTGTAGTTATTCGGATGCGTAAAAATTAGCTTATTCCGACACAATTTTCACTATAAAAAATAGCTTACATTATTTTGCTGTGTCCTAAAATACTTCTATCCGTGCAGGAACGGAGAAACAATACAATTTCCTGCGGCCGGGCGGCCTGTCGTAAGAGGGTACAAAATAACCCACAGCCAGGTGGTAGGGTATATGCCCGACTAGATGGCTATCACCCCTGGTCTAGAGTATGTCGCCATAATAACTTTGAGTTGTGTTCCGGCATTAGTGACCAGGTTCCAGTCTCCCTTAAGAGGGGCTGCCCTCTTAAGGGAGACTGGAACCTGGTCACCTACATATTTGTAGCACCTTTGGTGTTGCTAATGTCCATAGGCCATGGTAACCACTTTCCATCAAGTGGGCCGTTTACCTGTCTGCTGAACTCCTGCAATAAAAATATAAAAAACTTTTTGTCCCGGGAATCCCGCAGTAATTTTAAGTCTGGACGAAGTCGCTGGCATATCCTAGTTAGGTATAGTCTTCAATATACTGTTCATCATCTCATAAAATCAGTTGATTTTCGTTGTATCTGATGTTTATGAGGGCGGAGTCGCATATAGTTATGTATTCTAAAAATACAAAGTAAAGTTCTAATTACATAAGTATTTATATTTATTAGCTCGACCTTGTTGTTCTCAGAATATTATAATTAAAGTAATAACGTTTAAAATATATAAAGGGAATCCCTTATTATAGAAAAATATTACTCATTCTGTAATTCACATAGTTTTACGTCAATTACAAAACCATATTCATTGATGGGAAAAATAATACACAAACATACATTATTAATCGATTTATTCGAAGTTTTGTACGTACTATACTATGCTTATGTAATTTATTCATGGTAATACTAAATTAAATCATATATTTCAATAAATAAATTATGGCGAAGTAATGGTTGAGGAAACAACAAGAAACTTTTGTGAGATTACATTAAAATAATTCCATATAAGGAAGGAAATTACAAAAACAACTAATTCACAACCTGGACGGCAATAAAAATTAAATTAAATTCAGCAATCAAATTGATAACAAACTAGAGGGCACACAGATTACATTGTTGAAGATAATAAAATGAATAATTATTAACTTGTAAAATATTTTACTGGTATCTAATATTAGACAAAAAAACATAATTTGACTTCAAATTGGAAGATCAATTAAAATTTAATTAATTAAACTACACAAACTTATTCAGAATGTGAGCATTATACAATTTTATAATTATGCAACTTATAGTTTCATAATCATCAGAATATTATGAATAACTTGCTTAATTTGGTATATATGAGAAGTATGAATAGAAAAGTGTATCATAATAATAAGATTATGGTTATACATTTAATTGATATAAATAAAGTACACCAGTGATTGAGTATGCCATATTATAAACAAAATTCAAATAATACAGTATAAAGTTCCAGTAAAAAATCAATATTAATGAAGCAACTGATAGACCTGTTGATCTTTCACAAATTATAGGTACAATTTTAGAACAATAGTCATGTGCAAATCAACCTTTGAGGTGATCATTGTGATCCATCCCCATTAAAAATATTTTTTATTTATGCACCAACATTTCAAGTTTACTTGTTGTGTATTTAAGCCTTATCTAAATTTGCTTACTGTTCTAAAATATGGGCCTACAATTGTTATAGTCACCATTTCAATGGTGCTATTTCAGCACTCAAATATGATTTTAATATTAGTTTATTAGTAACAAGACTAGGTGGGATTGTGATGACTAACAAAGTAATAACTATATAACAAGATAAGGAATACTTCAATATGATAACCAGTGCACAGTATCTTAATGACAGATAGCAATAACAAAACAAGGAACACTAAATGCATTCTTTATAAAAGAAATAACACTCAATAAGTCTTTACATGTAACATTAATCTGTATTTTCATCATTGAACAAACATCTAGAAACAGAAAAACTACCTAATAAGTTAATACTTTAGTACAAAGGCACTTATGAAATACCACCTGGCAAATTCAAATATAACCTGCTTACAGTGATGTTTTAATAACAATAATTTATTTTATATAATCATATGCTTTCCCAGATCTTTTGAAAAATCATAAAAATTTTGCTTTCTAATTGATTATAACCAAATTGATTTTTAAGGACATACAATTTATGGTGATAAATATTAAATTATGCCTATTTATATATAGCTAATACACTGCATTCAATACAGTTAATACTATTTATTCTGTGATGATTTAGGAAAATTTAAACTCTAAGTTTTTTACTTTTTCTACATCACCACTGACTGCCAGAAACCTTATGTTTCCAATATTATGTTTTAGTTTGATTTGATCCAAATATGATGCTTCAATAAATATGGTCAGATATTCATTTTCATTTGCAACAAAATGTATTGTAAAATCTGTAACAAATTGATTAGGTTAGTATAAGTTCATAAACTTGCCATAGTTAGATTTTAGCCTCCATCCTCATTTTCAAATAACATAATACTTTATCACCACATTTGCATACAGCAAATTGTCATAAGGATCTGGATATATTGGTTTCCTCATATAGTTTTCTTGCACCATCAGCATGTGGTAATTGTAATAATTAAGATACACGTTAAGTCACAAAACTGCCTCAATAATGTATTCACCCTAGTTACTGCAATCAGGGCTTTAACCTTCTACTTGTAGTTAATATAAAAACATATATTTTATCAAATTTTAAGTCATTCGTTATATGCAGACAGAATTGGTAGTTGGTAATCAAATATGCACCAAACATGTGTCATTATATAGCAATTACACACTAATAAATGAACCACATACCTAATTGTCTTAAACATTTGACCTTGTTATACTAACCTCAGTAAAGATAGCTCGACAGCTGTCTAATAATCCACATAAATCTTTAAAGAATTTATTGTGATTCATGCTCAACCTACATACATTTTGAGATGTATAAAAACTTTATAGAAACAAAATATATTTAAAGATCATACCGTCACCACTGAAGTATCCGGTTTTGGGTAGGCTTTGATTTAGAATTTCATCTGTTCCATTTTCAACTGTTTTTATGAATATTTGATCAAATATTTCATTAGAATCTGACTGAAAATTAACATCCAATTGGCAAGCTACATTTGATTTATCAGGTACATCACTGCCTGTTATCAAACTCACTGTCATCCTGTAATCCAAATTAACTTTCATAAATAAATTGTTATTTATATGATGTGCAAAACCTTAAATAGTGAGTTTATAACATGATTACATTTCAGTTAAATGATGAACATAATATTGAATTAATTTTAATACAAATTTTGTAAAACTACTGAAAAATGAAGGAAAACTTACAATTTTGGGCTACGAAACATGCTCCCGTGAATACTGATTTTGTCGCCGGCGTTTAGTTTCTTTGGTAGAACGAACATGTTTTCGTTGTCGATTGACTCTGGCCACGGTGGAGCTCGGAGTGTTCCGCCGTTTAGTAGATGCATTTGTGTCCCATATGGATCTTCATTAGCTGTCCGGTCACTTTAAATACACAAACGAAACTAAATTACCTAATCAAATTTTCCCATTATTAAAAACACGTCACATATGAATAACGTCAATTATTTTAATCACGTTTAGTAAATGGGAAAGAAATAAAGTTCAACTTTTAGGATTTTCCATTAATTGTATTTGTCAAAATTGCATTTCACCTAAGAATAATCAAAGAATACATTTGTAGTATTTCGGTGTAAACACATAAGCTTTTACTATCCTGTTTGAATTCATATTTAAAAATGCTATTACAAGTAATATCACGATACAAAGTAATCTATTAATTAACTCGTATAGTTTATTAAGTACATTGTATGTTTTATTATATGAAAAGTTATTTCCTTCTAGATAATCTGCGATACTCATATGCACAATATGCAGGTTATGAATGATAAAAACCTACTGATAATGTTAGTGCTTTAAAAACAAATTTGACATTGACGTTTAATAAATGTTCGTCCGAAAATTTACGGTAAACATGTAAATATGCGGTGCGTAATAGCTTGCACAACTACCTCTCATCTAAATACTGTTGAGAATACTGTATTTTGATGTAGCACCTAACTTTTCATCTCCAGCTATTCGTAATAAATTTAATGTTACCTATTTAGATCATACCCAGCTATGCAATCCCAACACGCCTTCAACATCTTCAATGATTTTAACAGAACACTTTAAACATTGAGACGCAAGGACGTATGCTCCATACATCAACGTTTCCTTTCGACTGATGGCAAATGGCGATTTGTGATTGAGGTTTCGAATGCGAGATGACGTAATGATGAAAACAAACACATTGATACAACACAGTTAACACACCTCAGTAGGCTAAGAAACTGGGTGTTGTATCATTGACCATTTCACACGTTGCTACGGCTTGAGATTTCACTATATACTGCTCAATGCATTCATTCATTCAGCTGTTCCGATAAAAGCCCAATCGCTCACAAGTTTTTACATCTTACCGGCCGGTTTACCGGTTGTATAGTTGTTATATAGGCACCTACCTACGCAGTTTAACAATCAGATTCCTTTATTAAAACTCGTTCTTAATGACGTTATTCATATAATTTTATCTCGTCACCTCATTATTAAATAGTTTGCAGCTTTGTTTACAAATCAATATTTATTTTGCACCAATATAATTTGTGTCACAAACTACCTTTTAATAAGAGCAATACATAATTATCTATTTTTGATTAAATGCATTCCGTTTATTATTTTCTTGCCAATTAAAACAAAACCTGTATTTTTTTATTACTTTTCACCTATATAAACTAGCACCTAATATTAAATATTATAAATGCAATTGTTTCATTGATTTCATTTCATTTCATTCAAGACGGTGATCTGGGCTCAGTATTCTACTTATAGTCTTGAGGGACTATGGGTAGAATACAATACAAATAAGTTAAGTTTTCTTACATTTTATTCAATAGTATGTAATTTATATTATACTGTTGTATCATAATAGCTTAAGAAATTGTTTCACAAAATTACAATTCGTTTTATGCTAAGGTTGTCTGAAAGAAATGTCTTTTAATAATTGTTTTCTATATTTAATTTTCTTCTTAAAACTTTAGCTCCACGTGTCTAGTTTTTGGATGTGAATTTCAAAAAAACTATCGACAAAAAACTTCGAAATTTTTTGGTTGTATTTCTTTTTGTTCTTTGTATTTTTGTTTTAATTTGATTGAGTGAGACAAGAATGAGTGGCTAGATTAAATTGAAACTCGATAGGGTTTTACTGTAGGGGTTTATTAAACTGTAACAAGAACAACACTTAACATTTGTTATTTTTTGTATATTTTTGATTAGGCGTTTGATTTTCTAATAAAACACGAAATAACCTTTGGTTGATTTTTCAACATCATTTAATGATTGAAAAAAAATATTTCGAAGAATCATTGTTTAATCCTTGTAGATAAATTATTCAAGTTTTCGAAATTTACCTGGAATTTTTGTATGATCCTGAAATATTGGTAATCAAAGGCAATATGATCCTTTTCAATTTAAAAACCAATACCTCGCGCAGAAATGCTTTTATCGAGGTCTTTAAAAAAAGAAATTGAACCTGAATGAACAAGTTATGTGGTCCATACAAAGGTTAAGTCATGAAAAATAACCAAGTCTATAGACTAATAACAACGGGTGTCGAAGCTATCTTTAATTTTCTGCAGAATGGTTTAAATAAACAGTGTCAAGTAATAGAGTGAAATTAAATTTTCTCTATCTCTAGTGAACATCATACATAACAAAATCGGGTTGCAGCGATTAGTTTTAAACGCTGATAAACTGCGTATACGTCTCGCTTGTGATGTGCACATGTAGAAGCATGGGCATACTTTTGTTCCAGGGGGGAGGGGATTGAGAAATTTCTTAAGCAGTGTCCTCCGCCGTTGTTTAGTCCTATACATAACACGAAATACCTTTTTTAACCGATTTCTATATGGAGGATATCCTCAATTCGTCTGTATGTTTTGCACGTTCGTTATTCGATTTCTCCGTCAATTGTGAACCAATTTGCACGAAAATTGTTAACGACTTTTTCGTAATACGATATCTCCGTGTATTTTAAACATGTTTTCATTTTTTTTTACTCGTAATTGCTATGTATATTCACGAGGTAGACCCATGGTCACCAAGTCAGGATCTGATGAGTAGATCCCAGGGAAAGCGTGAATAACCCTTATTAAAAAACGCTGTTCGCCTATATTCTTGGAAAAAAACCTGTATACGCATGTAGCCCATGTAGGTATTACATTTTCTACAGACGCTTTTTTTAATTTTATATAATTATGCATTTCATACGATTTCTACCTCTGTTGTGGATCGATTTAGATTTTAGATTTTTTTATTCGTAAGTATGTACTCCATAGGCGGCCTAATAGTCACCAAGTTAGGATCTGATGACTGAATCCCAGAGAAAGAGAGAGAAACGTGTATTAAAAAACGCCGGGAGCCTACATTTAAAAAAAAATATTGAATACGCATGCGAGTATTAATTACACTTTGTTCTTTTTTTTTCTTTTTAACACATAATATAATATATTTATTGTTAAGTAAGTTGTAACGTGCCTAGCATAGCTTTTATCGACTACAGTAGGTACGTAGGCTTACAAATTTACAATCCAAAGGTGGCAGCTGCATCGGTACCATAGGCCCATGTGTAAAAGAGCACAAACTTAAAACACTACAGCGCTAATTTTATGAATACGTGAAGAAATAATTTATTTACATCAAATACTTAGTTGCAATATATTGTCACTCAAACGAATAGAATAATACAAGTTTCTCATTTACAATATGTCGTGAAGGTCAAAGCGTTTGTAATTTTATTTTAGAGGTTTATTAGCGGCTCCATCGAAGCGTAACTGACCAACATTGTTAGAAAACTGAGAACGAGAACTTGGTTTGTGAACTATATTTAGCTTAATTCCAAATATCTCGCTCCATTGTATTTCTTTTTTATTGCCTTAAATTATTACTGGTCACAGTGGATGGGTTCTCTATTTTATGACCGATCCTAAGTTGTAAAACTAAAGTAGGTACTTAGATACCGAAAATGGATAGGTTGATGGATACCATTGAGCTAGTATGGGTTATATAATTATAGTTGTGGAATAGAATATAAAATCTATCGAGTATTATTTATCATAGTCGAGAATGGCATATAATGTATCTAAGCAATACCCTATACAAGTATCATGTGGATGAGAACTATCGAACAATTTATTATTAAAAATTATTAAATGAAGCCTGTTTTCCAAGAAACGAGCTGAATTAGAAAATCTATAGTAACAGATATCTTATGAAACTAGGCATTTCTCCGGGGCATATTTTTTTTTCAATAATTCGCACCAGCTTATTACGAAAAAGTAGCTTTTAGACTTTCAATCAGTTTTTCTGTTAACATGCAGAGGTCCTTTGTATGTACACAAGTAAAACAATGCAATCATTAAATGATGACTATGCCTGTGAAAAATTCTCCTTACCTCGTAAATGCGTGGATAAAACAATAAGGTTGAATAGATATTATATTCAAAGAAACGTGACTGCAAGTTCTCTATTAAATTCTTGTGGTTACTTTTTGTATTCACCTATATGTTTAAGGAATTGCAATTAAAAAAATATTACTGTTATGGAATCAATAAACAGTTAATCATATATGCGCACCAAAGCTTTTTATTCACAAACTTTTACTACGCCTGCGTCTTGTAGCTTGTTGAACGTTTCCAAACGTCCGAAACAGACCTATACTTGAATTTATTAAAGCGTCAGCTACTTGACACCGTTCGGCCTATTTATTAACCAATGACCTTACACGATTGTTTGATAAAGGGGCGTTCTCACTGTGCGTAGTTACACGCAAATTGTATTACTATACGCAACTAACTAGCGCAATACATAAAAATTCTAGTACATATATTAGTTAAATGTAAATTCAATACAATAAAACAATAATTAATTGAAAACATAAATTAATTACTTCCATGCATATAATTATCACTTGAAATTATAATAATTGAGATAAGTTATATACGGCACGATTAAGTTTTTTAAATAAATTTTTAATTTAAGCATGCTGTTAGATTGTTTTAGTTTCATGTGACGTCTACCGGTCATGCAACGGCGTATCCCATCTCCCGGCATGAAAAGTATTCATGTCCATTTTCGGCATTAAAACTACATTTAAACAAAATTAGAGTCAAACCGATCCAGTACTCCTAGTAGTCGAGTTACTATCGCATGTGTTTTATAGATGATACATTTTTACATCTATAAACTTTAGAAATGATTGGTCTCCCATAGAAACTTCATCCCCAATTGCTACCCGTTCTAGTTTTATTTATCTATCCCCCGTATTTCTATAAACTACGCAAATGACAAAAACTACCAAATGACCAAAATTACAAAAAAAACACCAAAATTACCAAAATGCCAAATCACAAAAAAACTTCTCTATCCCATTATCCGGGATGAAAAATATCCCTTGTCCAACCTCGAATTACATATAGACCGAATTTCACCCAAATCGGTGTAGCAGTTTTTCCGTGAAAGCGTAACAGACAGACAGAGTTATTATTGCATTTATAATATTAATAGGGATTTAGTTATTATTAGCAGATTTTATACTCGGAAAAATGGTAAAATAATATGGATGAATTGAACTGATGTTTATAATTCACCGACATAAAGTATATCACGAGACGACAAAAAAAATAGTTCCATGTTCTAGACGGCCAGGTTATAAGTTTTTATAAAAACAATCATAGCAATAAAATTAAATTTATTTCATATTTAATCAACAAAAACAAACAACTTTTTATCACATCTAGGCACTATTATAACTGTACCCAATTATAATCTAAAATAAATTACTAATTAAACTTACATTTATAGTAGTTATAACAATAAATATAATTAAGGCTCAAGCGGTTATTATAATATAATAATTATAATAACCGCTTGAGCCCCAGACCCACGGCGTGACGGCGTGTCTCAATTTTATTTTTTAGAAAATATTTTATCTTAAATTTTTTTTTATAAAGAAATGTTTTGTATAGTCTTTAATTTTTTTTTCAAAACAAAGAAATACTGAAAATAATAAATTATCAAATAAAAAAAAGAAAACGTAATACAAGTCTTAAACATCACCTTTTGAACTTTAACTTAATATGAGAGGCCTTTATAAATAACTAGCGGCCCGGTGCGGTTTCACCCGCGCTCTGTCCCGCTCCCGTGGTATATAGCGTCATGATATATAGCCTATGGCACTCCGTGTTAACGTAGCTTTCGAACAGTAAAAGAATTTTTAAAATCAGTTTAGTAGATCCGGAGATTACCCCCTACAACGTCACAAACTCATAAACTTTACCTCTTTATAATATTAGTAAATAATAATACTGATTTATAAAAACAAAAAACTAACGGAACCAGCCGTTAATTTCATTAATACGACTCAACATTGACTAGACTGGAAGTCGTTCTAATATTATCTTGTAGATAAATCACGTCGTCGTCAGCAATGTCTTACAAGCACACGTTTTAGGCATACTAATCGTTGCGCAGTTTAAATACATTTGCTGTATCCATCTTATAATTTTCACTCTAAGATAGATATTTATATTCACAATGGTGTCAGGTTCTGGCTAGTAATGTTAAAGAGAATACTGTTAACTTGGTTAACACCTTGTTTCAATTGGATATATCCAATATCGTTCAGACTTTTGATCGGGCAAGTAAATAGTTTACTTGGACCATTGCCAAAGTGTTCGTTCCCTTCAAACATAACATCTATAAGTCCTTCTTCGTTTTCCTCCTCCCTTGCAGTTAATGTTAAAGCGAATGTTGTTTCCTTGTAATGATTGTAGCCTGAGTTAAGCATATAATCAGTTTGAATATCGTAACATTGTGGACTATTGCAGTTTGGATAATCAACACGGATAGTGTCGTGGTTGTATTGAATCGTGCATAAACTTTCACTGTCACCACTTATAGACTTAAGAACTGCAATGAATCTGAAATTAATAAGAAAATATTTATTAAAAATTGTGTATAAAAATATACATTTCTATTTGGGTATTTTTTGAAGGATATCTTAAAAATAATTTGTAACTACAGATACAACTTAAACAACTAGCGAGATCTGTTTAATATTGTTTCTCAGTTCTTACGTCTTCAAATAAATAAAAAGCCATAAAAACATGTAGATGTAAAGTTAGAAGTTCTGGCACACTGGGACCAGTAGATTAATGTGTTTATTTTGATAAGTACACTTGATAGCCTAATGTGTCTTGTGATTATTATAAATCTATTAATTATTGTTCAAATTATGAGTTTGATATAGATGAAAGTACTTACTTGTCTTCTATATACATTATTCCTTTGATTGCGATTATCATTCCATTTGTAAGAGCGGTTGGAAGCTTGAAAATATTTTCACCAACGTTATCACTTTTTTCTTGTTCATAATCGTTTATCCTGAAATTTAAATATTAATTACAATATGGTAGCAGATAATAATATAACATTAATTGTTAGAGAAACTTAATCATAAAACAGCGCTTATATTTCACTATTATATTGTTAATTGCTGTGCTTGCGATTTTGTTTACAAGTTCCTATTTAATGGAAATATTTTCATATTTTGCGATAGAAAAAAGATCCTGAGCGTTTTAACATTTTTATATGTATTTATATGACAGACTGATAAATATCTTGAAACATGCGTTTTTTTATCTACCGGTTACAAGAAGTAACGCTCTTCAGTTTCATTATAATACTAGGAGATGCCCGCGAATTCATCCATGCTTGACTAGAAATTTAATTTAGAATTTGAATAATAATATAGGCTATCGTTTTAGTGAAAACTGTATCGAAATAAGCTAACTTTTATGCAGCCGAACAACTACAAACTGCTCCCGGGAAAATTCCCGCGTGATTCCCGGTATAAAAAAATCACACATTTTATTACCTACATTAGCAAATGTAACAATCAGTAAAAAAAATCACATTGGAATTCGTTTTTTTTAAATGTGGCCATTATAAGTCAATCATCAAACAAATATTTCAAAGAAGCTTTCTAATGGCCGTTCCGTATATCGTAATATTCATTCACTAGCCTTAGGATCGGTTGAATTTGACATAACTTGTATGGGGGTTCATAAGGCAAATGAACTGTTAGTAAGAAATAGAAACCGACCAAAAATTAATAATAAATAATTTATTTCAATAGTTAATAACAAATATCGCTGTAATATTGTTTTTTAATTAATTCAGGTATGAAACATTTAAAGATTATTTTTACTTACATATTATTGTCGATGATCTTCGTGTCCGGTTGCAAGGGATGAGTTTTCATCTTTCCAAATAGTAAAGCAATCACAACACATAATACTGCCAAACGTGCCATATTCCTGATATTGATTATTATTTGATTAATATTAATTTAATAACACACTTTTATGTGTGATTTTAATAACTAGTTATTTAGTAGATTATTATTTTAATATAATTATTATTATGTACCACACGATGGTTATTTGTTAGGCTTTCGTGTGTTAAGTTGACACTGATGTATTGAGTGTAATTTCAACTGTATATAAACCTTTAATGTATGCGTCACTAGGATTCCAGATTTATTTAGTAGAAGTTTCCCTGTTTATAATTAGAAATTAATTAATTTCGTAGACTCTTCTTGTTAACTTTAATCTACAGTAGATACATGTCTTTAGGTATTAAACTTCTTTAAGGCGGTATTCTGGTTTAGAAGCACGAAGTTTAGGTAATTTTTGAAGTGCCGTAACAAGACTCAATATTTTTAGTATACATTTTTATAAGTTATTTATTAACATTCTAAGAATACAGAAAAATATAAAAAAGTTGACAATTCAAAAAAAATTCAGCTGATGAAGCAGGGTATGCGATTCCAACCCTCCTAGGATTCTGAAACCAAAAAAATAAAAAAGATCTATCTATCTAGAGTAATGTCGCTATGGCTAGAACTACGGAAAAGTTGAAAAAAAATCACAAAATGGCGACTGCCTGGAAAAAAAACTATATTTTTAGCACGTTTTTTTTACTTTTTCGATTTTTTTTTAATAGTAAAAATTGAAATTTGGGGATGTTTGTAGTTCCAGCCAAAGAGAAGTGTCTATAAAGAAGACCCTAAAAAAAATTTCAAGTAAATCGGTCCAGTAGAACTTCAGAAATCGTAGGTATTGTTTTGAAAAAGACAACCCACTTCATTAGCTGCTAATTTTTTGCAATGCTAATTTTTTTTACAGCTTTTTGTTATTTCTGTTCTTATAATGTTAATAAATAACTTATGAAAAATGCAAAGTAAACATATTGATTACCTTTTCTTTACAGGATTTCAAAAATTACCTGAAATTCATGCTTCTAGACCAGAATACCGCCTTAACGGTACTGAGGACTACTATGTATATATATTACTATACTACTAATTGCGCTTTATTTGAGTTACTTTTACGAATTTCGTAAGGTTAAATTTCACTTTTAAGGTTTGCATGCTTCTGCTTCGTAGTATGTGTTTCAGTTAAAAACATAAAATTTAGCAATGAATCTCTTTTTTAGATCTATCAGCATCACTGTTCTTATAATTGAAGTATCATGTAGTGTTAACAAGTTTCGTATACTTTCCGGTATTAATATACATACGAGGTGATATATGGATCATAGTAACAATAAATTTCCGACCAAGGATTTTCTTGAAAAGACCGATTCGTAAACGATAAGGCCACCCACCTTTCGGTCAATTGTTCAATATCGTTTGATATAGCGTGAATTTAATTTCAGGCGAATCAAACGTTTATACCTTGGGAACTATTGGTGCTCATCGCGTGGTCACTACAAAGCTACCATCAGTTGGCCGAACTAGAGAAGCTATGACCGCCGCTGGTAACACTACCACGAGATTATTAGGGATCTTCCAAAAGGTAAATAATAGCTGGTAGTAAATTGTGTCAATAGTATTTTAAATGAATCATATTATTCTAAAAATTTCTTCATTAGATAAACGTTATCTATCATCTGCATTTTAGTTACGGTTTAGCTTCACATATTTTTTTATAATTCTTTTAGAGATTTTTAATATTTTTTATTTAATGTGACTGTCCAGGATCAAAAATTCCCACATGACATTCATAACTTACTCATTTAACCGTAAATGTATACATCAAATACGTCAAATGTACGTCATATAATAGTGCATAGGTAATTCCTTATAACGATGAATATTACGCACAGCAAACTATGAATGTAATCGTAGTAATGACCATTTATGGCATAACTCTTACTCAGAAAAAAATATCACCTAGTTATGGTATTTGAGACGGAACAATAGGGAGCTGACAGTTATTAACTAGCGTAAGTTATGTTTTGGGGTGTTTCCGTTTTCTACCCATTTTAATTACCCAAAAATATTTTTTTTGAAGATAGTCGCACGCATAAAGGTGCAGTGAGATTTAATGATTATATTGTCAAAACTTATGTGTTTGGCGGAAAATATCCCTCAGAATGATGGTCTTCATACGGATGTCGACACAGAACAACTAATGCTCTTGAAGCTGGCATGCGATTATATATATATATATATATATATATATATATATATATATATATATATATGTATATATATATATTCAGACATATGTCTTTTATTTTTGGGTACAAAAAGTAGGTAGAAAACGGAAGCACCTATTGTCATGTACAAAACGTCGCAGCTGCGTCCTCACAGATTTGTACGAGCGTACAAACTTATGACGTCATATGTCTGAACTACTAATAAAACAGTTCAAAAAAAGCGCTTTAATTATAATTTAAACAGTAATCAAAATTATTAGTGTCATGAAATTTTAAACGTAAGATCATAAAATGTTCTTTTATATGTTAAAAATGCTAGAATTTATTACAACATATTATGTTCGCATCCGTATTAAAAGAATTTAGCTACAGAAATACATATTATGTGATTTACGAGATTAAAATGCCTAGAAAGGAATAAAGTAGAAAACACTTAATGTTCACCACATAACATTAAATCAACAATTTACAATCTGTTTGTCTATGCTTTGGTGTACAATAAAGAGTTGTTTATCTTATCTATTTGAGGATAATCTAATTCCGAATGTTATTATATTGCATTTAGAAATAGTTTCATATATGAAACCTCAACGAAATGTTAATATTATTTTTTTATAGGTGGATTACAGCAGACAGACTAACGGCCCACCTGATGTATAGAGGGTACTGACTGTGACGACATACGGACATTAGTAACACCAGAGCTGTTTAAAAAAAAAATATAAATAAATAAATAGAGTTTGTTGAGTAAACAAAAATAACAACAAGAAAACTTTGCCAACTGTTCAGTTTTTCGAAAGTCATAACAAAAGTGAACGACAACGAACAACAAAAGTGTTGACGTAAAAAATGGTCGGTGCGTGGTTAGCGTATTACATACACCATTAAAATGTACTTAACCTAACCAAATCATAATTTGCAGTAAACCTGCGAAAAATCGAAATGTGTGCTGGGACACATATTAGAAGTGAAACTTCAACGGACAAGTGGAAAAACGAATCGCAACGGACAAGTGGAAAAACGAATAGCAACGGATAAGTGGCAAAACGAATCGCAACGGACAAGTGGAAAAACGAATGGCAACGGATAAGTGGAAAAACGAATCGCAACGGACAAGTGGAAAAACGAATCGCAACGTACAAGTGGAAAACGAATCGCAACGGACAAGTGGAAAATCTTCAACTGACAAGTGATAAAATGAATCGCAACAAAATTTTGACTTGAAGTTTTACGGGCAGGTTTTCAAATTGGACAAGTACATTAACAATCTGCCCGTAAAACTTCAAGTTAAAATTTTGTTGCGATTCATTTTATCACTTGTCAGTTGAAGATTTTCCACTTGTCCGTTGCGATTCGTTTTCCACTTGTACGTTGCGATTCGTTTTTCCACTTGTCCGTTGCGATTCGTTTTTCCACTTATCCGTTGCCATTCGTTTTTCCACTTGTCCGTTGCGATTCGTTTTGCCACTTATCCGTTGCTATTCGTTTTTCCACTTGTCCGTTGCGATTCGTTTTTCCACTTGTCCGTTGAAGTTTCACTTCTAATATGTGTCCCAGCACACATTTCGATTTTTCGCAGGTTTACTGCAAATTATGATTTGGTTAGGTTAAGTACATTTTAATGGTGTATGTAATACGCTAACCACGCACCGACCATTTTTTACGTCAACACTTTTGTTGTTCGTTGTCGTTCACTTTTGTTATGACTTTCGAAAAACTGAACAGTTGGCAAAGTTTTCTTGTTGTTATTTTTGTTTACTCAACAAACTCTATTTATTTATTTATATTTTTTTTACACATACCACAAATAGAGGCAGTGATGCCTTGTCACGTGGAGAGCAGAGCTATAGTTCGATGCAAACTTAAGTTTGCCTCCATTAATAGCGGCTCGGAACATCGCACTTTCCGATGCGCAGAACGCAATTTTAGGTATTAGAGGGATGAGGTAGTCTGAGGACGCGGTATATCCTCGCTCGCTCTCTCGCTAGCTTTCTCGTTTACGAGACTTTCCCGGCGCTCGGCTCACCAGAGCTGCCAATTTAGCGCTTTAGGAGCTAGATATAGCGCTTTTTAGGGCAATCCAGCTCCCAATTTTATTAAACAACTTCCAGCGCAAAATCTTGCGCTTTTTATAATATGCAAATATCTAATTAATTTTATAATAAATATATTTATGAATATGTAGACTAATATTATAAAGAGGAAAGATAAGATTGGTTTTTGCTTGCATGAAGAGGCTCCGAAATTACTGAACCGATTTGAAAAATTCTTTCACTGTTGGCAAGCTTGCGCTGCGAAAACTATTGATGATAAAATAACAAATAAAATAAATTACTGAACCGATTTGAAAAATTCTTTCTCTGTTGGCAAGCTACGCTATCCCCGGGTGACATAGGCTATATTATATTTACAAAAAAATTAGGGATCATTACTAAAACTCCAAAAATTTAATCCAAGGTATAAAAAAAATACCTAAAATCGCGTGCGCTGCGAAAACTATTGATGATAAAATAAAATAATGTACTACGACTTTGTAGAACACATAATTATTTACAAAAAGTATCGCGACAACATATATCTAACTATTATAGTTATACCACAATAAGCGTTTTTTTATTATAAAAAATTAATTAAAATGCCGCCGCTAGAAAAGGCTTTTTATTTGTATCTTGATATTAATCCTTATCAAAATAAATTACTTCATATTCAAGACTGCTTCAATACCTTTATATAACTTTTTGAATTATTCAATTCGGACATTCCATTCGAAAGATATCACGAGTTTAAAAATGTAAGAATTAGTGACGGTGATCACGTGACTGTGACATCTTTTCGTGAGTTAAAACTCCATAAGACCCCCTCTATATAGAAGTTTCACTTCAAAAACTGTTAATGTATTATTATAGCTAACAGTCCTGTCTGCTCCCTTAAAAACATTGTGAGGCCCACGCCCCGCAGTGAGACGTTTATTGGCCGTTATTATTATTATACTAGGCTATGCCCGTGACTTCGTCCACGTTTGACTTGAAATTCACACGAGATCCCCGGGACACAAAGTCCCGCAGTGTATAAAAAAATTATGTAATGCCATGCTACTGTTTTAGTGAAAACTGTATCGGACTAAGCTAATTTTTATGGAATCGAACAATTACAAACCGCTCCTGGGAAAATTCTCGTGGGATTCCCAGGAGAAAAAATATTTCACATTACATAAAATTTGATGTCGATCAGTAAAAAAAGAACATTGTTTTTTTTTAATTTGGCCATTTTAAATCATTCACTAAAAGATTCCCGGGGAATCCTAGGATAAAAAAACCGACTTCAAAAACTAAAAAACTAAAATGTATAAAATAACTTATTTCTAAAGCTATTATTATTAATATATATTATCTAAAACATCTTAAAGTCGGTGCTTAGTAATTTTCAAAATATAGTAATTTTTATGTTTTGCTTTGCACCGACTTCAAGATGTGTTAGATAATATATATTAATAATAATAGCTTTAGAAATAAGTTATTTTATACATTTTAGTTTTTTAGTTTTTGAAGTCGGTTTTTTTAAACGAAGTTTTTAAATTTTATTTGTTACTTTTTAGTGTCTAGCTATGTATGGGTGGACCTACAAATGGTGCCGCGCTTCTTAAAAAATATAGGTCCTAAGAACCCGGAACAAAAATTTTTTCGTAAAATGAAAACTACTGGGCCAAACTATGTCAAATTTTTAGGGGACCACATGGCAGCTATTCCGCGTCGAACAAAAAAAGAATCACGTAAATCGAATCATAAATCTCAGAGTAATTGGTGTACATATGGAACGGAGTGAAAATTATTTTCATGAAAAATGTTCATAAAATGAAAACTACTGGGCCAAACTATGTCAAATTTTTAGGGGACCACATGGCAGCTATTCTGCGTCGAACAAAAAAAGAATCACGTAAATCGGATCATAAATGACGGAGTAATCGGCGAACATATGGAACGGAGTGAAAATTATTTCCATGAAAAATGTCCATAAAATGAAAACTACTGGGCCAAACTATGTAAAATTTTTAGGGGCCAAATTGGAAGCTATTCCGCGTCGAACAAAAAAAGAATCACGTAAATCGGATCATAAATGACGGAGTAATCGGCGAACATACATAAAAAAAAGGAACAAAAAAAAAAAAAAAAGATTCCGACGAATTGAGAACCTCCTCCTTTTTTCGAAGTCGGTTAAAAAGGAGCGCAAGTCTTAAGTCTAAGAATTGGTTGTAGATCAGTGACAACCACACCGAAATAGGCCGAGTAATTTTTACGTGAGTTCCGAACAAACAAAAAATTAAAAAAAAATGCATCGTGTTCTCCGTCGTTTATATACAGTCTATTCCACTTTTTTTTATAATAGCTTGAATGTACAGACACGGCATGTTTAGAATTTTATAATATTATAGATATCTAATGTATATAATATTATAAACTATCATAATAATATAATAATAATAATATTATAGATATCTTAATTGATATAACTATTTTACAGAAGCAGGCAGCGTTACACACCACAAACATTCTACGCAAGGTGTTAGGAGATACTGTATTTGTAAACAACACAGACACCTTAAATTCAACCACACATAACACAACTCAACAACCAGAACACACATCACAATGACCACACACATTACACCCAAGCGACATACACACATGAGCCACGCAAACACAGACAGTTAGAGGAAGACAAAGAAGAGATACACACACGCACACCATCCAGTATCAATAGTGGGGACATAAATATATTTTTTCCCGTGGGCAACGGGACGGGATATTTATAAAAACCGACAAAAGTCGTGAGGAAGTTTTTCCATAATATATTAGATATCTTTATATTCATAAAGAGTCGAGGACATACTACATGTTATTTTTAAAATTAGTTAATATTATTTTATCAAAGAAGATACATAATAATTCATTTATAAAAATTGTCTTTAAAAGATAAAATAAATTGTTCAATTATGATTTTTTTAAAGTAACAAGTCGATTATACAATTAATAATTTATTAATTGAATAATCAACCATTTGCCGATGTTCGCTATTGATCTGTATAAAATACATTTATGGAATTTTTGAACGCAAAAATTAGGTTCGAAACAAAGGAAAGTATGCAAATCTGATTCGATACATATTTGTTGTAGTAACTGTTTTAAGATTGCCCTTGAATTTGTTCTATTTTGTATTGATGCGTGAAATAGTCATGATTGCATTAGACTGGTATGTTTTGTTAGACACATTATAGACGAATTTAGCATAATGGAAGTATATTCACACAGTTCGTTGCCATGCGTTACATCAAACCGATGTATGCAATAATAAATGGCATTTATATGATACGTAAAACAGACTGAATTAATACGTAACTTACTTGAATTAAATTGAATTGCTGACTCACGGTTGTATTAAATTTTCTTATGTAATTACTCATTAGTTGGGTTGTCCGAAGTAGATTTGGGGACAACCCAACGCATACTGACATTCTATTTTTATTCATGATAAAGGGTGGTTTTTCGTTCAATTAAGACTAGCTAGTATGATCCTATAAGTAGTATAAATCGTTTACATGGCGAATAAGTAAATAATTGCAGTTTTAATTACTATACATATTTTATGAATGAATTAATTTTAGGTGGAGTACGTGTTTCTAGTGGGAGTTGGAGGAGGCGTCCCACATTATACAGATTACACTAGACACGTGCGACTGGGCGACGTCGTCGTTTCGACACCTGCAACGGACTTACCTGAAAAGTAAACTTTCTATTTATAGCACACTATTTTAATCCCCCTCTTAGGTCACGCTTCTTCCGCGTATTTGGGAATTGGGAACACTTATAAATTGCGTTTGACGCGTATATTTTCGATGCATATTAGTTTCGGCGGTTTCATTGGCATAAACCTTGATACGTCCTGCAGAAAAAAAAGGTATAAACAGAAACCTACGCACGTGTTCAATGGTTTGAAGAAGGAACAAACAATCATCCAAATAAACCCATTTTCTCGTTTATGTATTAGTACTAGGGTTTTTCTCGTGGTTTGCCTAAAACTCCCATTTTTGGGGATGAAGCGTGGCCTTTTCATATTTATCGAGATTATACTTATATTAAATTTCTTTAAAATCTGTTCACGAGACTATCCTATTTCTGGGATAAAAACTGCGCTGTTCATATATCTGATTGGTGGTGGTGGATCTGTGCATATACTGAAGTGAAATACGGGCACCAATATTTAGTACATCTATTCATTACTAAGGCATCGAAGAAGAAACAAATATCCAAAGTTAGGTTTTTTTTGTATATAAACTGACGGACTCATAAACTGCATCAAAGTTCAGGATTACTTTGAAATGATTTTTTTAAATAAGTATGCAAACTTTTTAGATTAAATTATATAAATATGGAGAGACTGGCTCTTAATCTAAAAAAAAGGAAAATTTAAAAATAGAACTGCAGTAAAACAAATGAATATAGCCGGGAAAAGAAAATTTACTCGTAGTATCAGATTTGCGTGTTATTTATAGCAAAGTTTTAAATTGATTCTCATTGATTTTTTATTCTTTTGTCAATTGAATTACTGTTACCAGCAGAATTGTTGGGTTAGTTTTTTAACTCATCGAGAGTTTTTGAACCATAATATGGATATTTCGTCCGAACAAGCGGCTCAAATTGTAGCATTGGTGCGGGAGGGCTTGGATCAACGAACGATTGGTAGAAATTTAAATTTAAACCAGTCTACAGTTTCTAGAATATATAGAAGGTTTGTGGAGACAGGTTCTTACAGAAGGAGACGTGGTACAGGCAGGACTCGAGCAACCACCGGTCGTGATGACCGATTTATTGTTACAACTTCCCTGCGAAATCGTTTCCTCACGTCTGTTAACATCAAAACAGAGCTTAATGAAGTGCGTGGAGTAAACGTGAGTGCACGAACAATAAGAAGAAGGTTAAAGGAAGCGGATATCACCCCTTTTAGACCAGCAAATGGTCCAAAGTTGTCTGTAGCTCACAGACAAGCTCGCTTAAGATTTGCGCGTGATCACCTGAATTGGACAGAAGAGCAATGGACCTCCGTATTGTTCACGGACGAGTGTAGGACATGTTTATATGGTGCAGATGGTCGCAGAAGAGTCTATCGTCGACGTGGGGAGCGATATGCTCAAAGTTGCATTGAGGAGCGTGTTCTTTTTGGAGGCGGTTCGTGTATGGTCTGGGGTGGCATATCGATGAACGGGCGAACAAAACTTGTGTTCATAGACATGGTCCGTCAAAACGGTAATAGAGGGGGTTTGACTGCACATCGCTACATAACAGAGATCTTAGAAGATCACGTGGTGCCTTACATGGGATTCATAGGCGAAAATTTTACTTTAATGCAGGATAATGCCCTAATAATGCCGCACGCTTCTGCACAAGTTCGACAATATTGCGAAGAGGTTGGGATACGTACAATGAATTGTATTTATTAATAATTTTTATTCTTGAAGGATCGGGAGTTTTTGGATTATTAAAATAAATTCCCAAATGACACTGGTACTTTACCTAGCCAACCTTTGAACTCTAGTTATTAAGTGTCAGCGAATTTCGCAGAATATGGCAAAGCGAGTGGAAATGTTAAATGAGTTATATTGGCATCCACATTAATAGGTTTTCCCTTAAAACCCGCCACAAGTTCTATGCACTATATGTTGTCTCAATATGGCAAAAATATTTTATGAACGCATTATGAGTAACATGTTATGCTACTAAATGACTGAATTTGGTAATAAATATTATGGCAACAAACATCTAGAAAAACCTATGGTTTTGTTGATCTGTCTGTATGTCTATACAGATTAATAAAATTCATTGTAATGTTTAATAAAAATGGGAAAAAATCAGGAGGGATAATTCGGACCAGGAGATTCTGAATACGCAAATTTTAGAATTTTTGTCTGTCTGGATGTTCCCGCTAATGTCTGAAACGGCGGAACCGATTTTGACGAGACTTTCACTAAAAGATAGCTGACGTTAAAAGGAGTAACTTAAAGTACTTTTTAGGGCGCCTCGACGCGGTCGAAGTCGCGGACACAGTTAGTAGTTTATAAAATTAGCGAAAATAGCAAAGAATTTTTTTCCTATAATTTAATATTAAATTTTTTATCTAAGACTAGCAAAGCCCAAGCACCTTCGCTTGCGCGAGACTTGGACTTTGTTATATCTTCTAAACCCTACAAGATGTAGAAATCAAACACTTCGTGTGTTATATATATACAGTGGTGGTCATCTAATTTAGAAACACTTCTTATGAATAAAGAAAGTATAACTTCAACGTACAAATGTTCGTAAAAATATACACATTCAATAATTAATAATCATGCAATAATATAGCCACTCAAATAAAAAACTCATTAAATGCATAAAATATAAAACATATGTTACTTTTAATTACAAAATGAGTTTTACACATGTAAGAGTTTATTTTCTGTTACTGGCCGCTTGGACGCCTAATTAGAAACATTTTAAAAAAGCGTCCATAGCTCGTTCTTTTTTTGAAATTGGAGAATAAGATTTCCATGCGGTATAAACTTAAAACAAATGAGTGTGAAAAAAAATTTAAAAAAATCGCTATTAACTTATAGATTTATGAATGTTTTCAATTTGCTGTTAGTGCTTAGATCTTTCGGTCCTTTTAATTTAGTCAGGTTATTCGTAGAATGATTAAAACATTACATGACAGATAGCACTGCTAGCAGCCTTAAGTTTTTGCTTCACATATATTTGTTTTCTAAGTTATTTATATATATGTAAATATTTATAAAAACATAAATATTTATAATAAATTAATAATTAATTATAAATATTTATATTAAATTTAATATATATTTAATATATTTTTGAATACATTTAATTAAGACTCTTTATAACTAACCAAAGTAAATGGAGTCATTGAAAAAATAAGTGCCAAATTACGACAGTGTCAATACTTATTAATGTAGTTAGGGATGGCTTATTATGATCTTATTAAATTGAGTTAATCGATACCTTCGCGATTAATGTATCGACAAACCCTACGTAAATAAAATTGTTAAATGGAGTAAAGCATTCTTTACAATGATATGTGCGTTAACTTATGTAGTATACACATTGGTTGCGTCTGCATGGGTAACAAATGTTCCCAATATAAACTATTTTAACGTTATTACATATTTATGTGCTATATTTTACGGACTAAGATGTATTTATAAAATAATCTATTTGTTATATTAAGACATAAATTAGATTTTTTTTAACAACAACAACAAATCACAATGCACAAATATTCTTACCAATTTAAACATTAAGAGCTGTGCAACTTTTTTTAAACTGTACTGTAGTTTTAATTATTACTCAGAAAATCTAAAAACTTAATCAAATATCAAAACATAATTTAAGACAATAAGTTATTGGCAAGTTTACTGTTTGGGTCCAACAAACAGAGGAGATAGTAGTTGAAGGGTCCAAACCAACTCCGACATAGAAAACCTCGTGGCCGAGCCTAGAATAATTGAAGAGAGAAAGGCTCAGTATCTCCGCTGGCTCGGTCACGTAGAACGGATGGAGGAGGATTGGAATGTGAAGAAAGCATACTTGGGGCGACCAGTCAGTATCACTAGAAAGATAAGAGTGGATTACTTAAACGAACTTCACAACTGAGAAGACTAGACTAGACTTAAGCATATATTTGTATATGATGACATTCTTTTTATTGATAAAAAAACGTTAATAAATATTACATCTTTCATTCTTTCAAAATAGATCAAAAATATTATGTTTACGCCAGTGATATTATGATCTAGAATGTTGTCGTAGCTACGTCTCACAACACGACTCGCTTTAGCTCTATAGGCTCTTGATTGGGCTATAGTGAGAGTTGTCGGCTCAATTTCTATTACGTGTCGCTGCTGAGCTAAAGGAGTAGTACAGTTCCTTAGAGCGAATGACCTATATCCCTCTTTACTTTTTAATCAGCCGTTTTGCAGAAATTAGCCGTTTTGTTAGCGGACGTGGGACGTGGGTCCGCTACTTCGGAGACTTCTGCATCTCATCCTTGCGATGGTAAATCTTAATATGGTTTCATATTCCAAAATCGCCTTCCTTTAGATTTTATTATGGGAGATTCCATCTACCTGTTGTTAGTCATAAGACACCTATGCCTAGAATCATCCTTAAAATTTACAAATATCTGACAGGATTAATTATCGATTATTCGATACTGAAATGGGTTCTACATTATGCAGTATTTACATGGTCGATAATAAACTCATTGTACCTGCCATAGACTGCAGCTCGTTGCTTAGCATTATTTTGTTATTAATGACATTATCAAAAAAACTCAAATGAAAACCATTTTTATTTAATCGAATATAATATTATTTAATATTTCTAAATAAACATGCATATTCAAATCAAGTGCCGACTTTCGTCATATTTGCAACTTATTTAACTTCTGGGATAGTTTTCTGTTTGTTTTACTAAGTGAATTATTATTAACGATCTATATGTAGTTTTGGACTCTGGCGAATCTATTAAGGAAAACTGCTTTTGGATATCGAAGTTACTGATTTATATTATGTGACCTGTGAATCTGTTTAATTCGACCGACCAAACACACTATTGGATTTTTATATCAACACAAAACTTGATGTGCAGTGATATGTATTAATGAAAATTATATACAATTTATAAATAATATGAAATTTTATTTTAAATACAGTTGGAATTCATGGTGGAAGAAATCTCCATACCTAAGCATACAATATATAGAATATCGGTCTTATTCATAGACAGAGTAAGTTTGAACGCTTCTTTAGGCACCATAAGCGTTCAAACTTACTCTCTCTATGAATAAGACAAAGTGTATACACAAACTCGCTATACGTACACATACACACATATACACATGAACACACACACACACACATGCATATATTAGGTACGTTCATATACGAGTTAGCGCCATTGATACTCGCTAGATGTGCTAGTAGTACGATTCTCCCGACTGAAGTCTCTATCTCCATATATTCAATGTACTCTGTGAAGATTTCTTTCTTGGCTTTTCTATTATTTTGGCGGCAATAAAAAAAATAATCTGAATTTTGTTTTGTTCAAAATGGGCAAAAATAAAAGTTGTGACGCGTCAACTAGGCAAATAATTGTTAATTTACATATGGATCATAAGTGGGCGTACAGAAGAATAGCGGAGCATTTAAATTGTTTTGTTAAGAAAGTTTTTAATGCAATTGATCATTATAAAACACATGGAACTGTTGAAAATGTTCTTAGAAAGGCTCGGCCAAGAAAAAGTTCTCCCAGAGAAGATACGCTTATCGTTCGTGTTGCTAAAAAAGACCCAAGTAAAGGCTTCAACCAGATTAAAAATGAAGTTTTTCGTCTGATGACCCGAGAAATATCTCGTCAAGACTGATACGCCGAAGATTAGTGGAAGCTAAATTGTTTGGAAGAATCTCTCGAAAGGTACAGCTTCTTACCAAGCAACACCGAAAGAAGCGATTATTATTCGCTAAAAAATATGTTAATTGGACGGTACAAGAATGGAAAAAAGTGTTATTTTCAGATGAAACAAAAATAAATATGGTAAATTCCGATGGAAAGCGCTATGTTAGACGTCCTGTAAACAGTGCTTTTAATTATAAATACACAAGGAGTTATAGTCAAGCATGGTGGCGGTAACAATAAAGTTTGGGGGTGTTTTTCCGGATGTGGAGTTGGACCCGTTCGGAAGATTGAAGGTACAATAGATCAATGGCAATACAAAAATATCTTAGAGCAACCAATGATTCCCTACTCGGACGATCATTTGCCTGTTACCTGGATCTTTCAGCATGACAATGATCCTTAACACACAGCCAATAACGTCAAATATTTCCTTAGCGAACAGCGTATATCCGTTTTAGACTGGCCAGCAAATAGTCCGGATTTAAACCCGATAGAAAATCTCTGGTGTATTGTTAAAAAGAAAGTCTCAAACAAACGTAACATCAATCATAACGAAATATATGAAGCATTTGTTGAAGCATGGAATTCAATCCCCCTACAAAAATGTATGAAATTGATTGAATCAATGCCACGTCGTTGTAGTGCTGTTATTCAAAATAAGGGATATGCCACTAAATATTAATTACAACTATTGATAGGTTGTGGATAGTAACTATTTCGTAAATAACAATACTAATTACTAATACTTAAAAAAATATTGCTTTTTATACTTTTTTGTTGTTGTTTCTAATTAGTTGACCATTATTGTTCATACCTTAAAACTGATTTAAATGTTTTTTCCGTAATGTAATATTAAAACTGCACATGTGTAATGGGATTTATAATGTTTTTCTAATAAATGATAAAACGTTGAACATATAGTTGTCCTATTTATTGTTTAATTTGAAAATAAAAACGATTGCGATGAAGTATCTTACATAATGTCAAGGACCGTTGGTAGTGTTTCTAATTACATTACCACCACTGTATATATAATATATTATATATATATATATATATTAGGGTGCAAAAAAAATATTTTTTTTTCCAAACAGGCTCAAAAGTTTCTTTTGGGTGTAAAACAAATTCTGTGAAAAGATGAGCCCATAATATTAATATTAAGATTGTCCTAATCGCATTTTTTTAATTCCCATAAGAATAACACAGGAATTTTTTTTTTGCTTCTTCTGATTTTTGTACAGTTCAAACGACTGGTTGACTGATAAATCGCTGTTCCAATCTTTATAGAGAATTGAACGCTCTACAAAAAAGGTCTGATAACATTTTTTGATTTGTCCACGCGTTCAAAAGTTATTCAAGATCAAAGTTCAATTGTTCAAAAATTTGATCGAATTTTATAAATTACACCGAAACTGTTGGTTTCAGTGTCAAAATAAGGATCTTGAATTTTTTGTCAAATATAATACAGTTCAGAAGGATTTATTTGAAGGCTAGCAGCGAGCGCGAAAACTAGCGTTTGTACAATCAAACAAATTGAAACATGACCCACCATAAGGTCATTTTCTTACAGTCGTGAAATACAATTAGGTTGAAATTCGCCTGAACATACATTTCCTTGGTAACGAACTTGTTATCATGTTATTAGACATTGACAGTTACTGACTACGTTGTATTAAACAGATCGGAGAGACTCGTCTATACTCGTGTAACATCTGACAAATGCTATTACGTGCTATTACTATCTCTGTCATTAAGTATGTTGGATTAAGTGCCGTTTCCTGTATCTAACCGACCGTTTATTTGCCTTACTAACGATTAAAATTTGAAGTAATCTCTATACAAGCAATGTCAAAATTCAACCTACGGTAAAGCAGGGGAAGTGGAGTGGAGTGAATAGTGAGATATCGGAACCGGTCATAAATCGACAAGCCAAAGGTGACACAGGCCAAACCTTTTGTATATACAACATTGGATATTAGGGTTATCGTTATACGTTAGGTAGCAGAAATACACAAGAAAATAAAACATTAACAACATTAATGTGGAAGTTTTTTTTTTTTTTAATTTTATTAATTGGTTTTATTTCAAAGTTAGAAATGGCACTCATTTTACTTTACTTAAACCTAAAACCGGGTATAAGCACCATTGTTTTCAATGACGTCTAATAGTCGATTACGCTTCGACCCGATTAGACGATTGCAGATGTCGGTTCCCCTCATGTAATTCCAAATTTCATTACAGTGCTGCTCAATTGCTTCCTTTGTCCTCTCGTTTCTGTTATCCCACATTTGAACCATCAAACCCCATAAATTTTCTATTGAGTTGAGGTCTGGTGACCTAGATGGCCATGGAATTAGAGTAATTTCATCTTCATGCTGGGTAAGCCAGTTCGAGACAATTCTGGCGGTATGTACTCGACAATTGTCGTGAACGTAGGAGAATACAGGGACTTCTTCAAGTGGGTACTCTATTCGCACTGTCGGTAACATTGATTCTTCCAACAAATCGACATAGTTTAATGCGTTTTGATGAGGAGAAATTTGGACAAGTTCACCTATACCCCCGGTACCCATCCAGGCCCACATGTTAGCTGAAATTCGACCAGATAATTGATTGGGTACTACGTGATCCTCTGTGTATCGCGTATTGTTATAACGCCACAAAGTTAAGCGACCATGTTGAGAAGATCTAAATGATTTGTCATCTGAAAATATGGTATTAGTCCAGTCAAAGTCTAAATAATTACGTGCAAAATTTAATCTTGCAGTTTTGTGTGCATTCGTTAAGTGTACTTTCTTAGCATAATGCCGGTAATGCAGTCCAATACGGTGTAAATGATTTCTTATGGTCTGTAAACAAACGTCGTAACCTGCCGCGAAATATTGGGTACGAGAAAAAGGTGTTCTTCATAATGGTGCTGCATATCTGTACTTTGTTGGTTTGTTATTCGACGAACGCCATGATTATGTATTCGTCTATCTTCAAGAATGCCCTCTTCAGCGTGCCGTCTGATCCATGTTCTCACTGTGTGCCGACTTATATTTAACACTCGTGATATTTCTCGAATGCCATAGCCTTCCTCACTGAGCACTACAATCCGAGCTCTTTGTTCTGCGAGACTAGCCATTATATAATTTAAATAAATATTTAATTCTTAGATATTGACTTCTAATTTTTTTCTCATTGACTTTACTTGACTTCTGATATACTTTCAGAATGACATTTTATTTTTAAAATTATAATACTTTTTCTGTAATGAAAAGAGTTAGAATTATAAGACAGATTTCAGTTCGAGATTCAAATTATTTCAAATCATTACTGTTTTATCTAAAACATATCTAGTACAATGATAACAAAGTTTAAAATTGCGTATTTCTGAGGCTAGTGACGCATTTTTATTAATGTTTATAACTTCCTAAGTGCAACACACACAATAAACCTTACTATTTTGACGGTTTTAAAGGAATTATTAGCAAAGTGGGTCATAAATCAGTTGTGCCGATCGTACACGAGCACGTATGTCGTGCGTTCGTGTTGTAGGCGTGAGTCGGACTGTAGCCGAAAATAAAAAATCGACAAATCAAAAAATGTTATCAGACCTTTTTTGTAGAGCGTTCAATTCTCTATAAAGATTGGAACAGCGATTTATCAGTCAACCATTCGTTTGAACGGTACAAAAATCAGAAGAAGCAAAAAAAAAATTTCCTGTGTTATCCTTATGGGAATTAAAAAAATGCGATGAGGACAATCTTAATATTAATATTAAGGGCTCATCTTTTCTCATATTTTTTTTACACCCAAAAGAAAATTGAGCCTTTTTGAAAAAAAAAAAAAATTTTTGGATCACCCTAATATATATATATATATATATATATATATATATATATATATATATATATATGTATATATATATATATATATATATATATATATATATATATGTATATATATATATATATACTGAGTTCCAGCCAAATCGACACAGTAGGTTTCCTGTGGAAACGGAACAGCCACACATAGATACTTTCGCATTTATCTATCTTTATATATATATTTCTTGTGTGCGTGTGTATGTCACTGAATTCCTCCTAGACGGCTGGACCGATTTTGATGAAATTTTGTGTGTGTGTTTGAGTGGGTCCCGGGATGGTTTAGATCCACAATTGGAACCGGTAGGTGGCGCTGAGATCGGGTTCTAGAATCCTCCTAATCACCGGGAGCGACTTTGGTGATTTTGTTTTTGTGTGTTTGAGCGGGTTCTTCGAATGGCTTAAATCCACAATTGGAACCGGTAGGTGGCGCTGGGATTGGGTCCTAGATTTTTATTTTTCAGAGCACAGCAACGTCTGCCGGGGCCGCTAGTATCTATATATATAAAAGAAAGTCGTGTTAGTTACCCTATTTATATTTCAAGAACGGCTGTACCGATTTGGCTGAAAATTGGTGGAGAGCTTAGAATCAGGAGACGGACATAAGATACTTTTTATCCCGTTGGAACCGGTTGGTGGCGCTGAAATCAGGTTCTAGAATCCTCCTTATCACCTGGAGAAATTTTGGTGAGTTTGGTTTTGTGTGTTTGAGTGGGTTCCCGGATGGTTTAGATTCGCAATTAGAACCGGTAGGTGGCGCTGAGATCGGGTTCTAGAATCTTCCTAATCACCTGGAGGGATTTTGGTGATTTTGTTTTTGTGTGTTTGAGTGGGTTTTCGGATGGTTTAGATTCGCAATTAAAACCGGTAGGTGGCGCTTCTAGAAACTTCCTAATCACCTGGAGGGATTTTGGTGATTTTGTTTTTGTGTGTTTGAGTGGGTTTTCGGATGGATTAGATTCGCAAATAAAACCGGTAGGTGGCGCTGAGATCGGGTGATAGATTTTATTTTTTTAGAGCAGGGCGACGTCTGCCGTAGCTGCTAGTAATTTTATAATAGGGATTGAAAGAAAAGAACGAAATAAAATATTTCCAATTGCGACACACAATAAAACAGATAAGAAAATGTATTACATACAGAAATTTAATGTTACAAGTTTAGAGATTAGGTTGGCACTCAGTATTTTGCTGTGCCGAGACATGGTCCGACACAGCATAGGTTTTCAGTGCCCTACTCCAAAATCACATAATATGACATAAGACCAGAAGTATGTAGATAATAAGCTTTTACATGAATCAAATATTACTATTCACTTGCCTTATTAATAGAAATTAGACATTACTTTGATGGAGATTTGCCAAATTTTTACTGCTTATAAGGCAAGTGACTGGTTAGTAAGGGAACCGCCTGTTAGTTAACAATTTAACTAGGAACACGATTATTACCGAAATTGTAACTAGTATATATCATAAAACTGCGATTTAATTTTTTAAACGCGGTAATTTATTTCATTGTTATTATTTCGACGTTTCGGCCACTTAAGTAGCAGTGATCCCGGAATACAAAGATGTCATGTGTCAATGAGTATTGTTAAAGTTTTATTTAGCCTACTGCAAACTTGTTCATTTTAATAATTTAGTTTTAATTTTTGTTTATGGTTGTAATTTACTCTATGGGAGCCTAATTTAATTTACCACCGCTTCGCAACATGTTGTGGCTTGAAGAGAAGAAGCGGCGCAAGAAACTCTTCAGCAATTACTTAGTCTAATAATTTTATATAGTTTTTTTTATAATTTTTTAGAACTTGTGTGAAACTGTCAGGTCCTCTGGATTCCTTTTTTGGTCAGTAGGGCAAACCATAATAGTCATTTTTCTCGCCATAACCGACTAATTCGCTAATAAAATAGAAATTACAAAATATGGTTAATAACATATTAGTAATTAACGCTTTGTCATACAAGCAGGTAATTGACTGAAAGTTGGACGTCAATTAGCATGGGATATGCACGTGATATCGACAGCGGTTTTATAGTGAATTTTCTGGTAGATTTTGATTAGCTAAATAGCTGCCGTTACGTTAATGTACAAGACCTATTTCCTAAAACGCCGGAATACGATATTGTTCGGAACAGCCGTTTGCGTAAATATACTCGTAGACTTCGTAAGGCACAACACTATCTTACTTTGTCACTTGGCTGATCAGCAGCACAATTCGGTTAAACCACCAAATATTATTTATTTTTTCTTTTAATGTTTCCTTGGCGATCTCTTCCAGGCAACCCGGTGTGGGTTGCCTGGAACAGATCGCTATAAGCGATAGGGCCGCCCATTGTTCTAATGGAAATGTATTCATATTAAATGTCTAAGTTATAGTGAACAATAAAGAGTGTTCATTTCAGTGAAACTGATCATTTTATATCGCTGGTCAACTAGTTAATCCGTCTTAAAGATTCACGACAGTTCCTATATCTTACTTACTATGCATTCATTTGCCTTACAGTGTTTTAGTTTCGGTTTTTTATGTATCATACATACATTTAAGCAGTAAGGCAGTAAGCGCCAATAAATTCATGGTGCTTGCGACCTTTTGGTCGCTAGTTTATTAACGGCAGGCTATGTGGAATCTACTTTACTTTAATACTTGCAACAACTCAGAAGGGTATATGGTAATAAAAAAAACAGCAACTGGTCACATATTTATAATCAGAGAACCTTACGGTTTTAACATATATAACTCTTCACACTCTACAGGGATTTTTAGAACACCACGCCATCACTCCAACAATTTTACAGGCTAAGAAACTTAGCAGTTTGGCGCAAACGATAGCGGATTGAAGTCATTGATAAACTATTTTAATTAAAGGGTTATAAATGAAGAGAATTTAATACATTATTGTTTGGAAATTTTAGATAATATTTTTTATAAAATATATAGAATATTATAATTAATGTTTTACATGTAACAAAATAAACCGAACACATTATAAATCTATCGCGTCTGCCAACATGAAAATAAAATGTAATGAATACAGTCTATACACAATTGAGAAATTTTGAATTATTATCTACATACCACATCATATAAAGGATAAATATTGTTATATAAAATTAACAACTACCCTATACAAAACAGGTGCCAATAACAGAATTAATAAAAATATAACATTACTAGCTGTCCCAGCAGACGTCGTCCTGCCCGAAAAAATAGGGGTTGATCGTAGAGGGTTGAAAATTTAGGGTTGTATGTATTTTTTAATGCTGTATCATAAAAAAACACTAAAAAAAATAGTGGTGGACTACCCTTAACATTTAGAGGGATAAAAAATAGATGTAGTCCGATTCTCAGACCTACCCAATATGCACACAAAATTTCATGAGAATCCGTGAAGCCGTTTCGGAGGAGTTTAACTACAAACACTGCGACACGAGAATTTTATATATTAGATTATTCAATTAAGGAAATGGCCGATTGTATCGTTTAGAAATAAGAGGGTACATAACAAAATTAATAATTAACTTTAAAAAGAAACATGACAATATCAACAATGCTAAAACTAAAAAACGTGCTACTAAATAACTGTAACACTATTTGTATGAGGTCCACGCCACTGCTATCTATAGTAGAATTATTTTGTCCGTACAGTTTGGATCATAAATAATCGGAGCGGTGAAGCGAGTATTTCGCTCTCTCTTCCACTCACGGGCCTTATGGGCAGGCATAGTGATTGTGCATTATTGTTGTCGATAAGCGTTATCGATAGTGTATTTAGTTTTGTCATTTTGTGGGTTAGTGATATAAATGAAAGAAAAAAATAGATAAAACAACGTACCTATTTATTAAAATAAGAATAATAATGATTTAAAATAAATTATTAATTAGGTATCTATGTATTAAAAATCTATAAGTACAAAAGTTTAGAATGTAACAAGTTATATTAAAAATAAATATAAATACTTATATCTAAGTTTAAAATTAACAGCAAACAAGATAATAATTATTTTTATAAGAAGGATAATCTTTCTTTGATAAGAACGAGTTTTTATCGATAATGGCGTTGCGCTCGCGCAACATGCTCACCGCCTTAGCCGGGCTGAGGCCGAGCTTTGATTTATAACCCAAACTGCACGGAGAAAATAATTCTACTATAGGTACGTTCATAGCTAAGTGATACTAGTTCTTATTAAAAACGAACACTGCTAAACCATATCATTTGCTACAATATCAGCACATCAGTTACACATTTGGCAGGATAATTTAGTTATATGAATGTGCGGGTTTCCTCACGATATTTCCCTTTATCGTCAACACGTGGTAATTTTAAAGCAATGTACTTACATATTTCTAAAAATTACCTAAGTGGTGCAAAAATGCGCTCCTGAGAGTTGGATTCACGGCATTGGAATGTGACAGGGTTTGCTAATAAAGGGCTTGGCTCTACGGTCTAATATTTAATTTCCGAAAATATACTTACGATAGTTTTTTTCTGTTTTTTCTAGGTACGTGTATGTATTCTGTGAGAAAGCAGATAGAAATGGTAAAGGTGGTTGGGACTACGAAGTGAAGCCTTACAAACCTTCAAACTTCCTGTTACAAGATATTGCTATACGCCTTACCAAATCACCGACACTATGGAACACTTACGTTAACGAAGGTAGGTTTATTAACATTTTTTAGGTTGAATTTATATCAGCACTCTTAATTAATATAGTATCAATGCAATGCTTATTATCAGACTGTTCGAAACTACATACATATTTATATGATTCGAATGTTCAAACTTTATTTTATTTTTTCAATTTGATGAATGAATGAACCACTTTATTCTTTAAATTTTATTAAATTTTGCAACATAAGATATTTTTTTTCTGTAGAATAGATAGATAGATAACACTTTATTGCTCACCAAAACAAACGGATACAAAAACAAAATGCATAATTACAATACTTCTTGGCAAAACAACAGGCGGCCTTATCGCTAAAAGCGATCTCTTCCAGACAACCCTACAAAGCTTAAAATAAATTCTTAACTAATCTGGCGATGTAGGTGGAGCAGAAAAATGATAGGACTGTACAATTTAAATATACATACTTACATATATATATATATATATATATATATATATATATATATATATATATATATATATATATATATATATATATACATACACAAAATAAACTAAATAAATATATTTATATTTGTTAACGTTATATGTGACAAGTAATTAGAATGTCTACTATCAATAGTTTTCTATGTATCATTATTAATTAACCTCTTACAATTTGGTGTCTATCAGCTTAATTGTTTGACTACCTCCTCTATAGTGCTTAGCGTATGCTCGCCTAGTTCACTATAATAGGGTTCGTTTACCGGCAAAAAATGAACTTTCCTTTTATTTTACTCTGATTTGGGTGTGTGGTAATGTATGGCCCCAGCAGTGTTGTATATTAATCAATGATCATAACCAAGCGTAACTTGCTTAGCTTACAATGCCCGGTTCCTATATCTTACCGACCGTCCATTAGCCATACTATAGGTTAAAATTTGACAAAAGCTCCATACAATTAATGGCAAATAACCGATGGTATGTCAAGTAACTGCAAAGTAAGATATAGGAACCGGCCCTTAGTTATTAATATTAATATGGGTACAATATGTATTGTTGTCTGCTGATTTTATAGTTCCTACAAAAATCCGTTGAATCGCGCTTGTCGAAGAACTGAATGAAAGATTTGGCTTTGATCATAATCTAAAAAGTACATTAATGATTATTATCCCCAGCCTTAGCTTACACATGGATTTAGTAGCAGAATACCTATGTTTGGGACTGTTGATCTACTACTTAAATTTTACTCTAATTCCATGACGTCTATTAATTACTTAATAAAGGGATTTTACTATTACATAAATTTTAATTTACAGCTAAATACTATGAAACGATCAGTCATATTATTCAGCACATTTCCCTGTATACTGATTTCCTAATCTGTCTGTTGATTATCCCTGACCTCAGACGTAATTCTATGAATCATGTTAGAACTTTGCACTTTACGTACCTAGACGTGCGCTGATGACGTCTATCCGGTGTCATAACTGTCATATCGTCGCGGAATTGGACACTGGAAGTGTATTCTTTAGTGTAATGTTGCTAATGCTGAATAATTGCGAAAGTCGACACGCCATCGCTTCGCCGTTACTGTATATATTTCTTGTATAAGCGAATGTTGGCTGCCCTGTCATACTGGCACACCGCTGACTCCCGCTCGCCTGCCAAAGTTAGGCGGCGGCATGATGGCGTAGTATAGTTCGCGCCACGTAAAAAGAACGCTGGCTCTGAACCTGCGCAGTGAGCGTTTTATTGATCAAATTGGTGGTATGAAGGGGGCGAGACGGGGTGATACTTTAGGATACGACTGTACACCTGTCAGACACATCCCCTCCACTATCGCTCAGCGTTCTTTTTACGTGGCGGGACCTATAGCGACGTAGTCGTGCCTATTCTACACAGTTTGACACCGTGGTGGCAGAGTGGTGTACTCGTAACTGAAACTTTTATTACTATTAAACTTCTTTACGCAAGATCCTAAGCCGGCATAAAGCCATATTTAATTTAAAACTTCGCAAATTCGAATTATGCAATATTTCGAATTTGCATAACGGTTTTCGTCTATTTGCAAAGAGAAAGACTTCCTAAGGGCATAATTATTATATAATAGAGTTGTATACACATGTTATAATTTCGAAAAATTTCTTCAAGCTACTTGCATGAGCGACTAGGGTTTTAGTTGCGTAGTAACATGTATAGTAGTATAATGAAAATACATTATTTTAATCAAATAATCTTTGATTGGGCATTATTCGAAAACTTAAACTATCCGTAGAGGAACAGAGGTAGAATACTAATTCCCGCTGCTGCCCGGCGTACTTTCGTAAGAAGCGACAACACAATCTTCAGCCAGATGACTGGGCGTCTTCTTGTCTGGATGGCAACCACCCCTGATCTGTATGGTTTAAGAGTATGGCTTTATAACAACCTTAGGTTAAGTTTCGGCATCAATGGCTAGGTTCTAGTCTCCCCGTCGTAGCCGGCAGCACGTTGGTAGCAAATGTCCATAGGCGACGGTAACCTTTTTCCATTGGGTGTGTCTGTTTGCCTATTTCAGGCAATAAAGATGTTTGTAAATAATAATTATCTGGTCCTGTAGGTTTGGATCGGTTGCGCGGCGTGCCGGGGCGATGGGAGCCACCGGCTGGCGCTACCGACAGACTATGCGTGGAAGTAGGGGAAGGCGCCTACATCGAGGTGGCACATCCCGCGCCACAGGGCGACCAACTGTAAGATTACAACAACATCTATATATTACACTATATTTTTGTTTCGTCTTATTGCTATAGAGCCATCCACATGCATATGTCTTTAAACCCTCTTTAAGGGGAAGTTCGTTATTGTGCTTGCGCTTTACCACATTTTTAAGATAATATTTTGGTAGAATTTAATTACGATAAATATGTATTTTACAAATGAAAAAAAAACGGTAATTCACAGAAATTCGATTTTGATTTCGGATAGGTATCTACATTTCTATATATACCTATAGTAGAATTATTTTCTCCGTGCAGTTTGGGTCATAAATCAAACTCCGCCTCAGCCCGGCTAGGGCGGTGAGCATGTTGCGTGGGCGCAGCGCCATTAACGATAAAAACTCATTCTTATAAAAATCATTATTATCTTTTTTGCTGTTAATTTTAAACTTAGATATATGTATTTATATTTATTTTTAATATAACTTATTACATTCTAAACTTTTGTACTTATAGTTTTTTAATACATAGATACCTAATTAATAATTTATTTTAAATCATCATTATTCTTATTTTAATAAATTACGTTGTTTTATCTATTTTTTTCTTTCGTTTATATCACTAACCCACAAAATGACAAAACTAAATACACTATCAATAACGCTTATCGACAACAATAATGCGTATCACTATGCCTGCCCATAAGGCCCGTGAGTGGAAGAGAGAGCGAAATACTCGCTTCACTGCTCGATTATTTATGACCCAAACTGCACGGAGAAAATAATTCTACTATAGTCCAGCTATAAGTTCTGTTACAAATGAAAATGCATTTTTTTATAATGTTGTAATGTAATATTATTAAAATTTATACCTACATATTTATTAGTCTCAGCAAAAAAATAACAAAATATTTTATTCGAAATGGACACCTTTGGCTTTTATACAGTCCTTTAATCTGTTTGGCCACGAATCTAGGGACTTACGCACTGTTTCCAAGGGAAATTTCGCCACTGCTTGCTCCAAAGATTTTTTATGAGACTCAATGTCGCCGTGTCGTTTAGAGCAGGCCATGTCCTCTAAAACTGACCATAATTTGAAGTCTATAGGGTTGAGGTCTTCTGGGCTAGATGAGGGCCAGTCTTCAGCTCTTATAAAGTCCGGAACGTTGGTTTCAAGCCAGGCTTGGGTAGTTCGTGTCTTGTGACCAGGTGCAGAGTCCTGCTGGAAAGTCCACGGTATATTTAAAAAAAATATATTGCTGAGAGGTTTCACAACATGATCCAAGACTGTATCTTGATACACTTTGACTGAAGTTTTCACTCCTTTTTCACAAAAATGTAGTTTTGTGACTCCTTGATAAGACACGCCCCACCAAACCATCACTGACGCAGGATGACGACCACTTTGTACCTTTCCGACCACTTGAGCAGCTTCTTTAGAACTGTGAGCGTACACTATCATTTTGCTTATTGTAGTGTTCTTCAATCGTGAAAAATTTTTCATCGGTAAAGAGGATATTTCTGTGCCTTTCACCTGCGTATCGCGATAGAAGACGTTTTGATCGATCCACTCTCTTTAATTGTAAAGATTGATTTAGGGCATGTACTGTATATCGACGATAAGCACCGAGCTTCAGGTCTTGTTTTATAATACGCGACAGAGTCCTAGCGGGAATCTTCATTTCTCGCGATAAGATTTTTTGCGTCCTAATGTGGTTTCGACGAATTCTGGCTTTAACAGCATTAACAGCCTTTGTAGTTCTAACAGAACGCGGCTGATCCGATCTTTTCTGGTCTTCGACAGACGAAGTGTTGTTGTATCTGTTGATAGTACGATATATGAACATACGGCTGATACCAAGCTTTTGAAGTGTCTGGAATATGACCGACGGCTCCATACCCACTTTGTGCAAGGTGATCACTGCATTCCTATTTTCTTTAACACCCCATTCCATATTGTAATTTGATAACGAACACGAAAAAATATGTGAAATGGCGCAAAATCGAAAGAAGTTTTTAATATACGTGTTTCAAATTCAAAATAATTAAAAAGTTGAAAAAAAGAAAGTCTTTATGGCCAGACTAGTTATATGAATTAAATCTTGTGATTTATACAAAAATCATAAGATTTAATTTATGCATGAAAATCAAAATTTATCTGAACCAAAACGATATTTTTGTGAAACATTCGTTAGTATTCGTATCCGTGCAGGGACGGAGAAAGAATACGATTTCCTGCGGCCGGGCGGCCTGTCGTAAGAGGCGACAAAACAACCCACAGCCAAGTGGCAGGGCATTTGCCCTACTGGATGGCTACCACCCCTGGTCTAAGGTATGTCGCCATAACAGCCTTGAGTTGTGTTCCGGCATTAGTGACCAGGTTCCAGTCTCCCGTAAGAGAGCAGCAGCGCATTTGTATCACCTTTGGTGTTGCAAATGTCCATAGGCGATGGTAACCGCTTTCCATCAAGTGGGCCGTCTGCCTCTCTGAAATCCTGCAATAAAAAAGTAATGAGTGAGTGAGAGTCCTTCTATAACACTAATGCGTACTGGTTTCAGTGACGAGAGTGGGTCGCTGCGCGTGCACTGCGCGCCGGTGGCGGGCGGGCGGCTGGTGGCGTGCGCCGGCGAGGCCCGCGCCGCGTTCGCCGCGCACGCGCGCGCCAAGGCCTACGACTGCGAGCTGGACGCCGTGCTCGACAGTGTCGTGGGCAACAGGAAAGACTGCTTTGTATCCATCAGAGGTAACATTTTAATCATTTCATGCATTTTGTAGTGTTCTCCTAGAATGTTTATTATACTTAATACTTGCATCATAGCTCTCTCTCTATTTTGTATATCATATAACCCAGTGCTTTACAATCCTTTTGAATACGCGACCCCTTTACAGGTAGAACAATTTTGGCGACCCCCTTGGGATATAAACAGAATTTTTTTTTTCTCTATTTTGGTACCTATATTCATTATTAGGACCTAAATATACTCTAAAAAAAGCTGCTGAGCGTAGAAAGTACCTAAGTATGAGGTATAAATTTAAAATAAATAAATAAGTATAAATTTAAATCGCCTTTTCCACTTTGCGAGCGACCCCCGACCCACAGATTGAAAAACACTGGTATAACCTGTATCTGTATACCTTGTATGTATATACATTAGAGTAGGTGAGAGTCAAATCCATTGAGTCACTTTATATCTTTGCAAAAGATCGTAGCCTGATCATATATTTTGTAGGAGTGTACAGAATGATGACCTCATAATTGAGTACAAGTTAAAGGGTTTGCAAATCGCATTAATTACTATAATTAGCGGAGATTAGGTTGTGTTGATTTTGGTCCATTAATTTCTATATTAATTGTCTAGGTATATCGGATTATCGCGATGGTACACGTGGCAAAGAGTGGCAGCCTCACGCGGCTTTGGCTGCGGCGGCCGTCATGAAGGGCATCATTGCGGCCATGGACCCACCCACCGACTAAACTCGAGCATATCATACATATTTAAGAGAAAACATAACATCGATCATGTGTGTTAACACGCTGTTAATTAACTACCACGCGACGTCGAGTGTCTTGACCCAATTGTACGTTGGTCCGTCACTCGAAGCCTCATAGTGAGCTTTTCTTTGTACGATTGTAATAAAAAAACAATGTCTACAAAACAGGAAATACTTAAATTTTTGGTTTGACACAGTAAAAAATATTTACTATCGTATTAGATTGCTAATGTAAACAAAATTTACTATAGTAAAAAGCTAAATTTGGCTAAACTAAATCATGTGATGAACAATTAAGAGAAATTATATACAATATGTCATACATTGTACACGTTTATTACGGACGACACGAAACGATGACGCACACGATGTCAAGTGCCGCATCCAGCCAGTCACGCGACATCGCGTGGTGAGTTTACAATATACTTGTACGCATTGTATTAAAAAAAAAGTCGGGCGATCCGGAAATACATGTGTACTCTGACAATTAACAATGTTTCAAAAGATTATATTGTCATATTAGATATTGCAATTTGATATCTAAATTAGCAACATTAGCAAAATTTTGTGAGTAAATATTACAGTACACATTTATAATTTTCAGTTTTTATATATAAAAAACCAGTGTCTTTTGCGACAGATCTACGTTGTTAGCATAATGCATCAGACCGACAACCGTTTTTGCACAAAGAACCATTCATTACTCGTGAATAACAAAATAGTTGGTAGTAGCTTGGAAGAATAGTATTTATTAAGAATAACAAATTTGTAGAAATTTGTGCTACCAAGGTAAGTAAATGAATAATAAGACATAGGATCCGGCTTTTAGTTGTTATTCCTATGTCAAAAAGCCAGGCAAAGAACGACAAAATCAAAAACAAAGTTTTTAGAGCTACATTTGTTATTCTTGAATATTTTTCTTTCATAATGTAAAATAAATGATTGAGTGTTGTATTACCTAAAATTTGCCATAATAAAACGAATATTAGATAAATATGCAAGATTCGTGCCTATAAATTGTATTTGCACAAGTTTAACATTGCACTCGTAAATTATACATTTAAAAATATATAATAATCTTTGTAGAGAAAATAACCTTACAACAGGATTACTTGCCTTAGGATTGGCTGTTAATAAATAAAATAATATATTTCACATATTTATATCTACTAGATAAAACTGTAGGTTTAAATTGTATTAGTAAGATAGATATATAAATTTCGGATTTACCTTTAAATCTCAACTTCTTTTAAATACAATTGATAATATGAATGCCTCTATTTTCTGAGTGATTTCAAAAATTGAATATATATCCGATGTGTTTTGACGTCACTTTTGTATGTTACTATTACTATTGAATTAATGCAAGCGTTGTTACATTAAAATAAAATAATTTATTTTAACAAGAGATTAAAGTAAATAAGTCGGAAATAGATACCACTTCTGGAACTACTCAGAAATCGATGTGGGGTGCGGTATAGTTAAACGGTACATTTATTTATTATTTGAGATATAAATTAACTTAGAGTGGTTATAAAAAAAATATCCTCGAACCTATATAAAAAGTTCGAATCTTTTCACAATTGTTGGAGAGGGAATGAATTATTTAATTAATTAATAAAATAAAGGTTTTCTGTATTATACGTATTATTGTGAATGACTTTTCTAATGTGCCAGATAATATATTTAAATTATTCGAATTCAAATTAAAATAAAACCTTTTTTGTCGTGAACAATAATAAATAAATGTGCCATATAACTATACCCCACTCATCGGTGTGTTTGCCTTACTTACTACCTTGTCTTCTTAAACTCAAATACGGGCTCAAATAAGGTCTTCCCACAGAAAATGTAGTTCAACTCGGATTTCGTAATATCGAAGAGCAGTTAATGCAATTTAATAAGTACAGTGTTTATTTACACTATGTAAGCGTAGAGCAAACTCTAATTATTTTTGACCACATAAATAATAAACGTAGTGAACATATAAAAGGTATAGATAAAATATCTTCGAGAAGTTTTTACCTTTGTACTTATACAATCAGCAAAAAGAGGTTCGTTACATTTTGAAGAAGAAAATATATTGACAATTGATCAATGTGAAATTATGACAATTTAACGTATTTTTAGGAGCTACAGGACTCGAATTAAAATAAACGCCGTTGGAATTAGTATAGAGTTTATTAGATCTGTACAAACACGTATAAAACAAGTACAAAATAAAACTGGAAGCAACCAGTTCACACTGCACGATTCAATGCAAGGGTTCACGCAAATCTGGCAAGCTTCGGCGCAATGCAATAAAAACAAGGATTAAGTCGTTCGACACTAATTACAGCCATAAAATAAGTACGATAACAATAGATGTTTTTAAAGTTTAAACACGAAGTACATAAAATAATTCGTTTTTACAACATGCCAGATGTGCGGTCTTTGTCGGTATGTAACAGTATGATAATTGTCAATGGTGAAAGTCAAATTAATAATTATTATTTTCATTGCTAATTGTAGTGAGGTCTGTCTATTTGTTTTTAGTTTGATAATTATGAATTAATTGATTTTATTTATGGTTCGTTCTTATTTATTGTTCAGTGTTATTATTTGTGGCTAATTGCTGTTATTTGCTATTAAATTTGTTAATTGAAAATGGTTCCCATGTTAAAACGTGGTCGAGGTAAGCTTTTGATTTCTCAAACTAAAGAAGTTTTGTATTTGTACAATATTTCGAAAATAAGTGCAATAGCAATCCGAGCAATATTATGACTCCCGCTTAATTAGTTGCTAAATCAACCGGAATATCATTGACTTCCATCGGAAAGTTGTTATCAGAAAACAAATATCATTCGTTAGAACAGGGACCAACAATTTTATTTCATTCATATTTATTATTTTAAAGTCGTTTAACCCTTGAGTGCATCCAAACAAATGTTAATAGATTTAAGCGAAATAATTTGATTTTTTTAAACTATAAGGTACAATGGGACTGGCATATTTTTTGTATATGAAAGTCCCTTCAAAATAAAGAGGAAAAAACACCCCTTAAAAGGGGGCAGATTTAATATTATTTTTGTCCATAATCGGCCAGCTGCCATCAAGTTACCGCGCCAAAACCAAGAGAATTATATCGATTTTTTTACTCTTATACAAATTCTATGTAGTTAGAGGGGGAAAGCATCAGCTCCACGATTCGTTTCAATTTATTTACGTATTTGACCACAAATTTGTGGTGGTTCCGTCTCAAAAGGTTAATATATTTAAGTACCTGCCTCTGAAAATATATAAGTTAATTTATTTATGTGCTGACTGTACACTACTACAAACGTAAAACTCCTCGAAGCTAATTTACCTGTATGTTTGAACATGCGCCTACTTGGGGAGTTCTACGTCCAGCAGTGCAATGTGATTGGTTGACGTCGAACTTATAAATTGTCAGAATTTACTTACGACAAATACGTATTACATATATTTCAACAATAAAATGTCTAAAAAGAACATTGGTTTATTCAGACAAAGTTTCATATAATAAAAACATATTCACTGGAAATTGGTTTTTATATATAGAAATGTGTATGATATCAAAATGACATTTCTTCAATTTTTATGTTGAGATTCATAGTAAATTCTGCCAATTCATATCTTCACAAATGTACGCGAGCGAGGTAGTGAACCCATTTAATTTTCTTTCTTTAATTGTGTCCTTTGAATCGAAGACTTTGCTTTGATAAAATGTTCATTCCAATGTATCTCGTATCTAGAGAGAGCATATTCACTTTTGTGTGCTCTGTCAGAGCATGGTGCACTTTATAGATTAATCACTTTATAATTATAAAATATATTTATGAATAACTTATTATAAACTACTAATATTTTTTTTTATTATAAAATACACTGCCTCAAATGGCCTATTTATTAAATATTTAAGAAATTAATATACTAACACTGGATGTTTGTAACTCTGTTGTGAATTAAATTTAAAACCAAAGTTATAGTACTTCTAGCTGTTTTTTGAACGCCAGGTCTAGTCGCCTAAATACGTGACACGTCTTTAAAAGAATATATTTGTCATTTATGTTGTAAAATCAAATAGTTTAATGATAATTAAAATAATTAATCGTTTTTTTTAAGTGTTTTCTCTATTGTCACAAATATATGCTGCAACAGAATAAGGCTTTAAGAAAAGCCTTGTTCTGTTAATTCTTTATTATTCCTATACCAGAACGATAAACAATCTTGAATTGAAACTCGGGTCCGTATTCTAAAACGTTAATCTAAACGCGAGTCTAGAATCCGTAATGTAATATGTTAATCAGATGGCATATCTATTCTTACAATAAGTAGCGTTAGTGTGGGCCTTTAAAACACACATTATATATAAAGAGTACTACCTCTGTGGAGTTAAGAGTAGTTTAACGCATAACGATCTACGTTAATGCGTTAAACTAGAGCTCACGCTCGCGTATTGCTACTTTTATGAGGATCTATTTAACACTATTTACTTATGACGACTATTATAAGAATCTCAACAATAATTTGATGAATGTTTTACAAAAAAAATATATTTTGATTCAACAAGATTCCATACCTAAGTAAAAACAATAATTTTTCACAAGAATTGGTTTTGTTACACATAAAAATGTGTATAATTATGAATCAAAACCAAGGCGTCCCAAAGACAACGTATTGATTTTTGTTGTTAAGATTCATAGCGTACAGATTTATCGTAAGTAAATTCCGTCAATTAATACTTCAAAAACGTGGTAATGCGTGAGCGAGGTTTTTATTCCGCGCGAATTTCATTTAATCCCATTTCCACTTAATGGACTCTGAGCTGGATGGAGATGGTTGGTTGCTTAATGGTGTATTATTTTTTAATTCCCTGTATTGCTCTGCCATAACAGCGTGGAAAATACAAGAAACTAGGAATAATAATTGCCTAGTAAAAATTGAATTCTAAGAAATTCACTGAACCATACGTTTACAAAGGGCGCCAAGCCAAGTCTTTCTTCTTTTAAGTTCTGATCATTTTCACACCATTTTACTTTCAATATTATATGATTATTTAAACTAATTTTTAATAGCATATCAGCAAAAACTTGAGTTATTAACATTTTGTATATCTCGATGTTTCCTGAAAATAAATTAATTTGATTTGAAACTCAACTTGTTATACTTTTTTTGTTTTTGAATATGCTCTAAAATTATTTAATAATAAAATATTCGTTGAAAATCTATACTGTTTCTATTTTAAAACACAAGTAATATTAACTTAATTCATCAGGATTAAATTTTTGCATATGTTTTAGACTACGTTAATTTAGGAGCCCTTTTTTAAATCAGGGTGAAATACTAAGAAAAAGAAGTGAATCTTTAGCTAAGCTTCGCCTTGCTCACTTTCTATAGCGGGTCCCTAAATTAGTGTAATAACGGTTTAAGAGTGGATTTTATATTTGGAGCGGAATGTACCTCAAACTCCAATTTATAACTGAATGTTGTTATTTATATACATATCTTTTGTTACTGTAAATAGAGGCACCTCATGCAATCAAAATCTTTACATAGTACAGTAAGTACAGTTACAATACGGGTCCAAGTTTTAATTTCAGTTTAATATTAATATTAAAGTAACTTGCTTTTATTTTTATAGTAAAGTCACTCGGGGCAAAGCAAAATATGCATGTAAATGATGATTTTAGTTGATTTTATTTTTTATTATAAGAAACTAAAGTTCCACTACTTAGACGTCCTTAGTTTTATGACTATGTATATTATTAGCCTGCTTTCTTTGTTTTGGCTTTGTTTCGCATTTGCACAATAAATTGCATATTTTTATTTTGGTAGTTTTTTTCTTGTTGCCATACATTAGTGTTGACACAAAAATTATTTGATGGACAGGCTGGCGTGCCTTTAGGCCCTTCATACGTTACGATTCTCGCAAGAGAAATACTTCAGTCGCGTGCCAATAGAATAGCTACATGTTCGCTACTCGAGCTTCGTACATTACGCTACTAAAGCAAAGAAAATTCATCATTTGCATTTTATCGAGATTCACGAGACGCGACGCGCGGGAAACCAACACGGCGGGTATCGCGAGACTAGTAACAGATGCGTAGGGTAACGGTAGCTAATAAGGCTCTTCTTACATTACGATACTTACAGACTACTAGTATCCTACGCGAGTCTTGAAGATGGGTCCCCGAGGAGTATCTCACATACATTTGTATGGTGATTCGTACACCTAACTACCGGTATCCTACGCGTCTGCTTTCAGTCTCGCGACACCCGCCGCGTAGATCACGTCTCTTGAATCTTGGCAAAATGGCAACAAGATGCTCACAAGATTCTTTAGACATTCGGCAAAATAATAAAAAAATGCTGTCATCTTGTTGTGGTTCTCTTGCAGCAACAAAAGCTCTACAATTTATGTTTCTGGTTATGTAAGGATAAGTCCAGTATTTTCTTTTCTTTGTTTTTTTTTTAGTAGCATAATGTGTGCAGCTCAAGTAACGAACATGTATTCTATTTGCACGCGAATGAAGTATCGTCTCTTGTGAGTATCGTAATGTATGAAGAGCCTTACAGATACTACGGACGTTTATAAAAGATTCAATTTGTCATTCATTCGATAGTACGCAAGTATAAAACTATCTATCTATAGTATAACTAGCTGACCCGGCGAACTTCGTACCGCCATATTTTCTGAATTCCTTAAAAACTTTGTTTCATGACACAAAAACAAAATCACCATAATCGGTCCAGGTGATTAGGAGGATTCTAGAACCCGATCTCAGCGCCACGTACCAGTTCTAATTGCGAATCTAAACCATCCGGGAACCCACTCAAACACAAAATCGCTCCCAGTGATTAGGAGGATTCTAGAACCCAGCGTCACGTACCAGTTCTAATTGCGAATCTACACCATCCGGGAACCCACACAAAAACAAAATCACCAAAATCGCTCCAGGTGATTAGGAGGATTCTAGAACCCGATATCAGCGCCACCTACTGGTTCTAATTGCGAATCTAAACCATCCGGGAACCCACTCAAAAACAAAATCGCTCCCGGTGATTAAGAGGATTCTAGAACCCGATCTCAGCGCCACCTACCGGTTCCAACGGTATAAAAAGTATCCTATCTTTTAAGTTGGATCAAACTGCACACGGTGTGCAAATTTGATTTAAATCGATTCAGTAGTTTTGGAGTTCATCGGCAACATCATCGTGACACAAGATTTTTATAAATATATAAGATAAACCTGTAAATGGTTCGAGTTTGTACTACGCGTTTAAAAATGAGAAAAAAAAATCAGGGGGCTAATTAGGACCAGCAGATTCCGAAAATACACAATTTTTAGAATTTTTGTGTCAGAGCATTTTGTGAAATCTCCTGAACGGAGTTCAATGAAACTCGACACAGAGCAAGCTCATATCCCGGGGCGTACCCTTAGGATACTTTCCATAGAATAGACGGATTAGCTAAATAGATGGCGCTGCAAACGCATTTTTTAAATACACTAACAAATACTTGTGTATTATTGTGTACACTACATTGTCACAAACAACATGTATTAGTTCAAGTCGGATTGGCTTCGACTCGCCTCTATGTTTGGCAGGGCAATTGTGTAGACTATAATATATGGACTTAGTTTCTTTGACATTATTAAGTTTTTGTGTAAATAAAATAAAATATACTACCTAGGGTTTGAGAGGCGGCGCTGCCACGGGACGAGCTAGTTAATAATAAAGCAAGGAATATAAAAACAATAACTTTATTTTAAAATGTATAATTATTTTACAATCTTAAATTACACAAGGAATGCTTTACTGAGTCCTTTCAAAATAATTTTCAATTATTAACTATTACCTACTATTATTTTTAAATTTCTTCAATGTGTAATAATGTAGTCTTTTATTCTGAAAATTAAAATTACTTCTATTATTCATAATGACACATACAAGACAATTTTCCCAAACAAAATGATCCATGTGAATTGTTGTCTACTTTTCTACCTTTTAGGTTAGATTTACAAGTAAAGTACCCATTTCGTAAGCACACATTAAGTTGCAACACATGCGCCAGTACGGGGAATTAATTCAATTATTTGTTATTGAAATCGATGAACACACATCAAAATTGTCTAGGGATCAAGTACATTTTAACTATTATAAAAAAATATCATCATTTAATATTTACCATCTAGTCTTCCAGACTAGCTTCTTATATTACCTTCTATGTTTAAGTTAACCACTTATCCCTATATTTTAACAAAATGCAACTTTTGCAAATTGTGGGAAATCTACATAAATTAATGTCGTCAATTAAGTGGCAATAATATGGATTTTTTAAACTTTTACTGTAAAGATAAAATAATAATAATCTGTGTTTCCACCATTTACACGAATCACACAACTACAGCTATTTGACTAGCTTAAAATCACTTGGCCGTCCCCGTTCTTTCTAACAAGTCAAAGAGTTGTTGTGGGGTATGTTCGCCATCCATACTGAGCAGAGCTCTTCGTTGGACTATATCCCATGCGTGCTCAATTGGGCTGAGGTCTGACGATTGAGCAGGCCACGGCAGAACGTTGATACGAGCATCAGCAAGAGTGCGTGTTAAAACGGTAGCCGTGTGTGGCTGTGCATTAGTCGAAACGAATCATCCAACTGGTTTCGCAAATGGATGATCACGTCTGAAACAATCAGCATAAATCTGAGCATTGAGGTTGCCCCTGATCCAAATGAGGTCGGTTCTTCCAGCGATCTAAGTATTGGGCCAAACCATTATTGTTCCCTCTCCATATGAATGAACTTTCTGACTAAATTTCAAACGTTCTCGACGTCCAGAGGTCTCTCAATCTCGAGTAATTCTTGTATTCGGCCTCATACCGAAACAAGATTCATCGGAAAAATAAATAACGCCAGTTTTCTGTCTCCTAATTTCTGTGTTAGAAAGCAAGTAAACAGGTTCTACAATTACTGGGTACTATATATAGGTGGAACTCTCAGGGGCCTTCGGGAACGCAAACTTCATATAGAGTAGTATTTTGGGTGTACCGGTCCTGTCTGCAAGTATCGATGGGAGATTGTCCTCCATATCACACATGTACATGACAGCGTATCGTTACGCTCTGTATATAGCCCAGTCATATTAGGGCTTTCACCTCGGAATGAAAGATAATAAGCTGCAAATTGGTATGAACCTTTGTTTTGTCATTCTAAATGTTGTCTCAAAAGTCCCAATCGTTATCGTGTCCGCGTCTCAAGATATTCAAGGTCAAAGGTCACAAAAATCGGTTTTTCGCGAATATCTGGCTTCCTATCGGTTAAATGAGATTTGCATTTATTATAAAAGTTGTAGGCTATAAAATTCCCTACAACTTTTGTTTAAACTTTTTTTTCATACAACCAACCATTTTGAAGGTAGAGCGCGAAGAGTGCACATCATACAGTCATATACGGCCTAATGCAAGGTCAAGCGTGAGTTATGGTTATCAGTACGTTATAAAGTCAATTATTTACTTGGAAATTATAATTATTAAACAATGCCTATTATTTATGTACTAACTATTAATTATTTATATTTAATTAAAGTAAGTAACTTGATTATTTATATATAATTATTCATATTTAACTATTTAAGTATAAAATATTATTAATTCTGGATTATATATTTTAGTTTTATTTTAAGTTAACACGACATTATATATCTTTTCTTTAAAACGCGTAAATTTCTCAATACTTATATACCTGGAAATACTTGTCCCTACCCTATGCCCTTTTCTATTCATTGCCGGGACAGATGTTCTATAGTATTCAAGGCCACTCTCTCCACTTTGTATGAGTCAAGATTATTCGTTAGTTTGAAATTGTACCGTTGCAACTACGGACGTACGGTTTTAAGAGCTATGGCTGATTTGTGTTTTATATGTGATAAGAAACTTTCAGAAGGTGTTTCTGTGAATGTCGTACGTGGTTTACAAACTTTAAAAACTGCAAGTATTGAAAGAAATGATGGACATATAGACTATTTAAATACTTTAAGTTCTGTAAATGTGCATTCCGAGTGTCGAAAAGTGTACACGAGTAAAAATGTTATTATTGCATCAAAACGACGCACAGATGAGAGTGAACCTTCAACGTCAAGTGCACCTCGTAAAAAACGAAATGAAGTCTTTGATTTTGGAAAGTTATGCTTATTTTGTGGCCAAGAAACTGATGAAATAGCAGAAAAGAAAAAAAAATTAAAGTATAGACGGACAATAAGTAATGTAAGTACTCTTGCATTCAAAGACAACGTAATTAAGAGAGCAGAAGAACGAAACGATTCCTTAGGAGAATTAGTAAAGGAACGTATATATTACGAGTATGATTTGATCACTGCTGAAGCAAAGTATCATACTATTTGCTATACCAACTTTTTAACCCGAGTACCATCTGCAGATAAAAAGCCTCGCCAAGATGATCAAGTCACTCAAGCAATGAAGGAGATTTTTTATTATATAGAAAATAATGAAGATTCTCAATTTACTTTGAAAGAACTTAAAGATGTCCCTACGGAATACATACCTGACGATAAGACAATTATTACAAAATTACAACAAAAGTATTTAACTGATATAATAATCACAAAAAAAATTGGATCATTTACAATTATATCTTTCCGTGATACACAGTTATCAAAAGCTTGGTACGAAAATAAAAAAAGTACTCCTGTAGAAGAACGTCTACGGATTGTAGAAGCTGCTGCGGCTATTATTAGGGAAGACATCAGATCATCTGTAGTTGAAACAAAAACGTATCCACCTCCGAATAAAATGCTAGATTGTATTAATGAAGAAATACCAAAAACATTATCACATTTTTTGGAAGAAATGATATTAAAAAATAGAAAAGGACAAGTAGATCATTTAAAAACGAAATGCACATCTATTAGCCACGCAATAATGGCTTCGATACGAGAACGTTCATTTTCATCACAGCTACTGTTGGGCCTTTCCGTATTTCTTCACAGAAGATATGGTTCTAAAAAATTGTTGGATGTTTTATCATCTTTAGGATTTGCTGCATCATATAGTAATACCATACAGTATGAAGTTTCAGCAGTTTACCATCCACAACCTCGTATTTTACCATCAGAGTCTGGTGCGTTGGTACAATATGTTGGAGACAATGCAGATATTAATGTCAGTACTCTTGACGGTAATAATACTCTTCACGTTATGGGAATGATAAAAATAATTACTCCGAAAGATGCTGTAATTTATGATGATCGCATAAAAAAATGTACAACTAAACCGAGTGCAAAAGAGTTAGCAGCAATATCACATGTATCTCTTTTAGCATATGAAAAGCCAGTTGTACCTGGGTACAGCAAGATTCAAGTCCAAAATCTACATGATGATCAAGTACTGATTGAAAAAAAATTTAATGCAGTTGATTTGTTGTGGTTATACGGAAAATGGAAGAATCTTTCACCGTTGCCAGGGTGGAATGGCTATCTTCAACAACTTACGAAAAATAATCAAAATTTTTCAACTTCTCAGGTTATATTTCTACCTTTCATTGATCATCCTGCCAGTAATTTAGACACAATTTATACAACTTTACATAGTGCTATAAATATTGCCAAGTCACATCAACAAAAAACGTGCATAATTACATTTGATCAGCCCCTGTACTCAAAAGCACGTGAAATGGTTGCTGCGTCAGATGCAAACTCAGACTTGTCTAAAACAGTTGTCAAACTTGGAGGATTTCATATGCTCATGTCTTTTCTTGGATGCATAGGACATGTAATGGACGGTAGTGGTCTCAAGGAAGCTTTAAGTAAAATATATGCTACAAATTCGGTCGACAAAATGTTGAATGGTCACGCTTATGCAAGAAGTATCAGAGGCCATATATTATTACGACTTGCATTATCAATAAAGATTTTTGAAGAGATGAAAATTGAAAATTGTGTGTTAGATGAGTTAATTGAACAGATAACTAGTCGCGATGTTTCCTACGAAGATGTTGAAGGATGTACGAGCAGCTCCAACTCGTTAATTGATCAATTTCAGGATAAACTAAAAGAATTAAAAGCTCGAGGTCCCACGGCACAGTTATGGGTGCAATATTTTGAAATGGTATCAATAGCCCTAGATTTCATTCGCGCTGAAAGGCTGGGACTTTTTCAAGAACATTTGGATGCAGTGCGAAAAATGCTGCCCTATTTTCATGCTGGTGGTCATTTCCTATATGCGAAATCAGCTCATTTGTATCTTCAAGATATGTTAAAACTTGAGGAGACAATGGATCAACAGGCTTTTGAGAACTTTAAAAACGGATTCTTTACTGTAAAACGAACAGAAAAATTCAATTCTGGTACATGGACAGACATGGTAATCGAGCAAAGTCTGATGAAATCTATGAAGACAGAAGGAGGAGTATCTCGAGGCCGAAGTACACAAGAAAGTGTTCTATGTAAGTGGGTATATGCTATGTATGCCACGAATACAATTTGTGAAGAAATTGAACGGTTTTGTAACATTTCTTTCGATTCTGTGGACCAACATGTTGATGCTAGAGATTCACGAATAAAAAGGGATGATACTGATGTAAATGAACTGGTTGGTTGGTTTACGCTTCATAATCCCTTTCCAAATACGAATCAGTTGGTATCCTTAGCTTCAGGAATCGTTGGAAATGACCAAATTAATTGTCACCGAGCCCATGAAATCGGATTGCAATCTATGGTAAAGATAACTGGTTTGAACTTCAACGAAATAAAGTTAAAACGCGTCGATAAGGTTTTACCGCTTTCAGCCATTAACAAATCTGTCAAAATTAATGATTGTAAAGTTTCTATAGATCCAATGTTACTTTTCCAGAGAATAACTGTAAGCAAAAAATTTGAAAGTAATTTACAAGAATATCTTCAGTATGAACTAAGCCCGTATCCGACATCTTTATTTGATAGTAATGGCATGAGAAAAACCACGAAAGCAACATTATATGACAATATGATGCCTGTCGTTATCGATCTTGATGAAAATAATGTAACATACATCATCGATGGTGGATTTCTTCTGCATCGCGTCGTATGGAGCAAAGACGATACTTTCTCTATTATTTTAAATAAGTACATTAAATATTTACAAACACATTATGGCTCAGCAATTGTTGTTGTATTTGACGGATATTCGGACTATAGTAAAAATATTAAAGCACTGGAACAACAAAGAAGAACTGCTGCACTTTCAAAATCATATGAAGTTTGTTTTGACGAAACAATGGTTGTGCCAATCAGTCAAGAAATTTTTTTTTCAAATCGGTCTAATAAAAAAAAAATTATCGACATGCTTGTTGAAAAATTTAAAACTGTTAATATCACAACAAAACAAGCCAGAGATGATGCTGATGTTCTCATCATTGACACAGCTATTGCCTTATCAGAACATCAAAAGACTGCTGTCATCATAGGAGAAGATATCGATTTGCTCGTTATTTTAATTGGACGTACTCAGTCACATCATCAGGAATTTTTTTTGAAAAAAGTTGGCAAAGGCAATGTCAAAACACAAATATATTCTACTAAAAGTTTTGACCAATATCCTCGTACTAAAAAGCACATTTTATTTTTACACGCATTCAGTGGCTGTGACACGACTTCTGCGCTATTTAAAAAAGGAAAAAAAACTGTTACTAGAGCATTGGAAAAAATTCCTGATTTAGATAAACTGGTGGAAGTATTTCAACAAGAAAACTGCCCAAAACAAACATTATTAGAAAATGGAGTGCGCATCTTGTTGGCATTATATAATGCTCCAAAATCTGAGGACAACATTGATCATTTCCGCTACACGCAATTCATCAAATTTACAAAACTAAATAAACCTGTACAACTGTCAACACTTCCACCAACAAGTGTAGCAGCTCATCAACACATAAAACGTGTCTACTACCAGATTCAAACGTGGTTAGGGAAGGACTTAGAACCTCAAGAATGGGGCTGGATGCTTGAAAATGAAATCCTGGAGCCCATACGAACGTTATTACCTCCAGCACCAGCCGAACTACTAAACGTAATATTTTGCAATTGCAAAAATGGTTGTGGTTCCCGCTGTGGATGCAGAAAATCAGGGCTACAATGTTCTTTAGCTTGCGGCCAGTGCAACGGACAAGCTTGCCTCAACGCTTCACTGTATCCAAGTAATCCCGATGAAGAAAATACATATGATCCCGATATTCTGGAAGGTTTGGAGATGAACATGACAGATAATGAGGATGATGACAATGAATCGAACATTTTTGAGCGACAAGAAGAAGAAGACGACGAAGAAGAAGAAGATATTTAGCTTCCATTTCCAATTTCATTACAATTAAAATCAACAAAGATACTTTTGATATTTGAACTCACATTTTGACAAATGTATATTATGCCGTATTTAATAATAAATAAAAATATGTGTAAAATATATACTCTTACTATCATTTTAACTTAAAATAAAACTAAAATATATAATCCAGAATTAATAATATTTTATACTTAAATAGTTAAATATGAATAATTATATATAAATAATCAAGTTACTTACTTTAATTAAATATAAATAATTAATAGTTAGTACATAAATAATAGGCATTGTTTAATAATTATAATTTCCAAGTAAATAATTGACTTTATAACGTACTGATAACCATAACTCACGCTTGACCTTGCATTAGGCCGTATATGACTGTACGATGTGCACTCTTCGCGCTCTACCTTCAAAACGGTTGGTTGTATGAAAAAAAAGTTTAAACAAAAGTTGTAGGGAATTTTATAGCCTACAACTTTTATAATAAATGCAAATCTCATTTAACCGATACGAAGCCAGATATTCGCGAAAAACCGATTTTTGTGACCTTTGACCTTGAATATCTTGAGACGCGGACACGATAACGATTGTGACTTTTGAGACAACATTTAGAATGACAAAACAAAGGTTCATACCAATTTGCAGCTTATTATCTTTCTTTCCGAGGTTGACCCCTTTTTTTACCTAATACGACTGGGCTAATAGGGCCAAAAGCGACAGCCTTCTTGCCTGGAACCAGATTGCAACATTCCGACGGCTCTCATCATCTCTTCTCGTGTCAAATGATGTCACCATTCCATATAGATGCATTTTTGAAGTAAAACTTCTTTAGGCGCGACTAGGAGGTAACTGGACGACAATGCAACAGAAGTCCGTTACGGCAATATGGCGTACCATCCGGTTTTCAAATATTTTTTTGTCAATAGATAGTTTATAAACAAATCAATCAAAAAATTTTGAACAAAATTATGAAAAAAAAAATAGTAAAAAAGTTCTACTTCAATCGCGTGTGAACGTTACACGCACTCTTTTTTTTCAGTTCCGATCTTTTATAGCAATCTTGATGGATAGTTGATTTTCTATTTTTAAACAAAATTTAAAGAAAATTCTTTACAAATAGTGAAATTTACTAAAAAGAATCAATAACGATCCAGGAAAGTTTAAATAATAATCCTCAATTGCGGCGATACTCTAAAACCTATTTGATCCCTAGGACACTTTTGATGCTTGTAATTATATTCATAGTATGATTTTGTGAACCTAACGCTGGTGTATCTGCACGAAAACAGAATTTATTAATTGTGAAGAAAGCATATCAATGTTCTTGAAAACAAGATCTCATAATTTTAATATATAAACACTGATATTTCCAAAGTTAACATTTACATTGTTGCTATGTTGTTTATATCTTGTATAAAAATGTGAAATCGAATGAAAATTCATAAGTAAAAGTTAGGCTCCTTCTAAATTCGGTAATACTTGTGGAGTCACGTTGAACAAATCAGCCTAACGCCATAGCAAGCATATCACGTCATCGAGCGTATGCGAAATTTGGTAAAATGAAAAAATAATTCGAATGTATTGCACCGAAATGTGCGCTCACCTTTAGTATTGCCTAGCTATAAGTTAAGCAAAAACAAATGACTACTATAAAAGACCCAGTAGGTATTAATAATGAAGGAATATTATGGACATCTAAACTGCTATGACTTTGTAATACATCATTCTTTATACATATAACAATTTTCATGTCAGTATATGTGTGAATCTCCTAAGCGCATAATTCTCCACGACCACTTTTTTTAAATAAAAAAGAGGTTGTGTAGTAGGAAAATAAGGTCCTATATTTTTTCAAGGATTTCTTCCATTCAAGGGTCTCGTTGATAGAAATAATAACTATTATTCAGTGATATTGTAGCCAAAAATGTATCATCAAACCAGTATGAGTTTAACAAAAAACTGGTTGCAGACAATGATGAGCTCAGGAGTCACCTTTTTTTCTGAAATAAATCAATCAAAGTAGGCATCAAATTAATTTTGGTCTTAATGTTTTATTCTACACTTTGTGCTTTGTGAGTTAATTTCCCATAAATTATGAACATGACACAGTGAACGTTGAACTCTTACATAAAGTGTGACAGGAATGACTAATGTCAGATATTAGAGGAAAACATTTACATTACAATTAGGGTTAGTTCACAATAATGCAGATTAATTAATAATAACCACAATATGTTCTATAATGTGCAGACCACAGAAACAGTAATTTTATTTACAAGACCAACACAAAATGAAAAATATCAGACTAGATTAAATAGTTATAGAATAGACAAAAGCCTTAATGTTCTTGATTAATACAGTGTGTGTGTATATAAATTTGTATATGTGAATATAATGAAGATAAAGAATGTGTATAATGTATATTTAAAAATGTTAACCTCCTAATGCCCATGTTTTGCAACACTTTCTTGAACTAAACACCCAAAATCCTTATATAAGGTTTTCCAAGACTGAACTTTAAAAATACCTTTAATCTCACAAATATGAAGTTTTATCTTGTATCAAGTGAACGAGAAGGAACAAAATAGATTACCTTTTGGTAGGCCTTTGGGTCAAAATCACAAGATTTAAAACAATGAACTTCTTACATCAATTTTTTTAACTACCTTCAAGAATATGAAAAATGAAATCAAACTTAAAAACCAATTTAATAACCTTAATAATCAAGAAATTACTTTAAAATTAATAGAAACATTTATTAATATTTATTTAAAACATTTGAAACAATCATGATAGTCCAAGTCTTAAATTTTGAATTAATAATATATTTCTCTATATCTCAGATCTAAATAGTTTGTTGTGTGTTATGTAAACAGCAAATATATAATACAAGCACCTGTTTTTGATAAGCATATCAACACAAATTAGAGTTCATTAATAAATAAACATTAATTTTCACATTTGACAATCTTGTTTGATGTAAACTGCAAAAATACATTTTTTTGGCTCATACTATTGCTTGCTCACACACAAACATAAACCTCAAAATGTGTTTGAATAGGCTACTTCAAAGAAAGGTGATAAATTGAAACTTGCTTAATGCTTAAAGTTGGGGTACTTAAAATAGTACCCTGGGTGTTCATTTAATGAAATTGGATGGTAAATTTGGTGCTGGACTTTATTCACTATTTCATTGAAGTACTTTTAAGGACCGTGGGCACTAGGAGGTTATAAGAAAAAGTACTAGACTGAACTTTAGTATTAGATAGGTCTTCTAGCCTATATATAAAACATCCAAAGCTAGCAAGTCTTAGGCGCCGTCCTATTGTCATCGCTCGCGCGATGGTTGCGATGCGATTTCATCGTACGATGAAACCGGTCGCGCGATTAGAAGGCGCTGTCCTATTGTCATCGTACGATGAAACCGGTTGAGAATCGTGTTTTGGAGCGATGCGATCACACTCGAAATGGCTCTTAACAGAGATGCACAAGTTCTGCTATCGGGTAATATTTCTTTAATCGTAAATAACATTAAAAAAGAAAACGTGGACGACATAATACCTATACTTTATGGAAAATAAAAAAAACTTCGTTTAAAAAGCACCGACTTTAAGATGTTTTTGATAATATATATTAATAATATTATATTAGCTTTAGAAATAAGTTATTTTATACTTTTTAGTTTTTTAAGTCGGTTTTTTTAAACGAAGTTTTTTTATTTGATTTGTTACTTTTTAGTGTCTATCTATGTATGGGTAGACCCACGAAAAGTGCCGCCGCGCTCTTTAAAAATATAGGTCCCAAGAAACGGAAACAAAAAAATGTTCGCAAAATGAAAACTACTGGGCCAAACCATGTTAAATGTTTAGGGGACCAAATGGCAACTATTCTGCATCAAACTAAAGAAAAAACAAAATCGGATCATAAATCTCAGCGTAATCGGTGTACATATGGAACGGAATGGAAAAATTTTCATAAAAATGTTCATTAAATGAAAACTATTGGTCCAAACTATGTCAAATTTTTAGGGGACCAAATGGCAGCTATTCCTCGTCGAACAAAAAAGAATCACGTAAATTGGATCTTAAATCTTGGAGTAATCGGTGAACATACATAAAAAATAAAAAAATAGAAGATTCTGACGAATTGAGAACCTCCTCCTTTTTTGAAGTCGGTTAAAAAATGAAATCAACGCGGTGAATTTTATGAATATTTGTCTATGTCAACAGAAACATTTGATTACATCTGTAATGGATTACGTAGTGATTGTACTCGTTATACTCATATAAGTGTGGAAGAAAGAAGAGTGCGTCGATGGTCGCGCAATGAAAACTAGACAATTTGATCGCATCGCATGATCGCGCGACCTTCAATAGGACATTCAGTAGTTATCAGTATGTTTGAACGCACGGTCGCACGATCATTTTTTGGTCGCATCGCATCAATCGTGCGAGCGATGACAATAGGACGGCGCCTTAGACACTGATGTATATGTTGCAGCAGCTGTGTGACAAGACCAAAGGAGAGGACTAGTAATTTTAAATTAATTTTACACATTTTACTTCCCATATTTCTAAAAGAGCCAACTAAAATATCAAGCACTGGATACTTCCATGAAAGTTTATTGGTCTTGCATGACCAATGGCTGCACTTAGTTCAATAATGAAACATTAACTTCTTTTATAACATCTGGAATTACCTTTTACCTACCTATTACCTTTAAATTATGAGCCCAATGTTTTGAGCACAGCCAGCACTTTAAATGTAGTAAATCAAATAATATTAAATATCACTAGCTACTATAAGCTAATGACGATTATATTGTCACTTATTACTGTTGCTTATATATTTTTGTTAGTAATAGCAGAGAAACTACTGATTTGTAATTTGATCTGATTCTCAACAGATTTTAATTGAACAATTCTTACAGTCCATACCAAATATATGATATCTAAGAACAGTCACAAAGGTTCTGTAGTTGCAGATGACTGTACAAGAGACGATAATTAAGTTATATACGACTTTTGCGGCTTAATAACAGAGAATATCAAGCTTATTGTAGAGCATACTAAGATTTGATTTAAAGTATTTTTCTAAGTGCAGCCATAAGTTTTTATGAATAAACATAGAAGCTATGTGTCAAAATTAAACAGTGTTACTTGCATATCAGTCTTAGAAGCATGGCTGCCATCTATTATTGTTGATCTTCTAAAAGTTTATAAACACATTATTTTACTGAACATAAGTAAATTTAAAAACCACATATTAATCTCAATCGCACATTACAATTTGAAAATATACAGTCCATTAATAGCAGGTTGGATATTTCAAGTATGCAGAGCTTCTTATTGATTACTATGGTATATTTACATAATAACATAGTTGGAAAATTTTCAATAATTTACTCACCAACATATTTAACTTCATCAAAAGCTTTTCTTGCTTTCTTAAGTTCCTCATTCATTGTTAGTAGATCTTTAACACGAGCATACTTGCGAGGATCCTTTCTTACCAAAAATATAATATCTTCAACTTGGACTCTACCCGTTCTGCCTACTTCCATTGCCCTGAAGAGTGTACATAATTGAACAAGTAATCATAATAGACTAAAACAATATAACAAAATTTTCTTATTGGTATACATCTTGGTTTATTAAAACTGAATTGATTGTGCATTGAGAAAAGTGATTTTTAGACAGATTATAACAAATTATTTTGCCCTGTAGTGTTTTAATATTTGTATTGGTAGTATAATGGCTAGCATACTCTTCCAAAAGTCAATGGGTGTGGGTTTGAATCCTGGCCAGAATGCATGCTCCAATTAAGCAGTTTTCTGACCTAATATTGCTACAATTACCATGATGATGATAATGACAGCTAACAAAAACATAGTGATAAAACCTGCACATCAGGATAACCAATGTGTCAAATCTGCCAAGCCGCTTTAGATAAGTGTGGCGAACCTACTGTCTGTTCCCTTATAATGGGAGGCCCAAACCCAGCAGAGGGATGTTTATGGACTGTTATTATTATTGTCATAATCAGTCATAATTGATTTGATTAATAAATGAACAGAAATCATTTATTAATCAATTAATTAATTAATCAATCATTAATAATCAAATAAAATTTTATAGAGGCATTTAGAATGTATATTTTATAAATAGTAATTTCAGGTAAATGTATATTTTAACAGATCAGGGAAAATGAGTTCAGAACAATTTGGTTCTTTTCAATTATTTTCAGGGAAATTACAATCCTTGATGTACACTGGGCATTTAAATAATTGATTCTAGCTTGATGCAATTCCAATTACAGTTAAACCGCTAACTTGGTTTATCAACTTGGACTTATTGCTACAATAGTTCATTACTTGATAATTGCTGCCTCTTAATATTACCTATGCGTAGTTTCAGTAATAAATTCTATGACAAGATCTTCCAAAAAGTCAACACTCTCTGTGTAAGGATTTTGGTCATCACCAAACCCGTACATCATACATCGCAATTCTTTGCTAAAAAGCCTTTTACGCCCTGACGCCGTCGCTCCTAGTTGTTGTTCAGTCTCCTCTTCGTCATACTAAAAAGCAAATTTAATTATTTTTGATTATAGCTCAAATATATACTTAGAATTACAAATATTATTACGGCGTATCTTTTCAATCTTAGATATTTTTAGAACCTGTCACTCACTTGATCAAAATTATCTGCATCTGGTACTGGAGTACTCATAATTCAATATTCTAATTATAAGTTGGATTTGTATTTCCTACGATTTACAAAAAAAAAAGTACTCTGCAAAACAGACAGTGAACAAAAACTTTATGGTTTATGGAGATAATTGACAGGAAATTCAGGAATTCATGAAAATTGCAAAATGTAAAACTTAAAATACGTCAAACGCATATTATTAAGACATTTGAATATTTTTTTGTCAGTAGCATTTACTTATTTAGGTTTATGGCTTGGCAACTAAGATTTTAAGTCAGAAATACTAAAATCATAGTATAAATCATATCAAACAAGAATGTATGGGCTCGGTTTTTTTGCTTAAATCAGTGCAACTAAAACAACAATACATTTAAAACCTAACCATCCAACTAATGGTTCAATAACTAGTTAAAAAACAAGTTGCATGGTATTTAGCTAATGGGGAGGTTTTTTTCGATAGCCACCTTATCTGTTTTTTGTTCGTTTCGTTTTCGTTCGTTTCAAACCTTAGACCGTTGATTGGTCTAAGTTTCAAACATTAGCTAGCCGGCGAATTGAAGCACACTTTAGTCATGGCAATTTTTTATAAATAACATTTATTAGCTGGCTTTAGTTCCGCATACTATAAGGTCAATTTAATTTTTAATTTCTGTCTAAAAAACGTAGATAGGTTTCTCTATCTACGCTAAAAATGGTACTAACTACTACTACTACAAACTACTATGGATAGTCTAACTTTTTATATAAGTAGCCCTTTCCATCTGTAGCTCACAACGCCCAAAACGCTTCGTTGGCCGTTCCACATGGTGACCGCAGTCTTTGTGGCTTTGGCGGAAACGTCACTAACGACGTCATCATTTTCGATCACACAAAGCACACAACGTCCCACGTCAAGAGGTGGGTAGAATAACCGTTCCACGCCGGCAACAAGTGGAATGGGTCGTTGTGAGTCTCCAATGGAACGTAGCTGGAGTATCATAGATAATACACTATATATATAAAATAGATAAGCCTCTCTGGAATAAAATATCATTTACTCTATCCGATAGATGGTGCTACAAGTCGTACTACAACCGATAATTCCATAAATTCCACTAGTTGGTACTAACAAGTTCTAACTTATTCTAAATTGGAATAAGGATAAAGGAAGAATAAAATTAGTCTACTAATCATATATAAATTATGAATGAGACATATTTATGCTACTTTTATACTATACTAATAACAGATATTCACAGATAACAAATAACATTTGTTATTTCTACAACACAATACTCGCTCTCTCGATAACAGGCACATAACAAATCATAGATAAACAAATGTTTTGGCATTATCTACCTATTTACGTCTTTTGACTGTTCTATTAAGTGGACTAAATGGAAACTAATTATAATTATTCATGTTCCTGAACCACTTGATGACGCTAGTTTCCGTGCATTTTTTATATTTCGATTATGTACTTGTAGCGAAGATCCACTGGGATGCGTTATGCGTAGTATCCTGGTAGTCTGTTTTGCCTTAAAGGCCTAGTTGCCAAGCCAGAAATATAAAAAAGCTGGTAGTTTGTTTATTTTGTATCATCTCAACATTTTCATTTTCAACTTTTCAATCAACAATAACTTTTAGTACCTTTTCTTGTGTCTTCTAGAAGCAAATATTAAATAGGCCACAGAGATTAAATAGCCTAGTTTTTGTACAATGAATCCTATGACGTAAGTAATAATTATGTTTCTAGGAAGTATAAATAATTAATAGTTTATAAATTATAAATAAATTAAACTAAAAATAAGCTATAAATAAAAACTAAAATTAAACCATAAAATCTAGTTCCAGACCGCTGTCAGTCGGAAACGTGCCCAAAAGACTGGCCACATTGCCTCGCTGAATGGCAATGCTGATACGTTGTATTGTTGTTTGTAGGATGTTTCTAGGAAATTCAATAATTATTTTAAAAAATTTCAATTGATGCTTTTAATTATAGAAACGTAAAAAATGTTTTGAAGCTAAGCGAACGAGAACTTGCAAGTAACTCCAAAAGTTCATGGCATGATCAATATAAAAATAGTGCATGGATATTTGTTGGGGGTCTGCCATATGATCTGACAGAAGGCGATGTTATTTGTGTTTTTTCTCAGTAAGTATTCTTTTTTAATCAATACCTATATAAAAAGCTGCACCACTTTCTTTTTTAATGTCATCCCTGGTAAGGTTTATCCCTGCAGCTTAAATTGTGATCTATTTGCAATTGCTGTCTTTATTTTTTGCTGTGTATGATTTTTTTTGTGTAAGCCATACTCTATTCCTTTTGGTCGACGGATGGTCGTCATTACAGTATATAAGGTATTAAAATCCTAGTTTTGTAGGTATGGAGAGATAGTAAATATAAACATGATAAGAGATAAAGCAACAGGAAAGTCAAGAGGATTTGCATTCATATGTTATGAGGATCAGAGATCTACTATACTTGCAGTAGACAACCTAAATGGAACTAAAGTAAGTTCATAAAATTGAAAAATAATTTAGAACAGTGTTAAATAATATTTTACTACTGCTACTAGGTATGTGTGACATGCAGGATGACAGCATACACACATACATAGGTAACTTTATCATCCACATCAACCTTCATTTCCATAATAGATAAACAAGACTTGATATTGTTATAGCTACATTATATAGAAATTCATCAAACTGTGGGGAACAAATTAATGGGAATGTCTAGCCATGCCACCTTCCCAAGGTCCTGTAAAGGGAGTTGCTGCAATAAATTATGGTTTGATATTGTGAGGGATGAAATGTGTGCCAATGGCTCACTACAATAAAGGCTGCTGAATATGATATGAAGAGGAAGGACCTAGACTGACACAGATTTTAAATCTTATTAAAAGGGTTTGTGTAGGTTTAAATCCTAGTAAATAGCATGCAGTAATATGGGACTAAGATACATAATATCAAATGTTATCTGTCTGGGAAAATATTATAAACAAACTTGTGTGCCTTACAGTATCAATATAAAAAATCCCTTTTTGTTTGCCTTGAATACGAAAACTATATTAATATTAACATGGTATAAACATATTTCACTTGGACACAAAATGTTGTTTTAGATTTTAGGACGAACTCTCAGAGTAGATCACTGTGAACAATACAAGGCTCCCAATGCAGATATGAGTAAAGTAGATGAATTGACTGCAGCAATAAGACAGGAAGGGTGTGCTCCTGTTGCACCAACAACAGAACAAGTAGCTGTAAATCAGGTTATTATTTTTATAAATAAATCTTTACTTTATATTATAAATAGCTATTTACAAAGTGGTAACTGGCACACATTTTCATAGTGGTAACTGACACATGTGATGTCTCTTTCCAGTTATGTGCATTTGATTCCTGATTTAAGAAGCATGCACTACCTAAGCAGTTTTTCTGATTTGCTGTGCTATGTTAGTTGACAATGTAATCAACACCAAAGCCACCCAGATTTTGTAGTGTAATAAATTTTAACATCATATCTTTAATGAGTCAAATACTATATATATATATTAATATAAATATGTTTCTATAGCAATAATTTAAAAGTATGATAAAAACAAGTTACTTTTACAATCTACTCTTTTATATGAACATTATTTTAGAATGTATTGTGAAGTGTGAATAATAGAATTTATCACAATGTCCCCATTACTTCCTGGAGATGGTGAAGGAAATGAAACTAGCAAACATCTAAATGATTGATGAGTGTAACTACCAATGTTTAGAAAAGTGTGGTGGGTGGGTATGCCAGCCATTTATGATTTTAAGGGACCTTATATAAAATATTATGTAGAAAAATGTTAACAATGCACACACATTTAGAAGGTTTAAAGCTTACTATCTTGTCTTGAAGAAAATATCAATGCTAGTAATATCTAGTATTATCACATATTGTAGGCTCTTTATTGATATATTTCTACAGATTTACTTTTAAGATTTGTGTATTTTTTTCCAAAAAGCCATTTAACAGATCATTAGCTCTAGTCAGTATCATCAATAAATTAAATTAATATTTCCATGTGATTTAATACACTGACGGACTCATAAACTGCATCAAAGTAATAGACGACTTTGAAATAAATATTTTAACCAAGTATGCAAACTTTCTATACAGATTTAAATTGAAACCTCTAGATTGGTTCGTGAACTTTAAAACAGCGTAGGGTCATATCCTTAAGTTTAAGTTTGTGTACTGGAAAGGACCTTAAGACTTTTTTCAAGAAAAAACACAAATTTAAAGAAAATTGGTTTAATTAAAAAATTGGTTTTAACAATAGACACAAACTTGGTTTATTTATGTTTTAATAAGGTGTATTACCTCCACGTGCCCTTATTATGGATTCTAATCGGTTCCACATAGATTTTATTAGGATTATTAAAAGATCTTACGGAATATTGTCCCATTCTTCTGAAAGTGCTGTTCTTAGTGCTGCCACTGTTGTGGGCAAAGGGTTTCTCGCATATACAGCTCTTTTTAAATTGTCCCAAACATGCTCAATGGGATTAAGATCCGGGCTGCGTGCTGGCCAATTCATTGTACGTATCCCAACCTCTTCGCAATATTGTCGAACTTGGGCAGCAGCGTGCGGCCGGGCATTATCCTCCATTAAAGTAAAATTTTCGCCTATGAATCCCATGTAAGGCACCACGTGATCTTCTAAGATCTCTGTTATGTAGCGATGTGCAGTCAAACCCCCTCTATTACCGTTTTGACGGACCATGTCTATGAACACAAGTTCTGTTCGCCTGTTCATCGATATGCCACCCCAGACCATACACGAACCGCCTCCAAAAAGAACACGCTCCTCAATGCAACTTTGAGCATATCGCTCCCCACGACGACGATAGACTCTTCTGCGACCATCTGCACCATATAAACATGTCCTACACTCGTCCGTGAACAATACGGAGGTCCATTGCTCTTCTGTCCAATTCAGGTGATCACGCGCAAATCTTAAGCGAGCTTGTCTGTGAGCTACAGACAACTTTGGACCATTTGCTGGTCTAAAAGGGGTGATATCCGCTTCCTTTAACCTTCTTCTTATTGTTCGTGCACTCACGTTTACTCCACGCACTTCATTAAGCTCTGTTTTGATGTTAACAGACGTGAGGAAACGATTTCACAGTTGTAACAATAAATCGGTCATCACGACCGGTGGTTGCTCGAGTCCTGCCTGTACCACGTCTCCTTCTGTAAGAACCTGTCTCCACAAACCTTCTGTATATTCTAGAAACCGTAGACTGGTTTAAATTTAAATTTCTACCAATCGTTCGTTGATCCAAGCCCTCCCGCACCAATGCTACAATTTGAGCCGCTTGTTCGGACGAAGTATCCATATTATGGTTCAAAAACTCTCGATGAGTTCAAAAACTGGTAACAACAATTCAATTGACAAAAGAATAAAAAATCAATGAGAACCAATTTAAAACTTTGCTATAAATAACACGTAAATCTGATACGAGTAAATTTTCTTTTCCCGGCTATATTCATTTGTTTTACTGCAGTTCTATTTTTAAATTTTCCTTTTTTTTGAGATTAAGAGCCAGTCTCTCCATATTTATATAATTTAATCTAAAAAGTTTGCATACTTATTTAAAGAAATCATTTCAAAGTAATCCTGAACTTTGATGCAGTTTATGAGTCCATTAGTTTATATGCTTCCTGTTTGGATTATGCTCTACTCTTATGAAATGGGCCCTGGTCATAATTTATACAAGATTTTTAGTGAGACACACATTTAGTTTTATTCATTAATATAAAACCGTTCGTTTTCCCAAAATTTCTAGCACAATAGTAATAGCAAATTTACAGGCTTCTTTATGATTTTTAAGGAATCCTCCAAACTTAGTTTAACTAAATGTGAATAAGACCATTAAAATGTAATTAAAAGAACAGACTGACGGTCTGATTATAATAATATATCATTTCAAATTATTTTTATGCAAAAACTAATCTGTAAATGATGAATATTCTTAAAAAGCCATTAATCTGTCATTAAATATGTAACCGGACAATTATTTAATTACAGGAAAAGGAGTTTGATAAGAAAGCAAAGAAAAGGAAGATCAAAGAGAAAAAAAGTAAGAAAAAGAAGAAAAAACGAAGTCGAAGTTCTAATTCAAGATCTAGCTCCGAATGACTATTTCTAAAGATTATTATAATGGTTGAAAGTAATAAAACAACTTTTTGACATAAATCGATATATTCATACATTACATTAATAATATTCGAAACTTTTACAGACAAGTTCGCATAGAAATTCTTACTTATGTATGAACATAAAAATACATTTCAATCTATTTTTGTTGATAATATTAACAATCTATAATTGTGTCAACATTAAAGTTGAAATAATAATGCTTTTATTTATTTTTTTACAAATGTTTTGTAGTAACAAAAATATCTATGCAAACTAACGATAGCTATTTAATTAAATAATAATACGCGCAACGGTCCAGATTAATTTTAAAGACTGTGATATATTATAAATAACAGACTTGTATGAAACCGTCATAGCACAGCCACAAAGTTTGACTTTGACTACATAAACATGAACAAAATCACAATATAATAAGACACTCAACATATGTAACAACACATTTATAGTAATATACTCAAATCTTTGAGATCATCAAATAAAAATCAGTGGCGAACACTCCTTACGTTTCGATTTTTACCAGGCTCCTTTTACACACGTGACAAATAAAATAAATCCCTATGAAATTGAATGGTTGCATTCGAGGACATAAGCCAATTCAGTTCCCGTCAGTTGTAGCTATGAGAATTTTATTAAGGAACCAAACAATTCTTTGGAAAATAAAGAATTATAAAAGTGATCATTTGTTGCTAGGGACTATTCAATTAATAACAGCCAATCACTTGCATCATCATCCCTATACCTCAAAAATAAAGCGCATTTATTTAGTTCCTGTAATTTTTAACTTATTTTCGGTTTTAGTTCCTAAAATAATTTTGATTAACTACTGCATTTATGTATGTATAATTTGGTGTTAGCTAGTATGTATCATATTCATACATTATTGGCCGTTTCCTATACCTTACTTACCATTCATTTGCCTTACTATCGGTTAAATTTTACATGAGCTCCATACATGTAATGTTAAAATTCATGCAATGGTAATGCCAGTGAATGAATAATTAGAAATAAGAACCAGCCATAAAACGATTTAAATGTCTATATTCAGTTTTACACAAAAAACATTATTTTAACGTTATAATTACAGCCGTGAAAAAAAATTATAGTATTAATATGCACTGCAAGAATGTTTAACTATTTAAATAAATTAAATAGTCTAAGCGACATAAGGGCGCCACTGGTTAAAGTTCACTAAGAAAACTCTGGAGGTAACATCAATAGGGTTTAAAACATATAATTATAGATTGAGATCAATTCTCCTACCTTTATAATTTTTGTAACAACATATTAATTAATAATATTAGTTAGTCGCGATGGCTGTGTAATATTGACAGATTGCTAAGGCTTACTACACACTTTTCTGCACTCGTACTTGTACAAACCAGTTCGTATTGGAAAGCATGTACGTGGGAGAATATGGTAGCATACGTAAGCCCAAGAGTAGCTTGTACCCATCAAATTTTTCGAATACCTTCCAAGTTATCAATATATTCCTCAGGTTGCTTTTTAAATTTAAAATATGGCCCTGGGCCTGTCACGTCTGTCACAGGACCAATGGCTAATGGAGCAAATGATTCCTGGAGTGGAGACTGCATCTCGGTAAATGTAGCTCATAGTATGTATAAGGTCGCAGGCAGATCCTGGATGAAGAAGTTGGGAGACTGATATATGGTGCAGACTTGGGAGGCCTATGTCCAGCAGTGGACATTCATTGGCCGAAAAAGATGAATTAATTGTATGCTTCCATCCATATTATAATGTTGGGTATCAAATTAGAATTGTGGCTTTTTGTCACATTCATCACTTTTTTATTTAATGGAGATTGTCTTTTAATTGATCAAATACTGATATATCGGTAAATGCAATAATGCCGTCTGAATTACAATACTGTTGTGGCTCGATATCAACAGAGCTGTTGTATGTGATGGGTTTAAATGTTTGGTAATTCAGTACATCACCACCTTTAGCTCGTAAAATGGCATGTGGTGCGCATGTGTCCCAACGGAAGGTTGTCCCTTGGGATACTATGTAAGCAGCTGCTTCACCTGAAATTTGAAAACACGTTAATCTAGTAGACACTGATTAAGGGAACTAATACAATACTTAAAAATACTTCAAAAGTTTACATATACAGAGCAGACACAGTTCATTAGATATGATTTTTTATGTAAGTATATATATATGTGAAAATATTTAATTTACCAACATATGTGAATTTTCACACTGAATTAAAACAATTACAATACATACAATAACAAAAACTAAACAATATTTAAGTTTACTATACTATGTGATTAGCATGTTTTCTATCTTTTTGAGACTATTTTTAACCTGCCCATGCCCTCCCTCTTTGCTTACACAACACTCCTTTATTTTATCTGGATCTTCTACTGCCCCCTGTAAGTTTTAAATGCTCACATTGAGGACTTGTGGTGTATAGCATAGACAAATCAAGTTAATAACGGTAATGTATGGTCATAGGGCTAGGGCATAGGTCCACAAAGTGGTCTATATTGAGTCCTGGGGTCCATATTGAACTTCATGGAGTCCACAAGCTGCAAACGGATCCACAATAATAATTCCATTTCAAGTTGTGAGGAAATTTTTAATGTTTTATACATACACTAATAATATTTGATAGTGCACATTCATACTTATAATATACATATATCTTCCTTTTTTAAGTCAGTTATAAAAAGGGCGTTCACCAAGTGCAGTAAAAATTGGTAAGGGATCTATGAGATAAAATAGTTTGGGAACTATTGGACTAGAGGATAGTATAATTTTTACCTAAAGCAACTTTCATCAGCTTATGACCTGCTCCAGGTACAGATTTGACTTCCCAACCAGCATTCTTAACTTTCTCTGCAATCTCAGGTTTTTCTGCTCCACTTATTAATACAATATTACTGTCAGTATTCCCATCAATCTCAGTACCTCCTGATTTACGTGTTTCACCATAATTTACACCCCAAATAATGCGACCTTTCCCACTGTAAGTGACGAAAATCTCATCTTAATATCATTACATAAAGATTATAAAAAAATATATAAGCTAAATGGCTAAAATAGTGAAAATTTTCGAAAAAAGTATGCAAAATAAAGTATACTCTTATTATGTAAGAATTAATTAAATACAGAATTTAAGTTATTTTATAAATTATTTGAAAAACTAATTATAATTATAACTACTTATAATTATATATTCTAATTTTCATATTGTCCAAATAACCAAATGCTAATTGTAATGTGGTTAACATTATTTAATCAACATTATTCGTTTATACATCTATAAATCATACAACTATTCCTAAGACGAAACTTATTTGCGCGGGTGCCTGTGTCGGGACGCGCGAATGCCTTGGATCGCGTGATCGCGTCATATGAACGACTGTCTTGCCATTCCTGCGGCTTGTGTATCCTATGGGGAGCGTGGGCCCCTGTGCACCGGATGTGAGCGGCGAGAGACGCGGAGGGGATGCGGCAGGCGACGACACCCGCGCATGTCTGAGCCCGTCGTAATATCTTCACGTTACAATATTTAATCTTGTGAGGCATGCAAATAGCCATTAGTTATAAGTCAAATCCACCATCCTTCCTTTGAGAAGGTTAAGGGCTAAACAGTTAAATTAATTTCCTTGAAAACCGCAAATAAAATTGCCTTAAAAAAGTCAGAATCTTAACTTTCATAACACCATACAGTTTTCACTGTTCACTGAAATATGGTATGCTTACTTCAGACTAAAAAATATCCTAACTGTGACATTGGCCAAATCAGCACCATTAGTGTTGGAGCAACACTTCCAAACATAAAAATCCCTGGCATGATTGTTTAGTCCTGACCTTGTCTTGTACAGAAGTGAACTTCAGGTCTAAGAAGAAATAAGAGGCAAGCGATGCTTTACCAAGCTAAGTGTGCAATGCAATGATTACTTTTCTGTGGACTGCTCAAGAACCATGCCTAAACCTATAACCTATTAAAAAAACTAAATAATCTATGCAATTAAGTCTAAGAAGCAAGGTATAATATATAGCCACTTTGCGACATATTAAAGATTAAATTTTACCTACTTATCAAAGAAAGGCTGGTTAATGACTCCAACAACCGGTTCACCCGTGGATCTCAAATAAGCACCAATAAGTACAGTCACACATGGAAGTCCTCTATCAGCATCAGCCTCACCTCGTACACCAGCTATGAACTCTGCAGTTGCATCTAAACCACAAAATTTACATTACAAAGAATATTACGTATTTGCAACCAAATAAGAAATGTAGATAATAAAAGAAAATAACTTCTTACCTATAGGGTCAATCCAAACGCCTAGGTCAGATATATCGATATCAGGTAGGTTTTCAGATAATTTGTCAGTGTATTCTGATTTCATATCTTCGTGTACTGCAGCAGCCATCCGTTGTGCTGGCTCTAATGTTACAAGGTAAGACAGAAGCTCCACTGTCTTCTCGGCACTATCTTGCACCGCGATGCGCACTCCTCCCATCTCCGAGCATTCCTCGCCTCGCACATGTTCTGCAAGTGTTGGAAAACGTGAAGCAATTTCAGTTTTTGCGGATTCCTGCGCTAAAACATCAGCAATTGTCTTAAAATCTCTTTCAAAGCGAATGTTCGCATCTCCATCAAATTTCTCGGCGACTAACAGGGTTTCGCTGTTAGAACCTAAGCAACAAGCGCGGGCTACTCTTGCAGCTCTCTCGGATGCTTTCACAAGAGTTAATAAGAGATCTGCCATTATAAATAGTACGATGAACAAAACAAAATTATTTCTACTTTTCAAGATTAAAGATTGAAAACAAAATCAATTTCTTTACTTTTTTTAAATAACTAGGGCATGGCATTCAGTGTTGCCAGATCACCATGTCAATGAACCCCAATTTTTTTTCGAAAAGCCAAAAATAAGCTTTTTAAATAAAAAAATCTCCTAAACAGTTACTCATTATATAGGAGAAATAAAAAAGCCGTCGTGGCGAAAAGTCACTAATGACGTTATCATTTTCGCTCACAAAGACCCGTGCCAATAGGTGGGTCTAATAACCGTTCACTTGAGTTTACGATTGTGACGTCGGCAAACAAGTGGAACGGGAAAAATCGCGCTTGTGAATATGGTCGTTGTGAGACTCTAAACTCTAATGGAACGTAGCGTATACGACGTATATAAGTAGAGATGGTATATTATATAAATAACATAAATAACGAACGAACGAATGAATTGAATTATTTAAATGAATGATTGAATTACGATTCACTAGTAGAATATAATCTAAGGTAGACTCCTACTGCTACTGGTATTCATTCTTGGATATAAAATTGTAGTGATGAATTAATGGTACTTACAAACTCCAAAATTTCTCTCGACTTAATTTAACCCCGAAAGTTCCCCAAAAGAATCTTTACCTCCAAATTCCCTCCCACAATCAAAATTCACGAATTTTCAGGGTTCCCCCATCTGGCAATACTGATGACATTACAGTGTCATAGGGAGTTTTTGGCGGGAACTGAAAGGAGACGTTGTGCTGTGCAGTTTTATTTTCTAAAAATGTGTATAATTACTCTAAAATGAACAATAGTTGCAGGATATTGATAGTTTTTGAGTAGAAATTATGTGTTTTTGTGAGAAATGTGAACTGTATAGTCAGATGTGATCTTTCGAGTTTTCACAAGAACTCCATTGAATGGCGTCGGTTGTAGCCTGCAATACAACTGCGCTACTATACGAAGACCTAATAGGTCTTTAACATGTTTCCGACTGAAAGACTTTGATTCTATGGTCATGAATAAATAAAAATAAAAAAAACAGTGTCATATTTTCATCAACAAATTAGCTACATATAAATCACAGAGTACTTTATTTATATACTGGTAATATAAATCTTTAACGAGAATAGGTAATTGAATAAAAAATAGACATTATATTAAGGTGACCCAACTATTTTTTGTTCAAAAAGAGTACACTTTGCAAGTATTTCATAGGCGAAAAAAAAGAAGCAAAAACGATAAAAACTTTATTTTCTTTTAAAAACATACTTTTCTTCGGAGTGGATTTTTTTGCTAAATGAGGATATTCGTCTAATAATGTAGCCACATCCGAACAACTTTCATTTTGCATATTAAATTTGACTGTTAAGAGTGCAGATAATGTTTTTACAGATAGTTGCGACTTCTCACTGCTCCAATAATCATTCCCTAGTGAAAATACCCTTTCAACAGCAGCATTAGTGCCTGGACAACATAAGGAAATTTCTATTAAAACTTTTAAATTTTCATGTGGGATATGTTCTACTCTAAAATGCCGAAAGATTTCTACCCATCTTTTGTCAAGTTCTATTTTCTCATCGTTCCATTTCTTCCATTTTTCTTCATTTAAATATATATTTACTCTTATTTAATTAATATACAAATGAGTACTTTCAGAGTACAGGATTTGAAAAGAATACGATTTGCGAAAAAAGAGTACAAAACTCAGTAAATGAGTACAGTTGGTCACCTTAATTATATCATCTTCAATATATGATGATATACTCTAAAAAGGTAAAAAATAAAAAAGCTTTCCTGTTATCATTGTTTGTTGAATTCGCATCTCGTTTTTGATCGACCTGACTTTTTCGCGGGTCATCAAAACAAATATCTTAAAATAAAAGATCAATTTTGTTTTTACTTTGCAGTAGGTCCTTCATCATAGGCATCTCTTTTGAAGTTTAATAGCAGTAAAGGCTTGAAAAAATGAAGAAAAGAAAAGCAATTTTCTTACAGATGGTAAAGTAAAAAAAAGGTCTCAGATTAATGAATACATAACTAAAAGATAGTTAAAGACAGAATAAAGACTTCTACTTCGAGAGAGATTCTTCTTCAGCCAGTCCCTGTCCACTTCTGTACGTAGGCCTCCCCAAGTTGCGCCACATATCCTGCCACTTTCGAACTACACTGACTATTTTATTAAATGAATATTTTTATTTGGAACCCAATAAAGAGGTCATGTTTTATACAGTATACACTACTACCGTTTCGCAACATGTCGTTATTCAATTGTTATTCTTACGTACAAAATTACATAAATTTCTCGTTGCAAATTGATAAAAGGTGGGTATTGCCGAATGTATCCAGTGAACCATTTAATTAAGTGGTAAAAGTTTCTTCAAGGTTCCCAAATATCAGTGAATGCGAATGCGATTGAATCATAAACGCGTGATATTTGTCACAGGCTAGCGGGCCTCGTGTGCGGTTGACCTCAGACCCGCGTGCCGAACTGCCGATCGCTCTATTTAGATTAAGAACACCCACTAAACGCGATGAAGTATCTATCGAATAGTATCCTTGTACTAGTTCATGAACACGAATACTAGCTGAAATATGCTTATTCTAAACATAACAGATTTGTAAAGTCTATGCTTAATCGAGGTATAATTTGAAGTTATTATAAAAAAAAATTGTTAACAGTACAACGCTTCAACGCTTTATTTTTGCATTCATTTGTTATTTTTAACCGACTTCGAAAAAAGGAGGAGGTTCTCAATTCGTCGGGATCTTTTTTTTGTTGCTTTTTTTAATGTATGTTCGCCGATTACTCCGTGATTTATGATCCGATTTACGTGATTCTTTTTTTGTTCGACGCGGAATAGCTTCCAAATAGTCCCCAAATTTTTTTACATAGTTTGGCCCAGTAGTTTTCATTTTATGAACATTTTTTATGAAAAATATTTCCTTTTCGTTCCATATTTACACCGATTACTCTGAGAATTATGATTCGATTTACGTGATTCTTTTTTTGTTCGACGCGTAATAGCTGCCATGTAGTCCCCTAAAAATTTGACATAGTTTGGCCCAGTAGTTTTTATTTTACGAACATTCTTTTGTTCCAGTTTCTTGGGACCTATATTTTTTAAGAAGCGTGGCACCATTCGTAGGTCCATCCATACATAGCTAGACACTAAAAAGTAACAAATAAAAGTAAAAACTTCGTTTAAAAAAACCGACTTCAAAAACTAAAATGTATAAAATAACTTATTTCTAAAGTCGGTGCAAAGTAAAACATATAAATTACTATATTTTGAAAATTACGAAGCACCGAGTTTAAGATATTTTAGATAATATATATTAATAATAATAGCTTTAGAAATAAGTTATTTTATACATTTTAGTTTTTGAAGTCGGTTTTTTTAAACGAAGTTTTTACTTTTATTAGATATAAAATTCTTCTGTGCGTGTGTATGTGACTGAACTCCTCCTTAACAGCCGGACCGATTTCGATGAAATTTTTTGTGTGTTAGGTGGATTCGAGAATGGTTTAGATTCACAATTGGATCCGCTACGTAGCGCTGTAATCGGGAGTTTTGTAATAAAATATTCTAAATTTTATTTCTTCAGGGCAGTACAACGTCTGCCCCGCAGACGTTGTCCTATCCTTTATACAGGTAGTTTTATAAAATTTAATTTATAACTATGATACTTACCAGATCTACGTGGCGTTCCAATTATCACATGATCAGCATTAGGCTGAAAGATCTTGTACTTGTATAAGATTCCTTGAGTTAATACTCAAGGAATCTATTGCATGCACTCATCATCATTCTGCGTGATGGTCTAATAAGTTAATACTTATTAGAGCATCATGCTGCTCATCGTCCTCATAAGCTCCTAGGACAAGATATGATTATATAGCCCCTATTTCAAAGTTTTTCTAATGATGAAACCCTACATTTTTTTGTAGTAGTTACGAAGTTGTACAAGGAGCGGCTCTAGATTTTTGCCACTGTTTCTTATGGACAGAATTAGAAATGAGGACATCCGCAACAGAACCAAGGTAAACGACATAGCTCTCAAAATTAGCAAGTTGAAGTGGCAGTTGCCCGGTCAGGTCTGTCGCAGAACCGATGGCCGATGGGGGCGAAGGGGCAGACGAGTCCTGGAGAGGAGACTGCGCCTCAGTAAACGTAATGTAACCCCTTCCAGCCTGATGGAGGGACGACCTGCAGATGGTCGCTGGTAGGCGCTGGATAAGGAAGGCGAGAGGCCGGGATGAGTGAGCTGATTTAGGGAGGCCTACGTCTAGCAAAGGACTGTGATTGGCTAACGACGATAGTTTCTAGATTCAAGTGAACGAAATGAAATACATTTTTGGCTGTCGTGTGTTATGTTTCTAAATTTTTGGGCTTTATTATAATAATTTATTTCCGTCTCAAATATTACATCCATTTATTAGTGACAAATATTATATCTATGTTAGTAGAACGGACACAACAGAACACAAAAGCAGAAAGAATGGCCCCACCCCTCCCTCGACACTAGATAAGTAGCCTCACCCAGGGTTGTAAGAAAGGGGAGTCCATTCTCTCTGCGAACTTTAATAGTTCAAGCGTTATTGCAGACATTTTTGCATGCTTTTTTGTCGCCCCTAAATTTTGCCGCCGTGAGCAGTTGCTTACCGTGCCCTCTCGAGCCGCCAACCTGTACACAACAAACCCGAACAAAACGGGGTTTGTTAAATATAGATAGAATTCGCAATCGAAAAAAGCCTAAAGTGTCTACATTCTGCTCGTATAGCCGTTACTTACGTGTTAACTTTAATGCTTTCATTTGGGGTTTTTACCCATGTATTTCACACAGCTGTTGTCTGCTAAGTCCATATAAGTATTTGTTGGATTTGCCTATAAATTGACGTTAATTTTTAGAACTAACTAACTAACGAACTATTTTGTTTTTCTTTGACCATTGCAAAAAGAACGATTTATCAGATAATCCCGATTAAACCCAGGTCTGTCTTTCTAGCCATTCAACAATACTATGAATGTTATTCAACTTCTTCGATTGGTCCCAAGTCCCGCTTCACGCTGTACAGCCATCGATTTATTAAGTGTCCAATAGATCTCAGTGCGTCTAAAACGGGTTGTCTGTATCTGGTAACTCATGCTACTCAGTCAGTAGACTTGGTATTTCACAGTATGAAATGTACGGTGTATAACAGAACAGTAAATAGCATGCGAGTGATGAGTCAAGCACGAAGAAGTACAAGACGAAGAATAGTATTATTTTTCTGTGGTATAAGTGATATTATTCTTAACACGTTATGTGGCTGCGTTTAACTTCAACAGGAACTAATTTATAAATTGCCTTGTCATTTCAATCAAACAAAGAGTAAAGTTTCACAATAAAACATGAAAAGATAAAAGTCTAACAACAATGATATTTTAAGCTCCTTAACCTTTTAAACTATTATTATGTTACAATTCCCATAGAGCAAGGTTATGAAACAAACTGTAAATAATTTTGCAAATATAATAATATTGAACAGCGATGAGGAAAGTGTTTTTGTTTATGCCATACATTTACAAACAAATTGGCATGTGATCGTCGACATTGTATTTTTAACGTAAGTAAACACTATTTCTCCTATTTTTTGAACTCAGAAACACGGTAGATTGGTTTGAGTACGTACCTAGAGCTCTTAAGACATGACATGTTTTAATCAAATGTTTTGTTCTGTAGCCAATGGCCAAAGACAGCCTATGTTGTTACTTTACATTGTACGTTTTATTCTGCATAGATTTACTGGCACTTGTTCGACTTCTGTTTTAATTTGTCAATAATATAGCCCTCAAATTATTGACTCTCACTGTCCACTATTAAACATTTTTGTGAACTTAGAACTTGAATATATTGAAACTGTCCTTGACTTCGGTATATATTGTTTTAGGTAATAACTGAATGAATTACAGAATTACCTAATGTTTATTTTTTATAAATACATTAATTTCATTTTATAATAATTTTGACTTAATTAAACTTTATGTTACACAATCTTTAAGAAGGCAATCTTTTATTTATTATTTCGAAAACTTTTCTTGGGCTATATTATATTCTTGCGAAAGTGCTTTAACGAGTACAATCGTTACCTCTTAGGTACCAGGTTTTTGTAACCGCTTTGTCAAAAACGGAACCCTTGTAAAATCGCCATATATGTCAGGCTGCTTGTCTGTCGGTCTGCTTATCTATGTTCTTATGTCTGAGTAATTGTACTCGACTATTACGGGGTCTATGCGATTGAAATTTGGTAATGAGATGAAATCTATATGTATGCTACTTACAACGTTGCGGTGAGATCGCGGAAAAATAATATGTTGCTATACAATGTAACTATGCGTCGAATTTGATTCTGTCAGAAAGTCAAAAGGATGTTTTTTACGTATTTTAATAACGTGATATCTACCTAAGTCGCTTTAATTATGTGCCTCGTTTTAACTTTTACACAAACAAACCATTAGTCATTTTTAAGGCATGTGGTGTTGTTTTTTATGATTCCGTGAACAAATGACAAAAGCAATGGATGTTCGTCTGCTCTACGGAACCTTTGAATGCGTGTGCGTCAGACACACATTTAGCCGATATTTATATTATTATACTGTAAGTATTTATGAACTGTAGATATTGGGTAATGTTTTATCAGAAGTTACTTTACTAAATGATTTTCATTTAGCGATTTTATTATGGTAGATTATTAAGTAAAAAATCATAACTCTGTCTAGACTATTTGTTTGGGAAAGGCGTGTGAATTCGTATATTTAAAAGTCCTACTCAAAAACAGGTCTAATTATCTACTTCCTATTGACCAATGGATATTGCAGACACGACGATGTGACAGGTTACAGGTCTAATTCGATGTGAGAAAGTAGATTAAATTCTGGTCTTTGCGTACCACCATGGCAGTGTTACGGATCTCCGGCCGGAAAGCCTCGGTTTCCTGAAGCGCCGGTCTCGTACCCTTCGCCGGTGTCTCTTTGCCCCATCGGTACAGCATCGTGAGGACAACGTCCCATGGTGGAGATCTTACGAGCAACGAGTTCGCTTCAAAGGATACATGGTATCCCCATATCACTCTGACCGCCAACTCTTGTGTGCCTGTTGTAGTAGCGTCGCGATTCGGGCCCTCAGGCGGTTTGGACCAAACCCCGTATAAGGCCATCGACAGCACAGTGCCTTGGAAGAGTATCCGGGCTCGAAGCTTCGCGCTCACCCAATATTGGACAACAGGCGCTTTGTATAAGTGCTACCCATATGTTCACCATAGGTGATGCAACTCTCGATGTGTCCGTTTTCGATAGATGCAAACATTTCTTCTTGACTACGTTTGTTGGCTACCAACTGTTTTTTGGTGCTAACTTTGAGAAATTTCTTACTCTTTTAGTTTATCTCTTGTCAATGGCGCCTTTAAGATAATATTCCTAATTCTTATCTTAATAGATAATTTTTTATCTAGTCACCGTAATGAAACTAGCGTGCTTACAAAGTAGGTAATGAATGACAAGTCATGCAAGGCTATGTACAGTGCACCAACAATGGGTTTTACTTAAAGATTTATGTACATAAGTACTACTTCATTCAAGGTTCTTATTATTATAAAATCTTTATGTATTTCAATATATCTTTTAAGCAATAACTAGTGTAAAAATCTCGTTAATGGTCAAGGGCAGTGAGGCCATTAAAATGGTAACATTCTACGTAAAAAAAGTTGTTACGCAAAGCGCATGTAAATTGCATCGCGCTGTGGAGAAAGCATAATTAAGTATCGTATTTATTTATATCGGGTTTATTTAAAGCATCGAAAATAATGTACCTATCTGATTTTTTTTAACATACAGTCTTTATAACGATGTAAATATTTTAAATGGTTGAGTGTTTCTTTGAATATTGTTTTAAATTGTTTTCAAAATTGTAATATTGTCTCCCTGATTTAAATTTCGAATCGGTCAAGGATAAAATCGGGTCAAACTAGATCAATATTATATGAAGTATTATTTCTATCAATTCAATTTTTAAACGTTATTTAAAGACGCTGTAAGGAAGGACAGGGTAGCGGTAGCGGACCCCGAGCTCCAAGCAAAATATTTTTTTTTTACCGGCAGTATTCACTAGTAATCAGAGAACCTAGTGGCACCCGGTCTGCGGTATACGAGCTATAAAAAAATACAACATAACAAAAAATTGATATTGGCCAGTAGTTTCGGCAACACATCATAGTATATTTAGAATATTAATTCTTTGTTTTCGAGAGATATGCTAATAATGCTGTCCATAGTAACATCAATAAATGGCACAACATTCTCGTGTTGTGGTATCACGTGATGAGTCTCGCAACGGTTTTGGCTTTTATGCAATATCTGTTTATTTTGGCAATTGACCCATGCATGGTACATTTCAATAATACATATTTCTTATCGTATTCGAATAGTTATCCAGGTGTATCCATATTGCGTGTTACATCTTGGGGAAATTGCATAAGTTTGAACAGAATCGAGATCGTATAGGCATACGATTACATAAATAAATGTTGTAATTTCTGCAACTGCAAATAACAATGTTAATAGTTTGGCGAGTTTTAATTACAACTATATGCACTATTGTATACAATTAGTTTATTACAGTCAATGACTATCTTCATATGAAGAATAGGCATCAAATTGAAGCGGATATCCCTAGAATTTATAAGGCGTACACCTAAAATAAAAGGTAGAGCGTGTCCTTGCGACCTAAATACGAGTTAAATGAAAGTGCATATCGAATTTCTTGTACGCACTTTGTGGTTACTAAAGTTGTGCCAACACAGACTTAGTATTCATTTAATATTTATAATTTAAACAAGTACATATAGATGCGAATGTCAAAATTAAAGATTACCCTTTTAATTCTGTTATTTCCTATGTTTATTCGTAAAATGAATTATCCCTTTTTAAATTTACATTTGTGATACATTTCACTTATTCTATCGTTTTAATTAGGGGCTACCATTACCACTGTCACCGTATCTGGAAGGTATAAAATTCAGTAAGACGCGAATAAAGCCGTATACACACTGTTAAATTGAAGGGGTGTACAGGCCATTATTTAACGGAATCTCAAATCCTTGTAGCCGTATGATTGTGATAGCAGCACTGATCTTTGTAAAGTAATTAGTACAGAACTCAAGGAAATACTGTGTTAAGGCATGCCATTAAAGTTTGAAACATAAATCTATAATCTTAAAGTAAATTAAATCCTGCTTGTCAAACTATCAAAAATTGTTTCCGTCACTGACATAATCGCAAAATTATAGTTACAAGGTCCGAGCGTAATGCCTTTGTTATTGAAAACGTGTCACTTGCGTCTATCCATATTTATTGCACAATTTCGACACTCAACAGCTATTAAAACTATTTTTTTAACAATGCGGTGTTTAAGAATAAAGCATAGTATAGAACAAAATGATTACATTTGAACATTGTTGCAACAAATTCTTGCAAGATGTAGCGAAAGTAGCATTCGTAGATTATTCTAGGATTCATTTATATAATTAATTATAATTATGAAACCCGCTCCCAGTTTTAAGGCTCTAGATACATGAACTAAACTTAAATGAAATTTTCCAATTTTCAAAATACCAAAAGTTATAATGATCTTAAGAGGTAAAAATGAAATTATCATTATTTAGTAAGTACAATATCTGATTTATCGAATGTGGATAGTAGATACAATATTTATTATTTATTTTATTAAATAAAATAGTGTTTAATTGAATGAAAACTGTTCCATATTTTACCTGAAGTTCCTCTAGATTTCAAGTCCGTCAAGTTCTTCGACAGGTTAGGCAATTTGTTATTTGTAACATAACAAATGTTTCTTTATTATCTAATGTTTTTAATATTTGATGCAGATGTAATGATTTCTATGTAATGACATAGAATAAAACATATTTTACAAGCATTGCTTTACAAGAAATTCAAAACATTATATTTTTAAATTTTAATCAAATTTATTTTATCGTAACCCACAGGCTGGGCCTGGGGTCCAAGCTACCCGTGATTAGGGCTCTAGAGACACGAACCTCTTAACGATTCGTGCCCTGTTGTAGATTTTCTTAATCATTTGGCCTTAATCCAGTAGCCTAACGGAAGCCTTTCTAAGTCACGGTCGAGGCTCTTCACTGCAGGTCTTTTGACGGTGATAATAATCGACATAATGATTATTCAGTCCAGACGTCATAAGGCTATAACCTCGTGTGGAAGATCTACTTTTAATCTTATTACGAATTAAAATAAAGTAATACAATTTAAAATTTGTCGGATTGAGAGTTAATTTAATACAATACATTTGCTTAAACATTAAAACGTTTGTCCACAGGATTTCATTTGCGTAAGCGTCTGAAACCAAACCATTTTCTAGAATAAATAGACTAAGAGAACCAAAATAACATCGAAACTCACCTTTATGTGTATTAACATATAAAATATATTTATAGCTTATATTTTATATGAATAATAGTCGTGTCTAGTAGCGCTTAGCAATAACTACAGTGAATTGGTGTGAAAATTACCCAAAAAGTAATTCTGATACGTTGTTGCCATTATGGGTTTTTATTGGTTTTAGGTGGTTCATTCGCCAAAACTTCTATATCACGACCTTCAATAGCACGAAGGTGTTTTTTCAATAGAATACAACCTACGCTTGGTTTCAGAGGGTTGTGTGTGCTGAACGCTCGCGTGGTATAGACCTCTATAGTATTCAGATGCAGTGACTACGTAGAAAAATAATATCGACTGTTTATATGTGTGCTCTTATTTTTTTTAATTAAAAAATAAAGAAAAGTGCATGCCAGTGATTGTTCTGTGATAAAATGATCAAATTAAATTTTAGTTGGTGAGTGTCATGTACAGCTGTTCGTGTTGCATGTAAAAAAAGCGCGGAAACTACGGAACTGATAGATTAATTAGTTATTTTCAGACAATACATTACCGGCCCTATTTTCCGTGTTCTTAAATTATTTTAGATTAAATTAGACAAGATTAATCGGTTCGATCAGTAGGTTTATTATTATTGTATTGATCTGGTTTCGTTTTTAAGTTCTCACGAAACTTGAATGTCAACGAACAAAAATTGCATTCATCTAGAAGATCTTAAACTCTTGACAGTTTAATCTTTCATGCCTTTTTATTCAACTCCTTGAACTTACAATTTTATATTTTTAATTTCCGAGTTAGTAGCTGTTTAAATTTTTTATTATACCTAAGTGCGATATCCTTAGAGTCGTTGTATTTAATTTTAAAAGTTAAAATGAAAGCTTACTGGTAAGATTTTAAAATTATGTTTAAAAATATTAATAAATCCATAAACATGGCCAGAACAATACTTCCGATTTTAAAAACGAATGGGTATTAAATTACATTTGTTCAAAAATGCTTGGGATTTCACAAATTGGTAATCTTGTTCTATATTCGTGCAGGTTTTGTAATGACGTTCCCTTGTTAATCATACTCTATAAAGGCAGTTTAACGGTATTTGCTCTATGCTAGATCAAACGAGCTGCAATCTAATGATGGCTTTTATTGCGTACCTATTAAATATACTGAAAAGATGTCGAAATATAAGGCAGTTAGGTGTATATGATAAGAATTGACCTTTTACTAGTACATATCTAAAAGAAGTATACTATGGCACTTTACTCCTATGACGTTTCGTATGTTTTTCTGCTTTCAATAAACTAATAATCTTCCTTATGCTATTTCTGTTTAAATCCATTTCAGTAAATTCCATTAAGCCGTTACGGAATTTATTATTAATTAATCGTGATAAATTTTCAGAATATCAGTATGTTTGAAACTTTGTCACGATTAAATTATACAACAGACAAAAATAAAGATAGAAAAATATATTATTATACATCGTATAATTTCCTGCCGTCGGGTGCCTTGGTATAAGAGACGGCAAAACATTCTATAGTCAAGTGGTAGGGTATTTATCCGTCTGGATGGCTACCACTCCTGATTATGCTGGAATTAGAGACCCGGTGCCAGTCTCCCTTTAGACAGCACATATTGGTAGCACCTTTGTTGTTACACATGTAGTACATAAGTAACGATAATCGCATCTATCAGGTTGGCGTCTGCCTTTCTGCTGAACTCATGCATAAAAAGAAAAAAATATAAACCAACAAACACACTTCAAATTTATTTATTAGTAACTACATATAAATATAGACTCGTATAGATTATATGATAGTATAAGCAGTTACAATTCCGTGTACTTCCAGGAAACAATGGTGGACTATTTCAGCAATGATGTCCGTGTCGGCTTTGCCGCGACCCGGAACACACGTTGTTTTCATCATGGTTGACGATATGGTGAGTAAATTCATATCATATTATGGAATATTATATCATTTATTACACTAAGTCAGTGCAAACTAATAAATATGTACAGTAAAGAAAACTTAGTTATATTATATTCTACCTATAATCCCTCAAGACTATAAGTAGAATACTGAGCCTAGGTCAACATATACAGGTAGGGTGCCCAGACTGAATGCTGGTTCCGTTGCCTCACTTGATTGCCATTCTGTTATATGAGAGTAATTTCAATGAAGTTTTGGTACAAAATGATGATTTAACTTAATAAACATGACTTCCTAAGTCCAGACCGAATTCATACAAGACAAGAAGATAAAGTTAAAGTTTTCTAATACAGGGTCAATGTTATTGCAGATGATTTTGTCAATTGTTAAGGTTTGTAGAGATACATAAAAAAATAATTATAATGTTTAATGTGCGCTTGCCTTAATATTTTTTGTGTGTCTAATTAAAAAGAGTAGCTAGTATAAGGAAAAGACTTGTTGTTAAAAAGCTGTCATTGAAATGTGATTTATCATTTATGTATTAAATATGTGCTTCAAGCTTCATTAACACATTTGTATAAGTATTAGAGATCGGAACGCAAGAATAACAAACAAATGAAGGTTGATTTAATTTTTCCGAGCTGTATTAATAATAACTACATTTAAAACTATGTTATATACTAAAACGTCTAAAAGCGAGAGAAGAATGACCTGCGGCTTTTTTATGTTTGCTTGTAGGCAAAATGGCAAACGGGTCTACTTGATGGCAAGTGGTTATCATCGCCCATGGATATCTGCAACAACATCAAAGGAGTCGATGCTTTGCCTACTTTATTGGGATTTTAAATGTCTGTTTACGCCCTATACTGTAGTGCTTAGGTAAAACCGCGGGAGGAAGTTCCTTCCACAGCTTGCTTATGTACGTTTGGTGTGAAGGACGTACACCATGTGCAGTGAATGATTTCCAAGTTTCTAATCGCACGTGAGTGGTGCGATGGCGTCGTCTAATTTAAGGACTAGCTGATCCGGCGAACTTCGTACCGCCATATTTTCTGAATTCTTAAAAGACTTTGTTTCATGACACAAAAACACAAAATCCCCAAAATCGGTCCAGGTGATTAGGCGGATTCTAGAACCCGTTTGCAGAGCCACCTACCGGTTCTAATTGCGAATCTAAACCATCCGGGAACCCACTCTAACACACAAAAACAAAATCACCAAAATCGCTCCAGGTGATTAGGAGGATTCTAGAACCCAATCTCAGTGCCACATACCGGGTCCAATTGTAATCGGTCCAGGTGATTAGGCGGATTCTAGAACTCGTTCGCAGAGCCACCTACCGGTTCTAATTGCGAATCTAAACCATCCGGGAACCCACTCTAACACACAAAAACAAAATCACCAAAATCGCTCCAGGTGATTAGGAGGATTCTAGAATCCAATCTCAGTGCCATCTACCGGGTCCAATTGTGAATCTAAACCATCCGGGAACCCACTCAAACACACAAAAACAAAATCGGTAATGTCCTTCTCAAGCTATGCGCGTACATACATTTCTTTTATTCATTTATATATATATATATATATATATATATATATATATATATATATATATATGTATGTGTGTGTGTGTGTGTGTGTGTGTGTGTGTTAATGCGTTAAACAAAGTTTGTGAACGGAACGTTAAATGTCATGTTATGTCACTTTAAAAATATATAACGTCTTCGAACTGAAAAAACAAACATTAATTTCAAAGAAAACGTTAATAATCATATATATATATATATATATATATATATAAATGAATAAAAGAAATAAATACACACATATATATATTTAGGAACGTTAAACGAGTGTTTTCTCGTGATAATACGATACTTTTAAGCCGGAAAATGTGTTAATTTCCTAAAGATAAGATACCGAAATGTATGTGGCTGAAGCGATGGAAATTCTTGACATTATTATGAAAGGATGCGATGAAGAACGAATTTCATTTAAACCCGCTCACCTAGAAATCGAATGAAGTGCACTTTGTTCTTATATTCTACAGACGAGTGTATAGATATATAATAAATCTTCCATATTGTATTAGATATATTCATAACAGAATTGACGAAATTATAAAATGATTCTTTAACATCTACACCTACTTAATACCTATATGAACTTTTATTTCATATTTTAATAAGGAGGTTCTCCAATAAAATGTGTTCGTGACTATAAATATTGGTATAAAATTAAAATAATAATTACGCTAATAGCAAAGATAACGTATATTGAACTTTAACAAAATTTATGCTATATCCGTGTATGTTAGTGTTTTAATGATTAAAAAGGTTAATACTATTATAAAATATAATAAAATGAGTCATTATTTAAATGGGGTTTCCCTTATAGTGTATGATTTCATATATAGGTGTTTTTATTTCATAAAAACAACTTGTACGAACATTCAGAACGTGTTTTTATAAGATAATTAATATCAAAAATGAAGAAATACACACGTGAAAATAACTCCTGGGAATTACGCGTGTGGTCCAGTTTGAAAGGATTAATAGTAATTAAAAAGAGAAGTGGTTGAACTTGAAACAAGTAGTGAGAGTCTTGGGAAAGTTACGTCCACGCAAATGAACTTATATGACAATATGTATAGCATTGTATCGATAATTTCTTATAATCAAATATTTACATTCTGTCTAATTAAGCACCTATTTTTAGTATATTACTTCAAGCGGAGTAAGGCCTTAGTAAACAACATTTGGAAAATTTATCGGGAAAGGAGTTTAATGTTTCAAATGACCCAAAAAAGCGTCATTAAAAAAATATGTATGTAGGTACTATATTCAAATAGAAGAATATCTATATAGGTACTTACTATTAATTGGAAATGTGGTTTTTATTTATCCTTATATTTCAGACATTAAGGTGAACAACAAAGACTATCAATTTAAGTCTAACACAAAATGTCGCTTAATAAAATTCCAGAAGTCTTTCACCCTTGGAATCATCAAAGAGGTTACCATCGCCTATGGACATTTGCAACAAGAAATGTACTGCTGCTCTCTTAAGGGAGACTGGAACCTGGTCACTAATACAGGAACACAACACAAGGTTGTTATGGCGACATACTCTAGACCAGTGAATAGTTTAGGTGGATCCCGGTATTGTTTAGATTCACAATTAGACCCGGTAGGTGGCGCTGGAATCAGGTTCAAGATTTTTATTTTTCAGGACAGGACAACGTCTGCCGAAACCGCTAGTCTTCTATATTTCGTTTCTGATTAATTACGTGTTTCTATATCTCACCAGCCATTAAGTTGCTATCACTAGATATAAATTGACATAAACTCTATTCAAGAAATGTCTTTTTTACCAATGGTAAATAAAAGACTGCATAGGTAATATATATAGAAACGTATGTGCACGCATAACTTGAGTACAACTTTACCGATTTAGATAAAAAAATTTGTGTGTAAGTAGGTCCCCAGATGATTAGATTCACAATTTTATTTTGGCCGGTAAAAGGCACTAGAATCGGGTTCTAGATTTTTATTTTTCAAGACAGCGTCTGCGGGGACTATTAGTAAAATATACAAATCCTGCAAAGATGAATGTGATGTGTAGGTGTGTGACTGTATGACTAGTGCGCGTGTGTCAGTGTAAATATGTTTACAGGTTAATTGATCTTATAGTTAAAATGTTAAAATATATAAGCTTAAAATAAATAATAATTAACCAAATTAAGAGAAATCTATTGTTTAATTCAGTTTTATAAATAATAATGATGCATGTGCAATCATTACGTAAGGAAATGAATCATTTGACGGAAAAATTTAATTAAACCTTTTTTGTAGAACTATCAATTTCCTTCAAAAAAATGTCTCGGAGTGTCAATTTTGTTAAATCAATGACTTGGGCTTAAACAAAGAGTACATTGTATATATAAATAAATTTGCTTAGACTGGGAGTTATGACACAAAAACTCGCTCAGTAAAAACAATATCTATATTTTTCAATGTTATATTAGTGATTCAAATTCTCACAATATTTTTTTTGGTTACCCCAAATAATGTTTTCGATATATAAATAGTCGATTTTTTTGACCCAGTCTAATGTTAACAGTCTTGAAGAGGAAACAAAACAGGAATAACACTAAATTTGTTATTTAATAAGATTTGATTTGAAAATACAAATGATAATATTGAAAATGTTTTTTATAAGGGTTGGAACGACGTATCGTTTCACGGCTCAGATCAAATTCCAACGCCTAACATCGATACATTGGCATACCACGGGGTCATATTGCAGCAGTACTACAGTGAGGCTATCTGCACACCAGCGAGGACAGCACTTCTAACAGGAAAATACCCAATGAGATTAGGTAACATCTTCTTCCATATGCATTGTAAAAGACTGATCCATCAAAACTAAGCTTTGTGATAAGGAATTTTTTGACTGGCTTTTACTCTTCTGTACTGATAATTAAAATTGCATAAAGAAAACAAAACCGACTTCAAATCAAAAAGCAAAAAATAAACATTTAACCGACTTCTTTCTTAAAACATCTTGAAATCGGTGCCAATTATTACATAAAAAAAACAACAAAAAATTTGCAAAATATAGTAATTTTTATGTTTTACTTCGCACCAACTTGTAGAAAGAAGTCGGTTAAATAGAATTTTTTTGCTTTTTATTTTGAATTTGGTTTTTTTAATATATTATATTTTTTACTTTTTATTTGCGCAAATAATTGAAGAGATTTAATAATACTATATCAATCACCTGTAGAAATTGTACTATTGGTACACGTATACAAGGTTGCTACTTCACTCTTCGGTGGAGGCGCTCGTTACCAAGAGTTACTCTTGGTTTTTCTGCGATCTACATATCAGATTCTGACTTGGTGACACTGGGACCGCCTTGAGAATATATTCTTTCGAATATAGAAAAAAAACATCGCTCTACAACTGACGGAGATATCGTGTAAAAAAATATGTTAAAAATGTTCGTGGGTGTTCTCGAATTCTCTGGGAACCACTGATCAGATCTTGACTTTGTGACTATGAGACTATTTCAGGAGTATACTCTTTCGAATAAAAAAAAACAAATTGAAATTCGGTCCACTTTTGACTGAGAAAGGGCGTAACTTGCATACAAAACAATTAAGTGCTTGAAGAGAATGTAACACTGGCACGTACAATCTTTTATTTCGAATAATGTACGCACTCGGCGTTGTTTAACAACATACAAAAAACATATACAGACAATTTGAGAGCCTTTTTAAAGTCGGTTAAGTTAAAATAAATTAAGAATACTTAACTATTATTATATTATAATAACGATGACGGAAGAGTTCGTTTTGCCAATAAATTGCCAGGTGGTATGGTTATTTACCCGTCTGCATCGCTATCACCTCCCGGCCTAGAGTATGCCGCCATAACAACCTTGAGTTGTGTGAGCATTAGTGGCCAGGTTTCGGTCTATACGCGCGGCAGCACATTGGTAGGTAGCACCTTTCATATTAAAGATGTCTATAGGCAATGGTAACTTCTTTTTTTTAAGTTGGCCGTTTGATTGTCTGCTAAAGCACGTAATAAAAAATTTATTAATTATAGTAGAATTACTTGTCCGTGCAGTTTGGGTCATAAAATAAAGCGAGTATTTCGCTCTCTCTTCCACTCACGGGCCTTATGGGCGGGCATAGTGATGCGCATTATTGTTGTCGATAAGCGTTATCGATAGTGTATTTAGTTTTGTCATTTTGTGGGTTAGTTATAAAAATGAAAAAAAATATAGATACAACAACGTATTTATTAAAATAAGAATAATAATGACTTATAATAAATTATTAATTAGGTATCTATGTAAAAAAAACTATAAGTACATAAGTTTAGAATGTAGCAAGTTATATTAAAAATAAATATAAATACTTATATCTAAGTTTCAAATTAACAGCCAAAAAGATAATAATTATTTTTATAAGATTGATAATCTTTCTTTGATAAGAATGAGTTTTTATCGATAATGGCGTTGCGCCCGCGCAACACGCTCACCGCCTTAGCCAGGCTGAGGCCGAGCTTGATTTATGTCCCAAACTGCACGGACAAAATAATTATACTATAGGTATAAAGATTATCGCCTAAACCACCTGCAACACACCCCTTTAAATATCATCATTCATATAGTCCGCTTTTGCCGTTACTCTTACATCGAACAATATTCCCGTTTAACATTAAATATAATAGGTACGTATGTTCACTGAAACAAAAACTTGTCTTGCTTCATTTATAACGTGTTAAAATATAAATTAGCTTTGGTGGATGTTCGATTTGATTCTTTTCAATGTAAAAATTGAGCAATTTTAAATGAAGCTTGCTTTCTTAACTTTAGGCAATTGTTATTATTTTTAAAACTGGAATAAGGTTGCAACAATATTCAGATAATCTTGACGATTCAAACATCATTGTTACAATTCTTAAGATTTCTTAACTTATACATTCATTAACTTATTTCTCTGAAATTACTGTTAGCGTTTTTTTCCGAGATTTAATTTTTTTATTACAAGTTGGATAATAAACTTTGAAAAAATTCAGTCTTACTTCTCGACTAAGTACGCTTAGGTGATATCATTTCGAGATTTAGGTAAATAGCTCTAAGGCTCATTATCGAATTACAATCCAAGCAGACTTTAAGTTGAAATACTCTGTTTTTGTAAGTACTTTATCTAATTTTACTGAAACAGAATATTAGCGATGTTCCATAGGTTAAAAAAATCCACTCGTTAATAAGTTTATCTATCTTTTTTTCTATATAAGTATGTTATTTCTTAAGTGACATAAAAAATTATGTCAATACCCATGTTGGATAGTTATTGATTATAAGATTATGTATAATTGAGCTCTTGATTATAATTAATAACATGATTGGTCGCACTTGACGGCTTAACTATTGTGTTGTGTGCGTGTTTGGCTGCTTATTGTTTCAAAATAATGTCAAAGTCAAGGCAAAATCGATTGTGTAGTACACTGTTAGATCTCTATTGTACACTTGCTGTAAGGTCCTTGAAATAAATCTTTAAAAATATCTCGAGTGTAATATATGTATAATGTACTGAATATTATTACGCCTTTTGAGGGTTTGGTGAGCCATTTTGGCAAGAATGGAACCCTTATGAAGCTGGGTCGACATTTGTGAAATTTAACTATATGTTGTAGCACTAGCTAGTAGTATATTATAAATAAGGCTTAAAAATCAATTTGGTGTACATAGTCGTATGGGGGAACGTTAGTCAGATTTGGAAAAATATAGCAATATTCAATATTGAAGCGAATAAATAGGTCTCAAGATATTGCCTAATCTCTTAAAGTCGTGAAAATTGTGTTCCCCGTCTAACTTTTTAACTATGAAAATCGTGAAAGGCGTCGATTACTCGATATCGTAGAGCTCCAAAAATACTTTATGCGAATATTTTCGATAATTGATTTCAACTACCTGTTGAGTATTTTTAAGGTATAAAGTAAAAACCCTTAATTATTTTCTGGATACAAAAGCTCTTACCTAATTTATAATGTGGGTACTGAGTAGCTGTGCCCACGGCTTCGTCCGCGTGGATTTTTTCGTCTAACCCTAAAATTATTCGGTATTTACTGTTTAATGTAGGTACGCAACACTTTATTCTTTAACGACTTTTAAAATTCGTAAGTATAAAAGAGTCTGGAGAAACTAGTATACCAATATGCAGTTCTCAAATCTACGTGAATAACAATCCCAATTTGCAGTTCTCAATTATTCTTCTTCATTCAACATGAATGACTACCAATTCATCATGTTGAGAAACTTTGACAACCGCTTCATATATTTGCTTATCTTTGAATAATAAATTTATACTCGTAATAGCAACGAATTAATTGATTTGATTAGCTCTTCAAATGTAAAATGAGGACAAACATTCCGATTGCAAACGATGATCTCATTTTAAAAGGTCCACATTTCGGCACGAATATTACTGAGTGCTAACTTAAATTGGATTAATTGATTAATAACACAGCTCTACAAAAAAAAAAGTTTTGTTTTGTTGCCCTGGATATCATCGCAAATTTTTAAGTTTTCAAGTGCCCAGATTACGAATATATTCATGAAAGTTCTCAATGTGCTCGTATTTTCATGATTTTTAAATATGTTATATTTTGAACAATTATCGGTTTCTTAAAAATAAAATTTAATTTTCCAGTCATGATTAGGCTTCTGTGCAATTTTTCGCGCATACAAACATCACGTGATCCCCACTCTCAGACCCCTTGCTCCACAGGACAGCTGACATCTCAGTTATTTGACAATATTGAAGTGCAAGATATCAGGGTCGATGGGATTGTCACATGATGGCAGATTACTGTTGGTCTTTGAAAAGAGATTGTCCCCTGAAAGATTATCAAAGAAAGCTCATAAAAGGCGTTTTATGGAAATAGAAAATATATTTTCGACATTTTCCTCTTTATTTACTTTGATGTATCCTAATTTCTCAAAATATTACTGATATTATAAATATATCTGTTATTTTATTTCTCGTTTTTTGATATTTGAAATGTAAAATGAAAATAAAGATTTTAAAAAATCAGAGCAAATCTAACAAAATCATTGATAGTTTCATGAATTGTGTGCATAAATGGACCCAAAATCATTTTCATATCTAGGGCAACAAAATCACTGTAGACCAGTGTAATAATAATTCATTGCCAACATCCGTAAATTGCAGCATAGCTACAATTTTATATTTAATTAAATTATTTTTTACGTGTCTTTATATTTTTATGTGTTTTGGATGTGTCGCATTTGCAAATAATTAATATCTTTCTTTCTATCTGTGCTGGGCTTAGACCTCCTTATTTTTCGGAGAGCGGACAGTACTGTACGTACTGTCCGCTCTCCTTTCACTTGTCTAAGGCGGAGTAGTTTCACATATCGTTTATCTCGATGTACAGATTCAATCTTGATGTTTTTCTTCGCCATCAGCACGTGGTAATTGTAAAAATATGCAGGTTTGTGCATAATGGACAGGATTTCTGTTAGGTATAATACATTAATTGAAACACGAGTGCGCTTGTCACTAAGCTATCACAGTATCTACTTCACAGGTCACAAATTAAATTTGGTCCAAAAATATTAATTATAAATCAATAATGAAAACCGCATGACCTTAACTCAAGCTTTAAGCGAAGCCTAGATATCTCTATTATGATGGATATGTGACAATAACTTAATAACATTTAGCTTTTATAATTCCAGGCATGCATGGTAATCCATTGTTTAACTCTGAAGACCGTGGGATTCCGTTGAAGGAACGTCTCTTGCCCTCGTACTTAAAGGAGTTGGGTTATTCCACGCATTTGGTCGGCAAGTGGCATGTTGGTATGTCCAGAAAGGAGTATTTGCCCACTTCGAGAGGCTACGACACGCATTACGGCATGCGGGGCGGCTACATCGACTATTATACGTATAATAAAGTTGAATCGGTATGCTTTCTATAATTAAGCCTGTTTACTAGAAAAATCAGTTTGATCTTTCTTAATGACTTTTATTTAAATCAATAAATAGTGAGATATAATTCCCGGCACGAATCTTGAACGGTTACCTTGACCTGTGCACCTTTCGAATATCGGAAAGCAATCCCTATTATTCCACGGACCGGTCAAGATCCGTGCCGGGAACTGTACAATATTTGCTTCTAAGTCATCAAAATTGTGTCGTCCCCTGTAATATTTACGCTGTGAGGTGAGAAATTCTAAAGAAAATAAGGCGGGGTAGATTAAAAACACTTTCAAAGAAAATTAGTTTGAACAAGATCCGTTTTTAAGATATGGGTATTTTTGAATAAACATTTTTTTATGGTTATGGTAAGCTACCAAAGGCGTATTACGTTGATTTTAAATACAAATACGTAAATACAAATATTGTTATTTTTATACTATATCGAAAAGGTTTTATTTAATGTACCATTACTGAACAAAAATATTTTTTTAAACTTTGTATTGGTAGTCCAACATAAAAATTAAGCAGAATAAATATAAAAGTTAATATTATACGGTGTATAAAAGATCGGGCACTAAAATACTGAATATTCCATTTGGAATTAAATATTCAATTAAAATATTTAAAGAGCATTCAGTTACATGATCAACATACATGATGAATAATTGTTTATTTTAGTTAGCAACAAATTTTACATAAAAAATATTTTTTCCTCTTCCAGTGGCCGAATGGACGTTTGATGTTTGGTTTGGATTTGTTCGATAATGACGTACCACAGGACAAAGAACAACGGTATATAGTGGATGCACTCACCGACAGAGCTGTGAAAAGTAAGTCTTTATAAACATGACATTTCCGTGTAACTATATGAATACTTACCACAAATGTTTATTACTTTGTACTGAAGGTTCAGCGTCATTTGTGATTCACTTTCTGGTATAATTGCTATACGTACATACATACCTTATCACTTATCCTTAAACTTATCATTATACCACATTTCATGAAAACCCTATTAATATCAGCTTCCGCGACATTCCTTACCTTTTTTGTCTCCTTTCTAAAATAATATAACTAGGAGTGGAAGATGTTTTATTTACAGTACATTACATATATACTTTGCGTTATTTTAAATATTGTAATTCACCACATTATTTATGATGATAATTATTCTGTTCACGATGTTCATTTACCTGTAGGTATTTAATTTTGTACTTGGCAAAGATGATTTACATTTGTTTTTTGTTAATAATTAGTATACCAGATTTTTAGCAAAAAATATTAATGATCCTTAATGAAGTTCATTATAAAATTGTGAACAAAGGAAAAAATAAAAAGCCATTTACTCAGTCATTTTAATAAGTCAAATGACCACCAATTTTATTTCATATTTATTATACCAACATTTTTAATGAAAGAAGATGCATATACGGGCAGGTGTAATTTCATGCCCTATATTTCAGCGTATATTTACATTTTTAGACAATTAATTTGCGTCCACCGCTGGAAAATGTCTTGACAAGATTACGCCACGTATTCCAATCCTCCACTTTTCTCGTCTAGGTCGTCTGCCCACCGGGCCGAAGGGTGTCCTACACAACGTTAACCCAGATGCGGTCTTCTAGGAGTTGCATCCGCTATGAATCTTGCGAACAGACCCACTGTTACTTCAACTTACTAATTTTGAGAACTATATTGGCTACTTTGGATATCTTACAGACGTTTTTATATCTGATTCTATCCATAATAGAAACACTTAACTTTGGCCGTTGAGCGATTTTAAATATGTTTAATAGTCTTGCTTTGTTAGTGCCCACGTCCCCATAAGCTTATGAACTAATTTAATTTATTACTTTATTTTATTGTAGTGTTTTCTTTACAGTAATCCAACACCACAACATGTCCCAACCAATTTTCCTTCATGTAACACACAACGCTCCACACGCGGGAAATTCTGGCGGAGCACTTCAACCGCCACTCTATACGAGTGTAAAGCATATGCACATCGCTAATTCTAACAGGAGGTTGTATGCAGGTAAATAATTTAATATAGAGAATTAGTTATTCAACTATAATTAAAAATATGCAATCATTCAAACTCCTAAATAAAAATATATTTTGGTGGTTACCAATGTAAGGCAAATGCAAATAATTGCATAGAAGGAGAATAGTAGTAGGTAGATTTCGTTCATAATACTCGTAACAATAAATTTGCGCTATCACTCTAATGTAGGTAAATGCAAAAATGATAACATAATCTCTCGATTGTCATATACAATGTAAATCAAATTTTATTTTTATTTTAATGCATTAATGTTAAAGTAAGTTCGTCTGGATGTTTATTTTTTCTTCACACATTTGCGAATGAACTAATTTTATCAAAACAATATTATGTAAAAGAGAATATTTTGTTCGAGGTACAGATCTCACTTCGTGCAGGAACGGAAAAGAATAATAATTCCTGCGACCGGCCGGCCATAAGAGGCTACAAAATAGCCCATAGCCAGGTGGTAGGGCATTTGCCCGACTGGATGGCTACTACCCCTGGTTTAGAGTATGCCGCCATAACAACTTTTGAGTTATGTTCCGGCATCAATGGCCAGGTCCCAGTTTCTCCTTCAAGGCCGGCAACACATTGACAGCACCTCTGGTATTGCTTATGTCCATAGGCGACGGTAACCATGACAGTTGGGCCGTCAGCCTGCCTGCTGTGCTTCAGCAATAAAAGGTCTAGAATTTACTAAAGCCAAGCTGCGTAAGATAATGATAATATCCTGAAATTAAGATTAAATCACAGTTCATAAAATAATTAACATACTTCTAATTTTTTGTATATTTTTTACAGAAATCGTCACACACATAGATCGTAGTGTAGGAAAAATTATAACTGCTTTAGCAGAAAGAGGTATACTTGATGATACAGTAATAATATTCCAATCAGATAATGGTGCACCAACTGTTGGTAGTTTGAACAATTGGGGTGTCAATCTTCCTTTTAGAGGTACTAAGTATACCCCTTGGGAAGGTGGTGTTAGAGTGCCTGCTTTCATATGGCATTCGTCTCTTAGATCTAGAGTTTGGAATGGTCTGATGCATATATCAGATTGGATGCCAACAATAGTTGCTGCAGCTGGTGGTCAAGTTAAAATTCCTCTTGATGGTGTAAATCAATGGAATTCTATCTTAGAAGACCGTGAATCCAAACGTAAAGAAGTACTTATAGCTTTGGAAGACAGTAACGCTAATGTATATGCTTCGTATAGAGCTGGTGATTATAAAATCGTTGTTGGCAATGTAACAGGACGTAATAATGACTATTACGGTAGAGAACTATTGATTAATAGATCGAAGCCACCCGAATATTTTCCTACTTTAAGAACTTGTGAAGTTTCGAGAATTTTCGAAGACATGGGAATGTATTTAGATATTGAAGCTGTACAAGCAAAAAGAAAACTCGCTACTATAAAACAGTTAGATACTGTGAGAGATCAAACACCTTGTTTACCAACACCAAGTGAGTATTTTTTAATTCTATCGGTAATCTACAAAGAAAATATTACTGGGAAGAGTGTAAAAATATAAAATATTGGCTATATAATAAAAAAGTGTTGGCTATATATAAATAAAATATTGGCTATATTTTATATATTTTTGAAGTGAAAATTATTTAGAATCGTTGTGAATTGAACCTCGTAAAACGAAAAAGCGACACTAAAACAGATAAACACATAAATCTATAGGACTAAGCCTGTGAGAGAATGAGATACGCGTTTTACATTGTGCAGCACAGATTAGAGGGTCAATAAGACAGATGGTTAAATATAGGTCTAATTTGGACCGAAGTAAAATTTAAATTACAATTTTTTAGGCTAAATCAGCGAAAATTTGAAAGTCATACTTATTTATATTAAACTAATTGGCTTATTATCATAATGAAGGGCTCAGACTCAATAAGATGACATAATAGTATGCACACTTGATCAGCATAATATAGGAAGTAAATTATTGTTTGATTTTAATTACTATTTAAGTGAATTACGCTCTTAACTTACTGAATGTTCTAGTAAGGCTTAAAGTAATTTGAAAGGTAAATATAATAATCAAAAATCCATTTTAAACGTATTTACTACAAATGTAAGTAAGTATAGAGTTCTTCATTTGGAATCAATGTTGAGTGAAATATTTTATTACCAAAATAATTCAGACGGCCCACCTGATGGAAAGCGGTTACCGTCATCTATGGAAATTGTAACATCAAAGATGTATTACTGCCGTCTTAAGGGAGACTGGAATCTGGCCACAAATACCGGAACACAATTCAAAGTTGTTATGGCAGCATACTTTAGACCAGGGTTGGTAGCTATCCAGATAGGCAAATATCCGACCCCTTGGCTGTAGGTTGTTATGTCGCTTCTTACGACAGGCCGCCCGGCTACAGGAAATTCTTTTCCATTCCTGCATAGTTAGAATTAATTAGCGAAGTATAAAAATTTATAAAATATTAAAGATTTTAGAAACATTAGTAAATCGCACATTAAGTAAATAAATAATTAAATATATCCAGTAACATATTCAAAAGGCTCATTATATCAAAGATTATATCTTTAAATATGTCTTGACAGCTTTAAAAACATAAGTGTCTAACATTAACAATAATTAAGAAAAAATATGAATGTATATTTGCACGATTATTGTTACTAAATAATAATTTTGAAATAAGCAAATGAACCTTGAATTAAATGTTTGAACATTTCGAAAAGACCTAACCCTTCACTTTTAGGTCTTAAATTAAAAAGCCTTATGAATGGTCTTAGTTTGCACAATATTTATTTGTGCAAGCTAACTTTCTCATTATTTATTACTATTAGACTCTACTATTAGCAATTTACCTACATTGAATATAGTTTGAGTTGTTAAAAAGGCGAGTAGTATGTTTTTAAAGATCATGTTCTTACTTGGCAGACTATTTATTATTTTTTCTTCATAATTTGCTATATCGAATCGAAGTAAGAGCAAGAGTGTTTTTCGAAATTTAAATTAAACTACACATATAACGATTGTGAAAAGTAATAAACAAAACATCGAAGCAAATAATGTATTATATCTTTTTATTCACTTTCATATTTATAAAAACAAAGGCTCTCTGTGAGGTATTTCTTTCGCGAGATTCACTTATACGTTCTATGGGGTAACACAAAGGCCCTAAGAATAAGAAGTACATATGCGAGTAGAGAGATAATCAGTTAATTTTAAATGTAATTAGATTTTGTAAGAGTTTACATTTGAAAATGCTTTACAATTTGGATGGATCCTCATATTAAGTTTTGGATTACGCAAAAATTCCACTGCAAAACTACGAACTAGGCAAGCAAATAACATGAAGGCGCTGTACTATACAATAATCTACCGAAAAACATTAAAGAAGTATCATTCTTACTGTTCAAAAAACTATTGAAAAGCCACATTCTAAAGGACTACTCTCTCCTTGACTAAATTATTATTGTAATGTGAAAGTTATTTATCCAACCTAAAATAAATCTATCCATCTGTTTGCACCATTTGTTATTGTAATGCTATTTAGTAACTGAAAGACAGACTGACTGACAAAAACACGTAACCTCACTTTCAAATCGCTTTACGCGTTTTAATAAGCCCGTTGCCTTAATGAACAACTTGCTTTGCTCCGACTTTTGTCTCAAGAGTACCCTCACATATTATAAATAATTTACTAAATAAATATTTAAAATATTACAATAATAAATGGACAGATGCGCTAATAATATATATTATATAGGGATAATGTTAATTAAATGGAACTAGTTATTTCTCTATAAGTGAATTAAATTCTTTTGAGAAATAAATGTTTTAAACCTTAAAAAAATATTTTTTTAGTTTATCGTTTTAATTGTAATATTTCATTCGATTGCAGATCGTGGTTGTCTATTCAATGTTCGCCGTGATCCTGCAGAACAGCATGATCTATGGCAACGAGCGAATGACATAGCCGTCTTACTTACGAGCAGACTTAGAGGATTTTGGTCTCTACAAAATAGACGTGAGCCTCCAAACTTAAGAAATGAATCAGACCCAGCCAATTTCGGCTACAATTGGATGCCTTGGATCACCATTCTAAATCAATCTAATTCTAATAATAAGTTCGTGAATAAAAAAAGTGAAAATATTAATCTTTCAATTAATTTTAGTCAAAATAGAACGGGAACAAAAGACACTACACAAGCTGTGATTGTGAATTGTGATGGTACTACGGGTATAAGAAACTTTTTGTGTTTATTACGAAGTGTTTTCTAATAAGTTATCTAATACATGGTCACCATATTCATTTATTTTGAAAAAATTATAAACTGAGGAAATGCTAAATTTAAATGTACAAAAAAGCCTTTTTGAAAAATAAATTATTCAGGGGACCATGAAATGTGCCAACGTGGAAGTACATGTATGTTGAATATTTTAGTTTTATGCACAAAATAATATAATGTTAGTTTTAGTAATGTTGTTGTACAGATAATAAATAAATAAATGAGATGTTTATTTTCATAATCTATAAATATACAGTAAAATTGAGTTTGTGAATTCGCTTCTTAGAACTAAAAACACTAATCGAAATTATTAAAATTTGTCAGAGATGTTTCATAGTCTAGATGTACCTCGTGATACAAATCACAGCTAAGTATACACTAAAATATCATTAAAAATTATTATTTGTTTCGTTTAAAAAAAAATGTATTAGTTTCTGAAATAAATTGTGATAAATAAACATAAGTTTTAGGTGTGTATGAATAAGCACTTTGTGTTGACGAAGCGTTTGTATGTATTCTGTGATCGTTATCTGTAATATATTGATTGTTTGCGTGCGAATGTTGTTTAATTAATAAAGTTAATAATACGACCGGATCCCACGAAGTTTTTTTAATGAATATTTCTCAGTTATTGTTATCTGCGCGTTATATCTACATACATACCTCTACAATTAAACTAATCTCTTTGACTATACTGAACTAATTCCTAGTAATGACTCTAACTCCGTAAACTCTGCAGCCCAAAGGCTGTCTTGGCTTCAAAACCGAGAGCAACTTTTGCTTGTCAATTGTCAATTGCTGGATGCTCGCCCTAAGTTCATAGAATGACAATAATATTTATTATGGCTGTAATAAGTTTAGGACAGAATTCGCATTATTCGCACCTTCTGCGTTGATTGAAAATATTATTTTGACAATTTAAAGTTTTTATTATTAAAGCGTTTTAAAGTAATCCTTTTACAATACATCTCATGTATGTTATGTCAGATCAAATCTGCGTTAATTTTGCATTATTTATACTCGTGCAAATATTGAAAACCATTTAGCAGAGTGACAACAATCAGTAAGCTGTGTGGCGTTTGACTACGCTATATATTTTATATATTACAACGAAAACAAGTTGTACTATTACAAAATGTTCCAGCGACTACAATGGAATATTTTAGACAATAATGTAATGTACATATATTAAATTTAGAATAAGTCTAAAATAAACAGGAAAATACCTACATTTGAGATGTTGACCAACTTTAATAGACGTATGTAAATTGTAAAATATTTTGTACACTGATTAATTTTGCATTGTGTTAATGTTTATTTAAGCCCGCATATAAACGTATGAATCCTTATCTTGTCAGTTATAATTATGTTTAGATGAGGGATTTATTGTTATTATCAAGCTGACAGATGAAAAGCGAAATTCTATTATGAATGTTAAAATATAATCCCCAAATTTAAATTTAAATTCATTTCTAAACATTAACATATTTTTCGGAAGTATGTCAAATGCGGATGGGCTGCTATTGTAACTGTTGCAGTTGACAACTGGTTATTCCGACTCGACAGCTTTTGCAAGCGTCAGGGAGGTTGGGTAATCTAGTTATTTCTCTGTGTCCTTTTTTCAACAAGGAGAACTCCGTTCGTGGAGTGCCTATCGTCCGGGGCTTGCGGTGCGGTGGGGAGTATGGGATTCGCTACTTTACTGCCAGAGTACCTATTAAAACTTCGTGGTGTTCCATTGTTCGCCTTTTGCTAGGGTCGCGGGAGAACGCCACGATTAATACCACGAATCCTGGCAGGCGGCCGCCCAAAGTGCCATTGATTGCTGGGGTATCTATCCTCGACATCTTTTTTCACCTAGCGAAAGGCTAGATTGGGTGTGTAGAACAATTACGGGGACCCTGATCCAAATTCTTCTGTATTCCGGCTGTTTGCTTCAATAATTCGGTTTAGCGATTATATAGATATATGTGGATTTTGGTAGTTAGAGAAAATGTCTACATGGATGCGTATTCAAGAAGACTTTATTTTGTATGTTGTTACCACTCTTCCAAAAACAATTTTCGGGACCCTTTTTGGTGCTACCAGTATAAGGAATATAAATTGCGCAACCTTTTAGTGCTGCCACTTAAACATTGGTTTTGTGCCATCTTTACACCTTGTCGTAGACACCGGCCCAATTTGTAGCTGCACCCTTTGTCATATGGCGTTGGCAACTCAATATTTCTTTTAGGCCAATCTGTGCTTCTCATGAGCGTTGCGGATTTTGAGTTTATGGCATTGCCCGGGTCAAGCAAGCGTGTAAGAAAGTATATACGACGACTACACCGCATGTTACTGTATCTAAACGTACGTACTTTAAACTTTAAGCTTACTAATAATTTCAATAAATTTTATAAAACTTAGTCTTTCCATGCTTATATACCAAAATTACAACTTTCGAAGATTGGAAATGGGAACGAATAAATATACTAATATACATCCTAGCGTACTCACTTTCACTTTAAGTGCTACGATTATTATGAAGCATCATAGCAATTACGACAATTAATGTATAATTTTAATCGATTTAGTAATAATTTTAATCGACTGACATGGTTTTGAAAGCCTAATACTACTCATGAGTAGATTATGAGCACCAAGTGACAAGCTGTGACTACTATGTTTTGGAATTACCATTAATTGATGTGTCTTACTTGTTTTTTTGACTGAATTAACAGGACATGAAATATTCATTTTCAAAATCGTAAAAAGATAGCTCCCTCCTTAAATTTGAATTATGAAGTGCGAAATTATGGAAGAATTCTAATTTTCAAATTAGGCTAATTCTTTAAAAAATAACTGATTTGTAAAAGATTTTATACGTAGATTTTGAGATATCATTGATCAAATATTTTGTTACGGATTTCGTAGTCAAATGACAAAAATATTTGGTGCGCAGTCATGCTCATTAGAAATCATCATTAATATATTTCATAAGTTTTTATAAATGTATGTGTGTATATCATTCATGTAGCAATCTATTATTGTTACATCAATGGTGTATATGTATTCATGTCCTTTGCATGTTAATCATGTTATTATACATTATTTTAAAGATAAAAATGTCACTTTAGTTGGTAGGCTTTGTAGCTTCATCATCATCATCATCATCCGAGCGTTAAATCCCGGTTGCGTTCGGGGCGTTCACTCCGACGCCCAGGGTCCGCTTTCCTACTTTTTCTACTGCACTTCGCGCGGTCTTCAGCATCCCCCGTTTTGAAACCATTCGCACGCATGTCATCCTTCACGACTTCAAGCCAACATTTCTTGGGCCTTCCCCTTCGACCGGGACCTGGCGGAGGCGGCATGGCTAGACATTTGCTACCCACATAACGCCGGTCTGCGTAAACCGTGGCCGTACCAGCGTAAGCGACACTCTTGCAGTTTGTCTGCTATGTCACGGACATGAAGACTGCCGCGGATGCGGGAGTTCCGGACCCGGTCTTTCCGCGTCCCTCCACACATCCATCTCAGCATGTTTATCTCCGTGACACGCAGTTCTTGCTTGTGTCGCTCAAGTACAGGCCACGCTTCACTGCCATACAAAAGGACAGGTCTAATGATGGATTTATAGATCGGTTCTTTTAATTTGACTGGCATCTTGGGGTCACAAATGTCACCCGTCACCTCACGCCACTTGGCCTAAGCTGCTGTGATATGGGCCTTGACGTCGAGGTCGATATTCCCGGACGCACTAAGGACAGATCCCAAGTACTAAAACTGATCCGTGCGCTCGACCGTATCTTCGCCTATGCGCACGGATGTGGGACCTGTAGCAAGCCAAGTACTCATTTTAGTGTCTAATTTTAGTGTCTTCTCCTTCTTTTGTTTCCACTTTCGGCCAGTGCTCGGCGGATGCCTTTTCTTATCATGATTTGATCTACATCTCTTATAAATTACGTCCGCCGAAGTCTAAAACCAAAGTTATCATGCAACGTAACTTTAGTAAGATAGTAGTGGAAAATCTCATTAGAGATGCCAAGGAAATTAATTGGTCTGAGGTCTACAACGCGGTTTCTGTTGATGAAAAGGTGCATGTGTTCAATACAGCTCTAATTAAGTTGTATGACTCACATGCACCTGTACGTCCTATAAAGATTAAACATCTACCTGCTTCGTGGCTTACTGCGGACATAAAATCACTGCAAAAAAAGAAATGTTCTGCCCGGACTAAGTATAAACATAAGCCTACAGAAGAAAACCGCAGTAAATTTATAAAGATTCGTAATCTCTGCAATAGGGTGTGTAGGGACGCACAACGCCGATATATCCACAAATCTCTAGATATTGATGATTCCACTAAGATGTGGAAGTTTCTTAAAACTTTGGGAGTTGGCAAACCTTCTAACAATTCCATTCCTAAAGACTTAAATATCGAACTGTTAAATCAGCACTTCTCATCTTCCGCCAGTTTAGATAGGCAATCAAAATTGAACACCTTACGTTGTCTTTCAAACTTGTCAACTCCTATTTATCCTTCATTTGCTTTTAGTCAATTCTCTGATCGTGATGTTAGGAAGAGCATTCTGTCCATCAGTTCCAATGCTGTGGGTTGCGACAGTATCAGTCGAAATATGATAGTTCCCATATTGGACGTTATCACTCCCGTGATCACTCACGTTCTTAACTGTTCTATAACCTTTTACACATTTACAACGTACATTTCCTGACTCCTGGAAACAAGCACAAGTGATTCCATTACCAAAAAAGGTAAATCCTGTCCTGTTTTCCGAATATCGTCCCATCTCCATTCTTCCTTTCCTTTCCAAGGTGTTAGAGCGTCTTATTTATCAGCAGTTCAGCATCTTCCTTAATACAAATTCCTTAATCAATCCTCTCCAATCCGGTTTTCGTCCTGGTTATAGTACTACTTCTGCATTGGTAAATATCACTGATGATATTCGTTACGGTATGGGAAACGGTCTGCTAACTATACTATCGCTTCTTGACTTTAGCAGTGCCTTCAATAATGTCGATTTCGACATTTTACTCGGGATTTTATGCTCTCTTAACATATCTCCGACGTCTATTGGCTGGTTTCGTAGTTACCTGTTTGGACGCCGGCAGCGAATTCGTATTGATGATGTTTACTCATCGTGGTGTGACTTGTCTGCTGGTGTCCCTCAGGGCGGCGTTCTATCCCCTCTTTTATTTGCTATTTTTATCAATTCTATATCCAATAACCTTTCTTCGTCATACCACCTCTATGCAGATGATTTACAAATCTACAACCAGGCTAATTTAGATGGTCTGCATAAAGCAGTTGCAGCTACTAACCGAGACTTTTCTAAAATAGTTGAATGGAGTAAAGCTTACGGTCTATCTGTAAATCCTCAAAAGACAAAACTGATAATAGTTGGTAGTTCTAGGCTAATCTCTAAGATAGACTGGTGTAATCTTCCTCAGATTGAATTTGATGGCGAGATAGTTGATATTAGTGAAACTGTAAAGAATCTTGGGATTGTCATTGACAGAGAACTGTCTTGGAGGCCTCACTTGACCAATCTCAGCCGAAGAATATTTGCGTCGGCAGCTTCGCTTAGAAGACTTAAAAATTTCCTCCCTACTGCTACAAAAGTTATGCTTGCTCAATCTCTGTTATTACCCATACTTGATTATGCTGATGCCAGTTATATCGACTTAACACAAGAACAACTGAACAAGCTCGATCGACTTCAAAATGTCTGTATACGGTTTATAATTGGTTTGCGCAAATATGACCATGTTTCCGAATATCGCAAGAAGCTTAAATGGTTACCTATTCGCCTTCGCCGGAATGTTCACTTACTCTCTCTTTTGTACAATATCCTTTTTGATTCTCGTACCCCTCCGTATTTAAAGGAACGTTTTGATTTCCTACAATTTTCTCATTCCCGTTATTTGCGCTCTAGTAATAATCTCTCCTTAATGACACCTGTACACACTTCTTCCTTTGTTGATAACTCTTTCACGGTACAGGCTGTCCGTTTATGGAACTCCCTGCCACTCAACATCAGACAAGCTAAATCTATATTGTCTTTTAAACTAATGGTTACTAAATATTTTTGGTCCTCGCAAGTCTAAAACATGCTGCTGATCTTATATATAGTATGATATGTCTTATTTTTGTATAGTATATAAAGTATATTATTATTTATTTATTTACTTACTCTTGGTATGTTTCTTATTATTTATTGTTTTCACCGCCACTGTTGTCTGAATGTTTTCCTTAGTTTAGGGGGTGCCTGGAAGAGATCGCTTTAAGCGATAAGGCCGCCCTTTGTTCAACATGTATATTGTACTTAGTTTTAAGAACATAGTTTTAATTATTGGTGAACAATAAAGTGTTTTCATTCATTCACTCATTCATTCATTCATACTCAGTCTTCGCCGCATTTAGATTCAGACCGCCGTTCTCTAGCGACCTCTTCCACGCATTTACACGTCGCACCAGGCGCCTCCTGTCCGATTTACGTCGTTTTTTAATTGCATGAGCTCAACAGACAAGCAGACGGATCACCTGATGGAAAGCGATTACCATGGCCTATGGAAATTTGTAACACAGCCCGAGGTTATTACGGTGGCGCACCCTAGACTAGGCAATTACCCTACCACCTGTCACCTGGCTGTGGGTTGTTCGTTGGTGTGCACACTTATACCACACTACCATTCTAACCATTATTAAATATTACATTTACCCGTTTATGAGATTTGACATATTTAATGGTATAGACAAATGCCCAATCTTATCGGCAGCTCTTACAGCGATATACTGTTATCTGTATTCACATAAGAGTAGGTACGTTCATGTATTGACCATGGTCTTGAACTGTGCTAAATTAAATATCAATAAATTGGTGCATGAAACGTGTCGTAACATTGTGCTCTATGATATATTTTATACTGTTAATAAATTTATTACCGTCCGGTATTATTAATGTCATAGGCTACCGAGAATCGTTGCAGAGTTTTTGACTGTAATTATTTGTTGTTTTAAAGTAGTACTTGTATTTTTATACTTTAACGGACTTTATTTTTAATAGAATCTTGTACTATACAAATCGATATATTTGTTGATTACATAAAATGGCGTGGTATACTGCGCTAACTTATGCTGCTGCTGTTACATGTTGTTTTGTGTTGTGTAAAAGCGAAAAAGAGGTTCCACCAAACATCGTTATGATTGTGGCTGATGATATGGTAAGTTTATATTTTCTTTATAACTTATTATGGCTACCACCCCTGGTCTAGACTATGCCGCCATAACAAGCTTGAGTTGAGCTCCGTAATTAGTGACCAGGTTCCAGTCTCCCTTAAGAGAGCAGCAGCGCATTTGTAGCACCTTTGGTGTTGCAAATGTCCATAGGTGATGGTAACCACTTTTCACCAAGTACCTGCTTGCTGAACTCAGGCAATAAAAAATATTATAAATTGATGCAGTGATGTTTAGCCGTACAGCACAAAAATTCGTATCAACATTACAATTTGTATCATTTGAACTTTGAATATGTATAAAGACATTTTGCTTCTTCGTACGGATGGTTTCAGCGATTCAACGACTTGACGCTGCGAAAAGTCGACACTTCTAAATAGATACCATAGTATCTATAATACTGTGCATACTTTGCGTAGCAAAATTTAGCAATCCCAATAAGCAGTGGGTTGATAACATCAGTCATAGGACCGATCGTTAATGAAACAACCAGGTCATGGAGTGGACACCGAAAGAAGAACGCCTCTCGGTCTCAGCAGACAAATAATCTGCAAGGTCACCGCTAAAGGTGCTTGGCGATATCTGACACTCGGAGAAGCTTACGTCTGTCAGTGAATTACGATTAATTGATGACGTAGAGAAACGTGAGTGCACATCCCTGGTCCGTTCCCGCCAAAGGAGGACGCGCCGGCGCCGGAGGGCCAGCCAGCACCTACGGCCACCGTAAGCGGGTGGCGTAGGTGGGGCCTCTTGGGGTATAGAGGTTCTCACTCACCTGCACATGCCGTCTAGATGAGGGCGCGAGTGTTCCGCGCGTGCTCAACTCTCCTCCCGTGGGGCGAGTTACAGACCGCCCCACGTCTAGAGAGACTGAAGATGCCGGGAGATATCAGTAGTCCCCCGGCAGTGGAAGAGGCCTTGCGAGGCCCACGCCTGCCAGGGCTGCGGAGAGGCTAGGTCATATACCCGTAGCCCTGGCATAAGGCGAAGGACGGAACACCCAGGGGTTTTAGTGGGTATCCCTAACCGGGGAGTGGCAATAGCGTGGCACCAGTTCTGACTGGGCATGCTAGTGCCACACCCGATCTGGCGAATCCCACACTAGGTCACGACTTATCCCCCCAAGGTTCTGCCCTTGTCGCGGCGTAGTTCTCAATCGGATTTCCCCTGGTTCAAAAAAAAAGGTAGGTATATACCAGTAAAATTTTCAAGTGAGCCTTCAGGGACAAATCCTAAGCTATTATACAAAATAGCAAAAAACGCACATGGGAATCTCGAGCCGAATTAGCTGATTCGATTTCTGACAAGGGCAATTAATTTTTCAAAAATCTAATGATACCACATTAAGTGTCGTCAAAATCGGCTTCGAGAGACTCGTTTGAGTGTTTTTCGCTATTTAGCATAGTTTACATAGGATTTAGACCTAAAGACCCACTTAAAAATTCTCTTTGTAGACGAGTATAGTACAATCATATTGTGACGGTAACTGCTCGTTCAGGATACTGTAGCTTAACCGATAGACTTGTCTCTTTATAGGTACATGGTATGTTTAATTTTATCAATTATTATTATTGCAGGGCTGGGATGACGTGAGCTTTCATGGATCTGACCAGATTATGACACCTAATATAGATTTGTTGGCGTATTCTGGCATTGCTCTCAGTCGCTATTACTCCCACTGTGTATGCACACCGTCTAGAGCTGCGCTGCTGACAGGAAAATATGGATATAAAACCGGTAAGCTTATCTTAATATCGTCAAGGAACAACAAATTTACGTATTTTTCGAGTGGTGTCCAATTCAGCTGAATCCTCCTGAATAATATTTCTACCCAGATATAAAGTTTGCTTGGTTAGGTACCTTAGTTTAAAATTGGTATCAGTATGATGGAATTTATCTGTGCCTGAAAAAACTTGATTAACATAATTTCACCCCTACTTGGCACAGTAAGTAATCTATGGACGTCTAACCCGAACAGATAAAGAGTGGGATAAAACTTGATAATAGGCACTTGAAAATAACATAGCATGTTTTAAGTAAACACTTTTTTATTATTCTTAGCTGTCGTATATTTATAAATACTGACTGTACAGGCATGATAAGCCGCCGTTACCAATCCCTCTTTATCCGTTCAGGTTATAATATTAAAGAAATACCTACCTTGTTTTCGCATTACAAATTTAAATAAAAACTTAATAAACTTAATGGCTTGCAGATACATTTTTTGGCAAAATGTTAGAGAATCGACCTGAAATTAAGCATGTCATTGTTTTCTGTAATTTTATACGACGTCGTCATTTTATACAAAATTCTCCAAACAAATAAACATATCTATATACCTACAAAAAACCCATATATTTATTTATGTGACATAAACAATAAATACCGGATAGGTTTGTAATATGTTTCTGCAAAAGTGGCTGTTTTCATTGTAATTAAAGTTCTAACATTTTTCATAGGAATGCAAGGTTATCCATTAACAAATAGCGAAGACAGGGGTCTTCCGGTATCAGAGAAACTTCTTCCTGAATATTTAAAAGATTTGGGTTATGCAACTCACTTGGTTGGCAAATGGCATCTTGGTCAGGCGCGCTCGAAGTATTTGCCCACTGTAAGAGGATTTGATAGCCACTTTGGACATAGATGTGGATACGTGGATTATTATGAATATTCGTATCAGGAACGCGTAAGTTGCGTTTATTCTGTTTAGATTTGTAACTTCAAAATAAATAATAATTGTCATTACGTAACATTTTACAGAGTTCTTACAAAAACGCTAGCTTATTATTAGATAGACTTTTATCTACGAAAGTCTAGACTTTCGTAGATAAAGGTCTTCTATGAGTTGTAAGATTAATTGATAAGATATAAGTACACAAATATCTTTGAACAGATAAAGTAAGATATTCTCACTTCAAAGGCAAAGACACATTTTGTGATGTTGAATGATATACTAAGTAAAGACAGTTTAAATGTATAAAGTTTTTTTAAACAACAGTCTAGTTCATGGGAAAATGTTTTAGGTGAATTATAATTTCGGGATTGTATGTTTATTTTGTGGATGTTTTGGCTGGTTAGATACAAATATAATATTTGTAATTCCGCACGAATGAAGAAGTTGAGACAACTTGTTTACAATGTACAATTAGGTAGAGGTATAAATAATAATACATATGAACGGAGATTGGTACAGATTTTCTCCGCATCAGTAATCTACATTTGTGTGAAGGATGATATGATGATTTGTGGTGTAACAGAAGATGTATGTCAGAATATAGGAGTGTGGAAGGAAAAGACATATTGTGCCGACCCCAATTAATTGGGATACGGTGAGAAAAGAGAGAAAAATCTATATTTGAAGTTTGTATGCATATCGTGATGATTGAAATACAATCGTAGCACAACTTAGTACAGAGTATGACAAACTATAAGGTTACAAACTCTATAAAGAACTTCACATATTCAGTGGGTTGCGTGATTATTTCTACGATTTGTGCAAAAACACCGAAGAAGTCTGTTCTTCGTACCCTGGTCCATTCAGCGTGTATGGTATCCACTTTACCATGTAGACTCCGCTGAGCGCCCCCCAGAATAGCGCAGGCGTTCATGTTTTTTGACAATTAAATAGTCATCCACTTGTCTATAGTCAATGTATCAACTTTTGTCTATCGGTTACTCTACTCCCAGTAACCGTTTCTTCGACAGTAAATGCTTCAAACTGACGGCAGGTTACTTGACTTCTTCCACTAGGTGGTTTTATTCACAAGAACTACCTCGATTACGATGTAAGCATTATGTAATTGTAATTATAATTATTTAATTCACGTTGTAATATTATGTATTAGCGTGTATAATTTGAATAATAAGTAGCGAAGATAATTTTAACCGTTTTATATATTTGCATAATAATTGGAATTAATTTAACGTTTCAGTGGACTACTGGCAGTGTTTCTGGGATATGCTTGTTTAGGAATTTAAGTGTCGCTTGGGACGCCGAAGGTTATCTTACAGACCTCTACACCAACGAAGCTAAGTCTGGTGAATATTATTATAGAAATTTCATGTTTAACGATCTGTAAATAATTCATGTTAATCTGGTTAATATAAGTTAGATTAGTCACAATCTGTATAAAAAGTAGTTCACAGGAAAAGTCTATCACGTCTTATTATTTTTTACATTATTGCAGTGCATCAGAGAAGCTCACGGCCCACCTAATGGAAAGCGGTTATCGTCACCTATGGACACTTGAACCACCAAATGTGCTAGCATTGTACTGCTGATCTCGTTTGGGGGTGACGTAGATTCGTATGTTGACAAAGGGCAGCATTTAGAAAGTTTTTAACCTAATTCGTGTATAATTATTACACGTATATGTATATATACCATGTGATAATACATTTTCCGGTGTAGCAAATATTCTTATGCCACGATACCCACTTTTTGTCAGGTGGAACATTAGCCTGGCTGCTGTACTCCAGTAATTAAACAAAAATTATGTACATAACATTTAAAAATATGTTTATTTTAGTAATAAAACAACACGACGAGACAACGCCTCTATTTTTAATGGTGGCACATAATGCCCCGCACTCGGCAAACGAAGGCGCATTGTTGCAGGCGCCACCGGAGGTTGTTCGGGCTATGCGTCACGTAGAGTTGCCGGAAAGGAGGATTTACGCAGGTATGGATTATTTCAAGTAGATTTCAGTGGGTGTAGTGGGATTTTCGCCTTAGTTAAGTAATCAAATCTATATTACGTACAATCACTATAAGAAACGAAACACTTTTCAATACGTCCATCCATACTACATCCAGTGAATTTTTCTAGTGGACCATCAAGGTCAAATCCTAAAGTATTAGAAACTATTGATAGTATCGAGTCCAGTAGCGTAGCTTGCCTGAGAGCCTGTATCAAAATGTATTGCGGGGCCCTTAGAAAGTGTTATAAAAGAAACAAAACAGGCTCGAATCTAATTAAAATAATTATATATTGATTATAAGTTATCACCTATATTTAATGCTCTTAGGAGCTAAATTAGACAAACAATTCATAACAAAGATACACTTTTCTCGCCTTTTTTTTGCAAAGTTATATATCAAATCGACCATAGTTAAGGCAATTTCAGTTTCTTTAGATTTCCTGCCTCTATAGACAATAATGATAAGTCTGATAGCCATTTCTGTGGTCCAGTAGTTATTCTCAAAAGTGTTATTAATCTATAAATGATTGTGGATAACATTTTATGAATTTTTGCTTACACACTTTCGGGGCCACAAGGGCCCCGTATCATTGATACGGCTGATACGACGGTAGCTACGCCCCTGGTTGAGGCTCGTTTCTCTCCTCGATCGCGAGGAATACAACGTGGTAATCATACTGCACAATTATGTAAACATTACAAATTAATATTAAATTGTTTAATCCATTGTTTTCAAATTTAAAACGCCAATTTTGTTTCACGTTTTAAATTCTGTAAATTAGTATTTAAAAACATAAACCGATTTTTAAAAAAAATCAACCCTCTCCCATGGTTTTCTGTTTGGCATTTCTTCCTATCATGGAAATTGATCCTTATAAACTATACAATCATTTGGTGATATAGAATAAAATAACACTTTATTGCGCACCATAATAATAATTACAAAATAATAATTACAATACTTCTTGGCAAAACAACAGAGAGGTTTATCGCTAAAAGCGATCTCTTCCAGGCAACCTTAAAATATATTCTTGACTAATCTGACGATTTAGGTAGAGCAGGAAATAAAATAGGACTGTACAAATTATATGTTGTGTTTTCTAAAATCAGCTGATTTGATTTCTGACAAAGTAAATTATCTATCTATATATATATATAATGAAAATGGTGTTCGTTTGAGGCTCAATCACGCTTAAACCACTGATCGTATCGACATGAAACTACCACCATTCGATGCGAAATTTTTCCTAGATGGTTTATGGCTATCTATCTATCTATATATATATATATAATCTATATATATATAATGAAAATGGTGTTCGTTTGAGGCTCAATCACGCTTAAACCACTGATCGTATCGACATGAAACTACCACCATTCGATGCGAAATTTTTCCTAGATGGTTTATGGCTATCTATCTATCTATATATATATAATCTATATATATATAATGAAAATGGTGTTCGTTTGAGGCTCAATCACGCTTAAACCACTGATCGTATCGACATGAAACTACCACCATTCGATGCGAAATTTTTCCTAGATGGTTTATGGCTATCTATCTATCTATATATATATATATAATCTATATATATATAATGAAAATGGTGTTCGTTTGAGGCTCAATCACGCTTAAACCACTGATCGTATCGACATGAAACTACCACCATTCGATGCGAAATTTTTCCTAGATGGTTTATGGCTATCTATCTATCTATATATATATAATCTATATATATATAATGAAAATGGTGTTCGTTTGAGGCTCAATCACGCTTAAACCACTGATCGTATCGACATGAAACTACCACCATTCGATGCGAAATTTTTCCTAGATGGTTTATGGCTATCTATCTATCTATATATATATAATCTATATATATATAATGAAAATGGTGTTCGTTTGAGGCTCAATCACGCTTAAACCACTGATCGTATCGACATGAAACTACCACCATTCGATGCGAAATTTTTCCTAGATGGTTTATGGCTATCTATCTATCTATATATATATATAATCTATATATATATAATGAAAATGGTGTTCGTTTGAGGCTCAATCACGCTTAAACCACTGATCGTATCGACATGAAACTACCACCATTCGATGCGAAATTTTTCCTAGATGGTTTATGGCTATCTATCTATCTATATATATATAATCTATATATATATAATGAAAATGGTGTTCGTTTGAGGCTCAATCACGCTTAAACCACTGATCGTATCGACATGAAACTACCACCATTCGATGCGAAATTTTTCCTAGATGGTTTATGGCTATCTATCTATCTATATATATATATAATCTATATATATATAATGAAAATGGTGTTCGTTTGAGGCTCAATCACGCTTAAACCACTGATCGTATCGACATGAAACTACCACCATTCGATGCGAAATTTTTCCTAGATGGTTTATGGCTATCTATCTATCTATATATATATAATCTATATATATATAATGAAAATGGTGTTCGTTTGAGGCTCAATCACGCTTAAACCACTGATCGTATCGACATGAAACTACCACCATTCGATGCGAAATTTTTCCTAGATGGTTTATGGCTATCTATCTATCTATATATATATAAGCAAAGTTTGTTTTCTTTGTCCGAGGTAAACTCGAAAACTACTGGACCGATCAGCATGAAACCACAACCATTCGACGTGGAATTAATCGTAGATGGTTATAGGCTATATATATTTTTCAAATTCTATGAGCCCTTTGCCATGTTTTCTCGATTTGTTTGTTTATTAATTTATTTGAATAAGGCGGTACGAAGTTCGCCGAGTCAGCTAGTTTTTTCATAAATTTAATGACATCATTTTAGTTATCGTCAAAATCGCTCTAAATCTCTTTTAAGTGTTTTTTTGTTATTTCTTAGAGATTAGGATTTGGCCATTAAGGCTCACTTGAAAAATTTATATGTGTATAATGCTATTCTTAGGGTCGTTTGCATAACGATCGCCTTTAAATAAAATGAGTTAATCATATTAAACTACTTAAATACGTTTTACACAAAATGTATTGACAGTTCTTTAAACATATTTAGAGACATTTTTTGCGTTGTGCAAGACGCTCATCGTATTTAAGGGTGTTAAATGCGTTTAGTGTTTCTTAAATAATTTTAAAGAACGTAATGCAAGCGGCCCTTAATATACTTCATTTATAAAAGATCTATTTATTTTTGAAGTAAAAATTCTTAAGAATCGTTGCGATTTGAAAATCAGTGAAACCAAAAACTGACACTAAACAGAGATAAAATTATAAAATTCAATCTTATTAAATTTAAAATAAAACACATTTCTTTTTACTAATAAATTTTCAAGTTGAATAAAACTTTAAGATTTCAAATACATTTTAGCTCTATCTGTATACACATATATTAACGCATATATTCTTATACGTAGATCAAGGGAAATGTTGCGTAAAAGTGCATTGAATTTTGAATTTTATGCTAGTGATTTAAAGTGTAATTCAGATTGATTTTTTAAAATTATAATCATTTGACGGATGTAAGCTAAAGGAATTATGTTTATATTAACAAAAGTTAGAGAAAAAATATCTTTCATATTCTCTAGAGTTTCAACTCTACCGCGTGTGAACTGCACGCAACTTTTTTTTTTTTTTATAAAGCTAAATTTAAGAGTTTATCTTACATAATATTGGAAATTATCCAAAATTTCAAGTTCCTTCATAGTTCTTCACTTAAGTATGTATGGTTATTCAATAATTTAACTCACTAGTATAAAAGACCGATTATATAAATTGCATAAATATAGTTACTAAAATATCAACACTACCCGTGTATAAATATAAAAGTACCTAAGTTTGTATGTTTGTTTATTACTATTTCGCGGCTTAATATATTACGAATAAACCGATTATTATGAAATTTGGTGTATATATATAGGTAGGTATGTCATTTCAATTAAAAAAGCGTACAAATCTACTATTTCTGGATTCAGCTGCATGAGAAGCTACGATGTATTTATACACAGCATAAGCAGATATGTAATGAGGTCATATTATATTTCAGCTATGATGAAAAAACTCGATGACAGTGTCGGTGATATAGTTGAAGCCCTTTTACAGAAAGGGATACTAGAAAAATCTATTATAGTTTTTATATCTGACAACGGAGGAATGACGTCTGGAAAGTTTCAAAATTATGCATCCAATTGGCCTTTACGAGGTCTTAAAATGTCCCCGTACGAGGGAGGTGTTAGAGTGGCTGGATTTATATGGAATTCTGGTTATTGGGGCGCAAACCATTTGTGGAACGGATACATGCATGTCGTTGATTGGTTACCAACATTACTACGAGCGGCAGGTTCGGAATCTCCGCTTAACATTGATGGTTTAGATTTGTGGCACAGTATACACTTTAATAGAAATTCTCCTAGACAAGAAATTTTTGAAATCGACGATTACGATGGATTTGCTTCGTACACATCTGGAGATTTTAAACTTATTATAAGCAATAATACCATTACATATAGTGATCATCAAGGCGATAATCTGAGAGGTATAATTGGAAATCAGCAGTCATATGAAAATGTTATAAAACTAAGTAAAATATATACAATTCTAAACGAAATACATAGACCTTTTCAAATAAATGACACTAATTTACGTGACAGAATTAAAATTAAGTGTACTAACAGAGACAAAAGGAAAGATGAAATCTGTCACCCTGAAGAAGGTAAGTAAATAGATAGGATAGAGGAATCCTATAAAAAAATCATTATATTTTTTTATTAAAATTACTTTATGCTTTCAGGGAAAGTATGTTTGTTTAATATTAAAAATGACCCATGTGAAATTGAAGACTTGACAAAAACTTATCCAGAAGTTGTTGACAGAATGTGGAATCGTTTAGAAGAAGAAATAACAAAGAAATTTAGCAGGGTAGTACCTTTGTTTAGAGATCCAAGATCGGAACCAAAATTATTTAACTACACTTGGAATGTTTGGGCTGAAAATATATAATAACTAAAGAAAATAATAATATAAATAATAAATAAAAAATTCGAATTACTTATCGGTAATATTATTTTTTGCTTCTGTAGGACTTATATATAAATTTTTCGAAACATGTGGTCTACAGGCGTGAGTATTGGATTGCAATTGGATTTTCTGTTAGGGTAAATTCTGCGATACCGTTTTTTATATTATTTGTTTTGATCTGGTTATTTTTGAGATATGCTGCTTGCAGAGTGTCCGCTCTTTATTATCCACTATAAGAGTATTTTTGTTTGGGGATGCGATATATAACATTCTGTGGGCTTCTCTGACATTTTTAAAAACTATATGTATACAGACTAATTGAAAACATGTTTGTAACCGACTTCGAAAAAAGGAGGAGGTTCTCAATTGGTCGGGATCTTTTTTTTTTTGGTTGCTTTTTTATGTAAGTTCGCCGATTACTCCGTGATTTATAATCCGATTTACGTGATTCTTTTTTGTTCGACGCGGAATAGCTTCTAATTGGTCCCGTAAAAATTTTACATGGTTTGGCCTAGTAGTTTTCATTTTATGAACATTTTTCATGAAAATAATTTTCACTCCTTTCCATATGTACACCGATTACTCTGAGATTTATGATTCGATTTACGTGATTCTTTTTTGTTCGACGCGGAATAGCTGCCATGTGGTCCCCTAAAAATTTGACATAGTTTGGCCCAGTAGTTTTCATTTTACGAAAAAAAAATTGTTTCCGGTTCTTGGGACCTATATTTTTTAAGAAGCGCGGCACCATTCGTAGGTCTACCCATACATAGCTAGACACTAAAAAGTAACAAATAAAGAATAAAAACTTCGTTTAAAAAAACCGACTTCAAAAACTAAAATGTATAAAATAACTTATTTCTAAAGCTATTATTATTAATATATATTATCTAAAACATCTTGAAGTCGGTGCAAAGCAAAACATAAAAATTACTATATTTTGAAAATTACTAAGCACCGACTTTAAGATGTTTTAGATAATATATATTAATAATAATAGCTTTAGAAATAAGTTATTTTATACATTTTAGTTTTTGAAGTCGGTTTTTTTATAATACTAGAAATCTGAATTATCATCAAGTAAAACTACTAGAATATCAGTAAATATAATTTATTAATTTTATGATTTAACTATACTGCGAAATAAACTAAATATAAACTGCGAGAAATTCGATATTCAAATTAAAGAGATATAAAAATTCAATTCAATCATACAAAATGTATGCTATGTCACTAGTTTTTGTCAGTTCATTCGCACGTTACAAATTGTTTTGTGAAACGAGTTGCTAAAAACACAAAATTATGGATAAAACTAAGTTACGCTGTGATAAAACATCTCAGCTTAAAAAAAGGTCTACGAAAGAATTTTTTTTGGATATTCAGCAGACTAGGGCATGATGTTGTACCCTATTCTACAGTCGCGTACTGGGTGGCTGAATTTATACGAGGTATAGATCAAGCTGTAAAGATGGCCCGCGTTCTGGGCGGCCTACAACCTCTGTTATTGAAGAAAATTTAAAAAAAGTTGAGAATTTGGTTTTGGAAGACAGAAGAATAACTATAAAACATGTAGCTGTAATCTTATGATGTCTTTTGGTAGCGTTAAATCAATTACTGAAAAGTTTTTGAAAAATGAAACAAAACGTAAACTAAAATTCAAAATATTCTTATTACCTACAATTAACGTGTAACAACTCTTATTTGAAAGCAACATGTTTCTCGTGTATTTGCGATTCGTATAATAAAGTCGAAGTTTCTGTCCTGATATAATGAATAATTCTTACAGTTTGTAGGTAGAGAGTTCCCGAGGCCATGATTGTTCAAATATTTATACACTACAAGCGAAACCGTACTTGAATTTACTCTATCACCTTCATTGTTACTTGCTTTAGCGGTTCTCAAATACCTTTGTTTGTGAAATAACGCGTATCTAAGTAACCTAATGAGATTTTCATTTATACTTATAAGTAAGTTATGTGCGAATAAATAAATATTTGCGTCTTTTTTATTATTAGTTCACCTTGTGTTTTCTCATATTAGGTAGTCCCACAGTTATAGGTACAATGAATAACTGTGGGCTTTGTTCTCATAACACTCAGATCAGAGCAAGTACCGAAATTTTGTATCCGAGATTTTCTTTTACTGGAAAATGAACCTATTCTACTATTCTTCGAAGACAAGTTGGCCAACACTCGAACTACGCTACAGAGTCCGCCAAATGTTCTTTCTATCTTAGTAAGTAAAGCAGAGATGCCTGATCTTCTGACATGGAAACAACCTGCCTGGTGGTAAGTATTTTCCCCAAATTAATTCTTCAAAAATATATAGCATCAGAATATAAAAATAATAATATCAGACATGTAAGGTCCCATTACTAAACCGAAGTCACAATTGCACAGTATACCTACTACGCTTGTACAAGGCGAATTGGCGGTTTTCACACATTTACCTTTAGTACGACCGTTTTAATTTGTTCAATAAAGCGAAGATACTTCTATTAAAAAAAAATATTGCATGTGTTGAGCAGGCAGGCAGACGGCCCACTTGATCAAAAGCGGTTACCATAGACTATGGACATTTGTCTCAGCAAAGGTGCTACCAATGTGCAGCCGCTCTTTAAAGGGAGACTGGTTTCGGGCTACTAATGCCGGAACACAACTCAAGGTTGTTATAGTGACATACTCTAGACCAGGGGTGGTAGGCATCCAGGCAGGCAGATACCCTACCACCTGGATGTGGTTTGTTCTGTTTATATTGTCCCCTTTTAAGACAGGCAGCCCAGCCGCAGAAAATTGTATTACTTCTCCGTTCGTGCACGGATAGTAGTAACTTGTATTATAGGTGTAAAAATTTCGATTTTACGCAGGCCAAATGAAAGGCAAGGAAACCTATCGGAAGAGAGTTTATGTCAGTGTTGTCACATATAAAAAGTATACATATCAGTGCTGTCTGGCTAATTAATTTAAATTAATATATTTTATGTCTTGAACAATCACGATGTGTGTCTTTACAACTCATGTAATAATATGCGTAGTCAATCAGTATAATTAAGTGAGGTATGCTTCACGACCAGTTTAAAAAAATGAATTTACAACATTTGAACTCAAGTCATTTGACCAAGACGGATGTGTTAACCAGTACGAATAATTATATATATATATATATATATATATATATATATATATATATATATATATATATATAAATATTTGAACCAAACGAGCATAAAAACCGACTGGTTTGTAATGTATACGAAAGCATAATGCCCTTTTTACTAGATTTCATGATTGAAATTTAAAAATTGAACTTTTTGGAGGTATTAAAATTGGATAGAATAGCCAAAGTATAAGAGCAACCGATGTTGACAATGAATATGAAATGTTTTTATTACATCATAAAATAAACCTAAAAACAAGCCCCGGATCCGTCATAAAAACCCTTAGCTTTCCCTATGATCGGATGAACCAAGAAATTATAAAATCTTATGCATATACAAGTAAATAGACATACCTATAAGTATATTTATTACATAATCATACTAAATATTATATACCAACATAAAAAGTTAGTTTGATATCAAGAAAGTAACTTTATTTGTATGTACTTATTTCCTGAATAGTGACAAATCTATCTTTGGTGTATAGAAGTATAGAAAGAAAACATGAAAGTAAAATCTAGAAATCTTAAGAGATACAAAATCAAATATGACTCAAATTTAGGCGAAACGAAAGCCTCTACCTTATTTCTAATTTTATTATTAACTAGCTTCTAGGATTTTTTTCGCAGTACCCTAAAAATAGTAGACTGCTGATAACATCAGCTATCTTTCAGTGAAAGTCTCTTCAAAATCGGTCTAGCCTTTTCAAGAGTTAGCCGAAACATCCACAGAGAAAGACAAACAATTTGAAGATTGTTTTTTTTAAATTAAGTTCCGTATATACTTTCGTTTGCTATTATTTTGACATTACATACAGGCACTTCAATTTTATTTATCTGTAGGTATAGACTAGTAGTGCCCACTACTTCGTACCTGTGCAAGACTTGAATTTTATACTTATATTATCTGAACGATTCACATATACGCTAACTTAACATGAAATTTCTGTATTAATTAGGGCCATCTTAATCATATTGGGCGCCGAGGTGCCGAAAATCTAACTACCCCCCCCCCCCCTATTATAAAATGATTTTTCAACACATTTGCTCTAAAATATTCATTTACTAAACCTGTATACATTGTCTGAATGTTAAAATTACGCACCATACAATGAAACGTAAAATAAAATAAGTAAGTACTTAGATGAAAATAAATAAGAATTCTACCTAAGAGTGTCTCACTACCCACTACGTAAATAAATAAGCTGAAGAATAATCGAACCTCCTTGGAAATACTTTTGATCAATACATTTGTTTAACTTTATTACATGGAGGATAGAGGTAAGGAGGACCATCTAGTATGGGGGATCAGTTGAAAAAGTATCCACCTGTAAACAGCAAATTATGGTTCGAAAACTTGTCAAAATAGCGCTAGTGTAGAAAAGGAAATGATATGAATTTAGCAGTTATAAACGAAGTGAAGTGTGCTGGGTTGAAAAACGCATGCGCTGTGACAAAGAGGAAGTCTTTCTTTCCTTCATTATCTAGTATCCTACTCTAATTATTATTAGTGGCGCTATTTTTAAATACTTACTACTTGCTATTGTGGCGCCATCTTAATTTGCTGCCCTTCAGTGGATACTTTTTAATATACTGAGATGGTTCTCCCTACCTCTATCCTCCATGCTTTAATACTATAAAGAAAATGATACGAAAGATGTAGTTCTAATGTTCATCACGTGCACGTGGCGCCATTTGCAAATACCATATTCATATTAGAAACGTCAAAGAATGTTGCGATTTTGTGACTATACTACTGATATTTATATTTGTTTTATTACCTATTGATTGTACTGTCTCTCGCAAATATACTGAAATAAGTTGTATATGCAATACACACGTGCGATTGTTGGTTTTTACAAACTCGTGACTGTGTTAGTATTCGTCTACTTGTTTGTAAAAACCAACTTATCGCACTAGTATCATATTAAATAACTATTTTCTCTTTCATTTTTAGAGGTCTGTAGCCATTTCGGCAAAAATAAAAATATGATGCTTTCGATAAAATATTTTTATTTGTATGTTATAGTAATTTTTTTATGTTTAAATTGCATTCCATCCATTTCTTGTTGCAGTAATTTTCAAAACTAGCAAATTATGTATGTTACGGGTTTATATAGGTATATATAGGGCGATCGGTTGTCTACGCTCGGGTCCCGCCACGCCACGCACGCTTTCAGACCAGCACACAGACAAAAATTATGTTTTAAACAGTCACAATAGATGTCGAATAAACAGGAGTCTTCATTTAAATTTTGACATTTATGTAGAAATTACAGAGAGACAGTTCATTTTTATTTTACGCAGAACTTTCTAGAATAAAACAGGGTAAATTTCAGAAAATTGTCACTTTTACACTTTGTAAAGCGACACCTGAGCGATGGCACGAATAAGGCGGCATTGAGATAGCTGTCTCGGGAGGAAGGAATTTAGAAGCGTATTATAAACGCCCCGTTTGTTAACAAAAGCTTCTCGCCTATTATATAAAAGAAATCTTCGTCGAGCTTTGCGCCTACCGGAAATATATGTATACATATCGATGTAATATAATCATTTTATATCAAGATATACGGAAACATAATATATTCCCATGAAAAAAGGTAATAATAAAATTATCTATGCTAATAAAAATTAACATATATAATATTGTATATAAAAAATATTACTAAATAGCACTGATTTGCAGTGGATATCTACGATTATAAATAAGCTACAAGCGTTCGTGACTTGATCTGTTACGGAAGAAGGCGGTGTTCCAAACTTAATTTATGTATTTTGCTCTTCTACATTTTTTCTGTGAAATTTTTTCGACATATTCTTAGTTATTCTGATAGTTAGGACGGAGAACAATCCAAAAAATCAAAGATTATAAAATCGGTTCAGCCGTTCTCGAGTTACAAATGGTGTAAAAACCCGAATTTGTTTTATATATTTATTATATAAGATTTTTACTTTAATTAATTTATAGAATTGAAGTCCATGAACCCCATTGAAATTATAAACGGTGTAATTAATTCTTTAAAGGGATTCTTTGTTGGAAAGATTATTTTAATAAATGTAGCAAGTTAATAAATAAATTTTCAACAGTAGGATAGAAAATTTAAAATATCAACTTTATCATCCAGTTTTTAGCTAGTGCTGACGTAAAATCCCTCTCGATACTATTATTTTATATTGCACGTCAACTTCAATCGAGACTATCCGAGTTTGTCTCATGAGGATGAAACAACGTCACCTTATTTGAAATTTTCCATGAGTCCTCAAGTTTAAAATCTAAGTACATAGTGAAGTTGTATATACAATATACATGCGTTGGTTCAATATCTCGGTTTATCATTAAAGAAAAATCAGCTTTACCCGGCACTACCGGAATCTCATTAGGCCCTTTTTACCTTGAGGTCCTTGTTGGAAACACAATTACCAGAGCTCTAGAAAGCCGGCTGACTGCTAATGAAAAAAACAAACAAATATAATTTGCCCAATTTTATGCCGAGTAGAGAAAAGTTAGACGGTTTTGTCATTTCTGTGGTATTACTTTGAAGTAAATGAATCATCTGGTAGAATTTTCTTTTTGAAATATTAATATTGCCTTGTTTTCCAGTTAATACTGAAAACTTATAGATTGGGTAGGAGCAAATATTTGGATTGGCAAGCGGTTTGAGGATTTACATTGTGTCTATAAGAGCTATAAACATAAGCGTACCTAATTTCTATAGCAACAAAGCCTATTTATATACTTTAACCGAATCGAAATCCAACAAATATATGTTATAAAGAGATAAAGATAAAATCTGCAATAGTCACAAACAAACTTGTAGCTGACAATATCCCACGGCAGTAAATATGTCAGACAATGTGACATCTGGCAATCGAGGATCTGTTTGCTAACATATCAGACATTGTCCAGATATATCGGATGCCTATTCACTGTAATACTGTTGTTACTGTGTTGGCACAGCCACTTCTTAATCAGTACGTTCTCTATTGTGATATAATTTTATAACATGGTACTTGAAAATGAAATCACCCAAAGGACTGGCGTATTAAACTTTTTTATGGAGATAATTTTCTTCAATCTTTTTTGAAAGTCCGACCTTAAAGATGTACAGGTTCAGTTGGGACCTATTGTACACATGCATAAGCTTATATACTAGTTTATTTTGGAAAGTTAACTGTGGAGTTCAACTACATGCAAAAAGTTACTTTTTGCATGTAGTTGAACCAAAAGAATAATTAGAAAAATACCAAAAGATTTTACTAGATGAAACTTGTTCTACGCAGGTGTGAATGAATGAATGAATATGCTTTATTGTGTTTTAAAGATACAGTTAACAGCAACAAAATTTTACAATACAATAGGCGGTCTTATCGCTATTAGCGATTTCTTCCAGACAACCTTTGGATGGACAAAAGATTTGATAAGAACAGGGGTATGTTGCATTATTCTCACTATCGAATCAGTATCTTATAAATATACATATCTTATAAATACATACATGATATAATATACATACATTAATAAAAATATAAAATATTATACTAATACGATATATGTAAATATAATACTATAAAATACACTTACATAAATAAATATAAGACAAGAAAAATATGACAATGACTGCAGCATCTTTAATTTGAGCTATTTGAGCTATAATAATCCTTCACAAGTTTATTGAAAATGGGCAGTGATTTGGCTAGCTTTATATTAACAGGCAGCGCTTTCCAAAGACGAACTGCTTGGACTGTAAAGGATTTCCCATAAGAGCTAGTTGTATGCAGAGGAGTTTTAAGTAACAAATTTTCCGAGGACCTGAGAGACTTTAAGTTACCGGAATAAAGGTATTGAAATTGTTCCTTGAGGTATGCAGGGGTCTGAGGATTAAATAATGTATTATACAGAAGAAACAATATATGAGCAGGTGTGATTAGGAGTAAATCATATCGAGCCTTTACAGCCATTTTATCTTTAGCGATATTTGGACTCAAGTATATTTTTTGTTGCAATAATTGTTTTATACTGTTATTGAATCAAAAACTGAAAGTCTTAAAACAAAATAATAGTTTCAAATACCTTCTGTAACAAAAAATATAGCAAGGTCCACAACTCGCTTACAATAAAATGGCGGTATAGGCACGATATGTATAATGCCGATTTTCAGCAAAGCAGAGACAAGCAGCGAACCAGGTAGGGTGTTCGCACCGTTGTAGACCGGGGATGTGAGCTGTCTAGAATAGAGGAGAGCTGTGTCCGAGTTTGCTTGGTGGTGAGTGAGACGTGGCACACCCCCATATCTTGCCTACGCTGCACGCCTGTTCCTGTAGAAAAGACTATCTCCTCTTCGATTGTATTGTTTCCGCCAAAGATATGTGGAAATGTCATTTACAAAGGGTATTCAGGACAGTATGTGTTATAGAGGTGAGGAAATAGGATAATACATTATGCCCTTCTTTGCTTTCGTGGAAACCGGGCGAAATATAGCTGTCTCTTTTTCTCCCTGGTGGAAAGCGGTTGACATCGTCCGTTAATGAGCTGCCGGACTCGAAGGGGAGACTAGAACCTGGCTAATTGTGCTGGAAGACAATTCAAGGTGGTTATGGCGGCATACTCTAGGCCAGGGAAGGTAACCATCCAAACGGGTAATTACAAAAAATTAATACTCTATGTAGGCACAGAGCATTAATTTTTTTTCAACACACTTGCTCTTAAAGTGGCTCTATGGTCACCGCAATTAGCCACAGAATGACACCCATAATCAAACTGTGACTAAAAATTATAACTCACTAGTGAGTTATAGTTTTTTTTTTAATTATATTGGTTAAGTTGCTTTGTTCTTAAAAAAGTTTTTATTCAAAAAAAAGATCGTGTTCTATAGAACAAATAAATTAATGTTCCTATTGCTTGCTCATTTCATGCAACTTCTTATTTAAATAGATTATTTTAACTCGTACGTGTTTAATAAATAAAACTTTCACTCATATATAACTTTTTTTTTCTCTGTAATAAAAGAGAACTTTAAATTCCCCATTTTGTACGTGGCAGAATAGGCGCAAACCCTATGCGCGGAAAAAAAAAACCTCATCCCTTTAGTCTGTGGCCGATCGCAATGCGCGCGCATAGGAAAACTATTATCTACTAAATAAAATGAGTTTTTGTTGTTATTTTATTCACAAGTGTGTTGAAAAACGTCGTATGATACACGTGTGTATTGATGATTACCGTCCTCGGCTCTCTTAAGACCCTCGCCTACGGCTCGAGTCTCAATGGCGCCTCGGCGGTAATCACCAATGTTACACACTAGTACCATAATGTACTATTGGGCGCTTCGGTGCCAAAATTTCACTACGCGCGCCCTTACAGACATTAAAAAATATATTACTTTTTCAGTGTCATTTTAGGAAGTCCATAGCCTATTTTGTAAATATGAAAGCTTTCTGCTTATGACATGACACATGTCAAAGTGATGTAGGTTAAAATTTTCAAAACTAACACATTACGCGATTTTAAAATAAAAATACTTAATTTTATTTAAGATTTTTTACTATATATTTACATTTACTGTACATTTTTACACCATACAATAAATAAAAAGCCTAAAAATGAAATTACTGTACCACTGTTGGTGGGGATCGTTCTCAAAAATTTAGCCGCATTTCCACGCTTTATGGCAATGCTAATGCGTTGGCCAAAATACAGACCAGGCTTTTGGTTACACGGGACTCCTTTTAATCATATTGAAAGGTCTAAATAGAACTGATAAGCCTCGCGCCGCCACGGCCCTATAGTCTCAACTTTTACCAATACTCAACTCATATGCATATTTGCGGCGTTCCAGGGTTTCATGGTGTACAGGGTGTGTAGCAGTTCTTTGCGCAGTCACGGTAGTGTCTGGATTATGGGAAGCCGGCAATGTATCGACACACGGTGCATCCCTAACTAAGGGGCTCCCCATCTTCCAAGGTATACATACCATTGACATTCCGTCAAGTCGCTGTCATCGTCCCGGCACAGTCTGTTCGGTTGGACGGCGGTGGCAAGACACCAGCGGATAATGTCGTTGGTTGCAGCATGCCGTGACGTTTTCTACCGCCACTTCTCACAATACGTATGTTATACTAGATAGGTAAAGAAGATATGCTTACGTCTCTTAAGTCTCTGCGTCCGGGTGCCACGCACCCCTTGCATCATCGAGTAAAGACGGCCCTGGCCCTACAATCTGGTTGTAGAATTTTCTATCAATTCTTACGAAAGGTAGCTCTGTCTCAGGAATGAGTATTCTTATTCAGTTCTTGAACGAATAAACACAGATATAGTATACACTAATTAGAATTTAGAAAGAAATCAATAAGCATTTTAAATTTAGATATTTATCATAGACTGCTAAGTATTGTGTCTAGTCATCGTCGAAACTTGATATGAAAATCAACATAAAGTCAGCACAGTCTATTTGTTTCTCTGATCCGCTTATATTACGTAATTGCTTTCAAAAGTAATTTCCGTGTTCATCTTAAATTAACATATTCAATTAAAGCTTCATTATCCACAGGTCGACGAAGAGTTTACATATCTGCAGGGTAAAAACAAGGGCATTGATTAACACTTGTTTCAGACTATATTTACAGAGGACAAGAATTTTCATTCGCGATAACCCTAGGGACGGCTTTGCATTTCAACTTTACAGATTTTTCTTATATAATAGAAAATAGCTCTTTAATAAATTTTATCAGAAAATCCATTTCTCCCTGAACATAAAAGTTCAAATCTATTTATTGTTAACGCTCAAGGTATTAAGATAAGGTCATTGTAGTGTTGGTCTTAAATTAATCTCTGTGACTTCGGCAAGATAAAAAAAGTCAGTATCCCAATAAGAGAAGATATTACTACTTATTTATAGGTTCTATCGTTTTTATTAATATTGAGTTGAGTAGTTTACGAAACTTAAACAAGCCTACAAACTAACTCTAACTTAACATGAATAAGACCGTTTGTTATCAACTAATTAGTAACGTCGATAATAGAAACGTCAGTTTTTTCTGTTCTGAACAGTTCTGGTAAAACCTTCTGAACGGAAGAGCTTCACCTGAAACTACTCCAATGTGTTCTGGTAACTTTGAAAAGGAAAAAATTATGAAGAATCTTTTGATTTTCAACGTGTTATAATTTACTGCTTATTAGTATGCTCCCAAAGTTCCCAAGAATATCAATGACGCGCGTTCGAGTCCTAACCGAGAATTGAAAAATGATACAAATACCACGTGCTATGGTAAATGGAAAAACCGTGATGAAAGCTGCACATTGAGCGTTTACCCGCATTATGTTTAAATTTTTTAGTTAAAGGAATACCTAAAATTGTACGTTAAAGAAGAAAATTATTTAATTTAACCATCTAAATACATAATTTAAGTAACATTTAATTCAAAAATTTATTTCGTAAGAAAAAAACAGGTTACATGGGCAAATTTAGATACGGCCGGGTTTAGCGATTCATAAAGAGTTTTCAGTCAAAACTGAAACTCTTTTTCTTCCAAAAAAGAGAATCATGAAGACCGTAAAGTGCTGTAGTATTAAAATTACACAGTTATTAATATGATAATCAACGCTTCTTTCAGCAATGAAAAGTTTTAAGTGGTAGTTATCTACGAAGTAAGTTTATAATTAAGTAGGTAAGTAATATAATTAAGTTTATGTTTACAAGCAAAGCCTTGTTGTAAGTTTGCATAGTAGTAATTATGAAATTTTGATGGGCAGCCCTGAGTTGCCCCTATTCGCATTTACGACCTCTCGTAAATTGTGTGACTTTTTGGGGTTGAATACATTTTCGTCTATCCTTTATTTTATTGCTTATTCTGTTGATTTAGGCTTAACAGAACCATCCTGAAACGTCCGTTTTCGACTCTAAACATACTTTATTATGAATAAAACATGCCAATTGCTTTAGTTAAAAATTACTGCGTCTAATGGGAAATATATTAGTTTCACAAACAAAACACTTGAGTATATATAAATAAACATGCGTTATTTAAACGTTCTTTGATTATTATTGCGATTTGCATAAATACATTTTAGCACTGATTTTACCTATATCTTTGATTGAATAATAAACAGTTTCGTTACTTATTAAAGCAAATTAACACAATTTTGGTAACAAATCAAACCATTTGGCTTGTTTACCTGTACTTTAACATATTATATGTATAGTATACTCATACGTATATACATTGATAAATAAAAAATGAAGTGCCTGTCTGTGGTTTCGAAAATGCTCAAGCTAAGGTGAAAACTGATATTTAAGATGCTTTATTATAACTGACCGCTTTTAGAATTTTATGTCTGTTTGTATAAAGGTTTCTCTAGAATAAAAAAAATTGCAATAAAATTTTGAATTTTGTTTTTGAGCTGTAACTGTAACTGTTACTGTGATATCTTTGCAGGATTCAAAAGGTATGAATATAAATATTTGTAACTACTAGTACTATATAGCGGGTATAATATAAGTTATTACTATCTACTGAGTACCAAAATGCTAAAGCTTGTGTAAAAAATTCTCAGGAACTGATATCGTAGTTTCATTTGAATTCTTGTGGCGCTGCTGTCGTAATGTTTTTATTTTCTGACGTTCGATTTCTTGACTGTGTCATTCCTCATTCTCAACTTTTGATTTAACCGAACAAAGTCACGAGCCAAGCTGGTAACAACAATAAACTACGTAATTTTAATATTTTGATTAGGATCATTACCTCTGGAAATGTAACCAGACGAATGTTATAAAATGCGGTGGTTATAGCGAGCGGTCGGGTAGCTTTGGTCAACATAAAAAGTATGATTTGCCGCACACCTTTGTTGGGTTGATTCTCTCAACCGCATGCGTATATTGCTTGATGTAAATGTTCGTTCCAGACCAAAAGATAATATATTAAGTATGTAACATGAAAAATGTAATATAATAAGAAAAGGCATGCAATACAACAAGTTTTAATTTAAGAACGAAAGGAGGATCATCTTTCATGACTCAAGAAAGAGGAGGAAGGAGTAAAAAAAAAAGTAAGTAACATAATGCAAAGATTTACCAGAAATGACGTTCACCCTATAAAATAATGTCAATCTGGATCATTTTTCCAAACTAATTTGTCCAATAATTGCAAAGTAATATTTAAATTTTTGAATTATTTCGCTTAAAATATGTTTTATTATTTACGATGTCAATCGAAAACATTTTTAATGCCTAAAGCTTCCACAAACGATTGTCTTATTATATGTATGTATATTATAGTATATATTTATCTTTTCCATTAGGAGATCACTGTAAAAGCATGGTATATTAAAATGCAATATAACTCGAGTGAAGAACGAAATAAAATCTATTTTTTTATATATTGTTACGAAAATCCTGTTTGTGTTTTATATATTTATGCTAATATCGTTTATATATTTAGGAATATTTATTGGATTATATACGAAGCCGTGCTAGCTTATAGAGACATAGGCATAGACAAACAACAACACTTTATTGTTCACCATAACAAAAATTACGAAAAAATGCACAACAAGACAATAGTTATAGCACGTGTCTCAAGCTCAAAGGCGCGGGTTCGAGTTCTGACAGGAAAGTATGCACCACTTAGGCCGTTTTCTGACATAATGTGCATATTGATACAATTATCACGTGCTGAAAACATTCTGATAAAACCTGCACATCGAGATAAGTGATGTGTCAAACCTGCTAAGCCGCCTTGGACAAGCGTGACGGGTATACTCTTCGTTCCGCAATAATGGAAGGTTCGAGCAAAGCAATGGGACATTTATAGGCTATTATTATATAGGATATAGGTGATAATACCGTAGAGTAAAGAAGGTGAACTTCTTTCTCGTTTCCTTTAAATTTATAAAGACAAGCAATAATAGAAATAAAACACTGTAGATGCTATCAGAACACTTGAAGGGCTCTGTAGAGCTGTCGTCATTTTGTTGCGGACTATCCAAAACATTCCATAAGTATTTCAAAAACTACATCAACAGATTTTGTTCAAAACAATTTTTAAGTAGCTATTTCCTAAATTCTACCATATTAAATTTTATAGAATTTTCCAGCACCTAGTTTAAAAAGTTGGGAGTTATGTTAAACAGTGCCCACAGAGCTGTAAAAATGCTTTTCGGTATTAAATTTATCGCTAATTGGTAATTTTGTACGTTTTTTTTTATACGGCTTTATATATACTGAAAGACAGTAGAAAAAACGGGAGGTTTCTATTATTCTGTTTTAAAATATATTTTTCGTTAGTCAATCACAGTTCACTGATGGGCGAAGGCCTTCACAAATCTGTGCCACTTGTTCTGATCCTTCACTTTCCTCGTTCAGGGTCTTTTGGAATGTTACGCAACTTGTCGGTTCACTGAGCAGGAAGGTGTTCCAAATAGAAATAGACTTACTTTATTGAGGCATATCAACAATATGATTTTCGAAAAATATATATCTACATATTAATAAATAGTTATACTATTAAGTCGTAGCAGCTTGGTGGCTATCGCACGTTCTGGCCAAGAAGTATTTTTTCCGATTTAACGTGCATTGATTGATGCAAACCGGTCCTTTTGCAGGTGTTTTAGTACCCCTTTGAGTTTGAGTGATCTATTGTTCAGGCTAATTTCTTTAAAAACCTTATTTCTTTTATTTGTATTTCTTACAAATTTGTGGAACCTATAAAGCTTATAAATTGAGAATCCAAAGAAATTATGGGCTTATTGGTAGGAGGGCATTTCTAATTTACGAATGGATAGGTTCGGTCAGTCGAGGAAGGACTCAGTCATGTTCTGACTGCGAACGAAGCGTTACCTAGTGCACTTTCGGAACGAGTATCCTATAATGACGGACTTTGCGCCATTTATGTGTTTACGATTTTCGGCCCTTCGGTTTATATTTGTTGTATTCGGTTGTACTTGCAAGAACTGTGAATTACGTGTGTGTACTTCTAATAAAGCTTGCGATAATTCCAACGAGATTTTTATTGAATATTATTGTTTACTTGTATCTATATTGTTATGATTGCTTTAAACAAGATCTATTCAATGCCTAGTGTTTAATATATAGAATAGTCTTTTTAAAACACTTTTTTAATTTCGTAGAAAAATTACGATAACAAGGGATGTTTGTCACCTGTACGGACCCTTTTGTAGTTCGTAGATGACCAAACAGTTACCCAATTTACTATTGATTAATAATAAACAACAAAGCGTTTTAATAAGCTCATGCATTAGATAAGTATTCTTCTATCTATGGTCCCTTAAAAGTATAAGTAGTATTAATAAATATGAAATTGCGAAAAAACTAACCTGTATATGTTTAGAAGCTTCATCACAATGATTTTAAACTGTATTTCTAACACTTCCAGATCGTCAAATTCGACAAATAACTGATTAATTTTCCTTTTAAGTAGTAATAACACATTAATATTACATATTTAAATGCAAAAAATAACTTATTTCTAAAGCTATTAAATATTAATATATATTATCTAAAACATCTTAAAGTCGGTGCTTAGTAATTTTCAAAATATAGAAATTTTTATGTTTTGCTTTGCACCGACTTCAAGATGTTTTAGATAATATATATTAATATTTAATAGCTTTAGAAATAAGTTATTTTATACATTTTAGTTTTTTAGTTTTTGAAGTCGGTTTTTTTAAACGAAGTTTTTATTTTTTATTTGTTACTTTTTAGTGTCTAGCTATGTATGAGTGGACATACGAATTGTGCCGCGCTTCTTAAAAAATATAGGTCCCAAGAACCGGGAACAAAAAAATTATCGTAAAATGAAAACTACTGGGCCAAACTATGTCAAATTTTTAGGGGACCACATGGCAGCTATTCCGCGTCGAACAAAAAAAGAATCACGTAAATCGAATCATAAATCTCAGAGTAATCGGTGTACATATGGAACGGAGTGAAAATTATTTTCAAGAAAAATGTTCATAAAATGAAAACTACTGGGCCAAACTATGTCAAATTTTTAGGGGACCATATGGCAGCTATTCCGCGTCGAAAAAAAAAGAATCACGTAAATCGAATCATAAATCTCAGAGTAATCGGTGTACATATGGAACGGAGTGAAAATTATTTTCATGAAAAATGTTCATAAAATGAAAACTACTGGGCCAAACTATGTAAAATTTTTAGGGGACCAATTGGAAGCTATTCCGCGTCGAACAAAAAAAGAATCACGTAAATCGGATCATAAATGACGGAGTAATCGGCGAACATACATAAAAAAAAGCAAAAAAAAAAAGATCGCGACGAATTGAGAACCTCCTCCTTTTTTCGAAGTCGGTTAAAAATGGAACACATTCCGAATGCTGAGATCACTCAGAATTTCACCAGTGCAGGAACGGAGACAAAATATAATTTCCTGCGGCTGGGCAGGAAATTACTTCTGTCTGTTTTTAACCGACTTCGAAAAAAGGAGGAGGTTCTCAATTCGTCGGGATCTTTTTTTTTTTTTTGTTGCTTTTTTTTTATGTATGTTCGCCGATAACTCCGTGATTTATGATCCGATTTACGTGATTCTTTTTTTGTTCGACGCGGAATAGCTTCCAATTGGGCCCCTAAAAATTTTACATAGTTTGGCCCAGTAGTTTTCATTTTATGAACATTTTTCATGGAAATAATTTTCACTCCGTTCCATATGTACACCGATTACTCCGTGATTTATGATTCGATTTACGTGATTCTTTTTTTGTTCGACGCGGAATAGCTGCCATGTGGTCCCCTAAAAATTTGACATAGTTTGGCCCAGTAGTTTTCATTTTACGAACATTTTTTTGTTCCCGGTTCTTGGGACCTATATTTTTTAAGAAGCGCGGCACCATTCGTAGGTCCACCCATACATAGCTAGACACTAAAAAGTAACAAATAAAATTTAAAAACTTCGTTTAAAAAAACCGACTTCAAAAACGAAAAAACTAAAATGTATAAAATAACTTATTTCTTAAGCTATTATTATTAATATATATTATCTAAATCATCTTGAAGTCGGTGCAAAGTAAAACATAAAAATTACTATATTTTGAAAATTACTAAGCACCGACTTTAAGATGTTTTAGATAATATATATTAATAATAATAGCTTAAGAAATAAGTTATTTTATACATTTTAGTTTTTTCGTTTTTGAAGTCGGTTTTTTTAAACGAAGTTTTTAAATTTTATTGTATTCATTTTATCACCTTCAACAACAAAAACAAGGAGTTATAATGCCATTCGCCTAGCTCACCGTTTCTGGCTAACCCGACGAATGAACACTCATTGATTTAGCATTAGATTATTTGTATTAGTGGAGCGTTGAGTTCTTTCTTTTTTATTTCCTAGTAAGGTCGCGGGAAGCCAAAGCTAGTTAGGATAAAGAAGGAAGAAGAAGAGTGTTATTGAATTTATAGTTATTGCGATTTAAACGCATATTAGATATCGTTGTAATTTTGAAAACGATTTCAAATTCTAGGTTTGACTATTCCATGATATTATAATATAAGCTCTTTTACGGATAAAACGTTATAATCATAGTTGTGGTATATTCTCTCCGTGGTAATAACTACTCATAACTTAAGACAAAACTATGGGTAATTATTGTATCTAACACTCTGAGAATGAGATGAGATGAGAGAAATGTGTAACAGACATCAAGGGAAATACTGTTCCTGGAAATAACATCTAAAAAAATTGGGCCATTGTCAATCCGCGTGCAATTAAGGGTTCTGTAGAAGTATTAAATGTAAATTGAGTTATATTGCATTAAGTTATATAACCCTAAAATATAATTTAAGCGAAAATGTCCCATAGCCCAAAAAGGATCTTGTTGAAATAGTTCAAAAGCTAACACAGGAAGGGGGGGTTCTCTGTATAACGTTATCTTATGTGTAGAATTTGAAAGAACATTTTAACCCTTAATACAAGCATGGCAGCCTCTTCTAACCTTTTTATAACGATATCCTCTACAGATTTTTTTAACAACTCTATGGATACGAGTTCCGTAACCTTTTTTACAACTTAATTTCTAGATTTAATTTTTAGAATTTAAACACGCTTATTAGTTATTTTGGTTCTTGTGTGTGACATTAATTTTGTGGTTTTTGTATTGAGGTGTTTGTACCTTACGAATAACTTATTATATTAATTTATTCTAATTTTCTAATTTTGATACTAAACTTATACTAATGTAGAGTGTATCTGTTACATGCTGGTGTTGTGAGGAAGTGCATGTGCAGTGTATGCTTTATGTCTGTACCTATATATATTATCCTATCTAGTGCCATGTGTGGTAATATGTTTACCGAAACAACTTTTAGACCCCCAGTACATGTATGGCAGCTACTTATAATCATTATTTCTTTTGCGATTTCACTAGAAAACATTTTAACTAAAATTTTACATATTTACTACGTTTGGTTTTTAAACGGACGGAGATGAAGGATTCTAGGTTGGCCCTCATGTTTACGGAGCCAAAAAATATTATATTCAGCGGAAATTGAAGACCTACCTCGAATTTGTTTGCTGAATAAAGTTATATTGAAATAATTAAAATTCTGATTAGTCCGAAGGCGGGTTGCCGTTACAATTAAAATGAGCTTTCAACAGAACAAAGCGTGGGTAAACATTAAATTTAATCATACATCATTTTATGATTATCTTGTAAATAAGTTTTGTATTTTAGAGTTCTCATATCTGGTAAAGAGGAACACTTTTGCTTGTTGCATCCAAATAATTTCATGTAAATGAAACTTGCACATTTCAGATTCAGATTTGTAAATTTCAAATTTTTTGTTTTTAATAGTAAAAATGTACACTGAATAGATATATAATTAATTTTATTACAGTAAATAGGTTTTAAGTTTGAAGTTGAAGGTTTTGGGTTTACCTGTAGAGTGTAGAGTATGATTCTGCGTCCCTATATATCTGTATATATTTTTCTTATATACGGCAATACACTTAACGTAATTTATATGTAATGGAAAATCTAATTTACAAAAATATTTTATTAGCATTTAGAATTTAGTTTTTTAAGTAATAATGAAGAAAGTGCGCAAACTGTTCTATGTGACGTAATGTAAAAAGAGTTTTTAGAAACAGTATTGTTATTTTCAATCATAACATACACATTTTAGATGAGTTTGTATCTTTGGTAATTGTATTCAAGTAATTAATTTAATATTCACGATATGTAATAAGCTATAGAATCCCAAAGCGTAATCATGGTTCTGGCTTGAAAAGGTAGATTACAGCACCTGTGTGTGACGCGTGACAGCCTAGCATTGTAGAATCCCTCGCATTAGCATCAATTGAATTAGACCGACGAGTATTCACAGAAGCGTCATCAATCAACACTAAATACGCCTTACCGTCTTATTTTCTTGTCAAGAGCAGTATTGTTTATGTGTTAGTGCTGAGTGTATTCATATATTGTAATATAAATTATACAGAATTATTAATGAATCTTTTAAAAAGACTTTCTATACATATAAACGTGAAATCAGCGTTTTCTTAGATTATATTACTTAATATTCTGTTTCTCAGAATTCATATAAAATATTGCAGTAATTGTCTAAAACAGTTAATTTAAAGGTTGATTACCTTACACTACGAAAAAAGTGACAAAGACCATTGTCCGTCTTTATTTGCTCAAAAAATAAAGTTACCCCTATTAAATAAGAAAGAAAGCATATGAAATAAAGCAAGTTATAAGTTTATAACCGCATTCGATAAAAAATAATAGATACTTGTCTTTTGTAGTATAGCTATAGTAAAAAAACAGTTCTTTGAATTTTGAACGAAGAACCTAAAGCTTATTATGTATTCTGTTGAGCGGGGAAAACAGGGACCGTCTAGCTAAGAATTAAAAAAGGACCCTGTACATTTTGAATAATTAAACAGGTGACGAAATAATTACATAAAATGTTAATTATTCGGCACTGAAAAAAATGTATTAACATTTTTCATCAAGTCGGTCAAAGGTCTAGGAGGACTTCAGTGATTTACACACTAACACTGATATTAGTGTGTACAGGTTTGGGTTTATTTATATTATGTCCGTATGTCGACTAAGCCACCACGAATCACAAAGAAAACATCAATAAAGGTACATAAAATTCTAAAATTTTATCTACCTATAAAATTTTAGAAAACATCGTTATGGGTATATAAAATTCAGAATTTTTATGTACCTATAATGATGTTTTCTTTGTTATTCGAGGTGGCTTAGTGGCTAGGGACATACGGACATAATATTGATAAAACCTAAAATTTGACTGGGTCTAGGAAGGGAAGTATAAAGTTCTAGATATTTGTAGCTTTTATAATTTTTGTTCTAAAACTCGAATATTCACTAATTTGCTACTGGTTAGATAATAAAAAAAACCCGTTATAAATATTTAAAAATGAGTAGACGTGGCCCAGAATTGAAAATAACCGTTGTCTGATCTTAGTTGCGTCAAGATTGTGGACTAGAGCACAAATATACACACAATTGCAAAGTAATAAATATGTAAGTTTGGTCCGTGTGAAGAAAATTGTGACGACATTTCCAAGTCCATTTAGGAGCCTTAGGGATGTTCTACTTTATATTTGTTCATTTGTATTCCAAACGCGATCTCAAGAACCGCTGCTGTCTTGAATTCCTTATTTTGAATCTGGACAACTCAGTTACAGTTTTTATAAAAGACATAGTGAATAGCCCACCAAATTCAAGGATTTTACATTAATTTGTTGTTTGCAATTTGTTTTTTGATGACCTATTTTATAAATTAGCGTTTTAACGTTTATAAGATAAGCGCGTTGATAACTTTAATTAGTAGTATTAACTTTTAATAAACAATTGCGCAAATCTAAAAAAATACGTCTTCCATTTTCCACTATTAACTAATTGCTTAGCAGCTGTAAATATCTAAGAATATTGTAGACTGACAAAATTAAGAAAATCACAATTATATAGGTATATTGTTGTAGACAAGGTAGACCAAAAAAGAAAAGAGATTGTTGTAGACAAAATTGTTCTTAGAACTGTAAAAACAAGGATATTATAAAAATTAATACTAATAACAGTAGGTACTTACAATGATTAAACATTGCATAACGAAGAACAAGATGGAATACATTACGGAAAAGAAAAGAGATTCCGCAGTATACACACAAACTTATGCAAGCGAAGCTATGAGGTAATAGCATCCTATTGTTTATGAGAAACAATTCGCTTAAACGTTTATTAATCGGATTTTACATTTTGTGATTGTTAATTCCTTTTTAAGTAAAATGTGTTCGAGAAGTTTGAAAAATGTTTGTTTTCGCATGATGTTTGGGACATTTACAAAGTTTTTATTGCTGTTACTAATGCCACATGTGTTACAAACATCAAATTTTATGGTCCGTGGACGTGTCAGAGGCTACAATTAATAAGCAAGATAATATATATATTATGAAGTATAAGGTAAAAAGATATTCATTACAAGTAGACTCCCGCAATTTTTTATTCAGAGAGTTTTTTTCATACCTTACGGTATTATACTCAAGGGATTTCATGAAAGCTTTTTTTGTCCAGAACTTAGCTTACAAAAGAAACCAATTACTGCTAGTTTGCTGGCTTAAATCGACCACTCACGTAAAACATAATTCACAGTATTATCCTATATAATGAAATAAGATAGATAGATAACACTTTATTGTACACCATTACAGAAAAACTTCTAGAAATAAATCCTGGTAGTAATAAAATTGTGTAGAACTTCTACGCAGTTTCCCAGATCATTATGAAAATTTGTATATTTAGATATTTATTTGTTCAGATATTATCACGAAAAATAGGCGAGCTAGATGTGAATGAAATTGGAGAAAAAAGATAAATAATATTCTGATAAACGACATGAACCACTTTTCTTTTAAAAAACAAATTTGGAGGCTGTGAAATAGCGGCTGAAGTTCCGATTGATCAAACATTTCAAGTAATTAATATGGAAAATATTCAGGCTTCTCAAAAGAAACAGTGACATAACAACTAAGCATAGGTCGGTCAGACCTGGCTAGTATTTGAACTATTCTGAACCCATGTCACTAGCATGAACCTTACCCGCTATATTACCACGACTTTCCAGTACGATTATGCTTCCAAAGTTACAATATAACCCTAATTCCACAATTCGTATTAATCATGAAGTTTATCTCAAAATCTTGCCTTTGAATGAGAAACATTGTGTAATCTTTGAAAACAAAGATATGATAATCCATCATGAGTTTGTAGCTCGGCTGTTAATAAACACAAGAGAAAACTTATAGTAAAATATTACAATGTAGTAATTAGTATAAATTCGTCATTAATCTGGTTCTATGTCTACACGATCAATGATGCATACTTATAACGACATGTTTCAAATTAATTTTCTTAACAGGTGACACAAAAATCAAATGTTTTTTGTTTAACGTAATTGCAAAATCTGCCATTCATTTGTCATGACAATGCCATGTTGTACGTTTTGTATTTGTATAAGAAATACTGAATTCACATACCTAAATATATTAAAAAATTCAACTTCCGTATATTTGCGGTCGCAAAACTCGAAGAGTAGTCCGCGGATTGATTTATTTTTTAAGAGCCATACATTGTGATAGAAGATTTTATTTTTATTTTTTATTGCCAAGTTAATATTCAAAGGATCAGGTTATCAGTACCTTACGTTTACTCTTCGCAACAAAAACAGCTTAGGTTATTTCACAAAACAACTGGAAACAGATATTTGGAACTCTCGTCAACAGTCGAGAGCTACTTAACGTACTTATAGCTAAATGTACAAGCATTGTATGTCAGCGGAATATTGTAAGAACTGCGAGTTTTTAATCTAACTAGTCATATTAAAGCCATCGACAAATTGTGAACGGATTATTAAGTTCTCAATATATAAAATATGCTGGTATACTTTTTTGTTACTGATTTGAATTTGCGATGCCCGCTAAACTAAATATCCTTAAATGATTATGGTCCGCAACAAACCTTCTAAAGTAGACGACATATTTCAAATTATAAAATATGTTGCAAGGCGTGGTCGATTTGTGGTTCGGTTTAAATGAAAGCGCACGAATTGTGGGGCGGGAACGGTCGGCGTTACCCCGCGGCCTAGCCGCGGGTCACACTCTAGTGCAGCGTTACTCTAAGTGTGTTCCGCGGAACCGTAGGGTTCCGCGATACTCCTGTAAGGGTTCCGCAAGAATTTAGAAAAAAAAACAAAACTCTCTGTGCAAAACTACGCCTCTCAACGATTTTTGGTGCAGAATCCGTGGTGAATATCCAATGCTTACCAAAATGGCTCTGAATATTCTTCTCCCGTTCCACATATTTGTGCGAAACAGGGTTCTCAACCTATGCAGCCACGAAAACAAAATACCGCAATAGACTGGACGCCGAACCTGATATGAGACTTCAACTGTCCTCTATGAAACCTGATATCAACCGACTGATGAAAAATAAATACACATGTCAGAAGTGAAACTTCTTTGGCAAACTAATTTTTAAGTCTTGTTTATATTTATACAAATCTAAAACTTTAGATTTCCGAGACTTTCACTTCAAAAATACCTAAAATCGCGTGCGCTGCGAAAACTATTGATGATAGAATAAAATAATGTACTACGACTTTGCAGAACACATCATTATTTACAAAAAGTGTCGCGATAGCATATGTCTAACTATTATAGTTATGCCACAATAAGTGTTCTTTTATTTTAAAAATTTAATTAAAATGCCGCCGCTAGAAATTGCTCTTTATTTGTATCTTGGTATTCATCCTTATCAAAATAAATTACTTCATATTTAAGACTGCTTCAATACCTTTATATAACTTTTTGAATTATTTAATTCAGACATTCCATTTGAAAGATATCACGAGTTTAAAAATGTAAGACAAAAACGCTGCACGTCTTCGTAGTATTATTATTATTGCATTTCATCCGTAAAAATTTTACCCTCATGCGCCTCAAGAAGTTTCACTTCAAAAACAGTTTCATACCTCCCATTAGTTAGATTTTTTTCTTTTTGAATATCTTCTATTATTATGCTTGTTATGTAAGTAAGTAATAAGTAACTGTTACATGGTAGGTACTTTTATTATGCTTATTAATAAATAAATATACTTTAAAAAACTATTGTATCATTGTAGGGTTACATCAAGTATATCGCTTTCCAAAAGGGTTCCGTCACCAAAAAAGATTGAGAACCGCTGCTCTAGTGCGTATCTCTTGTTTAAAGAGCAGGCGTTAATACCGGTTACATTGGATTACATTTTTATGTATTTGCCCCTGGAAGATTTACTTCATTGTATATCACAAACTTTCCTATATCCTGATGAAAAGTATATATATATATATATATATATATGTGCGTGTGTTTTTTCTGTATTACATATACACAGTATATTTAAACAAAATTACAGCAAATCCGATCCGGTACTCCTAGTAGTTTTTCCGTGAAATCTTAACAGACAGATCGAGTTAATATCGCATTTTTTATAGATAATGTTTTTTATATCTAAATTATGCTTGCAGAGTCCCTCCTACTTCCCATATTTGATTATGCTGACGCCTGCTATCTAGACATAATCTTAGAACAGCTAAATAAACTTGAGCGACTTCAGAATTTCTGTATCAGGTTCATATTTGGTTTGCGAAAATATGACCATGTTTCTGAACTTCGTATGAAGCTCAAGTGGCTTCCTATTCGTTTTCGCCGGAATACTCACATTCTAACTCTCCTTTATAATATACTATTTAATCCTAATAGTCCTCCTTACCTTAAGGAACGTTTTGATTTCCTTCGCCTCTCCACTTCTCACAATTTGCGCTCAGATACATATCGTAGACTCCTGACACCTGCACACACTTCATCCTTTTACGGTAACTCTTTTACAGTGCAGGCTGTCAAAGTCTGGAATGCGTTGCCTCTTACTGTCAGAGAGGCCAAAACATTATCTACTTTTCGGAACTCCCTTCAAAAGCACTATCTGTCTTTAAATAAATATGTCTAATATATAGGTAATACATTTACTTATTTATCTATTGTAATATTGTTAATTAATATAAAGTGCTTGTCACATATAATGTTAACAAATATATTTATCTAGATTGTTTTGTATATACGTATATATATATATATATATATATATATATACATTACTATTATATTTATATATGTATTAAATTTATAAAATAGTGTAAGTATGTATATTTAAATTATACAATCCTATCTTTTTCTGCTCCACCTACACTGCCAGATTAGTTAAGAATTTCTTTTAATATTAATAGGCCGCCTGTTGTTTTGCCAAGAAGTGTTGTAATTATGCATCTTGTTTTATTTCTTTAACCCCGTCTATCTATCTGTAAACTACATTAACTACACAAATAACTAAAATGTCTCAAATGTCCCATGTGTCAAACGTTTTCAAAATGACCAAAATGTCCAAACTGTCCTAAATGATCAAAATAACCAAAATGTACAAATCACAAAAAAACCAAAACCTTTCCCAGAAAGTGGTTTGTAAATAACCACTTTCTGGGATAACCTTTACATAAATCTATTCCATAATCTATCCCATTATCCGAGATGAAAGTATCCCTTGTCTCCCTTCGGGATTAAAATTACATGCTATTGCATATATAATTGTCCTTGCATATATAATTTTAGTCAAATCGGTATCGTAGTTTTTCCGTGAAAACGGAACAGACAGCCAGAGCTACTTTCGCATTTATAATATTAAATATGGATAGAGATTTACTAGTTTTTTTACCCGATTGCCAAGGAAGGGTTATGTTTTTCGCGTGTATCTTGTGTTTTTAAATTTCTTTATTACCTTGTACCCAACGGCTTGGTGGATTTCGACAGTTAAGGTATCGTTATATTCGTCTTAAAAACTCAAGTTTCCTTAGATAGATGTTTGAGAAAAAAATGGCGGATCTTTGACTCGAAATAGTATACCTTAATAAAAAAAATTGGACCTCTCGAGTAGAGTATCAAAATAAAGGAAATAAATGGGTCTTTCAGCTCATAATTATAGTCTGTTAATCCGAAGTAGAGTTTACTTTCTTTATACTTTATTTAAATTTTGTTTTCTATTCTCAATCTTGTTTCGGTCTTTTTAGTGCATTACTTTTAAATTGTCTTTTTGGGCTATTGATTTTTTAAATTATTTATGTCTGTTTACAATCGACAGTTTACAATATTACTAGATTTATTATAAACCAATGGTTTTTACTATTATACGGCGACATAATATATACCAAACCCAGCGGGTCATCACATCGCATTAAAGAGACAGGTTGATGGATAGCCTGTGTTCGTTCTGTGCCCGCAGCTGACTCATTGATAGGGCATTACCATGCCTTCGCGCTCTATTAAGGTCGAGGCCACAAAATCCGAAATAAAAGGGACGTCTCATATTTAACCTTAGTTAAGCTCATGGATTACCCCTGAATTACATAATAATGTTCCTTCTCGGATATAATATGAAATTTAACGTATACTAACAAGTAGGTAACAACACAGGACATCGTCCGTACAATCACTATATTTTTATTTTCTGAATCCTAAATTACGTGTATAATTATTTATTTATTTCATGACAAAATATGAATTTGCATTTCCTATTTTACACTCTTCAGAATTTTTATTTGAGATTAAAATAAGCGTGTTTCACATACAATTTTCACATACAAAATTGTATGTGAAACATATTATATATTATAGGGAAAACCCTATAATATATAATTTCTTGTTTATTATGCGGTCAGTCGTAGTTATGAAAAGTAAGAAACAAACGGAGATACTTTTTAACCGACTTCCAAAAGGAGGAGGTTCTCAACTTGGCCGGTATGTTTTTTTTATGTATGTACACCGATTACTCTGTGATTTATGACCCGATTTACGTGATTCTTTTTTAGTTCGATGCGGAATAACTGCCATTTGGTCTCCTAAAAATTTAACATGCTTTGGCCAAGTAGTTTACATTTTATGAACATTTTTTATGAAAAAAAATTCCATTCCGTTCCATATGTACACAGATTACGCTGAGATTTATGATCAATTTTACGTGATTCTTCTTTATTTTGATACGTAATAGTTGTCATTTAGTCCCCTAAAAATTTAACATAGTTTGGCTCAGTGGTTTTCATTTTATGAATTAATGACCGATATTTTTTAAGGCGCGCGGCACCTTTCGTAGGCCTACCCATAGCTAGACACTAAAAAGTAAAAAAAAAAACGTTTAAAAAAACCGACAGCAAAAACTAAAAAGTATAAAATAACTTATTTCTAAAGCTATTTTTAACTAAAATATCTTATTTTTAATATATATTATGTAAAACATCTTGAAGTCGGTGCAAAGTAAAACATAAAAATTACTATATTTTGAAAATTACTAAGCACCGACTTTAAATTGTTTTAGATAATATATATTAAAAATAAGATATAATTAAAAATAGCTTTAGAAATAAGTTATTTTACACTTTTTAGATTTTACATGTATATGTTAGTAACAGTGCCGTAAATAGCTTTTTATGCGCCCTATGTGAGCTTCTACAACTGCGCCCTTGTTCTTTTCAGATATTATAGGTACCCTAGCTAGAGCAATGCTATATATAGGCCTACTTTATTTCATTCAGGATGATACGAGTAAAATAACGCACAAGGACCTTGGTGTTATTGGATCAACGATCTAATATTTTGGAAGAAAAATTGATTTTTTTAAAGAACTAGAACACAAATATGCTCGTGCGCTGCCAAAAAAATGAGCGATATGTTTTGTCTAATGTAACAGACGTTTTTGATGATACTGGTATGTAGGTGCGTATGTGTTGGAATCGAGCACTAGGGGCGCAGCGGGAACCTATCAGGAGCAAACCGAAAAAATAGTAGTCCTGTTTGGTCTGGCCATTCTTGCGCTCCCCAGGGTCTACGCCCTGTGCCTGGGCACCTGTGTCACCGCCCCATTTACGGCACTGGTAAGTAATGTTTTGTTTTGAGACAAATTTGTGTGACCATATTTTGTGCCGGGTACAATCAATATCGCAGCATCGATAGTAGTATGTATACAGGTATTCTGTGAGGCCAAGCAAACAATTATTCGCCGTGAACGAGGTCAGTTAATTGTATGAACTGACTAACTGATAACAAAGGGTTTTGAAGATCGTGGAAAGAGTAGTATGCAGATAATAGTAGTATTGATAGTAGAGAAGTAGGAATGCAGACCCAAGTAATATTTGTGATTTTATTATCATTCTCAGACAAAAAGAAAACACAAAAACGGTCTCTATTGTATAGTTGTTCAGAAATTGGCTTGTCTAATTCATTACAATACAAATGTCTCGGATTTGATTTCCGACAGGGTAAATTTCGTCAACAAACTTTTATTAAATTTCTCTGATCTAGGAATCTGGCATTGTATTCTTTTATATTTTTTATCTATAATACAAGCGTATATAACTTAGCCTAGCAATATACGACGCAACGTGTGTGTTTGTCTACCAGTTTATAAATGTATGTCTTTGAAGACCACGGGCCATAAAAATGGCCCGGACTTTTGGAGGGCTTGCGTGGGGCCATGCGAAGGTCAACACGTAGAGGCCCCTTGACAAATTTAATGTAAATGTGGCATGACACTGACTGGCGATAATCCCTGTCTACACCATATAATAATGCAGCCAAGGACAATCCCCGGCCAGTGTAGGACTATTCTGAAAATTGAGGACAAAAAGTGCTATTTGGGTGAACTGCTAGTGGTACTAGGGGTCTGGGCATATGGGGGCTATGGCGTCTACCCGTCGCAATGTTCGAGGAACATGGAAAAATGGGCAGACGGTAACTCGCCACTCCCTGCATGGGCCCCAAGAATGCCATAAAAGGCAGGGGCAACATGGGTATGAGTGGCTAAGGGGTGTAGAGAGGTGAGCTGCAGGTTCACCGAAGCTACTTCTGACGTGATGCCATTTATCACTTCCACCGCTGGAGCTTTAGTCTTAGCTCTAGCGATCTTCTCTCCGTGCCGGCTGGTTAAGGCAAGTGCGGAAGTGGGGCCCTTGTCTTGGCCCCCGGAGTCGGGTACGAGGTGTCGCTACTCATCTAAGGCTTCGCCACAAAGCCACCCTGCGGGTCCAGTTTATATATTATTGTTATGAAATAAATAATACTTTCTTAATTTTTTGCAACTATGAAATGATAATTAAGATTACGATTGAACATTATAAAATGCGGTATAATTTCAGTTTAATTTAAATTTTAGGCTTCTGCTATTTTACAAGAGTCATGAGTACAGCACGCAAGAATGGTATACTTTTTCCATGATTATATATGGGCACCAGTCTCACACAACAGGTACAAGTGATATAACTTGTAAATTGTTTTGTGGGAAAATAAATAAAGTTTCATTATCATATCATAGTGAAATCAAGATCATACATAAAATCGATATAAAGTAGTTTTAAGAACGAAAACAAGTTTCTAAGAATAATTTTGGTGCATAAATCTTCAGGTACACTGAGTCTTTTTGTGATTAAATAGTCGTTAGTGAAAATGGTACCCCGGGACTACATAACTAGTTCCTAATTGGATAATTCAGGACACGCGCCCTATGCAAATGGTATTATAATGATCTAAGTTTCAAAATCTCACTTCCTTACATACAAATTACCAGTTTCTTCTTAATAGATGTAGATTTTACAAAACTGAATCACTAGTTCTAGCTAGGAAGTTTGGAGTACAAGTTACATTATTAATAGTACCTACAACAACATAGTATATGAACCGTTAAGATCGGATACTTCTTACACAATAATAAAATTCGTCTATAAGTTATTTTTGTATGTTGGTAATTTGATTTCTCTGTAAATTGTGAACCGATTTTCAAAAAAAAAATTATGATAAAGTTTATACTTCAGAATATTGGTCCCATTATCACCATGTTAGGATCTGATGAGTGGATTTCAAGGAATTAGAGAAATCCACGAAAATTGTTAACAGACTTCTTTATAACAGGATATCTCCGTCATTTGAAAACCTTTTTTTTCAATACTCGCAAGTGTATTGAAACTCCCGAGGCAGTCCCATAGTCACCAAGTCGTACAATACTATCCGATGTCTCTGTGCTGGTTTTCGCACTGAATAGCCTTGATTTAAATATTAAAACACTAATTATTGTTCAATAACAACACCTAATCCTTTACAAACCATAATTTTGAATTATGCCTATCTACATAACAGTTCCTAATACATATAAGTAGAGATATAGACTTTTGTTCTACCACAACCCTGTGGTATGATTTTATTTTAAATTATAAGTCTTTTGTTTAGTTTGCAAAAAGTGTAACAAACAGTGAATTTAAACGAGCTATTTCAAACATCAATTTATACAATCCTTTTTTACAAAAATACTTTTGTTTTTTTAAGTTTTGTTGTGTCACTTATACCAGCTGTTGATATGGAAATGTGAATTTAAATTTATATAAACAAATGGGCTTTATTGGAGAAGATTTTTAGCAATTCCACAAATAACACTTTAGTGGGATGCATACTGATGGATGCCTGCCGAGCTGCTCTGTTACCTCGTCGACAGCTAATTGAATCGGTTGGGCGAAAATGCGAAAAACTACGATGGAAAAACGAAAAGGGGTTGGAAATAGGTTTTGCAACGATCGTCCAGTTTGACGAAGGCCGCAACCGATACAATGAATGTGCTGTTTTTTTTATACAAAAACGGGTCTGAATTAGTTTTTTTTAACTAAAAGTGTTAGGTAGGTATATAATTTTGAATTTAACTACCAACTATGAAAAAATATTACTAGGAATTATTAATGGCTTAGTAGAAAAACATAACTTTGAAAACCTTACATCGTTTTTCTTTAAAATATCATTTTTACAATACGTATGATGTTTAAATGTCTTTACTACTTTACAAGTGTTAAAGTTAGATATTAAAATAGAAGATGATTTAAATTAAACATTTAAGCACACTTTATTAAATAACTAGGATATGCATGCAAGTTCGTCCACGCTTGATTTGAAATTCCCGCGACACAGCATTTAATTATTGTTTTAGTGAAAACTGTATCGCAATAAGTAAATTTGTATGCACCCGAATGAACAACTTCAAACCGCTCTCGAGAAAAGTTTGAAGAAAATGAATGTAGGAGAGTAGTAGTAAATTGAAATACGCTGTTTTCGAAGAGAAGTCATACTTTCAGGTATATATTAAGAAAGTACAAATAAAGAAAACACGTCATTTATAACTAAGCATCACATAAAAAGCAATTTTTAATTAAACGGCTTTTATTTTAAAATCACCGAAAATTTAATTTGTTGTTATAAATTGAGAAGTAGGTATGTCAAATTCTGCAAAGAAATAAATGACATAAAAAGCACCACTAACCTTAAATTCGAGCTTTAATAGGATAGCTACGTCAGCTCGTAAAAATACACGACACAAACAAGTCTCAGGTCAGGTCAGGTAGGATTTCTTGATTCGAACATACATACAAGACGAATAACGGTATGGAATTTAGAATTAATATCATATGTTATTATTATGTGAAATGTTCATAATTAGAATCTCGTCACAGGCTAATGTATCGAGCGGACAGACCACTTCTGCGTGGGAGGGAATTTGTTTTAGCACCTTAGATTGACGGCACGGAAGAGAATTACCAGCGCTTACAAACTATCCATATTTCAAAAAAATGCGAGGAGTCTTCAATTGATTTCACCATTTCTGGCGTAAGATTTAAAATACTTTTTCTCGTAGGAAATAATTATCACATTATCCAATATAAAATAGTATCACATTTTCATCATCTTTATGGAGAGAAATTTTTTGAAAATAAGTCGTTAACAATAACCTTCTCATTACTAATTACTACTATAGATTACTATAAAGAATAAGAAGAAACAAAAAGAAAACCGTAATGATTTGCATGTGTATTTGTATGAATTGATTTCTTCCAGTTAGGTGCTTCGTGTAATTAGCAGCCCACACGTCTGCTTGAGCTCCGCCGCGTCGACGCCATTCGTATCCGCTCACATCCGCACGTACATCTGCATTGTAGCGTCTGGAATAAAATTGTCCTCACTCGTTAAGCCCTTTTGTAATTAAATATCTCTAGCACCCATTAAAGCAACATTTCGCTAACGCGTTTCTTTACGTTCTGTTCTGTTACTTAATAGAAAAACACTCGTCTAGTATTTTTATTTTTGAAAAAACATTAGATAAAACGTAAAGCATTCCAAGTGCACATCAGAAAATGCACAGTAGTGTTCCGTAGAGTTGATGTATGTCTAATATTTTTGTCAAATAGCTATGGTATCCCAGAAGCATTTCATGCAAAATAATCCATATTACTTCAGAGTACTAGATCAAATTTTTCCTTAAAAGTATTTTTAAGCTCTACAAGTTTCATTTTAACATAAAAAAGTCATCATAACACATCGTAATGATTTTTAAATTCTGCTATTACTGTCTTGTCAAAATCGCCGGACACTTTCGTCTCAGTCGTAGGTTTGCCTAATGTCGGTATTCTGTTAATTCCAATGGCGTACCCGTGGCACACCACTCTATCTTTATCAATATGTATAAGCGAAAACTAACGCAGTAAGTGCTTAAAATTTTGGTAACTTTTCAATATTCATTTTTGCTAGTAATAAATTTTTTGCTACTGTTATTCCGCCACGACGAAATTTGGATTAAGTAGGATATGAGTTTTTGACACTATCGCAATTGAATCGTACTTTGTATATCGTAGAATATAATAGAATACACTTTATTGTTCACCAAATAAACAGTTACAGAATAAATAATTACAATAATTTAACGGCAAAACAAGAGGCGGCCTTATCGCCTAAAGCGATCTCTTCCACATAACCTGACTGAGAGGAATCTTTTGACAACTTATGTCTAGGTATAATTAAATTAAAAAGAAGTAAAATAAATAAGAAAGAATAGTACAATGTAGACAGTAAACAGTGAAGTTAAACATGGCAAGTGATTTAACTTTTCTGAGATCTACGGGTAAAGAGTTCCAAAGGCAGACAGCCTGCACACCGAAGGATTTGCAGTAAAATGTTGAAGAATGTATAGGTGCCTTTAACAGGAGGTTATTAGGGGAGCGCCAATCGAAGGTGTGAATATCTTCGCAATGTCAAGATATTGAAATAGCAGAATTAAGCCCCTGTTTACCCGTATAGGGTTTCATTTTTACCAAAATTACTATGGCGTCCCAAAACTAATCGACAATTTAAGTCCCTTATCATTAATATTATATGTAGCAGAACCTTGTGCAATTCCCCAAAGAACATGTATATATCTAGATCAGATATCTCTTCGTAAATTTATTTTAATGCACGAAGAGCTCTGATTGTAGACTCTCGTTAAAACACAACAGCGTGTGTCTTTACACACTCATTCTCACACTGGTATTAGAAATCAATTTCGCATCTATTTTAAGATATAAATAACTGACTGACAGTCTTTCTTCACTTTCTATAGAGTACAGCTAATCTGGGCAAATTTCTAACCTGCGATTGGTAAACAAGTGCGTATGATAGAGAAAAATAACGTGTTTTCTTTTCAAATGACATAACATACCTTGAGTTCATAAGCCAACGGAGTAAGTTAGTAGGTATATAAAGGTAAAAGAAGGACTCAGATAAATTGTTCATTTATGAAAACTAGTAGTACCTACCGAGTGACAAGTTAATAACTTATTTTATTTCGTCCTCTTTTTCCCACCGGGATCACAGGTACGGATATAAACTCAATTTTACCAGATAAGGACACATATTAAAAAATTCCCTCTCGCGTAGATTTTTGTGTTCTTTTCCCTTTATGTGTATAAAATGTGATTTTTATATTAAAGTAGCTGATGCAGCTTTTTGATTAGAGTACTCAGTATACTCGTAGTTATTCTATGTACATATCCTTCAATTAAGATATATTTTTAAATATTAACTATTAAAATACTACTATTCATTTGTTGTTGTTTATTTCCTGTATATCTTGTTATACATATACCTAGGTGAATGAAAAAGTTCTTAGAAATGCATACATATAAAACCTTTTTGGGAAAAGTTCGATATTCAAATTAAAGAGTGTCTATCACACCATATTTATACGAACTGTCGCTTGTTTTCTCAGTTCATTCGCACGTAATAAATTATTGTGTGCAACGAGTTGCTAAAAACGCAAAAATATGGATAAAAGGAGTTACGTGCAGTGTTGAAATATCTCAGCTTGAAAAAAGTGTCTGCGAAAGATTTTTTTAGGATATTCAGCAGACAGCAGGGGATGATGCTGTACCCTATTCTACGGCTGAGTACTGGGTGGCTGAATTTAAAAGAGGTAGATCCAGCTGTAAATATGACCCGCGTTCTAGGCGGCCTTCAATCTCCGTTACGGAAGAAAATATCAAAACAGCTGAGATTCTGATTTTTGAAAACAAAAGAATAACTATAAAACGTATAGCTGAGATCCCAAAGATATCTTTTGGTAGCGTTCAATCCATTTTAACTGATTCACTGGGGGTCAAAAAAGTGTTGGTAAGATGGGTGCCAGGAATATTAACTTCTTCTTCTTTCATTTTTTTTTCTTCCAAGAATACTTGTATGTCCAACATACTTCTTATATTAATTCTTATAATAAATTGTTAAGTTTACGCGAGTAGTACACATAATAAAACTACGTTTTAAGCGCGGTATTTTATTAAAAATTAATAAAAAGTAAAAGTTAAAAAAGTGTTTTATTATAAAATGCGCTTAAAACAGTTAAACGTAGTTTTATTGAAGCCTTATATCCATTATTTACTATTGTATCTTTTGCACCAAATTATCTAATAATAACTATCTGCAATCGAGTATCTAGTAACAACAATACAGGACTATCATAGTTGCCACATTATAATTAATCAAAACAAACCCCGGTTCGGTCTAGTGAATTTCCAGATGTAGATCGCACACAGCTGGAGGCCTGAGCCTTCGCCTCGACATTGTCAAATTGAATTTGCTTTAAATACCACTCATATTCACTACGTGCAGCATGATCAACGGTATTTTTGATTTAAATCTATTTTGTTTAATTGCAACGTTTAAAAAATTGACATAATAATTTGATACAAAAAATAAAATCGCCCTTTAGTTCGTTCCAAAATTCTTTTAATCTTAATGGTTCGATGAGTAAAGCGTCTAAGTTCTATTGAAATTTGATGGGCTTTGAATCCTAGCAGAGAGCCTGAACCGCTTAGCCACTTTTTGGGTCTAATATGCTTATTTATATGATTATATTACTATTAATACTTTTCACGTTTTCACATGGTATTGTTTAAAAGCTACGATAACTACATAATTACATATTTGCGATCACGCTACACGACGATGGACATCTCGACCAGTTGATATAAGTGGACGCGCAAAATTGAAGTTCAAATCAAAAACTTTCTAAAAGTAAAAAATATTTTATACTTGCAATGTAAATCTGTGGAAATAATAAGTTATGTACTTATTGTACCTTAAATAGAGGTATAGCCGGAACTTGAAAACTTAAACTAATTTGCCAGGCGGCCAAGGCATACGCGGCTGGAAGCGTTAGTAACCAGAGGTGTTAAACTTTTAATTAGTTAAACAACTTTCCAAAGAAGCATTAAGCTGCCAGGTATATAATGATTTATCTTGATTTTTTGTTATCAACATGAGTACCATGTTTATGTTATTATATCAATATCACGCTACAGTTTGGTTTAATTCTTAGCTAGAGAAGTAGAAGAGTAGAAACAATAGGGCGGCCTTATCGCTGAAAGCAATCTCTTCCAGGCAACCTAACTTAAGGAATAATTTAACCTAATCGGGCGATATAGAAGGTGCAGATCATTAAAGTATATCGTAAATTAACATACTTAGACTACATAATTTATGAATTAAATACACATACTTAAATTACTTTATAAATTAAGTACATACATATTTATATATACGTATATATTAAATAGTCTATAATATAAGAATTTGGCATGAATATTTAAGGAGTGTTTACTGAGTGCGTTATTAAATGTAGGCGTGTTTTGGCCTCTCTGACACTAAGAGGCTAAAACCGATATTGTAATGAGATTAAATATAGTCAGATAATTATATACACTAATGTAGGTATTCGTTAACGGCGTCATTTTTAACCCTATAAATAAAACTCATTTGGCTACAGTCAATAATATTATCCCACCTGAAGTAGTAAAACTAATACTAGTTCAATGGCTAATACGTTTGCAACAAATTCAATTATTATGTAGATTTCTGACGAATGTATGTATGCATTTTATATACTTTTGTTTAAAGAGCGCTAACAACAATTTTCAACAATTTACAATTTTCTTTTGAATTAATTCTCTTTAAGACACTGGAAGGGACTAACACCTAAAAAACAGGCTCGGCCTAGTTTAGGTGTTAGTAAACGATATAACTACTAACTTAATAGACACGAAAATATGCATTTTTCATCTTAATGTAAAACTATGTATCTATATTTGGTGTTTTTTTTATAGCTGGAGTACAGCAAACAGGCTGACGGCCCACCTGGTGGAAAGCGGTTACCGTCGCCTATGGACGTTTGCAACATCAGAGATGTCACCAACGCGCTGCCGGCCTCGAAGAAATTTTATGACACCCTTTTTGAAAATGTGTCAATAAAACATTATTATTATACATGTATGTCTTTCAAGACCACGGGCCATAAAAATGGCCCGGACTTTTGGAGGGCTTGCGTGGGGCCATGGGGAGGCCAACACGTAGAGGCCCCTTGACAAATTTAATGTAAATATGTGGCGTGACACTGACCGGCGATTATCCCTGTCTACACCATATAATAATGCACCCAAGGACAAGCCCCGGCCAGTGTAGGACTATTGTGGGAAATGAAGACAAAAAGTACCGGGCTATTGGGGTGAACTATTAGTGGTACTAGCGGTCTGGGAATATGGGGACTATGGCGTCTGCCCGTCGCAATGTTCGGGGAACATGGAAAAATGGGCAGACGGTGACTCGCCACTCCCTGCATGGGCCCCAAAAAACGCCATAAAAGGCAGGGGCAACATGGGTATGAGTGGCTAAGGGGTGTAGAGAGGTGGGCTGCAGGTTCACCGAAGCTACTTCCGACATTAGGCCATTTATCACTTCCACCCCTGGAGCTTGAGTCTTAGCTCTAGCGATCTCCACTCCGTGCCGGCTGGCTAAGGCAAGCACGGAGGCAGGGGCCTTGTCTTGGCCCCCGGAGTCAGGTAAGAGGTGTCGCCACTCACCTAAGGCTTCGCCACAAAGCCCCCCTGCGGGATTATTATTATTATTATAACTACAAAAAGTTACATACACTCTGTTTATAATGTTAGATGGATATCTTCGTTATTGTTTTTAGAATTTATATAAAAGAATTTGTATGCATGCGCGAGAATCGTTAAAACGCGAATTGGGATATGGAAATATTGGATGTGAAAAATATGAGAGAATTTTCGAAAATATTCAGCCGACAGCCGACAGCCACATTCTGGATTAAAATTTTGTTACCAAAATATCTGGAGGACGCGAAGAATTGTGTTTAATTTTCCGTATAATGGCATCTGAATGGGTTTTAATGACTATAAATGTGTGAATCTTCTAATTAATGGATTTTATTATCACAATCATTAGTTAAGATCAATGGCTTTGAAATCTTTGGTTAATTTTATTAATGAATAACGGTTTCGGCAGACGTTGCCCTGCCCTGAAAAAGTAAAAATCTATAACTCGATTCCAGCGCCACCTACTGGGTCTAATTGTGAATCTAAACCATTTTCCGACCCACTCAAACACTATTTTTTTACACTGGATTACAATATTCAAGTCATAGTAGGAATCCCTAATTATTTCTAGTAATATATATAGCCTATGTTAATCTGGGATAATTCTAATGGTGAAAGAATTTTTGAAATCGGTCCAGTGGTTTTTGAGTTTATTCGTTAGACACATACAAAAATACAAATATTTCCTCTTTATAATATTGGTATAGATTTAGAAGGAAATTCCCGCCCAGGTTTTCCCTCTGCGCTGCGTCCTGAATTTGTTTGGAAAGGACGTTATAAAATTTATTTGAAGCCAACAACGCGTTAGTAACGCCTCCAGTGTCGCAGACGTCCATAGGCGATGGTACCCACTTATCATCAAGTGGTCTGCCTGATTAAGGCAATAAAAAATACTCTTCTGTTGTTTGAGAAAAATGATTTTTCCATATTCCTTCGAGAATAAGTGGAAACAAATTAATTAGCGTAATATCAGCACGCTACTAATTATCTCATAACAAGGGATGCTGAAGATCAAGTGAAGTGGAAAAACATAGGTACTCGGGCTCCCAAGTGGGTGTTACGGGTGATTATAATATTTCCGACAAAAACTTGATTAAGAATAAGTGATAAAGTGATTTTTTTACCGTACAAACATATACATACTTAATAAATCTATAATAACTCGTGAATAAAATAAATTGATTGCTCGCTCTCTATTCGTGGTCTTTAAAATCAACCGATTTTCATTGACGATAAGAAATGAACATTGACATTTTATGGTATTTTCTAACCTAGAAAATTAAAAAAAAAACAGAAATATATTTTATGAATAATCGAAACTTTAAGAAACTTTAACTACTACCGTATGGAAAACTGACTATAACATTCAGTTATCCAAGCTTGATTAAATTGTTAATCCTTTTGCGTAAAATCACGCTATACATAACTTTAGTTGCATCCCTTGGACTGTTGTATGCATGTCAAAAACAGATAGGCTCTGAGCGACCCCAAATTACGTTCAATTTATTCGCTACGCCGGAATTAATTACAAACTGCGAATTAATTTGTTCAACATTTTGGTTTACCAGATGGTGGAAGCTTAGTGGCTAAGGCGCCAGCGTATCATTTCAATGACGTAGTTCGAGTTCTGGTTGGGAATCAAGCAACTCCGTTTTTTAGGTACCGTTTTCGTTTAGGCTTAAACTAAATCCTTATTCAATCGATTTGTCCGAGTTTTCGTTTCTTCATTTATACGTTAACTGTTTAAGTTACAGATTTTTTAGCGAAAAGCACTGCTTTTAGTTCAGTAACTATTTAAGCTATTTTAATATCAGTAATACGAATAATTGTTTTGTGGCGAGTTGCTTACAAAGCTTGTAACATACTACTTCAATGACCACTAAATTTAACCGGTAGTTACAGTGATTAGCATCCAAGCACTACTGGAAGAATTAACCCCTTAAACTTCAAGACAACCACATCGAATTTTCAGGAATCTTCAACTACTGCCAGTACTGTATACCGACCTACGCCACTTTATTAACAAAAATAGCTCAAAGATTTTCACCCCAAACATGTTATTTATGGTCTGATGTAGTCTAATTAGATTATAGTTCAGAAAATATAGAATGAATTACCTTTTCAATTAGTTGTTCATTTTTGATAGCATTTTTTTATACACTATTTTATTAAGTTTTGTAGTGCAATGTTTTAAGACTTGTTATTTACAAAAAGAAAATACGAAATTCAACGCTAAGATTGCTACTTTTCAGATTTATAGCCGAAACATTCAGGATGAGAGCGATAATGTGCCTGGGCTTCCATGGCAAATAGTTATTTTATACAAGATAATAACGCTTTCTCAGTTCTATTTCCTGTGCTATTATTGCGAATATATTTGAACAAGTATGAAGGCAGACATTAGTAGGTACTTATATAGCTAATATTATTAATATTTTTTACTGCCTTAGGTTATCAGAAAGAGATCGCTTTTTAGTGACTTTTTCCATGACTGTAGTAAGGCAAATGGACGGTTAGTAATGATGTAGTAACCGGCCGTCATAAAATACTTCTATTTTTTCCAAACCTCAACAATATAATTACTAGCAATCTAGAGTTAAATGGAAGTGTTCGACGGATGGATTTCATGAAAGTTTTAGAGTTCCGTTCAATTTTAATACAGTATCTTAAAAAGGCATTGATATAACGCCTGCGATAGCCATAATATTTGGCAACGTGGAGTATCCTACATAGAGTAATAGATGATGAATAATCCGTTTTTATAATAGAAAACTACGCAGAGATAGACACATGTGTCGAAAGTTTGGGTAATTTCAATGAAAAAGTCTTAGGCAGTATATATTATATATCTATCTACCACTTTGCGGCTACTTTTTATTTTAAGACTTTCCTAACTAATTAAGTTGCCTGCGTTCCGAATACCGCAACTCATGAAGCAGATGTTCTCATTGCTCATGCAAATCGTTCTTTTATAGCAAAAAGTTTCAGGAAAACTGCTGTTTTTTTTCACTTATTTCTTTCGTCAAATGTACGTAACAACTTAACTTTTTTGTGGTGGGTAGGTGGCTAACTTTGAAAAAGTTTGACGGGTTGTTGACAAACATGACGTTAAATACGAATGACTATTGTCTATTCTATATCAGCATGTTTGTAGACACAAATGTGCAAAGATATTCGCTAAAACTACAACATGTCGCTGATGGGTCATAATATATTGCTTGCATTATTTTGTGTTAAACCCGCTGACAACATTGGTAATTTCAATGTTTGAACAAGTGTAGTACCCGTCTAATGGCTTATGTCATAAGAGGAGCGGATTGAAATTAAACTTTAACATTTTAGTTTAATATTAGAATATTTGTCAGTCAATCGGAATCTACTACTGGGCGAAAGTCTCTCTAAATTTTTGGCATCTATTTTGACTCCTAACTGCCACCTCAGTAAATTTTTTTTTTCGAATTACGCCAGTGACTTCGATTTTGTAGTGATTATCCTTATTTCGGATTTTATTGATAAAAGAAATAACCGCCGATCGATTTTAAGGTATTGGACCTTCAGTGGTGGATATGGCGTGTGCCAGGTTTAATAGATCCATGTATGTTATTAAAATAGATCTGACAATATACGTGACTATAGGTATAGATGAAAACAGACTGATATTTATATAGTATGGTATTGTATACGAAAATTAGTTTAAAACAACTGCAGCTTTCCTGTGGTTTTTATTATGAGGTTTTAGTATTTTCGGTTTTTAGATATAATTAAAATGGTGCCTAAAACGCACAAAATGTAATTTAAGGTATAAAAAAAAATATTGAGTTAATATTTTTCATAAAATCTAACAATGCTTATAATAGTGCTAAAGCTTTGATGTTTTTTTTTACAAAACACCAATCAAGTAATGTAAAATGTGTAATCGTTGATGAAATGACATAACGAACACGACAAAAGAATTATGTGTCCGCTTTTATCTTGTTCTTTATTTCACACTCAAGTTAACATTTTTGTATTGTATCTATGTCACATGCAGTACTCTTTTTAATTCAATTTCAGTGGTCACCTTACAAATGTTGCTAAATTTGTTCTACGAAGTGGAATTTAATTCAAAATTTTAAAATGCAACTTTGTAGTTTTTATTTATTGTTCACTTATTTTTTTGCTACCAGTGTTATGTCTACAGATATTGAAAAACCTCATATAGTTGTCATAATGGCAGATGATCTGGTAAGAATGCTCCTTAAGCTTTGCTTTTGATTAATGTTCCTAACTAGTAGTAGGAAGTAATTAATTATAATTTAACATGAAACACAGATAGATAGCACAATATTATTCTAAATTTTACTAGCCACTTTTTGACTCTTTAGCCACATTTTTGGTAGATTTTTTATATGGCGGAAAACGAAGATATTAAATCCCGTCTGGGATCGGAGAGTTCGCTTCGACGCCCAAGGTCTGCTTTGTTACTTTTTTCTTCACTTCGCGCGGTCTTCGGCTTCCTCCATTTTGATATCATTGGTACCCATGTCGTCCTTCACAACGTGAAGCCAGCATTTCTTCCCCATCGCCAGGACTCTGGCGGAGGCGGCATGGCTAGACCTTTGTTCTCCACATAATTAATCGGTCTCGGAAAAATTATATATTATTATATTATATTATTGCATATTATGTATATGCGTGTGTAAAACTCAATCAACAAAAACAAATTTAGTATTATTACTAAATTAATTGAACTGGCAACGGTTGATGTCTGCGCAAAGTTAAGGAGCTTGATGTCCAGAAATTGATACGCTGATGACTTAAACTTTAGCGTGATAAGTTGTTAACTTACTTACAACTTTTAGGGATTTGGTGACCCAAGTTATCATGGCTCTGATCAGATAATGACACCCAATATCGATGTGCTTGCCTACAAAGGCATAGTCATGCAACAGTACTACACAGACACACAAGGAAGTGCTTCAAGGAGTGCCTTTTTTACGGGGAAATACCCTCTATATCTAGGTAAGCTTTGTAGCCTTTGAGAAGCTCGAGAACTTGCTTATTTAGCTGTAATAAGGGCTTTGAAGCAGTTGCCTTCCTAAATTAATTGAACATATATATTGAATATGAATATTAAAGTACCTACAGGATAATGTACAGAACAATCACCCTAGAGGGTAACAAATTCATAAAAACTTAGGAGTTTATTATGATCCTATTTTAATGTGCCCCCTTGTGAATATTCCAGAAAGATAATTTTGATCTGCTCTTGTTACCAAGACGCAGTAATAGTATCAAAAATTATTTCGTTAATCCAGCAAAACTACTTATACACACAATGTGTATATTCTTTGCCAGAATTCAAAACAATATCATTAAAACAGATACATTGCAGTCGGACTCGAGACGTAAAACGATGATTTAAAAAGTAATTAAAAATTCTAGTTTAATTTTTAATGATACGTAGCCAGCCTTACCCATAGAAAAAAGTGATCTAGGCTCAGTATTTTATTTATAGTCTATGTAATTTATTTTTTGTATTATTTTATAAAGTCGTTGTAATGTGACGATTAAAATAAAATAATCGCTGTTAATTCATATAGTTTTGGCGAATATTTTATTTTAACCATCGGTTAAATATCTATGCACTCCAGTCTTAAACTTTTAAAACTTTATCTTAAATAAAGAAAATATATATATAGTGAGAAATTCTTTCTTCACGATTTATGGTTTATCGGATCATTATCTGATTCGGAGTGTAGCAGTTAGTCAATTAGCAACAAGAAATTGTATGAAATTTCTTCACGACATAGAAGAATTCTTTTATATGCTCATAGTACGCGGAAAGTGTAGTATATCTCGAAATCAATCTTATCATAAATAACTTTAAATTTTAAAATGTGACCATTGCTATTATTTTTGTTCAGGCACTCAAGGTGAATCAATATTGTCGACTGAAGATCGAGGTATTCCGCCTTCAGAACGTCTCCTACCATCTTATTTACAAGATTTAGGTTATTGCACACATTTGGTAGGTAAATGGTCACTCGGCAAATGCAGAGATCATCAATTACCCACAAATAGAGGCTTTGACACTTTCTTGGGCTTCTTAGGTAGTTCAGTGGATTACAATACATATTATCGAATAGAGGTTAGTACAATTTGCACCTACTTTAGGTCACATTAAATTGGGTAAACGGGAACAAGGGCACACGTGGCCTATCACGTGCGCGACATAAATGGATTAAAGTAATACTTCCTTTTTACGGCAATTTGTATTTATACGTGTTGCCAAAAATTTAAACCTCTGCCTGTCTATGTCTTCAAGTGGACTGAGCTCTAGCTTACCTAGTTTACTAAAATGCTGTGGTACCGGCTTCGATTCCCGGCAATGTAAATTTGATAAATTTTCATTCGTGCAGAAACGGAGAAAGAATACAATTTTCCGCGGCCGAGCAGCCTCTCTTTGGAAGCGGCAAAACAAATCAGAGCCAGATGGTAGCTACCTAGCTACTACCCTTGGGTCTAAAGTACGCCACCATAACAATCTAAAGTTGTGCTCCGACATTAGTAGCACCTTTAATGTTACACATCCATAGGTGATGGTAACTGGTTTCCATCAATGTTTTTTACCATTTAGCTGAGGGATCGGGTATACCTATGTAAAAAAAAACTTAATTGACAATACTCCAATTTCAGTATTCAACAGATCTTGTTCACACAAATCTTTATGAGTATTTTAGGTAGGTATAACTGCCTTAAATTTTTCATTCCATAGTTGGAAAATATAAAGGAGAGTGTCATTTTTTTACCACTTTTTAAATAACATCTTACCACCTATTGACTTACAAAAATCTATTGAACATCATTATAATTTTTCAAGACTTGTTTAATTTTATTAATATGACTACAGAACTCTATAAAACCGTTACATATAGATAGATGGATTTATGTTTTATACTTTTTACAGAATTGCAATGGCACTGATTTTTCTGGCTTGGATTTATTTAGTGATTTGGAACCTGTAAACTATATGGCTGGTCATCTCACAGAAGTATTGACCAATCGAGCCATTGAAGGTATAGAAAATATTACATTATAAGATTGCCCGTAATTTTATATAATGTACATTCGTATTATTTTGTATTTACAACGTTTGTGTGTTAAAAATGGTACTAACCTAAATAACAAAACCGACTCCACACTAAAAATCAAAAATACATATTTAATTGACTTCTTTCTACAACATCTTGAAGTCGCTGCCAAGTAAAACATAAAAGAATAACAACAAATTTACAAAATATAGTAATTTTAATTTTTACTTGTCACATTTTTACAAGTGGGTTAAATTTTTGTTTTTTGGTTTGAGTCGGTTTCATTTTTGTTAAAATTTATTTTTATTTTTCTTTTTATTTGCGCAAATACTTCAATATGTTAGAAATAATATAATATACACCTGTAGAAATTGTACAACTGGCACGCGTATACAAATTTGCCGTCTCACTCTTCGGTGTATATGTTCCTCGACAAGAGTTGCTCTCGATTTCTTTGCGACCCTTAAATCAGACACAGACTTGGTGACTATGGGACTGTCTCGGGAGTAAAAAAAAAAAATATTTGAGAATCGGTCTACAGTTGACGTAGAAATCGCGTAACATGCCTACAAATAATTTAGCTCCTGTAGAAAGTGTAATAATACTGGCACGCGTATACAAGCTTTTTTTGGGGGAAATGTAGGCTTCCAGCGTTTTTTTATAAGGGCTATTCTCAATATCCCTGGGATCCGATCTAATTATCAGATCCTGGTTTGGTGACCGTGGGATTACCTCGAAAGTATACACTTACGAGTAAAGGAAAAAATTAAAACCACTTTACAACTGACAGAGATCGTGTTACGAAGGAGTTGGTTAACAATTTTCGTGAGATTCTCTAAGTCCTTGGAATCCACTCATTAGATCCTGACATGGTGACTATGGGACCAATTTGGGAGTATAAACTTTCGATTGAAGAAGAAATTTGCAAATCGGTTCACAATTGACGGAGAAATCGAGTAACGGACATGCAAAAAAATGACATGAATTGAAAACTTCCTCTTTTTTGAAGCCGGTTAAAAATAGCGATATAATATTGTTATTTAGTGATAAGCTCGTCTATCATTTAAATTTCTAATAGCACTACGACATGGAGTATTTCAAAAAGGGTGTCATAAAACTTTTCAGTGCGTTGGTAACATCTCTGGTGCTGCAAACATCCATATGCAACGGTAACCGCTTTCCATCAGGTGGGTCGACAGCCGGTTTGCTGTACTCCAGGAAGAAAAATATGGACATTCATAGATAATATTAGCCAAAAACGCTGTTTTCAATTTAAAAAAATAATGCAAAAACAACTGCACCCATGTAAACAGAGGAAGTGAAAAAAAAACATGGGACCCAACTTATAATAACTGATAACTAAATACTCTTCAATTTTAGGGGTGGATGGTGGGTGTGGCCTGAATTTACACTATAACTAATAACAATGTCATATAATAAATACATCGATCAATCTTTGTTCTAGTTATACGAGAGCATAATAGTTCATGGCCTTTGTATTTACATATATCACATGCTGCTCCTCATGTTGGAGGGGGTGGTGTCACTCTTCAACCACGTGAAGAAGATATAGTTGCAAATAGTCATATTGCACACAATGCACGTAGGTTGTATGCAGGTAAAAATATAATGTTTACTGTTTACACACAGCCATAACCATATATTAATACACTTTAATATGCATTAATTTCCATATATATTAATGTTAAATACATTATATTAACAATAAAATTCTGAGTGATTAATAGTCAGTATAAGTATAACATGCCGCATAGAATGCAGACAATTTAGTTGTCTAAGTGCAGGATTGTGTAATTAAATGGAAAACAAAGATTCCGGGTTCTATTCCTAGACAGGTAAAATGTCTGATTATGACCAGAGTAAAGCAATAATAAGTTACTTCTAACACTACATAAAATATATAATTTATATTTATCCGTCTATTAATTTTATTATATGCTTTATTTCCTTTTCAGCTTTGGTCACTGGTTTAGATAAAAGCGTAGGACATATAGTTTCTGCATTGGCGGAGAGAGAAATGCTAGATAACGCTTTAATTATATTTTTGTCTGATAATGGTGCCCCTACGACAGGTCCTTCAAAAAATTATGGTTCTAATTTGCCATTTCGAGGATCTAAAGGTACTCCATGGGAGGGTGCAGTAAGATTACCAGCTACCCTTTGGCATAAGAATTTTGAGTCAAAAGTGTGTGGAGGTCTGTTTCATGTAACAGATTGGTTGCCGACTTTAGTTGCTGCCGCTGGTGGAAATATGACCCATAAAATTAATGGAATTAATCAATGGAGTACCCTCGTAAATGGACTTAATTTTGAACGTCAGGATATCTTAATCACCATTGATGATCTGAATGGTGTGGCAGCGGCGAGACAGGGTGACTTTAAAATTATACTAGGAAATATTGATAAAGATAAAAGCGATTATTACGCAAAGGAGTTAAAAGATGTTAGACACGGCGAACCCTCCTATGAGAGTATGTTATTAAATTCTGAAACCGCTCATGTGTTCAAAGAAACATTAGATATTATTTTAGATATTGATGCAATATTCATAAAAAGGAAAAAGTGTGCGGTGCAAGTCGACTCAAGAAATAAAACATCAGTAAAGGAACTTTGTGTACCCGATAATGGTAAAAGTTACAATATTAATGATTCTAAGTATAAATTCTTATATTTGACCACATTACATTGTAACGAATTCCTTTTCAGCTAAAGGCTGTCTGTTTAATCTAAGAACGGATCCTTTGGAATCACATGACTTATGGCTTTCTTCACCCGAAATTGTAAGACGTATGGTACTTTCCCTTCGAATAGCATGGTCTCAAATAAATCCAAGGTCGCCTATTCAATTAGACCACAGGGCAAACCCAGCTCTATATGACTATGTATGGATGCCTTGGCTTGTAGAGGATGAGGATATAAAGGAACCTATGAAAATTAAACCTAAATTTCCACTATCAGTCTCTACTGAGGAAATGCAATATGTATTTGACTTAAATTTAAGTAAATTTCGTGAGCAACTTAACACATATGTTAAACAAATGACTAATTCGTTTACGGAACATGTTAGCGGAATATTTTCTTTCTAAAATATAGTACAAATAAGACAACGTAATAAAATTATAAGTATTGTGCCCCTTACTTTGTTCGCGTGAAGAAAAACGAAGAGAAGAAAGTCGATAAAAGTGTCACTACAATTTTCATTGAAAATCGGTGAACCGCTTCGAAACTTATTCATGATAAACTTTTAGAATTGATCTACGAAAATCTAAGAATTGCAATTTAATTAAAGTCACTAATTACAAACATTAAATAAATAAGTTAATTATTTAACATACTGTAAAATTTAACATTATTTATTGTTGACTTACACCTGTTAATTAAATTAATTATACCAGAGGCATGACAGGTTGGATGGTCAAAAATAATGAATTATGTGAACCGACGACGTATTTTGTCATCGCTTCAACGGCCACTCTTTGATCATGGCGTGAACTAAAAAGGAAAATTGGTCCGATTTTCGGGTTCGCATGACTGGAAAAATGTCTATTACGTTATAATATTTTATAAATATTGTGCGAGGTGCGAACCAGATTTGCTTGTTTGATTCTGACACCTTTGTTACAACTTCAATATTATCATGAAATAATTGTTTGACGCTTGGTTTTTTGCGGAATGTCCTTCATCATTCTATCAGTGTCACAACTATTTTTCTTAAAAATATTAATATTCTCTATTGAAGTAATTTGATACAAATTGTATTCTATGTAGTGTATATATGCATACCACAAAATAGTGTACTGAAATCACTTTAATCACTAAAACTTATTAATTACTAAGGAAGGCACCGTACATGTAATTCAGAGATGACATAAATGTGATAAATGATTGTAATATGTAATAAACTACTAATAACAGAATAATTGTATTAAATGATAGTTAACAATATTATAATAGTTTTAAGAAAAAATTGTATGCCAGAAAATGGCAAAACATGCTCTCATCATCGTATAAACCTGTTAAGGTATTCATGTTTCATACAAATAAAATTTTCGTTTCATGAGATTCTCTTGTTCTAAATAGGCATTAGTATACCCAAAGGTATCTTTAAAAAGTTGTTGATGAATGATAACGATGTTTCAGAAACAAAATTTAAGGTAGAGCTGAAGGGGTATTTTGAATAAAAATTACCTTCAACTATATGTAGTTTTTGAGATACAGGGTAAATACTTTTTTTAGAATTTCGTAACTAAATGACTAAAACAGGAACCATCATCACCTCTATGGAACTCTACCCTGCTCGAGGACAGATATGTACTAACTAGTTGATTTTAGTTTAATCTGTGAATATTTTACATATTTTTTTGGAGTGTATCATTGCAGCAAACATCTAAAACTCGTTTATCCCAAAGAAGAGTCGTGTACTAATACCAAAAGCTAACATGCGAATCGTAACAAAACCAACACACCATGTTATGAATAAAACATATCGTCGTAATGTTTGTCTCGTCGTCCTAGTATAATTGGAGTGAAATCTCCAATGGGACAAAATGTTGTCTATTTGTTATGATAATACATAATAAGAGCCCTAAGGGATTTATCTGTTTGAAATTAATCATTTACAGATCATTAGTTTTAGAATTCTCGTCTTCCAAAGGCTAATTATTACAGGCATTAACAGGCCCATAAATTACCCGAGGCTATAACTAACCGAGTTAATTTGTAGTCCAACAGTGAATCTTTGAATAAATAATTTTGGTTATTTAGTAAATGAGTAATTTTTTAACCTTCCCTTGCCATATCGTCAAAACTGAAATTTGATGAGTTTTGTCTGTGTTTTTATGTCACAGTAATTATTTTGCTCTGTACTAAATAAATAAAATTTCGTACGTATGTACGCCGTTACACAATGCTATAAATTCATTCATCATAAAATAAAAAATGCTGTAAAATCATAGAAAACTAAGAATTATGCGTGGCTGTCATAAATATGAATGTGGGTCGAAATTTTTTCATTGTACAATGAAACATACTTACGTACACTTGCAGAGTATCGTTAATTACATTTTGAAAAATGATAATTATTTATTATGATAATTACATTTCAAAAATGGCGAAATATTTGCTTCTAAAATCATGAAATGATACCTAGCTATTCAAACATAAAGAGGAATATTCTGAAAAAACGAAGATGGTAGAACTTAAAATACTTTCAGCGAAAATTGATTGAAAAACATCCATTCTAGTCTTTAAGATATAAGGTATTTTCAAACAAATGGTTTTACATGCTCCCGTAGTTATATGCAATTACAGAAAAGTATTGTAGGTGTGATTGTAATATAAATGCTCCTTAAACATTGTGAATCGGCTCGTATTGCCGTCATAAATCTTTTAAATTGGAGAACCCTCTAATCTAACGCCTCAGCTTGACAAGAAATATACGAGCCTTCAAGCAATTTGTACTGCATTCTTACGAAAGCAAACCTTCGATTTTATTTTCAATAGTATACCTCGTTACTTTGCTCACGTCCACTTTAGTCGAATGGTAAAGATCAAACATCTTTCTTTCTTTTTAAAGTTTTTATATGAATATCTATATATCGGTATATATCTCGCAAATTCAACAACCAGCTTTAATAGTTTTTTTATAACAAACACAAACAGAAAATACTTGAGTAGAAAATTCTACAGATTTAACTACGTCAAAAAAATAGTTGTTCATCAGTGAAAATATACAAATCAGTCAGTAGCTTTTACGCAGATACCAAAGCAACAAACAAATATACGAAAATTCTAACAAATGCTAGAGTATATTTAATTAGGTTATCCCAAGCAGTTGTCTGAAATATTTTTAATACATGTCGTGTCTGTACATAACATGCAGTCACATAAAACTTTCATGATGTGAATTTGTATAGCAACAAAATACAAAAGAAAAATAGTTGTACATGTATAGTATAGTACAAAGGCTATTATAAAACTGTCGTTCAATTAATAAAAATAAATTTTCCATCAGGAGTACAATAGTGGTAACACCTGCAGGCGATTAGTTGAACGTTGTATTTAAACAAGGGACTTGCTCAATACTTGTTACATTAAACATTGAGATTATCAATAAAGACATATTATAATCGGAAAAATGCGAGCCGGACCACGCACTTTGAAGGGTCCGGTAGAGGCGATGAGTGTACACTATTTTCATCGTTTATCTACGAAAGCCTAATAAGCATTTAAACAATAAAAAAACCGACTTCAAAAACTAAAATGTATAAAATAACTTATTTCTAAAGCTATTATTATTAATATATATTATCTAAAACATCTTAAAGTCGGTGCTTAGTAATTTTCAAAATATAGTAATTTTTATGTTTTGCTTTGCACCGACTTCAACATGTTTTAGATAATATATATTAATAGCTTTAGACATAAGTTATTTTATACATTTTAGTTTTTGAAGTCGGTTTTTTTAAACGAAGTTTTTATTTTTTATTTGTTACTTTTTAGTGTCTAGCTATGTATGGGTGGACCTACGAATGGTGCCACGCTTCTTAAAAAATATAGGTCCCAAGAACCGGGAACAAAAAAATGATCGTAAAATGAAAACTACTGGGCCAAACTATGTCAAATATTTAGGGGACCACATGGCAGCTATTCCGCGTCGAACAAAAAAAGATCACGTAAATCGAATCATAAATCTCAGAGTAATCGGTGTACATATGGAACGGAGTGAAAATTATTTTCATGAAAAATGTTCATAAAATGAAAACTAGTGGGCCAAACTATGTCAAATATTTAGGGGACCACATGGCAGCTATTCCGCGTCGAACAAAAAAAGAATCACGTAAATCGAATCATAAATCTCAGAGTAATCGGCGTACATATGGAACGGAGTGAAAATTATTTTCATGAAAAATGTTCATAAAATGAAAACTACTGGGCCAAAATATGTAAAATTTTTAGGGGACCAATTGGAAGCTATTCCGCGTCGAACAAAAAAAGAATCACGTAAATCGGATCATAAATGACGGAGTAATCGGCGAACATACATAAAAAAAAAAGATCCCGACGAATTGAGAACCTCCTCCTTTTTTCGAAGTCGGTTAAAAAAGTACACAATTACTCTTGTTTCTTGTGAGCCAATAGTAATTTTCGAATATGTATCTTTTACACCAGCGTTTTTCAACCCGTGGGTCACGATCCCTAAGGTGTGGACCCATAGAGGTGCGCAGAGCCTTGCTCGGGGGGTCGCCGGCGAAAGGGAAGAGGCAATTTAAACTTATACCTCTTACTAGGTACTTTATACGCTCAGTAGCTTTTTGTAGAGTAGAGGTTCTAATAATGAATATAGGTGACAATATAGAGAAAAATATGAATGTAGTCTCATAAATTACTAAATTTTTGTCCGTCTATATCCCAAGGGGGTCGCCAAAATCTTTCAACCTATAAAGGGGTCGCGTTTTCATAAAGATTGAAAAGCACTGTTTTAAACTGGTTTAGAAGATACAAAAGAAGGCACCATTTTCAAAACTTTGGAAAGAAATATTATCCTACACCTGCTAAAATTAAATACAAAAACTGATTAAAATGAAGATTGTTCAATTTTTACAGTGACTTATCATCATCATCCTCCTAGCGTTAAATCCCGGCTGCGTTCGAATCTGCCTCGAATCCCGGGGTCCACTTTCCTACTTTTTATTGTCTACTTCGCGCAGTCTTCGGCTTCCCTATTTGTGAGACTATTGGTATGCATGTCATTCTCTACGAAGTATCTAGCATTTCTAGGGCCTACCTCTTTGACTGGGACCTGGCGGAAGAGCCATGGCTAGACATTTCTTCCCCACGTAATCAGCCGATTTCCGCTATTTCATGGATATGGAGGCTGCCACCGAAGCGAGAGTGACTATTATATATATTAAACTGAAAAAAAATATCAAAATTCAGTTACAAGTATGGCGGCCTGTAGTGTTTTTTTTATATTTTACTACAGCAATATCTATATATCCATCCCTCTTCATAATATACCGATAGCGGTATATTATGAAGAGGGATGGAAGTCACGTGACAGAAAGAATGTTAAACTACAAGATGGATGGCTGGCTACAAATGTAAAGGTAGACCAAAAAAAAGATGGATGGATTGTGTACAGGATAATATGATGTATGTCAGATTAGAGGAGTGTGGAAGGGAAAGACATATTGTGCCGACCACAATCAATTGGGATATGGGAAAAGAAAAGAGAGAGATAAATATCCGAGAAATTTAACATGTGAAAATAAAAAAGGAAACATAGTTATTAAAAATATTTTATATAAATATCCCATTACAGCGGTGGTATAGACGATAAATAATATGGAACTTTAAAATAAATTGCAAAAATGAAAATGAAAATATTAATTTCTTAGGAAGCACGTGCACAATTTGTAGACAGTTGCTGGAATCTTCTTTTAAGCAAAATTTACTTGTATCATGTGATAATATATTCCTATTAAGTTTCTTCTATATAGACCTGGTCACTGCTAAACTTGTTGAGCAGTAACCAGGCTAAAAGAAGAGTTTATAGCCGAACAGCCGCCGCTGCTGTTACAAACAATATTGGCTTATGGCCAGCGTTTATACTGGCGGTACGCTTGCTAACAACTATATTATGCATTAGCCGTAGTCGCGTGAACTTAAATAAGCAAGAGTCACTTGCCAAGTTTTGGCTTTACATTTTCATTAGAAGGCTTCATTTATCATATTGTGGCGAATGATGGTAGAACCATCTAGTTAGTTTTAGAAGTTTTCGAAACATCCAGAACAATCTAGAAGGAAAAGACAAGGACGGATATATTTAGAAAGAGATGGACGATAAACGAAAGAAAGAGATAGATAGATGTTAGAAAGAGATAGACAATAAACGAAAGAAAGAGATAGATAGATGTTAGAAAGGGATAGATGTATAAACGAAAGTTCCCGAACAGAAGGTTCGGGAAGGAAGAGACAGAGATAGATAGATGGGTTCTAGAAAATTCTTCCGGGTATATAAACAGCGCAAGGCGCGCCTACCGAGCAGTTTAAAGTTGAGTTCAGTCCAAGACGGTGAAACGACAAGTGCGATACTAAAGAGTTATCAGAGAAGGTTAATAGAGTACAGAGACGAATTAAGTGGTGAATTTAGTAACAAGTTTGGTGGACAGATACGTGAAGGAGCTGTGTAGCGCAGTTCGAAAGAGGAACCAGACGCAAGCTACCCGCGATAATATTGGAGGTGGTCCACGCAATATCGGCGACGGTAATGAGGGTGTAAAAACTCATTATCGGGACTGTGCATCGTTGGTCGTGCGTATAGGGGCAACCCTGCAGAGAGACACTACGTGCGGCTGAGTAAGTCAATAAAAGCTTTTAACTTAAAAACTGGTGTTTTCTTCCAATCCATAAGTGCGTACCCCCGCTCGTACGTAACATTTGGTGTCAGAAGTGGGATTGGAAGATAAAATGCCAGTAATGCCAAGGGACGACGTCAACACCCGTGCTAGGGCCGCCGCCCAGCAACAAGAGAATTTGGAACCGGAGGGCTCTGTGGAAGAAAACCCTGGGGAGGTAAACGATCCTGTTGAGGGGACTTCAACCGATTCATCGAGAACGCAGTCCCCTAAATCGGAGTTCTGGGCATTGTTAGAGCAGATGCGAGCAATGCAAGAAGAACAGGCCCGCCGTCAGGAGGAACAGCTGTGAGCGATGCTGGACGAACAAGCCCGCCGTCAGGAGGAGCAAGCCCGCCGTCAGGAGGAGCAAGCCCGCCGTCAGGAGGAGCAAGCCCGCCGTCAGGAGGAGCAAGCCTGCCGTCAGGAAGAGCAGCTACGCGCCTTGAGAGAGGAACAGAGGACCACCGAAAGCAGCATCCTAGAGGCTATCAAAGATAGTGCACAGGCAGTTGAGGAGGTACGGAATAAGCTTCAAGTACATGAAGAATGTCTCGCTGGGCATGAGGAACGAATTTCGGCCATGGAAGAAGATGTGCAGAGAATTAAGGTTAGAGGCGTGTCAATGCCCACAGTATCAACGTCATCTGCGTTGAACTTCAAGGCCCCTCCTTATGATAGGGCATCCTCATGGGCGGCTTATAGGCGGCAGTTCAAAGCAGTGGTTCAGATGAACGGATGGGATGATACACAAGCCAAGACTGCGCTTATTCTGGGACTTCGGGATAAGGCGATGAATGTATTGGAAGCTGTTAGCGAGGATTCCTCTTATGAACAACTAATGGAAGCCTTGGACTCGCGTTTTGGTGACTCTCATTTGGAGCATGTGTTTCGAGCCCAACTTCGAGAGCGTTATCAGAGACCTAATGAATCGCTGCAGCAGTAGTCACTGGAGGTGGAGAAGCTGGTACGAAAGGCATATCAGAGTTCGCCTTCGACACTTGTCAACAGCATACTTCTTCAAACGTTTGTTGACGGTATATCTGACATTGAGATAAGAGCAGCTGTACGATTAGGCCACCACGATAACATGAAGGAGGCTTTGGCGCACGCTTTAGAAGTAGAAGCTGTTCGCCGAGATTCGAGGAGTGGACGCATACGTGAGATCACGTCGAGCGATGACTCCACGGGAGGTCGAAGGACTTTTGCATTCAGATGTTATGCCTGTGGACAGCGAGGACATTTCCGAAGCAGGTGCCCAAATTGATCCTATGGAAGACAAAGAACTGACGCCAGTGCACAAGCGTCAGAAACTCAGGAAAACTAGATAAAGTCAGAGCTGCGGGGTGGGCGCTGGCTGGTAGACGAATAACCCCAAGAATAAGGATTTATAAAAGCTCAGATGGGAACAGTCTAACTGTTGATGGATTAGTTAATGGAGTTGCTTGTTTACTGACCATAGACACTGGAGCATCACGTACGGTAGTTGGACCACAGTTAATGAGGAGAAATGGTAAAGTAACTAATGAAAGACGGACCGTTCAGCTCACGACAGCTACCGGCCAGCGTGTACCAGTAAAAGGGGAGCAAAAAGTAGCTATCAAGGTTGGTGACAAGCTTTATTGGCAACAAGCGATAATAGCCGACATTATGGATGATTGCATAATTGGACTGGATTTCCTCAGAAATCATCAGTGTAACCTTGACATACAGAAGGGTATTCTCAAGTGTGGAGCCATGGAAATCCCAATGAAAAGTGGCAGCGGAGGTAGAGTGTACAGCTTCCGGGAAAATAGCGGAATAGATTTCAGTAAAATTATGGAAGGTTGTAAAGAGGATTTAACAGCCATGCAGATGACAAAGGCCGAAACTCTATTACAACGATACTCTGAGATGTTTTCAAAGAACGACAAGGATATTGGCAGAACCGGGTTAGTTCGGCACCGAATTAATACTGGGAATGAACATCCGATCCGACAACGACCACGTCGAGTTCCATTTGCTAAAGAAAAGGAAGTTGATGACATGATCAAGGAAATGGAACAAAATGGGGTAATCGAACCTTCTATTAGCCCGTGGTGCTCCCCTGTGGTTTAAGTAAAGAAAAAGGATGGAACCACTAGGTTCTGCGTAGACTACCGTCGATTGAATGATGTCACGAAAAAGGACAGTTATCCCTTACCAAGGATAGATGACACTCTCGACACTTTGAATGGTATGACGTGGTTTTCTACCCTAGATTTGAAGAGTGGATACTGGCAGGTAGAGATGGACTCAAGGGATAAGGAGAAAACTGCGTTCTCTACTGGTAAAGGATTATTTGGCAATTCAAGGTTATGCCATTCGGACTATGCAATACTCCGGCTACATTTGAACGTTTAATGGAAAGGGTCCTAGAGGGCTTACTAGGAGAAACTTGTTTGGTTTATCTCGATGACATCATTATTGTAGGTCGAAATTTTGATGATCATTTGAAGAAGTTGGAGATGGTGTTCGAGAAATTAAGAAGCGCAAATCTCAAGCTAAGTTTGAAGAAATGTTCCTTCTTCAGACGACGAGTTAACTACTTGGGTCATGTTATTTCTGCGAACGGCATTGAAACTGATCCAACGAAAGTTTGTGCAGTCAAGGAATGGCCTATACCGACGGATAAAACACAAGTTCGCGCATTTTTAGGGCTCTGCTCTTATTATCGACGATTCGTTAAGAATTTCTGAGAAGTGGCAACCCCTTTACATAAATTAACCGAGAAGAAACGGACATTTGTTTGGGACCAGGAATGTCAAATGGCATTCGAGGAACTGAAGCAGCGCTTATGTAATAAACCAATACTTGGCTATCCAGACAGGGTCAACGATTTCATAGTTGACTGTGATGCAAGTAATACAGGTATTGGCGGAGTACTTTCTCAGAAGAAAGGAGATCAGGAAGTCTTTGTCAAAGTCAGAGAAAAACTACTGTGTTACCCGGAGAGAATTGCTAGCAGTAGTCAAAATTTTACAGCATTTTAAGAAGTACTTATTAGGACGAAGGTTTCTGGTCAGAACGGATCATGCGGCATTAAAGTGGCTTCTGCAATTTAGGAATCCGGAAGGTCAAGTTGCGCGTTGGATTGAACAACTGCAGGAATACGATTTTGTGGTGGAACACCGAAGTGGAAGAAGTCATGGAAATGCTGATGCTTTATCTAGGCGAACGTGTTCAGAGGATTGCAAGCATTGTATTAGGCAAGAGGATAAAGATGGTGCTATTTACATTAAAGCAATAAGAACGGACGCTCTTAATGATGAGTGGAGTCAAGATGTTCTACGAAAATCACAAGAGGAAGATGAAGATCTGAAACCCATATTGTTTTGGAAAAAGGCTAATAGATCTCGACCTGATTGGAGTGATATTGCTGGTCTTAGCGCAACAAGTAAGGCCTATTGGGCGCAATGGAATAGTCTGGTGCTTAATGAAGAACTATTATGTCGAAAATGGGAGAGTCCATCTGGTAATGAAAGTCATTTGCAAATAGTAGCGCCCAAGTGTAAGATCCCGGAAATTTTACGGGCGTATCACGACGGCACTTCAGGAGGACATCTTGGTGTGAAAAGGACTTTAATGAAAGTGCGTCAACAATTTTACTGGCTTCATTGCAGGGAAGACGTTGAGGAATGGTGTAGGAATTGTACGAGGTGCGCTTCTGTGAAAGGACCCCAAACACGAAGTCGAGGTAGATTAAAATTATACAACGTGGGTGCCCCTTGGGAACGGATTGCAATTGACGTGGCGGGACCATTTCCTTCGACAGATAAAGGAAATCGTTACATTTTGGTGGTAATGGATTATTTTACTAAATGGCCGGAAGCTTTTGCAATACCAAATCAGGAAGTACAGTAGCGGATAAATTAACGAAAGAAGTTTTCTGCCGATTTGGTTTACCCCTGGAGATTCACAGTGATCAGGGTCGCAATTTCGAATCTCAAGTCTTCCAGGAAACCTGTAAGATACTTCGAATACACAAAACTCGAACTACTCCGTATCACCCACAATCCGATGGAATGGTAGAGCGGTTTAACCAAACTTTAGAACGGCATCTGGCAAAGGTTGTGGATTATCATCAACGAGACTGGGATGAGTACATTCCCCTCTTTCTCCTAGCATATCGAACGGCTGTTCATGAGAGCACTTCCACAACGCCAGCTCGTGCTAATTTTGGAAGGGAACTTCGATTTCCAGTTCAACTTCTTTCAGGATGTCCGCCTAATACTCCAAGTTGTGTTTCGGACTATGTACAAGACTTACGAAGGAGGATAGAAGAAATTCATGACCATATGAGAATAGAAAATCTACAAGCCAGTGAACGGATGAAAACCCGTTACGATAGACGTGCTAACTTAAGGGACTTTGATGAAGGCTCATTGGTCTGGCTTCATAATCCTGTTCGACGTAAAGGAAAATCTCCAAAATTGCAATCAAGTTGGGAAGGACCTTACACAGTAGTCACTAGGATTAATGATGTCACTTATCGAATTCGGAAATCATCAAGGAGCCCTGCAAAAATAGTGCATGTAGATCGACTTGCGAAATTTCATGGTTCTAACGATGCTCGGGACGAGCACGTTTTAGGAGGGGGTAGTGTGGCGAATGATGGTAGAACCATCTAGTTAGTTTTAGAACTTTTCGAAACATCCAGAACAATCTAGAAGGAAAAGACAAGGACGGATATATTTAGAAAGAGATGGACGATAAACGAAAGAAAGAGATAGATAGATGTTAGAAAGATATAGACAATAAACGAAAGAAAGATATAGATAGATGTTAGAAAGGGATAGATGTATAAACGAAAGTTCCCGAACAGAAGGTTCGGGAAGGAAGAGACAGAGATAGATAGATGGGTTCTAGAAAATTCTTCCGGGTATATAAACAGCGCAAGGCGCGCCTACCGAGCAGTTTAAAGTTGAGTTCAGTCCAAGACGGTGAAACGACAAGTGCGATACTAAAGAGTTATCAGAGAAGGTTAATAGAGTACAGAGACGAATTAAGAGGTGAATTTAGTAACAAGTTTGGTGGACAGATACGTGAAGGAGCTGTTTAGCGCAGTTCGAAAGAGGAACCAGACGCAAGCTACCCGCGATAATATCGGAGGTGGTCCACGCAATATCGGCGACGGTATTGAGGGTGTAAAAACTCATCATCGGGACTGTGCATCGTTGGTCGTGCGTATAGGGGCAACCCTGCAGAGAGACACTACGTGCGGCTGAGTAAGTCAATAAAAGCTTTTAAATTAAAAACTGGTGTTTTCTTCCAATCCATAAGTGCGTACCCCCGCTCGTACGTAACAATATTATCGCGTTCCATCAGGAATTGTTAAAAAAATATTACACATCAAATGTGGGTATTGCATTATTCCATTCTGTAGTGTAGATGTAGATATTGAATCTACTACACTCTTTCGGTAATTTCCATAAATTTTGGCGAATAGGTCTATAACTTTTGCGAGCTTTCGTTAATTGCTGGTAATTAATGTTGTTAAATGGATATTACTTTAAAAACTTCAAACGGAATTTACCATCAACCAACATTTAATTTTATTTATTTACTTTAAAAATATTTTGTTGTTATGAGTGATAGCTCCTGATTGTTCAAAAGCTGTCAAACAGTTGGTTTCTATATCTTATTATTCATTCGTTTGCTTCAATACTGGTTCATATCTATACTTATAATAAAATTGTAGAGGTCGAATTTCTGTACAATGAAAAAAAATGCTAAAAACCTAGTCAGGGGGATGTAAGAAATGAAATAGTACCAATTTAGATTTTTTTCAAATTTTATGTTTCTCTGTTTGTCTGTTTGTCTGTCTGTTTGTACCGGCTAATCTCCGAAACGATTGGACCGATTTAAATGAAATTTTGTATGGTGATAGCTTATATCCCTGGTCAACATATAGCATACTTTTGATCCCGAAAAATTAAAGAGTTCCCGTGGAATGGTTAAAAAACCGCACCACGCGGACGAAGTCGCGGGTATCATCTAGTTTGACATAAACTTCAAGAAAGTAACGTCGACTTTTACCAGCAGTAGGTAAAAATGAATGTATAGTGAGATTAGAAACCCCAGTTAAATGAATTGGTTGATAATAAATAATAAATAGCTATTCTTTCATTTATCATCTACGAGGATTGAATATCAATGTATCACATCACATTAGAACGATTTTAGTTTCCTTTAATTATTCCGATTGGTACAATTAGCTAAAATTGGTTCTAACAGTTTTAAGCTCGTTTTTAATTGATTTATCATTTAAGCCGACGTTGCTCAGAAAATTGAGATTGGAAAGGTGTCGAATTGTCAGAGTTTATACGATAAATCAAATTAATACAGCGCTTAAGACCATTAAAGTTAGTGCTAATCAATTATACGACGCTTTGTTGTTGATTGATTTAATGCGACCAGCAAAATTATGTATAATATAACGATGATTTAATACTTGCAAACTATTGTAACCATGATAAAGTATGGTTAACTAAGAATCTACTTTTAGGGCCGCTTGCATAACGATCGAGTTTAAATAAAATTAGTTAATCATATTAAACTGCCTAAATACGTTTTACACAAAATGTATTGACAGTTCTTTAAACATATTTAGCGACAAATTTTGCGTTGTGCAAGACGCTAATCGTATTTAAGGGTGTTAAATGCGTTTAGTGTTTCTTAAATAAATTTAAGGAACGTTATGCAAGCGGCCCTTAGTTAGTAACAGACGGCTACTAAACGGTTGTTTTTTTATACAAAATGATGCGCAGCTTGCTACAGCTATTGTAGACAGACCATGAAGTTTGTCTATCTGTACTGTGATTTTTAATTACCCGGACTATAAATTATAATGACAGTCAATGACACTACAATTAACCTTTTTGATTGTTGTAAGCTTGGAGCATAGTGTTGTAGTATGACTCATTCATAAGTGAGTTGTGTGAGATGAATCAACAACTCACCACTGTGAGTTCAATAAACGATTCGCACAACTCATTTATGAATGAACCATACTACAACATTATGCTCCAAATTTGCAACATAAAAAAGGTCGATCGCAGCTGTCCCGGTAATTAAAAATCAGATTATATTACATCATTATAGTTTTTCACAAAGCTTTATACGCGTAAATTTTGGAATATTTTCTCACTAAATCCAACAGTTTTTGGATCAATGTTATGATTGTATGTTAATCTATGCTATTTAAAATACACTTAAGCCACATTTCATGATAATCGGCTCATGTTTGAAAGTTTAAAAGGAATGAAGCGACATACAAAACACTCACTTTTAAATTTATATATTAGTGTACTTATGTATAAATTAAAAAGTGTGTATAACATTGTTTGCCTTTTTTCTGATCTGTAGATCCTCAAAAAGACAAACGGTGTTATTCATATTGAGTTATAGTGAGTTTGTAGGCTCCTTTAAGAACATTACAGAAGCCTACAAAATTACTCTAACTCGACATGAATAACACCGAAAGTAAGTACGTAAACCGTTCAATCTCCTATGCAAATACTTATTACGTTCAATCTACACTATGGGCCGTTATTGTGAGGTCATTGAACTAGTCCGACTCGTCACCTGCCAATCATTGAATTTTAGGTGTACTATAATATTATAGTAGTTATGTAGACTTCGATAATAACAACTAAAACAGATAGTAACAATTTGACTGCCTCTGTGGTTTAGTGGGCTATGTGTTAGCCTGTCTAGTTCATAGGGATCAGGGTCAGATATCTCGGATTCTCAGTAGGGTAAGTTGCTCAAACAAACTTTGCGTTGTTTACACTGGAATGGATGTCCAGGTGTTGGATGGATTGCTTATATTTAGAATATGTAATGTGCGTGTTTCACTGCAGTTTTATGATTATTATATAATTATATTATATAATATAATGTCAAAGAAGCAAGTGAGGTGTGTAAGAATAAACCTGAATGGCGCTCTGTTGTCCGTGCCTATCCCGCAAGGGACCTGGCGTGAAGTTATGTATGTATGTATATAATTAATGTCCACAAGCACTTGGAAAGAAATTCTCGCCGAGATTTTCTTTTTGTACTACCATATTCGTAAGTCCCTCATAAGTTCACTTATAAATTAACTAACTTCTGCCCGCGACTTCGTCCGCGTGGAATAGTTACTTTGGACTAACGCTAACTTCTGTCGCACATGATTTTTGCGAAACTAACCGTTTACGCAACGCACGTAGCGGAAGCTCTCAAAAGGAAAATAAACCCTCGATTTTGTAACATTCTTCATTGGTGCTCCGCTCCTATTGGTCTTAGCTTGATGATATATAGCCTATATAGCCTTTCTCGATAAATAGGCTATCTATCATCGAAATAATTTTTCAAATCAGACCCGTAGTTCCTGAGATTAACGCGTTCAAGCAAACAAACAAACTAACTATTTAGCTTTATATATTAGTACAGTATAAAAAAAATCTTCGAAGACGGCATAGTTTTGGTAAAGCCGCTAGTGTTGGAAACTTGTATAGGCAAAGGTGTCCACTTTTTATCAGTTGAGCTATCAACATGCGTGTGTTGGAATCGTATTTGTTATTATAAAGTAACCATATGACGGAAGTAGTCAATAACCGGATAGAGTATTCATTAATGTAGTAATCGGAAGTCGTATAACCGGATATCAACGAAGAAGCATTCATTATCAAGCCAACAGATATCGAAAATTGAGTAACCGGAAGTTGGAAGATATACGGAGAGCGGAAGTTGGTGTTATGACGGAAGTGAAGTGGCGCCAAAGTGTTACAGGATGGTCACTGCAGACGCACTACGAGGATGTTATAAATACTCGGTGTTCGGGCAGAGGGGGCTGAGTCTACAACAGACAGTCTACAACCAACAGTCCAACGGTCTACAACCAGCAATCTACCACGACGGTAGAACAGAGCGAAAGCTCTGTTGGGCGAGAGGCCCATAGTATATTGTGGTCGATAATTACTGTTCGATAATCGCAGTATTCTTTAAGGGCAAATTGCTGCTCGACGCCTGATAAGCGTGGAGTTGTCTTAATATTGCTCTGTATTATTGTGCTGAATTTAATATTGTAATAATTCTAGTGTTATAAACTTTGATTATAATACAGATTACTATTACTTTTTGTGCTTGTTTTATTAATAAAAAAATACCCAAGTGTGTGACAGTACACACACGGCGAAAAGATCCATAGAGGCGATTGAAGTTGGAGAACATTAAACCCTTTTTACGACTGTGGAAGCACATGTCTGTAACTTCTTGATTTATATAAAATAATCGTTAATGGTCATCGTGATAATTTCTCAAGACCTGTTAAAATATATCCTACAAACCCATGAACACCGAAAAATAATAATTCAAGGAGTTACAATAATGGCGGCCTAGGCCGAGAATAGACTGACATGTACATGTTGACGGACTTATAAACAGACTAAAAGTACCACTGCTAAGTCAATGGACTACATTAATATAATAAGAGTCCCCTAAAATGCAGCACTAGACGATATTTAAATTAGACTTAGTTGAAAAAAATTATTGGTAGTCATGGGTGGAATATAAATTAAGACCTTCACAAGAATTCTCTTAAAAAGTAATTAATTAAACGCTCTTTCAGTAAAGCGGATATTAATCGGATACTAACCGACATAAATTCTGGACAGTTAGGTTAAACCCCTAGCGATTGACATTATCGGGAAAATGTTTAAATCTTTATATAAATATTTGAAAAAAAAAGAATTTAAATGATCTCATTTCATCGATTTTTCAGTAGGTACTCATAACTTGTTTTTATGAAGTTATTAAAGTGAAACCCACAGAAAGTTTCGCGGATCACATTGCCCTAGGATACAAATCTCGTAGAAACTGTCCCGTTTGTGGGACAAAAACTAGGTAACTTACGAGTGTGTTCGATCTCTGTTATCGAAACAAATATATATAATAGGTATATTAAATCACAAAACATACTAATAGGATGAACTTATGAAATTTTACCCTCTATTTTATTATTTATATTATACCCACTTCTAAGGCAACAACCAGGAAAGTGGCGAGGAAAGTGAGCAGTTCGAGTATATAATTTTCAATATATATATGATGGGCTTACTTAATGTCGCTGCCCATTCTTCTGCTTGCTACAGTCGAAGTGAGTTTATATTCCCACACCGAAGAAGAAATAAGAGTTTGCCTATTAAAAGATTTGATACTGTACTCAAAGTGAAATAAGGGCCATTTAGTAGTAGCTGCTGACTAATTAAAAATACATAAATTTTGTATGAAATATTTACATATGGAGATGTTTTAATAAATACAATACAAATAGATGTTTTAGGATTAAATTATTTTTACATCCTTTTTTCTCTGTATTTGAAGTCGTCAATCATAGTTTACATGAAATCTCCCGTCCAATAGGCGAAAGTAAGAAGGCTTTGTTCGCCACAGGTTAAATAGGCGTTCTGAGTAGTTCAATGTTTTGTGCACAGCGTTAGTGTTGATATTAGGTTGGCACGCACTGTGTGAATAAAATATACTTTTCGAAAATTACTTAAAATCTATGATAATAATTCAAGAGAACTTATTCGTAGCACAGCTTTTACTAGGGGAAAAAGGGAAATAGATTTACAACAGTTTTGCCACTATAATAAAAAATATAGTTTATAGCGGCGTTCCCAACATGTTTAATGTCACAAAAAGTGAATTATTCGGTTTTTTCAGGTAGTTTTATGTCTTGGGACATAAAAAGAAACAAAAATAAAAATGTATTCTTTAACGCAATACGACCGGTATATTTATTTTTTGATCGTTTTCGTAATAAATACTTTACCTACTAACAAAAACTTTGCTTCAATTTAGACAGTTAATAAACGAGTAGGTAGACTTACCTTATAAATAAGTTTATGAAGGCAAATATTTTCTTTATAATAATAGGCATTTATTGCTTTTGTTCTCTTTACCCAAAAATATTGGTATTGACACAATGTTAGTTAAAATTGTACACATATAAATTTTTATGTGAAAATATATGTATTGCCTTTTATCTCGAGTTCCTACATTGAGGTGACACCATTTACTTAAAGCACTGAACTTAAAGCACCTACTATACCATTCAAAAACCTTAAAGAAATTCTATAGGTTACTAACGACCTCGATGGTCTAGTGGTCTAGTAAGTTGAATTCATTGGCTTGCGACTTCTTTGAGATGTCTGAATTGCGATCTGTGTAACATACAACGGACCGATGCCAGATAATATCCAAACCAAATTAAACAACGAAAAGTTCGTTTAAGCTTAACGTACCAAAATCGAACAAAAGACATCTGTGTTCTATCAAGCTGGCGAGCATTCCAGCCTGTAAGAATAGTTAAAATATGTAATAAGAAATTATAATAATATTCTCACAAAACAACTACACCACAAATGCAATAACAAAGGTCAGGTGACCTTTGTTACTTTGTCAGACTGTTTTGTAGTTTTGTCAGACTACATATAGGGTAGACCGGGGCTTTAAGGTCCACGTGTAAAAAGGACCACCATATGTATCTAAAAAACTAGTGAAGTATCGTTCTTTCGAACTATACGAGCGATAAGAAGGGGGCGCGGGAGGCGTAGGGATGCAAGACTAGCAGTCTCGTGGCGCCGCTGGCAGGAGATACACGACCGCGTCTCAAAATTGTCACATAAGTAATTTTTTCCATTATTACTTTATTTTGTTTCTAGTGGCAATAATTCGTTTAGCAGATTTCAACATAATTTAATCGTATACGTGATTTAGTTGTTTTTCACAATTTCTGATTACTTTTCAGCTAGTTTTAATGTTAATTTTTTTATAACCTGTCAAAATACTTACATTTGGTTGGGGTAAAAAGATCCAATGTGGACCTTTTTACCCCATCACTTATTTCTGATTATTAAAAACTATTTTTGCTTCAGTATGCGCAACTATATAAGAAAACTGATCGTGGCACTAAATCTGTAGAGTTGATGCAACGTGCAGCAAATTTGGTTGTCAATGAAAATAAATCACTGAGGCAGGTATGACTTTGAATTAAGCAAAACTTCAAAGTCAAGATTTATTGAACGTATGAAGAATGATCCTGTCAACTTGAGATTTGGCTACGGTACTCCAAGGCAGATATTTAATACAGAACAAGAAGCCAGACTTAAGAATACTTACATAAACTTGCTCAGATATTCCACGGCATAGGTGCCAAAGAAGTTCGTCGCATGGCTTATGATTGTGCCATTAAATATAACATAAGTATACCAGAAACATAGCATACCAATAAAATGGCCGGTAGCGACTGGATGTCTGCTTTTCTTAAAAGAAATTCTAGTCTCTCCATTAGAAAACCTGAAGCTACAAGTCTCAGCAGAGCTACATCTGTTGAATGATGTAGCTCTGCTGAGACTTAACTAATGTACAAGAATTTTACACGAAGTTGACAGAGGTTATGGACCGATTTAAAATTTTTAACGATGAGTCTGATTAAGATAAAATAGATATACATAAAATTTTTAGCTAAGTGAATTGATTGTAGTTATAATTAAAGAACTCTATTTTTCTATTAGGTTCGAAAAAATACCATTTTTGTTTATTGTAACATTATAAGTTTCTCATGATAAAACTAAACTACTATAGAAAAAATAACTTTTGTTTTTTATTTATGATAATTACTTTGTTTTGCTGTAGAGACGGTTTAAATATTATGAAGCTTAAAAATATTACTTTTGGTTTTTAAATAAATACAAATTTTTGAACTTCATTAAATCAAATATTGTTATTATTACATATTTTTTTTAATAGTTAAACACTGAACCTTTTTTGATTTTATTGATTAATAAAATAAATTACCGCGCTTAAAACCGTTAAAACGTAGTTTTATTATGTATAAAAGTCGCGAAATTTTAAGGAAATGTAACTGGACCTTTTTGCCTCCCTGCTGTCCTTTTTTACCCCTACTATGGGGCAAAAAGAGACAGGTGACAAGTTCTAGAAAAATCGTAAAATGACTTACTTCTATCATGATAATTCAACTAAAAATTGAGTTAAACATGGTCAGGTAACTGTTTGTTTGATTAGTGTTTTACATTTTGATATAGTAGTTTCGGTTTTCACAGTATAATTCGAAATAGTGAAATTGGACCTTTCAGCCCCGCCCTACCCTACTACATATAACTGTCCCAATTTACATACAAATTGTCAACATTTATTCCTATTCATCTCCATAGAGTACTCAATTCAAAATACTTGGTCTAAACAGCGATTTAAAATGAGACCAGTTGGTATAAACGAGGTAAAAGAAGCCAGATTTATAATGAGGTGGCTACCCCCGCTTAACTAAGCTTTGATCTCGGTTCGTTATGGTGTATTTAAAATATTTCGGCACCCAGATAAATTAATCCAATTATAACTATACAAAGCAAGAACTCTTGGTACTAATACGGCTTCTTAAGAACTGGCGCATGTGAGTCATATTTTGAATGCAGGTACATTTATTGTAAAGGAGTAATTGCAATATCGATGAATCATGCTATTGGTATATGTTTTCATCTTATCAGCGGCAGTAATATACAAGCCTAATGTATACTAACCTACTTTTCTTTTTAAGGGTTCCTTAGCCCTTATGATATTTACTTCCAAAATGGTAATAATTATACTTTGTTATTTAAAGTTGGATTAAATGATTTTGATATATATATATTTTATAGAAAAACTCGGAATTTGAGAGTCTGACTTGCACACAGGCTTGTTTTTAATGGAAGAAGAACAATTACAACTTCATCACCGGATATTAGATCCAGTTTTCTATTATCAAAATCATCACCTGGTTGAGGTGTGACAGAAATTTTTTTTTTATTTAGATTATTTCTTAGCAATACCTGAATAGAATTTAATTTAAACTCTTAATAAAGAATTAAATTAATACCATGATTTAGGCTGTGAAATTGGCAGACCATAATTTAGATTGGAATTTGATATCCAAATGGCTATATCCAATCGTCCATATTAGATTATAACAGATCATTTTCATTCTTCAATAATATTGATTTCCATAATTTTACGCTGTTTATGCTTGGATATCTGATTTCTTAAGGGAACGATCGAGAGTGGTTGTAGATGGCTACTCTTCCGATCACACAGCAATTAGTGCCGGGGTCTCTCAGGGATCTGTCCTCTCTGCAACTCTCTTTGTGCTACATATTATAATTTACTTAAACTCGGAGTTTTAGGATACGCAAATGACATCATGATTGTGAAGAGATATATATCCATTGCACGAGAAAACAGAGCCCAGATTCGGTTGCGCAGAAAGAGGGTGGTTGAACATCTAAATGTATCCTTGCAGGCAGTTTCCGAATAGGGTAATGCAAACCTCCAGCTTCAGGGCATCTCTTTGACTCCAATACTCAATTTTGGCACGTACATAGAGTCCTTAGCTCAAGTGGTGGCCAAAAATTTGGGTATACTCCCAAAGGTGAGACAGTACTTCATAATCATACTGAAACAACTGTTGAACTTATACCAAGCAAAAGTACTTTCGTGTATGGAGCACTGTTCTCATCTTTGGAGCGGCTAAGCCAAATACCAATTAGAGGTATTGGAATCAAGAATAGGAGGCTGGTCGGCAACGTCCGTCATTTTTTATACTCAACTTCAGAGTTCAGAGCATACACGCAAGATTGCGGGGCTATCTGTCTTCTATCGGATTTATTTCGGGGAGTGTTCCTTAGAACTGCACGAGCTGGTTCCTCCATCCCCATTTTATCATCGGACAACCAAACGCACTGATTTGCCTCACCATTACTTGGTGGAAATACCACCAGTTCGAACCAAGTGCTTCGCTTCATCTTTTCTGGTGCGCTCTGCTCAAGAGTGGAAAATTTTTCCGGAGTCTGTTTTTCCTGTCAAATACAATCTAGAAGTCTTCAAGTCATGAGTGAATACTTATCTTCTAGGTAAGCGTGCTTCATCCTAGTTCGCGTAATCATTCAACTTCAGGACAGATAGTGGTCAAACGTGAACCTACACATCTATAAAAAAAAGTGTTTAAGAATAGGTGGATATAACTGGATGTAACTATAGTGAAATTACGGCATACTACTTCATACCCCGTAACTATTCGCATTTATCTGGCCCCTTTACTGTTTACGGTACGGCATTTTAAATACCCGTGGATGTGTGTCGCGAATCACCGTCTACCAATTTTATACAGGTTCTTTCGACATTGGGACGAGATTGAACTGTAATTCCTTCCATTCAGTTCAGGAAAGCGTAGTATTACAACCTAACAGCCAAGACTCTTTTGTTTCCATTTTAAACCACAGTACTAGGCTAAATAACATTTATGATCAAGCACATTCCAATAGTGTATATAAGAAGCACGTCATGCCACAATTAGAGCTTTATATTATGGAACCCTTTGAAAAGGGAGTATACTGATTCTTCAGTTCTTAGTTAAGCGTAGCATCGGTTTTTACTATTAGGTAAGGTTCACCATCTGCCAGTTTGCTTACCTGCAGAGATAAAAAATAAAATATTTTTACAAGCTTTTATTTAACTTGCGATGGATGCGGCTGCATCATAAAAAAAATGTATGGGTGTATGTAAGTTCCGGTGGATTCTTGTAAGTTAAATTTGACCAACATCCCGGTTTCGGATTGAGCTGAAATTTTGCATGCATTATATCGCATGACAATGCTATAATATGGAGCTGATCTGATGATAGAGTAGAAAGGTGGCCATAGGAACTCCTGTACTAAACATGATAGACCCATCGTGTTTGGGCTCGTTTTACTTGTCTTGGCTAGCACTCTGCTGCTACATGATATCCAGGATCTCAAAAGCTTGTATTTAAAAACCTTTTTAAAAACGCTTATTTTAAAGAGGCGTTTACGAGTTTGCTGTTCATATGGCACTTGATAACCTACCTAAAATTAGGGTAATTCTTAAGACATATAAGTAAAATTGAATTATAATTGCCCTTTAACTTAATCTTTTTTCTTTAAGCTCTCGAAGTGAGGCAGTTAGAACTGTCTATTTAGTTAACCACATTGACTTAGAACAAATTATCTACATGCATGCGCATTAATTAGCGGATTTAAACCGTGTTGCTTATTCTTAATCAAGTTAACATGTTTAATGAATGGTCTAATTTGGTACCAAGTAACGAGAAACGTAAATATTAATGACTGTTGGAGGCAGCTTTCTTGAAAATATGCCCCTAATGTTTACTTAGTGGATATTTAAATCTTTATTTCTTCCATAGAAATGTAAAGACTGTAATTAAAAATGGCGATTCGTTTGTACTTTTATGAAATGTAGTAATTATTATTAATGATCTTGTTTTTATTAATTGTTCCATCATTTACTTATGCTGGGCTTCATCTGCGTTAATGGTAAAGATTCAGGCTCTGACCGAATGCGTCTTATTCAAAGCGTTTAAAAATAACGCCGTTAACATATAGCTACAATAGTGTATTTACATACGTTATATAATTTTTAACCTCATTAACAATGGCGCATCTCAAATAACACCTTGAACCCATCACCATATCTGCTTGAAACGGCCTAAATCTTTAACATTATCTCACCTTATGTGATGTCAAAAATAATATGCGTCATTATAAATTAAATTTATTTATACATTGTCTAACTTAAAAAATAAAACTAAATTATAAACTTAACCATCTTAAAAATTAAACTAGACTACAAATAAAACTTAAAAATTAAATACTATTAGTTGTTAAGGAGGACATATTGTGCCGAGCCCAAATAAATGGGATATGGATATAGTGAAAGAAGAGTTGTTAAGGAGCTAAAATCATCTTTATGTATGTGTAGGTGGCTACTAATTTTAAAACGACTATGCTACAACACAACAGTAATTAGAGTTAAAATAAATAATGTCTAAACTTATTTCTTTAAACAATGTGTGTTTCTGTAATAATAATTCATCATGAACATTTACATGAAAGTGCTGGTCTTTCTTAGTGCAAACCTCACCACTACCAAAGAAACAACGTTACGTACATTATGTTTTCATCTAGGTATAAACCAGTCTGGTTTATATCTAGCGCATAATATTTTTTTAAACACTTCAAACAATAATAAGTAGATAAATATTAATACTATCAATACATACATAACTTCACGCCAGGTCCCTTGCGGGGTAGGCACGAACAACAGAGCGCCATACAGGCTTATTTTTACACACCTCACTTGCTTCTTTGACATTCATAGCTCTTGTCATGCACGCTCGTCTGTTCTTAAGGCTCCTGACATCACCTTCTGCTAATACACGATCAATTTGATCATGGAAGGTGTGTCGTGGCCTTCCGCGACTTCTGCATCCATCCACTTTTGCATTGTATATCTGTTTAATCATTCTTTCATCATACATTCTTTCCACATGCCCGAACCACCGGAGCATTCCTTTCCTTACCTTCACCCCGACACTCTCTTTCAGACCAACTCTCTTTCTTACTTCGGTATTACGAACGCGGTCCGCGAGCGTCTCTCCGCAGATTTTGCGCAGTGCTCGCATCTCGACTGCGTTTACTCTACTTTCATGCTCTCTGTTCCATACCCAACTCTCGCTTCCATACGTGAGCGTAGGTACCAGCACCGCGTTGTGTATAACAAGCTGGGCTTTCTGGCTGAGGTTCTTAGCGCCTAAAAGTTTACCTAACGCTCCATTCACGCTATTCCCCAAATTTACTCTTCTTTCTATGTCAGCGGTGTACCTTCCATCCCTGCTAAAAGCACATCCAAGATATACAAACTCATTCACTTGTTCCAGCATAACATCATCGACCATTATCCTTGCATTCGTTCTGGTTTCTTCTCTTTCAAACACCATAACCTTTGTTTTCTTCGCATTCAAATGTAAGCCTCTCGCCTGACAGTCATCTTTCATCATTGTGACTAGTGTTTGCAGTTCTGATGGCGATTCGGCTAAAAGCACGGCATCATCCGCATAAAGCAAAGTGCTAACAACTAGATCACCCATCCGCACCCCAACATCCATCAATCTTAATCTCTGGAGACAGTTGTCCAGATATAGGATGAACAGCAAAGCCGACAGCACGCAGCCCTGCCGGACGCCAATATTGACGTCAAACCAGGGCGACAGGCTGCCGTCCACCCGCACGCATGCCATACAGTCCTCGTAAGTGGACTGCACAGCACGCAGCAATTGGCCATTGATCCCATATCCGGGCAATATGTCCCAGAGGTCCTTCCGCACAACCCTGTCAAATGCTTTCTCTAGATCCACAAAACCGCAGAAAACCTTCCGGCCCAATGCCAGCTGCTTCTCCACGATATTACGGAGCGAGAAAACTTGATCCATACATCCCCTTCCATTTCTGAAGCCCCCTTGTGCATCCCACAGTAATCCATCGGATACCACTCTCATTCTCCTTTCAATAATCTTCGCATATACTTTAGATGCTGTGCTGATCAAACTATCAATAATAGTATATTACTTAACTTTGGTAGTACAACAAATGAAAAAACTCAAAAATAGATCGCAACGGAATCTTTAAATACTTTGTCACCTACTAATTAAATCTTAATATCTACCTAAATTATTACTCGGTTTTATGAGGGAAACCATCAAAGGCCTTATAATTAATGTAATATATATAATGACATGACTTTGATACTAGTGTCAATAGTAGATACCTACTATTGTACTAGTTACTCTATATTTGAGTCATTAATTATATTATAAGGTTCACAACACAATTAAACTATGAATATCTCCATTGTTCTAAATCAAATAATAATTGACCTCAGCTATGCGATACACAAAGGGATAAAGTTGTTAATTTAAATTAAATCTACTTTTGGATTGAAATCGAATAAGAGTCCTTTTGTTATGAAATATTCATAACAACAGAAACCTGTCTGATATCTTTATTAGTGACTACTGAGTCCATGACACGGACTGAGAGTTTAAAGTCCAATTCCACTTATTGGAAGTTTAAAGGAAATGCACTTGAACCGAGGCATTTGATTGATGTTATTGCCAAGTAATTTCCAAGTATTTTGTTAAAATCAATTTTGTGTGACAATGTTTATTTTCCAAGTAAACGTAATATTGATTGTCTCATAGAACATATTGTTCGGTAGACGGTGAGCTATCTGATAATATTGGATTGTTCAGGCTCAGACAAGTGACATGCCTTGTCAGCATGTTATATTAACAGCTTGTGTCACAATCAGATATATTAATTATGTATAGAAAGAGGAAAGCATTGTACAAATTAACATTTAGTTATTCTATTTATTACTAAATAAAATACATAACTTCAAATTATTGGATAAACGTAACTGTAATGTAAGTACCTTCTTATTTAAGCATTTAGAGCAAGGAAAGTTTCAGTTATGATTTTAATTGTATGAAAGATGGAATACGAGTGGAAGATTTCCTAGCGATATAAACGCTATCGGTACTTAGTGATGTACAACACACTGCACTACACGACAAAATATCAGCCAATTATTTACAGGCACTGAGAACTTATAAAAAAATAGTTTATACTAGTTCTATTCTAATTTATAACTAAATCAATCAATCCATCGAACGGCAGTCAAGATTAAAATAAATTACTGTAGTTTGGGGCCTGAAAATGTCTAATTTAGTGCATCAAAACAATTTGTAGATTAAATTATGAGGGCATAAGAAAGGCAAAAAGTATACCGGTGTAAAAGTCAAAATACCACGGCTATGAAAACAATGGCAAATAATTGGTTCCCGTCACGTTCTGATAAAACGATGGAATAAGGTTGTGACGAGCAGGTAAAAATTTAGTACATCATGTTTTTTCTACGTGTACGTTTTTAAAAGCGTCTGCTATACAGAAAACGGATAACAATAAGAGTGATAATGGCGCTGAAACGAGACGCTATGGTTGATGTTACGGTTTGTAATTTGTCATATTATTGAATCATCATTGTGTAGGTACTACACAGAACTAGGTTTCATTGACAATGTGAAAATAATAATTATAACTGGTCATAATTTTTCTGTTTTCTATAAATACATCCATACTATTTACTATGTATGTATATTGTATGAAAATGCATTTAATCATTCAAAACTCAGGTTTATATTTTGTCATTACAATAAAAATAAAATAATTATACCGTTAAAGACGGTTTGTTCCTTCCTTCTTCACAGAAATTGGTTTTACTTTCATTAAAAGGGACAAAGAGACCAGTCATGGTCACTTTTGTCCTGAAATTTGGAATAATATGCCCGGAATATAATTTTGAAGCTTTCCCGTAAGCCGAATGAACTTATTATCTTGAATTTTGTTTATACTTATATTACGTATTTTTTAAATGCGATTTAACATTGGATACATTTTATCTGGCATAGATTCCGCAGAATACGAATTAACGCAAGAGCAGCTGCGTTAATCACTGTTGTTTGCTAATTATTATATTTTATTATTATAAGTAATTTCGCGCTTAATTAACCTGAGAATATAAGTGCAGTGCGTATAGTAGATATTGTTGAAGAATACAATAAACATCTGCTAATACGAAAACATCCGTCGATGCAAATGGTTATCAACTAATCCCATATTACACAAGGTAATATTGTAGCTGTTTTAAACTTAACGGTTTTGTTTCCGAAGATGATCAGTTTATTATATCATGGCGGTTAACTAACCGGTACCGAAATGGGAAGGGAAGCCGGCCGGCGCACGTCGAGGGCGTCAACGCGTCAGTGCCTCTTGCGCTCCATACGGCATTTTACGCCGTACACTCACTTTGACCGCGCGCCGCCGGCTTCGGCGCCCATGCTCGCGAGTGCATCTCTGTGAAATTCCTTTGTGACAGTTTCGAATGATTGTCTTATACAAAATGGGTGGACTTTTTGTGTTGTTGTTGCTTATGTGCAGGGGCTTAGCAGCGGCAGACAGGAAATTGACCATCGCCGAGAAACTACGGGAAGACGCGGATCTTTCACAGGTATTTCGAAGTTGGACATAAGTATGTAAACTAAGTTTTGAGTGCGTAAACTTAGAAATTAGTTTAGTCAGGCTCTAGAAAAGCTTTTAATACAGAATAACACGTCCGAAGTTTACTCACAACATTAAAGTCTGTACGTGTAGTTTGTTTTATTTAACATGTTTCCTTATCTTAACCCAAAACAAGAATAACTAGTTTATAATAGGGTTTATTTCTAGAAGTGACGAATTATTTTCACGGTTAATTGAATTAGCGATGCAAATTCTACAGATCTATTAAGGTTTGTAATACTAAGTTTGTATATGTATAAACTAGTAATATACGCTCATAACAAAGCTCAAATTCTGTCGGCTGATTATTTATTAATCTTGGATATTGTCGAGGTCTGGTTTCTTGCTCAATTTACTCCATTTTGTCTTAACTTCGATGTGACAATGTATTCTGTTGTCAGTGCGTTGGCTGATTCACCTACTGGTTCTAGTGGTAACATAACTAATCTATATACTATAATAAAAATGGTTCGAGTTTGTACATTGCGTTTAGAAATATAAGAAAAATCACGGCGGATAATTTGGACCGGGAGATTCCGAAAATGCAATTTTTTTGTCTATCTGGCTGTCTGTTAGAACATCACGTAAAAACTACTGAAAGGATTGAAATGAAACTTGTTATCCCGATAAGTGACGCCCTTTTCGTGGGATAGACGAAAATAGCCAAAAAGATGGCACTGCGATCGCAACTATTTGTAAACTGCTAAACGTATATGAATGAAACTTATCATAATGCTGGCTTATAGTCCAATAAAGTGGACATTTGGAATTTCGTAACCGAATAACAAAAATATTGAACCTTTGTCGTCTCTACGGTACTTATAAACGCGATTTTAAGGTCTAAAACGCACTTGGGCGATTTGTTTATAATAATATTGTTTATAATAATTTAGGTATTACATCAAATGCATGCCTACCCCTTTTCGTAGCGAGTTTCTGTCCATCCAACGGTTAGCTAGAAGAAAACGCTCACAGCGATTAGATCGCCCATGGTACTTATCGTTATGATTGTATGTATGAATTTATTTTATAACTTTGTGTGCAATAAATAATCCTATTTGTACGATACCAAAAATATTATTATTATTTATATTTTAGTTCATTTAAGAGCTTTGCTTCTTGTCAATCGAGCACCCGTGAATCTTCTCTTTTAAAGACCAGCTGTTTTACTTCTTTCTACGACAAGAGAGCCCATTTTTTCTTTATTTAATCAAGGCATGACCGTCTTGGCCTTCCTTCGCCTTCGTTCCACTTTACCTTCGATTTTCGTACACAAGAAAGTGTAATTTCGTAACAAATGACCGAACATTTTCCCCCTTATTACCAATAATAATAAATATAACTTACTGTACAAGCTTCATATCAAATTTCTCTAGCTATTTTAACATTTATTCTTTCTTACATAATTCCATGCGGGGAAAAGAATATTAATTCCTGCGGCCGGGCGGCCTGTCGCAAGAGGAGACAAAACAACCCCCAGCGAGGTAGTAAGGAGTTTGCCAAACTGAATGGCTTTCACTCCTGGTTTAGAGTATGCTGCTATAACAAGTTAAGTTGTGTTCCGGCATCGGTAGCCAGGTTCCAGACCCCCCCCCCCTTCGACGGTGGCAGCATACTTGGTGTTGCAAATTTTCATAAGCGACAGTAACCGCTTTTCGTTAGTTGCCTACCTGCTGCTAGTGTTGCCGTTAGCCGATTTGCTGCACTCCTGAAATAAAAAAATCCATACAAATCTCATATATCTTCGTCTGTCAGTGTATCTATATACGCAAAAGCCATTTGGCAGAATGGTGTATCGAATGTCGCTACATAATGATGATGTAGTGAAATTTCGAAAAAATATAAATTACGGGGAGACATGCATAACTGATTATTTTATTTACGGATAGAATGTGATGTCTTTGTCGTGCTGTATAATAAGATTTTACATTTGTGATTTTTTTAACTAACTTAATAATTGAGGGGTATTTGGTTTTAAAGTGGTAAAGGGGTCTTGACCATTCAAAATTATGAAAAAATTCAGAGCTTAAAAATACTCAATGAAAATTGGTCTGAAGAAGATTTATTCAGTAATTTTGGACAAATTTGTTAAGCTTTTTAGGGAACCGTATTCAAGCGACAAGAACCTAACGTTTGATTTCAAAATCCTGTAGAAAATCTTTTAATACGCTCGGTTTAATAGGCATTTTGCTCATTTTTGTTTTATTTATTTTTGCATAACTTAATCTGACTATAAAACTGTTAGTAGTGTAATTTGTCTGATTTGCATAATACTGTTAACAGCTGCATTTAATTATAGCGATTGCGATTTCTAATAGCTGTCCATCTGGCTTTTAACTGTGACTCATTCAGCCATAAATGATTCTCTTAGTTAAATCTAATTTGACAGTCCGTTATTTTCTCTGAATTTTCAGTCATTAGATAAAAGTTATTCAAAGGAATACAATTTTGAAACATAAACAAATGACATTTGTATGAACAATGACGGTTCAATTGTTTCACTTTTATATTCAGTCGGTATATAATTTCGTTGACGCATAACTTATATCTGATAAATGAACTGACCTTAGTTACATAGAACTGTTATTAATGTATACATAGATAACAGTTTACCCTGACAGGAAATGAACCCGGAGTCTCTAACTTTCAGTGAACTAGTTGGGTCAGTAGGTACTTCGAGAACATAGAGCCTGGTGAATTTGAACGAGATTTTATTATGCGTAATATTTCAAAGAGATTATTTGATAAACCATATTTATTATTATTGAATTAAAAGTTAATTATTAGATATATCATTTATATAGAATTCAAGTGCGACGTTTAGCCCTGATCGGATTAAAAGGATTAGAAAAATTTCAAATATTTTGATAAAGGAAAACAAAATACGACAATTTGTAATATATAATGGGCTACCTGGTCGTAATCATCTTATATCCTAAAAATCTTCCTTAAGCTTCATCGTAAAATATTTCAGTGAATAGGTCAAAATAAAGAGGATTGATAAGTACTCGGGATAATCTTCAGAAATGTCATGTCTCTTACTTTATATCGAAAGGAAAAATTGTGAGGAGGTTGGGATTATCCGTCATATTTACTGTAAAAGGAATAGATATTATTCTGCTATATTATTCAATATAATCATAGACAATATCGCACTTACGGTCTTAATTGAAACCAGCTTAATTGTTTGACGTGATAAATCAAATCTACGCTTTCATAAAAGGTGTTTTTTTAAATTTGGGACTTTTGCCAATAGACATGTCAGCCCCATCATCTCCTAAACGTACAATAACTTATCATAAAAGGATGTTAGAACCACACAATATCACCGAAGTGATCAAGTAAAATTCGTTTTATGTCCCCTAAAAGAGACGACGGCTTGTTTACCTATATCTAACTACCAATCAATTTATTACGTCTCTGCAGTTTCTATAGTCTGTATTTATAACGGAGAGAGTTTTCTGGAGAACCGTTCAAAATGGTTCCATCACCTTTCTTGAACAACCGCACCAGTCGCCATCTGGTACGTCTTCTTGCCTAATTCCTTGCGCCGCTGTAAGTCCTGTATACAACAGTTCCCGTCGATGATTTTTTTGCACACTTTACTTCCCAGCTAAGAATTTTCCCACAGCTCTACGTTATGGATTGTGTAAAAAAATATGACAAAATACCTTTGATGCCAACACGTTGGCAGCCTATAGTATGGTATATGTCCATAGGCGAAGGTAATTACTTTCCATGAAGTGGGTCGCAAGTTAAAGACGTTTCATATATTTCCCCTTTTACCTTTAAGTCCTCTCAATTTCTAAAATATGTATTTGTGTAGCACCTCACATAATATAATGTTCTTGTCTTCTTTACGCTTTTATAGGTCTAAAGAGAACTATCAGTCATTCGTTTAAGTACTAAGTTTTATCTTATAAACAAACATATTGTTTTATATGTAAAAACGTTTTAAATTAGATTCAAATTAGTTTCGAAGAGGCAAGAAGTAAACAAATGTAATGTAAATGTATAATAAATATACTATCGTGAACACGAGAAAGAATTTAATCTATACGGATGCTAAGCCGATTCATGCGTAAATCTCATTTGCGTGAATATAATTAAATTTTGTATAGTATGTGCCATGCTAAGAGCGACACTGCAAACTTTTAATTAATTTCACACCAAGATACTTAGTACTTGTGAATTGATCGCATCTAAATAATGTTGTAAATGTTCTGTTTCAAATGTGAACGATTTTTCAAATTCAGTCATCAGTTTAATGTTATTTAAAGAGAAATCTAATTTTACATTTAATTGAAATCAACACGTTTTAGGACTTTTAAGCAGTGTTCTCAAGATATATATCCAGTATGTAAGGGTTTTGCTTATATGTACATACAAATTAATCCGGTGATTTGCAAGAATGTTTTTATATTCGCATTCCTTGAGTGCTTTGAGTATTTCACATTGGTTTGCCTAACTTTTCGTTGTGATTTTGTGTATTATACTTATTATATAAGCTTAATCGATAAGAAATACAAAAAGGATCCAGAAGAGATTTAATGGAGTTTTCTCTCATCATGAAGTCAACCCCATTTCTAACTGGAAAGATTTAATAAATTTCAATTCGCATCGTTGGTTCCGCGTTAAGCACAAAGGACGGGGGCGCCTTTCCTTACATAATTGGAATGAACGTCTCAAATGGATGCATCCGTTTGTCTTATGACGGTCCTATTGTAGTTTAACTTTATCAATAGATGGCCTCATATTAACGAAACCACAGTAGACGGTGATTAAGCACTTGCTGAGTTTAATTAAAGTACATTTCGACTAGCAAAACGTTGGGTTTGAGTAAATATATTACTCATACCACTAAACCTTACCATACCTGGGTATATAGACTTATGTAAAAGTATAAACTATGGTTGTAGTAGCTTAGAGATTAAGGCTGGTGTGCACTAACCGACGGTTAACCAAAAATAATCACTGTTTTCCATACATTTTTGGCGATTATCTTATTTTAACCATCGGTTAAAAGTCGGTGCACACAGCCTAAGTGTTTTCATTCTGCGACGTAGGTTTGATTCCACCTCAAAAGTATACGCCGTTTCACTGGCATAATGTGGATATATAGTTGCTATTAACATCTAGTGCTGGTGAAGGAAATATTCATTAAATTGCCGATGCATGAATCCCGCCAGTCTATCTGCCCTACCAAAATGGTGGGACCGTCTGATTTCACAGAATGGCGAAACCCGGGGCAAGCTATCAGTCTTATAAAGACCAATACTATTGTATATATGCATATTTTTAGGCACGTATGCAATGGAAAGTAACAGCCTTGACTAGACTGACAGTAATGGTTATACTTACAGGTGTATTATTATTAGATTTTATTCTTTTTCCATTGTGAAACATAGATTTCGGGATTGAGCTGCTCAATCATACTGACGACACTCTTGAAAATAATTATAGTGGACAGCTAGGCCCTTTATCAATTTGAGCTTCCAGATTGTTGAAGATGCTATGAGCGGCGATGATAATTAGTTTACCATACCACTGAGAATTCCCTTTAATGTAAGGACATTATTAACGCTATAATAATTTATTATTAAGTTGGATAGACATTGTGAATTACAATGTTGAAAACAGTTCTCTTTATACAATGTAAATATTGTATATTATTATTTTGTATATAGATATAGTATTTAAGATCGACATAAACATTTTCTTTTTATGGTTTCCTACTTATTTTTTGGCAAAAACGGAACCTTGGTAAAGTCTGTATAGGTCTCTGAGCTTACATTGATGCAATTTAACAGAAAGGTGTAGTTTGTATAACGATACAAATTTATATAACGAAAATGCAAAGAAATGAAAACTACGAGCTCGAGTTGAATAAATATTTTTCAAATTGCATGTAGTCTTGTATCATTAGTCAAATCTTGTAAAAATATATAATAATAATAATTTGTAATATATTTATTAATATTGTATATATTATATTAATATATATAATATTTATATATTGTTTTATTGCCATTATTAATATTGTATACCAAAATTTGTTGCTATACACATATTAATAATGTATATATTTGGATATATATAATATTAATATGTGTTATTGTCTATTTTCTTTTTCATATATGCATCCTATTAATTACATGTATTTGATTTGCACTTCACCGTCATACACTCTTGATTCCTTTCACACAATCCACAGCCAGGGTTGTCTGGAAGAGATCGCTCTAAAGTAAAGCGATAAAGCCAACCTTTGTACCTGCCTTGACACGAAATTACTGTAAATGAATTTACTTTATGTGTATGTGGTGAACAATAAAGTATTTTATATCTATCTATCTATCTAAATATAAGGGTGTTATAAATTATGAGCTGGCTTTTAAATTATGGGGTATAAAATTCTGAAAAAAAACTACACTGTAGCTTCAATAATGCTTTCTGTGAAAATTGATTTAATCAATATCCGTTCATTAGTTTTTGAGTAAGATATATTTTGGATAGAATGATTGTCTTGAAAACAGGAAACGTTTGTCTGCGTTGTGTGCGTTCTGCTAATCACTTACTCGATTTGTTTATGTGTTGGCATTGATTCTCCATATACTAAGCAGCTAAGCACAAGTTTATCAGCTTTTGTTATTTAGTATTTTCTTAAGTTACATTTGATTTTTATTCCGACGTTTCGGTCCCTTTTCAAGAGCCGTAATCATAGAAGAAAAAGATATCCAAGTGTCAATGAGTAATTGTTATAATATGTGTCATTGTCACCATAATGGGTGACAGTTGTAATGTGTCAAATGCAATGTAATACCTACTATGTGCCGAATAAACTCTCTGCTGCGTTGATCTCGTACCAAGTCGTTTCATTATAGATTTGAATCCTAATTAATCCTAAAACAGTAATGTTAAAGTTATCGTTAAGCCTGCCCTTAACTTGTTGGATTTACTTATTTATTTTTAAACACACACACACACACACACACACACACACACACACACACACACACACACACACACACACACACACACACACACACACACACACACACACACACACACACACACACACACACACACACACACACACACACACACACACACACACACACACACACACACACATCTATATATCGAGGTCTTCATACATACAGGCGTATACGCAAAAATGCCTTTTTTGTTGTTTACTAAAAAGTATGCATGTTACAATTTAGAAAGCCTTACCAGTATGCAAGTGTACCTAAAAAGAAGGGTATTCTACATTTCAGCCTTATACAATCAACTAGTTTTGTTTTATTCACAATTTTCTCCCTTGTGTCAAACTGCACTTTTGTCTGTACGCCCATTTGTTATGAAGCTCTCGATATGTATGTCTCGTGTAGTAAGCACAAAATACCAGCCTGCTATCGGTTGCACCACTCTAGTTTATCCCCTACATTCATATTGAAAGAACAAGACAAAGCCTGTCTTTTCTTAAAATTCACTAACCAAACCTTGATATTCACTACAACAGGTCAATAAATTACTTTCATGGCATCTCTTATAATTGATACATATTAGCTGCCATATATTTTTATGTCAACTATTACACACTGTTAGATAAAAAAATCTTGTTTATATAACTAAAATTTTGTTTGAAATCTGTTGCGCCATTTTGAAGCCTACCCGAGACAAACTCTCGGATTGGTCGACAGACAAAAAATAATAAAAACAAGTATTTACGGCGTAGCGTGGTAAAATTGCAGTTTTATATTCAATCTTGGCATGTATTTGAACAAATATATTGGAACGTAGTTCCTTATCGCGCGGTTCGAATAGGGGCTAGACGGAAAAAATTCTTACGAAAAAGTTGTCAACGACACTTTTTTGAACTTGCCAAGATAAAATGCAGTTGCATAACCCTTTATGCCCACGCAGTTAGAGTTTAATTTGGAGTACATTATTTTTAAATGTCATGGGTTGCTGACGTACAGATAGCATTTGCGGACATATAGAGTCTTAATGTCATTAAAATAAGGAGCAATATCGCGAATCTGGTTTAAAGTTAAATTTGTTTCAAGAGTCGAATTGCAGGATGTGATTCGATTTTTAAATTGTTTCTTATATTGAAGTAAATAGGATTCAAACTTACTCATTTACTATTACACTTCGCATTGAACAGTGTGGTGTCGCGACGATTATTTTTGTTGAGTGTATACAGGTTTTTTGTAAATAATCGAAAGGAACTTCGTTCCATCCGGGTGTCCCTTGACACCACTCATGTTTTTTTTATTTGTGACTTTGTGTTATCATTTACCATAATCGACTTATGTGCATGAATTTCAACAATCAATAACATTAAAACACACCATAGGCTCAATTCATTCAAAATAACTAAATTCACCACAATTATATAAAACATCAACATAATAAAAAGACTTTAAAATCACTCTCATCTTTTTAAAATCTGGGTATGTATATACATATTTTAGTATTGAGGTGTACCTAATATTACTAAAAGTACCTACTATTATTCTAATAATAGTTGGTACTTTTTACAGTTTTTTTTCGTAGGAATTCAGCAAACAGGCAGACGGCCCACTTAATGGGAAGCGGTTACCATCGCCAATGGACATTTGCAACACCAAAGGTGCTACAAATGCGCTGCTGCTCTCTTAAAGGAGACTGGAACCTGGTCACCAATGCCGGAACACAACTCAAGTTTGTTATGCAGACATACTTTAGACCAGGGGTGGTAGCCATCCAGTCGGGCAAATGCCCTACCACTTGGCTGTAATTTTAAGTTTAAGATACTAAATTAAATAATACTAAGATATCTTGAACTAATTTATTGATTCTTTGTACATCGTATCTAATAAAAGACGGGTTGTAGTGAAATTGAATCAAAAACGTTTTTAATAAAAATTGTTTTGTGTGTCGTGATTGGCATTTGGTAGCTGTGGAACCTCGCAGCTGGGGGGAGCAAATTTAAAGTATTTTAATAACTCGTCTTATCCAGCGAACTGGGAACGAACGTGCACATATGTAATATGTTTAAATTAAATTCAAAGCATATATTAAGGTTTATCTATTGTATACTTGTGCAATCATATAAAAAGCACATCATAAATGAAAATTTTGAATTCGTTAAAAATAAGTATAATTAATTAGGTTTTAGTAATAGTTGTTACAGTTAGTTTATACATAAAATTCTAATGTTAGTGTGTATGTTACTAAACTCCTCCTAAAGCCCGGAGCCGATCTTAATTAAGTTTTTGTGTGTGTTGGAGTGGGTCTCCGTATGGTTTAGATATTGAGTTACAGTAAGTTTGTAGGCTTCTCTAAGAACCTTAAAGAACCCTAAAAAGTTACTCTAACTCAACATGAATAAGACCGTTGAAGTATTATTTGAGACGTGGGGTTTTTAGTGAATTATTTTATTTAGGGTTCCGTCGTTAAATGACAAATACAGTGATATTTTGCCAACAAGAAGCTTTCTTTATACATGGATAGACACGCAGTTCGCTGCTTTTTTAATTTTAAATAATAGCTTTATCTGCTGTTTTGCGGACAAATTTACGTTTATTTTTCAATACTAGTCATGAGAATAATATGGATACGTTACAGGCTCTTTATAAAGAAAGCTTTAAAACGTACGTTCCATTTAAACAATCTTTTTACAAACCCTTTCGAGGTTTCAGGCACAGTTTGGTTAATTGGAATCCGGCTGAAATGTAGGAAATTGCCTGGCCCCGATGTGAAATTGTTGTAACACTTTGTCAAAGATAATAGACGATGAAACTGGTACCGTTTCTAACTAAGTCACTTGCATTTTAAACAGATTTATAGGGGGCATAATTCTTATTGATAGTACGACTTTCTATACCTACCTAATATTAGGTCTTTACATATGAAATTGGCGTTTTCTAAGGGAGGAACATAAAGTCGATTTTTTTTAAATATAATACATTTATTTAATCAAAGTATGTACCATTGCTATCTATGCACTTCTGCCATCTCATAGGTAGTTCATTGATCCCTTTACAAAAAAAACCATTCGGACGGGAATCAATAAAATCTTTGAAGGCGCTTTGGACTGCCCCATCGGAGTTGAATTTTTTCCCTTGCAAGAAGTTATCCAAATTTCGAAAAAAATGGTAATCTGTTGGAGCAAGGTCCCGGGAGTACGGTTGATGTCTTAGACATTCCAATTGAAGCTCCTATAATTTGGTAGCCGTCTGTTGTGCAGTGTGTGGTCTAGCGTTGTCCTGAAGCAGCAGTGGCCTAGAGCGATTGACCAGCCTCGGTTATTTAGCAGTTAGCTTTTCCATCATGGTTTGCAGTTGTTGACAATAGACATCCGCCGTAATTGTCTGGCCAGATCTAAGAAAGCTGTAGTGAACGACACCGGCACTAGTTCACCAAACGCTCACAAGTATGTTTTGGCAATTTTCGCTTGGGGCAGGATTTGGCTGGTTCGCCAGGGTTCAGCCATTGCGATGAGCGTTTCCGATTATCGTACAGGGTCCACTATTTATTACAGGTAATGATTCGATTTAAAATCCCTTCATTATTGTGCCGGTTGAGTAATGTAACGCAGCAGTCGAAGCGCGTTTGTCGGTTTGCTGCACGCAATTCATGAGGTACCCACCTTTAAAGCTTTTTCACCTTCCCAATTTGCTTCAAATGGATTAAAACAGTTTTATCACTGACACCGCAGCCTGCAGCTATCTCGGACGTGGTTTGCGATGAATCCGCTTCCACAATAGCCTTCAATTCTGCATTATCAACTTTGGTCTCCGGCCGTCCACGGGGCTTGTTCTGCAGGTCGAAATTTCCAGAACGAAAACGTTGCAAAAACGCACTGTATTTTCTTTTGCGACACCGCCGCCATACACATCATTAATCCTTCGAGCCGTTTCGGCAGCACTGGTGCCACGATGGAACTTGTACTCGTAAATAATGCGATATTTCAAGTTTTCCATTTTGTAAACTGAGTGACGCAAAGAAAAAACCTAAAGAGAAAAAAAAACAAATGAATTTCGGTTTTCAAAACACAAAAGCATAAGTAAATAGCTGTATAAATTTGAAATTGGAATTCCTAACCAAAGACGAGATATTTGAGATCAAAGTGGCCAGTACGACAAAACCCCAACTTCATATGTAAGGACCTATTATTAAATTTAATCTGTCATATTTTATGGATTTACATTCCGAAATCAAATTAGGGATGCTGACATGAACATATTTAAATTACATTCGATTAACTATACGAGTCTTTATGTTAATATTGGTTTTTGTTCGCGTCATCGCTCGCGTTAATTCCACAGAAACAGTAAATTTTTTCGAGTTAAAAAAGTAGCCTATTCCAGACTGTGATCTATCTTTGTACTAAATTTCGTCTAGATCCCTTCAGCCGTTCTGGCATGAGTGAGCAACAAATATCCATCCAAACGTTCGCATTTACATAATATAATACTAATATACTCGTAGTATATATAGATAAGTCGTGTTACATATCTCAATGAGTCTTCTTTTAATTTTAATGTTTTAGTTAAATAATTATCCAAAGTGATAAAAATCTAAAGAAGTAGAAACGTCTGTTTTAATTTTTGTTATTTAAAAGAAAATCAATCATATTAATGTATACAAATTGTTAATAATACATTCCGTATTCACAATCGTGGCCCTTGTTTTTATCGAGAAAAATTCACTCGAAATCGTTTTTATTGCTGTTCAATTACAATGATTACGAGTAAAACAGATTTTGATTGTTCGGGTGGAATGGTTTTTATGTTTGTTTTATCATGATCATTTGTTTCCAAAGGGAGCGTTTTGTTACTTTTTTGGTGTGATGAATTACCAACGGGTTTCACCTATATCATCCCATTTTTTATTATTATATCGGAACTGGGCTGCGTTTCAAATAAATATAATTAATGCGTCTATGCCTGCTTCCTGAATACCTAACACGCGGTTTGATATCTACACATATATCCAAAGATTTAAGTACATTAGGCTCATTCAATACAATGTGATCACTCAATTCGTTGAAAGTCTTCCGATTAGTTATTCCGGTATAAAATCTTTTGAAGGTTGGATCATAGATACTGTTGCTGACAATGAGCCGCATCGTTTGTTAATAGATGGAGTTTGTCAAGTGTACACGTATCTAATTTGTATTTACTTATATATGTACATATAGGTATTTCTGGAGACACTAGAATGTTTGCATACAATATTTTACATCACTCAGAGTGTGATTTTTGAGATACAGTTTAAAATATTACGCTAAATAATATCACATTCAAAGGTCTAGGTCACTATACGTTGAAGAATCTTCTCGTGGTTAAAATTTTTAAGTATATAGTTTAAAGTTTCCTTTTAAATAGCCGACAATAGTGACATCATTATTCCTACGTGCGCTATGATCGCAGTCAAGGTTACATTAGGTGTTATGTATCATACAATAAATTACATATGCACGTTGCGACATCTTCTCGCACATCCTGTGGGCGCTTCCTGCGTTCCAAGAGGTGACAAAGTATCAATTGGTATGGAATTCAATATACGAGAAGGCTTGAAAGCACCGAAGCGTGACGCTGCTCTTATATTTAAGTATTCTTTTTTCATTCGAATGGCACCTGAGTTGTATATTTAATATTCTATCAATTTGAATACAGCGCCAACGTTTTGTTGGGAACAAAATGTTTATTTTCCTAATATTGTTGGTCATAATACTAGCGACAACTCAGAAGGGTTTATGGTAATAAAAGAACAGCAACGGGTTGCTATACTTATAATCAGAGAACCTTACGGTTGTAATACAGTTCATACACTGATTCTACACAAACACTTTTAGAACACCTCGACATCCCTCCAACAATTTTACAGTATAAGAAACTTAGCATATTAGCACAACCGATAGCGGATTGAAATCATTGATAAACTATTTTAAATAAAAGTGTTATGAATGATAAGAATTGAATATTGTTTGGAAAATTCAGATAATAGTTTATATAGGATATTATATAAAATATTATTGTATCATTCATATAAGACATATTTAGATTTGGTTTTGTTGTACAACCGGCCGCCTACCTGCGTGAAGGATGATTTGATGATTTGTGGTGTGACAGAAGATTATGTCAGAATAGAGGAGTGTGGAAGGAAAAGAAATATTGTGTCGACCCCAATTAATTGGGATATGGTGAAAGAAAAGAGAGAGTATATAAAATATTATATTTAAAGTTTTACATGTAATAAAATAAATCGAACACAGTAAAAATATATTGCGTCTGCCAACATAAAAATAAAATGTAGTGAATACCGTCTATATACAATTGACAAATTTTGAATTATAATTTACACAATTACCAAATTATTAGAGATAAATATTGTAATATAAAATGATGTTAAATTATACAAAACAGGCGCTAATCACAGAATAAATAAATAAATATATAAAATTATTATTCAATTAACAAATTGGCCGATTGTATCGTTTAGAAATAAGAGGGTACATTACAAAATTAATTATTATCTTTAAAAAGAAACGTGACTAGAACGACTAAGCAACTAAATAACTGTAACAAGCGATATTTCAATTTTAATTTATAATAATGAAACATTTAACTATAATAGAACTTTATATTTTTACTCATAAAATATCATTAATTAATTTCATAAATATATCTACTACTAGCTGTTTCGGCAGACGTCGTCCTGCCCGGAAAAGCTACAATCGATATTTAACAAATAAAAAATAGGGGTTGATCGTACAGGGTTGAAAATTTAGGGTTGTATGTATTTTTTAATGCTATATCATAAAAAAAACTAAAATTTTAAAAAAAAGTTAGGGGTGGACTACCTTTAACATTTAGCGGGATGAAAAATAGATGTTGTCCGATTCTCAGACCTGCCCAATATGCTCACAACATTTGATGAGAATCGGTAAAGCCGTTTCGGAGGAGTTTAACTACAAACACCGCGACACGAGAATTTTATATATTAGATTGTTAATTACTATTATTAAATAAGATACAGTTTAAATCTATTCTTCACACTAATATATTAACGAGAAAGAAATTTGTTTCATGGAATACATAATACGTAACTATTAATGCCTGCGGCAATGAGTATGCCCGTAGGATACTTTTATCCCGGAAAATAAAATAGTTTACACTTACTAAATTACCACGCTAGTTAATTTGCATGTTTTATTTTAATAAAAAAAGGAGATTAAAACTTTAGTTATTGAAAATCATTATAGAAATCAAAGTCACACTTTAAAGTGCAATCTGTTCAAACTCAAGCACCGGCGTTCAAAACCGACGTTCAATAGAAAATGTTGCTGTCCAACGATTTATAATTAAATGAATTCCAAAGGAGTTCGTGGACAACAGATGGTGTATTTCACTCCAAAAACAATACTTCAAGCATTGTTTCGTGTTTACTAAAACAATACTGTCTGTTTATTGTCCTTATTTGTATCGAATTTACACACGATTACAAATACCGCGCTGGAAATAAACTGAGGATACATGATAATACATCTGGTATTATGATGTAAAGTATATTTATAAAATGGGAAACCTGAATATCGTGTAGTAATCCTAAACATTTTAATATACGACGGGTCGAGATGGATAAGTTTTGCCTCCATACAAAATGATTTTGGGCTCCGGACAGCGCTTGACAGTGATGCGGGTGACATCCACTCAGCTGATACCTTACGCACAGATTCTAAACGTGTATTCTATTTCATGTATTTATTATAGGTAAAACCCATATTACATTTTTCATATTACATTAACACTATTTTTAACTGTGCAGGCATTTCACTGTCCTGGTACAAAATTATCTTTGTGACGATTTTTTACGATTTATAATATAATAAATATTGTCACATCTATTTATTTTCATATTCTGAATTGTGTTACTAATAATTTCTGAGTGTACTGAGAGTGTGATGATTCTTTTATATTGACTACATGTAATGGAGACATTCCGCGTGCGTATTAAATTAATTAAATTAAGACAGTTACCAAGGCTCAATATACTACTTGACCCAAGCCATCCTACATTATACATAGGTATAACACCAGTGGACAGTTCTACTACTTTTCTTGCGGCCGAGCTTTTAAGCATAAGTTCCATTGTGAAAGTCCTTCTCGTGCCCATGGCAGAAAATAATAATAAGCTTTTTTAAAAAGGTTTTTAAATATTAGTTTTTGAGATCCTGGATATCATGTAGCAAAGTGCTAGCCAAGACAAGTAAAACGAGCCCAAACATGACGGGCCTATTTTGTTTAGTACAGGAGTTCCTATGGCCACCTTCCGACTCCCATCATCAGATCAGCTCCATGGTACCGTATTATTGCATTGTCACGCGATATTATTGCATTGTCATGCGTGCAAAATTTCAGCTCAATCGGAAATCGGGAAGTTGGTCAAAAACTTGCAAGATTCCCTGAACTGAATTGAAGTAAAATGGACAGGGCCAAGTGCTTGACAATCCACATAGTCAAAGAGGAAGTTAAAGCAAAATAAATAATATCTGTAGTGGCGACGAACATTTGAGAGTACGTTTCGTATCAATTCTTCAATCTTTGAAGTGTATTGAAAAACAAAAGTTAATTAATAATCCCTTCATTCATATTAATTACACGAGGTTAAAAAATGTTTTTCATAGTCGCATTCTAAATATGATTATGAATAACACTTTGTTTAATTTTTTTAACTATTATGATTAAAGGCGAAAAGACGTCTAAGGGTGATAGAATAAGCTATGTAAGCATATAGTTATATTGCGTTTTTTACTTTAGTAAACAAATTTTTAAGATATTTTTTACCCTGAAAAAGTGATCGATTCCGTGCTTTAAAGATCGGAATGTAGTAAGAAAAGCTGCGTAGACTGCTCCAATTTCTATAATTACAACCAAATTGTCCTATTTCGTTAAACATTAATTTATTCTGAAATACAGCTTAAAGTACAAGTGTTACTCGAAATGCAAATAAATGTCTAAACTATCAATGGTTTTAAATTTAAATTAAAAGGGGCCTATCGTAATTTATTTTCAGCTCCACAAGGCTCCAGTTTGTTGTTTTGTTAAATTGTTTATTTATCTACTTCTCAGGTTTGGTATCTTTCAAGTCTGAAGTGTCCTACGCTTATCTCTTGTCTGTAAAGTACAAGTTTCATGGAAGTCATGGTTGTTAAAAAGGCCGTGAGGAGGGGAAATATGAGTATATTGACATTTATATGCTGTAAAAGAATGTGGAGTTTTTGTTGGGGCTTAAAGGAAGATCTTTACTATGCAGTTTCAGTAAATTATACATAAATTTTGGGTAAAAAGGAACGGTTGGAAGATTTTGATATTTTTATGTGGTTGTTAGTCAAGTCAAAGACATATATATAGTTTAAAACTGCACTAATCGTGAAGTCTCAATAAAAAAAGAAGAATTTATTTTGATATTTCTATTTGTTCTTTTTATCATTAAATTTGGTATGGTGGCATTGAACAAACTTTCAATATCGTAAAACACCTAGAATACTTTTATCAAAATATATAGGTTTCATGTGACACATATTCAAAATCAAATTTGCGCTTTCCTATTATATTAATGTACTTTGTGGTTTTCACAACTAAAGTCACGTCAATTTTTTTTTATTGCATGAGTTCAGCAGATAGGCAGATGGTCCATTTGATGAAAAGCGGTTACCATCGCCTATGGACATTTGCAACACCAAAGGTGCTACAAATACGCTGCTACTCTCTTAAGGGAGACTGGAACCTGGTCACTAACGCCGGAACACAACTCAAGGGTGTTATAGCGGCTTACTCTAGGGTGGTAGCCATCCAGTCAGGCAAATACCCTACCACCTGGCTGTGGGTTGTTTTGTCGCCTCTTACGACAGGCCGCCCGGCCGCAGGAAATTGTGTTCTTTCTCCGTTCCTGCACGGATAGAATTTAATGTCAGCATTTCAAGAAAATCTTCTAATTGAGTTAATTTGCCACACTTCATATTGCCAGTCTTGGATAGTTGAACAAAATTAAACCGCTATATATAGATAACCATGTAAATAATAATGATATCGCTTTAAAACATCCTGTCAAGGCGTTTCCATGGCACAAATTGATAACTTACTGGTTTCAATTTCCCAATGAACAATGGTTTATTAACGTCGTACGAAAGATAATTTAGGTTAATTATTAACATTGAAACTTTTTATTCAATTATTATTAAATAATTAAAATAGTTATATAATATAACAGTGAATGGCAGTGTAAGCTTTAAATTTTTATTTTGAAAGTAATTAACATATAACGTTACTTGTATTACACAATTTATCGAATTTGATTACTTATAAAATATGGCTCTTGAAGATAAATGGCATCGTTTGCAATTATGCATTATCGTTCAAGTCACGTACTTCCGCACCAATTTTTACAATCATAGCATTGATGTTGTATAAATAACTTTATTTGATTATAAGTATAACAATAAAACTACGTTTATTAATAATAAAAATCAAATATTATAACACACTTAAAACCGTTAAAACATAGCTTTGTTACGTGTACTTTTCTTATTAGCGGTATATTTGCAATCTCTTAATTTATATCTATACAAATAAATAAAATTGAAGTGTAATGTTAAAATAATCGCGTTTTACGAAATACAAGTGAAAGTATATACGGTACTTTATCAAAAAAACATTTTTGAAGGGAAACTTCTTTAGGATCGTTGTGATTTGAAACTCTATAAAACGAAAAAGCGACACTAAAATGAGATAAACACATACATTTATAGGACTAAGGCTACAAGAGAATGAGATAGAACACAATTTAATTATTAATTTAAACATTATGGTCATATAGATAGAATTCGAAATATTTTGAAGTTTTTCGTTAATACTTCACATTTTAAAGCTTAAATATATTATAAAGATATAATATATGAAATGCAACGTCACGAAATTTAGAATCCCTCAAACCCCTTCTCACTTTATTTCACTTCCACTGCGTGTGAACTGCACACACAATTTTTTTTCTGTCTGTTCTAAGTAGTGTTCCGGCTAATAGTTGACATGGCTGGACCGATTTTGGTGGGGACTTTAACTGCTGTTATAAGGAGTAACTTCGGCTACTTTTATTTCAGAAAAAATTATGCCCACATGCACGTCGACGCCATGGCCGCACCGGAAGGCAAATTCAATTATTAAGGGGGTAAAATAGGGCCTAAATTTTTTCTTTTATTTACTACTCAAATTATGAATATTTTTAATTTACGCAAGCGAAGTCGCTGGCAACAGCTTGTTGGCAAGAAGTAAAAGAAGAAGTAGTATTTAACCGACAAACAAACACTGATTGTAGGTATATGTATATTCTCAAGATAATCATACACTTATACTCAGAAGACTGGACCTACAGGATTCAAAATCCGTTGCCTTTAATAGGTGGGCCTGGAGGAGCGTAATATCTCTCCCTCCAGCTCACTCCAGCAACAACCAATTAATTCAGAACCATATAGCGAAAGGAATAAAAAAAACTTTTTGAAGTTATACTTCTCTAGGCGCGTAAGGGAAAAATTATGAGAGTAAATTTTTACGATGCGCGCGCACGCCGTCACACGAAAAACCTACACCATGAAGTTAGCTATAGTCAACCGACACCCTAAAGTTAGATATAGTCAACCGACACCTTGAAGTTAGCTATAGTCAACATTTTAGTTTTTCTATTGTTAGTGTCGTTTTTTATCTTGTTAGGCCAAAGAAGTATAACTTCTAACGCGTGTACATAAGTACACACACACTTTTTTTAATTGCGAAAGTAGCATACAGGCCATGTAATGGAAAGTAGTTACCGTCGCCTATAGATAACACCATGGGACAAAGCGATGAGCTAGGAAAGCTGGAATAAAGAAGATCGGATAGAAAGAGGAAGAAGTAGGCCATTATGACTCTCATTTATTCCACAAAACACTATTAACTCAAAGCTAACCATTTCATGCCGATATTCTGTGAGAGCGTGGTATCACACCAACCAAGCCGGCTCTAAGAGCTGACGTCCAGATAATGACTCCAGCATATCTCTGACACGTCAAAATACATGAAAAAAGGCTTGTCGACCACCCAACAGTAATTTTATCAAACCTATAATATAATTAATTATTGTGGTAGTATTTTAACCTGAGCGAAAACCCATGCCTGGCTAAAATGAGCTGTATTTATAAGCCACATGCGAGCACAAGACCCGTTTGTCAATTAGAACTCTATTGTTCACGATACATAGCTGCCGTTGTAACCGAAATCGCCGTGTACAGTAGTACTTAAACTGTATATTATACACTTCATGGTAAAATATTCGAATAACAAAACGTGTTCGAAACCGCTTGAACGAATAACGCTTCAAGCAAACGCAAGCCGTTGAATCGAATAATGTTGGGTTAGCATCGAAGACATATAACATGTTCCTGTCACGTGTCCAATGCAGGTAGCCGGCTGATGTATAACTAGCCTACTCTATATTCAGAGCAGGCGGTACACGTAAATAATTGCTTACACTTTATAGCACAATTCGTACTTTTGGGAAATTATTCTTATTTCGATTGTATAGGTACACATTATCGCGTACTGTTAAGGTAGGTACAAATTGAATCATAATTTAAGTCTCAAATACTCTAACAATTTACATTAATATGTTCTTACATTTACACAAATTACACTCTTTTTTACGGCAAGTTATCCCAATGATATGTTTTACTTTTTTATTATTAGAATGTAAGTAATGGTACTATATTAGGTGTACCAGTAACATTATTATTTAGACGCTTGCTTGAGAGTTTATTAAATGTAAAAATCATAATCCATTCTTTTGTTTAATTTATAATTAAATTACTTCCGTTATTAACTAGCATTACAATCGATAAAATGGCTAGTAAGTATTCACCAAAATTCACAAACAAAAATATAGTAAAACATACAAATATGTAAATGATGTTGTGTATTAAAATATACGTGTTGTACGAGTAGGTATAAAATCTATGCCAAGTCACAAGTTTAACAAACTGTAACAAAATATGATAAAATCTTGTTAACTATATTTTGTATGGTTTTCATGTAGTAAATAATTTGTTGTGGCTCCATTATAAGTGTTATGAATCTGTTACATTTTTCAACATAAATCGGATTTCGGGTTCCTCGGTCTCCAGATATAATTTATCAAGGGCCTTCCGTCGAAGATTGGGAGAGCAAATCCTATTAATAATAAAGTAGGCGAGAGGAACGGGTGTAAATAAGAGTAATATTTTAGCTGACGAATATATAATATATTCCTGTGAAATGTATATCTGCAACTTTGACACACGGTATCAGGACAAACGTGTCTGATAATAATAAGGTTATGCGTAGACTGTGGCGCTATACAGGAAATAATTATCCCACTTTTTTAATTATATTTAATTACTTCCTGCCATTAACTTAATTAAAAATGTACATGATGCCTGGTACCGTGAATATATTTTAATAACATATATTACAATCTATCTATAATCTTATCTATTCTAGTTATATTGCAAAACCCACACGTTAAACATTTTTTTCTCAAATCCATCCTAAGGTTGGACAGACAACTGAAAGAAATTACTTTTAGTGATAAGACCGCCCGCCTATTGTCTTCTGTACTTAAACTTCTTGAATTGTATCTTAATGTTATGTAATAAAGTATAATATTCTATTCTATTATATTCCACAATCCAACGCGATATAGAATATTTAACAAGACCATGTATAAGAAATAATACCAACTACAAGAAGTTTTAGAAGAATACTTTGCTGCAGTTTTATTTTCCATTCGCGGTCAAATGCGTGATAATTGACGCACAGGGAAGGGTTCAGCATAAATAATCAACGTCAACTTTTTTTTACACAAAACCCTTAAATATGCTTAACCAAAAATAATTTATCTCAAAACTGTTCAACAGATCTTGTTTAAACCAATCTTAGTTGGAAATATTTGTTATGGTTATTATAATTTTTTCAGAATTTTCCCCGTCATATTTTATTTGGGAAACATACAATCTTCACAGTGGCCCGCAAAAAACTGGTCTGTACTTTTGACCGACCCATCTATTCTTACCACTTTTTTTGTGAGTCGGTGTTATCATTCTTACAAACTATAGTAGAATTATTTTGTCCGTGCAGTTTGAGTCATAAATAATCGGAGTGTTTCGCTCTCTCTTCCACTCACGGGCCTTATGGGCGGGCATAGTGATTGCGCATTATTGTTGTCGATAAGCGTTATCGATAGTGTATTTTGTGGTTTTGTCATTTTGTGGGTTAGTGACAAAAATGAAAGAAAAAAAATATATAAAACAATGTATGTATTAAAATAAGAATAATAATGATTTAAATTATTATTAATTAGGTATCTATGTATTAAAAAACTATAAGTACAAAAGTTAAGAATGTAAAAAGTTATATTAAAAATAAATATAAATATTTATATCTAAGTTTAAAATTAACAGCAAAAAAGATAATAATGATTTTTATAAGAATGATAATCTTTCTTTTATAAGAATGAGTTTTTATCGATAATGGCGTTGCGCCCGCGCAAAATGCTCACCGCCCTAGCCGGGCTGAGGCCGAGTTTGACTTATGACCCAAACTGCACGCACAAAATAATTCGACTATAGCTTTTCGCCGGCAGCTTTGTGCGCATTAATATTATCCCATAGGAGCTGTACATTTTACCGGGATATAAAGTAACCTGTACCAGAATCAATCTATTCGTTAATCCAGACTTTAATGTATCTCTGTGCCTCATCTAAATCCATTCAAACGTTCTGGAGTGATTGAGCAACAAACATCTGTCAATCAGAATCATAATTATCAACAACTTTCGTATTTATAATATTAGTATATGATTAGTATACAATATACATAGATACTTGCCAGGTTTCCATCAAAAATAATTCATATTAGACATTTGACTCATAAAAATTAATGATTTTTTATATAATATTACAAAATTAATTCTTAGTAGAAAACACTTTTTTATGAAATTTAATCAATACAAAATCCAGTAGCTTCCGAGAAAAAATACTGTTTTGATGTTTACGTACAGATGAATAGACGGAGCAATGGAAAGACTGCCCACATCACATTTATAAGTACCATATTAATATATTCCTGTAGTAGCTTGGATGTTGAATTTCTATTAATTCTAAACGTAAAGAATGTAAAGAATGCGGGAAAAAATCAGCATTTATAAAACATCGGTAATCTTCGTTACGGATTTGAACAAACGTTCATTTGCATACAAGTCTTCTTTGTATTGAACGTGAGTCACCGAACTACATGAAAAGAATGAATTGTTGTTTTACGATTAGCGGCTTCGACTTCACTCTGGTATGCTGCTAATTTGTGAAAGGAAATATGCTCCTTGTCTTATTACAGTATTAACCCTTTTCTATCAAATGCGTTTGTTTTTTTTCTTAACATTTATTTCTGCTACTGCAGACTTTAGAGCCGTACTTAATAATAAGTACTATTTATTTGTGCTATGATATATTTATTATAAGGGGTATTGCTTTTTGTGGTGTTAGTAACTAGTTTCGTTTATTATATATGTTAGTAATTTCATGATCATCGTCACCATTTAATAGCTGTGCTCTTCTCGGTGGAGCCTACTCCAAACTACTCTATTATATGCTAGTTGTTTTACTTCTTTTTTGAAAACGACACCCACTTTTTAATAATTTACATTGACTATATTAAATCTTATACTAATATATAAAGCTGAAGAGTTTGTTTGTTTGTTTGAACGCGCTAATATCGGGAACTACTGATCTGATTTGAAAAATTCTTTTCAACACACTTGCTCATAAAGTGGCTCTATGGTCACCGCAATTATGCACAGAATGACACCCATAATCAAACTGTGAGTAAAAAAAATTATAACTCACTAGTGAGTTATAGATTTTTTTTAAATTTTATTGGTTGAGTTGCTTTGTACTTAAAAAAGTTTTTATTCAAAAAAAGATTGTGTTCTATAGAACAAATAAATTAATGTTCCTATTGCTTGCTCATTTCATGCAACTTCTTATTTAAATAGATAATTTTAACTCATACGTGTTTAATAAATAAAACTTTCACTCTTATATAACTTTTTTTTTCTCTGTAATAAAAGAGAACTTTAAATTCCCCATTTTGTACCTGGCAGAATAGGCGCAAACCCTATGCGCGGAAAATAAAAAAAAAACCTCATCCCTTTAGTCTGTGGCCGATCGCAATGCGCGCGCATAGGAAAACTGTTATCTACTAAATAAAATGAGTTTTTGTTGTTATTTTATTCACAAGTGTGTTGAAAAACGTCGTATGATACACGTGTGTATTGATGATTACCGTCCTCGGCTCTCTTAAGACCCTCGCCTACGGCTCGAGTCTCAATGGCGCCTCGGCGGTAATCACCAATGTTACACAGTAGTACCATAATGTACTATTAAGTGTTGGATAGCCCATTTATCGAGAAAGGCTATAGGCTAAATATCATCACGCTAAGACCAATAGGAGCGGAGTACCAATGAAGAACGTTTCAAAATCGGGGGGGGGGGGGGGGCGATTTTTAACTTACTTTTTTTAATTTTAACTTACTTTTTTTAAACTATTCCATGCGGACGAAGTCGCGGGCAGGAGCTAGTTACTTATATGGGTACTTATATTTATCCCACGTATGTTATATGTTTGTAGTGTTGTGACAGTTTTAGTGTTATTTTTGTAATGGTGGGCTTCAACTTCGATAATGTCTGACAATAATAATAATTACTTTTTTGTAGCTGGAGTACAGCAGACAGTCAGACGGCCCACCTGATTGAAAGCGGTTACCGTTGCTATGGACATTTGCAAAACCAGAGATGTGTAAATATGTATATAAACAATACTTCTTTGGATTAACAACTGTGATTTCTCCTTCAGAAAATATATCAATTGATAAATTATTTATTATATCAACATTATAATTGGGAAAATCACTTTGCTTGTTACCTTTTGACGACTACACGCTTGAATGGATCATAATGAAAGTTGTTAAGGATATAGATTGTATTTTTATCTAAAAATTATCTTGCAGGAGATATAAAAGGGAATGAAAATGATGAGAAATTATAAGTATTCCGTAATTACGAAACGATTCATAGTACCGTGACTATCATGTGCTTACCAGATAAAAGTTCTGGAACGATACGCTATACTCCTATATACAAATTTAAGATAAGTGTGTTGTAGAATTTAGTTTTCTTTTGGGATTTCACTACATAGAATGCATCTTGCTCTTCAAGTTCATCCATAATTAAATACCACTGACATCCATCAATAATTGTATGAACAGATGACTGTCTGTTCATACATTTATCATGTTCAATTTCATGTTATCTGACTAGACAACATGAAATGCAATATGAAGATTACGTATTCGAAGTTTCATTTTTTGCCCCAAATTTCTACGGAACTCTAAATGTTAGTCTAAATTCCGATGCTTGAACAAAGTCACTTGTATATGTAAGTGGATTATATTAAATAGATTTGCCTGTACATAGTAGTGATACATAATGTAGTTTTAGTAAGTCACACCTAATCTAGTCTGGATCGAATGTCACTTGACGCGAGGTAGGGACGTCGTCGCGCGTCGGCCCCGTGGAACGTGATGGTGTTCCTCCCAATACGCTCCCTCCCCGCCATTGTCTGCATGGCATCCGTAGTGTTATCGTGTTACCCTCCGTCCTATCTATACGGCTTTGTAGGGCTACATTTTTATAAAAAGTAAACGTCTGTTTTACCCTAGGGTATTTTGTCAAAGGAAACGAATAATGTACATTCATACATTATTATAGCGAATATTTGATTCTTTCAAGTAAGGAATTTTGTACAAAGAACATTTTGCTTTAAATTTCAAAAATAACATTCGTCTCAGGTGCTGCTAACATTCTTTAATGTTTGTAATAAGAATTCCTTTTTATTTCAAAGCTTTGATGCCATAATTTGCCTGAATGGTCGCCTTTTTTAGAAATAATTATTTTTATTACATAGAAATAAATAACTGGTTCATTGAAATCACAACAAGCTAGAAATATTATTATATAGTGCGAGACGGTAAATAATAAATAAGTGTTTCCGGGTTAATTCAGTAACGATGACAACCTTAGTGTAACCATGGATGAAGCCATGACATACCTAAAGCAAATCACAACACATTCAATCTATTCAATTATTAACTTTATAATCTATTGAATATACACACTTACAATGACTTACATATATACATACGTAAGTGAATACAAAAAGGTACTCGTGTGTACACAACTACTTTGTTCATAATTGTTATACAAATTTCATGGGCTCCTTAAATAAGAGTCAAAAAGTGCCCTTCATACTAGCATTAACAATGTAATTATGAATAGTCATTAGATAAGGAAATACTGACTTACAAAGGCGTAAAAAGTATGTTCCTTTCTAACTTTTGAACTATAGCCTAGAAAAGTTTGAAATGGCTCAAGATGTTAGTTTCAAAAGATTTCGGTTTGAGCAAGATTTTGTTTAGGTACTAGTTTTTCGGATAAGAGGTATTTTCAATTGAATACTTTTTATGGTTTCATAGCCTAGCTCATTATACCTATGATAAAAACCAAGCAGCCTTCATTTATTTGTACCTGTTTTTATTCTCATGTAAATGTTTTGCATCATAAAATACATATAATTTCTATTCTACAATCGGATAGACGACACATATAACAATTAATTCTAAAATTATTTATACAAAAAGCTTGTTGTAATAAAGCATACCTATCGTCTGCCTTACAAATAACATGATTAAAAATTATAATTTTTAATGAAGTAGTACTGAGACAATAATAAATTAATACGCTAATCGTATGGTTGAAGTTATGACATTATTACTTGCTATTCCCGTACAAAATGTAAGTAAAATGTAAGCAGTAAGAGGTTTTGCAAGACGATAAAACTAGTGACATTTGATTTAACTATAAACTCGTGTATTTGGAGGTCGTTCATTAATTACGTGAGGCGTTTAGGGCGGCTGTTTAAACCGAATCTCATATAATCTTAATTTGGGGAGAAGGGGGGTCTCAGCGATATCACATAATTTTCTGCACAAGCGCACACACATCGCAAAGTGAGATCCTCACGGTTTGGCACCAAGCTACCAAGCGTGCGTAAGCGAGGCTTCACAAGTGAAAATCACATGTACATTATGGTTCCAATACCCTTGGGACCTTAATGACTTTCTGTGAACTGAACTGAAACATTTTTTATTATTATTTACCATTTTAGTGTTTTATTATTCAATTATCTTATTGTGATACTAGCCTACGTTCTACCAAATCTTAAATACTAGTCTGAATTTTTTTTATTAAACAAATATTTTTTTAAAGTAAATCCAATGATACATACAGTACAGTAAACTAGTGCTAATCCCTGTGAAAATGGTAAAAAAAGGAAAAAAAATAGTAGGATGAAACCCATTGGAAAAGAAAGAGAATATAACAAAAATTAAAGAAAAAATAATTTACGGGCGATCTGAGAAAGGAAAGTGTAAGGGGGGGGGGAGTGAGTTTTAAGGGTGAAGAACGGTGTATCTCGATTTCCAGCAAAACTACAAGTTCTATGGAAAAAAGTTAAATCGCTAAGTTGTAGGTAATAAATAAAAAGATATACAACTTTTGTATCAACACTTTTTTCACATAACCTCAAAATTAATGTGAAAATTTCAAATAACCAAATTTTGGTTATTTATTTTTACCTGTTACGAAAAAATGATTTTTTTTCAGAAAATTTGGTGAAAAACTTGCCTTTTTATGTCTCAAACACACTGTAATTTTTTGATTTAAAATATTTATATTTCACCTTATTTTGACTTAATATCAAAAAACCACCCTAATTTACAATCGAAAATTCTCATGTCAAAATATCAGTTATTTTAAAAGAGTCGGTGGGCTTTCTGTTCGTTGAAATCTCTTATTTCAGATGGTGTAAAAAACAAATACATTACCATGGTAAATGGTCTCAGAAAATGCAAAGAAATATGGGTAGTAAAGCCCAAACCATTCTAGCCCCTTTCCTAACTTCTCTATCTTTTGGTGATAATATCTCACCAGAGCAGAGAGGGCGTAAGAAAATTGCAAAACGCACCACACGTAATTAATGGACGTCTCTTAAGCTTTAATCAATATTCACCAAATAGACACATATGTATATATCCTGCTATCTCTTCCAAAGCTGATTTTAAAATTCGACCATGGCCCATTAATCCCGTCATCATGGTGGATTTATAGCCGAGTCCCATTGCCCCTACCAATAAAACTCGATGAGCCATGATCTGTATGCGAAAACTTCCACAATAGTGCAATAAGTCGGTATTATTACATATAAAGCTTCCTGGTGCATCCACTAGGGTTATAAGCAGGAACTGTTTCGATAACTTGTATGATTAATATAAGTGATTTATGACTATAAAAACATTTACGAGCTCACCAATAATGTAATGTTTTGATGAGTTATTTATTTATAATACCATATGCGCCGGGCCATAAATCATATAAATACTATAATCCCCATTAGTTTCCTGTCCATTAGAAAAATTACGTTAAGTTACTAGTAACGTTAATTATTGAGTCCAACAAATTAAAAATGTATTGATCGTTGAACGTGACACTAGAGAAAACGGTTCTTTCAGTTTACTCGAACAAGATTGGCGGGTTTCACAAATTAGTAATGTCACTGCAATGTTGTTTTTATCATCCGTCAATTTACTGACAAAGTTCGAACATACAATACCATTTCAATCATACGCCACTCAGCCATGACGACTTTTTATTACAAATTATTACAGATGACATGTTCAATTAGCTTTCAGCGTGATGAAGCGAACTCAAAATGTCTAAAATGTAGTATTAACCTTTTCAAATTTTGCAATATTTTTGGAGCTTACTACTGAAGAATCGACTTTCATATAAGGTTCCCGATATGGAAAGTTTGAGACGGAATAATACAATTGTAACTCAAAACATTGTTTTTTTTCTTTCTTTTAAAGCAACCCTGTATTATAGCGAACAAAAGTATATAAAAATTATTCAATTCGGTGAAGCCATTTTAAAGCCATAGTAATTTACTCGTAAGTGTTAATATTTACGTTATGTAAATGTTCACCTCTCTTACATTAAACTCACTCAGTTGGTAGCAGAGGGCCGTATACGGGGGTATTAGTGGACATTTACATTGGCTGTACGTAGTGGTGCAGCCCTGCTTGGCTGGGTTGCATTTGCTCACTAGGACGTCACGGTGCAGTATCTTTGATCTAGATCCCGTGGCGTTCTTATAAAGTGTTTTCTCTCATCGGGACGCAGGTAAGTTAAGTGGGTAGTTCGTCGGCTTTCCCTTAATTTGGTGAGGTACCGATAGCATATGAAAGTCTCATACGCTTTCGTGCAGGTGGTACTAGGGCGCTGAAATTGGCCTTGCCGTATTCGTGGCTTGAGTGAGCGAGTCAAAAAAAAACTTTACTCAGTTTGAATAAAAATAAACAAAGACGCGCAAACAGGAGTCCGATCACCTGTCAGTCTTTGCTTTTTTCGACATAGCGCTTTACACTAAACCTACGAGAAAAATTAAGAAATCAGCCAAGAGCGTGTATGTGAGAGCTTGCTCGAATAATAAACAAGAATTGCGAAGCAGAGTTTGACCCGCAGCGAAACCCCGAGGAAAACTTTGTTACCTACTACATTTGCAAATATTGGCCGATTTCCTAATTTTTCTTGTCGGTTTAGGATAAAGCCTCCATCCATCTGTATGTTGACTGTTGTTTGCTTCGTACTTAGGAGTGCAAAGTACCAGACACATTTTTTTTGACACTTAGGTAAAACTTAATATGACTATGTGTTACAAAAATAAATTTATTGTCATGCTACTTTAGATAGATAGATAGATAACACTTTATTGCTCACCAAATATACAATTTCAAAATACACAATTACAATATTGTCATGGTAGAAAAAAAAGGTAGCCTTATCGAAAGCAATCTCTTCCAGGCAACCTAACTTAAGGAATAATTTCATCTAATCTGGCGATGTAGGTGGTGCAGATCATTAAATATATCATAAATAAACATACTTAAACTACATAATTTATAAACTAAATACTAATACTTAAACTACTTTATAAATTAAATACATACATACATATTTAAAAAGTCTATAATATAAGAATTAGGCATAATTATTTAAGGAAAAGTAGTGTTTTCTGAGTGCGTTCTTAAATGTAGGCGATGTTTTGGCCTCTCTGACAGTAAGAGGCAGCGCATTCCAAAGTTTGACAGCCTAACTTTATTTGTGATAAAACTGATACTTAAATACGTATGATCAAATATTGATAATTTATTCTCAAACGGTATTAGAATTTTCTAAGTCGATGTCTAAAAGATATTTCGGTACCTTTGAAAATATTTGCATTTTAAATTATTCGTCTCAACTAAGTCTTTTAGTTTGCAAAATCAAAATAATGTATAATTTGTTGTTTTACTTCAGATTGTATAAAATATGAATAAAGTAGAAGTCAATGTTGAAATAGTAACTATTTATGTTGTTTCGAGGTAACGGTGTAAACAGAAACGTCAGCCATGTAAATGTTTTCATTTTCCCAAGTAAATAAACATTGTACTTAAATTACATAATTACACATTTTAAAGCAGCAAAGTGTGTCATTATGCATTTCACTCCTTTATTGTATGTGTAATGTGTTTTAATGAATATACCTATAATTAATGTCAGATTTATTATTATAGAAATATATCTGTAACATGGCACAATTAACAACTGTTGGGTATTCCACTGTTTAAGCTAACACATTTTTTTTTAATACTTCGACATGCAAAACCTAGGCAAAACCAGTCCTATCTTTATAGCTCTAGCCAAATCGGCTACCATTGTGCTCCAATTTTTAAATATTTCTGTATAAATAGATTATTTTTATTCATAAATATTAAAAAGTACCATGCGCCAGCGAAACTTCTTTCAAATTGCCTTGACAACGATTTGTTAGTGAATTGCAACAGCAGCGCCAAAAAAACGCAATTGTTGGGCTACTTTCTGACTATATTCTTCCGGAAATGGTTTAATTTTTCAAGACGAAATGTCGGTGAGTTTTTGACACTCTATGTAAGCAGCTCTGTATCGAATTTGATTTCAATTTGTATGGTAGTTTTCACTTGATGCTGTAATAGACATACAGACAGATAGATGGACAGAATCTGCTGGTCCTAATTTCTCGTTTTTAAACGCATTGTCCAAACTCGAACCGTATAAGATTTACCATATTATTATTGATAGATAATAATAATTGAAGGTTTAACTTAATTGCTTATATTTCTGAGAGCAGCTATTATTATGCTACTTTTGGATTTATGCATGGTATATTCATTCTAAAGTATACAGAGCGACACGTGGCACCCCAAACGAACAATGTACGATGAAAGTTGTTCTTTTCGACTCAAAACTTTGCCCCTTAGGAGTTGCTTGACGTCAATTTGGGAACATTGTTAGAAAGCTTGCGATCAAAATTAATGAGGTACCAAGTGAATAAACTTACAAAGGGAAAGTATGCGAGTAGTTTGCTCTGTATTGTAATCAACATTACTGATTTTTACGCCCTATTTACAGAGTAATACTTTAAAGTGCACATTACCTACCGTCGACATTAGTGCTATTATTACATTAGTTGTAATGTCTATAATAATGTATGAATGTGAAATTGACTTATTTGAAACTTTGTATAAGTTTCACTTTAATGAATTAAGTACTCATAAAGGGTTACTAATTCCACTTAAAATTAACGAGCTTTGATACGTCTAATAGTAGCATCGATATATATATACATACCTAATGATTTTTGTATGATGGTACTTTGTGCTTGTTTGAACCTTTGAAAACAAAAATGAATAGAGTATAATTTTTATCCCAGAAAATTGAATAGTTTCGGACACTGAAATAATCATTTTAGGGTTCCCCAGCGTTTTGGCAAAAACCAAATCCTTATAAAGTCATTGTGTCTGTCCGTTTGTCTACGTAATTCGTTGTCATTTTCCTCACAAACTATCGAATAATTATATAAATGAAATTTGGTAGAAAGGTGTGTTTGGTATTCCGTTAAACAATGATCTAGTGCAACTATGAAAATGAATCAGGGGTGAGCCCTCGTCCCTGTACCTGAAAGATATATTTTTTAGTAAACGTGCTTGTGATGTCGTAAGACAGGTCTGGAAAAATCAAATTTTTTTCCCTTAGTGTTTTTTTTATTTTGGTCAATATGTGAGGAAATATTTCCATGCAGTCATAAAGAAATATATTCCTCCCTCTTACCTTTAAACTACGAGGCGAAAAATACTTTAATCGAACACTATTTTTAACATGATATTTTCAGATGTTTCTGAAATGTGAGGTATTTTACACTAAATGAACTTATTATGTACCCAAATGACCAAAGCTACACATTCGTCATCTCGACGGAACCTTCTGTGGTGCGTAGTCAACGCACTCGGACGACTATTATTTAAATCTTATCACACGCATAACGTAGGAGTTGTAGGATATTTCTTTATTTTAGATAATGGAATAGTATTCGCGGTATACGGAAATCCAAGAAAATAAAATGTATTCCAAATGATATGATGATGCACATATATCACTAGAACTTACACAAATCCTTCCAAAATTGCTCCAATGGATCACCAATAACCGGTAAGACTTCTCACAAAACGAAACAAATCCACATGATATTTGCGTGTAATCCATAGTTATTTATTATCGTAAATGTTTTTTTTATGTTACACGTTATAATCTGTTTTTTGTTACGTTTTGGGGTGTAAGATATTATGGTTGTTGTATAACATGCTATTGTGGCGGGTACAGCTTAAAAGCACGTTACGTCTGACAATAGTCGACACTCTTTTGTTGTTAACGTGGCCGTAATCGATGTATTTTTTATATAAAGTGCTATTGTATAACAATCATGAATCTAAATTCAGTTTTGCGTAAATATACAATTCACAATTCGAGATTGGTTACAGATATTTACTTTTATAAATAAAACATATAAGGATAATTAAAAATATAAGCACAGAAATTTGTATATATATGGGTGGCTGGATAGCAACGAGTTGTTTATAATTAGATTGTCAGACGAGGTTTTGTAGTTTTCTTTATTATATTTATAAAGTAATATATGAGTTTAAAGATTAATGAATTATTTATTTACTATCCTAAATACATAATTAAGTACTAATATATTTAGATTAAATTAAAATTGTTACTAACAAACACAAACGCCTCAATGTGTACAATGTTATGTTCAACATAAAACCCCAAATTTTGGACCAAGGTTCCGTAATGTTAAAAACTATAATCGGTATATTTTTAGATAAAGTACTGTGGTATAAAGAGGAACCTAAATTTGGTTTTGGGTAAATATACCATTCGTATTTCTAGATCGTTTAGAGATATTTACTTATACATCAAGTGTTCCTCACTAATACATCAATGTTGTAATGAGTTTCAGATTGATTGTTTGTTTCAGCTTCACCGCCTTTATCGGTCATGAGTCCTATAGGAAATGTTCCTCGGAACCGAACCGGGAAATGTTCCTATAGAATATTGCTCTAATTTCGCAAAAAATGCGGGTTAATAGCAGTATAATCATCCAGGATAAAAAACATCATAACTTACAGCTGTTAAAATTACATATTTATCAGTTTCATGACAATCGGTCCATGCAAAAGGTTCTAAAGAAGGAACATGCATACTCTCTACTCTAAATAGGCTCAGTTTTTATATTTATATGCACGGACTAAATAACCACGAAGTCACTGACATTTTTATATGTAAATGCACAGTAAGTATGGCATAAGGTGATCAGTTTTAAACTAGGTAAATTGAAGGAAACCTTCCAAGGGGTTGTTCCGGTTTCGTGTAAAATGGCCGGCGGGCACTGCTATGGCTTCCGTTGGTTGCCCACCGCAACTGTGTGGTGGTACGAACTCATACCGCTATGACTACTTTAGGTGAATAAGTGAACACTTTTGTAGCAAAACAAATGCAGGAAATGTATATTTAGTTTAATATTATTGCGGGACATATTTACAACTTCATTTTTTTTTATTAAAAATAAGTTGCACTGGAGAATAATTTTTGAAGGTCATACATAAAATCCTCTACGTTTAAAAGGATGACGTTTCCTCAAAATAGCTACAGACCCCTTAAATTATTTATATTTTTAACTATACTTTTATTCACAACTAGGATATGCCCGCGACTTCATCCACGCTTGACTCGAAATTCCCGCGGGATACCCAGGGCTCAAAATACCGCAGCATTTGAAATAGAATGTAAGCTATTTTAGTGAAAACTGTGTCGAAATAAGCTAATTTATACTCACCCAAACAACTATAAACCACTTCCGGGAAAATTCCCGCGAGAGGGGAATGAAAAAATCACACATTTTATTACATTAAATTTGATATCGATCGGTAAAAAATCACATTGGAATTCGATTTTTTTAATCTGTCCGTTTTAAATAATTCTCAGAAAATTTTCCGCAGGATCCCCAGGATAAAATGTAACGCAGAGTTTAAGTATAAAAATTTGCTGTCGATCAGAGAATACTGTATCGAAATCGTTTTAGTAGTTTTTACGTGAATCTCGAACTAACAGATAAAACGATAAACAGACAAGAAATTAAAAAAAATCCATCATGCTCTCCATCGTTTATATAGTCTATGTCAGTTGGTTTTTCTTAAACAGCTTCAATGTTAAGATATGGCATGTTTAGAATTTTATAATATTATAGATATTAACAAGTAACGTTATAAGTAATTTGATAATGCAAAAGTATTTTCTTAATTAAGGATCCAAGGAATTTCTTTACTTAAAAGTACAAGAAAAACATTGATGAAAATAAACGAAGGAAAGCTGATAAATTCTTGTCTCACTATTCAAATAAAATCTCTACAAGCAAGCAAATAACAATACGAAGTCTAAAACGAATGATCAATTTTTGCAGTAGTTGTGAGACAGTTTGATTTATTCGGGTCCAGCTTTAAATAAACGCCATGCCATCAAACCATCAATAAAATGTTCACAAATACATCACTCAGTATTACTTTACCGAAATCCGCATTGCCGATGAGATGAAATTGCGGTTGTTTTGTTTTTCTTTGCCACACCACTTTCAGCGCTTTCACTTCTATTTGCGTTTCAGATGAAATTGTTTATTAATTACTTTGCGAGGGCCATTGAAACAAAGCTTTGAATAAAATTTAAATAAAAATCTTTTTAATCAAGTAATAAATAACAAATCAGACGTAAAAAATATGCAACAACTAATTATGTTGACTTATATCTATGATGTAGTATACTCGACATATTTTACTAGACTTAAAATAATGTATTTTTGTATATACTGTATTAGTCTTTGAAAAATATACGACTTAAACCTTTTTAAAAGCCTTAATAATAGCTACAAGTAAAACTATAAACTCTATTTTGACTACTTTTATGACACAAAAAATCTTATACAATAGAAGTTTTGGTGCCAGCTGTCTGATTCCTTATTTGATGCCAAGAAAGGACTCACAAGTATGTACTTCGAATTCCTTAGGGCTTATCAAATCCTAACAATGGCTGGTGTTGTCCTCGAATGGCTTATATTGAATGCAGCCAAGCGCGCCACTTGGCGCTGCCGCGGCAAGTCAAAAGGCCTGGGATATTGCATGGAAATTCTCAGTCGGTGGTCTGATATTCAAAATTGATCCTTACTCATTAGGCCATAATAATTTCCTGCTACGGTATTATGTTTCACCTCTTTTAGCTCGTAAACTTTCCTGTAGACCTAAGACAATGTAATGAAGGTTATTGATTTTTTATTGGAAAGTTTATTTTTAGCACAATATAATTATTATTCTTCAGAAAAGCTTGTTAAGCAAATTTCACGTATTATGTTCCATGATCTTCAAATTTGAATGTGATGTCAGGAGCCTTAAGAACAGACGAGCGTGCATGACAAGAGCTATGAATGTCAAAGAAGCAAGTGAGGTGTGTAAGAATAAGCCTGAATGGCGCTCTGTTGTTCGTACCTACCCCGCAAGGGACCTGGCGTGAAGTTATGAATGTATGTATCTTCAAATTTTATTATAACTTGTCAAAAGATGGTTATTATTTATTTTATAGTATATTGTGTGCTAATTACAAGTTAGCTAGGATAATTGAACATGTACACGTCACTGTATCCAGACCTATAAATTAAACGTGAAGGATAAATTAATATATGAAAATTAGTTTTTGTTGTGACTACCAGAATTATCGATCCTATATTAAAAGGAAAATGTGAAAGATTGAATACAGTTGTGGACTTTTGAATACGTTTTTAATACACTACAGAATGCTCTATAGTAAAATAACTCGTTTGCCCTTGACTGTGCGGTATTTTCTATCATAACTGGTGTAAATGGCAAGTAAGGCTGGTGAAAAGTTATTTGAACAATTCTGTCTAGTCAGGTCGTTATCTCACTTAAATCATAAAATTCATCAAAGCTTCAAAATCAAAGTTATTTCAATCTGAACAAAGTCGTAAGGTACCTGAAATATATAACTGTGTTTTATAAATTGCAAAGTCTGAAAGTTTGCTCTCATCGCAGTCATAATTAAAGAGATCAGTTTGTTATTCAAAGAGATGATTGAATAAGACGAACTTGTAGCCAGGGTCGAGAGAGCATAATAGATAGCCCTAGGGTAAACAAAAGTAGCAGCATGACATTTAAATATAACTTTTAGAAACTTGAACATAAATTCAAATACAATATACATGATACTAAAATTCGTATAGGCCGAGAAATATTACTGAGCCACTCCATATTAATAATTTATATTAACTTGCTTCTATTGCTATAGTTATTATATAGTTTTAATTTACATTTACATTTACCCTGTCAATAATCTAGTCATCATATATTTTATTTTAATGATATTTAGAAAAACATTGATTTAAAATATTAATTAAGAATGGTGTAGTAGTGTGTGTTTGAAATTATTCTTCAAGTGATTTGAAGTTTGATTTTTATTGTACGGATCATACCATAACACAAGTGTCAAAAGTACATTATGAAAATTATTCACATCACATTTAATTTATTTAAACAAAAGTCGAATAATTGAGTATCTCGCGAACTCGTACAGTGAAAGATTCCGTAGAGCTGACAAATGTCCACTGTTTTTGTTACGGCTATGGAACTTTACAAATTTAATTGACGATTATTCCACTGATTTGGTTCAAACCAATTTAAGCTCTACCATCATATTTTTATTTACTCACCATATAGTTCTAAAGTTAAAAAGTCGTGGTAGAGTAATGGTTAGCACAAGCGTCGCAAACTCAAAGGGCGCGTATTTGAACCCTAACGCATGCATTTCTTATGGAGTTTTTCAACCTAATGTGCATATTGTTATAATAATGCAAATCGGGATAACTGATGTGTCAACTCTTCCAAGCCCCCTTGAACAAAATAATTTGCGCTAGTGAATGTTCGTTGTAACGGACTCAGATGCGGGCCCTATTGTTCAACGTTCATGCACCCGTCGTCTCCCATTTATGTACTTGACATTTAACCTGACATCTGTCCTAGGTAAAGCAAATTCGGCCTGAATAAATGAGCAGTCTTTAAGTGAACAGTTAATTTTCTTAAAATGGTTCACCGTTCAGGTATTTCCGGAATGAATTATTAAAATAACGAAAGAAGGAAACGAAGATAACAGTATCCGCATGTCTATAGCACGTACGATAACTCTTTGCTCACTCTAAGCTTGGTGTGTTTCTTCAGGACTTCTAAATCTATGGATTACTTTTGGTTGCGCGTAAATTATATTTAATATTCTTAGGAATGGAACGAATGGTAATACTAAACGTATTACCATGTATATGTATATGTAAAACCACCTCCTATCCTATAATATTTACTTAAGTTTTCGCGACTTCTATACATATTAAAACTACGTGTTAACGGTTTTGAGCGCGGTAATTTATTTGATTTTGGTTAAGCCGACGTTTCGGCCGCTTTTCAGTGACCACGGCCACTGAAAAGCGGCCGAAACGTCGGATTAACCAAAATCAAATAAATTACCGCGCTTAAAACCGTTAAATCGTAGTTTCACCTCCTATCCTTTTTTCCTCTCCTGTACAACATACATACCTTAGCAAGCGGAAAAGAAAGGAGACGGCATGCAACGTCAACAGCTTCGCAATAGTGGTTATCGTATAAAATTCACCTTTTGCTAAAGTACTACAACGCGTACGCATCGTTCGAATATTGTTAACAATTTTTCATCTATATATATATATATATATATATATATATATATATATATATATATATATATATATATATATATATATGTCGGAGAGAAGATATAAATCTGATAATTGTTGATTGGATTTATAACGCACAGTATCATTTGTTTACATTGTGATCGCTTCTAAAATTCTTAATGTAATTTAATTAGATTTTTAAATGTTTCTATAACTTAAAGATCGTTCTAACCTAATAAAAGTTATGAATATTGTAATTTAATAAACGACCAATGAGAGCAGAGCATGTCTGAGCGGAGTCAGCGCCCTCTATACTTTGAGTAGTATCTACTTCGGTAGACTGAGGAGTTTTTGTGGCACATTTGGTTGGTGGCTACAGGTCGAGTTGGACCTTTGAGAGTTTTAAAGAAAGTATTGAAGTTGAAAGTATGAGCGGGTGCCCTGAATCCGCTGCTCGGTCTAAACTATGTCATAATGTTGATCAAATCTAAATTAAAAGTGTATAAACCGTGGCTATTGTGTTTTATGCTCGCATTTTATCCTGATGACGCCCACTAAACCTGCAATAACTAAAGATGTCGTGAGAACGAGGCCGTTCTGCGACATCAGAAGTGGGATCTCAGCCTGTGCCCACAATGAAAGCAATGACTGCGAAGCCTTGCCAGTATAAGAAGGCGTGCTGATGGATTGAAGGATGCCCACAGTGGAAGCAAAAGCATTTGAGGACGATTGACATGTCGGGGCCATCGGCGGCAATACCGGCGACGTAGTGGTGACGTCCTGAATGTGCCTGTGGAGCGGCGGTGTGTCGGCCTATGCATGGTTTGGTCACCGTTGGGCTTACTATGTGCCGGCATGGTTCAAATTCACGTTAGTACAGCGAGTGGAAGTGCAATTTTATTGATCGTGCAGGGTAAGATAAAAATTACGTGCCTATTCTACCTGGCACAGGAGGTATGGTAATTTCTAAATTATTATTTTAGTGTGAATTCTGAAAATTAAGAATTTTAATGTAAAAAAAATTATAGTTCATCGTTTGTGGTAGACAATTTTACTACCCTCATATTTGAGTGATATTTTTCGTGTACGAAAAATTACGATATGGTTGCCAAAAAATGGAAAAGTAACAAATTACGTAGGTAGTTTACTTTTTCATCATTATTTTTGGGAGTTGGTTACTTACAAGAAATTTGTGTTCGTTATAAACGATATGCGTGTATTCATTGTCTTTTCAAGTCTACCTTCCAAGAGTTTTTATAATGTGAAAATCGGGTCGAGTTTTTTTTAAATTATTTTACTTGGATTATGTATGGTAGAAAGTTGCCTTTAACGTATTATTCCTATGCGACGTTTTCCTTGGTTTTCTGATTAAGATAAGAAAACTACTGTATGTTATAAACGATGTGCATGAAATTCATTGTCTTTTCAAGTTTACCTTCCAATAATTTTTATGTGAAAATCGGGTCTAATTTTTGAGTTTTTTTTACTTAGATAACGTATAGTGGAAAGTGGTTATGATACATTATTGCTACGCTATGTTTTCCGTTGGTTTTATGATTAAGTTTACAGGCGTTATATGAAAGACATTTTAGATTCAGATGATAATAATTTTACCGTGAAGAAAGTGTGGCTATGAAGAAGTTTGAAAGCCACTATAAGGTACACAGGGGGTATTTACGTTAGTAGAAACTTTGGTGAGTTGATTTTTTATTTAAGATTATTTTTGTGATAGTTTCGAATTCGAATTAGTGAATACCCTAGTTATTGAACGCATGGTAAATCGAAAAATTATTTTGATTTTGTTTGTTCCTCTATTATTATGAGTTTTCATAAGTTGTCGACCCTGGAGCCCGTAGAGTGATAACCTTGGTTACTCTGATTGTATATTCTGGTCAAAAAGTGTCATCCGAACCACGCTCAGCGGGGGTTGGTTGAGAGTACATCACTTATTTAGATGTATTGGTTTGATTGACTGATTGAGAAGTGTTGTTAGCGGATTGGATGACTGATGCGTTCACACGGTTTTTGTTTGAAGTTAAAATAATGGAATTTCAATAATTATTAAACGTGGTAAATGCAGTTGACTACTATAATGGGTAGTTTTTAAATTTAGAGGTTCATTAAGAGTGAGCGATTTTAGTCTGATAGTTAAAATGCTAAATGTTTTTTTATATTTTGAAAGTTTATTTTGACTTGAATGTTGAAGTATGAAGGTCAGGAGTAGCAGAGTGCTTGTTTGGGTTTATTTAAGCTTTGTAGCGGGCGCGGTGGCCATTACAAAGTGAAACAGAGGCGAGGTGGCCAGTGAAACAGAGGCGAGGTGGCCAGTGAAATAGAAGCGAGGTGGCCAGTGAAATAGAGGCGAGGTGGCCAGTGAAATAGAGGCGAGGTGGTCATTACAAAGTGGAATAAAAGGCGGGGTGGCTATTGAAAAGTGAAATCGGTGGAATGAGAGGCGACGTATCGATTGAAAAGTGGTATCGATAGAATGAGAGACTGTATACTATTTGGATATTTTTGTGTTTGATGTTTTGATTTGTGTTTTATGTTTGACCCAAAATGCGTAGCTCGATGGGCGACGAGGTGGCAGTTTCGATACTGCTGACTTGATTTGGTGTGTAGTACACGATGTCCTTGGTCAGGAGTGGCCGATCTATAATATCTCTTTCTTTTTGCAGATAATCCATAATGTGCGGCCCATCACACGAGGGCGTGTGATACGTCAGGACGGCCGTGTCGGAGAGAAGATATAAATCTGATAATTGTTGATTGGATTTATAACGCACAGTATCATTTGTTTACATTGTGATCGCTTCTAAAATTCTTAATGTAATTTAATTAGATTTTTAAATGTTTCTATAACTTAAAGATCGTTCTAACCTAATAAAAGTTATGAATATTGTAATTTAATAAACGACCAATGAGAGCAGAGCATGTCTGAGCGGAGTCAGCGCCCTCTATACTTTGAGTAGTATCTACTTCGGTAGACTGAGGAGTTTTTGTGGCACATTTGGTTGGTGGCTACAGGTCGAGTTGGACCTTTGAGAGTTTTAAAGAAAGTATTGAAGCTGGAAGTATGAGCGGGTGCCCTGAACCCGCTGCTCGGTCTAAACTATGTCATAATGTTGATCAAATCTAAATTAAAAGTGTATAAACCGTGGCTATTGTGTTTTATGCTCGCATTTTATCCTGATGACGCCCACTAAACCTGCAATAACTAAAGAAGATGTCGTGAGAACGAGGCCGTTCTGCGACATATATATATATATATATATATATATATATATATATATAATCAAATTAGTTGAATTCGTGAAAATTGAACATATGTATGTGTCGTGCTAACTACTAAGAAACAAGGAAAAAATATCGCTTCACTATATAAAGGTACTGTGCAATCCTTCCTTCATATAACTGCCTGTTTCCCAGTATTCTATGCAGCTATATTTTCCATCATTGTGGTTTTACATCAAAGGGGAAGAATAAACTTTTACCAATTTGCGTAACCAACTTTTAATAAAGTTTTATATCTGTGAATCGTATTTTCGCATTTTTATATATGAAAGAAACCTTTATTTATTTTCTAATTCAGCTACTTATACAAACGTGTTCTGCTCATAGAATATAGTTTCATTGTCCAACCAGCTTATTGCATGGAATGAATTGTTTATTTTTATCTTTTTATTAAATCGCAAAAGCAAAGTTTCGTAATTATCTGTTAATTAAATAGATTAAATAAGTTTAGTATTTTACAGCACCCAGTCGTAGAAAATAGTCAATAATGTCATGTATTATATTATAGGAGGTTTAAAAGGATAGGTTGTGTATGTATTCAATCTTATTTTTAGTTAAGTACTTACCTTTGTGCTAAGTTGTATGTCGATGAAATTCACATTATTCGAAAACTTTATTCAGAGATCGATCCGAATCTTTTCTTAAGCTGATCAAAACGATAAATAGAACATATTGTAGATACCGAAAAAGGGAATTTTGTCGACCGTGACTATAGAGTAGGGGCTTTTCGATCCTTCTATAGAACCTTTTATAAACCGATTTGTTATTGATGAAAGTAAAATATTGAATGTAATTCTATAACTGCTACGTAATTTCATTTTTTATTTAGTTCTTAGAGGAAGATTAAAAGTACCTGATGCTTCGTCGGCTAATTATGGTTAAATTCATTTGTTCAGAACAAAATTAATATTTTAAAATATATTTCTACAGTTTTTCATAATCTTACAAACACATTTTCATGTAATTAATAAACTGTTTTAATAAATGAATCACATTATAATTATTGTACTATAGGAAAAGTATTATTTTCTTATAGTAATTACAACGTGATTATTGTACGACGGGTGTCGGGGTTGTCAGTGTTGTTTTCGGATTGTTATTTCTGGAAATACCCGGAAATGTCGAAAACATTTCTTTATTCCAATGTGTTGTATTGATTAATTGATCATGTGTACTACCGAGTTCGACAGATATTACCAAATTATAATATTCGTACTTATTATCTGTGAGGGCTTATTGATTTAGATCTAATACTTTGCTTAAACATGGTATGACAAATTTGATCTAAAAATATGATTAAGAGCTGATTTCATTTACCAGTTAAAAGTTAATCCAAGGATAAAACACGACATAAATAATTAAAAATGACAGTTGCATGAACAATAACAAGTTGATTACTAACCGTTTATTTACCCGTATTACAAGCGATTAAAATTTAACATAATTTCTATATACGAGTAATGATGTCAAAGTTTTAAATATAGTACAAATATATATAAATATATATAATAGTTTTAAATATAGTAGTATAGTGAGTGAATAGGAACCGGTCATATTAACAGTTTTGCATAAGTCTTGGTATAATACATTTGATAATATTTTCTCTCATTCTCTCGCAGGCTGTCTTATAGATTTATTTATTTATGTCTTTTTAGTGTCGCTTTTTTGTTTCATCTACTTTCAAATCACGATTCTAAAGAAGCCTCACTTCAAAAAGTGAAAGCAGAAGTTGTAGGGTTAGTTTTGTATGATTTAGGTCCTTAGAGTTAAGATTTTTTACCGGATAATTGTCGCCCCCGTTACTCCTTTTCTATCATAATCAGCTTGAATTGCTTACTACCACACAGTATACATAACTACATAAATTTCGATCGTTACATATTATATTACCGAAGTCTAAACATGGTGTCCTCTCAATTCAACTACAATGCATAATTCATGTAAAGAAATATGGATCTGCAGTGAATCAGACACAACGGTCATAGATAGCCCAAAATTTCTCGACTTGCGTTTCATAAAGTGCAGACACAGTGGTCTGTTATGAATGGCACAAAGCTGGCCGATTGTTCGTGCAAATTTAATCAGGTACCCTAATATCCTGTGTGGGGCAGAGGGCCCATTTACACACAGGGGGAATTATCTCTACAAATAAACATAGCTTTGACGCTGATTTCGTGGCTACTACTCCAACTCCATTAAGTACCTCGTCGCATATGGCGCATTAATTTTTAATCAGCGTTTTGATGGTCAGAGGCTTACGGATAATCCCTGAGCAAGGGGACTCGCAACATGAATTTAGGTACAAAATGACGAATATATCCAATTATAAGCGTACTCATCTGCGAGCCCTAAGTGTAACCGAGGATACAGTAACGTGCTCTAATGTGTACGCCGACATTGATCTTCGTTCTATCGGCTTGTTGCGAGCGCGCTGCATGCCGCTCTGCTCGAGCTCGCGAGCCACGTATACACTATGACTTTGGTTACAGTAACTGTTACATTTACGATTATGGGTCGCAGATATCGATTATATATATTACGTAGGCTATCAGTGGCGGCGACTTCAAATAATTCGATTCCCCATAGCCTACCTTTAAGAAATTAGCGACTAGCGACCAAAGGTCGGTAACGCCATACATTCGTTGGTGTTTACGCGTTCTATTCAAACAAATTGTTATTAGCATCTCTATATATCTCTAAAATATCTATTAAATTGCAAACAAAAGGTTGCAAAGTTATTCTCTTATGCTCGGTGACTCTTCACGCGTATTGAGTGAAATAGCAACTCATAACCCGATCGGGCACCGGCTTTTGTTTCAAAATATGCGGTAAGATAAGTAAAAAGACAAAAATTGAATAACATTTTTCGCTTTCCATGTTTGTTATTCTCTGATTCCAATTCAATTGTGTGTTCAGTTCGCCTGGTGTAGATTTTGCGCATGTCTAAAAACTTTTTTTACAGCCACTTTTATCATTCATCAAAGTCAGTCATCAAATCCTGTGCTTTTTTGTATGCTGATATTGGGACCTTAATTTCTACAACAGCGCCCACGCCACTGTATGACCGGCTTAGTGTCGCGTGTCATTCAATTGTGTGTATTTTAAATCTGGTAAAGCACATACTTCGCATATTTCTTCATCCTTCACTATGTACGCATATTGTTACAATTATCACGAAATGTCGATGAAGGAAACATCATGAAGAAAACCGCACATTGAGATTATCTAAGTACGGAACACTAACCTGAAGTGGAAAATCGTGGCGTATACTGTGTATATTGGGTTTATGGACTACTATTAAATATTATAGTAAGCCAAATTAAAAAAAATGTAATCCACTACGCAGTAATCAGATTAAATTACCCGAAAAAAGTATCTATAATATATTATTTCGTGGCCTTGATCAGAAACCTTGGTGAGTCACGTAACCGTCCTCTGAAGTATCCTTTGGCGTTATGCCCAGTTTATCTTAATGTTATAACCACAAACCTAAATTGTTTCATTTGATTTTATTACAACATTTGTCTGTCTAGATGTTTCTCCGAAGTATATAGTAAATACTACAGTTATAATAGATAAATTAAAAAAAAACACACGACTAATTTTAAATGTAACTGTGGAATTTGTTTCCCAGTTGGCAGTCTTATACACTTTGATGACTGAAGAACATATAATAATTCGAATAATGCCGGGTATATCTGTTAGATATAACTGAATTATAAACTTATTCATATTTTACGCTAGCCCACTTTTTTCCTACGAGGGCTTTATATTAATTACTTTTGAACCTTGCAAGATATCGAAAATGAACATGAGTAAGAAAAAAATCAACAAAGTTTTAGGTAGACACACATACAAAAATTCTAAAAACGGTAATTTGTGGTTCGACATTTTATTAAGCGGGTTTCACATATATTGGCATTTATTTCTAATATCACACGCATATACTTAGTTTGATGTTATAGATATAACAACCCACATGAAATTAAATTGAAATTGTGGTATTTTGTATAATACGAACGTCTAGTTTGTTATTACTTTCCCTTTTCATACTTCTTTCGACAATTACTCAGAAAAAGAGTTCATTAGTAATCTATTCCGCTCGGCAGGATACCACTCACGCTGTGCTCAAGTAATCCCAAGCGATTTGAGTACCTTTACAAATATGTATAATATAAGTACGGATTTTACTTTCCCCGGACTCTGTTTCTAGAAATACGAAAAGATTTTACTTTGTTTACTGTAATTAAAATAATGTACTTCGCTGTTCTTCGAATTTGAATTGTTAATGATGTCATATTATTTCATCTTTTCATAAGTTATTTTATAAGGTACTAGCGGCCCCGGCAAACGTTGTCCTGCTCTGAAAAAATAAAAATCTAGGACACGATCCCAGCGCCACCTACCGGTTCTAATTGTGGATTTAAACCATCCGGGGACCCACTCAAACACTCAAAAACAAAATCACCAAAATCTTTCCAGGTGATTAGGACGATTCTAGAACCCGATCTCAGCGCCACCTACTGGTTCCAAGGGGATAAAAAGTATCCTATGTCCGTTTCCTCATTCTAATATACCTCCACACCAATTTTCAGCCAAATCGGTGCAGCCGTTCTTGAGTTATAAATAGTGTAACTAACACGACTTTCTTTCATATATATAGATTAACTAAAATAAGAATTATGTACCTATAATAAAAAGTGGAAAGGCAATTTCTACGTCAAATAATATTTATAGTTAGAACCACAGAGTACATTGAATATATGGAGAGTTAGAACTTAGGTATTCCAGTATACCTACACGTTAATTATTTTATTAAGCAAAGGAAATTAACCTTGGGTGGCATGACGCCAACATCGATTTTTAGGCTTTAATAAATTCAAAAACATTACTTTTTGTTCATTGTCCTACGTATCTTTATATCGTTTATGTAAGAATATGTTACAGCAGGGACAATTGAAAAAGCTCTTTAGTCTAAGATCCATTTTGCCTAATTTTCGAACGACGAGCCTGCATGTGTTTAATTTGTTTTATACTAGACTAGCTGTCCCGGCAGACGTTCTCCTGCCCGGAAAACCTTTAATCGATATGCCGACAGCAGCGCCACCTACCGGGTCCAAGTGTGATCCAACTCAGAAACCTTCTTTAGGTCATGCACAACAACTTCGCTAAAGACCATCACATGATCAAATGTATAGTTTACGATTCTATAAAGGAAATACAGACAAACATTCATTTTTATATATAAATGGCTGTTCCGGCAGACGTCGTTCTGCACGGGAAAGCTTCAATCGATAAGCCGACAGCAGCGCCACCTACCGGGTCCAATTGTGAACCAAATCAGAAACCTTCTATGGCTCATTCACAACAACTTTGCCTAAACATCATCACATGATCAAAAGATTACCTAGGAATTGTATTTTTGTTGTTCTCTTTGTTGTTGTAGTTCAATACGATGTTTAGATAAGGTTCGTCGACCTACAGTTGTCAATAAGGACAGCTGTTTACAGCAAGAATAGTCTGGCGGCGCCGTTGAGACTACAGTGATCGGCGCGACTTTCTGGCGCCAATATTCGCCCAAATGCAGGGTCACAACTGTCAACAATCACTACGAAATTGCTTTTTGTTTTGTTGGTGAAAATATCGGGCACTCTATAATCTTCTAATAGACATCGTATGCAAACATAAGAAATATTTTATTATTCTTTTTTATACAGTTTTGTAGTATAATATTCGCTCTAAATTTCGTACGCGCGGGACGTACAGTCTATATATCGAAGGCTTGATAACAAATGGGCGTACAGACAAAAGTACAATTTTACACAAGGGACAAAATTATGAATAAAACAAAACTAGTTGATTGTATAAGGCTGAAATTTGGATTACCCTTCTATTTAGGTACACTTGGATACTGATAAGGCCTTCTAAATTGTAACATGCATAGATTTTAGTAAACAACAAAAAATGGCATTTTTGCGTTTACGCCCATTTGTTATGAAGCCCTCGATATGTAGTAAATCTACTGAAGTCTGCAAGATATTGACATGAAATCTACAATAATATAAAATTCTAAATAGCTTTTTAAAAAACCAATTGGAATAGACTATATAAAAAGATGTTTTTTTTTTAGATTTCTTGTCTGTCTGTTCGGAATTCACGTAAAAACTACTGAGCCGATTTCGGTGCGGTTTTCGCTGATCAATAGAAAATTCTTTGGCTCCAAATTTCCAGTACTTTTTAATCGGTGATCTTGCGCCAATTTTGCTGGAAATGATTTTAAGTGGCCAAACTGAAAATAATGGAATTCCAATACGATTTTTTACTAATCAAAAGCAAATTTTATGTAATAAAAACGGTGATCATTTTTATCACGGGAAACACGCGGGAATTTTTCCGGAAGGAGCTGAAATTTGTTCGGGTGCGTAACTTGGGTGCTAACATACCTTCTTTTTTAAATGCCGTGGTACATTATATCCTGGGAACCCCGGTTTTTCCGAGAATCCATCACACCTTTAAACAAATCAAAACATAATAATAATTTCTTAAATTGTATTACATATCATGCATGTAAAGGATGTATATATTTGCACGTGTTTACAAAGAATTTACGTAAATTCAGGTAATACGTAAATATCGTTTAATCATTAATCGAATCATTAATATGCATTTATACGTAGTAAAATAAAATTTAAGAATAATAGTCTTCAGAGTCTTGGCCATTGAAATCGCTCTGTTTCCCTAAGATTTCGCTCACGATGCCAACGGTGTTGGTTTATGGGCTGATTCAGCGCAACTTGGACGATTGGCACGTACGTCTAATAGCCCTATCGATATCTTTATATCCGACAATCCCGCCGTTTTATTTTGCTCGTGGTTGAACAGTACAAATAAGAGAACTACCTTCCGCTCACCTACACCCCGATTGAATCGATGAAACAATCGAGAGGAAATTTCTTTTTATTCTTGCAAATAAATAAACGATTTTTCTGAGGACTTAGCATTGAAGTGGAATAAATACTACGAATAATATTCCTCCTCCTAAATTCTACATGATTATATGGCGTTGTAGGTATTTTATATAAAATACATTTTTACTCAATTAATTAAATAAAATGTATTAAAAAAACAACATAATTTTCTTTATAATGACTTGTGGCACCATCTAGGAAATTTTTAAAGACATTTTGTAACTGGAAAATTTAGATTAGTGGTATCCTTTTTCTAAGTCCAGGGCAGGGACTGCCTCCAAAGGAACTTTAAATAATAAGGTCGTTCTTTGTATTTAATTTTTATAAATCTAGTTTTAGATAGCGTTATAATTTATTAACAAGCCGTGATAGCTTAGCGGGTAAAGAAACCGGGTCTCATTTCAATGAGTTAGGGTCGAATATTGTGTGGTAAGCGTGCCGCCTAAGCAATTTTCTGACCTTATATACTTATTTTACAATTTCCACGGACTAAAGATATTGCGAGACAACTTGTGTACATTACGGAAATGTGAAACCTGTCAAACTGCTATATACAAGAGTGGCGAGTATGCCGCCTGCTCCCTTAAAAGTAGGGAAAACTAGGCCTTGCAGTGGAATGTTCGTTGACTGTTGATTATTATTTAATAATTCATAAACATTAATGTTGGTGAACTTCACGACTGTTGCTATAATAATATAATATCTAAAAAGAAAGTCAATAATGGTGTGGATACAACTTATAACTACCGTCGATAAATCGTGCTTTCTAATGACTTCCTTGATGTCATCAAATACAATATACCGGGCACGATTGTCAGATAATATGCTAATGTTACCACATAAATTAAAATACTGTTATTTTTACTAGTTATTTGGTCTACAGCTTAAGGTTAAACGTCATGGTCTAGTTTGTTACTAAATCACCAACTTATTATACATCAATCATCATCATCAATATATAATAGAATAATAATAAATATTAGTCCTACACTGGCCGGGACTTGTCCTTGGGTGCATTATTATATGGTGTAGGCAGGGATAAACGCCGGTCAATGTCACGCCACATTTACATTAAATTTGTCAAGGCCTCTACGTGGCTTTAAAAACCTTTGTTAAAAATATGTTTTTTTTTTTAATTCAGCTCTTTTGTGCTATCATGAGAACCTGGACTTTTGACGTCGCCAAAGATCTGCAATTTGTATAAGGCTTCTATGTGTGTTTAGAATACAAATCTTATTTTTACTTCAAAGTTTGTATATTTGCTATTATGGGAAACAACGTTGACTACAGTTCCATAAATCTATTTTATGTAATTATCTCGTTTAGCGCGTTGTAATATTCTGTTATTATTATACTACGTATTATTTGTTTATTCCGTTCGTTGACAAGTTTAAATTATTTTGATATTTATATCAAATTTATATTTAAATGTGGGCCAAGTTATTTATACATTTTGTGTATTAAGAGAGAGAAGAGAATTCGAAAATAAGGTGCAGGGAGTCTCCGATATTTCTGGGTCGCGCTGGCTTCCGACTGGTCTTTATTTGTTTGAATATTACTTTAAATCTTCCATATTCACGAATACTTGATACTCTCCAGATTCAAGAAGCTTGCAAAGCCGTATTTAAAATAGAAATAAAATTTATTCATTTTAAAACATCTCTATACGTGATGTTATAAAATTAACATGGATACTTCACCTAAAATGAGATCGGTAGAACGTGGACTTGGATGTTTCCCCTTGTTCAACATTACTTCATCGTGTTCCTTGAAATTTGAGCAACAGTTTTTTTATTTATTTCCTTTCTTTACGACTGCTACAACAGGTGTAACATGCCTCTACTTTTATTACTTATATACAGTGATTCTATATAAACAAGATCTCAAACAGTAAGATCAAACAATATACTATCTCTTAACGTAATTTTATTTACCAAACACAACTTTGTAAGGCAATATCTTTTTAGTAGAAGCGTTTCTAAATTAAAACAAGGAATGAGGAAACACTTGCAGCAACTGGAAGAAATAAAAATATTTCGCTTTAAAAGCAAGACGAGGTAATTCCTAATAAATTATTATTTTAATTAAAACAGTCTGCCAGTCACTAAGCGGTGGTAGACTGATGCCAAACGCAGCTTACCAATCTACCGCAGCTGGAATTTTGATGAGCAAGACATAATATTTGTATCAATACTTCTACCAATCTTGCATTGTTGATTTTCCGGTGAATGTTGATTTTAAGGCACAGCCTCATTACTTACATTAGGTAAAGAAGATCATGTTAAAATTCTTCGTAGATAAGCTATACAATGAGTCGGTCCTATAGGTCGCATATCTACATCGCTTTGATTAAATCTTCACGATGAGTGCAGCCATGTAGTCGCAAAACCTGTATGTTGAAAAATTTATGAAATTATAACATAGAAAAAGTTGCGGGAAGCGATCCCCTTAACAAAGTGGAACAATTTCCCGACTCCTTCAACTATTCATGAAATGGGACTCAACTACAAACAGCGCACATTTTTTGAACTTGTTTTAAAACATTTTTTTAGTGCACGTTTCCTGGACAGGATTTGAACTTATATAGTTGGAACGAGTCGTAGATGCGTTAGCTATGGAGCTAACCACGAATTCTTATACTTTAACAATTAATTCTTCTACTTATTAAGCGTTACTAGAATTGGCCCATCTTGTCAATTGTGGTAACTATGAATACAACACAGGTTTATAATAAATCACAAATATGTTCAACTGGAGGTCTATTAACTAAAGTTGTAATAAAATTTATATGCAGCTATAAACGACCCACTACTAAACTAGAAAAGCTTCAATTCTGATGACCCTATCGTTTCGTTCTTTCAGTGTTTTCGTGGGCCCCACAAATCCATATAATTAATGTATAGGATTCTTTGCGATGTTTGACTTTAGGAAGTACATCTAATTACATTACGCATTATTCTTTAACAAGAGTTTGACGTTAATAAAGAAGTTATCGTGAATTCTTTAATTCATTCACCATTTGTTTGTCAGTAATAAGTTGAACACAATGTAGTAAATAATTACGTTTTATGAATTTATTTCCTGCATGGAAGAAAAGCGTTACCGCTGATGACAGAATGATGAATAGGTATTATGAATGTGTATCTACAGCTTTAATAAGAGACGAGGAAAATAAAAGAAATATAAATATATAATATGACAGCCTTTGTGGTTAAGCGGGCTAAGCCTTAGCCGGCCAAGCTAACTGGAACGCAGAGGCTCCGGGTTCGATTACTGGCATGGTAAATTTCTTAAACGAACATTCCGTTATTTACTGTGGTCTGGGTGTCTGGGATCGCCCCCAGTGTGGTCCGTGGTATATTACCCATAACACAAGCGTAACTTGCTTAGCTTGGGGATGTAAAATGTGCGTGTGGGTTGTCTGTCGAAATTATACTACTTAAAGAAGAATAATAGTATATATATTTATTTTTAATATAACTTGTTACATTCTAAACTTTTGTACTTATAGTTTTTTAATACATAGATACCTAATTAATAATTTATTTTAAATCATTATTATTCTTATTTTAATAAATACGTTGTTTTATCTATTTTTTTCTTTCATTTATATCACTAACCCACAAAATGACAACTAAATACACTATCGATAACGCTTATCGACAACAATAATGCGTATCTCTATGCCTGCCCATAAGGCCCGTGAGTGGAAGAGAGAGCGAAATACTCGCTTCACCACTCCGATTATTTACTACCCAAACTGCACGGAGAAAATAATTCTACTGTAGTTCTTAAGATTACAGCTGTTAGTCCCCTTAAATACAATAAAATAAAGTTTATAATTTTTATAATATCTTTAGACAGCTCAAAAAATTATTTTATATTTTAATGCAAAATATTAAAATTCATTCATATTATTATAGTATAACATATTTAAGATATATTATAACACATATTATTAATATTCCATGTCTTCAATTTGAACAAATGACATGAGAGGCTTATGATAACAAAAAATATTAATTAAATGCTCTAGTTTCAATTTGATTTATGAACTTCATAACTTCAAAATATTTCCAACTCTTAACTTTGTAAGCATGTTAAAATGATGAAATAACGAAAAAATTCAAAACATTTCCAACTCTATCTGTATGTAACATAGTGTCTTAATTATTTAATTCACGGCGTCATGCTTGTTCGATCCCATCGCAGGAATTCACTACCGTGGCTAAAAAAGTTTCACTTTAAAAATGTAAGGTAGGTTTAAGTTATACAAAGCAGCTGTTTCGGTGATATTATTATAAACTTTGTGAAAATCAGGTAAAACTGGGACAAGCATAACGAAGTTTAGAGGCAGAGAATAATGAACTTTATTCAAGTACCGTAATAATTTTGTACTTAATTAACAGCGAAAATTAATTTGAAGAAAATTCCAAAGCAGACTTACAACAAATTAGGCTAACAAGCCAGAAAATCTTTTGGCCGTTTTCTCTTATTAATTGAGCATGTAATTTATTACAATCCATGTTTCAAAAGTTACAGACAAGAACTCCCCCTTCGCTTTCCCTGAAATCATATTACACAATTTCCTCAAGAAAATTTATTATTTATTATATTCACACTTTTTAGTATTCCATAACCATTTTGATAAAAACTATATCCTATACAATCGTCATGTTTGTTCGTCTATCTCTCTATTTATATCACAGTTATAGTTGTCCTCAACAGCTATATCTGTATACTATGTCTATATGGACATTATACAAATTTAACAAGTTTTTTATAGTTGTCGCTACAAAATGGTTTATTGAAATATTAAATATGAATACCTCTCGGCTTCGTTGGTATAGACATCGTGCACATATGCTGTGTATTCCAAAGAAAAAATAGTATTTGAATATAAACAATAGATTCAACGTTTTTAAATAAGATAATTTTGCTGCAACAATATTGTTACGAGTGAGCGGGACTCAAATTAAAATGCCGTTAGAATTTTTATAGAGTTTAATAGAACTATACAAGCACGTATAACGCAGGTACAAATATAACCGAACACAACAAATCTAAAAGTAATCCAGAAGAACGTAATTCAATAAAACGCGCAAAGCCGTCACTATTGGATTCTCGAATGTACACGCCACGCGTGTATAGTAGTTGTAGCTCAACTGACCCCTCTTTCAATCAGGCCGTCGTTTTATATTTCACAAATGAAAAGGTGCGCCCGCCCGGCAACGTCGACACAATTTCCTAGAATTAGTTTGTACTTGTAATCCGCAACATCTGGCTAATGATGTCCTGAGCGAGTACAATAGAACAGGCAATAGGCTGTTCTCCACAATAACTAGAAACGTATGCCAATAAATAAGTGAACAAAAGAAGACGATCAAAAAAGAATTACAATTAGTTCAAATGCCGACAGGTAACAAAAATGTGCTTCTACAAATTTGTACGTGGAATTTGTCTTTGTCGGGCCTAAGATGTAACAATATAATCATGAATATACGTATATGTAAAGAAGAAGGAAAATGAGTATCATTTTAACTTCGGAGTTTAGAGTACTACTGACCTTTTAAGTATATACCAAATTACATAAAACTCGAATAAACACCAAGAAACAAATATTCTAATAAATTAAACGAACATTCTTATATCAATACTGATGTTGATGATGTTCTTATGTTTTACTGGTTCCCTAATTGTGGATCTAGTTTTGAACCGTTTTATAAATTTAAACTTGAAATTCACTAAGGAATCATTATGTTAGTCTTATACAATAATGTATGTGCTAGTTTATACTTCTGACTGTAATCTGCTGTCCATGTATGTTATTTTTATTTATTTTTTCCTTTATTGCATTATAATAATAATTATAGATAATTTAAGAATTTCTTTTAAGACAGGTTGCCTGGAAGACATCGCTATTAGCGACAAGGCCGCCTTTTGTTTTACCAAGTAACTATTGTCTTGTTGTACATTTTTGTAATTTTTGTTTTGGTGAACAATAAAGTGTCGTCTATGTCTAACTTGATTTCTGTGTTTTATTATTTTTACAGTAGGTAAAGATAAAGAACCGAAGTTTATTCAAGCACGTAAAACACTAATCTGTTTACTGACTTTGTTAATTTTTTCTAAATAAATGCAAAAGAATTTCCAACTTCCAATAAAAATCCTTAAGCCATTCCTTGAGTACGGCAACCAGTCTTTTTATCGATACTTCCTCTTCAAAGAATCCCTTTTAAATTCTGCAAAAGCAATATTTGAACATGAAATTTTCGTCAGTGAATTATCCCTTTAACGTAGCATTCTCTGAGAATTTGTTACAACTTTCCATTTTCGCCGTCACTAATTCTGGATTGAGAATTCTTGAAAACAAATTTGTCAAATTGAATTACAATTTCCCGCTGTAGATTATTCACTAAGTATTTGGTTTGTTGTTATTGTTTGTTCTTTTATACTCATGTGTCTAATAATGTGGTTAGGCCGAGGAATACCTCCTTAGTAAATTCTCCCTTCCTCCTTGCAATCAAGAAAAATAATACAATTTATTTTAAACGAAGAATGCCCTAAATGGTATTCTTCTACTAAGTAAATAATCGGTAGACAAACACACATATTGTATATCTCCAAGCTTAGTAAGTTACGCTTGTGTTATGGGTTATATACAACGGGCCACACTGGGGCCGATTCCGGACACCCAGACCACAGTAAATAACGTTCGTTTACGAAATTACCTATCCCAGGAATCGAACCCGCAGCTACTGCGTTGTAGTAAAGTTGGCGGACAAAGGCTTAGCCCGCTCAACCACAGAGATCGAGGAAACTGGTATAGTGTTATATATAGTAATTGGCCGTTTCATGCAGATATAGCGATGGGCTTAATGCGTTATTTGTGATGCGATATTGTTATTAATTATTTAATGACGTTAAAATATTGACAGATAATGTATATAATTATGTGCATATGTTATAGTCAAACATCGGAGCTCTGGCGCTCCTAACTTTGACTAGTCAAAACTCAGGTCTGATATAAAGTCTTAGTCAAAGTCCAAATAAATGACGTTTACTGCCTTTGACTAACGAATTTGTGTCTAACCTAGGAGAGAATAATTTATTTATACAGTCGTTAAACATGTAACAAGTGCAGTACGAATCGACGTTTCACCGAGTCTGCCTAAGTCTTTTCTAGGATGACTAGGCAAAGCCCGAAACAGATTATTTTACGTTCGACGTTTTACTAGAAAGTTAGGTACTTCTAGCTTTGATTAATAATACTTTAGTCAAAGGCCGAAATTGGAATTTATTTCGGGTTCTGTTGAAAGGCCTTGGTCAAACCTAGGATAAACCAGTAATTCCGGGAAGAAACTGCATATCGACCTTTGACTACACTTTGACGGCGTTATTTTTAACGCTATAAATAAGACGCATTTGGCCACCTTATATAACTATAACATCATCGCAAGTGCATTCAGAGCAAAAAACGCTTGTGTCGGTATCGTTTCGAATAAATATATTAAGAAACTTGGCAATAGCTCTGTAAACAATAAGAAAATAGTACTGTATTACAAAGCAGCGACTATTATGAGCAAGCGTCAGGAAAAAGTTTCGCTCGTTTTCGGTTTTATTATTTTTATTTCAAATACCAATAAACCTTTTCAACTGGGATAAAACTCGCACAAAGTCAACCGACCTTAATACTCAGGAACTGCAAACATTAGAGACTACGAATTTGTGTTAGAACGTAATACGGACCCATTTTAAAAGATCAATATTCTGCTAAATTACATAACCATAAGGGATATTGCGAAACATACACGCATTCTCGCACATTATGCTCGTTTTGGTTTATCTCGTTCAAAACAGTAGACAATGTTTGCGCTGAGCTTCATAAATATTTTAATGAGAGTTGTCGCTACAGAGCTAATCCCCGCCATTTGGACGGCTACTCCACATTCGTAATAAATTGCGTTGGTTTATTGTCCCAACTGGTTGCTTGTATTTTCTAGCAATTTACAGGTCCATTCTATCTATTTCTCTATTCATAATCACAGTGTTAAAAATAACAATAGGACGTCGCGTTCGAAGTCTCGGAAAATAATGCTTCCATCAATACTTATACATACATACATATGTAAATGTATGTAAGTGTAAGTACGTCACAGGTATTCCAGGCGAGTATGCAGGGTTGTCGCTCTCGCTCCGTACCAAAACTTCAACCGAGGCCGATTGAGTGTTTAAACTGTGATATTACATACTATGATAAAGTTCGATAAAAAAGATTCTGTTCATTGTAAGGAAATATCACCCCATTGTGCTTAACTAACTCTGTTAAGACATTCATTAGAACATGCCCGCGATTTTGTAAACGCTTGACTTAAAATTCCCGGTACACAAATTACATCAGCATTTAAAAGAATGTAAGCTATCGTTTTAGTGAAGTGTGTCGGAATAAGCTAATTTTGTGGACCCAAACAAGTACAAAACTCCCGCGGGATTCCCGGGATAAAAAGTATCCCACATTTTATTACATAAAATTTGCTATCGATCAGTAAAACCATCAATCACATAGGAATTCATTCTTTATTTTAATCTGGCCATTTTAAATCCATCCCAGAAAAATTCCAATGGTATTCCCGGGATAAAATAAAGCGCAAATTTTAAGTATAAGAATTAGCCGTCGATTAGCAAAAACCAAATCGAAGTCGGCCCAGAAGTGTTTTCGTGAATCTTGAACAAACAGACAAACCGAGAAATAGACATGAAATCTAAAAAAAATGCATCGTGTTCTCCATTATTTATAGGTTAAAAAAAAATCTGGAATAGACTATATTCCAGTTTTTTTTTATAGCTGCAGTGTACAGACACGTCATGTTTAGAATTTTATAATATTATAGATAACGCAAATATCATATCTTTATCGTTTGATAGATTATATGATTTATTTCATGATGAATGTTAACCTTATTAGTTTGATTGAATTTTTTGTTAACCTAGTTTAATTGTGAAAACATTATTTTACGATCCAAAGATATATTTTTCAAGTATCGATTTTTCATATTTAAATATATACTTGATTAAATAGCATGCTTTATTATAAAAAACCTTTTACTAAGATTTTAATTAATAACATCGCAGACAGTATTATCACTTAAAGCAATTTCTTTTAGACAACCTTTCTATGAATAAGATCGCTTCGAAAACATCAAAATTAATTTACCAACAACTGATTTGTGAGAGCACTTGTTGGAGCTCAGTGAACGGAAATTGAACGTATTTCTCGCGCTTTCCCGTAAGTAATAACAATATCGTCGTACCTATAGCCCGGAAAGCCATTAACTTACAATAGTTATCCTTTCACCGAACACAATTCCCTTTTGCCATAAAGCGACCCTTACATTTTGAAAAAAAATATGTCATACGTCTCCTGCTGGGTAAACACAATGGATTAAATCAGATTAACACTTATTTCTACATCGGGAGTTTTGTAAGCGAATTTTAATCAAGATTAGGGTGTCACAATGTAATTCTTTTTATTTAAATGTCGTAGGCAACAAAGCGAGCGCTAAATCCGTGTTGAAATAAACAATTTCACACGTGATTATTAGGGTGCTTCTGTGTTTACGAGTTGATTTTCATCGACAATTGAATGAACAGGGTAACTTCAGATTTGGGTACGGCTGTTGTGTAACTGTTTTTGGAATTGTGACTCTTTTGTTTATTAGTTTCTATTACATAAACTGAAATACTACTGTAACAAATGATTTGTTTTTTAGCCACACAACTTCACTGCGATTGAACGAATGAAATGTCACATTTTAATATTATTGTAAATGTGTTTTTGTTTACAGAATTCCTAAAATACTATTATAATAATCAACTTTCAGATAAATATGAACCTGAAGTACTTTAATATCTTTCTTTATATCGCCTTACTTCTCTATAATTCTTCAAAGCAGAGGCCTGTTTGCCTTTTTTGTGTTATTATTTCTTTTTGTGGGAATTTATCCTTTCATTCTTTCTTTCTTTTCTTTATTTATTTAACGTGTTAAAAATGTTTATATGTATTTCATGTTTTGTTTTATATTGTTTGTTTATACATTTTATCTATTCTAAACCTAATCATATTTATTACACTTTTAATATCGCTATAGATATATGTGAAGATAGAAATATGGTATATGTATTAAATATGGTATATGTATTAAATATTGTATATATATATATATATATATATATATATATATATATATATGTCGCAGAACGGCCTCGTTCTCACGACATCTTTAGTTATTTCAGGTTTAGTGGGCGTCATCAGGATGAAATGAGAGCATAAAACACAATAGCCACGGTTTATACACTTTTAATTTAGATTTGATCAACATTATGACATAGTTTAGACCGAGCAGCGGGTTCAGGGCACCCGCTCATACTTCTAACTTAAAACACTTTCTTTAAAATACTCTAAGGTCCAACTCGACCTGCTGCCATCAACTCAATGTGTCACAAAAACTCCTCAGTCTACCCAAGTAGATATTACTCAAAGTATAGAGGGCGCCGACCCCGCTCCGCCATATGCTCTGCTCTGATTGGTCGTTTATTAAATTACAATATTCATAACTTTTATTAGGTTAGAACGATCTTGAAGTTATAGAAATATTAACAAATCGAATTAAATTACATTAAGAATTTTAGAAGTCATTATAATGTAAACAAATGATATTGTGCGTTATACATCCAGTCAACAATACATCGTCATATCGTCATAGTCATAGCTTCCCTCCGACATATATATATATATATATATATATATATATATATATACCATATTTAATACATATACCATATTTCTATCTTCACATATATCTATTACACGTTTTTTTTCTTTTGTAATTTCTTATACATTTTTACTGTATTTTATTAATTTTTTTAGTATGTTTATTACATTCCGTCTTATTGTTTAAGTTTACTATTTACAAGAAGTTTTTTGTAAATAGTACTACTATTCTATACTTTACGTTACTACTATTCTGTATTTAACTGCGAACATATATATCTATACATTTTTTTATGCCCTAGGTTGACTACATTACTACAAATATCTAAATGCTAACTGCATATTACAATAATATGTCTATAGCGTTAATTACTGCTTGTTCTTATTGATCACTTTATTTACTACTTTAAGTGGGAAGGTCAGAAAGTCATCCCTACAATTCTTACTTGTCAGCTCTTGAATGTCTCTATTGTAACGTTGGGATGAATAACGCTCTCCAGATTGTACCTTGGAGTGTGGGGAGTCTCTGGTTCTCCTGGTTCCCATAGAGACGAGAGGTCTCTCTTCAATTTGAAGCGATTCAGCACTTTTATATTAGCCCTTAAATGCTTTATTGTTTGTACTCAGGTTTCTAATTTTTAAGGGAACAGACAGACACAGGCATACCAGTCGCGTTTATCTCAGGCGTATTGGCAGGTTTCATGCATTATAATCTCGATGACTTCATCACCATGGTTCTTTCACCGTTAGCATGAGGTGATTGTAATATTATGCATATTAAGTACGGAAAACTACCTTTGAACCTTGGTCTTCGTTCAATAAAATTAGGTTCATCGAGCTCAGTATAAAATATTTTTATTTAACACTACTTGTTGGACCTGCGTGATGATTGAATTGAGCATACCTGGCAGCTTACATACACATATTCGAATATATGTTGTATCGCCTGACAGACAAACTAACGCAAGCTTGCTAAATACAATACCAAGTAAATAATAAAAATATATTGTTTCACAGAGAATTAATTCTAAAACTAATAATATTCCATATATTATATAGGCAGATCAATTTTGTTTTAGCCTATACTATCTGTGGAAGACGAATACTGACAAGAAATAGACTATGTATGAGGAACAGACGCAGATGATCCATCATAATGATACAGGCAATTATGTTTTTTTCCACGGCTATAAGGTAACCTGAAAATGTAACGGATATTAAATGTATCTAGTGTCAGCTATTACAAAAGTAGTATAATGCCAGGTTCTACTACAAGAGCATCCATTATGTAATCATAAATTGCGCGTCCAGGACAACAAAATCTGCCTCGTGCAAAGATAGGTAACATTGTAAATATTATCACAGGCTGTAGCCATTGTCAGCGTAATTTATTATTTTATAAACATGAGAAAACATGTTACAAGATTTCCGTGATTTAACGGAGAAAGAAAACAATTTCCTGCGACCGGGCGGCCTGTCGTAAGAGGCGACAAAACAACCCACAGCCAGGTGGTAGGGCACTAGCCCGTCTGTTGTTTGTTTTGGTGCCATAACAACCTTGAGTTGTGTTCCGGCATTAGTGACCAGGTTCCAGTCTCCCTTAAGAGCAGCGCATTTGTAGCACCTTTGGTGTTGCAAATGTCCATAGGCAATGGTATCCACTTTCCATCAAGTGGGCCGTTTACCTGTCTGCTGAACTAGTGCAATAAAAAAAAATAAGTCTAATAGGAGACAATTATTTTCTATTAGACTGGCATGAAAATTGTATTACAAGAAGAGGATTAAATTGGAAAATGAGTGGATAAAAATAAAGATTAGTCAAAAAAAGTTCATTAAAAAAAAGATAAAAGTAAAGAGAGTTTAGACAATTTTACTTCACGGCTTTAGCCAAACTGAAGAATGTTTATGAAAAGATTAATAATTGAACATAATATATTTAAATTGATTTCATATGATATCTGACATCAAATAAAATATATTGATGACTACAGATATATATTATTTTACATATGAGTACATAAGGGGATCTTTGGAAGTTGCACCCGTGACTGAAAAATTGAGAGGAAGAAGACTAAGTTGGTATGGGCATATGATGAGGAGGGATGAAAGTCACGTTACAAAAATAATGTTAAACTACAAGATGGATGGGTACAAATGTAGAGGTCGACCAAAAAAAGATGGATGGATTGTGTGAAGGATGATATGATATGTGGTGTGACAGAAGATCTATGTCAGAGTAGAGGGGTGTGGAAGGAAAAGACATATTGTGCCGACCCCAAGTAATTGGGATATAGTGAAAGAAAATAGAGAGAAATATATATATTATTTCCACAGTGTTAAGAACTACTATATAATAAAGTAATGGTTTTTGGCAAATATGTTTTAACTCTAAGCAGAAGTATATAAAATATAAATAAACAATTACAAAATATTTAATTTAAGAAATTGTAGGTAAACAGTGTCAATTTGCACAGCTAACAAATAAAAAAACATGTAAAACTAATGGTAACACGTAGGTAGCTACTTTTGGCAAGTAATTCAATTGATTGATTGAATATTGTAAATTAATATCGCAATACTCGTATCAATTGAACGGTTATATTTCAGTGTGGTTTAGCATATATCAGAACCACTTATGTATTGGCCGCAGGGCTAAGCCATGCGACAATTAACTATAATTTAACGGGAATATGCTAATATAATGTCTGTCTTGTAGACAGAGGATTTGATATGTAATGAGATATATTAGAACCAAGCTCATAAGTACCTAAGTTGTTAACGCATGAAATTCAGATTCGTGTTAGGTGAAAACTATTTTATTTCCCAGTATAAAAAATCCAGAATGCGTTTATTTGTGTACACATATATGAAGCGAAACTTGTTTATGATACAATATTTTATACAATACATCGATAAAGAAATTTTACCTCAAAAAATATCTTCGTTAATATATTCTCAGGTATTCTCAGGTGGTACGGTAGATTGAGCCACCTCCGTCGGGACCTGAAAGTGGAGTTCATCAGAAAATACGCGGAAGCTCACGAGCATCAGCTTCATTATCATGTGAATGTCGAGGCGATCCAGCTCCTCAATAACACGGACATAATGTGAAGATTCAAAAGGACAAAACCGTTTGAACTAGTACTGAAAACAAAACAAAAGTGTAGACTGTACTAGCCATTAACAAAGAACAATTGTTCATGTAACAATGTATCTTCGCCTTAATAGAGACAATAAGAAAAGAGTTAATGGCCACAACCTTAGTATGAAGATTTATGTTATATTTAAATTATTACTTATTAGTCTTTTTAGATTAGATGGTAATACTAATAGACATTTTTTCTTCATTTATAAAAAAAAGTACAAGTTTTCTCAGGACCTTGCAGAATAGATAAATAAAAATGCAATGCAGTCTTTCACGTTTGTTTCTTATCATGGATATAATTGAAGAGAAATAAATACACACATATAATTATACAAAATAAAGCCTATTTTCATTAGAAAGTTATTAAATTTGTTACTAGATTAATTAGGTAAAATATATTTAGTACTTTCAAGAAATCTCATTGAAGAAGTTATAAAAGCACCCACAAATATGTCCAAAGAAACCTGAATTATGTTAAATTATATTGGATAATTAGGTAAGAAAGTAATATTTGAATTAAGTATAATAATTATGTAAAGGTTTATAAAGAGGGAAGCCTTATCAATAGCTTGTCCCATTTACTTTTCTCTCTCTCTTTTTTCACCTTCAATTATTTGGGATTGGCACAATATGTCTTTTCCTTCCATTCTTCTCTATTCTAATATCGTTCTCTGCCACACTACGAATAATCATGACCTCCTTCACATTATCTATTAGATGGATATATTAGATGGATGGATGGATCTTTTGCTCTATATAATCCTAATTAGCTTCCTGATCCATTTATAAAAATTATAGGTGTTAAATGCACCCCTAAATGAAGAAATCCTTTATTAGATCTTTTATTTTGAACGGCAGTGAAGAAGAAACCTAGCCTATGCTTAAACACCATTCGTCGCACTAGCAGGAGTTGCATATCAGAGAGATGAATATGTTGCAGTGGATTAATGGACATATGCTGAAGGACTCAATAGGAACTTCCGTATTTGCGGCCGCCTTCATATCCGTGATATAGCAAACATACAGCAAGAGAACCTTGTTCACAGCGCTATGTCTCAGGGAAATAGGCAGGCTATGTAAGAGAAAAATATCAAGTCATGGCGCCCTCATTAGATGTCAGTAAAAGGGCAAGCCTAAGAAACGCTAGCTGAACGTTGTCATGCTGTACTTAGACCGGTACGCATTTATTTGACTGGATATTTTTCCCATACGTTTTCATCACTTTCATTCTAACATGGGAACTGATTCGCTATGGATATTCAAACGTATTACATGAAATAATTAAACAACCATTGTAAGACATGCGAACATAATTACAATTAATACAGTAAGTACTTCATAGAAGTAAAACCTCTTAACAAAATTACATGATTGCAAACTTTTTGTGAAAGTCTAACGAATGGTAAATTGATGAAACAGCAATGCGCTTCCAGAGAGCGTACGAACAATATGAATGTAAATGTGTAAATGTAAACTCCTATTCTTTAAAAAACACTAACTATCGTATCCATAGTTAGTCATTATTAGAAAGTATTGTTCACTGTTCCTTTAATAAAGTACACAGGTACTAGTGGTTTTCCTTAGACGGCCACATGCTCGGGCTCCATTATAGTGCTACCTAATTAGAAGGGCGCGCCGTATTACTGGCGTATAGTCCATTCTCAACAACATCTACGTTCATGCAATCGTAAATAGGTTGTATTGGCTAGATAATGAAGTCTTTGTCTTGTGAAAATGATAGAATTACTGTTAAAATTGCCCAAGGTATTTAAATATTATTGTCAGTAATAATAATCTGCCTAGCTCTGTATTTACAGGGTAATTTATTTAATCCCTAGTTTATTGTGATCGATGACAATAGAAATACAAGTTGTACACGAATATTTTATATTATTTTGAACAGCATTGTAAATAAATAAATATAATATAGAATATAATACCTACTACTCACCGAAGAACATATTGGAACACATTTAGCTCAAGTCTAGTCAGATTATTCAAAACCAATTTTCCTGGATTACGCTTATTATACAAGAGAGACGACATCTTAAGTGACTAGTTCGATTTTAAAGAAACATAAAAAAATCTATACATTTATAAGGTATAGATATTAGGTGAAATTAATTAATTACAACATCTACGTATAAATATTTTACCTATTAAATCAATTGATAGATTGAACGTTCGTTTAACAAGAGCTATGCACTCTTGCCAATTTGGAAACTTGCTCACTAGATTAGACGAGTCATTTATATAATAGACATATTATGAAACTATTAAAATATACTTACTACTAATCTAGAATTCCCTTGTAATTTGAACTAATTAAATGATATCTTAAAAAGCACCCCAACTTACACAGACAGTAAACTGACAGTGTAGGTAATAATGACTTTGAAACCTACGGCTTAGTGACATTTATTGATTCTACGTTAGAACGATGCTGATAACTGTCGCCCTCAACCCGCTGTGACAATATTAAAAGACGTTAAGAGCTTAAAAGTAATTATGTATACGATAAATGTCTACGGGGACTCGCGTTGACAAAGATTTTGCGACGATAAGTACCTTGTATATCTACGCCTTGATATTATCTACATAGTACCGTCTTTATATGCTTCAGTAAATGTTTTTCAGCGTAATTAGATACTTGTATTCTCGAGACTAAGTTTATTGACAGCTAGCTGTGCCTGCCGCCTCGTTCGCGGGGACTCTGACATTATACCCTCAGTGGGTACCCTGTATCATATCGAAATTAAGTATACACGTAAATTAAGAATACAATCATCGTTCATCAATAATATTTTGTTCACGCCATGCCACAGATGGTGGCAACAAAGGCTCTCGTTATGGCCGATTTCTCTTTTAAGAACAATAGAAGAGCGGGGAGGGATCGGCCGCCATCCCAAGACGGCGTGGGCACGCCACCTTATTATTCTTCATCATTCCATATTTCTATGTTGTACAATCAACACCTACACACGCCATATGCCAAGTCGCGCTATTTCATATAATTTATATCAAAACTATTTGTAATTTACATTAATTCAGTATAATTAAATATTGTAAACATTTAAAACTGTGTTTATATGTACCACCCGTACAAGAGCTTTGACGTGTGTTGTGCAGTTTCTTGCCGCTTCCTATCCAGCTAGAACATGTTGCGAAGAGGTGTACATGTAAATAGAATAATATCGTAACAGTAGGGAGTAGACTGAATATGTATGAACTTCAAAGTGTCCTCAAGTGATAATTAGTTTGAATAAAAACTTTTGAATTTAAATTTATATCTTACTTAGAGGACAAAATAAAATAATACAGGTCTATACAGTTTTAAATCCAAAATTCTACAATAACTGTGCCTGAATGAATATGTAAAAATCGATAGAAAATTACTTTCTAAATATCAAAGGCCAAAGACAAATATAAAATGTTACCATGTATAATAACATAAATTTAATAGTTGATGAGACCTCGGGTGGCTTAAAATTGATTATTGAGCGTAAAATAATGGGCTTTATCCCCCTACGAAATAGTTTCAAATAATCTCCATTAATTTTGTATAGTGATTAAATTTGATTAATCTAAAATCAGTCGTTGTAACGGTGGCTTCGATAACTATAATTATTGACTATATTCTTACTCGAATGTTTATTAACCTTTCCCATAGCAGAGGGTGACCTTGGCTCAGCATCCTACTTATAGTCTTATGGGTAGAATACAATATAACTAAGTTAAGATTTCTTTTATTGACTTAATTTATAAAGTTATTGTAAATATATTATTTGTAATTTAGTTAAAGTTAAATGTCCATACTCGTTATATAAAGTTGCTATAGTAAATAATAATTAAGTTTAATGAAATTATGCAATAAAGAATTTATTTATATTTTCTGAATCTCAATAAATAGCATTACCAAATTTAATAAATTATATATTTTATAAACTTGGTAATGCTATCTTTGCCAGGTGGTAGTGCATTTGCCCGACTGGATGGCTACTACCCCTGGTCTAAAGTATGTCGCCATAACAACCTTGGGTTGTGTTCCGACATTAGTGACCAGGTTCCAGTCGCTCTTAAGAGAGCAGTAGCGCATTTGTAGCACATCTGGTGTTGCAAATGTCCATAGGCGATGGTAATCGTTTTTCATCAAGTGGGCCGTCTGCCTGTCTGCTGAACTATTGCAATAAAAAATATATATATAGTAATGACGTAAAAACAAAAGCAAATAGTGTGCGTGCGTGCTGTTCACACGCAGTAGAAGTGAAACTTCAGAAAATATATTCAAACATAATTCTTCTTTAATTTCTATTTATATAAATACAATTCCTTTAGCCTACATCCGTCAACAAATTATAATTCAAAATAAATAAATAAATTAAATAAATCAAAATAAACTTAAGTATCTATCACTTTCAATTTTTCACTGTTTTAGTCTTAAAAATAATATTATTTATCAGTTTTACTCCGGTCCAAATTGGATCTATGTTTAATCATCGGTCTTATTGGCACTCTAATCTGTGCTGCACAATGTAAAACTTATATCTCATTCCCGCGCATGCTTAGTCCTATAGAATTATTATGTGTTCTCTTTTTAGTGTCGCTTTTTCGTTTCATTAAGTTTCAAATCACAACGATTCTAAAGAAATTCCACTTTAAAAAACAAACTATCAGTGAGTTGGTACAATTTTTGAAACCCAATCTGTTCCATCGCTAACATCTGTCAAATTGGCTATTAGAACACTCATTTGTCGTCTTAGTTCAATTTGGTAATTGGTCAATTTGTAACAAAGTTTGGTAATCGTAAGGTCCATTAAATGTTCCGCAAATAGGGCAGTAGTTTGGTTGTCCCGTACGTTGCCAAATTTCGTCGACATGGCGGGGTGGCGACATCCGCGGCCAGACGGCGCCGTCTAGAGACGCAACCCTTCCCCCTTTTCGACAGTCAATGTACTCAAAACCTATTTCCACGTTGCCAAAAAGGCCGGTAGTGGTACACTATCCAATATTAATTTCATACGAAACGCGATTTATTAAATTACAAGTTAATATAAAATTCTTTGACTGTTTAAATATTATATCCTCTGTAGACACTGTTGCAACTGTTTATTACTTTTTTTATCCCTCATTTAATATAGGATATTTTAAAAACTTCAGGAAAAATGTTTGTCTAATTGACTACATTTTCAACATAAAACACAATTACCTACTCGTTTTAATCAAAATATCAATTTTGCTATATTAATAATTAATTAGGTCTTAATAATGATAAAACGTTAAATAAAGGCTTAAAATGTCACATAGAGTTTTTAAATTCGTTAGAGATAAACTATTATATATTGTTACGACCTAGACGCCGACAAAAACCAATTCACACCTGCATACCTGTAAAAAAAACGTTTTATCACCTTTCGGCATTTGGACTTCTTTTGTTTACTTATTTATTGGCATGCGTTTACTCGTTATTTTAGAGAACAGTCCATTATTTTATAGTGCTCGTTTATGACCGTTTCTTTCGAATCATTAGCCAGGTGTTTCGGATTTTAAGTACAAACTGATTCTAGGAAATTCGGTCCACACGGCTGGGCAGACATACTGCATCTGTGCAATATAAAGCAATGCCCAGATTGAGGGACGAAGCAGTCGAATGATAACCACAAGCGAAGCAAGACATGTGTACTACAATCGGGAAACTTTTAGCGACGGACTTTGCGCGTTCTATGGAATTACGACCTTCTGCATTACGTTTGGACTTGTTGTGTTCGGTTATATTTGTACCTGTGTTTTACGTGTTTGTATAGTTCTAATAAACTCTATAGTAATTCCGACGGCATTTTAATTCCAGCGCTTCAACTCATAACAATATCAATGATAAATAATCTGAATCTCGTGTTTTATAGATTTTAAGCTCTTTAAAATAACGTTTGTATTTTCCCTCCTATAGATTTTACGATAGCAACACGATTATCCTCCACCTAGCGGCTTACTCGCCTGAATAAATAAAAACGCGTTAAAGATACCAGAAAGTGAATAATCTTCATTTCGATTGCGAGCTAAAATTGAATTCTTTAATATCATTATATAAACTTAATGTTTCAAGGCAAAAACGACAAAGGAAGGCTCCTGAATAGAGCGTGAACTTCATATACAAATATAACTGCCAAAAGCTTTTCGTTCAGGAAAGGTAGGTACACTTCTATAGTTTCATCAAGTGGTGGCCTATAAAAGAATAAAAGCTCGCAAGCTGCCCTGCCCTGGAAACAAACGCTGATAAGCACTAGTGCATGGTTGGCTAAATGAGAAAATGTCTGAGTAAGTCAGGGCCACTTGATTGCGTATTTTCCCCCGGGACAATTAGCAACGCTAAAGTAGAAGACAAATACACGAAGGTAGGGCAAAGTTTGCTACAGATAAATACTTATTGGAAACCAACTTAACCTGTACACACTGATTTATCGTCGTTGCTATCATCTCGCACTCTTATTAGTTAAAAACAATTGGTTTGTTTTTTACAATCATGTATTTTAAAGTGATTTTGTTTTGTGCTATTATTCTTTATTTACAACATATTTCTACCGTTATTTACATATTACATAACATTAAAAAAAACATAAAAATATATCTACTATATAGGACTATAGGTATAATACATATTTACAAATAAAAAATGGATTCCAGGTCACAGTAGGTGGGGAGCGTTCCTAAAATACTGACAAGCATTTTGGTTACGTGAAACTTCTTTCAATCGTATTGAAAGGTCTCGATACAGTTGATAAGCCTCGCGTTCACACGGCACCAGTCTCATCCCCGAAAGCCACAAATATGTAGGTATTACACATATCTGCAACGTTTCAGGGTTTCCTGATATGTAACAACGTTTCCGGCACTCGCGGCAGTGATTTAATTAAATACAGGGACAACACTATTCGCAAAGATAGCCCAGTTTAACGTATGACGTTAAACTGAATCATTGAAATGTTCCTGGGCTCGGACCTTTCCATTATTAGGGTAATACTGTACGCGAGATCAGTCAGGCTTATCCACAGTGGTTTGGCGGGTTTCGCCCATCGATTATCCCAATGTGCATGTTTTTGTCACCGTCAACACATGACAATTGTAATAATGTGCACTTAAGATAATATTTAAGTGGTGTATGCTTTCCTACCAGGATTTAAAACTACTTCAATGTGAGATAGAATGATAAAGCACCGCTGTCAGCTACTAATCTATCTCTTATTTAAATCTGTTAGAGAAAAAAAGTAATAACTTATCTCTCTAAATAAAAATACTTGTACAAATAATATCAATATAAAACTCGCTACATTTGTTAAATCTTGTCTCTGTAACTTAAATACATACATTTGTCTCTTATTAAAGTAAATAAGGCAGGATTATCTTGATCGAGGATTTCCTCCGGAAAAAATCTTTCTTTTAGTATCTAATTTAAAAGGCTATTATGCCTACATTTAATCATTACACACGCGGAAAATTCAGTATTTTGTGAAATATAAAAAGAAAAATTCTTGTTCTATTTCATTTCGTCTGAAAAGGCATTGCTGGTGTTATATTACCAAAGTTATTCTAGTGTTCTACATTAATGAAATATTTGTCAAAATTGAAGTTTTAAACTTCTTTAGCTTTACAAAGTCTTAGAACTGACTTAGGATCACAGCCAAGAACCGTGTTTGTAAAGTTGCTATTTCATACAGAATTAATTACCTCTCAGCTTAATCTAAATACGTTTAGAATTAAATTGAGTTATTCTGTGCCACATATTAAAGGGAACTTCACTGGTACCTAGCACATTTTCTTCCATAACAGCCGTCAAAGTGCGACCACTTCTTTCTTCATCCCCCAAAGTTAGTCGACCGCACTTGAATTCGTTGTACTAACGATATGTCTTAGAAGCGGCTTCATCCATGAATGCCATTTGACGTCTATCGTTCGATTTGTCCGGTTTCAGGCGACACTTGAAATCGTAAAAATCATAGCGCGAAAATGTTCCCGGCGCAGAGCCATTTTTCAATGAGACACGATAATTTACATTATGGGAGGGACTTAAATTTTGAAATTGAAAGGTACCTATATTTAGTTATAAATAATCATGTTTTCAAATTAGATTATAACTGGCCAGTCTCTCGTACATATATTTTTTTCATAACACTTTCTGAGTGGCCTGGCATATCGATAAATCTTATTACATTAGCTACAATCAATGCGCAAAGCGATCCCTACTGTACCGCCGACCGCTGAAGATTCCGGCCAAGAAATATACCGGTATAGAATTTTTTCTATAGTTACCTATAGGTCATACAGTAATATACGAAATTAGGTTTTAATTAAAGTTTTAATTGGTTGACAGTGGACTAGCAACGACATGCATTTTAAATTATGGGCCCGGCGCATTACGACATTTGAGTAAGGCCGACGGCAATTTTACTACGCCCGTACACCTGCTCAAATGTTTGCATTATCTCTTAATGGCAATTTAGCTGATTTTGAAGTAGGTTATGTTAGGTAAACTCAGGAAAAACAAATATCTTTGTTAACACTTTTAACACACTATTTTAACACATTATTTTCGGTATATTCGAATAAGATTATTTGCAACTTCCTTGTAATGTTTGAGTGATTTGGTCTAAAATATCTTTTAAAAATGGAACGCCAAAATTAGAGTGAGTGTGCGTGTGGCGTCATCTAGTTAGAAGATTAGAAACTTTGGTGAGACGATAAAATACATTTAGTGAGTATACCGACGGTAAGGCCAGTGGATGAATAATAGGATATAAAAACTGGTCATAAATTTTTACTATTGTGTTTAAAAATATTGTGCAACACAAATAGTTTACTTAAAACTTTTGAATCAGAATTAAATATAAGAATTGTACATCACTATCTACGTATTATTTACAATATCCTTAAGTTATTTTTTAATGCGTGTTTCTTTCGTTTTTTCTTGTGTGTTGTCTATTATAACAAAACGCGAATAGGGCATCAACGGATGTAGGTATATTTCTTTAATATGGCGCCTTACATAAAAGCAGGGACAAATATTACAATGTTACCAAAAAATTGCTTTTAAATATAACTCAGATAAGATCGTACACCTACCTACACTGTAATATTGCTTTCCTAGCTTAGGGGTATTTTGATACACATCTTATAATCTAAATATAAAAAGATTCTCAGAACTATTACTTTTTTAAGAAAGTCCTTCAGCTTGTATTTAAATATCACTTTTTTATGTCAAAATCTTTATTGTTCTCAAATTAACAAATTATATTAGTAATAAAGTATCCCTATTAATATTATAAATGCGAAAGTAACTCTGTCTGTCTGTTCCGTTTTCACGTAAAAACTACTGGACCGATTTGGCTGAACTCAGTATATATATGTTTTCGATGCCGAGAATGAACATAGGATACTTTTTATCCCGAAAAATGGGATAGTTTCCGGGATAAAAATATATTTGTCTTTCTGTTTGTTATGCTTTTACGGAAGAACTAATGGGCCGATTTGGCTGAAATTCGGTACGTATGTAAATTAAATACTGAGGGTGGACAAGGGATACTTTTCATTTTGACCTTTTTGGGAATTTTGGCCTTTTTGGTCATTTTGGCTATTTTAGCCTTTTTACTTATTTTGGCCATGCCGGTCACTGACCTTTTCGGTCATATTGGCCATGTTGGTCATTTTGACCATGCCGGTCACTGTGGTCTTTTTGGTCATTTTGGCCATGTCGGTCACTGTGGCCTTTTTGATTATTTTGGCCTTTTTGGTCATTTTGGCCTTTTTGGTCGTTTTTGCCTATTCCGTCATTTTGGCCATGTCGGTCTCTGTGGCCTTTTCGGTCATTTTGACCATGTCGGCCATTCCGGCCTTTTTGGTCATTTTGACCATTTTGGCCTTTTTGGTCAAGTTTTGTAATTTATGTTGTTTAGAGATAGATGGGGGATGGTATAATTAGCGATATAAAATGAAGTGAATCTTCCGTGGGCAAATACATAAAAATTTAATAAATTAATAATAAAATAAAATAAAATTAATATAACCGTAGCGCTTGCTCTATAAACAAGAGACACGCACTAGAGGTAAACCCGCGGCACAGCCGCGGGGTAAACTCTAGTAGGTATATATAAGTTCTATTTAAACGTTGCATAAAATTAAATAGAGTATGAGCTATCTTTGTTCTCAGTCCCCGTATAACATTTTTATTTAATATCCATTAAAGCTATTATATGGGGAAGTGATACGTTACAATTTATATAACACTTCTGACTGTGTGTCATCACTTTAGCTACTACATTACCCGCACGTCAACCGCATCCGGTTGATTGCCATTTTGTTTTGCATCACTAGTAAAATAGAACGAAAAATACAGACAGACGTCAGAATGAGACCAAAACGGATTCCTCTTTATCTTTATATATCGAAAGTGCAATATATATATGTCAGAGAAGGCCTCGTTCTCGTGATATGTTCTCTATTGGTTGCATGTTTAGTGGGCGTCATCAGGATAAAATGCGAGCATAAAACACGATGGCCACGGTTTATACACTTTTAATTTAGATTTGATGAACATTTTGACATAGTTTAGACCGAGCAGCGGGTTCAGGGCACCGCTCATACTTCCAACTTCAATACTTTCTTTAAAATTCTCAATGGTCCAACTCGACCTATTGCCATCAACCAAATGTGCCACAAAAACTCCTCCGTTTACCGAAGTAGATACTACTAAAGTATAGAGGGCGTCTGACCCCGCTCGACGCCATATGCTCTGCTCTGATTGGTCGTTTATTAAATTACAATATAAGAATTTTAGAAGTAATTAATATGTAAACAAATGATATTGTGCGTTATACATCCAAACAATAATCCATCCAATTATAACTTCCCTCCGACATATATATATATATACACACACACACACACACACACATATATTATATGTGTGTATGTTAGTGTATGTGTGCGTGCGTGCGTGCGTGCGTGCGTGTGTGTGTGTGTGTGTGTGCGTGTGTGTGTGCGTGTGTGTGTTCGTGTGTTGTGTGTGTGTGCGCGCGCGTGTGTGTGCGTGTGCGTGCGTGTGCGTGCGTGTGCGTGTGTGTGCGTGTGCTTGTGCGTGTGTGTGTGTGTGTGTGTGTGTGTGTGTGTGTGTGTGTTGTTTTTTCAATTTGGGTTTATTCACGTCTCTTGAACATCTTCTACATAACCCTGCTAAATCCTAGATCACATATTTTTAAATGTCAACATGCAGGAGAAAAAGCCGGTAGTTACCAAGGTCTCTCAGATACTTGAAGGAAACTCCGGATTGAATATTGATTAATATATTTGAGGTAATTTTACATTGCAGATTTTTTACAAGAACGAATTATTAAGCACATTTTTCAACATTCCAAACACAAACGTCATTTTAAATATATTTGTACTTTTTCTTTATGTCGCCAGCAATGGCGAAATAGAGGGTTTAAACGAGTTTAACATATGCTGTCAATAAAAACTTAATGAAAAACAATAGATTGCTAATCATTTTTTTACTAGTTAAATACTGCTAATCGCAATCGAAAAACTGCGGTAGGAAAGTGGGATTCGCCAAGTTGTTGGCATTTCAATAGTACTCCGGAGGAGATGCAAACGTCACCCGAGTTAGGGATATCCACTAGATTTATCTTTATATCATGTTATGACTACGAGAAACGGAAGCTGACGTACTTAGACAGCCCTAGGAGGCGCTAGTCCAACGGCATATCTACTGCTGGGGAAACTAAACCACTGGCATCTTCAACCTCTCAAATTCTGTGAAGGGCGGTCTATATAAACAAGTATTTTATCCATGTCATCACATATTTGCATACTTAGCAAGTGTTGCTTATGTTTTTCTGACCTAGTACTTTGTATAGTGTTGTGGGGCTCTAGGGTATTTATATATGCCGTGCTCGAGGTGTGAGGGTATAAAATTACCTAATCTAAACTTGTCATTATATAATTATTATTTCTGTTTTACTTTTTCATTACACTAATACGTAAAAATATGCTATAGGTAGGTACGATTTAACTTTAGACTTATTATCTAAATAAAATGCCAAGTTATTCCTTTGTCCAAAAACAAAAAAAATATTGCTATAAAAAGTAAGTATTCATAAGCAGGAAATCATTTTTATGTAAAAGCCCTTTGTGGCTTTTACATAAAAAGAAACGTTTTGCACAGTCTTTTTGATACACTTTAATTATGTTTACAAAAAGAAGTAATAATTAAATTTTGTTTTATTTATATTGAAAGGAAATTTTGTTGACAGCCCGCGCACTACAAAGGGATCGATGTCTTGTTCTTTTTATAATTTGAAAACGGGACTCAAAAATTGTATCTAGTCGAAAATACCCCATATACCTCAAAACTACTCAACAGATATTGTTGAAAAAAATCATTTCAAGAATGCTTTATATAATAATAATAACATATATTTTTTTTATAATTCTTCACTTCATAGTTTAAAAGATGTTGGGAGTTTGAGAGGTTGGGGGACCCATTTTATAGCCTTATATATCGCTATCTATTGACGTAAATAAAAAGTTCACAAAAGTTTTTTTTTCAAAATCTCATTAATTCACTCCTGCAGAGTGTGAAGCGCCGTGTCCTCGCAGCGGACACTACAATGTTGGCATCTTGCCGTTTGTTACCTGCTACCACGTAGCATGTACCTCCCGAAGCAACCGTGTCCAATAAGGAGCTGTGTCAGGCAGTACGACAGGGTGCCGTATCGTCTTTGTATACAGGGAGTCAGAACGGGCCTGATTGCCGCAATCGTAGCGTGGCCCGCAGGCCCTTTCACTCACTCCACCATAACCTCATGCGTACGTAGTTGTGCATATACTCATTTGCAAAATTACGTGTATATATATATAATAATTTGAAAAATAAATTGAACTGGAATACATAATATAAATGACATCATTCGTTCACGTGTAATCCAATTAAAATAGTCTACGACAGGTGCATGACTTTGCTCTTCAATTGAACATACCTCGCTACAGCGTGGGTTCGGCGACAGCACTTCAGTTTTTGAATGGCTTATACGGCTATATATATATATATATATATATATATATATAGAAATTTGAAAAATAAATTGAACTGGAAGACATAATATAAATGACATGATTCGTTCAAGTGTAATCCAATTAAAATAGTCTACGACAGGTGCATGAATTTGCTCTTCAATTGAACATACCTCGCTACAGCGTGGGTTCGGCGACAGCACTTCAGTTTTTGAATGGCTTATACGGCTATATATATATATATAGAAATTTGAAAAATAAATTGAACTGGAAGACATAATATAAATGACATGATTCGTTCAAGTGTAATCCAATTAAAATAGTCTACGACAGGTGCATGAATTTGCTCTTCAATTGAACATACCTCGCTACAGCGCGGGTTCGGCGACAGCACTTCAGTTTTTGAATGGCTTATACGGCTATATATATATATATATATATAGAAATTTGAAAAATAAATTGAACTGGAAGACATAATATAAATGACATGATTCGTTCAAGTGTAATCCAATTAAAATAGTCTACGACAGGTGCATGAATTTGCTCTTCAATTGAACATACCTCGCTACAGCGTGGGTTCGGCGACAGCACTTCAGTTTTTGAATGGCTTATACGGCTATATATATATATATATATATATATATATAGTAATTTGAAAAATAAATTGAACTGGAAGACATAATATAAATGACATGATTCGTTAATTTGAAAAATAAATTGAACTGGAAGACATAATATAAATGACATGATTCGTTCAAGTGTAATCCAATTAAAATAGTCTACGACAGGTGCATGAATTTTCTCTTCAATTGAACATACCTCGCTACAGCGTGGGTTCGCGACAGCACTTCAGTTTTTGAATGGCTTATACGGCTATATATATATAGTAATTTGAAAAATAAATTAAACTGGAAGACATAATATAAATGACATGATTCGTTCACGTGTAATCCAATTAAAATAGTCTACGACAGGTGCATGAATTTGCTCTTCAATTGAACATACCTCGCTACAGCGCGGGTTCGGCGACAGCACTTCAGTTTTTGAATGGCTACACTCGAAATCGTATTGAATATTTTGACAGCTTCGTTTTATTATAATTTTAATAATTTAATTTGTTGCAAAGAGTATATTGGAAATACACGTGGATACACGAATTTACTATCCAAATAGTGAACTCGTTTTTTTTAACCCTGTGAAAAGACAGATTTCAAATCATAAGAATCATAAATAAATCATAAGAACTAAAAATTCTGGGGCCTAGAGAAGGCATTATCACAGGTCCATATGATCTACATTACAAGTATTAACATAAATTAGAAATTTATGTTTTGTTTTGCAACTACGCTAAGCACGTATCAATTTCGCTAAGCAATTCTTAAAAAACAACCACTTTAGGAGCTCTGCCCTTAAATTCGTGGTGGAGCAGTAATTAAAGCAAACGAGTTTTATTCCAATTGTTCGGTTTCCAACACTGATTTGGCCAACATTTTTGAACTAACGTGTATAGTCAACAACAATAGGGTAAGTGACAGTAAATCAAGTGAAACACTGTTTATTATCTTATAAAACATCGTAGCCTTTTCTACAAGTGTACAAAATTATGACGTCATAATTTTCAACGGTGGTCATAGAAAAAAATTGAATAGAATAGAAAACACTTTCACCAAAATAAACAATTACAGAATGAATAATTACAGTAATTTAACGGCAAGACAAAAGGCGGCCTTATCGCTTAAAGCAATCTCTTCCAGGCAACCGACTGAGACGGTACTTTTAACAATTTAAGTCTAGGTATAAATAAATTAAAAAGGAGTAAAATAAAAAAGTCATGTTAATGATGTTATCCAGGCATATTGATCATAGCTGGATTGGATTATGAATATTATCGGACCAAAGTCCTTTGACAGTGAAATATTAAACACATTTCGTACTTAATTTAAATTCACAATATTATTATTATTCCCTCATATTATGTAAAACTGATAAACGCGAATGGAAACAATGATTTCATTGAGGCATAAATGAACAATTCGTTTACTTTAATTTGATTCAATGATATTTAATAGGTACATTATGGTAATAATTTGAAGTGAATGTTGTATCCTACCTTTGATAATGAGATATTTAGGCCCTATCCCATACGATATATATTTTTACAAAATAACATCAATTTGAATAATCATCATATCTTATTTGAACATCTCAGAAAGAGCCTTAGAGTGTTATAATAATACCTATCTATACATAGGTAATTACCTGATCTCACTAATTGACCGACATATCTACGCACAGCCTAAACGACGGGAGCTAGGACCGTAAAAAAATTCATGCGGTTTTTTCTATACTGTAGATGCGAATAAGAAATTATTTATGAAAAATCAACCCCTAAGAAAGTGCAAAGGGGAATGAAAGTTTTCAAAGTAAGAAGCAGGAAATTGTATGTGATTGCTTCTGATTAGAAATAAGGGCACACGTATATCGGCGTGTTTGTGAATTATATCGTTAAGGTGGTTAAGAAAACCTTTAAACTTTTATTGCCTACTCAAACTATGACTATATTTAACCTACGCGTGAGAAGCAGCGGGCACCGCCTAGCCAGTAAATAAAAAATATTTATACACTACATTCCATTCTTTTATAAAAAAAAGGATATTTTTTCCGGTAAGTGAATGGCTACATAAAAGTAGTTCCGTCCTGATTCCGATATAAATATTTTATTACTCAATCTTACTGTGAACAAAAGCTTCTCAGTTTCACTTCATAGAACGGCAACATAAAGGGCTCAGTACAACATACTTGGGACTATTGCTACACATATGCCAGACACTGGGCTGGGTCTCGCGGGATGCCATTGTTATTTCGCATGGAAAGTTAAAGGCTACCTGTTTCAACGAACAGATTTAACTTCACATCTGTGCATAATAAAAGCTTTATTCTGAACAAGCTTCTGCCCGCAACTTCGTCCGCGTAATGGTTTAAAAAAAAGTTAAAAAAGACCCCCGATTTTGAAACATTCTTCATTGGTGCTCCGTTCCTATTGGTCTAAGCGTGATGATATATAGTCTATGGCCTTCCTCAATAAATGGGCTATGTAACACTGAAATAATTTTTAAATCAGACCAGTAGGTAGTTCCTGAGATTAGCGCGTTCAAGCAAACAAATAAACTCTTCAGCTTTATATATTAGTATAAGATAACAATTTTAACGGTAGGAAAAGCCTGGAATCATTACTCGATTATAACTTATAGGGCCGGCTCGATGGGTGTGATACCACGGTCTCATAGAACGTTGGGGTGAAGCGGTTAGTTAGCCTTGAGCTAACCGCTTCACTATATTGGTACAAAAAACAGCTACAAAATTGATTATAAGCGCCTCGCAGAAGGATTACCGATGACTACTTACTAGTGTTGTGTAGTATATATATATATGTCGCAGAACGGCCTCGTTCTCACGACATCTTCTTTAGTTATTGCAGGTTTAGTGGGCGTCATCAGGATAAAATGCGAGCATAAAACACAATAGCCACGGTTTATACACTTTTAATTTAGATTTGATCAACATTATGACATAGTTTAGACCGAGCAGCGGGTTCAGGGCACCCGCTCATACTTCTAACTTAAAACACTTTCTTTAAAATACTCTAAGGTCCAACTCGACCTGCTGCCATTAACTCAATGTGTCACAAAAACTCCTCAGTCTACCCAAGTAGATATTACTCAAAGTATAGAGGGCGCCGACCCCGCTCCGCCATATGCTCTGCTCTGATTGGTCGTTTATTAAATTACAATATTCATAACTTTTATTAGATTAGAACGATCTTTAATTTATAGAAACATTCAACAAATCAAATTAAATTAAATTAAGAATTTTAGAAGTAATTAAAATGTAAACAAATGATATTGTGCTTTATATATCCAGTCAAGAATACATCCAATATAGCTTCCCTCCGACATATATATATATATATATATATATATATATATATAATATTAATTCATCCGACTATTTTTGAAGTATGGGAACGCAAACATACGGAATCTACTAATTCAAAGCTAGACATATTTTAGGTTAATATTGTTTTTATATATTATTACTAGAGTTTACCCCGCGGTTCTGCCGCGGGTCAAACTTTAGTGCGTACCTCTTGTTTAAACAGCTGGCGTTAAAACAGGTTAAATTGTTTTATATTTTTATATTGGTGCTAATTGCCCTCATAAGATTTACTTTAATTTATATCGCAAACTATACCATCTCCCAGGATGAAAAGTATCTCTGTCCATTTTCGGTATTCAGATAGACAGATCGAGTTACTATCGCACTATTTTCTATAGATTATGATTTTTTATATCTATAAAGTGGAGAAATGATTGGTCTCCCATACAAACCTGTATTTCAACCCGTTCTACTTTTATTTATATATCCCCCGTCTATCTATCTGTAAACTACATAAACGACCAAAACTACTTCAACTACCCAAACTACCTAAACTATCGATACTACCAAAACTACCAACCAAATCTACCACAACTATAAAAACTACCAACCAAATCAACCACAACTAGCAACGAAATCTACCACAACTACCAATAGTACCAAAACTAGCATAACTACCAAAATTATCAAAACTGCTAATACTACCAAAACTACCAACCGAAACTACCAAACTACCACAATTACCAAAACTACCACAATTACCAAAACTACCACAACCACCACAACTACCAAATTGACCAAAATAAACAATATGACGAAAATGGCAAATCACAAATCAATAAAAAACCTATCATATTTTCTGGGATAACCTTTACATAAATCTATCCCATCATCCGGGCTAAAAAGTATCTCGTGTCTACCCTCGGTATAAAATTTACATATTTACCGCATTTCAGCCAGATCGGTTCATTAGTTCTTCCGTAAAAGCCTAACAAACAAAAATACAAATATATTTTTATCCCGGAAACTATCCCATTTTTCGGGATAAAAAGTATCCTATGTTTATTGTCGGCATCGAAAAAATATATATACTGAGTTTCAGCCAAATCGGTCCAGTAGTTTTTCCGTGAAAACGGAACAGACAGACAGACAGAGTTACTTTCGCATTTATAATATTAACTAGAGTTTACCCCGCGGCTGAGCCGCGGGTTAACCTCTAGTCCGTGTCTCTTGTTTATAGAGCAAGCGCTACAGGTTATATTATATTAAAATTGTATGTATTTGCCCACGGAAGATTCACTTCATTTTATATGGCTAATTATACCATCCCCCGTCTATCTGTAAACAACATAAATTACAAAACTTGACCAAAAAGGACAAAATGGCCAAAATGACCAAAAGGCCAAAGTGACCGACATGGCCAAAATGAGTAAAAAGGCTAAAATAGCCAAAATTACCAAAAAGGCCAAAATGAAAAGTATCCCTTGTCCACCCTCAGTATTTAATTAACATACGTACCGAATTTCAGCCAAATCGGCTCATTATTTCTTCCGTAAAAGCATAACAAACAGAAAGACAAATATATTTTTATCCCGGAAACTATCCCATTTTTCGGCATAAAAAGTATCCTATGTTCATTCTCGGCATCGAAAACATATATATACTGAGTTTCAGCCAAATCGGTCCAGTAGTTTTTACGTGAAAACGGAACAGACAGATAGACAGAGTTACTTTCGCATTTATAATATTAATAGGGATTACGTATATAACGTGTCTATTTAGTATGTAAATCCAAAGTAGCCTTAGGTATATATTGATAAATAATTTATATTCCTGGGGTTATCTAAGAGAGTTCACAAGGAAAAGTCAGTTTTACGGTCTGATTTATATTCAAAAAAATTGTAACTCAATATGAATAAGCCCGTTAGACTCAAAGTCTTTTTAATGGTGTACAAAACCATTTCATCTTAGTGCTCTCCCTTACACTAATTCCAAACTAATGCCCTGTTAAATTTGACGTGATAGAGGTATGGAGGATGGAATTATTATAATAATAATCAACTTAGATCGTCTTCGATCCTTCGGCTTCGGTGTGATTTCTATTAACGTTTCTGTGTTTTTTCTTTGTGTGAACCATACCTTCTGGTGAATTGCTTAATACGATATACGTGATCTGAATTGTTGAAAAATTACTCTTCGATAAAACTGAAATTCCTCTCTATACTTCAAGTTAAGATAGAGAATACCGCCATAACAACCTTGACTTGTATTCTGGCATTAGTGGCCAGGTTCCAGTATCCCTTTAAGCGCATTTGGTCTTGTAAATGTCCATAGGCGATGGAAACCACTTTCCGTTAGATAGCCTTCTACCTGTCATCAATTTTTTTATTGTTTGTATGTAACATGTCATATGAGAGAAATAATAAATGAAATTGTTTCATTTTCGAAGTTTTATAGATTTTAAAGGCAGATGTGACAAATGATGTCCAATATAACGTAACAAACGATAACAAAAAAAATATTATGAGGTTTAAACTATATAAGCTTGTGAGACTATTAAAATTTGATTAAAAAGTAATTACTGTTTGAAGATTATTTTTTATTTTTCCTTCCTTCTAATGTTATGAATACAAACTTTGATTAGATAAGGAATCGATGAATGTCATAAGCATGGGAGAGGCATGCTAAGAATTCACTAAAAATTACAATTTTTGTTATAGATATTTTTTAAATGATAAAATGTTAAAAAATTGAGAAAGAAATACCTTTTATGGACGCTTCCTATATCTTACTACCCGTTCATTGGCCCTATTACTGATTAAAATTTGACGTAAGTTTTATATAATTATTGATTCTCAAATTTCTTCCAATAGTAAAGAACCGGTCATGAGATATGTTGGATTTAGTTGCATTTTTTCGGAACCATCGTCAATACTGGTATTCTTCCTCGACCTAAGGTTTAGTATACCCTGAAATTATGCTATAATTCTGACAAGAACTGTCATGTTATTCACTCGCTTTTGCCATGTAGCTAATAATATAACTAAAATATTTTTTCTTTGTTCTCAGTTTTTGGCGCTTTTAGAAAGAAACGTCGTGGCCAATACGAGTTTACACTACAGACAAATGACGCTGTTCGCCCCAACCAATGAAGCCTTCCAAAGGTACAGCGGTGAAATGGACGACTCCCTAGTGCTCTACCACATATGTAAGTTGTCCTCACCAACAATACTATACTATTGTTAGTTATTTGAGGACTTGATGTTACCCGAAATGGTAGCCCCCTGGGCGTCGTTCCACGCAATGAGATTCAACAAAGAGCTATAAATATTCGTTCTACCCCCAATAAAGCTTAGTCAGCATTGGTTATCGGGTAATTTCCGTTAATAAATTATTATTAATGAACATTGTTCTGAAAATGGAAATTATTCTTTCTTTTTACACATAACTATGTGCGTAAATCTGAATATCCCACTCGAATAAGCTGGAAACGTATTTCAATTAAATCAGACTAGTCAATATTATCTTGGTACTTGTTTTGATAGGAGTGTGTTACATATTACAAACATATGCATCCTATTGTAGCAACTATGAAAACTTGATAAATTATTGGGATAAGCGATTTAAACAAAGCATGCTCTTTTCATGGTTTCTTTATTACAGCAATGTCAAGTCAGTGTCAACATTAGAAGTAAATATAAATAATACAAAGAGGTTCTAATGCCTAACACCCCCCTTCAATATTAAATTCCTTTTAATATTGCACTTATAAACATAACATAATAGCTTTCCCTTGTAACACGTAATATTTAAAATATAACTCTCTGTACTTTCTTTTAACATATTTACAGTAATTATTTATTCTATAATTAATTATTAAAGTATATATTAATATTTACACGAGTCCCAAACTTTTAACAAAACTGTGTTCTACCCATATCAAAATCCATACATCTTTATTGACATATAAACAGTAATCGTAATACGTCTGTTCAAATCCTTGCTTGACAATAAAATCATTAAATCTTTCGTTCCAACACTTTGGAGCTTCACGCAGACCATATAAAGATCTCCTTAGTTTCAGTACATAACCTTCTTTAACTCTTATACCCTCAGGAGGTTTTATATATACTGCTTCGCTTAAATAACCATTTAAAAATGCCGTTGGTACATCTAGTTGCCTAATAGGTAGATCTTCTTGTACAGCTTGACTTAGCATCATTCTGATAGTTGACACTCTAGCAACAGGTGAGTAAACATTATATTTAGAATCTGTCTGAAAACCTTTCGCTACCAACCTAGCCTTCTTCTTACCGTTTTGCTTTGTTCTGAATATCCATTTAGTATCAATCGCCTTCTTGTCATCTGGTAATTTTGCTTCTTCCCACGTGTTCATCTCTTCTAATGAGCTTATTTCGCTATCAATCGCTGTTTTCCACTTTTCACCTTTGCTAATTGCTTCTTCAAATGTTTCGGGATCTTCACTATTGTTAAATAGACAAAATGCTATGTTAGCATCATAAGAATTATCTTGACCTTCATTCTCCATTTGATAATCTTTTAAATAATTAGGTAACCTTCTCTCTCTTACTGGTCTTTCATACATATGTGTTTCTCTCTGTTCTCTCGTTACTTCTTCCCTTTCTTCAAACTGTTGTTCTGTCTCTCTATTTTGATATTCTTCTTTCTTTTCCTCTTCAAAGTATCTCCGTGGAGTTTCTTCTTGTTTGTTTTCTATGTATTTTATATCATTTTCGTCAAATTTTAAATATCTTGAAATTACTATTTTATTATTACTCGGATCCCACAAGCGGTAGCCGTTTGGAGCATATCCTGTCATTTTCATTTCTTTAGCTCTTCCGTCTAACTTATCCCCTTTCGGCATTGTTAATACCCACACTTTACTTCCGAAAGCTCTCAGTTTTGATAAATCTCTATCTCCAAACATAATCTCTGCTGGTGTTTTGAATTGGATTGCTGAACATGGGCATCTATTCAGCTGGTAAGTTGCACACGTAATCGCTTCAGTCCATAAGTTCTTTGGTAGTCCAGTTTCTATCAACAAAGTTCTCGCTCGATTGTATAAGGTTCTATTCATTCTCTCTGACACACCATTTTGCTGAGGAGAATACGGTCGTGTATATTGAATTTCAATTCCTTTCTCATAACAAAATTTTTGGAAAAATCGGTTTTTAAATTCTCCACCATTGTCGCATCTAACTTTCTTTACTCTGGTCTGTTTGTTATTTTCTAATCTTCTTATATAATTAATCAAATTTGTAGCAGCTTCATTTTTATGTTTTAAAAGATATGTGTTACAAAAATGTGAAAAATCATCAATTATTACCTGGTAATAAATTTCTCCATTTATTCCAGCAGTTCTCATCGGACCTGCTATGTCAGAATAAATAATCTCACCGATGTTTCTTGATCTTGGCCTGAGAACCGAATTAAAAGGAAGTCTGGTTGCCTTACCCATCATACATGGACCACATGGTTTCTCACTCGTAGGTAAATTCATCAAGCGGAGGCTTCTTCTGTTAAGATGTCCCAATCGTCTATGCCACAGATCATCAGAGCTTGCTGCATTACACACGTTTGCATTGACATTAGTATTTAAAATATATAACTTTCCTACACAAGTGCCTTTTATTGATCTATTTGTACGACAGCAGAATATTCTAACATAATCTTTATTAAAATTGACCTCAAAGTTGTTTTGAACAATTTTCTTTACTGACAATAGATTAAAATTGATATTATCTATTAATAGCGCTTCTAATTTTATATTCCTACCTTGGCAAATAACATCTATGGTACCCTTCTTTTTAGCTATAAGACAATCCCCATTAGCAATATAAATTTTTATTGGTTCAGATAAAATATTTACGTTAGTCATATATTGTTCAAAATTTGAATTAATTAAATGTTCCGTACATCCTGAATCTATGACCCATTCAATTTTCTGGCTTATTTTATAGTTTACATTATTACAATAGCCTGTACTTAAAAATAAAAAGCTACTAGGATCTTCTGCATAATTTACAGTATTTTTATACTGATTTTGGTATTCATATCTACCATTGAAATACTGTCGTCCTGCTCCTCTACCTCTTCTTGGGTAAATCCTACCTCTTCCTTGAAATGCTCGACCTCGTCCTGATGAGCCACTTCCTCGGTTACAATTTCTCGCAATATGTCCCTTCTTGTGACATTTAAAGCACGTAATAAATGCTGTTTCAGGTTCATGATATTCATCATTATTCTTTATTTTTAATTCCGTATCTAATAGTCTCGCCTTCACGAAGTTCATTGAAATATTTAAATCATTCATAGTTTCTATTGCCGTTATCACATTCTCGTATTGTTTGGGTAATGCGGTTAAAAGATTACAAACTTTGTCCATTTCCGTAAATTTACATCCTACTGCCTCTAATTCATTTATAATTTGTTCGAATCTCATAAAAAATTCTTGTAATTTTTCGTTCGGCTGACATTTTATAGTTAGTAATTTCTTCTTTAGATGCATTTTATTTTGTATGCTATTTCTCTGAAAAGTTTCTTGTAGTACGTTTATCATTTCTTCCGATGTCTGACATTTTGATATGATATCGAGATATTTATCTTCTAAACATTGAACAATAATAGCACGAGCTTTTGTATCTAATATGCGTTTTTGTTTATCATCCTTAATCTCCTCTTTTAAATTAATACCTTTTTCCTCTAATAATAGGTCTATTCGATATTTCCAATGGGCAAAATTACAGTTTTCTTTTAGTAGGGGAAATTTTCCTTCCGACATTTTCTTTTGTTTTTTTTTTCGTATTTCAGAATTTTTATATATATTATTATAGTTTTCTAATAATATTGCTCTCTACATTTTACTTATTCATTTCCCTACAACCTATAGGGCGTCTGGGCCCATAACCTATGAAAACTTGATAAATTATTGGGATAAGCGATTTAAACAAAGCATGCTCTTTTCATGGTTTCTTTATTACAGCAATGTCAAGTCAGTGTCAACATTAGAAGTAAATATAAATAATACAAAGAGGTTCTAATGCCTAACAGCAACATAATCAAAACACCAATAGCGTTTGTCCCATATATGGCATTATTTCATTTTTGCAATAACAAGGGAGATGATGAAGAAAGAAATAACTAAGATGCAAAAAAATTCACAACGTATTTTTGTACGATCGGCACAACTGATTTATGACCCACTTTGCTAATAATTCCTTTAAAACCGTCAAAATAGTAAGGTTTATTGTGTGTGTTGCACTTAGGACGTTATAAACATTAATAAAAATGCGTCACTAGCCTCAGAACTACGCAATTTTAAACTTTGTTATCATTGTACTAGATATGTTTTAGATAAAACAGTAATGATTTGAAATAATTTGAATCTCGAACTGAAATCTGCCTTATAATTCTAACTCTTTTCATTATAGAAAAATTATTATAATTTTAAAAATAAAATGTCATTCTGAAAGTATATCAGAAGTCAAGTAAAGTCAATGAGAAAAAAATTACTAACACTATCCAAAGCTGAGTATTTTATGTGATGCAAAATATATGAGAGACTCCACCGAACAGCAGAGCAAAGTTCTCAAAATTTTCCGCTGAGTTGGGCATTCAAACAAACTTTACCAACTTGGTCACGACACATGAAAACTTATCTACTAAATGGAAGACGCAAGTTCACTATATACCTACTGCTGTCAGCATTTGTCTACTGCCACTGACAGCCTCGGTTTTAGACTAGTTCAGTAAAGTACTAACTGGCCTAGAACTTTGTTGAGCAATTAATATGACGAAGGACCTTGCTAAAGTAGATATGTCATTTAGAATAACAGTTATACTGCATTAGAATCTAAAAAACTTAAACAGGAATATATATTATGACTGTTTCTATTATATTGATAAATATAGTAGAAAAATTATAACTCTGAAAAAATAAAGAGTACTGAAATCTCCTATAAAATTGTGTACAATTATGTTTTTGAAACATAATATTGTTATAGTACCTACCTACATGTATATAATAGTTAAGTATAACTTAAAGACGGATGGTTTTATTGCAGCGAATTTAGCAACTACTCTGACTAATTTGGATTATGCAATCTCTTCGGAGCTCGACGGGAATCCCCCTCTTTGGGTGACAAGGCGGCGGGACACCATGCATGATGATATCTACGTCAACAATGCAAAAGTCTACGTAACAAGATCCTATCAAGCTTTCAACAAAAATAATAAACGACAGGTGAGACTATCTGTACGGTTCAACGTACAGCATTTTGCTGACGCTGCGGCCTACTTTAGGCTACTTTAATATAATAACATTAGTATAAATAACGCTCACAAATATATTGTGGGTGAGTCGCTACCGAGTCGCTACTGAGTCGCTAATAAGTCGCTATTGAGCTGCGACCAGGGATCAGCATCCAAGACAAACTACTACGAGAACAAATCCCTGACAGCGACAAGGTGTATTTTCTTCATCCTACTACAAGAAAGCACCAGCACTCCACCAACAACTGCCAGCATCCACCACTACAAGCAAGAACAAGTGTACAAACTGTACACTATCTATCTGTAAAATTATAAAATTCTAAACACGCCATGTCTGTATGTACATTGAAGCTATTTAATAAAACATCTAACTGGAATAAACTATATAAACGATGGAGAACAGGATGCATTTTTTTTTAGATTTCTTCTCTGTTTGTCGTTTTGTCTGTGTGATCGGGATTCACCTAAAAACTACGAGGCCGATTTCGATGCGTTTTTCGCTGATCGACAGCAAATTCACTATGCGTTACTTTCTATCCCGGGAATGCCCCGGATTTTTTCTGGGAATTATTTAAAAAGGGCAGTTTAAAAAAAAAACAAATTCCAATGTGATTTTTTACTGATCGATAGTCAATTGTATTTAATAAAATGTGTGATATGTTTATCCCGGGAATTTTACTGGGAGTGGTTTGTACTTTTGTCGGATGCATAAAAATTAACTTATTCCGACAAAGTTTTCACTAAAACGATAGTTTGCATTCGTTCTAATGTTACAGTACTTTTTGTCCCGGGAATTTCAAGTCAAGCATGGACGAAGTCGCGGGCATATCCTATTTCTATATAAAATCGTAAATATGTTTTACTCTATATGTTTGTGTATATACACGAATACCAACCAAAAAAAAAATTGTTTCCAGCGATATTTCTATAAACTTGGACCGATATTTTGTTGAAACTTGTTCCCTTAATACACCTTTGTATCAGAAATCGTAAATACGTTGAACAGAACAATAAAGTTGTGGAACTTTAGTGGCACGGAATTAGTGTTTAGTTGCCAAGATATCCCAGGTATTCCCAGTGATATGGATTCAAATCCTAACTGTATGTATGCACTGTTAGCAGTCTTTCTGACTTAATATGCATCTTGTTATAATAACCACATGCTGGTGGTCATGAAAAACATTGTGAAGGGACCCCGCACATAGAGTACCGATGTTATTTACATTTCCATTCGCCATGGATAATCATCCTGCCCCTAGCTTTTACAAGCTTGTTTATTAATTACATTTCTTCATTTACATTTCATAAATACAACTTTTAATAACTTTATTAATCTAAAATAACTACAAAGATTTGAAGAACAACAAGAGCCTTTACTTCGTCCAATGATTAATTAATGACATTTGAATATTAAACTTAACAAATAAATTTCTTACTTAATAGGTTCTCCATGTGATAGACCAAGTTCTGCAGCCTTTACAGCCTCTTGGACCAGGTTCTATTAGTTCTCCAGTCTACAACCCTACTGCTGATCAGTTCCTTGAACAGTCAGATGTGTTTAATATTGGACCACACAGACTGAGGTAAGTTTGATTTTGTATTAAATTTTATGTAAATTATGATTATTTTCAATCACATAATCTGATTTATATCTCAAATCTATAAATTTGAATTTATGCTACACATTAGTTGTGGTGAAAAGTAACTAGATGGCGTTGCACGTTTCGAAATCGGCATAAAGTCGATTTATACTCATACATTGAAAATTTTATCCTACCTACACATGACAGTTATACAATATAGACTTTGTTCTGCCACAGCTGTGTACGAGTTTTACTTCAAATTATAAATCCTTTGATTAGTTTGCAAAAATATAAGTAAATAGTGATAATTAAACGAGCTATTTCGAACAGATATCACATAAATTAATTTAAGTATACGGACTATAATAATTATTATTAGTTTAATTTAAATAATTATCATCAAATATTATAATTTAAAAGTATTTCACTTACTTTGTTAATAAAGGTCTTATCTGAGTTCACAGTTGACTGCTTGTAAAATGACCTAGTAAGATTAATCGAGTTTTAGAAAGTTTTAGTCATATTTTTACAGCAACGGAAGCAAATACATTTATCAATCATGTCTTGAAGAAAATTATATTTCATTTCATTTACAAGCGCATGTAGTCCTCCTCTAGGACGTAGAATATACTTTATTGTACAAAAATGCTACATAAAATCAAGAACATTAAATACAAGTACAATCGGCGATCTTATCGCCCATGGCGACAACATTTGGATGGAGTATAGGAAGGACAACAACAGTCGGTCGTTGCTAAACCAGCACTCGTACAATAATTTCGTTTATTAATTAAAAAATAAATAGTAATATACTTATATGATAATATATATACTAAAAAAAATACACATATTATATTATATACATACAGAAGTAAACAATAACACTATAGCTTGAGGTAATCTTTAACTAAGCTGTTAAAAGAAGGTAATGATCGTGTCTGCTTGATGTTTAGTGGTAATGCATTCCATAGTTGAATGGCCTGGATGGTAAAAGACTTGTTGTAAAAACTTGTTCTGTTTACAGGCGTTTTCAGTTTCAAATTCTCTGACAATCTTAAGAATCTTGAATCACTGTAATTAAGGAACTGAAAGCGTTCCTTGAGATAAGCTGGAGACTTATGATTAAACAAAATGTTGTGAAGAAGAGATAGGATATGTGGATTCCGGCGAACTTGAGTTTAATACGAAATTCAGATATATGATCATATTTGCGTAGCCCAAATAGGAAACGTATGCAAAACTTTTGAAGCCGCCGAAGGATGTAGCACTTAGTTAAATCATTCTGGAATATTGATTAATAATTATGGTTATTTTAAATAATTAAATTTGGTTTTCATACATTATAATTAATGACTAATAGAAAAAAATTGTAACCAATAAAACAGTCGTAGCTTAGTAGCTAATGTATCTGTGTCTTATTCAAAGACAGGGTTTTTAAATTCTGGCTGGGGAGCATGTACCGCTTAGTCCGATTCACCACTTTAACTGATCTAATGTGCTTAATTACCACATCTTGGCAGGGAAGAAAACATCGTACTTAAATCGACGTATCGTGATTAACCCGCGGAAACTTTTTATTTTCCAGGAAAACTAATGTAATCTGTTCAGCCCGTATTCAATTTAAGTATATATTACATGTTTATACAATTTCGTGATAAATGGTTCATTCTCATGACCGTGTGAAAAGAACAAACAAGCATAAAATCGTATAGTCACTATGTGTTTATATGCATAACTAGATATACGTTTCGTTAAATTGTGTTTTTAAGGTATAATTCTAGTCTGCGGTTTAGCGGTGTATACTTTTTGCCTGGGGTCAACCTCATATGATTGGGATGATATGCGGGTAACATTACCACTGAGTTACCATAACTTTATAATAATGTATAGATATAGGTAGATTGGTATAATGAAATAACAAATCGCAATAAATATTTAAAGCATGCTACGTACACAAACATTGCTACAAAAACTACCTACCATTAAACAAACAATAACAAGTTTACATAAAATTACCATTTCGCGTGTTTCAATTATAGCGAAACTCGCGGTAAACCGAGTTACCGTAGCACTCAACTTTTCGACACTTAAAGTTATAATTTATGACATAAATAGGTTACTACTGTTATGTTGCTACTTTTCCGAACTTCTTTGAACAAGTCAGAAAAGTAGATAATTATGTTCCGTCTTTTTGAATTGTTTTTCTAGAACTTTCCTTGTAGCTTCCTACATTTCCTTCGGTACATTTAAAAAATGAATGGGATTCATTTTTTAAATGTATCGATTATAATTGCTTAGGTTTTAAGATGAATAATAAATATTCATCACTCATAGATTCTAATTGTATGATAATCAGTTCTTTCTCAAGGCCATGGATAAAATACAGTAGAATCTCACTAATCCCGCACTTCAGTAGTCCGGTACTTCCAATAATCCAGCACCCTTCACTCACGACTCCCTTGCCACTCCCTACTCTCGTTTCGCGCTTAGCTCATCACCGGCATCAGTGTAACCTCAAAAATTATTACAATAGCACCTTTTATTTACCTTATTTATTTACCCGTTGTTTTCAAGTTCAAAATAATGTAACTAAAATGTCAAGTACACTGCAACATGCTTAATTTTATTTAGATATTATTATTTTTTTACATAATACTTTCCAATAATCCGGAACCTCCTAGTCTTTAATGGTGCCGGTTTAGTGAGACTATTTACTGCATTACACCAATATCGAACATTTAAAGTTATTAATATGAATAATATACAGCTGCAAATAGTTTTAATGTCAGAAACACGACTATACCCTTTTTAATTCACACCATGCTAATATGTTTATTATAACAACTGATTATAGATAATAACGTACACGTCGTTAATATAGATATGCAGGTTTTCGCATAATACTTCCAATTGTAAGACTATGCGAAATAAGGTTAGAAAAATTATGACTATAGTAGAATTATTTTCTCCGTGTAGTTTGGATCATAAATCAAACTCGGCCTCCGCCCGGCTGGGGCGGTGAGCATGTTACGCGGGCGCAACGCCAATAACGATAAAAACTCATTCTTATCAAAGAAAGATTATCATTCTTATAAAAATCATTATTATCTTTTTTGCTGTTAATTCTAAACTTAGATATAAGTATATATATTTATTTTTAATATAACTTGTTACATTCTAAACTTTTGTACTTATAGTTTTTTAATACATAGATACCTAATTAATAATTTATTTTAAATCATTGTTATTCTTATTTTAATAAATACGTTGTTTTATGTATTTTTTCTTTCATTTATATCACTAACCCACAAAATGACAAAACTAAATACACTATCGATAACGCTTATCGACAACAATAATGCGTATCTCTATGCCTGCCCATAATGCCCGTGAGTGGAAGAGAGAGCGAAATACTCGCTTCACTGCTCCGATTATTTATGACCCAAACTGCACGGAGAAAATAATTCTTCTATAGCAGGTCTTATAGCCAGGATTTGATTCAACTTACGTCATATTAATAAAATGCGGGTACCCTTAACCACTGAGCCATCATTACTTAAATTATTAGAGGTAATAAGTCTCGTTGAACATCTAGCTTTACAATAGTAAAGTTAGATGTAGAACGAAATTTAATACGTCCAATTTGTTAATAAGCAGACGCCCATATTAATACTTATCAAATTGTGTCAATGGCAACATATTACTGACGTTTGAGATACGTTTAAAAATTTATCTCACATTGCCAAACTATGCAAGTTACTCTTGTAAATATGGTAATAGGCCTGGAGCCGATCTCAATAACCCTATAAACGAAGAATAGTAAATAAATGATAATCTCTTAATTAAATTTCTAACTCTGGAAAGTTTACAAATCTTACGTGATGAGATGTCACAAAATTAAAAAAAAAGTGACTTTCAATTTAAATTAATTTGGTGTAAATAATACGTTATATATGTAGATATTGTAGGTTATAGAATTACGTAGGCAAAGCTCTAGATTTAAGAATATAATTTATTGTAGAAACTTGGTTTTAAATTCAATTTATTTTTACAGGTCATTCAGGCAGAAAGTTAATCAACTTCAGAAAAGTAAAGTCTTTAAAGCAGAAGGCAAACATACCTTTTTCATTCCAGTGGATGAGGGTTTTAAAGTAAGCCGAATAATGAGAAGAGTTATCTAATAACTTGAATATTGACGGAACTTTATAAGAGTTGAATGAAAACATTTTGTCCTTTTACTTACAGCCTACTACACGATCAGATTTGATTGATGAAAAGGTTATAGATGGGCATGTAATTCCGCAGCATGTTTTGTTTACCCATGCTACACCTGATATGCAAGAATTTGAAACTTTAGCATTTGGAGACAACGTCAAAGTTATAATTTCCTTCAGTACCACTATGAACGGTCGGGAAGAAATTAGTAAGTAAATTATGCCATATAATATTAGCCGATAAGTGGTGTAAGCACTACCCTTGTCCAAGTTAGAATGTTAAGTTCCCCATATCGGCAATCTAGATATTATGCAGGCTTCTTCACACTTCAGTTTTACGTCACACACGGGGATTGTACCTGCATCATAGAAATGAGTCGCAAATGCCTATCTAAATCAATAGTTTATACAAATCAGCGCTTAGCAACATAAATTAATTTTTATTCAAATTTTCTACTTTCAAAGAAAGAACGCTGGTGTCGCTGAAATTTTCAATCCTGTCTGTCATGTCATTTTTGAGCTCTTTGAATCACGACGATATTTTAATCTTGAAAAATATTCATTTAATTTTTCTTGGCTTCTATTATTTGAACATCATTTTGTTTTTAACCGACTTCCAAAAGGAGGAGGTTCTCAACTTGCCCGGTATGTTTTTTTTACGTATGTACACCGATTACTCTGAGATTTATGATCCGATTTACGTGATTCTTTTTTAGTTCGACGCGAAATAGTTGCCATTTGGTTCCCTAAAAATTTTACGTACTTTGGTGCAGTAGTTTACATTTTATGAACATTTTTTATGAAAAAAAATTCATGTCGATCCATATGTACACCGATTACTCTGAGATTTATAATCCGATTTACGTGATTCTTTTTAGTTCGATGCGCAATAGTTGCCATTTGGTCTCCTAAAAATTTAACATAGTTTGGACCAGTAGTATTCATTTCACGAACATTGATTTGTTCCCGTTTCTTGGTACCTATATTTTTTTTAGGCACGCGGCACCTTTCGTAGGCCATAGCTAGACACTAAAAAGTAACAAATAAAAAAAAACTTTGTTTAAAAAAACCGACTTCAAAAACTAAAAAGTATAAAATAACTAAGAAAATTGCTAAGTCATAAACTAAAATAATACAATTTATTAAAACAATTACAAAATTACATACCTACTATTGAATACAATGTAAGAAAACTTAACTTATTTTTGTTGTATTCTACCCATAGTCCCTCAAGACTATAAGTAGAATACTGAGCCCAGATCACCGTCTTCTATGGGTAAGGTGCCCAGAAGGCTGGCTACGTTTCCTCGCTGGATCGCCATACTGATCCGTTGGCCGAGGTAGGCACCAGCCTTCTGATCACCTGAAGAGTCAATGAGCCGTTTCGATAAATTTTGGTAGAGGCTCATGGCCTCAAGACCCCACGGTCCAAGCGTCTCGACAGCAAACGGCACAAACATATAACTCTCACTGAGGGCTGCATATTTGCGCCGCTTGAGTGATTCCGTTGTTTCCGCCGCCGAACCGGCCGATCTAGACCTGTTTGGTAAATGGGATATAAATGGTTAATAAAATAACTTATTTCTAAAACTATTTTAATTATAATATCTTGTTTTTAATATGTATTATCTAAAACATCTTGAAGTCGGTGCAAAGTAAAACATAAAAATTACTATATTTTGAAAATTACTAAGCACCGACTTTAACATGTTTAAGATAATATAATATTAATAATAAGATATTATAATTAAAAATAGTTTTAGAAATAAGTTATTTTATACTTTTTAGTTTTAGAAGTCGGTTTTATTAAACGAAGTTTTTTTTATTTGCTACTTTTTTTGATTTAACTCAATAACAGATACAGCTTTAAGTATAGCTATAACTGTTTATCGTTTAAAATGTTGTTACATTGAACTTTCGCTTTGCTTAGGTAGGAAAAGTGTCTCAAGAGCACTCTTGGGCACTCTGGGGATATGGAATTAGTTTGTACCTGAAATTTTCCTTTGGAATTACTGTATGTCGTTTTTAAAAATAGGTGTCATAAAATTCTTTTGATGTCAGCCGCGCTTTAGTCACACCTCTGATATTGAAAATATTCATATGTGACGGTAACCAGTTTCTACCAAAGGGGCAGTGTGAGACTGCTTCCTATATTATTATTCCAGAAATTTAAAGAAAACCTTTGTAACTCATCTTCCTTCATAATAGATTACGTGAAGTCCAATACGGTTGCTGGGGATGCTAAGCACAGTCGAGGTGTGGTACTCGCAGACATCGTGCGAGCAAATATTCCAGTGAAGAATGGAGTGGTGCATCTTATTCAGAGGCCTTTGATGGTGGTTGATACTACTGTCATCGACTTTCTAAAGGTAAGACTTTCTAAGGAATTACTTCACAGAGCACTGCAGTAAATATTTACTGAAAATTTCAGTTACCTTCTTTCTGGCATGTATTCTGTTAGCCTCACAAGTTTAAAAAGAAGGTCTATTAGCAGTAAAATAAAGTTACATATTTTAAATATTAGTGATTTACAAGATTAACTTTCAATCGTGTCCATTGACTTTTCGCTACATTTTTACGGGAGCCAGGCAATGAAGGTAAAATGAAGCGCCCTATTTAATTCCATTTTATATTATCCATCTTTGTGAGTGTCCTCTTACTTCATAACATTATATTTCCGTTCTTTACGTTTATTCTTCCGTTCTTTATAATAGTCTATGCATTTTGAAGATAGTAATTAAAGCACGCATTGAACTTTGTCTGTTATGTAATATAAAGGTACTGCCAAAGGTAATTTATTAATTATATCATCACATATCTACATAATTATATAGTATGATAAGTTTCATTTATGGATTTTACTGCCAATTCTTGCCATTATTTAACTGTCATATCTTCAACCATTATTGATTTTGGTTTAAACAAATAACATCCCAAATGTTTATTTATAATTCAAAAGTAAACTCGGGGAAAATAAATGTGTTGTATAAGTATGTACACTCCTTTGCAAAAAAACAGGCACCTTACATTCATTGGCTTTTCTATCGGTAATATTATTATTTTTAGTATGCCATAAGCTTAGATGACCAGAAATTTCTTATTATCAAATAATTTGTAACACGTAAATGCTGGAATCGGTGTTTTAGTCAATGTAAACAGAGAGCGGTGTTAAAATGGACATTTGTATGGGTATAATGAAATTAAGACTACGAGTATTTTAATTAAAAAATTAATAATTATAAATATGACCTCCCATTGCAGCGATTATGGCATGTAATCGTCTTGGTATGTTTTCCACCAAGCTTTTGATGATGTCCTTTGAAATGATTTCCCACTCAACTGAGATCACACGTTTAAGCTGCTTGATGTTTTGTGGAGGTGGTTGGACAGATTTTCTTTTTAGGAGGTTCTAAGCGTGCTTAATGGGGTTAAGGTCGGGGCTCCACGCTGGCCAATCCAAATAGCGAATACCAACCTCTTGCATACAAGCATCTTTGTCACCAGAACGATAGGCCGGAGCGTTATCGTCTATGTAAATGGCATATTTATTAATTAGTCAGTGCGGGTTATGCATGTTAACAAAGGATTTCTATAATGTACTTTTGCTTTTAGTGATCCATTTTAAATGAATACTATCTCAGTATGATAGCTGGAAGATACGCCTGCTAAACATAACGGACCCTCTACCAAAAGGGGTGGTATCTTCAAATCACACCATGCAGAGAAATTAGAGCATCACCAGAGAAAAGAACGCTACTCCAGTTACCTAGTGTCCAAAATAGACAAGTTCTAACGATACTCAATCGAGCAATCCGGTGCTCACAGTAACGGGGGGGGGGGGCGCTGGTCTTCGATTGTGTTTATCTTCCTCCTCACAGTCCATAGGCTAACTTGTGCTCCTCGCAACTATTCAAGGTTTTTTTGAGGTCCGTGTAGCTGCATTTGCGGTTCCTCGGCGCCTGAGTAACTAAAAAGCGGCCGTCTCGTGGTCTTGTGCAACGTTTTCTCCCAGAAACTTGCCTTCTTTGAATGAAACCTGTCTCTTTGCACCGATTCTAGGTTCATTGAACGGTTGAACGAATTTCGTTTAACCGCTGTGAGACGAAACATTGGCTACATACCTCTTCCAGCAGCGCTATAAATTTGTTAGCTCTTATTGCTCTTTCTTCCATTACAATAGACACAAAGATCTGTTCTGTTTTAACTCAAAATAAGGCAGGAGTATGCGACAAAATAACTATTCTACTGAAAATAACAAGAAGTTAGTTTTAGTTGCATGATAACCTTTTAACAGCAAACTCGCAAAAAGTAAGTAAAAAGTGACAAGCTGAAAAAGGGATTATTAGTTTTTAAAACAAGAGTTTCAAATTTAGAATAAACTGTTTTCATACCCAGTCTTTTATTAAGGGCTAGTAACATAGTTTAGCTATAAAAACCTCATTAGAAGTAAATTATTACCAATGATGTAGCAAAATCGAAACCCGTTTTTTTGCAATTTTAAAACAAGAGTTTCTAATTTAGAATAAACTTTTTTTGAAAACCCAGACTTTTATTAAGGTCTAGTAACATGGTTTAGCTATTAAAACCTCATTAGAAGTAAATTATTACCAATAATGTAGGAAAATCAAAACCCTTTTTTTACAAAGGAGTTTATTGTACACAGAATGTTTTGAACAGGCCGTTATATAGGTAATCTTTATAAGATGTTGTGTCATTTCTGACTAATTATAATGAAATTGATGAAAAATAAGAAGGTTATGTTATTCTTTCCCATTCGTTTCTGCCACCCGTGTCTCCCCATCGTTGGATCCTGCATGATTTGACATCTATAGGGGATTGTAAGTATTGCTTTATGCATGCCTTTTTACATTAAATACTACTTACTCTACATCACTCACTAACTAACATTCACTGTTTACATTTTAAATATTTGTTACATTTTATTTTCTTACAAAATGCTAAATGGCGAGGTAAAGTATGACAAATTTTATAGTTATTCTATGTATATTTATTTGTAATTTGTTTTATTTTTTATTGTATATTTTAAATTTAGAAGTATAAAGTAATATTCGCCTCGTAGTTTGCGCCTGAGATGTTAATTGGTAAAATTGAAATGAGAAGCGACGATGTGACACTTTATTTTTTCGAATATACTTTTTAATGTGAACGTTTTATAATCTCAAGTTTCAGACTTTGAATGAGCCTAGGTCTCAAATAGAGAACATTCTTAACAGAAATAAAGGCAAAATGTATTCATTAGTGTTATCGTTTGACTAACACCGAAATTGTGTTACCTTTGCTATGAATTTAAAACCAACATATTTTTTGTATAAACATTGATAAAAAATGGCATGTTTTGTATATGTCTGTTTAATTTTTTGAATTAATTATACAGGAGAAAGAAGACGGGCCACTTTGCAAGTTCTACGAAGTGATTATGGATTTGGGAGCAAACAACCAGTTCCTCAATGAACTTACTTTGGCTAAAGATATAACACTTTTTGCACCATCAAACGATGCCTGGGCTGAACATAGCGTACAAAACATTATCAGGTATACTATGATTAGTATAGTAAGTTTTTCTTATAAAGTATTACACTGCAAATGTGAGATATAAATATACCCATTTTCCTGATATATTATTCAATTTTTTAGTTTAAATCGGTATTCAAAATAAAAAGTAGTGCAGAGCCTAAGTCTAAGAATTAACTGTCGATCAGCGAAAATCGCATCGAAATCGGCCCAGAAGTTTTTACGTGAATCCCGAACAAAAAAAACCTATCGTGTTCTCCATCGTTTGTTTATATAGTCTATCCAATAAAAATTATATTTATGTCCGTAGTAAATGCATATCAATTTCGGATATACATACCACAGAATGCAATCAACTTTTGGACACAAAAAGAGCAATAATATTATATTCATCTCGATCAGATGTATAAAGTACATAACTATGTACTATGTATATTCCACACTAAAACAAAAATCACTTTCATTTCCATTTCCTTATCTATAATATCTGTCTGCTGTTTTTGGTTTAATACTTCTGTAAGTAAATTTTAAATTTGTCTATTCTAGAAACTCGCAAAAACTAAAAGAAATCCTGAGTTTGCATTTAGTCCGAGAGAGGCTTCCAATGGACGCTATCATTCACAACAATATGAACCAGGTAAAGACATTAAAATATATTTTAAAATATAATATTATTTGCAAAGTATTGTAGCTAAAGCAAATGGTTTGCATTGTATGAAATAGTGCAATAAACTCCTTGAAACATTTATTTGACGTTGACTCCTTTTCTAAATGTCGCTATGCAAGGTTTATGTACATGTAGATAGTGTCAAGTATTGACTCATATTAATGAAGCTTGAAGCAACTTTTAAAATAATCTTGAAATACATAAGCACCAACCCAAATTGTACCTACCGTCTATGAGTGAAGCCATAAAACAAAGTTCTTGCAACTCTAAATATACTTACATACTTGAATTTATATTATTTATAACAAAATTAAAATAAATATCCTACGACTACTATTGGTTTTTAACAAACATCATTGTGTTTTTGTAAATTAAACCTGCATAGTAACACGACGCTCTTCACACTAAACTTTTGCAACTTTACGTACATACATATACTGGATTAATTCTGTGGTTTCGTTGCTGCTTATTGGAACCAGCTCCCCGGAAGTGTACGTTATTACGATTTTAAGTACGGTTTATTTAAAAGTGATTGTACTTATGTTATCATTTTTGTTTATTAGATAGTTATTTTAAACTATCATCTACCATAGCTGTCATACTGCTAAATTTTGTTTCCATTTAACACTCGCTGAAAATTGCATGTCTGTATGTTGTACCTAATCATTACTCCATTTCAGTGTCGGTATGTTTTGACTGCGGTGTACATGTATCGTGGTTTCTAGACCATTGTACAATAGGGTCCATAGCATGGTTAGTTATCTAATCGCAGTAGGCCTGTACCCAATTCACAACTAATCACCGTCTCTTGTAGACTTAATTAATTTGTCTCAATTCTAGATATACCAGGCCCCTACTGCATTGCCGCGGAAGTATTTGTATTTCAATGTCTTAACTCATGGTCAAAATCAAACTTTGACTGTGGAAGGCGGCGGAGTAAACGCAACAGTGACCCAACCTAACATTGCAGCTACCAATGGCTTTGTTCACATCATTGACAGGGTTCTGGGAGTTCCATACACAACTGTATTCGAGAAACTAAAGACTGATCCTATGCTGAAGTACGTATCGAATTTACATGTAAATTACAAAGTTATTGGCTTTTATGAAGTTGAATAATAAACCCTTCCACTTCTCAATGCTATTTACCCCAATTATATTACTACTGTTATTGTTATTTATTGCAGCAGACAAGCTAACGGCCCACCTATTAACATGTAGTTACCGACTTCTATAAATATTTGCAACACTACGGATGTAATAAAAGTGTTACTCAGCCTATAACTATATACCTACTATCAATAAATTACATTATATATTTTTAGCATTACATACAACCTGGGAAAACGTCAGATGTTCAACCAACAACTTAACGATATGGAAAACAGATACACATATTTCGTGCCCCGCGACCACGCCTGGCTTAAGTTCCAACTGCGGCACCCATCTGCGTATGGGTCCCTTTTCAAAGAGGACTTTGGTTATTTCGTGAGTTTCTCACAACTTTACGTTTAAGCTTAGTTTATGCAAATTTATGTGGCTGTAATTAATAAAACATACACAGTGCTTATTTGATTTGATAAAGACGAAGTTTTACTTAGTTATTTATTCATTTTTGTTCAAAGTAGTTTTATGAGTTACTTTTAAGTCTTTGTGATTTCTGAGCAGACCGATAAAATTTACAGAATAATAATAGAAATACACCAGACAATTATACACGTAATCAATATTCCCATGCTGAATATAAGTTTCTACGCTTAGAGCACTTGACGATAGAAGCAAAAATATATATATGCTTTTCTTTTCAATCCTATTAGGACTCGATAGATCGTTGAAAGTATTATTTGCAACGATATATTTTTATTTTCAGACTAAACAAATCTTGGAAAGGCACTTGATTCGAGCAGGGCGTTCTTATACGGTATCTGATTTGAAGCTCCTCGCGAATGAAACGCATCCGTTCGTTCTGCCGACTTCACGCGATCCGCTCCGGCTGCGTGTCAAGGAATCTGATAAAAGTAAGCCTTTACAGGTTCATTTACATCCTTATTACCGGTTGGAATAGGCAACAGGATTAGAATCGACTTACTCAGCAGAACTCGATATTGTTTTCATTAGCAGTTTCGGTTATGGGAAAATTTTGTGCTTATCATATTTCTTAAAAGTACGTACGTATATTTTAATTGATGATCTACGTGTACATCAATTACATCGCTTAACGTTTAAGGTAACTTTTACCCATTAAAAAGTTCTATTTAATTCTACTTTGAAACATGTCACGTAGTCATGCTTACTTCACGACACAAAGATATCCGAAATTTTAGATATTTACCGTCTTTATAACACAAAATTCCTTAGCAAGTTATTTAATATTTAACTGAAGATGCTTGTTGATCCTTAGATGATTGATAAGCATGAATCCCAACGATTTGTGCTAACATGAACGTCACACTTAGGAATATTTTTGAATTAGTTTACAAATTCAGTGTAATGTAGATACATATATGTTTGACCGACAGATTACTACGTTGAATGGAACGGCCACTGGATCCATGTATTCCGGCCTGATGTGGAATGCACCAACGGGATTATCCATGTCATTGACGAGCCCTTCATTCTTGAGAGCGACATCCGAGTAACTGGCACAGCAGCAAACATCCACAATCTTCACACACTATTCTTAATTTTTCTCTCTTTCTGTTTTGTTAGATTGTTGGAATATTAAACGTCCAAAGATTTTTTTTATTAAGTCAATTATTGGTTTTATATAATTTGGTAGCAAAATTTTATATGTATTTAGTAAAGTAATCGGTGACTAATTTTCAAAAAAGATTTAATTAAACTAGTTAGGCTGAGGTTTTTCTGACATCAAGTCATCTAATATTTTACAAATAATGTACACGCATCTTGTTACCGTGAAAATATCAACAATAATTTGTACATAGTATTTATTTCATAATTCCGATAGTTACTTATTCATTAACCAAAATCTGTTAAGGATGTTTCGATATTTTTTCCATAAAAAGCATTGTAGATCTCAGGATTTTAATATAATAATAATATATACACTGCCAGGAATTTGATATACATGCGTTTTATATCTTCTAATGTATTCAACCACGGATATAAATAACTGGAACTATCATATTCCAATGCGTTTACCAGGTAATTTTTTTAAGATCCAGAAATAGTAATATAAGCCATTAAAATTAATATCAACAAATAATCAAATATACTTAATGCGTGAAATGTATGTAATTAATATAGTAAATACATAATAGAAGCTATGTCTCTTAGTTGATTTAGTATTCTTTTCATTAAATTTAATTAATATAGATCTTGTGTCCACATTCAGTATTTGATCCGTTGTGCCTTCTTTAATATATAACTTATTAAATTCTTATCTATATACACATTCATAACTATTTAGTACATTTATTTACTTTTTAACATTCCACGTTATAGTATGTTATAATTATAAAATAATAATTATAAGTGAATATTTATTGATGTTGCGTAGAGCATATAAATCTAAATAAATAAATCTAGTAAATAATTTATTCATTTAAATATTATGGATCACGGTACAATTTGTAAAATGATTAAAATGTTGATTTATGTACAAAAGAGAGACGTTGAAAATTATGGAAAAATATGTTTTCGAATGCGTGAGTAAGATTAATTGAAATATTTCGTGTAATGACGACGCGAGTTAAAATATTTATTAGGTTTTTATGAATTATATGGAGAGCAATCATAATTTAAATGTATATAGGAATGAATGTGCTTCTAATTTAAAAGGTGCATTTGTGATTACCTTTTGTTAATAAGCAGTGGTGTAAATAATTTTGTATGTTATAATAGTTCATTATAATAATTGTATAATTTTAGCAGCTATTTTTTAAATGTGACTGAAGATCTTAAAATACAAAACATGGTAACCGAGTAGATACAGCTGTTAGCTTTTAATAAACTCAATACTACATATAGCTCTTTACAAAGATGTTGATTATGTACTTACATGTATTTTTAAAAATAATGAATTTATATAGTATTACTAAAGTATTAAATGTTTTGAAGATTTACAATCTAAAGCTCCGGTATTTTAGTAAAACATGATAAAGTGAAAGAAGTAAATTCAATATTTAACAAGTTTCTTTATAAATTTCGTTTAACTTAAATACTTTTTACCAGAATTTACTATCACAGGCATGTTGTTGACGCACTTTGTGGATAATCTACTAATAGTTTTCCACTCGTAACTACGCAACGGTTCTCAAGAACGGTTCATCCCACGTAGGTACAATAAAGCTTTTTTGTGAAGGTTTTTTTCCCTTAAGCTTCGACACGAATTACTGATGAAGTGCGTAATAAATTTCTTGGAGGTCGGCAACTCGTTGGTGATGCCCCTGATGCTGCACCGTATTCTATCAGGTGCTTCATAAACTTTTTGCAGCAGCATTGTAATACAATACGCGTGAAAGCGTTAGGTGATTTCGAATTTGAACTAAAATCCCTTGTTACCTACGTTTTACATTAACTGTCGCTTCTACCAGCACTGGTATAATAGACTACGGTGTAGTTAGATATATAGGTATATAAATAAAACTATAAAGCCAAAGCCATTCAATTGATACCGCATTTGTATTTAACTATAAGTATTTACACCAATACATTTTGAAATATTAGGTAAGGTATTGATTCCATTAAGATTTACCTTTACGGAGTTTCGAAACGATAAGTTAGTAATATCATGGAAATATAATTTTTTTCCATGGTAAACTGTGGGGTAGCCCCAAGACAATATAAATGTAATTTTGACCAAATATTCAACCAAATATTTGGTTATTGTATCTAAATTGGAATTCCATAAATTAGTGATTGTTCAATGTATTCAAAATACCTACGTCAAATTAGTTAAAAAGTTTATGACGAATGTTTAATGAAAAAGAATTTATGTATAAAAATATAGGTATGACACTTTATTTGTTTTAATTTCACATCTTAACCTAATTTAAAACATCCTATCATCCGATCCTCTACTCTCCTCAAGTAGTCCCTACTGGCGGGCGAACTTAGACAAGGTCGCCAGTCCATCAGGTTGGAGGTATGCAACGTTAAACTTTACCGAGACGCGTTCTTCTCTACAACACTCGTTTGCTCCATTGGTACTTCATACCACGTTTACATTTCTACCTATTTATTAATTTTGCTACCTATGTACGATGCCTTGGTCCTTCTTCATTCCTTCATTTTTCTATTCATATGAACAAACGTTGATATAATTCACTTTACTGCTTTATGAATTACTTCAAATTTCTGCACCAATAACGTAACTACTTTTACATTAACGCAATATAATGCAATAAATTAAAAGAGATGTCATTAGTTCGTTTCTTTCATCCTTCTTTACGGACTTAGCAGTGAAACGATAATGACTTAATTTCCTAATTACGACCACATTCGATAAAAGTGAATCCTAGAGAACATGGCAGATATAGGATATATAAATTTAAAATTTCCGCTAGCGAAACCACATGAATGATTAAAATCCTATTAAAACGGAAAGCTACAGCGCAAAAATAGCACAGAGTACATTATGTAAATTGATTAAAGAACATTGCATAGAGAATTGTGAATCACAGCGGCCGAAGTTTCACTCGAGCACTCCGTTTTAACGGAATAATTGAACGCAACGCAACAAAGGTCGTACTCGGTCTCCTAATCCCATAGGGTTGGAGCGACGACAGAGCGCGCCATCCGATGCTAATCCCCCTGATGGATGCCGAGGAAAATCGCGTCTCTATGAAGCCACCCAATTAGCCAACGCATTGAGGATCTGTAGATATCAACGTATTGTATGCCTACAAATTAATTACTTTGTAATAGCATGCATGATTACGTAAAATTGTCTAAAATTGACAAAACAAACACGTTTATTGGTATTAAAAATACAATATTTGGTTCCTCGTAATGTTTCCCATCACCATAAATGCGTAGTAATTATAATAACCTGTACTAAGATCAAAAAGTGCCTCCATCCAGGCCTTGATAAAACATTGGTATATAAATATATATTTTTCTTTCAGCGCGTTTTAGCCTGGAAATATTTTTTAACCGACTTCAAAAAGGAGACTCAATTCGTCTATGTTATGTTTTGTGTAATGTTGTGTTGTAGATTTTCTACAGGCGCTTTTTTATACCCATGTTACGCAATTTCTCCGTCAATTGTGGATCGATTTTGTTTTTTTTTCTTTATTCGTAAGTACATACTTCGGAGGCGATTCCATGGTCACCAAGTCAGGATCTGATTTGTGGATCGCAAGTAAATTGAGAGCAACTCTTGTTGAGGAACATATACATCGAAGATGGCAAATTTGTACGCGTGGCAGTTGTACAATCTTTCTAAAGTAGCAACTAAAAAGTAAGAATTATATTTTTTTAACAAAACCAAAACACTACAAACCAAAAAATATATTTTACCGACTTCTTTCTGCAACATCTTGAAATCGGTGCCAAGGAAAACATAAAAGAATAACAACAAATTTACAAAATATAGTAATTATTATGTTTTACTTGACACCGACTTCAATATGTTGTAGCAAGAAGTCGGTTAAATATTATTTTTTTGGTTTTTAGTGTCAAGTCGGCTTTGTTTTTGTTAAAGGAAAAATATTTTTCGAAAAATCTGTCTGTTATTTAATTTTCTGATTCGATGACCTGACAAACCAAAAATCTCCTCATTTTGATTACTCTTTCTATTTATTCTTTGTGTTCTATTTATTATATTTGGAACAACATAATTGAAACACTTATTTTAATGATATCTAATCTAAATAACAAACAAATGAAGCAATTTTGATCAAAATTTAAAAACTTAGGAATCAAGGCAATTTATATTCAAATATCTTATTTTAAATCGGTATTTTTGTTGCATTTTTAGCTGTGTTCAGAATTTTATTTCCTTTTTACAAAATTGTGTGATGTAACAGACTATTGTACACGATGTCCACCACAGTAATCATAAGAACCATAGGGTATATATCACATTATAAGTCTACTAAATTGTCGTCTAGATAATTTAGTGCATCAGTAACTAATTATTATAATTGTTTTTGTGATCCTGGCAACACTATGATGTAATTACTATTTTTAGCAATGATGCAATATTATTGTTTTGTAGGGTAGCATTTTCGTATAAAAGGCGTAGTGGCGTGTAGACGGTGTTCATTGCTTACTGTGCGGTGTGAATAGTCACATCAGAGGCTGAACAATAAAGGGGAAACCCTGCCCCAATAGTTAATATTTGGTATATTTGCTACTTTTTTACCCAAATCTCTGCAAGGCTGTTACACTTGTCTGTAACTTGAAGCTATTTAAAAAGAAATCTGGAATACACTTTTTTTTTGACTTGACTTTATGTTGTTGGTCCGAAGACCTCACAACTTTACCGGGGTTTTCGGAGCGATCGCCTTCGCGACGCGAAGGCGCTCGACCCTGGGGGCAACTTGCTCGAGGGAGCTCCCTAGGGAGTTTTACCTCGGCTGGACTGTTGCCATAAGAGGGGGATGAATCTGATGATGCCCACCATAGGGCGACACAATGAACTAATTGAGAACGGGCGACGGGTAATATAAAGCGCGAGGGGAAGGATCCTGGCGGACCGGGATCGGCGGTTCGCGGCGGCCTACGCTATCTTACTGCCGTTTCGCAACGTGTTATGGCTGGGAGAGAAGAAACGGCGAAAGAAACTTCCCGGAAACACGCCTAGTCTATCCTGTGGGGGGGGGGGGCTATGTCTCCTGGCGTCCCTCGCGAGTTGTGGAGAGATCGTGATTGGCGTTGTCTGAGACGCCGCCGTCTGTGTCTGTCTGTCAGTGCCTGCCAGCCTGCCGTCCTAACCGCGGGCGGGCTGATCCGGGCTGGAATACACTGTTTACGAGGGAGAACATGATGCATTTTTTAAATTCTTGTCTATTTGTCTATTTGTTCGGGATTCACGAAAATACCACAGGACCGATTTCGATGCGTTTTTTGCTGATAGACAGCAAATTCTTAGACTTAGTCTGCGTTGCTTTTTATCCTGGGAATGCCACGGGATTTTTTTTGGGAAAATTTAAAATGGCCAGATTAAATAAAAAATCGAAACCCAGTGTGATTTCTTCACTGATCGATAGTAAATTTTATGTAATAATACATGTGATGTTTTTATTCCGGGACTCCCGCGGGAAATTTTCCCGGGAGCGGTTTGTAGTTGTCCGAGTGCATAAAAATTTGCTTATTCTGACACAATTTTCACTTAAACGATAGCTTACATTACGTACTTTGTGTTCCGGGAATCCCGCGGGAATTTCAAGTCAAGCGTGGACGAAGACGCGGGCATATCCTAGTAAGTAATAATATTATTTTCTGCATATTACTTAAATCTTGATAATAAAAAACTATCAATTACTTTCCTTTAATGTTTATATTGGAATCGACGTATTCTTAATATTGTTACGAGTACGAAGGACTCGAATTAAAATTCCGTTGGAATTATTATAGTTTATTAGACCTTTACAAACACGTGTAACTCAGGTACAAATATAACCAAACACAACAAGTCCAAACGTAATGCAGAAGGTCGTAATTCAATAAAACGCGCAAAGTTCCTCACTTTAGATTCCCGATTGTGGTACACACGTCTCTATTCGCTGGTGGTTCTCGCTCGACTGACTCCTCCCTCAATCGGGCCATTTCTTTATACTGCACAGACGCAATATATTCGCCCGGCCGCGTGGGCCGAATTTCCTAGAATCAGCTCGTACTTTAAATCCGTAACACTTGGCTAATGATCACAATGCAACAATAGGCCGTATGCCAATACATAAACAAAAGAAGACGACCAAAAAGAATTTCAATGTTATTAGTTCAAATGCCGACGGCTAATAAATGTGCTTTGTTTCAGATATGCAGGTGGATTTTGTGTTTGCCGGGATCTGAGTTGTAACAATATGAACAGTTAAATATAATACTTCTTGAAAAGAAGTAGCCATGGAGTGAATGACAACAATAGAGCATTGTCAAAAGAATAAATGTCTCTGGCGATGCTCTTACCTTTCGCTAAGCAAACAGATTTATTTATGGACCTCCTCCTTTCGTTTTTAGATTATAAACGATAGCGATCCTCTCGACTGTCATAACATTTTCTTAGAAATCTTACTGTTCGTTCTCAACCTATACATACATACTTCTCAAGCATAATAAGGAAAAATAAATACATAATAACAGGAAAACTTAATCATTCTCTTTTACATGTTACTAGCCCAATAAGAACATGTATAATTGTTACGGGGCATAACTAGTTATCAGTGAAGAGATAGTCCGAAGAATACTTATGTTGTTGTTGTTTTTATGTTGGCTTTAAACACGCTTCTTTCAAGAATATTCCGCTTCAGAAATTTGGAATATGCTCGTAGCGGAGGTTTTCCCTGAAAAAATTCTTTCGTAGACATTTTTTTTTCAAGCTGAGATATTTTATCACCGCACGTAATTAATAGAATTATTTTTATCCATAATTTTGCGTTTTTAGCAACTGGTTGCACAAAACAATTTATAACGTGCGGATGAGCTGATAAAAGAAAGTGACAGTTGGAATAAATATTGTGTGATTGACACTCTTTAATTTGATTATCGAACTTTTCCCAAAAAGGTTTTATATATATATATATGCACTTCTAAAAATTTTTTGATTCACCTAAGATAGGTGTATAAATTATTAATTTGATGTTGTGACAGTAATACCAACAAAAAGGATTACGAAAACCGTGTTTAGCAGAGAAATAAAATATAAAAGCGTAAAGCAAATGCCCTTGAAACAGCCGAAGGTTTAAAACTGGATGATGATGACGTTATTCCTCTTTTGTATCTAATTAAAACATTGTTTGGACACTTTTAAAAAACTAATACCTTCATAAAATCATTTTAAGCAATAAACAAAAAAATTATTATAAGTCTACATGTTATTTACTTTATTAATTTGTCTTTGCCAACATGTAGCAACGTCGGATCTTTAATTAATTCAACTCTGTGTAAATGAACATTAAATTTTAAAGGTGAAGCAGCAACCTCCGGACAAGACCTTAAGTAGGTAGTTTAAACTTGACTTGCACAAGTAATTATCTTGGATATTGTTGTAGCAAACATAATAGGTTGGGGAAATAGTCTTTTCGCATATAGTAGGGTATGAACTTGTAATAAGATCTCTTTACCATTTGCATCTGGCTGGTTATGGTATCATTAAAAAGTTTTAATTTTAAAGAAGACAATTCCAAATTGAAATTAAGAAAATGTGTGATTTTCATTTACTTTTCTAATTGTTAAAATGAGTGAATCTAATGAAGAAATTCGATACATTTTAAAATTTTACTACAAAAAATGTAAAAAAAACAACACAAGCTGCGAAAAAAATTTGTGATGTTTATGGACCTAATGCAGTATCTGTGAGAGTAGCGCAAATTTGGTTTAAGCGTTTTCAATCCGGAAATTTTGATATCAAAGATGCACGTCGCTCTGGTCGCCCTGTTACGGACAAAATTGATGCAATTTTTGAAAAAGTGGAGCAAGATCGGCATATTAGTAGTTACGATGTAGCTGGAGAACTGGGAATTGACCACAAAACGATTTTGGCGCATTTGAAAAAAGCTGGGTACACAAAGAAGTTCGATATTTGGGTGCCTCATGAGCTCACTGAAAGAAACCTAATGAACCGTGTACTTGAAGTTGAGAGAAAGCGGCCGGAATTAATCAACAGAAGGGATATGGTTTTTCACCATGATAACGCTAGACCTCACACATTTTTAGCCACTCTGAAAAAATTACGAGAGTTTGGCTGGGAGGTGTTAATGCATCCGCCGTATAGTCTTGACCTTGCACCTTCAGATATTCACCTGTTTCGGTCTCTGCAGAATTCCTTAGGCAGTGTCAGGTTAACATCACGAGAGGACTGCCAAAACCACTTGTCGCAGTTTTTTGATCAGAAGCCCCAAAATTTTTATAGCGATGGGATCACGTCCCTACCTACAAGATGGCAAAAAGTTATCCAACAAAATGGCACCTACATACTTTAGTCAAATGTAAATAAACTTTATAAAACCTTTTGAATTTTTATATAAAATGCGAAGAAACTTTTTCCCCAACCTAATAATTTAAGTGCCAACCTATCGTGATACCACATCTAAAGTATATTCCACTAACTAGGTATAGTAATATACCTCTCTTAGGATAGATTATAAATAGATGAACAATGTAAGTCCTGAAACCTCCAATTGCTTAGGCCAGGCCCTTTCATTTCAAAGATATAATGCACCGGCCACGTATGTGTAAAGTGGATTAGCGCATTTTTAACAGACTTCAAAAAGGATGGAGTTCTCAATTCGTCTGATGTTTTTTTATATGTTCGTTACTCGATATCTCCGGCAATTCTGGACCGATTTTCAAAATTTTCTTTTAATCGAAAAGTTATACTCCCGAATTGGTTCCATTGTCACCTTGTCAGGATCTGATGAGTGGATCCCAGGGAAATCGAGAGCACCCCTTGTTGACGAGCGTCTACACCGAAGAGTGAGACAGCAACTTTGTATACGAGTGCCAGTTGGTAGTACAATTTCTGTGGCTGGTTAATATATTATTTCTAAAGCTATTCAAGTTCTTGCGCAACTAAAATGTAAAAAAAAAACTGTCTTCAAACTAAAAAGCAAAAAATAAATAATTATCCGACTTCTTGCTATAGCATCTTGAAGTCGGTGCGAAGTAAAACATAAAAATTAGTATATTTTGCAAATTTGTTGTGTTTTATGTTTTACTTGGCACCGACTTCAAGATGTAGAAAGAATTTAGTTAAATATTTTTTTTTTTGCTTTTTAGTTTGAAGTCGCTTTTGTTTTTTGTTGAAAAAAATATGGATACAAATAATCTCGATTTCTAGATTTCGTTATAGTATCTTTCATAATCTGAATTAAATTATTTGTATTATACTATATGATTACTATTTATTGAGTAAAAATATCGTTCACGTGTATTCTGAATTTATGAACCACCTACATTACCAGATTAACTAAGAATATCCTAGAAGTTAGTTTGCCTAAGACCTAAGTGATAAAGCCGCCTATTGTTGTGCCTAAAAATATTGTAACTGAAGCTTGGTGTATGTTATTTTGGCGAACAATAAAGTGTTACCTATGTACCTAATCTTCCACATTTATGACTTTCTGACTGATATTTATGTCTGTTTCATTACCTATTATACTGTTGTCACGTAAATGTGTTGAAAAATGTATGTGACCCACGCGCGATTGTTGGTATTTATAAACTGGTTTGTCAACTTGCCGCACTAGTATGATAAATAACAATTCTTTTTCCTTGAACCCTCCCGTACGTCATAAGTACCAAACAGCCGTCAGCATTTTCAGCATTACTTTTCCACAAATCAAACTATAGACTATAGGTAATACATATCTTTGAAATAATAATTCTTAATTTGGTGAATACTCTAAAAAATATAATAAAACAATTCTAGATGAAATATTTATTTTGACTTTTAAGTTACGTATATGGTGCCCAATAAAACTAAAGATTAATATCAACTAGCCTGATGCTACTGAATTTGAGATTCAGAAAGCAAAAAGAGTCATCAAAATCGATATAGAAACAAAAAAGTTTGGTTGAACATTTAAAAAGTATTTACATGAATTGAACATCCTCCTATTTTAAAGTTGGTAAAAATAGTAGATACAAATTAGCCCTAATTAATCACAACTTGACTGTACCCGCGCACGCTTTTGCTTGCAGCTAATATCGTAGCCGCCACGAAGTTTGCATCTTTAAAAATCTACCTATGCGATGCATGCTCTTTGCCACGATTCCAACTCACTACATTAAAATGAGACACGGATCTCTTAATCATTGTACCACCATGTATTACACGAGATACATTATATAAAAACAATAAATCATTCATCACCAAATTGAATTAGAAGCAGTTTTATTGAAGGAAATATTTAAATCAAATAAAAAGATAGATGAACGTTTCGGAAATTAATGCCACCCAATATTTGCAATTCAAACGAGAATCAGCGAAAATTCTGGTGTATTTTCTTGAATTCAATTTTAACTTATAAAAATAAATAAAGTTATTGGCAGTTCACGAGTGTTGTTTGTTTGTCTTTTCTGAAAAAGGGAACCTCCCAAGCAAACGATCGTTTATCCATAGACCCAACATAATATTATTGTGCTTAGAAAACATAGATGATTCACTATTCATCAATCCGTATAACTTAAAAAAGAATTTAAATAAAAGTATCGTTGTGCAAAATTAGCGTTGTGTCTTACTGTAATGGGTATTTGTGTACAGCGGGGAGTGTTCTTACCAATTATTTGGTCCTATGTGTATTCTATTACTATATTCTACTGCCTTTCATTCTACTACCGCACTGCTGGCGGACGTTTAGAGGTTCATCCACTCTTCTCTATACTTAGACGTCATTCAGTACACCGTACACGTAGCGCGCACGCCTAAATGCCATACGTGCGCAAGATGTGGAACGAATTCCTTATCCAGATTTTCTCAGAACGCTAAAATAAGGGGTTTTTCAAAAAGGGTGAAACTCTTAAACAGATATTTAATGTCTTAATGAGGTACCAAATGTACCAGCTCGTGTTGCAGATGTCCATGGGCGACTGTCCACTGACCAATGAAAGGCGATCGTCGTGTTGGAGTCGCAATGTTATATCACATGTCTTTGGTCTACACTGTAGTTGGTACGTTACTAGCTCTGTCTAGGGATCTTTTTTTTAAAACGCGTCCTGAGAAATACAGAAATTTAAAAAAATCATTAAGTTTTTTTACTTGAGATCTTCATGGCATCTTCATCCTCTTGCGCACCGTGGGGATTTGGAATGAGCTCCCAGCCGTGGTTTTCCCACAGCGCTTCGACATGGGGTTTTTAAAAAAGGGTGTCATAAGATTTCTTCGAGGCCGGCAGCGCGTTGGTGACACCTCTGGTGTTGCAAACATCCATAGGCGACGGTAACCGCTTTCCATCAGGTGGGCAGTCTGCCTGTCTGCTGTACTATAGCGATAAAAAAAAATTAAAAAAAAAAATCAAGTCTGGAGGTCAAATGTTTTTTTCTATATTGCAATTATGCCAATTGTGTCTTGAGTCTTATAATTGTGTAATACTAGGCACTGAGACATTTTACATCAATTACATCATATAAAATATTCTAATACTTTCTAGTGTAATATGCGGATGTACGAGTATAAGGGTGCTTTTCCACCAGTGATGTGCTATGCCACGTCATTGGTGCACATAACTTAGCACTGGTGGAAACGGATTCAACTAAGATATGTTTTTTTTTATATGGAAGGATGCGTGCTATGGATGCTTGTTATGGGCCGGTGCGAGTGATGCAGCTATGTGCAGAGCAGAATACCTACAGTATGCCCGCGTTCGTCGCTGAATAGCGCATCTTCCTCGCACAGCTACATAGCTTAGTATTGGTGGAAACGATCACATATTTTCGTAGCGTAGATTTCACATCTTCACAGCATAGCTACATAGCACAACTCTGGTGGAAAGGCGCCCTTATATATTTATATCTTATGCCTTTAACAAAGTAAATACACATTCAATTGAGTACTCTACTACAACAAGCCAATAGCTTGCAAGTAACTTGATGTACATACCTAGATCTATGCGCGTAATTGGATTGGGACTTAAATTACTTGAGACTACTTGACACAAAGACTGGTTTCGCTGCGTCAAGTTGTTAGCAAGTAAATGCAGTAATAATTGTTTTAACTGTTTCTTAGATTGTTTGTTCTTTATGATTCAGCTCATTTTTTATTATTAAAGATATTGTCGGCTAGTACGAGTTTTGGGTATGGTCTCATAATAATGTTTTGGTTTCTTATAAGACTTATAAGAACAAAGTTTATATACCTATTTAAAATTTGCTTTATCGAAACTAGAACCACGTTTTGATATTAATTGAGAATTCTATATCAATATTAAAGGAAAAAATGAACTTTATACGTATTAAATGAATATTTTAATCATCATTTGATGGAACGAATCAAAATGAGGACAAATATATAACTAACATGTCTTTCTTAGCTTTGTATTCAGTTATCTTTTGTGTGGATTCATTGATTTCAAGAAAATATAATGGATAACACTAAATATTTACTAAAAATAACGTAGGTACATTCGTGGATTATGCAAATCGTAAGTCTATTAGGTGACTTTGTTTTATCTAAATACAATTAGCGAATATTAATACATAAAGATAAGCTAATACGAGTTAACTTTAAAAAAGATAGTGTTACGAACAATTGTTTACAATTTCATGATAAAATTAATAATATTAATTTATTATTCATGTCACTTTTATCGAGGCTTAATATACCTACTCGTATACACAACATCTTAAGTTTTTGTTTTATATACAATATAAAACAAAAAATTAGAATTATTAAAGATTGTGTGCACTATTCGTTAAAATTCCTTTTTTGGTGTTATTAAATATTTGATATAAAATAAATACTATTCGCTGAATGTCTGTAAGAATAATAATAGTAATTTTCAAAATATAGTAATTTTTATGTTTTCCTTTGCACCGACTTCAAGATGTTTTAGATAGTATATATTAATAATAATAGCTTTAGAAATAAGTTATTTTATACTCTTTAGTTTTTGAAGTCGGTTTTTTAAACGAAGTTTTTTATATTTATTTGTTACTTTTTAGTGTCTACCTATGGGTACGCCTACGAAAGGTGCCGCGCGGAATGGATTTTTTTTTATAAAAAATGTTCATAAAATGAAAAATACTGGGCCAAACTATGTAAAATTTTTAGGGGATCAAATGGCAGCTATTCTGCGTCGAACAAAAAAAGAATCACGTAAATCGGATCATAAATCTCGGAGTAATCGGCGAACATACAAAGATTCCGACGAATTGAAACCTCCTCCTTTTTTTGAAGTCGGTTAACAAATAAAAGTATCATCATACATAAGAACTGATAAATATATACAATATACATATCAAGTGTTTAGTAATTGTACCTACTTTGTACAAATTTTCATAAACACTAGAACAACAAAACTAGGTTTTTTTTAATGTACAATCCACCCAATTAATAAATATGAAACTGATTATCTATTTGTTTCATGCAATATTTTTTTATTGATTCAATTTTTTTAAATCTTGTATACTACCAGGATCCCGCTATTCGTTATACCGGAAAAAGGAAGAAATTAACGGAAAACGAACACATTGAGTATATGCGTCTAAGTAGCGTGAAAAGTTCGTATTTTTATATAGAGATTCGTATATATGTATGGTTATCCTGTTAGAAAACTGACCCCTCACGAATAAACTTTAATTTCTACGAATAATAACAAAATATGACGATACATATATAGTATACAGTGTGTTTACATATACAGTATTTTTATTTTTGATATACTTAATGATCTACACCACCTACATCGCCAGATTAGGTTAAGCTATTCCTTAAGTTAGGTTGCCTGGAATAGATTGCTTTAAGCGATAACTACGCCTATTGTTTCTACCATGACAATATTGTAATTGTGTATTTTTGAAATTGTATATTTGGTGAGCAATAAAGTGTTATCTTCGTATCTATACATAGAACATACAACATTACTATATTATATTTCGCTAAACATGATGTCATTGTTTTATAAAGCGTTGTTGAATTTGAATTATCGAGTCGAAAAAGTAAAAGATGATCATTCCATTTAACCTTCGTAGCAAAGAATCGTTTTATAATGTAATAGCGACCGGGTAACATTTTGAAAACATCAATCTGTAATTAGACCTGTTGTTTATTTCTGTCTATCAATTTGTATAAAAATGAGCCATATAAATTAAAAAACGATCTTAATTATTAAAGAAAGTTTCGTGAGTGACTTTTTGACTGGTTTTTTTGAAAACGCTTTTATTAGCTTCATACGTATGACGGAAACTTCAAGTTAAATTTGATCGACTTCCCGGTTTCCGATTGAGCTGAAATTTTGCACGTATGTGTATATCGCGTGAAAATGCAATAATATGGTACTATGGTGCTGATCTGATGATGGGGTCGGTAGGTGGCCATAGGAACTCCTGTACTAAACAAGATAGACCCGTCGTGTTTGGGTTCGTTTTACTTATCTTGGCTAGCACTCTGCTGCTACATGATACGCAGGATCTCAAAAACTTGTATTTAAAAACCTTTTTGTTACATAACGTTCCATTTTATCATAAGAGTGTATTTAATTCTTTTTTCAAAGTTTCCTCGGAGAAGGGAATTAAATCACTAAATAATCACTAAAAATGAAAAATAAATAATAATTTAAAAAACTAAAAAATACGCTTTTAAAGAAAATTCAACTAAAAAATGAAAAATAAATAATAGTTTAAAAAAAACTAAAAAAATACGCTTTTATAGAAAATCCAACTAAAAAATAGAAAATAAATTTGAATTAAAAAAAGTGTAAGAAAAAATGAATTTATTGTAAAAAAACGTGGGGTGCTTTTTAGGATATTATCAAAATAACCCTTCTACTCATATCTGTTCATAAAATATTTATAACTAGTGATACCATGCACCCCACGCTTTTTTTGCAATAAAATCATTTTTTCTTATACTATTTTTATTTAAAATTTATTTTCTATTGTTAGTTAGTTGGATTTTCTATAAAAGCGTATTTTTTTATTTATTTTTATTGTTCGTAAGTTCCAAAATATATTTTTATTTCTATTACATATGTATTTATGCCTTGTCAAAATCGAAAGACCGTTTATTTTCGTCATTAGGTAACTAAGAGCAGAGAATGAACAAATACAGGGCACCGGTAACGAGTTTCGTGAGATTTGACCATTCTATCGTGGACGTTCCATCTCGTGTACCTGAACTTTGTTAAACCAACAGTATGTAGATATAATGAAATACCAACAATGGACAATCGAAAATGAACTAGGAGAATAACGTTAACTAAAACTTGGTACAACTTGTACTGGGCCTTTAACGCGGCTTTTCCCAATTTAGCTTCAACTTTATATTCCGCTGAAACTAATTTTTAGTCAATGAAACAGAGTCCAAGTTTGTCTCCGTTTTCTAAAATAAATTATTAAGACAACATATATAATTTAGCGGCTTAAGCATTAGCCCGCATAATAGAGTAGTTGACAAGTCAACTGAGCTGAAATACTTTTCATCATCTAACAAAAAAAATTACTTTAACGACATCGTATCTAAACTATAAATATGTCAATTTTATACAGGCAATAGATAACTTCGAATCTCCATTTTTGAAGATAGGAAGCAAATCGCTAATTTGCCACGCTCCAGGCAAAATTTACAATAGCTTGTACTTACATTGGCGCTCGAGGCCAGTGCCACCTCTTCTCTAGATTTAGCCCTGTAGATATAGATAAAAATACTTCCTTACATTACATTAGATATATTGTTTGGTAATTTGCATCAAAAAATATCCAGTGGATTTATCTATGGTAGGTATCGAAAGTTTATACTTACACCTATTTTATAAGAATGTTTAAAAGTGCATAAATAAACTAACGTAATTATAAACAAATTCAGACACTTAAATTTTTTAAACAAAAGAAGTCCAAATGCGGGAAAGGTAGTAAACTGCAGGTGTGCATTCACTTTTGTTAATTAATATTTAAATTGTTAAATAATTTACTTTTTAAAATTAAAATTTTTATAGCCCTCCACATAAAATAAAATTAATTCATGTTTTCTTTTTAAGTTTCCAGCGCTCTGAAATAGGTTTAGGAAATTTAAATTCAGCGTCGCCCTGATGGAAAATGTTGTTAGAGGGAGAAGCGCTTGCCACCGGAAACGATTCAACGGAAGCGCGCTAGCCATGCCATACTACTGCATCCGATCGCAGAGTGACTCATTTCTCAACATCACATCTCAAACCTACCTAGATTTTTTTTATCAATCGAATACTTCGACATATTAATATCACGCCTTTTTTGTCACATCCTTTTTGGGGGCACGCTATTTCTCGAAAGTTGTAAGTCTATAATTTTGTATTAGTAACTCCACTCCAAAAAACCTATTAAAACAATCAATTTTTTTACAAAGGATACCAAAATTGATTTTTTGTCATTTTTCAGTTTTTGTAGCAATTTTTCGATATTTTCGAAATTTCCTTTAAGGGCACTGCGTGCCCCACATGCCCCACAGAAAAGCCCTGAATATATTTATCAACATTACAATAGCAGGAAAAACACACTATCTAGCAAATGCATGTGTTTTGAAGGTTTTATTACGTATTTACTGCTTATGCAAGATAATTGTATTATATAAATAATTGCTCTTTCTACACAAGCATCAGTATGTCATGATATTCATTGTTCTATCATTTTAATTATATTGTTTACGTACGTCATTTTTTTATTAAATCATATTTACAACTGAAATTTATATCCCCAAAAAAAAATACTAATAACATATTCTACAACTTAATTGCACCAATAATTAATGCATCGTAAATCACTATGAGCTGGGAACGTTCTCAAAACGCTGGCCGCGTTACCACGTTGGATGGCAACATTTATGCGTCGCTTTTGTTTTTGTTATAATTGATGATTGAGAGGGACGTTATTAATACTGTAAGATACTATATTTTATTTAAAACAGTTATTTTAGGACCACCAAATAAAACCACACAATTCATCGTTTGCCATTTCGTTGTAGAAGACTTTTTATTTTATTTTTGACATTGACAGGTTCACAAAACAATGCGTTCCATTTTACAACACCCAGGAGACAGCTTTGTTGCTTAATTAACATAACGAATCATTCCAATTTCGATCATTTTTGAAAGTGAAAACGTTCAGTTCTAGAATATTTATGGGTTAATATTATAACTACTAGGAGCATTTGGCTTATTATAAACATATACAAATATACCACTATAATTAAGTATATAATAAAGATATTGACAAAGAATCGACAGACCATTATTTCTCATATTCGATGTCTCTTAATAAGTATTGGAAAAGGTATTTATTTAAAAGCGTATTATCATTCTCTTTCTAATCGTTCACGTGGAAAAAACTCAAAGGATATCAACGTAATCGAAACTCAAAGATTAGGTAACTGAAATTTTACGGGCCGTTGGACATACATTTTTTCCGAGAAAACGGGGACTTTTCTTTATATTAAAAACGTAGTCGTTATATTTTTTTATATATTAAACACATTGTACACATATTTTAAGAATTTTTTACAAGTATAGTTGAGAGAGTAGTTACTGTAGATTTTGGTATATAATTTATAATTGGGTGTGTGTATATATATATTAACGTAATTATAATCATACAAATAATCCTCGAAGTGCGTACGATCGTGTGGTATTTGTAACTCGTCGTTACTAATATACATAAATACACATTTCTGTATATTAGTATCGAAATACACATTTATCCCTTTTTGGTGAACTTCTGAGAAGCTGACCTTCAGCGGGGTTGAACTAAGGATACTTTTTATCCTTACAAAAATATTACGGATAATAAAATTTGTGCCACATATTATGTCATTTAAGCCGCATAGGAAATTCTACATCAATAAATAAGATATTATTTATTTACTCTTGAAAAGGTTACATATATGTATGTATAAAATATGTACACATTCATTTCAGTTCTAGATTAACACGTAGATATAAATTCTAATTAAATAGCAGACCGTGTCATTTTAAACTTGTTAATGTAGTAGCTTATCTAAATAACATGATGATTGCTTTAACGTCCTTTTATTAGGGTTCCCTAGACAAATAGCAAAAGGGGAACTGTGATATTTCGTTTCATTAGTCCGTCTGTATAACATGTATGTGTATACAGATAACGTTTGGACTAATAATCTCTTATATGAACCGTTATATCAATCAATTCCAGTGGATCATTGAAAAATAGATTCCAAAATTTACATTCTAAACTTATTGTGGCGACCGAGGGTAGAACTTTCAGGCAGCATAAGTCGGTCTCAAAACTTTTAGCAAAAGTTAGAACATACTGGGAAAAAGACAAGGACAGATACATTTTAGAAAGGGATAGATGATGAGCGAAAGTTCTAGATTAGAAGGAAAGAAAATACAGATATAGATAGATGTTTAGAAAGGGATAGATTAGTAAATAAAAGAATAACGAATAGAAGATGGAACTTATGGGTTCTAGAAGATTCTTCCGTTCCGTTCAGTTTGAGACAGCGAAGCGACAAGTGGGATACGAAAGAGTTAGAAGAGAAATGCTAGCAATAAAAATAATTACTTTCATATTTTATACGCATCTACGGACTGATATTTGCAAAACGAATGTCACATTCACCCGTATAAAATATGAACCCATGTTTTGACACAAGTGCAGAAATCGTCAACTTTTTACGAGTTGCGTTGTTTAAATATGAAACGTATGGAGATGAATGGAAAAAGGGAAAGAGCTCCCCCACGTATGCTGAGTTTATTTTGTAAATCGCAAAAACGTAGTTCGTATTTTAAAATTCTACGTAAAGTCTAGATGTTTTAACAAAGTTTTTAGGGTTCATTGTCATTGGTCGAAATGCGAGATATTATCTGTTTATTTATGCTATATGGGTACATACGCGGGAGCCGTTTTCATTATTCTATTTTTTTTATTACGAAGCTGCAAGCAAACTCATTAAAGTGCTTACCGTCGCCTATAGTCGTTTGCAGTACCAATAGCGAAGTCAACGCGAGTAGTGGATAGGATAAAGAGGATGGTGTAGGGGGAGGGGGGGGGGGTAGAAGGGATCAGACAGGAGAAATGGGATAGAAGGGAAAATGGTACTAGAGATCCTGCAAGGGGCCTTTAACAGTTATTTCAAATGAGTGGAACAGATGTGTGTGTGTGCCCCCGCACAATTCGAGCAATGATTTTCCTTGGTTATTACCTAGGTACTTCTTGCAAAGAATACCAGCCTACAACTTAGTTAGCACATAATCAACTTGTGACTAATAAACACTAGTGCCGGGACTTCATCTGCGATAATGTTAAAGATTGTGTCCGAACGTGTCTTATTTAGCGTTAAAAATAACGCTGTTAACCTATGGCCACATTAGTGTATACACAATCTCACTATCATACTATAATGTCATTAACAAGTTGCATCTTAAATAACGCATTATAAACATCGATATATCTGCGTGAAACGGCCTGTATCTCTACTATTATCCCAGATGAAGCCTATGCATAATAAAAATCATATCTCCTATAACATTGCAAGAATCCTAGCTTGCAGTTTATTGTCTCAGTTATAGACTAATCAAAATTAGCCTTTAAATTTAATATTTTCTTGAGTTTTCGCGACTTATATACATAATAAACTATGTTTTAACGGTTTAAGCGCGGTAATTTATTTGATTTTATTTATTCCGACGTTTCGGCCACTTTTCAGTGGTCGTGATCACGAAACACAAAGATGACAATACTCGTTGACAATTGTCATTAACAGAATTTAATTGGAACAAATCTTGTGGATCAATTACTTTTGTCTTCCGATAATCGAACTTACAAACATTTGATCAGGTAATCTGAGTTGCATACCCTCATGAACAATATATAATAGTAATTAATATAATAATTTCTTATTACCATTCAAATAAACTCATTACTATTTTATTAATACGAACGGTAAAAATGGTAATTTGGTAAATAGTGGTTAGAATTTCTAATAATTATTGGAAAATTTCAGTATTTAGTAAGATTATGCAATTTTTAAAATATATATTAGAAAATAGTCCTTTAAACGGAATCTACTGACCTACATTTTATAAAAAAAACATGTTATCTACATCAAAAGCTTATAAACTGTAGTGAGAAATATTTTGAACCAAAACGCTCGCGGCGAAGGATAATTTTCAATTTCGCCGGAATGCAACACTCTTCGACAAAATCGTACGGTCGACGAGTGAGCGACGACTGTACATTTATCATCTCTGATCGCGCTGTTATAATATTTAAAAACACAGAAATCATCGTGGCCATGTTCACGAACGGTAAGTAGGGATAAAGAGTAGTTTTAAATAATTCCTAGAAAAATTCTCGCAGGGCTCCCAGGATAAAAAGTAGCGCAGTCAAAGAATTTACCATCGATCAGCGAAAACCGCATGGAAATTGGCTCAGAAATTTTTACTTTTATCTCGAACAAACAGAAAGAAACGATTATTTTAATAGCTGTAATGTATAGATACGGCATTTTCAGAATTTTAAAATTTTACAGACAGATAATAAAATGTTGTTTCAAAGTTTATTGTTATATTTCTAGTATATTTTTATAGTTATTTTTATTTTCAACAAATTCATTTAATTTTGAGTCACAACTTCTCAAGCGTTAGACTCGGAAGATAATATCTCGTATGATTATGTCATTGCCGTATCATTGTCACTGCCACTTCTAATCACAGTGAAAAAATTGAATGAAAGACAGAAAAAAAACAAACTCAGCAGCTTGACGCCAGCGAGATAAGCGGATCATTTTGAGTGTTCAGTAAACACGACCGCGGTAAGTACAATGGAATTCAGTTAAGACTTAAATAAGTAAAAAACCACCGATTGTTCCGTACCATATGAACTGTAACTTTCTATTATGGTCCGATCAAAATAAATGTTTTGTGGGTGTTGCTTTATGTTGTGTGATGCGTCGATAATGCTTACCCCGTTGGATAGTGACGAACCACTGGCGAGAGTCTATGGCTCAACCACCCGAGAGGGGAGTACAAAATAAAAAGACGAATTGTTGTACTCTGGCAGTATATTAATTTCTTCATTGCTCCTAATTTAACTTAGACTATATATACAGAAACCTTATCATTTATGTGATGTGCACATCAGTATTCTAATCAATATTAGATATTATATTTACACGTTTATTAGATTGGCCATTTTTACGGATACAGACAGATGCCCAATCTTATCGGCAATTTTAACAGTGATATCACCTATCTGTATTTACATAGCATCACGTTCATGTATTAACCATAGTCTTTCACTGTGCTAAATTATACATGAATAAATTGGTGGATGAAACGAGACGCAACACGTTTCAATTCACAATATTTCGCATAGAGCTGAAAATTGTTAAAGGTTTTAGGTACACTACCACAAAATAATGGCATTCACCACCAATCCTAAGTTTGAAAAAAAGGGTTATTTTATTTTTTTACGTAAACAATTATTGGTAATTGGAGATCATGCAATTATCTCTAAAGAAAATATTATACTTACCTTTTTTACGAATGCTGTTCATATGTTTTAAAATATTATAAAAAAATTAAAAGTGCCTAGGTCGTATACATAATGTTCTTCGGTACGGTACCTAAAAGCTTAATGAAAATGAATAGCTATATATTGTTTTCTAAATTGTCTAGACGAGCAGACAAAATTGCTTTGCTATTCATATTATTCATTACCGCGACTCTGAACAAAATCGATGATACTGTCTGTAACGGATATAACGTTCAATGATGCAAAGGAAAAAAATAAACAAGGTTTTAGGGTTTGAAAGTTAGCCGTTGATGCTTTGAAAGAATGGAATGCAGGGCACGTATAACACGGTCGGTGGTCGCGGCCAACTAACTCGGGTCGATCCCGAGTGAAGTTCGTGCATTCGATCATTCTCCATGCACTTAATTAGCTATTATTTATTACTGAACACGAATAGGTGAAAATATGAAAATGAAAAAAATATGAAAACATTTATTTCTTAGGAAACACATGCACAATTTGTAGACAGTTGCTGGAATCTTCTTTTAAGCAAATAGCAAATAGGTAAACTGGTAGATATACAAACATTTTAAAATTTATCTCTATTGAATTATCTCTTTATATATGTATGTTTATTATATTTATTATTGTATATTGTTACATTTATTAAATAATTTTTATATGTTTAACGAATACGTTTTAGTTTGCAGGTAACACCGAGTTGGCCGTTCATACAAAAAATTCTATCGTCAACACTGTATATTCTGTCCAGATGCTGTAAACTCTATCGCTATTAAGTTCCAGTTCCAAAATGTATCTTTAGTTATTTATAATCTCGCCCTGTCTTATATCGTGATCAGAGATACTGTTGTCGTTAAGTATTTTTCGCTCTCCTATGGTATTTTTTTATTTTAATGGCAGAAAAACGCTTACCGGGTCAGCTACTGAAACTTATAAAACAAATACGATCAAATGCTACCTTAAATAGCTTAATGTGCATGTATTGGAAAATTGTTCCAATATATGCACATAATTATCACATATTATACATATACAGCCAAATTATTTTGACTATTAACTATAGGTATTACTGCCTTGTTAAATTTTATAGCGTAATGAATAAACTTTATAAATAAAAGTTTAAATGCAAGGTCATTCAGTCCATCCATTACACCGCTCGGAGGCATTTTAGTCCCTTCCAAAATAAATGTCTTAAATCGTAAAGTACTTAATTAAACAAAGTGAAAGGCAGACTTCTTTACACTCTAAAGGGTTAAAACTTAAGTTTGTAATGCATTGCAATCCCAAGTCAACTTTGTTTTATTTTTGGTGGGATTTTGAAGAGTAATGTAGTGTAGAGCTGGTAGTTTTTAACCGCCTTCAAAAAGGAGGAGGTTCTCAATTTGATCGGTATGTTTTTTTTATGTATGTACACCGATTACTCTGAGATTTATGATCCGATTTACATGATTATTTTTTAGTTTGATGTAGAATAGCTGGCATTTAGTCGTAGTAATTTTCATTTTACGAACATATTTTTGTTCCCGTTTCTTGGACCTATATTTTTTAAGGAGCGCGGCACCTTTCGTAGATCTACCCATTATGTATGCTAGACACTAAAAAGTAACAAATGAAAAAAAAAACTTCGTTTAAAAAAACCGACTCAAAAACTAAAAAAGTAAAAAATAATATTTTCTTAAGTTAAAACCGTTAAAACGTTTATTAAGTAAAAAATAACTTATTTCTAAAGCTATTATTATTAATATATATTATCTAAAACATCTTGAATTCGGTGCAAAGAAAAACATAAAAATTACTTACTATATTTTGAAAATTACTAAGCACCGACTTTAAGATGTTTAAGATAATATATATTAATAATAATAGCTTTAGAAATAAGTTATTTTTTACTTTTTTAGTTTTTGAAGTGGGTTTTTTTAAACGAAGTTTTTTTTATTTTTAACTATCTGTGCCCGCGACTTCGACTGCGTAAATTTTTTTTTGTTGAACCCCAAAAAGAAGTCAAATTACTCCTTATAAAATCAGCTATCTGCTAGTGAGAATCCCGTCAAAATCGGTCCAGTGTTTTCATAGATTAGCCGGAAAATCCAGACGGCCAGACAAAAATTTCAAAAATTGATTTTTTGATATAATTACCGTATCTTTAGATATTACTTATATATTTTAAAACTATGATCAAAAAATACTACATGTCGTTGAAATATGATATTTAGATTCATTTATAAACATTTATATATTTTGTACGTATGCATTTGATGGCGCGGGCGGGAGCGGGGATAAAGAAAAGGAAAGGACAGGATAAGGTTGCCGCAACAGACACGCTACGAACGATGCGTCTTCGCAGCGGCAGGCACTTCTTCCTCGTGATCCTTTCTTCTCGTGTTGCGGTTCCTTCGATAAGTGGACTAGCTGGAACGATACAGCGGGTATCTTCCAGCATGCGGGTTAATGAAAGCGGGTGAAAAAGACGGCACAACACAGAAAACGCGGCAAGGTTTGCGCGGAAGCAGCGGTGCATTCAGAAGTCGGACGTAAACTATGTCACAATACATAGTGACAGATGAGGCGAAAGAAAAAAAGAAACAAAGAGGCGGTGACCAAATAGGTCGGCGTTAACAGTATTTGCATGGTATGTATAGTAAGTATACATCTATGTAGTGTATAAAACTTCTGCACGTATATATAATCATTTATGTATTTATTATTAAAATGTAAGCAGTTCTTACTATATGTTACGTATACCACCACCGCTGTTTTCATCTCAATTCAGTCCTGAGTTTGTCTGGAAGAGATCGCTTTTTAGTGATAAGACCGCCCTTTGTACATAGCCTATAGAGAGAGAGATCACACATTATTGCACACCAAAACACACAATTACAAAAACGGACCATATTTACAATATTTTCTAGGCACCTATTGTTAGGTGGCCTTATCGCTCAAAGCGATCTCTTCCAGGCAACCTAAATCAAAAACAAAATTGTATCAGGCGATGTAGGTGGTGCAGGAAAAAGGCAATGGATACGTAAATACTCAAACTAATTTAAAAAATAAATATACAAATATATACATAGTCATAAATATACGCGTATACAATAATATATTACAAAATACATAAGTTATTATAATAAATAATATATATATATATATATATATATATATATATATATATATATATATATATTGTCTTGAAGTTAATTTTTGTATTGGTGTATAATAAAGTGTTATCTATCTATCTATCCGTCTTATTTAGATAACAATTCTAAAATAATTCATAAATACTTGTTACTAGCTAGATGGATGTGTAATTGTAATGATACGTAATGTAAATACTACACAAATATCTCGCTGCAATGTCTCTATTTTTTCAGAAGTAGATAAGGATAATACAGCCTCAAAACCTGTGTAAAGTAGATTGGTGGGTTGGACACATGAATAGTCTTGATATACAAGGTTCTTCGTAACATTTCCCTTTTGTATTTACACTTGGTCAGTTTGCCTGTTAAGTTAAAAAATGCTTAAGCCATACGTGCCTTGTACCTGAAATGCAGGTGCATTAATTAATGATCCATTATGGCAACACATAGCAACACTCTATCTTACGCTCACGGAAGTAAATAAAAATTTACTTGCTCAGAAAGAGTTAAAAGTATAGTAAAAATTTAATATTGCCAACTCTAGGAAACATACTGAGACGACAATTCTCTGACTGTTCCCGCGAACGAAATCTGATAAATTAGATTCAAATTCTCGGGAGTTATTCAATTTAAATGTTGCTTTTTGTTTCAACGTCGGTGAGCTGTCTTCACATCGGGAGGAGTTTTATGTGGGTAATGGAGTAATACTTTCAGTCATTGGGCAAGAAAAATTTGCTATGTACATATATATATCCAGCAGTGGCATGGACTTCATACAACACAATACCCCATAGTCTGCCTTTAGAAAACTTGCAAATAGCGACCAAAAGGTTGAAAGCGTCATGCGTTCATTGGGGTTTACGCGTTCTGTTCAAACTTATTATTTCTAGCGTCTCTATAAATTAACTAACGACTAAAAGGTGCCATAAATATATCGACGCTCACGTGTTTTATTCGTGCATATATTATTACTGTACTATCTGTTAAGCGCGGCGGCTTTCCACACGTTATGGATAAAATTCATATTTACAAAAATATGAGATAGATAGATTTTTATTCCGGGAATCCTGCGGGAATTTTCCCGAGAGCCTTTTAAAGTTTTTTGAGTTCAATAAAATTAGCTTATTTCGACACAGTTTCCACTAAAACGATAGTTTACATTCTTTTTTAAATGCGTAGTTACTTTGTATTCCGGTAATCTCGCGGGATTTTTCCCAGGTTTGGTGTACCAAACCTGGGAAATCGTCCAAGTGAAATCGTAATTTGTAAATTACGATTTCACTTGGACGATAGCTTGTCCTTATTCAAGTGATGCGATACTTTATATTCCGTGAATCGCGCGGAAATGTTTCCGGGGGTGTTTTAAAGTAGGCACTATATATAAAATAATAGTTTAAAAAAAACACGCTTTCATAAAAAATCCAACTAAAAAACAAAAAATAAAATTTAATAAATTTGGTTACTGATGAATGGGGTCTTACCGTGGAGTGCAAAAAAGAAATAATTAATCAATTTGATTAAGTACAGTGTAAAAAAAAAAGAATGTACATTATTGTAAATAAATAATAGTTAAAAAAAACTAAAAAAACACGCTTTCATAAAAAAATAATTGAATACATCCCACGCTTTTTTACAATAATGTAAATTCATTTTTTTTACACTGTACTTAATCAAATTGATTAATTATTTCTTTTTTGCACTCCACGGTAAGACCCCATTCATCAGAAACCAAATTTATTAAATTTTATTTTCTGTTTTTTAGTTGGATTTTTTATGAAAGCGTGTTTTTTTAGTTTTAGTTAAACTATTATTAATAATTTTATAGTTGACTTTTTTTAATGTTTTTAAATACAAGCTTTTGAGATCCTGCATATCATGTAGCAGCAGAGTGCTAGCCAAGACAAGTAAAACGAGCCCAAACACGACGGGTCTATCTTGTTTAGTACAGGAGTTCCTATGGCCACCTTCCGACTCCATCATCAGATCAGCTCCATGGTACCATATTATTGCATTGTCACGCGATATAAACATACGAGCCCAAACACGAACGGTCTATCGTGTTTAGTACAGGAGTTCCTATGGCCACCTTCCCACTCCATCATCAGATCAGCTCCATGGTACTATATTATTGCATTGTCATCGACCTTTGACAGGTGTACAAAGTTTGAATTAAATCTGATCGTTCAAAGTAGGACAAAATCGAGCTCAAAGGGGTCGGTTACAAACATACATACATACAGATGAAGCTAATAAAAGCGTGTTAAAAATTAGCTGGTTTGGATCGATGATATCTACTAAAACAATATAATCTGGAACTTTTATGTTCCCCGGAATTTCCTAACATTGAAACCACTTAATGTAAGGACTTGCTTGACAGTTCCGGATGGGCATTGCTGCGAGACGGTCGCAAATGCTCCTGCTCCTCTCAGAATTGCAGTTTTTTCGCGCTTTTTCTTCCCGAAAAGGCGATAAATTGCGAATATAGTTGTGTAGTGTCAGTGTACAGTGTTATTTCGTTCGATTCTGGCGCGAATCGCAGTTTTTTGGCTTGGGTGAGTCGATTTACTCTTTGCTTGCTTTTCGCGCGCTTTGACGCATTGCGCAACATTTAACGGTTTATTTTGTACATTAAGTACACCGGCGCGCGTCGCTGGTTTCGCACAGGGAACGGGCATCCAGTAATGGATGCCCAGGACCCAAAACCACCCCCTGGGCTTTCGGGTGCGCCCTGCAAGAGGGGCCACCTAGAGGCCAAGGACGGTTGGCAGGCTGCGGAACTCGGCGAGACGCGCAGGAAAAAGGTCCCGTCAGTTTCCATCGCCCGGCGCAGCAAATCTGCCGCCGGGCCACGTCCAGGCTGCCCGGCTGCTGCCGTTATCACGGCGGCACCTGAGGCGCCTGTCTTGGTAGGAAGGGCGGCGTCCGTGGTGGACCTCACCGCGGATGCCCCCACCCGTAGGACTAACTCCTAGCTATATCCAGCCGTGCGGCACGTAATGCCGCACACCTGGATATAGCTAGGAGCACGCTGCTCGGGTCGCACTCGGCTATTTGCCTGGCCGTGAGCGACGCGAGCAACATAGACGTAGGTACCTTCGGGACGCCGTCGACCTCTGCATGGGCCTCACCTGTGCAGGGGAGCGACGGGTACGAAGATGGCTTCCGTACGCCGCTGTCAGGTAGCATTCCAGAGTCTCTGGATAGTGCGCTTGACGGTGTCGTTCGCGCATTTGGTTATTCCCGCTCTGCTTCGCCTGCCTGTGGACAAATCGTCTACACGGCGGCCGGAACAGCGGCGGCTGGGGGCGGTCGCCCCACGACGACGGTGGCAAGCAGCGCGCAGGCCTCACCTGCGCCCATGCCACTGGCTTGCGACCTAACGGTGCGCAACGTCGGGGACGGCCGTTCCACGACCCCGGTTGTCGCGCGAGCTTCACTCGCGCTATCGACCGGGCTCGCGAATAGGGAGTTTGTAGGCGCGACAGCGGCGACCCCTTCGTCTTCCTTCCCTACTGGGATGGGAGTCGCTGTCGCGGCGTCGGCGCCTGCGTGTGCAGCGGCTGCGGCGACGGCGGCGACGGCGGCGACGGCGGCGGCGTCCACGTCCACGTCTTCGTCTTCAGCGGCGGCAACAACTTCGTACGCGTCCACAGGTTCGTCGTCTTCTGCGGCGGGCTCGGCGACGCGGGCTACGTCTTCGGGGACATTTGTGCCCCCTGTATCGTGTGCTCCGGTATTTGCGGCCGGATCGAGGTCACGGTTCTGGGACCGGTCCCAGAGCAGCGGCGCCGATTCGGCCCCTACGTCGGGTGCGTCCACCCCAGCGCGCGCGCGCTCGCCTTTGCGCCCCACGTGGGGCGCAACCGAATCGGCCGCGTCGGTTCTCGCGGGTGCGGAGGCCTTCCTCCGCACAGAGGGGGGGGAAAAGGGGCGCAAGGCGCGCAGGGCAACCAACGCCAAATTGGCCGCGGCTAGCCAGTGCGCCGCCCTCGTAGGGGACATCACTGCCCTCGGCCCCGGGGAGCTGCGCCTCGCGGCGAGCACCCAGGTGGCCGAAATCCTCCAGATCGCCCAGACGTCGGGCAATCTGAAGGGAGGCTACGTGCGTCGGCTGAAGGATGCCGCGAACAGAGTGTCGGACATTGTCGACACTCTGGTCACGCGGGATCCGGATGCCGAGGCATGGAAGCTCGGCAACGAGAATGCGCGTTTGCGCATGGAAGTAAACTCTTTGCGGGAGGAAAATCTCTCCTACCGCAAAGAGTTTGAAGAGATGCGCAAGGCCCTTAAGGCCTCTGCTCCGGCCGTGGAGCCGGCGCCCGCCGTCGTGGCGGCGCCGCCCCCCGTGCCCATCAAGCGGAAGGCACGGGCGGTCGCGATGGAGGTGGCGGCGATTCCGGAATCGCCCGCCGCGCCCGTCGCGACAAAAAAATCGAGTCCGACTCCCGCCGCGGTGGCGGGGTCGGAACCGGTTCCCGCCAGCGGGGCGGAGCCGGCCGCGGCGCCCGCCGAAGGGGCGGCGCCGCCGTCCGTCCCACTCGGGCGCGGCGGCGTTGAGTACGATGCGCTCGTGCGCGTCATGCTCGATGCCGTTGCGCCACTCATAGACGCGAGGCTCGCCGCCATTGAGGACAGGCTGAACCCCGCGCCGACCCTCCGTCCACCGCTTGCGGCCGACCGAGGTAAGGCGCCGGCGCCCAGACCGACTCCTCGCACGTACGTTCCGGAGGCCACCGGAAGGCCTAAACCGGCCACGGCTGCCGCTGCAGTCCGCCGGGGTCTGGGGGAAGCGAGTACCCCGGTCCCGATGGAGGTGGTGGCGCCCCGGGCCGTCGTGGTGGCAGACTCCCCACTGCCGCCAACTCCCCCCGCCAAAAAGAAGCACAGGGGGGGCGCGAGGAGGACGCTCCGAAAGCGGCGAAAAGCGGCCCGCGCCGCCGCCGCTGCCTCGGCGGCCTTCGCCTCGATGCCCGCCCCCGTGGTATCGGCCCCCGGGCGAAAGACGGCCCCCGCGTCCGCGCCGTCGGCGGCGCCTGTCCCGCGCGCCCGCCACGTCGCCTCGAATGTGGCGCCGTCGCCGGCGCCCGTGGCGCGCGCCCGCCAAGTCGCCCCGTACGCGATGCCCGCCCCCGTGGTATCGGCCCCCGGGCGAAAGACGGCCCCCGCGTCCGCGCCGTCGGCGGCGCCTGTCCCGCGCGCCCGCCACGTCGCCTCGAATGTGGCGCCGTCGCCGGCGCCCGTGGCGCGCGCCCGCCAAGTCGCCCCGTACGTCGCGCCACCGCCGGCGCCCGTGGCCCCCGCCCCCACCCCCGTTCCCGAGGGGGGGGCGTGGTCCACGGTCGTAAGACGGAAAAAGGGTAAGGGGGCGAGGGCCAACGGGCCCCCTCCCCCCCCCCCCCCAGGCGCAAGCTGCTGCCCCAACGACGGGGTGGAGGCAGCAACCGCGGAAGCAAGCCGCGAAGCCTGCCGTCGTTCTCCGCGAGCCGAAGTCGGCCGCAGTCATCATTAGACTGCTGCCGGCAGCGGCCGCGAAGGGTGTCGGCTATCGCGAGGTCTTCGCAAAGGCCTCGACGGTGGTCGACATCACCGCCATGGGCCTCCGCGAGGGGCTGAAAGTGGTGCGGACCGCCAGGGACGCGCGTCTCCTCGAGTTCCAGCCGGGACCCGAGAGCGCGGCCAAGGCGGACCGCGTCGCCGCAGCCCTGCGCGGGGCTCTAGAAGGGATGGCTGAGGTCGTCCGCCCCGTAAAGCGTGGGGAGCTTTACGTCTCAGGGCTGGACGACTCAGTCACGGTCGATGGGCTTCGGGACGCGATCGCGCGCGCAGGCAACTGCCGGCGCGACGACGTGCTCACGAAGCACATCGGTGCAGGACCGGGCGGATTGGGCGCATCGTACGTGTTGTGCCCCGTCGCTGCTGCCAAAACCATCGTCGGGTTGGGCTACCTTCTGGTTGGCTTCACCTCGGCGAAGGTCGAGGCACTGGAAGCCAGACCGATACGTTGCTACAGATGTTTCAACGTCGGTCATGGCACCCAAACCTGTCCGGATACGTGCCCGGATCGGACCAACTTGTGCCTCCGCTGCGGTAAAAGCGGACACAAGGTGCCGGACTGCACGTCACGGAAACCCCACTGCGCGGCGTGCGCGGCGGGGGGACTGAACGCGGCCCACCCCACGTTGGCGAGGTTCTGCCAACCTCCCTACGTGAGGGGCCAATTCGTCCACTCGCGGGCGAGACCACGTACCGGCAAATCGGGAGTACAGACAATGGACACCTCCAATGCCTAGTGCGCCCGTAACAACCTTCTTCCAAGCTAACGTAAACCACTCCCCCACCGCTCAGGACTTGTGCCTGCAGGCGATGGCGGAGTGGCAAGCGAATTTAGCCGTAATAAGTGAACCTTATTACGTCCCTCCTTCTGGGAACTGGGTGGGCGATCTCGATGACATGGTAGCGGTGGTGGCCAGAGCCGGGTCCGGCACACCGCTTACATGTCTCGAAAGAGGAAAGGGCTATGCTGTGGCGGAGAGCGGGAGTATCGTCGTCATAGGCGTTTACTTTTCGCGCAACCGCCCCCTGGCGGAGTTCGAGCTTCACTTGGACGCCGTCGGGGCTGCCGTACGCAGACTGTCGCCCAAAACGATCTTCGTGATGGGCGACTTTAATGCAAAGCACCTCTCCTGGGGAAACGTACTCACGGACCCTAGGGGTCGGGCGGTCGAGGATTGGGCTCTTCAAGCCGGCCTGACCATACTGAACCAGGGGTCGGTCCAGACCTGCGTGCGCGCGCGGGGTGGATCGATCATCGACCTGTCATTCGCCACTCATGCGGCCGCCCGCAGAGTGACCGGATGGAGGGTGCTGGAGGAGGTGGAGTCGCTCTCTGATCATCGGTACATCAGATTTGAGCTCACGACCCCCTCCTCCGGTCCGAGCCCTGTTCACCGTCGCCCCCCTCTCCTCCCGCGTTGGGCCCTTACCAAGCTCGATCCGGAGCAGGCCGAGGAGCAGGCACTCTCGGAAAGCTGGGCCTACCCAGCCGACTTCGCGAATCTGGATACGCAGGCAGAGCACATGCGCAAGACCCTGACGAGGGTTTGCGACGCTGCGATGCCACGCGTCTCCAAGCGGCAGCCTCCGTGCAAACAATCGGTCCACTGGTGGACCGAGGAGCTGGGCGAGATGCGAAAGGCAGTTCGCATCATCAGCCACAGGCTCAAACGCTGCAGGGCGCGCCGTCCTCCGGACTTCGTCGCGGAAAATGGACTCGTGGGCGAGTTTAGAGAGGCCAGAAAGGCCCTTTCGATTGCAATATTGCGATCGAAAGCCTACTCGGCTCGGGCCGAGCTCCTCGAGACGCTCGATCGGGACCCTTGGGGGCGCCCGTACCGTGGGGCCCGCAACAAGTTGCGGCCTTGCACACCCACGGTCACGGAAACGCTCGAACCCGAGGTGCTCCGGTCGGTTATCGATGGGCTCTTCCCGGAACCGGGGATCTTCACTCCCCCCAGTATGGGTCCACCCATTCCCGACACCCCCACGGACGAGGAGCCTCACTCCATCTCCGAGGGGGAGCTAGACGTAGCCCTGGACCGGCTCCGGGGCAGGAAGACGGCACCGGGACCCGACGGGGTTCCAGGTCGACTCCTCTTCCTGGCTGCAAAACACCTACGCAGCCAGCTGCGGGACCTCTTCGAAGCCTGTATTCGCGCAGGTAGGTTCCCGTCGCAATGGAAAGAGGGGCGTTTGTGCCTAATTCCCAAGGGAGGTCGGCCTCCCAACGATCCGTCCGCCTTCAGGCCCATAGTGCTGCTGAACAAGGTCGCCAAGGTCTTCGAGAAGATCTTGGCGGAGCGGCTTGTGAAGCATCTAGACACTGTGGAGCCGGGGCTATCAGATACGCAGTTCGGGTTTCGGCGGAGGCGCTCCACGATGGACGCCTTCGAGACGCTGCGAACGTTGACGGACGAAGCCGTCCAAGCGAAGGACGTCGTTCTTGCAGTGTCGCTAGACATAGCGAACGCCTTTAACAGCCTCCCTCATGAGACGATCAGGGAGGGGCTCCGCGCGCACGAACCTCACGAGGCTGTTGGGCGAGTACCTGCGAGATCGGCACATCCTTTGGGAGGGCGGTGAGTCCGCCAACCACGTGTTAGGTCGGCGACAGCGTTCGTCGCGCCCAGCAGGATGCCCTAGCTAGAGGACTGACCTTCTGTCAAGTCGAATTAGAGACGGTCAGAAAGCGGGAAACCGCTTGCTGCCTCGTCGAATGGTCTCGTGACCTCGAACACCCTGTGGCCGGCGGCTATACGGTGGATGCAATCAGGCCGCAGCTGGAGAGATGGGTCACCCGCACCAGCGGAACCCTGACCTTCAGGACGACTCAGATACTGACCGGACACGGTTGTTTCGATCAGTATCTGTTTCGCATTGTGGGCTGCTTGCCTTCTCCGGACTGCCGCCAATGCGGCGCACCCGACACGGCGTTTCACACGCTTGTTGAGTGCGCTGCATGGACGCCTCAGCGTTTCGAGCTCGAGACGCACGTAAGAGCCGTCCGATCGCTTGGCGACTTGGTAACGGCCATGTTGCACAGCGACGACCGCTGGGAGTCTGCGGTTACTTTCTGTGAGGCAGTAATGTCTCTCAAAGAGGCCGCAGAAAGGGACAGGAAGCGAAGTCCTGCAGCGCGTGCTAATGCCTCCACCCGAGGTCGCCGGCCTTCAGCTGGCACCCGGAGAGGCAGGTACGCGCATTACTTCCTTCCCTGAGTTAGGTTCTGGTACGAGGGGCCCCTTGCTACTAGGCATCGCAAGGGATTCATCTGCCCCCGTTTCGAAGTGGGGTGTGTTCTCCCAGGGCACACTCCAGGCACTTTATTGCGCTGGATCGACTGTTGCGTAACTATGTTCTATATCTCAGTCTTTCCATCACAACAAAAGCGCAGAGTCGACAGGGAGGAGGGGGTTTTTAGTGGGTATTGAGGTTGCTCGCCCGTGCGGCATCGCTCGGAGTCTCCACACTCCTCTGTGTCAAGCCATCGCGGACGGAGCGCAAACAAAGCATACTATTGCTAGCGTTATCGCCCCCGATGGATGCGCGCCGTTTCCTAGTGACGGCCCAGAGAGTGCGTAAATCGGTTAGCATTTTCCCTCGCCTCAAAAAAAAAAAAAAAAGGACTTGCTTGATATGTCAGTTTAAATTATTAGACACTTTAAGTTAATAGTATGCCTTTAGTAACATTACTACTTATCCCGGGTTTTTACGGGAATATTCAGAAGTCATATATGACAGAAGAGCAACCTCCGTAGTATTCATAAGGAGTGTGACGCCAGCAATGCCGACCTCACGATTGTTGGCTTCTTGATGACGACCCATATTTGAAAATACTAAAGGGTATTTTCAGAGGGGCAACGGATTTTAAATATTGGCAAAATAACTAATCTACGTTACCCTTCAAACGTGAGGGAAGCCGCGAGCAAAAGCTAGTAAATTATATAATTAAGATACAGAACAATTTATCATGATAACAGGCCTTTCCAATTTCACACCAAAAATCTAAAAACGGCCATTTATTGTAAGGCGATGTATGGAAAATGAAAATTTTGTACAAAAACAACCTTTTCTTTGGTTTAATATTCCTTCACATAAATTGGTCCCTATAGCTACACTATGATTTGGTATTAACAGGCTTTGTTTATTTTTCAAAATCCGCCAATTCGATTCCTGACAAGGGTAATTGATTTTTCAAAAATCTAATGACAACATTTTGGTTTTCGTCAAACGTGGCCTCGAGATTCCTTTAAGTGGTTTTCACCATCTAGCGTAGTTTAGGATTTGGGCCTGAAGGCTCGCTTGATACACTGACCCTGTAGGTATTCACATAAATAAAATTAATACATTAAAAAATTATGGATACTTCAATTTTATTTATTGTTACAGATTATTCTAAAAATAAAATCAATTCAACTTAAAACAAACAATTACTATAAATATGCACACACGATGAATTTCAGGTAAAAATGTTATGCGACAATGTGCAAAGCGAGTTTGACATAATCCGGGAATTGTAAACGAGCCTACACGCGATACTTCGTCATGTGGAAAAAGTAAAAAAATATCTAGGGATTTTATCACGAAACATGAACTATCCAAACATATAAAGGGCATATTGGTATATTTTTTCCGTAATAGGCGACAAAACAAAGAGTTCAAGTCAACTTCGTTATAGATGAATTTGCATGCCTTCGGAGTAAACAAGACCGGAGTCTGTTAGCTTTTTATTTTCTTCAGTAATTGGATTCTACGATACGGCTTGGGTTCCATTAATGCATTTACGAAACAGAAATTTCTACTGCGTCTGTTACGTACTATATTTATACGTAATATATACCTATTTAACCATAACCTATTTTAGGATAATCCTTTAGTAACAATATGTCATTGGATTTTTTTTTAAATTCCTTTTCCTTAATCGTTAAGTGCTTAATAATTTAAAAAAATTGTTATAAATATAATGCACATAAAATAATCTGTATTCCCTTCTTCTATTCCTTCCTTACATTCCCTATTCTTCGCTATTTTCACCCTACCCCTACCGGCGACCTAGAGTAGGTCAATACACCATGCTGAAGGACGTCTTACATCATGCTCATCGTGACACTGTTTCTGCTTCAGGACTTAATGCTCCATAGGCCTTAGGTCCTGCGACAGATGGGACCGTCCCACTGCTTCTTCTACTTACTTATTTCGCAAACTATGTTGGTATCCTTTTAAATTTCATGTACGATTGTTACCTTGGTTGTCTAACGAATATCCTCATTTCATAATTTAACTACCGTTCTTTTACTAATTATAAATACCGGAACATAAGCGTATTCAATTTGTAATATCAATATTCAATTAGCCTCACAATTAAACGGAATTTATCATTGAGAACTATCTATACAATTACTTCCGTAACTGGAATTACCTGGAGAATTGTTTGGACCTATAGTATGAAGTTACGTGAAACTCTATGAGTTTGTAATTGCTGTGAAGTTTAAATTCAATTGTTAGCGTACTGCAATATAATTGAGAACAAGCATAAAAAATCCATATAAGCATGGAACAAGTGTATTCAAAATGACAGTAAAAAATGTAACTTTGTAAAGTTCTGTATTATATAGAAATTACCACAGGTCATTGTTTTATCGGTTTTGAAGTTTTATTGCGAAGTACCTACCCACTTCACGCAACATTAGTTTAAGGGAATTCGAGGGACAACTGCTTCTACAAGATTGTGATCAATGTAATATATACTTACCTACCTACAATTAATATTTTACAGAATTTTGAGTGTATGTATTGCGTTATATTTCGATTAGGTATTCTTAAGCAATTAAGCAGTTAAACATTCCAATTCCCTTATCCCGAATTTTTATATCTTATTAACCATTCTTTTACCATATCATTGGTAGTTTAGGGATTAGCGTACACCACACACCACCTAACACACTGGTATACCAAAACACACTTCACCACACAGGTGAACACGCATCTCCTATTATTATATTATAAAGTTCGCATCTACAGGAATTTGAAGACGAAGAAACACAATTATGTAAATTATGAAACATCTATATTGACTTTTTTGAGGCGCGTAACAAAAACATAACATTGTAATATACATGAGAGATAATGAAACATGGATCATAGATTAATAAAATCTTAAAACTAGTGTTGCCACACTATACAATAATATATAGTGGCGCCACAGTAGAAAATTGACATAGCTCATATGCAGTTCATATAAATTTTTAACCAATAATAGGTAAATGTATAGATAATTGTGTTTTCTGTAGTAATATGTTTTCTATCAATACATATGTGGTGGTCCTGGGCATTTGTAGGTTAGATTTAGAAAGCCATCTGCGCGCAGCCAGTGGTAGGCTTGCTCATACTCGTACAATGTAACAGCCCCATTGATTACTCAACGATCCGTAAGACATTGCTATATCTATGGATTTTTCATTTAATTCGTATGAGATTATGCCTGTTCGAGTATACTATTGGGATAATTCCGAAAGTGCCACACGAATGATTAATTATCTATTGTGCCGTGTAAGTCGATACATGATTAAGGGTTCGACGGAAGTGAGAAACGTACAGTATTTTGGTCATTTAGCTACGAAACTATAAAATGACATTTAAATGACAAAACAACAAAAAAAAATCTATATCTCAAAAGTTCAACGGATATTATTCAACCAATTTTTATTTTATTTTTTAAGCTCTATTATATTGTTTTTTCAAAATACGTATATTCCATTGCATAATTCAAGTTAAAGGCGGGAATATTATTATGGTTTACGTTTTTGGGAAAATTTCATTATAATAATGAGCGTCAGTCTTTACGACGACTATTTAAGATCCAACGATACCCAAAACACTGTGTGCAATGAAAACCTATACAATTTCATTTCATTAGATAATATTAAATTTGTAAAAATACCACCTGAGTAAATAATTTCGAGTCAACAGTTTTGATTTTATATTATTACTAGAGTTTACCCCGCGGCTGCGCCGCGGGTTAACCTCTAGTGCGTGTCTCTTGTTTATAGAGTTTGTAGAGCTTGTTTATGATGTTTATAGAGCAAGTGCTACAGGTTATATTATATTACATTTTTATGTATTTGCGCACAGAAGATTCACTTCATTTTATAACGCTAATTATATATACCATCCCCCGTCTATCTGTCAACAAAATAAATGACAAAACTTGACCAAAAAGGCCAAAATGGTCTAAATGACCAAAAGACCACAGTGACCGACATGGCTAAAATGACGGAATAGGCAAAAACGACCAAAAAGGCCAAAATAATCAAAATGGTCAAAATGACCAAAGAGGCCAAAATGACCAAAAAGGCCAAATGACCATAAAGACCAAAATGACCAAAAAGGCCAAAATGACCGAATAGGCCAAAATGACCGAATAGGCAAAACGACCAAAAAGGCCAAAATGACCAAATAGGCCAAAATGACCCAATAGGCCAAAATGACCAAAAAGGAAAAATTACCAAATAGGCCAAAATGACCAAAAAGGCCAAAATGACCAAATAGGCCAAAATGACCAAATAGGCCAAAATGACCAAAAAGGTCAAAATGATCAAAAAGGCCAAAATGACCAAATAGGCCAAAATGACCAAATAGGCCAAAATGACCAAATAGGCCAAAATGACCAAATAGGCCAAAATGACCAAATAGGCCAAAATGACCAAAAAGGCCAAAATGACCAAATAGGCCAAAATGACCAAAAAGGCCAAAATGACCAAATAGGCCAAAATTACCAAAAAGGCCAAAATGAAAATTATCCCTTGTCTATCCTCAGTATTTAATTTACATACGTACCGAATTTCAGCCAAATCGGTCAAGTAGTTTTTCCGTAAAAGCATAACAAACAAACAGACAAATACCATGTTATCCCGGAAACTATCCCATTTTTCGGGATAAAAACTATTCTATGTTCATCCTCGGTATCGAAAATATATATACTGAGTTTCAGCCAAATCGGTCCAGTAGTTTTTACGTGAAAACGGAACAGACAGACAGAGTTACTTTCGCATTTATAATATTAATAGGGATGCCATTAAATGCTAGTGCAGTGCTTAATTTACAGTCAACCGACAACAATGAATATTGATATACATATATGTAGACATACAGATATTTTAGTGTGAGTGCTTGTTACATTTTCGCTTGAAATCAGTTGAACTGATAGCAATGAAATTAGAAAACAAGATACATAGATTATCTAAATATTTTTCACATGTGTAATGGTACAATGGGTAGTCTGCCCACCACAAACGATCTCCTCCTGACAGTAACTGTCTTACAGTTGCGTTTTTATTTAATTTAGAAATTAAAGAATAAATTATAATCAAATCGCGGGTATCAAATACATATAAAATTCAATCTGCACTTCATACTTTTATATGAAATTACAATTACGGTGCGACATTTTACACGCTTCTTCTCTTTGTTTCGCGCCTTACAGCCGAATTTCTAATGTCAATATGTTTAAAGATAATATCAGAAAAGATTAACTCTTGAAAATGAAACTAGGTACTCAAATAAATCCTTCATATCAATATCTTCATATTAAATCTCTTTCGCAATTGTGAAACATGCGGCACACCTGTGCTCTGAGGTAACAGTTTGTATACAACATGTTTACATACATCCTACTTACGAGTATTTGTGTATGTAAAGTAGTTGTATATGTATGAAATATATTCTATATTGGCGAGTAGTATCACAGTTTCAAAGGAAATATCTGCAATTTTGCGAAATAGCGCTGTAGTAGATTAAGTATACCTATTATTGTTAACGACAACACTTTTGTACAAAAACGTTCACCTATTGGAAAAATTTGCGAACTATAAACTTTTCCCCCGGCATCATATGAGTGAGCTTTTTTCTTATTTTTTTAACTGACTTCAAAACGGAGGAGGTTTTCAATTCCGCTGTATATTAAAATACGTCAGAGAAAGGTAAGCCAGACAGACTGGAGCCGTAACGCGTTACGTAACGAAGCGATTTACCCTCCCATAAGAAGATATCACTTCAAAAAATCGAAATCGATCCACAAGTGACGGACAAATTGCGTAAGATGCCTAAAAAAATAAGCGCCTGTTGAAAGTATAGTACTCGTACGCATATACAAACTTTTTTTGGAAAAATGTTGGGTCTCGGCGTTTTTAATAAGGGTTACTCTCGATTCCTCTGGGATCCACTCATCAGATCCTGACTTTGTGACCATGAGACTACCTCGGGGGTATTATACACTTACGAGTAAAGAAAAAAGTTTGATAATCAGTTTATAATTAACGGAGATATCGTGTTACGAAGAAGTAGGTAAACAATTTTCGTGAGTTTCTCTAATTCCTTGCAATACACTCATCAGATCCTGACATGATCACAATGGGAGCAATTCGAGAGTATAATTTTCGATTAGAAAAAATCAAAATCGGTCCACAATTGACGGAGAAATCGAATAACATACAAAAAAACATAGACAAATAAAGAATCTCCTCCCATTGGAAGTCGGTTAAAAATAATAATATTTTTTAACAAAAGCAAAACCGATCGTTTTAACTAAAAACCAAAAAATAAAACATAAAATATTTTGTCAAAATTTGTTGTTCTTTGTTTATGTTTTACTTGGCATCGACTCCAAGGTGTTCTAGAAAACAGTCGGTTAAATATTTATTTTTATTGAAGTTGATTTTTTAAGATATTATTTTTACCATATTTAAGCATTCATTGATAATAAAATTAATACAAACATCTAAAGAGGAATAAAATCCAGCTGCATGTCAGCGACAGCTCCCTGTGCAAAGCATGCCTAAAAGCAGAAGAAACAGCCCATGTCCTGCTTGCTAGATGCGGAGAGGATGGCCCAATACAGGGCGAATATCTAGACGCTCTATGTAATATTCAACAACGTTAAGAAGCTAGTGCTAGTGGCCTTCCTGGAGGGGGCTGGCTAGGCTGGATGGATTAGTCCGTCATCCATCTTCGCATTCAAAATAGTCGTTACAACGTCCAGTTGCGGTAACCACCCGCTTGCAGAAGAAGTTAGCTACCCATCTCTAATTCTCAGTTGTTTCGCCATCTATCTTTACCATTGTGTAATGATATGTAGATCACATATTATTGATAATTTTCATTTATAGGTACCTATAGTGTACTTAAATTATGATAGAGAGATGTGGTCAATCGGGCTGGCTTAAAAATTCTAAGGCAAAAGGTGATTCATTCATTCATTTATCAAATCGAGCCGTTTGTAAATCTTTAAAACGTCACTTCATAACTTTTGATATACATGCGGCGGTATTTTCACTTTGTGTGTGACGAGGGTCGAAACATCCCTCGATAACAACATCCACTAAAATTTCATTGCAGCTGTATCCAACATAATTATATAATACACACAACCGCATATTCCCTAAACATTTAACCAGAGGTGTGCACAGAAATTTTCTGGTTTACCAGTAGACTGGCTATTCAATGGCTTTTAGTTGACAATGACTCTCTGGCAAGTCGTGTTGTCAAATGGTATTTAGTAGCGAAATTTCGGATTATTGCCTACATTTTCTCTTGTCAGCACTGTGTCATTCTTGCCAGTCTTATCGAAATGTATCAATGTACAGGTGTTCCATTAGTAGCTTACAACGCCCAAAATGCTCCGTTAGCCGTTCCACGAGGCGACCGCGGTCGTTGTGGTCGTGGCGAAAACGTCACGTCACTAGTAACGTGGTGAGTTTTCTTTGTTATTGAATAAGTAATTAGGTTCGATTTATATTTATGAAATTTACGCTTCTCTACGCTAACCATTTGAATGTAAAAAGTCTATTTTTGGGATTTTAATAGCTATTCCGTGAAATGAGTGGTAATCAGTAGATTACATTGTTATTATGCGAACTAAACATCAGGTTAAACCTATAACCTAATCTTCCTAAACAAGCGTACACAAGTGTCAAAAATAGAACTGCGTAGCTCAAGTCGAGTAAGATTATGTATTTTATTGGACATAAAACATAAATCATGTTGCTCCCTTCGCCAGCATTATAGAGATTACCCACCAAATAGTGTGGGTCTTTCCGTTCAATTTCGCAAATCGTGTTGTACGGACCGACGGACAGTCTACGCTCTGCCGCTCTGACGTATCGCATTCGCGCTCCACTCTCCAGGATCTAGTTTTGCTTGATAGCAAATTGAATTCTTTATATAGATTTCGGCAGTTTGTACGCAAAAGGTCGTTCCGATTTACTACTGTATATGCTTTTATTTTAACCTGTATTAGGAATTAGATACGTAAAGAGTGGAGCAACAGGAACTACTCTGTGAATTTAGTTTCAGTTAAAAGTTGAAAACCTTAATTACCTTCATTTAAATTTCGCACTGATTTGTTCTACATAAGTTTGATTATTGCTATGAATAACGGTGTAAAAATAACTAGATAGGATATTTTACCCACCACTATTATCTAACCCCCGGTTTCTATATTTTACCGACGGTTGTCTGTAATAGTAACTGATTGATTTTGAAGCTACCAATAACCGATGGTCGCGAGGGCTATACGAGCGTTTCACAAGCTCATTGAAAGTTAGTAATACTGTCGGTTATCAGTAACTAGTTTCTTCCCAAGCGTTTTTTTAACGCAACGTAGTTGTTGTCGTAGTACACGCAAGTTAATTCAATGAGTTCAAGTATAAATAAAAATATACATTTTCAAAACAAGAGATCTCTTGCTATATACGATTGTCATTAAAAATCAAGATTTCAATCAATCTGCTTCAAAAATACTTCTTTTTTATTTATTTATCAGAAAAGCAAACAGATACAATATATATTTTATAACTAAAGTGATATTCTATAATTAATAATATTGTGTCCAACAGCACTTTTTACATTTTATTTTAGGACATATAACAATTTTTTACCGCTAACCACGCAACTTACATGTAGTAACAAAAATAACAAGATATAAGACATAATAAAATATAAGAAAATACAGCATTAAGGTGGAGACGACGTATTTAAAAGTTTGTTTCGTACATTATGTTTGAATTTTCCAATAGCCATAGAGAATATATCAATTTCATTAAAGTGTTTATTGTATGAATCTACCATTCGACGAAGAGGTGCGCGTAGTCCAGCATTAGTACGACAATTACCCAAGGCAAATAAGTGATATTTGCGCACCTCCCGTATTAAGTAATATTTATAATTACAGAGCCATTTTATATGAATGTTGAATGAACAAAACGCAGTAATCTAAACGACATATAAACTTTTTAAATCATGATTGTTCCAATGTCATTGGGTTTGTTGTAAAAAAAAAGAGTGATGTCAGAAGAAACAGTGTTGTCACTTCAGAAATGTTTCGCTAGTTATAGAGATTTGTGGTTTTTGTTCGCAATTTTTTCAAAATAAGTTAAGGCTAAAACAACGATTTTTATGGTACCAGAATCAAATGACGGAATCTTTGTAGGAACCTTTTCCGATTTTTTGTTTTCATTCAATTGTTTTAGGGAACTTTTTGTAACGCGACCGTTTCACACATATGTAGCGATGGATTTGATGTGTTATTTGAAGCGATGTTGTAATTTATTGTAAATGACGTTAAAGATTGACAGTTAATACGTATTAATACGTTATGTATTAATAATGTTATATTCATTCACAGTGTTATTTTTAACGTTATATTAAAGACGCATTAGTTCACAATCGATAACTATAACGCTATCGCAGGTGAATCTCGAGAATAACAAAAAACTGTCGTCTAATTAATGACTTTGGAACCTTTGACCTTGTTATTAGAAAGGTGTCATTAACCATATAAGTTTTATCTGTGTTGGCAACAATTGAGAACTGAGAACTTTTTTGTTGTTGTTTTTTAAATATTTGTCGACAAAAATTAGGAACATTACGAAAATGATGAAAACGACCAAATTGACAAAAATGACATCACATAAAAACAAAATCTATCCTGCTTTCTGGGATAAACTTTACATAAATCTATCCTAAACTATTGAGTTTAGGATAGATTTATGTAAAAAGAATTTCTCTCTCTTTTCATTCCGGAAAAGAGATTGCTCTTTTCCGGAATGAAAAGTATGCCATGTCTCGCCTAGATATTGAACTTACATATATACCATGTTTCAGCCAAATAGGTCCAATAGTTTGCCATGAAAACATTACAGGCAAACAGAAAATATACTTTTATCCTCAAAAAATATCCCATTTTCGGTATAAAAGTATGCTATGTTCATCCTCGGCATCAAAAAAGGTATATATATTGAATTTCAACCAAAACGATCTAGTAGTTTTTCCGTGAAAGGGTAACAATCAGACAGACAGACTGACGAAGTTACTTTCGCATTTATAATTTTAATAGGGATGAATAGTAAAGCAATACTTGAATTGGAATTAGAACTGTTAAAGTTAGAAATAGTAAATTTGAAAGATATAAATAAGAATTAAATTCAAGTCAAAAGAATTAAAAAAAAGAGTTTAATTTAATTTAAATTCACGTATTAATAACGACAAAAAACCGGCAACCCAAAAAATAACCGGCAACCGGCCGAAATCGGGTGGTAATTAAATTCCTACAAATAGTTGTGTTGACAACCAGCGGTTACAATATAGAAACACTTCATCTGTCATTTCCATACAAAAAGTCTACCGATCGGTTAGAAAATCCCTCCCATCGGTAGCTGGTACTTTCATGAGTAACTAGTACTACTATACCAGGCGGTAATATTCTAACCGTCCATAACAAAAAAGAATTGCAATATTGAAACCGGGCATTAGTGGACTGGTCGGCATAGCACGTCGGTAATTTCGGTTGGGCACGCTTGGTTGTCCATCGAGGGATGTTGGTGCCTACACTAATGTACGGCAGTGAAAGTTGGATGTGGCAGGAGACTCATGAAAGTAGAATAAATGCAGTTGAAATGAGAGCTTTGAGAAATAGACTGAGATCCCAGTCTTGGGTGACCTTAAAAAAATGTGGCAACTTTCATTATTTTAAGAAGGCTGAATTTTATATATATTATCAAGTAAAATATTTTCCAATGAGCCAGATAAATCTGACGGGCCAAACATCCTCCCAGACTCGTTAAAAGTTCCGCTTCGCGAGGAAGCCCGTTTTTTAAAGTGTCTGTCAAAAGTTATGGCCCACAGGAAGTGTCTGACAATTGTATATCTTTGTTTATAACAATATCATATATAACATATGTAAAAACTAGCGTTGCTACTTCGACGTAAGTTACCATGGTTTTTTTCCACCTTTGCTACCTGCTACCTGAAAAACGGCTCCGCTTTCAGCTTACCGAGTATCCATTCCTTTCTAAGTTTATGTTAAACAACTGATGCTAAAAATTTCATCTTTCCTAAAATCACGTAAGTCTGGGGTGACTAGGATCTTAAACTATAAGCATGAATGATGCCATACGGAATAGTGTAATAAGGGAACGTTGTGGATTAGAAAAAAGATGTAATAACAAGAGTTGAAAAACAAATGTTAAGATGGCTTGGGCATATAGAGAGGATGGATGAAAATAGAATCACAAAACAAGTGTATGACAGTATTGTGAATGGTAGGGTTGGTACCGGCAGGCCACGACGCACACATCATAATCAAATATCAGACGTGTTAAAACGAGGTCAGGTAAAAAGCATATCAAATAAACTTGCATAAACGTGTATGAAGAGGTTAATGAAAGTAGATTAAGCGAAAGTTGTTCGTCAGGATCGTCGCAAGTGGAGATCTATAGTATCTGCCTGTTCCCATGGGAAACAGGCGTGATAATATTGTTATGAGTTACGCAGGACTCGAATTAAAATGCCGTTGGAATTACTATAGAATTTATTTGAACTATACAAACACGTATAACATAAGTACAAATAGATTAAAAGACACTACTAGTACAAACTGCACGATTCAATAACACGCGCAAAGTCCGTCACTATATCGCTCATCGAATCTACGTCTTGCTCGTATCGTAATCCTCGCTTGACTGCCTTACCCCTCCGTTCGGACATTGTTTTATACTAACTATACAATACAACAAAGGATTAGTTCGATATACCTGCCTACTGACGGCCATAAAACAAGTATGATAACAATATAATGTTTTTTTTAAAATTACAAACTCTAAACACAAAGTAAACAAAAGAATTCCAAAATGCGGGAAGGTAATAAACTGCGCTTTATGCCAGGCAGGTGTGCGTTTACCTTTGTTGGCAGGTAACACTATGTATATAAATGTAATTTCGATTTCCTCATGATGTTTCGCTTCACCGTTAGCACTTGGTAATTGTAACAAAATACACATTAGCTCAAACATAACATCATTAGACTAAGGATTGTGCGCCACTAAACTACCATGACTTGTTGACTACTGTAATCATATTACATCTCCTATATTTATAATTATATAGTAGATATTATGACTATCTTTTATAGACTAGTATGAATTTATCAGTTATTACGTTGTGTCAAAAGTAAACATAAAGAAACCATTATTAAATTGAAAAGCCTTTTATTGTTGTAGTGTTTATTATCATTATTTACGAAATTTATTTCGTATTCTAAAGATAAAACGAGTGCACTTGTACCTAAAGAAAAACAAAAGACTTGAAGTGTTATTTTCGTATTAAGTATACTCTTCATAATTATATTGCAATCTTTTTATCTTGTTATGAATGACAACATTTTGATGACCTAATGACCTTTAAGTTTCTTTTGACTAGAACGGTTCTAGTCTTCTTCAGCTTCAATCTCAATATGTCCCGAGGGATAATGTCAATTTAAAAAAAGTTATCTTATGAAAATCTCCAAACATTAGGAAAAATCGCTGCCGAATTTCATTAAACTGAGAAGAACGATTGAAATGAATTATAGTTTAAATAACACGCTCCCATAACAAACTATACAAGGTATAAATAATTCGTAAGGGATTTTACGTAAGTAAAGTAAGTAACAAATATTTCATCGGTAGACATGCATTGATAAAAGTACTCTACATTTTATTGTCCAATAAAATTATCTATATATCCCCATAGCTACTTACAAATTCTCTACCTTTTAGTACAGTTTGCTATCAAAGTGTTTTCTTTTAATCAAAGTGTTTTCTTTTAAATTTCGGTAAAGAAGAACAATATTTACTGTCGTTCTATACGTCGTTAACTCGTATGTTTAAGATATAAAATTATTAGATTAAATGAGTAAAGCTCCTGTAAAGGAGCAGTGAAAATAGATAAAGGGAATTAATGATGTATCAAAAGTATGAAAGTTGCTTAAAATGACATTGAAAATTGAAAATAATAAAAGCGTGTTATATATGTTACAGCCATAGTAATTAAATAGCTATTATATATAATGACTGGTCATTATATATAATAGCAAAATTGACTAGACAATGTGATAAAGTAATCACTTTATCCGGATATTATTCATAATAGCGGGTCAAAGTTAGCCAAAGTATTAAATTAAATATTTTATTATTGTAGTCTTTAAAGAGTGATACCAAATACTTGTATTGATCTCTGTTTTTTTTTTAATTTTGTTTTATGGCTAGTGAGCTTTAAATTTACTTTATAAATTAAAGTTAAATAACTTTATAACAATGTTAATTAATGTAGAATTATTATCTATGACAATGCTATTTTAATTCTTAGGCAAATTGAAATATAATTTTGGGTGCGATATAGATATACGGCACATTTATTTATTACTTGAGATATAAAATTAATTTTGGGTGGTTATATAAAAAAATAACTACGAAGGCTAAGGCGCCTTAGCGAGGGTCGAGGCGCCACTGTACTTTTTTACTTGGGTAGACTGAGGAGTTTGTGTGGCACATTTGGTTGGTGGAAACAGGTCGAGTTGGACCTTTGAGAATTGTAAAGAAAGTATTGAAGCTGGAAGTATGAGCGGTGCCCTGAACCCGCTGCTCGGTCTAAACTATGTCAAAATGTTGATAAAATCTAAAGTAAAAGTGTATAAACCGTGTGTTTTATGCTCGCATTTTATCCTGATGACGCCCACTAAACCTGCAATCTATAAAGAAGATATCACGAGAACGAGGCCTTCTCCGACACACATATATATATATATATATATATGTGTGCGTGTGCGTGTGCGTGTGCGTGTGCGTGTGCGTGCGCGTGCGCGTGCGGGTGTGCGTGTGCGTGTGTGTGTGTGTGTATGTATATATATGGAACTATGAAGAGCTTTCCTGTAAAAAGCATGTTTTAGTTTAATTTTATTAAAATAGCGTAGACCGAAATGACTCTCTTGTAGTTTTTTTCGATACTAATTTAAACAACATCAGTGGAATGCTTCGAATACGTCACGCGTCGGTCCAATAAAACCGATATAAATTCCAACGAGAATACAGTCTAAATAAAACGTGTCTATTCTAGCAAAAGAAATTGCAAGATACATGGTTTATGATTGTAATCTGTTATGAATACAAATTTCTCAGTGGTATTTTATCGGACTTTAATATCAAACTGTGGCAGTAATGTTATTCTGCTAGAATAAATGGTAACGGTAGAAGCTGATAGGCATTTTTTGGAAAATTTATAGTATCCTCTGTCAAGTAATGATTTGGGTACACGTTTCTAAGCGCTTTTCGTGTGGTGCTAGGCCGAGAGCGGAAGCGGAGAGCCGGAGAGTTTTAAAAGCGATTGTGGATTTTACATGCCTCCATTTTACCTAAGATGTTGTACATGCTCCCGTCTTTGTAGCATGACCACGGTGGAAGAATGCTAGGAATGGCAATGGCCTAGTAAAAAAATGTTTTGATAAAGAACAAAACCGACTTCAAATATTGTTGTAATATTGTATTATGTATTGTATTGTAATATTGTTGTTATGAAAAAACCCGACTTTTAAATAAAATAAATTAAAAATATTTTCTATCTCCAGTTTTTGAAAACTATCTATCACCATATTTTATTCAAAATATGTGTTTTACAATCTGTTCTACTCATTAGTTTTATCATTATTTTATGTTTGGCAGGTTTTTTCTGTTTTTATGTTTGGCGCCGACTTCAAGATGTAGTAGAAATTATTTCTTTTTTGATTTTTATTTACTCTTGAAGTCGGTTTTGGTTTTTAATCAAAAAGGATTGCTCGTGATTTCCCTGGGATCCACTCATTAGATCCTGACTTGGTGACAATGGAAACCTTAGGAGTATACTTTTTCGAATAAAAAATTATTTGAAAATCGGTCCACAATTGACAGACAAATCGCGTAACAACACATAAAACGTAGAAACGGTTAAAAATGTAACCCAGACAAGCTACGAAATCATGTAAGATGTCATAATTAATTGTTTTCTTATGACGTTAAGTAAAACGTATTATTTAGACTTAGGCTGGTATGCACCGTCATTTAACCGGTGGTTAAAATAAAATAATCAATGTTTAGCCACATATTTTTAGCGATAATTTCATTTTAACCATTGGTTAAATGTCGGTGCACACCAGCCTAAATCAGTCAAATCTTAAACGAAACTTGTCGACACTTCAATGTTCAAATAATGTGGTCTAAGAAAATATGATTTAAATTTGGTTCTAAATAATAAAAGGTCAAAAAGCGATTCTTCCCGTTTTTTTGACGATTTGTGGCGCCATCTATATCATACTATCCATCCCCCTATAACATCCTTTTTATCCGATCCCTACTAATGGTAAGCGGTTATCATCGCCTATGGACATTTGCAACACCACAGGCGTTACAAATGCGCTGCTGCTCTCTTGAGGGAGTGTGGAACCTGGCTACTAATGCCGGAACACAACTCAAAGTTGTTACGGCGGTATAACTAGACCAGAGGTGGTAACTATCCAGACGGGCAAATACCCTACCACTCTATCCCATCCTAAAGGCTGCCAACGCGTTGGCTTCGTCCCTGATCCTGCAAACGTCTATCAGCAACGGTAGGTAACCACTTTCCATTAGATGCGCCGTCTGTCTAAAGGATGTAAGATTTAGGAGCTTTTCCGACTTACGTTATTTATTTACTACATGACTCTCATTGGTAGTATTTATTCATCTTCATTATCACGAAAGACTTTAATTTCATATTTAGAAATTTGTAGTTTTACCTGGCTCACTCTTAGGGCGGCTTGCATGACGTTCCTTAAATTCATTTAAGAAACACAAAACGCATTTAAAACCCTTAAATACGATTAGCGTCTTGCACAACGCAAAATTTACCGGTAAATACGTTTAAAGAACTGTCAATGTTAATCACCCAAAAATGGATATTTAACTGCCTTAAACGCGTTTAAGGATTGTCACTCGTGTGTCTTTATGAAATTGTCACTTATTGAAAAGTCAATTACAGATTGTCACTCGTATATTATTTGCGTTAATTATTTATCTTAATTCTAAATACCCATTATTCTCCAAACTTTAACATGGTAGCAAAGTAATAAAGTTAAGGAATTGGATCAAGTAAAGATATTTTAATTAGGAAAGAATAAATACAATATTCTAGCATTGTACTCGGCCTGACGTTCACAATGGATAAGGCGATCGCAGAGGCTTCTAAGGTAAAAATAATGCACCTTAACGGTAAAAACTATAAGCATTAGCGGTATCATATTGAGACAGTGTAGAGCAATACCCGGCGCTGAAGAAATTTTGCAAGGAAAACTTCAAAAGCCCGATGAGCTAAAGCAAAATATGATATAAATTTACAACAATTTCTAAGAATTGACTGTGTCTTTTTAACTCTGATGAAGACAAACATGACGGATGAGATTCTAGAACAAGAACGACTATATAATGGAAGCAGCGAAGACAAACTTGTGATCTTTGTCTAAAAATCTTTGATTATAAAAAGGACCCTGAACATGAGATGGGAATGGAAATCTGCAATAAACAACATTTCAACAACTCTTTTCATAAATTAATGTTTATTATTCTTTTAGAAATTGTAAGTTAGTAAAGATTCAATTACAGATTGTCACTCGAATATTATGTGCTTTAATTATTTATCTCAATGCTAAATACCCATAAAATCGAAAATAAAACAGCACAGCAAAAGATTATTCTTCAGGTTGCCGCCAAAAATTCCGAAGTAAACTTAACCAAATGAACGAACACTTTGACATTGGCCAACTAAAATGCCTTTTTACGCAAGAAATTACTAACATTTAATCTAAATTTCGTGTTTTTGTTCGATAAAATGGATCGCCACGTGTAACGGAACACATCTGGCTGTTTTACTGACGGCATAAATACATTTACCTAAAAATCACGGGAGAGTGCCATGAGGCACTCTCCCGTGATTTTGTATGAGCAAGACAACATAAATGCATTTAGTTTTAAACGCGTTTAGAGAGTAAAATAAAATTAACTAATTTTATTTAAATACGATCGTTATGCAAGCGGGCCTTAATCTTGTTTGCTATCAAAATATTTCTTTTATTATAAATTATCACATAAAAAGTCGGTCACGTCTGTCGTAGAACTGCCGGGCGATGGAGCAAACATATCTTAGAGTCGAGACCGGGTCTCAGTTAACCCACGATCTGTGTAAGGTTGCCTGGTAAGGACTTGCTTTACGTGCAGTAGGAAACTTTGAAGAAGAAGAAGATATAAAATATCCACTTCAATTTGTTACTCTAAGGGTGGTGTGCATAGACATTTGTCCGACTGTTAAAATAAAATAACCACTGTTTAGGCAACTTTTAGTGTTCACCACATAATAATACATGGTTATCGACGACAATGAGTTGGTTAACTTAAACGAGCAAATCTGAGACGTTTAAACACCGGTAAACTTTAATCGGACTTTTGAAGGAACTTTTTTATGCAGTTTGCGTAATAATCTTGCTACTGGTGCCGGTGTTTACTTATGTTCCACTGTTATTTTAAACAAAAATTGTTTATTTAATAATTTTAGCATTTAGTAAAATGCTGCCTGCTTTAAATTTCATAATGGAAGAAGATGACAATATAAATTAGCTAGAACATCTACATAATATAGACATAGTTACAAGGAGGCCTCGAACTATTTAAGAGCGTCGGAATTTCTTTGAAGAATATGATGAAGTATCGTTCGTAACGAGAATTGCATGCATGCATGCATCGGTCCTTTGGTTTCAATGACTTGTTTATATTTCATAACCAGATCAGACAAAATCTGCTTTTCACTGTTACAGAAATTTGCTGTACCCTTTTTCTTTTCTTCCATGTTTGTAACCTTTTTAATCAAAGTTTGTAATACTATATTGTTTAATTTGATACGTTAACCGACATCCACTACGTAAGTACTGCGAAGCGAATGACATAAATTGACATAAAATATTGCACATAACTCGACAAATTAAATAAGACACCTCTGTCATAAAATACCATACTAACGCAGTAACTTCTAAACTTTGTATTATTACTTTTTAAGTAATAAATTCGTAATGTCATTTAGGTTTGACGGGTATTGCAGACGTTAATTGACTTTTTCATTTAGTCTAGTTATATCATCACTCTTTTCATTCGCCATTCATTCAAAAACGCCCAATACCGCCCGTTTACCTAACCGAAAAGCAAAAGATGTTGGTGAACACTAAAAAAACGCTCCTCAATTATGTCGACTGTTAAGTTCTAATCACCTGTTTAGTTGATTCAACGTTTTTCTCCAGTCTATGAACTTCACTCTTAGGCTGGTGTGCACCGACATTTAACCGGTGGTTAAAATAAAATAATCAATGTTTAGCCATATATTGTTAGCGATTATTTCATTTTAACAATTGGTTAAATGTCGGTGCACACCAGCCTTAGTTAACCAACTCATTGTCATCGATAACCAAGGATTATTTTGTGGTGAACACTAAACGTTGCCTAAACAGTGGTTATTTTATTTTAACAGTCGGTCAAATGTCTATGCACACCACCCTTATTCAATAAAACGATAATGTAAAAAGTTTGGTATATTTTACTGATAAAAGCCATTATGATCACAATAACAAATTTAAATTATAAAATAGCGTTATCATCACCAATAAATCCCTATCCCTATTAATATTATAAATGCGAAAGTAACTCTGTCTGTCTGTCTGTCTGTCTGTTCCATTTTCACGTAAAAACTACTGGACCGATTTGGCTGAAACTCAGTATATATATGTTTTCGATACCGAGAATGAACATAGGATACTTTTTATCTCGAAAAGTGGGATAGTTTCCGGGATAAAAATATATTTGTCTTTCTGTTTGTTATGCTTTTACGGAAGAACTAATGGGCCGATTTGGCTGAAATTCGGTACGTATGTAAATTAAATACTGAGGTGGACAAGGGATACTTTTCATTTTGGCCTTTTTGGTAATTTTAGCCTTTTTGGTAATTTTGGCCTTTTTGGTCATTTGGGCCTATTTGGTCATTTTGGCCTTTATGGTCATTTTGGCCTCTTTGGTCATTTTGGCCTATTTGGTCATTTTGGCCTATTTGGTCATTTTGGCCTATTTGGTCATTTTGGCCTTTTGGGTCATTTTGGCCTATTTGGTTATTTTGACCTTTTTGGTCATTTTGGCCTGTTTGGTAATTTTTCATGTTTGGTCATTTTGGCCTATTTGGTCATTTTGGTCTATTTGGCCTTTTTGGTCAAGTTTTGTCATTTATTTTGTTGACAGATAGACGAGGTATGGTATAATTAGCGATATAAAATGAAGTGAATCTTCCGTGGGCAAATACATAAAAATGTTATATAATATATAACCTGTAGCACTTGCTCTATAAACAAGAGACACGCACTAGAGGTTAACCCGCGGCGCAGCCGCGGGGTAAACTCTAGTACAAATATATGTATCAATATTTATTAAAATAGGTATTAACATATTTTGTAGTTTTTTGATCAGTCTAATAAATTACATACATCACGTGTAATAAAATAACAATGCTATCAAATGATCAAGGAAAATGACCGCACTAAACTTGTCCTCTAAGTATTTATACATTGACTAAAAATAATTCTCTAGGAAATATAATATATTATAATACTAGAATTTACCCCGCGGCTACGCCGCGGGTTAACCTCTAGGGCGTGTCTCTTGTTAATAGAGCAAGTGCTACAGGTTATATATTATATTACATTTTAATGTATTTGCCCACGGAAGATTCACTTCATTTTATATCGCTAATTATACCATCCCTCGTCTATCTGTCAACAAAATAAATTACAAAACTTGACCAAAAAGGCCAATTAGGCCAAAATGACCAAATAGGCCAAAATGACCAAAAAGGCCAAAATGACCAAAAAGGCCAAAATGACCAAAAAGGCCAAAATGACCAAATAGGCCAAAATGACCAAACATGAAAAATTACCAAACAGGCCAAAATGACCAAAAAGGTCAAAATAACCAAATAGGCCAAAATGACCCAAAAGGCCAAAATGACCAAATAGGCCAAAATGACCAAATAGGCCAAAATGACCAAATAGGCCAAAATGACCAAAGAGGCCAAAATGACCATAAAGGCCAAAATGACCAAATAGGCCCAAATGACCAAAAAGGCCAAAATGACCAAAAAGGCCAAAATTAAAAGTATCCCTTGTCCACCTCAGTATTTAATTTACATACGTACCGAATTTCAGCCAAATCGGCCCATTAGTTCTTCCGTAAAAGCATAACAAACAGAAAGACAAATATATTTTTATCCCGGAAACTATCCCATTTTTCGGGATAAAAAGTATCCTATGTTCATTCTCGACATCGAAAATATATATATACTGAGTTTCAGCCAAATCGGTCCAGTAGTTTTTACGTGAAAACGGAACAGACAGACAGACAGAGTTACTTTCGCATTTATAATATTAATAGGGATTCCAGTTAGAATTATTTTTCACTTCATAATTTGTACTTTTTTACTGCTATCTACATTGATAAGACAATTGTTATTGTCTATATACAAGTGGATTTTTTACATTTAAGTCTTGATATATCTTGAATTATTTACACCACATAAATAACATAAAAGATAAACTTAAAATATTAATATTAAAAGTATACAATTGATACAAAAACATAGCAAGAAATATTATGTTAAGGATAAATTTAAAAATGTTATCTTGTAAAATACAGCTGCTATACTTGTTCCGATCATTGGTCCAACCCAGTAGACCCAATGCATTGTCCAGTTTCCCGACCACACAACAGGCCCCAGTGACCTGGCTGGATTCATACTGGCACCAGTCCACGGCCCACCAGCAAGACTGAGGCCCACAATCGCCAAACCAAACTTAATGGCCAGTGATTCTATCTTTTCATGGTTTGCTGGATGCCAAAAAGCACAATTCAGAAAAGAAAGAGCTAATGTCAGTACTATCTCAATTCCCAGAGCATTATAAACATTGTGGCTTGCATGCGGCAAAGTGAGGCATACACCGTTTTCAGCAATATTCATCGGTGAAACTCCTACTAATATGCCGTAACCCAAAATAGCTCCAAGACATTGTGCTATCACATACGCTACTGCGAGTGGAAAAGAAATTCTTCTCCAGATCAGTGCAGCTACAGTAACAGCAGGATTCATGTGTGCCCCAGATATATGGCCAAAAATCTGAATATTATACAGGACTGCAAAACCGAATCCGAAGGCGCCGTACATAGAAGGCAGACCGAACTCGTCCGGAGGTATGCAAGCCATGCAGCCTATCAATACTAGCAGCATCGTAGCAGTCATTTCTGCTAGGACCGCTTGCCATTGTGTTTTACACCAGTTGATCGCTGTTGATTTCTCTGATTTCATTGTTTTTTCGATAACTTCGACGACTGAGTGAGGATTTGGTGCCACAGTCATATTGTATTGCAGTTTTGTCTAATCAAAATTCCAAACAATATTTAAACACACCACGACACGTAAAACCACCGTTTACTCACGAATCACTATTACAATTGTTCACAGTCATCACCTTAACAGTTCACATTGAAATCGTATTAATGTAGGTTAAAATTAACAACTGTTATTTATTTGTGCGAATGACCCGTGCACACGTCTGCTCCGTGAATGATACACGGCAAAAATACTCATATCACCCTATTTATTCGTTCTTGTGATATTTTCCCCGATAGGCTGTACCTTTATCAACCAGTTTGAAAGCTGCAACAAAACACCGAAATTTATTTATTGTTAGTCATACCAATCTATACGTCGATACCTGATAGAATGAATGATAGGGATTTATCTTATTAAAATTCGCACCGCATATTATAATCAAGCTCTATTTGAAGCATGCCAGAGATGTAGTAGTTGCACCTTTTTGTTTTATTGGAAGTAAAAAACTTTATAGATCTGGGCAGCCATGAATTTATACATCCATTCTAAGGAATGACTTGCAGTTTAAAGTACGTGTTTTATATACTTACTTACATTTTATATTGACAACCGATATAATATACAGATTTATCTCGCATGATGTGATGAAGAAAATCAAAATGTCAAGACGTACATACATAGACGTAGCAAATAATCGAGGTCTTTTAACATTTATTAATTGAAATAGAATGGAAAAGGTAAGCGCTGTACTTATTTTATTTGTTTCTTTTTAACTGTACATGAATTTATGTTACATAATTTACCTATTCTAATAATGTATTATATATACAACTAAATTTAGAAAAGATAAAAACTACAAGTAGTAAATAGGTCCCAGATCACCTTCAGTTGGGAACGTTCCCAAAACGCTGGCCGCATTACCGAGTTGTATGGCAACGCTTATGCGTTGCCCAAAATACAGGCCAGCGTTTTGGTTTCGTGAGAGATCTATCAACCGTTTTGATAGGTCTCGATAAAGACGATGGGCTACTGGACCCCATGGCCCGAGAGTTTCGACACCAAAAGCCGCAAATATGTATCCACTACCAACGAATGCATATTTGCGGCAATTTAGGTCCTCTTGTCGTGCGGCAGCTGCACCAGCTACCACAGCCGTATCGGGAGGATGGGACGCTGCCAAAATGTCAACACTATTTTTTCGCGTCCACTTCGCAATCTCATTAACATGCATATAACCATCATCAATCCTACCCCCTTTGCTCAGATCAATGAGGTGTGGCATGACTAGACAGTAGATTCCAACGTAAACTAAATTTGCACGTTTCCATAAAACGTAAGCACAGAGTACATTAATATAATAGGAGAAACGTAACCGTATCTATTAGTGTAGACAACTGTCTTACAAGTTTATTTACTGTCACAAATATGACGACTACGTTCTTGATACATTTGCTTAAAAATTTTCATTTCCATGATACGTATCTACGCTCCTGTCAGCTACGTATCATGGAAATGATACGTAGCTGACAGGAGCCTACCTGTGAAACAATAATCGTGTGTAAAAATTATATATTTATGACCATAAAATGTACGTCAGCACTTATCTAATACCAGTAATAAAGTTCCTTACCACGATTTGATATAGTTATTGTATTTGCTTATGAGAAGTTTGTTCAGAAAAGGAAAATTCTGTAACTTCTCTATTATTATTTATTCTATTTATTATTATTTATTCTATTAAAAATATTGAATTGAAATAAAAAAATATTATAAGGTTAATATTCTTATAGTTAAAATAAACAAGGTGAATTTTTCAATGCGCTATCAAAGCCAATCCCTAAACTATACTAAAAAGAGAAAAACACTCAAAGGAGTCTAGAGGCCGATTTTGACCAAAGGAAAGTGGTATTTATTATAAGAGTTTTTAAAAATCAATTACTCTTGTCAGGAACTGAATCTGTTGTTTTTTTTTAAATAAACACATTATGTATTTTATACCAAACTAAGATGTGCCCGCGCCTTAATCTACGCTTGACTTGAAATTCCCGCGGAATTCTCGGTACACAAAGTACCGCAGCTATCGTTGTAATAAAAACTACATACCTCTCCCCTTAAAATTCCCGGAAATAAAAATATTACACATTTTACCACATTAAATTTGTTACCGACCAGTAAGAAAATCACATTGGCAAGGACCTCATTTGAACGCAATCCATGATTACCTATAGACTGATTTGGTTTATTCGGGTAAAATAACTCATGTGTCTAAAATTTATTTAAAGATGCCTTTTAAAATAGAACAATTTTCTGCGTCTCCATGTTAAATAAAATGTTGTTCAATACCAGTGGTGATGATACCACTTTAGTCTTCGTCAAAATCGGCCAGTCCCTTGAATGGTTATCGTTATTTCGTATAGTTTAGGAATTGACGCAGAAGGCCCACTTATAAAATAACCTGTATAGGAAGACGGTGACGTTCCAAAATTATATTGTAAATAAGTCTTATACAAAGCAAGTTTTCGCTACCCTTTTAAATAAGTAGATAATCCAGTCCACAGGCAATGTTGATGTTATTTTTAACAAAATATAAGACTACAAGAGTTTGACCGCTCTTCACTCTCGAAATTAATTACTACTAGGATTTGTCCGCAACTTCGTTTCACGTTTCCCGGGGATTCCAGGGACACAAAGTATCGCAACATTTAAATAAGAAAGTGAGGTATTGTTATAGTGGAAACTGTTCTGGTGCATAAAAAATATAAACTATTTTTTATGCACCGAACAACTTCAAACCGCTCACGAGAAAATTTCCGCGGGATTCCCGGGATAAAAAGTATCACACATTTTCGCTATCAATCAATGAAAAAATTGCATTGAAATTAGATTTTTTTTTACCTGGCCACTTCAAATCAGCCCCACAAAAAAAATCGCGGGATTCCCGGGATAAATTCCCGTTTATCTTCTTCTTTGAAATAATGTTATTATGGATTTATATGTAACTAGTCTTTTTTAAAATCAATGATATCGAAAAACATACTTTCAATAAAAATTGAAACAGTGCAACTTCCAACTTATAAAATGTGATCTTATCACAGCACGAATAAGAAGTAATTTTATTACTTGATTAATTAAAGTCCAATTCATGTCGTAGACAAGGAAAAATACGTATTAAAATGCAACAATAACGTGTTTGCGTCAAGAAATAATAATGTGTGTTTTTAAATGTTTCGTGAACTTTTTGTTAGTTTAACCATTTATTATTGTATAATTTTGGTCGTGTGAGCTCTACGAACATTTCGGTGCTATTTTTTCCGTTAAAACTATAGCATGCATGAGCATCTGCAAAAAAAGCTCCTTACCATCATGTAGATCATGCGACAATAGGTATCCTACTTAATAGAAGTGTTCATTCATAATATCCATGTTTCATACAAACATTTGGTTACTCATTAGTATGACATAGCCTGCGTGGCCACGTAGGCTTCATTCTATTTAAAATTTGAGTAGGTCAGTCAGGCGGTAAAACATTAGATTCATACAAACAAAATAAATATAATAAGGATGACATAGAGATTTCGGGTGACCAAGAGAATGCATTCCATAATAGGCGAATGGAAGGAAGTTCGTACTGTACTCACTCTGAACAAATAAATAAATTGGAAAAAGGTAAAAGGAAAGAGTTTATAAGTTTATACGTATACCGTTTCCGAGCAACAAGTTAAGACTGATGCTTTTGAATTTTGAAGACCCTGATAGACTCAGCTGATTAAATTTTTAGATTATACCCTGCGTCTAACAAAAAACAGTATAGCGATCTAAAGAGTAATGCTCGTAACCTCCTGGACATCTTACATAATGAAAAAGTTATTTTTTACTACTTACTTTATATACCGAAGGTATAAGGTGAAGGTAAGGAAAGGAATGCTCCGGTGGTTCGGACATGTGGAAAGAATGTATGATGAAAGAATGACTAAACAGATATACAATGCAAAAGTGGATGGGTGCAGAAGTCGCGGAAGGCCACGACACACCTTCCATGATCAAATTGATCGTGTATTAGCAAAAGGTGATGTTGGGAGCCTTAAGAACAGACAAGCGTGCATGACAAGAGCTATGAATGTCAAAGAAGCAAGTGAGGTGTGTAAGAATAAGCCTGTATGGCGCCCTGTTGTTCGTGCCTACCCCGCAAGGGACCTGACGTGAAGTTATGTATGTACTTTATATACTTCATGTTTTGATCAAGTCTAAAATGTTCACTTTGTTTCTCTCCCGGATAAATTAATTAAGAAGACTGCGGAAAATAACAATAGTATTGCCAACACTCATTAGATAACACGCGTTGTGTCAACTTGTAAACAGCGTTATATTTATTATAAGAACATAGGGAAGCTTGCATGACGTTCCTTAAATTTATTTAAGAAACACAAAACGCATTTAAGACTCTTAAATACGCTAAGCGTCTTGCAAAACGCAAAATTTACCGGTAAATATGTTTAAAGAACTGTCAAAGTTAATCACCCAAAAATGGGTATTTAACTGCCTTAAACGCGTTTAAGGACGTTGTCACTCGTGTGTCTTTATGAAATTGTCACTTATTAAAAAGTCAATTACAGATTGTCACTCGTATATTATTTGATTTTTATTATTCGTACAAACTAACATGGTAGCAGAGTAATAAAGTTAAGGAATTGGATCCAGTAAAAATATTTTAACTAGGAAAGAATAAATACAATATTCTAGCATTGTACTCGGCCTGACGTTCACAATGGATAAGGCGATCGCAGAGGCTTCTAAGGTAAAAATAATGCACCTAGATGGTAAAAATTATAAGCCTTGGTGGTATCGTATTGAGACAGCGTGCAGGGCAATACCCGGCGCTGAAGAAATTTCGCAAGGAAAACTTCAAAATCTCGATGAGCCTGCAGCATCTGATGGTGCAGATGCTACAGCAAAATATGAAATAAATTTACAACAATTTCTAAAAATTGACTGTGCCGTTATTACTCTGATGACGACAAACATGACGGATGAGATTCTAAAACAAGTTATGCGATATAAAAGCGCAAAAAAAAGTATGGGATGAGCTAGAACGCCTATATAATAGAAGCAGCGAAGACAAACTTATGATCTTTGTCTACAATTCTTTGATTATAAAAAGGACCCTGAACGTGAGATGGGAAAGCATATAAATATCTTCTGCATTAAAAAACATTTCAACAAATCTTTTCATAAATTAATATTTATTATTCTTTATGAAATTGTAAGTTATTAAAAAGTCAATTACAGATTGTCACTCGTATTTTATTTGCTTTAATTATTTATCTCAATGCTAAATACCCATAAAATTGAAAATAAAACAGCACAGCAAAAAATCATTCTTCAGGTTGCCACAAAAATTCCGAAGTAAACTTAACCCAACGAACATAATTTCAAATGTCAATTTGACATTAGCCAACTAAAATCCTTTTTACGCAAGAAATAACTAACATTAAAGCTAAATTTCGTGTGTTTATTCGATAAAATGGACCGTCACGTGAAACGGAACACATCTGGCTGTTTTACCGATGTCATAAATACATTTTGCTAAATAACATGGGAGACCGCCTTATGCAAGACATCTTAAATACGTTTTGTGTAAAACGTATTTAAGCAGTTCAATATGATTAACTAAATTTGATTTAAAGACGATCGTCATGCAAGCGGCCCTTAAATTCAGTATGAAATTAAATTTACTTTATACAAAAAAAAACACTAAATAAGGCGCTAAGCGCTGAATATTTTTTTGAAAATTAACAGAGACGGAAACGCAATATATATGTCGGCTCTCTCACGCCGGGAACGAAAGACACTCGGAGTATAATACAATAATAATCTGAAATGTTATAATCAAAGTTTATTACACTAGAATTATTACAATTACAATATTAAACACAGCACATTAATACACAGAAATATTAGGGCAACTCCAAGAGTTGTCTCCACACTTGTCAGGTGTCGAGCAGCAATCTGCCCTCAAAGAATACTGCGATTATCGACCACAATATACTATGCGCCTCTTGACCAACAGAGCTTCCGCTCTGTTCAACCGATGAACGTAGAATGATGGTTGTAGACCATCGGTTGTAGACCGTTGGTTCTAGACTGCTGATTCTAGAATGTTGGTCGAAGATAGCCCCCTCTGCCCGAACACCCAGTATTTGTAAGGTCCTCGTAGCGCGCTTCAGTGACAATATCCGGTAAAGCTTTGGCGCCACTTCAGTTTCACGTCCTTCCTAACACCAACTTCTACCATCCGTATTAACTTCCAACTTCCGGTTACTCCATTTCCGATATCCGTTCGCTTGATAATAAATGTTTCTACGTTGACATCCGGTTAAACGACTTCCGATTACTACATTTGACTACTTCTGTCATATGGTTACTTTATAATAACAAATACGATTCCTACACACACATATATATATATATATATATATATATATATATATATATATATATATATATATATATCTATCACTGAAAACGCCAAGTTGGCAACAGTGTCTTACATAAAAAACTGCGCTAGCGGGGAACACAAAAAGAACATGGAACTTAATTTATTGCGTTTAGTTAGAGTTAATTACATGTAATATACATAATATGTTTATTATATTTGAATTATTCATATGAAACGAGTAAACAAATTCAGAAGTACTGCCATTTTCTGACTCCAGTAGTTTCGATATTTTTGATAGCAGAAGGATATTTTATAAAATTACACACATCAAAAGTGTCTAGTGAGTGTTTTAGAGTATCGCTGCAATTGAGTATTATTATTTTAATTTTCTTTTCGTTATTGATTCTTTTTTTTATAGAAAATCAACTGTCAATCAGGATTCCTATAAAACTGTGTTGTAGCTTGTTGCAAGCTGATTCTAGGTAACGTATTGTGGCTGCCGCTCTTGGACACACAGAGCGTCATAAGCCGCCTCTGGGCACACTATTGTATCATAGGCAGCGTGGCCGAGCGACATGGAGGACAATCTCGCATCACCGCTCGCAAACAGGATCGGTACACCCACATCCACAGCTTTGGAGGCTTGCTGATAAGAGACCAAACTATCCGATACCTACGTGAAGTTTGTTTGCGTTCCCGAAGGCCGCTGAGAGTTCCACCTACAGCACTCCGCAATTGTAGAGTCCGTTTACAATGGGCTCGCGAACACATAAATTGGGAGGAAGAAGAAGCGTTGTGTTTGCTTTTCCGTTGAATCTGCTTTCCGTATGAGGCCGGATACAAGACGTACTCGAGTTTAGAAATATTACCACCCTGTCCCGGAATAGAAAGATTACATTTCCATTCATTTGTATCTTATCAGATGTCATTCACTGGCATAACATTGTAAATATTTTCAACTTGCAAAACGAAAATTCTATTATTATATTTGTGTGTGTGTGTGTGTGTGCGTGCTTGCGTGCGTGCGTGCGTGCGTGCGTGCGTGCGTGCGTGCGTGCGTGTGTTTGGGCGTGCGTGGGTGCTTGCGTAAAAAATAAAAAAAGGTTCAGCAGACAAACACACACATTATAGATAAGTATTTATTCTCTATTTATATACAATCACCTACTCTAGCATGGAACGCAGACACTTAGACCATATTTAACAACGAAATTATCGTTTACGAAAGTTTACTATGCTAGGGAATCAAACCTGAAACCTCAGCGTTCCATTAAATCTATCGCTATATCTTTTTCAGAATTTTTCCGTTTTAAGTGTCTTGTTGATATCAGTATTGAACATTAATCAGTGCTGTTGTGGCCAATAATTAATAATCTACCAGAAGTTGAAAACAAATGTAGAACGGACTATGATGCGCCCAGGAGATCTACCCAAATATCTGTTTCAACCTGTCTGTGGCCGGGAGACACCTCTGCAGAATAAATACCTTTTTAACACATTTGCTCAAAAACAACGAACAACAGACGAAGCCTGTATACATTGTACGAAAATTAAAAATTACGCTCCACACAATGGAACGTGTGGTAAAATACGTAATTAGGTGATAAAAATATATGAGAATTCCACCAAGAAGTTTCACATTACGAAAATAAATAAGCTGAACAATCGAACGTCCTTGGAAGCCTTTTTGATCCATACCTTTGTCCCACTTTAATACTATAGAGAAAATGGGACGAAAGATGTAATCCTAATCTTCACAACGAGTACATGGCGCCATTTACAAATGCGCGCCATTTTCATATTAAAAACTTTCCGACTGGTATTTATGTTTCTTTCATTACCTATTGTACAGTTCTTGCAAATGAGTTGAAAAACGTTATATGATATACATAGGTGCGGTTGGTGGTTTTTACAAACTCGTGACTACAGTTACATTCGCCTACTCATTTGTGAAAACAAAGTTACCGCGCTAGTATCATAAATGAGGGGTGTAGTTTTAGAACCCGCTCAAATGAATGGAAGATCATTCATTTTAGGGTTTCGAAACTACACTTCTGAAATAACTAATACATTCAATAGATTAAAACGACGTACCTAATTAATAACAATGAATTTCTAAATAATTAATACTGTCTTACGTCGTATTCGCATTACTTCATGTTTTCGAATACTTACATGTACATACTACTATAATATTATATTCCGAAAAATAATTACATACGCTGTTACTGTAGAGATGAGATATACATTTGAATTAAATAATAGACTAAGTAGGCTTTGAAAAGTATTCTATCTTATACTATATTTTATAATAACACTATCACATGATTGGTTTAATATTCAAAAGGAATCTTAAGAGAGTTTTTTTTTGTATTAAAACGTCACAGAAATTTAAATCAGTACAATAAAAATGTAATCCTTATCTTATTAAAATTTCTTAAATAAATTGGATAAGTGCTTGCAGGTCGTGCACAACGGAGGGTTCCGTAGATGTAATAAACGTCTCTTATTTTATTTATTTGACTACGGATCCATAAAAAAGCATTTAATAAAAAATAACCTATATTCAAAAACTACTGATCAGATGTTGAGAACAATGTTAAGAGTAAGTATTTTTGTGGCTCTTTAAACTTGATTCTTTTAAAATATCTCAACAATCTCTTGACTTAAATAAAAATCGTTAAAGAACGTATTTGCTCCGTTCGAAATCTGAATAACGATGTTCATTATTCATAGATCAAACCCTACTTACATGTATGGGGGCAATCCAGAATATGTCATTGCTTCGCAATTTTACTATGCAACTATCTTCTCGGGTCTATACAAACTACATCTTCTAGAATTTCATGCATATAGAGACAGTGGTTTGCGAGAAAAATGACTATGAGCATAACAAACAGACGGACATGACGATTTCATAAGGGTACTGTTTTTGGTAAAAATGGCTACGGAACCTTAGAAATGTGGTTTACTTGAAAAAATGTTGTGAATTCAACACAGTGTGTAAGATAAATTTGTCAAGTGTTAATGTAACAAGTTTCTACCATAATAGGGAAACCCCGATAAATCTGTGTTAAAAATCAAGGACATTTCAAGAGGAAAATCGGAAGGACTTTTATCCCCACCATTTAGTATAATGTATGTATAATGTGCAGAAGAATCACAGTGATTCACTCTGTGGCATTCTAATCATACGGACGTGTTGTTTAACTTTTATTATTTTTTGTTAATATAAGCTGTTTTCAATCATAAATAATTACATAGAACTTTTAAAGTGCATACAGATAATAACACGTATAAACGAAGCTGATTTACCGCATCAGGTTAGTGAGTGTTATCAACAAAAATTTGAAACTACCCTCTTTTGTACCAACAAACAATGTCGATACCAAGGTCGCCTCCGACGATAAAACATCTTACCAAGAATCTTACTGTTTCTCATTATGGCTCGGATTCGGCCATTAACACATCTTTATCTGCTGAACAACAGGATATTTATGCTTGTAATATTCCCAAAAGAATCAAGCGTCATAATGAGGAATTCTCCAACAATTCTTATTGTGATATGGATGAAATTAAATCTATGTTTAATGAAATTAAGGAACAAAACATTCAGAAATTTGAAAGTCTGTCAACTGCTATGGATACCATCATCACTCAGAATCTTGAGTTGCAGCAAACGGTAACAAAAATATCTTACCAGCATGAAGAGATTCTAATCAAATTCCACGTTTTAGAAAAAGAAAATATTGTTTATAAAAACCGTATTGAGCTACTAGAAAACAAATTAGACTATTTTGAGAAATATGTTCGGAATAATACGGTCGAAATTCGCAATATACCAAAATTACGAAAATAAGTCGACCCACCTCGCTATAGTTCAGGAAATCAGTTCAGTTATTGGATTGAAGAACTCCATCCAGGAAGATGATATTAAACAATTGTACCGCTCTAAAAACAAGGCTTTAGTTGTTGATTTTGTCTCAACTAATACAAAGGAATCATTTATTTCTGAATTCCGTAAAACATAATAAATTTAACCGGGAGAAGAACCAGCCAACTCTAAACACCTCTCATATTCATATACCCGGCCCAGCACAGACCTTATTTATCTCCGAATATTTAACAACTCAAGCAAGACGTATTTTCTACCTGGCGCGTCAAAATGCTAGACTAAATAAGTTAGTTGCAACGTGGACTTCTTTCGGCCATGTATATGTTAAAAAGAAAGAAGGAGCAACACCTGTTCGTATCACAAGCGAGGACGACCTAAACAAAATCCTATTGTGACTATTTCTTTCAATATTCTCGTATATAATCTACGTAAAATCATTTAAAAAACTTGGTTACATATTAATTGTACTAAGTGTTAAGCTTATTTTCTGTCTATTTTCTATGTATGTACACACACCACCCACAAATCACTTATACACCTCAATAAACTCACATTACAACTATACATTGAAGTTTCGAAAGTAATTAAATATATCACTAATTTTGAGAGATTCTGTTACATTATCTCACATGTCGCCTCGTCAGCAGCACGGATCCATTCCACTGAAATTATTCTACCCTCTCCACTATTTATTTTTCGTTTTTTTAGTAATAAATATTCAATATGATTGACATTGAGTCAATAAACCAAGGTCTGGATTCTCTTGCCATTGCGACATCTCAAAAATGTGATATTGAAGACGTCAATAAATACTTATTTACTCATTGTAATCAGCAACTGAATATCATATCACAAAATATTAGAAGTGTAAACTGTAACCTAGATAGTTTTTGTTCTTTAATAAAAAGATCTCAAATAGATTGGCATGTTATAGTTCTTACTGAATGTTGGCTCTCTTCTGCTAAACATGTCCCAGATATCGATGGCTATCGTCATATAAATACCACTCAACACGTAACACAAAATGAAGGAGTAGTAATTTACTATAGTGAAAATTTAAATATAACATATGTGGAACCTGACGAATATTTTCTTGAGGATGCAAATTCTGTAATGCTTAAAATAAACTCATCAACTTGTGTTGTTGGAATATACCGCCCCCTAGCCATTACAATACCAGTAACTTTGTTAATTCTTTAGACTCATATTTATCAAAATTATCCAATTATAAAAATATAATAATTTGTGGAGATATTAATATCGATATTGCGGACAAATCAACTGACAAACGAAGTTATGACTACCTTAACATTCTTTCTAGCCATAGTATATTGCCTGCTCATACTTTAATTACTCACGGTAAGACATGTCTTGACCATTTACTTATTAAAACCAAAAATAAGGCTCACTGCCTCGTTATAGAGTCCTCTATTACTGATCATGAATGTATCGCCTTGTTCTTAAGTCTAGATTCGAAATTACAGTACTTGTGTAAAACTAAAAAGCCTATTAACTATGTAGGGTTAGATGGGGATCTACAAAGAATTGATAAACATGCTATTCTTAACTGTCATGACGTTAATGAGGCCACAAATAGCTTAATAAACCAGCTAAACGAGTCTATTAAAAGTAACACGTTTGTGCTAAAAACACCTAATAGGAAACGTGTAATTAAACCATGGCTTACTAAGGGTATTCTTAAATGTTTGAAAAATCGTGATAACCTTTACAAAAAACTGAAGAAAAATCCTACTAATGAAATATTACTTTGCACTAATAAACGATACCGTAACTTCTGCACAAACTTAATCAATAAATCTAGACGTAATTATGAGAAGGAGCAATTAGAAAATCACAAAAACAATAAAAAACAACCCTGAGAAGTTATTAAAACTAAAGGTGGGAAGTTATTAAAACTGTAAAGTTATCTATAGATACTGTATACTATATATTTAATTATAACATACAACAACATATATATAATACAACAACTAAAATGCTACAGTACCTAATGACGAAATGCCTAATTAGTACAAATATAAAATTCTCATAGAAAAATACAAATTGCTATTCATTTGAATGTAACTAATACCTACAAATACATTATCTTGTAACAGGAAGCGTCTGCTAGAAATTAATCTTTAAATCTTATCTTTCTAGGCTTGGAACGAAATTTCTAAAGCTTAGAGAAAACTTGCATTAAGTAGTTAGTGAATAATGTTAATGGCTTAATGTTATTGATGTTTATATAAATAATTCTTTATAATATTGCATTAATATACACAATTATAAAAAAAAAACAATTTAATGAGTACCACACCAGAGTGTTATTTCTTAGTGAAATTGTCCTTGAATAAATAAGCGTCTGGGACCAGCTCCCGGAGTTGTCTGAGAAATAGTCCCAGACGCTCAACACAGGGGAGACAAAGAAAACTTCATTTACGAATTAACTATATCGGAAAACAAACTCTTGCCCTAATCTAGGCTAACCAACGTTTTAACCACTATACCACAGAGGTCGTCTATTACAGCTAATTAAAACTTGAACATATTTACAATTTTATTCTTACATCCAAATCACGTGCGACCTACATTATCATGTGCATGTCTAAAAATCCATTATTACTATAATGGATGGAGTGGGCCTGCTTTTAACAAAAAAGTAAATACGAGAAGTCAAAACAAAACTTGCAAAATAAATTCTACATCTAAATTCTACTAAACAATGTGAATTCTAAACACGTTCACAGTATACGACAAAAATCCGCGACTAGACCCCGTTTAAGTGACATGTATTTCGCTTTAGTTGAGCCTAACTCAAACCATATTGCACAAAGCTTATCCTTTGTTTACTCCTTAACGAACATTGTTTGGAGGCTTTTGCTGTCATCACTTCGGAAGTCCACTTGTGGCCTGGTTATTTGGTGGCAACAACCCTACTATTTGAATTATAACGAGCAAAAAAACATTATATAGTACGTTTGAGAATAATCAACTTACTTACCTTGCTTACCTATATCGCTGAATACGTTGTATTGTATGTTTTCATGTTAGTGTGTAAAATAAGCCAAGTACGTGTCGGACCACACATATCGAAGGGTTCTATAGAAATTACGAACGTTCACCGTTGCTATTGGTGTACAAAATCCAGTTGCAAAAAGCAAGTGATAAAAAACCCTTACCTGTCTGTATCTTATATCTTAATAACTCGCCTCATGCTTCAAAAGTTAAAGGGGGATACTATTTACAACTTTGATAATACTATTACCATCTATTAACTTAAATACAAAGCCATTACGAATCATTATTGTTTTTCAAGATCTGTCTAACGATAGGGTATCGCTACACAGATAGGAGTAGATAAACTAACAGATACACACACAGATACATATAGATACAGATAGTAGATAGAATATGTCTACGTATTTAATAGATAGATAGATTGTATGTGAAATTAACACCAGCGGAGCATCATTATACTAGAAGAAATAAAGAAGTAAATCATGCCATAGCCAGTCTTTCTTATATTTAGTTCATTATAAAATGCAGTTAAGTAAACATATTATTTTTTTCCACTTTATTCTTGATTTTTCTTCTACATTATTATCAAACGCAAAAGAAATGAAATTTCGCTTCGAAGCGGTTGGAAACTCTTTATATACCTTATACACTGCGAAAATGAATAAGGAACATTAATTAATAAATCCAATCATGATTGTCTTCAAGATTATCAGACTATATTAATTAGACAGTTTTCCTCAACACACATTATCGAAGTGTGACTGTCAATTTTTTTTTAATACAATTGATTAAGGTACACATTATCAACTTCCAATAAGAGGATATGCTCACCATTCTTTTCTAAGATGGAGTAGCTGATTTCGCACATCGGTAACCTTAGTGTACAGGTTACCTTACGATATTTTTCTCCATCGTGGGCGCACCACGGTGGTAATTATAAAAATATACACATGAGAATCTAGGGCTAGGGCTTTACTTGTAATCGTTTCTTAAATTTATAGAAACTGCTCAGCAGCTGATTAGTGAAAATCTTAACCATAAACTCCTCTTTAGCCGGATATTTTGGGTACAACCTACGTTAATCATTCGAATTTCGTTTATCTGCACTCCTCTTAGGTAAACAACAGGTAATACATGTTTAAAAGTGGAAAAAAAAGATATTAATGGATTAGGGTTTGATTATGATTCTCTTACTTAAGAGATAATCTAATCGTTATCCTAATCGTTTCATAACGAGATTATTATAAGTAAGGCCGCTAATGATTAGATGATATGAGATGCCTAAACGGTCTAAGCTCTCCAATATTCGAACTCATGCCTTTAGTATGTAATGTGTATGCGTTAGTCGCTAAACCACGACTGTATTCTCCAATAATATAGCATTGTACAAATTAATTCTACTTTTTTTCTATTTGCTTACCATAAATTGCCCCGAGCAGCTTGGCTAAACTGAACACAGACGTAAGGCTCATCTTATTTTTTCCTTTTTCATCCTGTAGGAAGAAGTCTCAACATAAAGAAATATTGCCCCTGACGTTTGTTAATTGAAAAGCACAACTTACTCAGCTAGATTAGTGGGAAGCGGAGATAAAACAAAGGACAATATTGTATAGGGACTAGCGACTTAAATTTGATAAAATTAAATAGGCATCAAAACAAAAGATAGCCGCCGCCGGATTATATATATTGTTTCAGCGAACTTTTTAAATGATCTTTACGGATAAGATATAAACAATATAACCGTAATATGTACAAATACAATTACATATTATGAAAATTAACACATGATATAATTACCTAATTAATATCATGCCAATTGTATGCCAAATATTAATGAAACATTTTTAAGGTACCTAAATTTTGTTCTAATCATCGTTAGACTTTATAATATTTACTAATATTTTTTTATTTTTTTTATTAACAAATCTACAGATCTACAGTTCCTTCCCTTTTTACAACTTAATTACTATGAAAGTTTTTTGAGTTCATACACGCTTATTATTTACTAATATTATAAATACGAAAGTTTTTGATGGATTTTTGTTGCTCAATCATGACAGAACGGTTGAATGCATCTAGATGAAATTTATTTAGCATAGTGATAGATAATAGTCTGGAATAGCACTTGGGCAATTTTTTATCCCGGAATAATGAGCGGTTTCCGCGGGATCACATTAACGCGAGCGAAGCTGCGGGAAAAAGCTAGTGAAATAATCAGACATTAGTATCTCTTCACAAGTACTTCTTAGTTTTTATGCATAATGTGTTTCACTATGTAACTTTTGTAAAAAATAGCATGTGTTGAGGGCGTTCGAATTAATTACCGTAAATATTGTAAACTTGTTTTGTTTTTGTAATTGTATATTTTTGAAAATGTTCTTTATGTTAAGATAAATATCACGCACGGGTTTTCCCAGATTAGATGATGTTTAAGTATAGCTAGATTGTAAAATACTAGGAACAAAAATAAAATAGGAGTTTCTATTTTATTTTTGTTCCACGTGTAGACTCCATAAAGATTACAATAGTTTCGTGGGGCAAAGTATAATAATGCTCTTCAACAAAATCCTAATAAAGGTTCAAGAGCTTTCGGTGAACAAGTTTAAAAAAATATTAAAGCAACGTTTATTCGAGAACGGTTATTATACGACTAAAGATTTTCTAGACGACCGCACCGAATGAGAATAATGCTATCGCTTCCAAGCTCCTCCAGTAATTATTTATAAATATTACTTTGATGAAACTTGTATTAGTATATAAACTACATTTTTTTAAAGACGAACAATAACAATTATGAAGGAAAGGTTATAAGTTTGTTGCGCCGTTTCTTCTTCCTTAAGAGTAACTAAAATTGCTTTCGAAGTGGTCAACTCATGACTTTCAATAAGTAATCTGTAAGATTCCATTGTCAAATAAATACATTTATTTTTATTTTTTTATTTTCATTTTGATGTGCAATAAAGTGTTATATATCTATCTACCGTCAGAAACCTGAAACCGCCGTTACGACGTTTGCATACCATCCACATTGTGACGGTACGCATCATCATGTATTTATTATTTTCTCACCTATTAATTTTTATTTATTTATAAAGGAATGGCTGTTCTCCATATAATGTATTCCCTCCTTTATTTCGCATAATATATGTATTTAATACTAATCTCTTTGTATGATAGAATTTTTCCTTGTTTGAAAATTGGACAGAGAGAAAAGAAGGGACTTGATTATTCGTGTTTGACAGAAGAAGACAATGAAAAGATTATTCTCGGAAAAATTTGTGTTTTATATATTTTCAGATGGAGAAAGTCTAATTGAGATTTAAATGGATAAACTAATCGCTATTAATAATAAAACAATCAAAGTTCAATATATATATAAATTTCGCCAAAGAGCCAAGCTAAGTCTTCAAGCTTTATTTAATAGTTATATTAACCATGTAGACTTACCTGATATCTTGCTTGTTATGTTTTCAGACGTTCTTCTGACGTGATCACGTATTCTTGTCTTTTGTAATGTATTAGTAGTTTAATAATAATTGTTCGTATGCATACGATTTGAATTAATCTTAAAAGCCTGATTAGTAATGTGTAGTTACAAATAACTTATATTCTTAGTAATACATATTATAAGTAACATTGATTTTGTTACACTTAGCTGGTAGTCTTTAGACGTATTAGGGTTCCTTAGGTCCGTTTCTTCAAACTATAATATTATAGGAACGTTTCTATAATTTGTCTAGGCATAAATGCTATAGAAATACATAAGCCTTTAATATGAAATCTTACATAATCTTATGTAAAGATAGGTAGGCTCGTTTACTATCTACTGTCCTATATATTTTTGAACTTAATTAATTACTGTCCTTAATTTATATATTGTATGGAGAATGAGCTATATAAGGGTAAATTAATTTAAAGTATGTCTTAATTGACTTGTGCGTTATTAACAGATAAGAATTGTTTGTACATTGTTTTAGTTTCATAGTTAACTAAATGATTAAGGGTTATTTATAAAGCCTCAGTGTGCTAATACATTACTTAGGAGTTATGATACATAGTCTCTTGCGGATAAAAATGTATTAATCTAATTTCATTTAAGGATCCTTAAATATAATATTGTCTTAGGAAACTTAATTAAATAATATTACTTCTTCATAGCCGGGAACTATTGGGAGATTTTGATGATTCTTTCAAGTAATATGATTATTAGTTACTTTGCTATGGGAGATTCATTATATGTCAATGGAGACTTATAGGAGTTCTTGTCTTGCTGTTGCACACACGTTGTTGGACCTGATTATGGACTCTTACTTGTTGTGTTTGCTGATTAGAGCTGGAGCGTTGATTGTTATTGTCCGATTATTTCTGTTTCAGTGAGCTTGGAGTCAGCCTGCGTAATGAGTTTTCATAGGTTCTGATATCGAAGGGATTATTATTGACCTATGGCTGTGAAGTCGGAGTCTTGATTTATAATTTATTAATTAGTCTATTTTTATATGTGTATATATTTATATATGGTTTTATAACACTACATTATTACATTACACTATACAACAATCATGCATTCTTTATGGGAAGGCTAATTGACTTTAGAAAATTTAAAGTTTATTTAGTTTTATTGGATTTTAATGTTTTAAATACTTTCCTGTTGAGAGAGTCTACTTTGGCATTTGGCTTTGTTTGGTGCAAAGGAGTTGTTGATTACAATCTAAATTTTTATTAAAGGTTTCTTTTGATTAACTATATTTTCTTAAACAAGCAGCTCTGCTGTTACTAAATGTGTATAAAATAGGCATTCAAGTATTATTACAAAATTAAATGATGAGATGGGGTGAAAGCACATATTGAAGGTTTCTATGAAGATTCAGATTAGGACCGGGTTTTATGAGCTCAGCAACCTTGGACAAAGGGATTCACGACCCACTTGTTTATTGAGGCATCCTTCCCTTGGATAGTTTCGACAATTATCCAGGATTACCGCGCGCACTGCTTTTAAGCAAATTTAATTTGTTTTTATAATATGTGTATTCACGAGACTAAAAATGGTTTCACATATTAAGATTAACTGAATTGGTAACTGAAGGTTAGGAACCAGTTAAGTCGCGGATCAGCCTGGAGGCGGAGTGGGCGCCTCGGGGACTAGCTGCTGGTCTTTCAGGGGGATCATTCGTATCAAAACTTATTTTCTTTCACGATATGTGACTCCATGAGAGTCTTAGATGTAGTTAGGCCGGGTAGACTTGATTGAATTGGAAAGGATGATTAAAAAATATCTACATTTGAGCAGTGTTACCAAAGAAGACATCTTTGATGTAGCGTATCACCATTTTATGTTAAATTCAACTTTAAACTTTACTTTTACGGTGCTATGCTCTCATCTCTTGGGTATTAGGGTCATTAGATGGATGTAGGGTTTTGCCAATTCACTTTATCTTAAATTTTATTTTAACTTTCACGGCAAACCTGAAACCTGTCTTTGACAAGGGAATGCATAATATGAGTGAAGTTGTCTCTCGCCTAACTTTAACTTAAAATTTACTTACAATTCATAGAGAGACATTCTGAAACTCTTACTCTGACAATTTAAGGATGGGAATTTTATGAGGTGTAGAGAGTATCACTATTTAAACTTCAATTAATCTTTATCTTTAATTTACTGTGATATTCTTATTACTGCATCAGGGAAGGTCTCTGAGGTGATGTTCCTCATAATGACAATCTTATTTGATATTTTGGAAGGGTGACTTTGAGATGAAATGTTCACTCAAGTCTTTTGGCTTTTCCAATTCATTTTACACACAAGGCACTCCAAATGTGTTTCTTTTAAATGGATAGATCGTACTGCTGGGAATTTCTTGTCGGCTCTTCTCGCCAGCAATAGTACGTTGCGAACCGACGCTAGTTTTAGATAATGTTTATAATTGATTCAATAAATTCTAATTAGAAAATTGGAGGTTCTTCTTTCATCTCGATATGAGCTCTTTTACTGATAGCTAATGCGGTGGCATAAGAGAGGTGGTTAGGAGGGGTGCCTTACACAAAATTATATAATTTGTTATGAATCTACATTAAAATATCTTTTGGCTAAATAAAGGCACGGGCGTACTCAGGTGATGAGCTTATATCATGAGTAATACATATATCATAATTCATAAAATGCATAGCATTTTACACTTACAACATACTACTACAATATTATTATTATTATATATATATATTTTACATCAACCTTTGAGAGTCTTCCTGTCCTTTGATCAACACTCTTATATAACAACATGTTACAACATGAAGATAATAACCGATTCCGTTCTCCAGCAGTGAGGAGGCTAACAACTAACTAAACAAATGAAATAAATATAAATTCATTTTTCATTTAATTTCTACTAAACTTAGACTTTATACTGAATCATTATTCTTCTTTTCTCAACAATTCTTTCACTTAAAGGCTATTCCACTCTGGAACTCGCTCATTGTTACTGTTAGAGAAGCTAAATCACTAACTATATTCAAAAATATAGTAAAAACACTACCTGCAACATGGTGATGTTCAATATTTTAATTGTTTAAGTGATGGCTAATAATTACGAATAGTAATATTAATAGATGTATTTTTATAACTATTAAGTACTTACTCGTATATTATTAAATATAATATGAAATAAATTATAATTAAAGTCATTTTATATTATATAATATGTATATACCACCAATATATATACCACCTTCGACATATTTAAACTGTTTTATTCCTGCCTCGGGTTGTCTGGAAGAGATCGCTTTTTAGCGATAAAACCGCCCATTGTGTAGGTACACTTAGAATATTTATAGTCTATAAGCTTTCTGTAATGGAGTACAATGATGGGTCTTACCTTACCTTCATAATTTCAAGATTCTTCGTATTATTGCGTTTAATAATACAATTAAGAATAATGGTTATGTTGCTAGTGTGCTCTTAGGAGCTCGGGATCGTATTTGTTTATTCATTACTTGTAAAACATAGACGTGCTAATGTAGGCGAGCTTCATGACTTTAGTTACTACTATATTGGAGATATAATTTGAATATTTCGAAGTTCCATAGTATGAAAGTGTTACTGTTTTGAACTTAGTAATTTTATTTATTTTTTAAAGTATTTTTTAAAGTGATCAAGAATTCTATAGTACTTAATACACCTCACGTTAACCGAGTGCTGTATACACAGAGCTGTACAAAAGTAACGTTGCTCAGTGCTGTCGGGCATTCGCTTTGTCGCAAGACTCAAAGAGTAATGAACGTTAATCTTTTTAATTATTCACAACATTGTAATGTATGTATATTAATTAATTAAACCTTTTGAACTGCAGTTAGCAGTCCTGGCCGTGTTTTTCTATTTAACTAAAACCCAGGTAGTCCACAAACTACAAGTTCTTCAAGGCAACAACAACAACAAGCAACAGCGAAAATATATAGAGGAGTTAAGACTGATTTTGATAGAAACTATAATTGCGTTGATAAATTATCATTAAAAGATTTCTGCTAATGTTTGCTATATGCCTTAATACTTCAGTTGCATAATGCATGTGTGCTTTTAATTAAATTTAAATTTAATCATTAAGTTCGATTTTTGGCTAGTAAAATATTAGTTTAGTAAAAATGTTTACGAGTCCCATACCTAAAGATTTAAAAAACCATTATGATCTTACCCTAGTGTCTAATTTTTACAGCTTTATTATTATATCAACCACTGCTGAGGCCGAAATAGTTCAGTTTCAGTTCATTACTAATTTAACATTCAAGCTTAATTACAGGTTGTAATAGTTCACAGAGTTGTACAAGTATGTTTGCTAATCATTTACAATTTAGCAACTTTTTTGCTAATCACATGAGAGATCGTCAACAGTTTGTCGATTATGGTGGTTATAAATCAGAGCCATACTATACCCGATCAGGAATTAGTCAGGGAAGTAACCTGGGACCACTCCAGTTTATTATCATGATTAATGATTTGCCTAAGGTAGTGAAAAATTCCAAATGCCTTTTATTTGCGGATGACTTAAAGTTGCTGCTTGCGATCAAAGATAAATCGGACTGTGAGATGCTCCAGAATGACGCAGATAAAGTAGCAGACTGGGGTAAAAAAAAAATATTTTTTAACACGACAAAATGCTCTCTCATTTCCTTTAGCAGAAACAAGCGGCCTCTCCATTACAACTATTTCTTGGTTAACGAAGCAATTAAAAGAGTTGAAACGGTGCGAGATCTTGGAGTATGTCTTAATACACAGCTAACATTTCGCAATCACATAGTTAAGATTTGTAAGAAAGCTTATCGAAATTTAGGATTTGTATTACGTCGAGTAGAAGGTATTAAAAGTATTTATGTAGTTAAAACATTATTTAACGCTTTAGTAAGAAGCCATTTAGAAAGCAATGCAATCATCTGGGCTCCACATGAAACTAAATATAGTCTCATGTTGGAGCGCATACAAAATAAATTTACCAGATTTCTATACCTAAGACTTTATGGTGTTTACCCATTTTATCCTTTGTTGTACCCAACCTTGTTCGTCTTAGGCATGGTTGGGTATAATAATTTGGCATCTAGACGAAAGTTTACACTCGTCTCGTACTTATTTAAATTGTTAAGAGGTAAATTATTTAACCCAGGAGTATTAGCTGAAATCAAACTTAATGTTCCAGCAAATTTTGTGATGAGACGTAGGCAGCCACCAATGTTCGTATTGCCATACGGCAGGACCTACCTGCTTAATAAGGCGCCGATGACACAGGCCTTGCGAACATTGAACAAGACATGTCAACAAATTGACATTTTTATCTGTACTGTGACTGAATTCACTAGAACTGCGTATTATATTATATGTTATGACGACTGAATATGTATATTTATATCTATAATGAATATTATGTGTACCACGCTATCGTATTGGTGGCAACTGTAATGATAGCGATGTTTGTATGATAATAAATAAATAAATAAATGTTAATTAATGTTCCTGGAATAAGCGAGATGTGCCTAGTTGTGTTAAATTATTCGTAAGTACGGAAATGTATAGCGATATTGCACTTCAAAACTGCACCAAAATGCCGGTTTTATTTGTAGGCATTTTACTTCTTCCTTTTCGAATTGCAATGAAGATCTCTTAATTAGTTCCAAAAGGAAAAGGTTCTCAATTTGACGGTATATTTGTTACGCGATTTCTCCATCAATTGTGGACCAAATTTCAATTTTTTGTTTTAGTCGAAACGATCATTGTTACTTTTACTCTGTGCTGTACTCAGTAATAAGTAAGATTGGTCCCATTGTTACTTATTACTGAGGTGATCCCATTGTCACCAAGTCAGGATCTGATCAGTGGATCCCAGAGAAATCGAGAGCCACCCTCAAATATTATAGGCACGTAAAAAGTGATTCATATACATTTCGATAGCGTATACTCCCGAGGTGGTCTCATTGTTAGCAAGACAGGATCTAATGAGTGGATCCTAGGGAAATCAATAGGAACCCTCGAATATTGTACGCACATACAACATGTTTCACGTATGTAGTGTTTCTTAACCTGTTCCAATTCAGGTATTTGTGTAACTAAAACATAAAAAATAATCATCCATTTAACAAAAAATATAACCGAATTAAAAGATAACTAAAAAGCATAAACTTGTTTTTACGAATATCTTGTTTAGAAGTGGGGTGTAAAGCATTATTTTTTACATCTTGAAGTCAGTGCCAAATAAAACTTAAAAAACATTAACAAAACAAAATGCACTGGCTTCAAAATAAGATGTAGATAATTTTATTCTTTTCGTTTTCATTAGTTTGAAGTCAATTTTGCTTTTTGTTTGAAGTTTTCTTGAGAATTATATTATACTATGTTTTGTTTTAAGTAGAGAAAAAAATTAAACATCACAAAAACGAAACGAAGAACTGTAGAAAAACAACACTCTCCCTTTTAGAAGTCGGTTAAAAAAACCTTACGACAATCTCCGATACCTAGATAACACAATTATCAAATTTTACATAAATTGGTCTATATAAAAAGGAACGCATTGTAAAGCAAACACACTGAAGTTCGTTTATTTTATTAACAAGGGGCCATCATTGTTATCTTCGAAGCTTGAAGCCCATTTTTCTACTTTCTCTATTCCTCACCCAGTCATCGACATCTGCTCTTCCTCAATGGATAATGTATAGAAATATTCAATTTTTTACTTTTGCAGACAAAAACGGCCAAACGCTTAATTATAGTAATTGATCATGTCTCTATATATGCCACGTAATTAACATTTTAAAATAAACGAATAAAAGTAAGGAATATCTTTCATAATTTTTGTAATCAAGTTCTTTTTCTTAAAGTAAATCATTGTTTAAACTCTTCTGAATTTTCTGAATCTACAATATCAGAATCTTCTTAAAATTCTCTTCCTCCAAAAATCATGTTCATCATTTAGAAATTTTAAACTTCTGCAACCCGTCAAGGCTTTTGTTATGATCCCACATAAGCGAAATACTGCCAGGTATGTACTCCTCATCAGAATTATTAGTTAGAAACACCGATTCACAGTGTACTTTATCACCTAAAAGAATCGCGGGCACCATAATATTAGTCCCATTAAGATTTACTTTGCACTTCCACGAGGTGAAAGCCATGTATATATGAATCTGTGTTATTTTGACCTGGAACTCCTTTTTTCCACTTTTTATTATTAGATTCTGTTCTTCTACTAATCTTGGGCAAAAATATTCTCCTGACATAATTGCCATGATGTGTCTTGGATATATTATGTTGCCGTTCTCACAGGCGTTTTGGGTGCATTTGCTTTTAGTAACGCACCAAACACAAGCGCTTTTTGCTATACAAGATGAACATGATGATCGTGTAGTACACTGACCATTTTGATTGTGGTCAAATATACTATCGGCAACAATCGCAGTTATACTTAATGCCAAAGTGAAGATGATTGCTGCTTTATTTTTCATATTTGTATTTTCAAGTCTGAAACACATTGTTAATTTTTATTAATACTAGGTATAAACCGGTTGAACATTCTAGCACTGTAGCTTTTAATTAATAATTTAGCAGCCAGTCTTGAGATGTGATTAATAGAACTCTGTGATCTAATCACTAGAAATCACTAGAAAAAAATTCTCAGAATATCCATGATTCATAAAAGTGAGTACCAAACCAGAGAAGAATTTTCTTTTCTTTACACTAGTCTTGGTGACTGAGCTTAGTCCTATAATTGTCCGGTGTATACGAGTACCCTCACACACCTCTCGCAAGCTTAAATAGTTAAACTTGTAATAATGTGTCTCATTTATAAAACCGATAATATTTTATCTCAATAATTTAATATATGATCTTTATTGAATTTTTCACAAATCTAAACTTCACTACATTATTACATAGGTATCGCACAAAAAAATCACTTTGCCTAGTGAAATATTTGTAACAAATATGATAAGTGCACTTACCAAACGTCTAAGTTTAAATGTAGAACTCAATTATTGCGGCAAGGATTTAAATATACTGATGCCTAGATCAATATTAATACAATTAGCGTCGCTAGCAAATGATAATCTGAGTTCAACTAATTATTTACATCAAAGGTTATCATCGTCATTCATGTTTCGTATCAATGCATTCAAAATAGTGGTGATAGTAAAAGTTTAAAAAAGGCTCTTTACTCTCTAAATATTAAACACTAGCGGTCACGGCAGACGTTGTCCTGCTATGAGAAAATAAAAATCTAGGACCCGATCTTTGCGCCACCTACCGTTTCCAACGGGATAAAAAGTATCCTATGTCCGTCTCCTGGTATCGCCCCTCAGACCGCCCACCACATCATACATGCGCGCGCAATACTTAATACTTATTTGGCTACAACATTAATACTTACATTTTAAATATTGCGATATCTTTTGAATGAAACTTCCGAATTGAATAATTCAAAAAGTTCTATAAAGGTATTGAATTCGTCTTGAATATGGAGTAATTTATTTTGTGAAGGATTAATACCAAGGTACAAAATAAAGAGTTTTTGAAGCGATGTCATTTTAATTATTTAAAAAAATAAAAGAAAACATTTGCTGTGAGATAACTACAATAGTAAGACATATGGTTACGCGATATTTATTGTAGACAATTATAATGTTCTGCAAAGTGGTAGTACATTGTTTTGTTTTATAATCAATAGTTTTCGCAGCGCACGCCGTGTAAGGATTTTTTCGGGTCATTTTTTACACCTTGGGTTACATTATTGGACTTTTAGTAAGGATCCCTAATTTTTTTTCAATATAATATGGCCTATAGCCTTCCTCGATAAATGTACTATCCAATACTAAAATAAATTTTCAAATCAGCGGTTCCTGAGATTAGCGCGTTTAAACAAATAAACTCTTCAACTTTATAATATTAGTATAGATTATGCTATATCTTACATACCTAAATTACATTAAGATTCAACAGTAACAGACGATCTAGATGGCAAAACTGAAAATAGTTTTAAGACATTCTCTTGCAAAATATGCAAAATTTCATATTTTATACACTACCTACTACGTAAATATAAAAGTGCTTGTGTTTAAACGCCTACCAGAAATGCACCTATTTTACTACCAATAAATTCGAAATACCTGCCAGAATGGATAAATGCTCACCAAATTGTGTTTCCAGAAGTATTGTAGAAATGAAGCTATTTTCCTTTTAATGCTATGGCATAAAAATATATAAACGCCTTTAAAGCTAATTTCAGACCAAATATTTTACATTATCGCTAAGTAGATATTACCAATATTTTGTTTCTCCACTTCCAATTTAGTAATTTTTGCTGAGGCAAAAAAGCAAATGGTCGAACGTACAATTATTTTTAATACCAAATATAATATTGCGTTGTTTTTCACTAATATTTCACTTATATATAAGATAAATAGTGAATGGTTACAGTTGGTTCTGGCACTCGCCGGCCGCTGCCGCGGCACGCTCGCTTCGCTCGCTCGGCTCGTGCGCTTTGGTTTACACAAAACCTAACCTAACCGACTGTTTAAAACTCCACATATTTAAATAAATCCCGTCAAAAAACGTCTCGGCGACAAAATTACCAGATCATTGTCGTGAATTTCAAACTTCGATAATTAATTGAATATGTATTTTTTCCACTCTTGGATTCGGGTTGGATAATTTGATTACACTTAAACTATTTAGAATTGTAATTTTCGGTTGGAATGTTAGTGTTTTAGTAAAACAATATTTGCTGAGCATTTATCCATTTTGGTAAGCAAAAAGAATTTAAATACAAAACGTACAATTATTCTGATGAGTGTATATTTATTTTGGAACGTAAAACATTGTTTTTTAGGCACCTCGGTATAGAGTGGATTAAATTTATATGAAGTAATATATTTTATTTGGTGCTTGGGACAAAAAATATTTTTGGTGAGCATTTAAATTGTACCCATATAAAAGTATTTACTTTTTACTTACTTCTTCTTACTACTAACCTGCAGGAATATCATCATACTATGCAATATAATCTTAATACCCTATATTTCAGAAAAATAGTACGGTTAGAAAATAATGTGACTGAATCAAAAGACGTGTTAAAGCATATTATAATAATAGAGATAAAGTAAGAGCTGGACCTCACTAGCTTATCGTAAACGTGATTCAGTAGTGAGGATTTTACCACGTGATTGATTGCGTATACACATCGTATGATGATATGACCCTTAAGAAAACAATAACAAATTAATAGACAATATTGAAATATAATTAATTAATGAAACTAAAAATGTTAATTCAAATACGAAGACAGATCGAAGACCTTATCAGATAATTTTTTAACATATATCTACAAAAACTTTCTTCGATTGCACCACACAGTGTTGCAAATTTCTTTCACCGGTTTTTTCGTGCGCACAAATTAAAACGCTTATTACTCTTGATAAGGATTTAATCCGGGGATTAAATTCGGACTATGTAACTTTGTTCAAAGAGTAACGAGCATTTTAATAGAGGATATAAATTACTTGCAACTTAATCGCTTGCAGTGACAGATTGTCACATAGTGATAACTGTCCTGAGATTGATTACAGCGAAAATGAAGTCCATGTTGTTTACTAAAGGTTTTCATCTACAAATCTTTGAAAATAAGGGTTAACCTGAGAAATAGTATTTATCTATTGTTAACGTTGTTTTAAAAAGGTATTATTAAAAATATGAGATTCTTTTATTTATTCAGCCACGTTTTGTATAATCAACTCAAAATAAATCAAATGAATGAAAAAACAGACAACAAGTAATTACGTATTTTTGCAAGCGTATAATTACGTATTTTTTAACCGACTTCGAAAAAAGGAGGAGGTTCTCAATTCGTCGGGATCTTTTTTTTTTTTTTTTGTCGTTACTTTTTTTATGTATGTTCGCCGATTACTCCGTCATTTATAATCCGATTTACGTGATTCTTTTTTTGTTCGACGCGTAATAGCTTCCAATTGGTCCCCTATAAATTTTACATAGTTTGGCCAAGTAGTTTTCATTTTATGAATATTTTTTATGAAAAAGTTTCCTTTTCGTTCCATATGTACACCGATTACTCTGAGATTTATGATTCGATTTACGTGATTCTTTTTTTGTTCGACGCGGAATAGCTGCCATGTGGTCCCCTAAAAATTTGACATAGTTTGGCCCAGTAGTTTTCATTTTACGATCATTTTTTTGTTCTCGTTTCATGGGACCTAAATTTTTTTAGAAGTTCGGCACCATTCGTATGTCCACCCATACATAGCTAGACACTAAAAAGTAACAAATAAAATTTAAAAACTTCGTTTAAAAAAACCGACTTCAAAAACTAAAAAACTAAAATGTATAAAATAACTTATTTCTATAGGTCTTATTATTAATATATATTACCTAAAACATCTTGAAGTCGGTGCAAAGTAAAACATAATAAAAATTACTATATTTTGCAAATTACTAAGCACCGACTTTAAGATGTTTTAGGTAATATATATTAATAATAAGAGCTATAGAAATAAGTTATTTTATACATTTTAGTTTTTTAGTTTTTGAAGTCGGTTTTTTTAAACGAAGTTTTTGTAACATTAAAATTATACCACTAGAAATCAGATTATAACATAGTAGCATTTTTCTAGATCTACAGTAACGTTGGGTGGACACATAATCTGATAAAGCTGGAATTCAATGCACGTGATAATTAAGTGGGTCAACCCACCGGGATAACCTACGTTTAGAAATAGACGTTGTCCGACTGATAGCGCTAATTAATTAAGCCTGGGTACATATAGATACGTAATTTATTATACATACCGTTTTTTTGCTAGAATTTAGCAAATGGCCTGACAGCCCATTTGACATTTGCAAAACCAAAGGTGCCACCAATATGTTGCCGGTCTCGAAGAGGGAACTAGAACCTATGTAAGTATATGCAATTCTAGTCGTTTAATAAATAAACAAAGACATATATATGTTGTAAAGTTGTGACCAACTTAAGACCTTGATCCACACAAGTGGGAAAAAAGCCCGCTATTATTAGGATTTACCCGCGGCTCCGACCACATTGGACGGCGGAATAGGCTAATTTATACGTGTCCTAACAAATTGAAACCCCCTCCCGAGTAAAATCCAGCGAGATTTCCGGAATGGAAATAATCAAAGATTTTATGACCGAATTTTCAATCAATCAGTGAAAATATTACAACGGAATCCGATCTTTTTTCAACCGGGCCACATTAAACCGCATCCAAGAAAAGTCCCGTGGAATTCCCGGGATATAAAGTACCGCAAAATTTAAGTACGAGAATTTGCTATCGATCAACGAAAACCGCATCGAAATGGGCCCAGTAGTTTTAACTTGAATCCCGAACAAATAGATAATCTCAAAAATCTAAAAAACAAAAGACTACTTATATACTTTTACAATTTTATAATATTAATGATAATAATTATTATAGTGGAGTGGTTGTTGGTGGTTGACCTTTCCGAAATGTGACCACAGATTCTTGGCTAAAATAGGTTAACTCAAATGCGTGCCCATGAACGGCTAAAAATATATGAGCTTCAATATTTACATATATTGCGGTCGCTATAATCGAAATTGATTTTGACAGTAATATTATTAATAGAACTACTGGATTAAGAGTGGTCATTCAATGGAAGCATTCGTTACTAGGCGTTTATATTGTTCTGAATATGGACTACGGCAAATTAGTGAAGCTCCGAGTGCTAATTTAATTAAAATATGGGTACAGCGTTTTGAAGAGACTGGTTCAACGTTTAAACCACAAGCAAAAGGTCGTCCAAGAACATCTAGGACCGACGACAATATTGAGAGAGTTATGCAGTCTGTACGAGGAGATCCACAAATGTCTACTCGCAAGAGATCGTCTGTCTTAACTTATCGCGACGAAGATTGCAACGTATTTTAAACTTGGATCTTAAACTACATCCTTACAAGCTGCAGTTAACACAAGAATTGAAAGAGTCTGACTTCGGAGCAAGGCTCGCATTTGCTAATGAAATGCTTAATCGATTTTCCAATTTTGACAATATCCTTTTCTCAGATGAGGCCCACTTCCATATCAATGGGTTCGTAAACCGTCAAAATTGTCGTTACTGGAACAGTGAGAATCCCAAACTCAAGCACCAGAAACCACTGCATAGTCCTAAAGTGACAGTATGGGCAGCAATCTCTGGTAGAGGAATAATTGGACCGTTTTTCTTTGAAAATGCGCGGAGGCAAAACGTCACTGTTTATACCGAACGCTATGTTGCGATGTTGGAAGGTTTTTTGGCTCCAGAGCTAGAAAATTCAAGAATAGTGAATTCTAGGACTTGGTTTCAACAAGACGGAGCTACCTGTCACACATCAAATGACTCCATGGCGGTTGTGAAACAGATGTTCCCTGGCAGACTGATTTCGAAAAGAGGTGATATCCCATGGCCCCCACGTAGTCCAGACGTGACGCCTCCTGACTTTTTTTTGTGGGGATAGCTCAAAAAGAAAGTCTACAGCAATAATCCGAAAAACATCGATCAGCTCAAGGAGAATATCCGTGGTGAAATGGCAGCAATTACACCAGCATTACTGAAGAAAGTTTTCAATAACTTCCGTTTGCGATTAGAGGAGTGTCGTCGTAGAGAGGGTCATCATTTAGACGATGTTATTTTTAAAAAATAAACTTCAGTTATTTCTTAATAATACTTCAGTTTTATTTTAACTATACCTTTTGTATTTATTTTTTAATCAATATTTTAAATATGCACGTTCTATTGCGCCACCCGATATAACAATGCAACTTAACAAATCTATCGTACGTATGGTGCCGGACTCATTTATTAATATAATGCTCAAATCTAGGACATTACACCCGAATGTTTTTGATGAATGGATCATCCTTATCTATACAAAACATGATATTTTTACTTCATTTCATATTTACGCTAATGAGCGATGAATATATTCCTAACTAAGTAAAAATATAAATATATTAAAATCGTCGTTACCAGCCCAATTATATCATATATACCTATATAATATATATAATGGATACAATTTTCAAGTTGGCGCTATACAGGCTGATTTTTTCAAGTGGGCCTTCAAGACCAAATTCTAAACTATGCGACATAGCGAAAAACAATCAGAGGAGTCTCAAGCCCGAATTTCGCGAAAAATCACTTACTCTAATTAGGAATCGTGTCGGATGATTTTGAAAAAATAAACACACCTATATTATTATACCAAAGCTTAGTGTAGTTTGTAAGTATCGATTTCTGTGAAGTAATGTCAAACGGCAAATCAAGGGAAAGCGTTGTTTTTTAACAAAATTTTCTATTTTTCATACATTAATCAAACATCAAATTGCACCGATCATTTGGTCGCACCTCATTTGAATGGAATCAATGTTTACCCATTGACTGATTTGATTAATTGGTGTAAATAACGTGCGTTTCGAATATTAATTTATAGATGCCTATTAAAATGGAATAATTTTTATCAATTCCATATTGGATAAAATGTGGTAAGATAATGTATGGGAAATAGTTCATTTCGTTTATTTGCCGTTTGACATTCCTTCAGAGAAATTGGTCCTGACAAGCTACACTATGGTTTGGTATAATAATTATTATGTGTTTATTGTTCCAAGTCAGTAAATTCGATTTTTGACAAGGGTAATTGATTTTTCAAAAATGTAATGAACACTTTTGAGTGTTTTTTGATATTTCATATAGTTTCGAAGCAGCCCTGAGGCTCACTTGAAAAATTCACCTATATTCCGCACTTTCTTTATCCAATACTTACCAGCAGCCTTGGACATGTTGTTGGTCCCCAGTTCTGGAGGACTTCCTGCACCAAGTATCTACATATAAATCACAGCCAAACTTGACGAAAAAGTTTATACATCAGCATATTTCATGCTTTTAAATTTTAAAATTGATTGTGTAATTGAAAAGCATCAATAAAATACAGTTTTATGTATTATAATAGTTTTATTTTAGAAATGGACATATCATTTCATTTAAATTGGTTTAACTGTTTTAAGCTCGTTCTTAATTAGATTTATCAATATATGTAAAATCAAATTAAAAAAGCTTCAAAAATCATCAAAGTAGTATAGGTAGTGGACATTATTTAAAATCAGTAAATTATAAGTTTTTTTTTGTTTTATGACTATTCTAATCTTTAATTTTACTCTGATCCGAACAATATTCAACTTTTACACACTTTTTGGCTGCCTCGTCCCACACTTTAGTATCGGGGCATTCACAACTTGAATAGTCACATAGAACACCAAGAGAGCGTGATACGGGCTGGCGACAGGTACGCTGGGAAAAGGCGACGTCCTCACAACTGGGGAGGTACCTATTAGTTCCTTGTGGACAGGGAGGTAAACCTAAAAAAAAAGACATTTTTAATCATTTCTTTTATTACCAACAAAACTTTCATGGTCTGAGCATATAACTGATATATTTAAATTATATAATCCGCTCTATAAATCGAATGGTTCTGATGAAACTGTAAACATCTGTATTTCAAACTTTAGGTACCTACAATGTAAGATTGGCGGAATTAAATTTATTATTTTACAAATAAAAAAAGGATTGTTTAACATAAAATAGAATATCTTACTTAAATACTTACAAATACCATTGCTATCGTACATTTCGCATTCCTTCCCTGCAACTTTCAATAAAACACACGTAGATATGACGATGATTATAACTAATTTAATATAGGCTCGCATTGTAACTCCACACAATTTATTATATCAGCTGGTTGGGTATAGCGACACCTATAAGTACTCCTTTGCAACTAAATTCAAAAAGAGCGATCAAGCTAAAAACCTCTTTTCACAAATTACATGAAAATGGAACAATATAAAGAGAATCTATTTAAAATAAATAATGTAAGAGATAAGCAAACTTAAGTTTAATTTGTATACAAAATTAATGTATTTAGGTTACTGGTGGTACATACAAGTATATTGCTTAATTTTAGACATTTTTGTACAAACCACACTCATACATAAAGTAAGTATTTGCTTGTTATATTGTGTGTATATTCGTCAGTTCTTTCTTTATAGCCTTAGAAATTTACTAATTGTAATGAAATTTATATACTTAATTTTATATCATTACAAATATTTCATGTCATTTCATTACAAGTATGCGATGTCGATGATGAAAAATTTAACAGAATATGTTATACCAAAAGAAGGAATCATTTTTGCGGGATATGTATAATGTTTAAGAGGTCGCTCCCCATTTTTTAAGATTTCAAAAATCGCCAGAAACCGATTATTTTTATTTTTTTCTCGTTACGGTATAATAAACCAAAAAGTAAGATTCTGAAAGTTTGAGTTCAGTAATTTAATAGATATTTTTTTCACTCGAGACAAAATAATCGGTTTTTTACTCCACCTGTAGTATATGTTTGTGTGTGTGTGTGTGTGTGCGCGTGTGTATGCATTTTATGTTTTTGATCAATAGAATTTAACATTAACAGAATCAAAAATGTAAACCTATATTGAATTAATTGTTTAATTCTATAAAGGTGTGCTTGCGTAAATTGTCAATTTAACTTAATCAATAATACTGCATTAGTCGCTATCAAGGATTAGTAAAATCCGATTATCACTCAAGGAATTATATTATTATATACTTAAGGTATTAAAATCATATTTGCTGTTCTTAGAGGAGCATGCAATTACAAATATTACTATATTCAGCGATATATTGATGATATAAATAATACATTACAATCATATAGCAATCATTCGAGAGCTGATTTTCAAACCAATTTAATGTCCCTTGTTCTTTAGCTGAAAATGTACTTTGAAGACGAAAATAAAAGTAATTAATTTCTTTCTTTCAGTCCGGTAGAAAGATTTAATTGCACGATTTTTCTCAAAGACCGTCGTTTCCGATTAAACTGGTGTTTACGAAGCCGAGATTATCTTTCATCTAATTTTAACCACCTCCTTAAAGTAATAACAGACTAAGTTGCTTTAAAATTAATTTTAAATTAGAAGCGCTGTTTACTTGGCTCTTGGTTCAACTAATCTCTTCTTGTGCCAATTATTCACTTTTATAAATAAGGGTTTGTTTTTTTCTGGTTTTTTTTAAGTTTTCTAGCTATATTAACAAAAACCTACACAGTTTATACTTGCTTGACCGGTGAATTGTTGTTATATACATTTATTCCGTCAAGATTTATTAAAATTTATTACATGTAAACCATTTATTCAATCACAGCGTATATTTTAATATTATGCGATTTGCAATATACTTTTTTGCGCGTACAATAGTTCGTCTTCGTTCCGTAGTGAATTTTCGAATATTGCCGGTTGGCCGTAGACTAGAGCGTTTGTCATAGTAAATTTTGATCTTGCGTGGACACCCGGCGCAAGACTGATTTCATAGGTACTCGGTTGGACTGGTCTGTACCTTCCTGTTGTAGATCGTGGCGCGATAAACGCATTTTATCTTTTCAGCTTCCAACTAAGATCCATGCATATAAATACAAAAAACTTCGCAGTTTGTATTGTTTATTCTATAGTCGCAGTGCGGAGTCAGCGACTGCGATTTGGAATCCAGTGACGATTGTGTGTCACACAAACATTTTATGCTCACACTGAGATGGGATATTTTCAAATTAACATAATCAGAATACTTTAAAGTAGTCGATGGCTACTTTCATAGATCTTTGCTAATAATGCGTCTCTGTTGCTGTTGAAATACAATTCACACGAGTTTTAAATGGACTTAATTTCTGAGTTAAGTTCAAACTGAACTGCTGCGCCAAAAAATAATGAAAACGAAATGTGCACGCTGATTTACGTTCATTAGAGCTCCACGAGACTATAGAAATAAAAAATCTAACTTAAAAAAGAATGAACAAGTTACGCTCCTCGTTAATTAGCGCTGTTTTTATTTTTTAACTAACAGAGGCTATTGTTTTAGACATGGAGCTAAAAGTCCATTTTAACAGAGTCACTCTGTGCTACATGTCCAGTAAGCATTAGTTCCCGTGCTTGTCTGCGTACAAAGAAAACAATGCTTACACTCGACCCAAATAGTTCCTGTGTTGATTTAAAAACTATTTCAATGTTTTTTCTTTATATTTTAGTAAATTTATACTGAAAACGTATTTTTGGCCTTACCTTTGAAAGGCCACATTTTCTAGAAAATCAACTGAAACTTGGTATGGTTACTGAAAAATGGTATTTAATAATGGTAAGTCTTCAAAATCTTGAATTTTATTGTGTGACGAAATGCTCAATTCTTTTTTTAATTATTGACTAGTGGAATTTTGACAGTTTTTATTCGTATGCAATGGTGTCTAGTTGGACTCAAGCGTCTTAATTAACAGATGTGTCAATAATTATGTAGACGCGACTTATGAATATGAGCTATAACTGATCTCGCCTGCTGATAAGCTAGAATGAATTGTCTCTAAACAATCTGAAAATTCCTGTATCGTTTAGTTGAATTGCGAGTCGATTGTTGAGATTGTAATTTTGGAGGGACAGAGATTCTTCCATATGTTCAGACATCTCAGAACAGCGTTTCGCTAATGGCTGTATTAAAATATAACGATCAGCAACAGCAACAGTTAGATATAATTTAACGTATATTTTTTTAGATAGATAGATACATAACACTTTATTGTACACCATTACAGAAAACACAGAAAAACTTATAGCCAAAAAATATTCTAAATGTGCACAATTTGGCGGTCTTATCGTTAAGAAGCGATCTCTTCCAGACAACCGGTGGCAGGAATAAAACATACTTTATTGGTCGAAGGTGGTATGTATAAATATTAGAGGATATACAGTTACTTACATATATTTTATTCATTTATAAACATAAGAATATAAAATATTATACAAGTATTTTTTGACAAAAATGAAGAGTAGTTGTAGGGTATTAATGTTTTACTGCAAACATTTTTGTCTTGTGTTATATTAAAACCTCGTCTGTTACTGAAATATGCCTTTTAGATATACTACAAGAATCCAATTGTAAATGTATACTATGTAAAGACAATCAAAGTCCTACAATTTGGCTGAGGCTGTAGAAATGCGCTAATATAATTTTCCCGGTACCCGTTTGTTTGAGAATTGTTGAAATAATTATAAATTATTGATTATAAAGATTGAATTTCTAATTAAAATATTGATTATATAACACTAACTAAATATGTACCTAAACAATGCAATTCCATACCATATTTAAAAAGCAATAATAAGGACCTACTTATTACTTCGAAATAATCGTATGTGTACACTAAGCAAGTTCAGTTATGTACACAGTACATAAGTTTACTGTAGTACGGGGAACATTTAGAGCGAAACTTGTGTTTATACACATACAACTTGTTTATAGTTGGGGAGCCCAAGATGCTAAATGTGGAGTTACGCCAGCGTCACGGGGACCTGTTGGATTATGAAGATTTGATAGATGCTAAAAAGAAAAAAATTTATATGATGTATGTCCTTTTACTGGTTGGAGGAAAGTTTACTAGTTTTTTTTTTAATAGTCGCACAAAAATCCTCAAGTGCGTCAGATATTCAAATGGGATGTTAAGTGAACCCTAAGGGAACTCCTATTCAAAAGACTGACGATTTGGACGCGAACAAAAGCCATGGCCGATTTTTGAGAATGCAAAAAAAAGGTTACATTGAATTACTCGAGCGCGTCAGATTAATGTTATACAGACGGTTCAGCTTGTTGTCCTTGTCGTGCTGACCCATAATCTGACAATTATTATGAGGAGGAATTTCCTTAATCTGACGGTTTGAAAAATAATTTGAAGCATAAAAAATACCCCCCCATCCTGTATGAAGGGGTAGTATATGGTGGGGCTACATAATAGGGTGCTAGGTTTCTCCCCTTATGTTATTCTGCCACGCTCGAGTAAATCCCAAAATCCTCGCTTGGCCTCCCCTACTATTATGTGCAATAGTCGCTTGTCTAACTTTTAGTTTTACTAAAAGCTTATTATTATACAACGTAAACAGAACGGGACAAACAACGGATTGGAAGGGGAAATGGCGCCATATTAGTGCCGTTGTTACATCCGCAAGCCTAAACTACTTCCTGCGACAACTTCCTTACAGCAAGGCAATGTTTCGGAAAACCCCGTTTTCATTCCGTTTACAGCGCGCACATGTGTTTTAGTGCTTGCAATTAATATAAACGTTTATTCAGTGTGTATAACAGTATTACGTAAATATTGGTTAAATTGCGAAATTTTATTAACATACAAGTTGCAGTAAATAGTCAAACAATTTTAAAGAATTAACCAATGTAAAACTAAGTAGATTATTACAGTCATCGGTATTATTTTAGTTTAAAGTTGTCTTTCCGCCTTTATAACATTTGTCATTATGTCATCTAAAGCGGGTGATAGATGTGCGAGCAAGTATGCGTATTTTACGACTTGACGACTTCCTTTCCTTGTGAAAGTTCTCGCAATTCCGGTGATAGACGAGGGCAATAGGTTATCCCGCCGTAATATCACCCTCGTTACAGTAATTATTTACTATATTATAGTATCATGTATTAACATAATTATTAAACGTAATACGATTTTTTTTATGTATTTTTATTGTTTTCAAACGTATCTACTGAACATATTAACCTATCTTTCAACGTCTCATTTCTTGAAAGTTTCATACATGATTAAGAACATTTGATGTTAGTTTATAATAAGCTCCAAGTAATATTTACAGTAAAAATCACTTAACACAAACATCTTCCCTTAGAAACAGCTTTTTTGTGGTTAGAGCAGTGCAGTGACCTCTTACCCCACTAGACTCAGACGCACCGAAATTATTTCCCAGAATACTCAATTTCGTTAACGATCTTTTCGTTATTTTTTGGTCTTGATGTTACTGATACCTTAAAAGTGGCTTAAAGTATACAATGTATGTTTTTCTGTAAAATAAAAACATATTAAGTAAAAAGGTCGCAAAAGTTTTGGAAATAACTGATTGAATATAATATTTCCAACGACAAATGTGGAGAGCCTATCACAAAAATCTCATACGTTCGATTTTTAATAAATAGGTATGATTAGATCAGTATATTGCATTACTATTTTTAAATACGAATACAAAAGAGAATATGCGCCAAACCATAGTATGATTCGGTTGCTATAAAGTAACATATTTAGCATTAAAAAAATATTTATGGAAGTAAGATAATTTAATTTTGCTTAAATGCACATAAATGCTATAACTATATTTGAAACGATGAATATATAGATTTATTTCATTTTATTAGAACCTCAAACAAAGGATACACATGAAAGATTAGTAAAATAGACATAACTTTAAATTTATAATCAATGTGCTCCTGCAATCACTGGAGACCACGGGTAAAAATTGATAATATAAATTTTATGTGTAATACAAAACAATAATAATTATATAAAAAGCTAATAATATAATATTATACATTCGTGATAGAATACCCAATTACGTAATTACATACATTACATAATAAATTAGTAATAAAAAATAAACATTTTTATAGTTCATTGGTACACAGATATCATCAGCCTTTATCAAGCAGACTCTGTAATACCTTTCCAAGAATATAGACTTTGTTCCCAAAAAAGGATCAATATCGTTGAAATTACGGTTACAGGTATCACCAATTCCAAGTAGTTAGTATATATAATTAGATATTAAGAATTAATGCCACCGAATAAAAATATTTTTGCCCAGAATCTGCAATAAATGATATAAAATTGTAGTCTTGCAGCTAAGCAAAGATATTCAATTTAAATATAAATAATAACAAGTTAAAACCATTGTCTTTAAACGATCAATCGTTTATTTTGTTAGTCAAAACCAAACCACAACGAAATAAACTAAAATAAAGTAAAAAGAAGCAATGCATTGTTCCAAAGTGTAATTACAACATAATAATGAAATGTACACGTTTAAGTGCATATTTAATATTATGTGTGATTACGTAATATCACTGAGAAGGCAGACTTAGAGTTAGCCACTAATTGGTGCACGTTCTGAACGACCGAACTGTATGTGTGCCCCCGAGTGTTCAAATAAGGGTGATCGGTTAACGTCGAGTCCATTTATCTGTACACTAATGAAGACTAGGGATGCAACTCGGTGAATCGATCCGGTTTAAGTGTATAACACTCGGTTTGGGCTCTGTTCTGTCTCTGTTAAATTACGTGTTAACGATTTAAAGCGCGGCAATTAATTTGATTTTTGTTATTCCGACGTTTCGGCCACTTTTCAGTTGCCGTGATCATGACATAGTTTTATTATACCTGACATTGGTTATTTTAAATATAACACTTTTTCCCCTTGTATAATTTTTTTTTTTATGATTATTATTTTATTTTTGCTTCTTCATTATACAAGCACTAGATACATACAGTGTACCCTTTTGAAAACTCATAACTTATCCAAACCATACCGAAAATGGTAACCGAATTGAAGGTTGTTATTTGCAAATGGATTAGTTTTCGCAATAATTGGTGGGTTTTGTTGGGATAAATTGAATTGTAACCCGTTTTGTATATATTTGATTCGGTTTAAACCATTTAAAAAATGTTACTATATGGCCCATCACTAACCTACAGACTATTTAAAAGTTATAAAAAAGTGCTACACGGTAGATGCATTAAAAAGGCGTGTATTCTTTATAAAAGTGATGTTAGAATAAGAAAATAATTTTTAAGCCTCCTTTTTTCTCTTCTAACAACGATAACAATTATCGCAGTCTTCATATTTAGGTAGGAAGTAGGCTCAATTTTAACTAGTTTCGGTCTTTTTCATCGTGGGTTAGAGTAAGTTTTAAGGCTTCTAAGGTTCTTAAAGACACATGTAAACTTACTCTAACAACGCAGTATGAATAACGCCATTATTCTTTAAGAAAATCATGTTAGCTTAATGACTAAGGCTACAATCACATATAATTACATGGATTGGAAAAGAGTTATTGTCGCAAATGTATGTACACAAATTCAAAAGTTTTTATTCAAAACAAAATCTACTGGAGAACACTTTTTGAAGGTCATATATACAAGTTAAAATTTCACTTCCTATTCTATGTACACCGTTTCGCAACGTATTATTGCTGTTACGGAGATAACACTTTATTACCGTTACAGAAAATACAGAAAAACTTAAAGCCTAAAAATATTCTAAATGTGCACAATGGGCGGTCTTATCGCTAAGAAGCGATCTCTTCCAGACAACCCGTGGCATACTATACGATATTACATACATAAATATATACATACATACACACATTCATACATAGATATACGTAAAAATACTAAACACCACTATGTTGCAGGTAGTGCTTTATATTTTTTTATTCTATGTATATCTCGTGTTCTTTTTTTTAAGTTTTATACAGAAGTATGTTACAGAATTACTTCTTGAAAAATTAATGGAATTGTAGCAAACAGCAAATACTTAATAAGACCAGGACACAATAGAGGAATGAAAAATATTATTATAGTTAAATAATGACATTACGTACTAAAATGTTATGCTGCAATACATCTCCATAAATTTTCCTCGAATAAACCCCGAAAAGGCTCAACAGATTTCAGTGTTCATTTTACCGATTAAGATATCAATTTCATTTTCAATTCTCGTGTATATTTTTATTCGATACCTTGCAGGTTGCTGCAGATATGAGTATAGTAAATCGAAATCCTGAGTGAACGAAAATGGCGTAGATGAGAATTTAAAATAGGATTGAGGTAGATATTAACTTAATCACCAACGACTTGAAACCGCAATCTTAAACTTCATTTAACTCAAAACAGTTTTTATCTAACTCATCTGTTAACTGTTATCTAAAGTGTGCCACTTCAATTTATTATATCATATCTACAAGAGCTGTCCACGCAGCTTCAGTCACGTAATCTTCTAGTCCGTATGTGAAATAAGAGCATTTTCGAGTAAAATATACCTTATACTCAGCGCTATGGTTGAAAATACATATATAATCATAATAACTGATCCTAGCGTAGGCCTAGCCGAAGGAATTTATTTATTAGCGTCCATTAAGTACGAAGGTGTCCACAAGGCTTTGATACCACTTATTTTACATTGTAATGTGTATCTTTGTTATTTAAAGTACTTTGATAGAAATTTTTACGAAAAACAGTTCGTACCTATGTGTCAGGTCTAAAATTGAAAAAAAGAATCAAATATAACTATACATAATTAAACTACGTTTTAACGATTTTATGCGCGGTAATTTATTTGATTTTGGTTATTCCGACGTTTCGGCCCCTTTCCGTGGCCGTGGTCACGGACGATAAAGATGTCATTTGTCCAACGAGTATTGTTAAAGTTTTATTTAGCCTACCGCCAACTTGTTCATTTTAATTATTAAGTTTTAATTTTGTTTATGGTTATTATTTACTCTATGGGAGCCTCATCTAATTAACCACCGCTTCACAACAACAAAAACAACTATAGTAGGATTATTTTGTCCGTGCAGTTTGAGTCATAAATAATCGGAGTATTTCGCTCTCTCTTCCACTCACGGGCCTTATGGGCGGGCATAGTGATTGCGCATTATTGTTGTCGATAAGCGTTATCGATAGTGTATTTTTTTGTCATTTTGTGGGTTAGTGATAAAAATGAAAGAAAAAAAATAGATAAAACAATGTATGTATTAAAATAAGAATAATAATGATTTTAATAATTATTAATTAGGTATCTATGTATTAAAAAACTAAGTACAAAAGTTAAGAATGTAAAAAGTTATATTAAAAATAAATATAAATATTTATATCTAATCTTAAAATTAACAGCAAAAAAGATAATAATGATTTTTATAAGAATGATAATCTTTCTTTGATAAGAATGAGTTTTTATCGATAATGGCGTTGCGCCCGCGCAAAATGCTCACCGCCCTAACCGGGCTGAGGCCGTGTTTGATTTATGACCGAAACTGCACGCACAAAATAATTCTACTATAATCCGTCGTCTTAGGTCGCCTGCCATATTAGATGTAGAATGACGTCACGTAGCTAACCATGCATTGTCATCCAAACTAAATTTATATGCAAAATTTCATCGAAATCGATCGAGGATAACATACACAGAAATATTGCAAGTTAAATAAAAGCAAAAAAATATTCAGGGGAGCTAATTTGGAACAACAGATTCCGAAAATACAATTTTTAGAATTCATGTCTATCTGTTAGAGCATCACATGAAAACTGCTGAACGGATTTAATTGAAACTCGACATAGAACTAGATTATATACCGGGTATAATATAGTCAAAAAGATGGCACTGTGGTCGTCGTGTTTTTTTATGCCACCGTTGCAATTGGAAACAAACGTCCTCATAGCAACACGAACATTTTTAGCTATTGGTTAAATATAGCTCTAATTTAGATAAACGAAAGACAACAAACTGCCTATCAAAGTACTTCTGCAGAGATTACCATATAATTTCCACAAGATTATTCGGCTAGTGAGTTATTAGGAATATTCTATTAAAGTTTCACAGTGAACCGAAAGCCTCGGCGCAGACAGAGATAATTAGTACGGCTAATCATTATTCCAGCAGTGGAAACGTGTGTTGGATATGCTTTGAAAATTAGTGAACCATATAACAATGGCATATCTTCAGTTCTTAGGTTGAGTTGCAGCAAACTTGTAATTAAGCATCTGGTACACTGAGCAGTTCAGACAGTTATGATCAGACAGTTACGAGTATACTATTAGTTCTCTAGGCATTCTCGTTATGTAATGCGTTGCTTTTGTTTTTATTAATTAAGATATAAACTTATTGAGCCCAGGACTATATATAGTGATATTTTATTTACAAAAAAGCTAGATAGATTGTACAACTATATTCATTTAAGACCTATTTTGAAAGTGCGAACTACATCATAGAAATATATTCGAAATCGACTTACTTAAAACGGTGTGAGTGTGTGTATTTGTATGTATATACATAAATATATACACTATACCTGTGTGTTTATGTATGTATATACATAGATATACACACAGGTATAGCAAAGCGTACTTCAATATGTAATTTTGGTGTATGTCTGTTTGTTGTCCTAAATAAATTAAGTAAAATCAATCACGAACGGTATTGAACGCTCGTTGTACCTATGTAAACGTGAAGTTATACCACGAGCATTGATGTAACAATAATAAATATTGCTACATCAATGACCATGAGTCAATATTTATGCAACATGTACCTCTTCATTACGAATATATAACATAATCTTCTAATAAATGTAATTTACTTTAAGTAATAAGTACGAAACATAATCTGTTATTATAAATGGATTAAATTGTTGTATATCAAATTAATCCATTTACTTTATCGAACAAAATTAATCCATTTATTTTATCGGACAACCTCACGTTATCAGCGCATAGCCTGGAATTTAAATATAAAGCAAACGAGGTCATAGTGCCCAAAACAATTGTGAATAACGCACTGATTTATTATCATTTAATGTACTGCTTTGATTCTGTTATCGAGCCGTATGTGGTCAGTGCTCCGTAATACACAACCTGTGGGCAGGTATGGTCGCATCCCGGAAACGGAAGTTATCCCGGGCCGGCGGTCATTTCCGGCACTGTACCGTCTGCTTCCTGTTACTCAAACTGTATATCAGTCACTTTCCAACTCTTAACTACTTTATGAAAGTTGGATCTAACGCGCTTTTCATGAACTTAAACTTTAGCAAAAAAACAACATTCACCGAACACGAAACCACGAAACGGGTTTCTTATGTATATATTATTCATGGACTCTCTGTAGTTGATGAGTTGTACTACAAAACAATCCCGAGATGATAACTTAATTTTTGATGTAAAGTGCTGGTTTAATTCAAAGCCAGCCCGAACCTACGTGTACGTATGAAGTAAATTTTTTAATGTTCAGCTCCTTTTGAAGAATAAAAAATAAATAAAACCTGAAAATAACAATTATAATTGAAAGGGTTTAAAATAGACAGCCATTTAAAATTTACTTCTAATCTATACTAATATTATAAAGCTTTGTTTGTTTGTTTGAACGCGCTAATCTCAGGAACCGCTGGTCCGATTTGAAAAATTCTTTCAGTGTTGGATAGTACATTTATCGAGGAAGGCTATTATATGCTATATATCATCACGCTAAGACCAATAGGAGCGGAGCACCAATGAATAATGTTTCAAAATCGGGGTGTTTTGAAAACAATTTTCACGCAGACAACGTCCCGGGCACAGCTAGTCTATATATATAAAAGAAAGTCGTGTTAGTTACACTATTTATAACTCAAGAACGGCTCTACCAATTTGGCTGAAAATTGGTGGGGAGGTAGATTAGAACCAGGAAACGGACGTAGGATACTTTTTATCCCGTTGGAACCGGTATGTGGCGCTGTGATCGGGTTCTAGAATCCTCCTAATCACCTGGAGCGATTTTGGTGATTTTGTTTTTGTGTGTTTGAGTGGTTCCCGGATGGTTTAAATCTACAATTGGAACTGGTAGGTGGCGCTGGGATCGAGTCCTAGATTTTTATTTTTTCATAGCAGGACAACGTCTGCCGGGTACAGCTAGTTACGTATACAATTATTCTGTTTATGTCTAATTGTCTGGTCTCCATGTTGAGCTATAAATGTAATTTTAAAAATATCCATTTACAAGAAATCTAATCTAATCTTATTTTTATTATTTCCTTATATAACTTGTCACGGCTTTAAAGATTTTCTTCTTTTAGTTGTATTTTCGCAAGTCAGTCTGCTGAAGTAACTATAAATCTATTTGGTTAATGTTATGCAGTAGGTGGGGTGGAAATAAAATATTTTAAAATTCCACGCTTCGAAACTTTGCTGATAAAATCTGTGAACAATTTAAAGTATCCTCGACTAAGCTACTAACTGCGCATATAAGTTCTTTTGAATAATGTTGGTTCAAAATTAATTTTAAATTATTCTAAATCTAGTTTTACTAGCTGCAAAAAGAAATAAGCTCATTTGGCTACATACTATATTCAAAGTAACAATAAAATTATTACTTAATAAACCAGCCAAGTGCGTGTGGTTTATTACGCATAATTAAGGGTTCTGTATTTTCCGAGCTTTTCCCTCTGCGACGACATGCGGTTATTTAAGCAGGGTGTTATAAAATTTCTTACAGGCCGGCAACGCGTTGGCGACACCCCTGACGTTGCAAACGTCCATAGGCGACGGTAACCACCTTCCATAAAGTGGGCCGTCCGCCTGTTTGCCTGCTTCAGGCGAAACAAATAAAAACAATATTTGACTGTATACTTTGAAAGCACATTGAATCATAATTATCTCATTTCTCGTTCCATTCATCTCATCATTTCTTCAATCTCATTGTTGATTTTTCTCAAATTTAACTAGCTCTATTTTTAAGAATATTACACTTCATAGTAAGAAGATTAAAGAATTTTGTTACACACTTTTTACGTTTTTGGAAGCGAATATTAATATCTACGCACACATTCTCTTGACTTAATTGGATTAAATAAAAAAGTCATAAGGATCATTTTAATATTTTTTTTATACAGTCTAACTAAAGTTACTCTACGCGTTTAACTACAAATACAATCCCCCTTACTGAGTACATATTTGTGAACCATCGTTAATTTTTAGTAGCAGTTACAACACACATGCACCACGCAATATTGGATAGCGAAAATATACCTTCCAGTCAAGTTCAATTTCTATAGACCCTGTAGTTTTTGTGAAAAAATAACTATGCATACAAAAACAGATGTATGCACATAACGATTTTAAAGAGTTTCGTTTTAATCAAAGTAGCTGAGTAGCCCTAAAAATCGTTACTTGTGAGTGAAGCCGAAAATTATAATAAACCCTATGAAAATTACAAAATGATAAATAAGCCTGTATCGATACGGAAATATATCATGCTTTAAATTCGAATCAATTAGAAGTTTTTAAAACATGTATTGATTAAGAATATTTGATTGTTATTATTATCCATGACAATTGTTATCTAATTTTTATAAAAACATGCGAAGGAATAGGAAATGATAACGCTTTGAAAGCTTATTCTTTTATTAAAAAAATACCCCAAAGTTAATATATTTTTAGTCCAATAGTTCGCGGTCCCACAGCTCCGCTCTGAATTGAATTTTAGGTGACTTGGGAGCTGTAATGCGTTAATGGAATACGGCTAACAGCTGAAAATATAGGTACTTTTATTTTTTAAGTATGAGGCAGATAGCTATTGGAACGAAAATATGTAGTATTATATTTTAATAATTTTAATTTAGGGAATTCTCGAAGTAATTTATTTGCAAGAAATCTTTAATCATTCCATAATTTTAAAATTGATGTTTTTCTAAGAACATTTAACAATAATAATTTTCGCTTTCAACAAATTGAGTTAGTTTCTCTACTGTATCTATCTATCTATCTCGTTATTTGCCCGAGTTTCTAATTTTTCAAATATTAATTAATTAATTACATAACAGCAAATACACAATAGTTGAAGAATAATCATTCAATTACAGTTTAATTTTATCACGTTTTAATTTTGTACTAGGATATGTTCGCGACTTCGTCCGCGCTTGACTTGAAATTCTCGCCGGATTCCCGGGACAAAAAGTACCGCAGTATTTAAAAAAAGAATGTAAGCTATGCTATGTTTTACTGAATACTGTGTCGGAATAAGGTAATTTTTACACACCCGGACAACTACAAGACACTCCTGAAAAATTCCCGCGGGATTCCCGGGATTAAAAATATCACACATTTTTTTACATAGACTTTGCTATCGATCAGGGATAAAACCACATTGGAATTCGTTTTTTTTTATCTGACCATTTAAATAATTTCTAGAAAAACTCCCGTAGGATTCCTAGGATAAAAACTAACGCAGATTTTAAGTCTAAGAACTTTTTGTCGATCAGCGAAAACAGCATTGAAATCGGCCCGTAGTTTTTACGTGAATCCCGAACAAACAGACAAGAAAAAAAAAATTGCATTGTTTGTTTTTTTTAAATAGCTTCAGTGTACAGACAAGGCATGCTTAGAATTTTATAATATTATAGATAGATAAATCAGCTTTAAAACGGTTAAAGTTTCTTTATGAATATAAGTTTTTTTTTAATGTAAACATAGTGTATTGTAGTAGGTATGTATTATTGATTGTATTTATAAAATAATCTTTAAAAAATAAATAGTAAAAAATTAGATATTAAATAATATTTAACTATTTACGAATTTATGAAATAAATTATTGTACGAGTGCTGGTTTAGCAACTACATTTTTGTTGTCCTTCATATATATACTCCATCCAAAGGTGTCTGACAAAATCGACATGGGCGATTAGACACCGATTGTACTTGAACATGTTTTTGTTTTTTTTTATAAAATAGATTCTATTTTATTCTTAACAGTTTGATTTTCCATAAACAGAGGGAAAGTAATTACCTTTTAAATATTGAAAATACAAAATTATATAAATAAAATTAAGTTGATATATAAGTATAGTAAAAGTGGACAACTATTTCGCGGTAAGTTTGAGAGTTATTGCTCTAGCTAATCCGAGTGCGGGGAGCTGTCTTACTAAATCCTACCGGAGAGCTAAGCGAGCGTTAGCACCGTATTTCCCGTTTACTCTTGCTGAAGCTGTCTTTAACTTGAGGTGAGTGTTTGATACTCTTGTGGGATTTATTTCGTCGCCTGTTATATACCTCTCACTGTTTTATCTAAATGTTATTGTGCGTATACACTGTATATTGTTCTTGTTCATATCCTTGTGCTACGATTGCATACATTGTAATATAGGTAGCAATGTTGGTATGATGATTTTGTTACTTTAAACTAACATAGATTAAATCGCATAGTCGTTGTGACAAACAAGTTCATCATGTCTTACCATTAGTCATAATATTGCAAAAAATATGAATTATAATTAAAATACAATAAAAATGAATTCTAGGAATGGTAATCGTACAGCAAAAAATATATTTTTGGCCAGCTCCTAAATCTATCTGGTCAGATGATTATTTTAAGTTATTCTTCGGACATATCTTTCCTTTTTGATGTTTAAAACAAACAGGAATATATTTACTTACCTACATTAGCCGTTTATCAATTTATACTTGAAAAAAATAAGAAAATATATAAGGCGATCTGAAATAAAATTTCGTGAAGTCACAAACTCCTTTGTTCTTTGTTTTTACTTCACAATGTTTCACGTTTGAGCGTTCCAAAAGCTCTCATTTGATGAAATCGAGTTATCTAATAACGTTATAACTCAAAGTTCATTATTATTAAACGCCAGCCCGAATGTTAGTCCCAAAGCTATTCAAAGTTTTACCACAACCCACGTAACGCGATCATAGGGGTGCCTGTTCAAAATAAAATTATTTTGGGTAAGGACTATTACAATTTTAAGTGTCTAGTGACATCAGTGAATAGGATTACGAGAAAAGTTAAAATTATGTATAATAATATGTGTTTTCTATGCATGACTAAATTATACATCCATATTAATATATAAATGCGAAAGTAACTCTATTTGTTTGTAACTTTTTGGCGACTACATGACTCCCCGAAAAGATATAGCAATGTGTGGTCTCAAAAAACAATATTGATTGGGATATTTATTATTATTAAGGATTATATTATTAAAAATATTGAAATAGGAGATGAAAATTCGAACGAGCAATCTATAACTATCAAATTAAGCGAAATGAAAATACATATTTGGTTACAAAATAGAAATGCGTGTTTCAACACACATTCATAACACTGAAGCGTTACATTGTGTTTTTTTGAAAATGAAAATGAATGTATTTATTTCAAAATAGAATCTTACAGATTACTTATCAAAAGTAATGAGTCTACTACCGCTTCCAAAGCAATTTTAGTTGCTGTTAAAGGAGAAGAAGCGGCGCCCCAGACTCCCCAGCAATATATATCTTTACTGTATAATTATTATTATTATACGACTTTTTTAAAATATAGTTTATACTAATACATTACCAAGGAATTTATATAATGACTAGCTGCACGACTAGCTGAAAACGCATCGTGTTCTCCGTCGTTTATATAATCTATTCCAGTTTTTTTTGCAAAATAGTTTCAATGTACAAACACGGCATATTAAGAATTTTATAATATTACTAACGCTTAACCCCTACGGCTGCGCCTAGGGTAGGTACACACCGGCGCGAGTCTACTGTTTTCATGCCCGGCTGGACCAGTGTGTGTGTACTTCCGTTGGTCAATTGTGCGCCAACAACGATAACTAACTTATTTGGCTAAAGGAGGTTATATTGTTTAGACCTAAAACTTAATAGTTTCTGGTTCAATCACTACAATTACAAAAAAACTAAGTCAATATAGTGTAGACAACTACACAGCAAAACAAATAACAGTCGCGGCTACCCTGATTTGAAATACCTAATACGTAATTAATGGCATGTGGGCAACATGACAACGTATTTGTTACTGAATTACAGCGATGGTTGTCTCCATCGCGATTGAAGCGTCATTTTTTTTACTAATCCGTCTATTCCACGGAAATAACGTGTTTTATTGGGATAAAAAGTAGCGTAAGAATTGACTCAGGTTGGATATAGTCTAGGTATAAGGTCAGCTCCGTTTCGACTTTGATTTGAATCAGTCCAGTAGTTTTTACGTGACGCTCTAAGAGACAGACAGACTTAAATTCTAAAAGTTGCATTTTTGTGATCTGCTGGTCCGAATCAGGGGGGCTACCCCTGATTCTTTTCCCATTTTTAAACGCAATGTACAAACTCGAGCCATTTACAGATTTAGTATAGACATATGTTATTTATGGTATGAAAAATAATGTTAAAATTAAGATACTAAGCTATAGTTACTATAAATTTAATTATACTATACACCCATCGAAGCTTTACAGACTTCTTAAAACATAATTATTCCAAGTAAACAGTTTGGGGGTTTCTTTAGCTACCACAGTAAGTTAATCGTGACTTTTAAAGTTGCAACTATAATGTAAGAGAATCTGATAATGACATATTACAAGCATATCAATATTTGGAGACTTCATAAATCAAAATATAAACGTTTATGTTTATTTTGAGTCAATTCTTTGTTAGTTTTTGTATCGTGCAAATTGTTAAACAATTCAAAGTTTAATCAAGTATAGTAAAGATTGAGTCTCTTATTCATAATAATTATTATATTTATCGGCTCGATAAAAAGCATTACCTATTAAAGTGATTAAAGGAAACAATTAAGTCCATTTAAAGAATCGATTAACCTCATATAGCTGTTATAAATAAGGGGGTAACAAATTAAATGAAATTTATTTGCTCGTCATATGGTAGGTAGGTACATTGAATTAAAATTGATTATTTGACAGTCCAGTCAACTGTGACACTATTTATCATCTTGCAAAACGTTACAACCTGCTTGATTTTGTATGGGAATACCGGCCTATAACGTCACAATTTTAACTAGTCATAAAGCTTATCAACTATTGTTTAAACTACAATTAAAATTATTTCTGTAATAAACCGCGGAAAGCAAGATGATAACAAGATATTTTAACGCCTATTATTAGAATACTATTTTAGAATTAATTGTAATATGTATCAAATACCCAATTAGTTCAAAGTCACATTACCTATAGAAACTACTAATATTAATTAAGTACTACGACACTGTACTATATTAAATTTGTAAGAGGTGTCAGGTTTGTACAATTAATTTAAATTTTTGATGCGTGCAGACACGGAGAAAGAATACAATTTCCTACCTGTCGTAAGAGGCGACAAAACAATCCACAGCCAGGTGGTCTAGAGCAGGCCGCCACAACAACCTTGACGTGACCAGGTTCCTGTCTTCCTTAAGAGAGTAGCAGCGCATTTGCAGCACATTTGGTGTTGCAAATGTCCATAGGCAATGGTAACCTCTTTACATCAAGTGGGCCGTTTGCCTGTCTACTGAACTCCTGCAAAAAAAAAAAAAAAAACAATTAATTAATCAGGGATTTAATTCCGACTTGCAGATATCGAAAATGTAACTTTTATAATTTTTGTCTATTTGTATGTTAGAACATCACGTCTAAACTACTGAACGGGTTTAAATGAAACATAGAGCTAACTTATACCCCGAGTATAAGTTAGCTCTATGTTTCCTTAAGGGCCGCTTGCATAACGATCGCCTTTAAATAAAATTAGTTAATCATATTAAACTGCCTAAACACGTTTTGCACATAACGTATTGACAGTTCTTTAAACATATTTAGCGGCAAATTTTGCGTTGTGCAAGCCGCTAATTGTATTTAAGGGTGTTAAATACATTTTGTGTTTCTTAAATAAATTTAAGCAACCTTATGCAAGTGACCCTTAGGGTATGTTTGGCTCCCTGCCAGGGCTGCGGAGACGTTAGGTCATATACCCGTAGCCCTGGCATAAGGCGAAGGACGGAACACCCAGGGGTTTCAGGGGGTTACCCTAACTGGGGAGTGCCAATAGCATGGCACCAGTTTGACTGGGCATTCTAGTGCCACCCCGATCTGGCGAATCCCACACTAGGTCACGAATTATTCCCCAAAGGTTCTACCCTTGTCGCGGCTTAGTCCTCAAACGGATTTCACCTGGATAAAAAAAATCGTTTGGCTCGATACACGGCTCCTGTCGGTGGGATAGACGAATATAGCAGACGAAGGTGGCGCTGCGATCGTGGTGTTTTGGTACCGCCGTTACAATTTATAACAAGAATACCGGTGTCACTAGCACTGCTAGCGATTCATATTTGTACACTAGTACAAAAAACGGCTCACTTGTCTTTAATGTTGCCCTTTCTATTCCCTACAACCCCTTGATTGTAACACCGTCCTAATTAATATAACAGAATATGTCTTTGATGTATTAAGTCGCATATGAAGCACAGAGTTCCGTCATTAGAGACTTAAGTTTTCCTGTAATATACATCATAAGTTAAATGAGAGAAATTTTCAACTCCTGACGTTATTGATCCCCTGTCAAGTTCCATTTTAAATGTTTCAACAAAATTAAAATAAATCAATTTAAATCATTTAAATTAATATATAAATCTCAATTTAATTAATTATTAAGTGTAATGTTTTCTTCAATTTCTGTTTAGCCCGGGCTCTATATGCTGCAATTAACTCAATATTAAACGGCATCTCAAAATTCTCTACAGAACACTGTGCTATTTTATATAATTTGCTAAAGCGTCTACTCGGAAACCACCTAAGAGCGGGCATAAAGTTGGGCGCGGATTATAATAAGCCATGTTCTGTTGTTATTTGTAGAGGTAGAGGCTTTGTTTGAGGATATAATGTGTTTTTTCTGCCAATTATTTATTTATGTATATTATTATAAAGGGGAAACTTTTTCAAAACATTAACTCAATACATACAAAACTACTGCCCTCAGGGTACGATAATAGTTAATGAACTATTGTAGTTTAAATATTATTATTTTTTCCTTATTTCTATATTGATTTTTAATCATGAGCAAAGAAAATATTAATGTCAACATTACATACGGAATTATGTATTTTACGAGTACCCTCAGAACTTTAAAAAGGATTTAATTGCCATTTCAGTTAGCCGTCTATTTAGTTCTACCCATTGAGGTATAACATGTCTAGAGAGAGCATTGCGAACAAACAACATCGCCAAAAACGGCATCAAAAACGCGAAGCGTTGCTATATTCACTCTAGAAAAACTATCAATGTGTGCGTGATTTCGGGATATCAGCTATAAAAAAATTACCCCATTTTTTATATTTTATAATTAAATATTTTTATGTAAGTGAAAAGTTTAACTGATCATAATGATTTAATCCCTCTTTGTGTTATAAGTTAATATTACTCAGAGGTTTCAGTTTTTCTTTTATAATTAAAGAATAAAAATCTATAAAATTAGCAACTAAAGTTGTGTCTTGAACCGAATCATAAAAAAATACATGCACAAATGAATTCATAACACATTTTAGTATATGTAGTAATTTTAATTCGCAATTAAATGTCTGTATCTGTACAGTACATTTAGTACATCTTTATAAGTCTGTTAATTACCAATCCTAATTTAACAATTCTAAAAAAAGAACCATAATGGCAATTTTTTTTTGTGTTACACAATATGTTCACGATGGTTATTAGACGACTAGTTATGGCCCAAAGATTATTTTACCCTAAAAATCAATGAAATAATTTCTAATAGTGGACTTGGGATGATTCGATGGGTTCATACTGGGTGTGTTATATGTAATGTAAATTTATATCAGTAGTAGGAACTAAGGGGTAAGTACACGGAATAGTTTAATGCAGCGACTTAAGAGCAACTAAACCACTTGAAAAGGGCTATTATTAAAATAAAAATATTCTTATCCAAAAGTTTTTATTCAAACTTTACGATTTGATTATTTCATAAACTAAAATTTGTTTTCTAACATATCAATATATTAAATTATTATTGATTAGGAATTAATGGAGATGCAGGTAACAGAATATAGACAAAATTAATTTCTTAAATAAGACAATCTACTAAAAAAATGTCAATACACCACATCTCCATAAATTCATTACATGTTTTTAGGTAACATAAAATAAAGCTATACAAAAAATAAGTTTCGAAATCCTTCCCTCTCTCTCTACTTCTCCTCTTTAGCGATAACTAAAATTGCATTAGAAGAAACTAAACAGTAAAAGTTAATTAAAGTAAACTTTAAGAGCACCAAAAATTTACTCTTTGTTAATTTGTTGTAAATTATCTATCCAGCAAAAACAAGCACTATTGCAACAATATATAATTGGTCACGGAAGGCCACGACACACCTTCCATGATTAAATTGATCGTGTATTAGCAGAAGGTGATGTCAGGAGCCTTAAGAACAGACGAGCGTGCATGACAAGAGCTATGAATGTAAAAGAAGCAAGTGAGGTGTGTATGAATAAGCCTGTATGGCGCTATGTTGTTCGTGCCTACCCCGCAAGGGACCTGGCGTGAAGTTATGTATGTATGTATGTATGTATAATTGGTTATTTAAAATTTGCTTGCATGATACTTAAAATATCCCTTATTTTCTGTTTTAAAAAGTATATTATGTTTATTTCCATTACCGCAAGTATATACATATGACAGTATTAAAATAAGTTTGTATTGTCGAGATTCATGGTAAATTAGTTCATTTCCCAAACGAATAAATAGAAAATATTATTATATATTCTAAAATAACATATATATTCCTCAAAATAATTGGAAAACACAAACGACCTTTTGTTTGGATTCCAGTGGTGGACATCTTGCGATTCCTAGATTTCTTTTATCCAACGAATTGCTACAATTGGATTCGTAGAAAATTTAAAACGTAATATAAACTGGTTTAAGAAATCCGGACGGACCCACAAACATTACATGTCTGTTTTCTATAGATTTTTCAAATTAATCGTATTTTACAAAAAAAAATCGTAACAAAGTCCCCAAATTTTGGAAAATAAGTTCCACTTCTCACCTGACAACATTAGTCAATTCGATAACCTTGGAAATATCGAAATTAAATTTCATGTTTTTACTAAGAAATCATGAAAAAGGTGGTATAAGTTTTTCGTTGAAATAACATCATATCCTTATCCTTTCCTCTTTTAAAATAGTTTCGACACATTTTAATAGCGCTGGACGGTATAAAGATTTTTTTCGTGAGAGCTCCAGCCAGTAAAGTAGTCAAAATGACACTAACAGGCGTGACCGGCGTGAGGAGCGTGTGCACCAAATTTGGTGCACGGTTTTTGGGGCCGTTTTTGTGCAATTGATGCGTGATCTAGACGTTTATAGTATGATCTAAGGTTCTACCTAAATAAGTTGAAAAATAATACTGGGAAATATGAAATTAATATTCGAAAAAGTTTTAACATCTTCCAAAGTGTGTCACGTTTAAAAAGCTTTTAACATTAAATATGAATGAGAGAATATACTTTAACCCTATAACGGGGGACAAATGAAAACAAAGAGGTAGTATACCAGTAATCAATTTTTGTTAATGGGAAGTATGCATATTTATGGCAGTTATATTTCATAAAGGTAAATTAAATTATACAACCGTTAGGACGTAGGCACTGAACATGCATGTCAATCACTTACTGTGCTGATATAGCAGATTTACAGTAAATCCTCTGTATTATAAATATAAACTGCGGCCAAAAAGCTGGGCATACTCTCGAACGTGAGACGGTACTTCACATCTGAACAGCTGCTAATGTTGTACAAAACACAGTACGAGCATGTATGGAGTACTGCTCTCACCTTTGGGATGGCTCAGCCAAATATCAACTCGAGGCACTAGAGTCGATTGAGCGGAGAGCCAGGAGGCTGGTTGGCAACGACCAGCTTTTCGATGACAAAACGCAAAGTCTCGAACATCGACGCAGAGTTGCCAACTTATCGGTTTTCTATCGAATTCATTTGGAGAGTGTACAGTTGAACTCTTCGATCTGATCCCGCCATCGCCCTTCCATCATCGGACAACCAGACGCACCGGCATGCGGCATCGATATATGGTGGATATTCCACCTATAAGAATGAAGCGCTTTGCATCCAGTTTCATCATACGCACCGCAAAGAAATCGAACTCATTGCCTGAGTCTGTCTTCCCTGATACTTATAACCTGGGTGTCTTCAAGTCCCGTGTGAATAGGTACCTTCTAGGTAAGCGTGCTACATCCTAGACCATATTTTTGCGCCACATAGGGCAAGATTGTGGTCAAACGCGAACCTATACTACAATGAAAAAAAATACATCTGCAATTTTCATTTCACAAAAAATATCAAAGTCCCACGAACATTACGTAGGTATATTTCTATAAATGCATAGACGAATGATAATCCCAGGATTACTATATATTGCCGTGGTGGCTAGTTCCACGTTATTCGCTAGATGACCTTAATATCATTTATCTTTATTTACGTAGTTCCATAATAAAGAAACATGTTGAATTAACTCTGCTTTTCTATTTAAAAATGAAATTTAAAACCTTTTTAAGACATACGACTTTCATTAACTGATTCGATCTGAAAAATATCCTTTAAAAAACCAAAAATTGGTTGTAACATTCAATAGAATTTTTTGTAATCAAAAATCGAGAGATGTGGCTTTATCTAGATAAACAAGATTTAGGTTATTTTGAGCTAGATATCTTTTCTAGGTTATTATTTATCATCATCTCCAAATTAAAGCTACATTTTTATTTTAAATTCTTTATTCCTTTGTTGATATAATCTGTCATCATACCACTTAAAAGTAAAACAGGAAAATATTATATTAGGTACCTATTTAACTAATATATCTATCTCATCAATATCTTATTATAAATTAATACTTCCTGTTTCTTTAGTACATAATTAAGGTTGTTTAACGAAAAATAAAGGGAATAACTTCCGAAATCTTAAATACTAAAAATACTTCTCAATATTTTAACGCTAAATGAAATATTTCAAGCGAATATTTATGAATTGATAGACTTAAACAGCAATGAAAAATTCTTAAATTAAAATGAAATCCGTAAATTGATTCCAACAGGGATTTCAGTAAAGTTGGAGGACGTTTGAGAAAAGTTATAACAACGATTAAAAACAGTCTTTCTGGGGGTAAAAACGAGTCTTTTTGCAATTCAACGAAGTTGTGATCGATGTGATTTTAAGATGTTCGGAATACATAAGTGAAATAGTAAATAAAAACCTTTTATGAAATCAATGCTTACTTACCTACTTCTTTCTTCACATTTCTTTTTTCTTTCTGATTGAAGTAAAAAAATAAAGTCACAATATGTCACGCTTGAACATGTCTTTATTTCTTACGAAGAGCTTATATATGAATTATTGTATTCCTAAGTAAAGAAATTATAGGTTGCCTAATTAAAACATCCCCTACATCGTGTCGTGGAAGATTGAATTTTGAGACAAGAGGTAACATACATATGTTCTAGTCGAGGATATAATCTATATCCTAGTTAAAGTTCAGCCATTTCGTTGTGAAACAAATAAACAAAATTACTTTCTTATTTACATTTTTGTTTGTAAAAAATATGTATACGGAATGTGCACGAACGATGGCAGCACAAATCGACACGATAGCCACAGTGCTATGGTTTAAAAAAATAGACTTTATATATGTCGTCGTGTCGCCGTCAATATTTGCATTATATTTGAATCGTTTTTATTATGATCAAAATTATATATATTATGGGTTGATTCTTGATTAACAATGATCGTCAGTGTGGCCAAATATGTCTAAAGGCTAAAAACTCTTTAACCCAGACTCGAATAATCAATATCTTAGAAGTAGAAGAAACAGGAATCATGAAAATGCAGTAATACTCGTTCGTATATGGCAAATTATAGCTCAAATGAAGATTTAATGTTTGATGTCAAAATAACAGGAAAGTAGATATTTTCTGAACGCGTTTAAATTATTCACTTCGTTATTTATTTATTTCCCTCTTTCTCAATTAGGGTAACCCCCTAAAACCCCTGAGTGTTCCGTCTTTCGCCTTATGCCAGGGCTACGGGTATATGACCTAACGTCTCCACAGCCCTGGCAGGGAGCCAAACATACCCTAAGGGCCGCTTGCATAACGTTGCGTAAATTTATTTAAGAAACAATAAACGCATTTAGTACTCTTAAATACAATTAGCGTCTTGCACAACGCAAAATTTGTCGCTAAATATGTTTAAATAACTGTCAATACGTTATGTGTAAAACGTATTTAGGCAGTTTAATATGATTAACTAATTTTGTTTCAAGGCGATCGTTATGCAAGCGGCCCTAAGTATTTGTAATGCTGATATTAGAAAAATCAACCAAATTGAATGATTGATGTTTAAAAAAACACGGAACTGATAGGATACGACGGTATTCAATGACATAGACTAATTCATGTTTCTTGTTCATGGTTATATGGATCACTTTGGGAGAATCATCCAAATTGAAGGCCAGAAATGATTGCCTTTTGATTGTATGTAACTTTTTTTCAATATAAAATATGTACATATATTCTGTTTATTAATAGTGAAGAAGAAAGAAAGAGAACAGGAAGTAAAAGAAGAGTATAATGCAAAGTTAGAAGAAAAATTTGTTAGAATGAATGATATGTGCGAGATAGAAGAGTTATGGATGGCCTTTAAAACCGAAATTGTGACTGTTGCGACTGATCTGTGTGGTGTAGTTAAAAGAAAAACAGGCAAATGCGTGAATAATGTTTGGTAGGACAAGGAGTGTGATACAGAGTGCAGTGACTGGATACAGAGTGCAGTAAAAGATAAAAAGAAAGCATGGAAAGATTGGTTAGCTTTAAGAGCTGACTTTAGATTGAAGAATGTAAAAGTGGAAGATGTAAATGAGGCAAAAAATTATATAAAAGTATGAATGAAATAGTTAAACTAGATATAATAGTCAAAAAGAAAAAGAATGAGCAAAAAGATGATTTGGATGAAAGAATATCTGAAGACTTCCAAAACAACATAAAATATTTTTGGAAGGTTATAAAAAGAGCCAGAGGAAAGACTACAGTCTGAGCTCAACGTAATCAGAGACAATAATGGATGCATTGTGAAAGAAGAATGTATATTAAACCGCTGGAAAGAATATTTTGAAGGATTGTTTGAGAAAGACAAAGCAGATGAAAACAATATGATTGATGTGAACATAATAGAGAGAACAGTAGCGATAGTATAGTTATGGATGAAATTGTGAAAGCATTGAATAGTATGAAGTTAGGAAAGGCTGCGGGTTATGATAGGATAACAGTAGCAATGCTAAAGGCTGGGCAAGGTCTGGTTGCAAGTATATTGTCTCGCCTTTTCAACATAAATTTAACACTAAAAAGCCGCATGGAAACAGTATCAAGGAAAAAGAGTGCATATTACTTCTAGCAATAGGGATAGTAAATTTGAATTCGACCCTGTAATATTTGATTGGATACGTTAATATAACTAAGTATAAACTAAGTATCGTACTTTTGTAAGAATAATCTGAAATCGGTTGTCACACTCCAAGTGTTATCCAGAAATGCGGCTACAATTCTTACTTAGGTAAAAAGAAATTACTTAAAAGTTCTGACCAGAGAATGCTTTTCTTGTTATACTTAATGCTTCGTCACTTTTACAATCATTGATTGAGATGGTGGGATTGAGTTTGTAAGATATTAAAATTTAGTCTAGAAGTTTGTCAGAAAATTTATCAATTATAAAATGTCCATACTTCTAAGTACATACACATATGAGGCTGGTTTATATTTCGCTGTAATTAGCTTTATTTTTTTAATTCTTGTGGACTCGTGGACTACGGCGCGACACCCGTACAAATGGTGATGGTGTTAATATGATGATGAAAGAATGTAGTGATAAATGATAGGCACTCGGATGCCAATAATAATGTATATTAAATAAAATGCTTAATGAAACTAAATGATTAATATAAAATGTCAAACAAAATGATAGGATGATTAGTGTGTGCTGTACGCGTGAAAGCGACCGAGCGTGTTTGATACTTGATACGGTCTTTGAGGCGAATACTTATGAGTATGGGTTTTTTATGTAAAACCCATACATAATGTACGTGGCCCGTAGATTTCGCAAAATTTATTTTCCTTGAATACAAATGAACTGTATGAATTATATGTTCATAAATTCATAATAACTACATGTATAAATGTAATATAAAGAAATGGTGACCAGTCCGTATCCAACAATCAAGTGTGTTCGAAACTTGGGCAGGAGATAGGTACTTATGATATAATTACCACAAATTGACGGTGAAGAAAAACAACGCGAGGAAAGCTGTATATCGGGATTACTTATGTGTGAAATCCGTCAATCCTCAAGCTTTATACAACAGAGAAGGGTAGATAAATCGTTATCTTAAAACTGGGACACCGGTGCCCAACAGCATGAAAGCGAGCTTGTTTGTAAGGTAATTTGTATAATTGTTTAATCTATTGAACAGTCCAGGGATTGTTGATATTTATAAAGTTGTGCATTGCTATGTAGTTTCGATTACTGATATGAATATAAACTACTTTGTCTCTAGAAAAAATAACTTACAATATAAAATCTACTTATATTAGTTATACCTATAGTTAACGATCCCATGCGACGGAAGATATTTTATATTTATATCCAATAATAAGGGATAAAATGCGACTTTACCTATATCACGAATATGACAATCTGCTTAAATGACATTATACTTGAACGATAATAATTTACGAGTCACATGAAAAGTATATTTTATTGGAAATTTTTATAATAAAGAGCAAATTCAATCGCTATTGGAGATATGCAAATTATAGTGAAATACTTTCCATTATTATTGAAGTGCTCTTTATAGTCCCAAACCCCAAAACCCCAAATCCAGAAAAACAATTTCAGATAAGGGCTACGCTAATTCATTTAGTATGCTTGCGCTATGTTTTCATTTAGTATGGTGGTTATATGAATACCGAAAATGGAAAATGAATCCTTGGCCCATATTATCCACTGTCCTAAAATAAGGGGTTCAAGACTCTGAACCTAACAATAGAACGTTAATGTTTAAATGTCAATGTAAGTTGAATTAAATTCTTCTTAGATAATCTGCTCAAGACATGACATTCAACAAGGTATGCCGGCCGTCGTTAATGGACCTCATTCCGTTCATACTCGTACTTGGCCAATTAACATGTTTGACAAACATCCTTTACGTTCTCGTGTTATGGGTTTATCTAGGTAGGCATTTTCTTAAATCTTTACTCTGATGTAAAGGATTGATATTAAAATGGACTTAAATATCACCTAAGACCTCGTTCGATATTCGACCGGAATGGAAATTCTTTATATCCCTACTTCATCTGGGATAATGTTAGTGTTAGTGACCGTATCACGCAGATGTAGCTAAGAGTTTAATGCGTTATTTGAAATGCGACACAGTTTATATATGACGTCAAACATTCACAGTACACTAATAAGTATAGGTAATCACCGACGGCGTTATTTTTAAACGCTAAAAGTAAGTCGCATTTATTTTCACTCACTAACACTATCATGAACCCAGGTGTAACAAGGAAATTAGAGAAAAAAGAACAAAATTACTTTTTCTTATGAAATTGCTACAATTGAAAACTATGTTTCCTTTAGTAGGTTGTTCGTTTCTTTTGCAGCGTCGCTTCCATAAATTCCTAATCCAGGTACCGTGGAAAATATTTCGTTTTCCGGGATAATAATTATCTCACATCTCATTTATATATTTCATATCGGATTAGTCCCAAAAATATCAGGAATAAACTAAAACGCACAAATAAAAATCACTTTTATAATATTATATTGTATACACATACCTAGGTATATGTTGTACATATCTACATAGTAGGTAGACATAGGTCCTTGTACCTATATATATATAAAATTTTCCCACATCAAAATGCATTTGAACATTCATAAATCTTTGAGCGAATGGGGTTTGCGATCATCCGAGCGTGCAAACATGTCCCGGTGGATGTTACCTTTGTTCCACCACGATTTTTACGTACATCTTTCCTCGTTTCACGTTTTATAGACGAGACACAATTCTCCATGCGGCAGATAAGATGTAATGTTTTGTTCTCTTATAATTCAAATTTTGTAACCGACATAAGATATTTGCACAATTATTATTAGAAGTTTACTTTGACTTATTAATTAGTCGGATCCTGGTAAACCTGCGCCAGAGACAAACTTTCGAAGGCGGGTGGTTCAACTAAGTAATAAGGTAATCTCAATTGTCGAAAGGGGTAAATATTTCATATTATAACAACATAGAAAATCAAATAATCGTAGCAAGTGGAGATCCATTGACTCTACTTATGATATTATGTATGTGGACTGTTTTTACAATGTAATACTTATAAAAGTTAAATGGAAATTATAAAAAGAGAAAGATACGATAACGCTATTATATACTATCCGTACAGGACAGGAGAAAGGAAACGGACAAAACAACCCACAGCCAGGTGGTAGGACATTTGCCCGACTGCTATGATGATGGCTAACTACCCCTGGTCTAAAGTATGTCGCCATAAAAACGTTGAGTTGTGTTCCGGCATTATTGACCAGGTTCCAGTCACCAGTCTCCAGTCTTAAAAGAGAAGCAGCGCATTTGTAGCACTTTTGGTATTGCAAATAGGCGATGGTAACCGCTTTCCATCAAGTGGACCGTCTGCCTGTCTGCTGAACTCATGCAATAAAAATAAATTTAAAAAATAGCTTCTTAGGAATCCATGCCAATTTACTTCGTTTTAGCAAAACAGAACATGCGATTTTTGCTAAAAAGGCTTCAGGACTTTAAAATTATGTATGTTGAATTTCAATTGCCAGGATTCATACGCGAATGCCTTAACATACTTTTAATACTTTTAAAATTTTCCAGTAAGTACCTACATACCTACAAGAATATAGAATCTACTGGGAGTGTCTTCGTCTAGGAACGCTAGAATCATTTTTTTCCAGGCAAGCTTACTGGAAATCAATAAGTGAGTTTTAATGTCGATTGAATCTGGTGAGAAAAAAATATTCCACAGAAACACCACTTGTAATGTCTTTGTTTAGGTCCACCCGACTACTTGAATGAAATTAAGATAATTTCATGACGAGGACCTTTGCCTTTGTATAAATAATCCTAGCAGTCTGATGATATAAACCTAACCATTTTTTTCTGTGCCAAATAAACCATGACTTATTCCGGGTTTCTGAGGTTACCAGTTATGAGTTCAATAACAATTGATTCCATAAAGTTATGTAATAGATAAACATAGGTTAACTGTTAACCTACAACTGGTACTAAAACTCGCCACTAAATGGTTCTATTTAAGAAGGAATATCTAATATTTATTTACATCAAACAAAAACGTCATTAACAAAACGTCAAACAAAAGACATGGAATAGATAAACGCCTAATATTGGTCAGTTAAGTTGAACCTAGTTTAACTATCGTACGATGGTGTGTTAAGAAACGCAATTTTATAAGTTATGGAACCGATAGCACTAACGAACATATAAACTACAGTTAAAAAAGTACCTCAGAAACCGGACATTAATCACCGTTTCTCTAATGTTTTTATTGCCACTTCTAAACTTAAAAGAATCAAAATAATACAAAAACGGATAGCCGCTAAGATAATCAAAAATTACCGACATGGCTCACAAAATTAGTAACTAATGGTTTCGACTATTGTTCCATCCTGGGCAAACGAGTCCTAGACCAGAAACCGCGTCTCAGCAAACGTAGTATAGGATGCCCACCAGCCCGGTGGACTGAGGACCTGCATAAGATCACCGGTGGGGGCCTGAAGGAGGAAGGCAGTGAACCGGGATGTGGCGCTAAATTAAGGACGTCTACGTTCAGCAGTAGACAACGAGAAAACGTTAGTTGGCCGTAATCTGAATAACAGGGTTCAATTATAAATTATCAAATGTATAATGTGTCCAGGGCCGCGCCGACCCCCCACAGCGCTTGTGTGCGAAAACTATGAAGTGCCTCTTTTTTCACGAAGCTGCATGTTTCAACTTATTTTTTATTATTATTTGTTAATTTTGATCGAAATAAATGGTCTCCAGTTTTATATACTTAGATAATATTTTCCTAAATAGGTATAACCAGTTCCCTCCCGCTTGCCAATTACTGCAAAAACTCCACTGCAAAGCAAATTATGTTGATGTGTAAGTGTAACAAAAATAATTTCGACGGCGGCGCCCCTATTGTCTTGGCGCCTGTGTGCGCCGCACACTTCGCACATAGGGGCGGTGCGGCCCTGAATGTGTCTATAAAATACACATAATCATATTAATCTTATAAACCTACTCATACAAATTTAAACGTAGGGCGGGATTTTTGTAAACTCTATACATTTTCATCATCTTGGACATATCCCAATTTACACGAAATTTCGTATATGATTTTTTTAAATTAATTAAGATCATAATTACGTAGTAACAACTTATTTAGAATATTGGAGTACTTCTCCCATAGAATACATAACCGATTATCACGCGGTGAGACCGCAGGAAGGGTCCTAATAAACAACTTAAATTAACTGCCGTAAGGAATTCAAAACATCTTGAGGTAGAGGAAGTTCCTCGATTTCTGCAAAAAAACTGTCATTAAACTCATTTGAAAGTAATTATAAGTCGTTGGGTCGGGACGACGATTAAACACGGCCATTTAATAGCCATTAAAACCACTTGCATATTTCCTCCGAGCTATTAACTCTTCGGTCCATACAAAATTTTGCCGCATAAAAATGTAGTATCAAAAGATAAAAAGAACAGAGAAAGAACCCTTACAAAATCATTAAAAGACAAGAAATTTTCTCCATTTATTGTCAGCTTGCAATAAATGAAAGAATATTTCCAGACTTATGTAGATATGAACCGATTGTAGGTACACATTACATATTTAATCTTGGTTATCTTAATTTATTCATATTTTTTATATCCTACAAATCCTACAATTTATTTACAACTGGAGTTGGAAGTCACTTTATTTCACTTACATAAATATTGAATTACGTAGGTTTTTGTATAGGTATACCGTATATAACCTTCAGTATAAAATTATCTGACTGATGGTGAAAAACGCTTAAAACCCGTTGCGTGGTTACGGAGGAGTTAGCGGATATAGGTGCAAACAGACAGATAGACACGGAAAGCGACTTTGTTTTAGACCATGTAACAATAAAGATTAAAATACAATTAATCGTTATTTTTTACTATACATTGCCTTGACCTTATACTTTACTACTAGTAATAATATTAAATTAAATCTCTTTAACGTGATTGCATAATTGATATGCTCTTAAGCGCTTAAGCTGTCTGAAAATGGCATACGGTTTTTAATACATTTCCTAAAAAAAAATACTTCTATGTCTTTTCTAGTGAAATAAATAAACTTGAAGTAAAAGTTAAACTTGAACATTCTCGCAAATTGATTTAAGCAATCCAGAGCGTTTTCCGATGCACGGTGTTGCATACCTATATCACTTTATACAGTCTTTGAACCGTACCATTCAGGTTCCGCACATTCACTTTGAGCATTCAAGTCTTGTGAAGGCAATGCAAACCAATTCCAAACACTCAATCCATAGGCACGAAGAAATGCATAAATTAAATGTTGCAACACACAGCTTGGTATTTGTAACGACCCTAGAATCAATCTGACTGAGACGTAGCAGCGCTCTTACCGAGCAGATTTAGCTTCGATTCAATGCGCATGCGATTTCAAGGTTAAAAAATATAATAATATATACGTAGTGGGGACTCGAGTAAAAGAACTTTTAGCCCCCCCCCCCCCTGTATAAGTGATGCATTGTTTCTGTCCATAGGTGCTAACACCTAAGCTACCACTCCTTTTTTGTAAGTGAGCCTATAAGAGGAGTGCTTCTTAACTTTAAATGTTAGACCCCTAAAAATTAACAATTACATAATAACTTAAAAATTCCATGATCGTTAAACAGGCATTGCTAAAGTTTTGATAATATTGCATTACTACTAGGTATACCTATTCTAACAGCGTGATTACGTCAAGAAAGGCTTCCAGGGATCAAAGAAGCGATAAATTTAATAATGGAAGAACGCTCGCGGCGCCGCTCCCATTCACCTAACGAGAATGCACTTCTAGCGCAGTTCAATAATCGATAGATGTGTACAATCGGGCACAGATTAAAGGAGCTGAGAGGAAAAAGAGCTCATACAGAAATATTTTAAAGATTTATATTTTATTATGTTTCAAATACGTAAATATCTACAATCTTCTTAGCATTTCGCAGACAATCCTTACATGTCTTGCGTACTATTATTATGTACACATCACAAGTGCACATTTTTACACACAAGCAGAAAGGAGGTAAAACACCATTCACTACAAGCTCACAGATGAGTAGCGAACAACTCGAAGACAGAATAGCGCCAACCCAGGCCCCTCCAACTCTCCCAAACCGACTAGTCACCGTAGGAAATAGAGACTACAACCCTCCAACGCACAAAATAAATATTGCCGCCTTAAGATGTCCCACACCTGGGCTCGGACCTTCTAATTTCTTATGAGAATGGTATACCCGCCACGCTTGTACAAGACGCCTTCGGGTTTGACACATTGTTTATCTCGCTATGCAGGTTTCATCAAGATGTTTTCCTCCATCAGCAACGCATGGCACTTGTGATATGCATATTAGATTAGAAAACTACCTAGATATGCTTTCACAGCTAAGCTTTGAACCTGCGTCTTTTGTTTGGGACGGTAGTTCGTTAAACACGAAGCTACCACGGCTTCATATGCGCATAATTATATTAAATTCATAGCAAATAGATAATAAATTATACTATTTTTACTAATTGTCATCCTGGCGTTATCCCGGTTACGTTCGGAGGGTCTGCGTTGGAGCTCAAGGTCCGCTTTCCAAATTTTACTTTTCCACTTCGCGCGGTCCTCGGCATCCCTTTTCGGGTTGTCATTGGCATGCATATCATCATTTATAACGCCAAGTCAGCCATTCTTGGGCCTATGCCTTCTACTACGAGTGAGTGGCATCTAACGGAGGCGGCATGGCTATGTTTGTTCCTTAATAAGTAGCCATTTTCGGCAATTACATGAATACCAAAAATTACACAATTATTTATACTACATACATACATACATACATACATTACTTCACGCCAGGTCCCTTGCGGGGTAGGCACGAACAACAGAGCGCCATTTAGGCTTATTCTTACACACCTCACTTGCTTCTTTGACATTCATAGTTCTTGTCATGCACGCTCGTCTGTTCTTAAGGCTCCTGACATCACCTTCTGCTAGTACATGATCAATTTGATCATGGAAGGTGTGTCGTGGCCTTCCGCGACTTCTGCATCCATCCACTTTTGCATTGTATATCTGTTTAGTCATTCTTTCATCATACATTCTTTCCACATGCCCGAACCACCGGAGCATTCCTTTCCTTACCTTCACCCCGACACTCTCTTTCAGACCAACTCTCTTTCTTACTTCGGTATTACGAACGCGGTCCGCGAGCGTCACTCCGCAGATTTTGCGCAGTGCTCGCATCTCGACCGCGTTTACTCTACTTTCGTGCTCTCTATTCCATACCCAACTCTCGCTTCCATACGTGAGCGTAGGTACCAGCACCGCGTTGTGTATGGCAAGCTGGGCCTTCTGGCTGAGGTTCTTAGCGCCTAGAAGTTTACCTAACGCTCCATTCACACTATTCCCCAAATTCACTCTTCTTTCTATATCAGCGGTGTACCTTCCATCCCTGCTAAAAGCACATCCGAGATATACAAACTCATTCACTTGTTCCAGCATAACATCATCGACCATTATCCTTGCATTCGTTCTGGTTGTTTCTCTTTCAAACACCATCACCTTTGTTTTCTTCGCATTCAAACGTAAGCCTCTCGCCTGACAATCATCTTTCATCATTGTGACTAGTGTTTGCAGTTCTGATGGCGATTCGGCTAAAAGCACGGCATCATCCGCATAAAGCAAGCTGCTAACAACTAGATCACCCATCCGCACCCCAACATCCATCAATATTAATCTCTGGAGACAATTGTCCAGATATAGGATGAACAGCAAAGCCGACAGCACGATATTTATACTACCTCGAATAAACATAAATGTCGACACAAAAATAAAAATAATAGGCTTCTTTAAAAATAATTTAGTATAATTATGAGGTAAATTAAATTGTAATGAAATAGAATTTTCCTTTAAGTCTTAAACCTGAAACCTTTTGGCTCCAGTTCCCAATATTTTAAAAGTTTCAATTAAAGCGTAAATAAATACTAAAACACATTTAAAAGGTTCTTATCTAACTTTTATTTCAAAGCCTCATCAATTACCGTATTCATTGAGAAGCTTTTATACTCGATTCTGTAGAATCGATTATTTACGAGCAGGAGTGCATGCAGCCTTTGCCTGATACATTCATTCCGCTCGTTGCGTATCAAATTATGTTTTAACGTGTTCACTAACCTCTTACCTCTTTTAGTCCATAAACACTATACAAAGATATTGACTTTCTTATTATTTCTTTATTAAAAAAGTTTTTAGCGCACATCAGACGAGTGTGGATGGAACTTCCCGCTGAGTTTGGCCATGTGCATTAACACTTAAGGTAATTTTAGAAGAACGTCTTTAGGGTTTAGATAGACGGCCTGTGGTTGAGCGGGCTCCGGGTTCGATTCCTCGTATGGAAAATTTCGTAAACAATTTTTCTCCCTTATTTACTAATACTATGCTCTGGGTGTCCAGGATCGGCCCCAGAGCACTCCGTTGTATATTACCTATTACACAAGCGTAACTTTCTTAATTTGAAGATATACAATAAGTATGTTTGTTTTCCGATTATTATTAATATTTCTTAAGGGCTGACAACGTATTGGTAATGCAAAAGTTGATAGGCAGTGATAACCATATTCCATCAGAGCTGTGTGTCGTTTTCCAGCAATAAAAAAAGAGTCATTAATGAGTTCGCAAAGGCTCGTGTTAACAACAAAAGTAGATTACGTTTTATTGATTCGAAAACTCTTTTCATCCCCTTTCAAACTTAAAACCCTTCCTTGCCCTATATTAAACGGCTTCCGCAAATTGTGCCGCTTTGAGTTATCGACGTAATGGTACTTCTGCAAAACATTTTTAATAAAGTAGAAAAACAAAACTGACAAAGCAGTTTTATGCCGCGTAAAAGCGGAAGGGAGTTTAACTATTCGCTTTATGTATACTATTGCTTTGTGATAGAATTTTCTTATAAACTAAAAACTAACGAAGTTAGCGTGCACTGATTCTTTATTTCATCTATAATTATAATGGAGTAATCAGAGAAACAAGGAAAGAATTTATTTGATGGGACGGGAATGCGGCATTATTACTTTTTTACAAAAAAAAACCGACTTCAAACTAAAAAGCAAAAATAAATATTTTACCAACTTGTTTCTACGACATGTTGAAAGTGGGTTCCAAGTAAAACATAAAAAAACAACAACAAACTTGCAAAATATATTTTTTATGTTTTACTTGTCACTGGCTTCAAAATGTTGTAGAAGGAAATCGGGTATACCGTTTGATTAAAAGAAATTGACAATTGACGGTGAAATCGAGTAACGAATTTACAAAAAACATACAGACGAATCGCGAACCTCCTCCTTTTCGAAAAGGGTCAAAAAACAAAAAAAAATAAGTGTTTAAAAAATTGAAATTTTACATTTTATTGGTTCAAATGAAATGAGAAATTCGATAGTTTAAAATCCGTGTAATGTGTCAATTAACACCAATAACAAATTTAAAATATATTTTAGGTTAATAGTCTTACGAGCTTTCTGAAAACTATAGTAGCAACCAAAAACATACCCATAGGAATGAGCTAAATATTCACAAAACATTCGACTTTAATTAACAAATGTAATTACAACAGCTAATTTGATTTCACCCAGATCGTTCTTCAATTTAATTGCCCAATATTTAATCATTTTGAAGGTATTTTACACAAAGATATTACGGTGTCAAGTGAAATTATAATAACGGTTAACGTAGAAGACGAACGGCGATGGCTTTAAGATGGATGAATGTACCTATTCTACAATATGCATGATTGTAGATCATTAGTTCATATATCAAAGAACCTCCTGAGCGTCTCAGATTTGCCTAACGATGTATTTTCTGTTATGTTCATTTTGGCACAATTCATTAGTAGATTTAGTACCGTATTAGTTAATGTTCCCTGAACCTGTGTTAGCCTAGTGATTAAGATTAGTACTCATATGACTCCATACTCAATGACGTAAAGTTCGAAATCTGGTTTAAGAGCATACCGCTTTAACCAGTTTATACGTCCTACTAGTAATAACCGTATTGTCACTTGCAATTGAATACTGTCGTGTTCTTTCACTTCTGTACCTTTCAACTAAATTGATTCAATTTGGTTTATCCATCTAATATCAGCCTTATGTAAGTTTGAACAAACCCGGATCTTTTTATGCAATACAAATATTACACGCCTATTTCACTTATATTATTATAGAAATAAACTTTTAACATAATGAGACCGGGTACACAATAACCATAACGTGTGTAGCTGCGAGGTGTGATCAATATTCCACGCAACATTACCACACTTAAAAAAGGAGCTTGTAGTTGTGCAAATATGTAAATCCACTTGCCCTAGCCAATAGTAATTAATTTTTCGCATTTAATTAATAGCTTTTTGACGTGAAATGCAATTTACGTATGCTTTACTAGTAGGGAGGGACCTGGGGTGTCCTGTGGAAATAGATTGATTGAAAATAGTCACCGTCGTCTATGAGGGTTCGCAATAGCAAAGGCGTTGCCAAAACTGTCGGCCTGGAAGAAATTTAATGACGCCCTTCTTAAACAACTCCATGTCGTTGGACAGAAGAACCGTCGCGGAAAATTACCTTCAAATTATTGTTGAACACAGAATAAACATTCTATAAACTTAATATGGAGTATGAATTATTCTGTCTCTAAACAATAGAATCCTGGATTGTAACTAAGAACAGAATAAAATTGAATTTGCTTATTCAAATGACGACTAAATCAATGAGTCAGGCACGAATGAGCACCCAAACTTTACCAACGCTGCCGTGCTCTCGTCGACTATTAGAATTCATTGGAGCCCACCCGTACAGTTTCTAAGACGTGCTCCTTACGACGAGTGGAATATTAGAACAAAGCGACACTACCGAGAAGTCCCGGAGTCCCGTCACCCGCCCGATTGTTCGAAGCACCCCCTACTCGGAACGTTAACAAAGAACTTTTTGGTAGGAAGTTTTAACAGCCCACCCACTATTATATTATATGATATTCTCGCATCACAACTTTTACACAATATACCAAATGAATGACCTTTACAATATCACTTTGTTTGGTACGGTAAACAATAATGCGTTACGGCCGGTAAGACTTGAATCTCTGACTCAGTACCTAAGTGAACTATTTATTATTATAACCAGGGGTATTATTTAGGATTCTAAAGTAATTTGAGTAAAAACAGAACCTTTGAGTAATCGCCACGAATATTCATCCGTCTATCTTTGTATGCCACATACAATTTTCTCTAAAACTGCTGGATCTATATGATGAAATTTAGTAAGTATGTAACTATCTACATACGGCACCTAATCTATATACGGCAACACAGTACCTACTGTGATGATAAAATAAAGATTACGGTGGCTGTTATACATCTAACGAAGGCTTGAAAAAATCATATGGGATAACGCTGTGGAAAACTTTAGATGTTATTTACGATCTATTAACATTATCATTCATGGTATACTGTTTCCAAGAGTTTATTTTACGTTTCACGTTTGCACGTATATCAAGTCACATATTTCTTTACAGTAAAGCCCACATGAAACAAACTACATAATTGTCGTACTTTAATGTTGTGGGTGACTTAATAGTAATGATACGTAAGTCATGTAACGCACAGACTTATACTATCTCTATAAACATTAGAAGCCCACTAAATTATGTAGATTCTAGACGATAATTTAGTAGGCTTGTAAATCAACTAACTCATAGAAAATGTTAAATAAATTCTAAATAGAATTATCTGATAAATCGACTTAAATGTAAGACGATTATCTATGTAATATTATTTACACTATGGTTCTCATGACTACTGTGACGGATATCTTATAACAGATTGTTAATCCAGATATTAAATATTTTATGCGAAACAAAAAAATGCTTTTAAGCCTTTTTTTAAATAGGTGGCGAAATATAGGCTTACCAAATCGTGATAATTCTGTACTTCCCCCATTTCACATTAAATTTGAACTAAGATGTGCAAAATTCAGAAAAAAATGTAACTTAAAAAATACCTACAACGAAAATTAGTAAAATATCCGTGGAGTAGTTTTTGAGATACAAGGTATTTTGGACAAAATATTTTTATAAATGTTTTATAACCAAATAACAAAAGCTAGATGGATGGATATTCGTCGCCTCTACGCCTACGAAACCCATTAATGTGCGTGCTTTGGTACGCAATTAGTCAATTTTATATTACATTTATACTTTTACTTTTTCTGAAGTTCTTGAGGTAAACTTTAGAAATAAGGGCTTTTGATGCTAAACCCGTGCTAAAATTCTTTGATACTTCACTCAACGATATTGGTCAACCCTGTGGGTCAACCATTTTATCAATTCTCTTTTTAGCCTTATGATTATCCCATAAAAAACTTTTTTTCATATTATAGACCAAATCAGCAATACTAAACCTTATTTATAAGCATACGGTATTAGATAAGACTCCGAAAACTTTTTTGCTATTTCTTTTATGATACCTACTACAAACAAGTTTACAGCAAACCTGATAGAAAGTGTCGCCTATAGACATTTGCAACACCAGAGATGATCTGTGAAACCTAGCATATTAATATTGTATCATATAATATTAATATGCTAGACAGGCAACTCACAAAAATTTGGAGTATAGTGGCTCTATATCTTCTCTTGAAAGGTTATTTGTTTTAAACGACATTTTATGACAGACTCAACATGATGGCTTTTTTCTTCCTATTCCTAATATCTTAAGAAAATATAATGAAACTGGTTTCCAATTCATATCTATGGACGTTATCCTTATTCAAAAATAGTTGAGTCATTTGAAACTTTTCTCCCGATATTATCCAAATGACGCTTAAAACTAATTGTTTTTCACCCCTCGATACATATATAGTACTAGTTTACCCTGCAGCTGGGCCCCGGGTCAATCTCTGGTTCATACCCCTTGTTCAAAGAGCAGGCGGTACAAGTTACATTGTATAAAATTTTTATGTATTTGCCTCCGGAAGATTCACTTCATTTTATAACGCAAACTATCCCTTCCCCGTCTATCTGTATACTACATACATGAAAAAACTTGTCGAAAAAGACAAAATAGACAATAGACTATCCTAGTTTCCGAAATAACCTTTACATAAATTATCCCAAAATCTATTCCATTATCCGTGATGAAAAGTATCCCTTGGCCACCCTCAGTATTAAAATTATATATATACCGAAGTTCAGCCAAATCGGACCACTAGTCTTTCCATAAAAGTATAACAAACAGAGAGACAAATCCATTTTAATCCCGAAAACTAAGCCATTTTTCGGGAAAAAAAAGTATCCCCTGTTCATCCTCGGCGTCGTGTATATATATATATATAGTCGGCTTACTCACGCCGGAAGCGGATGACACTCAACGAGTATAATACAATAATAATCTGAAATGTTATAATCAAAGTTTATTACACTAGAATTATTACAATTACAATATTAAATACAGCACAATAATACACAGAAATATTAGGACAACTCCAAGAGTTGTCTCCACGCTTGTCAGGTGTCGAGCAGCAACCTGCCCTCAAAGAATACTGCGATTATCAAACAGTAATTATCGACCACAATATACTATGCGCCTCTTGTCAACAGAGCTTGCGCTCTGTTCAATCGACGAACGTAGAATGAACTAGAATGACGGTCGTAGACCGTAGGCTGTAGACTGTCGGTTTAAGACTGCCCCTCCTCTGCCCGAACACAGCGTATATAGAGCGGTTTCAGACTAGCGTTTTATACGCGCGTATAAGCTCATTTTTGGAAGCGCCTGTAGGTGCGTATAGGCGCGCCTTTCAGCACACGCGCAACTCGTACGAGCGTTGACGCGCTTCTAAGCTCGTATAAGCGCGGAACGCAAATAGCAATGTTTCTTCGTCAGAATCCATATTGATACTGACACGATATCACTATCGTTTAAAAGCGAATACGCCGAAATATGCCCGTTTACGCGAGTCCGGTTTTTTGAAGCACGTAATGTAGCGCGCGTGTAAGCGCGTATGCAGAAACAACCGTATACGCGCAGAAAAATACGCCAATCTGAAACAGCCCTTAAGGTCCTCGTAGCGCGCTGCAGTGACAATATCCGGTAGTGCTGTGGCGCCACTTCAGTTACACTTCCTTCATTAAACCAACTTCCGCCACACGTATTAACTTCCAACATCCGGTTACACCATTTCCGATATCCGTTAGCTTAATAATAAATGCTTCTACGTTGACATCCGGTTAAACAACTTCAGATTCCTACATATATATATAAAAAATCTCCCATTAAACTTACAACACCCGCTTGACAATCTAACCATAAACAATGCGTTGCTACACAACCACCATCCTACACTCGGCCATCCTGCAAAATATCTGTCCTCAGATATTTCACATTCAATAATTTAGTACTCAACAGAATACAGCTACCTTTCTTATACTAAAGTTTAAATAATATACTAATTAAAAAAAATAACATGCATGAACAGAACATTGAAACAAAATTACGTATTTCTAATGAAAACAAACGTAAATATTGTTGTATCTTACATAATTAAAAATAATCATTCATCATCTAAGATACACATATGTCATCACTCTTCCATGTTAAATTAATCTGGCCATCGTGTTAAGTCAATTTTCGTAAATGTTACTTCAAATGCATGAGGTTCTGTAACAAATATGAATTTACTTCCAAATAAATAGTATCTAATTTTTTTGACTCCAGGCATATCCGTTATGATCTTCAGCTCATAACTTGAATATTTCTCTTCGTCTACACTTGTATTTCTGCTCATGGAATAATTAATTTGTTCCTCAGTATTATCATCTCGCTATACGAGTATTGCACTTAGAGCCTTAGTACATGCATCAGTGTGTAATTCATCTATCTGTTTTTCAACTTCAGTCGAGCCAATTAATGAAATACTCTTTGGGTTAAACTGCACCGGAACATCATCTTTCAACATTATTTTTGTCTGAATAGGCGCTTCTTTAATTTGTACGGGTTGGCTGGTTTCTACCGATTGTTGCATGTTACTTCTTAAATTAACATATTTACTATGAACTAGACACGGAATATCAAGTCGCAACATCACAGTTAAAATTTGAAAAAGTTCAACCAATCGACGTCTTTAGACATCAATCTCACATTACCATCTTTCATAAGCATTGTGTAATTTTTCAAAAAATCGTTACCTAAAATTACCCTAAGGCCTTGTCCGCACTGTGATATTTCACCACGTTTTTTTCTCGTAATTCTGTAACACAATTAATATACTAGGCGTAGCCGCACTGGCGGTAGAAAAATCGCGCGGGAAAAAAATCTGTGACTTGATGCAAACTAAACGCGAAGCGGTGCGATTTATTTCCGCGCGAATATTTTGTACCGTATAAAGTAAGTATGGCTATGTTCGCACTGTGGAATAAAATTCGCGCGTGTCGCTCAGTCGTGCAACCTCGCTACTAGTTGTAGTAAATTGTCGAATGATTTTGTTGTCATTCTGTAATAGTCATTCGCTCATCGCGGTCATAGCCGGTTGAAACCGATGAATCCCGAACAGTAGGTTGCGCCCAAAGAGTACATTGAATATATACAGAGTTGCGCCACCTGCGTTGATACAATTGGTCTAGGCTTAGAGGGAACATTTTCCGCCGCCATTTTCCGAAGATGACAGTTTGTAGAAATATGTCCAAAATTTTGACAATTAAAGGATCGTCGACCTTGATCTTGATACGGACAACTAGAAGATACATGATTTCTTTCCCCACAGCCAAAACATAAGATATTTCGAATTTCCGATCGAGTAGCATCATTCTGTTGCATAAGTATTTTCCTTCTAAAGTCACTATAAAGGGTCAATCTTCTACGATAATCAACAAAGTCTGAGGGTCCATAGAGTATAATCTTATTCGTCTCCACATATGGGAAGCCTTCTATCACACACTCCATAAGTGCGGCGTCTTCAACGTTGCCATGGAAAGCCATTTCCTTCATAATAAGAAAATATTGTTGAAAACTCTCACTATTCTGCATCTTTCGTGATGCAAGTTTGTTATGTATTGTCGCACTATTCATTTTTGGTCCAAATTCATCTAGCAGAGCATTTTTCAAAGTTGAATAATCTTTCACTCGACCCAAAGTCCTTAAAAATAATTTAGCAGTACCATCCAGTAAACGTTTGGCGTAAATCAACTTCTCAATATTAGTCCAATGCATCGTATGTGCAACATCTTCAAATTCCTCAATGAATATAGTGACGGGGTAGGTGTCGTCTCCAGTAAAAGTCGTCATAGACCTCTCCTTATCGGTAAACGATATTCGTACATAGCGCTCCATATCGTCATGTAATGCAACATCTTTCTTCGGCGGCATTGTAAAAATAAAAATAACTTTCTATCCCGGACGAGCCCCCAAAAATGTAGGATAGTAAATAAATAAAGAATCTCCCTTTAAACTGGTATAATTAAATAACAATATAATAAAGAAAAATTAAAACACCCGCTTGACAATCTAACATACTGAGTTACAGCCAAATCGATCCCGTAGTTTTCTGTGAAAACGGAACAGACAGACAGTCTTTCGCATTTATAATATTAATAGGTATTAGTCGTTCTAGGGTAGTCAGCTGAGACAAACAGACAGATATGGAAGTAGGGTCTTTTCTAGCTTTAAATAAATCGGAATCTCAAAAATGGATTGAGTCAGAAGTACAGGTCAACAGTTATATAGCATAGAAAAGGGAGCACTCAATTACAAATAAAATACACAATTATATTAAAACAATATTTATTTATATTTTATAAATGTTTTTACAGAAGTAGTAAATATTAGCCACATAATGAGAGTGGTAAGAGAATTACTAAACGAATCATTTCAAGCGAAAAAAAAGCGAAGATTCGTTCGTAGTATTCACAATTAGACATTATTATTATATTTTTAAGTAAACTGTCCACTTAAAAGTAAAATGAGATTTTTATAATCTTAGTAATACTTCAGTTATTCTCCTCAACATCCTGAAACAAGAACAATGGTATAGTTTCCCCATGTGTTAGCAATACTGAAAGCCTCAAACTCATATTTTGGATTTTGCAATAAATGTGTTAAAGTTAATATAAATTATCACATATGCACATGTATACATATATTATAAGGTGAACTCTTCTAAGGGATAGGTACGTACCGTTGGGTCACAATCAGCACAATGCCATGAATATCCTCGTTTCTTAGGGTTCTTGTTGAGAGGTGGCTCCAGACATGTGAAATGATACCGCTTGGCGCATTCATCACACCTGCGCATAATATATTGCGATATTGTTATTAAAATTTATTATTTATAAAGTTAATAATTTCTTTTAATTTTTTAAATAATTATATCAAAGACGTCTCACTAACGAACGCGGGTGTGTCGAAGTTTAAGAAAAACGGACGGTAGCAAAAAGACCCGCCGCGCTTGTCTTAGGCGGATTTTTTTATTTCGAACTTATACATTGATCAGACCATATTTTTAAGATAACATAAAAGCTAATGCAAAGCAATTGAAATGGCAATAGATCAGGTGTTGCGAATATGATAAATACAAATATGACAGTAAACGGTAATTATTTTCCATGAGATGGAGTGTCAGCCTGTCTTCTGTACGTCGAACAATAAAAAAACTTGTGCATCACGGGACGCCCGACAGAAGTGATAACTTAGCTTGCCTACAGACAGACGGGCGCGGTAATGCGTTACGTAACGAAGCGTTGTACCTTCCTATAAGAAGTTATCGCTTCAAGATTTTACCATGATTCCTTTTTTAAGATTTGACTACCGCACGGAATCCTAAAAAACCATATGGTCAAAAACTCACCTGACAAGGTTGGTGGCGTCACCGGGTTGTTGGCAAACGTCACAATGCGTCAAAGGAGTGATCGTCGCGGTCTGGTGGGGCTCCCCGCTGGCGCCGGTGCTGCGGCTTGCGCGCGCGCCGCGGACCCGCTGCACAACGCAGAATAAATCTATTCCTTTATTCAGTTAAAGTCGTCGCGTCAGCCAAACATTGTCTACAGCTGGATGGTTTTTTTTTATTGCAAGATTTCGGCAGACAGACATACGGAAAACAACTCAAGGTTATGGCGGCATATTTTATACCAGGGGTATTAGCCATGCAGGCGGGTAAATACTCTACCACCAGGCTAGGTAGGCGGGGTCTCCAAATTGTAATTATAAAACTGCCCCAATTTAATGGATTCAATGTATCAGCACGAATAAACCCATGACGTTTCTGTGCCACAGTTCAAATGTGATTTGTAATGTATATGAATGTAAGCATATAGGATAATATTTTTTTTTTAATTGTACAGTCCAGAGATAAACTGTTATACCTACCCCAAAACATGTTAACCTATAATAAACATTTTGAGGAAAAAATCCCTAATTTGGAGATCCTGGATGTAGGAATCACTTTTGCGCCACAGATCCCGGTTCTCCACGTTCCATATCCAGCCCCTCTACCGCGCTCTTGTCCAGGTCGTCGTTACAGTGGGCTAGAGAGTTGTTGTACGTAAATAAACTGTCTCTACAGAAAGCTCGGTTATTGTGTACGTAGCTAAACATTAGCAAACTAACTCTTAAACTAATCATTGGCTTAGCGACCCAAAATGTATCTCGACCTCCGAAACGAGAACACACCTTTTTTTGCCAAACATTAGCTGAAAATCAAATATCATCGACATTGAATACTTCAAAAGTATAAAAAAATGTTAATATTAAAGATAATTATTTATTATTATTTTAAATTACTCTCTACACACCCTCTAAACGCGAGGTGTTGCCGAAATGTCATTTTTAATATTTAACTTTGTCGCTGTACCTTAGGTTTAGTTGACGTCGGCTGAGCTGGTTTCTCCTCTAAAGTCGGAGGCTTGCATAGAAAAGTACATACGTTACAATAATCATATCAACCGTGCAGTTCCAAGTAATATTTAATTTTAGATTAACTAATTAAATTGAAATATATTTCATTACGTGATTTTCAAGATATGACTATTTTGTTCAGGGTTCCGTAGCGTAGTCAAAGCATAAAATAGTGTACTGGCGTCACATCTACGGAATTTTTCTGTATTTCGTATTTTTACAAGCTTTTATTTAACTTGCGATGGATGTACCATGTATTAATTAAGTATGTATGTATGTAAGTTCGGGTGGAATCTTGCAAGTTAAATTTGACCAACTTCCCTGTTTCCGATTGAGCTGAAATTTTGCACACATGTATATCTCGTGACAATGCAATAATATGGTACCATGGAGCTGATCTGATGATGGAGTCGGAAGGTGGCCATAGGAACTCCTGTACTAAACAAGATAGACCCGTCGTGTTTGGGCTCGATTTACTTGTCTTGGCTAGCACTCTGCTGCTACATGATATCCAGGATCACAAAAGCTTGTACTTAAAAATCTTTTTAAAAAATAATTTTTATTTTTGTCTGTTTCTTGAATTTCCATGAACTGGGACATTTTTACATTGACATGCGAAACGTTTTGGATTTATTATAAAGAGGCCAAAATTATATGTTCTTTAGCGAAGATTATATGTAAAAAATTCATTTACGTAATAAAAATACATAATTAAACTTTACTTGACGTTCGGTGTTTTTCTTCAAAAAAATATTAGAGAGTAAAAAATCTAGGAGTCATATTTGATAGGGAGCTATCTTGGCGACCCCACATAACCGAATTGAGTCGACGTCTCTTCCTCTTTTCGAGATCCCTTGGGAGGTTGAAAAACTTCCTGCCCATAGCCACTAAAGTTAAACTTGCAGAGTCCTTACTACTCCCCATTCTTGATTATGCTGACGCCAGCTATATTCATTTGACTCAAGAGCAACTTAATAAGCTTGAGCGCCTCCAAAATGTTTGTATAAGGTTCATATTTGGGTTACGCAAATATGACCACGTTTCTGAATTTCGTAAAAAACTCAAGTGGTTGCCAATTCGCTTTCGCCGGAATACTCATATTCTTTCACTCCTGTACAGTGTATTGTTTATCCCCACAACCCCATATTATCTCAAAAAACACTTTGAATTCATCTCTTCCTCTCAAAATTTACGACCTTCTACGAATCTTAGACTTAATACTCCCAAACATTATTCATCTTTTTTCAACAATTCTTTTACTGTACAGGCTATTCGACTCTGGAATGAGTTACCTGTTACTGTTAGACAAGCTAAATCTCTAACAATATTTAAGAATATGACAAAAAAGCACTACCTACAACTTAGTGATGTTTGATATTTCTACGTATGTTTATGTATGTGTATATATAATAATATATGTATCTATATATTTATGTATGTAATATCAATAGGAGTATTTATATATGTCTATTTAGTAAAAAATATATGTAAGTAGCTGCATATCCTCTAATATTTATGTATACCACCTTTGACCAATTTAATATGTTTTTATTCCTGCCTCGGGTTGTCTGGAAGAGATCGCTTCTTAGCGATAAGACCGCCCATTGTGCACATATAGAATATTTTTAGGCTATAAGTTCATCTGTGTTTTCTGTAATGGTGTACAATAAAGTATCTATCTATCCAACTATCTATCTATATTACTCAAGACAATCTCTGGCTTTAAAAACATTAGGATTTAAGGGTATTTTTGTTGTTTTTTCATGCTTTAATATTAGTTTTATTTGTATATATTTTACTTACAGAAGCGGAATCAGCAACTTCAGCGCCAGAAGGTATTGGTGGCAAAGACAATGGATCAGATAGTGCTTGCCCTTGCTCTGCGTGTTGCTAAAAAAATATAATGGAACAAATCTATAGTGTCTTTAGTGTTTCATATTTGATATAAACTCAAGCAAGGTTTCTATATCATACTATCTGTTTTTTAATATACCATTGCAGAAAATTGACATTACTTATATAGATTTTTATGGCAAATTTAAACCAGTGCCGGAAGCTTGCTATTGTAATGGTCTCTGAATGGTCGTTCACTAGCGTCACAATAATGGTCTTCTATACTAAAATATAGTTTAAGCTTGTAAACAAAAGCATTCAAAACCAAACAGTGTGGTGCCATTAATGCGTCACTGAAAGACCCGACACGGTTGCAATGGCAGACTTACGGTTCAGTGTTAAGGCATAAATGTAAGGCCGATATAAAGAACAAGCTTCAATCTTCTTCATTTTGCAGTCGTAAAATTGCCTTATTGCGAGAGCATGCATGCAATAACATCACATTTACGATTATTACACAGTGTTATTAAATTTATTTTAATAATATCCAACAGTTATGAAAAGTAAGAAAATACTACATTTACCTTTGAAAGTTTCTTCAAGACAGCAGGTGGTGGTCCATCATTGCTATCAGTCGGAACATAGAACATTTGAGTGTCAAGTGAACCATCAGGCTTCGGGATCGGTTTTATCTGCAAATAATTTTGTGAATTACATTTTCTTAAACATTCAGGCAAATAGAACCTGTATTTGGGATCTGTCATCCATATAATGTCTAAAAAGCTCTAGTTTCATCATAGTAAAATACAAGTATATAATGGCGTTTTTGATGGAAAATTTAAATTGATTATATTTTGCCGTGACATAATATACTTTTAAAAAGTATGATTTATTACATTTTGTTAAAAATACGCAGACTTGTAGGAATTGTATGATTTTAGAAAAAAGTGTATTTATGTGGAATGTCTAACTATTTAACAAAATGTGACTAGTTCGGGTTCAGCTCTTACTTAATGCCTATTTGTTTGAAGATTAATCTAAAACTTAAACACTGATACTTAACACTAAAGAATCAAGAAATCATGTGAACACATATTCAAAACGCTCTATGTAAATAAACTCATTTCTAAATGGAACGAAGCATAAGAATGAATAAATGAATGGAACATTTGAAACCAAGTACCTTGATAGTAATCCTTGGATGAGGTGGCTCGGGATTTTCTATATCTTGAGTCTTCTTCTTCCTTTTGTGCTTATGCGATTTCGACGGTGACCGTAACAAATCTGGTGAATATCTTGACCTGTGTTTCTCTTTCCTACGTTTCCTATTCGCCTTATACGTTGCAATGTCTGACGATAAATTCGCCAATGTATTTTCAATAGAACTCTCTATAGTTTTACTATCGCGTTCCTTAGATTCATTTAGAAGGGAAGAAAATGATATATTCTGTGGAACATATTCTTCCTCGCGTTTAGCAGTCGCTAAACCTGTAGACGCATTAGAATTTTCGTTGTGAGAATCATTCGGACTGTCAGCGACTATCGGAGTTATTGACATCAAAGGCGTATTAGTTAAAGTAGGTGATGTGAAACTTCTTTTGTGCAACTTTTTAGGTATTTCTTCACCAGCCGAAGTAGTAGCGTAGTCTTTCTTCTTTTTAATCTTTTTATCTTTTTTAGATTTGACTTCAGATTCGTTGCCATCACTAAATTCAAAAGGTTTTATAGTAACTTTAATAGGAGATATATTTTCACTGGTTTTGGAAGATTTGTCTGATTTATGGGATTTTTCGGAAGCAGCTCTGGGTGGTGGTGAGTGTGGTACAGAGTTTGGACTATGCGGGTCAGTGATTATTGCACCGTCTTTGCTATAACGTATTCGCGATCGACGCGGTCCTTTCTTTTCAAGCATTTCCGGTTCAGAATCAGAAGTTTTGTCACATTCAGAACACTGCCTGCAAGTACAATGTTCAATCACTGAAACTAATCTATATATTAATTACGTTAAAGGAACTTTATATCCTTTTTAAACGTAACGCTCTTACTGAGGAGTGTAAGGTATGGCAAAAGTGTATATGAAGAAGAAATGAATTCAAACAAATAGGCCATGTCCGTATCGGCCTGCGATCATAGTTTATTATAATTGTATTCTTTGAATTAATTTTACACTATCAAAAACTGAAAAAAAATTAACTATACTAGGGCCAACGAGAAGCGATACCAAATGTAAACAAAACCAATGCAAGGTCATTAGAAAATACAGGGGTGCGTAACTTTTTGAGAGTTGTATTATATATTTTCGTAGACAATTTATTTATTAATATGTTATTCTAAAAAGGTAACAATTAATATAAAGAAATTGAGTTGAAATGAGAATAATAATAATGTTTATGGAAATGAGGATAAAAGTGAAACATTTTTTTAAAGAAATCATTGTTTATTCAGTCTGACGCCGATTGTTCTGAGTCTGTAGAATCAGAATCTGTAACATGTATAATAAATTTATCCATCACGTCATCTACAATAAAATCAAGTTTGAAAAACTTCTCTTCTTCTTTATGAACGTGCTCCACGCATTTCTTCCACCGATCAGGCGTGACTTTCGCCATACCCTCACTTAATAGTGCCTTTACTTTTGCAAATTGAAACGTAGTATTGTTTCTAGCTACGTGCCCCTTTACATCAGCCCAAATCAACTCAATTGGGTTTAATTCACAATGATAGGGAGGGAGTCTTAGTACTTCGATGCCATATTTCTTTGCCAATTCGTCTACGACATATAATTGATATTGGTTCTTCACCATTTTTACTCTATTTAATAATTGTATTTTTAGTTCCTTTTCATCGAAACTGATATTTTTGTTACGAAGCCACTGCTGAATGTTAGCCTTCAACCATGTTGAGCTGGGTGTTTTTTCCTGTCGCCTAGAGTGGTAAGGCGCGTTATCCATGACGACAACTGCATTCTCGCCTAACTTGGGCAATATCTTCTCAAACCAGTTTTCAAAATGTGCAGCATCCATTGATTCGTGATAATCACCGGTGCCTTTGGATTCAAACACCCAGCTACCGTCTTCCACAAAACCATCCTCGTTTCCAATGTGCACTACGATTAGTCGCCGGCCCTTTGAGGTAGGATTCTTCGCACCTGTACTAAGACCTTCTAAAAACGCTCGCCGTTTTGATTTTATTTCGGTGTCAACCCAGGTTTTATTAACAGTGTGACCTGAAAATAACATACAGGATACAATAAAACATAGGCAATACTACAAATAATAATCTTACACAATCTTTCAGGCAGAAATACTTAGTTTTGATTATGCGTTAAAGGATAATAAACCCCCCCCCCTCCCTTACTGAAGATAGAAACTCTGTGCGCTCAAGTGTATTTTTTTTTTAAACTTAAAATTACTAACCTGCGTTCACCCATGTTTCATCCATATAAAAAATACGCCGATTCTCCTCTCTGTACTTCTTTATTTTATGTAAATATTTTCGTCGCCACAATACAATATCATCTCTATCAATCAGTGCATTATTTCTTTGCCTCTTGATATACTTAAACTTTAAATGTTTTAATATTTTTTGGAAAGTAGTCCTTTTGAAATTTGGTAGTGTATCGTCTTCATTAATATCTGAAAGTACTTTTTCCACTGTAGGTAGTTCGCCTTTAATAAAGAAAGCATGTACTTTTTTGCGTATGGCTGATTTAGTAAAATCATCGATTTTGTCACTAAACGTTGGTCAAGTTTGGTGGTGACAGGAGGAGAAATTTCGCCGTGTTCTTTATAGTCCTTGAGGATTCTATATACTGATGCAACGCCGATACCTAAAATACTAGCTGTTTTCTGCGCCATCTCTTTTTTGTAGGGGTATTTATCCTTAGACCCAGTTTCTTTAACATATTTATAGGTGTTAATAACCATATTTTATTCATTTACCGTAAAACTAGTCACGTGAAATTGAAAATTAAATTAAAATGATATACTTTATTCACGTGCATTTTTAATAAATTAAAAAAGTTTTATTATTACAGTTGTTGTTTTTTAAATAACTTTAAAGTATACTGTATTTAATATCTATCAGCTAAAATCCAAATATCAATGCAATGGTAAAATATTTCCTGTACATACCTTTGGGCGTTTCTTTTCTGGAGAACTAAAATCTGTTGATTTATCTCTCGAAGTAATTGGTTGTGGCTCCATCATTAACCACTCTTAATAACAACAAACAATATTCAACAACAACAATCTAACAATAATTAAATAAACAACGAAAAATAACAAAACTTCTACAAATAACAAGAATCACCACGAGCGCGTTCCGAAACGGAATGAACTAAAAACAGTAAATCTTACTATAAAATGGCGCCCGAATGTTGGCGAACCCGTCTTGATCTTACGACAAAGACAGACAAATTACGACAAATACTCGAGATGGAAAGAGATAGATAATATATTGTCATCTCCACAGTAGTTTTTAGGTGAATGACCTTTTGTATCTCGTCTCTTTGGCCCTAGTATAAATAATATTAACACTAGTTAGTGTCACAATAAGAATAAAGTAAGCGGCAAACCGCCTAACCTCCTAACGCACAGGTTTTGTAACGCTTTCTTGAATTAAGTGAAGTCAAGAAAGACAAATTTCAAAGTTGCTTAGTCATACACAAGCACAAACCTCGAACGTACGTTCGGAGACATCACCTTATAAATAAGTGATAACTTGAAATTAGTAGCGTTAAAGTTGGTGTACTAAGAATAGAACCCTGGGCGTTCATTTGACGAAATAGGATTTGACGTTGGGCTTCACTGTTTTAATTAAGTACTTTTAAGGACTGTGGGCGCTAGGAGGCCAAAGAAAATAAAACACAACACATGCATCGAGACTCAACTTCTTTCCGCAAATTCGTGAAATATTTACCATCCATATAGCTTGCTCTTCTTGGGTGGCCTCTGGAGCGGGGGCTTGAGGCAGTGCAGGTGGTAGTGGTGGGCGCAGGTGTCGCACGCCGCCATCAGGTGGCGCTCGCTGCTGCGCCCGCACACCGAGCACTCGCGCCCGGACAGCGCGCCCGACGTCGCTGCAATACCCACCACACGACCCTCTTTCATATCACGTCAACCGACCACACGACCAAATATGCTTCTTTACTCATGGAGTACTACAGCAGAGTCCACCGTCGCTTGTGAAGAAGTGTTACCAATATTCCGGTTTCAAAGAAAGGGATAGCAGGGTTTCTAAGTAAAAACTGCCCCCGGGCCGATGTCTACTTTTACTATAAGGATCATTTTTTTATTAACTAATAATAATTCACCCAAATTTTCAGCTTTTGATCTTAAGTATTCTTTGAGTTTTTTTGAAAAACCTATTTTTCCGTTTTTATTTTTATTTCAATAGTACAATAATTGCGAGAAATTTCAAAAACTCCAGATAAAAAAATCGAACCAAAAATAAAAACGAAAAAATAAGTTTTTCAAAAAAACGCAAAAAATACTTAAGATGAAAAGCTGAAAGTTTGGGTGAATTATTTTTATTTGATAACAAAACGATCCCTATAGTACAAGTAAAAATCGGTCCGGGGGCAGTATTTACTTAGAAACCCTGCTATACCATTCATTGACATCGTTTTAAAAAAAAAACATATAGTAGGGTTCAGGGAAAATCTCGGCTGAGCGCTCGTTAGTAAAACGTAAAAGGTCTGCAAGTTGACGTTCTCGAGAAATGTTTTGTGCACGTGCGCATTGGTACAAAGAAATGAGGATGAACTACCAGCCGACGGTACATACAAAAGTAACTATGTCCAATAAAATTTTACATTATAAAAAAAATTTCAAGGCAATCCATTAACTACTTTTCGGGTATTGCGGTGGCTTGGATAAGGATAGGATTGTCAAAGGATGGTATTTTCAACAAAATTAGTCAATGCACTGACCTTCCAATGAAGTGGAGAGCACTTTTCCTTGGCGTGCGTCCGGATTGTCGCTAAGAGGAAAACCAACGCCCATCTTAAGTGCAGCAGCGGTGGGCACAGACATTGACCTAGAGGCCAACCCGCCATATAATATGGTCTCATACGAATCAATACAGAATGTGTTTGCTACACCCATAGCAAGGAAGAAAATCACTACAAACGACAATCACCCAGTAAAACATATAACACAGAAAAAGCCCCTAAATCGTATATCTCTAAAATGCGACACAAGCCTTTCAATCAAATTACTGTAATTTAAAACTATTTTGAAACTATAACAGTAAAACATTGAATTTTTATATAACATTATTTTATTCAGGATTTAACTGACTTGATCTGGAAATATGTATTATTATTAACTACTAAAATGATAGTTGAAAGTTTAGTGGTGTGTTGCTTTAACAAAACGCAAAAGAATAACATGTGGCGCACTTTAGAAATATAGGATCTAGGAATTTTTCAATTACATTTTTTACTGGACAGTTTCATTCCCAGTATTCTCTTCCATGGTAAAAGCCGCTCCACATACGGACCCTTAGAATTATAGAGACCTAATTCTAAATATCAAGTTATTCAATTTTGTACCTTATTTTTGATGTTATAGATATTTAAATCCAATGACTCAAAATTTTGACTTAGGTCTCTATAATTTTAAGGGTGCGATATATAGAATGTCTATACTATTTGAAATACAGTTTCTGGATAAATTTGTTTTTATCAAAAGATACCCAAAGCATTTATTTCCAATTATTATAAAACCTTATATTATAAACATAGAAACAAACTTGTATGAAAACCCAGAAATACAAATTGACATTAGCAAAATATAAAAATCAACTGGTAAGACCATGACTTATTACCACTCCAACTTTAAACTGTGTTTACTTGAAATCAATTTAATGTTTGGTAGGTTTTCTGATTTTAGAAATCAAATTAACAGTATGAAAATAGTAAGCTTAAAGTTGTATTTTGACACAAGTTCAACAACTGTACATGTCACTCAAGTATCTGCAAAAGACATAAGCATATAGGGTTGCATATGGATCCAATTCTGAAATTACTTGATGAATGCTGGGTTACTACATCTAACTAAACAATTAGTAGAAAATTGGCATCACGTTCTTTCATTGTAACCAGTAGTAAGGCAAAATGAATGGATAGTAAGACATAGCAACCCGGCATAAAACGAGAAAAATGGTCGAAGCATTAATTTCTACACTTATCATACCGTTTTTGCAGGTGTTGTGGCGTTACTTTGGGTGTAGAGCGAGGAATGAGTGGCGGGATCAAAGGCCTGTCTTCCAGGATCGCTGGCTGAGTTTTTTTAGGGCATACCGCGACTATTGCCTCGTAAATCTTCAGCAGTGCTTGCCGAGTGGATGCCATCTCGGCTAGGGCGTCTGTATTTTCCTTGGAAGCCTATTTCAATCAATAAACCAAATGAAAACTTTCATGTAACAGAAAAACACAGTATTTTATTTACCTCTCTTTGACAATATAATATCATCAGCGCTTAAAAGTTCCTCAGCATGGTAGGTGTGATTAATTAATATATGAATTAATTTTGTAGCTTTACCTATATTATGACACAAGCACATTATTATTTCATGTTTATCCAAAAAAATGAATAAATGTAAGTTAAATAAATTATAGGGCCTAAACAGGTCCCTTTCGGAGCGTCGTATTACGACTATGACAAGTATGAAAATAAAGTGGATATTTATCTTATGTCTTACACTTAGCAGTATATCCAGATACATGTCAGTCTCACTAAACGATTCTCCAAAGCGACCGATTTAGGCCCTCAGACAGAATAAATTAGTAAACTCTCTTTATCAGTTAATTACAGACTTTTAAAAGAAATTTATCTCTGAAGATAAGGCTATATAGAGCGAATATATTTTAATTTTAGAAGAATTTTTAATAAACCGGCAACACTATGTAAGAAATCATTAAACCGCAGCAGGAAAAGGTTAAGTATTACTAATATTATATTTTTTATGAAGAAGAAGCCTTATAAATATAATTTATTTCCAATAGTATAACTTTTGATAAAATATGTCTATTCACCTCATCATAATCGGTCCTGAGTTTCTCATCGCCACCGAGCAATTTCTCATTTTCTTTAGTAAGTCTCTCCAGTGACTTCCGCAGCGACGTCACTCTGGTATTCCTTTCCAAATAATAACCGACAAATTCGACCGAAAACGCCGGCGGAACGTGCCAACGCCGCGAAACATCTTTCAATGCTGCCATCTAATGGTAATAATGAAACAAAAAGTTTCAATCACAGCCATTGTACATCCATCTATAAATTACGTTACATTACATTTAAGGGGGCGGGAGGGGGTCGACGGAGTGTGGCATTGTGGGATAATGGGTGGGAGCGGCCCTAAATTTCTTGACGCCACATTTCAAAATGTAATAATAGGTTGGGAAAAAAGTCTTTTCGCATATAGTATGTATGAACTTGTAATAAGATCTCTTTGGCTATACCATTTGTATCTGGCTGGTTTTGATATCATTAAAAAGTTTTAATTTTAAAGAAGACAATTCCAAATTCAAATTAGGAAAATGTGAAATTTTCATTTGTTTTTCTCATTGTTAAAATGAGTAAATCTAATGAAGAAATTCGATGCATTTTAAAATTTTACTACAAAAAAGGTAAAAATGCAACAAAAGCCGCGAAAAAAATTTGTGATGTTTATGGACCTCATGCAGTATCTGTGAGAGTAGTGCAAATTTGGTTTAAGCGTTTTCAATCCGGAAATTTTGATATCAAATATGCACGTCGCTCTGGTCACCCTATTACAGACAAAATTATTTGAAAAAATGGAGCAAGATCGGCATGTTAATAGTTACGATGTAGCTGGAGAACTGGGAATTGACCACAAAACGGTTTTGGCGCATTTGAAAAAAGCTGGGTACACAAAAAAGCTCGATATTTGGGTGCCTCATGAGCTCACTGGAAGAAACCTAATGAACCGTGTACTCATTTTTGGTTCTTTATTACGACGTAATGAAACCGAACCATTTTTGAAGAAGCTGATAACTGATGAAAAGTGGATCACGTACGACAAGAACGTGCGAAAAAAATCGTGGTCAAAGGCCGGTCAGGCTTCACAGACTGTGGCGAAACCCGGGTTAACTCGCAACAAGGTAATGCTGTGTGTATAGTGGGATTGGAAGGGCATTATTCATTATGAGTTGTTACCGCCAGGCAGGACCATCGATATTCTGAACTGTACTGCGAACAACTGATGAGATTAAAGCAAAAATTTGAGAGAAAGCGGCCGGAATTAATCAACAGAAGGGGTGTGGTTTTTCACCATGATAACGCTAGACCTCACACATCTTTAGCCACTCAGCAAAAATTACGAGTTTGGCTGGGAGGTGTTAATGCATCCGCCGTATAGTCCTGACCTTGCACCTTCAGATTTTCGCCTGTTTCGGTCTCTGCAGAATTCCTTAGGCAGTGTCAGGTTAACATCACGAGAGGACTGCCAAAACTACTTGTCGCAGTTTTTTGATCAGAAGCCCCAAAATTTTTATAGCAATGGATACACGTCCCTATCTACAAGATGGCAAAAAGTTATCCAACAAAATGGCACCTACATACTTTAGTCAAATGTAAATAAACTTTATAAAAAAACCTTTTTTATATAAAATGCGAAGAAACTTTTTCCCCAACCTAATACTTATATGGATTTTCCTATATCTATTGTATATATTTATTATACAAAATTTTAGTATTTCAATTGTGTCATGTCTCATGTAAACAACTTTAAACTCGACACAGTTATTTGTAACAACTAAAAACATAAATATCACCTGAGCATCTTGAAATTCAAGTGCATGGGTATCAATACCCATACATTCAGCTTTCCGTTGAAATTTACGCATCGCAGACGCGCTACTGTACAACATTCTTGCCATCTTTTGAGTTGGTACTGAAACCAAAGTATTAAATTAATAAATCCTGTTATATTTGTAACCTTAATGGACTAGGGGAAAAATAGAACTAATATTAACAAATTATTTCGTTAGGTTTAGTTCTCTTTTTGCATTATTTCATAGTTTACGAAAAATACTTTGTCTATTACAAAGTATATACAAACTGCTTTAATTGTGTATATTTGTATTGTGTATAATGTATATTTAAAAAAATATATAAATTTATTTCACAATGTTAAGTAATTTTGTAAGTTTTATAACATTGCAAATTACTACAAAAACTGCGTTTTTTTTAAAGTTAATCAAAGACAATTTATTTAATACTTACGCAAGGTTTGCTTGAAGATTATTTTAAAACTTGAACATTCAGGGATATTTGACCTTGGCCAGATCTATAGAATGTCTGAAGCCATATAGTGACAGAAGTAAACTTAAACTCTTACCCCATGGTGGATTTCGATTCTCCTTCTGCTGCAAATATTTCCTCCTGTACTTCACCAATTTACGTTGAATCCTGAGCTTCGCTTCTGTACTGAGATTGTTTTGTAACTCCAACTTTCTGGTCAAAACAAAAATAAGTTATGTTAACGTGTACTTCTTACTATACTTCACTGGAGTCTGTCCACATACTAAATATCGCAAAAATCAAAGCTCTTCATTCAAAATTTCAGTTTAATAGAATTTTTTATTCAACTATATTCTTTAATTAAGTGAAAACTCTAAATCTGGGAACATCCTTAAAATTAATTTCAGCCCAACAGTCCCACTGTTGGGATCAGGCCTCCACGTTATTGCGGCAGACTTACACGGTATACTTGCCTCTTTCATCTAAATCCATTATGCCTAGATCTAAATTTTCCCAATTATTTGTTGCCCACGAGTCGTAACGATTATAAGCCATGGTTAAAAACGTAAACTCGCTTTTTAAATGGCGTGGGTTCGAATCCTGATCGAATTGAATGAGCCACATATGCAGTTTCTGATCTGATGTACATATTGCTAAAATTACGACATGCTAACAGTGAATAAAAACTTATTGGTGAAACTTGCATATCAAGACAACCAATGTATCAAACTCGCCAATTCGCATGGGAATATGGGAATACTGTCAATTCCCTAAAAAAATGGTGATGTCCAACTGATGCAATGGATCTTTTATGGATGTTATATATTCATTTATTTGCTTAAAACATGGTATACAAAGAATAGCACATTATTATCAGTATGGAGTACCAGACCCAGTAGTTTTTACGTGAATCGCAAACTAACAAACAAAACGACAAACAGAAACAGACAAGTCTAAAAAAATTGAATCATGTTCTCCATCATTCATGTAGTTTATTCCAATTGATTTTTAATAGCTTCAATGTATAGACAAGGTAAGTTTCGAATTTTATAATATTATAGTTATGAAATAGCTTTCCAAAGTGTTTGCTGGAAATATCAACAACCTTGTACACTTTTTTTTTTCTTTGAACACTTTTTCCATTTCTGTTCCCTTTGCACCAAAATATTATACCATATCTTAGAGTAGAGGTAACATAAGCATTTATCTTTAAAAATTTGGACCGAAACTAACAAATAACTCATAATGTGTTTTTGCCTAGTTGTCATAACAAATACCCAGCTCACCTTTTCTCCGTCCTAAGCTGTAAAGCTAGCCAATTCCTCTTGCGTTTCTTCACCAGCGCCTTATCGGAGTGGAGACGGCAATGAGCATAAAAGGGATCCGCTTGTTCCGCTTCTTCTGTATGCGCCTCTGCTAATAACCCTTCACGTTGACCACTATGAAAAAAATATCATCATCACTTAACCCTTTTTCTTAATAATGTGTACTACTGATAGCCCTGTGACCGAAATACGGTACATGACAGTATGAAAAACATAGACTGATTTTAATATATATCGTAGATTACGATCTAAATATGACAAAAATAAATTGTTTTAACTTAAATATTAATTGATATTTTTGAGAAATAAAATTGTTATATTGCAGCCATTAGCCACGTGACAATAAACGCCGATCAGAGCGCGTGACGTCATAGCGTGCAAAACACAAGAAGTTATCAATGACTTCTCAGATAACACTTCAATGAAACGGATGTTTGTTTTGCACACTGTGACGTCATGCGAGACGCCATGACAGCTTGACGCGTTTTTGTGATGAAATGTCAAAATATTTATAAAATTGCTAAATTAAATATGTTAATGTTGTTTTTTTGCTGAAATATTAATATTTTGGCTAAAATAGACCATAAGGCTCAAAATAAACCTGTCTCAAAAATTGTCAACTACCGAATTCGATTAATTAAATTAAATTTTTGATAAGAATGATACAATAACAAACGATTAAAATGTTTGGAAAATGTCTACTGTAAGATTTTTTTTTAATTTGTGTTCAGTCCATTATCCTTAGATTTATTAAACGAATATCGGATATTGGGTCTTAATTTTTTCATCCCTACCTACAATGTCTATGTGTACTAGTATCAGTACTAACATACAAGTAACTTTGTAATTCGCTGGGACCGTCCACACTGCACCTTGACTAGTGTCTGTGTAGAATGAAAGCCGTCATAAGTTTTGAGGTCGCTGGTGTGCTTAATTACCATATTTGTTAAATCTTGATATTAAAATTCTTAAATCTTATATTTTTGGATTACGAAATATAATATTTCTTTGATTTTCGACACACCTTCCATGATCAAATTGATCATGTACTAGCAGAAGGTGATATCAGGAGCCTTAAGAACAGACGAGCGTGCATGACAAGAACTATGAATGTCAAAGAAGCAAGTGAGGTGTGTAAGAATAAGCCTAAATGGCGCTCTGTTGTTCGTGCCTACCCCGCAAGGGACCTGGCGTGAAGTTATGTATGTATGTATATTTCTTTGAATGTAAAGACTACAATTGATAAAGTGATATGTGCCAAAAGACATATCAAGGTTGTCAAATTACACGATTTATGTTGTGAATATGGTAATCGGGTATACAATGCACATTATAACATTTACACGGATGGATCAAAGGATGAGTCTGGCTGTGGATCTGCTTTTGTGGACCCACAGGCCAACGTATGTGCACGGTTTAAATTAAATGCACAGGTTTCAATATTACACTGTGAATTGATAGCGATATTCGAAGCTCTATGATATACTGGTACTTTAGAAGTCGGTAAAATTGTAATTTTATCTGATTCCAAAAGCGCCCTTATGCATTTGGCTCGGTTAACCTCGACTTTTCCAGGTCTCCCGATAGCCTACAACATCCTAAAATCCATCCGTGAACTTCATGCTGCAAAAAAGGAAGTGGTCTTCCATACCCTCCCACAATGCATCATTGGTAACGAGGAAGCCGACAAAGCAGCGAGGCAGGCCACCACTGAGGGCATCTTGTATCACTGTTCCCCAACCCACACAGAAACATTGAGTTGTGTTAAAGTGCATATCAGAGAACAGTGGCAAGAATATTTTGATGAACGATCACTTTCGAAGGGCATATGGTACAAAACCATCCAGTGTCGGCTCCCTCGATGTCCGTGGTTCGCTTTGTCATCCATAGAATTGGACAGGAAAAGTATTGTAGCTCTACTACTAAGACTTCGCTCCGGGCACATTCCTTCAAACAAGTTCAAATATATGATGAAGGTTTCGAATTCACCAAATTGCTCTGAATGCCAAAAAATTGAAGATATTTATCACGTGTTGGCGGAGTGTGTCCGGGGCGAGGCGCTGCGGCCTCAGCTTCCGGTCGACTACAATGTGGGTAACTGGACGAGTATTCTGTCTTCTCCATTGTCTGGGGAGGCCAGAGTGCTCGTTCAGTTATTATATCAGTGTACTTAGAGTTTAAGGAATGAGAAATGATTGTAAGATTGGACGGGGTGACATTATCACAAAGTGACAAAACCCCATTTATATAATAAAGATTTTAAAAAAAGAATCTTATATTTTGAGAATGTGTTAGAATATATTATTTTCGAAATCCGTCTTAAAAATTTTATTTCAGGAAAACATGTCCCACAGTTATAATATAGATTACACACAATTACATTGATAATTACAATTATAAAAAGTTACACATAGATAAATATTCACATTCACACTTATTCACATAAAAAATACAATTTCATTACACTATTATGGATAGCTCAACAGTGTTTAATGTAGGAACAGTCTACCCTATCAGCAATCATCGCCAGGACGGCGCTGGTGCTGGCCCGCACCAAGAACGCGCACCACTTCCTAATGGTGGTTTAATGTAATTGGATTGGCATATAAGTCATAACATTACAATCATAACGTTATTTTTTTAAAGCTAAAATTTACGCTACTACGATTCTCTTTCTTTCAACTTACGCGCACTACCACCATAATGCATTACATACACACTTCACAAAACAAACAAGACACACAAAAAGCCTAAAACTTAATAACTCAGACACAGAAAGGAAAAAACAACACACATGGCACTAGTTAGGATAATATATATAGGTATAGACATAAGGCACACACTGCACATGCACTTCCTCACAACACCAGTATGTATGTAACAGATAAACTCTACATTAGTATAAGTTTAGTATTAAAATTAAGGTACACCACAACACAAATATCTTTGAATAAATGTCACACACAATAACAAAAATTATCAATAAGCGTGTATAAATTCTAAAAACTTTCTTAGCAATTAAATTGTAAATAAAAAAGGGTACGGAACTCGAGTCCGTAGAGTTGTTAAAAAAAAACACTATCAGCATCAATCAGACATCAACATAAAACGAGAAGAGGGTGGCCAGTGGGGGCTATGCATATTACCAGGTGACATGGAAGAAGGTCTTGCAGAGGCCGGCGTCGCAGCCGACGCAGACGCCGGTGCGCGCGAACGCCGCGTCCTCGCAGAGGGCGCACGCGCGCGCCCCCCACCGCGAGTACGCCATCTCGAACAGCGTCACGCCCGACAGGCGCTCCACCTATACACACGTCTTACAATTTGTACCTCATACAGTCTACTCTCGAAAATGTGACACTTGTGGGTGTTTAAATACGTAGTGTGATGGGTCGATGATAGCTATCCCCTTGGATGTGACGTGTGACATGTGTGCGTGACGTGGTTACGCACCACCGGCGAGAGCCCATGGTTCAATCTTATTCTTTTTCTTTTAACTTATTCTAATTCTTATTCTTTTAACAGGCTTAGACCCCCTTTTAATAACAAACACGACCCCACAAGGGTCGCGGCCTAGGTTGTGAAACGATGATCTATAGTAACATACAGTTACACATATTATAATTCGTCATTTTAGTTTGTCTAGATAAGACGGATAGATTTCCGACATGTAAATATATTGAACATTATTCGCAAGAGCAAAAGGCAGACTGTTTCTTCCTATGCATTCCTATCTCTGCCTCACTAAAATTGTTTTACTGCACAAGTAGGTACATCGGGAGGCGTTATTAATTGTGCAACACTTCAGACGTACCTATACATAATCAGCTTGGAGACTTTTTGCCTGAATTTATGATGAAAGTAAGAAAGGAATTGCCTCATGGGCGAAGTTGAGATGTGTGTTGAATGTATGTGTAGTGTGTGTGTTCCATTAGAGACTCACAACGACCATGTACACGACCACGATTTTATCAATCGTAAACCCAAGTGAAACAGTTATTCGACCCACCTCTTGACATGGGTCGTTGTGAACGTTGTGTGATCGAAAATGATGACGTCATTACTGACGTTTTCGCTAAGCCCACGACGACCGCGGTCGCCTTCAGGAACGACTAAAGGAGCATTTTGGGCGTTATGAGCTACTAATGGAACGCATTGTTAATTGTCTCATCAAAATTAAATTATACGCTGGCATTCCTTGCCATTTCAAATTCATACTGGTCTTCTGGAAGAGTATGTTGAACAAGTTCATTTCAATTAAATAATAAAACTACTATGTCTTTTCACTCAGATCGTGTTCCGTATTTCACAGAATCTTCCATATTTCAGGTTAAATTATTTTATGACCATTAACTTTTTGAGGATAGTGAAATATTCTATTAATAAAATTTAGTTACCTCTGAAAATGCCACACCAGGCACATAAAGTGCACATACCAAATGTACCCAAGCACCTACTTCAGTTTCTTTAAAAATTCCACCTGTAATTACAAAAAAAAGGGTATGTAGTTTACAGTTTGCAATAAAATATTCATACTAAATTACAGCATACATATTTTGAGTAAAAGAACCAGTTTTTATATGCTTAATAAAATTTATTATCAATTATTCCTTATATTAATTACACTGGCCGGCAACCAAATCCTACTTCAAATGAAAATTACATAAATATATAGAATTTGACATGCTGAGTTCAAATCTGCTTTTAGTTTATTGCTATCACATTTTGTTTGCTCTTAACGCACTATTTATATGCAAAACTTTTTTCTTCTTATCAAGCTCCACAATAGGATCATGTCAGTATATTTATTTATTTTTTAAATATTTTTTTTAGCAAATCTTTAAGCAATCTCATGAATTTGATGAAAGATTTTAGCAAGATATATTACATATAGAAAACAATACAACAGAAAATGGCCACAATTATTACTTGCAGAATTTTGTTACTTGATTTGCCAAGAAATTACAATAGAATACATGAAATAGGAGATAATGACAAATTGAAATAACTCCCAATAATTTGTTATATACTTTTAATGGTTTCAAATGTTTTCAGAAACATATTATGTTTTATATTTAAAGCAATAACAAAACAATTTGAAACATTAAATAAAAAAATTGAAAGTGTTACAAAATTTTTGATTCATATTCAGGAATGTCAAAATTATAATAAACAAATAGTTAGGAGTGTTTTTTGCCAACCAGTGTTATTAATTCTATATTATAGTGCAAGAAATATTGAAAATTATTCTTTCTGTATCTTACTCTGGTCTGAGTATTACTTGAATTGATGCCAGAGTTGTCAATTAATATTTTTGTAAAGTTGAAATAAATTAGGAAAGTCATAATACCTTTATTAGGACAAAGCTCACAATCAGGATCAGTGACTCCAGCTTTACATGCCTCACAAAACCATGGTTCTGTAGAAGCTGAGCTCACAGTACTAGATTCACTGGTCACATCTGATACACCATAGCAACCTGGAATATTAGAGTCAAGACATATACTAGTATTACCACTCCATACATATCCTATTGCTAAAATGGGACTTCCCTATTAGAGGATAATGTCCGAAGCAGATTGGTTTGTTTCACACAGAGCTATTGTTAAAGTTTAGATTTTAATCGAAAAATGTGTCTAAGCACTGCATGCTCTCTACCAAGTTTTAAATTACACATCCTCATTATGCTCGTGACTATTTCATGTCTAAATACACTTTTAAATATTATTTTATAATATAATTTTTTCACAAATTTTTCACCCAAACTGTATGTATAGCTGTGTGCACCTCGAAAGATTGTATTCTGTGATTTTTATATTCTTTTACAAATTAATAACACTCTTTTAATACAAATAGATATGTTGACAAAAATGTATATCTGTACAAGACTCATGATTTTGATTCATAAAACAGTTAATAAAGATTTAAGCTATAATGTAAGAAACAAACCTTCATGCACTGTCACCCCACATCCATCACACTCGACTATTTCATTAAAATCATCACTTCTTGAGCCAAGACAACCAGCACATATTAGCATATTCGCCAATTCACCTGGAAACTGAAACAATGGATACATTCATATAAAAGAAGCTCTGTTTGTATTATTTGTCTCCATATTATAAGTGTTCTTAGATTAATATCTAATACCAATTACGTCATGGATTTTTTTGACATCAATAGTAAACAAGGAAATGGTGTACAATATTTTATAAATCAAACCAGAATATATTTTATTGCATAAAATTCAGATACAATTCAAGAAATTTAAATACAGAAGACAATAGACGGTCTTATCACTAAACGCAATTTCTTCCAGGCAACCTTAGGATGGATTAGAGAAAAATTGTGTAACATGAGGTATTACATCAGTGCAATTTATATTGCTTCATTCGCATTCATTGTACACCTAAAGCTTGCAATAAAGGTCTAAAGCTGATTGATTATGAAACTCTAAAATATAATAATAATGAAAATACATGGTACAATAAAATATGCATGTTACAACACCTACTGTTTGCCAATTGTACTTGTTACCAATTCAAAATCTACTGACAAATTTTTATGTCCCTTAGAACAGTTTGTTTCAGTATTGTAGTAGTATATTTAAGAGTAGTTTGAAAACCCACTACAATATATGTCCTTCCATTCTTTTAGGGGGTTTTGAAACCTAAACCCTGAATTATGCTTAAAAATTGTTCTTCCAAATTATGCTTTAGAAGATGTATTTTAAAAATATAATAGAATTGTTAATTAGTGAGTTTTGAAATGGGGCAATCAAAATATACTGTCTCATAAGATAAATTTATATAACAACAATAAAGTTGATTAACTGATTGAATTTTAAAATTCTATGACTACTAAGCTAAAGTTTAACCAAAGTTTTTTACATACCTTAAATTCCTTCTGTACTTTTTCAAGCACATCATTAGATGAAAGTTCTTCACCAAGTTTGTTTGCAGAATTCTTAAAACCATTTTCCAAATCAGACCCAGACTCATCTCCAGAAGATGCACTTTTTTCATTTGCTTCTAAAATGATTAATTAAAATATATTAAAACCTCTGCTCACTTTTCTTTGCACTGAATTAAGTATGGTGAATAATCAGAACCAAAAGTGATTTAACACAAAACAATAAATACAAAATTGTATGTTGTGACACACACAGTCACACTCTCGCTGTTGTAACTATGTATTTGGCACAAATTTGTGGTTGAATTTAAAAGGAAACAATTTATTGTTGTTGTCACCCTGTCTATATGGGATTTGTATGAAATGGGTATATATACAATAAAACTTTATGACTCAGTCATTTGAAGTTTGCACCTGAAACTGGTACCAGGTCTTTATTATGAGACAGGAACTCTTATCGCATAAGGGTTAAGGGTCTAACTAAAAGGTCATATTACGTAATGCTATTATAGTTTTTACTCTTGTAAAATAAATTTTCGGGATCACAAAATACTTTGGCAGGCCTATGGATAGTAAATACACAGGCCCCACTTCAGCCTATAATAACATGAATACCTGATAATTACAACAGTTAGACATTTTCTGAATGAACTTACATATTTTAAAATGTTAGTTAAGTGATACATACTTTTATCATCGTCATCAGAGTTTATTGAATAATCATCGCTTTCTTCAGGATGGTCTTCTATCCTAAAGTCTGAATCGTCGGAACTCTCGCCCTCGCCAAGATCAAAATCTAGTAAAGACTGAGGCTCGACTGGTTTAACTTTCCGCTTTGCGAGGCCTCTACCTTCTATAACAGCAAACGCACATCATGATAGTCTGAATTTACTTGTTATTTGTGATAAAATTCTAAATTAAAATAATGAATCTGAATAAACTTACGAGTACTCATTATTGTAGCGGCTGTTTGTTCATTCTTCAAAACAATTGATATTTATTGAACAATAACACTAAAAACGTTTATAACAATTTAAATTATATCGTTTTAATGAAAAATCCATAGCTATTTCAAGATTTTCAACTTTCAATACAATATAAAACGCAACACATGTCAATTGAATTCATTGAAACTAGAGATCACAGAACACTAGTACTCTCTAACGAGAGAAGAACAACAGCTACATACTGTAGAAATGCTTACATGGAGCACACTAGCGCTTCAGTTCATGCCATCGTTAACTTTTGTTAGGCGGCAGGTTTAAATATGTATTATTTATTTTGATTCTAATTTTCGTGTATCATTTATACACAACATTTATTTAAAACATGTTTTAAATAAATATTGTGCAAAAGCCACAAACATAACATTAATTTTGAAGGAAATAATAAAGTGATCTTGCTTATGGCGAGCCAATTTGCTTTTATTGTTGATAACATATGTACAAATAAATGTCCGTCGCAGTATATTTGTATATTATAAAAATTAACTGTCGTCAAAACCAAGGGAAAATGTCAGAATTTGTACGAGAAAATTGTCGGGGGTGGTTGGCTTGCCATACAAGAAGTCTGATATAAGATTAATATTAATTTAGTAACGAGTCTGCTACTGAATAAAACAAGATTTTACTTATTTATTTATTCCATGTTATTTCGGGAGTTTGTACCTTACAATTCTAGACAAGTAGTGAAATAAAACTACGTTTTAACGGTTTTAAGCGCGGTAATTGATTTTATTTTAGTTATTCCGACGTTTCGGCCGTTTTTCATTAGCCGTGGTCATGGACGACAAAGATGTCAATTGTCCAACGAATATTGTTAAAAATGTTTTTTATCCTACCCCCAACTTGTTCATTTTTATGATTTAGTTTTAAATTTTATATGTTATTATTTACTCTATGGGAGCATAATCTAATTTACCACCGCTTCGAAACATGTTGTGGCTTGAAGAGAAGAAGCGTCGCAAGAAACTCTTCAGCAAACATGCCTATCTCTAATAATTTTATATAATATTAAAATGGGTGGGAGGTAAAATAAAAAGAAATTGTCAATGAAGTTGGTTTGTGTTCCAGTGCACGCGGAAGGAGCTCACAGTGTCCAGACCTCAAGACACTGTTGATTTTCGCTAGGTTTGGGTTTAATGGTTTTGATGGTCGGATCCCAAACAGGTGGTATGTACTTGACAACCATCTTCTCTATTGAAATGTCGGTATTTTTAATTTCAAAAGCCTCACGCATCGTTTTATGTATGAAATGATTCTCTTTTGCGTGGATTTGTGGTTTATCGAACGTGTGTTAACTGAACGCAGACTTTGTAGACCTTGTTTGTTTCATGTCAGAAGTGTGTTCTTTTACTCGTGTTTTTATGCTCCTCTTTGTTTGCCCAATGTATTGTAATTCGCACACAATCAAGCTTATAAAAACCGGCATCCTGGTGTGGAATATTGCATTTCACAGGTCTCAGAAACTTTTTATGCGACTTGAAATATGTCACGAGTGAAGCTCGCCTGAGGATATGCCTTGTAATACCCGTGATATAGGGTAGCAGGGTACCGGTCAACTGGTGGTTTGCGGCCTTTGTGACGTTGGTATGGAGTCTTCAGCTGATTGCGTTGTAGGACTCACTGGACGTGCTGAAGCTCTCCAGCCACGTGGTTCTGGCTGGAAACTGGAAACAAAGATTTGCCCATGGTAGCTAACTGACTGTGATGGCAGTAAGACGTAGTTTTATTATGTATACTCATCGCAAAAACTTAGAAGATATTATTAATGGAGCATTTCATAGTCTCCACAGATAAACTAAAAATAGATATAAAATATTCCTTACTACTATTACTTATAAAATACGAATGAAATGCGTAGTACTTACTAGTCTCCGACATGTATGGCACTAAAGCCAATACTAGGCGGTGCATTTCTGTCTTTAAAACGATGCACAAAGGGATCTTAACTTACTTAATGACTGGTTTCAGTATAATCTGTTAACGATAAATACAGCTAAAACAAACTATATGGTTTTTATGGCAAAAAATAAACACCTTAATAACTATATTCCTTTAACTATAAATAACCAAACTATTAATAAAGTAGACAATGAAAAATATTTAGGCCTTATTTTAGACACTAATTTAACATGGAAAATATATATAGATAAAATAAAAAATAAATTGAGATCTCTAACAGGTAGACTAAAAAATTTTGCAAGATGTGTGCCGCGTCATGTACGTTATACAATTTACAACAGTCTGGTTAAGCCGCATATTGATTACTTGGTAGAAATTTGGGGCTCATCAGCTAAAACAAATCTTCATCGATTACAAGTAACACAAAATAAACTAATAAAAGCATTATTTAATTTTGACTTTCTAACACCTACACATGAAATTTACAAAAACACCAAAATAATGAACATTAAACAACAGTATACTCTTAACATATGTACATTAATTCATAAAATCTTAAACAAAAAAGTTCATTCTGACATAAAATTTATCAAAAGGTACGAAATACAAAAAATTCTTCTAAGAAATAAAGATAATTTAGTTCTCCCGACTCCCCGAACGAATTACGGTAAAAGCAGTATATTATTTGAATGAGCCCAAACATATAATCAACTTCCAAAAACCATAAAAGAAGCAAAATCTATAAACGTGTTTAAAAAATGCCTAAAAAATCACGTGTTACAAAATATTTAAATTAGAAAAATTAAATACAAATTTGTCGCAATACTAAATATATATAAATACAATAACTGCAAATATTATTATATAAAACACTACTCATATAAAAATAAATACATTATAAAAATTGAATAAATTACATAAGGACACTTCCACTGAATCTATATCCTTGTTGCTTTTGGTTCGAAGGAACTTGTAACTTGCATGTACAAAAAAATAAATCGAAACTACCTGCAACTTTTAGTATTTGTGCTTTCTATCTCGTTACAAATTACAACTTATTTTTAACAACTTATATTATAAATGTTCTCATAGTTTAAGTGAATTGTAAAATTCTTTTATGAGAAATAAAGTTCTTTAACCCGAAAATTAGATGAATCAACCACAGTGATCTACAAATATAAACCTGAATAAAGCAATTTCATTGTATATTGTCGCTTACTTTCAGTGCGTTCTGTGACAAAAAAAAACTGATTTAATTTTGGTTGGTCCATCTAATATCAGTATTAGTATTATTGATTTTACCATGACAACATTGTAATCGTACATATTTTTGTTTTCGTAACTGTTTATTTAGCAAGCAATAAAGTGTTGTCTATCTGTCTACCTATAAATTATTCACAATAATCCACTTAATAACACTGCGAGAGATGGGCCAAAGAGTACATTGAATAATATAAAAGATGGGCAGCCACTCACAGTGCTGCCAGATAACAGTGTCAATTAATCCGCAACATTTTTCGAAAATTCACAAAAATAAGCAATATGAAAAAAAAAAACTCCAAAATAGTAATTTTTACTTATTTTAAAGGGGAAAAAGCCTACGTGGTGAAAAGTCACTAATGACGTTATCATTTTCACTCACGCAGCGCTGACAACGACCCGTGTCAATAGGTGGGTCGAATAACCGTTCCACTTGAGTTTACGATTGTGACGCCGGCTAACAAGTGGAACGGGAAAAATCGCGGCTGTGGATGTGGTCGTTGTGAGTTTCTAATGGAACGTAGCCTATAGGATACGACATATTCAGTAGAGAAGGCATAATAAATTAATAACATAATTAGCCAAAATTCAAACAATTCCCGACTTTGCAGGTCATCACCTCCATCTGGCAAAACAGGCCACTCAGTTTTATAAATTCAATCAGTCTCCATATTGAATTTACGAAAACCCTATATCCACTAAAAAAGATCCCAAAATAATACTATTTCAGGTACTTCCTCATTTATATTAACCACTAAAATCGCGATATTCTGCTGATCTTGGCCACCCTAAATTTTCGCGTTTTCAGCGAGTATACGAGAAATGAACTCCATATTCTCAATTTATCTCGTTCTGCATAGTTTTCGCGAGAATGTAGAAAAGAAACATTTCATCTTTATTTTTTATTTGTAGAGGACTTGATAACAGAATATTATTTAAATAAATTCAAAAAAGATTTCAAGTCATAACTATTACATATTATAATTATATATTATAGGTTATTATTATAATATTAATAAAGCTTTCGTGGGTCATGTCATGTTTAATAATCAAGTTCTCTACAAATAAAAAATAGGTCGAACAAGCTATTTTTGAATTAGTGATAACTTCTTATGAGAGGGTAAACCGCTTCGTTATGTAAGTGTTACGGCGTCTGGCGTCTCCCTTTCTCTCACGCATACAGTAGCGGTAGTCAAGCTAAGTTACCACTTCTGTCGGGTATCCCAAGACTAAAAACGTGTGCTTTTTTTTAAATGTGGTATGTTTTACCCTTAGACCATTCAACCAAAGGACAAGGCTCGCGTCTAATTTTGCTAACAAAAAGTTCAGCCATTTTCTGCGGGGGGAAGAGTAAAGCACACATTGAAACAATCTCATACACCCAAATATTATTTCTGTTGTCATAAACGCAAATATGTACAAATCTTCAACACTAGTTTAGAGACAGCGTATATTTACACTCATTACGCACACAAAGACGACTCATACATTTCAAAATACAAGAAATTGCCATATCATTATTCAATTTTCCTCGTACATTAATCATAATTTACTAAATATTCATTATTATTTTTAATTATAATATTGGATTATGAAATAAACTTTAATATTGTAATAATTAAACAATACCACATTGATGATTTATTCAACTAGCACTAGTTAAAATAAGATCTTAGTTATTGTGTGATGAAAATAGTGAAGTGTGATATTAACACTTTCACAATGTTATGTAAATCCTAATCGCTAAAAACATCCATGAACATAATATATAATTATGTACATATAATTCAAATATTTACTTGCAACGTAATTTAAATGCCCTATATTTTGAGAAAAAAATGCTGGTATTACTACTGTACAAAACTGTTAATTTCATAGGGATAGAAATATCGATACTTTAATGACGATATTTTTACTAGGAATAATAATTTTAAATACTATAGATATGATGACTGGAATAAAACTAGATTATAAGTTTAATTCATTTATTTTATAGTATTTTCTTAGATATTCGCAACTGTTACACATAAATAAAACTACGTTATTTACGGTTTTAAGCGCGATATTGATTTATTTCGCCAACGTTTCGGCTAACTTTACAGCAGCTATGATCACGGTTTGCTCTCCACATTTACATCATTTTTTACCATGGATGGTACACATTGCGAAGTTCCTGGAAGTTGGCTTTCCTCTAGGGTTTCACTTTTGGTATCTGATAACATTAGTGTCGGTACTGCATTATCTATCAATTTTCGTCGTTTATTAGCCAAGCTTTGGAATTGAGACCGATCAAAATGTACAGATCAAATAGTACTTGTACGAGTAGGTTCCCAATTTCGCTTTCTCTTGCACGATTGTGTCCACTTCTTTTTTAATATACTATATTAAAAAAGTACAAAACTTTTGGAAATCTGCAAAATATAGAAGTATATTCAAGTTATATTATTTTTATTTAATGTAACAAACTAATGCAGATGATTTTGATTTTTGATGTTGTGGGAGCTTTTTTTTAAATACTTTAAAAAAACTCTCACAACATTTAAATATTTTTCCTAGTATAGGTTACAGTTAAATGTACCAAATTTCAGCAGTGTAGACCTAATCTCAGGAAATAGACGGACAGACGGCCACGACGAAATCATAAGGGTTCCTTAATTTACAATAGAACCCTAAAAGTGGGTCATTATTAGTATAAAGTAATCATATTTTAGACTTAACTGTATCAAAGGTAGTTTTATCGATATCGACACTTAGTTATATGTACAGATTATCATCACTATAGATAGTCTCGTGTAGCTAAAAAACAAACTTCGATATTCAAATTTCAAATTAATCTCAAATGCAATAAGGGCTATAATTTCTTGAAGGATTACGCAATAGTCTCGTGGGGAGTGCGCTAGAGACGCGTAACACTTGCAATATTTTGATATTTGGGCATTTTCATACAAATATAGACTCAATTTCTTCACAGTAACAGTTCAAAGTAAAACAGAGATTCAGCGGAAGTCGATGCGAGATGTTTCATTAATTCGACTATAGAATCGATGTTTTAGACATCAAGTTTAATAAACAACTATAAGTTATTTGATTAAAAATAAGCAATAATTAGACAAAAAAATACTTACATGTGAAATGTTACACCATCTTTTTCTAGATTTGAGGTATTTGACTTCTTATCGCACACGTTAACAGCACAGGTTGGCATTTTTGAGGAGCTCCTCAAACAGCGATAACGATATTAAGACTGGTAGAAATCGATTATTGAACTAGTTTTTATAAACGCGTTAGATTTTATAATCTTGTACCTTGGCGGAGGGGTATGCTCATACGAGGCTAGTCTTTTGGTTGAATGGTCTAAGGTTTTACCCAATTTGAAAGTTTTTCAAAAAATACAAAATGAACAACTTGACCCCTAGCTCGTCCCGACAGGAATATTTCGAGTTACCACTGATCCTGTATATCTAGTAAATACTGTTCAAAAAATTTAGCAATAACTGATTTACTACTTATTTTATGTAAAAAATACTGTTTATAATATATTCTGTTTGATTCTGTAATACGCTGAAGGTCTTGCTTCCAGTATAAATAAACCAGACTAGGCTTGGCTTAAAGACCAAGTTGCCAGGCTATATACATAAAAAAAGAGCGAGGCGAGATTGGCAGTTGCCTGACATTAGTCTGACATTCATATTGACATTTGAAAGCCAATGACACATTGAATTGCACATAGTAAAAAAAAAAACTAAAAAAGAAAAATCAGAGAAGAGAACCCAAATACCAAACTGAAGCAAAAATATTGTAGAATTAATTGATACAGCCAATAATATATCGTTAGTATATGATTTTAAATATATACAGTTCACAAACAGGAGCTTTTTTTCTTATATATCAATAATTTAAAGTTTTATTTAGTATCCACAGTTATTAAAACTGAAAATAAAAATGGTAGGGTTCAATGCCGAAATGAGCCGGGACGAAGAATGCGACAATATTGGATTGGGATGCGCTTTGGAACACTTTTCGGAAGTTGAGGATGTTCTGAACATGATAGACAATGTGAAAAATATATACAACACCCCTTTTCTTGAGGCTGAATATGATAAATTGTATGGTATACTCAAACAATATTATGAGCAGCCACACTTACTTGATCCACATTTGGATAAGATTTTAGCGAAGTTTTTAGATCTGATAAAGGATAAACAGTCTCCAACTGACTTGAAACATGCTACGTTTAACTATATGTACCAGATTATCCGAGTAAGGGGCTATAAAATCGTAGTCAGGCATCTCCCTCATGAGGTGAGTCACCTGATTTTTTTTTGGTAATATTTGGTATAATATAAATGAGCTGTGTTAAATGTGCTTTTTTTGGGTCTGGTATATATTTAAGACTTATTTATAACAACTAAAACTCATTTTGAGTGGAGAAAAAATGTTTTCAATTAATTATGGAAATTTAAAATTTACAACAATGATCAGGTACTTTTGACAACAACAAAGTGTGATTTAACTTTAGAAATATACTCACATATTGTATAACATTAATTAAACTGTACTGATTTTAAGCCTAAAAATAAATTTTAACTTTAAATAATGAAACCACAATAAAAAATTACATAAAGAAAATCAGTTGTGTTTTTTTCTTTATAGTTCAATAACTCTATATGGAGTTGTCACTAGGTTAGCTTTAGGCCAGAACTGACTGGTAACTATTTACTATTTATTTTATACACTTGAACAGTCTGTTAGGTATATCCATAATTATAGGTGTGTAATCTTCGAAAAGTCATATTTGATCTGGAATATGAAACACCAAATTCTCAAAGAGTGACCTCAGCCCTCCTATACATTATACTTATAATGAAATTTTTATATACATGATTGCTTTCATGTTTTTACAGGTTTCAGATCTTTTAACAGTATTGACATTCCTCGAGATTCAAGACCCAAATGACAAGGAAACATGGCGAAGCAGATTCGTACTTTTGTTGTGGTTGTCTATTGTTGTGATCATACCATTCCATATGAGCAGATTAGATGGGTTCGCTCCAGGACAACCTGGTCATGGTAAAACCTACATAGATATTGCAATTATATTAGGATTATGGTGCACATCAAGCAAACAAAATCAAAGAAATATGTAGTTTTTTTATATCTTTATTTAGAAAGGGCTTTAGCTTAGCGGCCATGTCAGGTCACCCCGTAAAGTACCCAAATCCTAACTATAATTTCTAATATAATGTCTAATTAATTACTATTAAGAAGTGAGTCATACAGTTTGCAAAACATCTTGGCATCTCTCGATAACGGAAATGCCAAAATGCTATTGCATTCTCCCACGGCGGATAAATTTCGCTCTCATAGTAACTCTTTTCGTAGGTCTTCGTTCCGAACACATTCCATTAGAACCATTTTCTTGCTAGAAAATGGCCATTTTGCACTGTACATTTTTTTAAAATTTATGTATGAGATTGGATGATGGATGTTGATGGATAGTCTCCTAAGACCGTTTTTGTGTAGCTGCAATGGTTAAAGTACTTCCCCTTACTGCCCCACTGAAAGTTTCCATCCTGTATTTTTATACCTAATTATATTTGTAAAATAGAAAAGTAAAATAGAACTACTTCCTCGGGATTGACCAGCGGTATACCTGGAAAAAAAACTCTAGGAATTACTAAATTGTTATTAAAATAACTAATGATAAGTAATAGTAATAATAAGTAAGTAAGTACATCATTAATATATATTTTTTAGAAGCTGGCACTTCAAAGAAATTGACAGTAATGGAAAGAATTTACAACATTTGTAAAACATATGCATTAAGCACGGACTCTTGTGCTGAAGCAAGTGCTTATTTGGCTTCTAAATTCCTGATAAGGTAAATGAAATTACTATGAAGATCAAAATCTACTAAACAACTTAAATATTTACTATTCAAACTTCACACCTGGGAGCTGGGAAGTAAAAAAATAATATGTGTTGCATTTAAAATTTTGGACAACTCAGCTACATATACATACTATGAATTACTTTCTCATATCACTAATGTATGTAATACTAGAATATGCCTGTGACTTCGTCTACGTTTGAATTGAAATTCCCGCAGGGTTCCTGTGATAAACAAAATCACATATTTTATCGCATGTTATGCAATTTGCTATCAATCAGAGCAATAACCACATTGGAATTCGATATTTTAAAAATCTGATCATTTAAAATCATTTCAAGAAAACCTCCTGCGAGATTCCCAGGATAAAAAGTAGCGCACAATTATTATTAATTCTAAGACCTAGCTGTCGATCAGCGAAATCCGCATTGAAATCGACCCAGTAGTTTATACGTGAATTCCGAAAAAGCAGACAAGAAATCAAAAATAAATTTCATTGTGATCTCATATAGTCTGTTCCAATTGTTTTTTAAATAGCTTTAATGTACAGGCATGTTTAGAATTTTATAATATTGTTCTCATAGATAGATGAAGTTTTGTGTCCATCCATTCTTATATTTTCCCGCACAGTAATAAAATAATCTAAATTTCAATTCAAGCAAACAAAATTTTCTTTCTAGGTCTGATGTAAAAGAACTTTATATGGGTGCATTCTTTGATTGGGCGTGTGATTTACACTCCAATTTGCGAGAAGAGGAGACTATACATTATGGTGTGCTAGCTGCTGTTGCTGCAGTACTCAAACACGGAAAGAGGGATGATCTATTGCCATTTGCACCTAATCTCCTTGAGTGGGTTACTGAACAAAACTACCAACAACATACGGCTATTCTAGTAAGAAAATATGGTGTGAAGATTGTGCAAAGAATTGGTTAGTTTGCTACTATATATAATAATAATGTATTTATATTTTAAAATGAAACTTCAACAGAGTTTAAAAAAAGGGGAAACACAAGGTAAATGTCTAATTCATAATATTAGATCACATAAATTATTATTTTACAAAGTAATTAAACAATTGAAACATCTAGATTCAAATATAAACCATAATTATATACAAGTACTTTATTTATATATTTTTTTTTATAATACACTACCAAAAATCTTATATTTAAATTTGGTTTAAAATCTCCTGAGACTTGACGTTGACTTCCAACTTGCCTGGAAGAGCTCGCTATATGCGATAAGGCCGCCCATTGTTCTCATACAAATGTATCCATATCAATTGTCTAGGTTTAAGTTTATGGTGAACAATAAAGAGTTTTCATTCATTAATAATTAAATATCCTAATAATTTGATAATAATATTTAGATTTTATTAAAAAATTACTTTTTTTATTAATAAAGATATGCTAGAAGATTTTATTAGTAGACCCCTTATTCCGAAATGAATGCTATGATTGCAACCAGAATTTAACGCTTAGACAATGACGCCTTTTTTCAAATGCAGCCATTTAACATTTATCTTTCAATGAGTTCTTATATGAACAGGTTTAACTTTCCTGCGTCCTCGAGTTGCGACGTGGCGTTACACCCGTGGATCGCGTTCCCTCGCTGTAACATTGGGAGGTGCAGCTGCTGCTGGTGACACTGAAGTGGTTATTACATCACCACCTGATGATGACGATCAGGATATTCCCCAAGAAGTAGGTATTATTTTTTAGCAAGGAAATCTATACTGTTCCCGGGAGCTAATAAATAGCTGGATTGATTGACGAAATCTACATCAACACGAGTGAAGCCGCGGAAAAAAGCTGGTATAAAATATAATAGCGTTAAGAGACTTCATTTCATTCATGTGTACACATTTTTTTTGTATTTACTGGGGTAACCAATGGTAGAACAATGTATAATATTCATAAAATAAGAAGCCCGCTTTGACACTTAAGGAGGTCAATAGAATGTAACTTTACGTAATATCAACAAAACCGAAACCCAATAACAAGTAAATTATTTAGTTGATAATATATATTTTTTCTACTGGTGCATATATAATTCTATTAAACATATTTCAATTATTATTTTCCTCCAAATAGCGAAATAACATTAAATTTTTATTCATTCTCTTATGTGGTATTAATCTATGGCGAAATCCCAAAAACAATTGCGTTCTCAGGCGTTTTATTTTTAATTTTAGTGCTCCTACGAAAAAGTTGTTGCATTTCATTAACTCAATTCTATTCAGGAAAACCTTTATACGTATTATTCCAAAACCTTAGATTATTTATGTAATTATACTAAAATAATACTACATAAATGTACATATATGTATTGGAAACAAAAACGATTTAATAAATATAAACTGAGGGACTCATAAACTGCATCTAAGTTCAGGATTACTTTGAAATGATTTTTTTAAATAATTATGCAAACTTTTTAGATTAAATTATATAAATATGGAGAGACTTGCTCTTAATCTCAAAAAAAGGAAAATTTAAAAATAGAACTGCAGTATGACAAATGAATATAGCCGGGAAAAGAAAATTTACTCGTAGTATCAGATTTGCGTGTTATTTATAGCAAAGTTTTAAATTGATTCTCATTGATTTTTTATTCTTTTGTCAATTGAATTATTGTTACCAGCAGAATTTTTGGGTTAGTTTTTTAACTCATCGAGAGTTTTTGAACCATAATATGGATACTTCGTCCGAAGAAGCGGCTCAAATTGTAGCATTGGTGCGGGAGGGCTTGGATCAATGAACGATTGGTAGAAATTTAAATTTAAACCAGTCTACGGTTTCTAGAATATACAAAAGGTTTGTGGAGACAGGTTCTTACAGAAGGAGACGTGGTACAGGCAGGACTCGAGCAACCACCGGTCGTGATGACCGATTTATTGTTACAACTTCCCTGCGAAATCGTTTCCTCACGTCTGTTAACATCAAAACAGAGCTTAATGAAGTGCGTGGAGTAAACGTGAGTGCATGAACATTAAGAAGAAGGTTAAAGGAAGCGGATATCACCCCTTTTAGACCACCAGATGGTCCAAAGTTGTCTGTAGCTCACAGACAAGCTCGCTTAAGATTTGCGCGTGATTACCTGAACTGGACAGAAGAGCAATGGACCTCCGTATTGTTCACGGACGAGTGTAGGACATGTTTATATGGTGCAGATGGTCGCAGAAGAGTATCGTCGACGTGGGGAGCGATATGCTCAAAGTTGCATTGAGGAGCGTGTTCCTTTTGGAGGCGGTTCGTGTATGGTCTGGGGTGGCATATCGATGAACGGGCGAACAGAACTTGTGTTCATAGACATGGTCCGTCAAAACGGTAATAGAGGGGGTTTGACTGCACATCGCCACATAACAGAGATCTTAGAAGATCACGTGGTGGCTTACATGGGATTCATAGGCGAAAATTTTACTTTAATGCAGGATAATGCCCGGCCGCACGCTGCTGCACAAGTTCGACAATATTGCGAAGAGTTTGGGATACGTATAATGAATTGGTCAGCACGCAGCCCGGATCTTAATCCCATTGAGCATGTTTGGGACAATTTAAAAAGAGCTGTATATGCGAGAAACCCTTTGCCCACGACAGTGGCAGCACTAAGAACAGCACTTTCAGAAGAATGGGACAATATTCCGCAAGATCTTTTAATAACCCTAAAAAAATGCGGAACCGATTAGAATCCGTAATAAGGGCACGTGGAGGTGATACACCTTATTAAAACATATATAAACCCTTGCATAAAGCTTGTGTCTATTGTTAAAACCAATTTTTTAATTAAACCAATTTTCCTTAAATTTCTGTTTTTTCTTCAAAAAAAGTCTTAAGGTCCTTTCCAGTACACAAACTTAAACTTAAGGATATGACCCTACGCTGTTTTAAAGTTCACGAACCAATCTAGAGGTTTCAATTTAAATCTGTATAGAAAGTTTGCATACTTGGTTAAAATATTTATTTCAAAGTCGTCTATTACTTTGATGCAGTTTATGAGTCCGTCAGTGTATATTATACGGGTAAAATAATAAAAAATTCAATAGACTAATTGCGATGGGTTTATTGCCTTCTTTAGGTATTCAGGAATTCTTTTGTTTACTTTGTGTTTAGAATTTTTAATCCAGAAAAACATGCTATTGTTATTGAACTTGTTTTATGGCCGTCGAAGCTTGCCAGGTGTGCTGGATTAACACGATGAACGCGATCCTTTGTTCTATTATACAGATTAGTATAAACAATGCCCGAACTGAGGGATGGGGCAGTCAAGCGACGACTACGATACTGGCAAGATGTGTGTAGTACTTTCGATTAGCGATATAGTGACGGACTTTCGCGTGTAATTGAATCGTGCAGTTTAAACACTGTGAACCGGTTGCATCCAGTTTATTTGTACCTGTTTTATACGTGTTTGTACAGTTCTAATCAACTCTATAGTAATTCCAACGGCATTTATTTTATTTCGAGTCCTGGAGCTCGTAACAATACATTACAAAGTCTTATAATTTTTAAGCGATTTCTCGTGATAATCTGCTAACTTGGTTAATAATTTGGAGGTCTCAATCCCTAAATATGTTGTAATGAGAACTGCCAAATCGGGCTTCTTTGTTACAATTATAGTTGGTTTGAGGAGCTTAAAAAAATTTGATAGTTTCTGGCAAAAAAGACAAACACAGATATATTCCAGGAAGAGATAAATTATGATCGAACAATAACGATTTGAAGATTGAAATTCTGGAATAGAAGATTCAGAAAGGAAATTACAAAGATAGGTGAATTTTTGTAAAACTCCCAGCTAGGTCGTTCTATCATCGGTGGCCATATTATCTTATTAAAACATAGGTGGAGGATGTAGTAGAGCTACTCTTGTGCTCTCTCCGAGATGACGATACGGTGGTGCGGTGGTCGGCGGCCAAAGGGGTGGGGAGGATCGGGGCGAGGCTGCCCGCAATCGCCGCGGCGGATGTCTGCGAATGCGTGCTCTCCTTGTTCGCGGAAAACGAACGGGAAACTGCCTGGCATGGGGGATGTATGGCGCTTGCTGAACTGGGTAAGGGAACCAAGTTGTCTATATCAATCCATATCTTCTATCAGTCTTTACTGGCCGCAGTTCTACGTATTAAATTAAAATGGTAATCTGTATTGATATTCGGACACATAAATGAAAGGCAATTACCACAATTATTGCAGTGCATTCAAGCTGGTGTTCTCTCACAGTCACAAAAAATATCAACAATTTGGTAATCTCATTTTATACTTATAAATTATATTTCATTAAATTATATTATAATATTATTTAACTAAGATGTGCCTGCTTTCACCCTTAACTTCATATACCCGCGGGTTTCCCGGGCCACAAAGTATAGCTTATATTCTTTTTAAATGCTGCGGATTTAGAAAAGAATATAAGCTATCATTTTAGTGAAAACTGTGTCGGAATAAGCTAATTTTTGTGCACCCGAACAACTATAAACAACTCCCGGGAAAAATCTTGCGGGATTCCCGGGGTAACAATATCACATGTTTTATTGGAATACGATTTATAATAAAACTACATTTTAACTGTTTTAAGCGCGGTAATTTATTTGATTTTGGTTATTCCAACGTTATTATGTGTACAAGTCGCGAAAACTTAGAAAATATTATGGAATACGATTTTTTTATAATTTGACCATTTTAAACCATTCCCAGAAAAATTCCTACGGGATTCCCAGGAAAAAAGTAGCACAGAGTTTAAGTCTAAAAATTAATTGACGATCAGCTAAAACCGCATCGAAATCGGCCCAAAATTTTTTACGTGAATCCTGAACAAACAGCCAAGACAAGAAATTTAAAAAATAATAATTGTGTTCTCCATCGTTCATAATGTATAGACACCACATGTTTAGAATTTTATAATATTAGGTTTACATAAATTTGAGGTGAATATTTACTATTTATTATCAGTGATTAAAAAATACCGGGTGCTAGAATGCCACAGAAAAAAATAATTATTTGATGTTTCATATGTGACGTATTAAATGAGTTTATCAGATTTAGATATGGATTTGACGCCTGATTTCATTAGAGAAGTAGTTTTTTGTTTAGCTAATCAGTTTTTATTTACTGTCCTCATATTCGAAATAAAAAGCAGTGTTAACTTCGGATGAAAGGCCTACTTAAGCACTTTAACTATTAGTGCCCTCACTACGCTCGTGTGCCAAACTATTAATAATAGGTCACTTACGCTTCTCATGTAGGCGTCGTACAGACGAGCAGCACTTTGCTGTCGACAGAGGCAACTGCAGCTGTCGGCGTTTGCCGTCGACACGTGGACAGCAAACGCCAACCAATGGCGGCAGCTGCAGTATGAGCACAGCGCGCGCGCAACCTTGTCAGTCGACTTCAAATACGATGAACGATTTGGTCTTTTTTTTACATTTACGTCTACGGAGCAGAAGAAACAACAGAGTTTCTTCCTCGAAATCCATTTTGTTACTGTCTGTGTCTGTCTCCCTACTACAATAACGTTCAAAGCGCTCAACAACAATACTGTTGACATGGTGGGTAGGAATCGTCGTTTCGAATACTGCAGCAGTTGCTTCTGTCGACAGTTAAAGTTGGTTCTGTCGACAGCAAAGTGCTGCTCGTCTGTACGACGCCTTACAATCTACCAGTGTCATAACAGTCAGTACAATTATTTTTTCTTAGAGATTTTTTGCGTTCTATTAGTAGATGCGTATTGCAGTAGATGTCACTGTTCTCAAATTAAACACCAAATGAAAGAAAATAATATGTTTCGTTATACGCAGTTGTTTTAATACTTGTTTAAGAAATATTTGATATGTTATTATATTTTTGCAAGCCATATCAGCTAATAAATATATTTTAAAGTATGTAAATTATATTCCTCACCTTTTTCAAATTATAAAGCTTTTTTTAACTTTAATTACTGGATTTTTGATGAATTGTCGATTTACCAAAAACTTATTTCAAAGATGTCAATTATGTCAAAACAAAACGACATTCCGATCGATACGAGTCACATTCGTGAACGTATGTACGTACTTTGTTTGTGTTTTGATTATTTTTCGACAACTTTGTTTGAGTCCTGGACTCCTAAGACTTCGCTTATCACGTTTACTAGTGTTCTGTGATCATATTGAACTTACGCATGTACCCTGAACACCGATTTGCCTAACGATTTGTTCTCTGGTGACTTGGATTATGGCTTCTTCTGAAAGAGGTTGTTGTGTGCCCAGATGCGGTAAAACTTGTGAGTAAATCATCCAAACGGCACCAGATTAGATGTGGATACAAATTATGTTATGAAAATGTATGCCTTTGAATATTTAAATAAAAGGAAACATAATAAATCACGCAACCGCTAAATTGTTGTTTTATTTACTAAAAAATAAACATTTTTTGAAAAGGCTTTTGGGAATTGCAGGAGTTTATTAACTCCCGCAATTTTCAAAAGTCTGATATAAAAATCAAAATAATACTTGACGCCCTGGAAGGTTTTCGCCGTTGAATAGTGTCGTATACCAATAGAGTGCGTTAGTATATATATTATGACTGTTGACTCTATACCAGTATATATAAAGTACTCTGTGCAATCTACTATTGACTACATGCAGCCCGCCGCGGTTTGCTTTCCCCGCGGCAAGTGGGCGCGGGCGTGCGGGGCGTGGTGCTCGCGCTGCGGCGGGACGAGCCGCGCGCAGCGTGCGGCAGCGGGGGCGGGGGGCGCGCGGCGCGCGACTCCGCCTGCCATGCTGCCTGGGCGTTTGCACGCGCCTACGACGCGGCCGCGCTCGCCCCGCACGCAGACACGCTAGCGAACGCTCTCATAGCTACTGCATGCTTCGATCGGGAGGTTTGTATCGTCATTAGACCTTCGCATCTGTCATATAAATGTTCACTTCAAAAAACATACAGACGAATTGAGAACCTCCTCATTTTTGGAGTTGGTTAAAAATATACTACCTTCGCCAAAATTTATGGAGGAACATCATTTCATAGCTTGAAGATACGTACTAAATTAATAAATATTGTTTAATGAAGCGAAATTTTATCTATATTTGATATTAAAATAAATCATGTAATTATTTAATTGTTATAATTTTGCTACAGATAAATTGCCGGCGCGCAGCTTCAGCGGCCTACCAAGAGAACGTCGGTCGCCATGGAATGTTCCCACACGGAATCGATGTGTTAACAACAGCCGATTTTCAATCCGTTGGACCAAGAAACAATGCGTATCTCGTCATTGCGCCACAGGTCAAAACATTACGAATAACAATAAGGCGATCAACAATTAGTCGAAATATATACGATCTTAGTAATTTTATTTACAAAATCTTTGAATGAATACAGTCAGTTAGATGTAAAATAGTCAATAAGTATACACAGGGCTTTGTGTGGGGGCACGCGGGGCCCCGCAGTGCCCTTAAAGGAAATTTCTAAAATATCGAAACTGCCATAAAACTGAAAAAATGAAACAACAAAATTATGGACTTAGAATTTTCGAATTAGCGTGCCCCCAAAAAAGAAGTGACTCAAAAGGCCTGAGTATACATTTTTGTACATATGTATTTAAGAATAATTTTATAATCGAAAATAACCCATACATCAAAAGCTGCTTGACAGATTTCGTTTAATTGTTATTATTTCGTGTAACAATAGGTGGCGTCTTATCCCGAATACACGCAGCCACTCATCGATCATTTGGTAGATTTGAAAGTGGAACACTGGGACTGCGCAATTCGTGAACTGGCCGCTAAAGCTTTGAACAAACTTACGGATAAGGTTGGTATTTATTACACAGAAAGTCCGAAAGAAATTGTATTATTCGAATTACATTATAATTATTTGTTCAATTTAATCTTGCAATACTTCATACAATTTTTGACCGAGGTTTGTTTTAAATATATGCAAAATGTACACTTTCATCTTATATATAAAATTCTCGTGTCATAATGTTAGTTACCATACTCCTCTGAAACGGTTTGACCGATGCATATTGGGTAAGTCTGAGAATCGGACAATATCTTATTTTCATCCCCCTAAATGTTAAGGGTAGTCCACCCCTAAATTTTATTTTTAATTTTTAGATATTTTTTTATGATACATAATTAAAAAAACATAAAAACCTTACATTTTCAACCCTCTACGATCAACCCCTATTTTTTGGAACGTAGTTCCTTATCGCGCGGTACGAATGGGGGCTAGACGGAAAAAATTCTCACGAAAAAGTTGTCAACGACACTTTTTGAACGTGCCAAGATAATGCCCTTTATGCCCACGCAGTTAGAGTTTAATTTGGAGTACATTATTTTTAAATGTCATGGGTTGCTGACGAAATAAGGAGCAATATCGCGAATCTGGTTTAAAGTTAAATTTGTTTCAATTCTTACGAAAAAGTTGTCAACGACACTTTTTGAACTTGCCAAGATAAAATGCAGTTGCATAACCCTTTATGCCCACGCAGTTAGAGTTTAATTTGGAGTACATTATTTTTAAATGTCATGGGTTGCTGACGTACAGATAGCATTTGCGGACATATAGAGTCTCAATGTCATTAAAATAAGGAGCAATATCGCGAATCTGGTTTAAACTTAAATTTGTTTCAAGAGTCGAATTGCAGGATGTGATTCGATTTTTAAATTGTTTCTTATATTGAAGTAAATAGGATTCAAACTTACTCATTTACTATTACACTTCGCATTGAACAGTGTGGTGTCGCGACGATTATTTTTGTTGAGTGTATACAGGTTTTTGGTAAATAATCGAAAGGAACTTCGTTCCATCCGGGTGTCCCTTGACACCTCTCAAGTTTTTTTATTTGTATTTGACAAGCTTTTCCGGGCAGGACGACGTCTGCGGGACAGCTAGTATTTGTATAGAAACTCTATGTAACTAGATGTCCAAGACAAAGTAACTGAAAAATTATCGAGTTCTAAATTCAAAAATGTCATTGATGACATTTTTATTCTATTCGTTTTTTAGGTTATGATAGGTTATTTATTATATTATTTTTTATATTATTCCATATTTATCTGGTTTTAAACAGCGGTTTACACCTTAACATGTTTCAAGTATGACTTGTTACAATAATTTATCCCTAAAGTTTAAAAGGATCAATCCGTAAAACTATTATATAACCTTGAAATAATGAATGTGTATTTTTAGTTACCGGAATATGTTGCCACCACAGTACTATCAAAATTAGTGGAAAAGACTGAGTCTATAGATCTTAATGTTCGTCACGGAGCTATACTTGCCATAGGCGAAGCTTTTTATGCTCTGTCGCAAACGAAACTAGCTGATGGTAAGTAATCACATATTCAATGTTTATTTTCCAGACAATCTGATACGCATAACGTTTTATTGTTTTTAGACATCCTTAGCTATTTTGGCAAAAACTAAACCCTTCTGAAATTGTAATTTCTATTTGTCTATATGTGTGTGCATGTGACAGCCATTAATCTCAGCAAATATTACGTCTGTATGTTTGGATTTCATGTCTGTGGTATCATTACATAAATGCCGCTTCACATTGATATAGTGAAATAACTTTAAAAGAAGTAAAACAAACACTTTATTGTATATCCCGAAATTAAGCATGTTACGCTTGTGTTATGGGTTTACAAAGAACTACTCTGGGACCGGTCCCAGACACCCAGACCGTAGTAAAGTACAGAGAAAATTCGTTTCTGGAATTTACTATAACAGGAATGGACCCGGAACCTCTGCGTTGCGCTGAGCTAGCCCGGCAGAGGCTTAGCCCGCTCAACCACAGAGGCCGTCTAACTGAGATATGAACATTTTTTCCATGTTAAGAGACCTATCACCATTTCCGAATTACCGAATTAATAATAAAGTCATTTCTAGTGCGAGCAAGTAATTATTTTAATAATGTAAGTAAATACGATGACATCGACCCATTTGCAATCAGTATTTCAGGAGCCAAGCGGTGTCTAAGCCTTAAATATTTCAACAGTGATTAGATATCTCGGTGTCTTTTTTATGTTTGCATGTTACTTTTAAGCTATAGCTTATCCGTGAAAACCTGTCATTGGCTTTTTTGTATTAATATTAGTTATCTAATCAAATGTATTTAGCTGTAGGTTTTCCATAAATAAATAAATAAAAATAAATAATTGTAGTGAAATACTTTTTTGGTAACACAATTTAACAACAAGAATTGATTTTAAAAACAAAATTCAAATTATAATAAGTTTCTTTTGTAATCGCGATTCAATTGACAGGCAATAATGCGGACACCTTAATATCGGCTGAGGTATCACTGGCGGTGCGCGAGTTAGTCGGTGGACTGCGCAGTCGGCAGCAGTTCCGCGGCTTGGGCGGCGAGTTGATGCGGCAGGCGTGCTGTCAGTGCATCGCCTCGCTCTCGCTGGCCGCGGCGCCTTATCACTCCCACAACACTATTGGTTAGTTTAGTTTTTATTGTGCGTTCACAATAACTTGATATTTTACCAATTCCCAAAAATTGACATTAGTAATATACCTATATTTATTTATTATTTAACAAACATCATTATGGAGTTACAGAACTGCATATAAATAAGGAATATTAAAAAAAACGTGTGTGGTCTTTCTTTTTTAGGGCAGGTTTTAAGTAATTGTGGCGATTAATAGTGTTTTTGACTTTAGTTTGAGAGGTTAATATTTCAGTGTCGTTAATCTGTCAAGTTATCGGTAGAATGCTTGAAAGAAGTCTGCGACAAGTAGGGTGTTTAATGTTACTAACCTAATCGCTAATCCAAGCATACACCCTTGGGTTACATATTTAGAAACGTGGCTTTAAAAATTAACATCTCAATCCTTTTTATTTTTTATTTTTATTGCAGTAGTTCAGCAGACAGGCAGACGGCCCACTTGATGGAAAGCGGTTACCATCGCCTATGGACATTTGTAGCACCAAGAGTGTTACAAATGCATTACTGCTCTCTTAAGGGAGACTGGAACCTGTTGCCGGAACACAACCCAAGGTTGTTATGGCGACATACTTTAGACCAGGGGTGGTAGCCATCCAGTCGGGCAAAGCCCTACCACCTGGCTGTGGGTTGGTTTGTCGCCTCTTACGACAGGCCGCCCGGCCGCAGGAAATTGTATTCTTTCTCCGGTCCTGCATAGATAAAATCTTTAATTCTGACTGTCAATTTGACTGTGGTTGAACATAGATGAACTTGAATGTAAATACTGGTTTAGTATGTAGATAATTTAGACACGAGTGATGAACAGTAAATACTTTTAAAACCCATAATGGAGTGGTTCCTGCAAGATATACTAGCCTAAATGTTACCACATATGCTATGTTGAAATAAAAAGATGTTTCTTAATAAGTAAATATAAAATATCTTGTTCAAAACATGTAACACATTTAAAATAATATTGATGTATATTTTACTTTATGTATAGTTTTTTTTCATGTCTATTTCCAGATGAATGGTTAAACCTTATTGAAGAATGTCTATCTCACGAAGTTCAAGTAATAAGAGAGAAAGCAATTTATGCCTTACCGCTAGTATTTCAGCAATATCTCAAAGACGATAGTCTAAAGTATGGTGATTTAACTGTAAAAGAAAAACGCATTGAGTTAATTGAGAAGTATTGTGAACAACTCAGATCTACTAGTGTTAATGGTCTCTTGTTTAGGATGGGATATGCTCGTGCCGTTGGTAAGTGGATTTGTAAGCATTTTGTTAGAACTTGATAAATAAACAATTACCAGGGACAAATATTATGTGGTAAGGTCATGCTCTAAATATTTCTATGAACTAATTGTGCTCCATATTAATTACTTTTCTGCTTCTTAGACCGGAGCGTTATATTCAATTGTGTTGTCATAAATAAACTATCTAAGCTAATATTCTTCAAATAGGACTATTTCCGAAATTTAACAGTATTTATAACATAACTAGCTTCCACCCGCGACTTCGTCCGCGAGGAATAGTGACTTTGAGCTAACGCTAACTTCTGTCACACATATTTTTTTTGGGAAACTTTAGCCGTTTAGGCAGCACACGCAGCGCAAGTTCTCAATAGGAATAATAACCCCGATTTTGAAACATTCTTCTTTTGTGCTCCGCTCCTATTGGTCTTAGCGTGATGATATATAGCCTATAGCCTTCCTCGATAGATGGGCTATCTAACACTGAAAAAAATTTTCAAATCGGACCAGTAGTTCCTGAAATTAGCGCGTTCAAGCAAACAAACAAACTCTTCAGCTTTATATTGTTACAACTCAGATCCCGACAAACACAAAACCCACACGCATATCTGAAACAAACCACATTTATTACCCGTCGGCATTTGAACTAATAACATTGGGATTATTTTATGGTCGTCTTCTTTTGTTTATTTGTTGGCATACGGCCTATTGTTGTATTGTGATCATGAGCCAGGTGTTACGGATTTAAAGTACAAGCTGATTCTAGGAAATTCGGTACACGCGGCCGGGCGGACATATTGCATCTGTGCAGTATAAAGCAATGAACCAACTGAGGGAGCAGGCAGTCGAGTGATAACCACGAGCGAAGCGAGATGTGTGTACGACAATCGGGAATTTAATGAGTGACGGACTTTGCGCGTTCTATTAAATTACGACCTTCTGAATTACGTTTGGACTTGATGTATTCGGTTATATTTGTACTTGTGTTATACCGTGTTTTTATAGTTCTAATAAACTCTATAGTGATTCTAACGACATCTTAATTGGAGCCTCGCGACTCGTAACAATATATTAGTATAAGATAAAAGCACATGCAAAACTAATTGCGCTTCGAGTGAAGATATTTCTGTAAGTTTGCGCACGTCTAGTCCAATGGTAACGTTTGTTACACATTGCAGTGTGTCGTAGGAAAGAGATGGTATGCGAGTCCGAATAGCAGCCGAGCGAGAGCGCAACACTTCTCTCAGCTCTATCTGTTATCTTTATAACTCTACTGCGCTATGACGCGTACAAACTACAAGAACACATTCATGTTTTACTCTTATTGTAATTTTTTTTTTATTCCCTTTACAATACTTTATCATCAGTGTTACAATTTTGTAAATGATGAATACAGAGCAAATTCAGGCAAGGAAAAATCTTATGATATATAAATATTCAAACTCAGATTTCAATGCAAAATGACAGTAGCTAACAAGAAAAAGCGTAATTATCTAGTCCTCGGGCAGTGGAGCCCCAAGAAGAAGGACCTGACCTGAGCTGTATTACGCAAACTATGCACTCAAATCTAATAAACTCGAACATTTCAGGTTCTCTACCAAAATTTGTGTTAGCCGAACACCTGCCCCTGGTGATCCGTTCTTTAATAGAGTGCACAAAAGTAACGGAGGCCTCACAAAATTGGGCGGAATCGCGTCGAGACGCTGTCATTGGGTTGACAGAAGTTTGCCAAACGCAAGGGATTATCAATGGTGTGGAGAAATATGTCGGTGAAATTGTCGAGGCTTTACTCGATTGTCTTTCGGAATATACCATAGATATGCGCGGTGATATCGGTGCATGGGTCCGGGAAGCTAGTATGACGGGTTTGTATTTCCTATTTTTGTTATCTATAGTATAAGAAATTTGTTGATGGTTCGAGTTTGTACATTGTGCTTGAAAATGTGAAAAAAATCACGGGGGATAGTTCGGAGCAATTTTTAGAATATTTATCCACATAAATGACGTCGTTTTCGTGGGTTAGACGAAAATAGCGCTGCGATCGCATATTTTTTGGAAACTCTTGAACGTATATGAATAAAACTCACAATAATGCTGGCTTATAATCCATATCAACACTTACGATACGTTTTATGTCGATAAAAGACGGTAGTTTACCTGGAATAGACGGATTAGCAAAATAAGATGGCGCTACTATCGTGTTTTTTCAGTTTACTAATATTTATTACCTACATAGTCATAAACAACACGTAATTCATTATATTACTTCAAATCGGGTTGGCTTCAACTCCTCTGTATGTTTTGCTGAGCAGTTGTGTACACTATATGGAATTTCTTTGTTATTGTAGTGAATTAAACAAGAAACAGTAGTTTCAACAGTAGGTCTAAAAAATTATAGAATGTATCCTCCTTCAACCAAATATGTCATTTAGAGAAATACTATCCCACAAAAAATCACTATTCATATTTCATAAGTTTCTATTTGTTTAACATCCATAGTAGTATAGTATTTAGTTCCTTTACCTGTTATTATATATTATTTAAAACATAAAAATGACAGTTTAGTTTACGTGCTTTTAGCTAAAGGACCTTTCTTATATGAAGACTTATACATCAGAATTGGCTGTATGGAGTAATTTTTAGGACCCTTCCCACGTTTTGTCACACAATGTCACAATTTGTCGACCCCCTCCGCTCCTTAAAACGTGATGTAGTTTATGAATGACTCCTAAGCAACCACCACGTTATTTGCCAAATTATTTCGTATCACATTATGAGATGATAAACTGACTATTGAAATTTACCGCACACTAAAAGAGGTCAGGTTGGTCCTGAATCAACAAGTCAGTTAAAAATTCGCTAAAACATTCCACAGTGATTGTGTTAAGGGAAAATTTATTTAATAAAATGAAGTAGCTTCCGCAATATACAGACCTTTAACCATTAGTTACTAATATGCTTACCATACGTAAATCATCAGAAACCGATTTCCAATAGAGATTTCACAAGTTTGATAAAGAAAAAAATTATTTGAAGAAATAGCGAGTACTTACATTGCTAACATGTATTAAAAATAACATATTTTGAGAATTTGTACCCCGCATTTTCCGCAAACAAGGTTTGCACTCAGCTTGTTGCTGTGCCGGTGTAATATCCGACACAACGCTGATTTTCAGTACAAACCTTCTTTAGGCTTAATACTAATACGACCCGAATATTTTAATGAGTTTAACTTAAAAACTATTTACTTTGTAAATTATAATGTAAACGTACATAGAATAAATAGTATAAATATTTTGTTAATTTTATGATTTTAATAATAAAAAAATTGATCTCGAGGACACACTTGAACCTCATTTGTATATTTCTTTCAGGTCTCCTATCAATTAGTCGTCAATGCGCTATAGAGGCGCCGCATTTAAATTCACCTCAAATAATAAAGGCCATAATGTGTGGCGTTTCGCAGCAGGCTGTTGAGAAAATAGACCGCACTCGAGCCCACGCTGGTAGAATATTCACGTCCTTTATTTACAAGTGAGTACTTAACATATAAGCAGCTCACTAATATAATAATACTACTAACATTACTAATAGATTTAAATATGATAGTATAAATATTTATAAATATATAGGAATATACATAGCTTCTTCAAGTCACGAGTGAAAAGGTATCTTCTAGGTAAGCGACTGCGTCATCACTCAACATCAGGTGAGACAGTCGTCAAACGCAAACCTATATCCATAAAAAAAGCTTAAAATAGTAGTTATAAAAGACTTTTAAATAACATGATAAATAAATACACGGATAATAAAAACAGTTAAATGAATAAGAATAAATAGAAACATTTAGAAATAAGTGAAAAATAATTACAATGTAAAATAAATGCGAAGGCAGTAAAATATATACAATGACCCTAACTAAGTTGTGTGTAAGTGATGCCGAGGCTTACGGGGCCTCATTTTTAAGTATAACATTGACGCCATTTATTCGTCTTCTTTTCTCGTGTCAATTTCTACTAAAGAACAGTGTGTTCTCCTACAAATAAATTTTGTATATACTACTTAAAACATTTACATAATATATGTATATGTATCATTAAATTCCACTCTAAACAATACTCAACATGTATAGAAGTAATATATAATATAAGTTATATAAGTGTTTAAAGGTCCTACAGTTGACTTTTGTGTGTTCCCATTTTTATTGAATGGTACGCTTGTCATGTTTCTCCAAAAGCAAGGCTTGATAGATCTGTTATCTTGATGTGCAAGTTTCCTCATTACATATTCGTTCAGCGTTAGCACGTGGTTATTGGTAATTATAACACTACATACTAGATCAGAAAAACTGCTTAAGTAGACAATATATCCCAAATAAGATTTTTTTTGATTAATAAAGGATGCACTTCTATTATATCCGTATTTTTAGAATTTTTGTCATCTATTGAGCTAACACGCCTTCTGTCTTACCTTACAGCGATCCACCAATAACGAATATTCCTCACCACGATGCGTTAAAACGTATTTTCCCATCTGAAGAAGTTGAACTAAAACCGCAAACTAAGGAATCACAGGATGACGAGGCGCAATTGACTAGTGAAAATTCAAACGTGGTACTCTGGCTATTCCCGGGACACACGATGCCGAGATTTGTTCAGTTGTTGACTTATCCCGATTACAGGTATAATGTGATTAAAGGATTGGTCGTCAGTGCGGGAGAATTGACCGAGAGTTTGGTATGTTTGAATCGAATCTATTAATGTATATTAATTACTAGTACCCAAAGGAAAGAGTATTGAATTTGCATAGTTAACGGAAGAGAGGTGGATAACTCTATTATTTTATGTGTTTTAAAAATACTTTAAATTAAATGTGTAATGCAAAAGAAATAGGGCATAGAATAGATTAATGTTACGCGATGTCCATCACAGCAGTCATGAGAACCATAGAGTATATTAATATCACATAGACAATCGTCATAGATAATAATATTTTTAGTCGATTTATCAGATAGTTCAATTTATAATGAAATTACTATTTCTACCGGCTAGTTAATTTTATAAGACCACTAAATTATCGTCTAGATAATTTAGTGCATCAGTAACTAATTACTATAATTGTTTTTATGATCCTAGCAACACTATGATGTAATTGCTATTTTTAGCAATGATGCAATATTATTGTTTTGTAGGGTAGCATTTTCGTATAAAAGGCGGTGTGGCCTGTAGACGGTGTTCATTGCTTACTGTGCGGTGTGAATAGTCACACCAAAGGCTGAACAATAAAGAGGAAACCCTGCCCAAATAGTTAATATTTGGTATATATGGTACTTTCTCACCCAAATCTCTGCAAGGCTGTAATTATGTGGGTCAGGACAGAGAACTTCCAGGAAGTAAATTATTTATTAACACCGCCTATGCAGGGGAACTTTACAAGTGGACCTTCAGGACCAAATCCTAAACTGCGAAATAGCGAAAAACACTCAAAGGAGTCTCGATGCCGATTTTGTCAGGAATCTAATCGACTGATTTTGAAAACATATATTATTCTACCAAATCATAGTGTACTTTGTCAGAATAAATTATGTATATGGAAAAATAGATCATTCTTTTCGATAACAACCCTTTCCCTTGGCATGCTGTTTGACATTCCTTCACAGAAATTGATCCTTATGAGATGAACTATGATTTAGTACAAGGTGGGGCAAGAATTAGTTAACATTTAAAAAATCTTTAAAAAAACGCCATTTGACATATTTTAAAAATTGTTTATTTACAAGAAAGCTCGTTACTTGGAATTTATTTTTTTAAATAATATCGCCACCGTTTCGACTTTTGCACTCTTCTAAGCGAGTACCTAAATTTTAGAATACTCGACGGAAAAGACTGCGAGATTGCCGACATTTCTTCGCTGATTTTTTCTTTTAGTTGACTTAGTGTATTTGGTTTATGGATGTAGACACGACTCTTATAGATACCCCCATAAAAAGAAGTCTGCTGGGGACAGATCTGGGCTTCTGGGTGGCCATGGGATGTCGCCTCGTCTGGAAATCAGCTTTTCCGGAAACATTTCTTTGACCACCGGCAGGGACTCGTTGGATGTGTGACAAGTGGCTCCATCTTGTTGAAACCATGTGTTACGGTTGTAGCCAGCAAATTCCAGTAGCATGGGTGCCAAGAACTCCCGTAACATTTTCACATACTGAGCAAAATTAACAGTAACCGAACGGCCGCGAGAATCTTCAAAAAAATAGGGTCCAATGATTCCTTTTGCTGAAATTGCAGCCCATACAGTTACCTTAGGAGAATGAAGTGGCCTCGCGTGTTTAGCTTGAGGATTTTCGCTGCTCCAATACCGGCAATTTTGTTTGTTGACATGTCCGTTGAGGTGGAAATGGGCTTCGTCGGAAAATAAGAAGTTATCAAAATTACTGAAACGATCTAACATTGTTTCGGCATACGACTTACGCAAATTCAAATCATTAGGTTTTAGTTCTTGCACTATTTGGATTTATATGGATGTAACTTCAAATCTAATTTCAAGATACGGCGTAATGATGTGCGAGATAATCCTAATACAGCCGAACGTTTGCGCGTTGATAAATCTGGATCACGTCGAACAGAAGCGGAAACTTGCTGCACGTTCTCTTCGCTCCGAGAGGTCCATGGGCCGCCGGTTTGCTTCACATTTAGTGTAGATCCCGTCTCTTCGAACTTCTTCACCCATTTCTTTATTAAAGGAGCACTCGGACATTGACTTAAGTCGTGTAAATCATATTCAACGCGAAATAAGCGTCACACAGTAATGAGCGAATTGTTGTTTAAATAAAATTGTTTTACACAATAAGCGCGCTGCGGCCCCGTAAAACGATCCATTGCGACTAAATTTCCGAGAAACGAGCTAGTGGCAAGACCCCTCCCCGCGCCCCGCACGGCTTGTGTTTGCGCGGGGTGTTACTTTCAAATGTTAACGAATTCTTGGCCCACCCTGTATAATATTACGGGTGTGTTTATTGTTTCAAAATCAACCGATTCAATTCCTGACTGGGTAATAATGGATTTTTCTAAAACTTAACGTTACCACCTAAGTTTTCGTCAAAATAGGCCTCGAGACTCCTTTGAGTATGTTTCGCTGTTTTGTATATTGTTTAGGATTTCGTACTACTTGAAAAATTCACTCTGTATAGGCGGTGTAATACATAATTTACTTATTGAAATAATAACGAAAATAATTTTAACATGTTAACAGTAAAACGATAAAAAGGTATCACCATAGAGCTCATTTGTATGAAGATCGTTTTAGTTTTTTAAATAAGTCATATAATATCCAATTTATTTATTTTTTTATTCTCAGGTAAAACACACGACTCAATCTCTATACGCATATCTGAATAGTTTACATAACGACAAGGATATGTTGAAGTCCATATGTGATACAATTATAAAAGTATTTGCTGATAATTTACATGTGAAAAGAATCACTGGACCTATTTTCAACTTTTTGGATAGGCTGCTGAGCTCTGGTAAGTATTAGTAAATTTATCTGTAGACTAAAAACGTACTAATATGTGAACTAGTTGCTTTTTTTGACTGGCTTATAGTTATGTTAAATTGAACGTATTTGAAAATTTAGAGGGCTCTAAATTAACTCGAAATCATCAGCTTGAGAAAATATAATAATAAAGTACTGTCTTCAAATAAATATTTTTAATATATTAAAGATTTATATATTTATCTATTGTAATATATGTTGATATAAAATGCTTGTCACATATAATGTTTACAAATATATTTATTTAGATTATTTTGTATATACGTATATGTATTATTATTATATTTGTATATGTATTAAATGTATAAATTATTGCAAGTATGTATATTTAAATTGTACAGTCTATTTTCTGCTCCACCTACATCGCCAGATTAGTAGAGAATTTCTTTTAAGCTTACGCTTAAGGTTGCCTGGAAGAGAGCGCTTTTAGCGATAAGGCCGCCTGTTGTTTTGCCAAGAAGTATTGTAGTTATGCATTTTGTTTTTGTATTTGTTTATTTTGGTGAGTAATAAAGTGTTATCTAATTTATCTATAATGTTTAAATAAAGTTCATACCTGTGTGCGAACGAGCTTGGCTTGGTAGTTTTCGGATATCATTAAGCGCTGTATAACATAATAATAATAATAATAATGTATAAGGTACCGTAAAATGGGGGGAATAGGGTTTAGGGGGTGAATTGGGACAAACCTCAAGTTTTATTTGCGACCTTATATACACATTTATGTTACGTGTTGCACTTTGTGGTAGGATTTAAATTTGAAGCTTGCAATATTTTTTCTATAATCCGGCAACAGTCAGTCATCCTGTCATAAGTATTTAAAAAAAAATGTACTTCAAAACATTGGGTCAAAGTTGTGTGAAATTTGTGTTGTAGGTACCTGCCTATAGTATGAAAGTGTCAGCCCTAGCCAAAAACTCTATTAACCCCTTAAGCGACCCGATTCACCCCAACGCCTGAGTGAATAGGGTCAAGTGAGTTTTTGAAACTTTTATGATTTTTCTTTAATAAACTATATCTTAATGCATTAGAAATGAAAATTTAAACTACTGGAACCATTATGATCTCCGTTTTATTACTATAACTACAAAAAAAAACGATAAAAATCAATGTCGAACTTAAAAAGTGTCCCGATTCCCCCCATTTTACGGTACCTTAAACCGCAATACACACCAAAGCCGCCGAACCGCTGACAATACGGCGGCCTATATGAAAAGAATCAATTCGGCAACATGCGCCCGTGCTTGCTGCCTGCCGACATGTCGGCGTCTTGCGTACGCAAACGCTCAGTTCCACCGACACTCAGGCTGTAGTGACGTGCTGTATATTTTGTTCCCCATCACAAGCCGAACAAAGTTTTTCGACTTGCAATGATTGAAGCCGCCAACTAGTCCGCCGACAAAAAGTTGTCTTCATCTGTTATAATGATTTACATCAATTTTTATTTGTACAATTAAAACGATACTTCAGGATCAATATCACCAATATTGGAGGACCCTCAGTCGACATTTGCCATGCATGTATTTAAATATCTTCAATTGGAACTGCGAGGCGGAAAAAATATTTACAAGTTACTGGATTCTATAAATGTCTTGTGTCAGTTAATTCAGGTATGTTTAACTTCACACTTATTTATTAGTATTATTAATTATATAAGTCATTTACTTAACAAACATTTTTGATATCAATTTGTTTTTACAAGAGCGTATAGAAGTAGTCATTTATTTTAAGACTTGATAATATACCTTTATCATTTTAGCCTATAGTTTTAGCCTTTAGAGTTATCTGTTGTATATTACCCATAACAAGTGTATCTTGTTTTGCTTCAAGGCATTATATCATAATAGGTATTAAATTAGGTATTATATTGTTATAGATATTATAAATAGGTATTATATTTTAGTGCGTGCCTCTCGTATAAAGAGCAGGCGTTGATACAGGTTACACGTACTAAATTTTTATGTTAGTGCTATTTGCCCTCGGAAGATTCACTTCATTTTACGAGTATATTAGTAAATATCCCATCTCCTGGCATGAAAAGTATTTATGTCCATTTTCGGTATCAAAACTACATTTAAACAAATCACCAAAACCAATCCAGTATTACTAGAAGTTTTTCCGTGAAAGCTTAACAGATAGACATATCGAATTACTATCGCATTTTTTTATAGATGATGATGTTTTATATCTATAAACTTGAGAAATGATTGGTCTCTCAGACTTTCATGCTCTATTTCAAATCGTTCTTGTTATATTTACCTATCTATCCCCCGTCTATGTAAACTACATAAATGGCCGTAATGACCAATATGACAAATCGCAAAACCTATCCTACTTTCTGGGATAACGTTTATATAAATCTATCCCACTATCCGGGATGAAAAGTATCCCCTTCTTCTTTTTCTACGAGCGCCATAGCCATAGCGCCTATTTTGCGTGCGAGGGGTTGAGGGTTTACTCCATCCAGTCCAGCTCCTCCAGGAAGTCCACCAGTTTCTTGACGTTGCTTTAGACTTCTCGGAGGCGATCTGGGGCGTCCAGATACTTCGCCCTGTATTGGGCCACCTCTCCGCATTCAAGCAGGACATGGGCGGCTGTTACTTTTGCCTCGAGGCATGCTCTTCACAGGGGGCTGTCGGTGACACCTATATTGGAAAGATGTCTGTTACAATTGCCATCCAGCGGCTGCACTAATAACGAGTCTCAGTCGGGAGCGACTGAGCTTTAAGATATTCCTGGAGAAACGCAGGCTTGCTCGAGGCGTTGCCAGCTTGGCTTGCCTGCAATCCTCCAGGTTGTCCCAAAGTTGTTGATGTAGTGCCCTTGTCCTTTGATTTATGTAATTTCTAAACCAAATGTGTGGCAAACGCAGGAAAGGTTTCGGTCCAACTGGTTGGGTTTCGGATCCTCTCCTTGCCAGTTGATCTGCCGCATCATTTCTTCGGGCATCACTGTGTCCCTTGATTCATTGAAAGGTTAAGGTATTGCTCTTACCTGCCGCCTCATTTTGAACCGAGTGAAAAGAAAAGTATCCCTTGTCCACCCTTGGAATTAAAATTACATATATACTGAGTTTCAGCCAAATTGGTCTAGTTGTTTTTCCGTGAAACAGACAGACAGATAGTTACTTTCGAATTTATAATATTAATAGGATGAGTGAGAGATGATAGGTTTATTTTAATTTTAATTTAATTTTTTATTATTACATCCTTAACCTATTTCTGTTTGTTGTACTTTATATTTCATTCTGTGTACTAGTACATTCTATATATATATTTTTTTTTTTATGTTTAGCATGGGTCGCATGCCACATCTGATTTAGGAGGTGGCCAGTGAAAATAAGTGCTGTGTCGGAATTTCGGCACAGCAAAATGCTGAGTGCCCACCTCATTTCCCAATTGCGGCATAAAATTAATGTATATATTCGTCGTAATTTGTTATGTTACTATTTGGTCTTGTGTGTGTCGCTATTAGAAAGAAATGTTTTTCTTTATTTCTGTTAAATTAATTACCATTGGAAAGCAGGTTTTAGCATTTCTTTTATTTCACTAGGTGGGTGGAGTGGTGTGCCGCAAATCATTGGGTCAGTTGGGGGTATACCTGTGTTACATGGATCGATACGTGCGAAGGTGCGCCGCCGCACGTCTCTACGAGGCGCTCACTCTCTATGGCGACGTATGTTCAGTACCACAAGATAATATCGATCAGGTGAGTTTCCAATTATTAAATAATGAAAACACTGTAATAGCTTAGTGAATGACTTTTATTTGTGATGCTGGCAGACACAGGCAGGCCCACCTAATGGAAAGTGGAAACCGTCACCTATAGACGTTTAAGAACAGGGACCAACACGTTGTCAATCTTTAGGATAATATAGAAGGGTTGGGATAAGGGATATGAGATGGCACACAGCGCCGAATAATACTTGGTGAAGTAGTCCACTCAGACATCCGGGTAGACTAAACTGGTGCACGGGGCGACATGGTGCAGTAGATCCCATATCGTTTCAATTCAAGTGTATTTAAGGGGCGCAGGTGTAGGTTTAATGAGATAGTTGGGAACGTCTGTACCAAACTCCTCATTCAAGTCTGTTGCGGAGCTTAACGCTCCATTCGGGTCTCCCTTTAAAGGACCCCACTGAGTACGCAACGTATTCCCCCTGCATTGTCAAAAAAAAAGAGATGGCCTCCATATAAAAGGCAAGAATGGGACGCTGGTTTAGGTTTAGTGGTATAGTTGGGAACCACTAGTCGGGGACAGTCGTCTGTTGTGGTGCTTCTCGCCGCATTTGGCCTTTTCTCCGAATGGCCCAGGTAGGTACGAAATGTTATAAAAAAGGGGTATAGGGTGGCGGAGGTACATCCCTGGGGAAAAGGTTCACACCCGGCGTAATGCCGTCGAGATGTGGATGTGCCCTGTCTTCACTTCCGGTAGGGCGCGTTACAGACCGCCCCACGCAACGAGAGTTTGAAGTCGCTGGGAGACAAAAAGAAGTTCCCCAGTAGTTTATGAGGTCGTTGGGCCACAGCCAACCAGGGCCAGCGGGGCTAGGCCATATACCCGAGGCCCTGGCATTAAGGCCGATGGATGGAACACCGAGGGCTTTTAGTGGTTAACCCTATCTGTGGTGTGGCAATAGCACTTCTAGTTCTGGCTGGAGTCCCACACACCGGCCGCGACTTTCCTCCATCGCGCGGCTGATGGCCGTCAATCGGGTCGAAACAAGGGGTATGAGATAGGAGAGATGGGATAATTGTGATAGAGAGCAATGGATATGAAAACTGGGTCATCGGAACTGAACCGTATGATACGCGATTAGGTCAAGGCGAACCGTATCATGCCGGAAAGGACTCGTTTCTGATTCCCATTACTTGTTTTCGAATCCTTATAAGGAAGCATTGACGATAGAGTGACTATTTTTAGTCATTAGGCACTACAAATGAAACACATAAAATCATATTACGTTTATTTTATCAATTGTATGAAGTCGTAATATCGGACTAGATAATGCTTCTGCATCTTATCCCGTTGCCTTGGGTTCATATCTTGGGTAAACATGTATCGCTTGGGCAGTTTTCTGACTTTATGTGCATATTAATGCAATTACCACATGCTGGTGTGGAAAGAAAATCGTAAGAAATCTGCAATTAGTGACGTGTACGAGTAAAACGCGTTACTTGTGCAAAGTAAGAAACATTTGATTGCACTTTGAAAAAATCAACTTATGTTTATGCTATAATAATAGCAACGTTTGTACGTATCTGTGGGCAGTATATACTTAATTGTTATTTTTTCAAAATTTACTGCGCATTTTTTTCATCTAACAAACGCGTGTTATTATTGTGTAATAAATTGAAATAACTGCCTACATATTAAAATAAATGAAATCTTGTTTTATTATCCATTTAACCTATAACATTTGTATGACAATCCAATTTTTCGTAGGTAATGACTGTGCTGGCTGAGACTGATTGGGAAAAAGATGTGTCAGAATTGAGGCCCATTAGGAACGATCTTTGTGACCTTATGGACATCAAGAGGCCAGTTTTGAAAAAGAAAACACCTTAAATAGTCATATAATAACATGATCCTTAGTGTTTATACTTCGCTTAATAGACTGCAAAATAACCGTTGAAGCGGTCGCCTGCGTAATGCATTTAACCCCACGTTTATGGAGATACTAATGTGATAAATTATGCAACACGTCACGATGTAGTATCGGATGCACGTATGTGTGATGTTGTGGTTTTGAAAGTCGAATATTTACATTATATTTGTTCCAATTTAAAATGTGAGGTCCATTTATTAGTGATATATTTCTTAGATTTTTGTGACTATCAGATTTAAATTAAAAAGAAAATCGCGCTTAATGGTTACTAATACAGGTAGTAAACAATTAGTATTTAACTAATATTCATATTTTGAATGCTTGTTGGATTTATATGAAAACTCAAAGAATGTTTGCTTGTGTGCATTTCCTGCTAAGTTTTTTTTCATCAAACTGAAAGTACCCTGGCAAATATTCGTCGAATATTTGATAGGGCAGCTGCCAGCTGGTGTATATCTTCCTAATTTATTTACCACCCATACACTCCTTTGTTCTATCTCTCCTGTTTCTTCCTACTTCCATCTTCTTCATCTGATCCTGGTGTTCTCTATCACGTCGGTTTTCCAATTAGTTACCGTAAACTCTCCAGTTGAAATATTATTATGATAATGGACCTCAGCCTCCAGTAGTGTTCCAGATGCAACCGAGATTTAACAATATATCTAATGATTCCTATGTGGAACTGTTGAAACACACTGCATGCGTCTGTATACTTACATATTCGTCTTAACATAGTATATAGTGGTGCTTATATTTTTTGCTTATCTGTGGCACGTTTGACATTTGCCATTCATTACGGAGTATGTTTTGTATGTTGTATCATAAAGATTAACTTATATTATTGACAATGTGCGATGAAAAACATGTGTTGTTTATTCGCAAGATTCTCATATTGACCGATTGCCGTGAATGCTTTTATGTTACTCAATATTTTAATAAAAATATTTATTTTAAGAATGTCGTTTTATATTCTTTGTTAACTTTCCTAATTAGCTGGAACAGTAAAGTATGATGGGAGTTTGAAATTAATACCATCAAATGAATAAACACCACGAAAAAATAAATTTTAGTTGATTTCTTTGTCTTTCGTCTGTTTTGGCTTATATTTATTAGGTTTACTAGGATATACTCATGACTTCGTCCAAACATAACTTGAAATTCTCGCGGGATTCCCGGGACACAAAGTACCGTAGCATTTAAAAAATAGTGTAAGTTATCGTTTTAATGAAAACTGTCGGAATAAGGTAATTTTTAGGTATCCTAACAACTGCAAACCGTTCCCGGGAAAATTCCGGATAATAAATATCACACATTTCATTACTTAAAATTTGCTATCGATCAGTAAAAAAATCACATTGGAATTCGATATCTTTTTTAATCTGGCCATTTAAATAAGTCCCAGAAAAATTCCGCAGTACTTTCGGGATAAATAAAAAAGTATCGCAGATTTGAAGTCTAAGAATTTGTTATCGATCGCATCGAAATCGGTGCAGCAGTTTTTACGTAAATCCCGAACATCTAAAAAAATTCATCATTTATATAGTCTATTCGTTGTTTTTTTTGATAGCTTGAATGTACAGACTCAGCATGTGTAGAATTTTATAATATAGACATTATTAGAAAAGAATAGTACGATATTTTTATGTACAAAGTTCTTCTGTTATATATATATATATATATATATATATATATATATATATATATATATATATATATATATATAGTCCTCCTTGACGTATCCGTCAACGGCGAACCTTGTCAAGTCCGGCTGTGCGAGCGCAGGTGGCTAGAGAAACCAAATTTGGTTTTGAAAGTTCTTCTGCAAGGAGCGCAATACAGCCGTCCTGTTGAATCGTAGGTGTAGTTGTAAGTGATTTTTGGGCGGTTCTTTTTGATAAGGCGTTGCTCGTGGGAGTGTTCTACTCGCTGCGTTTCGAAGACAGCAACAGCCTTATCAATAGAATTACGCCACTCCCGTCTTTGCAAAGAAAGATCTTCCCAGTCGTCACTTGGGATGTCACATGCCGACAGGTGGCGCTTGAGTACGTCCTTGTACCGCAGAAATTGATCGCCAGATTTGCGCTTTCCATCCTTAAGCTGTGAGTAAAAGACAGCTTTAGGCATTCTAGTGTCTTTCATGCGTACTACGTGGCCGCACCATCTCAGTTGTCTTTGTATAAGCATTGCTTCCACACCACTTAACTTCGTCCGCCGCAGCACTTCAGTGTTAGATATTCGATCTTGCCACTTTACATGAAGGATTGATCTTAAACACTTGATGTGGAAAGAATCGAGGCGCCTAATATCAGCTTTATAGAGACACCACGTTTCGGTAGCATAAAGAAGAATTGGCAATATGATTGCTTTATAGACAGAGATCTTTGTACATAGCCGAATATCATGCGAATCCCAAACTCTGTGACGGAGTTTGCCAAAAGATGCTGCCGCTCTTGCGATGCGAGAAGAAATTTCTGTTTCCAGCTTGTTATCAGTGCGTACGTACAAAGCTTCCTAGGTACTTGAAAGAGGAAACTTCCTCTAGGATCCGACCGCCGAGATATATTGGTGTAGGGTCAGGTGTCGTTCCACGTGCAGTGGAACTCTGTTAGTGTGTATGTTACTGAACTTTAGACCCCTGGATGGATTTTTTGTGTGTGTTGAAGTGCATTCGAGAATAGAATCACAGTTGGATCCGGTAGATGGCGCTTTAATCGGATTCTAAATTTATTTATTTTAGGACAGGACAACGTCTGCCAGGCCAGGCACTAGTAAAACAATAAAAGTCTGGTATCATAAATATAACTATATATTTAAAGAAATTCAAATGACCGTTTTTAGAATTTTTATTTTTTGTTGATTATATATAAAAAATACACGATAAAAACAGCATTTGAATTCAACCAAGTAAAATTGCTTGACTAAATTGTGGCGAAAGTATGTTGACTATTAAAATTATTTATTTATTGCAGGCATTGATTGACACGTGTTATAAATACTTAATTAACTTTTTATCGCATAATATTAAAAAGATACATCAAAACTTAAAATATCATTTCTTTGTTAATGAGTTTAATAACGCTTTAACAAATCCATTTACTTAGATTAAATATCGGATTTAAAAATAGATAACAACATACATAAAAATAAAGTAAGAGAGGAGGAATATTCAACCGAGAACTTGCAGTTGTAGTGGGTCTTGCGGTGCTTCTGCTATTAGATTTGCCCAAAATGTTCTGTAATTCTTCAATACAGTGCCTCTGAAAAATATTACTTGATTTAATTGAATTGGATTATAAAATTTAAAAAGTAGAAGGATAGATATCTAAGCCCTATACTAACATTGAAGAATCTATATTTTACATCGCGCTGTGCTCTGGACCAGCTATTTGAACTATTATTTATAAATTAAATATATCCTTTATAGCTAAAGATGGGTTTAAATATATTTTAGTAGGTACTTGAGATATCGTGAGAACATGTAGAATGTACGTTTATGGTATTTAAATACAAAAAACACAGACTTGTCTAAACGGTAGTTGGGTAACCGATTTTGAATCTTTTGAAGTAGTGATTTCTTCACAAGGAACATTCATGAGGAATTTAGAAATATACGTAATTGCTTTTAAAGTTAATAACTGAAGGCATAAAACTTAGCTAAGTGTATTCAAGAATATTTTGTTTGAATGTTTGTTTTTTTCCAGCCTGGTATAAAAAAGAACAAACCTAAAAAGTTAGTTTCACATTTCTGCATTAATATGGATGAGTAGTATATTAATAATAATAATGTTATTTAACTGCGTCAACCGTCTTTATGGATTATAAGATCACCCCTTGGACGCAGCTGGCGCGATCAGTTTATCTAAAGGTCACCGAAGCACTCATGATCCGCCAGTTCATTAATATATTACACAATCTAAGCATATATTATTAGATATAGTGAAAGGACTGTACTGGTATAGGAGTTCAAAGACCTTGTTATCAAGTATAGCGTCAAAATTTAATGGGTACTGAATACATATATCAGTTCGACGTTTATACGTTTTTCTTACTTAATTATAAACAACATCTTAAACATTAGCAGTCTAATGTTACATATTGCTCAATTCAAATCAAGTCGAATGTGGAGTAATTTTATTTATGGCGCAAATTCAGAATTGCTCCACTAGCGAAATATCGCCGAGAGTAAATAAGAAATGTTGTTAACTTTTTTACTGCAGACTATTTCGCGTAAAATAATAGTCCCGCTTCTTTCATAGTTGACTTTGTGTGGATCTTTTCGCGGCTTTGGAAATAAACCAATTGGTACATAGGCAACTTAGTTATCAGAGATTTATGCTAAAAAACGGACAAGTGGAAAAACGAATAGCAACGGATAAGTGGCAAAACGAATCGCAACGGACAAGTGGAAAAAAGAATGGCAACGGATAAGTGGAAAAACGAATCGCAACCGACAAGTGGAAAAACGAATGGCAACGGATAAGTGGAAAAACGAATCGCAAAGGACAAGTGGAAAAACGAATCGCAACGTACAAGTGGAAAACGAATCGCAACGGACAAGTGGAAAATCTTCAACTGACAAGTGATAAAATGAATCGCAACAAAATTTTAACTTGAAGTTTTACGGGCAGATTGTTAATGTACTTGTCCAGTTTGAAAACCTGCCCGTAAAACTTCAAGTCAAAATTTTGTTGCGATTCATTTTATCACTTGTCAGTTGAAGATTTTCCACTTGTCCGTTGCGATTCGTTTTCCACTTGTACGTTGCGATTCGTTTTTCCACTTGTCCTTTGCGATTCGTTTTTCCACTTATCCGTTGCCATTCGTTTTTCCACTTGTCGGTTGCGATTCGTTTTTCCACTTATCCGTTGCCATTCTTTTTTCCACTTGTCCGTTGCGATTCGTTTTGCCACTTATCCGTTGCTATTCGTTTTTCCACTTGTCCGTTGCGATTCGTTTTTCCACTTGTCCGTTGAAGTTTCACTTCTAATATGTGTCCCAGCACACATTTCGATTTTTCGCAGGTTTACTGCAAATTATGATTTGGTTAGGTTAAGTACATTTTAATGGTGTATGTAATACGCTACCCACGCACCGACCATTTTTTACGTCAACACTTTTGTCATTCGTTGTCGTTCACTTTTGTTATGACTTTCGAAAAACTGAACAGTTGGCAAAGTTTTCTTGTTGTTATTTTTGTTTCCTCAACAAACTCTATTTATTTATTTTTTTACACATACCACAAATAGAGGCAGTTATGCCTTGTCACGTGGAGAGCAGAGCTATAGTTCGATGCAAACTTAAGTTTGCCTCCATTAATAGCAGCTCGGATCATCGCACTTTCCGATGCGCAGAACGCAATTTTAGGTATTAGAGGGATGAGGTAGTCTGAGGACGCGGTATATCCTCGCTCGCTCTCTCGCTAGCTTTCTCGTTTACGAGACTTTCCCGGCACTCGGCTCACCAGAGCTGCCAATTTAGCGCTTTAGGAGCTAGATATAGCGCTTTTTAGGGCAATCCAGCTCCCAATTTTATTAAACAACTTCCAGCGCAAAATCTTGCGCTTTTTATAATATGCAAATATGTAATTAATTTTATAATAAATATATATGAATATCTATACTAATATTATAAAGAGAAAAGATTAAATTCTTTGTTTGCATTGAAGAGGCTCCAAAACTACTTAACCGATTTGAAAAATTCTTTCACTGTTGGCAAGCTACGCTATTCCCGGGTGACATAGGGTATATTATATTTACAAAAAAATTAGGGATCATTACTAAAACTCCAATAATGAAGTCCAAGGTATAAAAAAATACCTAAAATCGCGTGCGCTGCGAAAACTATTGATGATAAAATAACAAATAAAATAAATTACTGAACCGATTTGAAAAATTCTTTCACTGTTGGCAAGCTACGCTATCCCGGGGTGACATAGGGTATATTATATTTACAAAAAAATTAGGGATCATTGCTAAAACTCCAATAATTTAATCCAAGGTATAAAAAAATACCTAAAATCGCGTGCGCTGCGAAAACTATTGATGATAAAATAAAATAATGTACTACGACTTTGTAGAACACATCATTATTTACAAAAAGTATCGCGACAACATATATCTAACTATTATAGTTATGCCACAATAAGCGTTTTTTTATTATAAAAAATTAATTAAAATGCCGCCGCTAGAAAAGGCTTTTTATTTATATCTTGATATTAATCCTTATCAAAATAAATTACTTCATATTCAAGACTGCTTCAATACCTTTATATAACTTTTTGAATTATTCGATTCGGACATTCCATTCGAAAGATATCACGAGTTTAAAAATGTAAGAATTAGTGACGGTGATCACGTGACTGTGACATCTTTTCGTGAGTCAAAACTCCATAAGACCCCCTCTATATAGAAGTTTCACTTCAAAATTGTATTGTTCGCGTGAAACAATGAACCAAGGTTGAGGTAATGCTACTGAAGACGTTGTCTGTGTCATATTGCGGGCTGTCTGCCTTCACCCCAATGCCGCCAGTGTGGCGCGCTTGACACGGCGTTTCATACGCTAGTCGAGTGCGCAGCATGGGCACCGCAGAGGTTTGAACTCGAGACAATAGTAGGTCCGATCGATTCGCTCGGCAGTCTGGTGCAAGCCATGCTGCATAGCGATGATCATTGGGTGGGTGCGGCCAATTTCTGCGAGACGGTTATTTCTCAAAATGAGGCCGCGGAACGAGATAGGGAGAGCAGTGGAATTGCGCGTATTTATGCGCCTTCTCATGGGTACCGGCGTCAGCCGGGAGCCCGGGGGCGCAGATATGCGCATGACTTCCCTCCCTGAAAATACCGCTTCAGAGTCCCTCTTGCATCTATGGAGCAGAGGAGTCTTTACCCTTGTCGTCGAAGTGAGTTTGCTCTGATTCCCGGGGCACTCTCGGGTACTTTTGCGCTAGGATCGGCGTGGGCGTAACTACGTTTTAAGTCTAATGCCTTTCCTACCATAAGCGCGGGGCACATGGGAGGTTTTAGTGGGGTATTAGCCCCTGGGCATTTGTCCATCGGTTCGAGTCTCCACATAAGCCGGTTGGTTACTGTTTGGATTGCGCTCAGTGGAATACCTCCATGATCGACAACGGTCTAATCCCTAGCAAAGGACCCGGTATGTACGAAATGCATTTCCCCCGCCTGAAGAAAAAAATATCCCACTGAAGACGGGGGATGAGCTCGTATAGATTACAAAACCGAATGTTATTTAAGGATTATTTCACGTGAACTCATGTCTAAAGTTACCTCTGTATCAGGCGTATTATATGGGGCCCCGACGTCGAAGTCCTTTACAAAAATTTATAAATCTTATCTACAACCTCAAATTCCTATTGTTAACACTGGCTCTTAATAAATGTATAAAAATAAAAAATTCTTGAAACCCCAAATTTTCTTCAGATTTTCAAAAAGTATGTAAACAAAGTGTTTTATTTATCTAACATGGACATCAGGATCGTTGTTTTTAAATTTTAAAATAAATAGGTAGGTACCTATATGTATAATTGTAATAGTTCTTTATATTAATCGTTCTTCTTTTGGGCTTCATAGGTGTTGAAATCCCTCCATTCCCTCATTCCTGAATAAACTGATACAAGGTCCATCTCTGGACAGCTCCATCGCTGGGATATACGAGTACTACAATAGTTTACTTACGTGAAATAAACTCTGCCGTGCGCGTTAGGCGGCGCTTTCCATAACAAAGTAGCCCTAGCCTTAGCAACAGGGTCAGCATGGGTGATAGAAGCACACTCCGGATGTATTGTTGTGTTCGGCGCGTTTTCCCACGAACCCAACCACTGGTCAGTCTCCACTGAACGGGCTTGGACAAAGAACCCTTTGAATGGCTCAGCCCCTTCTATCGTAACTGAAATTTCGAAATTTGATATTTACTTGGGTCGCTTTATCTCCTCAAAAAATATACGAGGAATTTACGCATAGGTAGAAATGTAAATAATGCCAATAAAATTTCGAGTATTTTGCGGACTTGACTTTTGAAATATTTTATTTGTAAATCTATTTGTATGACATGTTTAATATATTTATTTTAACATGAAAATACAATAAAGGAAATAAAAGGCTACTTCTATTACAAACTGTAACCATTATGACTAATGTCAGGTCAGGTAAGTAATTCTCATATTAATCCAGAATCAGATAAAAAATAATGTTTGTTTATCATAATAATAATATGTTAGATTGATTTTGCCGTAACATTTGATCTTGTTTTCTTAAAAATATTTTTTATCGAACTCACATGTAGAAATGAACCGGTCTGGTTACCATAGTTGGGTGACCTACAATACCATGAGTATGTTTGATGTTTGCGTAACCCGACATGCATCCGGGCCTACGATTTATGCGTGTTGCGGCATTACGCTGATTTTATCAATTGATTTATAAAACTATTTTTTTAAATAATGTATGTATTTACATATTTTATAGCCCAAAATAGTTATAAGAAAAACACCGTCTAATGCTGATGTGCACCGACATTTAACCGACGGTTAAAATAAAATAATCACTGTTTATGCATACATATTTAGCGATTATTTTATTTTAACCATCGGTTAAAAGTCTGTGCACACCAGCCTAAGTCCCGCATTTTTAAATTCGAAATGAGCCGAAGTCATCATAATTTACCTATTGTTATGATTACATTTCACATGTTTCTGCCTAAGCACTGAATAACGTACTAGAGTAATAAAATTAAGTTAAATAAGCAGTTGATTGCATAAAGTAACGAAAAGTGAGTAAGCGGCGGGTCTTTAAATGTCAATAAAAGTTTGATGGAAAAGTTTTAACTTATTTCATGTATTAAACTCCGGAAATTTATAAAATATATGAGTTATAGTGTCGTTTAGTTATCTAAACATATGTTGTCATGGTAGTATATACGGTTAACGTTATATTTGCTAAATAACTACACACTGTAGAATCCGCAATTTGATTCGCCCAAAAATTTTGCATCCGTATATCCTCTCCTAGTATATTAATGTACTCTGCGATCCTATTTATATAATATATCACTAATTTACTGTTAAAATTCACCTTTTAAAGCTTTTCTATTTGACAGCTAGTTTAAATTTTTTAAATCTAGAAGGTTGACCTAAACCCAAATTTGTCTAACCATTTAATTTAATTAATTTATCTTCCGACTTAACATTAGAAATAAATCTCTTGATCATTGTGTAACTTAAACTGCTTATCCTTTTACAATGTAAGGATTATAGTGTTCATCTTATTTCTTATCAAGAATGTTGTTTAACAAGATGAGTTTATAATAATTTATAAACAACTAGCTGACCCGGCGAACTTCGTATCGCCATATTTTCTGAACTCCTAAAAGACTTTGTTTCATGACACAAAAACAAAATCACCAAAATCGCTCCCGGTGGTTAGAAGGATTCTAGAACCCGATCTCAGCGCCACCTACCAGTTCCAACGGTGTAAAAAGTATCCTATCTTTCAAGTTGTGTCAAACTGCACACGGTGTGCAAATTTGATTAAAATCGGTTAAGTAGTTTAGGAGTCCATCGCGGACGAACAACGTGACACGTAATTTATATATTTATACATTGTAACAATAGTTAGGAACGAGCTGTAATTTTTTAAATAATAGATAAAAAGGAATTAGCAAATCCAATGTTCATCAATCAAATAAATCGACTGATCGGCTATATTTTGATAATGAAGCGCCGGGTCTTGGATATTCACCAAATTAACATTGCAAAAATACTTACATATAATATTTAATTAGAAATGTATCAAAATTTGATGAATCGTACAAACCTGTAACTGGTGTGTTAGGTTCATATACCAAAGATGACGCCACAATCCTGTAAGTTAGTGTTGACAGAGGCTGTGTCCTATATTGGCCGTGATTTGGTTGGTTAGCGCGTTCTTTAACACAAGTATCGATTGGCGCACCATCGGGAAAACTTAGGACACCCCAACACAAAACCGCCGTTATTAAGATTTGGGACAACATATTACTCTAATTCTTTGAAATGTTTATACTTAGAGTGTAACCGCCAAAGATCTCAAGCTCGACTGTGCTCTTAGCCGTGGCAGCAATCACTTTTGTAACCGAACTTTGAAAGGATTTAAATCTCGAACAAGTTAACTGATCAATCATAATGTACGCCTTGAGGTGATAAATACGTACTTATTCCGAAATATCCGCACCGCATTTTGTAAGCGAAAATAGTTAAAAGGATTTTTTCAAGATACTTCCATCTAAAGTAATAAATAAAGAATGATCGTTTGTGACCAAGTATCTTTTTTTTATTAAAATATTAGGTTTTAATTTTGTATAAAATAACAATTCTGATGAAGACCCAATATAATAGTCTTAACTAATTTAATTATATCGAAGAAACTTGCGGTCTTAGGTAATAACTAATCTTCTATAAAAATAATTTTATAATCTTCTTTCCTGTTAGGGCAAAGGAGAATAGGATCTAAGTTTAATTTATTGTCACTACTTTCAATATATTGCATTATTTCGTCTATCAATTCTTTACTATTTTCAGATGCAGCAATATCAACTTCGCTATCGATTTCATTATGTTCGTCGTCTACCTTAGAGTCTGTTACGTCATCCGTAGTCTTGTCGTGATCAGGTTTAAGTTCACGGTCTTCATTGATTCCTCTTAGTTTTGGATGGTTTGGAAACTTTCTTTCCAAATATTTAGTTTCATAGTCATTTAAAGAATTTTCATAAACACTACTCGAAGGTGACGATACACAACGAATCCAATCTTGGCAGTCAATTGAAACACTGGAGTTATTTGTAAAGTTATAGTAATCGTCAATCTTTGAATCTCGATTTGGTATGATGCCGGAGTCATTGTCCATATCTGATCTTTCTAATGAATCGTAACCTTCATTCGTAATTCCATTTTGTATTGTCTCATATACAGGATCCAGAATTTCGGCAAGTCTTTCGCCTGCTTGTATAGATATTATTTCAGCGACATGAATTTTCGGTCCAACCGGGGCATACTGATCTTTAACATGTTCGATGTGATTCGAAGGTAATTCAGTGCTGTACGTCATTCTTCTATCTGAATTGTGACTTGTGCTTTGGGGATAAGCTGAATCTTTTCGAATTCGCGATACGACCGCTGTCTCAGTTTTTTTATATGTCGCCTTTACTAACATGTGAACCTGAAAACAAAGGCTAATTATAATAAAGCTTTTAAACAGCTATTGAAAACTGATTTCCAAATACAAATTCCAAACAGTGCTTATCTGTGGTCTAAACTATTTTATCAATGAAAATTTGGCATGGTAATAATGGTTCATGTATTCCTATTAATATTATAAATGCGAAAGTAACTATCTGTCTGTCCATCAGTTACGATTTCACAGAAAAACTACGGGACCGATTTAGCTAAAACTCAATATATAAATATTTTCGACGCCGAGGATGAACATAGGATACTTTTTATTCAGAAAAATGGGATTTCCGCGATAAAAATACATTTGTCTCTCTGTTTGTTATGCTTTTACGGAAAAACTAGTAGACGGATTTGGCTGAAATTCGATATATTTGTAATTTTAATACCGAGGTTGTACTAGGGATACTTTTTATCCCGGATAGATTTATGTAAAAAAATATCCCAGAAAGTAGGATAGGTTTTGTTTTTTTGTGATTTGCTGTTTTTCTTATTTAGGTCACTTAGGTAGTTTTGCTCGTTTATGTAGTTTACAGATAGATAGACGGGGATAGATAAATAAAACTAGTACGGGTTGAAATAGGGGTGAAAGTTTGTATGGGAGACTAATTATTTTCCAAGTTTATAGATATGTAGAATCATAATCTATAAAAAAAATGCGATATGAACTAGATCTGTCTGCCTGAAGACCGAACATGGATATACATGCTTTTCATCCCGGGAGACGGGATAGTTCGCGATATACAATGTAGTAAATCTTCCGGGGGCAAATAGCACCAGCATAAAAATTTAATACAATGTAACTTGTATTAACGCCTGCTCTTTAAACAAGAGGTACGCACTAGTTTGACCCACAGAGCAGCCACGGGGTAAACTCTAGTTTGATAATATGTTGAGTACCTATTTTAAAATTTCTTTTACCCTTTCACTATCTCATATTATTTTGCTCGAAATATCGGAATCTATGCATTTTTGCGGGACAGTATCATTTTTTATCCCTGTTATTGGAATAATCACATACACTACTAAATTCATTGAACTAAAATAAAAAAGGGTCATTTCCAAGGTCGTAAAGCATGTATACAAGCAATCTAACAAAGTCACTCTACATGCAAGATTATAGGATAAACTCCATATGACATTACCTCTTTGTTTACATAGCAATACAACAGGGCTACAACAAATCCTTGGAGTCCCTCAATAGTATACGAGATATAGTAGTAGATTTGTTCAGCAGTACAATCTGTTGTGTTCGGTCTAAATGCAGTCAATAGAAATTGTGTTCCAAATATTGGCATAAGAAATAAGGTCGCTTTTGCCGTGCTCCTGTAAGTAAAATTCAAATTCTAAACTATTTCGTGTGAACGTTTGTAATGCAAATTCGGATGTTTGTGACACGTTAGGATCTTTTTAGTATTATTCAAATGTTGATATTGACCTACTTTTTCCCTGTATTGAAGATCTCTACATTGATGATCTCTACATTGATGACGTCATAAGATCTTAATGATCGATCTAAGGGTTGAATCACAAACTTATTAAAGCTGAAAACTAAGTAGGTATATTTATAATAAATATGTATCTCATATTTCAATTTAACAACTACTTCACATATAATGGTGAAAGTGACGTTGTTTAGTAGTAAATAAGCATGTTTGTGTTTCCTGTTTATGACCTTCCATATAAACCCATTCTCTTGAAATTTGGTACTTAGCATATATACTTTAAAGACTGGAAATAAGAGTAAGAAATTTTCATTCCTGAAAATGTAACAGTTCTTTCGGCATAGTGACCCGAGAATTACCCGAGCAAAGTCGTAGGTATAGAAAATTCTTAACATATTCATTATCATCACCATACAGTTAAATCCCAGTATCGTTCGAAGCATCGAGTTTGAATCTTAGAACCCCTTTTTCGTAATTTTTCTTTTTCACTTCGCACGTAATTTAACAGTCCTCATTATGTCTTCTTGCGATTCTGATCGGCTTTCTCCTTTCAAGGCGTAACGGACGTGGCATTACTAAAGAACTGTTCCGTACATAACTTATCTGTTTCGGATACGAAAGATTCCGCTTAAAGACTATAAAGCAGAATAAAAATAACAAGTTGCGGCATTTACATATTATTATAATCTTTTTTTTATTATAGCTAAATTGTACAGCGTGTATGTCATTGGTACCGCCGTATAAACCTTCTTTCGGCCTATTCATACTTTTACCTCTTTCCCGCGCACGTCAGTCAGTCATTGTCATTTTATCAATAAAATAAATTAAAATCGCTCCACTTTGTAAATAACATAACATAAAATATATCGCGCCCGCAATACATAAATGTGAATATTATGTAAATAACCCGCTCCGCACCTCAATTATAAAATATAATAAACATATATAATATAAAATACAATAAATACATACGCATCAAATAAAATAATAGAAATATAAAACTACAACAACTGGAGTGAAGTATACTGAAGAGCAGAGGAGAAGCTGCAATTTATGCCCATTAATCAGGTACGTGCGTGCTCAATCTCACATTGCCACCTAAATTACCCAACATTTCCTTTTTCTACAAAATTGACATAGTCCATTGTTATCACTAAATCCAGTGCTGCCGCAACAGTAATAGTCAACTTACAGTTGATTTGCATTTTCACTATTCCTAAGTTTTGTTAACAGGACTCTTAACACGTCGATGAAGAGGCCAGTGTTTATTAAAAGAATCGTGACCCTTGGTGCATCCAAAATCCATTGTATATGTTCCACGGTGTAAACGACCCAACATGAATGATCGTTGTGATATGCCATCACGAATGCCCAAGCTATCACTGGTGCCAACGTTATCACTGTTTGAAAGAAATCAATATATTAATCTGATTGATATCAAATCAAATAAAATATGCAATATTATAAATAGTTTCGCAGATACATAGATTTATTGCAAAATGAAAGAGATTTAGGCAGTCTTGAGAATGGATAATGAGGAAAGACAATGAGGACAGGAATCATTAAATTATACTGTCTAAAGTAAACTGATTTCGGGTATAGTGACCGATATGTTGTATCTAAGTATTGTGAGTAGGTACTAAAGCTCAGGTTTGCCACACGACCGACTTGGTAAACAGAACTAAATAAATAGATCTATTTGTAGATATATAACTTACAAGTAGCGCTCAAACGTAGATTGCGCTTCTTCTTCTCAAGGTATCACCGATATGACAATTGTTTTTGTATTTTGTTGCATAGATGGTAAGTATGATAATTCGTACTTGCCTTCTATCCTGATACTTAAACGTTCAAGTGAGTTTTTATGTCCGGTACTTTTATAACGCATTAACATATTTTTATTTGATTTAGTCACTTCAAATACATGATATATAGGCCGTTCATGGCGTTATGAAACCAAGCCAAAAAATAATTGATTTATTTGTAGCACATTATGCCTCAATGCAAAAAATAAGATCTGGGATATGGTTGGTATTGTTACGACCTAGACGCCGACAAAAAACAAATTCACACCTGCTTACCTGTAAAAAAACATTTTATTGTCTTTCGGCATTTGAACTTTTTTGTTTACTTTGTGTTTAAAATTTGTGATTAGAAAATAGCCCATTTTTGTATTGTAATCTTTTATGGCAGTCATTAGCCAGGTGTGTCGGAATTAAGATACGGGGACATTGCAGTTGTGTAGTATAAAACGATGACCTGATGGAGGGGGTAGGCAGTCGAGCGATAACCACGAGCAAACTAAGACGTGTGTACTACAATCTGGAATCCTTTAGTGACGGACTGTGCGCGTTTTATGGAATTACAACCTTCTGCATTATGTTTGGACTTGTTGTGTTCGGTTATATTTGTACGTGTTTGTATAGTTCTAATAAACTCTATAGTAATTCTAACGGAATTTTAATTCGAGTCTCGCGACTCGTAACAGTATGTACGTACTTACCAACACCAAATGTATAAAGCCACCTGATTTTCAACTTTTGTCTGAAAACAGCCACAATGAGCCGGTGTAAATAAATTCCTTCGACAAGCATGCATACGAATACTGCATTGCCGGCTGCTCTTTCTATTATCGCTAGTACTCGACACCATATTCCATGAGTAGACATTACTGTGTCTCCTGTACTGGTGAGTTCATCGATATATACCTAAAAATAACTCATATGAACAAAAAATACATTAGTAGAAAACCGTATTATACATGTACAAGGATATGGAATTCATAATTTCGACGAAAACAATATAAGAAACTGATCTTTAATTAAATATTTTATATTATAAACACCAACATTGTCTAGGGATATTTCAGAATTTCTCAATTTACTCAAAATTTGTTATAAATAACATTCAACAAGTATATATTTTTATGAAACCCATTTATCTGACGATTTCAGATTGAGCATAAATTAAATTTTATTTAAATAAAGACAAAAGTGAAATATAGTAAAACCAACATTGAACATACTTTTCTAGAAAAAGTGAAAAAGGTCCTTTATTTTGTCGCCTCTTACGACAGGTTACACGGCCGCAGGAAATTATAATCTTTCTCCGTTCGTGCACGGACAGGTAAATTGAAACTACGAATCTTCTATTATATCAGTGTAGGTGTAACATATAATAGGAGAACTCTGTGCCTACGAATTTCCCTATAATTATGCCGCGCAAATCTTTTACCTTTTTATTTTTTCAAATCCAAATTTGGAATCTTTTAAAATGGTCTTCAAAAGATTTTAAAACCTGCCAGTATATTTAAATTTAAAATCTTTATATAAGATATCCCGAAACTCCATGCCGTGCCCATCTATATAATAAAGATTTTTTGTAAATAGCTACGCGGTGCTGATGTGTGTGCTGTTGGTGGGCATAAGTTAATTCGTCAATTCTATGTGTATGTAGTGTAGAGTACTATATAGTATAGTAAACAGATTTTAGTCTGTTTTGCTGAGCTAGCAATGTATTTCAATCTGATTTGTAATTAGCTTTATGATTACTGTAACAGTCGTAAAGTAACAAAAATAAGCACATTACATGTTGAATTATACTTCGGAAAACGATCAAATAATCCTGTAACCTGACCATAACGTTTAGAACGAGAACTATTTTTTTTGCCAATATTCTATTTTATCTGCAGATAAGGTCATAACTAACGACTTGATAGGTTTGTGATGGTTAATTCAGCTTCTTTTAGTCAAATAATTGCTCTGTTAATTATCACGTGTTAGTTAATGTTAAAGCTCATGTTTATAAAATTATAGTCGTTATTATTAAAATAAACTTCATAGGCTATGTTGACAAAATGCGTACGTCGTAACTAAACCACCTTGATACTTGCAAGATGCTTGGTGTCGCACTAAACATCACTAGTAGTAGTAAGTATCAAAATCAATCTTGACCTAATACTGAAGTTGCTAGACTAGACAATTTGCGAAAGTGGCGCCCCTATTATTTTCTATTTTACCAACCTCTACTCAAATACTTACCTCACTTCTGCTGACAATAACAAAAACATTTCTTAAAATTATAGCGATCAATAGATTCCTGTGCAATGCAACTCTCGTAATACGTAGTCGTTTGTAAAAGAAGAAAACGAAGACAGCAGGCAGGCATGAAGCTGTTGAAAATCCAAGAACTGCTATATAAAAGCGATATCTTCTTAAAAGACGAGGCGTAATGCTGCAGCTACTGTAGTCTGTTTGCACATCCCATGTACTATTAGGATAACACTCTTTTGTGCTATAATCTGCAAGAAATAGTAGATAACTTTTGAAGGACATTGTACACTGACAAGATTCTAAATATCATAATTAGATTATAAAATTGAGAGTCTATCAAAAACTTACGATGACATGATGGTCCAGAACTGGAATATGCAAATTCAGAACAAACCTCACTCGCTGTAGTCCCTGCATCAGTTTCCGGCCAACAAGTCCAACCATCAAACGTTGCTTGACATTGATACGGATCTGAAAAACAGGTATAGTATCGATAATACCACATTTCACATTACATTTTAGTTTGTTAGAACGATTTGCCTGTTGATTTGCATGAATTAAATATATTAATAATATGAGTAGTAAAAACTACGTTATAACTTTTTAACACTTCTCAGTAGCCGTAATTAAGGAAAACAAAAACCAAAATGCCGGGCTTAAAACCGTTAAACCGTAATTTTATTGCTGTGTACTAGTCGCGGAAACTTAAGGAAACACAATACTCGTAGTATTAACTTAATTTGGCTGTATTTGGGATATTTATCCGTGCAGGAACGGAGAAAGAATACAATTGCCTGCGGCCGGGCGGCCTGTCGTAAGAGGCGACAAAAAACCCACAGCCAGGTGGTAGGGCTTTGCCCGAGTGGATGGCTACCACCCCTGGTCTAGAGTATGTCGCCATAACAACCTTGAGTTGTGTTCCGGCATTAGTGACCAGGTTCCAGTCTCCCTTAAGAGAGCAGCAGCGCATTTGTAGCACCTTTGGTGTTGCAAATGTCCATAGGCGATGGTAACCGCTTTCCATCAAGTGGGCCGTCTGCTTGTCTGCTGAACTCCTGCCATAAAAAAAACTTACCTCCCCTATTACAGGTACCTGACGGACTTTTCTCAAAACACTGCTATATCCGTTTAATATCGACTATATATAGCTGCCGATATGCGTATTTGTGGCGTTTATTTATGTACTTATGAATCTTATTCTTTTTAGGATTTCGTAGTCATTTAACTAAAACGGAATACTTACAAAACCATTAGGTATCTAAGTTTGTCTGTCGTTGCGAGTGTTCTTTTTCAGAAATGACTAATTCCTATTCTCTTACATAGTCTAAAACAAAATTGCTTTCCACTAACGCATCCACTTTCCGATAATTCAGGTAATTTTTCACTGAAGGTATACATAAAAAGCCTAACTCAGTTGTTATGTAAACCAAACAGTCCTCTATTTGGTATAGATAACAACTTAGGTTTTTTATCAAGGGTTTGACCCGCGGCGAGTCAAGAAATTTGACAGCAAGGTGTCTTCTGTACACCGCTACACAATGGTGCAGTAAAATTGCATATAAAGTAAAAATAAAGGCTGGCCTTTATACGTGTAACAGAGGGATGTATTTTTAGTACTATTTAAAATTGGAATTATTTTGATCAAATTCCTTTTTAAGGTTCTTCAGCAAAACCATAAAAAACATAAATTTGTTACCTCTATGTTCTTGTCAAATAATGCTTACGCGTAGGTAGGCGCGTACATAATTTTAAAGACGTGCGAAAACTCACAGCTTAATCGAAATCCCAACTATTCAAATGTTTGAATATGTTTGTGTTTTGTTTTATAAAGCAGCTCACCCGGTTGTTTGAGGTTTGAAAACTTAAAACTGTGTTAACACCTCTAGTATGTCTTTTACCTGTTGTGCTGACATTTTCCCTCATGTAGTGGCTGCAGCAGTCAGTGGCGGCATAGAAGCATCTTTCCCAACGACCGTGTGCCGCTGGGATTATTGCTTCCCTGACTGCATTTGCGACTTCTTCTAAACTAGGGTCGAAGGGATAACATCCACAGGTACCGTCTTCTTTGGGCTAGTGTAAAATAATTATAAAATGTAAATTAGTTTTATAGACCGTAGTCCAGTGGTCAGTAAATTCTGAATTGATGTCCAAATTGAATTGAACCAATAAAAAATAATAAGTATTATAGCAGCGTGGCCATAATGTGCGTCACTGGTGATTAAATAGACTATCCCAAGTATTTTCTAACCTAAAATGTTATTTTAAATTCTTTAAATTTATGATTTAAAATAAAGGTCCTATTTTCATATGTATTTTGCTTTCATCAACATAATATTTATCTACATATGTTTAATTTACAAAATTAAGAGCTATACAAGGTTTAAATCCAGACCGGGCTGAATACTTACAATCTCCATACATGGGGCAAATAAACTTCCGTAGACACAAAAGGAATTTAAGTTTATGGTATTAACTCCTGCTGCATAAAGAAAGTCCGGTGTGTAAAGAAGGCAGCCTCTGCCTGCAACCCAACGAAAAACTTGCTCGTGGTAACCTACATTCCTGTAGTTACATGTTTTTGTTGCTTGAGGAGGCACAGTGTCGGGAGGCTCCTAAAACCATAATACTTTTGATTATAATATACAAGTAATATTGCAGGAAGTGATATGAAAAATACCGGGTGTCTCTTCCTTCATGTAATTCGCAAAGGCGCAATATCATTGCAGCCGACCTATAACCCCAATGCTCTTGGTGATTCTAGGTTAAACCAGATAATTATCATCCATCCATTTCTTCGATCTTGTGTATTTCAAACCAACGGAAAATCGAACACACGCGTAAACTTTAATTTTTTTTTTTAGCAAATTATTATTAGGTATAAAGTACTGATTACCTTTAATTGAATACAACAACTATGTTCCTCAATGAATTATTAGTCATAAGCGTTGTACTTTTATCAAATCCGGAACAGTTTTTATGTTTTTTGGAGTCGATAGCAGATAAAATATAAGCTATTCTGAGAATATAGCAAGGACGGAAGAGGCTAAGTGACACAGATTATCTTATTCCTTATTTTATAGTCTTTCATTGATTGTTTTGTGAATGACGTGAAGATAATCACCAAGAATGAGTAGTCGCCAAGGCCGGCCGACCTTAACCATCTAAGCTCCCAGAGCGAGTCGTGCATTTGGCTTCCTTTTATATCCTACTAATATTACGAACGTGAAAGTTTGTGAGGTGAAACATGTATGCATGTTTGTCATTCTGCCACGTAAAAACTAATTAAGAAATAATAAAACTTGAGAGTAGCATAGCTTATAAGTACATTTGTAATTAAGTTGGCGCCCGCCACCTTTTTTTTCCCAGGGGAAATCCGTTTGAGGACCTAAGCCGCGACAAGGGCAGAACCTTGAGGGGATAATTCACGATCCGTGTGTGGAATTCGCTAGATCGGGGGTGGCACTAGCATCCGCAGTCATAACTGATGCCAAGCTAATGCCACTCCCCACTAAAACCCCTCGGTGTTCGGTCCTGGGTCTTACGCCAGGGCTACGGGAAAGCGGAGTGCGGTCCCAACGCCGCGTGCCCTGGTAGGTGGGGGCTTTACGCACAGGTCTCTTTCAATACTGGGGGACTTCTTTTATACCTCCGTATCGTCTAGGTCTAGTCCGGGCGTGGGGCGGTTTGTAACGCACCCCACGGGAGGAGAGGTGAGCGCGCACGGGATACTCGCGCTGTCATCTCGTGGGCATGTGTAGGTGAGTGAGAACCCCTACAAACCAAGGGACCCAACCCGCGCCGCCTCTCCTCCTCTTTGGCGGGAGCGGAGCAAGGAAGTCCGCTCATACACCCGCTCCACCTCCTCCTTTGCAAACATGACATGCTGGCAGGAAGAGGAGACGACGTCCTATCCGGGCTTACTCTCGACCATGGTGCGTACGACGGGAGAGAGGTGTCAAATGCGGCATGGGCGACGAGCTCTTGGCGCTGCTTTGTCCAGGTTAGAGACTCTTGGAGTGTGTGCACCGCCGTGTCCCCGTCGCCCGTGTCACAGTAGTGGCACCCTGACGTGGGCTCACGGCTGAGGCGACACAGGTACCTCCCGAAGCAGCCGTGTTCCATGAGGATCTGTGTCACCCTGAACGTCAGGGTGCCGTGACGTATGTTAAAGTAGTCGTGCAGGACGAGCCTCACCGCCTCGATGGTGGTGGGGCGCACGCTAAGACCCTGGCACGTTAGGTCTCGTGGGGGAGATCCGGCGAGTAGCGAGGCCACTTTAAGAGACACCGTACGGTATCTCCTTATTGCCCTGACGGCCAATATACTCTGCGCCTGGTGAAGGAGCGCAGCGTTTCAGGCAGTCAGGCGATCCATCCAAACTGGGGCCTCATACAGGGCCTTCGACCGTACGAAACCTTCGAAGAGTTTTCAGCGCCTGGCGTTAGGCCCCCCGACGTTGGGAAGCAAGTGCGATAGCGCAACCGCCGACCCCAGGTGTCTGGTTTGAGTCTGGAAAGCAGCTGCCGAAAATAAACCGTAAAATCCCATCGGCTATCGAGAAACAACCCGAGGTATTTCATGGTCTCCCCGATGCCGATGCGTTTGCTTCCTACCGTGATGCTACTGTCTGGAGGTGGACGATTACGAGGACCGTGAAACATCATGGCCTAGATCTTCTGTAACGCCACCTCCAGTCCAAGACTCCAGATCCTGCGTGCGATTGTCGATACCCCAGCCGTGCCTAGAAGGCACGTCTATCGGTGGGTCCTTCCGCGTGTGGCGATAAACGTATCGTCTGCATGACAGATAATGTTGACACTCGGGAGGACCCGACACCTCAAAGTCCAATCGTATGCGATGTTCCACAGGAGGGGTCCTAAAACCGACCCCGTGGAACACCTTACCATGCGTCGCCGATTCCAACCCTAATGACCGGGTAAATGACAGCTCTATTACTCAAATATGCCCCGACTATTCGGCGGAGGTATGACGGCACCCCGAAATACGGGAGTACCTCCATTTTGCAAGCCCAGGGCAAGGCGTTGAATGACACCGCTAGGAGAACCTCACCCTGAGAAGTCGTTTCCTCCGCCAGGCCTCTCAGGCGCATGACAACGTAGATTGTGGAGCGCCCTATGCGTAAGCCGAACTGGTTCTCCGCCAGGTCCGGGCCGGTCGTCGATAGGTGCTGGATAAGGCGGTTTTGGATGATACACTCGAAGAGCTTTCCGACCTCGTCCAGCAACACAATGGGCCGGTAGGCGGACGGTGAGTCCGCAGGGCGCCCCTCTTGGCGCGCGCGGCCTCCTGTAGGCCCCGCATCCCCGGGCATTCCGGATGTTCACCTGGGCTGACCAACCCTGGTAAACCGTCTATAATAGCTCAAAGAATTAACACAAACAATAACATATTACTAAATGAATTAAGGTAGGTATGGCAATTACCGCCCTCTGTTAAATAACGCCCAAACGACATAAAACGTACTTTTATTCGAGTTAGCCGCGACACGGCTCAGGCGCACAAAGAAGACACGATTAGAGACCCGTCTAGCGTAAAACAAAACCTCGCGAGCCGCCGTCATGTCAGTGATGCGCTGTAGTTCAAGAAGCTCCGTAACGAACGTCGCTGTTATAAAATCTGTCATAAGGCAATTTTAAATAAGTCGTTATTTTGTTATATTTCTTGTATGATTTTACATTTATTTACAGTGTACCTTTCATATTTTGCTAACATTTTCACTGTGCGCAAAATAATTTAGAGAAAAATTTTCAAAGTAACGATCAGTAGGACAATAACGCCCAGTCAAACATTTGTTCGACGCTATTACCCTTCGTGAGCGTTATTGATCTACACGTGGGCGTTTAATGTTAAATATTATAATAATATTATATTGTTAAATTAAATTTAAATAATAAATGTGTGACAATAACTATCAAAGTAATCTTTTGTCCTAAAATATTTTTTTAATATGACCTTAAGGGACGTGTTGGTCCCACTACCTTTGGGCGTCATTAACCTTTGCCGTTTAATAGCGCCCAATGTTCGATTAGACAAATCTTACTGTTTATGAAAAAAAAACGCCTTTTATAAAATAAAAAAATAAAAAAAATACATTAGTACAAAATAACAGTATTTTGTACTAATGTATTTTTTTTATTTATTGCAGGAGTTCAGCAGACAGGCAGACGGCCCACTTGATGGAAAGCGGTTACCATCGCCTATGGACATTTGCAACACCAAAGGTGCTACAAATGCGCTGCTGCTCTCTTAAGGGAGACTGGATCCTGGTCACTAATGCCGGAACACAACTCAAGGTTGTTATGACGACATACTTTAGACCAGGGGTGGTAGCCATCCAGTCGGGCAAATGCCCTACCACCTGGCAAGTGGCTATATTTCTGATATAGTTTTTTTTATTAGAAATGATTATAGCCCGATGTGTCATACTACTTTAAGCGTGCTAAAAGTTTCGTTAAATTGTAGTTTTTATTTTAAATTTTAATTAATTTCATTCCGTCTGTTTGTAATAAAGAAGTTTATATGTGACTGTTATGTTTTATTTGATAATAAGCACGGATCGTGTTTTTTTTCTGTCCAGCGTTTTATTTACTAAACGGGCGGTAATTAACATAGTATTTTTAATAACGCCCAAGACATAGCTCTTAAAAATATATTATTTGCATGGAAATTATAAATAGTTACAATACTCAACTAGTATGTTTCGGTTCTAAAAACTATGCTTAACATTTTTATCGCATTATTTATACCTTGTAATGAATACTTAAGGTAAAAATTAAGTTTTAAATTAGGTGGGCGTTAAATGCCTCAAGTACCTTATCTTACCTCGCAAATATAAAAATTTTGTCGCTCGCATGATGGTTGGTTGTCACTTGAAGCAGCTACTCGGGTTTCTCTTTGGTGCCAAACACCAAAATCTAATTGGGTCGGATTTAATACATCGTTCATGTAGCAGTTTACCTAAAAAGTGTTTACATACAAAGAATCTCCAAATGGAAACAACGATATCTGAAGAGTATGAAGTTGGTTGTAGCCTTATTGGTATCTTAGAATCAAATTCAATTATTCAAGTTTTTATTCAAAATAAGTTCCACCGGAGAACACTTTTCGAAGGTCATACTTATATAGTCAAAATTTAAATCTACTTCTTTTTAACCGACTTCGAAAAAAGGTAGGAGGTTCTCAATTCGTCGGGATCTTTTTTTCAAACATTGATTATTATTTATTATTATTATTATTTATTTATTTATTAGTTATTAAATTTACTAACTTGCTAATTCCTTAATTTATACCCCTAAAATTATTTTTCGTTTTACATAATCTCATGTAGACCTAATATATTCTTGCATTATGTAATATTGGATAGCGTGGGTAGTTAAGAAAACCTTACTAGTAACTATTTGTGCCGTATTAATTAATACCTATTGACTGGGCAACATCTATTTAGTAATAAGTATATACTAACTGCTCCATTTACACATTAATATAAAAAACTAACCTGTTCGGTGTGAGAAATCAATATCCAAATTATCACAATATCAAAAATGTTGTGTCGTCCGAACATGTTTAAGTTGAAAACTTCTACTACACTTTTTTAACATGATAATTATTTATGATACGAGATAACAATCACTTCTTGAAAGTCACTTAACCCTCTGATTTTTATTTAATAGCAACTAAAATCACTTTTTAGTCTAAGACCATGTCGTTCTAAATGTGTTTGTTGGAAACAGAACAGCGTCAGGCATTCCTGCTCTCGACAAATCCATAACAGCTTTTGTTGATTGTCTTCATTATTGTATGTATTTTGATTCACGGCGACAACCGAACTACTAATTGCGCCAAACAAGACGTTGTTTACAAATTATCTATATTAACAATCTATTGATATCTGGAAATTAATTCATTTATCTGTAGGTGTTGCGCCGTGATTGGAGAATAATATTAAAAATTATTCACCGTTCATCGTAATCGCGGAGAAAATTTTATATTGTATTGTAAAAATTTAGGCGTGCAGTGATTCTCGTGTTTATCTTATCAATATCGCATTGTTTGATTTCGATTCTACTAATCGTTGAGATACATGTACAATATCACTGTAATGATGTAAAGGTAGACCAAAAAAAGATGGATAGATTGCGTGAAGGATGATATGATGATTTGTGGTGTAACAGAAGATGTATGTCAGAATAGAGGAGTGTGGAAGGAAAAGACATATGGTGCCGACCCCAATTAATTGGGATATGGTGAAAGAAAACAGAGAGAGTTTAGCATTAATTGGGTGAAGAGATATGCAGAATTGAAGTGGTTGGAACACAGACCAATTGTCCAGCGTCTCACGCCAAGGTTACTTCTCTGAATTTACATAACCCAACTGCACGTATTCGCAATTACTGTTTGCTGACGGCGTGACGGTAAGGAAAACATCCAGAAGTAAGATTGTGAGGGTACTCCCTTACAATCTTTCTTCTGGATGTTACCCATAAGTTGTTTGATGTTTCCCATTTCAAACCATCGGCAACTTTTGGAATTTGTGAGAAAAAAGAAATAATATTTCAAGAAAATCTGTTCATATTAAAAAGGAATGAAATTACTATTTATGGCTGGTGTTTTCTTCTCAGAATTTAGCTAAAACACCGCAGAAGCTGATGTGCTTACATCTCCGGCGGCCTCTATAGTTAATTAAGTGGGTTAAACCTTAGTCGCGAGCTCACTGACACACAGAGGCTCTGGGTTTGATTCCTGGCATGGTAAATTGTGTAAACGAACTTTGCGTTGTTAACTACGGTCTGGGTGCTTGGGAATGGCCCCAGAATGATCTGTTGTATGTTACCCATAACACAAATATAACTTGCTTACTTTAGAGCAATACTACGTGTGTGTTTGTCTGCAGATTATTTATTTACCTTTCCTATCACGTTTTCCCCATCATTTGGGACTAGTACAGTATGTTTTATTTTTCATACTATACCTCTATTTATTTCATTCTTATACCTCTTAATAGGCCTGTATTTTCTCCTATATCTCTCCAGTATCTATCTCTGTGTTCCAATTTAATGTTTTCTTGTCTCGTAACATCCTAATACTTTTCTGTACACCGACGTACTTGTAAAAAATCTATTTAAAAGAAGTTGTGTTCTAAATTTAGGTATGTATTGCATAAATACGCAATTTTACCAGTGATTAGAACAGATTACGTTAGTTACAATAAATACATCTTTTTATGTCACTAAATTTCTTAAGTATTTCAAAATACCTACCAAAATTTGTAAATGAATAATGAACTGGCGTTGTTTAACTTCGACGCCTGTACGTAATAAAATCGATAGCTTGCTGATCATTTTTAAAAAGGCGCACAGTATATATTATAAACACATTAAAACTTACATCATAGTTTCTAAAGGTGTAGTAAAAATAAAAATCGATCTTTATCAATTCAAATAACCCATGAATGACGAAAAAGAAAATTCCAAGTAAGATAAGTAACTAAACTTGATAAAATCAATTCCCTAGCCGCTTTGTGCTTTTTCAATGGATATTTAAAATACAAGTACCTATGATTTCAGATAATATACTACTGTAATATGCAACTATTTTAAAACTATTGTCCTCGATGTTGAATATCAAAAGGAAAATCTATGAGTTTATACTATGTTAAAATAGTATTGCATTGCTTAAAAATAGACTAAATGACAGGGCCGTCTTAGTCCCGGTTCCTATATGTTAAAGTCCGTTCATTTACCTTAATATCGTTTAAAATTTAACACAACACAATTTAAATCCACACAAGTAGATGTCAAAATTCAACCGATTGCAGGGCAAGCGAATGAATAGTAATATATAGGAACCACATTGAAAACCGGGATGCAAAAATGAAAATAGGCTTTCTTGCCCACAACAAAATATAATCATTTTCAAGTTTTTCCTAACCATGTTTGGCCATAATAAAACTACGTTTTAAACGGTTTTAAGCGCGGTAATTTATTTGCTTTAAAATAAACAAGTTGGCGGTAGGCTAAATAAAACTTTAACAATACCTACTCGTTGACACTTGTCATTTTTGTCTTCCGTGATCACGGCCACTGAAGTGGCTGAAACGTCGGAATAACCAAAATCAAATAAATTACCGAGCTTAAAACCGTTTAAAAAGTAGTTTTATTATGTATACAAGTCGCGAAAACTTAAGCAAATATTACATGTTTTGTCCATCCATGAACGTCACCGTTAATTTGCTTAACAGCAACGACATATAATAACTTTAAAAACATCTTAGCTCAACAGCTACTAGATATTTGCGGATGAAGGAAAGAAGGTCTATTCTATACCTATGCCGCTAACAATATCATTAAAACGTATCCGCCATTCTTGTAACTGATATAATATGACTTTTTGTCAATGTAGGTGTACATAATCGTGTGGAGTATTGCGCACCATAAGTCCCTGCGCCCGAGTGTCACGCACCCCATGCACCCCCGACTAAAGACGGCCATGCTAAATGATTTACCTACTGATCACAAAATAACATCTATCTAGTATTTAAAGGGTTCAAAAGACCAATGTAATGTTTCCCTAAATTACTCTTATCAACGTAGTGATTGCAATAAATATCATTGACCAAGCTATTTGTGTAATAATAGCTTATAGAAGATAACATATTTATTGAAATATTATCGAATATTGCAAATTTAAAGTAAATAAAAATGTCACAAGCAGACTCATTATGCCATCAATGGTAATTATGCCGACCTTAAAACCTCGTCTTGAGATATCAAGTTGGATAAAACCAGTACAATACTAAGTTGATTTTGCATTCATAATGCACTTTTATCAAAGAATTATTATTAATTTTTGTTTATAAATGATTGACTTCTGTAATAATAGTTTAAATAGCTCATCAATGTTATTTTGTTAATAATACTGTGCATGTTATACCTGTGCCCGCCGATTCGTTCGCGGAAAATTCATATTCTTCTGGATCCTACAATATATTTTTTTTAGCAAAATAAAACCGAATTCACACTAAAAACCAAATAATAAATATTTAACCGACTTCTTTCTACAACTTTAAGTCGATGCCAGAAAAAACATAAAAGAACAACAACAAATTTACAAAATATAGTAAGTTTTACGTTTTACTTGACATCGACTTCAAGATGTTGTAGAAAGAAGTCGGTTAAATATTTATTTTGGTTTTTAGTGTGAAGTCGGTTTCGTTTTTGTTAAAAAATAATACATTTTCGCTGCGCAAATACTTCAATAGCTTTAGAAATAATATATTAAGTACCCATAGAAATAGTACAACTGGCACGCGTACACAAATTTGCCATCTCACTCTTCGGTGTATATTCGGTGTTTAAACAAGGGTTGCTCTCGATGTCCTTGCGATCCACAAGTCAGATCCTCACTTGGTGACTAGGGGACCATCTAGGGAGTTAAAAAAGTAATTTGAAAATCGGTCCTCAATAGAGGGAGATCTCGTGTAATATGCCTACAAAAAAATAAGCGCCTTTAGAAAGTGGAATACTGGCACGCGTATACAAACATGCTTTTTTTAAAATGAAGGCTCTCGGGGTTATTTGATAAGGGTTACTCTGGAATTCCCTGGAATTTGGACTTGGTAACCAAGACACCACCTCGGGAGTATAGACTTACAAGTGAAGAAAAAAATTGTTACGAAGAAGTCTATGTTATAAATTTTCGTGGGTTTCTCTAATTCCTTGGAATCCACTCATCAGATCATGGTGACAGTGGGACGAATTCGGGAGTATACCTTTCGGCTAAAATAAATTTTTTGGAAATTGGTTCACAATTAACGAAGAAATCGAGTAACGAACATACAAAAAGTATACAGACGAATTGAGAACCTTCTCCTTTTTAAAGTCGGTTAAAAAGGAAACATAAACACAACATTTAATGTTAAACTCCTGTCTTAATTCTTACAATTTTCATTGAAATCTGATGCCATTTCGTAGCATTTACTAGACAACTTTTCAGACAGACTGATTATAAAATGTAAAAAATATATTGGGCATTGTATAGATAGCAGTTTTAGGTTAAAATTTGACATTTATTTTGAAAACATATAATGACACTTCAATTTTATTTATTGGTACAGATATCAATATTGCTTAGTTTCAAATTCATTTCAATTAAATCAAAAGTTAAGCTAATATTAGACTAGATATAGATTAGGTTCATTTCTGCTTTTCAATTTGGATGGCTGAACCAAATCAAACATGGGCGTGCCATGTTGCGTACCACATCACTGTCAGTGGGGAGTTATGGTAGACCGATTTGGACACCACGGGTTGTCATGTTTGAAATGCGCAGGCAGAAGATCTCGTCATGCCAGCTTCAACGATATCATCCGCCGAGCTCTTGTCAGCGTCAGCGTAGCGGCCATTCTAGAACCGAACGGCTTGGTGCGTGATGATGGCAAGAGACTAGACAGAATGTCACTCATCTCTTGGAAAATGGGCCGGCCGCTTGTGTGGGGTGCATTTTATGTTGACACACTGGCCCCGTCACATCTTCCATTGAGCGAGTGAGGGGCTGGCAACGCCGCCGTTTAGCTGAACACGTCAAACGGCGAAAATATGGAGCCTTAGTTTATATATTTGTGCTGTTTGGTTGAAAAATTGGACCCAAAGTGTCCATCGGCAAACAGTTTCTTTAAAGACATCTATATGAAATTCTTGCCGTTACCCGTGATCAAAATGAAGGCTGGCTCATATTTCGCCCAACAAAATATAAGCATTGCAATGCAGTGACAATGCAGTTAGCCTTCTGGGCTTGCTCCCCGCTGGCAGTGATGTACATAACGTACTTTAGTTTAAACTATGTAGTTTATTTAAATTATTAATTTAATATTAATACTTAGATCTTCTTAGATAATTCTTTCTTAGATAGTCTGAATCAAAATTATCTATATAATAAATATATATATATTGGATACCGTCATTTTGTAGTTCGTCATTTCATATGCTTTTCAATTAAATTGATTCACTTTGATCATATTGACGAGACGAGACGAATGTATTCGTCTAATAACAGCATTAGGTACCTATATTATTTCTGTATGACAATATCACTGGCTAGTTTTCGATATAAACTTGACCTGAATGACATACGGTATTGCTTCTGCGAAAACTACCTATATTGATTATATAGATCCACTTCTCATGTACTTATATAGCGTTCAATGATAACCCCTGTACCACGGTTATCTGAAGAAGTGGGAAAAAATTGTGAATTGTGCACATCAAAATTATTTGGAATACAAGAAATTGATTTCAGTTAAATAGATAGGTTAAGTAGTCACCTATCTATTTATCTACATATGAAAATGACTTTTAGTTAAATAAGTACTGATAAACTTTTTAGAGGAAGAATTCAATAGGCATAGCCAGCCATACATAACACACTATGTGTATACAAAATACTTCTGTGGTGTGGAGTAACTACACCGGGCACCGTTAAGGCCAGTTGCCAATATAAAGACATTCAAATTTAAATTAATGAAGAAGACACTATTAAAAAAGCTTAACCAAGGCTGCAGCGTGGAAGTAGAATCTATTTCTAAAAAACTATTATCATGTTTCATAAAGACTTTTTTGAATAAAATCAATGGGTGGCGAGATATTCGCTTCCTAAGTCTGGAAAATTATATCCCCCTCCCTAATTTTTAAACTATGACGTGAAATCAATGTTGAAAAAAATCATGGCGATCGAACGTACAAATAAATTATTCTGAGAGACATTGTTCAGAATTGCTTGAGTAGTTTTTGAGACTGGTGAATTGCATTTGTATATTTTCGTTTATTTTGTATAGTTCCGTAATATAAATAACAAAAATAGTCGATGCTTATTATCTCTAGGAAACCTTTCGTTGTGCACGAACTATTAATCACTTGCCAAATTTCTTATTTAAACTTGGCTGTTATAAAATGAAAATACCTATATGATGAAAAAGAGTAAGAAATAACAGCACAAAATTGCACCTTTGTTGAGGAAATAAAACAATAAATTGCCTCATGTAATTTTTGATTGCTTAAAGGTACGTGATTAACCGACCTACGTACTTAATTTACCTAAAGAAAAATCGACATTTATAAGTAAATATTTTTATATACTTATTTGAGCCTGTCTGATATTAGACGATTTATTACTGTCTTCTATCAATCAAACGATCTACATAAACATAAAGTTGAATCATTCAGTCTCATTAAAATACCATCGGTCGCTTTGATTTCTATCCCTGTAACTAAATTTATTCAATTTGGTTGATCCATCTCGTATCTTCGTTACTAGCTGGCTGTTAGTTAAAATTTTTAGGCGCGTGCGCGGTCTCACGTTATGTGGAAATTTAACCCGTCGTAGAGCGTATTTTTCAATCATCAGATAAATGTTTTCCTTTTAATAAATTTTCCATTTAATAAATTATATACTGACTGAACATAAAAGTGAAACTATTTATCCGTTTTATGTTATTGTTTTTGATTTTTCCTTGTTTTATATTATGAATAACAAGTCTTTAAATTTTAATCTACTTAGTCATTGAAAAAAATCGGCCTCTATATTTGTTGTGGTTTGTATTCAAAATATAAAATATACTAAATATAAACATAATAACCACAAGACTTGCATCGAAAAAAGCACACAATTTATTATTTATGTGATATACCTTCTTCTTCCTACCTGATACCTTCTTCTAACATATGAATGAAATTTGGTAAGAGGGTCTACTTTTATTCAACATCCATTAGCTTTTGAGAAAAATGCTTGTGACATAGACAGATGGAGTGATAGGCTAACATGACGAAAACATATTAATTCAATTTATGCCAAAATGGCATAAACAACATAAAAAAGTTTAGCCTAATAAACTCTCTTACTTTTTGTCTAGTATATAGTATTATATAGTTATTAAAGCTGAAGATTCCATTTATAGAAGTCCAGGCTTCTAAAAATCAAGGTTCCAATTACATCGGTAGTTTAGCCGCTGATAAACAGTTATTCCATTCATCTGAAAGTCGGGCAATAGGGCTTGTGCCTACTCTAGAGCTGGATCTCAACTGTTAGTCTGTTAACAGTTGTTAAAACATGCTAAAAACTTGCGTCAGATTTCTATAAGGATTACGATATCTAAAAAACTTATCAATTATTGCGTTATAGTTCAAAGTTTATCAGCAATGTCATAAATGCGTGGTTTTTTGCCTTGTAATTATTAGGTAGGCTATTATTCATCGATATCATCGGTATTCTGTAAGAGCCAAATACGTGAGTAAATAGGGTTCCGTAGACTGCAGCACTCATTCAAATGTAATTTCAGTGTTCCGCGAAAAACAGTAGGTAAGTAAGCCACGCAATATTTTTTAGCTAGGTACATTTTTAGATATTATCTGCGGCCTCTAAATGATTTGAGTACAATAAAATCAGTATATATTCATAGATTTCAATAGAAATATTAAGAAAACAAACAATAATGTACTAAAACAATCCAATTTTGTAGTATATACATGACGTAATGAAATTGTTGCAAGTTGTTGCATGATACTTGGTGCATCTCGCTGCCACGAGAGTGGTCACGTGGCAGCAAGATGCACCTCAGAGGTGGACCGCAGTGGTCTCTGTTACCGTTGCGGTAAAGCCGGGCACCTGGTGAGCGGCCCTTGCACCGCGAAGCCGCTCTGCGCAATGTACGAGGCCGCGGACAGACCAGTCGGTCACCAGCTGGGTAGGAGGCCTTCTAGGTCCAAGAAGCCCACCAGGAGCGCAGTAGTCAGCCGAAAGGCGCCAGAGAGGGCCGCAGCCCTGTTGGCAGATCAGCCACCGTGCCCACCGAAAAAAAAGACGCAGCCTGTGACAGAAGTCACAGGTAAGGTCAGCGCGTGTCAGGGCCTCGGTGAGTTTACAGGTCTTCATCCACTACAATACCGCGAAAGGTTGCGACAGTGCCCACGCGACTCTCAGAGCCGGGGGGGCGGGGTCACCTACTCGGCTCCAACATAGAGGAAGCCCGGCATAATAATAGAAGTGGGCCCACGCCCGCCGGGGTTGCGGATAAAAGGTTGCGCATGTACCGTGACCCCGGCACTCGGGCGAAAGGAGGCGCCCATGTGTTTTTAGTGGGTATAAATGGCGTCGGTCGTGCTAAGGCACATCGGATAAGACCCACACACTAGCCGCAAGATACTTCCAGCGAAGCTGATGGTGCAACAATGCATTTCTCCATGTAAAAATTGTTATTAGGTACTTATAGATCAATGGAGATTTCGAGATCGAATTAAAATATTACTAATATAATAATATTAATAACAGCCCATAAATGTCCCACTGCTGGACTCGGGCCTCCCACTATAGGGGATTTAAATATTATTAAAATTAAAATATTAATGATGGTTAAATATGAAATAAAGAGTAAAGTATTTTTATTGTCTAGTTTAGGGTAAAATATGAAAATATTTCTTGAACATACCCAAGGTTGGATTTGGATCTTATAGAATTTCTGTAGAAATGTATAGGATTCAACACAGTGGTGAGTGGTTCATTCAACTCGCACAACTCACTTATGAATAAAAAAAAAAGGTCAATCGCAGTTGTCATTTCAGTCCAGGTAATAAAAAAATCAGAGTATAATAGAATGCTTTTATGTCACAGTAGGATTAAATAACACATTTTTCTGACCAAAAGAGAGAATTGGCCAGTTGCGACACGACACTCAGTACAGAGTTTCGTAGGCATGACAAACTCAACTATATTTATTGTTTTCCTACGGAGCTCTACCCGACAATATCACTTGTCCCAAAAAATACTTAATTAACTGATCTTGTCAAATTAAATTTCATTGAACATATTATCTAAAAAAAAATAACAGACGGACGAACTGACATGCAGAATTCATTCTGTCGTTTGGTTACCCTTAAAAAGATTGTATGAGCCAGATTCGAGTCTATTTTATGAGTAGTTATACCTAATTTAGATCTAAGTAAAGACACATTACAAAATTAGATTCAGCTCCCGAACTAGATTTAAGATAAGACTGAAATATACATAATATAAGTCATTAACATATTCGTTTGGCGCACGAGTGTTTAAGTAAACATGAATCAACTATTTTCCTCAGTCGTCCACATAACGTTAGTGGTGTTTTACTTCTTTAGTCGTCAAAAGAATTATTTGTGACATTGTGACGCATGACGCTTAGCGTATTGCCTCTATTAATATTCCTTTGAATTACATATATTTTTGTATAAACATTTATTAAATTGTGTGATAATTTAAAATTGTGCAGTTATTTAAATGGTATCATAATACAAAAATATTTAAAGGTATGTTAAAGCTTTGATTAATTATTATAATAAATAAATATCAATTTTATAATTATATAAGTCAGGTATAATAATATAACTTAAGATTATTTTTCAATAATTTTAATATCACTGATCAGAGAGTACATTATTCAAATTACGAATATTCAATCGCATTAAAGGTAAACTTTAGAATTTCGCACCCTTAATCGGTAAGGGAGTGACACGCCATAGTTTCCGGCTGCCGGAGATGCGTAATTGTGTTTTAAATAGGGATATCCTAGGGGAGTATTTGGAACGAATTTCATAATAAATTTCCTTATTAGGGCAGAATTACGGGGGTGGGAAAAAAATAACCACGAAGGCCAGGATGGGAGCGAAGCGAAGCTCCCTAGCCTTCTAACTTTTATAGGTTCGATTCAGATAGGAATGGGCAGAATTTAGATCTGCCTAAAGAGTGGAGCTCCCACCTAAATCTACCCTACGAGTAGCCATTGCAAGACCACTCTATTTTTTAAAATTAAAAAATCCGTGTACCTCCGGCAGCTGGAAATGGTAAAGGGTGACCTAGCCTTACCTAAATGGTAAAACAGCAAAGTAGTGAGTTTGTCCTGCATGCCTGCTACCTCTAGTTTATAGCATGGGACAAAAATAAGTTTGCGTTATGTTTCGGCATCAGTGACCAAGTTCCAGTCTTCTTAGAGGCTGGCAAAGCGTTGGCGATGGATCTAATCCATAGCCTAATTATGAAAAGGGACCACAATGGTTTCAGTGTGGTATCTGTCTGTCTGTACACCATAAAAATCTCAAGAATATTACATAGTATCAGGCAAAATGATTTGGGTTGGGTTTACATATATGTCCCCGGATGATTTCCTGAATGATTTTAATCGTTAATGTGTTTAGGAATATATTTAAGACTTATTTATAACAACTGAAATTGGTTTTGAGTGGAAAAAATACACATTCAATTAATTATCGAAGTTTGAAATTCACAACAATGATCTGGTAATTTTGTCGCCGAGACGTTTTTTTACGTTTTTCGACGGGATTTATCAAAATAGGAGACTGTATGTATCCGAAAATTGAAATATGTGGAGTTTTAAACAGTTGGTTAGGTTTTGTGTAGACCAGTGCCAGAACCGATTGGTAACCATTCACTATTTATTTTATATATTAGTGAAAAACAGAAGTGAGGTTAGATTGACAAAAACATTAATAACTCAGGAACTATACATTTCCGCCACATGGGAGTTGCAGAAGGGGTAAGTTTTACTCCCTCCCCCTCCCCCCTTCCCCCTCATTACTTATGATTCCGGGGACATATATGTAAACCACACCCAATGATTTCTTTTAAATAGATATAAATTGGGGGTTCGAAAGCTAAAGCTATTTTCAATTAAAGTATTTAAAACAGAACCACATTATAGATTAAACTACATTATAAATAAAACTATACTCGTAGTTACAAAGTAAAATAAGTAAACAATCGACTCCAAATCGTAGTCAGCGCGAAGTGTTCCCAAAATACTGAACATTAAAACATGAATAGTTTTCCTGCAGTTGATAAATAATTGATCCATATTTTTAACGAGAAAAGGCTTTTCTAAATATTTGCAATATTTCTGAATAAATAATAATAAATATATCGAACAATATTAGTAAAAAAAAGAAAACAGCATTCAGTAAGAGGTTTTCAGCTGTATTTTCGATGTATTAATAATCAGTTTTTTTAAGTTTATACAAGCTTTTGAATGGATACTATAGGCACTCAAATCACAGTTGAATAAGATAAAAAATTAAAGCTAGCATAAATATATACATAGTCAGTATAGAATAAAGTTGCTTTCCGCGTCTGTATATCCCCTAACTCCTCCTAAGCCACATAACGGTTTTTTTTACTGAAGGTTTAAATAAATAAAAAACCTAATTAAGTTTTTATATAAGTAACGTAGTCCTCAGGGTTTATTCCGCGACGTAGCCGCGGGGAAACTGTAGTATAAAATGTGTAATATATTGTTAGGTTATTTCTCTTGTAAGCCCACACGGAAAGTATTTTTGTTAAACTTCAGAAAAAACAAAAAAGAGTGCGTGTAACGTTCACACGCGATTGAAGTAAAACTTATTTACTAATTATTATTGTTTTTCAAAAAAAATTGATTAATTTGTTTATAAACTATCTATTGACAAAAAATATTTGAAAACCGGATGGTACAGAAACGTGACGCCATATTGCGACGCCATATTGCCGTAACGGACTTCCGTTGCATTGTCGTCCAGTTACCTCCTAGTCGCGCCTAAAGAAGTTTTACTTCAATTATTTGCCTCACTTGGCTGACAGTAAGTCATCTATAGTGGCTTTATCAACCTCAACTCAATCTGTCACTTTTCACCTCAAGATTCAAGTTCTTCTGGGTAAAAGTAAACTTCTTCAATGCCATTATTAAATAAGGTATAGAAAACATATAAGTTTTATCTATGAAGAAGACGAAAAAGTTATATAAAACTGCGAACGAATTATTGACAAAAATATGTTGTTTTGTTGCTTATAGTTATTGTTGTTTTTATTGTAACGAAATATTAAACATCAAAATACGAATAAATAAAAAGAAACTTTATTATGCATAGAAATGATTGGTGTTAAAATAATAATTTTGATAATCCAATTGTCAGGAAAAACAATTTTCATTGTATTTTAAACTTCGCGGTAATACGTATGTCATCCTTTTCAGCTTTTTCAAAACCAAAACAACGAATTTAAGCCAATAGCGGTGTGAGATTTATTGTGCAGCAAGACTATTATTGGTTTATATTTAATGCTCCGTAGCGCTGTTCCGAGCTTATAAATATCGGCGCAGAAACGCGCTGGTCCTCTTTTCCACAGTGTTATTTCAGGGGGATTTTATCGGGTTATTTTAGTGAGCTAACTCTAAATTCAGAATGCCGGAGACTTCAAAAATGAATGGATATGCAAAAACAAATGGACACAGTTATGATATGGAAGATGGATCAGTGTTTTTGTTCACATCAGAATCTGTCGGCGAGGGCCATCCAGGTTAGTTTTTCTCCATTATTTTACTTTAGAAATAGTGCACTACGAAAGATGGCCGACCGAACATGTGCGTAGATAATTTAAAACACTTCAGTCAGTTTAAATTCGATAATCAATACCCACATAAACAAACCACATGAAGATCATGTTTTTTATACATGAACCCTCCACTCTACTACAATGTTTTGTTACATCATTTCTTTTGTAGCGGTCATCTACAAATCCATAAGTCAAAATAATCTCAACACGTGGTCTAAGCCAAACAATAATGAAATTACAGTACCTAAGGGTAACGATTGGTCATGAAAGCGAGGTGCAAGAAATGATTGCATTTTTCTTTACGTTTCAGACAAAATGTGCGATCAAATAAGCGATGCTATACTAGATGCACATTTAAAACAAGATCCCGATGCTAAAGTTGCTTGCGGTGAGTATCTTTACCATACTGCCAGTTGAAAAACTTGAAATTACTTATTTGTGATGTTTATTATTGTCTGAACAAGTGTTAAATTATCAGAAACCGTCACTAAGACCGGAATGGTACTACTATGCGGCGAAATCACATCAAAGGCAAATGTTGACTACCAGAAAGTTGTCAGAGAAACAGTGAAACACATTGGCTATGATGATTCTTCCAAAGGTATGTTGTATGCTATCCCACTATCCTTGAAGTGTTTGCAAACATTGGCTAGGAGACATTGGCTTTTAGCCAATTTCTGATGGGTGTGAAATCCAATCAGAACCATGTAAATATTTCTTATTACACATATAGAAGTAAAATAGTTGTGTTCTTCCATGGATATTAGGTTTCGATTGGCGCACACTCAATTTATTAGTGGCCATAGAACAACAAAGTCCAAATATTGCCGATGGGGTGTACCAAGACAGAGAAGAAATGGATATTGGGGCTGGAGATCAGGTATAAGTTCACTATAAAGCTTGCTGCACGGCGGGAAGAACAAAACTTTCATATCGGCCTGCATGTAGGGTGTTCATTGCAAGTTTTATAAAGCAAGATAAATAAGATTAGTTTGAACATTTTAATAACAGAAATTAATTTTTAATTCTATGTGCATCATATGAGTATAAATAAGTTATTTTTTGAATAATTTGATGTGTGAGGGAATATGTTTCTGATATCAAGGAAATATTACTATTAATGTAAAATTATTCTATCTAAATAAAACTCCTGTACTAATTTAAATGCCAAACACACTCCAACACTTAAAATCTAAATAGATGGTTACCCCATCTGTTTGAATTTATAAATGGTACTCTCAACATTTGTTTACTGTTTACATAATAAGGGAAGCATGTAAAATGACATATCTCATCGGGAAGCTTACATAATCCAGATATACATTTTTTATATCTCCATCATTAGTGTAATATTAATATTTAGTATGCATTTTTAAGGAGTAATAGAATGTAAATTTACTAATTAAATTATATTATTGTAATGTAAATTGGTAAACTTTGGAAGTTAATGACATTATTTAAATAATGAGCATGTTGGGATCAGGCTTTGATTACAAGACATGCTGTGTAATGCTGGCACTCGACCAACAATCACCAAACATTGCTGCTGGGGTGCATGAAAACAGAAATGACGAGGAAGTTGGAGCTGGTGACCAGGTAAAATACATTTTTAACTAAAAACATCACATTTATTAGAACAAATATTACAACTTGTATGATTGACTCAGACAAAACTAGACAAGTCAAAATCATATCATTGCTTTCTAATTCATGCAAGAATATATTTTACAAAAACTTACTTTCAAAACTTAGTCAAATCAACATTTAATATGTAGTACTTTAATGTAAAGATAGCAGAAGTTTTGTAAGTAGAAGGCTAGCCTGACTATTAATTATTGTTCCTTCTGTATACTGGCAAAACTAGCCTTTGAAAGTCTTAAGTAATTTACTAGATATCTTTGTTATGGTATTATAATATATGTTATAGTAATTATATCAAATCTGTGATATTATCCTACATACTTTATATTGGACTAGGTGTCCTCATAACATTGTTCATGCACCATTAACAATGTTTTTATATTCATTTCCCTAAAACCTGCAATATTAATTTTTAAGAATTTAAACTAAGTTAAAATTCTATTTAAGTTAATTCTAATTAATTCTAAAATTTTCATTGAAATCTATCAATCCGTGTCAGAACCTATTCAAGACAAATTTTTACATAAGACTTACATAAAAATGGTCATTTATAGGTGTTATAATAGGTTTTGCTTAAATTTTGGGATTTTGAAATTGAATGGCAAGCTTAAATTTTGGAAAATACAAGGGTACACTGATAGATCTGGGGCCCATATTATTATAAATAAAAAACGAGTACAATAATTTTACTTTTCCTGCCCAATCTGAAATATCGATAATGAATTGTGATAGTGAGTTCTTAATTTATTAGGAAAAACTCGGCATTATTCAGGTAATATTGTGAAACACCCATGACTCATTTGGCTGCTGCTGACGACATTTCTTACGCATGTGTTAAGTTTGTTTTATTTCCTACGAGCTGCGCACTCGGATTCACCCGCGGGTTGATGGAAATTCGTTATATTTTGGATAATTCACACTATATCTTTATAAATTATAGCCTATGTGTTATTCTGTTGTGTAGCTATATTATTATAAAGTTTCATCACAATCCATTCAGTAGTCTTTGCATGAAAGAGTAACAAACATACATTCTTACAATCTTTCGTGTTTAGAATATTTATTTATAGAGATTACAAATACTATTTTTTTATGTATTATATATTATTATACAAAAAAACAAAATTTACAACTTTTAACAATTATAATTTGCATTTATATGCATCAGTGATGGTATTATGGTAATTTTTGATTATTAAATTTAAAATGATAAATCTAATATTATTCTTAAAACAAAATAACAAGTTTGTTTTTATAAGTTACAATGTTAGTGTTAGTTGGCTATGATTACTGAAATGGTCACAGTGTAAATGGATTTGATTTGGTGCTAACTGACTCTGTGTTGTTTACATTACATATTAATTTATTTTGGCTATTATACATATACATTTCTTCAATGTTTTTTGTTACAAGTTTGATTTCCCAAAGTCGACAAGATATTAATGTATTGTATATTTGTCTCAAAACTGCAAATTAATATTCATAATAGATTTAAGAAATGAAGGTAAACCTAATAGGTGAGGTTATGGAGATGGAACAATAAGATATACTCAAACAAACTCTCATTTGCATGTGACTATCCAAATATTTGCTTATAAATTGGCAGACACACACATTGCCATATTCCCAATCTCAGTCTGACAGTCATCCTAGCTAGAATAATTAACAGAAATCATTTACGAAATGTTTGCTGTGGGTAGTCAAATCCAGGGCATCTGTCTTCCAGTGAACTATGTGGGCTAATACTTAGTTCAGCTATAAAAGCTGTTGCCTGCATGTATTCTTTTTTTGCTTATTAATTTTTCTGTTTCAATGTCTTGAATATTAATTCATTTATTATACTTCTAGGGCCTGATGTTCGGTTATGCAACAGATGAAACAGAAGAATGTATGCCACTCACAGTAGCACTTGCACATAAACTCAACCAGAAAATAGCAGAGCTCAGGCGAAATGGCGAGTTCTGGTGGGCTCGTCCTGATTCTAAAACACAGGTAATAAAAAATTATCCTTTTTTTATTAAGTGATGAACTAAATTTTGGCTGCAATTTAACTTGTGTAAGTTTCGATTTGTATTGTATAATTGTATTGTTTTGTTATTGTATAATTTTAGTACAAAATATACATACCTATAAAATATACAAATATATATAATAGATAGTAATGGTGGTAATTGGCTTATCTGTGGATATGTGATAAGTTATTAAATAAACTTATTTTCACCCATAATTATGGTAATATTTATCTAGCTCTAGCAGGAAGTTGTCTAGCAATAGTATTTCTGCCAGTATAAGAACTTCTATTGGTTTATTATGTCTATATTTTATTGTCTTTGTAGACTATGTAGACCAATTATTTCTCATTATTTTACAGTTAATAAAAGTGCAACAAGTCAATGAATATTATAGAATCTTCAGGTGTTGCTTTAAATATTTATTGTTAGTAAGAGGTTTTTGACATTTGAGTGTGGTGACGTCACAATGGGGATTGTTCACAAAAAATTACCCTCTGATTTTATATTTTTATTACGTAAAATAGGGTATTTTAAGATTCTAATTTGAATATTTTTGTATTTTAAGCGTTAGTTTTTTTATAATTCGATTTTAAAATTATTTCTCCGATGACGTCATAAGGGACAAGTTTACATTGATTTCTTTGCCTAGAAAACAAAAAGAATAAAAAAAGTAAGGTTTATGTATATATAATCATAGTAATCTGTGCTACTATTTAAATGTCACTGTCATTACTCATTACGTATCGTGATCATTTTAGTGTTTTTTGTCGCTAGGCTTATAATTTTTCGTGTTCAACCATTATTATTTTCTATAGTTATCGTTAAATTTTTTAAAGTGGTCTTTAGGGAAAAGCCATGTTACAGAACTTAAATCAAATAATGTACATCTAGTTTTTTTTTTACACCTGAAGCAGGCAGACGGCCCACCTGATTGGATTTAGTAAGGTCAAATAAAGGTCAAACGCATTTCTTACAAAATACAAGAAGATCGTACGTTTTTTTGGAATTTTAACTAGACAGAAATGATTAGGGACACTATTCCTCGAAATGGTTTTTCAAATAGCTAGATTGAAAAAAAGTGAACTATCCCAATTGCGTTATCACCTGCTCCCGGGGATCAAGAATTTCTTATATTTATTTTTACAATAACAACAATTACTGTTATTGTTGCTTGGCAAATTCCCTCATTTGATTAGCATGTATGCTAAGGTTGAAACATGTAGCAACCCTGTATTTACACAAGTATCTATATTCTGTAGTGTTATTTTTACAAGTCAGTAAATGGTGTAATATATACCACCATCGAATCATTTAAGTCTTACTATTATTTACTATTTATTCTTAAAGTTCAGGCTTCCTTAACAAGTTAGATGTAGTTCTCTGTTAGTTTTCAGTATATGTAAATAAACAGAAAATTCCGCAAAGACGCATATTTACTTGTTTGAGTAGTGTAGGTACAATTATTACTCATAAAATTACATAAATTTGCTCCTTTTAAGAATTTGTTGATCTTTGAATGTTTTGAGAGTACCCTTTTTGATTGCCGGAGAACAATAGATAGGGTGAGGATCCACCTGTTGGCAAGCTGTTGTACTTGCTTAAATGCTTATGAACATTTGCACATATTTATACAGGTGCTAGCGATGTGTTGCCACTGGCCACTAATGCCAATAATACACAAATCAAGGTTGTGATATCGATATTTTCTAGACCAGAGTTGGTGGTAGCCATCCGGACGGGAAAATAGCCCACCGCCTAGCTGAGTGTTGTTTAATCTTCTCTTAACACAGGTCACCTGGCAGCAAGAATTCTTTCAAATCGTGTTTTGTTTTATTTTATTTATTTTTATTAATACATTCGCTGATAGCATAATTTCGCCGTGTAATATATATATATATATATATATATATATATATATATATACACGATAAAAGTGTTTATAAATTCATAAAAGTAACTAATTCTTTATTCACAGTTTCATAATTATTCGTACATTGGCATTAATTAAATAGGTGAATGAAGGAAGACTAGAGAGGAAAGTGCGTGAAACCAATTTTTTATGAGTGTAAGATAGGCATACAAGCAGCCCAACGAACCTTGTCAACTCTAGTCGACATAATATTTTATTCTTCCGCCATGTGTTTTTTGATTTTGAGACATAGGTTTGGTCTCGGTGCTAGCAACTTCACTTAAGGTTAAAATTAATTGGGGGTAAAAATCTTAAACTATTCGAATTCTTTTATTAGTTATTTATATATATTATATAATACAGTATCTCTTGTATAAATGTCTTGTATTTTCTGGGATAGAAAATCTGTTTTTCATATCTGTATAATAATCCTAAATTAAATTTTGAAATTTATTATTAGATCAAGATTAATCTTATATGAGAAACGAACAATACTTCCAGTATTGATATATTTTATTTCAAACACTGAGTTCACACTTGTTACATGTTTGCATTGATTGTTGTTTTATAAGGTAAGAGCATAATTATATTCTTAAGTAAAATGAGCCAACTAAAATTCATGACTTTATCGTTTGTAATATAAATGAGGTCTGTTGAATTAATTGTATCAATATAAAAGAGTAATAACCAATTGTGGCTATATATTTTATGTAATAGCAGCATATTGATAAAGTGATACTGGTATCACAAGCTACCAAGTTGCTCAATTGGAGACCAGCATATGAGAATTATTGTTCCAATTTCCTGCTTAGATAAGACGATAGTGTGTTATTTTCGTTTTATATTATATTATATATATATATATATATATATATATATATATACGCACACACACATACCAGCGTTCCCGGCAGACGTTGTCTAGACCAAAAAAATAAAAATCTAGGAACCAATTCTAGTGCTACCTACCAGTTCCAATTGCGAGTTGTGAGTATAAACCATCCGGGGACCCACTCAAATACAGAATAAGTGTCATCAAAATCGGTAAAGTTGTCAAGTTATGTGATTACATATATTAGATTTATATTTATTATAGTTCACATACTATTATTCAAAGAGAGGGTGGGACTTAAATTATGGCGCCATCTATTTGATGCTTGAGTTACTCAGTTAACAACAGAACTCATACTTACTGACCTCACGGCTTTAAAATGTTGCAATAAAAAAAAAAAAAAAAAAATGAAACCTATCCTATGTCCTCTGTTGGAACAACAAAATTCTGAACATGTGTCTGTACATTGTGGTGCTATTTAAAAAAATAACTGGAATAGAAAATATAATGAGCACGATTCAATTTTTTTAGATTTCTTGACTGTTCGGGATTCACGTAAAAACTACTGGGCCGATTTCGGTGCGGTTTTCGCTGATCGACAAAAAATTCTTAGACTTGAAATCTGCGCTACTTTTTATCCTGGGAATCCTGCGGGAATTTTTTCGGGGATGATTTAAAATGGCCAGATTTAAAAAATCTAATAATAATGTGATTTTTCCGCTGATCGATCTCTAATTTTATGTAATAAAAGGTGTGATATTTTTTATATCTTTTCTGAATTTTCCCGGAAACGGTTTGTAGTTGTTTGGGTAAATAAAAATTAACTTATTCCGGTCACAATTTTTAACAAAAACTATAGCTTACATTCTGTCTGAAATGCTGTGGTACTTAGTGTCCGGGAATCCTTCGGAAATTTCAAGTCTAGCGTGAATGATGTCACGGGGATATCTTAGTAATTTATGTTATTAGTATAATAACACTGGTCGGCAAAAAAACATGAAAATTCACTCCTTGTAACTATTGTAATTTTTTTTATAATTTCGACACTGAATATAAATATAGTATTAAAAGCTTTGTACCACGTCAATTGTTTTTTGTAATTGATGTTTTAAATTAAGCGCTTTTTTTGCTTTACATACAAAATGCACATTGAATTATTATGACAATAGCTCATTTAATTCCTTTGAAAACATTTAAAATCATCAAAATTATATGTCTAATTAATTAATACACTCATTCCAGTTAGTAGTTTTCTCCATTTTTATGTATTCTATTGTAATTTTGTGGCGAATGAAGTAACATATAATTCTGAGCATTTACCATTCGTATCGTTTCTCTATATATGCCAAAAGGGTAATAAAATGTGTTTCTACAGACGCATGTGCATTTTTCTTTTGTCGGCATTCAGGTCGTAACAATATTATATTGCTTAAAGATTTCTGGAAAAGAAAATTAAATCTACTGACTTGATAAGAAGAAAGTTTTGCACAAAAAATATAAAGGAGGATTTGGTTGCCGACCAGTGTAATTTATATTGATTTATTACATTTGTTTAGATTTAGAGTTAAGAATCAAAATGGTTTGGTTTTAGGTGACTTGCGAGTATGTGTTTGCGGGTGGCGCCACCGTGCCTCAAAGAGTTCACACAGTTGTTGTATCGCTTCAGCATTCTGAGAAGGTATCATCTCGCATTTTTGTTATTTGATCATATCATGTTTTTTTAACGGAACAGCTTTGTCAGCACTGCAATCAGCAATTTAGTTAGTTAGATACTGGTTATGAGAACGAAATAGGGTATTTTGCATATAATAATAAAATGTTTATCTAAGTGACCACATGGAAACATAAATCATTAAACTGTAGGTTGTCTTTAATTAACTTTAAGTATAATTAGACACTTTATAAGTACATAATATAAAGTTATGAATAGTGTAAGACTTATTATTCTAATTATATTGAAAAAACCATTTATAGCCTTCTATGTTTACTTAATTCATTTAAATATAGAGCTACAGCGAATTTGACCTTTTGCCTTATTATCTAAAAATAGTGTGAATGGATGAAATTTCATCATTACATATCTGTTTTCTTGATTTGAATGAGGTTATAATAACATAGATAACTCAACAGCGAAAATATTTTGCATTTCTAATATCTGCATTGTTTTTAATATAGACCAGTGTTTTTCAATCTGTAGGTCGCGACCCCTTGGAGGGTCGCAGAGCCTTGTTTGGGAGGGTCGCCGGGAAAGGGGAAAAGGCAATTTAAATTTCTACCTCGTATTTAGGTTCTTTCTAAGCTTAGCAGCTTTTTGAAGAGTATTAGGCCCTAATAATTAATATGAGTTACAAAATAGAGAAAAACATAAACACAGTCTTTTAAATTACTAACTTTTTGTCTGTCTATGACCCAAAGGGGTCGCTAAAGTTATTCAACCTGTAAAGGGGTTGCATATTCAAAAAGATTGAAAAGCACTGATATATAACATAGCCTGTTACAACAGTCCCCTGTTGCATATAGGCCACCTCTTGCGCTGCCAAGGTGGATTACGGAGGACTATGTATCACATGGTTCACATTTCTTGACAATATTTAAGAAAATAAAAGAGTACATGATTTAGCTCTATGTTTCTTATTAAAATAAAGTTTAATTGGTATCTTTCAGATTACATTGGAAACTTTGCGTGAAGAAATCAAAGAGAAAGTTATTAAAGAGGTCATTCCTGCTCAGTATTTAGATGAAAGGACTGTTGTCCACATCAATCCTTGTGGACTTTTCATTATAGGTGGACCTCAGGTGAGCAAAGCATTTGAAGAAGTTCTATACTACTTTCATGTAATGGTTTAATATTTCAAAGCTTTATAAATGAGACTTTGATAGGGGTGATTTTTGTTATATTAGAGACATGTAATAAATCGTCCATTTGTAAGGTTTTGTAACGGAGGAACACACAGTCGCTTAAATGGCAAACCTGGAAAGAAACAAAGTACTGTAATTGATATAAATTTAGTTACAGCAAATTGTATTTCAACAAGGTTTTCTATCCAATATTCTATTGCTACTGCAGCTGGCGCGTGGCTCACATTTGCTGTTCGATGTGTACACCACACACTAATGCCTGATATTATAGACATTTCAATTAAAACATAATTATGTTAGGAATATATAGAGGTAGTAATATAATATTGTACTATCAATCTTTTGTTTGTCCCTATCATAAGTACAACACTAAAAAAAATTTTCTGTTTGTTTTTTGTTAGCTTGAACTCTATCAATTTTTGGTAAAGATATTTTATAAAATAATTATATAAAAATGCTAAAGATCGCACATAATAGGAAAAGAGAAAAAGTAGAAAACTAGACCCCAGGTTTAGAAGTGAACATTCTAAATGCAACTGGGATTTATGCTCGGTTGGTGATTATGAAGACAAATAATTTGTATAAAAGCTTTTATAATAACATCCCATAAACATGCTACTGTTGGGCTTGGGTCTCTCACTACACAGGAATGGACAGTATACCCGCCACATTTGTCCAAGGTGGCTTGGTAGGTTAACACATCAGTTATCTTGATGTGCAGGTTTCTTCACTATGTTTTCCTTCACATGGTCATTTATTTATTTAATTGGTTTGGGAAAAATACAACAATTAATATTCTTAAATATAAAACACAAAATGAATACATATATCAATCAAGTTTCCACTATAAAATAAAATAGAATAAAACAATAAAAATTGGCTCAAAAAAGAAATACAATTACGAGTTAATACGAAAATTACATGAAATGTCTATTTAATTTACATTAGGTCAATATTGAACAAAATAAAAAGAAAATGTCAAAAAAAGGAAAGTATATAAAAAAAAAGTTTGTCATTATTCTAAAAATTGTAAGTCATTGGATCATTGTAAATGACAACATTTTTTAATTTGGGTATAGTAAAATTGTATTGTATGTGTGTCGTCGGCCAGTCGGACGCGGGGCTGACGGGGCGCAAGATCATCGTGGACACGTACGGCGGGTGGGGCGCGCACGGCGGCGGCGCCTTCTCGGGCAAGGACTTCACGAAGGTGGACCGCTCGGCCGCGTACGCCGCGCGCTGGGTGGCCAAGTCGCTCGTCAGGGCCGGCCTCTGCAGGCGCTGCATGGTCCAGGTATGCATCGAGCCACCTTCACTTTATTCCTTTTTTTCTTTCAATCACATTTCTGTAGCCAACTACTGGAACAGTTATGAAATTAGGAGTTTAAGCCACTAGACATTTCGAAAAATTGATTTTTTATTCAAAGGTGCCCCTCAAAAATGATCTCGATGGCTAATTGAGCTTAAAGTGAGACCAAAACCGCTTGTCTGAAATTAGTACCAAGTGATTGCGCAGAGCATACTTTACGAACCAAATCGTCTTAGCTAAAGATGTACGCAACATAAACAAAAACAACCGCTTATTTGATTACATTGTACAAATTATTATTTTAAGGTGGAATTAAATGCAAGTATAATGTATATTAACGAAATAACTTACAATATGATGAAAATAAATTACATATTTTTCATTGTTCATTGGTTTTTATCCATATCTAAAATATAATGAACTATTACTTCTTTGCTTAAAAAACAAAATAAATATTAATTTTAATACTATACTTAGAGAAAATTTAAACTTTGTTACAACATAGAAAATAAGTGTATTTAAATTTTGTTAAATATACTCGATTTGTATAGTTGTCAATTAAACAACTAAGATTAAGAACAAACTACGTGGTATTCTGTTAAGGTTTGGTGCTAAGGTTCGCAAAGTCTTCATATGAGCCACAGGTCATCGGTCAGACTGTACTTAGGCTGTAACTGGTTCGACTTTTTTACCGGTTTCCAAGCCTTGGTTGACGGCCTATATAATAATTCCTTTGTCTCCAGGTGGCATATGCGATTGGTGTCGCGGAGCCGTTATCCATAACCGTATTCGACTACGGAACGTCGCACAAGACGCAACAGGAACTCCTCGCCATTGTACAGAAGAACTTCGACCTCCGACCGGGCAAAATTGTCAAGTAAGTCTCTTCATATGAATATCAACTATGAAATTTACATACAGTCAAATAATCAATTATGAAATTTAAACAATTACTTTTGCATACAATCAGTATGTGTAAAATAATGAGGATTCATTATTATTTGTATTTGTAATAATAACATGGACTATGGAAGTCTTGATCATGGAAAGGTCAACACGTCCTTTTTTTACAAAATCAAATCTAAGGGTCGCTTGCATAACGATCGCCTTTAAATAAATTTAGTTAATTATATTGTTATGAGTTGCAGGACTAATTAAAATGCCGTTGGAATTATTATAGAATTTATTAGAACTATAAAAACACGTATAACACGGGTACAAATATAACTACACAACCAGTCCAAACGTAATGCACGATTCAATCACACGTGCAAAGTTTATTTAAGGGTGTTAAATACGTTTTGTGTTTCTTAAATAAATTTAAGCAACCTTATGCAATCGGCCCTAAATGTGGTTGTTGCATGACGACGAATTATCTCTTATTATTATTAACATCATTAGAGTAAATGAATACACTAACAAAGTGTCTTCTCCTTAACAGAGACAAAAAGAAAATGTTATTGAATGAACACATTCTTAGTATAAATTATATCTACTTATTAGTCTTAGATTGTATTGTAGTCTCATGGATAGTAATTTAATGCTGTATCTTTATCATATATGAAAACAAGACAAATTATAGTAAATCTTGAAAATAAACTTCGTAATATTTGTTATGATCATATGAGTAGAATAGAATATTCTTTATTATATTTATTCTTTGTTGAGTAGAATAGAATATTCTTTATTATATATATTCTTTGTTCCACACAAAATCTATTTATATATAAATTTTGTGTCACGATGTATGTTGCCAGTAAAATCCAAAACTACTGAACCAATTTCAATCAAATTTGCACACCGTGTGCAGTTTGATCCAACTTGAAAGATAGGATACTTTTTATACCGTTGGAACCGGTAGGTGGCGTTGAGATCGGGTTCTAGAATCCTCTTAATCACCGGGAGCTATTTTGTTTTTGTGTGTTTGAGTGGGTTCCCGGATGGTTTAGATTCGCAATTAGAACCAGTAGGTGGCGCTGATATCGGGTTCTAGAATCCTAACCATCAGGAGCGATTTTGGTGATTTTGTTTTTGTGCGTTTGAGTGGGTTCCCGGATGGTTTAGATTCGCAATTAGAACCGGTAGGTGGCGCTGAGATCGGGTTCTAGAATCCTCCTAATCACCTGGACCGATTATGGTGATTTTGTTTTTGTCATGAAACAAAGTTTTTAAGGAATTCAGAAAATATGGCGGTACGAAGTTTGCCGGGTCAGCTAGTTATACCATAAATTAATACTTACAATCGTAATAACTAATTGCTGCCAGTGATAACTGGGATCAATTGTTCCAGACAACCTTTAAATTGTATTTTTAAATGGAAACCCAGTTGTGTAAATTTTATATTTTCCATATGATTATTGATGATAATCTATTTATTATGCTTACTGTGTTTATTTTCAGGGAGCTGAACCTAAGAGCGCCGATATACCAAAAGACGAGTACGTACGGGCACTTCGGGCGAACGGGGTTCCCCTGGGAGAACCCCAAGCCACTCGTTGTAGAATGACTTCTGACGTGAACACTAGAAACATTGTAAATATTCCACCAGTATATTATGAAATTCCTAATCTACGTGTGTCACTGTAGCAGGGCGCAGATATGACGCTGGTGTCTGTCTCTCTTAGACGATTAAATGCCTTGGACATGTTTGTAGCATTGTCGTGTGTTGTATCATTGATACATTTTTAAGGATTTATCACTGGATGAAAATTATTAGCCATGGCTTTAAGAACAGTGGTGGCTGGTTATTGCAGACTGTCCATCTGACCAGTCTCTTGCCGAAGGTGTCCTGAAGGTCACTCGGTGTATCGAACCCTGATAGATTTCCACTTGAATAGCATTCCACCACAATGTGACCGGCTTTTCTCATGTACCCCTCTGTTTCTTGTAATTTGTTGTGAAGTATCACTAGTCACAGAAATACACAATTTAAAACTAGCAATAGGGAATATTCATGTCTTATTTTATATTTTTCATCAAATTATTTATATTTGTAGTGGCAATAGCTGCAAAGTCATCGTTTTGACAAAATTTTTGCATCAAAACAAATGTAACTTGTATGATGTATTTAGTATTAGTAAATAAAGTATAAACCTATGCTTTAACGTCATAATTCAGTGGTTGGGTATTTAGTGATTTTGAATTTTATATAGATTTGTTGCATTTTTTTTGTAGGTTTGCATCTTGTCCATAATCTCGCCTAATGTTAGTAAAAAGTATATCACGTCTATTAGTAACACACATTCCCTTATTGTGGAGTGATATGTTATCTTTTTCGTGTTAAATCCCAGCCGTGTCCAGAGTTTGCTTCAGAGTCCTGGGGTCTGGGGTACGTCGATGGTGATATATGTCATAACCGAATCAAACTGCAAATGTGAACAAGGCATAATAATAATTGCGACGAGAATCTCGCAAATGGAATCATCGGTCAGCTATAACCGATTGCATTTACGAGGTTCATTATTATTGTTAAGTATTTCACTTAGATAACTAGTTGAATAGGTTTAAATATGGTGACGTCATGTCTGAATTTGAGTTAGTTCTGGGGTTTTAATGGCAGTCCTGAGTTTTGTATGTAATCTCCAATTATGGTCAGTTAATTTGTGATGGATGAAATATTGAAATTAATGATTATGTAGTTTATTTCTTTTACACTGCCCGATGTTTTATTTTAAGATGAACTTTCCAGTGTATTTGTTGATGATTTTTTATTATTATTGCGAAATGAAATAGGACTGCCTAATAATCTCGAATTGTTCATCATTTATGAACACTTACGATATAAGCACTACATTTTGTATGTAGAGTGGACTACTGCCCCTTTCGCGTCACAGTGTAGCGAGGGTTAGGCAAATGCTTGCTTACACTCGAAGACCTGGAGTAACGTTTAATTTGGACGTTAAGTGTGCTAGATAAAGGACATTTTCGTTAATTATGATATTTAATTATGACTAAGGGTAATGAATCATTAACGTGACTCGAGTGTGGCGGTGTTTTACTATTTCTCGCTCACTGCAAATATAGTGCGGCGTTTTGAGATGATTGTCGCGTTGTTTTTTCTTTTATTATCGTTCTTGTTAAGATTTCTAAGTTTTTATTAACTAAGTAATCAGTGTTATGCCTCGCTTTGTGCCGTAAAATAGATTTGGTTTATACGAGTGTGTGCATCTCACGCGTCGTGCGATTTGTGTTGTGTTTCCGAAGAGGAGCGCCGTGGAAAAGAGCCATTTCGAAAACACACCGACAAGCGCGGGGCAGTCGTGCGCTCTGCGCTTGAGGGGCGCTCGACAACATTCGCTTCCTGTACAGTGTACTTTATGCCAGGTTTCTCTATCACATTTGTTGGCAGTGGCAGTGGCTCCAGACACGAACTTCTCCCCCAATTTTTTTTCTGAGGTCGTTGTTAAATTTTGTCTTTGGGGTAGCGATGTGACGAGTTGGATTTTTCTGACTCGAGTAACTCGAGGTATTATGGCCATTGACTCGAATCACGACTCGAGTTGACTCGACTGTGATTCCCGCTTTCGCCGAGTTCCGATCGTAGCCGACCCGAACCCGAAATGGCCCGACGAACCGACGAATCCAAATATTACAAAGCGAGTTGAACAACGTGCAGGAATTACGAGTAACGGATTCATTTCATTAAATTCAATCCGAATCGGAGACGCTCGGTGCCGCCCGTCGCAACTCGTGTCCCCGTGGGATCATCATCATGCGAATACGACGCGAGCTGCAAGCTCGTTCGCTTCGCGACCGTGGACAGGGAATTATTTTAATATATTGTAATGATTCGAGTTACTAATAACTGAACTCGACTCGTTCGTGGTTTGATTCGAGCAACTCGAGTCAAATAGTTCGACTCGGACATCGCTACTCTGGGGTGTAAAAATTCTCCAAGCACTAAATGTATCTAATAATGTAATAACGTCGGTCTGGATGTCGTGTGTCGAGGCAACTTAAAAAATTTAATCTGGAGGATGCTGCAGTTGCCGGGTTCATATATATTATGCTAGTATGTAAGTGTAACTTATTTGACCATGGCATACTGCTTTTTCCACATTCCTGTTTGCTGCCGTAGAAGTAGGCCCAATAACGTAAACCAGTCATCACCATTTATTCATTTATTTACCTTACTACTGGTTTACAATTTGATATAAACTTCATACAAGTAAGGTCAGTTTTGTACCAATTGTAAGGTAAACGACTGAATAGGAAGATAAAGAAACTTGGGACCTAAGCATGCTTTCACCTTATCTTTGGTAGAAAATTGATATTACTCCTATGGAGTAACTAAATAGATGCAGCATCAATAGTTTGAGTTTGATTCTCGCTGTATGAACTTCATAGCCTAATTTTCTATTATACACTTTTATTTGGATTTACTGAGATCGGCCTCGGATTTATCCGTTTTATGCTGCCCTTATCTCAAATGTAAAGCGAACATGGTTTACTTTGGCAATTTGCAAGGAATAAAATAAGTGGGGATTTGGCGTCGTGCGGCGAGCGCCCGCCTCTATTCCTACGATGTAACGGTGGTTTCCACCAGTAGTTGTAATTAGGCGCAATGCTAACCGTATCTTTTGACATATATGAATTATTATAGAATTTTGAATATCTCGTAGGGCGGTTAGCAATATTTTTTGATCTGTTTCAAACTTCGACCTGTATAAAGTTTCTGATTAACTCACTGTGGACTATTATGTCAGATTGTGGAATTTTCAAACTAATAATAATAAATAAATTATGTTGTTCCGGAGTAACGCCGGATAAAAATGTGTTTTATTTCTTCACCAATAAAAGTACAAACATTTGGGACTTCCGGATTATTAGCCGGTTGCGATATGTTACCAGCCTTTCGTTTGTCTTACTATCGGTTAAATTTGGTCACGGTTGGTAAGGCAAGGGAATGAATAGTAAGATATAGGAACCGGCCACATACATTAATTTTTGACATTTTTTATTTATTGTATGTATATGTATTTTCTTTACACTGGCCTAAGTAAACTAGTTTCAATATCATATAAATATCATATTTTCAATCACCAGATAAAAGTTATTCTATACAAGCCGTGCGTAGAAAGTTTGCCGATGACTACTTACTATTATTGTATATACTTATGTAAAGTAGATACAATAAAAAAAAATATTGCAACTATTTATGTAACCTTTTTGTCAACGACATTAGGCTATCGGCAAACTTTGCGCATGGGTAGTAGCATAAAATGCATGGGAAAATAAAAAAAGACAGTTGCATGAAGAAAACTCATCATTCCCTCCGGCCCGGTGGACCGACGACCTGCGCAAAGTCGCCAGTAGGCGCTGGATCAGCAAGTCTGAGGACAGGGATGAGTGGCGTCGACTTCGGTAGGCCTATGTCCAGCAGTGGACTGCGATTGGCTGACGACGATTAATAAAACAGTTGAATTGTTTCACTTTAAATTAGTCTGGTTATAATTTATTGTACTGATACCTTTTAACCGATGATTGAAAAATCAGCCCTAAAATGGTTCCTCACTGGTACACAAATTTATATATTATTATAATAACTTAAAACTACGCTTTTATAACATTGCACTAGTTTTATGTAGAGAGCCATGATGTTACAATCCTTCGTGAACTTTGTTGCACATGGGTCATAAATATCGTGTCGGTTGCCAGCCAGGATTGCATGTCAAAGCAATGGGATGCCCTGTAAGAAGACGCCTTAATGTTATACCAACATAAACCAAATGTACAACATTGATTTTTTTAACAAGAAACCGACTTGATAAGTCACTAAAAAGCAAAAATAAATGTTTATTACAACATCTTGACGTCGGTGTGAAGTAAAACATAAATATTACAACATTTTGCAAATTTATTGTTGGATTTTTAGGTTTTACTTTGACTGACTGACTGACTAAGACAGACCACCTCAGGAGTATATTCGTTCCAAAAAAAAAAAAAATGAAAATCTTTCCATAATTAACGGAGAAATCGCGTAATAAACAATAAAAAAAATAGTCAAATTGCGAACTTCTTTAAGTCTGGTGTGCACCGACATTTAACCGGTGGTTAAAATAAAATAATCGATTAAAATGTATGCATAAACAGCGATTATTTTATTTTAACCGTCGGTTAAATGTAAGTGCACACCAGCCTTAAAGTCTGTAATAATTAATCGGTTAATCGTTAGGCTAACCGCATAATGAAGATGGCTGCACGCTTTTTTATACCAAATGAAATTATACTAAGTTCGTTTGTTGACAACTCCAGTTTCTTTTGAACTCTGTTTCTTGCTAAATTAGCACCATACGACCTCACATGCGTCTGCTCTATTGAAACGCACTGGTATGCGGATTGCCTATTACTATATTACCTCAAGCGATATACAATACAGCCAGTTAAATTATTAAAATTTGATAAAATCCACCCAAGTGATTTTCTTTTTCTCAATTTTCTACCAATGGAAAGCTAAAATAATGGATAATCAGTTATAGAAACTCGGCTAGAGCAAATGTGCGGTAAGCCTTGAGGAGCTGCCTAAATGCAGTTTGCTATCTTGCTCTCGCATTACCACTTTTCTAGATATAAATTTACAGAATTTACTTACAACAAACTGTATTCTACGAATCTCATATATTTCTTCTAAACAGATCTTTAAGCCACTTACAATAACTTTCCTACTAATGTAGGAAAGTTATTAATAAAGGCTAGTCCTAGTACAGGAACCTATGTAAGCATTGTCTAGGTATAATTTTTTGACAATAAATTGATTTTCATAAAGCTTCAAAAGGAAGGTAGTCTTTTGTTTATTTAGGTTTCATAATTTATTGGATTTTTCTCGTCAGATGTGTCACAGTATTATGATAGACGGGGAATTAATTTTAGTATACCTACTATTTATATTTATGTTCTAGATAAGTATCCATTTTTGGTTTACATATATTATTATGTATTTTTTTACCTTTAATCCGTGGAATTACTGTAGGATACTGTCTTTAATAATATGAACGTTTCACAAAAAACATTTTGTGATTTTTTTCTCAAGAATTTAATTTTTATATAATAAATTAATAATGTAGGTATACGAAACCAAAATTAAATTTATATTAAACATTCGTAGTTTTTTGTTTAGATGCGTAGATTTTATCACAATTAAATTTTATCAATTTACATCATAAAAATGATATAATAAGCGGGCGATATTGAACTCCATTTAGGCAGCCCCTTAAATAGAAAATTACGGTTATAATGACTCAAGATGAACTCCCTGCGTGACCGTAGATAATGAAATCTGTTCATTATGTAATGAGGAGGCCAGTAAACACCGATGGCCCTTTCGGCCTCGTTATCTTTTATCTTCTGCACATTGACATGCCGATAATATTAGTTTGGGGACAGTGACATGCACTGTCGGGTCAAATATATTGATTATAAAATCTGTCTTACGAAAAAGTCCCACAGACACGGCGCTACACGGTTGCGCAACGGAATGTTAGAAAGATAAAATGGTTTAATAACATAATGTAACATTTACACTAAAATACTTATAAAAATAACATACCAACGTGGTTGGCCTAATCTGTGTATTTACTTGCAAATTCATATAATTACAAGAAATCTAACAGAATTGCATCTTGTTTTCTACCGTTCATATTTTATTTCATGTATTTTTTGAAGTGAAACTTCTATATAGTCTTAGGCTTTTTCTGTCTTGAAAAAGCGTTACAGCCGCGTGGAGGAGCGACATATATTTAGACTAGACGTGGTGAGAGGCGGCGTAATTTTAATATGGATGTGTTTTTTGGTTCCAGATCGAATACAGTTTTTTTTTTGATAAAATAAAATATGTTTAAATAAAAATTGCATTCATTAAAATGTTCCTAACCTAACCAAATCATAATTTGCAGTAAACCTGCGAAAAATCGAAATGTGTACTGGGACACACAGCAGAAGTGAAACTTCGAGGGACAAGTGGAAAAACGAATTGCAACGGACAAGTGGCAAAACGATTCAAACAAAATTTTTACTTGAAGTTTTACGGGCAGATTGTTAATGTACTTGTCTAATTTGAAAACCTGCCCGTAAAACTTCAAGTAATTTTTTTGTTGCGATTCGTTTTTCCACTTGTCCATCGAAGTTTCACTTCTGCCATGTGTCCCAGCACACATTTCGATTTTTTAATAGCTTCAATATACAGACAGCATTTTTCACAATTTTATAATACTTTTACTAGAATATGCCCGCGACTTGGTCCACGCACGCAAAATACCACAGGATTTAAAAAAGAATGTAAGCTATCGTCTTAGTGAAAACTATGTCGGAATAAGCTAATTTTTATGCAACCGAACAACTTCAAACCGCTCCTTGGAAAATTCCCGCGAGATTCCTGGGATAAAAAGGTGCGCAGATTTAGGTCTAAGAATTTACTGTCGATCAGCGAAAACCGCATCAGAATCGGCCCAGTAGTTTTTACATGAATCCCGAACAACAGGCAAGATTCTAAAAAAATTCATCGTGTTTTCCATTGTTTATAGTCTATTCCAGTTGCTTTTTTTTAATTGCTTCAATGTTCAAAATTCTAAATACGGCATGCAGTATTCCGTTTTTCTGATTTAGGGCCGATTTTTCAAGTGCCAGATAAAATTTATTCGTAGAATGAAGTACGACATGGGAAAATTAAAAATGACTATTGCGTAAATAAAACATGAATTGTTTCACGTTTGAATTCGGTCAGGTTAAAATTTATTCCACCGATAACTTTTATCTGATGATTAAAAATCGGCCCTTAAAAATCTAGAACCCTCGACCTACCGGGTCCAAATGTAAATCTTAAACTGTAACATGCCGACAAAGTGAACACACACCTGGTTTATTACCTTTCCCGCATTCGGACTTCTTTTGTTTACTTTGTGTTTAAAAATTGTAATTAAGAAAAGCAGTCAAGCCAGGATTACGATACGAGCAAGACGTACATTCGATAAGCTATATAGTGACGGACTTTGGGCGTGTTATTGAATTTTGCAGTTTGTACTGGTTGCGTCCAGTTATATTTGTACCTGTGTTATACGTGTTTGTATAACTCTAATAAATTCTATAGTAATTCCAACAACATTTTAATGAGTCCTATAGCTCGTAACACTATCCTGGCAACCGCTCCACATACAAAAATAATTTCATCAAATCCTGGAAGGAGGCCGATTTTAACGAAAGTGGTATCAACAATTTTTTTTAAAATCGTTGCTATTCCATATAATTGGGCCCTGAAGGGCTACTTGAAATATTCACTCTGTATACAATAATCATTAACGCATTATTGTTTTTACTCTAGTAAGTCGTATTTGGTCACAGTCACTAACACTAACCCCTGTGGATCAGGGGCATAAGTAAGATATAAATAACATAAACTAGAATATTTTTGTTTTGGAACATAGAATCTATAAAAATAGCTTACAATAAATGATCTGAGAATGTTAGGTTAGATAGGCCTATTATAAGTAAATAAAATTAAGAGTGTGAAGATGATTTAGTGTGAAAAAACATGACATTGAAATTACAACCTTAGACGAATAATGGGATTTTTTTCTACAATGTCATCTGTGTGTGTTTAACAGGTAATCGCTCGGATGCCCTTAAGGTCGCTAATTACATCATTCAGCCCGATACACACCCTGATAATTAAGATTAAGGAAGGTCATACACCGCAACGAACGTCACTATCGAGCAATACATATTGGGTTGGGTTGGTTGAATGTTTAAAATTTAAACTAAGATAATACAGTGTCTGTAAATAGCAACAGTATGGAGTCATCATATATGTAATTACATTTTTTGATAAGTTTATCCGTCACAAGCAATGTACTATTAATATAATAACAATTCAATCATAATGTACACAAACCTATCACACGAACTGACCCTAAGCAGATTTTTTTGTCATTATTTAATTTGAGCGATTAAATATTCTAGAAATTTAATTTGTCGCCAAGCAACTTTGAGATCGACTTTTGACCGACTTTAAAAAAGGAGGAAGTTTTACGATTAGTCGTGTATTCATTATTTTTATTTCAAAAAATGCATGTATATAATTTTGTTGTTTCTGAACGGATTTTGATGATTTTTTTACGTTCGATTTTGCAATGCTTCGAAATAGCCCCATATAAATTTTATTGTTATCAGAATTTAGTTTACGTGCATATAGCAGAAAACCCCTTGAAATCAGGCTGAAATGTGAAACATTTGCGGATTTTAGCCATAACCTTTTTGTTTCTTAACGGATTTTGGTCATTCTTTTTGCGTACGATTAATTATAGTTTCAGAATGATCTGTTACAAATTTCATTAATATTAGATCTAGAGTTCTGAAGCTATAGCAATAAATCCATAAAATTAAGCAGAAAATGTAGTGATTGACGTTTGTGACTTTTTTTGTTTCTGAACAAATTTTAATGTTTTTTTTTTAATTCGACTCCGAATAGTTAATAGTCTGGTATCAATTTTGTTGTTATAGGACTGGGTTTCGAAGATGTAGCAAAAAATTCGTTAAAATCGGGTAAAAACGTGTAATTTTTGAGGTATGTCGTTCATAATTTTTGTTTCTGAACCGATTTTTATAATTATTTTCTCATTGGATTTAGTATAGCTTCAGAATAGTATCATACAAATTTCATTGCCATTAGACCCGGGATTCCGAAGATATAGCAGAAAATTAATGAAAATCAAATAGAAAACTTATTGAAAAAATATTGTTAGATTTATGACAATCCTAAAATTATTAAGTACTTAGTTAAGATCCATAACGTGCTCTACTAGACTCAACTGGAAAAGCCTACAATGGAAATCGATAACGTATAAGCAGCACGACCGCGTTAATCGAGTCATGAGATCCGTCGTATTTAAAAAACGTCAACGATCGGAGTTGAGATTGAACCGAAAATGCTGCAACGACACCAGACAATGGGTGTAATCATTTAATTAAACAATTTTCATCAAGCGCTTACACTCATCGGACTTTTAAATCAACGGACATAAATTTTGGTTTTAAGACGCGGCGGAAGATCGCTGCGAGCAATTGGTTTTCTGCAAACCACAATGCACCGACTGATATATATTTATTAACTGCACCAGCATGCGTTAGCCATACTTCATTAATTTAAACTATGACAGCACTTATTAGACGTTCTTAAGTGCATATAAGTACATAAGTCGCTTTCGAGCTGCGCTCAACGTTTTCTAAATACGCTTCCGTTTCAACCGCTATCGTTTCCGCATTCGAGAAGCTACCTTATTAGGGATACCATATATGTAACTTAAATGTGTAAAATATTTTCTTTCTAACAAGCAAGAAACTGATTTCAAGAGTAACTAAAAATTTGTACTGCTTTTTAGTTACTCTTGAAGTCGGTTTCTTTTTTTAGATTTTTTTAATTTGGATTCTATTATATACCACTGTACCGGCAGAAATTGTCCTGCACTAAAACAAATCAAGAACCTGGTTCCAGCATCCAAATGTGACGCTAATTTACTCTAGGATTCACTCAAATATATAAAAAAATCATCAAATCGGTTTAGCAATTTAGGAAATCAGTGACAAACACACGTACAGAAGAATTATATTATATAGGTGAATTTAAAAGTCCGTCCACTTTTAAATTCCTCCAAGGCCCTAATCTAAACTTTATCTAATTCTAAACTTTACGATAACAATATAGCGAAAAACACACAAAGCAGTCTCGGGGACGGTTTTTCTAAAAAGTGTAGCGATATAATTATATTATATATAGCATTTGAATTTGCATCATTTGAAAATCAATTACCCTAGTCAGCAAGGATATTCAATGATTCAAGATTGAGGTTTGTTGTCCGTCTAATATCAGCAGTACGAGTTACGTTTTTTACTGGGCAATTGTCTTTTCCATAATCTTCATCGTCTATTCTCGTAATAAACTTTCAGGCGCTCGTGAGTTGTTAAGGACGGCGTCGACTACAGCAGAAACGCGACGAATCGATGCGAGTCGCATTTATTTCTAGTGCGTCCATCTCTGAGGAATCGAATCGAATTGTTCATTCAACGCAACTCTTCATCAAATTAAGTCGTTTTTGTGTAAGCATAGGCAGCTCGGATGAAGAGATGTTTTTATTTCAACTACTTTTTGATGAAGAAAAGGAGAATATAAGAAATAGGACATGACGTGCTCCAAAACACTAGGTATACGACGTTAATATGTAAAGAAATAACTACGGAGAATTTCATCATTCATCACCTACATGAAGAAAAAAATATGTGTGCAGGGACACATAGTAGAAGTGAAACTTCAACTGACAAGTGGAAAGACGGGCACGGGCAGATTGTTAATGTCCAATTGAATACCTATCCGTAAAACTTGAAGTTAATGCCTCCTCTTCACAATCGGCCATGATCGAAACTCGTTGATTGTCTGTCATCGTACAAGCATCCACCGATGATGGGCGACTTCAGACGAGTAGCCCTCTACACGATCGTACTCGCGTGTAATCGTCTGTGATCGCCGATTGTGAAGAGGAGGCATACAATTTTGTTGCGATTGGTGTTGCCACTTATCAGTTACCATTCGTTTTTCCACTTGTCCGTTGAAGTTTCACTTCTACTATGCGTCCCAGCACACATTTCTATTTTTCGCAGGCTTACTGCAAATTATGATTTGGTTAGATTAGGTACATTTTAATGCATGTATTTTTTATTTTGACATAATTTAGCACACAAAAAAACTGAATTCGATCCGGGACTAAAAAACGCATCCATATTATACTCTAAAATTATGCCGCCTCTCACCACGTCTAGTCTAAATATATGCCGCTGCTCCACGCGCCGTAACGCTTTTACGTGACAGAAAAATCCTAAGACTCCCCGTTTATATAGACATTTCACTTTAAAAACAAAAACCTTAGCGCGCATCCACTTGACCGCGTCGACTGAGGCAAAGAGTATATTGTATAGACTGGCAAATCGAAATGCAGCGACTAAGAAATTCGCCTGTCGAGCAATCCGAGCGGTCGATTCAATTCGGCGCGCTGCGGCTCGTCGCTTATGGACGCAGTTTCATAGAAATATATAGAAGGCGACTATCTGCGGTTCGATTCGCCTCTGCTCGGCGAGCCTAGCGGACGCGGTTCTTTATACTGACCTAGGAGCTGTGTACGTTGGTGAGTTATCCTTCAGATCGCGGTCGTAAACGCCAAGAGCTCGCCAGGGGTCGATGTAGCCATGGATATTTATTGTATTGTTTACGTTTGGCTCGAATCCGCCAAATATTTGATTCACACGCTGGACTGCGTTATACACGAATTCCTCGTCAAACCTGAAATTTTAACGAATATTCGTTTAAAAAATATGGTTATCCGCATTGCCAAACAAAACTAATTTATATGACAGTTTCTACATTTCCTTCATTTTGGACGTGGTAGAGCCATGCTGGAATCATTATCTTAATAATAATAATAATCGGCAGTAAAACACACATAGTATAGTATACCTCTAAATTAAAAAAGTTACGCTTGTATCATAAGTAAAATACAACGCACGGGGCCGATCCCAGACATCTGAGACCAATCGCTCGTTCAATCACAGAGGCCGTCAAATATTGATTAAAATTCAAGATCAAAGATCTCGGCTTGGTCGGCCGTTTCTACGGAGGAAGCCGGTTGGTGGCTGAGCGGGTCTAATTCGGCCCCAAGTCTGTAAGTATATACAAAATATTTGCTGTGTACTAACTTACAATGCAGTATTGTAGATGAAAACAAAATTAACAATATCGTCATCACGCGATCATAAAGACAAGACGTGAGGTGTTTAAGAGTTTCGATGGTACAGTTCCCCCTCACTCTATACCATTCCTCGTGACTTATGCGTCTTTTCTCATCCTAAAAATTGCGACTCATTGACATCCGCAATTACACTCTTTCTATACCATTCCTCCCGACTTATACGTCTTTTCTCATCCTAAAGGCTGCGACACATTGGAATCCGCAGTTCCCCCTCCCTCTATACCATTCCTCCCGACTTATACGCATTTTCTCATCCTAAAGGCTGCGACACGTTGGCATCCGCAGTTCCCCCCACTTCTATACCATTCCTCCCGACTTATACGCCTTTTCTCATCCTAAAGCCTGCGACGCATTGGTATCCGCAGTTTCCCCTCCCTCTATACCATTCCTCCCGACTTATACGCCTTTTCTCATCCTAAAGCCTGCGACGCATTGGTATCCGCAGTTTCCCCTCCCTCTATACCATTCCTCCCGACTTATACGCCTTTTCTCATCCTAAAGCCTGCGACGCATTGGTATCCGCAGTTTCCCCTCCCTCTATACCATTCCTCCCGACTTATACGCCTTTTCTCATCCTAAAGCCTGCGACGCATTGGTATCCGCAGTTTCCCCTCCCTCTATACCATTCCTCCCGACTTATACGCCTTTTCTCATCCTAAAGCCTGCGACGCATTGGTATCCGCAGTTTCCCCTCCCTCTATACCATTCCTCCCGACTTATACGCCTTTTCTCATCCTAAAGCCTGCGACGCATTGGTATCCGCAGTTTCCCCTCCCTCTATACCATTCCTCCCGACTTATACGCCTTTTCTCATCCTAAAGCCTGCGACGCATTGGTATCCGCAGTTTCCCCTCCCTCTATACCATTCCTCCCGACTTATACGCCTTTTCTCATCCTAAAGCCTGCGACGCATTGGTATCCGCAGTTTCCCCTCCCTCTATACCATTCCTCCCGACTTATACGCCTTTTCTCATCCTAAAGCCTGCGACGCATTGGTATCCGCAGTTTCCCCTCCCTCTATACCATTCCTCCCGACTTATACGCCTTTTCTCATCCTAAAGCCTGCGACGCATTGGTATCCACAGTTCCCCCTCCCTCTATACCATTCCTCCCGACTTATACGCCTTTTCTCATCTTAAAGCCTGCCACGCGTTGGCATCATTGCGGGGTGTTGCAAATGTCTAGAGGCGACGTTAACCACTTTTTAATAGGTGGTCCGTCTGCTTGTTTGCCAGCTTCACAATAGGAAGATATCGTACTCCACGCAGAACGTTCAAGCAAATTCCGCGGGAATTTCAGTCGGGCGTGGACGAAGTCGCGGGCACAGTCTAATTTAAAATAAGATTTGATAAACGAGTATTAAGACAGTGGATCAGGCACCATGATCATGAAAGTGATGAACATACAAACCTATTTTAAGTTAATTTAAGTTTTTGGAATACATCTCGTGATAAAGTAAAATCTGGCTTTTATCTCATCTTCGTGCCCCCCAACAGAAAGAACGTATGATCTACGCACCTTTCATCGAAAATTTGCTTGCAAACATCGACGTAGAATTCAACACTGAGCCATGTAAGTTGATCAAATACAGTCCCAATACGCGGCGCAGTCTGGTAATAACCGTATTCTGTGCAAGTCTGGTAATACCAGGCGCGAGCTGCAATTAATACAATAGTTGATGGATAATAATTTTAAAACATTTGAGATGTTAGATATAAACACACATTTGTATATTTTACAATTATTGTTTACTTTTGAGCGAAGGCGACCCTAACTCCGGTTCTAACCCGAGTAGGTGCCAGTAAAGTGAAGCACTTTTAAATATAATCTAAGTGTCGGTTAGCTTGTTGACGCGTCGGTCCCGTCAGTTCAAGACAAAGTTTCAGCGTGACGACCGATAGTTGCAATTCCCTACCTTTTAGAAAGACTATTTATTTGCAACATTATTTGTGCCTTTGTGTGCGTGTGAACAAAAATAATTATATGGCGCTCACGCACACATCGATTGGCTTTGTTCTTCAACTCTGAACATAATTTTATAGGAAACTATATCTCTAGCTATTAGTACTCTAAGATGTTTCTTTAAAATAAAATGCACAGCGAAACATCAACCTTCAATTTCCCAGCACCTGGAGTTTTTTAAATAAATTAATTCAGGTATTAGGAATATTAAACTTAAACAAAGTCAGAAACCTTAAAATGATTAACTTAAAGAAGCAATAAATATAACGGAGAAATTAATGTTTTCTTAACTTTAACGAATTAATTTTTGTACTTTTTTCATATCACGAACCCAAAAAACCAACATAATTATTAAGGTAAATAAACCTTACAGTTAGTGTTTGAGCCATAGCTGGCTAGAAAATTTTCGTAGCCCAAACGCCAGCAAGAGTTTCCAAGACCTCGTGTCGTAGCTATGTAACCACCTATTTTTTCCATTGAAGTGTTTCCTGAAATACAATTGTACGAGGGTGAATCAAAAAGTTCTGAGAAGTGCATATATATAAAACTTTTTTGGGAGAAGTTCGATACTTAAATTGAATCAATGTACAATATTTATGTCAACTATCACTTGTTTTTTTAGTTCGTTCGCACGTAATATATTGTTTTGTGCAACGAGTTAATTAAAACGCAGAATTATGGATAAAGTGAGTTACGTGCGGTGATAAAATGTTTCAGCATGAAAAAAAATTCTACGAAAGAAATATTTTCGAACATTCAACAGACACTGGGTGGCTGAATTTAAAAGAGGTAGATCAAGTTGTAAAGATGATCCGCGTTCTGGGCGGTCTTCAGCTTACGTTACGGAAGAAAATGTCAAAAAGGTTGAGAATCTGGTTTTGGAAGACAAAAGAATAACTATAAAACTTATAGCTGAGATCCTAAAGATATCTTTTGGTAGCGTTCAAACCATTTTACTTGATTCACTGGGGTTCAAAAACGTGTTATTTGTTTTGTTGTGTATAGCCTTTACCGTAAACATTGCTTGCAAAGTTGTTGCAAATGTTCAAAATAGTTCCAGGTCTGGCAGATTGTACAGAATTCGAAAACGTCCAGCTTATTAGACCAGAGAAATATCCAAGGTCAAATCTGTTGTCATAATTTAGAGGATCGCATAACCTGTAACAAAATTAACAAATTTGGTACATATTATACACTACTAGCTTCTGGTCGCGACTTCGTTCGTCCGCGTGGAATAGTTAAAAAAATCCTCTGATTTTGAAATATTCTTCATTGGTGCTCCGCTCCTATTGGTCTTAGCGTGATGATATATAACCCCATAGCCTTCCTCTATAAATGGGTTATCTAACACTGAAAGAATTTTTCAAAACAGACCAGAAGTTCTTGAGATTAGCGCGTTCAATCAAACAAACAAACTCCTTAGCTTTATATATTAGTATAAGATTACTGCAAGCGAACATTAGTTAGCGTTACCGCTACGACATGCTTTTGCGACAACGGAGCCGTTTTTTGGCTATATTCGTCTATGCCATGGAAACGACGTTTCTATGTTTCCTTACGATTTAAGCATTGAGGACGTTTATATGATCTAAGGATTTAAGATACCCCTTTGTCGACTTTATTTTAAATCTGTTCTGTTGTTCTTAATGCTCTAACACGCAACTTTCAGGCAGACAGTCTAAAAGTTATATTTTCTTAATGTAGTACGTTTCAACGTGCAGCGTTTTGCCGACGCTGCGGCCTACTTTAATAATTATTTTAATATTACTATAAATAACGCTCACAAATACTTTGTGATCGAGTTGCTATTAGTCGTAATATATGTCTTCAACCACCACTAAGTTGAACCTGGGGATCAGCATCCAAGCTCAACTAGTAAGAGAATAAATCTCTGTAAGCAACAAGGTGTATTTTCTTCACTATACTATAAGAGAGCACCAGCACTCCACCGAATACTGCCAGCATCCACCACTTGCTTATAAGCAAAAGCAAGTGTGAAAATTGTACACTAAAATTTTCGCGACTTAAACACCAAAATTAGAACGAAGTTTTAATTACTAGTATTCTAAGAGTTGCATTTTCAAAATGTGCTGGTCTGAATTAGCCCCCTGATTTTTTCTCATTTTAGAATTCATGGTACAAACTTGACACCAAAACAGATTTATTATAGGTATTATAGATCTGTATATAAAAAAAACCAATACATATTTACCACTTACAACAATTTACAAGAAATTTTCATTATACGACTATGGATTTGGCAATAAATGTTAAATAGTTTAATGTGAAAACTAGTTACATATTTAAAAGCATTATTTGTTAAAATAATCCTATTTATGAATAAAGGGCATAGCTGTTGATCAACGAAAATTAAGGATTACCTATAATTTTGCTCCAATAGCCGTCTGCCGTCCTCAGTTGCCATAGCTGCGATAGTATCTGCAATACCTTCGTTAATGGTGTTTATACATTGCTGTCCACCTTCTAAGAGAAATGCTTCGTGGACTACTTCCAAGTATCCTAAAATTTGTCAAATATTAAAGATAGTTCTGAAATTTTGCAATACTTCTAAAAAAAAAACCGTTTTTAAATAATAATACGTCGAAAAAAGAAAGTAAATAAAAACGCAAACAGAAACATTACGAAACGTGAAGCTTTGGAGGTAATCCAGTAAAATATAGTTGTGAATATATCTAGAGCTGTCCAAAATAAATGTAGGAACAAAATTAAATTTGCAGCAACAGTAGACGGTGTCGAGTTCGCACAAAGAATGTAAAAATGAGAAAAAGTTAGGGGGACGAGGGAATTTGGACGAGCAGATTTATTAAAGCATCACCTGGGCCGATATAAATTAAATTCAACACAGAGCTACCTTATTATACCCCAGGTCAAGACTTAGGATACTTATTATCACATATAATACTAATTACCAGATAAATGACGTCGTTTTCGTGATAGACGAATATAGCCAAAAAGATATACCTACGCTGCGGACATGTTATTTTGGTGCCACTGTTGCAATCCACTAAGATAAACCGTCAAAGCAATGCGAATGAAGTTTTGCAGGTAAAGCTAGTCTATACTAGTATTATAAAGAGTAAAGATTTGTATATTTATATGTTTGTAACGAATAAACTCAAAAACTACTGGACGGATTTCAAAAATTCTTTCACCATTAGAATGCTACATTATCCCAGATTAATATAGGCTATATTTATTACTTTAAAAAATTAGGGATCCCTACTAAAAGTTCAATAATGTAACCCAAGGTGTAAAACAATTCGTGTTTGAGTGGGTCCCGGTATGGTCTAGATTTACAATTAGACCCGGTAGGTGACACTGAAATCGGGTTATAGATTTTTATTTTTTCAGGGTATGACAACGTCCGCCGGAACCGCTAGTATTAAAATAAAATAAGATACCTTGTCGCTTAAAGCCATCTTGTATAACTTAACTTATTCAGCTGTACGTACCTGTAAAATCTACTTTGCCCAATATCGGTCCACTAGAAGCAACGGTACCAAGAACCAAATGTGGATAGCGTTGTTTGAACCAGAGGACCATGTTTCCGGCGTAAGAACCTCCATAGAGGATTATTTTGCTATCGGCAAACCGTGGCTGTTTCTTTAAATCGTGAATGAAGTAAGCTAAGTCAGCAAGGGCCTGGTCTACATTGAGGAACCTTAAGTTCTCAGTAGTAAAGTTGCTGAAATAACATTAAATTTATTAGCAATATCAGCATCCCTATATTCAATAAATACGTGAAAATAACTTAGTTAACACTTTTCTTTCCTACATGTGTGCACCGATTTGTATGAAAATTGGTAAATGTACCAATAAGATACCTCCCGGAGTCGAAAATAAATAATTTTTATCTTAAAAAATATTAACCACCTTAGATAGAAGACTAAAGATAATTTACGCTGCTTCTTTTCCTTTGCTTTCTTTCCACTTTAATGCACTTTTTAAGGCACGTATTTGCTGCTCTCCTAATGACATTCTTATACGTCTCCCTTAAGAGTAGACCAGTAGTATTTGTTTTATTGAAAAGACCATTTTGCAGTATATAATATTTTATTGGTAATGTCACAATGACGTACATTTATATTTTAAACAGACTTCACACATTAAATCTATTGTACCAATACTCGATACAACACCTCCCCTCTTAGACAATATTTAAACAAATTTAGAAAACTTAAGAAAAACAGTAACTTGAAACTAAACTTGATATACTTACTAAATTATAAAACATAAACTTAAATTACAATAATAATAAAAAAAGTTAAATTTATATGTGCAACCTATTCGGTGGTCTGACCACTCGACCACTTTTAGTTACAAATGGTTGTTTTACCTTAGGAGACACTGAAATATTCTCATTATTGTTATTAGTTACAATTATACAATCATCATCATCATCATCAAAACTTGGTACATATTTAGAAAAATTAAAGTTTTTATTTTTACTATAAGACTTTCTCAAATGGTAACTTGTTCTCCTTAAAGGTTTATTACAATACTCTCTATCTATCCAATATGACCTAGGTTCTTTACATTTTCTTAAGATTTTCCCCTTTTTCCAAAATTTTTCTTTATTTGTTTTATATACTATTTTATCTCCCTTCTGAAAATTAGTTTCCTTCTTTCTTACAGATAAATTTTTCTTTTCTCTTAATAAAGATTGTTTCAAATTTAACAATTTATGAACATTTTCCTGAACTTTAGGTTTAAGCAGCTGAGCAGTAGTGGGAACCAATGTTCGAATACTTCTACTATTTAATATTTGTGAAGGTGAAACATCTAAACTAGATAAAGGAGTATTATTATAATTCATAATAAAATCTCTATAGTCTGCATTATCTTCATAAGATTTTATCAAAATATTTTTAGCAATATGGACAGCTTTTTCAGCCATTCCATTACTTCTAGGATAATGTGGGCTACTTGTAATTAAAGTTATATCTTTAGACTTAAAATATTCTAAACACTCCTGTGAACTAAACGGATTGTTATCTGCTATTAACTCAAAAGGATATCCGAATCTACAAAATACCTCTTGAAAAGCGTTTGTGACAGATTTAGAAGTTTTATCATATAATGGCATAATTTCTAACCAATGTGACAAATAATCTACTATTACTAGAAAATATTTTCCTCTAAAATCCAGTATATCAGTACCAATTTTTGAAAATCTAAGTTCTGGGATTTTATGTGACAATAATTGTTCATGTACATTAGCTGGTCTATATTTTTCACATGTACGACACTCTTTAATCATATCATGAACATCTTTGGACAGTTTTGGCCAATAAAATAATTGTCTCGCTCTTTTTAGACATTTAGTTATCCCACAATGTTGTGAACATCCACAAGGACACAAAGGACATCTTGTACTAATTTTAAAATATATAACCTCAAAGCTTTAGGTACTAACAATTTATGTTGATAAAAACCTAATCCAGACTCAAAATAAATATCATCTTTCAGTTTATAATACTCTTTACATATTTGTGATAATTTCTTTTCTTCAGGCCAACCATTGTAATAATAATTGCTAATTAAACTCAAAGTTAAATCATTATTTGTTTCTTTCCTAAAAATTGATATTCTTTCAGGTGACATTGGCAAGTGCACAGAAATAGAATGTACCATATGCAACACTTCATTGTCATGTTCAGTAATATTCAAATCATTTCTTGACAACATGTCAGCAAAATGAACAAACTTACCTGGTACATATTGAACATTTAGGTTATAATTTAATAATTTTAATCTTAATCTTCTCAAATGTGGAGATCCTATTTTACTTATACACTTACTCATAATTGAAACAATTGGCTTATGATCAGTTTGTACATCAACTTCAGAACCATAAATCATATCATAATCATTCATAGGTACATGAAACTTTTCACCGCAAATGTGATGACTAATAATTCTAAAATATCTTGAAATATCTGTACCCAGTGTAGCAAAACAGCACTTCCAAGATGAGCTTTCACTAAGAATTAAATGATGGAAACCCTCTTTCAAATCTAAGACAGAAAAATACTTATTATCTTTTAACTTCATCGCTAAATCTTCTAAAGTAGGTAAAATTTTTGGTTTTTTTGACAATATATTTATTTCAATCACAGGGATCTAAACACAATCTTACACTTCCATTCGGTTTTTCTACAATTACAATTCTGTTTACACAAGCATTATTATGTATTTGATCAACTTTTACGATAGCTTTCCGATTCAACAATCTTTGAAGTTCAATATTTAACGGTTTCATCAAACTATTTGGTAACCTTGGAGATGGGTGACAAATTTGTTCAATTATATTTCTAGTTGGTATTTCTACACAACCAGGCAATCTTCCTATACCCTCAAAAACATCTAAATTTTGATTTATAAATTTATCTTTCTCAGTATCACAAATTTGGTTTTTAACTATATTTATTCTTTTTATTAAATTTAAATGCACACACCCCGACAATCCTAATAACATTGTATTACACTTTTCAACAATTAAAAAATTCTCATAAGATTCTACATGTTTAAATTTACATAATAGATTTACCATACCTAAAGGTTTCACTTTTTCTCCGACAAATGATTCTAAATTTACACTTGTTTCTCTCAATTTTAAATTTGAATTTTTATTTATTTTTTTGAAAACTTGTAATGGCATAATACTTATGTCTGCTCCTGTGTCTAACTTACATTTAACAATCTGGTTCTCAATCAGAATATTTTCAGTCCAGTTTGTCTTTACAATTTACAATGCCAGAAAAAAAACTATATTCGGAGGAATCTTCACACTTATTACTCGATTCACATTTAACTTGTTGCACTTTATTTTGTTTTACTTTACAACTCACTGCAAAATGATTTTTTATACCACATTTAGCACACTTTTTCCCGAAGGCTGGACACTCCCGTTGACCATGTACTTGTTGACAGCGCCTACATTTAAACTTTTGTGTACTTATATTTTTCTGTACATACTTTCTCTGCATACTTCTCCTTTTGTTCACCTTTACATTGTCAATTTCTATGTCTGGGTTCATCTCCTTTGCTTGTGACTTACTAAGTTCACTAGCACGACAAAATTCTGTTGCTTTATGAAGTGTTAAGTTTTCTATTCGCAACAAATTTTCTTGTAGAGACTTATCAGATATACCCTGCACAATTTTGTCTCTCAAAATTTGATCCTCAATCCTCTCCGTTTTTGAACTATAATTACAGGTGAGCAGAAGGCTTTTACAATCGGTCAAAAAATTATCAAACGTCTCCCCTGGCTTTTGCAAGCGACTATTAAACTTATACCTCTCAAAAACTTCGTTTGACCTTGGATTGACATAAACTTCAATGGCTTTTAACAACGCCTCATAATTTCCAATCTCCTTACCTTCGATAGTAAATGTTGACAAAACTCTGGCAGACTCGATGCCCATAATATTTCGTAGCAATGCAATTTTTTTCCGGTCATTGGCAGCTTCACAATCGCGTGCAATCATGTAGTCCTCAAAACATTGCCGCCATAGACGCCATTCATTTTTTGCATTTGTAGATTTAATATCGAAATTTGGTGGTATTTTTATGTTCTCTGACATTTTCACACTTTAAATTTAATATTTTAAAACAAACTCGCGACTGCGCCATGTTTTATTGAAAAGACCATTTTGCAGTATATAATATTTTATTGGTAATGTCACAATGACGTACATTTATATTTTAAACAGACTTCACACATTAAATCTATTGTACCAATACTCGATACAACAGTATTAAGTTAACTTGTACGGACAGCAAATATACTAATGGTTTTATTTTCATCCTTATACTCAGTGGCATCGTTTTAAGCAATTTGATAATATAAAACCTACCTGTAAGGGAGAGTTTCTCCGTAATACCGGTGTTCTGTATATATCTGGTAGCCTCGGTTCTCTCGGGCCATTTCAAACATGTTTCCCGCGAGCAACCATCCGGCGTTTATATTCCACTCACCACCAACCAGTATAAATACAGGATACCCATCACCACCGAAGAATTGCTCGTTGAACATGAAACGCTGTAAAAACCAAATACGATGACATTGACAACAAAATATACGCAATACTTCGTAAAAATAGAGTACCGCACGTAGAGTATACGAAATTAGGCATATTATTACATTGTATTGTATCTTTTCCAGTCATTTAGGGTCGATTAAATAATAATCTTTCTTTTTTTCACCCTCTGCCAATTATTTATGGTCAGCACAATATGTCTTTTCTTTTCCTACTCCTTTATTCTAATATGCGTCCTCTATCATATAACAAATCATTATGTTATCCTTCACATAATCTATCCATCTCTTATTTGATTTGCCATTTAGGATCTATCCATTTTCTAGTTTAACATTATTTTTTGCCATGTAACTTTCACCCCTCTTCTTTATATGCCACTAACACTTTAGATTTTTTTCTTGATTTTTCAGTCACGTGTTCAACTTTCAAGGTACTTTCTCGTCTTATTAGTTTATCTAACACCAAATAATAATGCGATAATAAAGAGTAATAATATGTCTTATAATGTACAAACCAATTTCTGTTACAGCAATTGCTATGGAATGAGAACATTAAAAATGTGAGTTTCGGGACGGACGTGTGCTTGCGTGGCTTTAAGTGTGATCTAATTCAATCGGGAATTGCTGTTACATTTTGGACAGAGGTAGCTCATACTGACATGACAAAAACAGTACGTAACAATATGTATAAAATATTGTGATTCTAGAACTCACCATGAGAAATGTATCAGGGTTTTGTGGATCGAAATGGTCCACAGGCATACGTATCCAGGATATGGAAACATTTCTGGCACTAAGGTACTGGGTTTCCTCCGGAGGTGGAAAATCGACCCGTAACGGTGGTTCTATTATACGCTCTTGTGCCCATGATGACGTTAATAAACACGAAATTACGAAAACACAAATCTGGAAATTAGTAGAATAAATTTTTTTAGGTGTATTTAGTACAATAGGGTGCTTACACTAAAAAACAAATCAAAGAGCAAGCTAAAGATACCTAGTCTCCAAGTATAGAGCAGGGCCGTCTTTACGCGAGGGTGCAAGGATATCAATCGTAATCTGCTAGTTTTTAAAATGACAACAAACATTAATTATAACGAACAAGACATGACTGTTCATTTTTGGAATCATTGAACAGTTGGAGGGCATTGAACAGAGCTTGAAAAGAAACAATGTGTTAATTATAAAATCAAAAATTATTATAATTATCAAAAATAGGTCCGATATTGATGGAGAAGATCCATTTAATAATGTAGAATTGCTGCACTTTATTATTGTTGGCAAGAGGATACAGACTGATCTTCTTAAGAGACGGAAATAAATAGGAATCTCGTAATAAATATTTAATTTACTTACCATCCTTTGCATTATTTTAACACATTGAGGTATCTGGCGTACACCGCTTTGATAAGTTAATTAAATACTGCAAACGGATAATGCGGATAATAAGGGCAGCTTATCGTTATCAATGTGATATCAATAATATTAAAGTTTTGTAATGTATGACATAAATTAGAAACACATTGATTATTTTAAGCCCTGATTGTTTAGTGTCTAAGGCATCAGCATCTTATTCCTATTGTGTGAATTCAGACTGTCGATAATATTTAATATACGCATTAAGTGCTTAGTGCGACTTTTTTTACTACTTGATCACGTTCAAGTTACCGCAATTTTGTATGAAGCGATTTCCTTTACGCTCACGAGGTGGCGCTAAATCATTCCCAAACAAAAATGCAGCCCCCTCCCTCTGTTCCCCGCAAATAACGGTGAGAATTCGTTTCCTAAATTTACCATACCAGAGTCGAACCCGGAGCCTCTGCGTTGCAGTAAGGTAAGCCGGTAAAGGCTTAGCCCCCTCAAGCACAGAGGCCGAAATTAGAAGGCCCAAACCTAATAGTGAACTGCTGTTGTATCATATACTAAAATACTACTGCGCTCAATGATATTTTGTTTAATGCAAGTACAACTAATGTTATGAATCGAGACTGGAATGTCTATCAGACATAATTAAAAACTTTCTGAAAGCATTAGAAGCTTCAGAGCAGACTTTTAAATTTCGCCAATTATTCTGAACTGTTTCTTAAGTATAACAATATTTTTTAACTACTGCTACATTCTATGTTCACTAGGATGGAGGTGTTCCGGGGACTAATTCCGGGCAGATTAAACTTAGTAAAATAACTTTTCTTTATTTGCTCTGATTGAGCTGTACAGGTTCGACCCTAAAGTTATTCATAGACTCCGTAGCATATTATCCAAAATATAATAAATAAACCATATTATTTGTTACCAATAATTTCGGGATTTTTACAAATGTAAAATAAAATATTATGAATATATTTATGAAGTCCTTTATTGTTATTTTAAAATTAATTAATAATAAATCAGTCCAGAAAATCTTAAATCTAAATCAAATACATTAACCCAATATCCCTGTATAAAGTTTTAATACTTGTATTAAATAATCAGTTCCAATCTAATAATACAGTCTCATTGTGTTTTGTACGAGCGTCATGTGTTATGCCTTCATACTTCTTGTGAAATCGTTTCAAATAGCGCATTAAAAACTGTCTAAACAGCACTTATCATGATATTTCAAAAATAAGATGAGGGCAGAGTATTTTAAATACATGCTTTTTTATCAACATTTATACATTAACTGTAAAATATCTCCTCTATTTACCCCAAATGTAGTGGAAAAGCATTTATTTATTTACAGGCATTCGGCAGCTGCACAGTTCAATTAAATGGCATTATTGTCAGTATATTCACATTTAAGTATATTTGATTTTCATTTGAACCGAAACTTTCACATTATTTATAAATTAGAAAATCAATTTAATGTATTAACGATCACATATTTTGTAGAAATTAGATAGAAATTTAACGCGTTACCATTCTGAGTAAATACAAACAAATTTCATCCAGTTCATGTGCTGATAGATGTGATGATAGCGCCATCTATTTGTAGCTGGTAATTATGTCTTTTTCCTGTCGATTGTCCTTAATATTAGTTGTTAAAATTCTTATGGTATGCGCACTAGCCTATAATTTATTCCAGAGAGACGAATCTCTGGAAATATATTCCATCACAATACTTTGGGTAGTTTCTCAGTTTTGAGGTAATGTTCGTACTTATACAACATTAACTTTTGTATTATCAGTAAGTTTAACAAACTAAACAACATAATTATCATACTGATTAATCAACATCGGTTTGTCTAATTAGCACCTGTCACCATAAGGTCTGTTGCAGTTATTCACAGTGCATAATAATGTATCAGTTTTCCGACCGTTGGTCTTGTATGGCGTTTCACCAATGTAGTTTCCACTGTAAAATAAAAACATTTTTCTTAGAATCTGGAAAGTTGCAACTGTTCAACACAAATACGATTTGTGCATTAAACTATGTCATAAAGATCAATATATCCTATATAGTTATCGATAACCCAGAAGTGAATGAAGAAGCAACGTTGCGCTCATGAACACAAAGTGAAAACATTTAAATCATGTGGCCCAGTCTTGGAAATATTTGATGGAAACTTGTGTATTACATTCTAAGGCATTTGCTGAATTAGTAAGCGCAATAATTGATTTTGTGTGATTATTCTGGCCCTGATTACTTTTTTAATGCCTGAAGCAAGCAAATAGGCAGACGGCCCACTTGATGGATACCTTCGCCTATGGACACTTGCAACACCATGGGTGTCGCTAAAGCGTTGCCGACGTGTGAGAAATGCTACAGCCCATGTCATAGCGCAAAGGGAAAACCGCAGAGAGAAGATCCTTCGAGATCATTGTTTTACACGGAATAAATATTCCAGAGCATCGTAGTGGAGCGCGGGAGCTCAAGGAAAAGGGGGTGAACATCCCGTCGCTGACAAGCTGTAAGATTACAAATATGTGTATGTGTGTAAAATATTATGAAATTCTAAACATGTGTCTGCACATTGAAGCTATTAAAAAAACGTTGTGTGTGCAGTTCACACGCAGTAGAAGTGAAATTTCAGAAATTATATTCACATATAGTTGTTCTCTAACTTTCATTAATATAAATATAATTCTTTTAGCCTTCATCCGTCAACATTTTATAATTCATAATAAACTTCTTTAGTACCTATCACTTTCAATTTTTCACTGTTTTAGTCTAAAAAATATTATTGCCAGTTTTATTTCGGTCCAAAGTGGACCTATGTTTAATCATCGGTAATCTGTGCTGCACAATGTAAAACTAGTATCTCTTTATCTCGCAGGCTTAGTCCTATATAATAATCTCTTTTTAGTGTCGCTTTTTCGTTTCATCGAGTTTCAAGTCACAACGATTCTAAAGAAGTTTCACTTCAAAAACAACTGGAATGGACTATAAATGAACGATGAAGTACACAATGCAATTCTTTTTAGATTTCTTGTCTGTTTGTTCGGGATTTACAAAAAAACTACTGGGTCGATTTCGATGCGGTTTTAATTGATCGATAGCAAATTTTTAGACATAAAATCTACTTTTTTATCATGGGAATCTTCAAGGAATTTCTCTGGGAGCGGTTTGAAATTGTTCGAGTGCATAAATTACATTAGGGTTGGGGTGCACAAAAATCGAATAGCTTACGTTCCTTTTTAAACGCTGTGGTATATATTATCCTGGGAATTCTAGGTTTTTTCCTGATAATCATTCCCGCAGCTATAAACAGTATGAAAATTGGCAGCATTACTCTTATTACGCCATAGTTTTGTACTAAATAATAATGTTCATATCTGACTATTCCAGGACCTTTTGTATTTTTTGGGATTGCCTAACTTCGAAACCAAGCTATTTTAGTAGAACAGTTGTAGTTGTGTCAGTTTTTAGTAACATTATTTATCCCGGGTTTTTACGGGAATTTCCGGGATTCATATATTTTCATACAAAAATTCATTGTCCTGCTGGAAATGATCTTGTATTTTATTGGAAAAATAACAGTAATCTTTATTACCTGTACTGCGTGGACGAAGTCGCGAGCAACTGCCAGTGCCCGCGACTTGGTGGTCGCAAAATAAATACTTACGTAGGTCCATAGTTGCAGACCACTTTGAACTTGTTCCAGATTCCCTGGTACTCCCTAGCTATGGCGCAGCCAACGTACACAGAGTCCGACCACGCCATCTATAACAAACATATTAAAACTAATCAATATTCCACTTTCACACATAATACAATCTTTGGCGTTTACTACAGAAACGTAAAAGTGAAAGATGTATGACATCAAATAATTGGAATACGACAGAACTCGAAATACATTTTATATAGTTTTTATACTGAGCGATTTATGGAATTTCTAAATAATTAAGCATTTCATGTATCTACAGTTTGCACTCAACATTTTATCACGTCAACCTAATGTTCTAAGGGCCACTTGCCTGCTTAACTGCCTAAATACGTTTTACACAAAACGTATTGACAATTCTTTAAACACATGTAGCGGCAAACTTTGCGGTATGAAAAACACTAATTGTATTTAAGGGTGTTAAATGTTAACTTTTTGTGTTTCTTAAATAAAATTAAGCAATCTTATGCAAGCGGCCCTTAATGTGGGAATTTTAAATATTTCGTTTCTAATTTTCTACTGACCTGTGTATAATGTCCTATTTGGTTGTTCTGTGAGCGTTCAAAATCGCTCTCTTCCAGAGGCGCAAATACGTAGTTTTTATGCTCAGCAAACCACGAGCTCAAAGCTTCGTCGGGATTCAATACAAAACTCTTGTCATTTGTCGAATACCAGTGTATGTTTTCACCTGTCTTGAATCTTCCTGAATCGGAAAGAAAACAGTAGTTCAATGAATAAAAAGAAAAAAGAAATAGAATTGAAGTGTCGTTTTCGGACAGTATAGAAATTATGGACAGGGATTATTTGCAAGCGGGAAAGGGTACGGAAACGATTAGGCTCAGTGAAAACGTGCTATCGATCACAAGCACCGGCTGTACGTTTTTAGGGACTCACCGCACACACGAGGCCGGTGGCGACTGTAGCTCGTTTCATTATAGGTTCACCCGTGTGTATTTACTTTTGATAGCGCGGTGGCGCGTGGTAATTTGGTCGGCGGCCTGTTTGCGCGCAGCGTAAATGCTTTGAGTAAGCGCTATTAGATTCTCCTTGACCGTACTGTCTTGACTAAGCATGGAATGCGGTCGAAACGCCCGCATGCTGCGTACCTCCTAGTACCGTTCGCAACTTCGATAGGTTCGCGCGTGCAATGCTCGTCATTTTTGTACTTAATTGTTTTGTTACAAATATTTAAATAAATAAATGGAATATAATAATAATGATAATCGGCAGACAAACACACACATTGTATATGCCCAAGCTAAGCAAGTTACGCTAGTGTTATGGGTGATATACAACGGACCAATCTGGGGTCGTTCCCAGACACCCAGACCATAGTAAGTGACGGTGATTGTTTGTTTGCGAAATTTTTTGTTCGTTATCATGTTCTTTCTAATTGTTTTTGTTTGTTATCTTGATATTATTACATATACATTTATTTTTGCTTCTTTATCCTATTGTTACTACACCCTACAAATATTTTTACTTCTGTATTCATTTCATAAAGAAAATACAAAAATATTCCTGAAATCAGTTATTACTCATATATAAGTATTAGTAGTCCAGAATTAGGTGAAAAAATTCAATGAATAACTATAATCAAGATGGGTATTTTAGAAATTTTTCGTTATCGGTACTTGACACGGTCAACTGCACATCTGTCATTCGTCTTCTTGGCTTGGTCGGAGAGTATAAGGTAAACTGTAACATTATTGACACCGTGTCAATTTATTTAGGGTATTAAGAAACTAACATTCTTTAATAGTATTTTTAAAAGAATTGAATAAATATACTCTAAACTACTAGCGAATTTTTAAAATTTTCTTTATATGCAATTACGATTAAATATTAGCGTAAAATGATACATTTTGTCAACAAAATATAAAGAGAAGGAGAAACAAATGAATTCTGGTAATATATTTGTAATGAACGCGTATGAATTTAATAAGCAAAACAATTGCGCAAAGTAGGTAAGATATGGGATAACATGTGACCAATTTAAATTTCTTCGCGCAGATCATAATCGTGTATTATGATTAGCGATATCAACTCAAGGTGTTATACCAACAGCTTTTATAATTTTATTGTTTGGTAGTGATTATGTTTCGAAATTATTGTCACAAATATAGATACTTTAAACGTTGTATACTTTTGTTTATTTAATTATTACTTTAGATCTGAATATTTGTATAAGTACTTTTATTATTCCTGAATATAAGAAAGCAACTTCCCTTTAGACCGTTTAAAACTATGATTGTTTGTTAAAAACTTTATAATAATTATAGTATACTCTTTTGCCATATGAATAAATAACATTAACATAATTACAATTTTTATGTTCTTTTTGCCACTTCGAAATTGATACGAATGTTCTACTTCGATGCGTCATATTGTTTTAGTTATGTACGTATTTGAGCAAATCGTAACACATATTATTCGAGGGAATGCTAAGTTAAATCTCAATACATACCGACTGCACGGTTTGGGTTGTGGTCTTGACTATTTTGAACAGCCCAACTGGCTGCTTTCGCTGCCAATTCATTGTCCCAAACCTAAAAATAATGATAAAACTCTGAATTATTATAAAAATCAGGATTATATTTTTATAAACTCAGCATTAACTTCACTATTACAGCAGACCGTACGTCAGCCACTTCTTATTTCAAGGACATGGGTTCGAATTCAAAATTGTACATAGTTAGAATCATGTCCTGACAGTGAAGGAAAAATAATGTGATGATACATGTTCGTCGATATTACCGATGTGTAAAACCCGAGAATTTTAGATATCTATATATGTATAGTTTGAGCAAATTTAAATCCATTCTTGAAGTTTGTACACACCATTGCGTAACACTCAATTATAGTTCACGATGCAAGTACAGAGCTAATAAGATAGAGTGTTGTGCTCTCACTAAGCAATCCGGACTCGCAAGGCATATTCGCATTATACATTGTCTGCTATAATAAACTTGACTGAACATGCACGAACTCATGGAACTAACTTCTCCTTAGTCGTATTCGAGTTATGCGCTTAGGCACTCTATTTAGGCTGTAATAAAAAATCTAATCTAATCATATTTAATGGAATAAACATAACATACATTTCACTCCTCATAAAATTTCCATAGCGACGGGCCCTATATGAAAACTGAGTCTTAAGAAGTAAACTCCTAAAATATGTCATACTGTAACTAGAATACTGAAATCAAGACCAATACGATTTCAAAATCAGGATATATAACATCATAATATTCAAGGTTCTTCTTAGAGATTTCAGCAATGGCGACCGCTTAAATGCAGTCATTATAGACCTAATTTGTTTATTAAAGGGATAATCCCTATATTTGTGGAACTTTAAATCGAAATTTTTAGAATAATTGACAGTGCAAGTATTAGACTAAATTTGATTTTTATAAACATAAGAGGATAGTCAATTTATGTAGTAAGTTATATTGTATTGTATAATAATTATTCTTCTTCAGCCAATCTCTGTCCACTGCTGGACGTCGGATTGTATGAAATACTCACCATAAATTTCATATCAGCAGCTGGAGGTTGTCCTGCGACTTCACCTTTGGCCAGTTGAGCCCTCCTATAGTTATGGCCGTCGACGAATGCGCGAATCTGCTTGCATGATAACGGCTGAAGCGCTGTAAATTTAATTAAGAGAGTTATAAGAATTGTTCAATATTAATTATAATTTGTTATAAATAAATAAATTTGTTTTAATAAAAATAAAAATAATAATAAGTGAAAAAGTCTAAACAGTGTATGCTCTACCGACAGGAATCTGTGCCACATCATTGGAACAAGAGTGCCTTAGTCTGAGACACTATGTAATTATTGCCCCATTTGTAAATAACTCATTCATGACGTTAAAATTAAATTAGGTATATTATCACTCATCCGTAACTCTAATAAAACAAAACAATTTTGTTTCTATTTAGATCACGTCTCTTTTGGTACAATAGATGATTATATTAACTTTTACAGAATTACAGGCGTAACGATACAGTTATTAAAATACTTTCACTATACAAGTGAACAAAATAATAAAAGCCGGTTAAATATGTTCTCGGAGGGAAGAGTCCGGGTCTAATGGACGCGGACGGTTCGAATAACTAATATCGCTTGACGCGTAAATAAAACTCTTTCAATGTACATCTTTCACAAGACGATAGTTAGAAAATGATTGTTCAGCACATACACATAAATTGAATAGTTTAGAGTAATCTCACGCAAAGGCAGAAACAGATGTGAAGAGAGGAGATGTATTCACAATCGCGATGAGTTTCAAACTTAAAGACTATTGCAGAAAAGTACCAATCGCGAAGAATATGTAGAGTAAACTGTACCATTGTTGCCAATTTTTTTTATAATTATTGAATAATTACATAATAAAAAATATAAGATTTCTTAATATCTTGAATAAATTAACAGAGTGTCAGTCATATGTTTGCATACAAGTCCAATTTGTATAGTCCAACAAAATTTAATTTATTGCATGTACTAATCGATATAATTATTTGTTTACGTATTGTATGAAATATATGTACTGCTTCCGTATAAAAATAGAAAAACGTACAAATTTTAATTGAAAATTACACAATTCAAATCTTTAACATGTAAATGACGTACTAGACTAAATTTTGATTGAATTGTTCATCTGAAATGTATGTACATGTAGAATGAAACGAAGTTCAAATTTCACACAAAACTACTACTACATATAAAAAATATTTAATTTTCAGTAGCAAAGTAATACTAAACACTTACAATAGCTATGAACATAGCCTATGACAAATAAACCCAAAAGTACAAGGGACTTCATGATTGAAACGTGTGTAGCACCACCGGTTGTATGACAAACACTAAGATTTGGTTGTAAAACACCGATGTTTATGTTGCTTTTATACAGACATATGCATCGCACAGAAGTACTTTGCGGTGACTAATCGAGGGAATAATTAGTGATACTTCCTAACAATCCAAACCGCAGGTTGACATCGGGCACATGGTAGCATGGCCTAAAACAGTTTTACCACGTATAGCCATTGATGTAGCAATAAAAGAATTATTGTTACATCAATGCGTATAGCATTATTTTTTTGTTGTACTTCTTTAGCTTATCGTTGTCCGCCAAATATTCAGTGTCCGAAGCAAAGCACGTTTGTTAGCCTTTGCCCAAAGATCTCGGTCCTTCGCTTTCCTCATGCAGCCACTGCTGGCAACCTTTCATAGATAGTCAGTCTACTGGGCGTGTGTGTTCTACGCTGTTTAAGGAGACGAAGCCTCCACTCTAGGGTTCGTTTGTTCCAACGGCCGTTGGTTTTCCGACCAGTCATGTCAGATTCACTGCCATTTCCAACTTACTAATTTTATGAGCTATGGCGATTATTTTAGCTATCCTACGTTGAGCGACTTTACAATTTTGGTCCAATCCCACCATCAGTCTCTACGTCCACATGTTTATTGTCCAGTTCGCTATAATATCAGACCGAGGATCACTACGTCCATACAGCTATCGCATGTTCAGGCTTCATCTGGGATAGTGTTAAAGTTAAGCTATGGCCAAATACATCTTATTTATAGCATAAAAATAACGCCATTAACGAATAGCTGCTACATAAATGTATTTAAATGATGTTATCTGTCTATATTTTTTTTATTGCATGGTTTGAGCAGACAGACAGATGGCCCGCCTGATGGAAAGCGGTTTTTTTTACTTCTCTACGGACTTGAGTTCAGTAGGTACCCTTTTTTACAACTTAATTTAGGAAGAAGTTTTTAGAATTTATACTCGCTTATTTGTTATTGTGTGGGACCTTTATTGTATGATTAATTTATTCTAATTTTAATCCTAAACTTATACTAATGTAGAGTTTATCTGTTACATGCTGGTGTTGCGAGGAGTGTATGTGCGGTGTGTGTCTTATGTCTATACCTATATTAACCGATGGAGAGCGGTTACCATAGCCTATGGGAATTTGTCACACAGAAGGTGCTACCAATGTTCTGCCGCTCTTTAGAGGGAGTGAGACTAGAGCCTGGCCACTAATACTGGAACACAACTCAAGGTTTTATGGTCGCATACTTTAGATCAGGGGTGGTAGCCATTCAAACAGGCAAATACCCTACCACCTACCTAGCTGTGCGTCTTTTTGTCCCCCTAACGACAGGCCGTCCTGTCGCAGGAAACTATATTCTTTGTCCGTTCCTGCACGGAGTGTAACAATATTTATCATCATTAACAACAAATAACAATATCGCATCACAAATAAGGCATTACACCCATCGCTACATCTGCGGTGAAACGGTGAATAACGATAACATTATCCCAAATGGTGTAGTAGGGTTTATCAGATGTAATAATTATTCAGTATCACCTTCCTCCTAGACAAATGGCATTAGCGCTAAACGAATAGAATAGAAAATATATGGGAATGACAAATTCAAATTCAAAAGTTTTTATTCAAAATAAGTTCCACTGGAGAACACTTTTTGAAGGTCATACATATAGGTTAAAATTTTATTTTACTTCCTAGTCTATGTACACCGCTTCGCAACGTGTTATTGCTGTTAAGGAGAAGAAGTGGCAAGAAACTCCCCAGCAACACGTCTAGCTAAAAAATTGTTTTTCTTTATATTTGTTGTTCTATTTAGGTATATTTAAGTTCTTTTTTTAAACTTTTATACAGAATTGTGTTACAGAATGACTTTTGAAGAATTAATGGAGTTGTAGCAAACAGTGCATATTCAATAAGACTGAACGCAATAAAAGGATAGAAAATATTATTATAGTTATAAATATAAAGACATACCGTACTAATTTTTTTTTTGCAACATATCTCCATATATTCCTTACAAATACGGCAAGACAAAAACGTTACACTCGTACAAAACACAGTATAAGAGGTTGGAGCGAGCTGCTATGTAAATGAAGTTTTGTCATTTAAATATTCTTCAATAGTGTAGTATCCCTTTTTAAGCAAGATACTTTTTAATTTGGTTTTGAATTTAGTGAAGGGCAGATCTAACATTTCACTCGGAATCTTATTGAAGAAGCGTATACCATCCCCCAAGAAAGAAGACAATACTTTTTGTAACCTAAAAGATGGCAATATCAGTTTATTACAATGCCTGGTGTTGAAATTGTGAACATCCTTATACTGTTTGTAGGCACTCAAATTATTACGAATATAAATTATATTATTGAAAATATATTGGCAGGCGACCGTCATAATACCGATTTCCTTAAAGCGTTCCCTAAGAGACACCTAAGTCAACAGCGTTGCCCTAAAGTAAAATACCATAGGACATGACACTATGAAAATAACTAAAATAAACTAGTCTAGCAGTCTCTTCGTCAGTGAACTGCCTAACTCTTCTGACCGCATATGCAGCAGAACTAAGCTTTCCTGAGAGACTAGATACATGAGCGCCCCACTGGAGTTTCTGATCTAGGTTAATGCCTAAGAATACAGTTGAATCTACTAGGTTAAGTTTAGTGTCATTAAGAGAAATATTAACATCGTATTCTTTTACATTGGGCATAACAAACTTAACACATTTAGTTTTATTCGGATTGAGTGATAAGTTATTTACGGTAAACCACTTGGATATTTGGGTTAAGGCGTTGTTTACGTCGTCAAAGTTCTGTTTATTTCTGTCAACTTTAAATATAAGTGACGTGTCATCAGCAAACAACATTACCTCACACATATCATTAATAAAATATGGCAAATCATTAATATATATCAAAAACAAGAAGGGACCTAGAATAGAGCCCTAGGGCACACCCATAGATATGCCAGTCTCACGAGATTTGATATTGTTAATTTCAACGCTTTGGGATCTATTATTTAAGTAAGACGACAGAAGATTGAGAGAATCGCCATAAATACCGTAATAATTGAGCTTTTTTAGGAGGGTCACGTGTTCAACGCAATCAAATGCCTTGGACAGATTACAGAATACACCAATGGCATTCTGTGACCCTTCCCAAGCACCATAAATGTGATTAAGAAGCTCAGCACCGGCATCGGTAGTGGAACGACCTTTGGTGAACCCGAACTGTTTAGTATGAATTAACTTATTATTATTAAAATGTGAGAGCAATTGATTTAAAATTATTTTTTCAAAAACCTTGCTTAGGTTGGTAAAATAGAAATTGGCCTAAAGTTGGAGGGGTCGTTTTTGTTTCCACTTTTAAATATAGGAATAACTTTGCTAACTTTCATTAAGTCAGGAAATACTCCTTTATCTATACATCGATTAAATATTTGTACTAGTGGTAGAGCAATAGTGCATATTAAGTCATTTAATACTTTTAGGGATATACCCCAAAAGTCAGCAGAGTTTTTAATATTTAGTGATTTAAACGTTTTTACAATATCATCTGTATCTATATGATTAAATTTGAATGAGATATTACATCGATCAACGCACTGTGTCATCAGCAGCTCAGCTTCCAGTGGTGATGATGACAAAGAGCTAGTTATTAAAGTTGGTATATCCCTAAAGTATTCATTAAATGTTTGTGCGATTTTAAAGTTATTAGTAATGGTGTTATTGTTGATTACAAGTTTAATTGCATCATCTCGACGTGAACTTTTAAAGGTCTTAGAGTACTTTTTAATATAGTGTAGAAAGTCTGGATTTTGATTAAATTGTTTTTCACTGTATAATTCATACAGTTTGATTCGACTTTTATATATACCTTTCGTAGCCCAATCACTAAACTTAAGTTTTTGTTAAACTTAAGTTTAGTGACACTAAACTTAAGTTGACATATTATGTTATGCTAATATTATCATTCCCATATATTTTCATTCTTTTATTTAGCGCTAATGCCACATGTTTAGGGGGTCCGAATGAAGTTGTAGTAGTAATATTTGACTTAACAGTTCAGTTTCCACAAAAAACACAATTCTTGCCAAGAAATAAAAAAACTAGAAATACCTAACCAATTTAACCACTATTATACATACAGGGTGCGCCAGAGAAACTTACTTATTTGAAAAAATTCCCGCGCGGTGAGTTGGGCGGGTAGAGGGGCAAGAGGGGGCGCATCTGGAGGGAGAAGTTCCCAAGTTTGTTTCTCCCTCCAGTCAGCTGCCATCATGCTCTGGTCTAGAGAGCAGCGGGCCTTTGCAGTTGAGAGCTTCTTTTCTAACGGTCGCTCACTTGTTGCTACGCAACGTGCCTTCCGCGCTCGCTTTGAAATTCCTCCTCACAGACTCGTTCCTGGCCGTAATTCGATACTGTCGTGGGTTAACTCATTTCGGGAGTGTGGAAGTGTCGCTAAACCCAGAAATGGACTTCAACGGACCATCAGAACTCCGGAAAATATAGAAAGAGTGAGGCAGTCAGTTGTGCGTTCTCCCCGGCGTTCGGCTCGCAAACACGCAGCTGCTATGGGAATTTCTGATACCACTGTTCGACGAATTCTCCATGAAGACCTTCAATTTCATCCCTATAAATTGGCTGTTGTGCAAGAATTAACTGAACGCGATTTTGTTGCCCGTCAAAATGCATGTGAAATGCTGATTGACAACCTGCCTGAAGACCCGGTCGTTTTTTTCAGTGACGAGGCTCACTTCCACATTTCCGGCTGCGTCAACAAGCAAAACATGCGTTATTGGTGTGATGTAAATCCGCGTGAGCTTCACCAGAAGCCACTTAATTGTGAGCGAGTTACTGTCTGGTGTGCGGTGTCGGTAATGGGAATAATTGGTCCTTATTTTTTTGAAGAAAACGAACGCGCAGTTACCGTGAATGGAGCTCGTTACAGGAACATGATCGAGGAATTTTTTCTTCCAAGACTCGAAGAAATGAACGTTAGGAACGTGTGGTTTCAGCAAGATGGAGCCACAGCACACACAGCACGAGACTCAATGAATTTGTTGCGACAACATTTCCCCGACCGCCTCATCTCTCTCAGAGGCGATCTCCAATGGCCGGCACGCTCTCCAGATTTGACTCCATGCGATTTCTTTTTATGGGGTTATTTGAAATCCCTGGTTTATGTCGATCGACCACGGACCATAGCACACCTCAAGAACAACATTCGCGACGCCATTGTCAACATACCGATTGATATGCTGCGAAGAGTGGATACGAATTTCAAAAATCGACTTCATCAGTGTATGCGCAATGGGGGTCGCCATTTATCCGATGTCATTTTTAAGACTGCATAAAAAAAAATTGGGATATTGTATTCTCAAAAAAAAAAAATTTAAAACAATAACTGAAGTACTTTTTTTATTATTGACCTTTCAAATAAGTAAGTTTCTCTGGCGCACCCGTTACTAATGTTTCGAAAATTACTTAAAAGAATGACATACATATAGCAAGGTGTGGTTGCAGAGGATTTAGGGCCTTTAGAGAATGACGTTCCAGCATTCCCAGTATTTGTCTTCTATGCATTATTCTACGGAGTACATTAAAATAAAAGGAGATTGTTAATTTTGTATCTCTAAAAACCGAACATTTTGGACCCCGAAATGGAAACCGATATGCAGCATCTTAAAAAAAACTGACCACAAGACCAAAAGACTTTTAAACCATATAAACAATTAAGATGTTATTAAAGTGATAACGCTGATGAGTTTGATTACAAAAGCGTCACCTAATGGTTTGCTACAGGCACATTGTCTATCAACCAGCTACGAATCCACCACGAGATGAAACGACTTTTAAGTTAACCGTTTAAACAATTGATATGTTATTAAAGTGATAAAATTAATTAATCTATTTGACAATAAAACCGTCATCTAATGACTTATTAGTGCTACTGACAAAAAGTTTAGCATAAGACCTAGGTACGAACATTTAAAACCATTTGTTTATTAGTACAATCATTTGGTAGTTTTACCTCGAAAGTTTTCCGGGAGTTTTTTTTATTTTTTATTGCAGGAGTTCAGCAGACAGGCAGACGGCCCACTTGATAGACAGCGGTTACCATCGCCTATGAACATTTGCAACACCAAAGGTGCTACAAATGTGCTGCTGCTCTCTTAAGGGAGACTGGAACCTGGTCACTAATGCCGGAACACAACTCAAGGTTTTTATGGCGACATACTTTAGACCAGGGGTGGTAGCCATCCAGTCAGGCAAATACCCTACCATCTGGCTGTGGGTTGTTTTGTCGCCTCTTATGACAGGCCCTCCGGCCGCAGGAAATTGAATTCTTTCTCCGTTCCTGCACGGATAAAAGTTTTAAAAAAGGGCATTTTTCCACTCATCATATCCAGACTTAGTGACGATGGGACCGCCTCGGGAGTATTTACTTACGAATGAAGAAAACAAATTTAAAATCAATAAACAATTGACGGAGAAATCAGGTAACATGCATGTAAGGCCTAATTCGCACGAGACTTTTAAAAGCGTTGCGTTAAAACTCGGCGGTGGCGCTTATATAACGTTCTCGATGTGATTGTTCATACGAACGCTTTAAAATCACTCTTGTTTCGTTTCTCTCTTTTGTAAGACGTGGAAATGGTTTCTGCTAAAATACTAGCATTAGCGATTTGTGTTGCTAGAAGACGAAAAAGAAAGCAAAATGCATTCTGGGTTCATCCTCTGAATGAACTGAGATACTTAAAAGGACAGTTTGTGACACTGTACGAAGAATTGAGGCAATACCCCGACAAATTTTTTATTTATTTTCGAATGTCTATTACAACATTTGACGAACTGTTGACAATAGTGGGGCCTCGAATAACACTTCAAGATACCAACATGCGTTTGGCGATACCACCTGTACAACGGCTAGCTGTTACACTGAGGTCAGTAAAACAACAATTGCAAACTGACAAAATCATTTTCATTTATTAAAAACTTAGGTATTAAATTTAACAATCATCTGGAGACAAGTAAAATTCATCTGGTGAACTTATATTGGTCAAGGGGCTCTGAATAGTTGTTGAACTTGATAAGTCGGTGTTGGATGGAGATGGGCAAATATTTGGGTTGAAAGTGGTAAAAAAGCTTTGTGCGGAGTGTGGCCTAGAACTTGATGCAGTTGAATTAGCGGGGCGATATTGACGATTCTCCAGAATCCTAATTACTTTTGATGGATGTACAGGATTAACGGATGAAGATTGATGCAAGGGCAGTGTTGGGTGTGACTCTGCGTGCTGCTGATACGTAATATGGGCTTGAGTGAAGGTTGGCTGTGAGAGCTGTGGTGGAGTCTGAGTATAGATGAAGGTGGTCTCCGACTGTGACTGCTGCTGTTGTGTGATCTGAGTACAGATAGGTGTTAATTGCGAAGGGATAGAATTTCGGTGACTGAAATATGGTTCAATGTTTGGTGATTTGTTGGGCTGACCGATGTTGTGATTTGAGAAAGTGTGAATTATTTTTAATATTTCGATTTTGGCCAACATTTTGTTATTATCGTCCATCTTTTTTAGTGGCTGAACCAGTGATAAACAGAATGTTTTATCCTCGTCCATTTCAGATACTTCATTTTTTATGGCCTTCAGAACCTCATCCTCAAAGGATGATTTAGTTTTCTTTTTCTTCTTTGGAGTCTCTGAAATATTAGGAGTGTCAGTCAAAGTTCCAGCTGATGAATTTATGTCGCTCGGCGTTGGCGGGCTTTCAATATTTTGCTCTGTTACATTTGTTGGAGTGTTGTAGTTTCCAGAAGTTTTGGCATCTTTAACATGTGGAACTAGAAATAATAATTGATCGTAATATCTGTATTTCTTTCTCTTTTTTGCACCTTGGCCTGATGTAACATCTTTTTGGGCTTGATATTCACGTCGGAAGTTGTCTCTTAAGTGTTTCCATTTTGCTTGCAACTCTTTGCCTAAAAAAAATATATGTAATTAATGAGCCATTCCTTTGTTACAGATTTTTAGCATCAGGCAACAACTTTCATGATTTACATTACCAGTTTTTACTTGGAGTATCTACTATACATTACATTATTAAACAAGTCTGTGACGAAATATGGGATTGTTTAAAGCCTATGTATATGCCAGAAAAAACAAAGGATGACTTTAAGAAAATATCTGAAGAATTTTACCATCGCACTAATTTTCCCAATGTGATCGGGGCTGTAGATGGCAAACACATTGAAAGGTAATTATGCATTAACCCGGAATGGAAAAATAAGCATTATTTTATATTACAAAGACTATTAATATGGTTTGCTATGATACAAAAACGATATTAAAATCGTCGGCAAGTTATCATATAGGCAAAAAATTAATAAACAATAGAATCAATTACGTTAAATATGTGCGTCATATTTTCGATAGAAATAATGTTCAATTTTAGCGTGAAAACTTACCTAATTATGAAAAAAGCACAACATATTTAATTTCAAGATTATATTGCAAATTTATAATATAACTATATGTAATAATTAACTGATAAAACCAATTTAAAATTATAAGTATTGTATCACATTACGCCATTGTTATTTGCCACAATCACAAACTACTATTTATTTGCTAATAACCATGAATCAGGCAAAGGAATCTAGTCCATACAGTCAATTCTGATATATGAAGTGTTCGTATAGCTTCAATTCATTGCAGGTGAAATTGACGCCATTCAACGGAGTTCTTGTGACAACTGAAAAAGCCACATTTGATTAAAACATGTGTAGTAGTAGTTTTGTGTTCTTCACTATTTGAAGAACAGGCAAAGATCCTAGACCATACAGCCTCACAAATATATTTTTAAAGTTTGATTTAAATAAATAATTTAGCAAATTAAGTAAACGTTTTTTTTTTAGATTTTGCTAAACACCAGGCTAAGGAATTAAATATATACAGCAAAAATTCTATATTTAATTATAGAATTTAATTATTTAATAAAATGGAAGATTTCTGGATGATATGAAAATATGGAATATTAGATTTTTCACATTATTGTCAATAAGATAATTATTATACTTTTGTAGTTTGTACTTATGTCATTTCCAACAACATGTAATGAATGTCAATGTTAGCAAAATCAAGTAAGTATAGGTTATGAGGGGCAGACAAAGGTCGCAACCAATAACCATAACAGTGAGTTAGGTTCGGTTAGCTTTAGACCAAAGGCAGAACCGACTGTAACCATTGTTTAAATAGTTACCAATGAATAAATGGTTACCAATCGGTTCTGCCACTCGCCGGCCGCTGCCGCGGCACGCTCGCTCCGCTCGCTCGGCTCGTGGGCTTCGGTCTAAAGCTAGCCGAACCCAACTCACTGTATTTGATGTGATATTATATCTTAATATTCAAACTTACCTAATTGCTGGGAGGATATAATATACCAGCTGCCTTCCAGAAGTCGTGAAATCTGTTACCAGCGGAAGTAAAAGTTTGGCGAAATCTAGTTTCAGCTAAATAACCAGTAAAATGTTGTTCTCGACGACCATATTTTGGAACATTTGCTTTTATGTCACGCCACAACCTTTCTATATTTTGAGTATGTGCGCCGAGCTACAAGAATCGAGCTACAAGAATACTTATACAACAGACCTGTCTGTATGGACTAGATTCCTTTGCCTTGCCATTGTGGTGAACTAATAACTATACTAATAATATGGCGTTTCTAACGGGAACTGGGAAGAAAATGTTTTGTAGTTTTCTAAGCAAAAAATATGAACTGCTTTATTGACTAACGTTGTAAAATATTGATTGCTTTTAAGTTAAGTTATGTGTTTGTGCTCAAAATCACAACGTTTTGGTAAATTGTGCTATTATTTTATATTAATAATATTAGTTTATTAGGCAGTCTGTGTAAAATCGTATTAATTTGATTATTTCTTTGATTTTAATCTAAATGACGGCTTTCCGACAATTTTAAAATCGTTTTTGTATCATAGCAAACCATATTAATAGTCTTTGTAATATAAAATAATGCTTATTTTTCCATTCCGGGTTAATGCATAATTACCCATTGAAATAACAAAGCCCAATCAAAGCGGTTCACTATACTATAATTATAAAAAATATTTTTCTATAATATTAATGGCAATTTGTGATGCAAACTACTGTTTTACTTGCATTGAAGTAGGAGCTTACGGCGGTTCTTCTGACTCAAACGTCTTTAAAAATGCATCATTTAATAGACAACTAGAATCGGGCCAAATTGATTTACCAGAACCGCAAATTTTACCAAATGACCCGAGAGGGAAAAAAATGCCATTTGTATTAATTGGCGATGAAGCCTTTGCCCTATCTGGACATGTTTTACGGCCATATCCGAAGCGCAACTTGACTGTGCAACAACGTATTTACAATTATCGACTAACACGAGCACGAAGAATGATTGAATGCAGTTTTGGTATTCTATCAAACAAGTGGAGGATTTTAACGAGGACTATAGAACTTCAACCCAATCGCACGATATCGGTAGTTAAAGCATGTTGCATTCTACATAATTTTGTGAGAATCAAAGATGGATTTCAATTTGATGATACTTTATTTGACAGTCCAATACAAGGTCTCCAACCGACAGGTCTAAGAAGTAATCATACTGGTCTGGAAATACGCGATTATTTTACTAGATATTTTACATCGCCACAAGGTTCTATCCCGTGGCAATATCAAGTTATAAATAGAGAAAATTAAACCGCTGAAAAAACTGAAAAACTAAAAATAATAAACCATTTTTATTTAATCATAATAACTTGCATTATTTACTTACATCGATTACTTTTTTCCTCATTGGTGAGGGTTTCCCAGTCCTCTGAGAGATTTTTAGTTATGTCCTGCCAGGCATTATTCTTATTAATCTTATTTGAATACTCTGGCAATACTTTTGAATATAGAAGTGGACGAGACTCCACCTCTATAATTAAGACTTCGGGATCCACAACCCACGACATCTAACGCCGCTTTGCTAATATAAACACAAAAAATATATACGTCCGACTGCCGAGCGAGCGCGCGGTGCACTGAGTGAAGCGCTGGCGCTGTTTTACCGCTCGTGTGAATAATAATACGAAGATTCATATGATCTATTCCCTTTAACGCCCAACGCCCAGCGCTCAAAATGCCACACTGCTTGACTGCCACAATGAATGCATTTGTTCTATTTGAACGCTTTTTTAACGGACGATAAAAAAACTCCCGTGCGAATGAGGCCTAAAAGAATTAAGCGCCCGTAGAAAATGTAATACTGGCATGCGCATGCACGCGTTTGTTTCCCAATAATTTAGGCACACTGCGTTCTTCAGTAACGGTTACTCTTGAATTCCCTGGGATCCACTCATCAGATTATGACTCGGTGATGATGGGACTAATTCAGGAGTATACATATACATACGAATCAAGAAAGAAAATTGAAAATCTATTCTCAATTTTCGGAGAAATCGTCTAACGGACATACAAAAAAGAATAGAGACGAATTGAGAACCTCCTCCTTTTTGAAGTGGTTAAAACTATTAAATTATATACGAGTGCGCAAATTATTCGTCTACATAAACACATGTTTTCCTATACTGGGCTTTTAATCACTGGCGGATTTACCAATAGACTGAGTAGGCTGGAGCCTAGATTTTGGAGGGACGGCTTCGGGGCGATTTTTTTTATGTCTTACAGAAACGCAAAAAATCGTATTTACATACAAAATAATGTACCTGATTAATCTCATGACGTGCCCACATAAAAAAAAAATTAAATTATCCCATATCTATTACATATACAACCCACAGCAGTAATTTTATTGCTCATTCTTAAATAATCTTATATGTATTCTTTATATTTTTAAGATTTCAAAATAACATAAAACAGATTTTGTGTACGAACTGGCAAAGTTATAATTGAATATCTTGACACACAAATTATATAATTACAGTATATTATAGTCTTTCTCTTTTAACATGTCTAACATGCACATATCATTTAAATGTACAGTCAGCAGAAAATAGAAAGGGACGGCCAAGATGGTCAAATAGATAACAACATCGAAAGTGATCATTAGTATCGGTACAACCAAAGTGGTCTAATGGTTCGAATCAGTCTTCTTTTCCAAAAACATCGTTACACGCACAGCGTCAAATACATTAGAGCATTCAAGTCGCCAAAATGATCGATACACTCTAGAAAAATGAACTCTATTCTAAATGTGATTAGAGTCAAATCGAAATGATTTCATACTAAATCAAAATTCAAATAGTTCTATTACTGTCATAAAACCTTTTTCATTTTTATGACGTAACTAGTCTTTGCCCTCGACTTCATTTTCATTACTTAAATGGCAAAGATTAAAATTATTTTATCAATATTTAAAATTTAATGCATTTATAATACGACAATACATGAATCCTGGATATATCCATAAAACCCCGACATTACTAATGTTACTAAAGACTTATTCAACTACAGATACCCCACTGAGGATGTAAATACAGACAGTGTCTTGTGATTTACGAGCATTGCGTCAAAGTTGATCTAGTGGCTTGGAAGTGAAAGGAAATCCCGGGAAATTCCACGAGTCCTAGTATAGTCATGTATAAAAAAGTCATAAAGTATCAAACTGCTGTAATAAGAGTAACACGGCCAGTTTTCATGATATTTCTAGGCGTATAATTCCCTAGACAATTTTAGAACTTTCCGGCACTAAAGTATCGGAATAAGAACCATGAAAAAGTGAATCCGCTTTCCGAAAAAACTACACTAGAATTTCCATGGTAATAGCTTTTTCAGCATTTAAGTTAAAAATGTCTATATAATAGTTAAAACCTCGAGGAAATTAACATATATGTATGAAAAATACATATTTTTTTTCAATTTTCCATCAATCAACAAACAACTTGATCCCAATTGGTTTTTTTAATAGCTTCAATGTACAGACAAGGGTATTTTACAATATTAACTTATTTTAACATTTCATTTGACGTAATACACTATTTATATGTGAGTATATTTTCTATGTTTATGTGAGTTTGGGGAAATATCTACTAAAGAGTTTCAATACACAAGAAATTTAAAATTCCAGATAAAACTTCACTTATTATCACTAAATAATTGGTGTTTCTTGGATATTGTTTTAATGTCAAATACGTATATCTCGTGAGCTATACTCAGTAATAAAAAGCGAGATGCCTAGGATATATATATATATATATATATATATATATATATATATAATATAATACACCAGTAATTGAAAAAAGCTTAAGCTAACGTTCTAGTGAAATCGTAATGGAATCAACCAATTTTTATGCATTCTAACTAACCACTTTAAACCACTCCCGGAAAAATTTCCGCGGGAATCCCGGGATATAAAGTACCGAAGCGTTCGGAATTTCAAATTCAAGTTTATTAAAAATAAATACACCACTTAGCAACCTGTTATTTCTGTTAAGGAGAAGAAGCGGCAAGAAACACTAAACACGTCTAGATGAAAATTGTTTTGATTAATATTTATTCTATTTTTAACCGACTTCCCAAAAGGCAATTTGGCCGATATTTTTTTTATCTATGTACACCGATTACGTAATTCTTTTTTAGTTCGACTCGGATTACTTAGTTGCCATTTGGTCCCCTAAAAATTTAACATAGTTTGGCCCAGTTCTTGGGACATATATTTTTAAGGCGCGCGGCACTTTTCGTAGGCCTACCCATAGCAAAAAGTAACAAATAAACAAAAACTTCGTTTAAAAAAACCGACTTCAAAAACTAAAAAGTATAAAATAACTTATTTCTAAAGCTATTTTTTTTAGCTACCTCTTTTATTGACTTACACAGCCGCACGTAATGCCTCTCTGCAGGGTTGCCCCTATACGTACGGCTAACGATGCACAGTCCCGACAATAAGGTGTCTCGCTCACAATACCGTCGCCGATATTGCGTAGACCTCTTACTGCTGCTGCAGTGCTCACCTCCGATATTACGGCGTGTAGCTCGGTTCTAGTTCGTTACTCTAACTACGCTACACTCTTCCTTCACTAACTGCCCACTGAACTTTTCTCTAAATTCACCACTAAACTCTTTCGTATCGCACTTGTCGCTTCACTGTCTTGAACTGAACTCAACTCTAAACACTGCCCGGTAGGCGCGCCTTACGCTGTTTATGTACCCGGAAGAATTCTCTGGAATCCATCTATCTTCTTCGTCTCTTCCTTCCCGAACCTTCTGTTCAGGAACTTTCGTTTATACATCTATCCCTTTTCTAACATCTATCTATCTCTGTCTTTCATTCATCGTCTATCCCTTTCTAAGATATATTCATCCTTATCTTTTCCTTCTAGAATGTTTTAGTTTGTTCTAAAAGTTCTAAAACTAGCTAGATGGTTCCACCATCATTCGCCACAATATAATTTATGGCACGAAATCGTTCTGTGTTCATAGAGTTAGTAATAAAACACAGGTGGGTATCAGTCACAAAACTAAAGATTTGATCTCTGCCCCTGTGGGATAGAAGTTTTAACAACGTTTGTAAGTAGTCAATAAATTATGCTTTATTGGAAAAAAAACTGGTGTTTCCTTCCAATCCCAGTGCGTGCCCTGGCTCGCACGAGATTAATATTATTATGCTCACATCATCCTCTTCATCAATCGCACTGCTGTGATCAGGTGTTAATTAAACTTTTGACTCAAACGCCTTTTAAAATTACGGGCAGGTTTTCAAATTGGACAAGTACATTAACAATCTGCCCGTAAAACTTCAAGTTAAAATTTTGTTGCGATTCATTTTATCACTTGTCAGTTGAAGATTTTCCACTTGTCCGTTGCGATTCGTTTTCCACTTGTACGTTGCGATTCGTTTTTCCACTTGTCCGTTGCGATTCGTTTTTTCAGTTATCCGTTGCCATTCGTTTTTCCACTTGTCCGTTGCGATTCGTTTTGCCACTTATCCGTTGCTATTCGTTTTTCCACTTGTCCGTTGCGATTCGTTTTTCCACTTGTCCGTTGAAGTTTCACTTCTAATATGTGTCCCAGCACACATTTCGATTTTTCGCAGGTTTACTGCAAATTATGATTTGGTTAGGTTAAGTACATTTTAATGGTGTATGTAATACGCTACCCACGCACCGACCATTTTTTACGTCAACACTTTTGTTGTTCGTTGTCGTTCACTTTTGTTATGACTTTCGAAAAACTGAACAGTTGGCAAAGTTTTCTTGTTGTTATTTTTGTTTACTCAACAAACTCTATTTATTTATTTATATTTTTTTTACACATACCACAAATAGAGGCAGTGATGCCTTGTCACGTGGAGAGCAGAGCTATAGTTCGATGCAAACTTAAGTTTGCCTCCATTAATAGCGTCTCGGAACATCCCACTTTCCGATGCGCAGAATGCGATTTTAGGTATTAGAGGGACGAGGTCGTCGGAGAACGAGGTATATCCTCGCTCGCTCTCTCGCTCGCTTTCTCGTTTGCGGGACTTCCCCGGCGCTCGGCTCGGCTCACCAAGTCTGCCACTTTAGCGCTTTCGAAGCTAGATATAGCGCTTTTTAGGGCAACCCAGCTCCCAATTTTATTAAGCAACTTCCAGCGCAAAATCTTACGCTTTTTATAATATGCAAATATCTAATTAATTTTATAATAAATATATTTATGAATATCTAGACTAATATTATAAAGAGGAAAGATAAGATTGGTTTTTGCTTGCATGAAGAGGCTCCGAAATTACTGAACCGATTTGAAAAATTCTTTCACTGTTGGCAAGCTACGCTATCCCCGGGTGACATAGGGTATATTATATTTACAAAAAAATTAGGGATCATTACTAAAACTCCAATAATGTAGTCCAAGGTATAAAAAAAATACCTAAAATCGCGTGCACTGCGAAAACTATTGATGATAAAATAACAAATAAAATAAATTACTGAACCGATTTGAAAAATTCTTTCACTGTTGGCAAGCTACGCTATCCCCGGGTGACATAGGCTATATTATATTTACAAAAAAATTAGGGATCATTACTAAAACTCTAAAAATTTAATCCAAGGTATAAAAAAAATACCTAAAATCGCGTGCGCTGCGAAAACTATTGATGATAAAATAAAATAATGTACTACGACTTTGTAGAACACATCATTATTTACAAAAAGTATCGCGACAACATATATCTAACTATTATAGTTATGCCACAATAAGCGTTTTTTTATTATAAAAAAATAATTAAAGGCCGCCGCTAGAAAAGGCTTTTTATTTGTATCTTGATATTAATCCTTATCAAAATAAATTACTTCATATTCAAGACTGCTTCAATATCTTTATATAACTTTTTGAATGATTCAATTCGGACATTCCATTCGAAAGATATCACGAGTTTAAAAATGTAAGAATTAGTGACGGTGATCACGTGACTGTGACATCTTTTCGTGAGTCAAAACTCCATAAGACCCCCTCTATATAGAAGTTTCACTTCAAAAGAAAGGTGATTATTACAATGTAAATTTAGCAAGCTGCGTTAATAACTCATTCAATTTCAAATACATAATTCGAAATACAATTTTGATGTACCCAGTATGAATTCATCTCGATTTGACTCTAATCACATTTAGAATAGAGTTCATTTTTCTAGACTGTATCGATCATTTTGGCGACTTGAATGCTCTAATGTATTTGACGCTGTGCGTGTAACGATGTTTTTGGACAAGAAGACTGATACGAACAATTAGACCACATTGGTTGTACCGATACTAATGATCACTTTCGATGTTGTTATCTATTTGACCATCTTGGCCGTCCCTTTCTATTTGCTGCTGACTGTACAATACATATTTGAAATATGTACATTGACTCAAGATATAAAACATTGACATATTGTTTCATCATCTAAATTCTTCATTAGATACTTATTAAAGTTTATTAAATGCATATAACAATAAAAATAGACGTAATCAAAATGTAGACAGACAGTTGGGTGCCTACTAAAACAACAAAAATTTGTTCCTTACATTTCGAGGATAAAGAAAAGTATATTACTAAAGGTGGTCTTTGTATATTACGCAGGGGTGCAGTTCCAACTAAGGTATAACAATTTTTGTCCAAACAAAACTAAAATACCTTTTTCTTATAATACGTTTTTATTATTGAAGAGAAGTTTAATAGCAGTAGCTTTCGAATTTAGCGAATTCGATTCTTCTATGAATCCAAAATATACAACGATTCGTGTCATTGAAGCGACTATTGTTCAGAAAACAGTTGCAGTTACAAGGCTACTGTAATAAATGATTATACATGTTGTTTGTTTTTTTCTCAAAGAGTGTTGTCATCTCGATAACTCTAAGACCCGTATCTATCTATAGACAAGTTATAACTTGAAACATTACTTTCCTCTACAATTCTGGCTCTTAATTGTTTGAACATAAAATGTAAACAAAACGGGTCACTACCAAATAGTTTCGGTAGACGAATTGCACTTATATTTAACTTCTAACCGTTTAGGGGATCTATGGGCTTTCAATTCAGCAGTAAGAATTGATGAGTTCCAAATAAATAAAAGGTAAAAAAAAAACTGTGAAATAGTTTCCACTTCCCTATTTTTAGGTACAATTTAATGTATTTGCAACATTATTTTTTTCACTGCGTGCGTTTCGTCGAGCGTAAATACAAGTACCTTATGCACATATAGATTATATTCTTGCCACGCTTTTGAAAGACCGCTTTGAAGGGAACTATCGTTCTAGGTGTAATTATTCTAAGCATATAACTATTTTGCAGTCTTTAATTTTTGTGCTATCCATATTTAATTTATGTTGTTTCTGGGTTTGTGATGAGCACGGAACACATTTTCGACGATATAAAAATAAGTTTAAGAAGATTCAAATTTTTATGTGGCATGGGATTTAATTCATAGGATGACGACGGAACAACTCTTAATAGGTTCACACAAACAGTTCAACATTATTTTGATGTTTCACCATTTAGATATTTTTGTCTACAATTTGAGTCAATATGGATTCACAATCTACTAATTACAGATTTTTTTCTTTTTATTCAATTCAAAACATATCCGACTTCAACCTGAAAACCATTGTTCTTTTATGTTTAACTTGGTACCGACTTCGAGACGTTGTAGAAAGAAGTCGGTTAAATATTTCTTTTTTGGTTTTAGTGTCGGTTTGTTTTTGTTAAAAAAATATTTTTTACTGTTTAGTAGCGCAAATACTTCAATAGCTTTAAAAATAATATATTAAGCAACTGTAGAAATTGTACAACTGGCATGCGTATACCAATTTGTCATCTCTCTCTTCAGTGTATATGCTCTTCAACAAGGGTTTCTCTAGATTACCTTGCGATTCACAAATCAGATCCTGACTTGGTGACCATAGTATCACCTCGCGTGTTAAAAAAAAACGATTAAAAAATCGGTCCCCAATTGATGGAGAAATCGCGTAACATGCGTACAAAAGAAATTAAACGCCTGTAAAAGTCTAATACTAGCACGCGTATACAAGCTTTCTTAAATAAATGTAGGCATTCAGCGTTTTTTAATAAGGGTTACTCGATGTCTCTGGGATCGACTCATCAGATTCTGACTTAATGACCATGGACCAGCCTCGGAAGTATGTACTTAGGGAGTGCTTATTTTTTTATTTATTGTAGGAGTTAAGCAGATAGGCAGACGGCCCACTTGATAGTGGTCTTGGTCAAGAGAATTTGATCAATTAAGAAAAAAACCAAAATCGATCCATATGGTATAAAAAATTAAGCGCCTGTAGAAAATAAAATACCTACACGCACATATACGCATTTTTTAATAATTTAGATGCACGGCGTTTATTAATAAGGGTTATGTTCGATATCGCTGGTATCCGATCCACTCATCAGACCCTGACATGATGACAATGGGACCAATTCGGGAGTATTCTATTTCGAAAATTTTTGCAAATCGGTCCACAATTGACGGAGAAATCGAGTAACGAATATACAAACAAAAAACACAAACGAATTGAAAACGTTCCTCTTTTTGAACTCGGTTAAAAAAGATGGTGTAATTAAGCAATAATAATGCTCAGATCCTATTTACAATTTCACTGACAAATAATGTAATTAATAAGTTCCGCCGGGATCAGAGTATTGTCATATGCGCTTATGTTTATGTAAGTTGTTGGCTTTATGATCCTAAAAACTTGCGCGAACACATCACGTACGGGTTTGCGGTCTAGAGCGGCAACTACAGTACCACTGGCGCCTCAACGAGCCAATATACCAAGTTCATTGACACAAAACAATAAACTGAACCCACAAATTTCTAAATCCGCCCCTGCTTCTAACGAAGTTTTCTTACATTTGTGGTACTACATTTCAAGAAAGTGAAATAACTGAAGTGAAGGAAAAAGATGTGAAGATTTTTAGGAAGTCAAGTATTTAAAGGAATGGACAACAAAGGTAAACTTTTGGACTTGGAGGGACTAAAATCGATAGTGGTTGACAATTGTGATTGTGAACTCATGATATCACTTCCCCACGTATTATGCAATGATTAACTTCTCATTAATGTATCGTTTCAACATACAGTAAACTCAATTAACCAGCCTAATTGTTGTCGTTGAACATTCGGATAATAAAAAATCCGGATAACCAAATGAATAAAGAAAAACGGTTTTTGTACTTTATATTGCATCATACATATTGCTATATATATAATTATAATACTCCATAAATCTCCCTGTCACTGTTGGATTCGGGCCTCCTGTTATAAGGGGAACGGACAATATACCCGCCACGCTTGTCCAAGGCGGTTTGGCAAGTTTGACACATCGAATATCTCAGTGCAGGTTGCATCACGATGTTTACCTTCACCGTTGTTAGCACGTGGTAATTGTAACAATATGCACATTGGAGCCCTTTGTAGTTTGGAACGCGTGCGCTAGCCATTACGCTACCACGACTTACATATTTCTAGGTCATTAAAAACAAGAAAACAAACTAAAGTTATAAAAAACTTCAACGGACAAGTGGAAAAACGAATCACAACAAAATTTCAACTTGTAGGGTTTTCAAATTGGACAAGTACATTAACAATTTGCCCGTAAAACTTCAAGTTAAAATCTTGTCGCAATTCGTTTTTTCACTTGTCCGTTGAAGTTTCACTTCTACTATGCGTCCCATTCTTATGCACACATTCCGAATTTACGCAGGTTGGTTTACTGAAAATTAGGATCTGGTTAGGTAAGGTACATTTACATAAATGCATTTTTTATTTATACATATTATTTTATTTTCTCAAACCAAAAAACTAAATTCGATCCGGAACCAATAAAAACATCCACAGTCTATTCTAACATTGAGTAGACTAGACCCGGTGAGAAGCGGCTCACCGAGTGTAGTCTAAATTTATGGCGCTCCTCCACGCGGCCCAACGCTTTTTCGTCACAGAAAAATCCTAAGACCCCCCCCTCATTTATATAGAAGTTTCACTTCAAAAAATCAATGTACCTTAATTATGAAATAATATAAATTTTTACTATGTAGTTTAAGTTGCATAAAATGTTGAGTATGTTTCATTTGGTAATCAAAAAATAAAATATGTAATGCATGCTCGGACATGTCCGTGCGTATAAAGTTATTAGAGCCTGTCCGCACAGCGATTTTTCACAGCACGATTTTTTTCCCGTAATTCTGTAACACATTGAATATTATAGGAGTATCCGCACTGGCGATAAAAAAATCTGTGACTTGATGCAAATTGATCGCGAAGCGGTGCGATTTATTTTCGCGCGATTTTTTTGTACCGTATAGAGTAAGTATGGCTATGTTCGCACTGTGGAATAAAATTCGCGCGATTCGCTCAGTCGTGCAACGTCGCTATTGAAGAGATGTTGTGCGCTTCTCTCCCGCCCGATCGCCGGCCGTGCAAGAAAATGACGAAATTATTAATAAAAATTCTCGTGTCACAGTGTTAGTTACCAAACTCCTCCGAAATAGCTTGACCGATTCTCATGAAATTTTATATGTATATTGGGTAGGTCTGAGAATTGGCCAACATCTATTTTTCATCCCCCTAAATGTTAAGGGTAGTCCACCCTTAAATATATATTTTTAATTTTTTGAAGAATTTAGGTGTTCTTTTTGTTGTTATATGTGTTGAAGTTTGTCCCGGAATGGTTTAAATAAGCGATTGGACCCAGTAGTGGCGCCGCGATACTCCTCCTAAACGCTGGGCCTGATTTTGATGAAATTTTTGTTTGTTCAAGTGGATTTGAGAATAGTTTCTAATCAAAAAAATTGGAATCGGTTTCTAGATTTTTATTTTTTAAAGGCAGGACAACGTCTGCCGGGTACAGCTAATATATATATATATATATATATATATATATATATATATATATATATATATATATATATATATATATGTCGGAGGGAAGCTGACTATGACGATATGACTATGTATTGTTGACTGGATGTATAACGCACAATATCATTTGTTTACATTATAATCACTTCTAAAATTCTTAATGTAATTTAATTAGATTTGTTAATGTTTCTATAACTTCAAGATCGTTCTAACCTAATAAAAGTTATGAATATTGTAATTTAATAAACGACCAATGAGAGCAGAGCATGTCAAGAGCGGGGTCAGCGCCCTCTATACTTTGAGTAATATCTACTTGGGTAGACTGAGGAGTTTTTGTGGCGCATTTGGTTGGTGGCTACAGGTCGAGTTGGACCTTTGAGAGTTTTAAAGAAAGTATTGAAGCTAAAACTATGAGCGGGTGCCCTGAACCCGCTGCTCGGTCTAAACTATGTCATAATGTTGATCAAATCTAAATTAAAAGTGTATAAACCGTGGCTATTGTGTTTTATGCTCGCATTTTATCCTGATGACGCCCACTAAACCTGCAATAACTAAAGATGATGTCGTGAGAACGAGGCCGTTCTGCGACATATATATATATATATGTCGCAGAACGGCCTCGTTCTCACGACATCTTCGCCATCGGGAACCACTATCGATCGAGAGACTAAGCTCTCCAAAAGTTAACCCTTGTTGTCCTTTCTTTCAATAGTAGACTTAAGAAGTCTCCAATTTTCTTTTACCTTCTTGTAATGAAGTCTCATAAATAAAACAATGAACTTTATTAGAAGCCATGGCTCAATATACGAAAAACACGTAATGGTGTAGATGAATATATTATATAATAATAATATATAATATATTATATTACCCATATTACAGGTTTAATTTGCTTAGATACGTGTATTCATTTGTCGATATATTAAAAATAAACAATATTATTTTTCGCCATCAGTACTATATGTATATACCGGGATTGTTATGTAAAATAAAATATTATAACTATAATTGTGAAGTCATTTATTGTTCTATAAAATTAATTAATCAGTCCAGGATATCTTAAATCTAAATCAAATACCTAACGTTCTTGTACAAAGTTTTAATACTTGTATTTAAATAATCAGTTCCAATCTAATAATACTGTTACATAGCGACAAAGAAATGCGGACCTGGTTTATTACCCTACCCGCATTCAGAGTTCTTTTGTTTACTTCGTGTTTAAAATTTGCAATTAGATAATAGCCTATTGTTGTTTTCGATTTTGTTGGCCGTTCGCAGGAATAATTAACCAGGTGTGCAGATTAGTTTCTCGGAAACCTCAGTCCAAGCGGTCCTTTTTTTATTGTATAGTTAGTATAAAACAATGCCCGAACGGAGGGGTAAGGCAGTCAAGCGACGATTACGATACTAGCAAGACGTGTGTACCTACATTCGACAAGTTATATAGTGACGGACTTTGCGCGTGTTATTGAATTGTGCAGTTTGTACTAGTAGTGTCTAGTTATATTTGTACCTATGTTATACGTGCTTGTATATTTCTAATAAATTCTATAGCAATTCCAGCGGCATTAATTCGAGTCCTGTTTAGCTCGTAACAATACAAAGTCTCATTATATTTTGTACGAGCGTCATGTGTTATGCCCTCATACTTCTTGTGAAAACGTGTCAAATAGCGCATTAAAAGCTGTCTAAACAGCACTTATCATGCTATTTCAAAAGTAAGATGATAGCAAAGTATTTTAAACATACGCATTGTGTCAAAATTTATAATATTACTGTAAAATATCTCCTCTATTTACCCAAACGTAGCGAAAAAGCATTTATATTATTTACAGGCATTCGGCAGTTACACGGTTCAATTAAATGGCACTATTGTCAGCATATTCAGCATGTCAGCATATATATTTGACTTTCATTTGAACCGAAACTTTTACAATATGTATAAATTAGTTTAAGGTATTAACGATCACATATTTTATAGTAAATTTAAGGCCCACCATTTTGAATAGATATAAACAAATTTCGTTCAGTTCATATGTTGATAGAAACGCCGCAGACAGCGCCATCTATTTGTAGCTGATAATTATGTCTTTTTCTGTCGATTGCCCTTAATATTTGTTGTAAAAATGCGAAAGGTATCTGCACTAGCCTGTAATTTATTACAGAGAGACAAATCTCTGGAAACATATTTCCATCACAATACTTTGGATAGTTTCTCAATTTTGAGGCAATGTTCGTACCTACACAACATTAACTTTTATATTATCAGTGAGGTAACAAACTAACTAAATTATAAAATTATAATACTGACTAATCAATATCGATTTGTCTGATTAGCACCTGTCACCATAAGGTCTGCTGCAATCATCCAAAGTGCATAATAATTTATCACTTTTCCGACCGTTGGTCTTGTATGGCGTTTCACCAATGTAGTTTCCACTGAAAAATAAACACTTTTCTTAGATTACGGAAAATTGCAACTGTTCAACACAAGTAAGATTTTAGCATTAGACTATGTCATAAAGATCAATAGAACTAAACCTATATTGTTATTGATAACTCAGAAATGAATGAAGGAGCGCAACGTATCACTTCTGAACACAAAGTGAAAACATTTAAATCAGGGTCTAGTACTATTCAGCACCGGCCCATTTCAGCTCCGTCCCATTTCAGCTCCATCCCATTTCAGCACATACCCATTTCAGCTCCGTCCCATTTCAGCACAGGCCCATTTTAGCGTAGGCTCATTTCAGGGTTAAAATCTGGTCATTGAATTTTAAGTAGCGGAGGGGCAGAATGAGGACGGGGTAGGGTTACTTATTTTTATCCACTAATATTGTACTTATATCATATGAATAGTTATCAATGAATAAATTGTGACCAGTCTGTTCTGCAACTCGCCAACCATTGCCGCGGCACACTCGATTCGCGCGTTTGGCTCGTGGGCATTGGTCTGAAGCTAACCTAACCTAACTCACAATTGTGGTTATTGGTCGCGACTTTCGACCGCCCCTTACAACTCTCGATTTATAATCGATGTTATTGACATATTTATAGTGAATTTTCGTAATCATTTTAAAACTTGTTTCCTGACCCAATATGTGGATTTTGTCTGTAAAGAAGTCGTAAGTAGTTATATCCCTAAACTCAAATCATTATTAATTTACTTTAGCACGATTTTTAAATTTGCAATAATTAATTCCATATTTACTTACATAGCTCTATACATTATTTCTATGTTTATTATTTATTTGTGTCTATTAATTTATGTATGTTTTTGTCTTATTTCCATGTCTATTTATATATATATATATATATATATATATATATATATATATATATATATATATATATACTTTTTCATTCTATTTATATTGCAAAACCCACATGTCACACAATTTTCTCTAATCCATCCTAAGGTTGTCTGGAAGAAATTGCTTTTAGTGATAAGACCGCCTATTGTCTTCTGTAGTTAAACTTCTTAAATTGTATCTGAATGTTATGCAATAAAGTATTCTATTCTAATTCAAAACTTGTTTCCTAACCACAAGAACAGGCTTAGTGGCTATAAATAATTCATACAACTCATATCTAAAGCGCAGCTATGGGCTTTTAAATAATAACTAACTGAAATGGGCCGGCGTTAATTCCGGTACAATGCGTTTAAAATGCGAAAAAATGGGTCTAACTCGGACCAGCAGATTCGGAAAATACAATTTTTAGAATTGTTTCCTGTCTGCCTATTAGAGCATTATTTAAAAGTACTAAATGGATTCAAAAGAAATTTAACATAGAGCTAGCTCCCATATCCAGGGGCATAACTTAGGATACTTTTTATCCCTAAAAATGACGTCGTTTCCGTGGAATAGACGAACATAGCGAATAAAATGGCGCTGCGATCGCATCACAAATGAAACTTGATAGCTTGTAACCCGAGTTAATACTTAGGATACATTTTATCCCGATAACTGACGTCATTTCCTTAGAATGTAAGTATTAGCAAAATATATGGTTTTTCAATTTAGTAACAAATATCTAAATTGTCGTAAACAACATGTCATTCGTTTTATTACTTCAACTCAGGTTGGCTTCGACTCCCTCTATATTTTGTTGGGCAGTTGTCTATACTATATGGACTTAGTTTCTTAATTATTATTATATGTATATATAAAATTATGTTATATATAAAAAAAACAGAATAAAGTTTTTATGTAAGTAAAATAAACCTACGGCCTAGGGACATGCGGCGTAGCCGCGGCGCAATCTCTAGCGTATAATATATACTTACGCAGGTCCATAGTTGCAGACAACTTTGAACTTCTTCCAGGTGCCATCGATTTTGTCACCCACGGCGCAGCCAAAGTACACAGTATCCGCCCACGCCATCTATAACAGAAAATACTAATTAATATTTCACTACCACAATACCAAAATCTTTGACATTTACTACAAAAAATAAAGGTGAAAGATGTATGACACGAAATAATTGGAATACGAGAGAGCAACTCGAAATATATTTTATATAGCTTTTTTACTGAGCGTTTTTCATATGGCATTTCAAAATAATAAAGCATTTCATATATACAGATATGTAATATGTATGCCACATTTTGTCACGTCGACCTAACGTTTAAATTTGGGCATTTTAAATATATAAGAAGATTAGTTTATAATTTTCCACTGACCTGTGTATAATGTCCTATTTGGTTGTCCGGTGCGCGTTTGAAATCACTCCATTGTATAGGCGAGAATTTGTAGTTCTTATGCTCAGCGAACCAGTTGCCCAAAGCTACGTCAGGATTGAACGCAAACTTCTTGTCAGATGTTGAAAACCAGTATATGTTTTCACCAGTTTTAAATCTTCCTGAATCTGAATGAAAACAGCAACAATGAATAATAAGAGAAAAGAAATAGAATTGAAGTGTCGTTTTGGTTAGTACAGAAATTATGGACAGGGATTATTTGCGAACGGGAGAGGCTACCAAAGCGATTAGGCAGGACACAAATAAGCCACGACCGTTTTGTAGGGACTCGAAGCACACGTGTGACCATTGGCCGCCACGCGCCACTGCTACTTTTGCACGCGCGGTGGCGCGTGGCCGGCCACCAGGCGGCGTGGACCGTAAAGTTCTTAAAGGATTGAGTAGGCGCTATTACATTCACCTTGTATAGAGCAAAGTGTACTCCGTAATTTATTTAAAACCTGGCCAACTTCTTAACCGCCTCAGAATCAAGAAATAAAAAACCTTGATTTCTGAACGATGAGACGAACATCAAATATTTGACAGGTAGGAATAGTTTCTAAGAGAAAGCAAGTTCAGTTCATCATATGTTTTTCCATTGTCCGAACATTACTGTTCCCTTATATGGTATCCTTCCTGTAGAATGTCCCCGTCCCATTAATGTAAATTTTCTACTAACATTAGTACATAGCAAATTTGTGAATGTCCTTTTCACATTTTTAATGAATAATAATATATATATGTGTGTTATGTAGTTAGTAACTTTATGTTTGTGTTGTCCACAGATTCGCAAAAACGCGTATAAATCACCGATCAAATTTCAGTGGCTAAAATTGCATTTAAAATAGCACCAGTCTTTATTAACTTTGAAGTTGGCAAAATCAATGCCGAAGGCGTTGGAGCCATAGTTAAAAAAAAGCGAAATTGTTGTTTTTGTTTTTACTACATTCCAAGCATTGTTTTCATATTTACTCACCTTTTTAACCTTCACTGGACTTCCACAAATAATTCAAAACCAAAATTAGCCAAATCAGTCCAGCCGTTCTCGAGTTTTAGCGAGACTAGCGAACAGCAATTGATATATATATATATATATATATATATATATAAGATATTGTCAAATTTTGGTATTCTTCTAAACTAATTTTAAAAGAATTGATATTTTCTGAACTAATAGTGAATTTTATAAATTTTCTTTTTGTGTAATCATGATTTAATATTAGCGTAATATGATAGATTTTGTTAAGAAAATATCAAGAAAAGCAGAAACAAATGAACGCTAGTAATAAAGTAATGAATGCGTATGAATTTAATAATGAAAACAATTAATTGCGTAAACTAAGAAATAGCATAACATGTGACCAATTTAAATTTCTTCGCGCAGAACATAATCGTGTAATATGATAAGCGATATTAACTCAAGATGTTATACCAACAGCTTTCGAAATTCTACTGTTTGGTATCGCTTATGTTTCTAAATTATTTTCACAAATAGGTATTGATATTGTAAACGTTGTATATTTACGTTGTTTATTTAGACCTGAACCATTACATATTTTACTTGTATGCATAGTAAAACTACGTTTTAACGGTTTTAAGCGCGGTAATTTATTTGATTTTGGTTATTGCGACGTTTCAGCCACTTTTCAGTGGCCGTGATCGTGAAAGACAAAGATGTCAAGTGTCAACGAGTATTGTTAGTTTTATTAAGCCTAGCGCCAACTTGTTCATTTTGATTATTTCGTTAAAATTTTATTTATGGTTATTATTTATGGGAGCCTAATCTAATTTATCACCCCTTGGCCCCTTCGCAACATTTTATGGCTTGAAGAGAAGAAGCGGCGCAAGAAACTCTTCAGCAAACATGCCTAGCTCTAAAAATTTTATATAATACTAGTTTCTGCCCGCGACTTCGTCAGCGTGGAATTTTTTTCATAAAAAGTTACATTCACATTTATAATATTAGTAGGGAAGGGATTAAAGTAAGGAAAATAAAAGAAATTATCAGTCAAGTTGGTTTGTGTTCCGGTGCACGCAGAAAGAGCTCAGTGTCTTGAGGTCTGGCTGTTGGTTTTTGCTGGGTTTGGGTCTTAATAGTTTTGATGATCGGATCCCAAACAGGTGGTACTTGCTAACCATCTTCTCTATTGAAATTTGGGTGTTTTTTGATTTCAATAGCCTCACGCATTATTGTCAAAGTACTTTTATTATTACTGAAGATAAGAAAGCAACGTCTCATTAGACTGTTTAAAACTGTGATTGTTTGTTAATAACTTCATTATAAATTATAGTATACAACATTAATATATTTACAATTTATGTTATTATTGCAACTTCGAAATTGATCTAAGTGTTCTGCTTCGATGCGTTGTATTGTTTTAGTTACACACGTATTTCAGCAAATCGTAACGCCTATTGTTCGAGGGAATGCTAAGTTAAGTCTCAATACATACCGACTGCACGGTTTGGGTTGTGGCCTTTGACATCTGTAGCAGCCCAACTGGCTGCTTTCGCTGCCAATTCATTGTCCCAAACCTAAAAGTAATGGTAAACTTTGAATTATTATAAAAATCAGGATTATAGTTTTATAAACTCTGTATAAACTTCACTATTACAGTAGACCGTATCAGCCACTTCGTATTTCAACGAAGTGGGTTCGAAGTCAAAATTTTACATAGAGTCATGCGTTGACAGTGAAGGAAAAATAATGTGATGGAACCTATTCGTCCATATTTCCAATGTGTACCTAAAACCCGAGAATCTTGGATATATATAGTATGAGCAAAACATAAATCCGTTCTTGAAGTTTGTACACACCAGTGCGTAGCACTCAATTATAGACTTCACGATGCAAGTACGAAGCAAAGAAGGTAGTGTTGTGCTCTCGCTAAGCTGCTATCCGGACTCGCAAGGCATATTCGCATTATACATTGTCTGGTGTAATAAACTTGACTGAACTTGCGCGAGCTCATGGAGCTAACTTCTCTCAAGCCGAATTCAAATTATGCGCATAGGCACTCTATTTAGGCTATAATAATAATACATATAAAACAAATTATATGCATGTGCGCGGCGATACGGGCTGAATAACGGCGGAAACAATAAACATAACATACATTTCACCCACATAAAATTTAAATACCGGGGAGGCTTTATATGAAAATTGATTCTTAAGGAGTAAACTCCTAAAATATGTCATGCTATGACTAGAACACTGTAATCAAAACCCGACACGATTAAAAAATCAGGATACATAACATCAAAATATAAAGGTCCTCCTCCTCCTTAGTAATTTCGGCAATGGCGACCCCTTAAATGCAGTCGTTAGGTACGTCGCATGTAGTCCATAATTTGTTTATTAAGTCGGTATTCCCTTTATTTGTGGAACTTTAGAATTGCATTTTTAGAATAATTAAAAGTGCAGGTATTAGGCTAAATTTGTTTCTTATAAAATTGTTGTTATTGCACTCAACCCAGAACATAATAGAATATTTATGTAATAAGTTAAACTGGTCATACCTTCAAAGTTCTTTTCTGACGAGAGTAAGATTATGCTGTATGATAACAATGAAGGTGTATCGAAAAAAGGAGACCGTTTCGCACAGTGTGTTTCCTTAATGCATTAAGGAAAGAGTCAATCACGGTAGCGATTCTTGGACGGTTTAGGCATAAGCCTTAATGGAAAAACTGAACTTGCTTTTGTATCTGGACCTCGGTTACCATCATTAAGTGGGTCACGATACATCGAAGATTGTTTGGAGCCTCATGTGGGTATCCTACGCACATTTTATTGGCGAAGAGTTCATTTTTATGTAGGATAATGCTATAGGGCTCATGCTGCAGGCACTGTAAATGAATACCTGATCGAAGTATTATGGTTATGGATAGGCGAACAAGAAGCCCGGACATAAATCCCATAGAATACGAGCCAGGGCGAGAAATCCTGCTCCGGAGATTCTTACCCATCTTAAAACAGCTATACAATAAGAGTTGGATAATATCCCACAACACAAGCTTGTGACTCTCATCCGTTCCATGAGAAACTGCATGGAAGTAGTCATTAGAGCCCGGAGAAGAAAGAAGAGATACTGAATAAATAATTTTGTTTTTGTTTTACGCCCTTGTTTCTAACATTTTACACATTCTTCTTAAAGGGAAAACATACATGTTGAACACTTTATAACACACTTGTTACAGTAGTATTTATTTTAATTTTAAAGTAACGTATTTATAGTATTTATTAAAATTTATTTCTTTCTTTCACGTATTAAAGTATTATTGTTAAGTATTTTATAAGTAGAATTAGTGAAGCGTAGTAAGTCTTCAATTAAGCAACTTTTCTCGAAATATTGCGTTTATTTTAATATTTTACAATTTTTACAATAAAAACTTGTTTGCGCGTACAAAGGTTCGTTTCTTGTCGTAGTAGATTTCGAATATTGCCGTTGGCCGTAGACTACGAGTGTTTCTCATAGACAATTCATGTTATTGCGCGTACCCACCGGCGCGAGCGTACTGGTTCATGCCCGGCTGAACCGGTGTGTACCTTCCTTCGTGGTTCGTGCCGTAACATACCCCCGGCCTTGGATGCTGCAGCATCCAAAAGTTATAGTTCAACTTCGATGCGTGGATGAGGATGAAGGGCTACATCCAGATACATATGCGATGTGCGATATCAGTGTTCGTGCAATTCCTTCATTTCTTTCTAATGATCCCCATTGGTGGTATCATTGTTTACTTCAGCTTACTCAAAAGGTCGCTACTCCAGATAATTCATCAGTTTGCATTTCAAGATAGTTTTCTCCAGATGAATGGATGATGGACTCATGATTGTCTCGCGGGTTTCCTCATCCAGTAGATGTCAGCTGGTTGTCAGGAACTTCAGATCAAATTGGTAGCGGAAACTGCGCTGTAAGTGACGACCAAAGGGGAAAGGATAAACGATATAGGAGGGGATCATTGCGTAATAGGAAAGAAGGGGATGGATACAGACTGTAAATACCGTACCAGATATACTACAAGGTGTAATGAATTTGTCTTATACAAAATGTACTCCATCCTTCCACAAATCACCAAAATGATGTTTGTTCTAAAACTGTTAGAAAATAAATCTAATTGCGTAGTTCAATTAAATTAATTTAATATGACAAATTTGAAATATAAAATGTAAGTACTAAAAAAAGCAGTTTGCGAATCCCTTATCAACAATTTTACATAAATTAAATTTTTTTTATGTGTTCAAAACGTACAAATTTTAACCTTAACATTATGATTCATGTGAGCAATGGTTAAAGGCAGAAGACGAGAGCGAAGAAGCAGAAAGGAAAGACGAGATCTCTTCCAGTGGCAAGTGTTCTGCTGCAAAGCAATGTATGCCTTACAACCAAATACAAACTACATTCTCCTGAATTCTGTCTACCCTATATAAGATGTGTCGCGTTAATATGCACAAATAATGTGATGTGGTTATGACTTTCACAATGATGTAAAAGTAATGATTCAATTGATACAGAAATTCAATGCATAGAAGGAAATCAACTGATTGAAATTAATCGAATCGCGGTAAGATCAAATTAAATTATGTGTATTAGTAGATATTCAGTAATACAAATTTTGAAATATAACCTGCGCATGCTATATTAATTGGAAGAATCTAAATGAAAGCTAGATTCATCTTTGTATCTTTCAATCTTTGTCTGCTCGCATTGCTTCGTGTAAGATTATGATGAAATATTTTTTTTTTTGTTAGAATAAAATATATAATAATTAAATATATACTCAGTCGTGTTATTTTTATACATATTTATATATTATGTGAACATGGTAACTATGTAACATCTATACGTCTGTCAACAAAATATAAGTTTAGCATTTGCGTAAATAAACTTGTAAAACATAGATGACTAAGTTGTGTATGTATTGAATTGCGTACTAACCGTTTTGAGAACTATGTAAATAATTTTGTGAGTGCGATTATGATTTATCTTACATCAGGGCTAGACTTGATATTATGCCTATGCTGTATCTTTCGACACTAATGCGCGTAATAGTGTTTAAGAAAAGCAGCATATAGTACAATATGTCTATGCGCGTATCCCTGCCTAAAATATACAAATCTATTATTATAAATTCTCAAAGACAAAGTCAAAATTATTTATACATTATGTGTGTGTGTGTATGTTTTGTTGAAGCGTTGGTATAAATTGTGTTGTTTTGCCTGTGCGATTTGTGTGTTATGTATGTTAATTATATAGAAGAAATAGATCCGGAAATAATCCACCCTAGTTTTGTGTTAATTAAGCAAGGCCCATTTTTTAATCTAATTTTTTGTGTGTTAATGATTAAATCCCAGAACACGTCAGCTCCGATTAAGATGTCTATGTCTGAAGACTCATAAAACTGAGGATCTGCAAGCTGAATATGCTTGGGAATAATAAATTGTGAACTGTCTATTGAAGTTGCAGGTAATGCCGACGTAATGTTAGGCAAAACGTAACAATTTAAATGTGTAGTGTAAGGGTTAGTACAAGAATTTATTCGAATGTTACATATTTCGGTCGTGTTGGAAACAGAGTTACCAACCCCTTCAACTTCGTAAGCGGACTGTATGGATGACGTGTGAAGTTTGTCGCGTAAATGATTTGAAATAAAACAGCGTTCACTGCCGCTGTCCAAAAGTGCGCGTGCTGAATGTGTATTATTGTACCCATCGATAATCTCAACTACTGCGGTTGATAATAAAACTGGTTTTGTGACTGATGGCTCAGGATGAGACAGATTTATGTGCGCTTTGTTTGCGTGAATGGTGCGATTGTGTTGCGCGTGAAATGATGTAGATGACGACTGCGGGGCGTAGGTCGCGGGAGCGGGTTGCATTTCACTAGCAATGGGGATCGACTCATCAGACATTTTAGTGTGCGGCGATGAACGATATGTCTCTGACCAGTTATCAGTGTGAATGTTGTCATAATGTTCATTTGGATGCACTAATGAGTTGTGTTTTTTGTTGCAAATGCGACACGGTCCCGATCTACAGTAGTCTAATGTGTGTCCTGAGCGCATACAATTTATGCACAGCTTTTTGTCGTTAAGGAATTTTAGTTTATCGTTTAAATCGAACTCAAGGAATTTGTGACATGAATAAAGCGGGTGATTTGTCGTGTTACACATTATACACAGTATCTTAGTATAGTCGCGTGAATGAGGTAGCTTAGTACTGGAAACATTGCAGTGTATTTTTGCGTTATGTTGCGTATTAGGTTTTTTAACCTCAAAGCTAGTTTTATTATGTGACAACTGAAGTGTTTCCAACATGTCCGCTCGATCTTTAAGGAATCTTACCAAATCATCCACTTTAATCTGAGTTTTAGTGTCACTATTCTTTGAGAACAAGGTACTTTTATGTTGCTCCCACTCGCGTTCTGTTTTGCTATCTAGTTTGGAAGCCATTATATAGATAATGAGTGTGTCCCAAGAGTCTGTAGGTTCTCCGAGTACCTTTAAAGCACGTAAATTCCTTAACACGTTATCTATCAAGTCTCTAATTGAAATAGACGACTCTTTGTTGAAACCTTGCATGTTAAACAAAGATCGGACGTGATTGTGTATAAGTAATCGGCAGTTGTTATACCGATTGAGAAGCAATTCCCAAGCAACAAAATAATTATCACTAGAGAATTCTACAGAGTTTATCACTAGTTCTGCGCTTCCTTTTAGAGACGATTTGAGATAATGAAATTTTTCAATATTGCTGAGATCACGAGAATTGTGTACTAGTGATGTAAATGTGTCCCTAAACTCCAGCCATTGCTCACATGAACCATCGAAAGTAGGCATTGCAATGATAGGTAACTGGATAGATTTTTGTGCCTGATTACAACTATTATGACTGCTAGTAGCCTGATTAAGTTGAAGACATTCAGCTTGCGAAATTGTGTTATAATACATGTCTTCAAACATTTCTCTTTGAGTGAGCTGTTCCTCCAGGTCAGATGCAGTAACATCCAGCTTACTTTGAACATCATGAAATTCACGGAATAAGCTATGAGCTCCCTGAAGCCGTAATTTCAGGTCAATTTGTTCTTGGCTAGACAATTCTGTCTCGCTGAGCGTGGATAAGTAATTTGCAAACCTTGTTAATCTACCTTTAATAATATTGCGTTTTCTAATGAGATCGATAAGTAAGCTATTATTATCATTGTCTTTAAATGGAGATAATTTATCGCGAGACTTTGAAGCAGTTAAACTATTGGTATTTTGGTCATTTGATACGCTCATTTTGGTATAAATGTGATTTGGTAGAATATTGGAGTACTAACCTGAGAAATAGGCGATGTTGTAAGCGTAACGGCTACGTTACGAAGAAGTTAGGCACACAAAGAAGTACACTGAAATTGATAAAGGGCACGGTATTACACAGTGGAAATGGTGAAGTAGGATTAGACAGGATGGCTGGTCTTACCAGTAATGCGCGTTTTAGGTTCCCAGGTCCTGTTCCTCCTTATTTTGTTTATTTTTGACGAGAAGGTGTTGCGTGGAGAAACCTCTTGTATATTTTTGTATTTGCTGGTTCCAAATTTTCTTGGATTTGGCGCTGAAGGTCCATATGAAGCGTAGTAAGTCTTCAATTAAGCAACTTTTCTCGAAATATTGCGTTTATTTTAATATTTTACAATTTTTACAATAAAAACTTGTTTGCGCGTACAAAGGTTCGTTTCTTGTCGTAGTAGATTTCGAATATTGCCGTTGGCCGTAGACTACGAGTGTTTCTCATAGACAATTCATGTTATTGCGCGTACCCACCGGCGCGAGCGTACTGGTTCATGCCCGGCTGAACCGGTGTGTACCTTCCTTCGTGGTTCGTGCCGTAACAATTAGTTTTATTAATTATTATTTTAATAACCAATTTGGGTCGTTTTTCGTTTTACGTCAAAGGGAGGGTTTGCACTGAAAATCAGCGTTGTGTCGGATATAGTTCCGGCACAGCAATATGCTGAGTGCAAACCTTGTTTGCTGAAGATGCGGCGTACAGATTTTCAAATTATGCTCTGTGTGTAAAAATGTAATTGCGTCGCTATTTTTTGCAAATAAAGTTTCTTTCTTTCTTTCTTCTTCTTTCTTTCTAACAAAACGCGATAGCTAAAGATATTAATTTTAATTTTTTAAACGATCTCTTGTAATATCCGTAATTAACTGGCATTATTTCTTTGTTTTAATGTAAAATAAAAAAATATATAAACTCTTTTAAAACCAAACTTCAGAGGTCTTTCGATTATTTGGTAAGAAGTGTTTTGTAATAGTATTGTACGAAATCTACTTCTTCTTCAGCCAATCTCTATCCACGGGTGGACATAAAATTGTATGAAATACTCACCATAAATTTCATCTGAGCAGCTGGAGGTTGTCCTGCTACTGCACCCTTGGCCAGTTGAAGTCTCCTATGGTTATGGCCGTCGACGAATGCGCGAATCTGATTGCATGATAACGACTGAAGCGCTGTAAATTTAATTAAGGGAACTATATTTTTTTTTAATATTAATAATTATAAGTTGTAATATTAATTATTCACATAAAAAGACCGACTGATACTCATCTTATTCGGCCTTTTTATATGAACTTAGTTTTATCAATTTATTAATAGTTGTGCTGTAACAGATATTGTTGTGGTCTGGTCTCTCCATTTCAGAGGAAGGGGCGGTATACCTGCCACGCTAGATGGCAAGTTTCACACATTATTTATTACAACGTGTCGGTTGTTCACGATATGTTTCTTCACCGTTGGGGTGTAGACACAATAGTCAAAATAAGTAAAAAAGTCTAAACAGCGTAAGCTCTACCGACAGGATTCGAAGCCACGCCATTGGAGTGAGTGAGTGGCTTAGTCTAAGCCATTATGTAATTATTGCCCCATTTTTAAATAACTCATGCAAGACGTTAAAATGAAATTAGATATATTATCATCCATCCGCAGATCTAATGAAACAAAACAAGTTTCTTTCTATTAAGATCACGTCTCTTTTGGTACAATAGTATGATTATATTAAGTTTTACAGAATTACAGGCGTAACGATACAGTTATTAAAATACTTTCACTATACAAGTGAACAAAATAATAAAAGCCGGTTTAATATGTTGTTTGAGTGGAGAGATCGGGTCTTATGGACGGTTCGAATAACTAATATCGCTTAGCGGGTATATAAAACTCTTTCAAAAGACGCACGTACGTACATCTTTCAAAAGACGATAGATAGAAAACTATTATTCAGCACATACACATTATGCGAATAGTTTACAGATATTTCATGCAAAGACAGAAACAGATGTGAAGAGAAGAAATGTATCCACAATCATGTACGAGTTTCGAACTTAAAGCCCATTTTAGGCAAGTAGATACTTACCTATCGCGAAGAATTTGTGAAGTAAACTGTTACATTGTTGGTATTCTGTCAATTTACTGTTGATTTTTTATTATTATTGTATGATTACAAAAAAAGAGATCTCTAAGAATAATATCTTGATTAAATTGACAGGATGCCAGGCATTTGTTTGCCTACAACGGTATAGTTTAGTATAATACATAAAAATAGTGAATGTCGTAATAAATAAAAAATATCCTTTTAAATCTAAAAAACTGATCTATGGAATATAATATGAATAAAGCAAATATTAGGTAACCTACTAGTTAACTCATTCATAAATTAATTTTATTACACTTATGTAATCAGACAGCAGCCAGACATAAGTCTATGTGTATCCTATGCGTTATTATGACATATCAACTGCGACAATGAACTTTTGGGCACGCCGCGAATGTAAACCAAAGGGCGACGACTTGTATTCATCATAACACAAATCACAACGAAAAGCCAGAAGACCACTCAGTCATATGACTATCTTTGTTTAGTAAACAATGTTTATAATAATTTTTATCACAGCTAAAATAAATGAATAGTATCTTGTTAGTCTAAGAGATAATATTAACAATTCAAAGACAATATAAAATACTATGCAGTAAGTTCGTTTACTTGTTTATTTGTTAATTTTGCATGTTTTGGACGTTACTTGAATAGTCACAGTTCAATTAGTTTCGCTAAGTTTGTAATAAATACGTAATAAAACAATCATTGATAATCTGAAGACTCATAAGTGTTATGAATTGTTAAATTATATGTAAGCAAACATTATACATATAAATAAATAATAAATATCCTACTTCACACGGGCCTTCTTTTTTCAAGAGGATGAGAGAATCACTACGTTTGACCTGGGCTTGGTGTGTTTGTAAAGTTGGATCCTTGATGTTGTAATATTTTGACCTGTTCGACGTGCCATTTGCCCTGGCTAATAAATAGGGTATATAAGCCACATGCGAGTATAAGATCGGTTTGAAAATCAGAGCTTTAATGTTAACAGTATGTAATGGTTGCTGTAACCGAAATCGGTATAATATAATTATTAATCTCGCTGTGTCCCGGTTTCCTCCCGAATTCTTTTAAATATCAACAAAAAAACTTACAAAAAAATGGATAGTAGAAATATTTGTTGTTTTTTTTATCGTGACCGAAATAAACACCTAAAATTCGGGCTTCTAGACCAGAATACCCCCTTAACATAGCAAATTACGTCCTAGTCTAAAGTTTCATTTAACTGTTCCGAAATATATGCACATTTAGAATTAAACGAAGTTAAAATTTCACACTAATCTACTAAATTTACAAAAATATTTAATGTTCGATTAAAAAGTAATATTAAACACTCACAATAGCTATAAACATATCCTACGACGAGTAAAACCAAAAGTACACGGGACGCCATTGTTGAAACGTGTGTAGCACTACCGGGTGTATGACAAACACTACGATTTGATTGTAAAACACCGATGTTTATATTGCTTTTATATACAGACATATGAATGGTACAGAAGTACTTTGCGGTGACTAAGCGAGGGAATAATTATTGATACTTCCTAACAACCCAAACCGCAGGGTTGACATCGGGCACATAGTAGCATGACCTAAAAAACATTTACCACGTAATGCATTTATATTTTGTAGCACTTCTTCAGCTAATCGTTGTCCGCAAAATATTCAGTGTTCGAAGCAAAGCACGTTAGTTTGCCTTTGCCAGTTTTTTGAAGGAAGGTCTCTTTAATTTCTCCGCAAATCCTGGTCCTTCGCTTTCCTCATGCAGCCCCCGCTTACAACCTTTCATAGGTAGTCAGTCCACTGGGCGTGGGTGTTCTACGCTATGTTTAAGGAGATGAAGCCTCCACTCTAGGGTTCGTTTGTTTCAACGGCCGTTGGTTCTCCGACCAGTCATGTCAGATTCACTGCCACTTCCAACTTACTAATTTTTTGAGCTATGGCGATTATTTTAGCTATCCTACGTTGAGCGAGTTTACAATTTTGGTCCAATCCCACCATCACTTACGTCCACATGTTTATTGTCTAGTTCGCTATAATACCAGACCGGGGATCACTACGTCCATACAGCTATCGCATGTTCAGGCTTCATCTGGGATAGTGTTAAGGTTAAGCTATGGCCAAATGCATCTTATTTATAGCATTAAAATACCGCCGTTAACGAATTGCTACATAAATGTATATGAATAGGTCATCTGTCAATATTTTTTTTATTGCATGAGTTCAGCAAACAGGCAGATGGCCCACCTAATAGAAAGCGGTAACCATCGCCTATGGGAATTTGTCACACCGAGGGTGCTGCCTATGTGCTGCCGCTCTCTAAAGGAAGTGAGACTGGATCTTGGCCACTAATGCCGGAGCACAACTCAAGGTTTTATGGTGACATACTTTAGACCAGGGGTGGTAGCCATCCAGAGGGGCAAATACCCTAATAACTGGCTGTAGATTGTTTTCTCCCCTCTTGGGACAGGCCGCAGGAAATTCTTTCTCCGTTCTTGCACGGAGCGTAACAGTATTTAATATCATTGACAAAAAATAACACTATCGCATCACAAATAACGCATTACAACCACACCCATTGCTAGATCTGCGGTGAAGCGGTGAAGAACGATAACATTATCCCAAATGGAGCAGTAGGGTCAGATGTAATGATTATTCAGTATCACCTGCCCCTTAGACAAGTGGGATTGACATGTGACACGAAAATGTATGGGAATGATATAATACTTAGCGTAACGTAATATGTCATTCCCACACATTTTCTACTCTATTCGTTTAGCGCTAATGCCACTTGTTTACGGGGCTGAATCGACTGAATGCTAAACATTGGAGTTCTAGTAGTAACGATTGGCTAAACAGTTCAGTTTCACACAAACACAATTCTTGCCTTAAAATAATCAGAAACCTACTAGTAATACGTAATTTTTAATCAATATTAAACATACTTATATAAAGAAAATGATTTAAAACAATTTTAGATTGACGTGTGTTGCTGGGCAATTGTCATTTCCAGTATTTGTCTTCTATGCATTATTTCTTTTATAACTTTCTATCTCAAAAAGCGAATATTTTGGACCCAAAATGTATCTCCATATATTCAATGTACTCTTTGCGAAATGTAAACCGATATGCAGCATTTAAAACTCACCATTGGACGAAATGACTTTTAAAACGTATAAGCTAACAACGTATAACATGTTATTAATGTGAAGAAGTTCATGAGTTTAATTATCAAAGCGTCTCCAAATAGCTTGCAACAGATACATTGTTGATCAACCAACAACGAATCCACCACAAAATGTAAGGACTTTTAATCCGTATAAACAACTTATATGTTATTAGTGACAAAATTAATGTATTTTACAATAAAAGCGTCAACCAATGGTTTGCTATTGATAAATTGTCTATCATGAAAATCAGTTACGAACATTTATATCCATTTGTCTATTAGTAGTAGTTTACGTGGGGAGTTTTGAAAATGGGTATATTTGTAGATTTCGAGGTGGCCTTTCCGAATTTCAACTTTGCTACTCCTTATCCTTGCCGTTCGCGCCGCTATATTAGAAAAGTGGCGCCTAATAGCAGTTTTTTGTTAATATCTCCTTTCCGAAAAAACATTTATTACAAAATCAAACGAGAAAATTTCCTACATATTTTGTAGTACCAATTATTTTTGTAAAACTGGCTTGTAATGAGGTAAATTTTCCCTTTGTGAGGCTACATTACAAGAAAGTGAAGTAATTGAAGCGAAGGAAAAAGGATTGGAGACTCTTCGTAAATATTAAAAGGAAGAAAATGGGTAAACTTTTGAAGAGACTAAGGTCGATGGTGGTTCACAGTTATCATTAAAAACCCGTGACATCGCTTCCTCTACGCAATTAGGTATGCAGCGATTAACTTCTCGTTCTCGACATACAACGTGAACCACTATCGATCTTAGTTATACCAAAAGTTTACCCACCCTTGGTGTCCTTTCTTTTAATAACTTGACTTACGAGAAGACTAAACCTTTTTCTTCACTTCAATTACTTCATTTTCTTGTTATGGCTTAATATATTAAAAACAAGTGTTGGCCTAGAATTCTAGATGAATATTTGCGGTACTCGTACACCAAAACTATTGATTTCATAAAAAAAAATTACAATATTTTTAGAAATTTTCTTATAGTTAACTTTTTGTTATACATATTTTTAACGTAAAATGAGTCAGAAACCAGAACCATTTTTTCAATATGACGACCCAAGTGTCAAAGTTGAAACCCGGTAAGAGCACATGAAAATCTATAAAATTACCAATGACTATACTATGTGGAACAGAGCAAATTACGTCGATTTTTTTTACACACAAGCAGGTACAGACTTCTGACGGAGTGGTCTATTCCAAATGGAAATTTATCTATATTTACAGTATCAATAGTGTCCAAATAAAATAACTGATTTGCAGATATACGACGAAATTATTAGTGTTCATACTATGTATGTCATTAGCAGGAAAAGCAGCGTAAATTTAAAATATCCTTTCAGTGAATTATTAATATATGCCTCCAATATTGAGACATTTTGTTTTTTCCGAATAACTGCAAAAAGGAATTTCCCCATATAATCCCCATATGTAGGTATGTACATAATTTAATAACATGAAAACAGTTGCGTGACACATTTATATTTTACGAACTTCTGCCCGCGACTTCGTCTGCGTGCAATAGTTAGTTTGGGCTAATGCTAACGGGTTAAAACCCGGGTAAAAAGCGACTTTGTTTACGTAGAAGGTGAAACGCATGCAGTAAAAGCTCTCAAAAGAAAAAAAAACCCGATTTTGAAACATTCTTCATTGGTGCTCCGCTCCTATTGGTCTTAGCTTGATGATATATACCCTATAGCCTTCCTTGATAAATGAGTTATCTAACACTGAAATAATTTTTCAAATCAGACCAGTAGTTCCAGAGATTAGCGCGTTCAAGCAAATAAACGCTTCAGCTTTATATTTTTATATAGATTTCAGCGGCGTGTACAACGTTATTCCTTTCCTTTTTTCTTTCGTTATTCCTGAACAACTATTACTCACATTAAGGAAAACCAATGTTTTCACTACGCTCTAATAAAACCCTAATAGACGTGTTATGCGGTTTAGTGCCACGTTTATTGTTTAAATTTGTTCTATATTTCATTACACATTTTAAATAACTGGTCATGAACGATATCTGGAACCAGAAAAATACTAATAATAATACAACCAAAGGGTTGGATTAGTCTGAAATTTTTCGGACTAAAGAGAAATCTGTCCGAAATGTAACAATAATTTAAAGTGCCATGCCACATTCCACATCTAATCTCGTAGTTCAGTTTGAAAAACCTCAAATACAAGGTTTTATTCTAACATTGTAGGCGCTGGGTGTGCCAATCTTACATTTTCTACATGCGCTTAATTTTTTGTATGCATGTTACGCGATTTCTTCGTCAATTGTGAGCGAGTTTTCAATTTTTTTATTCGATTGTCTGTATAGATAATCTAATAAAAAAATTGAAGGGAGACCACCTCGGGAGATTCCCGAGGTGGTCTCATGGTCAATATGTCAGGATCTAATTAATGGATCCCAGGGATATCGAGACCAACCCTTGTTGACGAGCGTCTAAACCGAAGTGAGATAGCAACCTTGTATATGCGTGCCAGTACTATAATATCTACAGGCGCTTAATATTATTTCTAAAACTATTCAAATATTTGCTCAACTAAAAATTAAAAAACATTTTTTTCACCAAATTCAAAACTGACTTCGAACTAAAAAGCACAAAATAAATATTTAACTGAGTTCTTTCTACATCTTCTCATGTCCGATTAAATGCTTTTTATGATTTCGTAGCAACCATCATCATCAACCAAGCGTTAAATCCCAGTTAAGTTCGGAGCGTTCGCTTCGAAACTTGGGGTTCCCTTTCCTACGTTTCCTTCTCCACTTCGCGTTATCTTCAGCATCCTCTACTATGACACCATTGGTACACAATGACATCCTTTAAGACGTCAAGTCAGCATTGCTTAGGCCTCCCCCTTCTATCGGGACCTGGCGAAGACGACATTTCAGGCCAGTAATTTCCGTGGCAACCGTAGTAAAAAACGTAGGATGTGTGTCACCTCACCTCTACGGAACGTGAAAATTTTGTGTTAGTTCAAAGGTAGTCCTTGGACTACTTACTACTAACTCTTTTTACTGAGAAAATTGTGATTTTTATTAAAACCCCTATTGTTTAATTAACAATTACTTACGATTAAACAAAGGATTTCATTTTGTTATACGACATAGTCTGATAGTGTTATAAATGTGACGCATCAATGGTAAGTATTTTTACTTTTATAACAGAAATATCCTTGTATGGAAAATTGCGAAAGTAAACCATTAATAATTTTATGATTAATAAAATAGTATTCTTCCTCCATGATTACTGCGCGTACAGTAATTCTAACGCAATAAGAGTTACAGTTACACAAAATTAATTTGTTCGTTGTACAGGTAACTGAGTAGCATGAATGACTAGCTATGTTCAAAACACCTAACTAGTCTTGAGCGAGAATATAACGCGGTTTTAAATATTATTGAATCCACTTATCCAATTGTATCCTATTTTAATACAATTTTTAATTATATTAATTTTATTTTAATTATATTAATGAAAAGAAGTTGTACAAAAATTTAAGTAAATGATTGTAATTGTTGATATTGATCAATTTTTTTTCAAATGAAACTACATTTTTATAATAGCATAGGTTGGCGTTTGACCATGATCTTAACAGATGTAGAGCGGAGATGTGTTTTAAGGTGGAGCAGAGTGCTTACTTACAAGCATTTCGTGCCCCCCTTTTAATCTTTTTTCTTTCGAATTTGTTTAACAAGAGCTACACAAGATATCTCTAAGATCGTCAAATTTCTTAAATATTGATTATATTAAGTTTCGTAAATTCGAAACTTAAATATTCTATATTTACTTCAGGACAGCCCTGTGGGCAAAAATTTAGTGTACGTCATAAAACAGATGATATTTTCAACATTTTAACAATAACGAGCGAACTACATACAGATCCAAAGATAGACAGCGTGCGGAATTGTCGTTTACTTGAAACGTGTTTAATTATTCAAAACAAACACGATAATAAATAATTATTTTGCACGTAATACCTCTGTTAAACAGTTTAACAAACCCATTGTGTTTGTTTTTAAAAATGAATGACGTTACAATCTTAGCAAAAGCATTGTTGCTTTTCATTTCTACTACAACGTAAACTGACATATTTCCGTCATACTTCATGCATTATCCTATTCAAAAGCCATGAGCATAACATGTTTTTAAATAATGAAGTGGTTATTTCAAATAAAACATTGTTTTGTGTGTTTACTTTATTTGATCTTTCTAATAACTACCAAGTCATAAATCTATTGGAATATTATTCCCACAGCTTTATTGAAAACCTTGAATTGGTTTCAAGTAGATATTAACAAGACATCGTTTGATAAAAAAAATATACAATTACAACTACCACCTTAAACTACCGCATCCACACTAAAAAACATATTCTTAGCACAAAAAGTAAAACAATAAAAATATTTGTTACATAGCAATGCAGTTTGGTCTGTGTGAATAATTCCTAAGATTTTGGCTGATATTAAAAATAGAAATGTATGCCGTATTAATGAATATATGACGAACTTTGGAAGATTGACTTTAATAAACATATTTAATGTGATAACTTATATTTGCTATAATTAACCTTTTTTATATAAGGGCCGCATAGACGTACTAGATAAGGTACCTCGGGTGGAAATATTAAGTTATTTATTGCTTATAGCAAAGTATATAGCAAACAGGTTTACGGCCTACCTGATGCAAAGTCGTTACCGACGTTTATAGGCATTTGCAACACCAGAGGTGTTACCGATGTCAAACCATTATATTACAGTAAAATCTAGTATGCCAGACGAGCTACTGACAAAAGCTCGGCGGGCCGGAGGTTGAGTATAGCGGATCTATATCGTACACTATAAAACCTAAGTGAGTACACAATCTAAAGAGAAATAAATCTGTTTGACAGAATTGAATTTTCTTGCAATACTTTTAGGTTTTTTGTGTAATTCAGAGTTCCACTTTAATGTTTAGCATTAGATATTCGAATTACGTTGAGTTATTGATAACCACGGCCATATAATATAGTAGGCATGCAGGAACGTACCATAAGACTATACATAGTATCAAAAACAGTAACTGCTTAAAAGAGCCTCAGAGTCGATTTACAGAATGTAATAAATACAATAACATAATTTTTTCTAATCAATAGAAATCATTGTTTTCTATTTATTAGAAATGTATTACTTGTATAATTAATTCTTGCCAATTTGTTCTTTGTTAATTCTAAAAGTCATTTGTGAATGATATATAATAAATTTTAGAATGCACCAACAGAGTCGAAGGTAAGGTCATGAGAGCCCAGGACAATAAGAATTTTGCCCCCACAGAATTTATTTTGTAGGAGAAACGGTACATTAAATTGGTTTGAGACCAGTTTTTTCTCGCAAATTTATTGTATTTTTAAAAATTCAATTTATACAATAAGTACAGAAAACAGTAGGCTATGCGTTTAAGATCTTGTTAAATTTATAAATGCGGAACACGCGCTTTAATTGAAATAGAAAGTACTACACATCACTAAGCTTAATATCATTTCACTTAAAGAACTCTCTAATAACATTTCAAATACTTTTTTGCATTGACTCATTGTTACGTTTCCAAGTAAACCTCAGGCGATATTTAGTATTGCAAAGCTGCAATGAGTCATCAGCTTTAAGGTAAAAGTTTTGACCGCAGTAATTAGGTGACCAAGTTCACGGTCTTATTGAATAAGTGATTTAGACGAGTTAGCACTTGACTTTAGAAAGTTATAGACGCATTACAGGTAATCACGGCTAACATAAAAAGTTTTAACAATTTTCTGGCACGATTTGTTCGGTGTCAAGTAAATCGTAATTTCAAGTGGTTTGTAATTTTTTTGTTATCATCGCGTACATTTTGCAAACATCCGTTATGATTAGTGGATTTCTGGTTTAGCATTCCTAAAGCTTTAATATTTTTTGATGTGATTTGAATTTGATTTTAAGGGTTTCTGTGAACTTGTTGGCAGGGTAACGTACAATTTCCTTTCGTCTCTCAAGTATGTTACAAGTATTATTATTTTTTAACTATTGGGTCTTTATTGTTTCAGTTTGGCAGATATGTGTGTGTATGCCCGTAACAAGCATAGAAGGTGTAGTGAGATTCAAAATAAAATAAAATTTATGCAATTGCATACCAACATGAACAGCGGAATGAAAAATTGTATATAGTCGTGTGTAGTATCTAACTTTAGTCAGGCTGTCTGGGTTGGGGGCAAATCCTAAAGCATTAATATCATTACGATCAGCTTGACCCTTTCTGAAGGGTAAACATTTGGTATGCAACGAAATAATAAGAAACATGAGTTTTATTATTTTGATTCGATATTTCAATTCTATATACACAAATCAGTAGTTTTTACAGAAATAATCAACGCGTCAAACACAAATAATTTTAATTTACTCTAAATTATTTTAATATATAATTATTTTAATTTCGTTTATTATTAGTTACTTTATGGGAGTCTAGTTTAATTTACCAGTTTTTTCTAACGTGTAGTCGCTGAAAGATGAGAAACTATGAAAAGTTCTTAACTAATCTATTAATTAATGATTTAATTCAATTAATATTACAGGGGTAGCAGGTTGAGAATGAAAATATAAATCATGTTTAGCGGAAATCCAATACACACAGAACAGAAATTAGGTAGTGGCTTGAAATTTGTTAATCGTGTTTTCGTTGTTTTTGGGTTTTAATGTTGAAATAAAATATCACATTAATATAGTTATAGGGACCGTTAAAAGATAATTTTAATTATGACCACTTTAGTTTTATCGGGAGCTTTTCTGGGCAGTTTTCCCAAAATGAATTACTTTAGTCTCTTTAAATTTTGAAATATGTAACACTTCATGGATTCAATTAATATTACAGGGGTAGCAGGTTGTGAATGAAAATATAAATCAAGTTTAGCGGAAATCCAATACACACAGAACAGAAATTAGGTAGTGGCTTGAAATTTGTTAATCGTGTTTTCGCTGTTTTTGGGTTTTAATGTTGAAATAAAATATCACATTAATATAGTTCTAGGGACCGTTAAAAGATAATTTTAATTATGACCACTTTTGTTTTATCGGGAGCTTTTCTGGGCAGTTTTCCCAAAATGAGTTACTTTAGTCTCTTTAAATTTTGAAATATGTAACACTTCATGGAGTTACCTTATATATTTTATCTTTACATTAATCATATACAATATGTGGATGTCACTATAAAAACGAAACTATTTAATTCTACTTTTACACATCTTAAGTGAAATGGTGTGAAGTGACTCACCAGTAGTGATATATTATACTCTGAAGTAGAAGAGACGTATTCTAGTTTATTTGAAGCTTCTAAAGAATATTGTAGGACGAAACACTAAATAGATAGCGAAAATAATAATGTGGATTATTAGAAAATTCATTTCGAATTTTCAGTCATGTTGGTTTTTTCAAATAAAACAGTTTCATCTCATCGATATTTCACAATTCACTCACTGACACAATTAACCGCATGGCTAGCATTCTGTAGTAATCTACAATGAAAATTAGAATTTAGGTCGTTATTTTTGTTATTGCATTAAATGTTATGAATATAAAGAAGTTTTAAAAGATAAATCACAAGTGTTAAAATTGGTTTGATTAAACAATAAACCACGAAAATGCATCATTGCAAATTTATAGGGTGCGCTATAGGAAAATAATTTATATTATACTAATTATTGATTTTAAACCTTTATATTTATTTATTATTATTTCCTCCTTTTTTCCTTATGATGTCATAAAATGATTTGGAAGCTCGTCCATTATGTATTTATTATTTGAATGAGGAATATTTTCCCATTCCCCAGATTCCATTTTGAAATAAATACTTCATTTTCATTCGTCTTCAGCTGCAGTGAACTCGAGGGTAGTGGTAGAAATGAAATTACGACATTTATTTTACTTATTGTAATTGTTTAAACCCTACTCTATAAGGTTCAAGTCCGAGTTTTGAGCAGATCATGGAAATCAAGGAACACCGACGTTATCCAGGTAATTCAATGACGGCATGTGGATGAGCATTATCATGTATCAAGAAAACATTTCAATGATACATAATGTAAGTGACATGTAATATATTTCTAGGACGTCTTACAAGTACTGCTGAGTGATTTTTGTAGTGATTTTCTTCTATCCACTAAAATTAATTCTGTACGGGTCTCGTAAGTCTTACCGCCTTGTAGCATTTATCGAGCGAGCCCTTTGAAACCTATTGTTTCAACATACTTTCACCACGGCATCTGTATACAGGGTAAAGTCCATCAGAACCTAGCAGAGCAATTTTAAATTTATATATTATCATGAATAACTGTTGATAATGATTAAACACAATAGTTTTGGAAAGAACGCGCACCCAAAAATAAATTTAATGGACACCTTAAACGACAAAATCAGTAAATAAATATATTATATATATATAACTCGTCAGGTCTCGTTTAAAACAAAAGTATGGATTGTTTAATTCATTGCTAAAATACTCGCATAAGCAATGGTAAAGTGTCACGTAAGTATTGGATGTCGATAGAAAAATTATAGCACTTCAAAGGGTTGGGCGGTTAATTGTGCCTGTGAGTCTATATTCTATGATTAACAGATGTGTAACAAGATTGATCATTGTAACTAATAATAAATAAATATATTAAAACTATGAAGTGATGTAAGTACATTAAGTATTGAACATCATGCTTACATTATTAATTAAACTTAAATACGTACATAAACCTAGAAACTAGTTATTAATCAAAACACAATACATATTAATAGTATGCACCTACAACATTTACAATTAATCTAATTCGCGTGAAATCAAAGCTTTTCATCCACGAGAAAATATTTTTTTATTAGTATTCAGTATAAACAAACCGCTACTAAGAACAAATAACCTTAACAGAAAAATAAAAAAATGTAATACCCGAATGATGAAAATATTGTAGATCATTCTGCACAAAAATTTGACATGTCTCCTATTAAACTCTACCAAGTCATGACGTTATAATTCTTGCAACTTAAAATTTAATACAATAAATTGAAGAGTAATTAAAATTATTTTTATTAAACTTTGAAAGTATGATTATAGAAAAGTATTGTAATGCTGGCTTTTCTACATGTTATTTCAAAATTAATTATAAAGTATGTCCTAAGCACAAATGTATTATAGAAGAACATTCACAATGTGATGGTTGGGATGTCAATGTCCACCAAATTAATGGGTTACATCTCGATGCGCCTTGTTAAGTTTCGATTTGCGCATGATGTAGTTTCAATATACGACCCCATAAGGTTTACTTTTAAAATCTGAGAATATAAGAAAATAATACAAAGTGTGTTATGAATTTTATTCTTGTTGCCTCTGGCTCCAACGCCTTTGACATAGATAAAAATTATAATTGCCACTGTAATGTTAAACTTTATAAGTTCGAAATTATTTTCATACTGAAATTCATATACTGACACAATTAAACCGCATAATACCGATATATAACATCAAAGTAAACCAAATATATTCTTTAACAATACCATGCAATACAGAAAATTTCAAAAAGAATAGATCGGTAATTTTGAAAAATATTTTCAACGCTACCTACGCTTTATTTGTACGTACGCAATATGATACTACAAGGTTTTGCAAAGAATACTGTCTGGATTATATTATTGTAAGCAACAAATGTATCGTTAAATCTACGCTATACGAATCAATCACCGACACTTCTGAAACTTGGCTTAAATTCAAATCATAAATTTACAATTTAAGGATTACTTTATCATAATCATCTTAGGATAAACTAAAATATCATGGAAGAATATTACAAATGAACCTCGTCCAGTAAAAATCTGAAATGCCGTAAACTGCATTTCTAGAAGCCGCCACAAGTAAATCTTCTATTGCGTTTTGTTATAGCAAACACCACTAGACTTTCAACCCATATTTTAGTATTTAAAATAATAGTTTAAAAAAACTAAAAAAAACACGCTTTTATAAAAAATCCAACTAAAAAAACAAAAAATAAAATTTAATATAATATAAAAAAGCGTGGGGTGTATTCAAAGCGCTTTTTAAGATATTATATTATTAATTGAATACACCCCACGCTTTTTTATATTATATTAAATTTTATTTTTTGTTTTTTTAGTTGGATTTTTTATAAAAGCGTGTTTTTTTTAGTTTTTTTAAACTATTATTTATTTTTCATTTTTTAGTTGATTTTTGTTTAAATGTTTTTAAATACAAGCTTTTGAGATCCTGCATATCATGTAGCAGCAGAGTGCTAGCCAAGACAAGTAAAACGAGCCCAAACACGACGGGTCTATCTTGTTTAGTACAGGAGTTCCTATGGCCACCTTCCGACTCCATCATCAGATCAGCTCCATGGTACCATATTATTGCATTGTCACGCGATATAAACATACGAGCCCAAACACGAAGGGTCTATCTTGTTTAGTACAGGAGTTCCTATGGCCACCTTCCGACTCCATCATCAGATCAGCTCCATGGTACCATATTATTGCATTGTCACGCGATATAAACATACGGGCCCAAACACGAAGGGTCTATCTTGTTTAGTACAGGAGTTCCTATGGCCACCTTCCGACTCCATCATCAGATCAGCTCCATGGTACCATATTATTGCATTGTCACGCGATATAAACATACGGGCCCAAACACGAAGGGTCTATCTTGTTTAGTACAGGAGTTCCTATGGCCACCTTCCGACTCCATCATCAGATCAGCTCCATGGTACCATATTATTGCATTGTCACGCGATATACACATACGTGCAAAATTTCAGCTCAATCGGAAAACGGGAAGTCGGTCAAATTTAGGGGTCGGTTACAGACATACTGACTGACATACAAGTGAAGCTAATATAAAGCGTGTAAAAAGCATTTTTAGATCATCTTATTCTTACTTCTTTTCAATTTAATTCACAATTTTACTAATACAGTGTAAAAAATTTATAATAATATCCATACTAATAGATATAAAATATGTTAAAAGTCTAGTGTTATTAATTTTATAAAAACGCACGAGTGATTTGTGGCGTCATCTCTATTATTTAGGAGCTATTTCATAGTAACATTATTTTATGAAGCTAATATTCCTAATGTCATTCATGTCTTTAGCCGTTTACCCCGTCTTTCATTAGGAAGGTTCTTTCACACGAGGTTTATCGACTCATTAAGAGTTATTTTTATAATCACATTATTAATATGATTACGAAAATCCCGTTTTTGCTTAATTTTACTAAGGCGATAAACCTCAAATTACTATCATGAATAAGGGGGTTAAAATCATAATTTAAGACAGTATTTGTCCCACGGTATACTTAGATAATGGTTCATATACTCTATCTAACACCAATCGAAAACATTTCCATTATATATATACTTTTGGTAACTCAGTGGCTCACGCTCCAGAAACGTGGGTTCAAGTATTGGCCGAAAAGTAGCACATACGCAGTTTTCTGATCTAATGCCCAAGTTGTAATTAATTACATGCTGACAATGTAGCAACTCTGTGAATCTAAATCGTTGATACGTGAAAGCCACCAGGCTGCCTTGAACAAGCGTGGATGGTATACGGTCAGTTATCCTAAAAGGCTCTTAGAAATTACTAGGCCATTTAAAGTCTGGTATTATTATATTATCTTTTATTTATTTACCCATTCCATCTATGTAGGTACCATTTGCAATTTGTTCCAAGTAATTTCATATTATCTCGTATGGTAAAACAGTGAGAACTTTAAAATCTTTCTACAAACGCCTGATCAACACATGATCGTTGTACGAATTGTTTCTTTTCTGCTTTATATAAACAGCGTTGAATATAGTACATCTATATTTAAATCTACTATAGGACTTGAAGTCAAATAAACTATTGCGTATATTTTGCTACAATTTCAACAGTTTCATACAAACAATTAATTGATTGCAAAATATACGCAATATATAAAAATTTGGCAAAAACGTGGTTAAGATTTTATTAAATTATATTCGTAGTATATCAAGGGTGTAATGAACTGATCTCAAAATATACATAAAGTTGTACTGACTTCAAAATTTAATCTGATAAAAGAAAAACTAATTTGTATTTATTACTTGCAATAAATACAAATTAGTTTTTCTATACCATTCATCTAATACCATTTATTTAAAGCAGAACAAATCGAGATTAGTTCATCTACGCCTTTTGCGTAAACTAATGGATGTCCAAATAACAATCTTTTATAGAATATAAAAAAAAACGAATGGACTGGCAAATTCTTGAAATTCTGTTACAAAATCTTTGCCGTGAAAAAATTGGGTATTTTCGGTGACGTATTTTTTCATATTGAACAAATCAATAAGAAAATAATATTAATTGTCTATAATATATAATAATAATATACTGAATCACAGTAAATGACCCCATTTATGTATACCATTATTACATTATATTTGAAATTATTTCGCTTACCACCATACTTCTCCATCAAATGTTAGAATTGTTATTGTATACAATAACAATTCGAATGGCTATTAAAAAATACTAGAACTATTTTTCTTTATTTTACAGAATGTGCAAAAACAACATAAGTTTTATATATTCATTTTAATTTGTAATAAGAAAATCTCTTTATTATCAAAGGGGTCGAGTAATTACACAAAAATACAAAGATAGAGAAACTATACTGTCAATTGGACTATTAATTTTTATTGTTTTTATTTAACATTATTACAGATGAAAAATTAACCCATTTCAATGAGCTACAAAGGAAATAAATGAAATCAACCATATTTCCAATACAAATGTAAATCTGTAATATAGTATAGTTTTAGAGACGTGGCGTATTTTTAATTAAATGTATACTAATATTATAAACAGGTAAAGTTTGTGAGTTTGTGACGTTGTAGGGGGTAATCTCCGGATCTACTAAACCAATTTTGAAAATTCTTTCACCAGTGGAAAGCTACATTATTCCTGAGTGACATAGGGTATATTTGATTGTGATTAATAATAAGTATTTTTTCTGATGCCCAGCGAAGTGGGCACCGGTCAGCTAGTATTTTATAAGATTCTGTTGCCAAATGACAGAAGCCAAACAGATGATGATCGTACGCATTTCTTCACTGTCCGTGGGCCGACGCATACTTGGCCCGATTTTTTAAAATTGAACGATATCTTTTAAATTGTAATAAAATTCAATAAACTAAGATTTCAAGCAAAGCAAATTGATTTATTCTTAATATCTTTCAAGTTTTAACTAGGTTTAATATGGTGTATTTGCAGGCCATTTAATCAATTAATATTAAAGATATGTATAATATTGTAAAATTCTAAACATGCCGTGTCTGTACATTAAAGCTATAAAAAAACCCCAACTGGAATAGACTATATAAACGATAGAGAACACGATGCATTTCTTCAGATTTCTTGTTTGTCTGTGTGTTCGGGATTCACGTAAAAACTACTGGACCGATTTCGATGTGGTTTTCGCTGATCGACAGCCAATTCTTAGACTTAAACTCTGCGCTACTTTTCATCTTGGGAATCCCCTGGGGAATATTCTGGGAATTATTTAAAATGGCCAGATTAAAAAAAACCAGTTCCAATGTGCTTTTTTTACTGATCAATAGCAAGCAAATGTAATGTAATAAAATGTGTGATATTTTTTATCCTGGGAATCCCGCGAGATTTTTCCTGGGAGTGGTTTGTAATTGTTCGGGTACATAAAAATTAGCTTATTCCAATACAGTTTTCACTAAAACGATAGCTGCGGCACTTTGTGACCAAGTAATCCCGCGGGAATTTCAAGACAAGCGTGGACAAAGTAGCGGGCATATAACCTAATTAAATTAATATAATTATAAGATATTGTTGAAATTAAAATAATAAATACGAAGCATTTAATTTAATATTAAAGATTATAAGATCTTAAAAACTTTCACGCTTTCGCACTTTACCATAGGGATAAAATTGCTCGATTTAAAAAAATATGTAAATAATACAAAAGCAAAATTATAAAACAATCTTACTTATGCTATAAATTATGGTTGTGGAATTTTTATTGCCAATTACTAATCAATTCATATTTAAATATGCTTAAAGAAACATATTTTAAAGATATTCTTAAATAAATTATTTATTGTTTCAAGTTTGATATGATTAGTGATTATCTCAATCAGTACAATTAATAATCTTGATCTAACTAAATAACGTGAATTACAAACTTTATAACGAGTACTTAAGTTTCTTAATATGTGCAATAATATTAAGTTCTAGAAGCAAACTCACATTGTAACGGATATGATATCCAAGAATTCATCATTAGTTTTCTTTCACTGGCATACAAATGAGTTGTCGTCTTGCTTGCTCATTGCTATTTTACTATTATGTATGAGTGAGATAGTACTATATGTATTTATTTAGGCACGTCTGAAAGAGATAAATAGCGGAGACGGGTGTCGATACCAACAACGCATTCACATATTTTTCCAAGAGTTCTAACAGACCGTATCTATTTTCGAGATATTAGGACAAATAGTTATTGTAAATTATATAGAATTTTGTTTTAATTAATTTTATTAAATATATAAATTTAACTTGAACTTATTAGCCAAAATAAGTTATAATTAGTTTATGATTATTTTTAATACCTTGAAAATTGTTCAAGTTTCGGGAATAGATGTATCTATGTCAATCTAGATGTTTCCACAGCAGTTTTATACTATGGCATGGCATTATATATGTAAGTTTACTATGTAATATTAATATCCCTCTTAGATAATATTGAGTCATTCTTGTAGCTACATAATCCTGGAGTAAGCTTACACTTGATACTGTTGCTAATTATTTTGGACTTAGTCTTCTTGGATAAAAAATTATTAGATTTTGCCAAATTATTATTAAACATTAACATAGAGCCATACCGTTATTATATTCCTAATTAAATTATTGTAACAATGGTATGGGTGTGGCCATTCAGATTTTATTTATTAATTAAAATGTTTTAAATACCAGTCCCAACAATTTGCAAATTCTCTGCCATGTTTTTTTTCTAACCCAACCCTTGCAAATTTTGTCTTTCATTAAATTATAAATGACCTCTATTTAAGTATTTCGAACTTAGCCCTATGTGCGTTTATTACCTCATGCTTACTTAATATAATTTCAGTTTCTTAAGTATTACACATAATAGTGAAATTAGTATCTATTCCTAAATGAAATAATGATTTACATGTCCGTAATTAATAGAAAAACTTTTAATTAAAATAAAAATGATCTAAAATAAAATAACAATTTTAGATTGAAATGACTGTTGTCATCTTAAAATTACTTACATGTAATTAAATTCTAACAAATGGAAGAAAAACACTGTAAGAACAAATTGTATTAATTACTTCTAAATTAACAGATATGATATAATTTTATTATTTATAGCTGGTTCCTATATCTTACTATTCATTTACTTTATTACCATGTTTACCATCGGTTGAGTTTTGACATTATTTGTTTGGTACTCATGTTAAATTTTAATCGATAGTAAGACAAACGAACAGTAGGTCGGAACCGGCCAGTAAAACATCCGCGAAAATATTTTTGTAATTAGTCCGCCATATTGTCAAGTTTTGATGTTACGGACAAAAAATATGATTGATATGGAGGTGATAAAAATAATCCCCAAAACTAGTTCTTACTAATTTTGATTTGTCTTTGACTTAATACCTTATAAACCCGCATTAGTTTAGTTTTAGTAAAACTAACATTTTTCTATTCAAGAGTAATCTAATCAATAAATTATCCGTGTACATACTACAAATTGGTAAAAATACTAATGAATTCAATAAATTAAGAACTAGCAATATCGTTAAGTTGAATCCTACATAAGCTTATCATTATAAAGTCTACAAATTAAATTATTCGTAGAGTAAAAAAAATATATCCATTTTTGTCTGTAACAATCCTTTTATTATATTATTTACTTAACATTGACCCACTATAGGTTTTCGATTTTTACAACAAGTTTCAAACACTAAAATCTCGTTGTTATAACTACCACAAGTGTTATATACGTAGGACATACAATATGTATCTTGCAAGGTTAAGGAAAATGCTTGATTTTTATGTTACCCTTGCAGCATTATTTTCTAACGTTTTTATTAGCATTAATAAATTTGATTATAGATATTTCTAGTTGGTGCTGGGGCTGTCCGTTCCACTGCCGCTGTTTTCAGCGTTGGCCAATACCGCCTTGGTGTTTTTATTATTCTTCTTAGCAGACTTGCTCAGTGTCGCAACTTCTTTCAGTAAGTTTTGTATTTTGGTATTCATAAGATTAAATTTGTTCTCATTAAGACGCTCTTTGTTTTTCATCTCAGTACGCAGATCCGTTGTGTTGTTATGATGTTGCGCTTTTAGTTCAGTTATCTGAAATTATTATTATATTTCTTCAGTCGTGCTGGCAACATTGCACTTGCTGTTTTGCCTTCGGCCTAGACAGCATGAATAGAACAGATAACTCGCTCCTCACGATACACGACCAATAAACCATAGAATTCCGTAAGCGCACAACTATAATATAAATAAGATTTTCCACAGCATGGTGTCGCAAAGAAAACTATGTAAACATTGTTCTGGGATAATATTCTATGACTATCTGGAGAACACACAAGAAACTACTATCTAATTCTATAAAAACTAAAGCCCTTATGCTACAAAAATACTCATACGCAATCCAACGGTTGACAAATATAATAAATAGTATTTTGTCGAACGAATAATAAAATTAAAATATTTCGAAGCCTTATGACAGGCAGTGCTTTCGGAAACACTTTTTACTTGCTACCATTAAGATTTGGAATGCATGACCATGTAAAAGTATTTTTCTAAAATTAGAACAACAATTAATTTGTTCATGTATACGAAAGTTTTAAGACGGGCTAGCCAAGACACCTAAAACCACACGATTCTCGAACAGTTATTCCTCAAAGATCGCCGTAATTGCGTTTAGGATGGTTTCAATTATACGATGCAGTATTTATATTGCAGATGTGCGTTTACGTATAGACGCAACTATTTGTAGTGCATATAATTTCAGACTTATCTAAGCCTGTCTGTACATCTGTATCATATCGTTTCCAATCGATAGCCGTTGCGTTGCACCGGTGCATTGTACAATCGCGTTTCATAATATAATTGATTCTACCTATGATCGAATAAATTTTACATCTACGCTAAGGACGACGAATATGGGCATGTAACGAGGAGGGATGAAAGCATATGTCAGTCATATGTCAAAGAGAAAGATAAACTGGAAGATTTATAGATATAAGAATAAAGGTAGTAAACGATTAATGGGTTGTATGAAGGATGATATTATGATTGTCATATGACTGAGGACGTGTGCCAAAGTAGAAGAGTATAAAAGGAAAAGACACTGCTTCCCCCAAATGATTGCTTAGAAAAGGGAAGGACTTACAATCATACATCACACGTCGGTACAACACAACAGGAATCAGATTTTTACGAGCATATATGTGCAGGCTAACGCTATTATTTGAATGGAGGGAGTTAACCGTTTCTTTTGTAAGCTATAGTTTATGCCACAAATGGTGGCTCAAATGACGATAGTTATTCTGCTTGAATTTATCTTTCTAAGAGATTTTGATAATAAAATTCGGCTAGAAACTCTTAGTGATCCATTGAGATTTAAAAGAATATTTAACCAAATTAATAAATATATGGTTTTCTTTTTACGAAAAAGGGAATTGTTTCACTGAATTTAAACCTTACTCTCGATTCCACAGACGTGAGTGTTATTTAATCTTATGGACCTTGTACTATTTTACATGTGGAAACGTTATTTATAAGCATATTTATAATTATCATCGGCAGTCCACCAAATGTAGCATTTTCATATTATTGGAAAGTAAAGTAAACTTACTTTGCTCATTTAATAATTTATTATTTTCATATTGCTCTTAAACATCGATAGTCATTTTAAATACTTAAAACAGGTTATGTTATTATTGTTTATTTTTAAAATGGCGTAACAAACAATTTATAGAATCAAGTCTAAGATATACATTAATTGACGAGAGGTTTATAACAGTATACAATATAACAGTTATCTAGGATAATGCATGAATATTGACGGTTGTTAAAACATTTCAATAACATTTCGCTATATTAACGAACCATAAAATATAGGTTTTCTATAAGCTAGCAATAAAACCTGTTGTATTAATAAATCAAATGTATAGTGATTTTAGTGTGTTTATCCTTTCTATCCAATCAGTTGGCATATTCATTAATGTAAGAACAATTAAGTAAAATCAAACATTTGAGACGGTTTTTTTGTTTTTGTACTCAATGGGTGTGTATATTTTCTTATTAATCACTATTAAATGATTTATTATTACACTAAAGAGAAAAATGCCATACCAGTTTGTCTTTGGAGAGCAGTTCCATATCTTTTTGCTGGACTTTCTTCTGAAGACTGGCAATTGTTTCTTTGAGTTGGGTCATCGCCACAACATGGTCTGAGCTATTCGGGTCCAGTTCTCCTGTTGGGAAAAAAGGCAAAGAAAATACAATTGAACCCCAACTTTATAGATTTTATTATATAATTCATCTCCTTTATAATTATAACAGTAAGAGAGCAAGGGTGACAAGATTAATGATAATACAAACATTTTTATTTATTTACATAAAGAATGCTACAATTATTTAGTCTGGAATATTACATAACAATCTTATGTATTGTATGCTTGTATGCCTAGATAGTTATTACAGTATGCAATTTTAGGTACAAATAAATATGAATTTATACATATATGCCTTTTGTTGCATGTATATATAACTATCTTTTTCACACTCGTGTTTTTTATTAAAAATTAATTTCACTATGCACATTTAACATGGATTATGATAAATATTTTTACATCTTATGTAACAAGCCACAAACCTCTAACTATTATGAATAGGAGGATGGGGGTTCGATTGTGAAGACGCAAGTTCATTTAAAATACGGCTCAGGAAGTGGTTAGCCGAGCATACATGAAAAGGTTATAGCCTATATTTTTGGGATCATAATTATATTATTTGTTTGTAGTAGTAGAAATTGACGTATTATGCTGTTATGAATAAAACATATCTGATGAACTTTAGTAATGCATATTTTTCATACTGGCAAGTTCAAGTACCTGTAAGATACAGATTAATGTTTGAGAAGAAAGCTATCATATGAAATGTATGTATATTTATCCATGAGCTGGCAAGCGTGGGTGGCATAGCTAAATGTTAAACAACTGTATATATACTCTGCCTTAAAAAATATCCTGTTACAGATGAACAATAATATTTACCTTGCATAGGGTTCATTTTGGGCTTCTTGTCCAGGGGTTGCGAGTCATTTAGAGATGAGTCACCAGAATTCATTGATTTCATCATGTCTGACTTACGCTTCTCTTTGTGATTGCTTTTTGATCTAGTAAAAAAAAACCCATAAATTCTAGTGGAACGGATTATGGAGCGTTGATGACATTAACGACGAAATACACAAATGTCGTTGGTTGATTTGAAAATCGTGCCTTTTTCAATGTCAATCGATAAAGAGAATTCATGCTCGGTGGTCAACACCCACTTCGACCCAGCTCTTGACGTGGGTCGTTGTGAGCGCTGTGTAGTCGAAAATAATGACGGCATTAATGATGTTTTCGCCACGAACACAACGACCGTGGTCGCCATGTGGTACGGCAGACGGGGCATTTGGGCGTTGTGAGATTTTAAAGGAACGCGCCTATAGTGACATGATAGTGTTTGTTCGGATGTTTTTTAAGGTGATTATTCCAAGTACAAAAACGATTTGGAGTTCACTTTCCGCCGAGATATTCTTACGGGAGAGAGTTGATTGAGAACAGCATCATAGTATTTTTTTGACGAGGCAATGGCATCACCTTTGTTATTGCAAATGTGCAATTGACTTTTTTTATTGTATTTATGGCTTGGCAACTAGGCCTTTAAGCCAGATCTTAGTTTATAATATACATTTAGTTTCTTCATTTTCTTAAGCCTATGTGTAGCACAGCTGAACTGTAGGTAATCAGCTAGTGCTATTCAACGGAGTTCTTGTGACAACTCAAAAGGCCACATTTGACTATAAAGTTCACATTTCTCACAAAACACATAATCACTACTCAAAAACTATCAATATCCTACAACTATTGTTCATTTTAGATTAATTTTACACATTTTTAGAAAATAAAACTGCACAGCACAACATCACCTTTCAGTTCCCGCCAAAAACTCCCTGTGTGCAATTGACTGTGTAAGCGTACAGTACGATCTCGACTGCTTGAGTGCAGACCAGTTTTTTATAATTATAATAAGTGGAACGCCTATAGAAAGAGTAAGACACGTACGCGATCTAGGCATTTATTTTTATGAGAAAACGACTATTTCTGATCATATACCATTGTCAATATAGCTTTCAGAAATTTAGGTTTCGTATTACGCATTGTATAAGTGCTTCTCAGGTATTAAAGTTATTAAAATCTGTTTACTGTTCTTTTGTTACGAGTATTATGGAATACGCAAGTCCAATGTGGTCTCCACAATATGTCATTTACAAAGAATGCTTACGCGTTTGCGTGGTTCAGATTCAACATAATAAAAAAAATCAATAAATAATGCATGTTTGTTCTATCTTCATAGCCATTTAGTTTTTGACTATTTATTTCAAATGAAATAATTCCTGTACTGAAATCATTATCATCACAGCTGGTCCGAAACTGAATCACTCGATTTTAATCAACTATGATGAAAGAGTTGTACTCTTTTAAACCCACAATTTGAATGTTTTTTGTAAAACTTTTTGATACAAGATTTTACAATAAAGATAATGTATAATATAATCGTCATCATCATCTGAGCGTTAAATCCCGGTCACCGTTAGCCTCTACTTTGCGAATTTTTTCTTCACTTCGTCGTCTTTGGCATCTCTTTGTGGTCCCATTTCTATATTTATAAAAGCGCCGACAGTACACCCGCCACGTTTGTCCAAGGCGTATTGACACGTTCACATCGGTTACATAAATGTGCAGGTTGCATCGTAATGTTTTGCTTGTCATCAGCATATAGTTATTGTAAAAATATGCACATTATGTCAAAAAAAACTGTCGAACAATAATAATACTAAGTGGTGCATACTTTCCTGCTACGAATTCAATCCACGTTATTTGAATGAGATGTGAATACATAGATATCACAACTTTTTAAAACTTTAAACTGAAGGATTTAAAAATACTTCCATAGGATATATTAAGTTATAAACTATAAATAGAGCCATTTGTTTCCCATGATCAAAACCAGATCTCCAATTTCTCATAAAGAACTTTACGGTAATAGTTATAAATTATAAGAACAAAAATAATGACATAAAGAGAGCTATTTCTTTATGTATGTAGACATTAAGAACTTTTGATTTATGGTGAATGATATCATTCATTTATAACAACTTACTTATGTGCCCTATGCTTATGTTTGTCCACTGTTGAGAGATGTTGTTTGGTCCTAGCCAATGCCCTTTTGAGTGACTGAGTACATAACCAACACAAGAGTTTTCCATCAACCTAGAAATAAGAAAAAGTTAGATATATATATATCATATCGTAATTATTCATTTATGTCTATTCCTATTAAAGATGGAGCTTAAGAATGACAATTGTTTTGCCTTGTTATTTATTTCTAGTGTTGATTCATCATACTGTGTTTTTATTTAGATGCCGCAAAGGCAGTCCACAGTGCATTATTACTGACATGAAGCTGTACAATGCATCTAGTATGTAACATTATTTTATTGCAGAAGTTCAGCAGACAGGCAGACGGCCCACTTGATGGAAAGCGGTTACCATAGCCTATGGACATTTGTAGCACCAAGAGTGCTACAAATGCATTGCTGCTTTCTTAAGGGAGACTAGAACCTGGTCACTAATGTCGGAACACAACGGAAGGTAATATCTGCAGAAACTTATTGATTACCTTTTAATACTCTGTTTAAATATGAAACTTTTGTGGTATTCATTTGCTATATTTTTTTTTAATGTTGGTTGTAATTTATGACAGTCCTTTCAATATTGAAAAGCAAAAAAAGAAAAACTTGTGGCATCCAATTTATTTATATTATAAATGTAGCACCTAAGGGGTTATTAAGATTATGGTGTTACTAGGCAACTCAGGACTGATAATGGAGTTAAACATAGGAAATGTACTTACTATCTGTCAGAAATTAAGATAATTTTTTATGGATAGAACCAAAGTTTAAGTGGAATCCCATGTAAAGGTGTATCTTTTTTTTTTAATTAAATAAGTCTTACATACATAACTTCACGCCAGGTCCCTTGCGGGGTAGGCACGAACAACAGAGCGCCATTTAGGCTTATTCTTACACACCTCACTTGCTTCTTTGACATAAATAAGTCTTAATACAATAATGTCATTCAAATATTAATGATTTACATTTAGCTTAATACTAAATAAGATTTACTATAATATGTTGATGTTAAAAATTAATATCACTTAATTTTTTACCTTTTTACTATCATCATGTCTGTCAAATGCACAGCGTTGTTTGCATTGTTCACATGTCACCGCTGGACCATATTTACGTTCAGAGTTTACACATCTCTGACATTTGTTGCCTATAAACAGTTAATTCTTTTTTCACCAGTAATCATCAACAAATATTCTGTCGAAGTCTTGGTAGGACAAAGTATTAGATAGAAATATAAATGTTTCACTTATTTTTACCGAAAGACAGATCAACATTTTTTTGCCACGAAAATGCGTTTCACCATGTCTAAGAATATACAGCCCCTTAATACCAACACTAGGAATGATCTGAGGACCTAGAAACTAAATCCAAAGTTAGCTCCAAAAAGCTTCAAGTGCTAAAACAGTTAGAGCAATACTTTAAACCACAGAACACCTCATGCTTTACAGAGAACAGGTAAAGGCCACATGTAGAGCACCACACCTTTGGGATGGGACATCTACTAATCAGCTTAATCTCCTGGACTTGATAGAATATAGCCTGGTTCTATTTGACGACAGTCCTGTACCCACTCTTTAAATGCATTGATGTCGAGACGTCAAGTCTCTTTTTGTTTTTTATCTTCTGTGTAATGGGGAGTTTTGTGGTAAAATGTACAGTATGATGCCTACACCCTCTTCATGACTTGCTATAGGATGCAGATGTTTCCATGTTCATTAGCTTTTATGCTCATGAATGAAAGTTTTCATATATTTATGAGTAATTGTACAACTAAGAGATTTGGTAGATATTTCCAACCAAGATTTTCCGATAGATTATGATAAGAGATAAGAGGGAATTAAAAGAGGAGTCCTGAAATTTCTTGGAGAGCAGCATCTGGTATTGCTAAGGTTCATAGGCACACACCACTTCCCATCATCAGTTGGACTACTAGAGCACTTTTTGTTTTACAGCAATAGACAAAGGAAAAATATATTAATTTAGGTGTTATATGATTCAGAGTGATAATGTGCAAATGTGTGCCATCTTTGTTCAAGATCCATTATTGCCATTTTATGCTATTTACTATTAAATAGCCCTGAAGCTTCAACCTTTGATGGTACTTTATATCTGAATTATTGCACAAGTTGAAAATAATAATGTTAAAAGTAAATCATGCAGAATTCAATTTTGAACATACCAGTAGTTCATTTTATTATTCAAGATTACTAAACAATAACCAAAGGAGACTGACAGACTTTTATATAAACCTGGGACCAAATTGTAAAAAAAATATGAGTGTAATTGATAACTTATGTATTTGATGTTGGTTACTTATTTTATGTGTGACCTTATTTGTAAGATTTTTTGTCACCCATACAGATCTTGGGGCTAATGTTTTTTGTTTTGTAATAGAAAAATATAACTTTTTTAAGACATATCTCAATTTATTATATTTCTGTAGCTCAAAGAATCTTGTATCCTTTATCTGACAATTAGGCATAAAGTAATATCACCTAATTCAACTGTAGCAAAAAATAAATGTTTATTAACCTTAAATAATTAGAATTAAATAATGAATTACATTATAATACTTACCAATAAATGCAGCAATGATGTTACAGTATTCACATGCTGTAGGTTTCCCATACGCTTTAACATTTGCTTCACATTTCTTACAAATTGATGAGGTATTTGATTTGCTGAAATTATAGTTCAATTGAACAACAAAGGGTAAATCTAGTTAATACATTAGTTTTAAGTAGTGGAGGCCGTAATGGGGAGGAGGGGAGTTATAATTATCCCTTCTGCAACCCCCATGGTCAGGGGTTCTCTAAACTAATAAATCTAATATTTGGGTAACAAAACGTCACTTACTTTTTCACTTATATCATAGGTCCATATTTGAGCAATTCAATTAAAGTCCATAAGAAAGCCGTTAATCAACAAAAAAAGAATCAAAATAACTTTAAAACAATCTGTCGTCAAAAAATCTACAAATAAAAAAATTCGAAGAAAAAAGAAACCAACTTCAAGAGTAATGCTAAAAAGCAAAAAATAAAATTTTCTATAAAATCTTGTAGTCCATGCCAAGTAACGTACATAAAAAATATATTGTATATTGCTTTTTTATTATCAAAAGAGACACAACTTTATTACTATGTTATGTACTTTAATTTCACCTAGTTATTTCAAAACTTGTTTGCTGATCTAAAAAACTTTTTTTCCACGTAAGTAATATGTTTAGTAGCTATTTAATAAGTCATAAGTATACCCCTAAATTCAAATCATCATTCATTCATGTATGCAATAACAAAGCAGTAGCTTTCTTTACCAAAAAGGTAAATCTAAAGGTCTTTGATACATGAATTTTAAGTAGGGGGGTATTGGAATGGGGGCATACTTACCCCTACTATATATAACCCCTATGGTCTGGAGATCTTGAAATATTAACTTTTAGTAAACATAACCTCAATTATTATTTCACTAATATTGCACTTTATCATAGGTGTATCTTTAAACAATCCTTTCAAAGTCCTTAAGAAAGCCAGTAATCAATGAACCACAAAAACAGCTTAATTCATGAAAAATGAAGAAAAAATACAACAGAGCACATTCACAAACATTATAGGAGTAATCATGAAAATATTTAAAATGGCAGCCAATAAAGGCTAAATTATAAATCATATATATAAAATAAATAGTAAATGGTTACAGTCGGTTCTGGCACTTGCTGGCTGCTATCATGGCACTCTTGCTTCGCTCACTCAGCTCGTGCCTTTATAGATAACCTAACCAACTGTTCATGTATATATAATAAATATACTGGCACTCACCGGCTGCTGCAGCAGCATGCTTGCTTGGCTTGTGTGCTTTGTTCTAATGCTAACCTAACACAAATCTCTTATCTACTCACTGGTCTTGACCTTTCACCACCCATCACAAAAAAAAAAATAAAAAAAAATGGTGAGGTTATGTTTAGCAAAAATTAAAATTTCAAAAGCTCCGGACCTTAGGGGTTGTAGAAAGGGTAAGTATACCCACCTAATTATAATAAATATACTGGCACTCACCGGCTGCTGCAGCAGCATGCTTGCTTGGCTTGTGTGCTTTGTTCTAATGCTAACCTAACACAAATCTCTTATCTACTCACTGGTCTTGACCTTTCACCACCCATCACAAAAAAAAAAATAAAAAAAAATGGTGAGGTTATGTTTAGCAAAAATTAAAATTTCAAAAGCTCCGGACCTTAGGGGTTGTAGAAAGGGTAAGTATACCCACCTAATACCTACCCAATCCACCCACTACTTAAAATTCGTGTACCAGATATCTGAGTTGCAGCCACCAAAAAGTAATATTTCAAGAACTTCAGTCTATAAGGGTTGTAGAAGGGGTAAGTATCTTCCCTGCTACCTATTCCACCCACCCAATATTTAAATTTCATGTAATGAATATCTAAGCAGCAGCCCAACAATGTAATTATTAAGTAAACAGGATAAATAATCACAAAATTGTTTCAAGTTTATAAATATTAAAAAAAACTGTTTTCCTTTTATTGTAAACAGTGAAGAATGCTTAGTGGGGGTTACGATATTACTAATAGCTACGTATTAAAGTGACCTAGATGTCTATCATAAATATTTATAACTGTTTTAACTTAGCAATGAATAAACCATATTTAGTAAATATCTACCTTGGCTGTTGCTACTGACCTTGTTTGTTGAAACTCTGATCGGCAATACGTACATTTGACGACAGGGAAAGACCCACGACATTCCTGGAAAACCATCAACTGAGCGTCATAATACTAACGTCAACTAACTGTATATTGCGTCGCATTTACAGTTCGTGCCTTTTTTATTTTAAGACAAGAAAATTTACATATCTGCTAGCATGTATTTGAATTTCGTAATACGTACCTTACAAAGTTGTTCGCCTGGAGATAATTCCTCAAAAGGATGTCTTGAGAAACAACGAGAGCAGGCAAAGAGTGGCGTCGAAGAGGTACTCATGTTAATGTGAATATATCAAAGTACAACTACAAAGTGAGGATTTAATAAATCACAACTTTTCCTATATTTTAAATATAAAAAGATTACTAAAATTACAACACGAGATTTACCAGCTATTATTAATAATGGCGATCAGAATTGCAAATTGTAAAATTGGTAAGTTATAAATATGGCGATTGAATGTCAATGTCAAATTGACATAATTCCTTCTTGGCAAAATCAATGCCAAAGTCATTTGAACCATTGAACCAAAAAAATTGATCAATTCTTCTGATCTGAGCGTTGAACGCTTTGGAATGTTTAAGCAAATTTCTATCTATTAATAATATCTATCTATAATATATATTTATTTTCTAACATATATCTGTATTGTCCACAGGTTAACTGAAACACTATGAATTCTGACCAAATTTCTCCTATTTAATTAAGCATAATAATGCCTCTTTACTCACCTGTCGTTTCTAACCTGTGACGTTGGCAAAATCAATGCTGGATGCGTTGAAGCCATAAACTTTAAAAAAAAGTTGAATCTGTTGAAAGTTACTAGTTATTTTTTTTGTTGCTTATTTGACTTATTTGTCTAAATGTCTACCAATGCTTTGTCAAGTGCGTGGTTTGTGTTTATCCTATCGTTTCATTTATTATTTTCCTTCATTAGCATGCAAATGCTTGCGTTCAGTTAATAATTTTTATTTGTAAAACTATATTAGTGAAAAATGAACATCCCACCGTTTCCTTCACAAGACTTAGCCAAGCTGGTACTCGGTAAGTATATTGCCCATTGGCGGGAATCTCAGTATATTTTGTTGGGTAGTGTTTATAAACCAGTCCGTTATAGGTTACTTGGCTGAGGAGCAGCTGATGACTGCTTATGATGAATTTCTGCAAGCTAGTCCTTACTTAGACGCTATGAGGAATGAATATGACAGGATATTTATGACATCACTGAGGAATATTCTAGCAGAATACAGAGCTATTAAAATCTATGGTGAGTACATGGTGATTCTGGGGTACTAAAAAGTATCAAATACTTTATTTATGGCATATGAATCAAACATGTTTATTATCTCAATGTTTATCCTGGTAAATCTATAGATGTTTGATGCATGGATTTTAAGCAGCGGGGTGGTGGAGTGGGGAGAGGGGGAGAGGTACTTACCCTACTACAACCCCTATGATCCAAAGATCTTGAAATATTTTTTTTTTAATTAACATAACTTCACTTATTTTTTCACTAATGAATATTGCACTTATATCATAGGTGCAAAGTTAAACAATTCTTTCCAAGTCCAAAAGAAAGCATTTAATCAACTAGAAAAAGAACCAAAAAACAGTGTAAGTCATGAAAAAATTAAGAACAAACAGCAAAAAAAGCAGATTCACGTATAGTACAAGAGTAACCATGAAAATATTCAAAATGGCAGCCAATAAAGATGAAATTATAAATTGTATATATAAAATAAATAGTAAATGCTTACAGTCTGGTATGGCACTCTTTGGCCACTACCATGGGATGCTCGGTTTGCTTGTGAACTTTGGTCTGAAGACAACCTAACTTAAACCACTGTAGTCCTGACCTGTAGTCACAGGTCACATATTTTCACCACCCATCACAATAATATTAAAGAAAAAGTAGGTGTGGTTATGTTTACCAAAAATTTATATTTCAAGAACTCCAGACCATAGGGGTTGTAGAAAGGGTAAGTATTCCTTCTCCTCTACCCTCTCCACCCACCCACTACATAAAATTTGTGTACTGGATATCTGAGGAGCAGCCAATTATCCTAAACATTTGTGGCATGGTGCCATATGTAGAGTCTCTTATAATTTATCCACCATTTCCGGCTGCCGGCGAATCAAAAACCATAATTAGAAACATATAAATATAAATTCATGATACATTTTCATTTTTAGAAGCACTTGTCCTTGATTATTGTCATTTTTAAAAAAAAATATTTTTATTTCAGTGGAGACATGCAAACCATTTTCACTAAGAAGAAGGCTATTTCAATGTGCAAACTTACTGGACATAGTCAAGTTATTGGTTACTCATATAGATATTAATAGACTACATGGATCAGAAAATGATAAAACTTGGTAATCATATCTTCTTAAACTTAATATTACCTAAAAATTAATTTTAATCACATTCACAAAGTTTGTTCAATGTAAATGAGTTGATCAAACTGATGAATGTAGTGAATTATATGTTTCTCCATTTAACTACCTATAATACTTATTTTTTTAAATTTCATATACAAAATTAATTCAATCATCATATTTAAATATCATCAAAATGAAATATCACTTGAATTAAGAAAAATGACTGAATCTAATGAATATACTAAAGTCAACACAAGAAGTTGAAATATAGGTTATGTTTTATATTTCTTGCTATTATTAGTTATACTGAGAATACATTTTTTTATAACTGTATTTTGATCAAACAATTATTAAAACATTCATATCAGGTCTGGACTATTTTAATGTATGAAGTATAATATATATTACATAACTTCACTGATATTTAGTATAAATGCAAAATTTTATGAAGTATGAGCTGCTATTTGGAAGAAATATAGGGACTAACCTATTATTGTAAGAGACATGGGTAAAAACCATAATTAATACCTTATTTCGTTCTAAATCAGTTTTTAAAATTTAACTGAAAGGTTATTAATTATAACTTTGTTTTTTTTAGCACTGAAAGACTGGTCATTAATAGTCCTTCAAAATTAAGTGGCTGTGATGCATGTAATGTTTTAAAGTTACCAAATTGTGCTTGTAAAAGCAGACAGTCAAGTTTAAATTGTAGTGACAGCAATGAATGTGAAACACAATCGGGTGCTAATTCCTCAGTCGAGGCAACTTCTTTGGCCGATTTACCTGGTACATGATTCTTATATTTTATTAGAATGCTTTACTGTATATTTTTAAAAATAGTATTGTGGATATATATTTGAATGAAGAGTCTTAGAATGTACAGAAGGACCATATCAGGATCAATGTAAAGAAATGCACCATTTGTCTTCACAATTATGTATTAGCTTGGTGTGTATTCAGTATTGCTGTACAAATAACTTTATTTCTTTGTTTAAATATCATGTTTCCTTGCATTGACATTGGCAAATAGGTCCACCTAAAGGCAAGTTATTACCTTCACCCATGAACATTTGCAACACAAAAAGAGCATCTCTAAAACTACTTAATTAATAATTACTTAATTGTTACCTAATAGTACAAGTAATAATATGAAAGAAAAAGAAATACTAAGTAAATACTTAAATATTGTATTGCTTACCTCATTGAGACTTTAAATATCTGTTTATATTATATCCCTATTTGAGAGCCCCATGTTGTGGTTGTGTGGTTGTGGCTTTCTCGGAAAACCACAAGAGGAGTTTCATTCCACAGTTTGGTTGCATATGGCATGAAGTGTGTATGCCACATATATATTTTATGACAGTTTTTGTTTAGAAGCCTTTTTAACTTGTATCCCTTGCATTCCATAATTGAAAACTTACTTTATCGATCAACAAACCTAGAAATAGTTGGATAATAATTACAGTAATTTTAATCAGATGTTTCTGTATTCAGATAAAATGATATTTTCATTGAAAATTCCAGGCAGTTATGTGGCACACAGAAAGAAGCATGTGAAAGTGTTGGAGAGATGCAGTTCATTAAATTCCAGTGCAAATATTGATCAGTCTAATAATATCCCTAGTATCAGTGAATGTACTCAGATTCACATAAATGAGAGTAATACTGGGAATAACATTAACTATAATGTAAGTATTCACATCAGAAATCGACATAAAAGTGAAATAGGTAGTTATAATATATTCATATTTCTTTATTACATTATGAAATATTGATCTGATATATATAAACCAGAGATAATAAATATGTTTACATAAGCAAAATCGAGTGCAAGCTCTAGCTTATAATAGTATTTTTTGCAAATATGGTTCATGTATATCTAGCCAGCTTTCGATTATGAATATCAATTATACCAGTTTTAGCATAATCTTGAAATCAATAGACACCTGGTGCAGGTGAGATGTATTTATATGGTGAATGAAGGCTTTAATCAAATTATAGGGTTTTGATGAAGGCTAATCAAAATATTGTTTCAATCAAGTCACTAAACAGTTGAGATTTTCTATACAAATCTTGCAATAATAATCTTTATCCTGCAACTGTTGTTTTAAGTGCTTACACAAATATCAGGTGGAAAATATGAAAAAGTTACTTAAAATATACTTTCTTCAGAAATTGTTTTCAATAGAGATACATTGAATGTGTGGTGATATATTATGGTTTGTCTATCAAATATTTTATTTGGCAAATGACAAACACAGTGAATGCTGGTCAACCGCTTATTGTGTGTGGATTGGCACACCCTAGCCTGATTGAATTACATTTATACTGAAGTGTCAAATAACAATTTTTATTTACAATATGAAATGGGTATTAGACAATTTAAAAATGATATGAAGTATGTATTTTTAAATATTTTTAGACAAAAGAAATTGAATCCAGAGGGCACTTGGAAAGTAATAATGGATCAAAACCAGTTTGCAATGAAAGTATAGTGCAGAGGCATACATACAATAGTATAGCTGATTCTGATAATGTCATTAAAACTGTATCTAATGCAAGCACTTTTCAAGATTTCACAGCAGGTGTTACCCCAGGTATTATTATAACAAAATTTATCCATTGGGACCTTAAATAATGTCAGCCCATAAATTAAAAAAAAATATTTTTACCATATTTTAAAATATGGTATAAATAATTTTAATTACTGTTAAGACAATAATAAATACACTATTTGAGTAATAAAAGATATCATCTTAATTGCAAAACTCATACAGAATCTAGATAGACGCAGTGCTTGGAAAAATGATAGTGTCTCAGTTTGACTGTCAACTAGTCTGTTGTAACAATATGCACATCACGTTTGAAATATTGCCAAATTATTTTATTCTTTCTAGTATGTAGTAATATGTAAACCACGTAATTGGAATAAAACGCGGGGGTTTTAGCCACCTATTCTAATCTACCATATATTCTTCTGGTGATATGATCGTTTATTACTAAAAAAAAGTACACAATGACGGCGCTAGACCATATGTTGACGTCGCTCGTCGACATTAGTTTTGGAAGGTCTCTAATCACGTCCCAGTCAAAAATAATGTAATAAAGAGAATGAAACCGATGTATGAGTATATGAATTTTATTGATAATCAAATGTCGACAAAGATTACATAAACAATCACAAATTAAAATAAACGTATTTTTCGGATTTTAGTCTCACTTAATTTTTTCAAGATCATGTTATAGTAAACACCAGCCGCTATTTCCGCTTCTACTCCGTGCTATATATGTACTCGCGCTATAAGAAAAGATAGTTTGTCTTGGCGCCTTGTGCATCCCAAGTAGTGCTACTCTGTTACTAAAGTCGAGTCGCGGAGCAGGAAGAATTTCGTACAATGACCTTTTTACCTACTGCCAGTGGTCACAAACATGTTTGTATTAAGTGCAGTTTACATAAAATGTTTGAAGGAGAAAAAAATTACTAACTCATTAAATAAATTATTGTTATTATAGTAAATTATTTATTTAGATGTTATATTATAACAGTTATAAAAATCGAGTTACAATTACTAACTCGGATAGAAATAAAATATGAAAATTCACAAATCAGATTCCGATTCCTCTGTATCGGAGTTTCTGCTTTCCGACGACGTCTCGCCTGTCACATTTATTATAAAAGAATTAACAGTTTTGTCTACATTATCATCAAGTCTATCTAATTTCGATTCCTCTTTTTTTACGTGACTGATCCAATTTTGCCATTTTCTGCTGAAATGCTGCTTCAAGCCTCCTGAAGCAGCTTTTTAACATCTGCTATCTTAAATTTTGTATTTTTTTAAACCTTACAGTCTCAGGTAAAAGGTTTACAATCCCTGAGGACGGCGGGCATTGCATCTGTGCGAGCGAGACTCATTATATTTACGCGGGAGTGACAGAGATAGGTAATAACAGGTTAACGTACGAAATTCTTCCTACTTTGCGCCCGGACTTTACTAATCTGTATAAATACTTCTATGCGTACGGAAATATCCCTATTATTAATATTATAAAGGCGAAAGTAACTCTGTCTGTTACGCTGTCACGGGAAAACTACTGAAAGGATTTGGCTGAAACTCAGTATATATATTTTCGATGCCGAGGATAAACGTACGATTCAGAAAAATAAGATAGATTCCGGAATAAATATATATTTGTCTCTCTGTTTGTTATGATTTCTGGGGGCAAATAGCATTGAACATAAAAAAATAATACAATGTAACCTGTATGATGTAATGTCTGCTCTTCAAACAAGAGGTACGGCGCAGCCGCGGATTAAACTCTAATATAGGAATAATTTTTAATAACATTTATCTTTTTGTAAGATCCCCCGGTTTTTTTATCACATAACAGGCTGTCGGCAGTCACCGTCTCCTAGCGCCGCCACTGAATTTATGTACATACATAGCCATGATGAGGTTTAAAAATCACTTTTATGATAAAAAAATGATCTAATATTTATATTCACTTTTGCTTTTAAGGTGTTGAAGTTCAGAACAACATTGTACCTGATTCTAGCACTTCAGAAAGCTCATGTGTTCCGTAAGTTTTTATTTAATAATTTTTACTCTTTTTGTTCAATAGTGGAGAATGTATTGTTACCAAAATCAAACTGTAATAAAGAAATATGATATTTTAATTATTTCAGTTTAATTAGATTTTTTTTATAGTAGTTATTGTTTGCGTTTGACCATGATCTCGCTATGATCTAAGGCAGGTTTCCCTAGAAGGAACTCACATGGGACTTGAAGACACATCTAGGTTGTAAGTATTGGGAAAGACAGACTCCGTCGAGCTTCACTCCTTTACGGAGTGCATGATGAAAATAAACGCAAAGCGTATCGTTCTTCTAGCTGGAATGTCCACTATACATCGGTGCTGCATGCCGCCGGTGCGTCTGGCTATCCGCTGATGGAAGGGAGACTGTGGGATTAGACTGGAGAGCTTAGCTGCACACTCTCCAAAGTGTATCCATCTTCTTCTTTTGCACACGGGCAGTTTCCATAACTTGAGGTCAAAGCGTCAATTTTGCGTGCCAGGGTGGCGAGCTTGGCTTGTCTGCACTCCTCCAGGTTGTCCCTAAGTTGTTGATATAGTGCCCGTGTCTTTTGGTTTATGTGGTTTCTAAACCAACTACGTGGCAAGGGCAGGAAAGGCTCTGGTCCGACTGGTTGCGTTTTGGATCGTCTCCTAGCCAGTTGGTCTGCCGCATCATTAACCTGGGCAGCACTATGTCCCTTAATCCATTGAAGAGTCGAGGTGTTGTTCTTACCTGCCGCTTAAAGCCAAGTGGCATTCGTATATTAAGTTTGAATCAATAACCCTGCTACTAAGAGCTTGCAGTACCGATTTGCTGTCAGAGAGTATTCTGATGCTGTTATCATGGACTAGCTAGGATTGCTTTAGCTGCAAGTAGGATTCCCATGCTCTCTGTTTGATGTACTGTATTAAACTTACCCAGGGGCCCGGATATGTTAATGTTAAGGTCTTCTGAGAAGACTCATGCCTGAGCTGGAACTAGTGTTTGACCCATCCGTATAAAGGCTCAGCTCATCATGGGAAAGAAAACTATCACTACCTTCTATGAGTTCAACCTTGTATTTTTTGCCGAAGATAAAGGCTGTCTCTATTCTCTCACTAACCGCTTCCATAAGTGGTGTGTCTGACCATGTTTCCGTGAATGTTGTACTGTCTTACCTTATCAAACTTAAGAGTTTTCAGGTGCTTTAATCTTAGAGCCGTCATTGTCGCCTCTTGTTGTACAAACAGGTGCAGTGGCGGGATGTTAAGAGTTATTTCTAGAGCCGCGGGGGGCGTTGTTCTCATGCATTCCGTCGCGGCACAGCACGCTTGTCTTTGTAGTTTGGCGATGCAAGTCGCAAGCTTGGTCCTTGTCCACCAAACCACAGAGCCATATGTTAGCATAGTTCTAACTACTGCTGTATATAGCCATAGTAAGAGTTTGGGGTGAAGTCTCAACGCTTACCAATGATCATACATCAGGCATTGCTGTAAGATCACAATTTAAGTATGGTCTTTGTTGTCAACATGGCTGCCCCAGTTAGTGTAGTGCCAAAGAGGCATCCTGTAGTTGCTTAATACTCTCTTATTTGTAAAAAAAACAACCTGCATTTTCTGTGTATTGGCAGAGAGTTCATATTCCCTGCACTGTAACCTATCACACACCATGCTGGAATTATTTCCTACATTTAGTATAGTGATGTCATCAGTGTAGCCAACTGTGTAAAAGTATTGGCTGTTTATTTTGGAGATGAGATTGTTCACAACCAAGTTTCACAAAAGTGGGGAAAGTAGGTACTCGTCCTTGGGGACAGCTACGAACCACATGTTCGCGTTTTGTGTCCTGCGCCACCTTTATAAATCTGTTGCATTCCATGTTGATTATCCAGTCGATAAGCAGGGTTCTAATCTATGTATGTGGGGTGCTATATCAATGCTGGTAATATTGGTTTTGTCAAAGGCCCCCTCTATGTCTAAGAAGAAGCCAAGACAAACAAGTTTATTCTGTTGACCTTACGTTTCATCTGATGGAGCACAGATTCGGTAGATCTGCCAGGGCAGTAAGCATGTTGGTGCTTGTGAATAGGTATATTGCGTAATGCATTGTCTCTAAGATGCCTGTCGCTTAGTCTCTCCAAAGTTTTAAGCAGAAATCATGACATACTGATAGGTCTAAACGACTTCGGATTAGTATCACTCTTACCTTGCTTGCGTATGAAGATGACCCTGACTTCGCGCCAGGCATTTTATCCCCGCCCCACTAGGGCAGTGCTGGGAGGATTTTCCTGCCGACTTAAAAGATTGGTAGCTGTCAACTGCCCATTTCGCCTTATCAAAGGTGACAATATCATAGGCAGTTTGCCAGGAGTACTCTGTAACTAATAGGCTGGTTACCAAACCTCTAGGGCATTGCTCTATTTGACAACCCGGGACGTGTGTTTCTAGGAGTACCATATTGAATTCCTCATGGCCCAGACTCATTGTACCGTCGTCCCTACGTAGGTGCCAACAGCACAAGGTCTCAGCTTAGCCAGAATCTTCGTAACACAATTAGCTTATGGTGTGGAATTGATATTTTCATTGCAACTCCTCCATGAATTTGTTTTCCAGTATCTGATGCGCTTTTTATATAAAGATTGGCTTCTTTCCTTGTAGGTATCGCAATCTCTATCAGCAACTGTGTTTATTATTCTATTAAAGGTTTTCTAACTTTTGCACGCAGTTTCTTACCCCACTAGCCATTGTTGTCGGCCTTGGCACAATGTATCATTAGGGGACAGGCCTTGTGGTATCAGTTAATTATGGTAGTTTTTAAAGTGTCTAAATGTTGGTCCATCAATACCGGACCCACCAACTTAGCAGTTAAAGACTGTTTGTCCAGTTCACGCGCTATAAGTCTTTAATAGCGTGACCGGTTAGTTTTATCGGGTACCTTGGAGGTTGCACAGAAATACTAAATTGTATCCAAAGAAAACCGATAAATTAGCAACTCTGCGTCCATGTTTGAGACTGAATTTGGTAGTTGCCAACCAGCCTCTTGGTTCTCCGCTCAATCGACTCTAGTGCTTCGAATTGATATTTGGTTAAGCCATCCCAAAGGTGAGAGCAGTACTCTATACATGGTCGGACTTGTGCTTTGTACAACATTAGTAGTTGTTCCAGTGTGAAGTGCCATCTCACTTTCGAGAGTATGCCCAGTATGCCCAGTTTACTTGCTGTAGTCTGTGCTGTCTACACGATGTCGATGTTGTCAACGAGGTACATCATAGAGACTGAGCTGTTTGTTAATCTATAATATAATAAATCTGTAAATTATTTGAGTTTTTACAATGCGTTTAAAAATGTGAAAAAATCAGGGGGACTAATTCAGACCAGGAGATTCCGAAAACATATTTTTGGGCTGTTCGTTAGAGCATCACGTGAAAACAACTTAACAGATTTAAATGATTTTCGACATAGAGCTAGCTTATATCCCGGGTCTTAAATTAGGATAATTTTTATCCCGGTAAATAATTTCGTTTCTGTGGAATAAATGATTATAAAAAAAAGCATGGCGCTGCGGTCGCGCTTTTTTTGTGCGGCCGTGGTAATTCTCTAACTGTCGTCATAACAACGCGAACAAAGTTTCTGTAGTATGAAATAAGTTTGTTTAGATTTTCCTAATCATTTAATCTGTTAAATGATGAAAAATGTTTTAGTATTATTCATATGATATTTTACAGGATGCCAATGCAAACAGATGTTAATGCAATAGTTAATGATATAAAAAACATAAAACAGCAATTTCTGTTAAAGATTTCAAGCATTAGACAGAATAATGAAACTAAGAGAAATGAGGCGATAAGTGTAACTTATCCTAGAATTAGACCGAAGAGCGAGGATCCAAAGATAAAAATATTATCGGATGTAAAAGTGGATCATTATAATGATTCTCAAAAAAAAGTACCAGCAAATAATGCGACGTCTACACCATTAATGCAAATGCAAACTATAGTTATTAATGGAACCCCAGCATACCGACACGAACCTGTTATTGCGCAAAGGCAAAACTTCACTAAAGCTGAAATTATGGCTATGCCTACTTTAATTGTGGTGCCTCCATCCTCAGGTAATTCTTTTAATATCAACGTTTTTATAACATTAATTAATTTCTCCCATTCTTTGTCTGTTTTTTGTGTAAATTAATTTTGATTTGCTGTACCCTCGCCAGAATTAAGTAAACGCATCTTTTGATTTAGAAACTGCACATGGCGCCCTTGCGGATTCAAATCATATATATTATTTGCCTGTCGGAGGCGATATAATAACTCATCTTCATCATTCGAGTATTAAATCCCGGTCGCTTTCACTTTCGCGTTTACTCGGACGCGCAGGGTCCGTTTTCCTACTTTTTCTATTCCACTTCTCGCAGTCTTCAGCGTCCTTGGTTTTTAGACTATTGGTACGCATGTCATCCTTCACACGCACCATCGTAAGCGATAATCTTGGCGTTTATTTGCTATGTCACGGATGTGAAAACTGCCGCCGATGCGGGAGTTCCTGAAACGGTCTTTTCGCGTGACTCCACACATCCATCGCAACATATTCATTTCCGTGACGCGCAGTTCTTGCTTGTGTTGCTCAAGTACAAGTCACGTTTGACTGTCATACAAAAAGACAGCGAGGTCGTGGTCGATATCCCCGGACGTGCTAAGTACAGATCCCAAGTACTTAAACTGATCCGTGCGCTCAATTGTGCTTTCGTCTATGCGCACGGATGTAGGATTTGCAGTCCAACTACTCAGTTTCGGCACATTTAGTTCCAGATCGCCGTTCTCTAGCGATCCCTTTCACGCATTCACACGTCGCACTAGGCGCTTTCTCTTCGAATCTGCCAGCGTGATATTTTCAGCAGACATAAGCAAACATGGAGCTTGTTCATGCGCATCTATAATGCTGTACGACAATTCGTCTAATATCACGCTGAACAGATACGGGCTAAGGACAGATCCCTGGTGCATTCCTGCGCTTATGGGGAAGGGTAGTGACGTTAACAGTGGTCTGAACTTTGGTCCCGGTATCACGGTACACCCGAATAGTTTCAATATATGTTTCTAGCGACCCCTTTGGACCTCAATGCTTATCAGATCATCACGAACAGTCGTCGGCCTTCTGCAGATTCAAAAACAGGAAATGCAGAAGCGTATTCTTCGTCCTGTATTTCTCCGTCATGATCCTTAAGGCAAAAACAGAGTCCATGCTTCCATGCCCAGGGTGAAACCTATATTGTCGTTCCGAGACAAAGCAGCCCTGTGCCGGATCAGAAAGTCAACTATGTGCTTAAACAGCTTCATGGTGTGGGACATTACGTTCATACCCCTGTAGTTTTCGCATTCCTGCACCGATACCTTATCTTTGTAGACTGGGGTGACGGGGAGGGGTGGTAACACTCGATCTCCATTGGCTCGGGATGTTTCCCGTGAGGAAAATGCGGTTAAAAAGGTTTGTAAAAATGCCCACACTACGAGGATTCATCGCCTTTGAGGGACTACATCGGCTCCGACGGCTTTCTGCTAACCTTACCTTATACGGCTAAGAGCCCTATGGACTTTAGACGTGGCTTCGGCTTTGGTGGCTGTACCTCTTTGTGCTGCCTATTCAGCAGCTCGGGGAAGTACGAGCGCCTTCTCTCTTTCACCGCCAGGTCCTCGCAGAACAGGTTGCCGCCAGTGCCAATAACACAGCGGGACTTAGAAATAACCCGTGCCGCTTTGACCCTGGAACGCGTAAATTTATAAATGAGTTTCTCCATCTCAGATGATTCCAACTTATCGTACAACAGTCGTAAGTAGTCACGCCTGGCTCTGGCTACAGCTCTTTTAGTGGTACGTTTTGCGGCCTTGTATGCGTCGCGATCTTCAGATCTGGATACTTGCCACTTTTAAAGAGGGTTTTCATTACCTTAACCACCCTTTGGACTGTGTCATTTCATCACCAAGTTTCCTTATCACACTTGCGTCCACCCTTAGACACAGCCCGCATTGCCTTTGCCTCCTTAGTAATTTTGTTCCAGTAGTTTTGGACAAGTTCGCTATCAGGTCCGGCACACATCTCGACAGATGCTGAAGCGAACTCTTGGTCTGAGACGACATACCAACTGCCATATTATAAAGTTACTTTGCGCTCTAACCATGCCTGCCCTTTTTAGGGTTCCATAGTCATTTTGGGAAAATGAATCTATTTTGTAATCGCCATGTCTGGCTGTCTGTTTATCTATGAATGTCACAGTTATTTTTGTCGCATGCTACAGGGTCTACATGATTGAAATTTTACAGGAAGATGTTGTAGTAGTTAGATGTATGTAATGAAATCGAGAAAAATAGTTTGGTTACTAGGGGTTGAAATATTTTTTCAATTTACAGTACAACTGTGTGTTAGTGTGATCTTGAAAAACAAAAATGTTCTTTTTTAAATGAAGTCGAATAAGTGGCCAGATATTAGCTCCCAAAGTAGTGTAAATTGTGTCCAATTTAATAATTTGGATATTCAGATGCATGGTTAAATCAGAATTTAACCATGCATAATGTGAAACAAACTAAGATGGTGGAGCTGAAAAAAAGCTTTAACGATAATTGGTTGGAACATCGAAACAGCGAAAACAGACGACTTTTGTCACCTTTACTGAAGCCTGGGTTGTGCGAGACTGCCAAGTACTATCCTAATTTATTTTGCTTTGCAATGAATATCATTATAAACAAAAGTATAAAATACGTTTTTTTTAGCCATATGACAGTTATCCTAAAGGCACAAGCTAACAATAAAATGTTTGTTACAGCTCCTACGATACTCTCCCAAACTTCACAATGCAGCATGGCATCAACAACACCAATTTTATCTTGCACACAAGCTAACACTAAAGATTGTATATTAAGTCCATTAGTAATAGATGTTACATCTAGTCCTTGTCAAGACAATATAAATATTCCTGATACTGTAAAAGAGAATTCAAATGTAAAAGAAACAAGTGTAGAAGCTGGGCTCATAAAAACAGTAAATGTTCACAAAAATACGTCATTACCAAAGGATAGTACTGTGGCATGCGAGTCAAGTACACCTCAAGTTCTTCCTCCTATGCGTAAATCTTCGTCTACACCGCGTCGCAATTCTCATATAAGGGTATTAGATTTTACAACTCCTCGTAGAATATTACATGAAACAGCTAATGAACAAGGAGAATCTCTGAATCCAGATTGTCCAGTAGAAGTAGTTCTTAGTGGGTGCCCCAATGTCATCACATCATCAGGTAATGTACATAGTAATCATGTTACAGTAGAAATCACGAATAATGATGGTGATAATATATCAGCAAAAGAAAATAATGGTAAGATCAAACATATTAAACACAAGAAAAATAATTGGGATGCTGATTTACGTGCTCTCGTGGCAGCAGACGCATCAAATATTGCGTCAAAGTCAGGTTCATTTAAAACAAAAAATAGTAAAAAGAAAAAAACTACTTTGAAAACAATAGAAGAGACTGATGTTACAGATGATGTTACTGCAAGCGTTTCTAAGAAGAAATCAAGTAGTAAGAAAACTAAGCGGAAACAAATTATTGAAGAAGAAGAGCCTGAGATTGTTACTAATAGTAAAATCAATGTAGTGCCTATTAAGCCTACTATTAATATAAAGCCTGCTACTGACTGGGGCGTGACATCTCAAGACAGCAAAAAAGATGGTGCTAATAATAGGGTTAATATGGAAGATAACAATGAAACTCCAGAACTTGAAAGATTGTCTCTGCATAATGATATTGGTGCTAAATTAAACATTTCAGACATATTTGAAACTCCTTACAAGCAAGCTTTTTATGATATTCAAATGGAAACACCCAGGTTTTTACGACTAGGCCCTGATTTGCCTGATGAACCAATGTCAGATATAAAAATTATGAATATTCCAACACCTCGATTTCTTGACACTCCCAAACCCTTGCAAGCTACTCCGTCATCGTATGCATCCCGTCCTACTGATTACTCGAGTGGAGGCTCTTATTATAAACCAGATGATCAAGATTATGTCCTTAATCCAAACATAGAATGCCCAGTAGTTTCAAGAAAAGAATCGGCGATTATATTGCCTCCAGATGCTGAAAAAAATAAAAAACATTCAAGGCCAGTAAGAAAGTGCACTAAGAATGTATCCTATTATAAAAAGTCATTGCAGGAAAAAGAGGAGCTTAAAGAAGCTGAGGTGACGTCTAATCATAGTGATACTACTAGTGTTACTAGTTCTATAGATAAGAATGAATCTAGTGCTGAATTGAAATGTGCTAAAGATCTCAAAATTAATCCGAAGCTTAAAAATGTACCTAATAGAAGAAATTCTGCCAAGAAACGTAAAACGCCTGTGAAAAAGGAGAAACCTAAAACTTTTATGAAAATTAAACCTAGAAGAATGACACCCACTAAGGAAACAGTAGGAGGCAGAGGTAGAAAAAGGCTTGATGATTCTCGAAGGAACTCGCCGGCAGCGAAACGAGGAAACAGTAAGGAAAAGATTAATGCTATGCCATTGATTTCATCAGTTCCCACTAAGTCCCGTCGAAAATCATCAACTCCTAGAAAGTTACACTGTAGTAAAACATTTAACTCTGAAAGCTCAGGTCATGATTCACCGGACAATGTTCCTGATGTTAAACCAAATGAAAAAGAAAATTCCAGTAACAGTAATCAAGGGAAGACAATTCAACTTTCTGATACAGATCAATTAACTCTACGATGGTCTGATGATGGTTCTCAGGATGCTAAATCAAACGATGCACAAGCGAAAACAACTGATATTGAAGATGTTTCAAATATCCAAGCCTATATTGAAACCACAGTTTTGGTAAATCCTAAGCCTAATTGTGAAGAGGAAGGAACTTTGCAAATTGATTTAATCAAAAGAGGTTTTGATGTGGAAACAGCAAAAAAAATCGAACGAGATTTACTTGACACGCCTCCACATTCGGAGCTTAGTAGATCATCGACAGTGAAAAATATTGAAGTTACCGAGGTGAAAAAAGATGAGACATGTTTGGAGAGAACTGTTGAAACAGATAGTAGCATCACAAATGGACTGCAAATAGTAGAAGAAACAGAGGAAGACTATGAACTATCAGTACACAATTGCAATGAAGAAACTGATAATTATATTGTAAGCAAATATGACGAAGCCAAAAATATTTCTCATATACCGCCTGTAAAATTAAAAGATAGCTATTTGATGGAGATTTGTGTAGATGATGAAGCTACAGTAAGACTTAGAGCTCCGCCTTTTATATTTTTAGTTGATCTCAATTTTGAAGAAACTCACAGAGATATTGACAAGGAAACTGAAGCTGCGGTTAATTCAATACTAAAGTATGATAAACTATATACACCATTAAAAGAGTCTATTAAAGCTCAATGTTATGAAATATTTGACTCTACTTTGACTAGTTTGGATACTCCATTAAAGACTCAAAGCAGCCCTAAAGCACTTCGTGATATGACAGTCACACAAATAGTTTTCGAGGAAGAAAAAGCAGAGGTTAAAGAAACGAAGAAACGTAAACGGCTTCAAAGTAGTAATAGTTCCGAAGAATCAGCAAATGAGAATAAGCGAACTAAACCAGATCCAAAGGATTTGTTAAAGTCCACAAACATACAAAATTTTGACATAGAGACTGTTTTAACGAAATTACACGGACACTGAGATATTTTCGGAGATATGAAAACACAAACTCAAATATAGTCGGGGAGATAGGTATGTGGACACACGTTATAATAAATTCTATCATTATTTCTATAGTAAATAGCAGGTGTTAATACAATATTTCTTAATTTGAATTAGTGTAAGACCATAATTTATGCGTTATTTGATGTCTTTTACTTTATACAAATTTTTCCACCCATCTGGCTCCGTCATTATGCGAACTTTCAAATACGAAAAAAATCGTCAAGCCATATATGCATGTACTAGTTCGCATGTCTATAACCTGGTGCATAGATGGAAGACATTTCATGTGATGCATCTAATATCATCCCTGTATTGTTTATATACTTATAATCAGTACATAAAATACGACAAAATGCTTTTAGAATTATTGTTATTAAAAAATTTACCATTAGAAATACAATCTTTGGTAGACCCAAGTGTATTTTTGTTTTAGTTGTTATATTTTATGCATAATTATATACTTTCTTTTATTCAAATATGCATTGAACATAAATATCGTTATTCATATCAGTTAGCTCAAAAGGTACGTCTTTGTTAATTTACTTAAAACTTAAAAATTCATCTTTGTTAATTATAGCACAGACTGAATATAAGTAGTATTAATTTAAAATTCAAATTTGCCTATCTAATCTCATTAGTGTAACCTGATATTATTTTTCTTTTAAAGATAAAACACATTCATTGTATAGTATCCTACTCATTGGTACATAATATATTATACAATTTTTTTTTATTAAATTTATTTTTAAGTTATGTTTAAATTTTTAAGCAATATGATTTTTTTAAGTAAAACAGTTACAGGTTTACACCTTATACTTTTCGCTAGGGAGGTGAAATGTTTAATGTATGATACGAGAACAACGTTGTATATTTATGGTGCGTTTGTATCTCTTACTAGGTACAAGATTGTAACTAATGCACTATAGTCGGGGTTTTGACTATTAAGACGTTTTCTTGAAACTTGGCTCTGTTTTTGCGTATATTAATATTGTGTACAAAAAGATTTGTAAGGGTTAAATAGGCCCCTAATCCAGAACTTATGAGTAAATTATCACTTGAGGTAATGCAAATTTAAATTCCTACGAACGGAGTCATGTGTACAGTATCCGCAACTTGAGTCTAGTAGTTTCATGTGTTTGCGGAGGCGCAATAATTAAGTGTTAACGTTTATCACACCTGCCAGGTGTAGGTAGTGCGAAAGAGACGCCTTAAGAGTCCGGGTAGCGGCTGAGCGAGAGGGCAACACTTCTCTCAGCTACGTACCACCTCGTTAACCTTATAAATTGTGTGCTATGCAACGACGTGTACGAACTTCAAGTACCTATTTCAATTTTGGTAGTACTCATGAAAAAAAACTAACGAATTATGTTGTATTCGTTAACGTAACGCCCAGAAAAAATATAGCTCATAATACTCTGCAATTTATAGTTGGCGCCGGCCTCCTCCAGTCCGTTATTGTTATTATAGAAAATGTATGTAATTATATATTATTTAAAACATATTTTTTAAGCTTAAATAAGTCACAAATTGAAAGTCCTAATTAGCTTCTTATTAATTTCGTTTTTATGAAATTTAAGAGCATTTATAATATGACAATAATAATTATGCTTAATGTAAGTCGATTTTCAATTGAGACTTCTAATAAAAATAACAATGGACAGGTGGTCAACTGTGAGATTAGAGTGTGTTACGAGTTACGTTTTTACTGGGCGTTTGTTATTCTATAGTACTTCTTTTATGATACTACCTACATTTATAAACCACTTTTAATTTTAATACAATGTTATCCCAAGCGTTAACCGGCGCGTTTATAAATATTGTTCTAGAATACGGAGTCATAGATTTTGTTTTGTATAATAAGTATTACACCTGTGAATGTTGTATATATTGTGTTAAACACTTTTAATTATGTATAGAATGTGGCTAATGATTAAAAAGAGATTGATATTCTTATAGCGGAGGTATTGTGCAAGACACAAATTAAAGAGTTTGTTACTCAAATAGAATTGGTTTTATTTTATAAATTTGGTTTTTGTTTTGGTGGTCGATGGCAATCAAGGCCGCACACTGACGGTGAAACTTGTCCACCAAATAAATTGGCTCCTGGTAGATTGAGTCTAAAGTATAAAAAATATCTTATTTTAATATTTTTTATTTATACAATATTGTCGTTGTAAGTCTCTCAAGATCCCACAAGCCACAAAAAATGGCCCGGCCTGTTGGAGAGGGGCCACGCAGGGCCATGGGAAGGCCAACACGTAGAGGTCCCTTGGATAAATTGATAAAAATGTGGCAAGACACTTGAAAGTCAATTTATATAATATTATCATTGTTTGGCTACATAATCTCTGTCTGTACAACGAGGAGTGTTCTGATGAGTTACTTGATTTGGTGCCTTCGTCGCCATTTTACCATTGCACCATTCGCCGACGATTGTGATTTCATCCACACTTCTTCGACATGCGACTTCTTTAAGCCATACGTGGGCAAGCTGTAGAATTAACTCGCCGCGGCGCCGAGCGCTACAACATGGGGCTCTTCAAAAAGGGCCTAAACAAATATTTAAAATCTCGCGACGGTAATCACTTGCCACCAAGTTGACCTGTTTGTTTGTTTGTTAGACTGCCGATTACAGTAGCATCTAATATCTCGAATATCAAGGAAAATGCATAAAATTTCGACTTAACAAGTTCGGGATATGAAGTATTTGATGGCTAAAATTTCGACTAATGAATAGATTCATTCATTGCACATGTATTAGGCAGAAACAATAGAATAAACGCACCGGATATTTCTTTTCGGTTTTAGTGCTTCGAGTTGTGGGAAGCCCAAGTAAGACGTCGTCATTATATTTGACTAACTTCGACTTACTGTCTGATTTTGAAATTTGAGTTTTTTTTATTTTATTTAATTTTATTTAATTTGTTTGGGAAACATACATACAATAATTAATATTCTTAAATATAAAGGTATTTTACTACATATTATCTAGCATATATATGTAGCAAATTGCCTACGCAGGTAAGTAACATTTTTACACAACAACATAGTTACAAAGTCTAAATAATTCGAGATACAGAGTATTTGGGGGTTTAGTAGAAGGGAACGGAATTTTTTTTCGACTTCTGAGGATTTCGTATTAACAAGATACGAGTTATAGAGATTCCGCTGTATAACCAAACATGAAATAAAATAATAGGCTGCCAATAATGGCATAGTTGCCCTTAATTTGTAACAATGCAATGTAACTAAGACACTTTACTGCAAGCTTTAATGATCAATTAATTAAATCCAAATGAGAAACGAGGCTTCTCTCACGCGCTGAAATAATTCGTTCAGGTATCTCATTAAACGCAATTCAGAAAGCCAACGTGTAGGTGTCTAATTTGTCAGCCCCGTTCGAGTTATAAGCCGCTTGCGATTATATGATAGGTATTCTGTTTAATTAGATATCGCTTCTAATAGCAGGGGAGCGATCAAACCATTAATTAATAATAATGTTAATAACGCTCTTGTACCGTTGAAAAGTTTCCGATAGCTTTCTAATAAAGAATAAAGCAATAATTATTATAAGTAAATAGAGTTTTCATTATTCGTATTTCATTTCATAATTTGTACTTATTTGATATTCGGTCTAGAAGATAAAAACAAATGCTATACATATTGGAAATATGTGTAAACAATAGGGTAATTGAGAAAGAATCTCGGTTGACTGAGATTGTTTTTATCATCTCATAAAACGCCGAAATCATTAAGGTGTTAAATAGCGTATTACGCAATTATTGTTAAAATAGTAACTATAATTATTTTTATCCTGATATCATCAGTAAGGTGATAGTTTAGGGCTCGTTATATGTAGATAATTTAAAAACATGTAACATGTGTTGCCTATACAAATACCCAAAAACCAATAGCAACAATAATAACATATGATGATAATTTGTGATATTAACAATCGGTTTCATTTAAAATACAATATTTTTACTTCGGTGCAACCTGAAGATAATACGAAATAATTTGAATTCATTACAGTCCTGTAAAACTTGTAGTATAGAATAAAATAAATGTAATCGATAAAGCAACGTAAAGCTATCTGTATGACTTGACACAATCTAGACCAAAATATACGGTAGTGTTGTGGGGGTTAGAAAAGGGGTGTTAGTAAAGTGGGTCACGGATGCAAGTTCCTGACACAAATAGCTACGCCGCATCTCGCCACGTGGCCTCGGTTGCCTAGCAAATACCCTAAATATCGCTTGTAATTTAGAATTATTCAAAATTTGGTATCTCGAAATGTTTTAACTAGATTCTGTAATCCCAATGTCACCATCATTATGTTATGTGAGTACCTTAAACATATCTTAATAAATTTCATATAGATTTACTTTATTTTTAGAATAAGATCTTGTGTTGTAGATATGTATGCCCTTTTTCATAAGGAGGAGATTTATCCAAGATAGTTTTATACGTATTGACTGTGAACGAATGTGTTTTATTTAAAGCGTTAAAAATTACGCCATTATCGAATAGCCACATTAGTGTATATACATACATACGTTATATGTTAATATGTAAAGTCATTAACAGCTCAAAACAATATCGCATTACACACATTGCCACATCTGCATGAAACGGCAATGGTACATTATCACAGATGAGGTCTGAACTTATAGATATAGAACATATTATTCGACTAACCTTTTCATAGATATACCTATGCAAACTATTCTAACATAATAGTCTCAAGTTTTATTTTATGGGATTTCTATAACTAATTTAAATCTACTAAACTTTTACTAAAATAGTTAAGATTCCCAGTGCAGGTGCAAATGTTTCTTATAAAGAGAAAAGTGCAATGCGGATTGAAGCGCACAAGGTGGCTGTCGAGGATTTTGTGACAGCCAGTAATTCCGCAGGCAGTTCGGGTATAAATGATTGCGGGTGATTTTACACCCCCCCTTCTCCCTAAAGTCTAAAACCACCCGAACCCACCCCAAAGTGCAGCGCCGACGCGACGTCGCTCCGGACAATCTGCGTGCTCTGCTTATTTTCACCCGTAATTCCTTTGCTGGAAATTTCCTTTATAAAGAACGAAGAATTTAGTTTTGAGGAGAAGTATCTACTAGTATTAGGAAAACAAAAGGAATTGAAAGTGTTTTGTTATGAAAAGTACTGATTTAATACTTAAGACGAAAAATTGCTGAAAGGTTTTAATAGACTGGCCGGGCTGATCTATAGCGCCTATTTACGCAAGTACTGCATAACATTAAGTCTTATTTAGAACAATTATCATAATATAATATGTATCTACACATCTGTTACAAAGAATTAGACCATTAATATACTTACACAATATAATCAAATGCATATGCTATTATATATATTGACTATTATAACAAACACTACATTAAATTATAGGCTGTTATTTGTACCCATGACACTACATAAAGGTTATGGTAAACTTTTTCTACAAGGTTGTGCTGGGTAATCTTACGTAAGTTTTGTTAGGAAAGAACCTATTCAATTTTATTTGCAAAGATAAAATGATATTGATTGTTCTGTTTACTTTTGCCCGTAAGGTTTATGCTATTATATAGTTTTTCAGTATTCCATGAAGTTAACTGGAGAACGGGCTCGGAGCCAACTGGGTCAAGTAATTCAGAAACTTTCAATTTAATAGTGAAAATATGTACATGTAGATACATAAAAATGTGGTCGTATAATATGGTTTGCAAGTTTAGTATTAAAGAGTCGCATTTTTAATAATAGAGTCTGGTGAGATGTGGAGGCCACGTTTAAGAGTAGTTGTTTTTAGCTGACCAAAGCAGGAAAGCCGACGTCGTAAGTGCTAAGTATTACCTTAAGTGTGTCAATTGGTGGCTCGATGTGCGTGGCCCCCTACTTGCCTCCCTTTAGGTGGCTGAGCGTGGGGTAGGTCGTCGGATCGATACCCGACGTCTGGCCCACGACCTCGCCTTTCTTACCACCTTCCTAAATACTAATTACGTGCTTTGACACAGGCTGCACCAGCTCGTACCAAATGAAAGGCGCCAAGGATGGCAACACGGGCGGTTATTAACATTAGTTGCGCTATTATTTGGTATCATGGTTGCTATAGGTATCCTGTTCTTCCAAATTCAGGATTTTATGTCTAACAGATAAAACCCATACAGGAATTTATTTATCGAAAATTCTTACGAGTCGTTAGAGAAAGACTCGTAAGAATTTTTGATATATAAAGAATAATAGAAAGTAGGTGTATCTGTGTTTTTGGGTTCTGTAGCATTTCGACAAAGACGGAACCCTTATGTTTTCGTCACGTCCATCCATGCATCTATCTTTTTTTTAAAATTTATCTTAATTTAGTTCAAAACATTAATATTACCATCAAGACGCTTATAACTATGTTTAAAAAAAAGCATTTGAATATACATTGAGTCTGTATGTCACACCCATTTTTCTCAGAAGTTGCTGGATCTATATCGCAATATGTAATCTATATGTTCATTAACTAGACAATTCTGGAGAGAAATCACAAAAAAATAACATAACAGGGTGGCCACTATACTAACTGGGTGTTGAAATGTTATTTCAGTGTATATCGTTGTCGTGTGAGGTTTTTATTTTTATTGCATGAGTTCAGTAGACAGGCAGACGACCCACATTCTGGAAACCGGTTAACATCGCCTATAAATATTTGTAACCCCTAAGATGCTATCCATCTGCTGCCGCTCTCTAACGGGAGACTGGAACCAGGCCACTAATGCCGGAACACAACTCAAGGTTTTTATGGCGGCATGCTCTAGACTAGAAGTGGTAGTCCTCCCTCCAGACGGGCAAATATCCTACCACCTGGCTGTTGGTTGTCTTGCCGCCTCTTACAACTGGCCGCCCGGCATCAGGAAATTATATTCTTTCTCCGCTCCTGCACGAAGATATCGTTAGCCAGATTGTGAATTAGAAGATTTTGTATTTATTTCTATCTAAATCGAAATCTAGGAAGTTGATTTGAGAAATTTAGAAATATTTCTAGGTTCTGCGCGCGACTTCGTCCGCGTGGAATAGTTACTTTGGGGTAACTCTATCTTAAACCCGCGACTTTGTTTACGTAGAAGGTGAACTCTCAAAGGAAAAGAAACCCGATTTTTAAACACTGTTCACTGGTGCTCCGCTCCTATCGGTCTTAGCATGATGATATATAGCCTTCCTCTATATGTGGTCTATCTAACACTGAAATAATTTTTCAAATCAGACCAGTAGTTTCTGAGATTAGCGCGTTCAAGCAAACAAACGAACAAACTCTAGCTTTATATATTAGTATAGATGAAGAGAAAAAATTTAAAACATTATCAATGAAAATTAGTTTAAAGAATATCTGTAGAGTAGTTTATGAGATATGGAGTATTGTCGATTAAATATTTTAACATTTAAAATAAGAACAATGGATTTCGTTTAAAGTTTGAGAGGCGCTGTGCAGCTTACCTAAAGTGGATAATATAAAGGAAACAAGATTAAAAATGTATTCCCTGCACGTGGGCCATAATGCGATTTATCGGTGCAGGAGCATGTCGTGACTAGGGTAGGTTCTTTACAAAATACATCATAGGTGCCATTGTGCTCGTAATCCAATTTAAATCTTTCCAATGGACATAAATTTTAGAACACTTGAAACTATCTGTACTACTTCTAGGTTATACATAATCAAATAATTAGGTAATAATTGTTTTATATGTATTTGCATATTATTCTAGGTTTTACATAATCTATTAATTACTAATAAATATTTTTTTACAAAAAGACATTATAACTTGTTTTCTGTCATCGTCTTTAATGGCCGGTGCTTGTGTCCTACTGACCGTTTATTTGCCTTACTATCGGTTAAAATTTCACATAAGCTCCATACAAATCATATCAAAATTAAATTGATGGTAGGGCAACTAAATGAATAGTGAGATATAGGAATCGGCCATAAGCATTTAGTATAACCTTATACTATATTATGGGAATAAGATGTATTTTCTTTTTTTTAACCAACTTTAAATGAGACATTATACTTAAAAAAAAGGTTAATTTTGATGGTAAGCGCCTACGGGTTATCGTGTGTAAGCATTATACGGACAAGTGCTCCGCAGCCAATACCGTGACGGTGGCTGTCGTGTGTCATGAGTCAAACAAATTTTCAAACACAGAATGCTTGTGATTTCTGTTTATACAAATACTTATCTATGTTACGGCTTTAGATATATCTTACAGCATATCTTGGTTCTCGCATTTCTATGAATTAGCTGCAAACCTAGGTCGTAGGTACTTAGAAAAAGTTATAATTGCTTTCACTTGAAAGTGCTGTAATATGAATAACAAAAGTAAAATGTAAGACTGAAATCTCTATTGCTAGTAGGTAACGCTAGAAATAATCAATACCTACCTACGAAATAAGTACTAGACGAAATTCATTACCATTATGTGCCGTTGCAGTGCGGTTTCGTCCAGAAACTCGATGTATCTTTGGGTGTGAGCGGGAAGGCCACCCCTGTACTTTCGGCAGCCACCCCTCCCACCAAGGGGGTAATGGACGCACGAGGCTCCTCGGCCGTGCATCGTTCGCTCTTTATGCTGGCTTGCACGCGTGCACTTGCTAGTTTCTTTGACGTCCCTTTGTTGTGGATTCCAATTTCGAAACGAATTGCGACGATATCGATAATGCTTTTTGAAATTAGAAACTTTCTACGATTACATCTTGAAACGTATTAATTTCCGATCCTTTGATATAAAATTTTCGTGCTATGTTATATATATTGAAAGAATTTTTTTAATTTTAATTATTTATTTAGACTCGTTTGTAGTGACGATATCAACATCATAGGAGATGGCAACTTACACATTTATATATTTTTTATTTATTTATTTAACAAGACAACAAAAGATTAACAACTTATAGCACATAGAAAACATCTGGGGTTTATATTAGTGCTATAGACATCTAGGTCCTTAGCATTTTACAATTTTAACATAACATTAGGTTTAAAAGGTGTATTTTAGGTTTATTTTTAATATTTTTTGGTGTAATGCTTTCCCTCACTCATTTTATGTTATTTATACTTAATTATAATCTTATCCTTATTTACAACTATATATTACATTTATTTTTAAATATTTTACTACATAATTAATAATTTAGCATCCTTGCTCAATGGGTTGCTTCGAATAATAGGTATTTATTCCTTCACTATACAACGACCAGTTTGGCTAGAATGTCATTCTAATTAGTTGGTTTTGGCCACATTCTAGTTCAATATGTACAAGATCTAGTATATTTTCGTGGGAACTTATATAATTGCGATGATTTGATATAAATTTATTTAAAAAAAAATGTTTAAAATTGGCTGTAGTTATTATGATAAAGATTTTATGTAAAACATTCCAAATGTTTATAAGTGAAATAATTGTGATTTATCAAGTTGCTACAAGAAATTTACAAATTGAGTGGGTGAGAAGTTATATGAATCCGGTTATTATTACTTACATAACTTACATATTCATGAATATTTGACACTCATAAGATAAACTGTGTAAAGCCATATTTAAAAAAGGATATTTTTTAATGAAAATATACAAGCTAATAAAGTATGAATATTTTAGAGTTGCTTATAAAACCGGGGTGTTTTTACGCTCAATACTAATAAACTTTTTTAGTTTCATATTTCTAGTACCCTCCCTTCTATTTCCCCCCTTCTTTTATGCATCTCGTGGCGCGTCTAATCATGCAAATTTTCCAAGACGAGTGGGTGGCGCTCTGGAACTGAAACTGAAACTTGAACAACCACCCTCCTCGAAGGTCGTTCTAAAGTTCTTACAAGAAATGAATCTGCTGCAACAGAACACTTTCATTTAGTGTTTTATGTAACCCGTCTTATGTATTCTTTAGGTACTGTATCTACTCCGTGTATTAAAAAAGTTAGATCTAAATCTTTTAAAGATATTTACCTAATAATTATGGATTTTACATAATCAGGCTTAAGGCATAAAATTATGGCGGTGCAGCTGATAACGAACCCGCGATTCATTTTTTTTCATTTGACGGCCTCTGTGGTTGAGCAGGCTAAGCCTTTGGCGGCCTACCTCACTGCAACGCAGAGGCTCTGTTTCGATTCCCGGTATAGTAAATTTCGGAAACGTATTTTCTCCATTATTTACCATGGTCTGGGTGTCTGGGATCGGCCCCAGAGTGGTCCGTTGTGTATTACCCATAACACAAGCGTAACTTGCTTAATTTGGGAATATACAATGTGTGTCTTTGTCTGCCGATTATTTATTTATTCTAATGACATGGGTTCATATCCCAGTCGGCAAGTAAGCGCTCAAGTAGTTTTCATAACATTGTGAGGAATCGTGCACCACATTACTCACGTATAAAAATCAACTTATACATTTTAGATATTGCCAGTTGTTCCAAAAAATGAGGAGGCCCAAGTACAAAAATGTGCCATTTATGGCTTCATATTATTAAGTAACGTTGATTTTGTCTTTATCTGTTGTTTAGCAAAAGTAAATTGATTTTAATTGTGAAAAGCCTAATAACATCAGAGGACTTTGGCGAAATATTAGTGGTAAATTTATTAAACTTTGTTTATGCAGCATACAGTTAACAAAAATAAATAATGAAGAACAAAGATGTAAATTATGATAATAATATACGGTTTTGGAGTTTTAATGTAGATATGTAAGTATATAAACACTAGCATAAAAGTAGTACTCATAAGATGTGTTCAGACAGAGAATATGAACGCATAAGTAGAAACGCAGACAGAATATAAAACGTTGTAAGTATATAGCAAAGACAGAATTAACAAAAAATATAGAGGAAAAGATCAAAACATAATTAAAGACAAGTAAAAAGCCTAGTATTTGAAATCTGACCATCTGGTTTGAAAGTGTAATTGTATGTACCTAATTATAATTTAGTTACGTTTTCGAAACAAGTTAGATTGGTTGGAAGAGATGGCATTTAGCGATAAGGCCGCCTTATTGTTTTGCTGATAAGTATTGTAAATATGCATTTTTGTAATTGTTTATTTGGATGAGTAGTAAAATTCATCTATCTAATTTAAACGAATGATTCGATGTCGGGTTAGGCATAAAAGGGCGCATTGGGTGGGTGCACTATCGATCTCCTTTGAATTAGTGTGCGGATCGGTCGTCGTCTTTGTGCTGCGGCCGTCCCAGGGCCAAACAGACCAAAACAAGCCTGCCACCCCAAAGAGCGGCCCACTCGCCCGCCCCTCTCGCTGCCACTGCCGTTCTTACCTCATTTCGTGGCGTTCATTTCATGGTACGAGGACACTTCGAATTTTAAATTTCGGATACGTGTCTTTCATTGCTCTGATGTTGGATAGTTTCCATTAAGAAAAGGAAACTTAAAATGTGTTTTTTATTAATCCTAATAAGATATTTACTTGAAAATACTACATATTTCATCAACAGAACGGATCTTATTGAAACTAATGTTCAGTTAAACTATTTTCCAACAATATCATTTTTGGAGATCTGTCTCATGAAAAATCCCAATAGATTAGACATTACAAAATTTAGTACATCTTAGCATATCACTGATAGAATTTAATAGTGCCATAATTAATTAATTAAAAGTCACAACGAAAAATACATGTAAATTTAAGATAAAACTAATGTTTTATTCCTTAACATTTACGAGATGGTTTTTTATGAGCCGTTTCGGAGAACAATCCAGAGAAACTTTAGAAATACTGACACACAAAATGTTTGAAAAAAATATATATGTTTAGCCACAGTATAAAAATTTCCAATAAATATATTATTAACTATTGATTCCAAAATCCCGAATATAAACTTCACAGTTTTATTAGTAGATACATATACGTTAGGTACCTACCGAATGAACATTAGGGTGCACTCTGTAAAAATTAACATAAATTCATAACTTACTCAATATACAAAAATGTTGTTTCGTACCACTATTAAATTAATCCAGCGATATATTTTGTCACTGATAAAATAGGAATGCAGATAATATGTATTATTATTATGGTTTTGGGTGTGAGCAAACAATACATAAAGTTGGTTTAATTGTTATATTGGAGGGGAATGTAACAGTGATGCTACGGTGCACGGAATATTCTATTGCTCCACCAATTTGTTAGTGTAAATACACAGAGCTACACAGACACCACAGTAACGAAGACAAGAATCTATTTATTTAGTAACAATTAGTTTGTTATTAGCATTGTACTGTGATAAATGATATCGAACCCATAATAATGCTATACAAATGTGAAAATGACCGTATTAATGTCTGCTTCTTTTCACGGCCTTGCTAATGAACTGATTGGCATTCAATATATATCTATAGATATGTACTTTTAACTAAGGAGATTTACATGTAATAGAGTATTATTCCAGGAATTGGATTTATTCCTATCATATACAGATCTAGATTTTTGATGAGTGAAGCTTTAAGAAAGCTTAGTATAAAGTGATTCACAATCGTTGAATTTGTATTTCTTATGAGAAAGTTAATAATTGTTACGTAATTAATTAATATTTCATTCTTAGTGTATCAGATACCATTGAATAAGAATAAAAGAGGTGCCTTATCACTTTGCGTATTATATAGATACGTATATCTATATCATACACATACACATATATTGTTCTAACTTTGATTGTGAAACAAGAAATCTTATTCAATCCGAAAAAGGTAAACCTCAAATTCATTTGCAGCTTCTATCTTATTATTTTATTTGATAGATACTAGAATATGCCCTCGATTCAGTCCACGCTTGACTTGAAATTCCCACAGGTTTCCCGGGACACAAACTACTGCAGTTATTGTTTCAGTGAAAACTGTGTCCGAATAAGCTGATTTTTACGCACCCAAACCGCCCCTGGTTAAATTCTCGCGAAATTCGTGGGATACAAAATATCAACTATTTTATTACATTAAATTTGCTATCGATCAATAAAAAAATCACATTAGAATTCGATTTTTCAAATCTGGCCATTTTAAATAATTCCCAAAAAAAATCGCGGGATTCCCAGGATAAAAAGTAGCGTGGAGTTTAAGTCTAAGAATTGACTGTCCGCATCGAATCGAAATCGGCCTAGCAGTTTTTACGTGAATCCCGAACAAACAAATATTATTAACGAAAAAGAAGAAATCTAAAAAAATGCATCGTGCTCTCAATCGTTTATATTATAGTCTATTCCAGTTGTTTTTTTTTAAATAGCTATAATGTACAGACACATCATATTTAGATTTTTATTATATTATAGATTTTGTATACATAATATAATGTATAGAGTTCGTCGGAATAATTTCTCTCGTAAAATATTTGTAACAGCTAGAGTTATCATCTTTGAATTATTTAATGTTCTACGCACATCTAAAAATGTGCACTATACAATATAAATACATCTGTGTTAGTTACACCGAGGCGTCTTATTAAAAGGAAATATTATAACGATGCAAGAGAACCAAGCCCCACAGCGTCCATCTATTGAATTAGTCAAGTCTGTCAAAGTGCATCGCCGAGGCACAAAGGTCGTTGCGTGGGAAATAGGGGGTGGTGAGTGGGCGAGCACCCACTTTTCTCTCCCCCCCCCGGCCTTCGGTCTCGTGGGCTTGCACCAAGTAAACTTCAGAAATTTGTTATGACGCACCGCTTTTTGTGTTTTGTTCAAATTTGTAATTGGTTTCAACAGTATTAATTGTAATTATGAATTGTAATTGTGTTTGGTAAAGTATATCACACAGTAATTAGAAATCAGCGGAAACTAACTTGGTTAAGATATTATGGTACCTTATTTTTATATCTGGTAGAGTTATTATGTTTCTTTGTTTACCCGTAATATTTTTGCACTGGATTAGTTTTTCTATAATTTACTAGAGTTCTCCCCACGGCTATGCTACGGGCTAAACCTTAGTGAGTAGCAATTCTGTTTTACTTAGATATATCGCGAGTGGAAACGCGGGGGAAAGCTAGTATATAAACCTTCCTTGAAAAATTATATAACTATTAGTGAAATCTGCTTAGAAATCCGTTGCGTGGTTTTGGAAGAGGTAGCGGATATACAGACAGCAAGACAGACGCGGAAAGCGACTTTGTTTTTCAATGTTTAAAGATAGTCTCCTAGGGGTTTTCACGTGGTTTAACTCATGTGGATCGCTTATATTTTTCGGGATAAATATTTCCTACATTTATCGACATTATTCTTTCTGAAAATTATAAGATTAATCGTATAATTGGATTCAGAAAAATATGCAATTTTAATTCGTATAAATTACATACTATTGAATACAATGTAAGAAAACTTAACTTATTTGTATTGTATTCTACCCATAGTCCCTCAAGACTATAAGTAGAATACTGAGCCCAGATCACCGTCTTCTATGGGTAAGGTGCGTTCGTTGAAATAAAAATAAGACACCCAAACCAAATTGTAATTGAATTTTTTCCTATTCTTTACCATCTGTTGCAGCCATAAAGATGAAAATTAACAGTGAATAAGGAACAAAGAAAATCTTTAATTCCATATTTAATCTGAAGAATTATCCACATTCTAGGTAGGTACGAAAGTTGAAAAACTATTTAGCACAAGTAAAGTGAAAAATCTTTCAGTGCTTAGCATATGAATGCGGCGACCATTTTGATGGTGCGGCCACGGTATCCCAAGGGCCAGAAGAGCGAGGCAATAGTCTGGCCAGTGAGTCGTGTCAGAAGTTATTTATTCAGATTATTCCTATGGCAACATTCATCTTTGTCCAACGAATAAACACAAACGAGAAGTTCGTGAGTGTTCGCGTGTTGTTTTTGTAGAAAATTTTCGAACTGTTATGGCGAAACTGAAACCAAATAGTTACATTAATAAGCACAAAAGTATCAAATATTTTTTATGTTATATTTGATGTAGCCAATTGAAGATATTTTGAATTTGCCGCCATTTTGTTGTGACACGACTTGCTGGCCAGACTCTAGCCGTATCTTTAAATAAGAAACCAACGCCAACAAATATGAATGCGTTATATAACTAAATACGACGCCGAGCACTTATGTTGGGCAACATTGCCAGCAAGAGGCACTGACTGGAAAACTTTCGTGATAAGCAAAGACGTTTGAACCCGTCGTTATGTTAAGCGTTATGTGGGTTTTTGTTAAATAAGTCTCAGTTTTGATTCCGCGGTTTTCGTAGCCTGAAATCGGTTGAATGAAGTATAATTATTTTCTGATTCTTCTATACCATCAAAGGTTATTTTATAACCAATTTCATGGGATCCCAAAACCCAATAATTATCTATCTATCTATAACATTATAGAATTGTAGAAACTGAAGCTATTTTAAAAGGTTAGGTTACGTACATTTTAATGAATGCATTTTTTATTTAAACATATTTTATTTTATCAAACAAAAAACTGAATTCGATCCGGAACCAAAAAAACATTCACAGTCTACTCTAAAATTATACACATACAACGGAACATTAATAAATGCGCATCTTTCGTCATGAACTTCATTCGGACATCAAATTATGTTAACAGAAAAATATTTCCAAAAAAAATAACTCAATAAAATTTCGTTTGCTCATGTTTTGTTGAAGAGACTCGAAACCGATTTTGAACCGATTTGAAAAATTCTTTCATTGTTGGCAAGCTATACTATTCCCGGGTGACATAGGGTATATTATATTTACAAATAAATTAGGGGTCCTTACTAAAACTCCAATAATGTAACCCAAGGTGTAAAAAAATACCTAAAATCGCGTGCGCTGCGAAAACTATTGATGATAGAATAAAATAATCATTGAGGTATAGACGTTTATATGATCTAAGAAAATAATGTACTACGACTTTGCAGAACACATCATTATTTACAAAAAGTGTCGCGACACTATATATCTAACTATTATAGTTATGCCACAATAAGTGTTCTTTTATTTTAAAATTTTAATTAAAATGCCGCCGCTAGAAAAGGCTCTTTATTTATATCTTGGTATTAATCCTTATCAAAATGAATTACTTCATATTCAAGACTGCTTCAATACCTTTATATAACTTTTTGAATTATTCAATTTGGACATTCCATTCGAAAGATATCACGAGTTTGAAAAAGTAAGAATTAGACCACGTGACTATGACGCTTTTTCGTGAGCGAAAAATCGTAAGAACCCCTCTATATAGAAGTTTCACTTTAAAAAAAACCCAACTAAATTAGACTATATAAACGATGGAGAACACGAAGCATTGTTTTTTTAAATTTATTGTCTGTTTGTTCGGGATTCACGTAAAAACTTCTGGGCCGCTTTCGATGCAGTTTATGTTGATTGACAGCATATTCTTAGACTTAAAATCTTCGCTACTTTATATCCCGGGAATTTTTCTGGGAATGATTCAAAATGATCAGATTAAAAAAATATTCCAACGTGATTTTTTTCATTAAAGGATAGACACATTTTATTTCATGTAATAAAATGTGTGGTATTTTTTGTCTCGGGAATCCCGCGAGAACTGTCGCTAGAGCGGTTTGTAGTTGTTCAGGTGCATAAAAATTAGCTTATTTCGTCAATTTTCACTAAAACGATAGTAGCTTCGGTACTTTGTGTCCCAAGAATCCCGCCTAGTCATATTAGTTTGAATTGTATAGGTACAAAATATTTCACTATAAATGAGTTTCTAAAAGTTTAAGCGCGGTTGTTTTCAAAGCGCGTTGCGTGAGAACTAGGGGGGTGACACATGCAGTGTAGTCTAGACATTATATTATTATGAGCACCTACTCGGCTTGTGACGCCTCATTGCACAAAGCAGCTGTTACTTGTTTAACACTTAACATGCAACATTAATTAATTACTTATCATTTAATAAATATGCCTCACGCGTTTCCCTTTACTATTTATTTTTTACTGCCTTCAACGTGGCCGTATCGTATGGTTGATTTTTTATTTGTCACATATCTATCAATGTATTGGCCACTAAATCAATACACTGTTGATCATTTTGCTACGACACATCCACGACTTTTAGAATAAATTATAAAATTCATCATGTTTAAATATTTTACGCAACTTAAACTAAAAACAAAACTTAAATTACAAAATCGTAATAAGGGCTAATTTATATTTATAGAAATGGTTTTGTCATCTTGCGTAATATTGCGGCCATTAAAATTAAATACAGGTTTATAATATGTATAATGATCATAATTTTTAAAGATCCTTTTTGAAATAACATAATTCTATGTTATATAAATATATAACATAATTCTACATCCTAATATCTTATATATTAAATTGATACTGCTATTTATATGTATAAACAAACTTCACATTTACATTACACACCTAATTATTTATAAAACGTATATATGTGTACACACACATACTCGTACACTTCTAAATAATTGATCTAACTGTAAACAATAGTTTCACAAATAAAATTATACTAATTAGGAAGGTGGTCTCCAATTTACAAGTCGACTTAGTTTGGGGGCCAAAGGACTAAAATTGTGTGAATCATGTTTTACTCAACAAACGATTTTATTATTATAAAAACACATGTATAATCTAAAATAAAAATAAGAATGTAAGATAAATATTATTATTGATTTAATTACAAGTTGTATAAATAAATTTTTTCGAGAAACTGTTACTTTTTAAACAATAATTACGAAGCTATTTGACGAATTATAACAACCATAAATAACTAACAGCACTCGTACATAATGAGGTAGGCTGTAACTTTTTGTAAGATTATAATTTTCTATATAATGAATGATTTTAAATGATTGATTATTATTAATAATAATAATAAAAAGTAAATCAGTTGATTTGACTGTCAATAATCATATTTCATATGACGGACTCTGTGGTTGAGCGGACTAAGCCATTGCCTGCCTACGTAACTGCAACGCAAAGGCTCCGGATTTGATTCTTGGCATGGTAAATTTCTGAAGCGAATTTTCAGTTATTTACTATGGTCTGGGTGTCTGGGGTCGGCCCCAGAGTAGGCCGTTGTATATTACTTATAACACAAACGTAACTGGCTTAATTTGGGCATTTACAATGTTTGTCTTTGTCTGTCGATTATTTATTTATTTATGTATTCAACTTTCAGACTTTTTTCTAGACTTCCGTTACCTAACAGTAATATATTGGCAAAGTTTGTGCCCACGCGCATTTACTGGTTCCGTAAGCGTAATCAGTATTTACCGTTTCTGCAATTGGACAAGAGAACCCTAGGAAATAAATTCCTAGGGTTCAATTGAATAACATTTCAACACAATTAAACATAATATAGTCACAATTTAACAGAACTTATTCAGAATAATTTTGGACAGAATTTTTTAAGTTCTACTAACTTTATATTTTTCGATACTTTGACATAATTGTTTGAAGGTTAGAGGGACAATTTTACGATTTTAGAAGCAAATTTCTCCTTACCTATTGACATAAATAAAAAATTGTTTCTTAATATGATTTATTATATCATATTAATATATGAAGGTATTATGTAAAATTATGATTTATGAAGATTTTAAGACAGTATCTAACGATAGCTCGTACGACGTCACCTGTGTATATACTTAATACATATATTACATTAGCTGTTTTAATATTTACTGTGTCTGTATGGATAAAATAAAGTTTTTAAAATACGAGGTATTTCCAATTAAATATCTTTTATGGTTGATACCTAAATGACAAATTGTGAAAATTTGTCATTTGGGTAACAAAAAAATTGTGGATGAGTGTCCTTCTACGAAAGCTTTTCTTGTGAGTTAACTGACCCATTTTTAAGACTTTGGGAGTGAATGTAATATCTCGGACCTAAGGATTTAAATAAAAAGTGATTCCATAATCAAATGTCAAAAAGAGTATATATTCGCTACATCCAGGGAACAGACAATTTTCTGCATTTTTCTTTTTTCTGCTTCAGGTGCTTTTCAATTATGGCTGAAACGAATTACTGTAGCATTATCTTGGCTAGATTTCAAAACAAGTGAATTCATCACGTAGTTTGTGTTTTACAAAAAATTGTGTCAACGATGAGTTCAGTGCTCCTGCGCTTTGATTTATATCAGACCGCGCAGACGCGAGCCGAGTCCCGTGCGAGGCCCGGGCGAGCTACGGATTCAAAACTATAAGAGCACTAATTTATGCTATATCATGTGGCGCACGCGCCCGTTCCGTGCTGGGCGTCTATACGTCTATATACCAGATGGCAGGAGTGGAGCCGTGCAATGTCTAGAATAAATCGTCTATTATTTAAGCACCTATTCCGTATCGGCTGGTGTACGTAACGTCGTCTGCTTAGTATTGTTCAGTTGACAGGGCAATGACGTTGGTGGTTCGGTGCAGCGGTTCACGGCCCCCCCTGCCCGCCTCCCATCCCCCGGGCCTCCTCGTCAACGGTCGACGCTCTCTAAAAGGAAAAAGGAAGCTAAAGGATAATCTATCACGCCCGAGGCCCGACTCGATAAAAATGAACGATTAGAGCGCACTCAAAACTTACAAGCGATGTTTTTGGAAATTTATGATCTATATTTAACATTTGTAAACTTGAGTGTTGAAGTTAATAATAATGATGATGTTTATGATTGTTCTTTAATTTTTTTATATTTTCCGAGTGTTACAAGTATTTCAAACATTTACCTTGCTAAACAGAAACTCAGTTTGTCGACAACTTTCTCGTGGGTCGTGAGAAATAAATACTGGTTTTTACAGTTTTATGCAGTTAAAATTACCTTAAATTGTTCGTTTGTCTATTTTGAATTATGCGTTAAAGTGTTTATCACCGATATTTAAAGAACATATCTACCTATACACTTTTGAAAAGTCGTTGAAAACGTTTTCATTATGTAGTTTTAAGTATATAAGTCAGAATGCTTTAATGTATAATAATAAGCAGACTGATTATTTAAATGTTGTAATTAAGTTTATTTGTTAATCAAAAATTGAATATTATTGCCGCGTGCTTAATGGATTGCTCTTAATAAGGATTTATTTTAAAATTCTTTCAAATTTGGTTAGACTAGACTATAGTGAAACAACAATTGAAAGACTTAAAACATAATAATAGTTTAAAATTTTAATATTTAAATATTTGGAACAAAAAATAAAGAGTCGATAAATACAGAATAGTCTTTCACTTTCGGATAGTGAAAGTTTTATTTCGAAGTACGAATTCGACAGTTGCAAGAGTGAAGACAAACAGGGAGCTAATAATTTTGATATGCTTGGTTTTCAAATTTAAATAAATAAACTTTATCAAACTAAAATAAAAATTAAAGGCCAGTAGGTAGTTCGTTAACGACGCCGGTTTATAGTCACTTGAAATGTTGGATAGTTCAAGCAATAATAGATAAGAGAAGTTTATAATTGCTTATTAATGGAAAAAAATAAAAAAAATGTATCCTTATAACTTATCACATTTAGATTAGAAGTTTAAGATTTTAAATCAGTTATTTTAATAGCTCTACAACATAATGTTATGTAAAATATAGTCGTCAAATAACATAATTAGTTTTATACATTTTTAAGTGTAAGTACGTTACACTTTGACCTGGGAACGGTGGTACCTACAGGGTTCATAAGGGTGCACGCGAATTCGGCGGCGGCGAGTGGGGTTCAACGGCCGGACGTAGTCGTACGCGCTACGCAGCTACGCCGTAGACTATTTATATCCCGCGTAAACTGCACGACCGATTGAAAGGTCGCGTACGTATGTAGTTGAAAAGAAGTATTAATTTTTGAATGACTATTTTAGTAAAATAGGATTAAGCTTTCTAAATAAATTACATGAATTTATAATTTTTATGACATTGATTAATACTTTTTGTAACAGTTCTTGTCATTTTGAGAAGCTTCGAGCTTACTTAGATCATATTATTATTTAATGTCAAAGAATAGGTCAGGCACTATGCTTTAACTTTGATTTTCATTTATCTACATGTTGATGTTCTATGATGAGTTTATAAAGATTAGTAGTTTTCGGATCTTGAAGTTACGAGCTTTGTCTAAGAAAATATTCGAAAAAGAAACATAATTTTCATTTCATTAATTTGTTGTATTAATTCGTTTTTTTTAAATAAATTCTTCTGGTATATTTACATACAGATAAAAGTAAATTAATCTTACTCTATAGATTCAAGCTGTATCTCACTTTAGTGAATTGCAAAGTACATACTGTGTTATGGTTGTTATAAATAATGAATACAATATATCTATGTATATGATTCCTTAAATCGACAGACAAAATATAAACATCGTGTATTTTTAAGCTGAGCACGGTATGCTTTTGTTGTGGGCATATAAGGAACAACTTTAGGACCCAGACACCCAGACTATATTATAGTCTATATACTATATAGTAAATAAAGGAAAGTACGTCTAAAAAATATATTTATTAAATGAACTTTCCGTTACTTACTTGGTAAGGTAAGGTTATGTTTGTTCCATTGTTCATATTGATAAAGTTATGGGCACGCAGCGGAAGCAAACAACAGCAACGATTGAATAATATATATATATTTACTTATTTAAGTGGAGTACATTTTTATGGCTGTTACTATTCAATAATCAACAATCAATCACAATTGACAAGAACATATAATAGACAATAATCATAGACAAATCTAACACATATTACCTACCATTTAGTTTTTTAAATAACGTTCCTTTGAGAAATGATGTTATGATTTGCCGAACGCTTCGGGGCTCCAGACACTAGACAGTCGCTAGATAACAAGGAGTGGCGACCGCACTTCGCTGCTAGACAAGACTTATGTTTTACTTTCTACCCAAAAATAAATTTGGTCCGGGAATGATTACCGAAATAATTTATTTGGCGGTTATATCGGTAGTAATAAGTATAAATCATTTCTTGAGCTGTTAGAAATCACTAAAACATAAAATGAAACACTAAAAAAACTATATACACAAATTAAAGCTAATTTAGAAAATCTAGTTCCTAAAAACTGACTGCATTCCTTCTTTAAATGGCAACGCTGTGTGTTGCCCCGAGGTATAGATCAGTCTTTTGGTCACATGAGACATTTATCAGACATTTGGCTATCTTGATAAAGCTTGTGTGCCTCAGGCTTCTATGGTCCCAGCGTTGATTCCAAAACCCGTAAATATGTAGCTATTTCCGATGATTGAACATTTTTTCATGGCGGTCAGAGCAGTCTTGACCATATTAAGTGCCTGGGTGCGAAAATCATTCTGCGCCCTATTTGACAACAATATGTAACAAAATCTTATGTAATAAAACTTTTAGGTTTCATTTTTTAAGGTTTCGTATTCGTAGCAGTTTTGAGAAAAATGGAGTCCTTATGAAATCCTCGTGGTCGTCCGTCTGTCGGTCACACGGTATGTGTATGGTATACATGAGGCGACCGAATCGCGCCACCTGGGTCCTTGCACCTGCATAAAAATGGCCCAGCCTCCTGTTATGCAGCAGATATGCCGCCACATTAGGAGCTGAAAATTGGGACGCTGCCAGAATATTTTAATATGTTGTAATATAATTATATCAGTCAGGTTTCAAAATTTACAACGACTAAACATCTAACATCTACCCGAGAGAAGCTTGGTGGGTGGACTAGAAACTGAATAAATAAGAGAAACTTATAACGCAGGTGCATCAGTTACAGGAAGGTTTTTGTACTTCATTTTCTCGACGATCTTCGAAGATTAGTTCAAATACCGAAAATACATTTTGCAATCAATACAAAATGTTTGCTTTGATATAAAGCATTTAGTACAGAATTTATTGGATATAAATGTGTAGTATAAAAAGTAAATTCAAAAATTACATTGAAGTTAGAGTAAATAATAGATGTTTCCGTAATGTTTACCGCACAGTGCTTAAAGCGATTTGCATTGTGTGTGAGCTTCCACTTGAGGCCATTTACTGGCTTATTCACTTGTTCTTTTTTTGCATGCAATCTGTACTGTGCACCATGAGGAAGGTTCATAATGTTACCTCACTATAAAATAGGTAACTGAGTAAAATTTTGTCATCGAAAAATGTTTACCCTATACCTTACTTTTTCTTCCGGTTTAGATATGGCTTAGTACGATTTGTGTGCCAGTGTTAATTCTTGAATTTTAAAACATTACAATAACTGCCAAGCAAATTCTAGGACTTGTAGCAGCCCAAAATTCATATTTCATTCAACAGATGATATTTTACGTATATTATTGTAAAAAAAACAATGTCATGTTGCGATCATAATATAATTTAAATAAAAAAAATTGAAATAAAATTTCATAACAAAATATTGCTTTAAAAGTTTTCACTAACAACTCTCCAATAACTTATTATAATTTAAGTGATATTTTTTGTTTGTCACGCTTTTTTTTTAACAATGTATCTAATGTAATATAATAAATTCTAAAGTAGAATCAGGTTCCAATACATATAACGTTTAAAGATTAAAACCGAGATATACATGCAAATTTTTAAATTCAACCGTTTGTATTTATTTATATTTATGTAAGAATGCAAAGAAAAAAATAGAACTGGTTGTAAAATTAAATTTGATTCCAATAGAATTAAAGAGCTTAACTTAAGAGTTACGCTATATAGTATAAGGGCGAAAAAAAAATCTGCGCATACAAACCAGGTGTCAGTCCTCCCAACAATGAAAGTTTTCTAAAGGAACGTCAACTGTAATTTTTGACATTTAGCAACGGAATCATACACAAAACACTTACTAACTCAATAAGTACCTACTCAATTAATCTTGATCAAACCGATTCTGGTCGAAGTGTTTTTTATGTTTTACAACCTTAATTTTTACTTACCTTTTAGTAATTCAAAAAATAAATTTTATACACGAAGTTGTATGAGAATAAAATTTAAATTTGGTCGCACCCTACCAAAGTTATTACGACTTAAGGTCCTTATAAGCTAATTGTTCTTAGTTGTATTAAAGTACACACCCTTAAAAAATGAGCGCTTAAACTAGAATGTAAGTATAGTTTGTTCGAGCTTTTAGTTCATGGTTTTAAGATATGTTTTTGTTTTAGCCTAAAAAATGCTAAACTAGTTTCAACGGTAAAGTGCAAAAAAATAAAGAGAAAACGATAACGATGTTATTTCATAAAGTAGCTTTCAAAAAACAAATTAGACGAGTTGTCGTTGATTTAATTAAGTAATTTAAGTCTTTTGATTCTATTATATATTCTGTTTTTATTATCTCGGAATCTTTATTTTATAACAGTAACATCATGTTAATATTTCACTTTTGAAATTCTACATTTTATTAAAATATATATCTTTTTTTACAAGTTTACATAGGTGGCATAATAATAATATTACTATGAATCAAGTTTTCAACTAAACTTCTATCAAATCTTCTATCTTTTCAAATAAATCTAATATTGTCTTTAAAAAATTCTTTATTGTGAACACAGCTTAACCGATTTTAAATTAACAACAGGGGCATATGATGCACACTTCCTATACACAGTGTACAATTATTTGTTTTTATTACCTTGCTATAATAATCTAAGCCCTGTTTAAGATCCCGGAATTTATTATCTTTTACATGACCACAGTTATCCCGAGATAATTTATACACAACATTTTAATGTTTGAATTGGTATTATTACAAGGACTAGAATATCATATTTAAGCTAATATAAAAGTTTCTACTTACATTGTTCATTAATTAAAAGATTCTATAATAACTAATATTAATTAATTTCAATATTATAAAAAAAAACAAAAATGAAACAATTAAAAAAATATATGTTGGTTGTCTCTCTGCTGTTTTTTTATTAAATCAATTTATTATGTCAAAACATGTGCCGTACGGTTGATGCATAGGCTCACAGGAAAATTATTCACCAAAGTTAAAGCATACAACGCGATATTGTTAAGATTATCATACAAATGACTTAATTGAAATTGTGTTGTATTAACAGATCCTTGTAAATATGTATTACTTTAACATGCATATATACCGATAATGAGCTTTTATTTTACACATTAACACAAAAGCTATTTCAGCAATGAATTGCGCGTATGATAGTGATTTAGGTCTTTGTGCGGGCGCAGATCGCAGCGCGTGACGAACGCGCGCGCGCCGTCACGATGCATGCGAGCTGCGCAAAACGACCACAGGGCCGCACGCGTGACCTCTTCGCCCAAGCCAGGGAATAGGCAAATATTTCGCTTCGATACAACTGGACGCAAATTTCTCAGGACAATCACATGCACTAAATGAAAAAAAATGTGTAACTGTTCTATTTTAATTTAATGAGTATATTATACATATTATGTATGTGTATTATGTATTTGTCTCTATGATCGAATTCGAAGGTCTCAGAATTTCAAATTTACTTATGAATGAGACGGACGTTTGTCACATCTACGGAGCTCGTTGCTGTACATGGACTGCACGTACTTGATTAATTTTTATTGTCCAAAGTAATCAAATAGATCAAACAGGTGAAAAATTGACAATTGCAACATAAAGGGCGTCGTCAGTGCGTTGCCGACCTCCATCATATAATATCTGACCCCCTTCTTAAATAACCCCATATGGTTGCCATGTTAAGAACCTAAATCGTGGGTACTAGTCACATGTATATATGTTTAATACAGATCCGTATTTAATAACACTCAATCGTTATTTAAACCTTTAAAAATATCAGATCAAAATAAATATATATATAAATGAGTGACATGTAGAGGTATTTTAAATTTACATATTTTTGCTAACATTTAAAAGTGATTTGGTGTTCTGAAATCAGTCAGAATCTCAGGTAACATTTAGGTTTTTGATTTTGATAAAACGAAAATGAGGTGTTTTAATTAATAACATATTTGAAATATTTACCATTCCAAATACACAGTCGTGACCAAACCAATGCGAATCTATTATATTAATTCAAAACGCTCTTGTAGAGTATCCCTGCGTCTTTGGGTTGTTGTGATTCATGCTATGCAAAGTTATACAAGATTTAAGTCCAACGAACTAAAAAGAGCTCTAGCTTCTTGTACCTCAAAACGCGCACGCTCTCAAAACTAGTAAAAAAACATTCCGCCGTCGATTTCATTGAACATTTTTAAGATTTATTTATTGTATTTTATAGTAGATTAAAATTTAATTCTGTAATTAAAATTCCATTTAGAACATTACTTATGTTGTGTTTTTATTTTATGTTCTTTTGTGTTTTTAAATTCATAAATGAATAAACATTAAACAAGTATTGGGCTTGAAGAGAATATACGTCTAATTAAACTATTAAACATTGTTTCCAATGGTACAAAATGGACCATAATGTACAAGCAAAGTATTAAAAGTTTATAACCAGTAGTCAAATTTAGAACAGATTTTATAACATTAAATACGTTTGTTACATCTATTCAAGTATGTACATTAGATAATGTGTGCGCCACGCCGGCGTGGAGCCACCAAGTCCGCCCGGCGCGCCGCCGCTGCCGTCACCACTTGCGCGCGGCGCGTACGATAGCGAGATGTTAGTTGAGCTGTGAAAAAAGCCTTACTATTTTTATATTTATAGGCAATTTAAGTATTTAAAATGGCGGAGATCTCTAAAACCGTTGTTTAAATTCCCAGGATGATAGTTTAAAAAGAACATTGGTAGTGTTCGCATCTTTGAATTCTGCCAATTTATTTCCGATTTGCAGCTCAAGATTAGGTGCCCGAAGCTTGTTTGCGACTATTTTTTGAAGCATACATAGATGGAGTATATTTAAATATTATACTAACTAAAGTAACTTAAAAAAAGTCTGGTATTACCGCGTCGCGTCGCCAGCGCCGCGCCGCCGCCGCTGTCGTTTCTCAACACGGCGCACATGTCTAATGTATATATTTAATTTTGTTTCTATAAAAATACAGAGTCATAATAAATAAAATGAAAATCGTGATCTCATAAAATACTTTTCAATCTTGTCACCGCCGGGGTACCTGCCGTCCTAGAACCGAACGGCCTGTGCCGCGACGATGGCAAGAGACCCGATGGTATGTCATTGGTGCCCTGGAAGATGGGTCGCCCCTTAGTATGGGACGCGTCTTGCGTTGATACTTTGGCAGCGTCCCATCTTCCAGCTACTAGCATGTCTGCCGGTACAGCTGCTGCACAACAGGAGGCCCTAAAACGCCGTAAATACTCAGCCATCGGGAATGGCTACATATTTGCGGCTTTTGGGGTCGAGACCCTGGGACCATGGGGGCCTGAGGCTCACAGACTTTATCGAGACATAGCCAAACGTCTGGTAGATGTCTCACATGACCAAAAGACTGGCTTATACCTTGGACAACGTATCAGCATTGCCATTCAGCGAGGCAATGTGGCCAGTCTTTTGGGCACGTTTCCGACTGACAGCGGTCTGGAACTAGATTTTATGGTTTAATTTTAGTTTTTATTTATAGCTTATTTTTAGTTTAATTTATTTATAATTTAGAAAATATTAATTATTTATACTTTTATTTGCAATATTTGTGTTGTTTTTCATATTAGCTAAGAACAAATTCACTCTTTTCAATCTGTCATTCATTAACATTGAGAATACGCATTCATTCATAAAGTACTTAGGCCAGAGGCAGGCGGCGGGCCCCACAAACGACCGTGGGTATTCGAATGTCAATCTTGCTTAGTAATGTAGCGCACAGTTCGATGTTAAGTTAATAAACATAAACTTGAAAAAAAAATCTGCTACTTAACATCTTCAGAAGCACAGAATCTAAATTTGAAGTGATAGACTACAAAAAGAAGGTCGATCAAGTTTGAGATATAAACAGTGTCCTATACTTAGGTAATAAATCTATTAATAAATTTGAATTGCTCTTTATGTACATCATAAAGAGCAGACATTTCTCTTATTTATCTTATAGATAATAATACATACCGATACAACGACTACTAATTGACGTGATACGGTCAACCTGATACGTTATTAGCTTTATTACTTTATGTATGTTAAGAATGGTTATAAATATAAACTTATTTTACTTAGGCAACATAGTTAATATAGCTGTTGTGTTAGTTGTTAATTTTTATTAATATTATTCTCTTAATATTATTATTAACTTAATGCCTTTTCCACGAACTTGTCAGTTGTGGAGAGCTGCTTATACTTATACAAAGGCTCGTGTTAATGTAATTATTAAGTACAATTTTGTGGAATTTCTCCTTAATTCAATTAGTCGTCTAAACCTAAATTCTGTTTTGTTGTAAAACAAGAAAGTAGTCAAATATATCAGAAGGGTATTTGTTAAGCACTACAAAAAGGTGTCATAACATTAGACTTTTAGATTTTTAAGTTGCAAATGTCCACTATCATCAGCCGCTCTCTATGTTAGTGCGTTTACCTTCCTACAATAAAAAACTGGGTACAAGAATATTTTATTACTAAAAACGATGCAAGAGAATAGCAACAAGAACGAAGTTTCGCTGGCACTACTAATTATTTATAAATTAAAGCAACTGATATCTGTATCATCAACCAAACCTGTGATTAGATATATTATTTAATTTGTTTTTAATATTGAAATATTGATATCAATATATAACTTAAGAGACTGACTAATAAAAGCCAGGTAATAAAATTATTTTTAAAATAATTTTTTATCACCCATTGAAAGAATAGATATCTTCGCTCATATTTTAGATAAATTGAGAGTTTTTGGCGGGAACTGAAAGGTGATGTTGTGCTGTGCAGTTTTATTTTCTAAAAATGTGTAAAATTACTCTAAAATGAACAATAGTTGTAGGATATTGATAGTTTTTGAGTAGTGATTATGTGTTTTGTGAGAAATGTGAACTGTATAGTCAAATGTGGCCTTTTGAGTTGTCACAAGAACTCCGTTGAATGGCACTAGCTGATTACCTACAGTTCAGCTGTGCTACACATAGGCTTAAGAAAATGAAGAAACTAAATGTATATTATAAACTAAGATCTGGCTTAAAGGCCTAGTTGCCAAGCCATAAATATAATAAATAATAATAATTTAGATAAATTAGCCAGATACATTTGAAACCGCAAAGGTAACAGAAATGTCACAGAATTTGTCATAGGTATTCGATCCGTCTGCAAGTCTGCGGTTATTTTTGAGATGAACTTGTTGACAGTCGTTCAGTATTTTTTTTTTTTACAAAACTTGGCAGGTTCGTAAATCGCGACTTTTAAGCACAACCCTTAAGTTTTCAATAAATGTCGAAATTATTCTACGCTTAATGCTATCAACTGCAGCATTAATTAGTCACAATCAATTATGCAAATTTATTGCAGCTTATCGTAACGCAATCGATGTAACTTTTGCTCTAATAATATCGTCAGACACTGCTTTCTACATGCGAAATGAGACGTTTACTCACGCCCGCTAGTCCCCTATTAGTAATTATACTAAAATTATACTTTCTTTATCACCATTATTTTTTAATAACAGGCATTGTTGTTCATTCGTGTTAGGGAACGATTATTTTCAGGCCGTGAATGATTTAATTCGATACTTTCGCCATTCGCATTAACGTGTAATGGAACGTCTTAATTTCACCTTTTTCAAATAATTAATTTTTCAATTTAAAAAATTTATAACATTACTTTTTTTAATTTTTTATTGCATGAGTTCAGCAGACAGGCAGACGGCCCACTTAATGAAAAGCGGTTACCATCGCCTATGGACATTTGCAACGTCAAAGGTGCTATAATTGCTCTGCTGCTCTCTTTAGGGAGACTGGAGCCTGGTCACTAATACCGGAACACAGCTCAAGGTTATTATGGCGGCATACTCTAAACCAGGGGTGGTAGTCAGCCAAATGCCTTACCTACCTAACAATTGTATTCTTTCTCCGTTTCTACACGGATAAAATAAAGATATTAGGCTCTTTATTTATTTAATAGCAGTCTGTAACTTGTAATACATTTTTAGGATATGTAAGACGGTAGCCAATATATATATATATATATATATATATATATATATATATATATATATATATATATATAATTTGTTTTCAATGTGGGAAGAGTGTTTTTACAATAATATGTAGGTCAAACATGAGTTAATGTCATCCATTAATTCACCTGATTTTTTCTGCAGTGACCGGGTCTCCGATTGATGCAGCAAGCTTTGCTGCATCAATCGGAGACCCGACTTAGATCTGAGATGGGCGCGCGTAGAATGTTTATAGTACCTATATGGATGCAGGCAAACAGCGCTGACGTGCCATAAAACGCCTTCACCCATTCTACTTCTACTCTTTTTTTAAACTTGCACAGCAAACTCTCTAAGCAATTAGTCTAGATAGTACAAAGTACTTTTTAAGCTCACAAAGTACTGAAATATAATATCTTATACAAAACATGCTATTTCAAACATAACTGTAATAAATTAGGGTATGTTTATTTTAAACGTCGTCGATATAGCAAAATTGAGACTCCAAGTCGACTGAGTGTCAGAATGCAGTATGTACGAGTATGTAGTATACAGGTGGTAAACACCTGTATCTTGATAAGAAGATTGCACTGCTACTTGACACTGGATTAATACTTACGTATCTGCAAATGTGAAGGTTTTTAATTGAATGTTTGAGTACGCAACGGTTCATAGATGCCAAATGAGGATTTTTATCGCATCTATAGCTAAAGGTATAATAACATGACAACATATTCCTTATTAATTAATTTATAATAACTTTTTAATTACATTAAGATCGGAAAGTTGTAGTGCGAGATAATGCAATTAAAATAATATATTATCAGCTAATATATTATTTTTAATATTCTTAGTGTTGCTGAACTCTTACTTTTGTAGGGGACGATTAGCAACTTTCAAATATCGGTAATCTGGATCTACAAGTTTACTTAAGACGATTTCCTCCACTGGCGGTACGTGGTGATTGTAACTAGTGATTGTTAATTACGCTAGGCCGGAAAAAGTATATAAATGATACACAGAAAATCCTTGTCCTTGTAATAAAAGTTAATATCTTAATAAATACTTAACTCAAACCATGTTTAATAATGTAAGTATATAAACATCCCATTGCTTGGCTCAGGGCTCCCCATTTTATAGGGGATCGACTATCTCGGTGTGCAGGTTTCATTGTGATGTTTCCTTTCACCTTCATTACGTGGTTATTGTAATAATATCATAATACCCACCAAGTCACAAAAATTGTCTAAGTGGTTTATGTCGCCCGGTAAGAGTTCGAACCTATATCATTTCAAGGAGAAGCGGGTGCGTTAACCATTATGTAATCATGTTCTGTATTCTAACAGACCACTTCCCTCTTCCTCTGTCGCATCCCTCTAGTCTATCCCCTATCCCACCCTTGCTATTCTGTCCTCCCTGTGCCACGCCAAAGCCTGGCAACGCGTTGGATTCGTCCTTGGAGATAATTTTTATTGCAGGAGTTCAGCAGACAGGTAGATGCCCCACTTGATGGAAAGCAGTTACTATCGCCTATGGACATTTGCAACACCAGAGGTGCTACATATGTGCTACTGCTCTCTTAAAGGAGACTGGAACCTGGTCACTAATGCCAGAGCCGGAACACAACTCAAGTTGTTATGGCGGCATCCCCAGGACCAGGGGTGGTAGCCATCCAGTCGGTCAAATGCCCTACCACCTAGCTGTGGATTGTTTTGTCGCCTCTTACGACAGGCCGCCCGGACAGGAAATCGAGTTCTTTCTCCGTTCCTGCACGAAAAAAAAGACTATATACAACGGTAACCATTTTCCTTTAGATGGACCATTTGCCTGTTTGCTGAGTACATAATAAAAAAAAAGATAAACTAAAAATCTTACAGAAATATAACATTACCATAAATTTATATTTGAACAAGGAAGTGAACTTACAATCTTATGCGCAAGTATGGCTAAAGCGATTTAAAGCTAAATAATGTAAGGCAGACGCGTGCTTCGGCCATCGCCATCGCGCCGCCACGCCTCCGCTTCAGGCCCAGTTTGTTTTAGCACGACAAAGGTACAGTCTTACGTAGTACTCTTATACATTAACATATAATATCCATTAAAATTATTAGAACCAAACGCTTTACTCGGGTCTTTAGCGGCGTAATCTTAGGATGCGTGGCCTGTGAATATGAAATTTTTCGGGCTATTAATTATCTTGTGCTCCTCTCTGTTATCGAAAGTAGTTATAGATTAATTTAAATAAAGTTTTCAAATCTGAAACCCAAAAATGGCCAATAGCTTTCAATCCTGCATTCATAATTATTTATTATGGAAAAGATGACACAAAAGTATACCCTTGCAATTTTGCTTTCGTAGACTTCTGCTATATATGCAGAGCACTTTCGATTAGGGGTTACATAAAGAAATATTAGAAACCGTGAACGGTCGTGACCACCACGGAATCCTGCACTGTATATGTCCTAGCACGTATCTTCTCGTTCTTCTTATCCTTGTAGATTACTGAGAAATTTCTTTATAATCACGCTTATTGTTTATAAAACCAAACCAGACAAAAAAACTTGACGAATATGGTATCAGAAGATATAACTTTGTTTATTTGTAGATTAAAATTTTATTGGTTGCTCTAAACCTTTATTTTTATTTCTTTCGTTGTATTTAATACAAAAAACGTGCACTAGAAATTTCTATGTCTCACTTTAACTCCAACGTTTACCAGATGAAAATTTATTAATTTGGTATTGGCTCATATAGTACTAGCAGCTGCCGAGGTTCAGAGCTGCCTGTTCACATTTGTTAAAAAAACTAAAGTTGGATTCAATAAAACTTAATTAATATTTGTATCATATTTTATATAAAAACCTGTCAAGTGCGAGTTCGATTCTAACACAGCCACTTCTTAAATAATACTTGTTTCTATGATAGGATTATTATGGTAGGAAGAACAACGAAACGCGTCATATTTTTTGTTAGCACTAATGAAACTTTCCAATCAAGTATATAAATGGCTTAATTTACTATATTAGATATAGAGACGACTTCTGAGAATTCAGACTACTTTTCAAACGTTGTTTGTCGGATATTGACGGGACTGTTAGAATTAATTAATATGTGGCTTGACCTGCCTCACGGTGTTCTTTCCTCGCTTTACAATCTTTTGTGAACAGGTTTTAAGTTACGGTGATTTCTACTTAAAAATACATATAACCGTTCGGAAATACAGTTTTAATATAGAGCTTTCTAAATGCTTTCTAAGTGACAAAACAAGAAATGTTTGTTTTACAATAGCTTTGGAAGTAATAATTTAATATATTTTCTTGTCTCAAAATTATACATATTAAACTAATAAGTGATTCATAATGCATTATAACATATCATTGTAAATTCAAATGTGTTTAAATTTATTCGAATAATTCAAGAGTATGATGATTTAAATAAATGTTTATTTTAATATAATTATTATGTCCTTGAGTAAGACTTTTGTTCGCCATTCGTGTTTTTTGCGGTTGTGGTGTCGCTGGCATCAGATTTTAACAGGCTTAAATCTATCTACATTCTAGAAATACGATTATAGGTATTAAAGAACACTTTTTAAATTGTTATAAAAACTGTCACGTCCCCATACAGTGGAGGCGTTCCGTGGAGATAATGAATGTCCACTGTTTTTGTTAGTTGCCTCACTTATATAAAAACTACTCAATTGATCTTGTTCAAATTTATTTTCATAGTAGATAATTATTTAAATGCAGATTAGAAATCAAAATTAACTTCTCTACCTATTACTAAGTTAATTCATATAGTTGTACTTAGTTATTTTTGAAAAAAAACATACATAGACCAACAGAATAACGCAACGAATTTATAAGGGTTCTGTTTATTCAAAAGTAGTTGCGACCCTAAAATTAAATATTTGGCACTAAAAATACATATTACACTGTACACCGCTGTAATAGCTTAGTTGTTAACGCACTCGTGTTTCAACTGACGCCGATGCGTTTCAGTCAGTTTTCCGACCAAGGTGCATATTGTGTCAGTGAAGGAAAACATCACGATCAAACCTACATACCAATAAACGATGTGTCAAACCCGCTATTCCGTCTTGAATGAACTTGGTGCCTCTGTTCCCTTAAATACGGGGAGAGCTAAGCTTTTCAACTGATATTAGATGATACATAAATATCACAGTGGATGGCTTATTATTATAGTGGTTAAAATGAAATATAACCTTTAATAACCGACTACAAAGAAAGAAAATCATAACTAGGTAATCTATAAATATTTATTATATAATTCTAAATATGCCATATCTGTACGTTGTAGCTATTAAAAAAGCAACTGGATTAGGCTATAAAAACGATGGATATTATGCATTTAATTTAATACGATGTATTTTTTTGGATTTCTTGGGTTTTTATGTTTTTTCGGGATTCATGTAAAAACTACTGGGCCGATTTCGACGCAGTTTTCGCTGATCGACAGCTGCGGTACTTTGTGTCCCAGGAATCCCGCAGGAATCTCAAGTCAAAAGTGGATAAATTTGCGGGCATATCCTAGTTATAAATATTAATCTATCGGTCCACTTGATGGCAAGCAGTTATCGTTACCTATGCACGTATGTAGGGGCGTTCCTATCGCATTGCCGACTTCTAAGAAATTTTTATAATGCGCTTCTCAAAGAACCCCCATATCATGGCGCAAAGAGAAAACCGCGACGGGAAGTTCTCTCCACATTATATTATTGTTGTACGCGAAATAATTTTTTTTTTAAAGATTTCCCTTTCCATTCTTATTATAAACAAATGCTTTTATAATGGCAATGTTTTACCAATATAAGACTACAAATGTACAACCAAAAAGGATTCAAATCTTGCTTGCAATTAAAATGCAAAACTGCTATGTACGTTGATTTACTAAGGTGTTAAGTGTCATGACGAGATCCGCGAAATTATCTATTTATGGCCTATACTCGTATATACGCATTCTTATTATGCAAATTTTTGCACTACATTTGATAGATATTTTGAATCAGTGATAATTTAATTTCAAATTAGAAAGGACCCTGGGGTAAAGCAATATTTTACGTAGTCTGGCTATGTACTGCTATGCATATAGCATCATGACAATATGTTACAAATGGCCATCCCCAATTAAAATTTTGTAAACAATACATCACTAGATGGCACTATTGTCTCGCTTTTTAACGTTTTTTGATTTAATTATTTTGTAGAAGTCGCTAGGGGCAAGGTCGGATGAACATGGACGATGTTCAAGTATTACGAAGCCAGCATCTCGATTTGCAGCTATATATACACACATACATATATACACACATATAAATCGGCACAAAGATTATATAGTGTTTTTTTTGTCGACATAGACCTAATTGCTTAGATCAATATTTTCTGAAATATTTAACTTTGAGTCATTATTGGCATAAAACCGTTATGGTTTATCGAATGAAAATTTTAGGTTGTAGGGTTTAGGGTGTTGAAGTCAAATTTGTCTGCACTGATCCCTTCCGCTCTCTCTCGGCGGTCTTCTTTTTTAAGCCATTACTGACTCACAAGTAGAAAACGCCTGCCAGTGAGAATCGCTGTGGATCACTCCCCAACGAGTCTACCGGCCCTAAATGAGTTGGAGTAGCCTTCGCGCTCACGCTCTTCCTGTCATAAGCGCGGGGCACATTCCCATGTGCCCCGCGCTTTAGTAGGAGGGTGGTTTTAGTGGAGTATTGAGTGTCTTCGAGTGTCCACACAAGCCGGCGATTTGACTCTGGTGCTCCATTCGTGGATGTCACCTCTCGTCGCTTTGGTCTAATCCCTAGAGGACCCGGTAGTGTGCGAAATGCATTTCCCCCGCCTCAAAAAAAAAGCCTACGCGCACTGCTAGCGTATGAAACTCTGGGGTACAGCACTCTCTTAGAATACGGGTTAGCGTAACGCCCTACAATATTATGCAGATTCTTGTCAAAGCACCTGTGCCCGGCAGGTATCTGCCGGGCATAGGTGTCTGGCCGTCCGGAACACTAATGTGCCATAGAAGCCTCCTCACATCTTGTTGTTGTGTTCGCCCTCGCGGTGGCTAATCTGCCCTTAATTATGGGAGGGAGGCAAACCCTCGCCAACATTGGCTGCGTCGCTGTTAGACTCTCTGCTGAGCACACTGCGCAGTGTGGGTCTCGAACCTTGCAGGCTGATGGCTTGTGTCCATTCTTACCACAGCGGAAGCACAGCCTGGACCAAACCAAGATTCTGGGCACAACTGAGCGGTGTGTCCCATCCCGAAGCAGCGAAGGGGCGAACTTCCCTCGCTTTGACCTTCGCCGAGCTGAACCGCACCAAAACGTGGCCCCTTGAGTGTCTTCACAGTCGAGATCGAACACATCACGACGCGACATGACGCGCCCATTCCACCAGGTCCGGTGCCAATTCTGGGCACCTTAATACCGTTGTGTCGGCATTTGCCGGCACGAGCGATTGTGCCGATATATTTATTTTAGCCCTAGACAACCTAATGGTTAGTCTATCATTAAGCCGCAGTCAGTTGTAAACTGTGATACAAATTATAATTTAAATAGCGAACGGCAAGCCTTGTTAATTAATTTTTTTGTTCAACTTGTAACAGTTCTGACTTGCTTAAACTTGTTTTCTATAAAAACTTAAAACTTTTACTAATATTTTATGCCATAAATATGATACGTTTTAACCGTAGACATAAAAAACCTTTTAGTAGCTAGTTTGATATTAATTGATTATGGGTTATGATACGAATATTAAAGCGAATATTTCTAATCCATAAACTACAAAAACTTTCACACTACCCGGGATAACAATGTCCTATGTGCATTCCCATAATGAAAAATACATATTTATTATATTTCACAACAATCGATCCGTTCTCTGAGCCATACAGTAGAAAAAAAACAAACATATCTATATACATACATTTACATTTATGTTGATGTACCATATAACTTCTGGGAGAAGATCAGATTTTCCATCTCATCCACAAAATTCTGGTGGTCCCCAGAATTTTGTGGATGAGATGTCACATCCCCACACATTTATGAATTAGTATGAATTTCATTATAATCGGATCATATAAAAGCTGTGAAGAAGGAACAAACATTCATAGATGTCGCTCTCTATTTATACAATTATCTGTCCATACAGATAATTGTATAAAATATAGAAATCATAATAGAATCCATATTCTATAACATTTGTTATCTTTTTTATCAGATAAGATCTGTCGTTAGAAGAGCCGCTATTGTTTAAGTAAGTTAGGTACGTGAAACACATTACAATAAATCCTTGAACCTTGATATTCTATTATAGCATCTTACTATAAAAATATGAAGACATAATATTTTAAATTATTGTTTAGACTAATATCCTATTTGATTCGTTAAAGAGCTGACGTCATAATTTGCTATGCTATAACATTAAAACGAGTTCGGGATTTTGTAAGATGATAAAGAATATCTCAGTAGATTTGACTTTTATACCATCCTAGTATAGATTTTTTAATTAACATTTATATATATTAATAAAACAGAGATAACAATACAACTTGGGTAAGAGTGTGCGGGCTCATCACGATTTAGGCAACTATCTCGGACGCAAAACCTGCTCTTCATTTGTTTTATATCCGTGCCACAACGTCTTGAGTTGCGCTCACGTCGCGGGGCATGCCTGTCCATACTGTTTCGTACCGTCTTCACGTTCTGTTGAAGAATAGAACTGTTAATTTATTTATTAGCTTCGCTTTATTATTTTATACAAGGATATGCCTGCGACTTCGTCCACTGACATACCATGACAGGTAACGGAGATTACAGTTATTTTGCCAGTATTCAAAATTCAAAGGGTATTTTCAGCAGGGCAACGGATTTTTAACCGACTCAAAAAGGAGGAGGTTCTCAATTCAACTGTATAATTTTTTGTATGTTCGTTACTCGATTTCTCCGTCAATTGTGGTCCGGATTTCAAAATTTTTCTTTTAATCGGAAGGTTATACTCTCCAATTGGTCACATTGTGAACACGTCAAGATCTGAAAAGTGGATTCCAAGGAATTAGAGAAACTCACGAAAATTGTTAAGCAACTTCTTCGTAACATGAGATCTCCGTCAATTGTAAACCGGTTTTCAAATTGTTTTCTTTACTCTCGAGGTAGTTCCATGGTCACCAATTCAAGATCTGATGTGTGGATCGGATCTCAGGGATATCGAGCATAAATCTTATCAAAGAAAGCCGTGCGCCTAAATTCTAGGAAAAAAAATTGTATACGCGTATAGATATTACATTTTCTATAGGCACTTATTTTTTAAATTATCATTTTTAGGAAGTCCTAAGACTGGTTTCGAACTTAGGAAATTCCGGGAAATATAAAAAGTTCCGTATTATACTGTTCTAATATTAACTATAATCAAATTTCGAAAATTATTAAATTATTTACCATTTAATAATATGATGATGATGATAAATAATAGTGTAAACTCAATAGTTTTAACTTCATTAGTATGATTAATTTTTTCATATAAAAAAGCGTGGGTTTTTAAACTTTCCAAAATAGCTGTTTTTAGACAACACTTTCGTTCACTCATTTTTTTTATAGATTTTCTTATATATTTTAATCGATTGACTTACATTATTGAAAGACAGTTCAAATTTCAAACATGGTAAAAGAAATACAAATAATGTGGTTAGTAATATTCCACGGCACTATCCGTGTTTTATCCTTGCAAGAACGGAGAAAGAATACAATTTCCTGCGGCCGGGCAACCTGTCGTAAGAGGCTACAAAATAATAATGAATCTAAAGATAAACCGCATGCGCGATTCTTATGTGCACTTCGCCTCGCTTCCCGCTTCCGCTTATAGCTGGGTCTCTTGCTTGAATATCTAAAACATTAATAGTTTAAATCTAAAGAGATTTAACTGAGAGCATCTCACGCGCCATTTCCTACGCAGGCTTGGGTCGTGAGCGCGCTTTGCATATTTCAAGAATACTCGTAACGCGTACACTGCAGTTAAGTGAAATGGATCGATGTTTATGAAGAAACCCGATAGCTAACTACAGCTTGACTTTCCCACGTTAAAGTTTCTGCTATGTTTCTTGAAAGTGATCATGTGGTGTTCTTTGAGTTTCGTTTTAAATTATAAAACCTGATAATATCTGTAGTTATCAAAATTGCTAGGAGTAAGGTACATCGAATGTGGCTATGTGACTAACATTACGCGTATAAATATAGATTTAGTAGATTTCTAGGTAATTTTGTGATTTGATTCTAAGAGCTAGGCCAGCGAAACTTCGTTGGCGTTGGCAGGACGATAACGCATTTGTAAGTGAATTGCAACGACGCACCGCACAGAAAAGTAGAGCGTATCTCTCTCTCTCTCCCATAGAAACTATGTCATTTACCGGAATATATAACTCTGTTACGAGTTTCATTTAAATTCGTTCAGTAGTTTTCACGTAATGCACTAATAGACGGAAACACCGACATACATTGTAAAACTTGCATTTTCGAAATAGGTCGTCCAAATAAACATCATAGATTTTTTCATTTTTACATTTATTGTAGAAACTCGAAACAAACAAACATCTAAATAATTTTAAATACTATATGTTATGGATTCATATTGGAAGAGGTGTAAATTGTTAATAATAATAGTTTTGGCAACAAGTTGGCGGTAGGCTAAATAAAACTAACAATACTTGTTGGACAAATGTCACCTTTGTCATCCGTGACCACGGCTACTGAAAAGCGGCCGAAACGTCGGACAAACCAAAACTTAATAAATTACCGCGCTTAAAACCGTTAAAACGTGGTTTTATTATGTATACAAGTCGCGATAACTTAAGAAAATATTACGAAAGATGCTTTCAATGTTCTGCCGCTCCCTAAACGGAGACAGGACCCTGGCCACTAATTTACCATGCTTGGAATTTAACAACAATCTGTCTTTTCAATGATGTAAGTCAATCGATTAAAATATATGAGAAAATCAATATCAATAAAAACATTGAGTGAACGAAAGTTTTGTCTAAAAACCGTCATTTTGGAAAGTTAAAAAAAAATTAGACAACGAAGTCACGCTTTTCTATATGAAAAATTTGATCATAGTTAAAACAATTGAGTTAACACTATTATTTATTATCATCATATTACTAATGGGTAAATAATTTTGAAAATGAACCAAACTGTACGTTAGCCTAAAATTATAATGACTATAACTTGAACGTTATGTTTAAATGCGAGGATATAAAGACGTCTAGGGCGTCAGCTTTGTGAATTGTGGCGGAGCAGGCGAATGCACGCTTGACCTGCGTAATTGTGTGCTGAGCCCAGCCTATAATCCCTTCTAAGGTCTACTTTATAACTCACGACTGTTTTCGAAATACTTACGTATGTACAATGCATTTACATATTTATACCATGAGGCTATAGGTATCGATTTGTCCTAATAAAGGCAGACCTGCAGTAATCTGACAAACTTTTTTTATTGCCTGAAGCAGGCAAACGGACAGACCTGATGGAAAGCGGTTAACGTCTCGCTTATGGACGTTTGCAATACCAGGAGGGTCGCTAACGCGTTTCCGAGATTAAATAAATGTTATAACGCCCTTCTTGAAAAACCTCATGTTATAGCGCAAATAGAAAAACGCGGCGGGAAGTTTCCTCCAGATCATTGTTTTACGCGGAATAAATGTTCTAGAGAACCGTCGCTGAGTTGAGCGTGGAAGCTCAAGGCAACGGGGGTAAACATCCCGTCGCTGACGAGCGGTGCAATTGTTAAAATGAGGGGTTGGCAACCAGATCAGACAATTCCTTGGAACACGCCCTACACAGGCGGTAGAATATGTATAGGGACGCAAATCTCTCCGAATTTATAGAACTAGACAGTAAAGTTGCAGACTCCAAATATGTATTTAAAGACATTAATGTCGGTGACTCTACTATGAATAAGTAAAATTGGTTTGTTGCATTGCAGGGGAGTGCTACATAAGCGGAACACATAAAATAAATACCAAGTGTTCAATATATAATTTTTAGTATGTGTTTGTATAAGGCCGCTTGAATGTTTGGTTATTTCTTTTGCAACGCTTTGAATGAGATCCTTCTCTTCTTTATATTTTCTTCTTCTAATCATAACATTTGTAGTATTATTTGGAAGCAGGATGTATCTTTCAATGTTCAATTTCTATTTTAATTATTGTACTATAAATGGTATGGTGATATTTAGAAATTGCTATTTTCTAATATAAATTTCTCTTTTCTTTTACCCTTACCTTCTATCTGACATACATCTTGCATCACAAGACAAATTTTTATACCATAATTGATCCTTACATATAATATATATATATATATATATATATATATATATATATATATGTATATAATATATATATTATACAAAATCTCTTTTTATTTTTCTTATTATGCCTATCAATTTGCCAGTTTAACATTCTTTTTATCACATGACTTTCATCTCTTGTTATTATATGCTCATATCACATTTATCTTATCCCTCATTTTTTCTCATCTATAATAATTTCTCACCTTATTTTTTGTGTAACACCGCATTTCATATAACCCAATGGTCCAATGACCATTGCAACACTCAACAAGTATTGTAAAACGATGTATGAATACTTATAAAAAAAAAATATCAATACTTGCGTAAGTAGGGTGTTTTGAATCTGGATTTGTAAAGGTCCTTTCATTCAGATCTTGCCTATTAGTGGTCGGGCAAAAACGTGCGGAAGTCTGCGCGGACTAATTGGGGAGTATTGAGACCGCAGGGGCGTGCTATCGTAGCAGATGCCGGACCTGATCGTGTCCCATTCTATATTCAAATTTGATTACATTCCAAATATCGCAGCAGAATTCTCGAAGTACAAGTACACAATTTTAATGGTTCAAGCTATCAGGTTATGTGCACTAGATACAAGTAAATGGCGTACTATTTGGTGTTCGGTTTTTTTTACATTTACATCACATCGCCGGAACGCAAGATGTATTAGTTTACCTTCTTAAGAAGCGTTTTTTTTCCCGTGATAATATAATGTATTACCAAGGTCCGTATTTATTGATGCTTCACTGTATTAAGTATACTTTAGTTTTGTGTTAGGAACATTATATTTATATTGTGGTCGAACAAGAGCCCAAACGATATTCAAAAAAGTTGCTGTACGGCAAAACACGCTTTACACCAAAACCTTCATTAGCTAGAATGCCGACGACGAATATATATAATACCTATGATAATATATTTCAAAATATATAATGCACCCTTAAATAACATGACAATAGATAATTTTTGAATAATAATTGTGTGTGGTATCTTCTAAGAGAACCATTGTTGAAGACAAGAGTAGGTACGAATATCTATGCCGTTAAAAAAAACTGAAGTGTATATGATTGAAGACAGACGTCTGTGATTTCAATATAAATCCCAGAATTTAAATACAGACTCCTATTTATACAAAGTTTAATTATAAATGACCGTTTTTAATTATTATTGTGTTTATTTGTCTTACTTAAAGTTTGCCTCGAATAGGTGTCAAAAGGGCTAATCGAATTTTCGATTGAATTCGAAATATGGAAATTATAACTCGATATTCCTGTATTCTGTTCTGATATTTTCAGGGTTCAGAAGATATTTGTAATTAATATAAACTCCAAATAACGCTTAGACGAAGTGGGAGCTCAGTTTCTTTTAAATATGAATAATTTAGTGATACATCGACCAGGAATATACAGGTCTGTTGGGCGGGCACACGCAGTTTTTGCACGTTAATTTTTCACGACGCTAACTCGAGCTATTGTGAGGTGTTGAAATGGCCATTGTTTTCTTGACAATGGCTGTGTACCTCTCAAAAGGCTGTGAGCTTGCGACCTAGGTCTAGTATATCTATTTTATTGAAGTTCACAGCCCTCCTAGGCCACTTGAAGTCACTATTAGCCTCAAACTGTCTTATAACTTAACTTTTATTAATTTGTAATTCTCTCATATGTAATTAATTTTTTTACTTGAGCAGTTATGTTTTTATACCAAAAATTTAAAAAAGTCCTTCACCTCACTTATTAATGTAAAAAACATGAGTGATTATAAAACACGTTTTGAAAAATATTATATAGCGAAAAGACATATTTATTATAAATTAGTTTAAAAATTACATTCAGATAAAAAACGTACGAATCATATATCTAAAATGATTACAATTCTCTATTGAGTAGTTATGTAGATAGGAAACACATGTGACTTAGACCAATACAAATGGGAATAAGCTGCCACCAAAAACTTGGAGTATATTGCTTCTTATTAAATAAAAAAATCTACACCTTTAAAACACGGGAATATAGGAAGAAACTTACAAAAGGTCTAACGACCTACTGTATTCATTGAAGTATGATCGCACATTCAAAGCCAAAATACATGGTGGTAACAGAAATTGGCCCAGACAGTACTATGAGTCGAGTAAAAATATAAGATGATTATCCCGATCATTGGATTTTCTATTAACATGGCACTATACTAAAGACCAGGCGTGGTTTGCGACAAGAAATTGGTTTTTCGTAATAAGCTTTGTAGCTAAAGCTGGCGGATGGAAACGCTGTAGTGTTGCCGGTACGTTCACATTGCGTCATCCCGTAAGCCACAGGGTGAAATGGTGGAATCGATCAATTATTTTTCGCTCGGTGTGCACTAAAAAGGCGCTGAAGACGATTGCCGCAGCTCGGATATTAAACGTTTGCCCGACGTGGAAGGATGAAGCGTCGCAATGGAATGGGTGATCTCTTTGACGAAGAGCTTGCAATCTGTCCGTTCCCTTATCGCACTTTTGGAAAATGACTTGTTTGAAGCAATATATTTTATGAAACCGAATCAATTCGAATAGTATTACTGCATTGGCATTATAGCTTACATTCTTATTACTTTATCGGTGCAGGAACGGAGAAAGAATACAATTTCCTGCGGTCGGGCCGCCTGTCGTAAGAGGCGACAAAACAACCCACAGCCAGGTGGTAGGTAGGGTATTTACCCAACTAAATGGCTATCATCCCTGGTCTAAAGTATGTCGCCATAACAACCTTAAGTTGTGTTCCACCATTAGTTACCAGGTTCCAGTCTCGCTTAAGAGAGCAGCAGCGCATTTGCAGCACCTTATATACCATATGATATCGACGCTTAGGTAACAATATCAAAAAGTAAAAAAATCGATAAATTCATGTTCAAATTTTGACTCGTGCAGTATCGATATGTAAGCGACGATATGCAAAACCTGTTATCATAATTATACACGTTTAGGAGATTAAGCATATTTAATGTCGAGGTCAATATCAACCTTATCTCTTATATCTTTGGTGGTGATATCTATTATCTGTATAATAACATCGGCGCATAGTCGTAGAACGAGTATAATTTTAATTATGCAGGAATAATTTTACAGGCTTGCCTAAAGCCGCGTGAGCCGTAACGTAACTGTTGCGTTGTAATTACTGTAACCAAAAATCATAGCGTGTACGGGGTGCGCTTGCAACAAGCTAACAAAGCGAAGATCAATGTCGGCGTATACATTAGAGCACGTTACTGTATCCTTGGTTACACTTATGGCTCGCAGAGGATTACGCGGCTTAACGTACCACACCATGAAATAAAAATGTTCTAGGGCTCCGTATCCATTTTGGAAAAAATCCTTATGAGGTATCATGTCTGTCTGGATTTATATGCCACAGTAATTTTTCTAGTAAACTACTGGGTCTATATGGAGAAAATTTATCAGTTACCTATGTTAAAAATAATATTAGGGGTGGCCATTATACATGTAATTGATGATTGTAAAGGTTATTTCAGTGTACATATTCCCTGTGGGTAGAGTTAGCTAGATCTTAACTATCGTAAGGATGTTACTAAGATGACATTTTATTTAAGTGATCATGTGGAGTGATATTTTCTAGCAAATCAGTAAACATTGTTTTTCTTACCTTTAATCTTTTGAAGTGATAACTTCTTATGGGAGGGTAAACCGCTTCGTTACGTACCGCGTTACGGCGCCAGTCTGTCTGGCTTCCCTTTCTCGTACGCAAGATATCACTTCTGTCGGGGGTTTCGAGACGCACACGTTTTTGAAGTGATTACAATAAATTTGCATAAAATTTTAAGCGCTAAAGATTTTTATCTGCGATATAAATTCATAGGCCAAGTTTGTATTATTGTTAAATTATATTTCAGGCATCATATAACAAGAGTATACTCTGACTACAGAAATTTATAAAATCTTCAATTAGAAAGTTCATTCAGAAATAAAATTTATAAAGTCACGAAATACATTAAATTATGGCAAAAGTAGCATACTATTTGAAGGAGCCCAAACATATAACCAATTTTCTAAAACAATTAAAGAAGCAAAATCCATACAAGTACTTAAAAAAATGCCTGAAGAATCATGTCTTATCTAAACTAATTAAATTAAATATAAATTTGTCGCAATATTTTTTATTTTATTAAAACTGCAAATATATACAGTTAAATAACCATATATATGTGAGTACACAATAAATTCAAAAATATGGAACTCATAATTATTAATAAATATAGCAATATAATAGCCAGAATAGCAACGATTGATCAATTTTAAAATAAACAGACTTATTTGTACTATCATGTCTAAAAATTTACTAAAACCATTATTTATTAAATAAGACATTAATTATATAAACATAATTACTCTATAAAAATTATAAAAATAAATGAATAAAACTTACGAGTTACACAATGACACTTCCACGAAACCTAGATCTTTGTTTCTTTTATGTTCGAAAGAACTTGAAACACGCATGTACAAAAAAAAGAAATCTAAACTTTAGTAGCAATTTTAGTTAATAGTATATTTGTGCTTTCTACGTCGTTCTAATTTACTATTTATTTTTAAATAAGTAATGATTTAACTTATAAATGTTCACATAGTTTAGGTCAATTCTGAAAATTCTTTTATCCACACGTATATCTATATACTATAATAAATCTGAAAATGGTTCGAGTTTGTACAATGCGTCTAAAAAGGTGTAAAAAATCAGGAAGGACAATTCGGACTCTCCTGGTCCGAATTCCGAAGATGCAATTTTAAGAATTTTTGTCTGACAGTCTTTTAGTTCACGTGAAAATTACTGAACGGATTTCAATGAAATTCGATACAGAGCTTGCTTATATCCTATAACTTAGTATAATTGTTCTGTAGGATAGAAGAAAATACCGCAAAACATGGCGCTGCGATCGCATCTTTTTTAGGAACTGTAGAACGTATATGAATGAAACTCGACACAGTGCTGGCTTATAACCTGAGTTAACACTAAGCATACATTTTATGCCGATAAATGATGTTGTTTCCATAAAATAGACAGATTAGCTAACCTAGGTGGCGCTGCAATCGCGCTTTTTCAATTCACTAACAATTGCATTGTTATACTTCAAATCAGGTTGATTTCGACTTATCTCTATGTTTCGCTGGGCAGTTTTTTTGACTATATGGACATAGTTTCTTTGTTATTATAATGAATTGAACAAAAAACAGTTTAATATATATAAAAACCTAATTTAGTTTTTATGTGAGTAACAGCGCTACTACCTAGGGAAAACGGTAGTGAGAAATAAAGTTCTTTAACCCGAGATTATATTGTTTAAAACAAGTTTTATGACAAACACAATTATAATGTGTTATAAATTACTTTATTTTTAAATAGAGGTTTCTTTTTCTATTTTTAGAGGCTTTAGGAGGTCGAATATATTAAAAAAAGGTAATTTAGTTTTTATGTGAGTAACAGACCTAGAGAAATCGCTAATGAGAAATAAAGTTCTTTGACCCGAAATTATATTGTATACAATAAGTTTTATAATTTAAACGGAATTATGATGAGCTCTAAATTAGTATTTTTTATAAATAGAAGTGTCTATTTCTATTTTTAGAAGCTACTACTTCCGTTAAACATAGAATGTAATCTAATATAAAGCGTGTAAAAATGTGATCATGAATAAGAACCAGTTTTATTTTATTGCTGGTTATATTTGTAATTTTTTTTTCGAGATAAAAGTATATATACATACATAACATACATATGTTACATACTTTGATGACTTGGCTATATGTTTAAGCTACTCAAGATTTATCAAGGTAGAAAAGAACTCAAAAAACAAAAAAATGTTTAGTTAGCTATTAAATATCCCCGTAGTAGCATAAAATTATCGAGTGGACCTATCCGTTTGTATTAGGGGAGACCGAGGAGAGTTGTGTCAATTTTAACTTTAACTAATATATTTCAGTCCAGAAAAATTGTACATCTATGAACTCTATAAGTCATTGTAGCTTAATTAATTGAATCATTAAAATTAATGGCAACGTTAAGGTTTCTGAGAAAATGTACAAAAACAAAAACTACTCCTCGTGTCACAACCCTCCTAATACCGAGGTAAGTTGTGACACTTATGTACGAACGAAAGTAAAGTATAGCATTAACATTAAAAGCATTAATATCCTAAATAATATAGTATCTTTATAATCAAAGTTTGATGTGACAAACAATTATGACAGACATATCGGAGCCCGTCTATATGAGACGAGCCTTAATATTCGGGACTCTGAACCCTTTTGATTTCCTTGACAAAGGGTTCAAGGTAACAAAAGCAAAATCAATCATTTTCTGCTTCTTCTGAGTCATAGACGATACTTTTCTTATTAATTTTCTTGTTTACTTCTTTTCCTATGGCAGTAATTTCATACTTGGTAGGTGTGTCGGTCATCGTGTGACATCTGAATTAAATTGATATGCCTTTTTATACTTAAGATTGCATGTAAATGTACCTAGTTGAAATTAGAATAGTACGCGGCAATTCTATAAGTTTGAAATGTTAGTTTGACTACTTCAGAAGGCACAGTTCATAAATTTCAGCATTAGTAATGTCAATCTATCATATTATCAGTTCCTTCATATGTTTAGCATTCTGAATCAAAGAAACGGCATGCAACATCATACTGTAAGAAAAAATGCCAGAAAAACAAACGAAAGAAATCGATAGTGACAAGCTGTCACTATTCACCTTGTTGCAAAAATTCGTGAACCAATCAGAATAATAATTTATAAATAAGATGCCAACCTAAATAAAACATTACCAAGCTATGAAACTTGAAAAACTAAACTATACAAGAAAAATTATCATTAAAATCCAAACATAATACAGAGCATATATGTGTAATAATTTTTTTTATAAAAAGTTTACTTTTTCAGTTTTTTGTATGCAAATTTGTACTGTATTGTACTGCTCCTGCATTGTAAATATTGTTTTTTGTACGCATGTCACAACTCTTCTACGTCACATCTCTCCTTGGTCTCCCCTACTGGTTTTATATGGAATAAAATTGACATTATCATCATAATATCATATCATTTAAGGGCCAAGCTCTTGCCTATGGAGTTTTTCACTTTTTTGTACGATACGACACTTATCTTTTCCTTTATTTGGTCGACTGACACCGTCCAAGTTTCCCCTTCCCTTTTCTACCTTCCACTTGAGAATAAATATTAACAAGTAGATGTATTTTAGCACCATATCATTCCATTCAGCATCATATAGTGCTACAAAATATTCTAGCGAAATTACAAAAATACTAACAATTACGGCTGTTTGTCAAATAATTGTGGAACAGTATCAAAGTCATTTGAAATGGTCTATGTTTGTACATCTGCTCCGACAGCCAAACGACTTTCAAATACTTACGCGGTATATGTTTCCATCTATTTCTCTAGATGTGAAAACCTCCTTAACATTGGATTTCAATCGTCTCCACCACATATTCTCTTGAATTTTAAGTGTCTAAATGTACAGAAATGTCTAGTTATCGTAGATACAGAAGGCGTTGATCGTATCGTGTGGAGGACACTAAGACCACGCATTCGATACAAACTTCCGTGGCATCCCCGGCTTTCCTAAAGCGCATTTAGCTTTATTACTCCATTAGTGAGACCAGTGTACTTTCGAGCTCTGTTTTAACTCTATCTTACATCTTGATTAACAGATATTATCGTCCTATCCCAGAAACCGCAATTGATGGAAAACTGAAAATACCATCTTAATTTACTATAATTTTTTTGCTGATTTTTATATTAACGTAATATTTTAAGATATATTATATTTAGTTGTTATACTTTTTACGGTTACGGTTAAAGACAGTTTGCTATAATTAATACGATTTTATATTTATTAGTTTGCTAATATAAATGAAACCGATAGAATTATTTGTAGTTATGTTAACGATTAATAAATAACATATTGTCTAAACATTGTCAAAGTATATTTGGAGTATCATTCTCATATTATATTAGGTATATATAAAAAGCTTAATCTGCAATAAGATATTTGATTGGAATAATTGTTATATCAACTTTCTTAATGACCGTAAATAAGCCTAAAACAAGTTCTCAAAATAATATTTTCCGCTATATGAATCAATTAGTAATTAGATGCGCCAGTTCTGCATTAAACCTGTTTTGTTACGGTTATCTCATTTAATCTGGAATTATAATCAAGTACTTTAAAACTAGTTATTAATTTATGAAAGTTTAATGTTGATTACTTTTATGACTACTTGTACAAAGCACAATTAAGTTTAGTACTTAAACTTAAATTTGTTTCATTATCTAAACTGTATTTTAGTAATTTTTAGAGTGATTTTAATTCGATTTTTATTTTATCTTACCTTTTGTACTTTAATTGCGTTTAGAACCGTTAAAAATTACTTCTTATTATCAGGATACAGAAACGTCACGGGAACGTATCAAAAATATTTGTTCGTTTGAAAATGATTTAGGTGTTATGTCTGGGTGAATCAAAAAGTTCTTGGAATCAATATTAAAAAAAAACTAAATTTTATAAAGAAAATTATATTTTTCTGCATAATCACTCCAATGCAATGTATTTAGAATAAGGCGTTTGTAACTTTCTTATTGCTTGCGGAAAATCTCCTCCACGGCAGCCATTATCGTGAAATTTAGTTCAACGAATTTCCTTTTTTACATACATACATACATAACTTCACGCCAGGTCCCTTGCGGGGTAGGCACGAACAACAGAGCGCCATTTAGGCTTATTCTTACACACCTCACTTGCTTCTTTGACATTCATAGTTCTTGTCATGCACGCTCGTCTGTTCTTAAGGCTCCTGACATCACCTTCTGCTAGTACATGATCAATTTGATCATGGAAGGTGTGTCGTGGCCTTCCGCGACTTCTGCATCCATCCACTTTTGCATTGTATATCTGTTTAGTCATTCTTTCATCATACATTCTTTCCACATGCCCGAACCACCGGAGCATTCCTTTCCTTACCTTCACCCCGACACTCTCTTTCAGACCAACTCTCTTTCTTACTTCGGTATTACGAACGCGGTCCGCGAGCGTCACTCCACAGATTTTGCGCAGTGCTCGCATCTCGACCGCGTTTACTCTACTTTCGTGCTCTCTATTCCATACCCAACTCTCGCTTCCATACGTGAGCGTAGGTACCAGCACCGCGTTGTGTATGGCAAGCTGGGCCTTCTGGCTGAGGTTCTTAGCGCCTAGAAGTTTACCTAACGCTCCATTCACACTATTCCCCAAATTCACTCTTCTTTCTATATCAGCGGTGTACCTTCCATCCCTGCTAAAAGCACATCCGAGATATACAAACTCATTCACTTGTTCCAGCATAACATCATCGACCATTATCCTTGCATTCGTTCTGGTTGTTTCTCTTTCAAACACCATCACCTTTGTTTTCTTCGCATTCAAACGTAAGCCTCTCGCCTGACAGTCATCTTTCATCATTGTGACTAGTGTTTGCAGTTCTGATGGCGATTCGGCTAAAAGCACGGCATCATCCGCATAAAGCAAGCTGCTAACAACTAGATCACCCATCCGCACCCCAACATCCATCAATCTTAATCTCTGGAGACAATTGTCCAGATATAGGATGAACAGCAAAGCCGACAGCACGCAGCCCTACCGGACGCCAATATTGACGTCAAACCAGGGCGACAGGCTGCCGTCCACCCGCACGCATGCCATACAGTCCTCGTAAGTGGACTGCACAGCACGCAGCAATTGGCCATTGATCCCATATCCGGGCAATATGTCCCAGAGGTCCTTCCGCACAACCCTGTCAAATGCTTTCTCTAGATCCACAAAACCGCAGAAAACCTTCCGGCCCAATGCCAGCTGCTTCTCCACGATATTGCGGAGCGAGAAAACTTGATCCATACATCCCCTTCCATTTCTGAAGCCCCCTTGTGCATCCCACAGTAATCCATCGGATACCACTCTCATTCTCCTTTCAATAATCTTCGCATATACTTTAGATGCTGTGCTGATCAAACTGATGGCCCTGTAGCTGGCGCACTCCATACGTGACCCCTTGCCTTTATACAAGGGCACGATGACAGCGCGCCTCCAGTCCTTGGGAACCTTTCCCGTCCTCCAGCACAAGTTGCATAAGGACAGGAAAGCGTCCCGGACGCAGGTTCCACCATATTTGATCATCTCAGCAGACACACTATCGATTCCTGCTGCCTTTCCATTTTTCAGACTTCTTATCGACCATTCGATCTCTTCCAAAGTGATCTCGGATGCTGACTCCTCGAAGTCGGTCACAGACTCAGTCGTGGTGCCAGCATCCGAAATATTATCATACATTTCTCTAAAATATTCACTCCATCGCGCTAAAACCTCTTGTGGGTTAGCAAGAATGTCCCCTGCTTTAGATTTTATTCTTTCCATTCTGGAAGCTGACGAACAACCCCGAGACTTCTTAACCTCTCTCCAAAAGAGTTTGGTATTCGCCTCGAAGTTCTCCGTCAGCTTCTCTTCTTCTTTCAATTTTATTCTTTCACGCTTCTCTTTCACTAAAGCTTTGGTTTCATTCTTGCAGAGGCGATAAATTTCTTTCTTCATCTCTTTCATACTGTCATTCTGATGCAAAGATGCAATATAATCCAGCCAGGCTTTTCTCTTTCTCTCTACGCTAGATTTAACATCTGCGTCCCACCATTCGTCACCTTTCGTTGTTATATGCCTCTTTGCGCATCCACATGCTTCTTTTGCGCTTTCCACTATACTTTCCTTCATACTATCCCAGTCATTATCCACATCTAAGTCGGAGAAGTCCGCCTTTGCAAGCCTTTCTTCGACTAGGCGCGCATACATACTCCTTACACTAACATCTTCCAATTTTTCACATTTTATTCTTTCAAGCTCCCCGAAATTGGTACGCTCTCGCCTGTGCCTCCACTTCTTGAAAAGGCCCACAAACCGGCTTATCACCAGGTAGTGGTCCGTTCCAAGAGTGGGGCCTCTGTAGGCTCTTGTATCCGTTATTGTGTTTCGGAGGCGACTATCTATTAAAATCAGATCAATCATACTTTTCTGTTCATTCACTCTCCATGTATACGTGTGAATATCCTTATGATGGAATAAGGTGTTCGACACAAGCAAGTTTCTTTCCATGCATACGTCTATGATTGGCTTACCAGCCTCGTTCGCTCTCATGTCGCCATAGGGTCCAAGGACAGCCTCAAAGCCGTCTCGTTTGGTCCCCACCCAGCCATTAAGATCACCACACATAATTAGTCTTTCGTTCCCTTCAGCCAGATCCAGAATTTCTCTCACAGACTCCCAAAACTTCTCGAGTTCTTGGGGATCCGCTGAGCTTACGGGAGCATAAGCTGCGACCAGAAAAACTCGCGTGATCCCCAGCTTTAGACGGACCCAAAGAAGTCTCGGGTTCACCAGACAATAGTCTTTCACTCCAGACACAAAGCGGGATGAAAGTACGACGCCTACCCCCCCACTTGCACGCTCGTCCAGGTCCACGCCGGACCACAGAGCAAGCATGCCACCGGGGAGGTCATCGACGTCACACCCCTTCCGCTTTGTCTCTGTCAGACATAAGGCATCCAGGCTTCTCTCATTCATTATATCAATCATTTCGTCCATCTTATCTTTCATTCCACCTCTCACATTCCACGTGCCTATACGGCACTCTGCTCCTCTCGACCCGCCAGGTTTGGCGCTGCGTGAAGGGTGGCGGCCCCCTTCGCCGCATGCGCGAGAGTTCACACCGACGGGGGCGCATCGGTGAGCGTCGCCTGCGGGGGACGCCCTATCATGCACTGCACTCGGGTGAATCTCGGTCAGAATTGTGGCCCTCTGGGCCAGCGGGGATCGCGACGTGCACGCTTCTGACATGACCCCCTTAATTCCTTTTTTAATTTTGGAAATAAGTGAAAATCATTTGGAGCTAAGTCCGAAGAATATGGTGGGTGCTCAAGGAGATTGAAGCCAGTATAGCCGATTGGGTTGAGCGCAACTTCTGATCGATGAGCGGGAGCGTTATCGTGAAGATACTACACGCCCAACGACAGTTTTCCACGACGTGTTTCTTTAATTGCTTCACGCTCTTTTAGAATAAAATTTGCGTAATAGGGTCCAGTAATCGTTTGACCTTTTGGGATATAATAAATAAAAAGGGAATCCTTTTTATTCATTATATGCACTATCCCAAAACACTGAGACCACAACTTTACCAGCGGTAGGAGCAACTCGGAATTTCTTAATATTAGAATTAGAACCGACCATCCTCCCCGATGGTCGTTTCTAAAACATGCTTTGTCTCTTGGTTTCAGGATCGAAATGGTGGACCCACGTTTCATCTTTGGTGACAAGGCGACGGCAAAAAATATCTGAAGCACGCTGGAACATTTCGAGATTACGCATAGAAATTTCCAAACGTTGTTTTTTGTCTTCGCGTCCATTAACATTCGTGGCCCCATCTAGCTGACTCTTTTTCGATTGATCCAGTGAAGCAATTGAAATGGATTGAACGCTACTAAAAGATATCTTTTGGATCTTAGCAAAATGTTTTAGGATTATTCTTCTGTCTTCCAAAACCTGATTCTCAAATTTTTTGACATTTTCTTCCGTAACGGAGGTTGAAAGCCGCCCCAAACGCGGGTCATCTTTAGAGCTTGATCTACCTCATCTCCTTATGTTGCTGAATGTCCGAAAAAAAATCTTTTGTAGAATTTTTTTCAAGCTATTTTATCACGGCACGTAGCTCACTATTATCTATAATTTTGCATTTTTAGCAATTCGTTGCGCAACAAAACAATTTCTTACGTGGGAACTAACTGACTAAAACAAATGCCTATTTAATTTGAATATCTTACTTCTCCCAAGAAGGTTTTAATATGCACTTCTAAGAACTTTTTGATTCACCTAGTACCATATGACAGATTTTTTATGCCTGCCTTGCGTTGTGAGGATAATATGTCCCGTAGCGATAAAATTGCCCTTTGATCTTAATTAGGATAGTACTAGCCTGTTAGTTTTCTATAATTCTAGGTATATGATAAAAAATTACCCATAAACTTCAAAAGTCATGAATCCTGAAGAGAAAAAAGCTGAGATGAAAATAATCACTAAAATAATTTTTCCTTAACCCTGTTACATTCAATATCATTGATAACTATTAATTATTAAACCGAGTGCCATATCGTTATAATTTATAGGGTGGAGGCTTCGTGAGTCTGGTCTAGTCTAGGTGCTATTAGTATCGGTCGGCGAAGCGAGACGTTGATCGATGCTAGGTGTTCCAACGGCTCAGATGCAGCACTGCTAAGTACAATCTGTTACTTCATCGCTTAAATTGCTTTTAAAAAACTATACATAGTCTAAAAGAACTATTACATGTTGCTTTTTTAATAATGGCGACAAGCTATTATTTCATTAATAGAACTTTTCAAGTAGCCTTGATAGTGTAAAATTAGTAAACAATATTGTAAAAACCATTAGTTTAGTTTGCCACAGATGGCCATTTGTTGGATAGTCAATAAGTTTTTAATATAAGTACATATATTATTTATTTTCAATAATATTTTCATTTTGTAATATGTTTTTTTAACAAAATCAACTTCGCACTAAAAACCAAAAAATAACCAGTACCTACCAAGGAAAACATAAAAGAACAACAATACAAAATATGGTAATTTTAATGTTTTACTTCACACCGACTTCAAGATATTTTAGAAAGTAGTCGGTTGAATATAATTTTTTTGGTTTTTAGTGTGAAGTCGGTTTTGTTTTGTTATTTTTTTGTAATTAGAGAAAATATTCTATAGCTTTAGAAATAATATATTAAGCATCTTTGCCATCTCACTCTTCGCTGTACATGCTCTTCAACAAGGGTTGCTCTCGATGTCCTCGTGATCCACTTATCAGATCCTGATTCGGTGACCTAGGACTACCTCGGGAATATAACCTTTGGATTAAAAGAAAATTTTTAAAGATCACATGCGAGATTAGTTAGAAGGAACAGGCATTCCATACGAGTATGAAGAATAATAATCAGGTTACAAATAAAAAATCGGACAAGTGCCGAATAGTCTACAAAACATTGATTATATGGATATTTTATGATTTCACTACATCTTCTTATAAGTAGCATATAGATTATATTATATTACTACTAAATGTCATCTACAGAGAATGAGTAGCTTCTGAGAAATATGACAAAAACAGACGACGGATAATGACGACTAAAAGGTTCCGTTTTTGTTAAATAAAATTATCAGGGAGCCCTAAATGTCACATTATGAGGTAACACAATTCAAACTTCATATGGAGTACTGCTCATATGTAAAGGCCGGGGCGCCCACTTACCAAAGTGACCCCCTCGACTCCATCTAGCGTCCGCTGTTCGTGTCGTCGACGATCCCATGCTAACAGGCGGTTTAGAGTCGCTTAGCCTTCGGAGAGACTTCGCGTCCCTCTGCATATTCTACCGCATGTATAATGGGGAGTGTTCCGAGGAATTGTTTGATCTGTTGCCAACGCTTCACTTCTACTACCGCACAGCTCGCCAACGACGGGATATTCACCCCCATTTACTTGAGCTCCCACGCTCACCTAGGTAACGGTTCTCTAGAACATTTATTCCACGTAGAACGATGATCTGAAGATAACTTCCCGCCCCCGTTTTCCTCTTGCGTTACGATGTGGGTTTTTTTAAGAAGGGCATTTATAAAATTTCTTAGAGGTTGGCAACCCGTTGGTGACACCCCTGGTGTTGCAAACGTCTATAGGCGACGGTAAGCACTTTCCATCAGATGGGCCTTCTGCCAGTTTGTTTATTTCAGGCAATTGAAAAAAAAAACAGAATATCGAGGTAATTAACTAAATTGATTATTATATTATAAAACATTTAACGTAATTAATATCTCTAAACTTCTTAAATAATTACCTTAAGCTAACAAATGGGGTTACATTTCGGAGGGCGATCAACCAACAAAGAAAGTTGGGTGCCTGTCGGAGTTAGCTGAAGTTGTTTGCAACGTCTGAGGGTGCAATGGGTGGGGGCGGAGGGGGGCGTGCGAACAAAGCCTTCCGTGAAAGCCTTCGGACGTTGATAGATGCGATAAGCTCGGATGCAAGTAAGCTGCATACATTTCATGCTACAGTTTCTTGTTTAAACTATTTCCATGGTTTTATAAGGCTTAAATGGAGTTAAAAAAAACCATTTTGGTAACCTTTACAAAAAAGATTCGTTATTTTTCAATAGGTGGAAATTATTCAAATACAAAATCTAATCTATCGATCCTAAACAGTTACCGCGTCGCCTCATACGAAATGTGCGATGCTCTTCAAGAGCTAAGCGAGCTGAGTTTACATTTGCAAAATCGTGATACAAGCCTAATGAGTGCTAATGAGAAAATTTAAAATGTGGTTCAAATATTTGGACGGAGAATAACTGTACCTGGTACGTACTATGAAAAGGCTTTGGAAGTAGTGAATAAACTGACATTTTTTGGAGTGGTGCTAGATAACGAAAGCAGAAGAAATATACAGAAATAGATACAGAGACGTTTTATTCTCAATTGGCAGCTTCTATGAGAGACCATTTACTAGAATCGAGTGTTAAAAATATCGTTCAAGCTGGCCATATTTTCATACTCAAAAATGGCCAAATGAAGTTGAATAAAACATTACGTTTAGAGAAAAAGAGATTCGCTGACAAACAAGTTCTATTTGAATGAGCGAAATATTATCCGGGCATTTGGCGATTATTTTAATAAAAAGTTATGGACTCTCTAAACTTTCGAGAATTAACGTGCCTCAAAAAAAGAAGTGACAAAAAAAGGCCTGAGTATAACTATTAATTTTGTGTCTGGTTTGGTGAACCGATGATCTGCGCAGTCATTGGAAAGCGCAAAGCGGAGAACCTACATTTGTGGAGCAAACTTTGAGAACTTTCCGTCCAGCAACGGACTGCGTTTTGTTGAAGACCACGTTATTTCATTATAAAGTAAATAAATTCGTTGTTTTTAAGTTGCTATTTAGATTTCATTTTGATATAATTGTGAGCTAAGTTACAAGTTAAGACCATGACATAGATAGATATATAACACTTTATTGGACACCAAAATATACAATAATAGAAACAGACCATATGTACAATATTTTCTAGGCAATACAATAGCCGGCCTTATCGCTCAAAGCGATCTCTTCCAGACATATACTACATTTTTAGTAACATTATGGACAACTCGATACCTATGTTAATATTAATAAAATAAATTCAAAATATACCTATCTTATTATGTCTATCTAATTAGCTAATAACAAGAACAAGTTTAACTACTTTTTAAAATAAATTTAACACATTTCGTCGGCCTCACCGAATAAACGTGCAATATAAAATCATCAAGTTTCCAAATGAAAACAAAAAACGAAATGATATCGACTAAACTAGAAATAAATATATCGTTATTTACCTTAAATTAAAAATATTTATTTTTCTTTTTACTAATGTTATTTAGTTTAGTTTATTATTTTATTAATAAAAAGTTTATGCATTTTTAGGAAGTGAATGAAAAATCCCTGTACATCATAATTGTGGTGATAATTTAAGAATTAATAATATATTTAAGTTTTTATTTGCTTATTCTTGGTTACAGTTCAAGCCGAAGTAAAAACTATTAAGACATAAAACTATTATTATAGGTTATTTAACGCCCGCCTAATTTCGGCAAAAGGTACTTACATGTTTGTTCCACGGAAACTACTAGATTTTTACTGATTGTAATGATTTATTACTATGTTATTTGAGTAAGAAATTGAAACTATTCTTTATGCATATTATATTACACTATTATTGCATAATTTGGTTCATTTAGGTTATATTGTATGGGACGCACCATTAAAATATTATTTAAAATTTGAATAAAACAATTATGTAATCAACAAATGAAATTTATTTTAGCGTGTTATATTTTTAAGTAACCATTGAGAATTTTGTAATCATTTACCAATAATAATTTATGCATTATTTTCACAGTTTTATATATAACAAAAGAGAGATGTAGCTTACAGAGTTGATCGACAAAATTCGACCTTAAAAACTGTTTCCGACTGGGCTTACCTCTAGATTATAGTCAAATTTAACACAGCTCAGACCCAGGCATACTTGTTTTCGCCGAAGAAAAGTCACTATGAACTGAGTCTCAAAATTCAAGGTGTGTCCATTTTGATAACCGACCCATTTCAATTTCTTTAACATCCACTGTCCACTTCTACTTCTGTTACATTACAAGTTGACCTTACTCTCGAAGGTGAGACGATACTTCAGTGCAGAACAGCTTTTCAATCTTTTCTGTGCTTCAGTTAGTTGGTGTATCTTTGGGACGGTTCAGGTAAATACCAACTTGGAGCGTTGGAGTCAATTGAGAGAACAGTCAAAGAGGTTGATTGGTAGCGACAAGCTTGTCTATATAAGGCTACAGAGCTTAGAGTATCGACGCTGGGTTGTTAGTCTATCGGTTTTTATCATACATATTTTATACGTGGCTGGTTACTTGTTTTACTATTTTGATTCCTCAAGACACATATATAACAGCCTCCAAGTTCTTTCTGGATACAGTAAATATGTGGAAAGGCACTGCCAGATCCGTGTTTCCTGAAAATAGAATCTGGATGTCTTTAAATCTCGTGTGAAAATCTAGGTAAGTATGCTCCATTTTCTACCGAATTATAGTTTAATATTAACGTAGGCGGAATCAAACGAGTACCTACCTATGTATATTTTCATAGGTACTGTTTTGCGAGGTTTTTAGATAAAGTTCATTATTTTCTACCTTTAAATGAAAAAGTCGTTGCTTCAATTCATTTTATAATCCGAAAAATTCTTTTAATAATCCATTTTTAAATCTCTTCTATCAAAGTCACAAATTAATTTCCGGTGGGTATCATCAAATAAAGACCATTGCTTTTCCAAGATATTAAACAAACATCATTTCTACAAAATTGATAGTAAAATATTCCCTTGAAGATTTCTTGAAGTTAATAGTCTGTCTATTTTCTTACCGGATTTGTCTTGTAAACGTAGAACGCATTCCATTATGAAATGCTTAGTACTTCTGTAACTATATCAAATATAATTTTTTTTATTGTTTTTAATGAACATTTCGCTTTAATAACGGCTCCCACTGATAAGTGGTTTTTGCAAACAGCAGTTTAATTTTTTAAAGATTAATGTATTAAATTAGTGTAAATGTTTACTCAAGCACATATGAGTATATAAGCATGAAACTTTACGAACACAAGTTCTTATTGGTTTTGCACGAATAAATGTCTAAAGACACAATACACTAATCTATACTATAATAAATCTGTGAAAATGTAAAAAAAAACGGGGGATATTCCCGAGGAGACTCCGAAAATGCAATTTTTAGAATTTTTGTCTGTCTGTCTGTCTTAGAGCTTAGAGTATCACGTGAAAACTACAGGATGGATTTAAATGAAACTTGACATAGTGCTGATTTACAACCCGAGAACACTTAGGATACATTTTATCTCAACAGATTATGTAATTTCCATGAAATAAACGGATTTGTAAAATAGATAGCGCTCAAATCGCGTTTTTTCAATTCCCTAACAAATACGTACGTTGACGTAAACAACATCTTTTTCATTGTATTATTTCAAATCGGGTTGGCTGCGGCTCGCCTCTATGCGCTGCGCAGTTATGTAGGCTATGAACTCAGTTTCTTTGTTATTGTAGTGAACTTAGTAACAAGAAACAGTTTTAGGTAAAACACCTAATTAAATTTGCATATACGTGACATAGAGCTACTTGCTCGATTGATTCAATAGATTATAAACTCTATGAAACATTTAAAATGTTAACATCTCTTTATTCGTGTGAAATATCTTTTAGGATTTAATGCAACTATTCAACAGATGAATATTCGTATGAATATATATTTTTCTCGCGAAAAGAAATGTTAGTCGAATATTTTCTCTATTTATCGCCCAAAAATTATCAAATAAAATTTAGATGGTGTATTAGAGAAGAGAGTATCAAATCAGAATAAGTAAAAAAATACGGTAAGAGCTCTTACATGTTTATTCGGCGGGGCCGACGATTTTTATATATAATAAATACTTCTAAAAATAAATATTTTGTCATCTGTTATAATGTTTATTGACTTATAAATACATTTCAATAACAACAAAATTCATGTTTAACAAAAAAATATTTTAATTCGATAGTAAAAAAGAAAAGCCAACATGTCATTTAATTTTAGGTACAACAAAAACAGGAAAATAAATTTTATTAAAAACTGATAACAAATTAATTACCATAAAATATATAGATATACATTACATGCATATTTTAAATCAATTTATATAATTTAAAAAAATATTAGTAGACATATTTTTATTCCTAACTAGGATATGTGCGCGACTACGTCCACGTTTGGCTTGAAAATCCCGCGGGATTACCGGGACGCAAAGGATCGCAGCATTTAAAAAAGAATGTAAGCTTTAGTTTTAGTGAAAACTATCGGAATAAGCTAATTTTATGCACTCGAACAACTTCAAACCCCTCCTGGGAAAATTCCCGCGTGATTCCCCTGATAAAAAGTATATATATAGTAATATATTTTATCACATAAAATTTACTGTCGATCAGTGAAAAAAATCGCGTTCATTTTTTTTTCAATCTGGTCTTTAAAAATAATTCCCAGAAAATACCCCGCGGGATTCACAGGATAAATAAAATAAATACCGCAGATTTTAATCTAAGAATTTCATTTCGATCGATCGATTCGATCGATATCGGCTATGTAGTTTTTACACGAATCCCGAACAAACTAACACAAAAAATTAAAAAAGACTGCATCGTGTTCGCCATCGCTTATGAAATGAAAGTATTTATTTCAAAATGGAATCTTACAGATTACGTATTGAAGGTCATGAGTCTACCACCGCTTCCAAATCAATTTTAGTTACTGTTAAAGGAGAAGAAGCGCCACTACAAACTCCTTAGCAACATCTTTTTACTTCATATAATTATTATTCGTTTTTTTTAAATTTAAATACTAATACAAAGTTATCAAAGTAATTTCTTAAATAATTACTAGAAGAGTTTGGTAGCGGTCGCATTATTCCCATTCGGTGCGGTCGTGTAGAAAATCTTTAGTCGTATAGGAAGCTTTCTCTCATAAACGTTGCTTTATTATTTTTTAAACTTGTTTACCGAAATCTCTTGAACTTTTACTAGGATTTTGTTGAAGAACATTATACTCATACTTTGCCTCACAATACTATTGTAAAGTTTATGGAGCCTACACGTGGGAGTTTCTGATTTATTTCTGTTCCTAGTATTGTTATAATGTAAATCACTTAATCTGGGCAAATCAGAGATATTTTTCTTAACATAAGAACATTTTCAAACATGTATATATACTGTGAAGCCACAGTTAACATAATTATTTCTTTGAACAGATTACGCAAGGAATCCTTGTGCTCGCATAAATTGAGCGAGTAGCACGCTTCTGGAGGACTAACTAAACTAACTACTCGAATATAGTATTTATATCAGCTGCGTTACCCTATAGTAGAATACCATAAGACATGATGATGAGAAAATACAATAAACAAGGTACAGTAAACATACACAGCGTGGTTCGAATTTTATAATATTATAGATAGACGAACTGTATATTTAATTTTTGTACATGTTTATACTGTGTTCTTTTAAGGTAGTTCAGTTTATAGTTAATTTATGACTTATTTTTAGGGAATTTAATTTGCACTCATGTTATTTAATAAATAACATTTTATAGTATTGGCTGTTATGCAGTAAATTTAGACTTCATTAAGAATATTTTTATTTATATACTAGCTAACCCGGCGAACTTCGTACCGCCATATTTTCTGAATTCCCAAAAGACTTTGTTTCATGACACAAAAACAAAATCACCAGAATCGCTCCCGGTGATTAGGAGGATTCTAGAACTCGATCTCAGCGCCACCTACCGGTTCTAATTGCAAATCTAAACCATCCGGGAACCAACTTAAACACACAAAAACAAAATCACTAAAATCGCTCCCGGTGATTAGAAGAATTGTAGAACCCGATCTTAGCGCCACCTAACGGTTCCAATTGTGGATCTAAACCATCCCGGGACCCACTCAAATACACACACAAAATTTCAAATCGGTAAAGTCGTTCTCAAGTTATTAAATTACCACGAAAAATTGCATTGATTTTTATACATATAGATGATAGCTTCTGCCCGCGACTTTGTTCGCGTGGAATAGTTTAAAAAAGTAAGTTAAAATATCCCGCGAATTTGAAACATTCTTCATAGGTGCTCCGCTCCTATTGCTCTTAGCGTGATGGTATATAGCCTATAACCTTCTTCGATAAATGGGCTATCTAACACTGAAAGAATTTTTCGAATCAGACCAGTAGTTCCTGAGATTAGCGCGTTGAAGCAAACAAACAAAGAAGCAGCTTTATATATTATATAGAGATATATATATATATATATATATATATATATATATATAAGATGAAACTCTCTCAACGACACCACACCCTGTCAAAATATCCGCTTCTATTATGTTACGTTCCAGAGAAGTTACATTCAGTCTGTTATAAGCTGTTTAAGTAATTATAGGTTTTTAACTATCCCGCGGGAACTCTTTAATTTTTGGGGATCAAAAGTATCCTATATGTTGACCAGGGATATAAGCTATCACCATACAAAATTTCATGTAAATTGGTCTAGTCGTTTCGGAGATTAGCCGGTACAAACAGACAGACAAACAGAGAAACAAACATTTTGAAAAAATCTAAATTAGTTTCATTGCATTTCTTACATCCCCCTGACTAGGTTTTTAGCATTTTTTTTCATTGTACAGAAATTTGACCTCTACAATTTTTTTATATGTATAGATAGATATGAAAGTGATCTTTTAATTGAAATAAAAGCTGGCTAAACACCTCTGTTCCTACGGAGACAGGAAGCCCATTAAGCTCGATATCATAAACTTCAGACATGAGCTGAAACCAGTAACAAAAAAAAAGCATTGTAAATCACACTGGGATACTTAAAATATTGATTCAGGAGACAAGGCACATAAACCTGTAAGTAATGAAAATTTTACGTGTTCCGCACTGCAAAACTCACATAGGACGTCCAGACTTGGTGCACGAAAATACGCCGTTCGCTTGCGGCGCACTGCCGTAAATGCATTTTCTTCTAATTCAGAAGCGTCACGTAGCCGGCTCGTAACGTAGCCTTGGGGCGAAAACCAGTATACACAAGAACGTCGGAGAATTTGATATTCCTTTCTTATATTTTTCAGGTTACTATAGTTTTTAATATAATATTTTTAGTGAAATATACAAATTTATCTGATCATATGAGATCTAAACATACATGTAATAAGCACATCAATAAGAATTAACAGGCACTCATACAAGTCTCGTTTCTTATAAAAAATAAACACTTCGTTTAAAAAAACCGACTTCAAAAACTAAAAAACTAAAATGTATAAAATAACTTATTTCTAAAGCTATTATATATTATCTAAAACATCTTAAAGTCGGTGCTTAGTAATTTTCAAAATATAGTAATTTTTATGTTTTACTTTGCACCGACTTCAAGATGTTTAAGATAATAATATATATTAATAATAATAGCTTTAGAAATACGTTATTTTATACATTTTAGTTTTTTAGTTTTTGAAGTCGGTTTTTTTAAACGAAGTTTTTAAATTTTATTTGTTATTTTTTAGTGTCGCTAGACATTCGTAGGTCCACCCATACATAGCTAATGTATGGGTGGACCTACGAATGGTGCCGCGCTTCTTAAAAAATATAGGTCCCAAGAACCAGGAACAAAAAAATGTTCGTAAAATGAAAACTACTGGGCCAAACTATGTAAAATTTTTAGGGGACCACATGGCAGCTATTCCGCGTCGAACAAAAAAAGAATCACGTAAATCGGATCATAAATCACGGAGTAATCGGCGAACATACATAAAAAAAGCAACAAAAAAAGAAAAAAGATCCCGACGAATTGAGAACCTCCTCCTTTTTTAGAAGTCGGTTAAAAAACGCGGCGTAAGACTTGCTTTGTATTTTTTTATTATTATTTTTATTGCAGGAGTTCAGCAGACAGGCAGACGGCCCACTTGATGGAAAACGGTTACCATCGCCTATGGACATTTGCAACACCAAAGGTGCTACAAATGCGCTGCTGCCCTGCCCTTAAGGGAGACTGGAACCTGGTCACTAATGCCGGAACACAACTCAAGGTTGTTATGGCGACAAACTTTAGACCATTTGTATGGTCTATTTACAGCGTAAATACGTATCTATTTCTATAAATAATGTATGTTCTTTGGCGATGGTAGGCGTCCTGAAGGAATGACTAGTTCCCAGGCGACGTGGCAAGCCTTTGGTATTGGGTGCGACCTGCGTGGATACTTTTAAGTTATTGGCCTATAATATATCAGCCCATAAACTTCTTACTTTTAACTTCGACTTCGGATTTGTCTCCCAAACGTTGTATTAATGCTGACATCGGTATTCTTTTCAATTTATCGCATGTGTGTTGTTATAATACATGTAAGTACATACAATAACCTAAATCTAGAAGAAATTCTGACTACACCCTGGGATAGTAGGATTAACATAACTATAATTTTACAATTAGGTATAGTGAAGGCCATGTTAAGTTGAGAAGAAGAAGAAACCTGAATCCAGACCTCGGCATTCTTTTCAATTTATCGCAAGTCTCTTATAATGTAATTGTAAATACATACAATAGCCCAAGTATAGAAGAAATTCTGACTAGACCTCGGAAAGCAGGATTTACATGATTATAGTTTTACAATGAAGTATAGTGATATAGTGAATGAGGAGATAGTGAAGACCATGCGAAGTTCAGAAGAAGAGTTAGCTTTAATTAATTAGAATCGTTATCAAATTAATATTGAGCAAGCTACGGACCGTCAAGCGTCGATTAACATCATGTTGCATCGTAGTCTCAGCAATTGATAAGGTCGATCTCCCCGCTACATTTGCATAGATTAAAAAGAAATTGTAATTAATACAATATTATCTCACGTATTTATTTTTGTGAGCCCATACCATGTATATATCGCGTTCGTCGTTTAGATGTCAATAAATCTTTCTGTTTTACTTTCCAACATGTTTTATATTTTACTAGAATATGCCCGCGACTTTATCCATTGTTTAAAAAAGAATGTAAGCTATCGTTTTAGTGAAAACTGTGGTGGAATAAGCTACTTTTTATGCACCCGAACAATTATAAACCGCTTCCAGGAAAATTCCCGCGGGATTCACGGGATAAAAAGTATTTTTTTAGATTTTAAGTCTAAAAATTTGCTGTCTATAAGCGAAAACTACATCGATATCGGCCCAGTAGTTTTTACGTGAATACCGAACATATAGACAAACCGACAAACAGACAAGAAATCTAAATAATGTATCGTCTTCTTCGTCGTTTATGTAGTGTATTCCAGTTGTTTTTTTAAACGGCATTTTTAGAATTTTATAATATCATAGATGAAACAGAAACAGGATGTTCCATTCAAAACTTAAAAATGGATTTCTCTTGTACAACACGAACCGTATAAAAACACGTAGATTTTACGTTATCTTAAACGTATATGTTTAAATCAACAACGAAACGTGTTACCTGAAAAAAAAACAAAAGTTGGGACCATGTTAATATCTTTATATGTTTATTTCATCTTGATCTTGACTTTCATATAGAGTTATTTTAAAATCATATCTTGTGGCCAAATTTCATTTAGTAAAGTTATATTTATATATTTAAAGTTATAAAACAAGTAAGTCATAACAACAAATGTTTTTTGCGTAGATCTAGCCAAAGTGTACTGCGTTCAAAACTTAAGAGCAGGTAACAGGAGCGCTGGTGCGAATATATTATTTGGGCAGTGCAGGGTTGTCGTAGCCACCCTGCGCCTATCTACGCCTCGGGAGGGTGCAGTGGGGTGGAGGCGAATGGCCGGGGGGTGTCAGGGGACTGAAGTGCGACGTTGATCGATGCACGTCTTGCGCCGGAGGCTGCACCCGACGTAATTCATTAAACGCTGAAACTGCAAGCGGATTTTGAGTACTAAAACGATTTCTCACAGGGGTGTCCGGTTCAACCAAGGTCCTATACACATACTAGATGTAAAATACGTTGAAAATTAAAGCGGCTAAGTCGATATGTGTTTCTTTCGTACAGACTGGTTTTACCTCTATGTATTCTGAATAAGACATGTGTTTCTGCTTTAACTTGTGCGAACAATACAGTGTAGGTTCATATTGTGTTTTCTTCACGTATTTGGTTAGGATAATTGAGTTGGACAGGTCGACATATTTGTCTTCTCAAGTTTGTTTAAATTTATAACAACTAATATATTTGCTTTACATTATAAATATCAATAACAATTTACTACTGTTATAATTATACAGATACCAGCCAAAATAAGTAATCAAAGAATGTGATGAAACAAACATATATACTTGTATAAATAGGAAATATAGACGACAATATCATTTTTAGGTTTTGATCATGGCTAAGGTTCAACCTGAATGCTTCGTTACTTTGCTTTATTTATAAACTACAGTGCAAAGGCCTTCTTCACCTGAAACTTTTGAAGCAGCAATTCGTTGCGGACGGTGCTCTCGGCGGTTCACGTATAATAATTTGCTAAGTCTCTGTGAATAATCTTTCAAGCGTTATAAAACTTGGCGATGGACTGAGTATAAATAATGGCATATTAAATATTCCTGTTTGATGTCGACTGGAGAACCAACACAATATTGAAAGTCAACTATGCCTAACACGGGGATAATAATTATATATTTACTATTTTTATTATAACTACTTCAAATAAATTTGTTTAAAAAGCTAGGATATATCCCTCTAACAGAATCCCAATTATTATACTGTTGATTGTTGTCTTTACTTTCTTTTTATTGGAACGTAACATGTTAATTAAGCTTTTAATAATTGGCAAATTGCAATACTAGCGTCGAGTAAAATTTTCGTCCAAACTGAATGATGTTTTTTACGTTAAAACGGTGCAAATCAGATGATTACTAACAATAAAATTTAAAATCTTGTAGAAAAACAAAGAAAAAAGGTTTTCAGAGGTTGGTTATTTCCACGGTTAAGCCTGTTTTCAGGCTGTGATTCCCGTTGCTCTGGTTTATAAGATACTAAAAGTGGTGTCTTCCTGTGGTACAACAATAAATCAACGTCAGCAACGGGTAGAACACTGTGAGAGCAGAAAAATAACACAGAATTTACAGTAGCAAGCAGATATTTCATGTAAAATTTTAATTTTATGTAATTTTTTTATTAATGTAATATATAAATGAAATGGCATCAAGTCTTAAGTTGTTGACCTCTTGATTTCTTTAATCTTATTCAAAGAAGTTTACTAGGTATATCGTGATGCCCTCCAAAAATGCTTTCTACATGTTGCCTGGAAGATATCACTTTAAGCAATAAAACCTCCTCTTGTTTTATTAAGAAGAAAGTGGTTTACTTTCGTGTAATAAAGCATTTATTTTATTGGGCAATTGAACGCAACCTGTGTTTGAGAAATTTAAATTTATTTTTGAATATTAGAAACGTGCTTTTTCATTTCTGATCGTCAAACCGGATAAATTCAAATTAATTTTAAATATATATTTTTTATTCAGTATGCGGGAAATATATGATACCAACATGAATAATCGATGCTCTTTACCCATTAAATTATTTTAGAAGGGTTTTTATTCTATTAAAAATCTAAACTCTAAACTACTGTACTTAATAAATTTTATTATCGTCACAATCTTAAGCCCATTGCGCTATCTTGATAACATATTTTTATAATTAATAAGTATTTAGAATACGCATTTTATATGCAAATTAATCCACCAGCACAAAAAACTGGTCTAAAAATACTGTCTGAGTTTCGGTGGATTGTGAAGGTCAGTGTGAAAGTATGTATTTTGGCTTTTAATGTAAATTTAATTACTTGTTATCCAAATGAATTATATTATTAGTGATTTCTAAACCTATTTGTTTACGCACATTAAAGTATTTATATGTGTATATATGTGGAAATTGTGTTTAACTATACCACTATCAGCAGGGCCGAGTCACTTCTATGTGCAATGTGTGCAACGAAAACATGCACTAGGTATCCCGGGGAGCCATAAGGCGCACTTGTCTGAAAGAGATTTAGGTGATACTAACGCCGCTTTTGTCGTGAAATAATGTAGAAATGAGATAGCTGATAGATACGTAATAAATATAATATATGAGCTTTCTTTATGATTTTTTTCAAAACAGAATCAAGGTGTTTCAATCATTTACAAAATCGAAGAGGCGCTTTATTGACTTCGCACACAAGTGCTGACTATAGTCGGGCAGTACTGACAATCGGCACTTGTAATTTATTCATCCTACCTGGAGTTGTCTGGAAGAGATTGCTGTTTAGCGAGAAGAACCGTTGTACCGTCTAAGGTTTTCTCTATTATTTGTCTATGCTTTTGAGTAAAATAAAGACTACTTATCTATATATCTCCAGACCATTGCAATAGGAGAAACTCTGAGGAGTTGTAATAGGTATTCCGATGAACACTAGACCACCGAGTTCCACACTACTACCGCTGCCAGTTCCCGTGCAACGGTGTACCTCCTATAAAGAGATTATTCTTCGTAAATAAGACTGGGGTCGCTGGCTGGCTGGGGTCGCGTACGACCGACCACGCGGGGAAATGTGCCGCTAACCTTGCCCTAGCTTATGGTCTCACCCAGATGGTATCAAATCCTACCAGGATACCAGATATTGAGACCCATACACCTTCTCTGCTGGATCTCTTGCTGACTACCCACCCGGAGGGTTACCAGGTGTCCGTCGAAGCCCCTTTAGGATCCTCCGACCACTGCCTGGTACGCTCTGTGGTCCCTGTAGTGAAAAACGGCCGTCCCCGTCCCTCTGGGACACGCCATGTATGGCACTACAAGTCGGCGGATTGGGACGGCTTGCGAGAATTTTTCGCTTCTTTCCCATGGCTGCAAATCTGCTTCTCATCAGATGATCCCACCATTTGCGCAGATGCCATAACGGACACAATTCTGTCGGGAATGCACTGTTTCATTCCCAACAGTGTTGTCCGTACAGGTGGCCGTTCGCGACCCTGGTTTGATGCATCTTGCGCTGAAGCTTTGAAACGCAAGCAATACACTTACCGAGCCTGGGTTGCAGCACGTAATGGTGAGGATCCAGCTACACCTGATTTAAAGAAGCAGTTTAACACTGCGGTCAGATCCAGCAAGAAGTGTATAGCCGAGGCTAAGATGCGGCACATTCAGAAGATCGGCGACAAATTGATCAGCGTCCCTTCTGGGAGTCGCGCTTTTTGGTCTCTCGCCAAGGCTGTAGAAGGCAATTTCTGTAGGTCTTCCCTGCCACCTCTACACGGATCAGATGGCTCACTGACTACTTCCGCAAAAGAGAAGGCTGATCTCTTGTGCTCTCTTTTCGCGTCGAACTCTACTCTTGACGACGGGGGATTGGCACCACCGACCATTCCGCGGTGCACGGACAGTATGCCTGAAGTGCGCTTTACGCAACGTGCGGTGCGTCGGGCTTTACAATCCCTCGACGTCAAGAAGTCCAGTGGACCTGATGGTATACCCGCGATCGTGCTTAAGACGTGTGCTCCCGAGTTGGTTTCAGTACTGACGCGCCTATTCTCGCTTTCCTATTCTGCGGGTGTAGTCCCAGCTTCGTGGAAGGTAGCTTATGTCCACCCTATTCCCAAGAAGGGAGACCGCACAGACCCGTCCAATTTCAGGCCTATTGCAATAACCTCCTTACTCTCCAAGGTGATGGAGCGCGTCATAAACACGCGTCTTCTCGGGTACCTAGAGGAGAACCAGCTTCTAAATGACCGCCAATACGGATTTCGTTACGGACGGAGTGCTGGCGATCTTCTAGTGTACCTGACTCAACGATGGGCAGCCGCCATTGAGAGTAAGGGGGAAGCATTGGCGGTAAGCCTGGATATTGCAAAAGCCTTCGATCGGGTCTGGCATAGGGCACTTCTTTCGAAGCTTCCCAGCTACGGACTCCCCGAGGGGTTGTGCGCATGGGTAGCCAGCTTTTTATATGGGCGGAGCATCAAGGTCTTAATTGACGGTGTATGCTCGGAGACGAGGCCTATTAATGCTGGCGTACCCCAAGGCTCAGTGTTATCGCCCACGCTGTTCATTCTGCATATCAATGACATGTTGCAGACCAGCAACCTCCTTCATTGTTATGCAGATGACAGCACGGGCGATGCCTTCTACACTGGCCGCGTAAATATTCCCCATGCAGAAGTTGAAGAAAGTAGAATCCGGCTTGTGTCTGAAATCGAGACCTCCCTGGAGCAGGTCTCGGAATGGGGTAGACGAAATCTCGTCCTTTTCAACCCTAAAAAGACACAAGTCTGCGCGTTCACCGCTAAAAAAGCCCCATTTTTGTTAGCGCCACAGTTCCAGGGCACTCCCCTCAAGATCTCGAACTCAATCGGTATCCTAGGCGTCGACATTTCGAGCGAGGTGCAATTTCGGGGTCATTTGGCGAGCAAAGCGAAAATCGCTTCTAAAAAGCTTGGGGTGCTCAACAGGGCTAAGCGGTACTTCACACCGGGACATAGGCTTTTATTATATAAGGCCCAAGTCCGTCCCCATGTGGAGTACTGCTCCCATCTCTGGGTTGGGGCACCTCAGTACCAGCTGCTCCCACTTGACTCCTTGCAGCGCCGAGCGGTCCGGATTGTTGACGATCCCGAACTTACAGACGGCTTAGAACCTTTAAGTCTCAGAAGAGACGTAGGCGCTCTCAGCGCGTTCTACCGTCTGTATAATGGGGAGTGTTCTGAGGAGCTGTTTGGTTTGGTACCTACATCGCCATTTTACCACCGCACTGCTCGCAGGCGACTGGGAGTTCATCCACACTTCCTTGACACCTGGAAGTTATCCACTGTACGTGGCGCTCGCTCTTTTATGCCATATGTGAGCAAGCTGTGGAATGAGCTCCCTCCTGCGGTTTTCCCAGAGCGCTACAATATGGGGCTCTTCAAAAAGGGCGTAAACAGATTTTTAAAGTCTCAACGAGGTAGGCAACGCATCGGCTCCCTTAGTGTTGCAGATGTCCATGGGCGACGGTAGCCACTTGCCATCAAGTGGACCCGTCTGCCAGTTTGCCTACACGCAAACATAAAAAAAAGACTAGAATAAATAATATTCAGTTCATTTATGAAATTTACCCTTTCGGGAAACGAACCCGTAACCTTTGTTTTCCAGTGAGCTTTAACTAGGCGAGCCTTAAGCCACTATCTGCAGAAGCTGGTATTTTATCTACATTGCCTACATCACGTTTATTCAAATGTGATGAGGGCAAGTATATTTTGGGAAAGAATAACAAAGTTATCAATATTCATTAATGTACCGTTTTGTTTGGAAAGGAAACCATAAATATCATTAGAAAAAAACTATGTTGTCTAAATTGACATTCTAACGATTTGACACAAATAACTATCATCGTGTCAATAAAGTTATACAATTCTATACGACAAAACTAAAAGTTTTATATATTTATATATAAAATAGTTTATGCAATATATAAAACATAAAGGCTTAATACCTCAAATATTTTAATCGGTAGACCACTCGACCACATAAGTCGTCACTCTTCCCTGAATATCTTTATTATATAAAGTTCCCATATATTTATACATATTGTTACATAACTATGAACACGAATCAAAAGGCAGTATACAAGTTAGAGTTCCACAGAGAAGGTTCCTGTATAAAATTCAATATCATCGTTTTTTCATATCTTTGATTGTAATACGAACAATATGTACTGTTACGAGCTACACAGGACTCGAATTAAAAATGCCGTTGGAACTACTATAGAATTTATTAGAACTGTACAAACACGTATAATAAGTCCCAATGTAATGCACAATTCACACGCGCAAAGTCCGTCACTAAAATGTACTGTGTCGACACTAATGACGGCCATAAAACAAGTAGAAAAACAATAGCATGTTTTTCTGAATTACAAATTCTAAACAAAAGTAAACAAAAGAATTCCTAAATCCGGGAAAGCAATAAACTGCGCTTTACGACCGGCAGGTGTGCGCATTTCTTTGTTTAGCTCTTTCAAATACAATTGATGATAATATTAATTTACTACTTAGCATTAGATTCATTAGAAAATAATGGTTTGTCAGTGGTATTGACGTTCTTTGTATGATAGAGCCTAAGATGTGTGTAATTGATATATTACATTTTCAGATAAATAATTTTGTAGAAGGTTAATTTTACTGTCGTACAAATCGCCATGGTGGTGCATGTATTTTAGTTAAGAATACACAAAGATTTAAAAAGAGAAAATACTCAAAAGAGGGAATTATAGAATGCCCTGGAATAGAATGATTAGATCATAAAATATATATCATTTGTATTTATCTCCACCCAAAACCAAATAAACATAACCTTAACATATTGCATGTAATAAATATAAAGTAGTTTCTGGTTATTGGAATATTAATGTACCGAATAAATCAAACAAATCATCTGCTTGAATGGAAATTTCAACAGCCTTCAACTTTAACTTAGAAATCGAATCACCCACAAGACTTAAATCGGGTACATGTCTGGACAACTGCTTACACAATACAAACAATAGTTCCAGTAAGATTTAAGAATTCGTCACTTCTGACCACACAGCCCAAGTATTAATATGTCCCGTAAAACCTAACACTGCTCCTACATTTTGGTACATAGAGAAACCTGTATATTAATTTATGTATGATATTAAAAATAATTCTTTTTGTAAGTTCCGTATATTTATTAATGAATAATTAATTTTCACATTTCTAATAATTATTAAATGAGGCATCTTCGATTAACTGCTTTTTACGGTTCCGAAAATAAGTAACAAATACCGTCGACCATCGTTACGACTACAAAACCTTTTACTGTGTGTGGTCTGGCACAAACTTGGCAGTTTTTTATAGTTTTTCAACATAACATACCTTAAAAATTTGCTTTTGGGCGTCATATCCATAAAATTTTAATAGCAAATAAGTCCCTCTGAGGAAATAAATGTATCTCTCTTTTCTTTCACCATATCCCAATTAATTGGGGTCGGCACAATATGTCTGTTCCTTCCACTCTCCTCTATTCTGACATACATCTTCTTTCACACCACAAATCAACATATTATTATCATCATTCACACAATCCATCCATCTTTTTTTTGGTCTACGTTTACATTTACACTTTCATCCCTCCTCATCATATGCCCATACCAACTTAGTCTTCTTCCTCTCAATTTTTCAGTCACGGGTGCAACTTTCAAAGATCCCCTTATGTACTCATTCTCACCTTATCCAGTCTTGTAATACCACTAAGGAAATAAATGTACACTCATTTAAAAAATGCAGCAAGTAATAATTGCATGTTACTTGCGCACATTCATGAGTAATAGGATGACAATAACGATATTCTAGATTGTCTGACACAATATTATACTCATACATTGTGTTACCAATATATTTACCTACGCATGTGTTTGAATTGCCTTTATTTTAAAGTTATAGTTCAATAGAGGCGTCAACATAAAAGTTTATTGGAAACACGTGTAAAATAATGCATATTGACGTCATTTCGGAATAGGTGTATTGTAAGATTGACAGCAAGAGGAAGCCCTATTAAGGAAATATTTTACCTTTAATATAAATCTACATTAATCTATTTCAAAACTATTGAAGTGTCCGTTTATTTTATAAAAATTGTCAAAGTTAAAAGAAAATTACTCTTGATTTGTATATATTGATATCTTGATTATATATTTACAATACGTATGTACTAATAATATCTGAATAATATATAAAACATCTAAAAATAAAACTACTATTTTACACATATTTACAAATAAAAAATGTAACTTACTAACAAAAATATGGTAAACAAATTAAATTTTTTCCCTTTTTCTTTCTTGCATAATAATTACAGATAATTTAAAATTTTCCTTTGAGTCAGGTTGCCTGGAAGAGATCGCTTTTAGCGATAAGGCCGCTTTTTGTTTTACCAAGTAACTATAGTCTTGTTGTGCGTTTTTGTTTTGGTGAACAATAAAGTGTTGTCTATGTCAAAAAAAATAGATTCTAGGTCACTATCGGTGGGGAGAGTTCCTAAAACGCTGGCTGCATTTCCACGCTCTATGGCAATGCCAATGCGTTGACCAAAATACAGGCTTTATATAAAAAATTCCCGTTGGCGTACTAGGATAACAACTAACGCAGAATTTAAGTCTAAGAATTTGCTGTCGATCAGGGAATCAAGAACAAACAGACAAGCAATCTAAAAAAATTGCATCGTTTTCTCCGTTGTTGATATAGTCTGTTTAAATGGTTTTTTAAATAGCTTCGATAAACAGACACGACATTTTTAGAATTTTATAATGTTATATATAGATAGATTACAAATATTTCATTTCAGAACCTTACACGGTTCAGAAGATATGAACATAAAGTGTAAGCTGAGCAAGTCCTGCGTGAACGATGTCTCGGGCATAGTTAGTAATGAATATCTACATTTACAGATTATAGACAGTAATATTTACAGATTTAGACAGTAATAAATATTTTCATTTAGTCACATCGATGTATTATCGTAGATTACGAGAATGAAGATTTCAAAAATTCGGTATACAATCCTGAAATTTATCAGTATTCAGTATAAAAGATGTCACCCGTATAGGTACTGTAGTTTGCTTGATCTCACGAGATTAATTTAGCGGATGGTGAGTGCACGGTGCCAATGTAGACGTCTAGATGGCGCCACTGAGCACCTCGCCAACCGGCGCACTTTTTACACCGCTCAGCCAACTTCCGACGATAAACTGCACCCCGTAATGCACCAAGAGAAAACTAAAAATTCAGACTTAGTTTCATATAAGAATGTCTTTAACATTTTTGTAATTATTAAAATCTTATGTACCAGGATCTCGAGTCTGGACATGGCTCAGTTTTTGGGTATTAAAGCTGCCAGTTATTAATATTTTCTTAAGTTTTTGCGACTCATTCATAATAATATCAATTCATTAAATATTCATAATAAAACTACATTTTAACTGTAATTTATTTGATTGTTATTATTCCAACGTTTCGGCCACTTTTCAGTAGCCGTGATGACGGAAGACAAATATGTCGAGTGGCAATGAGTATTGTTAAAGTTTTATTTAGCCTACCGCCAACTTCTTCATTTCAATTATTTAGTTTTAATTTTGTTTATACTTATCATTTACTCTATGGGAGCCTTATCTAATTTACCACCGCTTTACAACATGTTGTAAATTAGATTATTGACATTTGGCATCTTTGTCTTCCGTGATCACGGCTACTGAAAAGTCGGAATAATAAAAAAATGAATTACCGCGCTTAAAACCGTTAAAACGTAGTTTTATTATAGTTATGAAGTCAATGTTCAGCCATTCTATAGTGTCGTGTAAGACGACTTCTGTGGTTGAGTAGGAGGCATTTGCTAGCCGACTTCGCTGGAATGCAGAAGCTCCGGGTGCAATTCCTGGCGTGGGAAATTTCGTAAACGTACTTTCCGTTATGTACTAAAGTCTGGGGTTCTGTGATCGACGTCAGAATGTTCCGTTGTATATTATCCACAACACAAGCGTAACTTAGATAAGCCTGGGAATATACAATGTGTATTTTTGATTACCGATTATTAATCTATACAAATAAATAAAATGGAAGTATCTGTTTGTAATGTCAAAATAACAGCTTTTAACTAAATGTGCATTTGTATGAACGGAAGTATATACGGTATTTACATTAAAAAATAATTTCATTTTTCTGCCTGTTTGTTTGTTCCGGCTAATATTTGTGACTGCTGGTCTTTCACTGGCAGATAACTAATATTATAAGGAGTAACTTAGACTATTTAAAAAATATAATATATTCATAAAAAATTTCTTTAATTATAGAGCAAAATATGGGTCCCGTTCTTGCCATTAACTATATTTTTGAAAGTCAAAAGTAAAACTGAAATTCATTTACTACTGTTTACCTCTCCGTAACTGTTTTAATTTATTTTATATAATTTTCATTGAATTCTGTCGAACCGTGTCGAAGTCTATTTGAGTCAAACTTTCAAACAGGCTGATGGACGAAGAAAATTCTAAATACTTCACTTCACATCAGTTTTGGCATTCATTCTGAAATCACGAATGGGCCTGCAATTAGGTATAGACCACAGTTAGTAAAATAGTATACCTACTGAAAGTTGCCTAATCAATTCTGGACAAATCCACTTAAACTTAAATCCACAAAATGCAGCACTTTCTGGTATTATCCTTCCTATTTCCCTACTTAATGGGAGACGAATGTCGTTACAAGTCACAAGTGCTCGTAAAATGCGGTGGTTTTAGACCCATTCACAATCAGATACACTAAGACCACAGTTTACAATAGCGCAAATATTTCCAGTTATAGTTTCTTAGATTGCCAAATAGAATACGTTGAAAAATGTTACTCTGTGGTTTGCATACGTTAGGGTAGCTAAGTTGGAAAGTTCTGGGTGAGAAAGGGGAGACAGTAGAGGCAAGTAGAGCGGAGACGGCTAATTGACCATCGACTACATGCAAATCGCTAATTACCTTAGTCGGTAGCTTTGTGAATAAATAACAGGCAGTGCAATTATTTTCGATTGTCTAAACCACTATTACCTGAGATCATTTGTTGTATTAGTTTAAATCAGAAAGTTATTTCATTAATAGAAATGTACAACAAATTTCCTCTGTAATATCAACAAAAAAATCTATTTTATAGAACTGATAACATGCACATAATATTGTTATTAAAATATTTAATTATAATCAATAAAATGTGTAAATGTAATTAGAAGATGTAATATATTATATTTTTGTCGATGCATATTGACTCTTAAAACGAAGAACTGGAAACATTCGTGTTTAATCAGGTCTTCAGTGGATACGAATTATAATTTCTGAATAAACATAAGCGTCTATATTAATTAATTTGTTTCCATTAATTAGAATTTTATTATGTAATAAATCATAAATTATGTATATATAATTTTAATGATGGGTATATATTCTGTCGTGTAGTGAAAAATCACAGAGAAATGAACAAAAACGAGAAAATTAATAAGTCACTATGTTTGCGAGACAGCATGTTTAAGTAGAACATGAACATTTTTTTTACATTATTCAGTCCAAAAACAACACACACACACGCATATATATATATATATATATATATATATATATATATACACTTCGCGGTGATTTTGCTATATCAATTTTGTAGCGACATGTAGGAGACAACTTTATAACAATTTTATATACTTTAATTACATATAGGCATAAGTTTTGTAGAAAAATGTTAAATATGATAGATAGAAAATGACGAAAACATGTGAGTTTCGTTTTTTTGCTATTTCGCTATGGAACAGTAAAATATAAATTGAGTTGTAATGAAGAATACATTTCTTTTAATAATGTTAGTAGGCGTCCCCACCACATGTTTTAGACCTCCTCAATTTTAGGGAAACGGTGGGTATATACACGCTTGTCCAAGGTGGATTGACGGATATCACACGCGGGTGATTTCCGCGTGCAGATTTCATCGCGATGTTTTCTTTTACCATCACATGCACATGTAATTGTAACAGTATGTAAATTAGGTCGGAAAAATTCGAAATCTTTTATCGCAATTTATTTATTTTGTGTATTATATTTGAAGATCATAAATAAATTTGAATTTTACTTCTCTTACTATACTCTTTCATAATATGTTGTGCTGTTTTAAAAAGAAGAGGCGTATAAACCCTTCCCGTTTACATGAAAAATCTAGATATTCAGTTGTCTACTTAGGATTTATTTTATTTTACGACTTTTAAACGAGTCGTACAAGGTTTCAAGGTTACAAAAAAAAGTAATCAAAGCGCCTTGAAATTTACGAGCAGGCTTATCTAAGCGTGTGAAACATTGAACTTAAAAATACCTGTAAATGTTATCGGTAAAGAGTTCTACGTGATTGTCTTGACAGTGTATGTGGGGGCTTTATGAGTCGTGAGTTATAATAATCTTTTTACCGTTATGTTAACTTTGTTAAACGCAACACGTGTCAAAAAGGAGGATTCAGATTTGTGTTTAAACAGTGCTTTCCCTAAAAAATAAAATTTAGAACCCGATTGCAGCGCCATCTACCGTCCGAATAAGAAATTAAACCATCCCAAGACCCATTTGAGCACACAACAAAATTCAACAAAATCGGTCCAACCGATTAGGAGGACTTCAGTGACATACACAAAAACAGAAGAATCTTATATATAAAGATAAAACAAATGTAGTAAATTTAGTCTCCGCGAAATAATATTAGGTACATAATTATAAAAGCGTAGGCAAAACAACTGAAATGCTTTTTCAACCTAAAAGATATAACAGACTATGATTTTGTATGAGTGTAGTAATTTATGACGTCATTATTGTAATGCGTCAAAAAGTCGATATTGACTGTTTAAACAGAAATAAAAATAATTTTTGTCAGAGTATTCTAAAAATAGATGCTAGGGGGGTATATAAATATTCTCCGTTTCTTATATAAATTGTATCAGAACTGATTGTTATATGTCTCACATACCCAATTATTTGATAAGTATAGTACAGTATTTAAAAAGCTCAAATTTGTTCCAGGCAGATTAGCGGGTTTGACACATCAGTTATCTCGATTACAGGTTTTCCCAAGTGGTTTTTATTAGTACGTAATAATTGTTAATATTATATTAATATGAAGTCAGAATAACTGCATAAGTGGTGCATAATTCCTGACCTGAAGTCGAATCTATACCAATCGAATAAAGCAATGTGTTAGAGATTTAGCTATTACGATTTTATTGATGATGATTATGTAAGGGTTCCGTTTTTGCGAAAATGGCTACTACACCCTAAAAGTACTGCTTGATAGAGTTATATAGGATTGTTCAGTGTATATTCGTCGTACGTGGTTTTAGCATATATAACGATTTATAAACATTATATAGTGGTAAGGGTAACGTGAACGTGTCAAAATAACGATAGGTGTAGCAGCTTATGTTGTACACAGTTTCGCCATCTAGACGTCTACATTGGTGTTTAGATAAATTGGTTCAGTGTTAAACAAATTGCATCAACTTACATAACATGTATAAGCTAGGAGTAACTGAAACTGAAGAGAACACTTGGCGAGAGTTTTATTGACTGGATTTGAGCGGTTTGTTATTTTCATTAAACAGATACATAAGCAGTTGTTTAAGATTCTGAAAGTTATTCATTTGATTCATAATTGTTTTCTAACCCGTTATGTAGGTATATTTAAAATAATGAAGGCTATAATTACAATAAAATCATAAATAAATTTGCTATCTGTTCGTCTGTGCGTTTGGGTACGCTAATCACAGGAAGTATAAGCCCGGTTTAGTTTTTTAACCAACTTCGAAAAAAGGAGGAGGTTCTCAATTCGTCGGGATCTTTTTTTTTTTTTCCTTTTTTTTATGTATGTTTGCCGATTTCTCCGTGATTTATGATCCGATTTACGTGATTCTTTTTTTGTTCGACGCGTAATAGCTGCCATGTAGTCCCCTAAAAATTGACGTAGTTTGGCCCAGTAGTTTTTATTTTACGAGCATTCTTTTGTTCCGGTTTCTTGGGATATTTTTTAAGAAGCGTGGCACCATTCGTAGGTCCATCCATACATAGCTAGACACTAAAAAGTAACAAATAAAAGTAAAAACTTCGTTTAAAAAAACCGACTTCAAAAACTAAAATGTATAAAATAACTTATTTCTAAAGCTATTATTATTAATATATATTATTATCTTAAACATCTTGAAGTCGGTGCAAAGTAAAACATAAATATTACTATATTTTGAAAATTACTAAGCACCGACTTTAAGATGTTTTAGATAATATATATTAATAATAATAGCTTTAGAAATAAGTTATTTTATACATTTTAGTTTTTGAAGTCGGTTTTTTAAACGAAGTTTTTTAGGGTGTCGATATCCAGGGTTATAAATTCTTATGGTCTTACCCAGTGTTTGTGTGTGTATCGCAGGCGAGTAGGTATTTCTTGTTACTTAGACTTCTTCTTATAACTAAGTAGTTATTTTACCATATAGTCAGTTGCCTTACCATCGGTTAAATGTTGACATTATTTGTATGGAGTTTATGTTAAATTTTAACCAATAGTAAGGCAAATGAACGGTCGGTAAGATATAGCAACCGGTCTATAGTAACACTTCACTTGATGTTTTGAGTGTAATAGTGCTTTATTTACGAAAATAGATTTTGATTCAAACTAACTAAACCAATAATAAAGTATATAGAATACAGGTAACTAAGTAAAGCAACAATAAAATTATATTGACTCCTTCAGTTTATCTACTGTAGTACGGACACGTAGAACGCCGGAGTAAATGACGTGGGCGATCGTTTTTCCACATATTTAGAGCAACATACTGAAAAAGAAAAGTCAGGAATTGTATTTAAGTTTTCAGTTCAGCTTGGTTATGGTATACTAAATGCAGAAAAAATATTTAAAAGACAAGGTTAAGTTTTATCACAATGACGGCTAATCACTTAATTCAAATGCATATCATCCACCTGAATAAAGTTAACGATGTGTTAATGTACTAATTTAAAGTTTTAAAGAATAGCCATTGAAATTAAATTATAGTTAATTAAAATCCTTGCGTTAAGGTGCAAACTTGTTTCGAATTTCAATTTGTTAATTTTGGTTTTGTTATCTTATAGTGAGAATACTAATTTTTAGTTTCTACGTTTTAGCATCTCGCAGCCATGTTGGTAAAAAACAGAACTTTTATGAAATCGGCATGTCCGTTTGTGCGTCTCCATATATGTTATAGCCATTTTTATAGAAGAAAAATATTGCGGCTATGTGTATACAATTTATTAGGAAGATATTGTTACGAGCTACAGGACTCGAATTAAAATAAATGTCGTTGGAATTACTGTAGAGTTTATTAGAACTGTACAAATACATTTTAAACAAGTACAAAATAAAACTGGATGTAACCAGGTCACACTGCACGATTCAATGCAATTTAACACGCGCAAAGTCCGTCACTATGTCACTAATCGAAACTACTACACGTCTTAATCGTATCGTAGTCATCGATTGACTGCCTCACCCCTCCGTTCGGGCATTGTTTTATACTAAACTGTATAATAGAACAAACGATCGCGTTCGCCAAGTTAATCCCGCACACCTGCCAGCTTCGACGTCCATAAAGCAAGAATTAATTCGTTCGACGCTAATTACAGTCATAATATAAGTACGATAACAATACATGTTTTTAAAGTTTAAACACGAAGTAAATAAAATAATTCGTTTTTACAACATGCCAGATGTGCGGTGTTTGTCGGTATGTAACAATATATTCTATGTGCCACTACATGATGGTACATATAAAAAATAGCGGTGGTGACCACACATACAGCTGTGGGGAAAAAATAGTGTACATAAATGTAGAATAAATAGGTTTTCAAAAATGATAACAATTTATTGGTGAGTTTTTGACTAAATGGTGCTTTCACAATATTAAAACAGTTTAAAAAAATAGGGTAGTAGAGCAAAAAATTAACAAAAACTAATTTCAACAAGATTCAACACAGAGCTTTTGTAATATTATTATGAGGTTTTTTCGATTAAGTGCTTGTTTTGGTATCCCTTAGCCAAATGATAATAAAATTGGACTTTCGTAACTTTGGGCAGAAACCCATATAGTGTCTTATAAGATCATCGTCTCTATCTTTCATTGTGCAGGGACCACCAAGCACATGCCTTACTTTATTTTTGTACTACAAAATTACCAGTGAAATGTTGTTCCCATTACCATGAGGACGTGTGAAATTCAACGGCATAAAAAGTATCCTAAGTGTTGACTTGGGATATAAGTTAGCTCTGTGTCGAGTTTCATTTAAATCAATTCAATAAGTTTCATACGAGTAAGATGTTCTAACAGACAGACTGAAATTCTAAAAATTGTATTCTCGAAAAGTCCAGGTGCGAATTAGACCTCGTAATTTTTTTAAATTCGCTGTTCCAATTTTGATCCATTACTGATTTATTATTTTATAGTATACTAGCGGCCCCAGCAGACGTTGTCCTGCTTTGAAAAAATAAAAATCTAAAACCCGATCTAATCCGATTTAAACCATCCGGGGACCCACTCAAATACACAAAACAAAATCACCAAAATCGCTTCCGGTGATTAGGAGGATTCTAGAACCCGATCCCAGCGCCACCTACCGGTTCCAATTGCGGATTTAAACCATCCGGGGACACCCACTCAAATACACAAAAACAAAATCGTTCCCCGTTGTTAAGAGGATTCTAGAACCCGATCTCAGCGCCACCTACCGGTTCCAACGGTATAAAAACTATCCTATCTTTTAAGTTGGATCAAACTGCACACGGTGTGCAAATTTGATTAAAATCGGTTGAGTAGTTTAGGAGTCCATCGCGGACAAACATCGTGACAGGAGATTCATATATATTAAGATATAATATACACCAGTAATTTGAATATTCACTAATACTTGATGCTGGCTAGAGTCATAAAACGTGCAAAGCTGTGTGGGACTAAAGTTATTATTTTCGTTACATATCAGCAGCTATGCAACGGATAGGCAAGGACCTAATTTGATTCTACAAAGAAGCGCTTCTATCATCGGCGCACGATAAGAGTGGTACTAGAGGTAAGTAAACAATTGAAAATAAGATGGTTTTTCTAAATAACTCTTTGTTTATTCGTCTGTATATTTTTACATACATCTATCCCATAAGATGCCTGTAAAACTAATGCATACAGTTGTATGCATTAGTTTTACAGGCAAGGCCACAAGAAACAGTTGTTTCTTGTGGCCTTTGAATTCTTAATTTGGAAATAATCGAAAATGTATTTTTTAATTTATTTATAACGTCTAAACCAGTTTATTGTTACATACTGCGGACCTCTGAGCAATCCAATCTACAAACTTCAGATGTGTGTTGTATGAAAAAAATGTTATGCAATTTTAGTGATGTCATATGAATAAATCGATGTCAACCGACGTCTCGTGCCGAGTGATATCGCTGCCACGGCTTTGTCTTGAATTGCGTTTCACTGTATTGTGTTGGCACAGACTGAAATGAATAGGCACATGTGATGTGTGTGCCATTCTACCCGCTCAACTAAATAGAAGTAAAACTGTTATGTCTGGTCAGTGGCCAGACATAACAGTCCAAAAGTAGGTTTTTGGATGGCTAAAACTAGGTTTTTGGAAATCTAAAAGTAGGTCTTTGTAAGCCTTTATAATATTGAAAATGTTCTATACTTTGTTGGGGACATACACTCAGGCTTCGGTTACGTCTCTAAATATTTTAATGTGGAATATTACCTTTCCACTTGTTGTTGTCCACCTATGTTAACAAATTGACATTTTTATTTGTACTGTGACTGAATTCACAAGAACTGCATATTACGTTATAATAATATGTAATATGTATATATATTGTATTATGAGTGCCACGCTAACGTATTGGTGACAACTGTAATGATAGCGATGTTTGTAAGTTAATAAATCAATCTTCCCCGAACATTGCGACGGGCAGACGCCATAGTCCCCATATTCTCAGACCCCTAGTACTACTAGTAGTACACCCCAATAGCCCGGTACTTATTGTTCTCATTTCCCACAATAGTACTACACTGGACGGGGTTTGTCCTTGGGTGCATTATTATATGGTTTAGACAGAGATAATCGCCGGTCAGTGTCGCTCCACATTTAGATGAAATTTGTCAAGGGGCCTCTACGTGTTGGCCTCCCCATGTCCCCACACGCAAGCCCTCGAAAAGTCCGGGCCATTTTTATGGCCTATGGTCTTCAAAGACATACATTATAATAATATAGTGGTGTCTGTTAACGGTTTAATAGTTAAGAGTCTCCACCGAAACCTAGAGAGGTTCACCATAGGAGTCTGAGTGAAGGGCAAGATACAACAACACTCTTGGACACAGCATGAATTGTAAGGAGGTTTCTGGCTATGGATACTTAACCACCGGTCATTTGGAACCCAGGCCCCGCGGACGGTGGGCTACAAGATTTTAAAAAAATTAAATATTGTATATTGGCTGTTTTTTTAAATAAAAGAACATTGTCTAAAAACAAATGTTTTCATACTGTGTTAAAAAAAGGAATATACACATAATGAAATCTTTTACTTACAGAAAGTTTTTTTGCAAAAAAGTATATGATTCAATGTTACATATATTTAAATAATGTGACCTAGAAAAGTAACAATGTGAATTTTTGTAAGTTGAAACAATATCTAAAGGACACGTAACAATCGCAAACACTTGGTGAACAAAGGCTTTATCTACGTAACTAACTGCCACCCACTGTGATTTTTACACTGGCGTGGGTAGTGATATAAAAATGGTATGCGACTGAAAAACACCCGAGCTTGTGTGCATTCGGTGAAATGAGTCACGCGGCTCGAGGGTGGATTCATCACGCGATCGCTTCAAAACGTATGAATCGAATTTAGGGCCCTTAAAGTATTTTATCAACGGTAATATCGTAAATACGAAATTCTATCAAGATAAAATTATCTCTTGCTTACTTGCATTTCGTTAAAACTAGAGAAATATGTACGATATATTTAAAAAATAAAATAAAAATAAAAGTTCCCACGAGAAACGGGTGTGAGGCTTATCGTAGAAAATTCGTAGGAAAAGCCTGAGTTTTATTTTAAATTTCGTAGTTACTCGCTTAAACTTTGAGTAAATGACTTTGAATGATTTCACGGAAAATACACTGACTTCCATGAAAAAGACGTGTCCTTTATTTATTTCAAGTTTCTAAAATGCTATTTAGTAAATTTTTTGAAAAGCGGTTCATGTGCAAAAGTGCGGAGAAGAAAAAATAAACACACTTAAAATAAATATTAAAAAATCTATCTGGAGTGTTCCATGATCATTTTGAAGTAAACAAAACACTTACAAAGTCTGCATGTCCCTTAGTCCGTTTAAACGTCTACAAGGTGGAAAATTCTGAAAACAATTCAAGTTAGTTAAACAAAATTCATTTCGTTGTTTTGAAATAATGACGATTTATTTTTGATTAAAAACTTTTATGGCTTCATTGCCAAATAACAAAAAAAAATCGTTTAAAAAAACCGACTTCAAAAACTAAAAAGTATAAAATGAAAACTATTAGGCCAAACTATGTCAAATTTTTAAGGGACCAAATGGCAATTATTCCGCATCGAACTAAAAAAGAATCACGTAAATCGGATCACAAAACTTAGAGTAATCGGTGTACATACATAAAAAAAATACTGGCCAAGTTAAGAACCTCCTCTTTTTGGAAGTCGGTTAAAAACAATGGATGTTCGGGATCTGTACTGATACCTCCACTTCACGTGGACTGCCCCGTAATTGGCCAAGTTTTATATTTATGTATTATTGTGAATTTTTATTGATCAAACTCGTTCATTTTGATTGTTTTTTTGTCGACAAATGCTCTTTAATAACATACTAATAAAGTTGCTTTTTTAATTACTTATTTAGTTAGAAAATTAGATTCTGTATCTTTAACATTGTTCTGATCTTTATAATGGTCTTCATCGTGTGAAAAATATGAGAAATAAAGTATATAAAAAAATTTCGCCAATTATAGAATTCTACTATGAAATAATAAATTTAAAAATGAAATACTTGGGGGGTAATGAATGGTTCGATGTCACGCGGTTTTCAACTAGTATCATGCGATGTTGCAATTTCTGCATACACACATTATGTGCATAGGTACAAAAGTAAAAAGCTTGATGAAACTAATTATATTAACAAAATTGTTGGACTTTTAGTGCAATTATAAAAGAACACAAGAGCATTCCAGAATCAATTAATTTAATATTAGTCTAAAAAAGGTTAGATATTGATTTTATTTATAACATTTTTATTTATCTATATCTTTAGAATAAACGTTGAATTCCTTTGCTTTAGAATATAATTGTTTTTTCAACTGTATTTATTTAAGATTATTTTAAATTTAACATGTTAAAACAGTAATCATCGCATTGGGACACTAAATTATCTGCTGGACTCAAGATACTAAAGAGTCTAATAAATTGTTAAGCTCGAAACTTATTTTTCATTTCAATCTACAATTTAAAGTAGACTTCTCTTCAAAAAAATCCATACAGTACTTGCAAGTACTATTCAGGTGGAATTTAAATAAAAAAAAGGATTGATATCATTAAAAACATATGCCAATAAATAGTTGGCAGTTTAAACTACACATTGGTATAACACAATTCCAAATTGGAATTTAAATTTTCGATTTTTCATCCAATATATGAATGTGGAGACTGTTTTCAATGAGTATTCCATCGGAATTTCAGTTATTAATCACTTTTTCCCAAAAATAGCATTTTTTTAATAATGATTGTTAACTAAGCTCTGTGACATTCTACCAAAGAGGGTTTTTCCTAACAAATATGGATACCTTGCCTACGGAAACCACTCAAGTGATGGCGTTTGGATTCAGGACATAGCGTGTTGTGGCTACATGATTGCATCTTAGCCTTTCTGCTGTCAATAGCACCAGCGTTATTGGGAGACTGGTATTTTTACTCGCCGTCTAGGACCTCGTAGACATCGTGTCACGTCTCATCAAGATGACCGGTATATTGTAACAGTTTTTCTATAAAATTGTCACTTTAACCCTATCCAACTGCAGCAGCGGCTTCGTGAGGTTCGAAGATTGACTGTGAGCGATTCTACCATTAAAAGAAGATTGGTGGAGCGTGGCCTGAAACCTCATTAACCAGCTAATGGCGGCCCAAAATTAACGGTAGACCTTCAAAGAGCGCGCTTTAAATTTGCACGTGAGCACTTAAATTGGTTATACCTTTAATGGAGCAAAGTTCTCTTTTTTTTGTAAGATCATGCTGTATGGTAACGATGGAAGGAAGAAGGCGTACCAAAAGAGGAAAAGCGTATTAAGCGTATTATTAGTAAGCGCACAGTGCTGCATTAAAGAAAGAATGAGTTACGGTGGCGGTTCAAGGACGGATTGGAGAGGTATAAGCGTCGATAAAAAAACTGAACATGCTTGTATTTGGACCTCACTTACCGTTATTAAGTGGGTCACGTTACATTGAAGAATATCTGGAGCCTCGTGTGGTACTCTACGCATATTTTACTGGCGAAGAGTTAATTTTTAAGCAAGACAATGCCAGAGCTTATACCGCAGGCATAGTAAAAAAATACCTGAACAAAGTCGGTATTACGGTTATGGGCTGAGCAGCAAAAACTCAGATGTAAATTCCATAGAACACCTATGGGATGAGTTGAGAAGAGACGAGTCAGAGCCAGAGATCCCGCTCCGAAGACGCTTGGCCAGCTTTCAACAGCTATAAAAGAAGCTTGAGATAACATCATACCACACAAGGTTTTGACTCATCTTTTATATCATCACCGTGAAGCAGTCACTAGACTCCGGGGAGGAAATAAAATACCTGAATAAACTTTTGTCTATACATTTTTGTTTTACGGTTGTTTCTAACATTTTACAATTTTTTCTTAAAGGGTAAAAAAAACACCAGTTGAACAAAACACGATAGCTAAAGAAATTAATTTTAATTTGTAAACATTAATTCGTTAAGCGGTACCTTATAATATCCGTAATTAACTGCCATTATTTTATTGGTTTAATGAAAAAAGTACATAAAACTCATTTAAAACCAAACGTCAGAGGGGTTTCGGTTTTTTAGATGTAAAATATGCTATACATATATAGTGATTTGAACTTTCCAAGAGGTTTCGTTGGCATAAACCTAAAACTGATGTCACATAAAAATTATGATTAATTATTGAAAATTCCAATATACCTGTTACATTTCATGATAATCGGTCAATTTCAAGGTCGTAAAATTGAAACAAGCAAGCAACGCCCAAATAAAGCTGCTCATATTATTTACTACTTACTGTATACTACAATTGTAATTATTAATAATTATGAAACCTGTATACGTGATAAACAAAAATCAACCGTTGAATATTAACTTTTTCATGTTAAAAAGCAACAAATATATACTTCATTGCACGATAAAGTGTATTAACCTTTTCTATTCAAACTAGTCGCGTTTTGTGCATGTCATATCGACACTTGAAGTACGTTGACTAAATTTTACAACCTTGGAAGTTTGCATTTATTATTCAAATTCGATAACTTCTAGAATTCAACAGTGCCTATTGCTGTAAGTGATAGCTAAGTTGTATTAGGTTAAGAATTCATTTTAATTTACGAAGAGTTTGGAACCTATAAAATATTTGTTATTGAAGAAAATAATTTTAAATTTACAAAATATATTTGATATTTTTTAAATAGCATGAATAGTTTTGCGATTAAGTAGAGTACTTCTTAAGGCTTAGCCAATGTATATTTCGAACATTTGTGAAATAAAATGAGTCGTAAGTTCACCTCCAATCTCTATGGAACAACTGCACTAAGTATAAATTCAATTGTTCAAAGGTTTACTTGTGAAAGGTAAGATAATTACTTTTGAATTTATAATATTAAAATGTGTTTTCTTATTAGAAGTCAACGCACTCTGTTACGTTAGGAGCGGTCTTCCACATAAAGAAAATCCCTGCGGCGTATCTGCAGAGTAGTGCAGTTGGAAGGCGGTGGTGGAGAGGCGCGGGGGCGGTGGATGTTGATAACCTGGATCGGGAGCGAGGGCGCAGGGTCCGCGACCCTGCCGCACGATCGCACTCAACCTGAACCGAGCAACCCTGAGTTTCAAATATCTAGGGACTATAGTAGACAAAGCGTATGCAGAAGCGATAATCCATAGTGAAGCTATACTAAATGAGTCACTAAATCTTACCTGAAATATATAATGTTCGAAAATTTACACTGGTAAATGTATATTCGATTTTAATTCTCCAAAAATACCGCGAAAAGTGGCTAAAATGGAAAATATGAAATTTCGATGTGACGTTAGTCACTCAATATGCACCGTGAATTACCCGGAGTAATAAAGATTATGAGCTTAAACCTGGAATGGGTTGATTTGTAACTTTGTATTCACCTCCAAGGAAGGATCTTTATTGACCCAAAAACACTTTAAAAATGTAAATAACAAAGATGTTAGGTTTTTAGAAAAAATGCCAATTTGAATGATTGAATATTGACTAGGTAATTAATATATAAGCCGCGCGCAGAAGGTTTCCGATGGCTACTTTCTATTATTGTATTGTATTACTTACTATTATTGTAAATTCTTGTGTAAAGTATATACAATTATAAATTAAAATAATAAATTAATAAATTTATTGCAACAACTATTTACGTAAACTTTTTTGTCAACTCTACTGACCATCGACACCTGACATCATGAAGCTATCGACAAACCGTATACGCAAACGATATTATTATATTGCTTTTACAAAATGTATAAAAAATAAATACCCATGAATTTTGTAACGTTCACATTTATTAATATCGACCCATACAGTTTCAAAGCTGGTAACTTACCTCCCTGTATCATTGGCATTGACGGTAAACTCGTGTTTTTTGTTCAACACATCAATGCAGAAACGGATAAAAAATACTAATTCCTGTGCCTATCGTAAGAGGGGCCAAACAACCCACAGCCAGGTGGTAGGACATTTTTTGTCCGTCTAGATTGTGTTTCAGCTTTAGCGACCAGGATTCAGTCCTCCTTTGAGGCCGGCGGTACATTAGTAGCACTTAGCACACATCGATAGGTGACGGTAACCGCTTTCCATCGTATGCCGTCTGCGTGTCTGCTGCTTTAGACATAACTAATATTGAAGTACAGCTTCGATGTTTTATTTCACCATAAGCACGTAATTGTTGGAACAATATGCACATGTACGGTTTTGGAATGAGACATACCCATTGGAATGAGACGCAGAACGTAGGCATTTACCGCAAATTCACACTTTTTAAGTAATTGAACATTTCAAATGGAATACAATTATCTTACTTTTGAAGTCATACATCTTTAGAATCGTTGTGATTTGAACGAAAAAGCAACACTAAAAAGAGATAAATATATAGGACTAAACCTGCGAGAGAATGAGATACGAGTTTTACATTGTTCAGCACAGATTAGAGAATCAATTTTGTTTTTATTGAAGAAGTTCAGCATACAGCCAGACGGCCCATTTGATGGAAAGCGATTACCATCGCCTATAGACATTTACAATACCAAAGGTACTACAAATACGCTGTTGCACTCTTAAGGGAGAGACTAGAACCTGGTCACTAATGCCGGAACAGAACTAGGTTGTTATGGCGGTATACTGTAGACCAGGTAAAGGTAGAGAAGAATTTATTTATTATATTATTATTCTGTGCAGTTTCACTTCTACTGGCCTGTATATTGCACGCACGCACGCGCGCACGCATGCATGCACGCACGCACGCACGCACGCACGCACACACACACATACACACATACATATATATATATATATATATATATGTCGGAGGGAAGCTATGACTATGACGACATGACGATGTATTGTTGACAGGATGTATAACGCACAATATCATTTGTTTACATTATAATCACTTCTAAAATTCTTAATGTAATTTAATTAGATTTGTTAATGTTTCTATAACTTCAAGATCGTTCTAACCTAATAAAAGTTATGAATATTGTAATTTAATAAACGACCAATCAGAGCAGAGCTTATGGCGGAGCGGGGTCGGACGCCCTCTATACTTTCGAGTAGTATCTACTTCGGTAGACTGAAGAGTTTTTGTGGCACATTGAGTTGATGGCAGCAGGTCGAGTTGGACCTTAGAGTATTTTAAAGAAAGTGTTTTAAGTTAGAAGTATGAGCGGGGTGCCCTGAACCCGCTGCTCGGTCTAAACTATGTCATAATGTTGATCAAATCTAAATTAAAAGTGTATAAACCGTGGCTATTGTGTTTTATGCTCGCATTTCATCCTGATGACGCCCACTAAACCTGAAATAACTAAAGATGTCGTGAGAACGAGGCCGTTCTGCGACATCAGAAGTGGGATCTCAGCCTGTGCCCACAATGAAAGCAATGACTGCGAAGCCTTGCCAGTATAAGAAGGCGTGCTGATGGATTGAAGGATGCCCACAGTGGAAGCAAAAGCATTTGAGGTCGATTGACATGTCGGAGCCATCGGCGGCAATAGCGGCGACGTAGTGGTGACGTCCTGAATGTGCCTGTGGAGCGGCGGTGTGTCGGCCTATGCATGGTTTGGTCACCGTTGGGCTTACTATGTGCCGGCATGGTTCAAATTCACGTTAGTACAGCGAGTGGAAGTGCAATTTTATGGATCGTGCAGGGTAAGATAAAAATTACGTGCCTATTCTACCTGGCACAGGAGGTATGGTAATTTTTAATTATTATTTTAGTGTGAATTCTGAAAATGAAGAATTTTAATGTAAAAAAATTTTAGTTCATAGTTTGTGGTAGACAATTTTACTACCCTCATATTTGAGTGATATTTTTCGTGTACGAAAAATTACGATATGGTTGCCAAAAAATGGAAAACGAACAAATTACGTAGGTAGTTTACTTTTTCATCATTATTTTTGGGAGTTGGTTACTTACAAGAAATTTGTGTTCGTTATAAACGATATGCGTGTATTCATTGTCTTTTCAAGTGTACCTTCCAAGAGTTTTTATAATGTGAAAATCGGGTCGAGTTTTTTTAAATTATTTTACTTGGATTATGTATGGTAGAAAGTTGCCTTTAACATATTATTCCTATGCGACGTTTTCCTTGGTTTTCTGATTAAGATAAGAAAACTACTGTATGTTATAAACGATGTGCATGAAATTCATTGTCTTTTCAAGTTTACCTTCCAATAATTTTTATGTGAAAATCGAGTCTAATTTTTGAGTTTTTTTTACTTAGATAACGTATAGTGGAAAGTGGTTATGATACATTATTGGTACGTTATGTTTTCCGTTGGTTTTATGATTAAGTTTACAGGCGTTATATGAAAGACATTTTAGATTCAGATGATAATAATTTTACCGTGAAGAAAGTGTGGCTATGAAGAAGTTTGAAAGCCACTATAAGGTACACAGGGGGTATTTACGTTATTAGACACTTTGGTGAGTTGATTTTTTTATTTAAGATTATTTTTGTGATAGTTTCGAATTCGAATTAGTGAATACCCTAGTTATTGAACGCATGGTAAATCGAAAAATTATTTTGAGCTTGTTTGTTCCTCTATTATTATGAGTTTTCATAAGTTGTCGACCCTGGAGCCCGTAGAGTGATAACCTTGGTTACTCTGATTGTATATTCTGGTCAAAAAGTGTCATCCGAACCACGCTCAGCGGGGGTTGGTTGAGAGTACATCACTTATTTAGATGTATTGGTTTGATTGACTGATTGAGAAGTGTTGTTAGCGGATTGGATGACTGATGCGTTCACACGGTTTTTGTTTGAAGTTAAAATAATGGAATTTCAATAATTATTAAACGTGGTAAATGCAGTTGACTATTATAACGGGTAGTTTTTAAATTTAGAGGTTCATATAGAGTGAGCGATTTTAGTCTGATAGTTAAAATGCTAAATGTTTTTTTTATATTTTGAAAGTTTATTTTGACTTGAATGTTGAAGTATGAAGGTCAGGAGTAGCAGAGTGCTTGTTTGGGTTTATTTAAGCTTTGTAGCGGGCGCGGTGGCCATTACAAAGTGAATCAGAGGCGAGGTGGCCAGTAAAACAGAGGCGAGGTGGCCAGTGAAATAAGAGGCGAGGTGGCCAGTGAAATAAGAGGCGAGGTGGCCAGTGAAATAGAGGCGAGGTGGCCATTACAAAGTGGAATAAAAGGCGGGGTGGCTATTGAAAAGTGAAATCGGTGGAATGAGAGGCGACGTATCGATTGAAAAGTGGTATCGATAGAATGAGACTGTATACTATTTGGATATTTTTGTGTTTGATGTTTTGATTTGTGCTTTGATGTTTGACCCAAAATGCGTAGCTCGATGGGCGACGAGGTGGCAGTTTCGATACTGCTGAATTGATTTGGTGTGTAGTCTGGAGTCTGTTAGGACTCAGATCTCAGAAAAAAAAATCCAGAATGAAAATGTACACGATGTCTTTGGTCAGGAGTGGCCGAACTATAATATCTTTCTTTTTGCAGATAATCCATAATGGGCGGCCTATTACACGAGGGCGTGTAATACGTCAGGAAGGCCGTGTCGGAGGGAAGCTATGACTATGACGACATGACGATGTATTGTTGACAGGATGTATAACGCACAATATCATTTGTTTACATTATAATCACTTCTAAAATTCTTAATGTAATTTAATTAGATTTGTTAATGTTTCTATAACTTCAAGATCGTTCTAACCTAATAAAAGTTATGAATATTGTAATTTAATAAACGACCAATCAGAGCAGAGCTTATGGCGGAGCGGGGTCGGACGCCCTCTATACTTTCGAGTAGTATCTACTTCGGTAGACTGAGGAGTTTTTGTGGCACATTGAGTTGATGGCAGCAGGTCGAGTTGGACCTTAGAGTATTTTAAAGAAAGTGTTTTAAGTTAGAAGTATGAGCGGGGTGCCCTGAACCCGCTGCTCGGTCTAAACTATGTCATAATGTTGATCAAATCTAAATTAAAAGTGTATAAACCGTGGCTATTGTGTTTTATGCTCGCATTTCATCCTGATGACGCCCACTAAACCTGAAATAACTAAAGATGTCGTGAGAACGAGGCCGTTCTGCGACATATATATATATATATAAATGAACTGATTTATGCAAGACGAATATTTTTCGTTGGATTACACAAACTATAAGCGAGCGAAAGCACGTGGATATTTTTCTTTACTTAGTATAAAAATTCATTGTTTTTATAAAAATATCAGAAGCAGTCATTTGTAGGAAAATTATGAAAGAAATGTAATCGTTATTATAAAGAAGTCAACTTCAGTACGTATTTTCACAAGGTTAAATTAGAATTATTTAAAACTTCAGCTTGCTTAAGACTCACTGCACGACATTTAATAAGTTATACGGTTTGTAGAGAAATCCAGACCAATGAACTAACTTATTCAAAAGGTCAATTTTACTTACAATTATTTATGCCTTGAAGTTATTTATTTTAATACTCGTAATTATACATGTATATGTACTATACATATTTTACGTGTTGGCAACACCAACAATAATAACATTTCCTCATCTAGCCATTTTAGTACTTTGTGTAAGTTTAAATAAATTATTAAATGTCTCTCGCAGTGCAATTAATTACTGCTTTCTTACAAGTTTTCATCGGCTTATGTCCTGATTAGTAAGTAGGTCTCTACATATGGCATTTGATATGGATTGTTCACGTAACATTCGCATTTATATTGCACGCCAATTATCCAATCTCTTTTATAATACCCTTTATTTTGACAAAGTTTATAAATTAGGAAACAGGGGCGGAAACTAAATTTTAAGTATGTATTTAAAAATTAAACTAGTTCAAAACTAAGCAAGTCTTTAAGTAAATTTCAATAAATATCCACTTGATAATAGGTATAAATTAGAGTGGTGGGCAAGGAAAGAAGTATGTAAGAGTATTTTAAGGAACAAATTATAATTAGAGCGCAAATCATCAAATTACAGCAGTAGCTGAATAGTAGGAGATTTACTCTTAACCTTAATATGTGACAGTGGTTTGTGACCAATTTTTTATCTCTAGTTTTATTTGTTTATTAAAATTATTATATTAGTAAAATATAAGGTAATTTAGTAAAACTACATTTTCTTTCAATATATAGAAGAATCCATATAACTATAGACCAGTGGTTCCCAAACTTATTTGTATACGTATACGCCCACTTTGAGAATAAAATATTATTTAGCGCCCCCATTTTTTCGCCTACTTAAAAACCACTATAACGTCAAATTAAATTAATTGATTATTGAGAGCTACATTAGCGGAGATTAAACATTCATTCTAAACGAGACTTTTACTATAGCCCGCAAGAGTTAACTTAAGACCTAAGCGCAGTAGGTAGTATACAACGGCGCTGAGGTCTCAAGTTAACTCTTATGGGCTACACATGCCAATGAGAATGATTATTGAAACGCAATTTTATAGTATTCAGACAAAGTATCTTTTATTCAAAATAAAACAAACATAGGTAATGGATTCTTATATAAAAACTAATGTCAAGGATGAATCTGATGCTGTTTAATAAGTTTGTTGATATCAAGTTCCAATTTACTCAAGAACAGCCGCAAGCCGCCACGTTTAGTAATACGCAAACGATGTCTCTTTTTAGTAAGCAGCGTTGCCATAGCACTAAATCCACGCTCACACAATTTGACGATGGGAATGTTATCAAGAATCGCTGAACGATTGACTACAATCCTGGGTAAAATTTCGGGATAGGTTTTTGTAGCCAAAATTCTTGGTAGCCATTTTTGAACTTAATTTTTATTTCCTCGTTTGTTGTCCATTCTATAAGTTCTTCTTCCAGCTGAGGTGACATTGCTGTGTTGACATTTGAAAACGGATCCAACACCCAGTCTGGTATTTCCAATTTCAAAATGTCCTGGTTTGTGAATTCAATGTGGAGGTTTTCCAAATGTCGGCAGTAGGCAAGAAAGTCATCGTTACTGCACGATACTGATAAATTCGGAAAACTGTGAAACTCAGGTCTGCCCATATTCTTTTTGTGTAGAAGCAGTTTGACTACGAAAGCAGCAACAACATTTTTTGTTTTAATTAAATTTAGTTCTTCGCCTTGCAGCTGGAGATTCATGTCGTTGAACAATTTATACAGGTCTGTCATGTAAGCTATATCATTCTTTGATGTAATGAGCTTGTTGCGCAATTCTGTATCTTTAGTTTCCAAGAAGTCTATCACAGAGTCAAACAGGTTGTAAAGTCGAGTCAGACAATGCCTCTTAATAACTAACGAACTTTAGTATGAAACAACAAACGGTTGAAATGTTCGTCATTAGTAACACAAAACTGATGACACAATCTATCATTCAAAGAGCTGTTACGGATTTTATTGACTAACTGCTTTGATGACATATTGCAGTGATTGAAATAATCGTTCACTTAAGTTTCTAGCAACCAAATGTTGTCTATGAATAACGCAATGTACAGCAAGGAAATCTGGAATTTTATTTTTTAAGTACGCTAAGAAGCCTTTATGGCACCCTGTTATAGCCGCATCGCCATCCGTAGCAACTGATATAATATTTTCAAGGGAATCGCTTTCTCATCACAAAACTTTTCCAATGTATTGAATATGGTTTCGCCTTTTGTATCGGTCTCTAAATTTCTAGCAAAAAGAACTATTTCTTCACCTATTTTCTCATCTTTAATAAACCTCACGTAAGACCGCAACAATGCTTCATTAGTTGGTAAAGAGGACTCATCGAGCTGAATTGAGAATTGACTAGTTCTCAGATGATTGCACAATGATCCTTCAATATTTTCAGCCATTTCATCAATTCGTCTTTGCACAGAATTATTACTCAAAGGAATTTTTCGGATAATATCTGCGGCCGGTTTATGAAGCACAGTAGTTATTACTTCCTTTATTGCTGGCAAAATTAACTCTTCTCCGATGTTGTATGGTTTGCCTTTTTGAGCAATTAACAAAGAGATATTATACGAAGCTCCAAGTTCGTCGTCATCTTGCTTAGCAGCCGCCGAAAATAGTTTTGCTACACTTGGCTGAGTATTATGCTTCTTCTCTAGGTCTTGAAAATATGCTACATTCTTGTTTTTCTTATCTGGATGCATTTTATTGAAATGATCTTGCAGTCTTAAAGGCTTCATTGCTTCATTCGGAAGTGATTTTAGACATAGAAGGCACAACGGCGATGATGGGTTTGTGGGATTTTCAATGAATCCGAATTTAATATATTCCGCACAGTATTGCCGTCTCTTCTTTTTTACTTCCGACATTGTTTTGTTTTGAGAAATACGTAAGTAAGTGTTGAACTTAAGTACTGCTTATCTATTACGCGCGAAACAGCAAATGAAAATAAATATTACGTTGTTTATATAGGATAGCATAAGCAGCACGCACCGACAGGAATAAGACAAACATGCATAAACTCATTGTTGTAGCAATAATAGAACTACATCAATGCAATAACTCATTTATCTCATTCGACGCTCAATCGTGCTCAACAAGTAAGAACAGGTATTGTATGAACCAACCGATTGATACAGTAATGCACAAATCGGGTTATTTTATCATGTTTTAACAAAAACTTGTTAAAACATGATTGCCCGCGGTCTTTTATTTACGAAAATTACCTATCTAGGAATACTAATAACTATTAAAATGCGAAATTGTTTGTTACTTTTTTATTTGTTTGTTTGTGTCTACTTTCATTTCGAAACGGAGTGATTGACATCATTTTCATTTCATTTATTCAATAAAACAGGACAAATGTATGAACTACGCGGAGAGAAATATCGAACCAGGTTTGAGCAATCTCTTAATTAATATTAGTTGATGTTCACAAGTTGTAGTCGAGAGTCGAGAGTTCAGTCCGTGTCTAAGAGTCCTCCTACTTAGATGAAATTACAAATCGTCCCCCAAGCCTCTACACAACGCCCCCATTTTTCTTCTGGGACTCTTACCGCCCCCTTTTAGGCCTGCAGCGTCCACAAGGGGGCGTTATCGCCCACCTTGGGAACCACTGCTATAGACTCAATACTTTTTAATAAAAATGGTTCTTAAGCGATCATTTAATTCGTAATAAGCAACATAACTACATAAATTAGCCACTAAGGTACCACGACTTCGTCTTATGAGCAAGTTGCAATTAGTGAATGTATTCATACATATATCGGTTTGGTTTTCCTTAAATTCAACTCAAGGTTGATGTAATACGTACATTCGCATGTATAATTATATGCGTCACTTAGCCTATTTTATAACTTTTATTTAACCAGACAGTCAATCACCTACTAAACATAAAACAATTAAGCAAATTTATTTTTACAGGTGCATATAATAATTAGAGCAAGGTGATTGGCACGAAAGTTATTATAATTAATTCTTTTGGCATAAAATCGAAATGTCTGATAACAAGGTCAATTCAACCAGGCAGAAGAATGTGTGTAATTTATAACCACATTAGAGTTTTCTTGTCAAATCCTGGTAGCTCTAAATAAACTTAATTGGGTTTTTATATATCACTAGCAAAGCCGCGGGCATAAGCTAATATATATATATGTATAAAACTTCCTTAAAAATTATCTAACTGATAGTGAGAACCGCTAAAAATCCGTTGCGTAGTTTAAGAGGAGTTAGCGTATATTTAGACAGACAGACACAAAAAACGACTTTATTTTACATACATACATACATACATAACTTCACGCTAGGTCCTTTGCGGGGTAGGCACGAATAACAGAGCGCCATACAGGCTTATTATTACACACCTCACTTGCTTCTTTGACATTCATAGCTCTTGTCATGCACGCTCGTCTGTTCTTAAGGCTCCTGACATCACCTTCTGCTAATACACGATCAATTTGATCATGGAAGGTGTGTCGTGGCCTTCCGCGACTTCTGCATCCATCCACTTTTGCATTGTATATCTGTTTAGTCATTCTTTCATCATACATTCTTTCCACATGCCCGAACCACCGGAGCATTCCTTTCCTTACCTTCACCCCGACTTTATTTTATACTATGTATAAAGCTTAAAAAGTGTAATTGTGAGATTAAGAAACAAAAAACTAAATTTATTTGATATTAATGTTGAGATAAGAAAATGTATCAATTTTAGAGCACGGATAGGGGGCGATACTTATACAGTCAAAAATTAATCTATGTGGTCTTAGTCCGGTGTATACCTTTAAATCAGAACTATTTATCTCAGGAACTACTCAATCTAAAAATGTTAAAAATTGACATAATATTTAGAAGTATTGTATGCCTACTTAAGTATGCCCGTAAAATATGCGAAATATGTATTTTTGAATATAGAAAAGGGGTTCTGAAAAAGAATACTTTCATTTAAAAGTTATTGAGTGATTTTGAATGATTATACATTAAATGTATAATCATTTATGTACCACTTTTGTTATTTAGCTAAAACGTTTCAAACAGATAGGATCAATATTTCCAGGAAAAACATTTAATAAAATAAACATTATATGGATTTGCTAAAATGTTTCAAGATTATTGAATCATTGTATAAAAATATTAATTCAGAATCGTATTAAATAAAACCGTTCCAGACGGATAATGACATTTTATTCTCAATTAAAGGAAATGATTGGCAAAACTTGTGGGTTGGAACATACAGTAAGAAATATAAATAAGGAAATATTACATGTAGACTGGAATATTTTTCTAGGATGACGTAAAGTGTCAAAAAAGGTATACTAGTCACTGTATCTCAATATTGAGTGACTTGTGGGTTGGAACGTTTTCGCATAACTACGTCCATTTATTTTTCGTATCCAAAAATGTGATCTAAACACAATATTATTTTAGTACCTACCAGCAAATTTGAGAATTTAAGAGTGGAGATTCGTGGAATGCTTCACTGTATGGTAAATATATAGCAAATCTTTTTTTTTTATTGCTTGAGTTTAGCAGACAGGCAGATGGCCCACTTGATGAAAAGCGGTTGCGCAAGCCTATGGACATTTGCAACACCAAAAGTGCTACAAATGCGCTGCTGTTCTCTTAATAAGAGACTGGAACCTGGTCACTAATGCCGGAACACAACTCAAGGTTGTTGTGGCGACAAACTTTAGACCAGGGGTGGTAGCCATCCAGTCGGGTCAATGACCTACCAAGATGGTAATAATAATAATTTTTATCCCAAAGAAGTCGATTTAAGTCCTCGCGAACAAAGTCATAGGCTCACCTTGTTTTATGAGTTTAATTTTAGGCTGCAGACAGTGTTAGTCATTTGGCTCACAATGCCTAATGCGTGAAACTACGCAGTTCATTGACCAGTCACCAACTAGAGCGACGTTCTCAAATAATAAAGGCATTGACGTATAGGGGGCGCCAAAACATCTGCGTGCCGATGCCGGGGTGAATGGTACTCCCAATGCAGTTGCGTGGAAGAGGTTAACGGACTTCACTGCTTTGTATTTTAGAAAACTGCTATGTATACTATTTGCCTATACAAAAATAATACGCTACGAATTCAAACCGTTATTGCGTTATTTGTCACGTAATACGACGACTGTCTGGGGTAAACTAAATGTATGTAATTGGACTGAGGTCCGTATTTTAGAACATTAACCACTCTTGAGCCAAAACTCAATTAGACAATCTTTTTTTAGTATACGAGATGGTCAAAAGAATGAGAATAGGTGAAACAAATTCGTACGTACGATTACGTATTCTTAAAGTATCACACGTGTTTCCCATAGATGTAGGTAGAGACGATGGGCCTCGTTCGTCAGCCAATCGTTGTCCACTGCTAGACGTAGGCTGTCCCAAGTTTGCGCTACCCATCCCGGTCCTCCGCTGTTCTCATCCAACCGCACCGGCAACCTTGCGCAGATCGTCGGCTCATCGGGCTGCAGGACGTCCTACATACACTACATTTGCCGCGACGCCGTCTCCATTCCAGGAATCGTCTGCTCTATCAGACATCATCAGCAAATGTTGCCGGCCCACTGTCACTGCTTGCTTATTTTCCGAGCTATATTGGTAAACTCGGTTCTGTTACAGATATAATCATTTCTGATTTTATCCATGAGACACATTCCCAACATCGCTCGCAAAGCGACCATCAGTTAGTGAACTAACCTCACTGTCAGTACATCTCGGTAATGGTACCGAGATGGTAGGACGTATTGCTCGAAGATTTTCGTTCTCAAGCATTGCGGAGTGGTCGATGAGAGGACCTAAATATTTTTTTTTTTTTTAACCAGAGGAAATCCGATTGAGGACTAAGCCGCGACAAGGGCAGAACCTTGAGGGGATAATTCGCGACCTAGTGTAGGATTCGCCAGATCGGGGGTGGCACTAGCATGCCCAGACAAAACTGGTGCCATGCTATTAACACTCCCTGGTTAGGGATACCCACTAAAACCCCTGGGTGTTTCGTCCTTCGCCTTATGCCAGGGCTACGGGTATATGACCTAGCCTCTCCGCAGCCCTGGCAGGCGTGGGCCCCCCTCACGAGGCCTCTTCCATTGCCAGGGAACTCATCCCCCGGCATCGTCATGCTCTCTTTGGCGTGGGGCGGTCTGTAACGCGCCCCACGGAAGGAGAGATGAGCGCGCGTGGAACACTCGCGCTCTCATCTCGACGGCATATGCGGGTGAGTGAGAACCCCTATACTCCTAGGGGCCCCACCCACGCCACCCGCTTACGGTGGCCGAAGGTCGAAATCCGCCCTTCGGCGTCGGCGCGTACTCCTTTGGCGGGAGCGGAGCAAGGACGTCTGCTCACGCTCCCGCTCCGCCTCCTTCTCCTCTCTCTCCTCCTCCTTCGCAAGCATAACGCGCTCACAGAAGGAGGAGACGGCGTCCCATCCGGTTGAGCTCCCGACCATGGTGCGTACCATGCGTACCAGCGAGAGGTCAGGTCCGGTGACGGCGACGAGGTCTCGGCGCTGCTCTGTCCAGGCAGGACACTCCTGGAGTGTGTGCAGCGCCGTATCCTCGTCGCCGGTGTCGCAATGATGGCACGTCGGCTCACGGCCTTTGCGACACAGGTACCTCCCGAAGCAGCCATGCCCCGAGAGGACCTGTGTCAGCCGAAACCTCAGGGTGCCGTGTCTATGTCTTGTCCAGTCTTGCAGGACGGGCCTCACCGCTTCGATGGTGGTGAGGCCCGCGCTGGGGTGTCTGAGACGTTTTTCCCAGACCACCATGGCGAAGTCGCGGAGCTCCGACCAGCAGGCCTCAGTCTCCTGAGGCGCCGGTCTTGTGCCCCTCGCCAGGGTCTCCTTGCGCCATTGATAAAGTGACGCGAGGACCCTGGCTTCGAGGTCCTTTAATGGGGATCCGGCGAGTAGCGAGGCCGCTTCGAAGGACACCGTACTGTATCCCCTTATCGCCCTGACGGCCAGTACTCGCTGCGCTTGCCGCAGCAAGACTATATTTCTGGCCGCCAGGCGGTCTGCCCATACGGGAGCCCCGTATAGGGCCATAGACTGCACGATGCCTTCGAAGAGTTTTCGGCACGTGGCTTCGGGCCCCCCAATGTTGATCAGCAGGCGCGAAAGCGCTCCCGCTGCCCTTTCGAGCTTGGGGGCCAATTTCTTAAAATGTGCCGAAAAGTCCCATCGACTATCGAGGACCAATCTCAAATACTACATAGTTCCCCCGATGCCGATGTGGACGCCTCCTACAACGATATTAGAATCTGGAGGTGGTCGATTTCGAGGGCCGTGAAACATCACGGCCTCAGTCTTCCTGCAGAGCCACCTCCAGACCAAGTCGCCGGATCCTACCTACAATTTGTGACACCCCAGCCGTGCACAAGATGCACGCCTGCCTATGGGTCCTCCCGTTGGCGGCGATCAACGTATCATCTGCATAGCAGATGACGCTGACGCCCGGGGGGACCCTACATCGCAATGTCCGACTGGAACTGTGGAACATCGCATACGACTGTATGCGATGTTCCACAGCAGAGGGCCTTATACCGATCCCTGTGGAACACCGCATACCATGGCTCGTCGACTCCACCCTGCGTGGACCGGGTAGATGACGGCTCTGTCCTCTAAATATGCCCCTACTATTTGACGGAGGTGAGTCGGCACCCGGAAGTACCAGAGTGCCTCTCTGACACACGCCCAGGGTAAGCTATTAAATGCGTTGGCGATGTCGAGTGACACGGATCTCGCCCCGGGAAACTGATTCCTCCGCCAGGCTTCTCAAACGCATGATGGCATCTAATGTGGAGCGCCCTGAGCGGAAACCGAACTGATTGTCCGCCAGATCCGGCCCAGTCGTCGTCAGATGCTAGACGGGGCGGTCCGCGATGATCCTTTCGAGGAGTTTACCAACCTCGTCCAGTAATACAATGGACCGGTAGGCGGATGGTGAGCCCGCTAGGCGCCTCTCCTTCCTTAAGAGGACAAGTTTTCCTATCCTCCACCTTTTCGGGAACCTTGCTTGAGCCAAACATGCGTTGAAAAGCTGCAACAGTCGGGGCGGTGTTTTTGGCTTTCAGCCGTAACATCGCAGCCCCCAGTTCTACTCGGTCCACGGTGCGCATAGGGTCTCCGTCCACGCTGGTCTCCGCATCAGACGGGGCCATGGCAGGAGGCGAATGCTCAGCCCTAGAGGGGAACAGAGCGCAGACCACATCATGCACAAGGTCCCTGGAGAGAGACTCAGTCAGAGGGGGAGCCCAGGCGCGGAGCTTGTTCCGCGCCATTTTAAAAGGACGCCCCCACGGGTCTGCATTTAGTAGCCCTAAATCTAACTGAACTCTTCTCTCTCCAGAACACACACACACACACACACACACACACACACATAATATATATATATATAAATACATTTGTTTGAATTGATTTTTAAGTAACCTGTTAACTAGCTAATGAAAGAGATAGATGAATAAAATCCGCCTCAAATTATAAAAGGAACGTTTCTATATCTTAGTATTCATCTTTTACTATTGGTAGGAAATTGACATTATTTGTTCTTTGTTGCCTGAGTTCAGCAGAGAGGCAGACGGCCCACCTGATGGAAAGCGGTTGCCATCGTCTATGAACATTTGTAACACAAATGGTGCTGCCAACGTGCTGCCGCTCTCTAAAGGTATACTGGAACCTGGTCACTACTGCCGGAACACAACTAAAATTCTACCACCTGCCTGTGGTGTGTTCTCGTCGCCGCCCGGCCTCTGGAAATTGTATTCTTTCTCCAATCCTGCACGGGTTTGTATGAAGTTTATATCAAATTTTACGTAGTGGTAGGGCAAATGATTGGGTATTGAGATAAACGACCTGGTTATAAATTAAACTTTAGTTCTAACTACTTGTAGCTATAAATAGCACCTGTCCCAAAAATGTACACCGCTTCGCAATGTGTTATCGTTGTTTAAGGAGTAGAAGCTGAAGAAGTAGAAGAACTGAGAGTACTTAAAGGACAATCAATCCAAAGGGGTAATTATTATTTATCAATATGTTATTTAACATGGATTTGTGGACCACTAGCTAGGTACCCGTGTTTTATTCCAATGAGGTGCGTTCGCAACAAAGTGCATACAGTACCTAAGAACTTTACAACGTCAGATGTTACGAGATGATAACTAATGTGTGGAATCCATCAATCCGCCTAAAACAAGCATGAGCATGAGTTTATGTATGGTCGTTTGTTTCTCTGATAGTCAGCGCAGTAAGTTTTCATCTTCTATACTTGTGCTTCTATTTTTGTGCCTATTATTTTCTCTGCCTTACCATAATCGTGTCATTTTCAATGCATATTATTATCCATCTATTTTCTTACTCTAGCTTCAGTTTAAAGACTGACGTTAAAACAGACTTTCATACACAATAATTATCTGTCTGACTGTGAATATCGCAGCAACTTTCATAGCACAATCTGAATTTTCTTAGATTGTGAATTTATATAATAAATAATAATAATAGGATATGCCCGTCAGTTTGACCATGTTGGCGTGGAAAATTTCCGCGGGATTCAAGGGACATAAAGTATCAAATAATTATAAATAAATATAACAAGCTATCGTCTTAGTAAAAACTGTGTCGGAATAAGCTAATTTTTATGCACCCGAACAAACCGCTCCCGGTAAGGTTCCCGCGGAGTTCCCGGGATAAAAAATATCATACATTTTATGACAAAAATTTGCTATCGATCGGTGAAAAATGATATTAGAATACGATTTTTTTAAACTGGCCGTTTTAAATTATTCCCAGAAAAAATTTCACGGAATTCCCAGGATAATAAGTCTAAGAATTAGCTGTCGATCACTGAAAACCGCATTGGAATCGGTCCAGTAGTAGGTTGTGCGTAAATCTTGTACAAAAAGACACGAAATCTTAAGAAATTGCATCGTCTTCTCCGTCGTTTATGTAATCTATTCCAGTTGTTCTTTTTTTTTAAATATTATCTAAATATTATAAACATTATAATATTATAGTGTGCATGTATGTTTGGGTATATATGTTTATATGCCGTTTATATGTTTATTGATTATGTTTGTAATTGTATTAACAATGACCTAGCGATGCATTGTAACATATGCATCATAAAATTATTGTACATGACAAAGAACAGATAAGTGTCGGGTGCTAAATGAATAAATGACGTTAGCAATTTTATGGATATGCGAATGCTATAATGTTATATAGACAAATGACCTTTATTCATAATAGTAATACAAGGTTTATAAGCTCTTTGAAAAAAGTTTAAAAACGGTGCTATTTATAATACAATTATGAATGCGGTTCTATAAAATCACTTTATAGAGGAGATCTGTAGCCATTTTAGCAATTCGGAACTTATCGCCATGTTAAGCTATCCCTCTATCTATGTACTTATGTCACATCTATTTTTGCTGTAGTCTGAGGGGTCTACATGGATAAAGTGATACATGACGATGTAGTCTATATAGCGCTACGAAGTTAAAAAAATAAGAGACATTACGTAACTTGGGGGTTAATTTTTTTTTACTAATCATTTGTCATAGTCAAAGATGTTTCTGTGTACGATGTTTCTTAATTAATGAATGAAGTCAATTAGTGTTGAGATATTAGCTCTCATAGTTGTGATAATAGTGCTCCCCTGTAACTTTAAAGTAGACACTCAATCTGAAATAAACCGACAGAACTCAAAAATACTTTAATGAATACTGTTTTGGACAGTATCTGTTGAGTAGTTTTTAAAATGTAGAATATTTTTGATTAAATGCTTTTTTGTTTTGTTTGATGTTTGTCACCTCTACGGAACCCCTTATCACGCGCGGCTTGTTATGTAATTTTCCGATTTCAATTGAAAATAATTAAATTAAAATGTAATATTAATTTTGATATATTTAGATATTGTACGACCCATTCTGAACAAACAAGTTTGGAAAGTCAGTATAATGCTTTGATAGATATATGTGTTATATCACACACGCACAGCACTGGTTTTCAGTGCCTGCCTTAATCATTACTACTGCCAGTCTTCCACTTTCCTGATTCAAACATTCAAAGAACCAATGACTAGCGTAAGAACATCAGCGGGGGCAGTAGTCTTTATAACATACTTATTGAACACAATTAATTATAAAATAATTAAATTCCGAAGTCCATACCTTATTAATTGAGCATACTAGATACGAAGTTTTTGACATGGCTTTGTGATGTGTTAATGATACTGGATGTGTCATTAACTCGGCGATAGTCGACATTTGATTTTTTTTAATTACACTCTTAAACGAAGTATGTACATTAACGGTAGATTAAAAATGGTCACTAGAGGAAATTTTATTGATGTTATATCTTACTGTCGCTCTTAGAGAACAATAAGGAGGATATACTTGATGGTAAATTATCTTAATATTATTTTCGTAATTTACGTATTATAATTGTAAATAATTTTCTTTTGTTATAAACTTAAACTAAAGACAAAACAGAGAAAGTATTGACTTTCTTTTTCTGACTTTGTAAGTTAGTAGATGATTATCTAATTCTCTGTGCGGTAGTTAGTAGCATATATCAAGTAATTGCTTTTGCATAAGTTCATAATCTTAACAAGGTATGTGTTATCCTTTATCGAATTGTAGCAAATTGCGAAGCTGGTAACCTCGACGGCACTTAGCTATATCTTTATTATGGGTCTGCGTAAACTTGCCTACAGCCTGATCGTGAGTTTAGCAATATAAGGGCAAAGGTTTAGATGCTCATAATAGGCTTTGGTAACTAGATCATATCATAGATGGTGAGAGAAATAAGCGCTAAATCATTAGATTAGAGCAGTCTTTATTCTATATTACTCTAAGCCTGTATTCAAAAGTTTAATCATCAAATCAAGTATTGGAACAGATACACCACATCATGTGATAAATAACAATATATTATGTAAGTAATATGTTTAGTTAATATCAATATTTTTTATTATATTTAATGTTATTGTATAATATATATTTTTACATATTAGTATAGTATTTTATTTAGATATCTCCGTATGCATATGTATTTATTATTATGTATGTACGTATGTGTGTAAGTATATACTAATTTCATTTATGTTTATATTTATGTCATACCTTAGTTCGCTTGTTTGTTCACAATTTAACTCAGAAAAACCTGTTATTAGCTCTACATTATAAGTACTTTTTTGTTTGTTTGTATTATTAGTATGCGGTATTTTTTTTTCAATAAATAAATAAAAAATGTATCATAGTTTCGCCGTAAAAAAAATAGCGATTAATGGCGCTCTGAACACTAAGTTCTATCTACACAAATTCTTCTGTATAATAAGCGAATTTAAATCCGAAATGTATATAATTAATGACACAGATCTTTCCAAAAAAGTACAATATATATATGTAATATTTCATTTTCAGATAATTTTCATTAAGCTATTTACCACAGCTGCATTTTATTTACTTTATCAAATAATGTGTAAATAAGGTGTAAAACTGTGTGTGTCTGGTGTGTCTGGAAGAGATCGCTTTTTAGCGATAAGACCGCCCTTTGTACATAAGTAGATATAATTTTAGTCTTTAAGTTCATGTTTGTATTGGTGTACAATAAAGTGTTATCTATCTATCTAAAACTTTTTGAAATAATGTAAACTAAATCTTCAAACTGACTAGCCGTTATGTATGTCAGGCATAGGTAGGTATAAAAACGCATCAGTCCAAAAGTCAGTTCATAGTGATTTCTAAAAAGGAAGTATAAAAATAATTGCCAACGCTGGCAGTAACAAATCCGCATGTGCATTAGCGGTTAGTACGTGGACTGTTAATTTTGTTAGACCGCTGAAGGTTGTCTGGGAATTTTTTATATTTTTTTGCAGACATGATGCGACGGGGCCGATGTCGTTGTGTGCGTGACACACTCATTGTAGCGTCTGCGTCTATTTGTATTATAAGGCTGGGTCGACACTAATGACAGGCCAACAAACTCATGGATTTTTTTGAATTAAGAACTCGTTTCTTGGCCGAAAGTTGTTTTCACTGACTTTTGTAGTCTATGTAAGGTGATTAAGTTTTTTCCAATATATTGAAGTATTTAGTTATGTCTGTTATAATGCAATTAATATAGATTTTGTGAAATGGCTGAGAAGCCATTGAAAGTAGCCAGCATCTGTGCAGTACCTTGTAACTAAACTTTTTTGGTGACTTTTTTTTTCGTCATAATTGTTACATATTACATGTAGCGGTGTAAGCATTTTGTGAGACCCACGATAATAATCTTTATCATAATCTTTTTTTAAATTAACATTTACCCAAGAGATACGGATCGAATATTACGCCTAAGACTGTGGTGGAAATAGATTAATTTTTATATCGTTTTGCATGTAAAATCAGTGATCTGAATTGTGAAATATGTATAATATGTACCAGCACCAAGGCTCTCGGCGCGGTATGCGCCTACACGCGTAAGCTTGTCTTACGGGGTTCTTAGATTTTCTGAGAAAAAATAATATTCAATGTTTACTTCCGTATACTAAGTACCGTGTTAAATGAAAATTGGTGAACACGCACACAATGCAGTGAAAAAAAAGTGAAATTATGTAAACGTACAATCCAAGAAACCAACTTGATTTCATATGTATTTCACTAGTGTTTGTGTAGTGTCAAACCCTAGAAAGTATCTCTATTTTATTTACATAAGAATTTAATGAGGTTTTTTGTATATATAAACTTTCAGTAAAAAATTATATAACTGATGGTAAAAACCGCTTAACGGACCGTTACGTGGCTTAGGAAGAGTTAGTTAATATACATACAGACAAACGCGGAAAGCAATTTTGTTTTATACTATGCAAGAATTTTAGATAACAGATTTTTGAAAAGCCATAAACCTATTGTTTAATTAAGCAGTAAAGTGTAGATCAGCGTTATAGAGCAAACCTTCATTCCAAACATCTTCAGATATTTTGGCTAACGACTTGTTTTTTTTTTGAATTATTATATTGCAAGTCGGTAGACTACACGCGTTATTAATTATGCTAATATCAAAAATGAATTTTGTTGGAAGACTATTTTATATAATAACTTAGATAAAATATTAAAAAAATGCTAGCACAAACAGCATCAAATAAAAAAGTGATAAATTGTTTATTTTATTTTATTTAACTTTATTATTCCCTCTTTATAATTTAGCTAGCCTATTTGATGCGACTAGAACAACTGAAAAAATGTACTTATAAAGGTTAAAACAATTTTTATTGGATGAACTTTTGGGTATGACCTTGAAGTTATTGTCATGGAAATTGCCATAATATATTTATACTTTACGTGTATAGGGGTCGAGACTTGAGGATTTCAGGAGATATAAAAAATATACAAGCTTTATAAATACAGACAGGAGTCTAATAAACGTCGTACGTAATCAAAAGGCTGGTTTATACCCCGGGCAACATATAAGTGTTGCTATTTAACGAAGTGACGAGACTAATCTCTAGACTAATCTCTAAGGATGTTTCCAAAAACTGTTATTTATTGTTTAAATGTAAATATTACTATAATATACTTTTATCCCGGGAATGAATATGGATTTTATACTGAACAATAGAACTTTATGCAAGATAAGAATAGGTAGTTCACGGGATCGAAATAGCGTGAAAAGTTCTCTTACTTTATAATATAGAGTTTCGTCTCTCGGTGCAGGTATAGATGTTAAGGGAACACTTTTATTGCGTAATGAATGAGAGGTCGGTGTACAGACCCAACTGGCGCGGGTGGTGGGTGGTGAGATGAGGAGTATGGGCGATGCAATAACACCCCCCAGAGCCTTATTTCGGGTCATCGAGCCCGACCTCCCAAGCAGCGAACGCAGCAGCGCAAATCGCCTTGCAAAATGGAGTTTTCATCTTATATTATTAATTTCAATTAAACTCAAACTAATACATAGTGATTTAGTTAAATTGTGAAACTATAATTAATTGCTTACTAGATATATGACAAAGTAATTTATTGTTATGCGTACGTTTATTTATTCAATGTATGATTTTCATTGGTTTTTTAATGTGGCTTTTACTTAACTTCCTTATATAGATAAACAATTGAGATGCATATTATCGTTTATCTTTTATGACCGTACTGTAATAAATATTTTTATTATATCACTATATAAAGCATTTGACGGTATTTATGATCTAAGCTTTGCCCCGAGTAATTGTAGTCTGTATCGTAAAGGTCCTGGAATCGAATCCCGGTAGGGTGTAAAAAAACTTTGTTTTCTTTACTGTGTTTTGGATGTCTGAGATAGACTCCAAAGCTGTCTGTACCATATATATTACGCATAATACAAGCGTAACTTGCTTAGAAATATACAATGTGTGTGCTTGTCTGTTATTTATCTATACATATAATGAAATTGTAGAGGTAAAATTTCTATGCAATGAAAAAAAAATTTGCTAAAAACCGAGCCAGGGGGATGTAAGAAGTGAAATAGAACTAATTTAGACTTTTTAAAATTTTTTGTTTCTCTGTTTGTCTGTGTGTTTGTACCGGCTAATATCCGAAACGACTGGATTGATTTACATGAAATTTTGTATGGCGGTAGTTTATATCCCTGGTCAACATATAGGATATTTTTGATCCCGAAAATTTAAGAGTTCCCGTGGGATAGTTAAAAAAGCTTTAATTACTTAAACGGCTTATAACAGACTGAAAGTAATTTCTCTGCAACGTAAAATAATAGAAGCGGAGATTTTGAGAGGGTGTGGTGTCGGTGAGAGAGTTTTATCTTGAATGCGCTAATCTCAGGAACTACTGGTCTGATTTGAAAAAAAAAAATCAGTGTTAGATAGCCCATTTATTAATTTTTAATTGATTAATTTAGCAATTAAATGATTTAGTATTAAACATCCGGGCTTCTTCTGTGTACTTTTAAGTAAATGCATCGAGCAGTGGAATTTATACAGAAACCAAAATAATTAAAAGTGGTTAATGTTAATTAAGAAACTTCATCGGTACTGGTCAAGGGATATGGACTTGAATTCTTACTACAAGCATTAAAATTCTTAGCAGCATTAATATATATTAAAAAACAAACTTGCTTTCCTAATTATCACTTTAATCTTCAAAAAGTGCCGCATTGAAAATCAATACGTTTCAAGAACAACAATGAAAGGTTAAAACAGAATTGATTGGATAAGTGCTTGGCAGTCCACAAACATCAAAGGGTTCTGTAGAGGTGACAAACGATCGCCGTTTTCGTTTTTCAGGTACAAAACTGCAAGAAGTATCGAGAATGCCTTATATTTTATCTTGGTAACTTTAGAAAAAAAACTCAATATGAGAGGAGGAAATAATTTCACGAAAGCTAACAATCTTTTCACCTCTTCAGTTAACTAAAACAGTAATTTATAAAAATTATGTTTTTAAGATTATACGACAATTGTAAAAAAGATTATTGATAAAAAATCTACCTTTAGCTACCTCCATGTATGGCAGTCATCGCTATTAATTATTTTTTCGCGCTTTCATTACATAACTTTGTAGCGCACTATAGATAACCTTTTTGTCAAAGATACCATATAAAACCAGTAGATTCTAAGAAAAAATGACTGTGACAAAAAGACATGAGGATGTTATAAGGGTTCCGTCATTATCAAAATAGCTAAGAAACCCTAAAAACAAAGATGTGATAAAATTTACTAATTTGTGTTGGGCTAAAGAGTGTTTAGAATATCAATTTTATCAGCTCACGCAATAATATATTTTATTGGTTTTATAGTTAATTATGAATTGAAGCATTATTATGTCATATTACAATACAAAACCGATCATATAAATAATAATGTACGAACAAAATGCATGTATCTGTTTTTAAATAGGTATTTTAGAAAACTAATTAGCGGGAAGGCCGTTGTAACAATACAACTTATTTCAGTTTCTAATTTCAGATTCAATACACATGTCTATGCAAATGGATGCACGTGCCACCAAACAAAACGTCTATGAAATCGGCCTTCTTCGGAGCATCGCATGACATTCATGCATGTGAAAAACATGGACTTTTACAAGAAAATGACAATTTGAAGTATCGAGTCATATTGTCTGATGTCTCAGAAGCATAAAGCGATGATATGAAGAGCTTCTAGATTTGCCTCATCTGAAAAACTCTTATTTCAAAAAATTCACAACGAAAATTAGTTATGTGGGGTAGTTGTCTAAGCGTTGGACTGCCTATTTAACAATAACGCAAAGGTCCTAGGTTCGTCTCCAGCGTAAATTTTGTACAGAAACTTTCCGTTATTTAATCTAATTTGGGTATTTGAGATAGGCTCCAGTGGCAGGGTTGTTTGTTGTATATTACCCATAACACACGTGTATCTTGCTTATATTAGGAATATATAATCCATGAGTGTTGTCTGCCGATTGAAAAAAAATTAAAATGATTACAATAAAGTAGTGTCACTCGTTAGACGTAGCAAGAGGTCGTATAGCTTTGCAATAGCAAAATGTCGAAATCATTAAAATAAATTTTCATACTCTGAAAACATTAGATTTTCAAGGCTATCTTACATAACCAATATTTCTACGTTTCTGTTTTTGCAATTTTCTGCACCAGGAAGTATTAGTGGTATAATTAAACAAAACAAATTATATTGTCTTATATTTAACGACCTAGACACATTTATAGTTTTACAAAACGCAGTTCTATTGAATTTTAGACATTTGAATACTAATGCTTAATATTTAACGTATATCCGTGAGACCACTGGCAGAAATTAATTTGCATTTCAATTCAACTGCTTTATCTTTTTTTTATAATAATGAGATAATATAAAATTATCAAATTAAAGTTAATGATTAAAATGATGACGCATTTGTTAGTATTCTGTCTTAAGGGCTCTATTGGGTTATTGTTACATTTGAAATATAGTTTAATAAATGTTAACAGTCTTGTGATATACACAGGTGTAGTTACGCTAATAATAAACATGAAAACATTCTCACTTGTATGTAGTAGCTGCTGTTCCGACGCGCCATGCGCCTATTAATCCAATGCGCACCGACAGGTGAGCTACGATAATCTTGCGTTTGCGCCTATAACCGGTGTGACCTTTTCCGTAATTGAATAGGCGTACTCGAAGCTAGTGCGCACACGCACGTCCTATACGCACGCGAGCTATTAACTATACTAAGAATATATATAAAAAATGCTCGTGTTCATGTAATCTGACTGGAAACTTCATCCATGCTTTCTGGAACCTTGACACAAACCGTACGTGGTACTTCTTTTTGTCGTACGTGTGTAAGCTGTGGACTTTCCTAAGTTTCCTCGTGTAGTATTGTATACGTCTATGCACGATGGTAGCCGCTTATTATTAGGTGATTCATTTTACATTTTCCTATAAGTTAATATAAAAAAAACTTTCTCTGTATAAATATCGTTTGTACGCTTCTTTATTGCGACTTCTTTACATAGTATAAATCAAAATTGCTTTCCAGGTCTGTCTGTATATCCGCTACATCTTTCTAAACCACGCAACGGATTTTTAGGTGGTTTTCTTTCATCATGTGTTAGATAATTTTTCAAAGGTTTATATAATATAAAAAACCTAATTTAACTTTTATATAAGTAGAAGAAACAATATTTTGCAACCGAGTCGACGAATGATCGAAACTAAACTTTAAAACTCATTGACTCTTGAAGTGATCTGGAGCCTACCTCGGACAACCGATCAGTATGGCAACCCAGCGAGGAAACGTAGCCAGCCTTCTGGGGTCTATACGCTACACGCTGTACGTAACCTTTTCCCGCGTCACTTCTAAATAAAATTTGTATGTATTATGTATCGAAAATTCAGCAGCAAACATTATTTATAAAGAAATTTTAAAATCAACGGCAGTAACATCAAAATTTTCACCTCTTCTTTCTGAATTTCGCCCGTGCGAAGCCGGAGCAGGTCGCATATTATATATGAATCGATCTTTATAAAATGTTAACAAAAATTGCAAAAAAGTATGGTATCTAACTGGTTACCAAGAAAGTTGTTTCGGTTTTTATTATGAAAAAAAAACAAATAATCAGTCGAATATCTTTCATTCTGTTCGATGACCTTTTGTCATGTTCCTCATGATGTCATTTCAGATTGCGCGCTTATACTAGTCTGTGTTCTGAACCTTATCAGCAAAAAACTCAATCAAGTGCGAGTTGTGGTCATCGTTGTTATACTGAAATTATTACCATTTAAAAAGTGTTGTAACAGACTTAAAAAAAAAACATACAGACGAATTAAGAAACTCGTCCTTTAGAAAATCGGTTAAAAAAGAAAAAAAAATCAGGAAGGATGATAAGGACCAGTAGATTCCGAAACTACAGTTTTAAGAATTTTTGTCTGCCTGTCTGTTAGAGCATCACGTGTAAACTATTTCATGGATCTAAACGAAACTGAACACCGGAGCTAGTGTATATCCCGAGTCAATACTTAGAATATTTTTTATCCCGATAAACTACTGTTACAGTTATTTAGTAGCAAAGTTGTCTTTGTCATGTTTCTTTTTAAAGTTAATAATTTATTTTGTTATGTACCCTCTTATTTTTAAACGATAAAAACAGCCATTTGCTTAGGTGAATAATAATGTTTTTTTTATGTTTGCGTATAGGCAAACTGGCAGACGGGTCCACTTGATGGCAAGTGGCTACCGTCGCCCATGGACATCTGCAACATTAAGGGAGCCGATGTGTTGCCTACCTCGTTGAGACTAAAAATCTGTATACTCCCTTTTTGAAGAGCCCCATATTGTAGCGCTCTGGGAAAACCGCAGGAGGGAGCTCATTCCACAGCTTGCTCACATATGGCATAAAAGAGCGAGCGCCACGTACAGTGGATGACTTCCAGGTGTCAAGGAAGTATGGATGAACTCCCAGTCGCCGGCGAGCAGTGCGGTGGTAAAATGGCGATGTAGGTACCAAACCAAACAGCTCCTCAGAACACTCCCCATTGTACAGACGGTAGAACGCGCTTAGAGCGCCTACGTCTCTTCTGAGACTTAAAGGTTCTAAGCCGTCTGTTAGTTCGGGATCGTCGACAATCCGGACCGCTCGGCGCTGCAAGGAGTCAAGTTGGAGCAGCTGGTACTGAGGTGCCCCAACCCAGAGATAGGAATGTTATATTTTTATTTAAAAATGCTTATCGAGTGGAAAAGTCGGTGTATTAATTATGTTTAAGCCGTAAGGTTCTCTGATTATAAATATGTGACCAGTTCCTGTTCTTTTATTACCATAAACCCTTCTGAGTTGTTGCAAGTATTATACACTACATAGTCGTCGTTGCCACCATGGCAACGTGGCAGAGTTTCGTCAGCATATGCTAGTAAATAATGAATAGGTATAAAGTTGGTACAAAATGAAGTGTTGAAATTAAAGAAGAAATTCCGAGGCAAAAAGTATGCTTGAGTTGATGATATTTCTTCAGAATTAATTTTGACAAGACTTGGTCCGCTTGCATAAGGTTGCTTAAATTTATTTAATAAACAAAAAACGCATTAAACACCCTTAAATACAATTAGCGTCTGGCACAACGCAAAGTTTGCCGCTAAATATGTTTAAAGAACTGTCAATACGTTCTGTGTAAAACGTATTTAGGCAGTTTAATATGATTAACTAAATTTATTTAAAGGCGATCGTTATGCAAGTGGGCCTTAATTTAATAGATACAATCGACAAAAAGAATCGTTTTTGAGGTTTCCGTAGCCATTTTGCAAAATCAAATACAATCGCCATGTCCGTCTTCCTGTGAATGTCATAGGCATGGTTTTTAGAAATTACTGGGTCTATATGGAGGAGTAAAGTTTGCCAAAAATATGTATATTATATGTCGCTGTACAATCATGTAGCAAATTTGCTAAAGAATATAAACTAGGGCTTGCTGCCATACATGCAACTAAGTAATTAAAACAAATGCATACATTCCTTTTTATCCCTATTTAATATTATAGATCCGAAAGTAACTCTGTTTGTCTGTTACGCTTTTATAGAAAAACTACTGGACCGATTTGGTTTAAATTCGGTATATAAATATGTAATTTTAATACCGAGGGTGGACACAAGAGGTACTTTTTATCCCAGATAATGGGATATATTTTTATAAAGATTATCGCAGAAAGTAGAATAGGTTTTGATTATTGTGATTTATCATTTTCGTCATTTTGGTCGTATTTATGGTTTTGGTCATTTTGGTAATATTGGTATTTTTTGTCATAAATACAACTATAGTAGAATTATTTTCTCCGTGCAGTTTGGGTTATAAATAATCGGAGTGGTGAAGCGAGTATTTCGCTCTCTCTTCCACTCACGGGCCTTATGGGCAGGCATAGTGATACGCATTATTGTTGTCGATAAGCGTTATTGATAGTGTATTTAGTTTTGTCATTTTGTGGGTTAGTGATATAAATGAAAGAAAAAAAAAAGATAAAACAACGTATTTATTAAAATAAGAATAATAATGATTGAAATAAATTATTAATTAGGTATCTATGTATTAAAAAACTATAAGTACAAAAGTTTAGAATGTAACAAGTTATATTAACAGATATAAAAATTAACAGCATAAAAGATAATAATGATTTTTATAAGAATGATAATCTTTCTTTGATAAGAAAGAGTTTTATCGTTAATGGCGTTGCGCCCGCGCAACATGCTCTCCGCCCTAGCCGGGCTGAGGCCGATTTATGACCTAAACTGCACGGAGAAAATAATTCTACTATAGAACGGGATGAAATAGGGTTAAAAGATTATATAGGAGACCAATCATTTCTCAAGTTTTTAGATATGAAAATTCATCATCATTAAAAAAATGCGGTAGTAACTGGATCTGTCTGTTAAACTTTCACGGAAAAACTACTAGGAGTACAGGATCGGTTTTGTATAATTTTGTATAAATGTAGGTTTTATACCGAAAACGGACATGGTTGTTACACGAGAGGCGAAAGTGACCTATTTAGGCACGAGATGGTTAGGCGTACGAGCGTAACGAGGGCGCTAATAGTTCGAGTGCTTCAATAGGCCTTTCACCTGAGGTTAACACCATGCTTTTCATTTCAAATATAAGGAAAGTAAATAAAAACTGATTACTTAAACAAACAACTACTTCTGTCATATTATCTAAATATGATGAACTCTTTTTAATACTTGACATATGAACCGTGAAGTTAATTTACTTTTCTGTGCATTCTACCAGCTAGTATTTTATTTGTCACTGATGATAGTAAATATTTAACTCAAATTTATGTAAATTATATCATAATTTAGTGAAAAGTAATTTATAAGTATATAATGATGTTACAAAATTGTTGATTTTTTTATTACAATTAATGCCGCGCTTTAATGGATGGTTCGTATAGTTTTTCAATTTCCCAGAGACGAAAAGTACTGTTTTCATTCAAAAGTACTTTCTAAATATGATAAATGCTCTTCATGCCTTTAATTCATGTGTGCAATATAAAATGAAGTGAATCTTCCGGGGGCAAATAGCACTAACATAAAAATTTAATACAATTTTACCTGTATTAATGTTTGCTCTTTAAACAAGAGGCACGCACCAGTTGAAACTCGGCGCAGCCGCGTGGTAATCTTGCACTCTATAATACTTTAAAATTCTAAACATGCTATGTCTGTACATTGCAGCTATTTAAAAGAAACTAACTAGAATACACTATATAGATAATGGAGAAATTGAGAACCTCCGAATTAAGATCCATCTCATTTTTTAAAGTCGGTTAAAAATATTTGTATCAAATAAAGTTCGTTAAGTAATTTCTAAAATGTTCCCGGTTTAATGTTTCTTAGGATATCGGAGTGAAACGACAAAAGCCTAACAGCGAACGCTCATCACCTCGACGGAATCCGAACTGTAGACTGTTACCTCCAAGCATTTTGTGGATTGTCTATTTTGGTGATCTTCGTCTCACTAGAGCCTACGACTACTAATTCAATTCATATATAATATAGGCCTACGACGCCGACGTAGCGCTTTCAGGCTTCGATCTCTGTACGTTCAGAAACGATACGATTGTATTTCTAGTCGATATGAAAATCACTCATTTATAACAATAAGCACTAAGAGGATTTATGTGAGCGGGGCATGGAGTGTGATTGCACGTGATAATTGATACATCCGTGTGAAGCTAATCGGGCGGAAAACCGCTTCACTAGCCGATGAACATTTCGATTTTTCTCCTTTGATGTGTTTAATAATGCATATGAGCCGTATCGCCGCTCTCATAGAATATCGTGATGTTCTTATTTCTATGTTCGTCGGGTTAGATTCCGTATACTAACAAACCCACTTAACCCGTGGACTCGTTTACTCGCTGCATTTGTAGCCATCCTTTGGGCTTTACTAATTAGGCTAAAGCTTCCATGCATTGGGTCAAGCATTTGTTTGTTTTTGTGTCACTAGTTAATTACAGTCACAATGTACTCGTATTGTATTGTACTAGCTATTACGAGCAACTTCTACTTTTATTTATATATATATAAGGTTACATATATATTAAGTTAAACTACGACAAATCTGTATTTATGACATCTAGCGAATACATTAAAGTACAAATTATGATTCTAGTATTATTCTTAGGTTATAGTAAAAAAAATGCAAACATCTTTCATAAAAGACCTATAAGGTCTATATAATAAATTTACTTTCCTGTTGTTGGCAAAATTGAAATACCCGATTGGTGCTTGTATAAAAGTTGCAGACGAAACAATTTTATTTATATCGCTCCAGTTTCATTGCAGTGGGTCAGCGGTAGAATCTGTTTATTGATTTGCTAACGGGCTCGGTTAATTTTGGCAAGGTAGATACACTAGACCCCGGCATGTATTAGTTTTGAGTTGCATGCAATCCTCGATTGTGTAAGTTTATTCGTGGAATCTATTCAAATATTCATTACATCCGCCAATTCAGAGATTTAGTCCATATGTTTATTTTGGCTTACGTAGTCAAACGACAAAACCAGAGGACGTTCAGCACTCACCTCGACGTAACCCTACAAAATGCGTACTCAGAAATTTAGAATTAGGATGGACACTTTTTATTCGCACGCCCCCCTCCCCCCCCCCTCCCGCCTCAATGATTTCCACTAGATTAGTCTGTTAAAAACATTTAAAGCTTATTTTTATACTTTCTATCCATAAAATAGGTAATAAATGTAAAACAAACTAGATTTCGGTGTCTTTTTACTTCGGCACAATAAAATAGTCATATAAGTAAAATCTGTGTAATAGGATAATTGTTCGTTTCTTAGTCATGTCCAAAATATTAATTTAAATTTGGAAATACATGTAGGCCAAATCTGAGCTCTTATTATAGACGTCAATAAAACATAATTGTAGTTAGCTTCGGCGGCACAATAAAATTCTATCGTAAAAAATCGTTTATTCAAGACACGTGTACTAAATACTTAAAATAAACGCATGTAACTGGTCAGCGTATAAACTGGGTAATAAATGCGTGGGAAATCAAATTAAACTGTTGCTTTTCTCAGCGAAAGCTCACGTCTAGTAAATTCGAAATACGAATATGAATAATCTAATGAATTTAACCGATATATGCAAATTATCTCCGTTTAAGCACTCTGTTAATAGGGCGATTTGTTTATAAAACTGTATTTGAAGATAAAAAGTTGGTTACATTATTAATAAGTTTAACCTTTGATGTTTGACCATAAATGCTATCTGACAATGGGTTAATTGCCAAAGGCATCCTTCTCATCATAATATACCTAAGTATATAAGCGTTAATATTAAAAAAAAAACTTTTATATAAGCGGGTATAATAATTAATAATTGGTATAGGAAAAACTAAGTCATGCGACCCATAAAAAAGCCTTAATACGTTACAAAACAGGATGAGAAGGGACATTAGCTTAGTACCCAATATATTACAGGCACCTTTTTTCCCAAAAAATAATTTTGAAGGGGTTAAATAAAGGTTGAAAATGTTATGGGCAAAACATATTTTTTCACGCTAGGCACATAAAAATGTTTGTTTTTGGTAAACAAATGACTAGATATCAAATATAATATACCAGCGGTCTCGGCAGACGTCCTACCTTGAAAAAATAAACATCTAGCAAACCATTACAGCGCCACCTACTGGGTCTAATTGTAAATCTAAACGACCCCAGGACCCAATCAAACACACATAAAATTTCATTAAAATCAAAATTTTGTTTAGATTGATGGCTCACATTACTGAAGTTTTAGTAGGGATCCGTAATTTTTATAAAGATACCTAAAGAAATTTTTAAAAACGGTCCCGTACTTTGTGATTTTATTCTTTAAAAACATACAAAGTCATAAATACAAATATTTCCTATTTATACTCGTAATATTAATAAAGATTAGAAAATCCATTATTAAAATTTCCAAATACTGAACTGAGCATTGATACACTAAAATAAAAGAAATCTTGTTAAGTTTTTGTTTGCACCATACGATAACAACCAGTGGGGTGTAACGGTCATCTTTTTTGTAATTAACTTTTTTCATTTTTTAATAACGATAAGCAATATATTAAATTAAAGCACTGTCAGTGATAGTTGAACGAGTACGTGTTCTCAAAACAACGTTTAATAGCTACAAGCTTGATCTAAATTTTATGTGGAATTTTAATTAGATATTTCTGCCACTTTTAAATAAACGAGTAAAAATCACAATTTAACACTTAATAGTTATTCATAATATCAGATTAAAATGAAAAACAAAAATTGCGCCTAAAGAAATTAAAACATAGTAGTATAATTTAAATGTAAGACCTCGCTATCACATTTACTATTTTTTTTGTGTAGATAACGCTAAGCACACAAACTTTAAACAATAAGATTAAATGCATAGCTAGTATGTGCTTTGTTTATAATGATCACGTGGCAATGAATACCGAGCCAGTCGAGTGCGTTTGCGCACTGGACCGCCCCATATGGGCGCAGGCGGCGCTTGTTTTCCGCCTTCCAATAATTATGTGCATTAGAAAAAAAAACAACGGACAGTAATTGAATCCACATTTTTTTTCTGTAATTTTGTTGACTTTTTGCCAAGGTCAAAATTCAAGGTCCGGGGCTGTATACACTACGAATCTGGATTTTTTCGAGAGGGGGCAAAACTGAAAAATGCCGCCCCCGCTCACCTATAATTTTACTTTAATCATCATCATTTCAGCCATCAGACGCCCACTGAAGGACACGCGTGCGTCTGTGCTATGCCCACGCGCCCTGAGAAAAGTAATTTATGTGCTTAAAGAACAGGACGTCTGAAGGACGTGGTCAAAGTTGCTTTAATTATGAGTTGTGTATTTGTTTGCGAAGTTTGAATTGGCCGCCGGGGGCATGGGCCTCGAGTTGCCCCCCGCTCCTGGGTCCGGCCCTGAGCGCATAGAATACAGAGGTGGAAAGGGTACTTGACACAGTGCGCTTAAACAGGTGTATGTAGGTACATATTTTTTGTAAATAAGTAAGTTTGCGCCGCTTTGGGGTTCTGATGTTTAATCATCGTTATTGCAATTTATTATCACTATCGCCGACTAAGTTCTTTACGCTTGACTATGTATTGTAGTGTAATTTTGTCCTATACAATAGTTTTTGTATTTATGTCTTATTATTTAAGAGGCTAACTCACGTCGGGACGTGAATTAGAACGGGTTCTAATGACGTAGATTTGAAACGTGATTATTAATATTCTTTGTATGCTATGGTTATGTAATGTTCCTATCCTAAAACTATTTAAACGTATTAGTATAGAATCCACCAAATACTTTTATCAAATTATTTGGAGTCAATAAAGTATATCTTTTCATTCCGTAGATCTCTAGCATAAATATCCTCTATCATACTACAAATATTTAGGTCATTCTTCACGCAATGTGTCTATTTCTTTTCTAATATTTGGCAAATATTAGACATAAGAATATACTTAGTTATGCCGCCTTAATGCTTGAATTCTCTGAACATATTGCGCACGCGTCTCACGCAATCGGATGATCAATAATGCTGTTTTCAATGTCGATATAAAGTATAGTGTCTATATTTTAGACTGGTAGTTCAATCTGAAAAACTCTAACCATTAATCAAAGTCTCTTATGTTTTTAACTTCTTGTTAAACACAGTAGCCGCATAGAAGTCGACACGCGTCATTGCTTTTCATTACCTTTAAATAACATAATGATAGCGAGATTATGCGTAACGTTAACGATCCTAAACGGTACATTATATTATTATCACACTATTTGAAGAATATTTTTTTTATGAGTTCATTACATCCGCTGGCTCGGTCAAGTAGAACGGATATGGGAGAGGATCGCAGCGTGAGGAAAGCATATTTGGGACGGCCGGTAGGTCGGCGTCCTGTCGGCCGTCCTAAATATCGCTGGAAGGACAAAGTAGAGGCTGACCTGTCGGAGCTAGGAGTCAGTAATTGGCAAGAAACCGCACAGGACAGAGAAAAGTGGCATGCTCTCGTTTCGGAGGCCAAGACCCACTTTGGGTCGCTGGGCCAACCGAGTAAGTAAGTATGAGTTCATTCCGCTCTCATAAATTATCAGAAGATAAACAATACTGACCGGTTATTTGTCAATAGGCGCATAGAGAAGTGTTGCGTAGTGCCGACAAACGTACTTTTGCTTTTGAGCTACGGCACCTTAATAAAGCTTATAAATACCGCATATCTCAAGAATATATGTATCTTATAACAATAATAGCCCATAAACGTCCCACAGCTGGGCTAGGGCCTCCCATGTCATAGGGGAACGGACGAATTGGCGGGCTTAACACATCGACTATCTCGATGTGTAGGTTTCATCACGATTTTTTTCCTTCACTGTTAGCATTTGTTAATCACAACAATATGTTAGCGACACTGAGACGTCGCAAAATAAATGCTTATATTATAAGATTAGAAATAAGAAAATTAATAAGTAATATTCGATAAATTGACAAACTGGTCCGACTGTCTCCTGCCTCCCCTTTAGCCAGCCCATGCCTTACAGTTGTTAATTTACTATTGAATAGATATCATCTTAAATATACAGTAAAACAACAATAGCAAATAAATAAAATATATAAAGAGTAATTTTACATAGCTCTTGGTGTTAAATGCACATAATTATATCCGTCGCTTACTCGCGCTTATTAAAGAACGTCGCGCCTGGCGGTAGGTATAGTAAAACAACTGTGTCCGCTTCATTTCACCGGCAGGTTTTATACTATAAAATATCTAAAACTACCTACGATTAATTATATTTTTATATGTGAAATCAGTAAAATGTCCAGTGACTTGTAAATAGTTATTATAGATATTAATAAGCTTATTTAGTAAACATTAAGGTTAAACAATATGTTGGAAAGGAGCAGGCAAGGAATACTTGCTTGCTTTTAGTTATACCTACTTTGCTCTTATTTACCTGTTTTGCTCTTATTTAAACAGAATTGCTAATATGCATATTAGATAAGAAAACTGCCTAACGATGCAAGCTTTTCAGCCAGGATTCGAATGAAGTGTGTAATGTATTAGCGTATAAGATATGAGTTAGTATTAAACGAATTTGAGAATAGGTCAGTCGTTTTCATTCAATTACTGCCATCTTATGACGACCCCGCCAATAATTTGTTTTCAAAACAATGAATCTATACTGTCCTAAATGTCACCAATTAGTAATAATAATAATAATCGGCAAACAAACATACATATTTTATATCCGCAAATGAAGCAAGTTACGCTTGTGTTATGAGTAATATACACTGGACTACTTTGGGGCCGATCCGAGAAACCCAGACCATAGAAAATGACGGAGAAAATACGTTTCCGAAATTTACTATACCAGGAATTGAACCCGGAGCCTCTGCGTTGAAGTGAGGTAGTCCAGCAAAGGCCCGCTCAACCACAGAGGCCGTCTAGTAAAGTGTAGCATAAAGTACAATAATAAATCCGGAGTCACTCACTTCAGTATTGGGTATTTTGCTTATAATACAGTCTGTTACAAACAAAATATATACCTTTCGAGTTAGTATTCGGAAAACAATGTAACCTCCTTATTAATTTAAGAGAGTGTTGTTAGAAGAAAGCATGTGATAATTTGCCTTAATTAATATCAATAGCTTAAAAAACTCACCAACTTCATCATGATGTTGTACCTTTCTCTTTTACTCAACAGCATTACATCTCTCTCCTTGATGTGACCAGCAAGAAATTTCAGCACCAGCAAGAAATTTGCTGCAACACTGTGTGATATAATACAATCCCGATAACTTTATGTTAGGATTAAATAAAAACTAAAGTATAGGTTACAGATATCGCAGAGAGATGTAAAACAGCAATTCTTAAGTAAGTTGGATAGGAAGTGTAAATATGGTAAAAATGTTAACATTGTTAGATAAAGTAAGGATGATTTAATTTTAGTTAAGAATTAAATAGGAAATAAATTAACTGAATTGTGTAAGGGACCATATTCAGTGATACAAGACTTATGAACCAATATGAAGATTTATGTCAATGGAAAATGCGACATTATCCATAAAAATAGAACGAAACTTTTACCGACACAGTTTAAAGTTATTATATTGAAAATTTCTGAATACTGTATTAAAACTGATTTATATTAAAATTTAATTTTACTTCCTGGTCTATGTACACCGATTCGCAACGTGTTATTGCTGTTAAGGAGAAGAAGCGGAAAAAAACTCCCCAGCAACACGCCTAGCTAAAAAATAATTTCTTTATATTTCTCTTATTCTATTTATATCTAGTATACTAGTTAATTGAGTCATTAAAATAAATCTTTGTTTATTGTGAAAACACGTATGAAGTGCAGGTGTTTTGTCACACGATTCCCACTGATCTGAGAATGTATCGAGTCAGCAGCTCTGTATTGGGAAACGGGCTGTGTGTGAATCCGCCCGCACAGAGCGAACGTGACTCATTGCGATCTTCACATAATATTGCGTTTCAGCACAACAATATCCTATTATAAATGTTCAAAACTTACAAAAGGTAAAATTTGTTGTGATTATTACAAAAATATTTGAACTTTGAAAACAAGGTAGCATTTTAGGGGAAGAAATATCCTTATAATTTTTGTATGCGTCTATCAGCCAGTCTGCCCGTATGCCGCAATTATTTTATAAGTACCTACTAATATGGATAAAATTTAATAGGAAGGTGATAGATATACTTTCCATCCTTCTATATGCCGCGATAAGAAACGTTGTAGTAAAACAGAAAAAACTAAACAATGCAGTAGTATTTGATATGTGAAATATTCTCTATTCTATTTTTTTAGACTTCTGCACCCAAGTGACTGAAGTGATAATTGTCTATTAACCAGTATATGTATGAAGATATGTATAGGTATCTAGTATAAAGCAGCTCAAATGATTGTGCATGTATGACGAGATTAAGGAAAGTGGCTGAAAGAAAAGGTGTGTGGTAAGACCGTGCAAGTGGAGATTCATTCTCTGCCTATCCCTATGGGAAACATGCGTAATAATATGTATGTAGATATAAAACATCTCGTGAAAATTGTATAATATTACAGCAGGTGTATAATTCTTTATATAAGTAACCGTCACGCCACGCCGCAGGTTGCGGCTATAGTGGGCCTAGTCATTGTATGCAGATTGCCTTTTCTTAAACGCGTTAACTTTACCACCTTCAAGGGATCTAATAAATATCTTTGCAGTTTCATGGCGTACAATGTTATAATAATATCATTATTTTCTCGCGAGAGATAAAGTACACAGATAGCTTCGGTTAACGATCTTTATACTACTTACAAACCTGTTTAAATTGACACTTGTTTATTTTGGTCACTGTAAAGTACTTTATGTAGGTTTATGATTTAGATAATTTTGAAAATAATATATTTGTGTTTAAAATAAATATCTACTTAATTAAATTACTTTTTACCTTAAATAACAAAATTAAAATTTTAACTTTCTTGTTTGAGTTTCCCGTTCAGTTAAGTAAAGTATATATTCACAAATTTGACACGATATGAGTTTTATAAGTGTACCTAATTTTATATTACTAGTCGTAGTGTTTTTTGCGATAATCAGCTGTCCCACATTGAGGCAGGCAGCGGATTACAACCGGTAATTTTTACCTTTTGGTATGAAAATGCTAAAAGTTCTATTCCCAGTAAATGTTTGTTAGTAAATCATATTTACTGTTATATTCATGCTGGAACGGAGAAATAATACAATTTCCTGGGCCGGACAGCCTGTACTAAGAGGCGACAAAGCAACTCACAGCCAGATGTAGGGTATTTGCCTTTCTGGATGGCTACTACCCCTGGTAGCTGCTGCCATAACAACCTTGAGTTGTATTTCGGCATTAGTGGCCAGGTTTCAGTCTTCGTTTCGAGAGCGGCAACAAATTGGTAGCAGTTAGCGTTGCCAAAAAGAAAAATAAAAAAGGAGAGCTGGTGAGTGATATTATATGACTTATGAAAAAAGGAGGACATACTTAAATAAATGAAGCGATGAAATTTTTTTAATGTTTTATTTATTAATATACTTACCTGAATTACCTATTTTAGATAAAATATAATTTCTTAGTATATAGATACATATATACGCGTTGAGTTGAGTGTCTGTGAGTATAGGTCAAACTTCAAGAGATCTAGGTGCGTAATTTGGATAAGGAGGGCATTTGTGGATGAGGGAGGACCGGAGGACAATTTCACGAAAAGGAGGACATGTCTTCCATTTAGATTCCATATCGCAAGCCAATAGTAGCACCTTTGGTGTTACACATGTCCATAGACGATAGTAATCGCTTGCCTTTAGGTGCGCCGTAACGTAAATTAATTGATTTATATGGATGATTAGAGTTTGTGCCGCGGCTATGCCGCGTGTCGAACTCTACACAGTAGCTTTCATTTTACTTAAACAAAAACTTAATTCGGTTCTTTATATAGAAAATAAGGCCATATAGTCTAGATATCTGCCCAGAAAAACATAGAGGTGAGTCGAAGCCAACCTGATTTGAAGTAATACAACCAATGACATGTAGTTTACTAGTTTATGATAACATAAACTATGAATTTGTTAGTGAAACGAAAATACGCGATTGCGGCGCTTTCTATTTAGCTAATTCGGCTATTCTATAGAAACTCATTTGTCGGGATAAAAGTAACCTAATAGCTTAGGAGCCAGTGATCGGCTACCTGTATGTATTTGACCAGACCTGAGGTTTTGTACATTGAAGCACCTATACCTACCATGCATGGTACGGGGACTCACTAAGCTCTAAGTGGTGGACGCGACGAGCGCTGAGGTAAGACAGTATCGATTTTTGACGAATTTTAAATCCATTTGACCAGGGCTGCCGTTATGATATTTGAAAATATAGGCTTATTATTATCGGAAAATAAGAATGGCAGACCATTTTGAAAATGATAAAAAAATGTGAGAGTAATTGACCAGATCTGCCATTGATATATTTTGTTTATTATAGTCTTAAAAAGTATACTGATCGCGGCAGACGTCTACTTTGCACATCAATGAATAATAAAATATTAGCTACTACCCAGTTAGATGTAAATATTTTCCGTTCGCTGTTTTACATCAATATAATATACTTGCGATTTACTTTATCACTGTATTTACAGAAATTAATGTTTTTTATATATATTCTATATGCTAAACTTCAATAGTTAGATAATAAAGAAGTGATTTTTTTTGGAAGACTCATAAATAATATGGTATAAAGCTGATAAAAAAAATCTTTTCATTTCGTCAAGATAAAATTTAAGTGTTAATTAAGTTTAAAAAAATATCATGCATGCATGATATTTTTTACAATATACATAAATAAATCTTCATTCAACTTCATCAGAATCATGTTTATCGTTAGGTGACTCATCTTCATCATCCATTGAATCGAATTCTGCAAAAATAAAACATAAATTGTAAAGTAGAAGTAAATTGATCTGAACATGTTCTTAAGAAAGAATTTTTATCAACATACCAGGGATACTTATCGGTGGTTAAGTCACTCACACAAGATGAAAGTTGGTCACCTTCGAACTATTTGAAGACACATGTGTTGTCCTACTTCTTTATTATCTAGCTAATGAAGTTTAGTATATACAATATAAAAAATATTAACTTCTGTAAATACAGTGATAAAGTAAATCGCAAGTAAATTATATTGATGTAAAACAGCGAACGGAAAATATATACATCTAACTGGGTAGTAGCTAAGATTTTATTATTTATTGATGTGTATACGCAAAGTAGACGTCTGCCGCGATCAATTTACGTTTATAAGACTATAATAAACAAAATATATCAAGGGGAGATCTGGTCAATTACTTTGAATTTTTTTTATCATTTTCAAAATGGTCTGCCACAAAGTTAACCGCGTGATAATGGTCTGCCATTCTTATTTTCCGATAATAATAAGCCTATATTTTCAAATATCAAAACGGCAGCCCTGGTCAAATGGATTTAAAATTCGGCAAAAATCGATACTGTCTTACCTCAGCGCTCGTCGCGTCCACCACTTAGAGCTTAGTGAGTCCCCGTACCATGCATGGTAGGTATAGGTGCTTCAATGTACAAAACCTCAGGTCTGGTCAAATACATACAGGTAGCCGATTACTGGCTCTTAAGCTATAAATTTTGATTCAGGGTGTAAGCCAGCTCTGTGTCAAGTTTCATTTAAATTCGTTCAGTAGTTTTCCCGTGATGCTCTAATAGACAGACGGACGACGGACGTACGGACGGGTGGACAGATCCAAAAATTATAAAAATTGCATTTTCGGAATCTCCTGGTCCGGATTATTTCTCGTGATTTTTATCACATTTTTAAACGCAATGTACAAACTCGAACTGTTTACAGATTTATTATAGATCGATAGATAATTCACTGTTACATGTAATAATAATTCTAATCAAAACATTCTGTCAGTTGAATTGAAAATTAAAATTTATATATACTTGACGGTGTAAGATTTGAAAAGACATTATAAAAAAAACTTGTTATACTTATTAGTCGGTCTGAAAAGAGTCGATTGCGTGCTCGCTAGGTGGTCGAGGTTGTAACTGCAGTGGACAATCGATTCACAGTACCAATGCGGCATGGCATGCGACACTATAAATTGAAATCAAAATTGAACTAATTCTCTTACATATCATAAATACATTGACGTTTTAAGCTCATTGGTCAATTTTCACCTTCCGAAGGAGCGGTGGTGTAGTGCGTCCAATGCGGTTAAGCCGTTGATGAAACTTATTTCAAGCTTCATAATAGTGAGAGCCGCTGCACGCGATTGACACTGGTATCGAAAGAATCGAATGACAAATTGTATACTTAAATGATTAATCGGCGTATCAACTGAATAATAGAATGTGAAAGATCATTTAGTGAGTTGTAAAACTTTATATTAGTTTTGACTGGCTTCCGATACTTCAAATTAAGATATCTCTCAAATGACGAACTTCTCGAAATCGAATTAACATATCCATTAAAAACGTGACTATATGCCATTGGGGCATGTTTTATTTTGTAGACTGCTGTAACTAAATGTTAAAGAAACCTAATAATTTAACTTCTCATGACCGGTTTATTTGAAATTGAAAAATGAAAACTTAATTCTGTACAGATAAAATTTGATATTACAAGTAAGGTGTGATTCCGCACACATACCAAAATACGTGTGTGCGGAATCCGAAAATAAAAAACCCCCAATACATTGTACACGCGAAGCCGCTGATAGTAATAGTATAAGTTTGTTGCCTTCAGTTGTTATGTAATGTAAAGGCAATAAACTTGAAAGATCCTGTCAAATAAAATTAATTTAAACAATATGACTATTATGTTGAGGAGTTAAGTTTAAGCTTTGGGAGTTTTCTGATTAGGTATACAAGTCTTTTTAGCGTTATATTATGTTTATAATACAGCAGATCCAATATAAAATCATCATGCCCGGCTATCCGTTTTTCTCTGTATGACGCATTCCTTGTTCTTAGAAACTTCTGGGTGTCATGAGTCAGATCTTTGAAAAAATAGCTGTTTGTTAATAATTATTTAAAGAAGTCAGAGGTGGCAAGATAAGAAGTTTTTAAAATCGTAATCCCCCATTTAACTTTTAAACGGTAGGGTAAAAAGAATTCGGAAAATAAAACATAATGGTAAAGCTTAAAAAAAATTCTTTCAAGATAGATTTTTTTGAATAGTATTCGTTAAGTAATTTCTGTGATATTTTGGTTTAAATTCTTTTTTATGATTCGGTAACCAAATAACTAAAAACGTTTGTTATCTCTAGGGAACCCTTCTAAGTACCTATTTTATTTATGTTTTAATGGTATAATTGAGGAATAAAACTATGTATATACGTAACCTTTGGAGGGTAAGATGTTTGAATTAATTGCAGTCATTGTCGTAATTATCCGATGAATGTTTGTGCGGTTAATGCAAGTAGTAATATTTTACTAACATTAGTTTCACGTAGGCATTCAACATAATTACCTCCTGTATATAAGTTAAGTGACGATGTTTATGCATAGTTGCAAATTGCTTCGAAGAGATATTATATTATGATATATGTTGTAGTAATTTGTTAAGTTCAAGCAATAAATAAGTTACGGTATCAACATTCTTTCCTCTACCTTAAAATATTGATAGTAGCGAAGAGAAATTTACAATCTTGTAATTAGCGAGGTTGTAAAAAGCCAGTTGTGTAATAACCTGTCGCGCTTTAAGCATAATTAATTTACAGAGTAAAATAACGGAGAATCGACACTAGTAACATCTAGGGAACATAGTGCACAGCTCAGGAGGCGGCGAGTTCCTACAACATGTATGAAAAACCGTGTGAACTACTTCTCGCTATCCACCTGTTGTCGTTATCGGTGGCCCGTTTGCGCCTAGCCTTACCATCATCCTCCTTACCGAGTTAAATCATGGTTTCGTTCGAAACGTTCGCCTTGCCTGGGGTCTTTTTCCTCCTTTATCTTCTCCGCTTCGCACAAACTACAGTATCCTCTTATTTTATATTTTGTTATTGCACGACCTAAGCAGATAGGCAGATGGCCCACCTTATGGGAGGCGGTTACCATTGCCTATGGACATTTGTAACACCAAAGGTTCTACCAATGTGCTGCCGCTCTTTAAAGGGAGGACTCGAATCTGACTACTAATGCTGGAACACAATTATATATTATTTAATTACAATTATATATAACTTATTAAGTCGTGATAGCGTAATGGCTAGCGCACGCGTTCCAGACTCAAAGGGCGCGGGTTTGATCCTGGCCGGAACGCATGCACCACTTAGACTGTTTTCTGACCTAATGTGCATATTGTTACAATTACCACGTGCTAATAACGGTGAGGGAAAACATCGTGATCCAAACCTGCACATCGAGATAACCGATGTGTCGAACCTGCCAAGCCGCCTCGGACAAGCGTGACGGGTATACTGTGCGTTCCCCTATAGTACCAGGCCCGAGCCCAGCAGTGAGGCATTTATGGGCTGTTATTACTATATATATATAAAATATATATTTATACACACACACACACACACACACACACACACACACACACACACACACACACACATATATATATATATATATATATATATATATATATATATAGTAATAACAGCGACTAATTGCGAATCTAAATCATCCAGGAATCCACTAAAACACACAAAAACAATATCACCAAAATCGCTCCCGGTGATTACGAGGATTCTAGAACCCGACCTCAGCGCCATCTACCGGTTCCAATTGTGGATTTAAACCATCCCGGGACCCACTCAAACACACACACAATATTTCATCAAAATCGGTAAAGTTGTTCTCAAGTTATGCGCTTACCAACACATTCAACCGAATTCAAAAAAAGGAGGAGGTTCTCAATTCGTCGGGATTTTTTTTGTTGTTTTTTTTTTATGTATGTTCACCGATTACTCCGAGATTTATGATCCCATTTACGTGATTCTTTTTTGTTCGACGCGGAATAGCTTCCAATTGGTCCCCTAAAAATTTGACATAGTTGGTCCTAGTAGTTTTCATTTTATGAATTTTTTTATGAAAAAAATTCCATTGCGTTCCATATGTACACCGATTACGCTAAGATTTATGATCCGATTTACGTGATTCTTGCTTAGTTTGATGCGGAATAGTTGCCATTTGGTCCCATAAAAATTTAACATATTTTGGCCCAGTAGTTTACATTTTACGAACATTTTTATGTTCCCGTTTCTTGGGACCTATATTTTTTAAGAAGCGCGGCACCTTTTGTATGTCTACCCATACATAACTAGGCACTAAAAAGTAACAAATAAAATAAAAAAACCGACTTCAAAAACGAGACATTATAAAATAACTTATTTCTAAAGCTATTGTTATTAATATATAATATCTAAAACATCTTGAAGGCGGTGCAAAGTAAAACATAAAAATTACTATATTTTGAAAATTATTAAGCACCGACTTTAAGTTGTTTTAGATAATTTATATTAATAATAATACATAGCTTTACAAATAAGTTATTTTATACTTTTTAGTTTTTGAAGTCGGTTTTTTTAAACGAAGTTTTTTTATTATATATAAGATGACCCGGCGAACTTCGTACCGCCATATTTTCTGAATTCCTAAAAGACTTTGTTTCATGACACAAAAACAAAATCACCATAATCGGTCCAGGTGATTAGGAGTATTCTAGAACCCGATGTCAGCGCCACCTACCGGTTCCAATTGTAGATTTAAACCATCCCGGGACCCACTCAAACACACACACAATATTTCATAAAAATCGGTTAAGTCGTTCTCAAGTTATGCGCTTACCAACACATTTTGCGATTCGTTTTTAACCGACTTCGAAAAAAGGAGGAGGTTCTCAATTCGTCGGAATCTTTTTTTTTTTTTTTTTTTTTGTTCTTTTTTTTATGTATGTTCGCCGATTACTCCGTCATTTATGATCCGATTTACGTGATTCTTTTTTTGTTCGACGCGGAATAGCTTCCAATTGGTCCCCTAAAAATTTTACATAGTTTGGCCCAGTAGTTTTCATTTTATGGACATTTTTCATGGAAATAATTTTCACTCCGTTCCATATGTTCGCCGATTACTCCGTTATTTATGATCCGATTTACGTGATTCTTTTTTTGTTCGACGCAGAATAGCTGCCATGTGGTCCCCTAAAAATTTGACATAGTTTGGCTTAGTAGTTTTCATTTTATGAACATTTTTCATGAAAATAATTTTCACTCCGTTCCATATGTACACCAATTACTCTGAGATTTATGATTCGATTTACGTGATTCTTTTTTTGTTCGACGCGGAATAGCTGCCATGTGGTCCCCTAAAAATTTGACATAGTTTGGCCCAGTAGTTTTCATTTTACGAAAAATTTTTTGTTCCGGGTTCTTAGGACCTATATTTTTTAAGAAGCGCGGCACCATTTGTAGGTCCACCCATACATAGCTAGACACTAAAAAGTAACAAATAAAATTTAAAAACTTCGTTTAAAAAAACCGACTTCAAAAACTAAAAAACTAAAATGTATAAAATAACTTATTTCTAAAGCTATTATTATTAATATATATTATCTAACACATCTTGAAGTCGGTGCAAAGCAAAACATAAAAATTACTATATTTTGAAAATTACTTAGCACCGACTTTAAGATGTTTTAGATAATATATATTAATAATAATAGCTTTAGAAATAAGTTATTTTATACATTTTAGTTTTTTAGTTTTTGAAGTCGGTTTTTTTAAACGAAGTTTTTAAATTTTTTATATATAAGATTAGCTTCTGCCCGTGACTTCGTACGCGTGGAAGGAAGTTAAAAACACCCGCTATTTTGAAACATTCTTCATTGGTGCTCCGCTCCTATGCTCTTAGCGTGATGGTTTATAGCCTGTAACCTTCATCAATAAATGGGCTATCTAACACTGAAAAAAAGTTTCAAATCAGATCAGTAGTTCCTGAGATTAGCGCGTTCAAGCAAACAAACAAAGAAACAAACTTATCTGCTTTATATATTATATATATAAGATAAAACTCTCTCACTGACACCACACCCTGTCAAATTATCCGCTTCTATTATGTTACGTTGCAGATAAATTATTTTTAGTCTGTTATAAGCTGTTTAATTAAATAAAGCTTTTTAACTATCCCACGGGAACTATTTAATTTTTCGGGATCAAAAGTATCCTATATGTTGACCAGGGATATAAGCTATCACCATACAAAATTTCATGTAAATCGGTCCAGTCTTTTCTGAGATTAGCCGGTACAAACAGACAGACAAACAGAGAAACAAAAAATTCTAAAAAAATCTAAATTAGTTCTATTTCACTTCTTACATCCCCCTGACACGGTTTTTAACATTTTTACACGCTTTATATTAGCTTCACTTGTATGTCAGTCAGTATGTCAGTATGTCTGTAACCGACCCCTTTGAGCTCGATTTTGTCCTACTTTGAACGATCAGATTTAATTCATACTTTGCACACCTGTCAAAGGTCGATGACAATGCAATAATATAGTATCATGGAGCTGATCTGATGATGGAGTGGGAAGGTGGCCATAGGAACTCCTGTACTAAATAAGATAGACCCTTCGTGTTTGGGCCCGTATGTTTATATCGCGTGACAATGCAATAATATGGTACCATGGAGCTGATCTGATGATGGAGTCGGAAGGTGGCCATAGGAACTCCTGTACTAAACAAGATAGACCCTTCGTGTTTAGGCCCGTATGTTTATATCGCGTGACAATGCAATAATATGGTACCATGGAGCTGATCTGATGATGGAGTCGGAAGGTGGCCATAGGAACTCCTGTACTAAACAAGATAGACCCTTCGTGTTTGGGCCCGTATGTTTATATCGCGTGACAATGCAATAATATGGTACCATGGACCTGATCTGATGATGGAGTCGGAAGGTGGCCATAGGAACTCCTGTACTAAACAAGATAGACCCGTCGTGTTTGGGCTCGTATGTTTATATCGCGTCAAAATGCAATAATATGGTACAATGGAGCTGATCTGATGATGGAGTCGGAAGGTGGCCATAGGAACTCCTGTACTAAACAAGATAGACCCTTCGTGTTTGGGCTCGTATGTTTATATCGCGTGACAATGCAATAATATGGTACCATGGAGCTGATCTGATGATGGAGTCGGAAGGTGGCCATAGGAACTCCTGTACTGAACAAGATAGACCCGTCGTGTTTGGGCTCGTTTTACTTGTCTTGGCTAGCACTCTGCTGCTACATGATATGCAGGATCTCAAAAGCTTGTATTTAAAAACATTTAAACAAAAATCAACTAAAAAATGAAAAATAAATAATAGTTTAAAAAAACTAAAAAAAACACGCTTTTATAAAAAATCCAACTAAAAAAACAAAAAATAAAATTTAATATAATATAAAAAAGCGTGGGGTGTATTCAATTAATAATATAATATCTTAAAAAGCGCTTTGAATACACCCCACGCTTTTTTATATTATATTAAATTTTATTTTTTGTTTTTTAATTGTATTGTTTCAATTGTACAGAAATTCAACCTCTACAATTTTATTATAAGTATATATATATATATATATATATATATAAAATTTATTAATTATATTGTACCACTGGCTCGCATATTATTCATGCCTCACGACTTCAAGCCAGTATTTCTTGGCCATACCACTTCAACCAGTACTGAGACTCGATATTGTTAGTTCTACTTTTGCGCCAGTAGCATAACCATTAAGTCAATACCTATCTTTCCTAGTATTTTTCTTTCACGATTAAAGTAACAACCCTGTATCGCAAACATTTTACCGACTGACACAAATACATAGACACCAAACAAAGTGTATGACCTACAAATATTTTCTTTAAAGCGAAAAAATGAATCCGCAGACGACATAAGACGATTACCGTAATTGTTAAGTAAACAGTGTGAACATTACTAAATTTTATGATAATCCATTCGACAGTCCGAATGTTGGGCTCCTAAAGTGATAGACCGAAGTCTCCATGTAGCCGAGATAAAAATGCTGAAATAGATATAAATGGTATTACGATAAATCTTTGTAAGTTGCACTTGTGACTGAGAAATTCAGAGGAAGGAGATCAATGTAGTACTGATTCTTCTTCCAAGCCATTCGCTCACTACTGAAAATCGTGACTATGGTACGTAGCAGGGAATTATTCAATTGCTCTCGTCAATCGAGATTGGTTTTGAACACAGTGGAGGGCTGAATTTATCGACATGTCTAGCTGGTCAGCAACCTGGTAATTCCATCTATTTGGAGACCTACCACGAGGTCTTTTGCCTTCAACTTCAACCAGACATGTAGTCAAAGTACTTCAGTATGCGTTGTCGGTTATTGCTGATACCACCTCTGGTGATTTCCAGTCTCCATCCAGCTCCTGCAGTATGAGTTTCATTCGGCAAACTGTAGAATGGATATGCATAGGATAAATGGCCATCAAATCACTTAAGACACTTTTATCATCTTATAAAACGTCGCCGCCTCATAGAATTTGAACGTGTGTAAAAAATTATGACGTCAGAATGTTGTAAAAAAGAGTTCTAAAAGCGCGTTATTTGTTATGTATATTATGAGTGTTTACACTGTAATTAAAATCTATAATATTATAAAATTCTAAACATGCCATCTCTGTCCACTAAAGCTATTAAAGAAAACAACTGGAATCTTCTTCTTTTTCTTATATATAAAAATGAATGTTTGTCTGTATGTCCTTTACAGAATTGTAAACTATACATTTGATCATATGATGATCTTTAGCAAAGTTGTTGTGCATGAGCCAGAGAAGGTTTCTGCGTTGATTTACAATTGGACCCGATAGGTGGCGCTGCTGTCGGCATATCGATTGAAACTTTTACCGGGCAGGACGACGTCGGCCGGGACAGCTACTATAAAATATAAACGATGCAGCTTTTTTTTAGATTTCTTGTCTGTTTGTTCGGGATTCACGTAAAACAACTCGACCGATTTCAATGCGGTTTTCGCTACTTTTTACCCTGAGAATGCCGCAAGATTCTGGGAATCATTTAAAATGGCCAGATTTTAAAAAAACGAATATCAATGTGAATTATTCGATATATCGATAGTTTTAATACAATAAAATGTGTGATATTTTTTATCCTGGTTATCCCGCGGAAATTTTCCAGGGAGCGCTTTGTAGCTGTTCGGGTATAAATTAACTTTTCCGACACAGTTTTCATTAAAATGGTAGCGACGGTTCTTTGTGTCCCGGTAATCCCGCGGGAATCACAAGTAAAGCGTGGACTAAGTTGTTTTTTGTATGCTTTGTGTGTTAAATAATATCAGAATTTATTGCAACATTTATTATCTCCTCAATTGAGGCGGTATGAAATTCACGTGACAAACACAATGTTAATGTGGAACCTTACTGGATGTAACTTAAAACTAAAAGAGTTGTATAGATTTTATAATGGATAACAAGAAAATTTGTGGTGTGATAGAGGACATAAGCTAGAATAATGGTTGCCAGAAGAGAAATACATAAATAGTATTATATGTTGATCCAAAAACGACTGGGAAAAAGTGATAGGAAAAATAAACTAAAACTGCGTTACGTTAGTATGGAAGTTTGATTTAAAAAATAATTCTAATATTGGAGTTCCACGTATTAGGTATATTTTTCTAACTAATAGAAGAAAAATACTCATAAATTAACTAAAATACAATGAAAATAAAAATAACCCATAATTAATTATCCGTTCTTCACTATTGCACTTGTAATTGATAATTAGAAATAGATTTGGAAACGTTGCATTTTTGGTCTCAATAAAAAAATTGAAAAGTTGATCATTAATTTGCTTAATTGAGTGAATCTGCTCTAACTTTAATCAAAAGAGAACGGGTAAATGAATTTAGAACTGCAGCAAACTTAAGATTAGTTACAAAAAGTGAAATGCAAGTGCCCGTTACAGTTACCGTTATCGATACATTGAGAATTAGAAAGGTTATTTTGTTGATGTCTAGGCTTGATGGTGATGACGGGAGCCGAACTAGTACAAACACATTATAAGACAACTAGGCCTTCTTATTCATTTATGAGAATTGATCTTAGATTTTTTACTGGATGTTCAGTGCTTATGAAACATTTAGGTTTTACCTTCAGCAATAATACAAAAATGAAAACTGCTCCTCATATTATGATACCAAAACAAAAATTACTGTTTTTATAATTTTGTCTCTCTGTCTGCCTGAAAGTTTTTCTTGAACTCTTTCCGAAACGGCTCAACAGATTTCAATGAAAATTTTTGAAGTGAAACTTCTTTATCGCGTTGGAAAAAATATATTACCGTAACTTTTTTCGGTTATGCGCCATCTTGTTTTCTTGCCCCTACCACGGTCGAGTTGACCGTGGTAGGGGCTTTATTTATTTAACCAATTTCTGTAAAGTTGCATATAGTAGATCATTTTTCGAAAAATAAGGTCATAAAGAAGTTTCACTTCTTACGTGTTAACACTAGTACACGCACACATTTTTTAGATTACAATAGTAATTTTTATCTTAAATATACGTTTATTTTTTGTTTTGATGTCTTATAGGGTTCAGAAGACTTATTATATTTATAAGGTCTAAATCGCGTGTGAGCGAAGTGATAGGTACAGCTAGCAATACCTTTTGTCGAGTCAGCATAATGCCAAGAAGTATATTAATATTAGGTACTTGAATACTTATATTCTTGGCATGAATCAATCTACAGAATTGATAGATTAATAAGGAGTTAGCGAAATTGTTTCGTATATCTGATAAATTACATTTTTCATTATTAGATTCTTTACATAGTATAAACAAATTTGCTATATGCGTTTGTCTGTCTCTATATCTGCTAATTCCTGCTACGGATGCAATGGATTTTTAAATGGCTTTCACCATCAGTTAGATAATTATTCACTGAAGGTATAGAGAGAGAAGAGTTACGTAGTAACTTTTTAGATTAGAGCAATGGATACTGAAGTGATCACTAACTTTTGGTTATAAGCCATAAAATGCGTGCACCTTAGGTAAATTGGTGTTTAAATAAAATAAAAAAATATCAGTCCATAAATGTCCTACTGCTGGGCTCGGGCCTCCCATTATAGGGGAAACGGACAGTATACCCGCCACGCTTGTCCAAGGCGGCTTGGCAGGTTTGACACATCGGTTATCTCGATGTGCAGGTTGCATCACGATGTTTTCCTTCACCGTTGTTAGCACGTGGTAATTGTAACAATATGCACATTAGATCAGAAAACTGACTAAGAGCTGCATGCGTTCCGGTCAGGATCGAACCCGCGCCCTTCGATTTAGGGGCGCGTGCGCTAACCATTACGCTAGTGTGTAAATTGGTGTTTACACATTCGTTAATCAGGATGTGCAGGTTCCCAGATAATATTATCTTAACACTGTCATTATATACTCGTTGTAATTGTAATTCTATGCACAACGGGCCAAATTAACTGGCCCTAGAGGTATTCCATCGTTAGGAATCGCCTGATAAATAAAAAGCAGATACCTTAGCCACTAAGCTGCCACAACTTCTTTATGTTTTTGAAGTGAAACTTCTTTAGAATCGTTGGGATCTGAAACTCGATGAAATGAAAAAGCGACACTTAAAAGAGATAAACGTATAAATCTATAGGACTAAACCTGCGAGAGAATGAGATAAATACTTTATATTTTATCATTTAAACACTATGCTCATATAGATATTGTTGGAAATGTTTTGAAGTTTTAAATATTTCAAATTTCATGTTTTAAAACTTAAATATATTATAACGATATAATATGAAACGTGACATCACGAAATTTATAATCCCTCCCACCTCTTGTCACACTTCGTTTCACTTCCACTGCGTATGAACTGCACACGCACACATACACAGTTTTTTTTACGAAGCTAGCAAAACAGGCAGACGGCCCATGAAATTTATACTGGTTATCGCCTCCTATAGACATTAGCGACACCAAGGGTTGAAATCAACGCATTGCCAGCCTTTAGGATGGGTTAGAGCGGATTAATGATGGAATTAAGATGGGATAGAGGGATCGGACAAGACTTTACAAGATTGATCTCCCATTCAACGTACAAAACAAGATTATCTCAAGGCTAACAGTTTCACGTCGATATTCTGTGAGAGCGAAGTAACATTGATCGAGCTGACAATAACATCTATAATTAAGCTAATGATTCCAGCATGGGTCCATTACGTCTTCTAGTTTTGGTTGTATTGTAAATTGAAGATATTTGTCTTGCTCATTATAATAAATTAGAACCGACTAGGGTTTGTTAAGATGACATCGACGTCTAATCAATTGAGAACATTGTCGAATGAGGAACATTGAAATGTTGTCTGAAGGGAGGCTTAATTAGTTGGATAAAGCGTATAGGTTGTGCGATGTACTATTGTTTCTGCGAGCCGAGAATAGGGTAGGTCGCCCGTAGCCAGTCGTGCACGCTCGTGACGTTGCGCGACCTCGCACTTATCTCGCGCGCTCTCACGACCACGCAGCGCGCGCACTGCACGACCACGCCGCTTTCGTTTTGTGCGGGTGCTGTATCTATCCAACCTATACTCCATTAGAGAAGGGTAGGATTTATGTGACTTATAATTTGATAGGACAGTCCTCCGGTGTTATTCGTGTAAATCTTACTTCTACGCGATTGCTTAGGTACTTCCTCTGGGATACGACACAGGTACTTAATAAGATAGTTACAGGTTAAAATGGTAACTGTCTTGAGATTGGAGTGGAACGTTTTATTTTTGTTAAGTTAGAGTTAGGCCGTAACATACGGCAAAAACAAAGAAAAACTTTCATTTACATGTGTAATTATATAAACATTATTTAAATCGGTATATTATAATACTTATACTTATTAATGTATTCATTACACATTTTTTTTTCTAATTATACTAGGATGTATTTACAGTACCTACTATACTTGTACTATTCATTCCGGTATGATATAATATGACACAATTTTAGGAATAAAATAAACTTAAAACTAGACGCCGCGGGTCAAACCCTTAACTAGGAAATTTATATGTATAAACCTTCATTGAAAAATTATCTAACTGAAGGTGAAAACCGCTTAAAAAGCCGTTGCGTTATTTAGGAAGAGTTAGCGGATATACAGACAGATGCGATTTTATTTTATATTATGTAAATATAAAATAATATTTCAAATAAAAGAGAAAATAGGCTTAAAGTGCAGCACTTAAATATTTTTAATTTTAGCTTCGTTTGAAGTAAACGTGTATCACTGATTGTTATTTTACTATCTGGTTGTCGTTATGTCCTTGTTCTAAGATAAGTGATTAATGCAAAAACTGAGAAATCACGTAGATCGTAAAACCTAGGCTTTATCTGTCAATTTGTTGCAAGTTCTCACGCGTGTTCTTCGGTTTAAAGGCTGAGTTTGTCATTGATTTTATCATCATTATTACCTATTTTACAATGTGTACAATACGTTGAAGTAAATACCTACTCAATATAATTTCATTGAAATATATTTTCCTATTCTGTTACTACAATGTAACCTTATGACTACATATATATAGTATTCTGTTTCCATGCATGCATTTAATTTTTTTTGTGTCATTTATTAAGTATTTGTCTTTCTTTTAGATGAAAGTGCTTTACAGTTACCAAATAGCAATGAGTAAGCTAATATGGAACTTGTATCATTACTAGATAATTTATGTTCCTTCTAGTGTACTTATTTAATAGTTATACAACAGGGTCAGGGACTTTTTGTTGACGTTTCAACCCATATAGGCATCAGCACAGCCAGCATTTCTCGGACCTACCCGTTTTCCCGGGATATGATGAAGACGGCAAAGCTTCACATTTATTTATCACAAATTTACGTAAAATAAAGTCGTAGGAACGTAAGCATTTTTCTTTGCAGTTTTCCTGTTATTTCAGACGCGGTTGATGCTGACACAATACTTCTGCGTAACTGCAAAAGTCTACCGTAGTATATCATCTCTGTGGCAACTCCTGCCTGTTTAGTACAAGATAAGTTACAAGATTACAGTACTTGGGTCAGTCCTTTTTGCCGGTGGAAAACCTATTAGTTAGGCTGTAATCACAAATAACTTTAAAGGTATTTAGTATAACTTTAATGGCAAATAGTATTTCTTAGATATGTATTCTTATATTTTTTAAATATCATATTTATTTTAAACTACTAGTTACATAAAATAAGCGTGGGAAAACAGTGACTAAGGAAACTATAAATTCTTTCATTTCCCAAAGTCTGGGTAGTAAGGAAGTCAATTTTTGTTATACGACTTCGATAAGGTAAAGATATTTCAAGACTTAAAAATTGATTTTTATTGTATTTGTATTCAGTTTTTGAATTGCCTTTACCGCCAACTTCATGTTGTTATTTTTAAATAAATACAAAATACACAAACATATAAAATTTAGAAACTTCGTTTAAAAAAACCGACTTCAAAAACTAAAAAACTAAAATGTATAAAATAACTTATTTCTTAAGCTATTATTATTAATATATATTATCTAAAACATCTTAAAGTCGGTGCTTAGTAATTTTCAAAATATAGTAATTTTTATGTTTTACTTTGCACCGACTTCAAGATGTTTTAGATAATATATATTAATAATAATAGCCTTAGAAATAAGTTATTTTATACATTTTATTTTTTTAGTTTTTTAAGTCGGTTTTTTTAAACGAAGTTTTTATTTTTTATTTGTTGCTTTTTAGTGTCTAGCTATGTATGGGTGGACCCACGAATGGTGCCGCGCTTCTTAAAAAATATAGGTCCCAAGAACCGGGAACAAAAAAATGTTCGTAAAATGAAAACTACTGAGCCAAACTATGTCAAATTTTTAGAGGACCACATGGCAGATATTACGCGTCGAACAAAAAAAGAATCACGTAAATCGGATCATAAATCACGGAGTTATCGGCGAACATATGGAACGGAGTGAAAATTATTTCCATGAAAAATGTTCGTAAAATGAAAACTACTGGGCCAAACTATGTAAAATTTTTAGGGTACCAATTGGAAGCTATTCCGCGTCGAACAAAAAAAGAATCACGTAAATCGGATCATAAATCACGGATCGGCGAACATACATAAAAAAAGCAAAAAAAAAAAGATCCCGACGAATTGAGAACCTCCTCCTTTTTTCGAAGTCGGTTAATAAAATAGTATTTATTTGAATGGGTGCATATGACATTTGATTAAATTTAAATAGACGTCTTATAATATATCTGATGGGTTTGAGTTCCGTAAGGGCAACCACACACGTTCTGTGTATGAATGCACGCGGGTCGCACAACTTGCTCGGTATCTCGCAATCTTGCCATTTGCATTCAGCGTTTCGGTGGTGCAAACTTAAACCACGCTAGTATGCTCTGGTCTTTAATAAAGGACTGTTTAACATGGCGTCAATAGTGAAGTTTTTTTACTTTTCTGATTGAAGAGTAGTAACTAATTATTCCTATTCGTAACAGCTTTGGTCTCTATTGATTGAAGATTACAAACAACTGTGCTCAGATGATGCTGGTAAGATTTTTAGCAGAGGAGATATAATGAAATTAATATTTTATTTTACTAAAATGACAAAGAGTTTATCCGTGCAGGAACGGAGAAAGAATACAATTTCCTGCGGTCGGGCGGCCTGTCGTAAGAGGCGACAAAACCCCCAGCCAGTTGGTAGGGCATTTGCCCGACTGGATGGCTACTACCTCTGGTCGAAAGTGTGTCGCCATAGCAACCTTGAGTTGTGTTTCGGCATTAGTGACCAGGTTCCAGTCTCCCTTAAGAGTGCAGCAGCGCATTTGTAGCACCTTTGGTGCTGCAAATGTTCATAGGCGATGGTAACCGCTTTCCATCAAGTGGGCCATCTGCCTGTCTGCTGAACTCCTACAATAAAAAAAAAACAAGTTTGGTAGCATTTTAAGTCTCTTTAGCACTTTACCTATAGAAATGATTAAGGTTAATGATTCTATTGTAGTCTTGTCTGGAGTTAAAATACAGAATTCAATGCAATTATTATCTTAAGAACAATTATTTTTTGTTCATTGTAACAGGTGTTTAAGATATTTGTAAATATATTATTTTCTCTATAATTAAAACTTTGTTATGTTATATATGATATCTGCGTGTATCAGCACTTATCACGATGTCTTCCTTCATTTTCAACACGTAATAATTCTAGCAATATTATGTTAGGGAAGAACTATTGTCTAAGCTGTGCAATCCTTATCGGACATGACTCAAACCCGTGGTATCAGAGTATCCGAAACTGACTTTGTTTGAGATGTTTATTTTTTTCTTTTCAAGGTCTTAGATATGAACTAATCATCATAAATTATATTAATAAGAATATAAATTTGAGATAAAAAGATGTCCTTTTTGTCTGGGAAATACAAATCCCAAAGGATAGTGTAGTAGTAGTAAAAGCGCGAGGAAAATCCTAATACTTTTTATTTCTTAACTCAAGTACGATAGGCTTATAATTAAGGATAAAAATTACGATGTAAAAACGATTAAAGAAAGAAAAACGTAATTGCATTTCTTATACATTATTATACACAGAGCATATTTTGATAATTTGTACGCCGCATTTTCAGCAAACAAGGTTTGCACTCAGCATATTGTTGTGCCGGAATTATATCCGACGCAACGCTGATTTTCAATGCAAACCTTCCTATTAGCGTAAGACCAAAACGACTCAATAAATAAAGTATTATTAATTAGAAACAAGCATTCGTTTTAATTAAATCGAAAACGCGTTTTGTGTAAACGCATCTGAGTGCGTGGTCGTGCGCTGGCAGTAATGACAGGCCGCACGCGCGCGCGCCGCCTAATTGATAATGGTTGCGGACGTGCGCGACTGGCATGCGCAGTCGTATGGGAACCTCGCTTCTCCAGCGCAACACCGGGGATGCAGAGACGCAATTATCCACATCATTAAAATGACAACTTCAAAATTTCACGACTTTACCAAGTAGGCCATCCATAACGTTTCTTCCATTAACGATGACGATCTCAGACTATGTTGTTGTTCAAAATTAATTATTATTTATTGTGCTAGCCACTTAGTTCGCGTTGGACTTGGACTTCATAATCATACTTTTTGAAGCCTACAACATATCGAAAAGAAACAAAAATGGAAATTAGAAATAAGCTTTCTGTCTAAAATAGGGATTATTAATTTCTTAATGAAATTTGTTGAGCCATTTCGTATCCTATTCGAGATAGATTGGGACACAAACAATGTAAAAACGGTCATTTATAAATAAACATTTGTATAAATAGTTGTTGTCAACTATTTAGACTTCAATTCCATCGCTTCCCACCAGGTGGGCCATCGCACTCTCTGCTGTACTCCAGTGCAATAAAAAGATATTAATATACAAATAAAATAATATAATAGAATAAAAATATAGTATACACATCTCATCATGTTAAAGATAGAAAAAGTCTGAGTGAATAATGAACCCTGTGTTAATTTGGGATTTACTTTATAAACTTAAAAAACATTATATGAACAAAATAAATGGTAAAAGTATTCCCGAATGAGCTGGATTTTTCGCGCAGATCTACCTATAGTAAATACTATATACTTACTCACATTCATATAAATACCAGTTATAAATTTAATTGCTTTGATGTATAAAAGTAACTGTTCTGAAAAATAATATAAAACACAAAAAACAAATTTTAAGTACTTACTCATTATAATATATAGACTTTAATATGCAAATTGAGTACAAAATAATTAAAATAATATCCATTATAATTAAAAAATAACTTATTTTACAAAATAAAATACTAAATATGCATAATAAAATCGTAAACTGATTTTTTATTTGTGCGTTTAAACACATCTCAGAAACTAACTGTCCAATTAGAAACGTACTTTATTTAGCTCAGAAAGCATAACAATTTCATTTAAAGGAACGAAATGCGAAATCAGTTAGTTTATAAAACAACACACATTTGCCCACAACTTCGCTTGCGATACGTATATTTTTTAGACAGAGTCAAGGAGTATTTTATCCGTGCAGGAACGTAGAAAGAATACAGTTTTCTGCGGCCGGGCGGCCTGTCCTAAGAGGCGACAAAACAACCCACAGCCAGGTGATAGGGTGTTTATCCGTCTGGATGGCTACCACCATAATAATTTTGAGTTGTGTTCTGGCATTAGTGACCACGTTCGTGTCTCCTTTAAGAGAGAGCTGCAGCGTATTTGTAGCACGCTTTTCACCAGGTGGGTCGTCTGCCTGTATGCTGAACTCGTGCCAAAAAAGGGCCGTCCACGGGGAGCCCCACACGCCCTTCTTAAAAATGTCAAAATTGATTTTTTAATTTAAAATACCCGTAACGCCAACTAGCGAAGGTGGAACTAACCATGAGAGCAACACATATATGCTGTCAATGTCGTACCAGGACGATGTATTTATTAATGAAATGCAACGGTGGTGCCAATAAAAGATGATCGGAGCGCCATGTTTTCGGCTATATTCGTCTATCTCTGAGAGACTGTAACTTCTTTCTAGATGAAAGGTACCTTATCCTTTAAAACTCTTTTTTATTGCTGAATCATAGCAGACAGGCTGACGGCCTAACTGTGACGGAAAAGATTACCGTTCCCTATGGACATTAGCCAGGGCCGCGCCGACCCCCCACAGCGCCTGTGTGCGAAAACTATGAAGCGCCTCTTTTTTTCACGAAGCTGCATGTTTCAATTTATCATTTTTTATTATTTGTTAATTTTGACTGAAATAGATGGTCCCAGTTTTATATACTTAGAGAATATTTTCCTAAATAGGTATAACCAGTTCGCCTCCGCTTGCCAATTACTGCAAAACTCCACTACAAAGAGTAATTATGTTGTTGTGTAAGTGTATCTAAAATAATTTCGACGGCGGCGCCCCTATTGTCTTGGCGCCTGTGTGCGCCGCACACTTCGCAAATAGGGGCGGCGCGGCACTGACATTAGCAATACCAGAGGTGCTGCAAATATGCCTCGAAGGAGAAACTGGAACAACGCCACTGTTGCCGGAACACAAATCAAAGTTGTTATGGCGGCATACTCTAGACCAGGGGTGGAATCTAGTCGGGCAAATGCCCTTCCACCTGGCTGTTGGTTATTTTGTCGCCTCTATATATCAAGCCGCAGGAATAAGTATTCTTTTTCCGTCCCTGCACTCTGCCCATAGACGTCAGAAATCAGAAAAGCTAAATCCTTTGTCATATTTGAAAATTCACTCCGGAAACATTCTGTTAACCTTACTCAACAGTGTATGTGCTAGTTTATTCTACCTTAAATTGTAATCTGTTGTTCAAGTATGTCATGTTTTTCTTCTTTTTTCATTAATTTGTAATAATTAAATAAGTCAAGAGTTTTCTTTGAGTAAGTCAGTTTGTCTGGAAGAGATTGCTTTTAGCGATAAGGCCGCTTTTTGTTTACCATGTTGTAACTATTTTCTTGTTATGCATTTCTGTAACTAGTGTTCTGGTGAACAATAAAGTGTAATTGTAAATGTCTGTCTATCTAATGTCCATTTTTTATATTATATTATATTATACCTCTGATAACGTGTATGCAAAATTTCATGATGATCTTTTGCTTGGTTAAAGCGTGAAAGCGTCACAAACAAACAAATCACATTTATAGTTTTAGTTAGGATGCATAAGTTCACTTTCAGTCTAACCACTACGTTTGTCGACTTTTTATTATTGACATTATTTCTGACTATTGCATCAAATTCTATGGCCCTTATAGGATAATATACGCTCATAAACGTCTCACGACTAGGCTTGGTCTTCACCATTTTAGAATATAGGATTTTTGCTTGTCCAAGGCGGATTAGCGAGTTCCAGATATCTCATATTTCAATGTGTAAATTTCTTCACTATGGTTTGCTTCATCGGCAGCACGTTTTAAATTGTAACCATCATTAGTTTTAACAGAAGGGGCGTTAGTAATTAAGCTACCGCCACTTAACGTCCTTGATGATTTTTCGGTACTGATTTTTAGGGCGATAGCGAAAATTCCATAAACGCGGTCGTTTTTTACATAAATATTTATCTTGTTGTGAATAAAATAAAGAAAATAATAATAAAACCAAGTTATTTGTTTCTCTTTTTAAGAGATGCAGATATTTTTTTCTCCTGTTTTGATATAAATTTAAGTAGAAAAATGGTTTTATGTGTGGAGGAGTTTATAGGTGATTTGTTGAAATATTTTCTTTAAAAAAACTATAGATAATTTAGGGGAAATTATTGATCAGTTGGTATCTATACCATCGAAAAGTTGTTTCGTTTATACTCCACTTTCGACCCTTTGCGGCAATAGGAGCCTTAAAGCTCCTGTTGCCGCAAAGGGTAGTACCTCTTTTCTTTCACCTACTCTCAATTATTTGGGATCGGCACAGGATGTGTTTTCCTTCCATATTCCTCTATTCTGAGATATGTCTTCTGTCACACCATAAATCATCACGTCATTAACTTAAGACTCATATACTAGAATAATACTAATGTGCAACGCGTTACCCGACGCTTGTAACGAGGCAAGATGATACCGCGTTGCCATAAAATCCGAAGTGAATATCTAGCAGATAATATCACATATTGCGTAATTAATATTTAAATATCGTTTATTACAGTCCGTTACTATTCAAAACAAAAACATAATTTGTGGAAAGTTAGTTTAAAATAAGACATAGAATTAATACGGTTTCATAAAAAAGCTTCTAATAATTAGATAGTAACTGCTTTAAGTTTGGAATTTCCCACCAATTGCAGAGTGGGGAGGCTTAGATTGTTCGAGCCTTATTTTAGATGGTCGCACGTATAATTTAACCTCAATGACGTGCATAAAAGTATTTATAGTCAGTTAATTTAAGTTAATAAGTAGGAAAATTACATACGTAGCTATTATTATTATATTTTATTTAATGTGTATAAAACTCTTCTTTAAATATTAATAATAAATTACTGGACTGTAATTTACCTAAACAATAATTAAAAATGTATATACGTACATTTATCTTATATGTCAAAGAAAAGAAAAAACAGAAATGAACATATTTAATGAACTAACTCTAATTTATCTCCGTTGGTGTAGTGATTCCAAATACGGGTATACGTCTTGGCTTTCGAAATGAGAGCACAGAGTTTTCGCTATCCCGCGCAAGTTCTTCCCAATTCTAGCCCTGAAGCTCGCCCTAGCTAGATTCCACTCTATCCCTTTAGCGAAGTGTCTTTTTTTTCTATTGAGTTTTATGTTTTATTTGTATGTTTAAGTATTTATAAAATACTAGCTGTCCTGGCAGACGTCGTACTGCCCGGAAAAGCTTCAATCGACTTGCCGACAGCAGCTCCACCCACCTACCGGGTCCAATTGTGAACCAACTCAGAAACCTTCTCTGGCTCATGCACAACAACTTTGCTAAAGATCATCACATGATCAAATGTATAGTTTACGATTCTATAAAGGACATACAGACAGATATTCATTTTTATATATCAAGACTAGCTGTACCGGCAGACGTCGTCCTGCCCGGAAAAGCTTCAATCGACTTGCCGACAGCAGCTCCACCTAGCGGGTCCAATTGTGAACCAACTCAGAAACCTTCTCTGGCTCATGCACAACAACTTTGCTAAAGATCGTCACATGACGAAATGTATAGTTTACGATTTTATAAAGGACATACAGACAAACATTCATTTTTATATATAAGAAGAAGAAGATAAGACGATGTGAAAAACCCGTCTTATCAACCTATCAGGGTTTTGTAAGCTCTTTGAAAAAACAAAATATAATTCGTTTAGCATACATCCGTCAACAAATTATAATTCAAAATATCAATCTTAATTACACGTTAAATTACTAGGATAAAGTTCAAAATTCAATGCACTATTACGAAATATTTGCCTTAATTGTATATAGATAGAGCTAAAATTCATTTGAAATCTTCCAAGTTTTATTTAAATTAAAAATTAATACTAATGGATAAAGAGAAATGTGTTTTATTTCGAATTAAATAAGGTTGACTTTTATGTGTTTTTCTCTTGTGTCCCTTATTCGTTTAATCGATTTTCAAATCACGACGATTTTAAAGAAGTTTCACTTAAAAAAGTTATGGCTGCACAAATATAAAATATATACTTATGTTTACACGACAAATTGACAACCTCCTCCTTTTTTGAATCCGGTAAAAAAATGGAAAAATGGTAAATAAGTGACATATCAGATAGCAAAGTCCACATAACATCTTATAATGAACTAAGGACTTTTATTGGAGATAATAATCTAATATTGAACATCCTCCGTGTCATCTCTGGAGACTTATCAATAGATCAACGTTACCTATGTAATATACCTTAGTTTTAAAGACTACGGCCCCAAATAAAATGGAATAAAATAAAATACAACTTGTTCTTTTATCTACTAAAATCTTTATTATTTGTATATTTTCTTATATTATTTGTTGTGTAACAGGTATTATCGATGGTTTAAAAACAATTATTGCATATAAAATTCAACTTTGACCCGCATGCAACCCAAATGCAAACATTAGGAACACGCAAGTTATAACTGCGTGAGAGTCTTGTTTGACCTAGCATGCAAGCCTTTTAACACACCTCATTTTATAAAAAAAAAGTAAAACATACTTTTAGCGTGATAAACAGTAATTTTAACATATATTTCTGCCGGTTTTATTTCGATATCTTGCAGGGTTCAGAAGATTTGGATATAATATATAGTCCACGTTCCGCGCGAAGAAAGGGTATATAACAAAATATCATTTGTGAAAATAACAATGCGTTTGTGTAACAGTTAATGTTTACGCGATTACGTGTTTAAATACGTAATCGACGTAGTAGCGGGAGTCGAATTAAAATGCCGTAAGAGCTATTATAGGGTTAATTAGGACTATACAAAAACGTATAACACAGGTACATATATAACCGTGCAGCGCGCCAGTCGACACGGCGCGCCATACGCTAGAGGAATGTGCCGCTTGGGGACCCCAACGGCATGACCTGATGTCAATCATCGGTAGGGATCTCTCGCTGTCCAGCGTGGTCGACCAGATGCTACACAGCGAGAGGAAATGGCTAGCGGTGACCTCCTTCTGCGAGGACGTTATGTCCCAGAAGGAGGCTGCCGAAAGAACAAGGGAGGAGGACGAGCAGGCGGACCCCCGTCGCAGACGGCGAACAGGGGCTCACAGGCGGCGCTTTGCTCATCTCCTCCCCATAACATAGTGGGACGGGGGGGTCAGGGGACCCTCCCGACGAGCCACACCCAGTGCCGTGGGGTGTCCAAGTCTCAGGGACACCCCTCCTTGTCGGCTTGCATCGAGGTGTCACGGCAGTCATACCCATGGTTACGGTCCCGTGGCACCTCATTATGATGCGGAGGGACGCTGGAAGGTTTAGTGGGTAGTCTGGCAGTCGGTGCATGCACCAACAGCCGGGAGTCCCACATACCCCTTAGTGACATCCCCCGGGGCCTAAGGATATGTACAAACGCATTCCCCCAGTGTTGACAAAAAAAAAAAAAAAAAAGGTACATATATAACCGAATACAAAAAATCCAAACGTAATGCAGAAGGTCGTAATACAATAAAACGCGCAAAGTCCATCACTATTAGATTCCCGAATGTACACACGTCACGCCCGTACCGTAGTTGTATCGCAACTGCCCCCTCTCTCCATTCTGATGGACAGACCGTCGTTTTATACTTCACAAATACAAAATATACCCGTATCGTAACGCCGACACAATCAGCTTGTCATCGTAATCTGAAACACCTGGCTACTGATGCTAATGAGCGAGTACGATTAGACAATAGACTGCTCTCCACTAGAAACGTATGCCAATAAATAAGTGAACAAAAGAAGACGATCAAAAAAGAATTACAATTAGTTCAAATGCCGACAGGTAACAAAAATGTGCTTCTACAGATTTGTACGTGGAATTTGCCTTTGCCATTGGATTATTGGACGGGAAAGTATTCCCGATACAAAAGTGACTTATTAATTTTTTTTGAGCTGTGATTAATCACAGCTCAAAAAAAATTAATAAATATATATACATACATACATACATACATACATACATACATAACTTCACGCCAGGTCCCTTGCGGGGTAGGCAAGGACAACAGAGCGCCATACAGGCTCATTCTTACACACCTCACTTGCTTCTTTGACATTCATAGCTCTTGTCATGCACGCTCGTCTGTTCTTAAGGCTCCTGACATCACCTTCTGCTAATACACGATCAATTTGATCATGGAAGGTGTGTCGTGGCCTTCCGCGACTTCTGCATCCATCCACTTTTGCATTGTATATCTGTTTAGTCATTCTTTCATCATACATTCTTTCCACATGCCCGAACCACCGGAGCATTCCTTTCCTTACCTTCACCCCGACACTCTCTTTCAGACCAACTCTCTTTAAATATATATATATATATATATATATATATATATATATATATATATATATATATAAACTGACGGACTCATAAACTGCACCAAAGTTCAGGATTACTTTGAAATGATTTTTTTAAATAAGTATGCAAACTTTTTAGATTAAATTATATAAATATGGAGAGACTGGCTCTTAATCTCAAAAAAAAAGGAAAATTTAAAAATAGAACTGCAGTAAACCAAATGAATATAGCCGGGAAAAGAAAATTTATTTGTAGTATCAGATTTGCGTGTTATTTATAGCAAAGTTTTAAATAGATTCTCATTGATTTTTTATTCTTTTGTCAATTGAATTATTGTTACCAGCAGAATTGTTGGGTTAGTTTTTTAACTCATGGAGAGTTTTTGAACCATAATATGGATACTTCGTCCGAACAAGCGGCTCAAATTGTAGCATTGGTGCGGGAGGGCTTGAATCAACGAACGATTGGTAGAAATTTAAATTTAAACCAGTCTACGGTTTCTAGAATATACAGAAGGTTTGTGGAGACAGGTTCTTACAGAAGGAGACGTGGTACAGGCAGGACTCGAGCAACCACCGGTCGTGATGACCGATTTATTGTTACAACTTCCCTGCGAAATCGTTTCCTCACGTCTGTTAACATCAAAACAGAGCTTAATGAAGTGCGTGGAGTAAACGTGAGTGCACGAACAATAAGAAGGAAGGAACAGACAAGCTCGCTTAAGATTTGCGCGTGATCACCTGAATTGGACAGAAGAGCAATGGACCTCTGTATTGTTCACGGACGAGTGTAGGACATGTTTATATGGTGCAGATGGTCGTAGAAGAGTCTATCGTCGACGTGGGGAGCGATATGCTCAAAGTTGCATTGAAGAGCGTGTTCCTTCTGGAGGCGGTTCGTGTATGGTCTGGGGTGGCATATCGATGAACGGGCGAACAGAACTTGTGTTCATAGACATGGTCCGTTAAAACGGTAATAGAGGGGGTTTGACTGCACATCGCTACATAACAGAGATCTTAGAAGATCACGTGGTGCCTTACATGGGATTCATAGGCGAAAATTTTACTTTAATGCAGGATAATGCCCGGCCGCACGCTGCTGCACAAGTTCGACAATATTGCGAAGAGGTTGGGATACGTACAATGAATTGGCCAGCACGCAGCCCGGATCTTAATCCCATTGAGCATGTTTGGGACAATTTAAAAAGAGCTGTATATGCGAGAAACCCTTTGCCCACGTCAGTGGCAGCACTTAGAACAGCATTTTAGAAGAATGGGACAATATTCCGCAAGATCTTTTAATAACCCTAATAAAATCTATGCGGAACCGATTAGAAAACGTAATAAGGGCACGTTACACCTTATTAAAACATAAATAAACCCTTGCATAACGTTTGTGTCTGTTGTTAAAACCAATTTTTTAATTAAACCAATTTTCCTTAAATTTCGGTTTTTTCTTCAAAAAAAGTCTTAAGGTCCTTTCCAGTACACAAACTTAAACTTAAGGATATGACCCTACGCTGTTTTAAAGTTCACGAACCAATCTAGAGGTTTCAATTTAAATCTGTATAGAAAGTTTGCATACTTGGTTAAAATATTTATTTCAAAGTCGTCTATTACTTTGATGCAGTTTATGAGTCCGTCAGTGTATATATATACTTAACAGTGACAACATATGTACAACAAGCTGAACTCAAAAGGATAATATTTTTTATAGATTAGATGGTAATATACGAGTATTAAAGTATTATTACTTTAGGTGATAAATGTGTTTGCCTTGTCACGAGTGTGCCACAGAATCAGATTTCGTAGTAGTCCTGAAAGTGGCGGTCTTAAATTGATGTCAAGCAGCCATTGCCAAAACTTCAAGCCAAACAGCCATTGGCGCTGAATACTGGTGTTCTATCAAAAACTATAAATATTGTTAGAACAAGAATATTACAAAAGCTATAAAACAATGTATATGTACTTAATACGGTTAAGATTTGTAAATATCTTCTATTATAAAAATATCTCAAATTTAACACATTATTATAATGTTAAAAAATATAATTTAACATTTTGCATCATGCAACTCCATATATGCAATACTGAAGCACCTGTCTACAGAAGGGGATGTTTTTACATGCATTTTCTCACGCGCCACGTAGTTACACTGCACACAGTAGGTTATACGAATGCATTTACTAGAAAATTCTCCACAAATTAGTTTGTTGACGCACGTTTCAATGCCTTACTTGAACTTATATTATTTATCACTGCGTTGTTTAAGATATTCGCTCACGTCGTTTTTGCATACATGTGTATGAAATATTACATGGTATCAGGGGTTCATAATTTTCTATCACAAATAAACCGACTTCAATAGTAAATAAAAAGCAAAAAATAAGTATTTTCTATAACATCTTGATGATCTTGAAGTCGGTGCGAAGTAAAGCATGAAACATTTCAATATTTTTTTCTGTCATAGCAATGTATATTAATAATTTTTATGTTTGACTTGTTGGCACTTTGTGAAGATGTAGAAAATATTAATTTTGTTTTTCAATACTCTTGAAGTCGATTTATTTTTTGCTAGAATTCATTTCATTTCACTTTCAATATCGGACCATTTAGAAGGTATGGTGAATCCAATGCAAAAAGAACTGTCGAAATCAGTTCAGAAACAAAACAAAATGGCTGATCATATCCCTATCCTTATCCCTATTAATATTATAAATGCGAAAGTTACTCTGTCTGTCTGGCTGTTCCGTTTCCATGGAAAACTACTGGACCGATTTGGCTGAAACTCAGTATATATATATTTTCGATGCCGAGGATGAACATAAGATACTTTTTATCCCGAAAAATGGGATAGTTTTGGGCTAAAAATATATTTGTCTCTCTGTTTGTTATTCTTTTATGGAAAGGCTATTGGACTGATTTAGCTGAAACTCGATACATATGTAATTTTAATACCGAGGGTGGCCAAGGGATACTTTTCATCCCGGATAATGGGATGGATTTTGGAATAAATTTAAGGTTATTCCGTAAAGTAGGATATAGGTTTTGTGATTTTGTCCATTTCGCCCACTCGGTCCACTTGGGCTCCACTCAGGGTCCACTGGGGTCCACTAGGGGTCCACTCAGGGACCACTCGGGGTCCACTTGGGCTCCAGTCAGGGTTCACTTGGGATCTACTCGGTGTCCACTCGAGGTACCCTCGAGGTCCACTTGGAGTCCACTAGGGGTCCACTCGGTGACCACTCGGGGTCCACTCGGGCTCCAGTCAGGGTTCACTCGGGGTCTACTCGGAGTCCACTTGGGGTCCTCTCAGGGACCACACGGGATCCATTTCTAGCAATAAATTATTATTTTATTCTATTCTATTCCGCTCTGGGTCCACTTGGTGCGTATTAGGGGTCCACTTGGTGTCCACTAAGGTTCCACTCAGGGACCACTCGGGGTCCATCGGGGTTCACTCGGGGTCCACTAGGCGCAGCCGGGGGTAATCTCTAGTTAATATTATAAATGCGAAAGTAACTCTGTCTGCTCCGTTTTCACGGAAAAACGACTGGACCGATTAGGCAGAAACTCGGTATATATATATTTTCAATGCCGAGCATAGACATAGGATACTTTTTATCACGAAAAATGGGATCGTTTCCGGGATAAAAATATGTTTGTCGCTCTGTTTGTTATGCTTTTACGGAAAAACTACTAGACCGATTTAGATGAAATTCGGTATATATGTAATTTTAATAATAACCAGGGTGGTAATTTTTTATATATTTACATTATAAATACGGTTTAGTATAAAAAAATATATGAAAAAACCTTTTTCTAAAATGGCGGAATACTATAAAAATATTTGTTTGGTGATCATAATTGCTTATGTAAATCAGGTATGGCTTCTTGTTTAATAATTATATAAACACATTTCAAAAAAAGGTATGAATAATGCGTTAATGCGAAGATTTAAAATACAACTGGACGTCTAGACGGTTTAGTTGTACAAAAACTGTAAGTTAATAAAGTGCACTTATATATAATTCATTGCGAAACTAAATATTCACTTAATAGCCAAAAGTTTTACATTAAAACTAAAACATGTGGCCTGTATACGATTCGAATTCGTGAAATGTTCATAATTCTGTTTTTGTTCACTTTTTACCGCGGTAAAGTTCGAAAATAGTTGAATAAGCATGAATAATATTCAATTACCAAAAGTTGTCTTTTATTCAGATCTCAAACTAGGAAAGCGGGTATAAATTAATGCGTTATGAGGTTATACCCTAGTAACATCTCTCTGCATGTGACTGAATGAACGTACCTGGTAGAGCCACGTTGTAATCATCATCACGATGACAGCTCTTAGGGCTGGCTTGATCGGTGTGATACCACGCTCTCGTAGAATATCGGCGTGAAATGGCAAGATTTTTACAAGATGTTATTTAACTTGCAATGAATGTATGTATTATGTAAGTTCGGGTGGAATCTTGCAGGTTAAATTTGACCAACTTCCCGGTTTCCGATTGAGCTGAAATTTCGCACGCCAATGTATATCGCGTATGCAATAATATGGTTCTGATCTGATGATGGAGTCGGAAGGTGGCCGTAGGACTTCCTATACTAAACAAGATAGACCCGTCGTGTTTAGGCTCGTTTTACTTGTCTTGGCTAGCTAGCACTCTGCGGCTACATGATATCCAGGATCTCAAAAGCTTGTATTTAAAACCTTTTTAAGAAAGCTTATTGCTAGTAAAATTATGGCTGATTTTTTCCTTCCCCTGTTCCGATCTTATATCCCATCCTTTTTACCCATTGCTCCTGTTTTATACCTCTCTATCTCATCCTCGTATCCCATACTCTTTATCCCATACGAAAGGCTGGCAACGCGTTGGCTCCGCCCCAGGTGTTGCAAATGTCTATAGGCGACGGTAATCACTTTCCATGAGAGGGCTGTCTGCCTGTTTGCAAACTCCCAATAAAATAGTGTAAAATATTACAAAGAAAAAATGCGTAAATCTATTAATTAATAAACTTGTTATTACTTCCAAATCGCAGCTCGTAGAACACGCACGAAATAACCGAGCAACAAAATATTAAAATAAACCGTCCGAAACCCTTAAGGCTAAGAGAAAAAACACTTTAAAAAAATTTGTTTGAATAATATACGGTCCGTAGTTTTGATATATGGCATGTTTAATTTTTGATTAAATTCCTTTTTTGTTTTCATAGCCAAAGAACGAAAGCAGGGGATATTTGTCACCTCTACGGAACCTTTTGCTGTATCTGACTAACAACTTATTTAAGAATAGCCTGTATCTCAGTGCTATGGGAAAAACCCAGCTTGGAGGGGGGGAACTAATTTCAAGTTCCTAGAGTGTGCAATAACAACGTTTTTAAGAGAACCTTTGCATAAGTTTTGAAACAGCTTGAGTTTTTATCTATATTTTAATAACTATTACAATATAGTTAAACAGTAAGTCATGTAACTACATGACTTGTTACATATTTATAGTGTAATCTAAATAAACATGAAGTAAATATAAACACGCGATTCACCCGTTAAAACTTTAATTATCAGTAGATTATCTTACATGTATTGTATATGTTGCAAGAGTCAAGGACATTTACTGACCCACAGCAGTCACTAGTGGGGGGGGGGGGGGGTGGGGGGGGGGGTTTAGATGAATACTTCAAAAGTGGAATGTGAACGATATTAATAAGCTTTCACACCTCTTCGGAAATACAGCGTGAAAACAATAAATAAAATAGATAATTTGAACATATCCAATAATAATTGAACATTTAAACTTGTGTGCGTAAAACCGTTACAATACGCGGTGGCCTTTTGTAACATCTGCTATTTTGAACTAAAAAATGTTTATAATTATGTTAGTATTCGATTGTCTTTACCCCATATTATATTGAAATGTCAACTTTGTATTTTCAGGGTTCCGTATCAAGTTAGAAAAATTTAACCCTCCTTAATTTCGTCCGGAGAGTGTACATACGCAGACTTTTCAAAAAAAAATCTCTATATGGATAAAAGCTAGAAAATGATACATTTTCTATTAGATATGTCGTTATAAAATGGTGTAGCCGTTTTTATCGATAGCAAATTTTTATTCCAGAAGAATTAGTTATTTTATTTTACAATTTTTGGATGGCTATCAGGTATTCACATTATAATAATAACACATTAGTGATAGTAAGCTATTAACTAGTCACCACATGTATAAATAAATTAAGATATCTAATCAGAGATCAGAGAAATATGTTTTTATTTCTCTGATGTGATAAAAAATAATAATTTAAGCATTGAAAAAAAATCTATTATGCCAAAAAACCTGCTCATTACACACTAAAATTTGAGATATAAATCATTGAGTTTATTTATTGATCTTTAAAAAAATCCTAATTATCTCCGTTTTTGGCTAAAAAAATGATACTAATTGCTTTTGCATTTTCGTGTTGCGCTGGAGATACAAGAAAATATTAGATTTCGTTTTAATTTGAATGTGATACAGATTCAATTCATCACAATCACAATAAACAAGATCAGCTTAGTAGTTTTTAAAAATTGATGTATTTTCAATTTATTGCTTTTAGAGTTCCGTAATCAACTAGAAAAAAAAGGAATGATCCTCGCCGCTACAGAACCTTTCTCCTTATGTGCAATACGCGCTTGAAAGAATTTTTGAATTATTTTGTTATGAGGGTTACAGTTGCAAAACTTATAACAAGTTTGCGACCTTTTGCAAACAATTATTAAACTCTTTTCCACTATTGTTAATTTAGAAGTTTTGATAACAATAAAATAAAACTTAGAAGTTTTAATTGAATATGAATGTATGTAGGTTTCTTAAATAAAATGTTCCCACTCGTCTATAGACAACGAATTATTAAATAATAATAATTCTCTAATACTTCATTATTAAATTAAGACACATTTAATGTATCAAGCTGCTTTCTGACGAAAGTTCAACAACTCTGGTCGAAATACCATTTTGACGGTTCGAGACCCGTGTATTCTTTAACCTAATAAATAAGATGCAGCAAGATATCCTAATGTGTATCTCACATTCGGATAATTTATGTCTATGTGCGGTCTGTAAAAGTAGCCATAAAAAAACAATTTAAAACGCGATTTTGGTATTTAAAACACACAAATGTCTAAAAAACTATAATGTTAGTGCAACCGGATTTTATGATGCTTATTAAGTTTGAAATTGTATCAAAAAGAGGAGAATTTTTTTTTAGATCAATGTCTAAGGACCACGACTACTAGGAAAACATTTCCAAACTTAGGTCATACTTACATACGTATTGAACATTTTCGATGTATTAGTTGATCCCTTTAAAAGCGGCAGCACGTTACTAGCACCTTGGTGTTACAAATATTCATAGACGATGGTAACCGCTTCCTATCGGATGGACCGTGGGATCCTTATGGAAAGTGATTACCATCGTCTATGAATGAGCATTTGCAACACCAAAGGTATTACAAATGCGTTGTTGCTCTCTTAAGGGATACTGGGATCTGGTCACTAATGCTGAATCACAATTCAAGGTTGTTATGGTGGCATACTCTAGACCAGGGGGTAGCTATCCAGATGAACAAATACCCTACCACATGGCTGTACCTACAGCCATGTGGTAGAGTCTGTTTTGTCGCGTTTTACGAGAGGCCGTGTGGCTGAAAGAAATAGTATTCTTTCTCCGTACCTGCACGGATAAAATATACCTATATACTAAGATATGCCCGCGACTTTGTCCATGCTTGACTTTAAATTCCCGCGGGAATCCCGGGATAAAAAATATCTCAACATTAAAAAAAATGTAAGCTACCGTTTTAGTGAAAACTATATTATGCATCCAAACAACTTCAAACCGTTCCCGGGAAAGTACCCGTGGGATTTGCGAGATAAAAAGTAACCCAGAGAAAACCACATCGAAATCGGTCTAGTAGTTTTTCCGTGAATCCTGCACAAACAGACAAGAAATCTAAAGAAATTGCATTGTGTTCTCCGTCATTTATATAGTCTATTCCAGTTGTTTTTTTTAGTATAGCTGTAATTTACAGGCACGGCATGTTTAGAATTTTATAATATTATAAATATCTCTGCTTTAGGTGCTGTAATGGATGGTCAACTATTTGTTTTAGGATTACGAGACCTAAATGCTTAACTTATAAAGCCAAGTTAAAGGTTTTATAGTCTCAGTGCGATAACTATCTGTCAGAATCTTGTCAGAGTTAATTATCTCATGAAGTACTAAGGTATTCTATGAAATTTAGCACGTATGTAGAAGTTATGAGTGTGTATAAAAATGTAATATCAATGATAAATCAAATTCAAAATACTCAATATTTTGTTCTATGATTTTATCATTTTATATGGCACCGACTTCAAGATGCTGTATTTTTTTTTCTTTTTAACCGACTTGAAAAAAGGAGGAGGTTCTCAATTCATCTATATGATTATTTTTGTATGTTCGTTACTCGATTTCTCCGTCAATTGTGGACCGGTATTTAAAATTATTCTAGTAATCGAAAGGTTATACTCCGGAATTGGTCCCATTGTCACTACGCCGGGATCTGAAGAGTGGATTCCAAGGAATTAGTGAAGCTCACGAAAATTATTAACCAACTTCTCGTAACACCATATCTTCGTCAATTGTAAACCGATTTTCAAATTGTTTTCTTTACTCGTAAGTGTATACTCCCGAAGTAGTACCATGGTCACCAAGTCATGAGTGAATTGCATCCCAGGGCTATCGAGCATGACCTTTATTAAAGAACGCCATTCGCTTGAGTTCTTGCAAAAAATGTTGTGTGTTGTATTTATGTTTTACTTGACACCGACTTCAAGATGTTGTCTTTCTACAACAGTCGGTTAAATAGTTATTTTTGGTTTTTAGGGTGAAGTCGGTTTCGTTTTTGTAAAAAAAATATTGGTTACTTTTCAAGTCGATTTCATTTTTCATTTATTTTTTAAATAATTAATTATTAATAATATAATACACCATTTCAGTTCACTTTTTAAGTGAGGACCTAACCAACGGAATTCGTCAAAGTTCTATTTTTAGTCTCTCCTTTGCTCATAAAATATAGTTTTCTTATTGATTACATTTATGAGATAGACTTACTTTACGACGGGATCTTAAATAGTAGTTGTCTATTCGTACTTTATCTATTTTGTAATAAATGCAGTTCGCTTTTTACCTAGAATACCTACTCGCAGCTAATTATTATTAGACCCAGACAGACACTAATTTGCATTATAAAATGTCACTATTTTCAAGGTTTCTTTGAACTCTTGAAATTATTAGGTAACAGCTATCGAGCATATTTTTTAAACTTATGTTTTGCAATTGTCTAATTTAACGCTCTTTATAGATTGCTTCATTGTACGCTAATTAATTTGGCGATTAAGCTAGGCGTTTTTTTTTTGTTTTATTAGAAAACTCAACACTACAATTACATCGCATGAATAGTGTTACACTTATGAGTTTGTTGATTTATTCATTCTTCAGTTATGTCTACGATAGTTCTCTAGATCTTCTTCTTAAATCTTCTTCTTCTTTGTTCTTCTTAAATAAAATGTTGTGTACAGAGTTGATAGAAATACTCGTAGTATGGACCTTTTGATTTTTTTTTATCTCGTAATAGTAAGAAAATCTACGTTGAATACTATATTATATGTAAAAGAAACTTAATGAACTCTGATTTTCAATATTATTAAACACGCAAAGGATGTATTCAGATTGGATGACATCAACATCCACTTTAAAGTGCGGAGCTCGCTTCCTTGCCTTTCTTTTACATTTCGTGAGGTCTTTCGCATCGGTCATTGTAAAACCTTTGGTACTCATTTAATTCCTCACCACTTTGATTTCATCGAGAGCCTAAAGCGGGCTTCACACTTGGTCAATTTTTATTTATTAGACATTAATTTTGCAATTCAATGTATTTTAACTCTCCGCGTGGTACATATATAAAATCAAATGTAATGATAATAATATTCATAGACCACGCTAAGATTTATTATTACTTGATAGGTGTAGGTCGGTTTTCGTAGTATTGCATAAACAGCACAGGATGCAACAGGTTTTTGTAACTAAAATATACAATTGCATACTTTCACAAGTTTTTATTTTGGTGACTGTATAAGTATTATTATTTAAAATATTACAAACGGCTTATCATACATTTATCGGTATACAATTGATAGTAATTATTTACTCTATAATATATAAAAAATCGGGTTAGTTACATCATTTGTCACTCAAGAACGACTGGAGATATTTTTTACATGATTTGTTAGGTTCCTCTCCACTCCAAATAGCAGAATAATTATGAAAATATCGAAAATTATTTAAATAAATTAGGTTTGGCACTTTGCCTTTTTTCTCAACTGACAGCTCATATCAAGCACGCTTATATTGGTTCTCTAAAAATCTAATGACACCGCTTTTCCTCAGAAACGGCCTCGAGACTCCTCTGAGTATTTTTCACTATTTTTTATAGGTCCAGATTTAACTAAAGAGACCCACTTAAAATTCATCTGCATAATTTTTCTGTACGTGTATAAGTCACTGAACTTTCTAGAGCCACTGGACTAATTAAAAAAAAAATTGGGTGTGTTTGAGTGAGTCTAGGGACGGTAGATACAAATTCATAGTTGGATCCGCTAGGTGGCGCAGAAATCGAGTTCTAAATTTTTATTTTTTTAGGGTAGGACAAGGTCTGCCGGGTCCGCTAGTTGTTATTAAAACAAAAATGCAATATTAGACTATGTATTACATAGCTCCCAAGATTGTTTGACATTCTGAGATAATCTGAAATAAGCAATTGAGCTAAGGAAAGAAAATCGAAATAAACCGACACGAGTATGTACCTGAGAAGCTTGTTCGGGATATTTGAAAGTTATGGTATTACGTTTCGTAGCCGTAAGCCAAACTAGTGGTCGGGATTGCACGTGTAAACTGCCGCATCTTTTTTTGGTAACACTGGGGGAATGTCTTTTCTTGCGACACACATGGGTCGTGGATACAGGGGAAGACCAAAAGCAACGCTTAATGCCGCCTGCTTCGTGTGTGTATGGGACTCTTGTATCAAGCGGTAGCCTATATCTACTTCGAGGAAGAGGCCGACAAACTACTAACTAAACCTACTTGCTTCCCTTCGAGAGCAAAAATCTAGAAGGCCACCGAATATATGACGCAGTTAAGCCATGATGACGTTGTAGTGCACCGAGTTTGGTACTAAGCCCCGGGAAGCAGGGCCGTACCACTATATACAGTAGAGGTGCTTCCACCGGTACCCCCGTAACAGTGGGCCTCTACCACGGAAAATTGAAAACGGGCCCATAACGATGAGGCTATGCCACACCAAGCAAGTTCGTGGCTTGTATTTACGTTTAAGTTTTGACGAGGGCCATAAAATGTAAAAAATGTCGTTATTATATATAAGGTTTTTGTTTTCGTAATATTAATTACGAGTCGTCCTTAACTAATCGCTACAGTATTGTGTGTATGTGAAATTAATGAAATTTATATAAATAAAAACAATGACTTTCAAAAACATTTCAATCATAACAACTTTAAGAAACAATGAAATCCCCAACATATCTCACATGTTTTGACTTGGTCACATATATTTTTTCCTTCTAAAATGTAACGGTGCAAACTTAATAAATTAATTAAATATCTCTCGTGATGCAATTTCTCCCCTTTCCTTACTAGTTTTGAGTCAATCATATGGTTAATCATTTAAAGCTCCGCTTCGCTTCACTCCCGTCATAGCATTCGTGGTTATTTTTTTATAACCACCCAAAATTCACTTTATATCCCAAATAATAAATAAATGCGTCCTGTATCAAATACCGCACCCCGAAAAACTTGTCGAATAATATTAATTACCAAATTTTGGAATATTCATTCCATTATGCGGTAACGCCTAATAGTCTGCCTATTCCAAAATCGGCTTTCTTTAGCCGGCTTCAATGTGAAAGTTCGAGACTCCGTCTATCTATTATTTGGTCTAAGCATGAAATAAATTTTTTTTAGATAAAACATAGTAATCAAATAACTCTGTACGTCGTAACTGTTTTATTTCAGTCTACCTTCTTTTTACATTATAATTAGTTTTATCTACAAAATAAACTTCTGGAAATTTGTGCTAAGTTTCTGGGTCATTTGATTTCCTCATCACGCGCCTTTTTGTCTGCTGTAATTAAATAACATTATAATTTATAAATAAAATATTGCTATTTTACCTTTTGGGTTTATATGGATAACGATAAAAAGCATAATTATTAATATACGAGTAGGTGTGTATCATAATTACAATAGTGTTATTTATATATTCTCTCAAGTTTTGTGGCTCCATTGCAAAATGAAGGGCGCGTGCGCCGTTTTCAGTCAAATGCAACTCTAGGGCCACGATGCGAGACTCGAAGCGACTTCATGGTGTTACTACGGTTTGCTGACCGTTGCCTTAGGTGGAGTGTACTTATATTCTATCACCATGGAGATGACTACCAATATTAAATATTAATTAATATGACCTTCCTACTTCCTGCTGAAATCACACCATTCTGAAAGTAGTATGTATTAAAAACATAGTACAATTTTATAAATTATCCAAGCTCCGTATACACTAGAGCACACGCGCCCCTTTTTATTGCAAGTTTGCTCGCGTGCTCTACCATGGCTAAACAATATTTGTTCATTTTTTACAAATTTGGAAATTGTTGATTAAATATATGATTTTTTAAAAGTTTATTTATTATGTATCACAATTGGCAAACTAAATAACAATATTAACTATTAACTAAAGAACATATCACACATATGTAAGAAAATATCAACAATTTTGGTAAGTTTGAGATCAGCTCAGATAAATCAATAACCATGAAGTGATGAGTGTTCTATGAATAATTTTGTTTACATTCGCTATACGCCACAGCATGGTGATCTGGATAGATCTAATTGGAAATTCATTTACACCGATTGGATCAATTGGACGCGAAAACAGATGAAAAGTTGTCTGAATCTTCCAACTCATTTCAATTATATTAGTTATGTAAAACATTCAACAAACATGTTGCTATATCGATTACGTGGTGCTTTTCTGTGATCTTCAATAATTGCCCTTAGTGCGGAATATGACTGGAATCCTACAATACTGTGTTTCATAGGCCTGTTCTTCGATATTTTGAAATCATTCGATATCAGTGATTGGTTAGCTTTCAAATATAATAATTAAAATATTTTGTTACGATAAATAACGTAAAATATATACTATTATTGGATCTATAACTCACTAAATTGCATATAGTAAAAAAAATTGATTATACCGATATTCGCATGTACTACTACTATGATAGAATTCTGATTTTTACGAATGATTTTAGAAATATGTGCTCACTCTAGCACTGCGTGATGCACTAATTAGGTGTCTAACTTTGAGGCTTATCTAGACGCGCCGGAGATTAAGTGATAAAATGAGACAGTGATATTTAATATTGTGACAATGTTCTACCACAGTAGAGCGCGCGTGTGCTCTAGTGTTAAAAGCTAATGAGCGACCGAATAATGCCATCCTCGACAGCTAATGTTGTTGATACATGAAAGCAAATAAACTAAAACTAAAACTTTCAAACATATTATGTCGTTTAAATAAATTTTAAAATACATTAAACTTTAAATTCTCAGACGTTAGAATTTTACAATATGATAAGGATGTTCGTCTAATAGGTGCATACATTTTTCGAATTGGACCGGTTTCTATCCTACAAATATTCAGCTATAACCTCGAGACAGTGTTGCATACATCATTATATTGAGCGAGGACAACTAGTGTTGTAAGATGTAACGTCACAAATCAAACGCGCTTATTACCGACTGCATAGTGTTTTTGTTCTGCGCGGGCGGTGGGGGCGTGGCAGGAAAAGTTGCACATTATTTACGACGGCCACGAAGCCGATGCGGCGATAAGGCGCGTCGCAGTCGCCGCGTCACGATCTCCACTATCTCCTGATGCCGATATTGAGACTATAATAGTATTCAATGCAATCCTACCACACACTAGGCATCCCGCAGTTTCGACATAAAGAATATCAGTGTAATAAACATCATTCTTAACTTTGTCCGTCGAAAGCTTTTGGGTGCACCGAGCGATTTAATTAATCAGTGTATTATTTTTATAATAGATTTCATCGTTAATACATTACAAAAATAAGTGGTAATATTTGATGGAATCTACAATAAAGCGTTTATAATCTATTTGATATAACTTAGTACTGAGATGAAATAGAATAAGTATTTAAACATACGAAGATAGTTGTTCTTTTATGGCAATTTTTTCTCTTCAACATTATACAATTTGTCATTATTACGTGTAGTTTAAAATAAAATATACAGTACATTTATATATTTATCTTTAAGTAAGTATATAACATACCGTTTTTGGGTCCTTCAAGTCGGATTGTAAAGCAATCCACAAAACAAAAGGATTCAAATTCATAGTAACTTGTACAATTTTTATGATTGCTTTTAAAGTTCTGAATCAAAACAGTGTTGTTAGTAGTTAATAATATTATTATGATCTTATCTTTCAAAGCTTTCGAGATCCATCCAAATGTCAGAGTAGCCGCCACGAGGTAAGTGGTAATTACCAATGTGGCTGTTATTCGAGCTTAAGGTAGACAGTCGTTGACCCAGGCTTTTACGCTATCAGGGGAAATCCTAACTCAGCCGTGCGTAACTACGATAGGCAAAAAAAGTGATTAGAAAAATGAGCAAGTGTGAGTCGTGTCTCAACGTTAGAAATTCCGTATCCGAAATACGTATTACTTACGTAATAAAATGGAAACATTTCAAAGGGTTACAACACTAGTAAAATATTTACCGCTAAAAAGTTTAAAATGTTTTTTGGGATATATAATTTTACATAAAAAGCGTTCTAGACGCTATCCATTATACGACGTGGAAGTAGTTGTAAATATATTATATCCGTGCAGGAACAGAGAAAGACGACAATTTCCTGCGGCCGGGCGATCTGTCGTAAGAGGTTCCAAGCATTCCATAGCATAGTAGCATTGCCCATCTGAATGGCTATCATCTTGAGTATTCAGCTATAACAATTTTGAGTTATTTTTCGGCATTATTGTCCAGGTTCCGGTCCTCCTATAGAGAGCAGCAGCACTTTGGCACCTTTGGTGTTACAAATGTACATAGGCGATGGTAACCGCTTTTCTATAAGGCGGGCCATTTGCCTGTCTGCTGAAATCAAGCAACAACAAAAAAGTGTTAGAATTTAGACTTAGAAATTATAATAAATTTCAAAGTATAATCCTAAACCCGGTTCTTAGTGCAGAAAACTAATTTTCTACTAAAATATTTATTGGTTTTTATGATTATTTTAATGTATTTAGCCAGGGTCAAGTTAGAATTTTACGCAAAAAATAACTAGCACCAAAATTTAAATTTCGTGTGTCTATTCTAAAAATTGCGTGAAGCGGAACACTTAGGCTGTTTTACCGACAACATAAATACACTTTGCTAAATAACACGGGAGACCCCCTTATGCAAGGCATCTTAAACACGTTTTGTGTAAAATGTATTTACGTAGTTTAATATAATTAACAAAATTTTATTTAAAGGCGGTCGTTTTGCAAGCGGCCCTTACTGCTTTTTACTAATATGGATTTAAATTTGCAGATCCCTAAATAAGCTCGTAACCACCTTTCCGCATGTCTCATTTGCATGATTTAAAAATTAGGGTGCTATGTGTAAAACCAGGTATTAATATAAATAATACATGTATAGTGATATACGTAAATACAATTAATTATATGTAGTTTTGAAGTCAAATTTTTACGCTCTGATCAATTGTCATGCTTTTAACACCCATTATAGTGTAATTGGTACTTGGAAATTATTTACTTAGTAAGTACAAAAGAATATTATTTTAGAGAATAGAGTACCTACTGACCTACATATTATATTTTATAATAATTTTCCTTAACCAGTACAAAAAATTGTATTTTCAACTAACTTTTATGACGAGTACCGCAAAAAGTACAGCTACCCGTTACTATGGAGAATGCATTATTGATAAATAATGCTTCATTTCAATGTTAAAACTTATCTACTAACTTAACTAGTATCGAGGGTTTTAGTGAAATGGCCCCGTGTTCTAAATCGATTCTACTCTATTTATTAACTAATTCCAAAAAGCGAGGAGGTTCCCAATTCGTCGTGTTATTTTTTTTATGTTATATAATTTTTTGTTTCTGAACCGAGTTTTGGTCATTCTTTTTGTGTTAGATTCAGAATGGCCTCATATAAATTTCATTAGTATTGAACTTTGAGTTCCGACAATATTGCAGGAATTCTTTAAAATCAAGTAGAAGACGTTGTAATGATTGATGTTAGTAACTATTTTATTTCTAAACCAATTTTGATGATTATTTTTTAATTAGATTTGATGTATCTTCATTGTAGTCTGATATAAATTTCATCGCTACGGCACCTCGGGTTTCGAGGATAAATAAAAATGGTCTATGTTCACAGTGTTCACACGCAGTATAAGTGATACTCCAGAGAATATACTCACAGATAATTCTTCTCCAACTTTTATTAATATAAATATAGTTCCTTTAGCTTACATCCGTCAACATATTATATTTCATAACGAACTTCTTAAGTATCACTTGATATTTTTTACTGTTTTAGTAAAAAAAAATATTATCAGTTTTATTTCGGTCCAAATTGGACCTATATTTATCCATCGGTCTTATTGATTCTCTAATCTGTGCTGCAAAATGTAAAACTCCAATCTCAGTCTCTCACAGGTTTAGTTAGTCCTATAGATTTATCACTTTTTAGTGTTGCTTTATCGTGTCATCGAGTTTCAAGTTACAACGATTCTAATGACGTTTCACTTTAAATTCGTTAAAATCATGTAAAAATAATATGTTTGAGGTATTCCATTAATAACTTTTTTATTTCTAAACCGATTTTGATCATTATTTTTTTGTTAGATTCAGTATAGTTCCTATAAATATGGTTCATCATAAAGGTTCCGTATAAATTTCATTAATATTAAACCTTGAAAATTCCTCAAAGTCAACAACGTCTTGGAATACTGTTAACTTTATGAGATTCTTAAACGAGTAGGTACCTAATTAAGATCAATAACGCGCTGTACCAGACTCGACTAGAACTAGGAAGGCGTACAATAGAAATCCATTATAATAAACAGCACGACCGCCTCAATTGAGTTATAAGATCCGTCGTATTTAGTAAACACCGACGATGGAAGTTAAGATTTAAACGAAAATGCTGCCTGGTGAAATCAGACCAGAGGTGTAATCCATTGATTAAACAATTTTTGATCAGAACTTATACCAACTGGACTTCTAAAACAACGGAACAAAAATGGGTTGCGATAGGTCGCCTCGAGCAGTTGGATTTTTTTGTAAACCAAAATGCACGAGCCGTGCCGCGGCAGCGCTAGTGGCAGAAGCAGCTAATGTACATTTGTTCACCGAGCAGCATGTTCTAGCGAAATTTTGTTTGCGTTACCATGATAACGACGTGTTTCTTAGTGAAATTTGTCGGCACTTATTTCAACAACGTCTTCTAAATACGCTACCGTTTCTGCATTCGAGAAGCTACCTTATTAGGGGTACCATATATGAAAGTTAAAAGTGTAAAATACAAAAAATCTATCAAAAAAGAAACCGATTTCAGGAATAACTAAAAAGCAAAAAAAAACCATACATATTGTTAGAACAACCATATGGCACAATAATAGCAATTGTTATGTTTTACTTGGCACCGATTTCGAGATGTAAAAAAAATATTTTTTGCTTTTTAGTTACTCTTGAAGTCCGTTTCTTTTTTATTACAAAATTTGTAGATTATGAAGTGTGTTCATTCGCCTCTGAAGTTTTTGTTGATTGTTTACTTTTTTTTTTCAAGTAGCTCGAAGAAATATTTTTTGGTCGTAACTGTTTACTTGAGGAAAACGTCTATGGAGTTTCTCAAAATCGTGTTCGGCATTATCGCCCACTGTGTAAAATGTATTTATTACGTCCGCCCAGTTTGCTTTCATTGTAAATGGAGGCTGTAATTTGATTTCAATTTAAATTCTGATGTATTTATATTGGCACCTCTTATGTTGTGAATGGAATCAATCTAATTATTGATGGTCCTTTTTTCTTTTAGTTATAGCAAAACAAACCTGGAGATATCGTAGTCTACGAACATCGCAGATAACATTGGGTCAAGTATCGACTATTGTTTGGATTTCATTGACCTATTGGGAGATTTAGAAATATGATAATGGATATCGAATGTGATATTGAAATGACGGAAAACAGTAAAATGATGAGATCATTTTTTCTATCCAGTAGGCTCACCCATTATACGATTGAGGTAGTCAGGACTGCTATATGCACCACTCTACTGCTCGAGGACAAGAGGGAAGTAGTGTGGGATACCTACGCGGTAGGCGTTAAATCCACACCGGTGATCCTTCAATCACCTGAGCCGGGATCTCGGGACATAAGCTACGCTGACACCGTAAGATTGGCAAATGTGGACCCCCGCCTGCATCAGTATACAGCAGGTAAGAGTTTCTATTTGCCAGGGAGCACCCTGGGGTGTAGTTCTTAAAGTCTAGGTAGGCAAAATTCGCACGGAATATTGCACTCCTGCGTCTCAGCGGCATTGATGTTTACTGACTTGTTGTTTCTGAGAGCCTTCATCCGCGGTTGTGCGTCTAGGGGAGCCTGAAATCGTAACATACCCTACGGCGTCGTCTTTTGTGCGTGGCTTAGAGCCGGGGGGGGGGGACTACTGCGTCTTCAGCCTCCACCGTATGTCGGCTTAGTGGCTTCATTTTCTATTACCACGGGGAAACTTGTTTTTCATCTTCCAGATTGTGTTTAAATGGAATGTTAAGAAATTTGATTTTAGTAATTTTCTTTAAAAATGCGGATGGTAGATAAAATTTATTTAGAGCGTGGGATTTAATTTTTCATAAAATCTTTTAAGGTTTTGATTATGTCATATTAATAATTTAGGTCAAATACCCACTGGACAATAAATCTATATATTTAAAAGAAAGTTGTGTTAGTTACACTATTTATAACTCAAGAACGGCTGTACCGATTTGGCTGAAAATTGGTGGTGAGGTAGCCTATAATCAGGAGACGGACATAGGATTTTATCCCGTTGGAACCAGTAAGTGGCGCTGAGATCAGGTTCTAGAATCCTCCTAATCACCTGGACCGATTTTGGTGTTGTTGTTTTTGTGTGTTTGAATGGGTACCCGGATGGTTTAAATCCACAATTGGAACCGGTAGGTGGCGCTGGGAACGGGTCCTAGATTGTTATTTTTCAGAGCAGGACAACGTCTGCCGGGGCCGCTAGTAATAAATAAATATAATATATAATAATTTATTGCTACTAAATACAAAAATATATAGACATCATAATTATACTAAAATATAATACAGACAAAAATAATCCAAAACTCTTTTCAGGCGTGAACGTTTCTAAAAGACTGGCCCCGTTACATTTTGAATGGCTAATTTTGTCTGAGATATAGACTAGGCTTTTGGACACGAGACGTCAACCAAGCCTTTGAATGCGTCCAGATAATTTTTACATATTAAACATTTGAATTTGTATCTGAATTTTATTTATAGTATGCCGTTTATGGAGCATAGTGAAGGTGGTTCGGGTTCGCTGTGCTGTGTGCCACATGAACGGCGGGAAGTTGGCGGCGCGACGGCGCGCAGCGTCTGCACCGGCAAGGGTGAACGCCGTTCCGCACGAAATTCGTCTGGTGTCTGTTACGTAACGGCAGCCGCGCGGCCGATTGATCAACCCTAAATTAGTGGGTGCACGGGGAAGGGGAGACGCGCGGAGGGATACGGCAAACTAGGTTGGCCGCGGAAGCACACTAACCCCTAGAAAACTAGGGGTGCGAAACTCCTCCCCCTTTTCTGGTCACGGGTGCACAGCGATTGGTCCGCTCGCTTCAACCGCTCGCCCCTCACCCAGATTACAATCGGTGGGGTGCGCTCATAGAAATAGTGCTATGTGCCTCTATATACTATTATGTAATATAAGTACATAATATATGGGTAGCCTCCAAATCGTGACATTGAAAACATGCACTATTGTCACTAGTGTTGCTTTCCAAGGACCGGCTTTACGGCTTTATATAAATAATATACGAGTTTGAAGCAATAATGCTTCAAACTCGTATAACAGGAAGGGATAATATTTTTAAGTCACGGCTCCGTGTCAGGAATAATTTCCAAGGTTCAAAGAGAGTCCAAAGCGAAAATAGAGCGAGTACAAAATCAAAAGTAAAAATAATAATTTAAGAGTAGTAACAGTTTACTAATAGTAAATATTTAAGACAATTTAGTTTTATATTCCAAAAAATCCAAAATAGCAAACGGTATTATAAAATATTCAAGATTTAACGATATGATACAGTTTAAAACAAAAATGTCGCTGCAAGATAAAGCTTAGAAATAAATGTCGCTTTTTTCATTAGATATTTTATATTGAAGTTTTATAGTCTGATCTCTATTTTTTATCGAAACAGAGTGATTGAAAAATACAGGTTTTAGTTTATTGTTGAATTATATATAAGCTCTATTATTTAAGTAAGATAATTGGGTAAATAAATTGGAATAACAATCTCGATACTATCCACTGAGTATCATTGCCCAGTTAGATAGACTTCTACTAAAGCTTGTCTCACGCCTTCGCTGAAGTTAAGATCGGGATAAATATGTAGTATATTATGTTTTTTTCAAGTGAGCCTTTAGTGTTAAATCCGAATAAACTATACGAAATAGCAAAAAACATTCAGAGAAGTCTCGGGGCCGATTTTGACGAAAACTTAAGTAGTGTTATTAGATTTTTGGAAAATTAATTACCCTTGTCAGGAATCGAATCGGCTAATTTTGAAAAAAAACCTATTCATTAAATAAACCAAATCATAGTGCAGCTTGTAAGGATCAATTTCTGCCAAGGAATATCAAATGGAAAAATAAGGGAAAGAGTTGGTTTTTTAGTAAATCGGTTTATATATTCAAATACTTATTCATAGACTGAAGAATATCAATGTATGTTAAGTATATATTTATGTAATTAAATTAAAATGTAAGTAGTTCGTACTATATGTTACGTATACCACTGTTCGGTTTGATATCTTACATAACTTGTAGGAAGTGCATATCGATATCAAACCGTACACGGTGCAAGCGACGAACGTTCAGTGCATTTCCGACTCGCACCACTCTCGGGTGCATTCAACATAAACATTTAAAATCGTATAAGAAGCAAATAAACATTAATACGAAATAAACATTTTTTACTTAAAAACCCACACTGCAACCTCGGTACCGCTACAACCACCATCGCCATTATCATTTCAATTCATTCCTGAGGTTGTCTGGAAGAGATCGCTTTTTAGCGATAAGACCGCCCTTTAAGTTCATGTTTGTATTGGTGTACAATAAAGTGTTATCTATCTATCTAATATCTAAAGGATTCCTAAGAAAAGTTTATGCAGAACTCACTATAAACTGTACTTCAAATAATGTAAATATTGCATGTGTTTATTTCTTTTCTTTATTATAAAATAAAATATATGACAATTATTTCATGTCTACTAACCTAGTCCCAAGATGTGTTACTAACTTTTGGGCCTCTGTAACAGCTACAAACGAAACAAATAATTTTATTTGTTTTTATAAAACCATAAGCAGTTTCTCCTTGAATAATAACAGTAGGTATATTAACAAAAAAGTAAAGGTGACAATTGAGTTCCAGCAAACCTGGCAATAAAATCTAGCTTGCATATTTGTCTTATAGTTTAATATTCAACATTATCAAACTTAATTAAATTGTACCACTTCTAGCTGCTACACACACGACACACTACTTTAACTCAAGGCTTGTATTTAAATTTGAGAAAATTGGAACTGGTCATTATTTACGTAAAACAATGGGTATTTTCGTTGTTTTGTGTACTAGTAATTTGGTGAATAAAATCCCTACTTTATTTTTAGAGGGAAATCCATCGTTTTTCATATCATCCAATGAAGCAAGAATTAACACACCTCTGAGTATTTCAATTTGTTTGCAAAATATCCTTGTTCAAATGTTAAGTTAATAATATAGCTAAGTACTGTATAAATATTTGCTGCAATAACTTTAATAATTCTTGTATTCATATAATCATATCTAACAGCCCGACTGTTATTTTATCCTTATATCAATTTGTGTACTTCTTCAGGGTCTGTTGGCGATATAAAAATGCTTTGAGTAGAATTTGAAATATTTAGGTTAAATTTTTTATTATGATTTTCGTTTAATTTTTGTTCATTCATTTCAATAAAGAAATCGTTAAATTGTTTTGCAATAGATTTAGAACATTCATATATCTTGCCGTCTTTAATTATTTTATCAATTTGATGTTTTGTGTTTATTTTTCCTGTAATGTTTGATAGTAAAAATTATCCAACACAGTTTTCACTAGAACGATAGCTTACATGGTTTTTCAAATGCTGCGGTATTTGGTGTCCTGGAAATCCCGCGGGAATTTTAAATCAAGCGTAGATGAATACGCGGGCATATCCTAGTATTACATATACCTGTGAATGAAATGGTTTATTTATTATGTAGAATCATGGAAAGAGATATTATACTTTCTTCCATGGTAGAATTCTAAAAAAGATCAAGATTTAAACATATGAGGTATTTTAGATTAAAAACTTTTTTATGGTTCTGTGGTAAAATTATGAAAATTGTGGACATTTTTAAAAACCCTTTATTATGCGTAGACTACAAAGCACTTACCAATTTTTCATTATTTCATTATAATATCTGTGGAGGCTTATAAACGGATTATTGATATTTTGTCGCCTTAAATAAAACAATATAAAAATAATCACGTACTTTAAATTACTTGAATTAGCGACAAATTAAGTTACTTGATAGTTTTCGCTACAGCAGCCGCCCACGAGCCAACTTTGTCTGAATGAAACTTGTGTAGAAAGACTTTCATTTTCCATACGAACCGCTCACATGTTTGCAGCTTGGTATTTCGTTTCCCGCTTTTTCACTTGTGACGTCATTCCATTCGTGAAACGCGAATGTTATATTATTCGTAATGCTTTTTTATGTATGTACATAACAACACACGGCACAAAAAGATTAATAAAAGCACCTGTGAATACGACTAGCGAGCATACTGGAACTAACCATCAAAATGACACATTAAAGTACTTCACATTCGAGGTTTTTTTTTACACACAAACGGGGGTTGCGTCTTTGGGGCCATGGGGGCATGACGCTTATCAAATCTATCGAGACCTGTAAAGGCGACTGAAAGAAGTCTCGCGTGACCAAAGGGTTGTCCTGTATTTATAATGTTGAAATGCGGCCTGCATTTTAGGGAACGCTACCCACTGACAGCGACCTGGAGTACAGTTTACCTGTAAATAAAATATGTTTATAGTATCTACTATTTAATCTTTAAGTTTTTTATTTATTTTGTACTCTAGTTTAATTTAAAAGGTGTTTTAATTCATAATTTTATTGTTTATATCGAAAATGTAATAAGACTATAATAAACGGGTAATGAAGGCGATGTATTTTTGTTTTGCACAAATATGTTCAGCTGTAGAAAGCTGAAGAAAAACTTTAAAGACACAGATCGAAACAATCGAAAACAATTTAATTCATTTGTATGTTTCCGGTGGAGATATTTATGAGCAAATTTCGGCAAAGTATTGTAAATAAATGCGAAGTCTAACAAAGACATAGACAATACTCGCCAATATCTATTTAAACAAGTGTTTACATATATTCGGATAAAAATACAGCTGTTAAAATTACAAAAAGAGATATACATAAATCGACTTGGTTTTAACATTAAAGTGTTTATAAAAGCCGCTTTATTTCTACAGACTAGCAATAAATTGAAGGCTTTTCTGATCGCAAAGAAATAATTGCTACTAACATATTTAAATGTGGAATTAAATGTTTGGATGTTTGTTTGTTATTTCTTTAAGGCTTAACCAATTATCAAAAATTTGATTATAGATAAAACGTTATGAAACAAGAACTTTTATATATGGTTTTAACAGCATGGTGCCAATAATCACTTAGCCACCTAAACAATGAATTTATTGAAAACCAAATTTTCCGATCGCATAATTTCACGAAATTTTGCTGTTATGTGGCAGGTCCGATCATATATTTTAGCACCACGAGATTTATTTATAATCGCATTTATTCTACCATAAACTCTGGTTTAGTGTTTTAATTAATCAGTACTGTCTCAGTACATAAGACATGTGAAACAATAAAAATAATAAATGAATATCTATATGAGCAAAGGCAAGTAGATGTTTAGTCACTTTCCAGCGCAAAAGTCAAACTATGAGCTAAATGCTCATAGTTTGAATTTGAACTTTCAGTGTGTGAGTTTCAATGAGCTGTAAAAAGTTTCTGCTAAACACAATAATTACACAAAACTATGATATGATTTGTTGAGCTACACTCAAATATACATGAATAATTTTTACATGAACTCTTTTAATAAAATACCATCAAGCACTGAAACACAAGGGAGAAATATGGATTTTTATGTAACCATCCTATCTACTATATTTGTGCATTTTAAAGAATATTATGCATATTTTAAATACACGATCATAAAAAATACGTTTTCTTCCAAATCAATAGTGTTTAAATTTAATTCATAAAAAGTTACAAGTACAACAATATATAAAAATAATAAAGTCACCGATAGCACTCTAGTGCCTGATAATCGTTTGTGTGCGAGAGAGACGATATTTTTTAAACAGTCAATTCCAGTTGCTTTTTTTAAAAGCTTCAATGTACAACAGACGCAGCATGTTTAGAATTTTATATTATTACAGCGCTTAAAACCGTACGCTAACTTAAGAATATACCTGTTTGTAAAAATGCAAAAAAAAATCAAAATGAGATAAAAAGTCCGGACAAATCTTGTTCGTCCGGCGGAGGGGAATAAAAAAAAATTAAGAATATACTATATAATATTTTTCATAAAAGAACCAATCCTTGCGCATTTCTAAACCAGAAACCTCCACAAGTTTTCATATTATATATATAACTAGGTAGGTACGGATTTAAATCAGTTCGAAATAAGTACCTAAAGTACATGTTTTTGATTACAGAGACTAAATTACCCATTGCGAATCTTAAATTTGTCTCAAAATGTACACATATTTATAAGTTTGACATTTGCAAACAGTCAACTCGAAGCACTAAGAGTCGATTGAGCGGAGAGCCAGAAGGCTGGTAGGCAACGACTAGTTTTTTCGATCACAAAACGCAGTCTCTGTTCTCTGTTCTGTTCTCTGTCGCGGTTTTCTATCGGATTGACTTTGGAGAGTGTGCAGCTGAGCTCTTTGATCTGATCCCGCCATCTCCCTTCCATCATCGGACAAGTAGACGCACCGGCACGCAGCATCGATACATGGTGGAAATTCCACCTATAAGAACGAAGTGCTTTGGATCTAGCTTCATCATACGCATCGCAAAGGAGTGGAACTCATTGCCGGAGTCTGTCTTTCCCGATACTTATATCCTGGGTGTCTTTCAGTCCTGTGTGGATAGGTAACTTCTAGGTAAGCGTGCTACATCCTAGACCACATCTTCGCTCCACATAGGTCAAGATTGTGGTCAAACGCGAACCTATACTAGAAAAAAAAGACAAAAAAAGTTAAAAGTATATAAAAGTCAGTGTGGTCTCTCTAAGTACAAAGAAGGTGGAGAAATAAACCAAAAATAAATGCGCATACCAAAGTTTGAAAAGTCGCCTAGCTATAACAGTATTGAAAGTTTAGTGGCACAAGCCGACGCATTTATACATAATGGGACTTAGGCTTTGTTAGTTGCGGCGAGACCAACCAAAAACCGTCTTACAAAAGAAGTCATACGAACAAGTCTAGTCGGTTTTAGGAATTCACGCTAATGCGTCTGGCGACCTACTTAACTACATCACAAACAAAACGCTTAAAAATTATTTAAATCGAATGTGCCTGTTGAATATTTGAAAATAATAAAAGATTTACTGGAGCTCTCGTTGAAGTAGGAAAGTTAAACACTCATGAATAACAAAAAAATATGTATGAAACGTAAATATAATTATGTTAACTTAAGGGTAAAAAGATTGTTTACAATCTCAGTGCAATAATGTCTCTCTGCCTATCTATTTTTATATATATTTAAAATAGCATGAAAGATGAATACCAGGAATCACGGTCGTTAAAAACCTTAGCTGTAGAAAGCTTCTAACTATTAGATGGCGCAGTTTATTCTTCTCTTACTTTTTGACGTTTTATAATATAAAAGAGATTTTTTTAGACCGAATCGGTCTAAAGTAGAAAACAAACCTTTTTAACTCGTTAAATTTTTGACTGATTACAGTTTTTAAGACATAGTTTTTTCTTAAGTTTTCTCGACTAGTGCACATAATAAAACTACGTTTTAACGGTTTCAAGCGCGGTATTTTATTTGATTTTTATTATTCCGATGTTTCGGTCACTTTTCAGTAGCCGCGATCACGAAAGACAAAGATGTCTCAAGTGTCTAAGGGGCATTAAGTGTTGAAATGAAAGCTGTGAAAACTGTGTCGGAATAAGCTTATTTTTATACACCTGAACAACTTCAAACCGCTCCTGGGAAAAATCCCGCGGGATGCCTGGGATAAAAAAATATCACACATTATATTTCACAAAATTTGATACCAATTAGTGAAAAAATCACTTTTGTTTTTTATGGCCATTTATAATCATTCCCAGATAAAATCTTCTCCGGGATGAAAAATAGCGCAGATTTTGAGTCTAATAATTTTCTGTCGATCAGTGAAAACCGCATCGAAATCTATATCTTAATCGAAAACTCGAACAAAATGACAAATCTAAAAAAATTGCAACATGTTCTCCGTCATTTATATCACCTGTTCCAGTTGTTTTTTTTAAATAGCTTCATTGTACAGACAAAGTATGTTTAGAATTTTATAATATTATAGATTATGGACTAGTATGATAATATCAAATATACTTCTCAAATATTTGTAATATTTAGGAGCTATTGGATGAATATCATAATTAATTTATGAAATGCATATAATTAAAAATGTAAATTCAAAAATAAAAAATAGTAACACTCTACGGCTTGATATCAGCCGGCGACTAGGTACCGTTTCTCTCGACCAATAATTATTGATTATTTGTACTTAAAATGGTGAACACAAAACTAATCGCTTTCAGTTGTTTTGGATCAGACTTATAACCGCATTGTGTTTTACAGATGAATCTTCCATTCAGGAGTCCGACTTGCGCTACTTTTCTGTTGTAATTTCAGTATAGACATGATACAAATGTTTTTTTTTTCAATGTAACATTTGTGACTCCATTTAATATTACTTCTATTATATAACTATTAACAAAAACTAAAATATCCTATAAATAAACCTAACTTAAAAATTTATATACAGTAGTAAAAATCTAAAATTGATTAATGATTAAATTCATTAGTATCTTCTCATTATTTTCAGTTGCTTCTTGGGCTAGCAAATGACACCGAATGTCACAGGAATAACAGGTTGGAACTAATCTTTTTTGGGTGTTTCTTCCTTTGCCTTACGTCGGGCCAGGTTTTTAACTAACTGTGGCTACGCGGAGCATGCTGGATCGAACCACGGCCGGGAGTGGAACTGATCCCTATGCTAGGCTCTGATATCGATTTTATTAATGATTAAATTGCATTAATTTACGAGATAAATGTATTAAGTTTACGATGTACAATAGATTTCGATTCATTCTGATGAGAGATTTTTAATTCTTCGTCGTCATATATTTTAGCAAATAATGTAAACATTTTAATACAAGAAATTTTTGAACACATTTATTTTTGACATCAAAATATTTCATGTGACAATGACTGCATAACATGTATGACCAGTTGTAGTTACTAATATTTTAAACTTACCTTGTTTTATTTATTATATTAGGAGCTGATTTTTCATAGATCAGATAAAAGTTATGACTCGAATGAATTATAACCTGAATTAATTTAAAAGTGTAACCATTCAACTGTTTGATTCATGCAACTAACATTTATAACTAACAAACTCCGTTGGCTCAGCGACCCAATGTGAGTCTTGGCTTCCGAAACGAGAGCACGCCACTTTCCTCTATCCTGCGCAGTGTCTTGCCAATTGTCTGCTTGCAGTGCGGTCAGGTCAGCTTCCACTCCATCCTTCTGGCGATACTTGGGACGACCAACCGGTCGCCGACCGACTGGTCGCCTCAAGTATGCTTTCTTCATTCCCCGATCCTCCTCCATCCGCTCTACATGACCGAGCTAGCGGAAATGATGAGATTTTATCTCCCCAATTATGTTGGGCTCGGCCATGAGGTCTTCTATTTCGCAGTTGGTTCGGTCCCTCCAGCTGCCATCTCCTTTTATTGTTGGGCCCAATATTTTTCTGAGAACCTTCCTCTCTGTGACCAACAATTGATTCTCCTCCTTCAGTGTCAGTGTCCTAACTGACTAACATTTATATTTTTTTCTTATTATACTTTATTGTATTAACTTTTATCTGGTGATGGAAAAATCGGCCAAAATAGAATATTTAAATAGCTTTTAATGTAACAGAAAATATATAAGCCTTACATTAAAAATTTCAGTTTAATTATTTATTTTTGAAGTGAAACTTCTTTAGAACCGCTGTGATTTGAAACGAAAAAGCGACACTAGAAAAAGATAAACACATAAAGTTTACATTTCTCTTTAACCGTTAGTACCGTTGTGCCTACCACTTTTTTCGCACGGGAATTCGATTTTACATTCATATCTTTTGAAGTCTGAAAGAAATTTGCAGGCTTTAATGCAAATGAGATGAGCTGTTTCGAAACCTATTCAAGACAAAATTTAAATGCTATCATTTATGATAATGGATCGTATAAATACCAGTTTCATTCTAAATTTCGGAATTTATTTTGAAACCAAAGATAGACACTTCAATTTTATTTATTGGTCTAGCATTGTACCAAATTAATAAAAATGCATGGCCTGATAAATATTTTTTTTTTGCGTCTATGTTTGCCGGCTTGGTTGCGTCGAAATGAGAGTTCGTTGACCAGCGAAGATAGTCTGGCCTTGTGTCTATACCGTCTAGAATGTGTCTGCAGACGGCGTTTATTTCATCTTTTTTTTTGCCTTGCTTAAGTTATTTATTACCTAAGCACACCTATCCAAAATACCTAACTTTATCCTAATATTACAGTACTTACGAACGTACTTATCCCCATTACTGTGGGATGCACAAGGAGGCTTCAGAAATGGAAGGGGATGTGTGGATCAAGTTTTCTCGCTCCGCAATATCGTGGAGAAGCAGCTGGCTATTGGCCGGAAGGTTTTCTGCGGTTTTGTGGATCTAGAGAAAGCATTTGACAGGGTTGTACGGAAGGACCTCTGGGACATATTGCCCGGATATGGGATTGATGGCCACTTGCTGCGTGCTGTACAGTCCACTTACGAGGACTGTATGGCATGCGTGCGGGTGAACGGCAGCTTGTCGCCCTGGTTTGACGTCAATATTGGCGTCCGGCAGGGCTGCGTGCTGTCGGCTTTGCTGTTCATCCTATATCTGGACAATTGTCTCCAGAGATTAAGATTGATGAATGTTGGGGTGCGGATGGGTGATCTAGTTGTTAGCAGCTTGCTTTATGCGGATGATGCCGTGCTTTTAGCCGAATCGCCATCAGAACTGCAAACACTAGTCACAATGATGAAAGATGATTGTCAGGCGAGAGGCTTACGTTTGAATGTGAAGAAAACAAAGGTGATGGTGTTTGAAAGAGAAACAACCAGAACGAATGCAAGGATAATGGTCGATGATGTTATGCTGGAACAAGTGAATGAGTTTGTATATCTCGGATGTGCTTTTAGCAGGGATGGAAGGTACACCGCTGATATAGAAAGAAGAGTGAATTTGGGGAATAGTGTGAATGGAGCGTTAGGTAAACTTCTAGGCGCTAAGAACCTCAGCCAGAAGGCCCAGCTTGCCATACACAACGCGGTGCTGGTACCTACGCTCACGTATGGAAGCGAGAGTTGGGTATGGAATAGAGAGCACGAAAGTAGAGTAAACGCGGTCGAGATGCGAGCACTGCGCAAAATCTGCGGAGTGACGCTCGCGGACCGCGTTCGTAATACCGAAGTAAGAAAGAGAGTTGGTCTGAAAGAGAGTGTCGGGGTGAAGGTAAGGAAAGGAATGCTCCGGTGGTTCGGGCATGTGGAAAGAATGTATGATGAAAGAATGACTAAACAGATATACAATGCAAAAGTGGATGGATGCAGAAGTCGCGGAAGGCCACGACACACCTTCCATGATCAAATTGATCATGTACTAGCAGAAGGTGATGTCAGGAGCCTTAAGAACAGACGAGCGTGCATGATAAGAACTATGAATGTCAAAGAAGCAAGTGAGGTGTGTAAGAATAAGCCTAAATGGCGCTCTGTTGTTCGTGCCTACCCCGCAAGGGACCTGGCGTGAAGTAATGTATGTATGTATGTATGTATGAACGTAAATACCCCAAATATGATTCATTGTGAAGCAATTTAAGGCATACTGCCGAATCATTAGATTCGTCACGTAGACTTTTTTGTTTTTATAGACTATCGAAGAGTTTTCCTCAATATGTCAATGACATCTTGTTTACGCGTTATTGAGCCCAAATCTAAAAAAAAATATCATCTTAAAGTATTAATTTTCCATTGATAAGTTAATTAATACAATAGGTATATGATACACATCTATACCAGTGAATAAAATTAAATTGTGATTTCAAAATTAATACCAAAATTTAAGTAAAAAATGCTATTATTAACAAATAACTTGTGATGAATTACTCTTTTGACATACATCATACCAAAGTCCATTCATAGAATAAGCAATATATAGAAACAGATGGACGGACGAACATAACATTTTTACAATAGTGTTATCAGTGCACAAACAGAGAAAGAAAGAGTAAACAAACCATAGCCAGATAGTAGGGCATTTGCCTGTCTAGATAGCTGTCATCCCTTGTCTCGAATATGTTGAGTCAACCTTGAGTTGTGTTTTAGGATAAGAGGCCAGGTTTCAGTCCGCCTCTTCGAGACCGTCAGCACACTGGTACAATCTTTGATGATGCCAACTGTCTATAGGTGACGAGAACCATTTTCCGTTAGGTGGGTCGTCAGCCAGCAATAAATAGAGAGTTCCGGTTTACTAAAATAGCCATGGTACCCAAAAAGTAACATGATGTGAAATAAATTTAATAGATCTTCGGCTATTTTAAATATCATGGACATTTATATTTATGAGAAAGAAATCGTTGAGTGAATAACCTTATTTACATAAAAGTCTAAAAATTTAATTACCATTCAGACTACAACTTACGCCATTTTAAGCCTCACCTTTAAAACTATAAGTAAAGAATCAAAGTTGAGTTGTATCCATAATAACTGCATAATTTTTGAACAAGAATGCCTTACCAATCTTAGTTCACAGGTTTTCCTTCAAGACAAGAGCTATGAATGTCCAAGAAGCAATTGAGATGTGTAAGAATAAGCCTGAATGACGCTCTGTTGTTCGTGCCTACCCCGCAAGGGACCTGGCGTGAAGTTATGTGTGTGTGTGTGTGTGTGTGTTTTCCTTCAGTATTGCTCGTGGTAATCGTAATTGTACATACATTTCGGGGACAGGATTCGAACCCACATACTATGATTTTGTAATGCGAGAGCACAAACCACTAAGCTACCACATGTTCTTAAACAAAATCAATTTTACATAATAGTAATGCATTATCTATATAAGATTGGAGTAAATTATAAAATGGTTTATCAAAGACACGTTAACTTATAACTATACCTCAAAGAATTAAACAACGCCGCTTAACAGCTAACAGTTTATACGACATCCACGTATATTTTCTTTAAATATTAATATGTGTATATAGAGTCGTAGAAGGGTATTAATCAATATAATATACAGACCGACAGCCCTTCGATATATGAAAAGTCTGCAACGGGATATTTACTATCGATATCGATAGAAAGGTAATAAAATTGGAAGAAAATTATAGAAAACAAAAGAATTTATTGAAAAAAATATATCCGATTAGATAAAATACTTTTGTATTTGTGACCTACGAGTATTAATATCGAATATTAGCAGCCTATTTTTTATTCTTCCCATGTTTTTTTTATTGCACGAGTTCAGCAGTTAGGCAAACGGCCCACCTAATGGAAAGCTGTTACCATCGCCTTTACATTTGCAACACCAAAGGTGCTACAAAAGCGCTGCTGCTGTCAGGGAGTCTGGAATCTGACCACTAATGCCGGAACACAACTCAAGTTGTTATGGCGGCATACTCTAGATCAGAGGTGGTAGCTATCCAGACGGGTACATAACCTACCACCTAGTTATAGGTTGTTTTGTCGCCAGGCCGCCCGGCTGCAGGAAATTGTATTCTTTCTCCATTCCTGCACGGATAAAATCAATAATATATATTATCATAATAATAATTAATATATAATAGTAAGATAAAAATTTGTGAATAAAATAATTCACATATTATTTTATTCACAAAAACTTTTGTTTTCATTTAATTTCATATTAAATACATTATTCAGACACTGATGGTGAGTTCGGACCTATGCCTCGTTGTTCTTTTTTATTTTTTTCCCATTACACATTTCACGTTAGTTAAGAAGTTATAAATTAAACAAAATATTTTATGACACCATTTCGAAGATTTGTTATATTGAACGCAAAAAGAATCATCTAAATCGATTCAGCAACAACAAAGTTATGGTTGAACATCCATTAAAAAATCACAACGAATTGATACGCTCCACCTTTTTTGAAGTCGGTTAAAAAACATTGTATGATGAAATATCAGATAAACAAATTGAAACGCTAAAATGCTACTTATCAAAACTCGCAGAGGCAAATATACGAGTTAAGTGACACGCCGTAGGTGATTTTTATCATGGTATAAATTTGCATTTGATAGCTATTTCATTCATTGCTTTTCAAATAAGAGGAGCAATTCATAGGATCCTATTTTATTCAGCTTGATCAAGTTAAAACACTGATTTCTAAGCAAATATATAATGAAAGATCAAACTTTAACATAGGTACATCAGTAGGCTCATTTGGCACTTTCCTTTCTCAAAATTCATTAATGAACCCCTTCCAATCCGGTTTTCGTCCAGGCCATAGCACAGTCACAGCACTGGTTAAGATTACGGATGACATCCGGCATGGGATGGAGAATGGCTTGTTGACTGTACTATCACTGTTTACTTGACTTTAGCAGCGCCTTCAATAATGTTGATTACGACTTATTGCTTGGTATTCTTCGCACTCTTAACATATCTCCATCAGTAATCGACTGGTTTCACAGTTACCTGCATGGGCGCCGGCAGAGAATTCGTATTGATGAGTCATACTCATCCTGGTGTGGTTTAACTGCTGGTGTTCCTCAGGGCGGCGTTTTATCTCCCCTTTTATTCGCTGTTTTTATAAATTCAATTTCCGACAATTTGACTTCTTCCTACCACCTATATGCTGACGATTTACAAATTTACACACAGAGCGACACTGATTCACTGAATATTGCTATTAATAAAATCAACACTGGCCTGGATCATATTCTAAGATGGAGCAAAAAGTTTGGTCTTGCTGTAAACCCTCAGAAAACTCTATTGATTATCGTCGGTAGCTCTAGAATGAATGCTAAAGTTACCTGGTCCTCCTTGCCACAGGTTATTTTTGACGGGACACACATTCCTCTTAGTGATACTGTCAAAAATCTCGGCATAATCATCGATAGGGAGCTGTCTTGGCGGCCTCACATCACCGATTTAAGTCGCCGAGTCTTCTTGTCTTCTAGATCCCTCAGAAGATTAAGAAACTTTTTGCCCACTGCTACCAAGATTACGCTTGCTGAGTCCCTCTTGCTTCCCATACTTAATTACGCTGACGCCTGCTATCTAGATTTAACCTTAGACCAGCTGAACAAGCTTGAGCGGCTTCAGAATTTTTGTATCAGGTTCATATTTGGATAGCGAAAATATGACCATGTTTCCGAATATCGTAAAAGACTCAAGTGGCTTCCTATTCATTTTCGCCGGAATACTCACATTCTCACTCTCCTTTATAACATATTATTTAGTCATAATAGTCCCCAGTACCTTAAGGAACGTTTTAGATTCCTTCGCCTTTCCACTGCCCACAATTTGCGCCATGATACGTACCGAAAACTTATGACGCCTGCACACACTTCATCCTATTATGATAATTCTTTTACGGTGCAGGCTGTCAAACTTTGGAATATGCTGCCTCTTACTGTCCGAGAGGCCAAATCTTTACCAATATTTAGAAATTTGCTCAGAAAACACTATTTGTCCACAAATAGCTATATCTGATTAACAGAATATAATCATGCTAATACTTTTATTATAATAACTTGTGTATTATTTATTTATTGTATATATAATTGTGTATATATGTATGTACTCGTGTATATATATATATATATATATATATATATATATATATATATATATGTATTATATTAGTTATGTATATTTATGTTTCTATTGCCATTTTTCTGCACGACCTATTTCGCCTGATTCAAATTTTTCTCATTTAGGTTGCCTGGAAGAGATCGCTTTGAGCGATAAGGCCGCCTGTTGTATTGCCTTGAAAATATTGTAAATATGGTCTGTTTCTGTAATTCTATGTTTTGGTGTGCAATAAAGTGTTATCTATATATATATATAAATGCGAAAGTAACTCTGCGTGTCTGTTCCGTTTTCACGTAAAAACTACTTGACTGATTTGGCTGGAACTCAGTATAATATATTTTCAATGCTGACGACGAACATAGGATATTTTTTTATCCCGAAAAATGGTATTGTTTCCGGGATAAAAATATATTTATCTTGTGTAATGTATATAAAACCAAAAAGTATAACCCAGCAAAAGAATGCAAAACACTTGGCTGATTTATGTTCTGATTGTGTAGTGACAACATTTTATAAGAAACGATAGCTTTAACTAAATGATTACTAAGAGGTATTTGCCTACAGCCATAAAACTCCTACGCGAATTTGACCAAACCGTTGGTAAAATTATAAAGTCGTGCATAACATTAAATCGTAAGAAAAAAGTCTCAAAATATTTTATTTTTTTCAACTATGGTTAACAGTCCTGTGAAGTCTTCGAAGACTAACTGTCGTCGTTCATTTTTTATATTTATTTCTAGATAAACATGCAGATGAACTACCTGATAATGAGTGGCAACCGTCGTTCATGGATATCTGCATCACGAAGAAACCAGATGCTATTGATGCCACAGCTCAAACACGTGGCAAAAAGGAGCGAAATCCTCACTTTTATGCTAAGAAACAAGTAATAATACAATGATTTCAGCGTCATAGCCTCTCTCTAACACGGACGAAGTCGTGGCCAAAAATTATTGCAATAGAGCTATCACTATTGGGAATGTTCAGTTGAATACTATTTTGAAACATTAGACTTAATTGAAAAGAGAATCTAGAAGCCGACTTTATACTTCCTAGTCGACGCAACGGTGTTAAGGCCTGGGGCATCACTATATTTTTAAATAACGAATATTTACTTCAAAGAATATACCGTGTGGCTTTTTCTGTTTTATCTATACCTTGTTTATCGAAATAGCCTACCATATTATACACTCTGATAAATAAAGCATGTCTTCAAGTTAGTATAGGTAATAATAAACTAAAGTAATAATAATAAACTTTCTGTCCATCGCCACCAAAATTAAGATTGCAGAGTCGCTACTTCTACCCATACTCGATTATGCCGACGCCAGCTATCTAGATTTAACACAAGAACAACTTAATAAACTTGAACGCCTCCAAAACATTTCTATAAGGTTGATATTTGGGTTATATGTACATACAACAAGTATGAACACGTTTCTGAATTTCGTAGAAAACTCAAGTGGTTGCCAATTCATTTTCGCTGGAATAGTCACATTTTTTCATTGCTTTATAGTATTTTATTCATCTCTACTACTCCACAGTAGAGTTACTACTACTACTCCTTAAAGAACGCTTCGAATTTATTTCTTGCTCTCACAATTTACGCCCTTCCAGTCAACATAGACTTATTACTCCTATTCATAATACAACGTTCTTCAATCATTCTTTCACGGTTAAGGCTGTCCAACTTTGGAATACTTTGCCTGTTGCTGTCAGACAAGCAAAATCTCTAATACCATTTAAGAACATGTTCAGGAAACTCTATCTGCAATAGAATGATATGTAATTTTGTACAATTAGTATTATATTGCATATAGCTATATGTTTATCATGTTTAAATAGTTACATTTTAAGACTATATCTCGTATATGTATATAACTCATGTGTATATTTGTATATATAGTATAGTTATATATTATTATTATGTCTTTCAAGACCACGGGCCATAAAAATGGCCCGGACTTTTGGAGGGCTTGCGTGGGGCCATGGGGAGGCCAACACGTAGAGGCCCCTTGACAAATTTAATGTAAATATGTGGCGTGACACTTTATATATTTATTATTCAAATGTAAATAATCGTACAATAATTATGTATACCACCATCACCACTCCTAATCAGCAATATTCTTGCCACGGGTTGTCTGGAAGAAGAAGAAGACTGGCCTTTGTACAGAATTACAATAATACTAGTTCGTAAGTTTTCTGTAATGGTGTACATTAAAGTGTCATCTATCTATGTATTTATCTAAGTGTTACATACCTTACCAATTTATGGCACCAGGCGATAGTGGTTATACGTAATGTTTTTCCATATAAACATAAATGTTCAGCATTTGTCGCGTTTGGGCAGATATTATAATATGAATATTATGTTTTGGTATTAAACATTTAATTACATGTACTGACGCGTAAAAAATGTAATAGAACCAACGATGTTAAACATTCTGAAAATAAATTTTTTACATAAATATTGAAGTCGCATTTTGATTACCGTTGGTTAAAAATGAAACTGAATAATTGTTACTAGGAATCCAGATAGACTTTATAAAATGGATAAAAATAATTAAATAAAATTTAAAAGTGATGCGTAGCTTGTACATATTAGTTCTGTTCAAAAAAAGAAAAAGTGCTGATGTATATCAAACTGGATGCTAAATAATGATACCATATGGTAAACATAGATAGAGTAAAAGTGCGTAGCCTAGAACACAATTTTATAATTAAAAAATATCCAAAAATTAATAAAATAAGTGTAAGTGGTGTTTGGTGTAAATAGTTTTAATATCAGGCCGGGATACGACGTTGGCTAGCTTATAGAAAACGATGCCCCAATACGCTTTGGGGCATCGTTTTCTGCGGGGCACTCTTGGTCGTCTGCGGGTAAGTACATTGAACAACACAATCACCAGACCACTTCATACATATTATTATATCTGCTAGCTTATATTACTCACATATTTTGAAAATATATTAACATTGTAGCCTTTCTAAAAACTTATCAATTATTTTGATACATCTTTTTCTCTGTACAAAACAATAAATTGAAATTCATTTCTAAACCCAAAATAATTTCTGCAGATTTTAATGGATCTTTCAGTTAAGCTCTATAAATCTGAGAGCGATATTTGGTGTGGCATGACGAACCACAATACAATAATACGTTTTTGGGCAAATAAATGATTAGATGTGATGAAAACGCCATGGGTACCTATATGTCGGACGAAACATAATGAAGAGTTCCATAGTGGTGAAAAACATTTACAGTTTCTGTTATTTAGCTGGGGAGGTCTTGTTTGAGTGTTATTTCACGGCATGACATATTTTATCTGTGCAGGAACGGAGAAAGAATACAATTTCCTGCGGCCGGGCGGCCTGTCGTAAGAGGCGACAAAGCAACCCACAGCTAGGTGGTAGGGCATTTGCCCAACTGGATGGCTACGACCCCTGGTCTTAAGTATGTCACCATAACAACCTTGAGTTATGTTGCGGCATTAGTGACCAGGTTCCAGTCTCCCTTAAGAGAGCAGCAGCGCATTTGTAGCACCTTTGGTGTTGCAAATGTCCATAGGCGATGGTAACCGCTTTCCATCAAGTGGGCCGTCTGCCTATCTGTTGAACTCCTGCAATAAACAAAATGGCAGATATAATTTTTTGGAAAAAAAACCTGAGGGTCTCCGTTGTCTACTGGTCTGAGCGTTTAGATAGTGATTTAGCTCAATAGGATCCATATTCCAAACCTGCAATATAAAGCCTGCAATATAATAATAAAGATTCATGATAACACAAATCAAATTTAAATAAGTAGATACATTCGGCGTTACTTGGTTATAATTTGTTTTGTGTTTTTGTTTTGCAGTAGTGTGGATGTTACTAGGATATATGCGCTAGGTTTTTTATACGTTGCACATTACACGATTCCAAACGGATTTGTTTTGTAATACTACATTTGCGTAAGCGTGCCAAATTAATAAAAAAGCTGCATCTGGTCTCCTTTCATCGAAATAAAATAATACACACTCTAATACCTAAGCAATGTTAAAATATTATTATAATTCAAACGACATCAAAATAATTGAAGTAACCCAGTACTACACAACTCCTGTTCTTGCAGGTCTCACGTGGACATTGTTTCTCGGAATCGGTTGTGCTGACATTGCGTTAGACACTCGCCAATGGCACAAAAGGCCGTGGTCATACCACCCACATTAATGCGACTTAATAACGTGCCTGAATAAAATTGATGAACTATAAATAACACATTTAATTAGGATGAATGTCATTTAAAAAAATTTGGCAAAACTTTCTGTAAGAAAGTTGCATAGGTACAAGATGCCATTACTCGTTGGCATAATCAATCTAGCGTTTTTTTTTAAAGGTTTTTGCCCGTAATATTGGCTTACGAGTTTGAAATTCACTTTCCTACTGCTTTTTATCCAAATCGCGACGTCATCATCGACATCCTCCATTGTAATTACTAGTTATTACTAGGTACTAAACAAGGTACAATTTGTCCGACTACCCAAAAAAAAGAGGTTATATTACCGAAGCAATGAATTTGTAAGTATCTGAGATCTTCTATTTTTATTTCACCGCCAGTTCTAAACGCCTGAATAAACTTAAATGGAAACCGAAAATAGTAATTTATTACGGAAAACAAAAGACTAAATTTTCTATTATTATGCATTTAGTAACTTATTAAGCAATTTATAGTTTAATATTTTTTAAGTAGTTACAAAAATATTTTACAATTACAATTTAGAATTAAAAATATAACGGATTATTAAGGGGCCTGTTCGCACCAAAGGTCGAAAATGGTGCGCAAATAAAACAACTTTTTGCAGGTAACTGGTCAATAATTTACTAAAAAAATTGCATAAGTCTTCACGATATGGTACATGGTTGTTTCATAATTTTTCTAGTTATTTAAAGTTAAGAAAAAAACTCACAAAATCACCTCCAAGTAATTGACGTGAAACCGTTTTACTACTGCAATTTTATCAAAACAGAATTAAAAAAATGTGAACATCTTTATAGAAGAGAGATAAATAACATGGTTTTATTGTTATTTTAAATACTGCTTTATTTTATTTATTTTATTTTAGGAAGCCTTACAGTCTAATATATACAAAATATAGAAACAATAATATTTAAAAAAATGCTGAAATTAACCTCCGCCTATTGGTAAAGAAAAAAAAACATAAAAAGACATAAATACATAAAAAACAAAAGACATGTGCATACACGATATTAAAGGATAATAATGTAACAAAAATTTTAGTTGTTTATTGTATCGAAGAGATTTTGAGCCAAATTGCGCTTAACAGAATTTATGGGCGTGCAATACAAGTCTACTACTATTTCATTAAAAGAATTTGAGCTTCGTATGATAAATGCATTTTGTCTGTTGTTGCTATTTGCGATAGGTGTGTGGAGTAATCCTCTCTGCCTAAGGCCAAGCGTAATGATACTTTTGAGATCATGTCTGGATAATCAATCTCACCTCTAGCCAACTTCATCAGGAAACAAATATCACTTATATTGCGCCTGGAATTTAGAGGTAAGAAATGATATTTTTTACAACGATCGTAGTAGTTGTTAGATGATCGTTGTGATCGGTAATCTAGATATCTTAAAAAATCTTTTGAATTTGTTCTACTCTGTTTATATACTTATATGCTATATTTCGGATTTCAAACTTGAGATGCCCATATATTCAAGATGGCTTCGAACAAATGAGCAGTAAAGAACTTTTAATGGTTTTAAAGATCGAAAATATGTTGTAGCTCTCATTATGAATCCCAAAAACTTAGATGCCCTGTTAATGATAAGGTTTATATGGTTATCAAAAATAAGTTTGCTGTCGTGCAGGATACCCAAGTCTTTGATAACATTCACTCTGCTAATTATGTTATTATAGAAAGTATAGTCAGAATTTATGGTACGTATTTGCTTTGAAAAGGTAAATGGTATAACATTTGGATACATTCAGTTGTAGTCTGTTAAATGTACAGTATTCCGAAAAACGATTTAAATCTTCTTGGAGTCAAGAGTTATTACGTATTTTTAGTATTATTATTATATATTTATATTATTTATTATTATTAGTACATTATTACGTACTGGTCTTAATATTTTCATGTTATCGGCATACAACACAATTATAGAATTTCTAAAGCAAAGTGTTACATCAGCAATAAAAATATTAAAAAGCAGGGATTCTTGTGGTATCCCGGAAGGTATTAATTTCCATAACGTTGCGTTTCCATGTAATACTACTCTTTGAGTTCGATTTCGTATATAAGAGGAAAAACATCGGAATAAATCGCCATGAATTCCGGAATACCTAAGTTTGCGCAAGAGTATCCGACGGTACTTATATAAATAATATTTCGAATCCATCATATTTAAAGAGTGATCAAAATCAGTTCATAAAGAAAAAGTTATGGTTACTACCTCAAAAATATACATTTTACACGATTTGAATGAGTTTTTTTTTATACCTTCGAAACCGTAAGTACGATAGCAATGAATTTTTAACCGAACTTCTATGAAGGTACTTTGAATATAATGTCATAAAAATTTATTAAGAAACAAAAAAGTTACAGACGTCAATCACTATAACGTTTTCTATTTGATTAAAAAATTTATTGCTATATCTTCTGAACACAAGATTTACATACATACCTAAAAATTGTTACGCCTGATTCCAATTGGTGTAAGGGTAGGCAGAAGTTATCGATTTCCACCTGCTACGGTCCCGATAAACAGTTTTCAGTTCATCAACTTTCATTAATCTCATTATACATTTATTAAAGTGCTTTTTACACATTACACACACAGTACCTCAAGATCTAATACCAATGAAATTATGGGATAATATATGGAATCATTCTGAAACCATACTGAATCTACGTAACAATAATGACCGAAATTGACATCATAAGGACAAAAGTTATGGCAAAAAGTCACAAAAAATTCACATCTCTGCCTGATTTCAAGGATTTTTCTGCTATATTTGAGAAGAAATTGAGAATTGAGAACCTCCTCATTTTTTGGACTCGGTTTATAATAAGTTTTAACTAGTAGTTTAGTTTTAAATGTTGAGTCTAAAAGAAGTTCAAATATTTGTTTTTCACTTGATAGGTTCTACATATGGTTTAGAGTTAAATTTCTTAAATAAAAATTGTTTAAAAAATATTTTACTTACTTAAATATTTTGTTTACTTTTTCAAATAATTATTATTTAAGAACTTTATTACTTTTGAAGTTTTGAATCATATGTAGCATCTATTGAATAATATTTTTATTGAGCATTATTTTATAAAAATATTCATTGACATCTGAACCATTCTGTGATCACGGCTAATGTAAAATGACCGACTCGTTAGATTTAGTTAAAAAAATACATAATTAAAACAACAATAGGAAATTAGTATACATTTTTAAAATTAGAAAGAAAGAAAGAAAGAAAGAAAGAAAAAGATTTATTGACTAAAAATACGACGCTATACATAAAAGATATAATATTAAATAAACAAATAAAGGCCCGTACGTCGAGTTTTTTAGCCAACGAGGTTGACAACTCAGCATTGACAGATTCCTCTGAATCTGTCAATGCTGAATCTGTCTCTACAGACAGACAATTAATTAATAGGTTGGGGAAAAAGTCTTTTTGCATATAGTATGTATGAACTTGTAATAAGATCTCTTTGGCTATACCATTTGTATTTATATATTTGTTTTGGTATCATTAAAAAGTTTTAATTTTAAAAAGAAAATTCCAAATTCAAATTAGGAAAATGTGTGATTTTCATTTGTTTTTCTTATTGTTAAAATGAGTGAATCTAATGAAGAAATTCGATACATTTTAAAATTTTACTACAAAAAAGGTAAAAATGCAACACAAGCCGCGAATAAATTTGTGATGTTTATGGACCTAATGCAGTATCTGTGAGAGTAGCGCAAATTTGGTTTATGCGTTTTCAATCCGGAAATTTTGATATCAAAGATGCACGTCGCTCTGGTCGCCCTGTTACGGACAAAATTGATGCGGTTTTTGAAAAAGCGGAGCAAGATCAGCATATTAGTAGTTACGATGTAGCTGGAGAACTGGAAATTGAACACAAAACAGTTTTAGCGCAATTGAAAAAAGCTGGGTACACAAAAAAGCTCAATATTTGGGTGTCTCATGAGCTCACTGAAAGAAACCTAATGAACCGTGTACTCATTTGTGATTATTTATTACGACGTAATGAAACCGAACCATTTTTGAAGAAGCTGATAACTGGTGATGAAAAGTGGATCACGTACGACAAGAACGTGCGAAAAAGATCGTGGTCAAAGGCTGGTCAGGCTTCACAGACTGTGGCGAAACCCGGGATAACTCGCAACAAGGTGATGCTGTGTGTATGGTGGGATTGGAAGGGCATTATTCATTATGAGCTGTTACTGCCAGGCAGAACCATCGATTCTGAACTGTACTGCGAACAACTGATGAGATTAAAGCAAAAACTTGAGAGAAAGTGGCCGGAATTAATCAACAGAAGGGATGTGGTTTTTCACCATGATAGCGTTAGACCTCACACATCTTTAGCCACTCAGCAAAAATTACAAGAGTTTGGCTGGGAGATGTTAATGCATCCGCCGTATAGTCCTGACCTTGCATCTTCAGATTTTCACCTGTTTCGGTCTCTGCAGAATTCCTTAGGCAGTGTTAGGTTAACATCACGAAAGGACTGCCAAAACCACTTGTCGCAGTTTTTTGATCAGAAGCCCCAAAATTTTTATAGCAATGGGATCACATCTCTACCTACAAGATAGCAAAAAGTTATCCAACAAAATGGCACCTACATAATTTCGATACCTCTGGGCTCAAAGGGCGTAAAGCACATTTTGGGGCATATGGAGTTAATAATACCATCGTATTCAGTTTTTCATTCTCTATCGATTGGTATATACGAAGTTGCCAAATTCGCACAAAAATGTTCTTTACGCCCCATCTTTTTGGGCTGCTAAACCAAAATGAAATAGGAAATCGGGCTGTAAATTACATTACTGCGCAAGTTAAAAATGTCCTAGGTTGTATAGGAATCCAATTATGAGTATTAAGGCGTATAACGCATTAATGCTCATTATTGTTCTTTACAACCATTCAGCATAATCAGCAACTGTACCATACTACATCAAAACTATTGTAAATGCATAAAGTATTTTGCTGATTTTAGGGTGTAAAGCACATTGTGTTTGACAACTGTTCACTGACAACAACTTCACGCCCTAAATATTAAAAAGATAACGATTTAAATGTACCTTACTACCTAAAAAAATAATTAAACATAATTTTTTGTTCGTCTCATTTGTTCTTTACTTCCTAAAGTTTACTTTGTCTTTTACTATGTAATACAACATTTTTAGCCCTTATTTTCATGTAGTTATGGTATCTATTAAAAAAGATGTCTGTCTGTTTTTGTTTTTAGTATTAAAATAATAAAAAAACGACTAATTTCGATTTAATTTCTTCGAATTCGAATTGATAATAATTTAATTAATATCAGTTTTACGAGTAGGTATCCAGTGTGTTTAAGTTTTAAGACTGTGGTTTACAATAGTAAATAATTTTACATTATTGTCCTTTACCATTTAATATTTTTAGTTTGCTCATACAGTTTCAAGTAATAGTTTTTATAATTATTATTCAGGTTAGATAATTTTTAATCTGCGACAAAAAAAGACGTGTTAGGTACTTATATGTTTTATAACTCAATGGTTTTACGTGTGTATGTGTACTACCTATTTACCTATCAGTCTGTGGCATCACAGTTCTTGAACAGATGAATCGATTTTGATTTAGTTTTTGTATTTGTTTGTAAACACCTGTTCAAGAGAGTTTTTTCTATGTTTGAAGAAAATCAGTCGAGCCGTTTAAAATTATGGGGGGGGGGGGGTGAAGGTGGGGATAAACAACCCAAAACAGGAAATACACTCGAGTGGGGTATCAAATGAAAGGGCATAATTTATATATTAGTTCAGCCGGAAGGCAACTTGAATTTCAATCGAATATTATTTTGAATCGTTTTTGTACTTATTTCAATTTCAGAACACACACAATATCTCTTCAAGAATTATTATTGAAAGATAATAAATATATAAGGTTGGAGAAAAAGTTTCTTCGCATTTTATATAAAAATTCAAAAGGTTTTTTTATAAAGTTTATTTACATTTGCCTAAAGTATGTATGTGCCATTTTGTTGGATAACTTTATGCCATCTTGTAAGTAGGGACGTGATCCCATTGCTATAAAAAAATTGGGGGCTTCTGATCAAAAAACTGCGACAAGTGGTTTTGGCAGTCCTCTCGTGATGTTAACCTGACACTGCCTAAGGAACTGCAAAGACCGAAACAGGTGAAAAACTGAAGGTGCAAGGCCAGGACTATACGGCGGATGCATTAACACCTCCGAGCCAAACTCTCGTAATTTTTGCTGAGTGGCTAAAGATGTGTGAGGTCTAGCGTTTTCATGGTGAAAAACCACACCCCTTCTGTTGATTAATTCTGGCCGCTTTCTCTCAAATTTTTGCTTTAATCTCATCAGTTGTTCGCAGTACAGTTCAGAATCGATGGTCCTGCCTGGCGGTAACAGCTCATAATGAATAATGTCCTTCCAATCCCACCATACATACAGCACCACCTTGTTGCGAGTTAACCCGGGGTTCGCCACAGTCTGTGAAGCCTGACCGGCCTTTGACCACGATCTTTTTCGCACGTTCTTGTCGTACGTGATCCAATTTTCATCACATTCAGTCAATTATCAGCGTCTTCAAAAATGGTTCGGTTTTATTACGTCGTAATAAAGTATCACAAATGAGTACACGGTTAATTAGGTTTCTGTCAGTGAGCTCATGAGGCACCCAAATATCGAGCTTTTGTGTACCCAGCTTTTTTGAAATGCGCCAAAACCGTTTTGTGGTCAATTCCCAGTGCTCCAGCTACATCGTAAATACTAATACGCCGATCTTGCTCCACTTTTTAAAAAATGGCATCAATTTTGTCCGTAACAGGGCGACCAGAGCGACGTGCCTCCTTGATATCAAAATTTCCGGATTGAAAACGCTTAAACCAAATTTGCGCCACTCTCACAGATACTGCATTTGGTCCATAAACATCACAAATTTGTTTCGCGGCTTGTGTTGCATTTTTACCTTTTTTATAGTAAAATTTTAAAATGAATTGAATATCTCATTAGATTCACTCATTTTAACAATAAGAAAAACAAATGAAAATCACACATTTTCCTAATTTGAATTTGTCTTCTTTAAAATTAAAACTTTTTAATGATACCAAAACCAGCCAGATACAAATGGTATAGCCAAAGAGATCTAATTACAAGTTCATACATACTATATGCGAAAAGACTTTTTCCTCAACCTATCTCAGATCGAGAATCAACGGAACCAATTGCTTCCGGTATGTTAAATAATGTTAGTAATCCTCTCGATCCAAATAATCTAAGTAAAATAGCGATATTATTGAAGATAGTGAAGAAGAAAATTTTATGAAATGCTGTAAGCCAAGGATGTTTATTACTTCTAGTGCTGATGATGAAGTTAATACTTCCACATTCTCTCGATGGGGTACCCCCCACCCCGTTTAACCCTTTTTATTATGAAAATTGTACAATTTTAAATGCAAACTTTGTGATTTACAACACAATTAAACATTGCTATTATCATTTACTACCTAATATTATACAACTTTTTTACGCTAGGTTATATTTACTGCCTAAGTTAATAACGTTAGCTGTTTTTAAATGGGTTTAAAGGACATTTTGTAGTTTTTTTTAGGTAGTAAAGCAAAACTATTTTGGAAACTATTATATTTAGGCTTCATTTAATAATATTTACTTAAAATATAGGAAAATGTAAGTATTTTTCTCATAGATTGTTTTTATATAATCATTGAGACAAAAAAGTTATAGCTAATTTTGTTTTATTTTTTAAGTTTTTTGGCTCTCCTGAACAGTAGCTGTTTTGTGCTATACGCCCTTTGAGCCCAGAGGTATCGATTTAGTCAAATGTAAATAAACTTTATAAAAAACCTTTTGTATTTTTATGTAAAATGCGAAGAAACTTTTTCCCCAATCTAATATTAACTGCCACCGTTAATACTAAACATGTATTTTTATAACAGAAGACCGTGCCGAAAAGACCTAGTGAATGTATGTATACACCCTTATGGAGTATTTTGTGGGTAATAACAACAAAAATATACTCCAGTATTTAATTAACGACCGAAACTAATTTATAGTGTCTTCTATTTAACTACCAAATTACGCGTTTACTTTAATCTTTCTATTTTAATATAGTCTAATTTCGGATTAATTTACTTTGCATATTCTTGAATTATTTGCCCCAATCTTACTAACACTAAAAATATGATGTTGATTAATGATCTTTTGCTTAATAATTTCATCTATGATCTTTTCACTTTATTTGTAGTCGAGAATTTTTACCGAAAGTAAGATTACGTTTATTTCTCTACAACAAATATATCTTATTTGAAAAAATACATAATTAGAAAATCTTCTTAACAATAATATAATCATTAGCCACACAATATATTATATTTAATTTTTTAAGTTTTACCTCGTCGTGGTAGTGTAATGGCTACCACACGCATTACAGACTCAAAGGGCGCAGGTTCGAATCCTGGCCGGAACGCATGCACCACTTAGCCAGTTTTCTAACCTAATTTGCATATTCTTACAATGACCACATGCTAACAACAATGAATAAAAAATCGCGATGAAACCTACACATCGATTTAACCGATGTGTCAGACCTGTCATGCGGCCTTAGACAAGCGTGGCAACGTCCGTTCCCCCATAGAATTTCCAGAACTTTTCTCGTCATACTTTAAAGGTTAGTCACTACCGGGTACCATCTCCTGGGATGACAAAATAATATAAGAATATCTCCCCATCTTTTGACTTTAAAATTCATAAAACTGGTTTATTACTTTATCCTCCCTTCTGGCTTTTTAAGGTTCCGTAGCATTCTGGTAAGAACGATTTTGCGATAGTCATTTCCCTCTGTCTGTTACTTATGCCACTATGTTTCTCAGAATCTTTTAAGTCTACACCACTACACATTGGTGCAGTGAAACTAAAAGGAACTAAAACTAATTTGGTTTTTTAAAATTTAATATCACGAGTATGTGGGTCTTAGCCAGAACGTGGGGGGGGGGGGGTTGAAAAATTGTGACATTTTACAAAAAAGGCGAGATATTCGTTTTCAACGTACATTTGATTTATGGCCGGTTCCTTTATTCTACTATTTATTCACTTGCCATACCATCACTTGAATTTTGACTATACTTACTTCTATAGCTCCATACATTATGTTAAATTTTAACCAATAGTAAGGACATTTGCCTTACTATTGGTTAAAATTTAATGGTCGGTAAGACATAGAAAGCGGCTATAAATCTGTTTTAAGGTCGTTTAACTAAATAAGGGAAACAGTGGACGTCAGTCACTTCTATGAAAGCGTTTTTTTTGTGGAATTATACGCACTAGGTCAAATTTCATTGATCAATAGTGGGCCCGGCAGACGTTGTTCTGCTCTAAAATATAAAAATCTAAAACCCGATAGCAGCGCCACCTACTGGGTCTAATTGTGAATCTAAACCATCCAGGGCCGAGGAACCCATTCTAACACACAAGAAATGACTTCAAAATCGGTTCCTAATCGGTTCATTAGGAGGAGTTTAGTGACATACAAACAAAATTGCGATTCACACAACTTTATTAAAGAAAAAATGCATTTTACACAACCGCACGGAAAGAATTACAGTAGCTGTCATTCTGTCGTTGTTAGACAAAAGACATTAGATTCATAACACCGGTCGACAAATGAAGACTTTTTGAAAGTTGTTTTGATATGAGTGATAAATATCACTAATTTATAGTATTTTAAACACAAAATTACCTACATAATTACTCTATCACATCAGATTTTTTTACAAACAAGAAAAACGGTTTTATTTTAATTTTAAGAAAGAAATCAATCATTATATTATAAATACATATATTTGAAAACTTCTACAGAAAATATCATGTACAATAGTTGCTATGAAGCTATTTTGAGTGAGATCTTTTGCTTTTAGCTGTAAAATTAAGTCTGGGAGTAATTTTTTTATGGGAATCGTCAATAATATCACGTTTTATTGACCAGCGGTAATCAGCCATCATATTCACATTCCATCGCCCTTGGTACCTTGTTTCCATAGTTTTGATGTCTTGGTGAAACCTTTCACCCTGTTCTTCACTATAATCACCAAGATTATCAGGGAAAAAATCCAAATGTGAATCTAAAAAATGGAGTTTTATACTCATATTACACCCCAATTTTAGATACTTATTTAATAAATTTGCTACAATATTTTTATAGTCAGGGTGTTTGTGATTTCCTAGAAAAATGTCCACTGCCTTAATAGTTCAACACAAATAGTACACAAAGTTCGGAGTCCACGATCTGAGTTGAATTTTAAAGCCAAAATAAGAATTATAAGTATTTTCCACAAATTCAGTAATTTTCAATTTCTGCTTTGAAGTCATAAAATCTCCACAAATGTAACAAAATGTATCTGGACTATTACGACACTTTCTTGAAGACATTATATTTTTCCGCCGTATTTCAACCACAAATCAATAATTAAATATTTTAAACACCAAAAATAAAATGTAAACAATTTTTTTAAATAAACACACTGATTTTAGTAAAGAATTTGTAAACAAAGTAACTATAAAGACTTATTTCCATGTAACACGTTTCGAATGGGCGTGTCGCGGTTCCAACTAATATATTTTTTCACGAGATGTCGCTTAATTCAATAAAGAAGCGCCATAACTTATTAATGTAATTATTTTTTACTGAATAATTAAAAATAGCGAATATATTCGTTTTATTAAAAATCTGATGTGATACGATAAAATGAGGTCTGATTTCGTTATCAGCACTATAAAATTAGTGGAAAAAAATTATTATATCTTAGAAAAAAAAAACATGTCGGCCGGTGTATTGTACCGGAGTGCTAACATTGGCATAATTTTCTCTGCGTAATTTGCAAAAATTTGAATGTAACCTTTATACACCAAAACAAAATATAGTGACGTTTCTAGAACCTGCACTGAATTTCTATATGATAGATAGATAGATATGTAACACTTTATTGCTCACCAAATATACATAATTACAATATTGTCATGGTAGAAACAACAATCAAATAACAAACAGCCTTATCGCTTAAAGCAATCTCTTTCAGGCAACCTAACTTAAGGAATAATTAATCTGGTGATGTAAGTGGTGTAGATCATTAAGTATCATAAATAAATACACATACTTAAATTACTTTATAAATTAAATACTTACATATATTATATATTAAATAGTCTATAATATAAGAACTAGGCATAATTATTTAAGGAAAACTAGTGTTTTCTGAGTGCGATCTTAAATGTAGGCTATGTTTTGGCCCCTCTGACAGTAAGAGGCAGCGCATTCCAAAGTTTGACAGCTTGCACTGTAAAAGAGTTTTCATAAAAGGATGAAGTGTGTGCAGGTGTACGATACGTATGAGTGCGCAAATTGTAGGAAGTAGGAAGTTCTATATGTTACATGCTTACGAAACAAGATCACCCACTGAAATTTTGACAGATTTTCTTAGGGCTCTATTTGGTCATGGAATATACAATGTTTGCGATCACAGCGTTTTGAATTGTCTGAAGAGTTATAGTAAATTTCTTGATATATTAGAGTAGGCGTATAAGTTAGCAGCGATTATATCACGAGCGGATCCAAAGTTCCAATACTCACACTTCATAGCGGTCGTAGTAAACAAAGCTAATTCGGTTACATGACCGCTATGAAGCATCACTTTATGTACGTGGCTATCTACTGCAATGAGTATCTGACGCTATCAAACGTGTTGCTTACATATTACGTTTAAGGGAAAATGAGAAAAGTCGAAAGGAGTTGCAAGAAATAAAAATTACTTCAATTATGCAAAACATATTACAAATAAAACTTTCCGTGACATGTATTCATATATACTAATAAATAAAATGGACTTGTCGCTTTGTTACTTCAAGATAAATGCCGAAATTTAGGTGGAAACTACTAGGTATTAATACGATAATTAATCATAAGTGAACATTTTTGGGAAGTTGTCTGTCTGCTTGAAAGTTTGTCTGAAATAAGTTCAGAAACAGCGCGAAAGATTTTAGCAAAGATTTTAGAGATTGCAACGGGAATCTTATTGAAAAAGCGTATATGAACTCCCAAGAAGGAGAACAAGTCGTTTTGTAATGTAAATCATGGCAGTATCAGTCTATTACAATGTTTAATGTTGAAATTGTGAAAATCCTTGTTTCTATTGACTGTTTTAGCAAAATATTTTTCCAAATCCCGCACAAACCAAGTCACGGGTACACCTAGATTTAAAGTATAATAGTTTTATTTGCACAAATAAATGCTGTATACAGTTTACTTAGAAAATCGAGAAACACAACACCAAACGACTGTTGTAATATTCTTAGAATTAGTAAAACTGCTTGCTTTAAGTGTTTTACTTACTTCATAACAACATTACGAATTTAAAACTCATTATGTTTTATATGATTTGATTGATTTCAATAAAGTAATATGATTTTTTAAAACCTTACTTTTGTTAAAACACCTATATTATTTTTTCTTTTGGAATATATATATATATATATATATATATATATATATATATATATATATATTAGGGCGGGTCAAATTGTATGGAACGATTTTTTTGATGAAGCGTATAGCAAAAACGCAGTCTACAGGTGATTCTGAGAAATTTTGCTCAAGAGACCATAGCTCTAAGTCGGATTTGGAGCCCCCCAAAATTTCAAAATAGAAATTTTGTCCATATATACATAGAACAATTTAATTAAATTCGTCATAAAATCGGATAGAATTATAGTAGATTTCTCAATCTGGACTTGTTGAAAGGTATTTTTATCACCTTTCAGAATCTGTATTGATAACAATTTTTTTTTTTGAGTAGAGATATTAGGAAGGTTTACACCCCTGGTCTAGTGTAGGTCACCGTATGAGTGGCCACGTTTCAGTATCCCCTTATAGAGTGACACTACATTGGTAGTACCTTTGGTATCACACATGTCCATAGGCGATGGTAACCGCTTTCCTTCAGGCGGGACGTCTGCTTGTCTGCTGAAGTCATAAAAAAAAATCAGGACAATGTCTCACTATAGCCATAGTCGTTCCGCAAATTGTCTACTGTGACGTAAGGACACACATCAAATTGAGTCCATGGGGGTTTCTTATTACTTTATAATATTGGAACCCTAAACTGACCTATGTGAGTGCGGAAATTAGTCGACATCCCCATGACCAATCCAAAGCTTTAAGAAAACGGATTAATATGATGATGACCCAAATATTACCATTGTTAAATTTTGTGTTAGTTAGCTTTTCTATGTGTCCTTTTATGAGTTCATAAGAACATGTGATTGTGCAGATGATAGGATATATACCGATAAGCCTTTAAGTAATCAACCTAGGTAAATAATATTATAAATGTTGTTTATTATGCTTCACTCTTTGACTACTCAACCGATCATCATGAAATTTTGTATACATTTTGTCATGGGTATAGAAAAGGACAACGACGGTTAACTATCAAGACATTCTAACTCCATTTATGAAAGTTTCGCAGTAGCCATAAACATACCTTTTATCTGAGGTGTAAGTGTACATTATAGGCAAACGAAAATATAGTTAATGAATGAATGAATGCATGTTCTTTATTGCATACATAAGTTACATATACAGTAGGTCTTATCGCCGCCGGCGATATCTTCCAAACCACCTTTAAAATGATTAAAAATAATGGAAATAAAAAATACTTAACAAAGATTATAAAACAAAGATAAAAAATAAAATTAAATGTCAAAAAAAACTAATACTGATGATACGCACGTGTTTATTAATTGCTAAATATTTTGATGTCAGTGCGTTTATTTATCTTTAGTTATGTTGGTTGAAGTTATAAATAGTAGATATATCTATACAGAAGACTTATCTATTATGTGAAGTAAAACTTTTGAGACGAATCAATAATAAAAAAGTATGTCAAAAATGTCAGATAGGTCTCAAAAGTCAACCCCCGAAAGGGTATAGCTTTTTTACAGCTGGAGTACAGCAGACAGGTAGACGGCCCACCTGATGGAAAGCGGTTACCGTCGTCTATAAATGTTTGCAACATCAGAGATGGATGACACCAACGCGCAGCCAGCTTCGAATAAATTTTATGAAAAATCTCATATAGTAGGCTGCGGGTAACCCTGTCATCTAGAAAAATAAGTACTGTACCCGAGGGATAGATTGCCATAGAAACATCGCCGCTATGAGTCATGTAATGGTGAGCAGCGGTGTTAGTGCGGGCGGGGCGCGGGATGAGGCGAATAACACGCGTCGTAGGCGGATGCACGACCCGAAGGCAGGCAGAAGCGTGAGATCAGACGTCGTTGACAGGACACGTCTCAGAATTTTCAAGACAAACGCAATTAAACTTGGGAACGGCCCCTAGTATATAATAGTACGAGTGTGTACTATGTTAATACCTTATTATAAATGTATTCATGTCTCATAAATGTTATAAAATTACCCTTATATTTATTGTTACTCGGATAGAAACGACAAAACTCATAAGAAATTCTGTTTCAATAAATTTTAGCAACGTTTTTTAGAATTGCAATAGTGTTAAATATATTATAGTATTGTTACGTGCGAGCGGGGGTACGCTCTTATGTATTGGAAGAAAACATCAGTTTTTAACTAAACGCTTTTATTGACTTATTCAGCCGCACGCAAAATCTCTCCACAGGGTTGCCCCTATACGCACGACTAACGATGCATTGTCCTTACGATAAGTTGTCTCGCTCACAATACCGTCGCCGATATTGCGTAGACCACCTCCTGCTACTGCAGGGTTGGCCTCCGATATTACCGCGTGTAGCCCGCTTTTGGTTCGTCTCTCGAACTACGCTACACTCCTCCTTCACTTAATTGTCCCCTAAACTTGTCACCAAATTCACTACTTTACTCGTCACTGTCTCCTATTAAACTTCTCTTCCAACTCCTCCGTATCGCACTTGTCGCTTCACCGTCTTGAACTGAACTCAACTCTAAACTGCCCCGTAGGCGCGCCTTAAGCTGTTTATATACCCGGAAGAATTTTCTGGAACTCATGTATCTAACTCTGTCTCTTCCTTCCTGAACCTTCTGTTCGGGAACATTCGTTTATACATCTATCCTTTTCTAACATCTATATATCCCTGTCTTTCGTTCATCGTCTATCCCTTTCTAACATCTATCTATCTCTGTCTTTCGTTCATCGTCTATCCCTTTCTAAAATATATCCGTCCTTGTCTTTTCCTTCCAGAATCTTCTTTCTACATTTTTCCAAAAGTCTTGCGACTGGTTTACGCTGCCGGAAAGTTCTACTCCCGGTCGCCACAATATAATAGTACTAGTGTATAACTACTATCTTAATACCTTATTATAAATTTATTCATGTCTTATAAATATTAGAATATTGCCTTTATATTTATAGTTACTCGGATAGAAACGACGAAACTCGTAAGAAATTCAGCTTCAATAATTTTTTACTAACGATTTTTAGAATTGCAATAGTGTTAAATATGTCATATTATGTATGCTAATTGGTTCGTATGTCCTTGATGCTTTATCTATGAGTTAATTATATTTAATAAGATTAAATAAAATACATATATGCATGTTACTAAGCAAGTAAAATTTGGATGGAAATAATACAGTTTAATACGCATAAGTAATTAAATTGTGTCAAATTTTAATCACACATTTGAACAAAGTTTTTAAGGTTAAAAACCAGGTAAAGCAAATACGTATTCCAATAAAAATATCTATATTCTATAATATTATAAAATTTTAAACATGCCGTGTCTGTACATTGAAGCTATTAAAAACAACAACTGGAATATACTAATATATAAACGATGGAGAATCTCTATTTTCTTTCACCATATCCCAATTATTTGGGGTCGGCACAATATGTCTTTTCCTTCCACACTCCTCTATTCTGACATGAATCTTCTGTCACACCACAATTTATCATATCATCCGTCACGCAATCCATCCATCTCTTTTTTGGTCTGCCTTTACATCTGTACCCATCCATCTTGTAGTTTAACATTATTTTTGTCACGTGACTTTCATTGACAAAACGATGAAAAACGTGATGCATTTTATTAGATTTCTTGTCTGTTTCTCGGTTTGACAATTTGTTCGGGATTCACGTAAAAACTACTGGGCCGATTTCGATTCGATTTTTACTGATCGACAGCTAATTCTTAGACTTAACTCAGCGCTACTTTTTATTTTGGGAATCACGCGGGTTTTTTTTTGGAAATAATTTACAATGGCCAGATTTAAAAACAAATCGGATTCCAATGGGATTCTTTTACTGAGCGATAGCAAATTTAATGTAATAAAAAGTTTCATACTTTTTATCTCGGGAATCCCGCGGGAATTTTCCCGGGAGCGGTTTGAAGTTTTTCGGGTGCATAAAAATTTGCTTATTTTGACACAATTTTCACTAAAGCGATAATAGCTGCCTGACTTTGTGTCCTGGGCATCTCGCGGGAATTCCAAGTCAAGCTTGGACGAAGTTGCGGGCATATTCTAGTTAAAAAAAACTATAAGCTAATTAAAGACTATATACTACATCGCTGCCCGAGGGAAGCGTGTCCAAAGGACCTAAAGCGGCCGCTTTAAGAGATTCGTAGTACGAATATGAGAGGTATTAAAATAAATGAACTTTAAGCTAGAAGGACTCACTCTAACAGACACAAAAAATGCGTCAAAATCCTAGAACTCGATTCCAGTGCCACCTACCGGTTCCAATTGTGAATCTAAACTATTCGGGGGACCCCACTCAAACATACACAAAAAATTTCATCCAAATCGTTCCAGGGGCTTAGAAGGAGTTCAGTGACATACACGAAGAGAAGAATTTTATATATAAAGATTACATTTTTTTATTAGGGGTAGCGGCCATATGGGTAACTAATGTTATAAGAGTGGAACTTTGTTTGAATAAATACAATGTTTCGTTATGAGTTTTTGATAGAACTTAAAAATACTTTTAAGGAAACTTATTTTAGACAACATTCGTTAGTAGTTATGAGATGTGGAGTATTTCAAGTATTTAAGTTAATCATAAAGATCCCTTGTGGTTGGTAGTCATGGGGTGGAGGATTGGTGACCTGTCATGCAGATTTTTTATAAATCTACTTCAAGCACTAGTCTCAGATATCAGGTTTCGTTATAAATTTGTTGTGATGAGAAAAATAAATAGTTTTTTGTTATTTATCTATGCTGTTTTAGACAGCAGCCAGTAAAAATGGCCTGGACTTTTGGAGGGCTTGCGAGGGGCTATGAGAAGGCCGACACGTAGAGGACACTTCGACAAATTTAATATAAATGTAGGGTGACACTTAACGGCCGGTTATCCCTGTCTAAGCCATATAAAAATAGACCCAAAGACAAGCCCCGGGCAATGAAGGACTATTGTAGGAAATAATAACAAAATGTACTGGGCTATTGGGATGTATTTTTAATGGAGATAGGGATCTGGAACTATGGCGACAAAGGCGTCTGCCCTTGGCAATGTCCGGAAATATCGATAAAATGGACAGACAGACGGTGACTTGCCACTTCAAGTGCCACACAAGTATTATTATTTATTGTTTTAATGACATGCTTTTCTATGATTTTGTAAAAAGAAACAAAGAAAATCAGAGACGTTTGTCATACCCACGTAACCCTTCGTTGTTCGTAGACTACAAAGCAGTTACACTATTTATTTGAAATATAACTTCGGCTGGTTTGTGTATTCTAGCTGATGATAGATAATTAATACAATTCTAATTATATGACAATCTAGAAGGAAACAGGTACCACATGAAGGCCTGGTCCATACACCTCCCCTTCCTTCAACAAAGACGCAATCGCAACCAAAATCTATTATAAAATAAAATAAATATTCGTAACAGCACATAATGTTACTGTATACGAGCCCTTTACCATTACCTAGCGAAGATGAGAAATGAAATCAGCATGTCTGCTTAAGTTCGTTCTATTGCGGTAATTAATTTTCCGTACCAATGTTTTCTTTTAACATAATAGTATGTCTTGATGTCTCATTTGAAAAATACGGGCTTACTATTTCTGTATAAGAACTAGGGCTCAATAATCTGCCATAATACAAAGCTCTCATAGGTAGTTTTCTTTGTTTTATAAACTTTTCTGAGTGAACGCTCTTCACTCTCTTTAATCGTAAGTCAGGACTTGATGGCATATGGAATTTCTGTAAAAATCAAAAGCCTGAAGACTTGTTAGGACTTCTGGCTGTTATAAACAGTTAGCGCAAAAAATTGATGAAGACTATATTGGTTGCCTTCATACGAATAGATTTTTTGAACTGTTAGAGTTCTGAAAGAGAACTGAGAGCATAGAGCGGCTTTTGGAGACTCGCTTAGTGAAATTGACACGTGTCAAGATATAAAATTCTACCATATTTTGATACTTCTCGTATTCGTAATATGAATTTGGGAAAGCAGTTGCTTTAGGCCCACTGTTATTTAAAAACGCGATTGCAATAATCAGTGCTACACGATGAAACAGTCAACATTGAAATGTTCTATGTCTGGCGTGGTATGAGTGAAAGGCAGTTTGCGGTGCGCTTGACCGGATCGGCTCGGTCTCCGGCAGCGGTGTCTCCACTACAGCCGTGCTGGTGAGGACGCAAGGGCGCCGTGCGTCTTGCCGAAATAATTCGGGGCTCGCTGCACAATCGATTTTTCCCGCCCGATGCGGAAAATTCTTCGGGGCGGGGCGGGTGTAGCGCGGTGGGAGAAGGGGGCTCAGTGAGGGGGGCACAACGCGCCAGGGGGGCAGGCGGAGTGCAGCGGGGCGGTGCAACGCGCGCCGCCGTCCCGGCCGTCGGGCAGACAGTAGGACGGCGACGCCACTGAGAGTCGGTGACCACGGCGCGAAGAGCGCGCTCGCCGCACAGTGACATGTAGCGCGGCCAACGCGCCGCAGCCCCGCGACTACACCGCCGGTGGCGGCGCGCCGATGCGCCTGCCGTCCGGCCCGACGCCCGACGCCCGCGCCGCGGTCCGTTCTCACGCAACTTCCGCACTTAAACTTCACTACCAGTGTCGCTTTCACTGTTACACCTGAAGCGAGCCCTTCAGCCCTCTGTTTCGACGACTGTCGTCGGATGGAACCCGGAGTGCGCCGATTCGCATCAAGGTTAGACGAATATTTGAATGTGAGTGTTTGTGCGCCGCCCGCCGAAGAGCCGTCGCGCCCTAGCGCACTCCCGACTTCAGCTGTACGCGCACACTACACCACCACGTTACAGTATAGGTAGGTCTGAAACACGTGACAGGGAACTCGCCTGTGATTCATACGTGGAATTCTACATGTCACCCACTAGTGCACTGCCATTCGAATGTCTAACCGCCAAAATTTAATTTTACCTATTTTAAATTTCCATTTCAAAATTAAGCAATATTTACAGGTACAAGTCAACACGTTAACAAGTTAGTTGAAAGAATATTTAATTCCAAATTGTTTATTTTGACTACTCCATGTGGTTATTTATAGGTTACATAAAACTAATTTTTTTTAAAGCATTGAGTTATGTGTACTACGTATTATATTTATACCTCAAAGATTTGAAGCGACATGCGTATATTATAAACATGTGTTGTATATTATATGTATCTCTCTTTCTTTTGTAGGAGTTAATTTCTGGTTTCCCGCTTTAAAATTTCTATTTATCTCCTTAGACTGTCTCGCAAAATATTTTAAATGCATAATAATATGTATTGGAGATACTATACAAGTTACCTAGGTATATATATACTGTATGAAATTAATTTATGAGTCAGGCGCGACCACGACAAGTGACGTGACTGTAAAGCGGGAGGAGTCGATAACAATATTCTATTAACTGAATGCACTTTTACGTTTCCAACGTAAAAGGTAATATTTTCTTTTTGCGGCATTAAAGCAGTATTCTTATTTTTTTTTATAAACAGAAAATATAAAAAGATACTGTTTAGAATAAAGGATTTAACATGTGTTTATTTCTTACATTGTATTGTCCAACTTGTATTGATTAGGTACATAATAAATAAAGATAAGTGTAATCATTTAAAATTAGGGTCTACTTTAGGATTCCTCGAGGTCAAACGAATGAGTCATGTCAGCCTAATAAATTAATAATGCCCTAATTGATAAAAGGTTAAAGCAGCTATTTTTTTTATCGCTACCAAGACGTTCTTATTACTTATTTGCCAAAAATTCTGTAATTGTTGAAAACAATGAAAAAATGGTAACAGTTTTATTTACACAGCTTTACATCAATAAAGTAATTTTAACATTTTAACCTTCATGCCAGAATGAAGAAATGTAGAAGAAATGTAGTTGTAGATAGCAAAAAATTCTTTCAACTAAGATTAATTTGAACAAAGGGTTTTCACTGTATACCATTTCAGAAAATCTTAGAAACTATTAGCACTATCTAATTGTGAATTAAGGGCGATTTTATAATTAAGAAGTGATCTCTTCCAGACAACCCGTGGTAGGAATTAATTAGATTGGAAACGACGATAGTATTGTTTATGTTTATGTTTACAATTATACTATAATTATGGTATGATTACTTACATTAGTTTGGTGTAAGGTATTTTTGATTAAATATTTTATAGGGTTCAGTAGCCTACTGATAAAAACAACCAGATGGCGTTCAATGCTTCTGTGGAATCCTTCACTGTGTAGGAACTAACATGTAGTTACTTAGTCGATTTATTTGACGCACAACTTGAAGAGTTCATTATTATTTACTAAACTAAACATCGCCGTCCGAATTTCTCGTTCATCATTATTGTTATTGATTTTTTAAATCCTGATGCTAATCCAGCGTCTGCTTAGAAACCTAGGGTCCTTTTTCTCCTTTTATCACTTCGCAAGGTCGCTGCGTTTATTATGAAATCACTAGCATGATGTCAAACCACCATTTCATGGGCATACCCTTTCTACCGGGACCTACTGCACAAATAAATTTCCGGTTTTCACGTCACCCACGCGAGGGCTGCCAAGGATGCGGGAGTTTTTACGCGTGACTGTCGAATTCCTCATTGCGTGCGTTATTATTTGAATATAACGTTATTGTAGTATCACTACAATAATGTTACCTTAACGACGACTGTGTTAAATTCATTTTATTAATTCAGTGATCAATTTTAATTGTCGTGAGTTTGGTGGTCCGTAGTACATTAACTTTAAATACAATTCACAATTTATCTTTACATAACTAATTCTAAAAAACTGCTAATGTTATTTCACCATACATAAAAAATACCACGTAGTAAAGGTATTACAATAATAATAATATTCTTATTCTTTGTACACAATAATAGTATTGTTAAGTTAGATGACCAATTTTAGGCATATGTTTTGGCTTTTGTATACATTGTAAAACTGCGTTTTAACGGTTTTAAGCGTGGTAATTTATTTGATATCGGTTATTCCGACGTTTCGGCCACTTTGCAGTGGCCGTGATAACGGAAGGCAAAGGTGACAAATGTCAACGAGTATTGTTAAAGTTTTATTTAGTCTACCGCCAACTTGTTTATTTTAATTATTATATAATTTTAATTATTATTACATATGTTTTGAGTTAAAAAATCTTTAATTATGTAGCATGACTGTAAAAACTCTTAGTACAAACATATTAGATTAAAAATTTTGCGCGACAATGATTAAAATGTAAGTTAACATAATTATTTTCATAAAGTGAATAAAAATCAAGTTTCAAATTCAAGTCAAAATCAAATTCTAAATTTATTAATATTTATTTAAATATATGAACCATAAAAATTATCAAGGGTTTAGTTAATTTCTATTATTATTTAAAAAAATGAAATAAGTTCTGCAATGAATTTTAAGAATAAGTTTAAACAACTAAAAGGCATAACCGCATATACAACTATAAATTAAATTATAATATTGTTAAAGTGATTACACTTTTTATAACAAAGGCTATCCTAATATGAAGATGTTGTTACTATTACCAAAATGTGACCAAGTGCGTGTCGAACACGCACTCGAGAGTTCCTAAATGAATACAATACGGGTATTAAGTCTTGTTTGACTTAATTTTCCACGAGCACTAATCGGCTCTTCTACTCACCGGCTGCAATCACAGAATGGTAGTGCGCAACTACATAGGTACGGCACTAGATACTAAACGCATATATAAATTTGAAATGTCTGATAATGGTAAATATGGACTTTCTAAAACAATTATTTGAGATTTTTGTACTATGTATTTATATTCAGATAAAATATTTTTGTTTTTGAATTTATATAAATAAATACTCTTACATTTTAACTTTATTTAGTGGGTATAAAGGACAAAACCGTTTGAACTAGTGCTACAAACAAAACTAAAGCGTAGTGTACTGTGCTAACTTATTAAAGAACACATCAACAAAGTGTCTTCCCCTTTATAGAGACAATAAGAAAAGTGCTAATGGACAATTTCTTAGTAAAATACTTTTAATCAATTTAGGTTATATTTAAATTACTTATTAGTCTTTTTAGATTAGATTGTAATATTAATGTGGTATTTTTTAAATACATTTGTGAAAAAAAGAAATTTAGTAGGTATAGTAAACATCATTTATTATCAAGTCTACAATAATTATCCCATAGGATGAAAAAAAAAACTGCATTTTTGAGACAGGATAAAACACAAAGAAAATGTAAGATACGGATGCGGCTCGCGCGGGCGACCGTAGCTGAAACACACATGCGTCTTTTGTTGAATCATATCCACGACTGATTGGGGTAGTGTTGAGTAGCATGCGTATGAGCCATTACATTTGTTCCATATAGAATACAAATGTACTGACAGTCTAAATTTTTTGAAATGTAAGACTTCGAAATGTTTGTCGCATTACTACGCAAAGCTCCCCAAATTATATGAAATGTAGGAGAAATACGGAATGAGACTTATGATACAACAGAACAAAACGCCTCTACGGATATTCACATGGCAAAGAAATGACATGCCACAGTACGATTGCTATCTTCTAAATATAAAATGAGGTCGCCAATACCGATCACATCCGATTCTTAACTATTTTGATCATACTACATAAATATAAATTGTGAGAAACGGGACAAATGAGGCAATGGCACTCATCGCGTCAAATGTACTGCTGCGGTACAAAACTTCTCGCCTCAATTAAAATAGTACATAGTACTACTACAATACAAAAAGTGAAGATATTCTTACAAAAACTTTTTTTTTATTGCAGGAGTTCAGCAGACAGGCAGACGGCCCACTTGATGGAAAGCGGTTACCATTGCCTATGGACATTTGCAATACCAAAGGTGCTATAAATGCGCTGCTGCTCTCTTAAGGGAGACTGGAACCTGGTCACCAATGCCGGAACACAAATCAAGGATGTTATGGCGACATACTTTAGACCAGGGGTGGTAGCCATCCAGTCGGGCAAATGCCCTACCACCTAGCTGTGGGTTGTTTTGTCGCCTCTTACGACAGGCCGCCCGGCCGCAGGAAATTGTATTCTTTCTCGGTTCCTGCACGGATAACGACTTAACAATCCTATCCTAATCATCACTAGATTGGGTTGGCAGGCATCTGTGCTTCGCCGAGGCGGAAAACGCAAAGGCGGCAAGACAAGCGATTGTGCAAGAAATAAGGATTTCAATAGAGTTGCGCTACATCCTACCCCTAAAAATCGGATAGGGCGTCCTCGCGTTGGATGTTAAAACCTTAAGTGGTTTACTTCTCTTGCATAAGTGGTAGGAATCGAAGCTTCTATTTTTATAGAAGCTGTTGCATTTTGGTATAAATTTGGGTGACTGTCCTCTACAGGTACGGTATAGTTCAGCGTGGTATCTACTTGCCTTACATCGAGAAGAGTAACAATCTGATGTGACTAGTCAACTTAAAGTGATCATCTCTTTTGACTTAACTAACTAACTTTTAACATGTGGTACACCTTGAAACTCGCGATAGGATGCGTGGCTCCCGTATATAAAATAGAAAACATCGGGGTGCTTAAATTCTCTACACACCATAGGATCATCAGAACTAGTCCTGTGTGCACTTCGAATATCAGTCCTACTGCTGGCGGATGCACCCTTACAATTACTACACTTCGAATATACGACTCCCACATGACCACATCGGTAACATTGAATATTTCCACTAGAAGCTTTCCTTTTATCGATTGTATTACTTCTGTTAATTCCGTCTGTCTCCCTTCGTTTCTTCAAAGGAATGGAAACGGATGGAATATCGGACAAAAGAACAGATAAAACTCAGAGCTTTTTTCCGACGTTCGTCTCTACTGTCTCCAGACATAAGACAATGCCGCAATTTACGTCGAACACGAATGGGTTTAAACTCACTACGAGAACCTTATCAACCTTATTAAGACAGTTTGATAACGGGAAATAAGCACTATATTTTTCCACCTGCACTGGACAGGTTGTGGCCGTTCAGGGGGTTGGTTAACTTTAGTCTGAAAATAATCACTAGGTAAGTGCACTAGGTATTGCTAACGATTCCTCCGCAACTCTTACCAATTAATTATATTAGATGGTCAAGTTATATCATTAAGTATATCACGAGGACTTGTGCTTCCGTCATTAGTATGTTACTTTAAAAAGATGGTCCCCTTATAAGCCCTCAGCCTTTCTTGAATTAATAAAGAATTATTTCCCTACATCTTCTCCTCCCCTGATTCCGGGTGCGAAATCCTAATCATTACCCCAAATTAGACGAGGTGCACTATGCTATTTCGCGCGCAGACCCTGCAGCGCGTCGTTCCAGGAGTTGACGATAGACCTGACGCCTCACCACCAAACGGTGTCAACTGTGCCCACGAAATTTCCGCCAATTTCCACGAGGGGCAACTGGTTTATGCTTGTCCACTGGAGATACTTTCAATCAGGGTCGTCAATAGGTTATTTATTACGAAGCTGGTACTACTACTACCCAGCTCTTCGGCTTCATCTTAACTTTTTCCCTAGTCGTTCATCTCGCTGCTTGGCTGTCACTTACTTATTGGCATTTTCATGAAATGATAACTTTCGAATTCACTGGAGATACGCTATTACTGTGCTATGGACTGTTGCCGCTAGTTGAGCGGTATTGTAGTGTAGTTAACATCATTTACTACCTCTACGATAATTATAACGAAGAATACAGATATTAAAGAAAACGAAGATATGCTCGCGCGAATGTCCGGGTTAGAGTCCTACACGCGTCTAATGCAGAATCATAGACACGACTGAATGGGGTGGCGGGTCCCGGTGCTTCACCAAGGCGAAAAGGCCGAGACAAGCGTTTGTGCACGAAATAAGGATGAGCTATTTGAGTAGTGTTCCGCTATATTTATTATTATTTTCCAAATTACATATTACCTTTAAAATGTTTAAAAAAATGTGAACATGTATTTACAGACGTATGTGTACTCGTATGTATACATGTTGTTTATCTTCTCATAGCTGTACAAATTTTAATCATAATTAAGCGCTTAATATAACTACGGTTTTACTGTTTTAAGCGTGGTAGTTAGTTTTATTATTCCGACGTTTTGACCACTTTTCAGTGACTGTGATCACTGGAGCTACTGAAAAGTGGCAGAAACGTCGGAATGATGAAAATCAAATAAATTACCGCGCTTAAAACCGTTAAAACGTAGTTTTATTATGTATACTACTCGCCAAAACATAAGAAAATATTTTAATTAAGCTCTTTAAAAGAAGCTTGTTTTTAATTTCACACTAAAGTAGCTTCTGAGAACTGAAGACATAAGTTTCTACTGATATTAAGTAGAACCATGGAATAAGAATACTGGGTGATTTTCATTCGTTCATTCGTAAAGTATTTCCAAAGTGTTACGTAAAATTATGATTAAACGATACAACTGGCATCTGGTGAATATAGTATATCTAACCGTCAAGAGGTACTGATGTTGTTATTCATTGTTCCATGGCTTTACACGTGAGCTTTAAATCTTTATCTCTATTCTCTGTAATAAAAATTATATTTAATTGTGTCTGAAAATTATATATATTTTAAAGCAGCTGTGAACACGTCGTCGTTCGTGCAGGACTAATACTAGTATTTATATTTTCTGAACTCTGAAAGATAACGAAAATGGATCATACACGAAAATCTAAGGTAACATTCCTATTTGAATCCTAAAATTTTCATTGAAAGCCATCGAGCGCTTTTGGAGCCTATTCAATACAAAATTTCAGACGGATTATATCAAAGTTATAAAACTGATATTTATTATTGACGTCGAATACTTTGTAATTGTTTGTAACTATACATCGTATCAATTTTGGAAATTATTTTGAAACGGGCAGACATTTCAATTTTACTTATTTCAGCGATGTCACGTAGCTAGGACACCTTAACCTAGGCTTAGTATTCTACTATTAATAATTAGGTTTACTTAAAGTTAAGTTTATTTTATTACATGAGTTTATAATAGTGTAAATGTTGCATTTATTGTATTACTTTATATTATTTTTATTTGTATTACACCACGGCAATAGTTCATTCCCAGGGCTGAAGATGGAACAAACATAATATATAAATATCCGAACAAGATTACTTTCATGAGTACACCATTTCGCATTAGCGTGCTTTATCCTGCGCGATAGTTCCCACAGAATAGTTCCTTGCGGTATAGTTCTTTATTCTTAAGGTTGTGTTATATATAAATCTCTAATACTTTAGTATCGTAGTTAAATAGCAGCTAATAGTAATTCCAGTAGCTTGGCTTAGCTGGGGATTGTCGTTGGGTGCATTATTATATGGTGTAGACAGGGGTAATCGCCGGTCAGTGTCACGCCACATAATTTGTCAAGGGGCCTCTACGTGTTGGCCTTCCCATGGCCCCATGCAAGCCCTCCAAAAGTCCCGGCCATTTTTATGTATAGCCATAGATATAGATATTTATGGACAACATTTCATATGCCTATATGTTGATTTATGAGTCGAAGCATTTAATTAAGCTGTATATTTCGGTAATGAGAGCTCACTGCATTTGTTTTGTGCAATAGGTCAATAGCCCACTTCTAGACAAAGAACACCTAAAAGCATCATTGAACATTCAATGTAATTCGTCTCAATGTCATTTAAATTTCGGTCATTGTTGTTTTAAGGCTCCTGTTGCCGCAAAAGGTCGAAAATGGTGCAAAAGAAAGAACTTTTCGTTCATGGGTTATTATATTATTAATCAATAGCTTACAAGAAAAAAACAAATCTTCACGATACGTCGTTTTTTGTAATTTTTGTATAGTTATTTTAAATTACGAAAAAAGTGCACCAAATCACCTCCAAATTGTTGAAATGTATCCATTTTACTCCTTCAATTTTTATCTAAACATATATTTTATGTTTAGATAAAATATTTACATCTCGTTTTATCTACATCTCGATAAAAGAGAGATAAATAATATGTTTTTTTATATACTACTTAATTTTAATTACAATAAAATAATACTGCATCTGAAAAACGATCGCGTCTATGATATCCCCGTTATCGCCTGAAAAATCAGTACCGAAAAATGCTCAAGAACGTTGGCGTTGCTACAGCCCTTGAGAAAGCCTAGGGTGTCCTACAATATGATAATAAATTAGTTCTACCCTCCACCGCGTCGTTCGCGACTTTGACTTTACGCTCATAAATAATATGAATATGAAGTCAAAATCCAATTTACTATCTTCAAAATCTTGCATGGTATCAAAATAAACATTATTACACAAAAATATGTGTGTGTGCAGTTTACATGCTGTAGAAATGAAACAAAATATGGCAAGGGTGGGAGGGATTTTAAATTTCGTGACGTCACATTTCATATGTTTAACCTTTAAAACACAGTAATGCAGTTAATTAATGGAAAACTTCAAAACATTTCCAATTCTATCTGTATGAGTATAGTGCTTACATGATTAAATATAAAGTATTCTAACTCATTCTCGCAGGCTTAGTCTTATAGATTAATCTTTAATCTCTTTTTAGTGTCGCTTATTCGTTCCATCTAGTTTCAAAACACGACGATTCTGAAGAAGTTTCACTTCTAGCATTGAGTTATAATAGCTGTTTTAATCCTTAAAATTTACAACGAAATTCGTTGAGGTGTTTAGAGCCTATTCGAGTAAAACAGACTAAAATATTTTTAAACGATCATTTATGATTATGCGGGGTATAAATTGCATCAATACCTTAAATTTCTGAATTCCTTCTTAAATTACAAGTAAACATTTAAATGTTGGTATAGCTCCAATAGTTATTGATAAATGATTACCTAAAAGTAACAATGGCTAGCTAAGACAATAATGAAACGTTTTCACGTCCTTGGATAGTTGCAACTGCAATCAGACACCTTGAAAGGCTATGGCCAGAAAGTAAAAACATTATGGTGAGGGAGGACTAACAAAACATCGGAGCAGAAAACTAACAGTGTTAACAAACCAATATTTGTTTTAAGTTTGCAAAAATATTAAATATGTGAATTATTAAAAAAATACGATTATGATATATATATATATATATATATATATATATATTTTATATATTTCTCTATATTTTTTAAAATAATCTGGTATGTTTATTTACTATTCAAATTTCACAATTTAAAACTTTCAAACTGTGAAGTGGACAATTCATTCAATTAAGAAGAATTGAACTATAAAGTGAGAAATCCAATTCACACACACAAGTTTCACGATTTTGGGTAGCTAGTATCTCCCTACCTATTGAATTGATTAAAGAAGTAATAAAAATAAAAAATAAATGAAGATAAAAAATAAAAAAAAATATCGTTATTGATTTTTCGAAGCTTTTGTTTATACTGACAAAAGATTTATTTGGATATATAACCTAACTTAAAAAATATAATTAATTACTAAAAATAAACTAACTTATAAATAAGTTAATATTGCTATGTTTCAATCGGCCCAGTAGTTTTTCCGTGAAAACGGAACAGACAGGCAGACAGAGTTACTTTCGCATTTATAAAATTAATAAGGATTACAAATTCCTGAAAGTTATTATTGAAGCATTGGCACCGACCTAGCCAACAAGGCTAAACAAACTAACATACAATGCCTGAAACTAACACTGACTTAGTGCTTAATTGTGTATTTCAAATTTAATTTACCTTGAGGTTAGACGACTGGGTAATTAATTAAAGTTGTACATGAAATAAATAAGAATTTTAATATATTTAAAATTAGGTATTTTATGTGTGCATAGTTTAGTTGAACTAAAGTTCTTATTATGTCTAGTATCTAATTTGTGTGCATATAAAAAATAATGTGAGCTGTCGTTTTAGGGAAAATTGTATAGGAATTAGGTAATTATTATGCGCTCTAACCACTTTAAATTAGTCCCGGTAAAAATACTGCAGGATTCAGGTTGCAAAAAGTACCGCAGATTTAAGGTCAGAAAATTTGGTAACAATCAGTGAAAACATCAAATCAAAATCAGCTATATTTTTTTGTACCCTAAGCACTTTAATCTGCTACCAGGAAAAATCCTGCGAATTTCAGGAGATATAATGTATCACAGATTTTAATTCCGACAATTTGCTATCGATCATTGAAAACCGAAGTGAAATAGGTCAAGCAGTTTTTACGTGAATCCCAAAAAACAAACCAAAAAACCTTGTGTAAAGTTTAAAGTTACTATGTACTGATACGGTAGTTGGTCAATTGTATAATGTTATAGATTTGTCGTACATATAAAAAGTATATATTGTTGGTGAAAATATAAGCCGTGACCCTTTAAGTTATTAATTTATCACGTGGCGCCTACTCCAAACGTGTTTTACATTAAATCGCTTCTCAAGAACTTGGTTGTATAATATTTGATAAGTACATTGTATCAAGTTATTATTTGTATTTACGAAAACAACGATTGCATTAATGGAGTTATTATAATTATTAGATAATATTAGACGCGTGTATATTATTCACAATATAAATAAGGATCGTTTAGTCAAATGTAATAACTACGTTTTAATTTATCAGTTAACAAACCTGTCTTACTACAAAGACGCGACTTTATATTCGATCATTAAGCAGTTCTAAGAGTCATTTTTCTAAATGACCTTTAAAATTACCTTTTAAATTTCATCACCTCTGATTCTAAGGTTTTAGCCCACATATAGATAAAAAATGGGCTCAATCTTTTTTATGAATAGCTTTGTAATACATTCGTATCAGTGAAATTACGTGAAGACTGAATCTGGCAAGGATTTGGTAGCCTACAAGCTATGAAGGGTTCCGTTCCGGTTCCAAGGTACCAAACACGCACTATTTTTATTTTTATATTTGAATGTGGAACAATAAAAAGCAGGTAATGAAAAATACCTCATATCGCAAAAACTACTCTACTAAGATATTGTTCAAATCAAGTTCGGCTTAAAGTATTTTTGAAAATCTACCACTATAATATTTGCAAAATTCTTTACTTCATACTTCAAAGGTTACCTATAGGAAGGTACAATTTTTATGAATTTAAAGACTAAAATCTGCCCCTTTATTCATTTAAATAAAAAGTCATTATGAAACGTTATGGTTTTTCAAAACCACTGAAAAACAATTTTCAACCCTCAGTTACATATACCGTCATTAATCTGTATTTCAAAATATGTTTTAAATATGTCGTCACAATCATTTTAGCACATAATTATAATATTTGCGATTTGGAACAGTTTTGTGTACTTAGCTCAATTTTGTAAAAGTTTAACAGCATTGGATATGATCTGAGATGCCGTGCCCGAGGGCTCTGACTCCCTCCGATCTATATGGGTTCCCGTCAACTGGAGTAGTAGCATTGACAATGCCTTTATTTCGACGACTCTAGCCCATGGTGGAAGAAGGAACACCAAGGTGGTTTAAGAGGTATATCCGCGGCCTAGCTGCGGACCCCATTGCGAGTTCCCGAAGCGGGGGTGTGCATAAAGTACAATTCACATGAAAAGAAGGATATAGATTTTATAAAGGATGACATTAAGGTTTATAATCTATGTGACGTATTTATGATATATGTCAGAATATAATGTCCGACTAACGAAGGGTAACTAGTTAGTTTTCTTCCCGTTCATTTTCAATTTTAGATCTGAGCTATTAGTTTTCACTGTACCTATATCAAGGACAGAATCCCTCATAAAGAATACAATATTGTTATTTTGTACCTAAATAGGTGTAAGGAATATGTATTTTCTGATGCATATAGGTATCTTCTAGGTAAGCGTGGCTTATCCTAGAATTTCTAGATCATATCAACTCTTAACATCACATGAGATCGTGATCAAAAATGAACCTATAGCACATTAAACAATATGTTTTATATATAAAATAATTGGCATTCGTATAATTATTTCATACTAGCTGTACCCGGCAGACGTTGCAGCGACGTTTACCGGGATCAATAGTTAATTTAAACCATTATCGAATCCACTGTAATAAAAACAAAAATATCATCAAAATAGGTCCCTATTTTGATGATATTTTATGATGATATTTTAGACTGTAGCGGGGCCACCTACTGGTAGATCTATAATCTTAACCATCCCGGGACCCACTTGAACACATACAAAAATAATTTCACCTAAATATTGGAACCCGATTACAACAAAATTCATTATTTTACATGTATTTTATCAATAAAATAACTCCGACCGAAGCATCTGTTTTAAGCGGTCGGTATTCACTTTTCTTACATCCTCTTTGACGATATTTGCAACACGCATTCTGTCAATTCTATGTCAAACGTCATAAGGTTACATTAAAAAAGTTTATATTGTCCTAAGCGCTAAGGTTAGATTAGAAATAATTTTATATGGTGGTTAAGTATTCTTAAATTTTCTAATTTTCCTCGCAATTTTCTTATTTTTTTCTTTCATAAGAACCTTCTCCTGACAACAAACACAACAAAAAAGAATTAGCGAAATCGGTCTAGCCGTTCACGCGTGATGGCGTGACCAAGGGAAATAGGGATTTATTTTTATATATATAGGTATATCACAACGTAACACAGTGTAAAATATATAAATAAGCAAAACTATTTTAAATTGACATTGACTTTGAAATAATAATTTTAAATACTCATATAAATATATTCGTGTTCAATATTTGCACAATTCAATATTTTTAATAAATATAAATTCTATTGTAGTTATATTTAAAATAACATCATCGTTAAGTTGTGGCTTGTGAAACAGGAAAGATGCGAATGAAAATACTATAATACATTGAACAACGCTTTACGTCAGTTACTATAGTATACTAGAGCTTACCCCGCGGCTGCGCCCCGGGTCAACCTCTAGTACGTGTCTCTTGTTTAAAGAGCAAGCATTAATACAGGTTACATTGTACAAAAATTTTGTGTTAGTGCTATTTGCACCCGGAATATTAATTTCATTTTTAACCGACTTCAAAAAAGGAGGAGGTTCTCAATTCGTCGGATTTTTATGTATGTTCACCGATTACACCGAGATTTATGATCCGATTTACGTGATTCTTTTTTAGTTCGACGCGGAATAGTTGCCATTTAGACCCCTAAAAATTTAACATACTTTGGCCTAGTAGCTTTCATATTATAAACATTTTTTATGAAAAAAAAATTCATTCCGTTCCATACGTACACCGATTACTTTGAGATTTATGATCCAATTTACGTGATTCTTCTTTAGTTTGATGCGGAATAGTTGCCATTTGGTCTCCTAAAAATTTAACATAGTTTGGCCCAGTAGTATTCATTTTACGAACTTTTTTTGTTCCCGTTTCTTGGGATCTATATTTTTAAAGGCGCGCGGCACCTTTCATAGGCGTACCCATAGCTAGACACTAAAAAGTAACAAATAATAATAAAAAAACTTCGTTTAAAAAAACCGAATTCAAAAACTAAAAAGTATAAAATAACTTATTTCTAAAGCTATTATTAATTATAATATCTTATTTTTAATATATATTATCTAAAACATCTTGAAGTCGGTGCAAAGTAAAACATAAAAATTACTAAGCACCGACTTTCAGATGTTTTAGATAATATATATTACAAATAAGATATTATAATAGCTTTAGAAATAAGTTATTTTATGCTTTTTAGTTTTTGAAGTCGGTTTTTTAAACGAAGTTTTTTTAAATTATATATCGCAAAGTATCCCATCTCCTGGCATGAAAAGTATTTATGTTCATTTTCGGTACTAAAACTATATTTAAACAAAATATAGCCAAACCGATCTAGTATTCCTAGTAGTTTTCCGTTAAAGCTTAACAGGTATTCATATCGAGTTACTATCGCATTTTTTACAGACGATAAATTTTTATATCTATAAACTTGAGAAATGATTGGTCTCATACAAACTTTCATCCTCTATTTCGAACCGTCCTAGTTGTATTTATCTATCCCCCGTCTATTAAAACTACATAAATGAAAAAATGATGAAAATGACAAAAACGTCGAAAATGACAAAAATAACGAAAATGTAAAAAAAATATGGAAAATGACGAAAATAACTAATATGACCAATACGACCAAATTGACCAAAATTATCTAATACTTGTAATTGTTTATCTCATATACATATGAATTTTATTTAATTAACGCGTGCGTGCTGTCTAAAAGCTTCCAATATATTATCCTACTCCGTTACTGTCGACAGTGATTAAGTTGAACCATGGGGGAAAGTGTTCACAAAACATAAAGACGTCAATTCTGTCATTATGTTGATAATATGTTTATAAATAATCCTTATCGAAGAACATTTAATTTTATGGTATATCTACAATAGTTTACTGCTACAAATTCCATTTCCGTGACTACAAAACGGGTTTAATTCTTATATGACTTTTAACCCAATTGTACGCTTTCGCCGTACTGTGATATAACATTTTCTTTCTTAATGTTAATTCGATTGTTGCTAGGGTCTGCCTTCTCAATCTTTTACATTGCAAGTTTATCCACGAAGTTTATCTTTATCAGTTCATTGGACGTCTGTTCTCTTTCATGATGACCAGCGATCCAAGAGTGGTTATATCGCGACAATTTTTTTAATTGTCAGCATCAGACAAGCAGGCAGACGGCTCACCTATTGAAAAATAGTTACTGTTGTCTATGGATGTTAGCCTTGCCAACGCATTACCTCCCAGCCTCAAAGACACTTTATGATGCCCTTCTTAAGTAAATCCATGTCGGATAAAAGAAAAACCTCGGCGAGAAGTTCTTTCCAGATCATTGTTGTACGCTGAATAAACGTTCTAGATAACTTTCCGTAGTAGTATATGGTAACTCAATAAAATGGGAGTGAATTTCGGCTAAATACACCTCAAGTTATATTTGTAGAATTTAATCTCCGCATCACGGATTACATTGTATGAATGTGTTGAAGATATGATTAGGTCGCGTTACACCGCAAATCTCAGCATTTTCATCTCGTTTTCGTAGAAAGGCTTTTAGGTAGGTGCTATACAAAAATCTTGCTGTGTCTATCATCGATTAGATATCAGTTAAAGAAAAATAATCTTGACGTTCACATGATCATTATAAAAAATTCCTTAATCTGTTTTACAAATATAAAATTTAACGTTTTTACTGCTCTTGAATATTTAAATTTTTTGAGTTGTGATACTAATCTCAGAACAGTGATATAAGGGACAACTCATCTAATATATTATGATTATTTTCACGCGAGTTGTTGAGTTGTTTTTATAATGATAATAATATTGTTACACGCCGAAAAAGTGAATGCACACCTGTTTATTACCTTTCCTGAATTTGGACTACTTTTGTTTACTTTGTGTTTAATATTTGTAATTAGAAAAAAACAACCTATTGTTATTGTACTCGTTTATGGCCGCAGGTGTGCAGATTACGTTTTTTTGGAAAAATTCAGTCCACGCGGTCGAGTGTTGTATTGTATAGTTAGTATAAAACAACGCCCGAACGAAGGGGTAGGGGTAAGGCAGTAAAGCGACGATTACGATACGAGCAAGATCAAAGCAAGACTTGTACATTGGATAAGCTATATAGTGACGGACATTGCGCGTGATATTGAATCGTGCAGTTTGTACTGGTTTTCTCCAGTTATATTTGTATCTGAGTTATACGTGTTTGTAAAGTTTTAATGAATTCTATAGTTATTCCAACGGCATTTTAATTCCAGTCCCGCACTCGTAACAATATTATAAACAGTATGCATACATACAAAAGTTCGATAATCAGGTACACGACCTTGATACATAATTTAATAGGAAATGAACCTATCATATATCTAATACTATACTATAATAAATATGTAAATGGTTCGATTTTGTCATTGCGTTTAAAAATGTAAAAAAAGTCTGGACAAACAGATTCCAAAATGCAAGTTTTATAATTTTTGTCTGTTAGAGTATTACGTCAAAACTACTACACGGATTTAAATGAAACTCGAAACGGAGCTAGCATATATCATGGGGCGTAAGGATACTTTTTATCCGGATTAATGACGTCGTTTTCGTGGGATAGACAAAACTAGTGAAAAAGCGATCACCTCTTTTTTGGAAATTACTGAACAATAAATGAAAGTGGACATAGAGAACATTAAAAAATTGTTAACAGTGGCATAAGTTATAAATATAAAACTGTACAATATGGAAATAATCAATTTCTGAAATAAATAAATTATTATTACTTTGTATGTCTTGGAAGACAAGTCAACGGGCCATAATAATGGCCCGGACTTTTGGAGGGCTTGCGTGGGGCCATGGGAAGACCAACACGTAGAGGCCCCTTGACAAGTTTAATGGAAATGTGGCGTGACACTGACCGGCGATTATCCCTGTCTCCACCATATAATAATGTACCCAAGGACAAGCCCCGGCCAGTGTAGGACTATTGTGGGAAATGAGGAGAAAAAGTACCGGGCTATTGGGGTGAACTACTAGTGGTACTAGCGGTCTAGGAATATGGGGACTAGGCGTCTGCCCGTCGCAATGTTCAGGAAACATGGAAAAATGGGCAGACGGTTACTCGCCACTCCCTGCATGGGCCCCAAAAAATGCCTTAGAAGGCAGGGGCAACATGGGTGTGAGTGGCTAAGGGGTGTAGAGAGGTGGGCTGCAGGTTCACCGAAGCTACTTCTGACGTGATGCCATTTATCACTTCCACCCCTGGAGCTTGAGTCTTAGCTCTAGCGATCTCCACTCCGTGCCGGCTGGTTAAGGCAAACACGGGGGTGGGGGCCTTGGTCTTGGCCCCCGGAGTCAGGTACGAGGTGTCGCTACTCACCTAAGGCTTCGCCACAAAGCCCCCCTGCGGGTTAATTATTGTTATTATTATTGTGCTGGCTTATAATTCGAGTTGACACTTAGGATACATTTTTTCTCAGTGAATTAATCATTTCCATAGAATAGACGGATTAGCAAAATAGATGGCACTGCAATCCCAGTGTTTTCAATTAACTAACAAATACCTATATTGTCATAAACTACATGTCATTGGTTGTATTACTTCAAATTGGCTTCGACTCACCTCTATGTTTTGCTGGGCATATATCTAGACTATATGGACTGCTTCTTTGTTATTATTATATGTTAAAAACCGAATTAATTTTTATGTAAGTAAAAAATCTACTGCCTAAGTTTTGACACGCGGCGCATCTGCGGGACAAACTATAGTCAAGCAATAAATCTTCTGTTGTGTCGATGTCACAGGTAATAAAGTAACTATTTAGTTTTTATTTATTAACAATCCATGTGCAATATATTAATTAATAAGTTATCTACAACTTAAATTGGTAGCAATATGTAAAGTTAATGTAGCTGTTGGCTATCAATTAAATATTCTGTTTAAAATAACAATATTAACCATTTTAAAAAGAGTGTAATGTATTCATCCATACATACGTACGTGTACGTGGGCGCGCACAGTGCACACGGCATGTTAGAACCGACAAGCGTCGCCGCTGCTATAATGCCTAGCAATTAGCACTGACGCGAAATTCATCCGCGTTATATTTCGGGCATGGCAACTATATCTGCAATCGAAAAAGTCAGCAGCCGTCGCCGGCGCACACATATACAACCACCAACACATGCACCAAGCTTACAATAGATCTAGGTATACTTCGCTTACATATCAAGTCTAGACGCAGACATTGAGCGCATGCACACATGTGTGCTCGGACGCAAACTTTACCCTTGAACGTATGTGAAACGCTAGATAATTCCACGCCGAATTGGTGCATTGATAAAAAACATGATAACCTGAATAATCCCTCAACAGGCTTGTGCAAATTTATGTTAACGCATTTTAAAGAACAGATATATTTCACGTATTCGCTGTTGTCGGCACCTATCGAAGGTCAACACTGTACGCATTGTTTAGGTGAGTTGTACTATTTTTATAACTTGTATTATTTATTTTAATTTTATTTCCTTTTTCCGCGTACACATGAAATAAATCTCCCATGGAGGTTTACTCTCCGCGCTACGACATTAGTCGACGTTTACGAAGAGTTTGCTATCACTGAAAGAGGCGGAGTCCTTCCTTTTTAAAATTAACATCATCCTCTCTTTTGGCTGTTGCCAAACTATAAAAATTATAATTAATTTAATAATAGTTTAACTGTATTTGAGTCACTTGCTACACCTGTGAACCGTTAACTTAACGAAAACAGCTAAACATTTTGTGGCAAAGACTTGAGGACGATTAAAAAAAGAGTTCTGCAACTCGTTACAATTTTTAGGATATTACATTACTTTATGAATCATGAAAATTGTAAATTTATATATTAAACAATATTTTAGTTTCTCTTATGGATAATTTGAAACCCGTTTTCTAGATTAATAATATTTAGATTTTAGATAGTTGTTGATTTTGTTTGAAGCCGTAGTAGCTTAGTGGCTAACGCATTCGTGTCTTATTCGAATGATATGGGATCGTATTGCGGCCAGAGACCATGTACCGCTGAAGGTATTTTTTGAGCTAAAGTGCATATTGTTACAATGACCACCTGCCTTCAGTGGAAGACCATAAGGACACCTTCACATTTATATTATCTGTTTGAAAATTCTAGCAATCCGTCTACGAAAAGTTTGGTAGGTACTATCATCATAAACAAAATCAGTTATATTATCGTAGTTGTTAGCTTTCTTGAAGACGGAAAACTAGTCACCAGAACTATCATGTAAGTCATGGAAGGATAATGGCTAACGCAACCGTGGCTCTTTCCAGCTGCTCAAGTTCAAATGGTTGCCATGAAACATGCATCATTTAGATAACTACATATTGTTCTAATTGCCACATGCTGACGGTGAAGAAAAATGTCAGCATAACACACATCTTAAGAATAAATATTGTTGTTAGCGGGACTCGAATTAAAATGCCGTTGGAATAATTATAGACTTTATTAGAACTATACAAAGACATATAACACAGGTACAAATATAATCGAACACAACAAATCCAAACGTAACGCAGAAGGTCGTAATTCAATAAAACGCGCAAAGTCCGTCACTAATAGATTCCCGATTGTAGTACACACGTCTCGCTTCGATCGTGGTTCTCGCTCGACTGTCCCCCCCCCCCTCCTTCAATCAGGCCATCGTTTTATACTGCACAAATGCAAAGTTTCCGCCCGGCAACGTGGACCGGATTTCCTAGAATCAGCTTGTATTTTAAAATCCGTAACACCTGGCTAATAATTACAATACAACAATAGGCTGGTCTCTAGAAACGTATGCCAATAAATAAGTAAACCAAAGAAGACGATCATAAAAGAGAGTTACTACCAATGGTTTCAATGTTATTAGTTCAAATGCAGACGCAAATCTGTATGTGAAGTTTGTCTTTGTCGACGCCTAGTTTGTAACAATATGTATGAAAGTTTTATAAGCAAGTGTACATTAGACCAAAAAAACTGGAGTAGATTGGAACCCGCGTTATTGGGCTGATAACGTTATGAATATGAATGAATGAATGAATGAAAACACTTTATTGTTTACCAAAGATTAAAACTACGTTCTTAAAACTAAGTACAATATACATGTTGAACAAAGGGCGGCCTTATCGCTTAAAGCGATCTCTTCCAGGCAACCCCCTAAACTAAGGAAAACATTAAGACAACAGTGGCGGTGAAAACAATAAATAATAAGAAACATACCAAGAGTAAGTAAAAAAATAATAATAATACTTTATATACTATACAAAAATAAGATATATCATACTATGTATAAGATCAGCAGCATATTTTAGACTTGCGAGGACCAAAAATATTTAGTAACCATTAGTTTAAAAGACAATATAAATTTAGCTTGTCTGATGTTGAGTGGCAGCGAGTTCCATAAACGGACAGCCTGTACCGTGAAAGAGTTATCAACAAAGGAAGAAGTGTGTACAAAAGTCATTAAGGAGAGATTATTACTAGAGCGCAAATAACGGGAATGAGAAAGATGTAGGAAATCAAAACGTTCCTTTAAATACGGAGGGGTACGAGGATCAAAAAGGATATTGTACAAAATCATTCGCGAAAATTCCGTTCTTCCTCCATTAAATATTGGGAGACCCTAGCCCAGCAGTGGCTCTTGTAGTAAATAAAACCAAACTAACGTAATGCATTATGCAACTTCAAGCTTTGTTCACAATAACTTATAATTCATTAAGTAAATAATTGAAATGTAAATAAAATTGTATGTGGCTATAGAAAACATTACTTATGAGTACCCGTTGATGTCTATTGAAGGGATTTGTCCCTTTGAAGTGACGTACGAGACGCGCTTACTTGCCCTACATTTCTCCACAGGGCTGACTGACTGCCCCAGAGAACGCGGTCGATATAGAGCTATACTGCAATCGTAAAGTGCTTGCAATGTGCACGAGTATAATGGTTACGGGATTTTGAACCTTATCACTATTATAAAGGTAATTAATATCTTGAATTGAACAGTGAATTCACTCATGTTGAATTGTAATCCTTGCAACAACTCAGAAGGGTTTATGGTAATAAAAGAACAGCAACTGGTCACATAGTTATAATTAGAGAACTTTACGGTTTTAACACGTTTAATACACTAACTTTAACAGTCGTCGAGCATTTTTAGAACACCTCGCCATCCCTCCAACAATTTAACAGTTTTAGAAACTTAGCATATTGGCACAATGGCACAATCACTACATTATAAAGGATAAATGTTGTATCATTTTTTTTTAAATATAGACAACTACACTATACGAAACAGGCGCCAATTACAACAAACATTATTATTCAATTAAGGAGATGGCTGATTGTATTGTTTAGAAATAACAGGATACAGAACAAAATTAATTATTAACTTTAAACGAAAACATGACCAGAACAAGTATGCTACTAAATAACTGTAACAGAATTCTACTACTCATATCTATTATTATTATTATTATATATTATGGATGAAAAGGAAAAGGCAAATCAAAGTTTTGGCGGGTTTTTACTAGTTGTCTCAATGTACCTAATAGCGTTTTCATTAACTTTCAAGACGTGTTAATTGTAACAATATGTACATTACGCCAGGAAACTCCCTAGACGTGTACCACGGCCACAATTCGATCTCACCTAGGTCATTTGAACGAGACGCAGATTTCTCAGCCAGTGAGCTACTGCCACTTGCTCAAAAGAATATCTTTGGCAAATTATATGTGCGTAAATCATTTTATATAACAATGCTGTTCCAAACAGATGTAGCTAATACTTCCGCTTCCGTATATTCCACGATAAAAAAGTAATATATGTTAATCATCCGGTTGATGTAGTTGTATATATCAAATTATATAGACATTTTTACGTAATTAAGGGCGAGAAGAAAAACAAACACACATTCAAAGAAAGTCATTTTCATGTTATAGTTTGATAACGATTATATATTAAACATGAACGATTTGTATAATTATGACAGTAGTTCACACGAAGGAATGATTTAGGTATGATGATGATAACACTAATGACAATTAAAAAAATAAAAACATACTTGCGGACAATGATGTGCTCGTGAAATTCGCTCCTGCTACTTTTAACAAGATTTTAAAAGGAAATTATAAAATTTTTGAGAATAGAGATATAATTTTTCCTATACTGTCCTAATTGAAGTAGATTGTAGTAATTCTTTGTGTAGCGCCATATAGCCTACATCTTTCCAACAAATTTCATCTGTGTAGATCCAATAGATCCCGACGAAAATAATTGTGACATACCAAGACAGACGGATAGACAGACAGACGATCGAACTGGTAGACGAACAAATGGTCAAACAGAATGTCAGACGGACAGCTATGACAAAAATTTAACGGTTCCGTTTTTGTCAAAATACCTATGGAAGCCTGATAAAAGAGACTGTATTGTTTGAAATTCTTAAAATAGTTGTTTTAATTTGGTCCCGTGTGGATGAACTTAAAAAATAAATTCAAGGCCATCAGGTCAAGTTGAAGGTGATGAGCGTGTTTTAAAAAGGCGTATGTCTATACAAATCATTATACAATCTAATGCCATCTACATTTGATTTACACTGGAGTATCGTAGCACAAACTAGTTGTGTCTTTCATATTTTAACAGTATTTAACACACAAGTGAATAAAATACTATTTTGCATATTTCGATAGTTATAGGGCAACAGCGTTCTTGTTAATTTTAATTTGAAGCTTGAAGTGGTATGATCATTTATTTTAGTTAAGAAAGAAAATGATTCTGTTGATATAGTCTCTTAGAATATCTGGGAAATGTTTAAGCTTATGATAGCTATAGCTTAATTTGTCTAGAATATTCTACGTTGTGCTTTAAAATGAGACGGTGAACCTTTTATGACTTCAGATACGAAAATTTCAACACCTATGTATCTAGTAAAATTTAATTTTAAACATTGATGACAATTTTGTTGAAATTTGTGTAACTATGTACCACAGGGCTATATTAAAGCGTTTTATTTTTAATTATTTATAGACGATTTACACCAACCCACATAATTTATATAGATCTAGATTTAAGAAATAAAAAAATACACAACTTGGTAAATACAACTCCTAATTCATGTTTTATCCCACTCACTATTATCAACTTTTTCTATAGCGGATCCATGATACTTAATTTTCAAAATTCATCTATATAGCACTAGTAACCTCCCATTGAATTTTACAGACAAACAACTAATATGACAAAGGTTGAGTTCTGTTGTATTAGTTTTATGTTGGTTACTGAACTCAAAAATGTATATGCAAATTTATAAAAGCCACATTAACTTTAAATATTTTATTACTCTTAAATAGTGTATTAATTAAAACTTTATATGCACATAATATACGTATTGTTTAAATTTTTATGGTTATAAATTAATGTATTTTAATTAAGTGAATAGATAGTTTTGTCTATCATAAAATATTTAAACTTTGCAATTTATTCTTTATTGTAAACAAAATAGTTACAAATAAAACAATAAAATAATGGTGATGTACAAAGGCAAGCTTAACCCTAAAAAGAGTTTTCTTCCAGCAAATCTATAGGTCTAGCGAGAGTGGGAAGACAAGAGGCAGGGTTGTGTACATGAAATAAACTAGATACAGATAGATATACATAAACTACAACAACATACACATATATCGATATATACCTAGTATATACATATATAAAATGCATATACGCATATATCAGTTAATTAGGATAGATAGTGTTCTTTATACAATAAATACAAAAGCTGTAGTAGCTTAATGATTAACGCTCTCGCGTCTCAAATGGCGCGAATTCAAATACTGGCCTAGAAACATACATCATTTATGCTTAAATGATGAAGAAAAATGTTAATGCATTTTTTACAATTACCACACGCTGACGACTAAGAAAATATCGTGATGAAATCTACACATCGAGATAACTGGTGCGTCAAAACTAATCCGCCTTGGATAAGGGTGGCGGGTATACTTTGCTACTTTCTATCACGTTCTCCGAATTATTTGGGGTGGGCACAATACGTCTTTTCCTTCCATACTCCTCTATCCTGGTATACTGCCCGTTCCCAACCCTAAAAAGGGGAAGGGGGCTTAAGCCCAGAATTTGGACCTTTATGGGCTGTTATGATATAATGGCAACCTCATTACTGCCCACACACTCCTTAAGAATAGAACGCATACAAAAGAGGTTTCTGTGGCATCTTTCTTTTGCTGAGCACAGGGTAAAAAAGGAAACATCATACCAGAAAAGGTTTATTTATTTCAAAATCGATCCCCTGGAGACACGTAATATTATTTTAGATGCCATGTTTGCTTATAAGCTATTTCATAATTAAAATTCCCGCCAATTCCGCCTAAAAGTCCGTTCGAAACCCCCACGACAACTTATAACCCCCTATTTCCACCAATAAGGACATACTAGGCGCTAAATCCCCTCCCTATCTCTAGAATCTGTAGAATTCTCAACAGCAGCAGTGATGTTACAATACTAATTAGACAAATACTGACGAACAGAGTAATTTCATTACTGGTATAAGTCCTCGCAGTACTGTTCTTCTGGTGTGAGTGTTGATGTTGTGTCACTTATCTCTTCTATTTCCCAGTATTGCGAAAGGTTTTTTAAATTGTTAAGAACGACGTGGCAATTAAAAGTCCATACGTTCCCAGATATGATCCAGCCCAATTTTGTTTTATCCATAGGTCGCTGGTTCATATCCGGCTCGAAAGACCAAAAAACTGTAGTTTGTATACAGTTTTAGTATAGGAAGGAAGGGTAAAATGAACGAAATACCAAATCCAACGAGCGCTGTAATGACACTGATTTAATTGCTGTAAATATATTAATATAAATGTGTTGTTAATCGTTAGGCCGCAGTTGTTTATTTGTAAAATGCTGACTATTGTAGATACTTTGTACAATTACCTTACACTTTTTTATTTTTTATTATTAGAGTTTAATTAAATAACAGTCAAGAAGTTAAACTTCAACCTGTGTTCACCTATAATTAGTTTTTACATCGCTTTGTAAACCTTAGTCATAAGTCCAGTAACTGATTAAATGTTAAAATAATATTGGAGATCCTTAATAAAATAAAATATACAACATATGAGACGTAAGTAAGTTGGCCTGCGAGTATGAAACATTTAAAAAGAATAGTACATATAGGAATTACACATGTGTTCAATCGCGTGATGTGCGAGATCGTTTTTATTTTACAAAAACTGTTCGCAGAAGTTATTTTCAAAATAGGATACACTATGTGTCTATTCCATTAAATTATCAATGTCGCTTTGCATTGATATAAATCAATGAATATCAAAGTGTTTTTTTAAGTTTTACTTGTTGGTTGTTTAATCTATAATATTATAAAATTTTAAACATCCGTGTCTGTACATTAAATCAATAAAAAAACAACTGGAATAGACTATATAAACGATGGAGAACACGATGCATTTTTAGATTTCTTGTCCATTTGTCGGTTTGTTTGGGATTCACGTAAATCTACTGGGCTGATTTCGGTCCGGTTTTCGTTGATCGACAGCTAATCCTTGGATTTAAAATCTGCTTAACTTTTTATCCCGTGAATTTTTCTGCGAATTATTTAAAACGGCCAGATTGCAAGAAATCTAATTCCAATGCGATTTTTTCACTGATCGATAGCAAATTTTGTGCAATAAAATGTGTGATACTTTTTATCCCGGGAAGCTCGCGAGAATTTTCCCGGTAACAGTTTGAAGTCGTTCGGATGCATAAAAATGAGCTTATTCCGACATAGATTTCACTAAAATGATAGATTACTTTACTTTAAATGTTTTGGTAATTTATGTCCCGGGAATCCCGCGGGAATTTCAAGTCAAGCGTGGAAGAAGTCGCGGGCATATCGTATAAAAACAGCGCTTTAACACCGTCAAAACGTAGATATAATTTTATTATTCTTTGTTTTACTAATATTTACTAGTTAAACCTCGAAACTGACGGTAAATTTTATATATTTTTTACTTTCCAACCGTTTAAATTAATTATGACTTCCAAGGGGACATTTGTAATTTTTTTTATTAAATAGTCTTCCAAAGTGAAAAAAAAGGCGCAAGAATGACCTATGGCGCCATTTATTCATGTCAAATTTAGATTTTGTTTATCTGCTTAATTGAGTTAACATAAAAACAAAATATTCAACGATTCTTTCTCTCTTTCCAATATATGAAGAAGAAACGCTATATTTGTATGTAGTGGTACACATGCAAAGCCGTTGGCCAACTTCGTTGTGTGAGTTTAAAAGTAGATTCGGTCAGACCAGTCACTATAGAAATAAAGATGTAATTATTACATCTGGGAGGTCCTTGTATGTCTGTATATATTTATACACATATTTGCCAATACGTAGCTGTATATTTAGAGCAGATAAATTTCTATAATACAACAAGATGACATTCATAGCTCGACGACATGCGTGCTTAATGAAAACAGGTTTAATGCACAAAGGCATACTTATTATGTCAATTTGTGTAGTACAGGTGTTTAGTTAAGCTGCCACATTCCCTTTCTCGATTAATTTTAAGGAAGTGGAAATAATTATGTTCTCTCTAAATGCGTCACGCCCATCAGAATAGGTAGAGGATATAAGCAAGCACACCTCTTTACATTACTGTCGATAACATGTAACCTCTTTTGCATTTAAAATTTTCATTCAACTAATGTTTTTTTTGTAAGTTGGCATAAATAAGGTTACGACTAGAGAGACTTGAATTAAAATGCCGTGGAAATTATTATAGAGTTTATTAGAACTATACAAACACGTATAACACAGGTACAAATATAACCGAACACAACAAGTCCAAACGTAATGCAGAAGGTCGTAATTCAATAAAACGCGCAAAGTCAGTGACTTTTTAGATTCCCGATTGTAGTACACATCGTCCCGCTTCGATCGTGATTCTCGCTAGACTGCCTCCTCTCTCCATTGGGCCCTGGTTTATATCTCAGAAATGCAAAATGTGCCTGTATTGTAGTTGACCTAATCCGTAACACCTGGCTAATGATTCGACCGGATCAGCCATACACGAGTACAATAAAACAATGGACTGTTTTCTAGAATAATTAGTAAACGCATGCCAATAAATAAGTAAACAAAAGTATGCCGACAGGTAACAAAATGTGTTTGTACAAATATGCGGATGTGAATTTGTTTTTGTCGCAGCCTAGATTGTAACAATATTTTTTAAGTCATACTATTTTAAAAGAGATTTTGCTTAGACCGTTTTTGTTGAAAGCAGTTTTACCCAAAGTTCAAAAGATAAAAGGCCTATTACTCACATATGTCACCTGAAATATTGCTAATCTTGAAGACATCACATTGCAGCATTATGAAAATAATATAGATGGTGCGATTACACTGTATGCGTTTAAGCTAAATACGTAGTCGTGACTCACGCACACTTGCAAAAAGCATTCTAGACTTCTAGTAATGCTATAAAGATGCGAATGGGTGCTCAATGACCAATGCTCACGAAAGTTAATTATAGCATGTTTATTTTATTATATGTTTAAAACTACAAAGAGAAAGTCCTAAGAGCACTCGTGTCTCTTTTTATTTTTCGAAAGTCACTTGGGCTGATATTTGGAATAAACGTAGAATGTTATTTATCCCAGGAAATAGAATGTTTTACACGACTGAAGTAATTTAGAAATCTCTAGTGTTAAATCATATTAAAATACAGTGATTACTTGCTAACTGTAAGGGCCTACCAGAATTTAGAAATGCACAGACAGGAACAATATTATATTCAGTCGGTAGGTACAGTACCTACCGACTGAAGATATTTAAAGAACTGTATAAAAACTTCTCTTTATAAACCACTAGCTAACCCGGCAAACTTCGTACCGCCTCAGAATCAATAAATAAAACATCTGATTACAAAAACTTCACTTTTAAATTTAATTTGATTTCTGAACGACGAGACGAACATCAAATATTTAATGTTTAGCCAAATTAATCCAGCCGTTCTCGAGACTAACAAACAGCAATTGATTTTTATATATATAGATTGTTAGCTTACAATCATAAGAAAACCTTCATTAGCTATTTAAACTTTGCCTAAAATAGAAGTAAGATAGGTAAAATATTACTAGTTTTGCGAATTACTTTTACCTCTATGATGACGACGCTCTATGCGACACTGAGATGCCATGTAGTCCTACTACTGAAGGACGTGTGACAAAAAAATAACTTCCGCCTTACGCACACGCGCATTTACTTATACTAACGATAATTTGAGTATTGGTTGTATCACTAACCTTTCTTAAGTATTCTATACCGTGATAGCTTGACGTGGAATTGGTACGTAACGTTTTACCTTTGCAAGCATCAGCAGAGAAGGTGAATTTCAAGGACGGTGGTTCTTCTGATATACTAATTTCCCATATAATTCATTTCTTAAATTAGCATTTCCTTTGCAATGGACGCGCATTGACATCTTCTCCTGGATTAGCGAACCGGTGTCTCATGCTATCATTTATTTAGTATAATTAGGTTAAATAGACCTACAAATTACAGTTGTCTGGTAAAAAAATGTTGTTTCCAATCCAATCTTTAAATGAGTAATTTAAGAAACATTAAAAGAAGCGATCTAATCTAAATTTAGTAAAGATTGTGGAATGTCACTGGCAATAAATTAAAAAGCATTCTCTTGCAGTTAGTTTATGAGACTGGTTTTATTTTTTTGTGTGTATTGGTTACATTCCATCCTACTTTTGATACAATTACTAATTTGTCCGTTATTCAAACATCGTTCCAAATACATTAGTTTATTTTTAATTCACACATGTTCGTTTACAATCTCCACAGGTCAGATGTGATACGCAGATCTATATTAATTGTTCGTTAAAATAATCTGTTCATTTGACAAAGAACACCTAAGTTATAATTTTATTACTTATTTCTTTGAGTAGGTATAAAATAAATAAAAGGTTACATTTATAAATATAATTAATAGAGAATAATGGTCAACGGCGTAACGCCGCCACTTTCCTCGATATTTTTTTACAAAATAACCTTTAAAATTTAAAGGTAATTTTCCACTTGTTTTTGAAAATGAAATTCGTTTTCTTAAACTTTCTTCGCAAACCTTTAAGATAATCTTATTTAATACCTATGACATGGCCGTCGTTCTTAGGTATACTTTCAGACATTTTCATTATTCATCACTACTTCTTTTAATATTTATTCACATATTTTTGTTCCATTTCACGCATCACCTTTTACTCGTAAAGTTATTTAGCAGTTTGAGGTATAGACTCTGCTTCACAAATAACATATCTGTGTATCGATTAAGATAGGTATTCTCATTTTTTACGTCGGGTTTGAACAAAAGAAACTGGATTGTCACATTTAAATCATCTACCATCAAATTATATTACATTATGATATTCGTGTTAATTTATACGCAGCATATTTTTTTTACATAATTACTGCCAACATTAACTCTTCTTAGCTTTATATGACTTGACGTCCAGGTGTCGAATAATATTGGCCATAAAATTTTATTCTAATTCCTTTCTTGTGCGTTTACTATCCTAAAGATCGTTATCTTAAGGAGAGTACATAACTTATCTATATGTATTATAGTGGAAGAAAAAGACGTTTTCATAAGGTAGTATTATTGAGTGCACCTACCCTTTTTACCGGGGTGATACGTAAGCGACAGAGCTAAACATTTGTACCCTAATTAAATTTCGTCTTTCCGTAAAACGAGGCCGTACTAAGGTAGGCAATTTGCTTGTAGTGTTTCTACCATTACATGGATGTGAAGTTTACCACAGATGCAAGAGTAGCTGATGATCTCATTCAGTTCATGCAACGCGATAATGCAACATATCGGTGATTTGGTACGCGGCTATGATCAACTGTAGACCCGCTTTAAAGGCGCGATGACCTCGTACTTAAGTCTCTATTTTTTGTATACGCGCGTTTTGGGAATCCCGGTGAGGTTGATCTATAATTTCATAATAATAGCCGCCAGTAAATCCTACGTACAATTCTGTTCTATTTATAAGTATAAACCGTGTACAGTGTACAGTTCTATGTTATGTAAGTTGATTTTTAAATAATATAGTTTTGAAAGACATCGCAAGATGTAGAATATAATATAGATACTACCTATAGTTAGTTTATCACTGAGGAGGTTAAGAAACTTTTTACCTACTGCCACCAAAGTTAAGCATGCGGAATCCCTATTGCTCCCCATTCTTGATTACGATGATGCCAGCTATTTGAACATAAGCCAAAAACAACTAAATTAACTTGAGCGCCTTAGACAATTATGTATAATGTTCACGCGTTTTTTTCATTACTTTGTTTATTTGCGACGGCCTCTGTGGTTGAGTGGGCTAAGCCTTTGCCGGCCTACCTCACTGCAACGCCGAGGCTCCGGGTTCGATTCCTGGTACAGTAAATTTCGGAAACGTATTTTCTCCGTTATTTACCATGGTCTGGGTGTTTGGGATCGGCCCCAGCCGTTGTTACCCATAACACAAGCGTAACTTGCTTAATTTGGGGATATACAGTGTGTGTGTTTGTCTGCCGATTTATTATTTTATTATTTGGGTAACGTAAACATGACCATGTCTCTGTATTCCGTAAAAAAACTCAAGTAGTTACCTATCTATCAATTATCTCTGGAATACTCATATTGTTACTCTTCTTTATAGTATATTGTTTTTACCAACTACTCTCGTTACCTTAAGGAACGCTTTCAATTTCTCTACGTGTCTAGCTCCCATAATTTGCGCCCCTCGACTAGATGTAGTATAAACACACCTGCACACACGTCTTATTTTTATAACCATTCTTTTACCGTCCAGGCTGTACGTCTCTGGAGTGAGCTACCAATTGCTATAAGCTATAAGACAGACAGCCAAATCCTTACAATGCTTTAAAAATCAGGTTCAAAAGCATTACTTTTCTATTGTGTATTCCGTGTCTGTTATATAATTATATTTTTGTATATTGTCATATGATATATACATAAGTTTGTATATGTATATATAGTTATATATTTTTGGTACAAATATGATCTGTGTATACCTGTTATCATTATTTATAGGCTGCACCACCGTCAGTTTCAAAAATCTATTAATTCCTGCCAAGGGTTGCCTGGAAGAGATTGCTTTTAGCGATAAGGCCGCCCGTTGTACTCTCTTTGGTATTTTTTTACTTCTGTTCGTCTATGTTTTGGTGTACAAGAAAGAGTTACCTTACCTTACTATATATTAGTATCAAATATTATCAAGATATTGCTGTAATGTTATATTGTATCGCATGTATCGTTGAATAGTAAAAGTTTTAATAAAAATTAGAGCCCGGCGATCAATGTGTTTTGTTTCTAGAAACGCTTAAAAATAATAAACTTTAAAATCGATATGGAATTTTAATACACGTTCGTATTAAATAATAACAACAAATATTTTACGTAAGAAAGCGGAAAATTTAACCTACAACAATAAAAAGATGTTTTATAAATAACAACCGCAAGAAAACCGTTTTTGAAGCGATATCCATTAAGTTCAGTTAAAAACCAAAAAAATCTGGTGGTGTCGTAACATGACATTAAGTGACATTTATTTTTTTGCAATTCTATCCAACATTAAATTGTTTAAAGATGTTGAAGTTGCAAAGGCCTGTCAAATAATAAAATATAAAATTTTCTTCAAAATAAAATTTGCATTTGAAATAAAACTACGTTTGTATAATACTTTTGCAATATAGAATGCTAATATATTAAACAAGACGTAGTTACAATAAACAACACACAACAGTTATTTAGCTATTCAGCCACAATAAATTGGGTTGCATTAAACTTACAGAAAAACTAAGAACAAATACTTTAACTTTAATAATGGCAGTGGTCGTTAAATTCCAATTTCGTCACATGATTATTATTTGATATGCCAACAAAATAATCTAAACATTACTTAAAGTGATTTCAATTGTTTATTGTAAATATTTCATAAAACTAAAGTATTATTTTTGTATTTTACATTCAATAGTTTAAATTGTTTGGGTCGTAACGGAGCGAAACTGCTAACGTTTAATCTATAGTCAGACTAGCTAGACAGGTTTTACGCGCCAGAACATAAACAAAAAAACATATCCGAAATGTCTGTAGGTATATAAAAGATTGAGTTCTTTTTTGTTAGGCATGCATCCTCGCACGCGTTATAAATGTGCAACTATGAAATCAACTACTTTAGATTTCATAATTTTTATTATAGAAAAGATAACCTTTTAAAATTAAAGGGATAATAACAGTCCATACATTATTTATTTGAAATTATATAAATAATAACATATTAACGCATCTTTTAACCAGTAACATTGACATTGACTAAAACGTATATAAAAAGATTAAAAAATATCTATATATATAAAAGAAAGCCGTGTTAGTTACACTATTTATAACGCAAGAACGGCTGTACCAATTTGGCTGAAAATTGGTAAGGAGTAGCTTAGAACCAGGAGACGGACATAGGATACTTTTTATCCCGTTGGAAACGGTAGGTGGTGCTGAGTTCGGGTTCTAGAAGCCTCATTATCACCTGAAGCGATTTTGTTTTTGTGTGTTTGAGTGGGTTCCAGGATGGTTTAGATTCGCAATTAGAACTGGCAGGTGGCGCTGAGATTGGGTTCTAGAATCCTCCTAATCACCTGGACCGATTTTGGTGATTTTGTTTTTGTGTGTTTGAGCGAGTCCACAGATGGTTTCAATCCATAATTGGAACCGGTAGGTGGCGCTGGGATCGGTTCCTAGATTTTTATTTTTTCAGAGCAAGACAACGTCTGCCGGGGCTGCTAGTATAAATATAAAGCAGACGCCGAAACAAGATTAACCATAATAAGACGATTAAAGCAGTTATTTGATGTTACGTTGATTTAGGCTCGGTTCTTATATCTAACCGACCGTTCATTTGTCCTACTGTTGGTTAAAATTTGACATAAGCTTCAATTTAACCGATGCTAAGGCAACTGAATGAATAGTAAGATATAGGAACCGGCCATTAGTGAATGAAAAGGTCTCTGAGTAATAGCCGGTTCCTATATCATACAGAACGTTCATTTGCTTTAGTACCACTTACAATTTGACATAAAATGCAAGTGATGTCGAAATTCAACCGATGGTAAGGCAAGTGAATAGGAAGATATAGGAACCAGCCAAGTGTCAAAGGAGGCGGTTAAAAAACCAGCAAAAGTTGTGTTTGGCATAGTACTGGTTTGGTTTGTAACAGACATTGCTAAGAATATTTAAGTTGCACTGTGATATAGCGAGTGCAAAAAATGTTCTCAACGGTGCGATGATATCAAAATTTGAAATTTTATTGCCTTCTAATCTGTCTGCAACAAGAAACCTAAGAATGTAGACATTCGATGAACTTTCACGGACTGGATTTGGATTTTAACGTAATAATATATTTAAATTAATGATACCGATTTTTTTTTATTTGCCAATACTTATGTTTATCTTAAAAATATATAAAATGTTTAATATATTTTACCTAGTTTTCATTCTATCTACATTAAGAACAAATATGCATTTTTGTAACATTTATTTTGCCTTAATGTTTCATTCTATATTCTGTAACAAAATGTATTACCCTACCTGAGAATTTGCCATGCATCTGTTTTTGGTATTATGTGCATGTATTCTTTAAAAAAAACGGCTACAGCAATAAAAATACTGAGAAATCGTCGAATGTATCGAATTCGACGATTTTCGGAAGTAGCTTTTACATTTGCCTAAGTTAAGAAGCTTTTGTAACACCAAAAGTGCTACAAATGCGCTGCTGTTCTCTGAAAGGAGACTGGAACCTGGTCACTAATGTCGGAAAAAAACTATGGTTGTTGTGGCGACATACTTTAGACCAGGGGTGGTAGCCAACCAGTCGGGAAAATGCCCTACCACCTGGCTGTGGGTTGTTTTGTCGCCTCCTGTCGACAGGCCGCCCGGCCGCAGGAAGTTGTATTCTTTCTCCGTTCCTGCACGGATAATATAGTAATTTAGTAATAGATAATATAGTAGTATTTAGTAATAGTTAACTCGCTTCTTACCTAACACTAATGTAAGGGTGCTTATCAATTGAAGCGGAGTGACGTTACGGAGCGGATAAACGGAGAAATACTAACCAATAGAATCTACTGCCTGTCCATTGACGCATTTTTAACTAAACGCTTTTATTGTCTCACACAGCCGCACGTAATTCATTTTCTTCAGTCTTGAACTGAACTCGACTCTAAACTGCCTGGTAGGCGCGCCTTATGCCTTACCTGGAAGAATTTTCTAGCACCCATGATTTCGTTAGTCTTAGACTATCTGTCCCTCTCTAAACATTAATCTGTCTCCGTCTTTTCCTTCCCGAACCTTCTATTCGGGAACTTTCGTTTATCATCTTATCCCTTTCTAACATTTATCTATCTCTTTCTTTTCCTTCCCGAACTCTCTATTCTAGAACATTCGTTCATCGTCCATCCCTTTCTGAAATATATCCGTCCTTGTCTTTTTCTTCAAGAATCTTCTCCGTTTTTCCAAAAGTCTTGCGACTGGTTTACGCTGCCGGTAAGTTCTACCCTCGGGCGCCACAGTATTTTTTAAATTTAAGAAGTTTATACATACTATTCCTAGACACTGTTGATGTGTGTATAAAAAAGTAGGTCTAGAAAGTGCTAGTTTCACGTCATGAATGGATGATGTGCATGCCAATGGTTGAATGGTCTCACGATATATGATGTCGAAGCGAAGACTGCACCAAGAGGAAGTAGAAAAGCAGACTCGACTCCAAGAGGAAGCTCAAAGATTTAATTTTGAAATGATGATAACTATAATTTGACATTGACTAGATTCGACAACCACTAAGGCGATATAATTCACGTGTATGATATTAATAGCTGCATACTGAGCATTTTCCAAAATTAAATTTTTTAAATTATATGCACTTGGTACATAAAATGGATATTTAATCCAAAATAACTATTCTGCCATTTAAAAAGGGTAAATAAATGGTTACTGAAAGATTTTAATGTTCAATTCTAGCCATTTACAGCTGTTTTGTGGTGATATCAATCTACTAATATTAAAGGAATAATGTGTAGTACATAAATCGATTATTCCAAGTTGTCACACCTTAGCTTTTGACATTTATACAATAATATTGGATTTATAGCAACCAGCTACGATGTCGCGCGTCGATAGGCGGCGTTTCTTGCAAAAACGGTGCGTAGGCGCAACATTTGCTCCGCCCGCACATTTTATGTGTATGTTTCTTGTTCGATAGATATTGATGTTTCTTTTCGATCTAAATTTTGCATAACGAATGCATAATTTATCTGATTTTACTATTTATTCTATTTGCAATTTTTAAATAATTATTTACAATAACTTTTTGAAGTGAAACTTCTTTAGAATCGTTGTAACTTGAAATTCGATGAAACGAAACAGCGACACTGAAAAGAGTAAAACACATAAATCTATAGAACTAAGCCTGCGAGAGAATGTGACAGAATATATTATATTTAATAATTTAAATACTCGTTTCATACAGATAGAGTTGGAAATGTTTTGAAGTTTTTCATTATTATTTCAAATTGCGTGTTTTAAAGCTTAAATATAATATAACGATATAATATGTGAAATCACGAAATTTGAATCGCTCCCACCCCTTGTCACACTTCGTTCTACCGCGTGTGAATTGCACACACACATTTTTTATTTATAACTATCTTAATAAATAAATAAAACATTTGTGCTTTTTTATATAAAAAACATATTTCCTGAATACCAAAAAATTCACCAACATAATGTAGTAACAAATGTAGTGACTCCAGCCGCGTCCCCCGCTTACAGCGGCCGAAGGTTCATATTGGCCTTCCAGCGCCGATGCGTCGCCCTCCTTTGGCGGGAGCGCAGGTCACTGAACAATCACACTCGCTCCGCCTCTTCCTTTGCAAGCATAACGAGCTTGCTGAAGGAGAAGACGGTGTCATATCCGGTGTGACTCGTTAGGTCCGAAAAAGGCAACGAGGATTCTCTAGATAGGACAGGCCTGGAGGGTGTGTATTGCCGTATCCTTGTCGCCAGTGTCACAACGATGGCGCCCTAATGTCGGCTCACGGCTTAGGTGACCTAGGTCTTCGAGGATCTCTGTCAGCCAGAACGGATCTGCGTGAAATTGTAGTAACACATTACACTAGAAAGTTTCCAAAGCGGTAAAAAATCTTTGCCTATAGTTGGACCTTATTTGCGCATAATAACTTAGATATTTAGCTAAAACTATACCTACAATAGACCAGGAAATGGAATTTATTAGGCATTTGACACACAGCAAGCGTCGAAAAGTCGTGAAAAAAATAATTTGAATAATATAAGCATTAGATGAGAATTAATGCGCCGCAATTCCGCAATGTAGTAGACCTTGCGTTCTGTATTTAGTAATTAAAGTTTGAATACTAACTTAGGCATTATTTCATGTTTTTTTAAATTAAATGGTTATATTTAAATTTTAATATTTAAAAAACAGATTATTTATGAACTCAAAGATATTAAAAGTGTAATAAATAATTACATTTATTATAAGTTTTTTCAGAAAACTGTGTTAAAATCCGAATTTTAGATATTATTGTTATATGAACAATTTTAGGCTTTTGAGACTTACATAATTCAATAGCAAAATAAACATATATAACTTATACATAAAAGAGAATAGGTAATAATCTAGTAGCTACATTACTAGTAGGTACATTTAGCGTTCAAATTAAAATTAAATAATCGAAGTATAAATTAAATACGGCCATGAAATACGGTGGCCTTATAAATTACACTTCACTGTAGACTGTTATTCAGGTAATTAAATATATTAAATTTCGTTTAATCGTTTTTAATCGCTTAAAAATTTAAAATCTTAGCAAAGTGATTGAAATTATTAAATTTATTTTTCACAACTATTTTAAGAAAATGTAAGCCATAAGAAATGCTTTTCCTACTACACTTAGCTAATCATCTCCGTTTCGCTACTTGAAATTAATAGGGATTGAAAAAATATATTTTAAGGTAGTAGGTAGGTAGGTAGCATAACGGGGAGCAAACACTAGTTTGAATATGATCAAGTACATTGTAACAACATAGCATTCACATTTATCTAAGAGTGCGCTGCCTTAGTAAGACACTGAGATGATACAGCGTGCACCGCTTAGGTAGTTCGCTGATCTAATTTACACATTGAGACAATTACCACGTGCTAATAGTGAAGGACAACATAGAGAGGAAATCGCACACATCAAGATAACCGATTTATACACTTTAGACAAGTGTGGTCAGGGGTATACCGTTCGTTGCCCTGAAATGGGAATAGGGAGACCCGAATTTGGCAGCGGGACAGTTATTATTTTTAATCGACTTCCAAAAGGAGGAGGTTCTCAACTTGGCCGATATTTTTTTTTGTATGTACACCGATTACTCTGAGATTTATGATCCGATTTACGTGATTCTTTTTTAGTTCGATGTGGAATAGTTTCCATTTGATCCCCTAAAAATTTTATATACTTTGGCCCAGTAGTTTTCAGTTTATGAACATTTTTCATGATTTTTTTTCCATTCCGTTCCATATGTACACCGATTACTCTTAGATTTATGATCCGATTTACGTGATTCTTTTTATTTCAATGCGGAATAGTTGCCACTTGGTTCCCTAAAAATTTAACATAGGTTGGCCCAGTAGTTTTTATTTTATTAATTTTTCCGTTCCCGTTTCTTGGGACCTGTATCTTTTAAGGCGCGCGGCATCTTACGTAGGTCTACACATAGCTCTACACTAAAAAGTAAAAATAAAAAAATCTTCGTTTAAAAAACCGACTTCAAAAACTAAAAAGTATAAAATAACGTATTTCTAAAGCTATTTTTAATTATAATATCTTATTTTAATATATATATTATCCAAAACATCTTGCAGTAGGTGCAAAGTAAAACATAAAAATTACTATATTTTGAAAATTACTAAGCACCGACTTTATTAAACATAGATATTTTAGTTTCAATAAACAATTCACAAAAAGCTGTAATATATAATAATCTATGATATATTAAATAAAGCATAATAATATTTTAAGATACCTTCATTAACATTGTAATGGTCGCATAACAAAGTATTGTTTGACATTTTATCAGTTAGGTAACCATATTTATTATTTAGGTATTAGATTTAGGCGCGACCGGATGTCCAGCCGCCGATGCGGCGTAGCGTTGTGCGGTCGTGTTGCCGGAATACCAGTGCGGTTTGTAGGCAAGCAGAACCGAGCCAAAGATATCGCTACTGCGAGTGTGCAGCCGGATTGTATGCGTTATTTCGCACGGCCTTGATCCCCACGCAGCGCGCGCTGATCTGCGCGTGTAATGTAAAGCTGCATCCACATATTACATTTTACATATAATATTATGTAGGTATTACGGTAGAAAATATTAGGAATGAAAATTCAAGTAGTTTGACAGGTGAGTTGATAGATAATCCCACTTTCATCGCTAGATTTTACTATCATGATTTCATCGTATTATTGAAGGCTCTATTGAATCATATTAAACTATAATAATTAAACCTTAAAGTTTTATAAAACAATAGGAGATATTTTTTTTTGCACCGTCTGCGTCTGTATATCATTCCTGAGATTCTTTTTCTATGTATGTAATATATTATTAGTTATAGTATATTATTAGAGAGCTATTATTATTATTCACATATATATTTAATATCCAAATCTTTTACATTTTTTTTATAAATATCTTATAAAATATATATACATTTATTTATAAAAAAAATATAAAAAAACTGATCTTCGCCGGCAGTGGGGCCTCGGGTCCAGACTACCGGTGGTTAAGGCTCCAGACACAGGAATCTCCTCACAATACGGGCCGTGTCCAACAAAGCTGCCTTCTGCATCCGACCCTTCAACCAGATACCAAGCGAGAGCCTTTCAAGGTGGCGGTCAAGGCTCTTCGCTATTAATCCATTCACTGACACCACTATCGGTACTATGATTGTAGAGTCCAGGTTCCACATGGCGGCAACCTCGTGAGCTAGATCAATATACTTTATTTGTTTATCTTTCTCGGCATTCACGAGGTTACCATCATGGGGGATCGCGACATCTACAATTAAAGCACGTCTCGCAGACCGATCAACTATGACAATGTCAGGCTTATTGGCCACAATAGTCCTGTCTGTGATAATTGATCGGTCCCAGTAGAGCAGATATTGACCATTGTCAAGAACTGGCTCGGGCTTGTATTGGTAATAAGGTACCTCCGACGAGACAAGTCCGTATTTAAGAGCAAGTTGTTGGTGGATGATCCTGGCTACTAGGTTGTGCCTGTGCAAGTACTCGCTGTTAGCAAGACGAGAACAACCAGAAGTGACATGTCTGAGAGACTCACCAGGGCGGTGACACGCCCGACATATGTCAAGCGTGCCGTCCTTCAGAATGTACTTCCGGTAGTTGTTCGTCTTGATAACCTCGTCCATAATTGCACAGACAAACCCTTCGGTTTCCCCAAATAGGTCACCGAAACGTAGCCAGTTCACCGAGGCTAGTAGGTCCACATCAGGCCCTGTTAAAGCCTGATAGAACCTGCCATGCAGCTCCTTGCTCTTCCATACGTCTATACGATCAGAAGCACTCATTACCAACGGTCTCTGCTAGTTCTGTTTTGATAAGGATAGCGGGGTGAACCCTTTGTCTACTGACACTACATCGTAATACCCGCTGTCTCGCCTACTTTGAGAAAATATTCTCTGAGATTGTACACCTCACGGTTGTGGAGGTCTTTGGTATTTAAAAACCCCCTACCTCCACACTTCCGCGGGATGTACAGTCTCATCACAGACGAACGCGGGTGGTGCATCCGATGTCTTGTCAGTAGACAACGAACCCGTCTATCCAGGGCGTCTAATTCAGTTTGAGTCCATCTTAGTATGCCAAAAGAGTATGCTAATGCTGGTATGACCCAAGCGTTGAAGGCTCGAACCTTATTTCCACCTGAGAGAAGGCTCGTTAAGACCTTTCTCAGGCGGGAAAAGAAACGATTCTTCATCGCCTGCTTCACATCAGCATCAGGAATACCCAACGACTCTGATATACCAAGATACTTGTAGGTTTCACCTTCAGAGAGAGTCTTGAGGGATATATTTTCAGATAGTTGTAAATTTTCTGAATTTACAACTCTCCCTCGTTGTACATGCATGACGGCACACTTATCTGCACCGAATTCCATACTAATGGAGTTGCTAAAGCTTTCAGTAATCTTTAGCAACTGCAAAAGATCTGGCTTTTTCGATGCAAATAGTTTCACGTCATCCATGTACATAAGGTGTGATATAATCTCACCCCCTCTCCGAAGTTGAAAGCCTAACTTTGACTCCCTAAGTAGAGTACTTAGTGGATTCAAAGCTAGACAAAACCACAGTGGACTCAGACTGTCACCCTGGAAAATGCCCCGCTTGATCCTTATTGGGTCGTGCAAAACAGAAAGATTCCCTCTGTCCCCTGGATGCCTAAGGACCGTGGTCCACTGCCCCATACATGAACTGAGGAAAGCACGGAGAGTTGCATTTACTTTATACAGCTCTAGGACTTTCTCCAGCCATGTATGGGGCACCGAATCATAGGCTTTTTTGTAGTCAATCCAGGCTACAGACAGATTTTTTCTGTTTCGCCGTACCTGATGACTAATGGTCATATCGATGAGGAGGAGCTCCTTAGTACCACGGGACCCATCCTTACATCCGTTTTGAGTATTGGCCAAAATGTTATTATTTGTCAAATGTTTCATTAATTTAGTTCTCAAAACAGATGTAAGTAGCTTGTATATAGTTGGTAAACAAGTGATGGGTCTATAGTTTTTTGCCTCCGTGGTACTGCCTGACTTATGGAGCAGATGAGTGACTCCAGTAGTCATAAAGGAAGGAAGCGAACCCATGTTTATAGCTTCCTGGAATTGAACGGCCAAACAAGCATGCGAACTCTTGAACCATTTAATCCAAAAGTTGTGCAATCCGTCTGGTCCAGGACTTTTCCAGTTTTGAGCCACACGAATTACACAACTAATGTCAATTGGTTCAAGAGCCAACGGTTCCATTTCTGGAATCATTTCACAAGCCTGTTCGACCACCCTAGTCCAGTTGCCTTCTCTGTGGGTGACAGGCACCGACCATTACTCCAGAACGCTGTCATAGAGTCGAAATCTGGCCAGTTACCATCATCCACAGAAACAGATGACTGCTCCCATCCTCTATACACTCGTTTTTGGTCTCTTTGGAAAAAGCGGTTTAGATTATAACGATCTGCTCGTTTTTTATACCGACGTAATCGATTGGCCCACGCACTAATTTTTTGTTTATAAAAGTCGATGCGTTCTGTAACTCGAGGTAAATAGTCACTGGGGTTAATGTCAGTCCCAGTGAAAGCGCGATTTACAAAACGCATGACTTTTGGCCTGGTGTTTCCGTTCCTAAAACAAAGTAATTTGGCTATGAGGGTCCTGGCCTTACCAATACGATATTCGATTCTCTTCTGCCAGGCAGGCCGTCCATCACTAGGCCGTGACCTCTGTTCCAAATTTGGGAATTTGGTACCAGAGACACGACATGCAGCAACAGCGCCACAGTATATAATCGAATGTGTCTCGGTAAGATCTTTACTGGCTCTAAAATATGGAGCCAGTAAGGAATCCAAGACCCCCATGAGCAACAAATTACGTTTGTGAGTGGGTAACCGTGGTAGACGTGGTCTACTTAATATAGGCATCTCCTTATAATCTTCAATCGCTTCCTCCAAAGCCCTCCTCATAAGCTCATTATCCTGGCTACTTACGCTACCAACCGTAGTATATCGTTCATTTCCATCGGCGACAACGCCGTCACCCTAGATGTTATATTTGGGTGTTGTGGGGAACTCGGAGTCTCGCTGATTCTACGGGTGGTTCGTATTTCAGTGCGCAGACGATCAAGTGTAGACTCATCCAACAGATGTCGTCGTTGAATAGCCTGCACTTGATCCGACAAGCGCTGTGCCGTGACATTGGTATCTGGTTGAAGGATCTGAAACAGAGACAGCATGCGGTCACGGTACGCAGTGAGGTTGGTTCCTATATCTGTCGCCTCGTAGTACGCTCGCATGACGTTCTCATTCATTTGTTGAGTCCATCGCATGCGGCGCACAGCACCACCGGTAGCGGGGGCCGGGCGCGGGATACGTCCCGCAGGCCCCAAGCGTGCCGACGGCGGCCGTCCTCGGCCTCGCGCAGGTCTTCGTCGCGGGGCTGACGGCGCTGGCCCCTCCTCGCTGGTGCTCGACGCCGCGGTGGCCGCCGGTGTGAAGAAATCTTCATCCGTTGACGACGACCGAGGCGTGGAGCCAGGCGAGGTGGGCACAGCAGGTGGTGGGCGTGCGTGTCTGCTGCTCCTCATGTTGTCTGCTTGATCCTACTTCATTATTTGTTTATTAAAAATCCGTTATTGTTTGATTCTCGTAATTTTTCTCCGATGTTTTTTCTTGACATATCTTGTCATCATTGATGTTTGAAAATTTTCGTTGTATTTATTTAATAATTTTGAGACAGTTATGGAGGTTGCTTTAATGATTTGTTATTATGTACTTACACGGTTTAATATTGTTTTAAAAGTCCAAATATATATTGTTAATTACAATCACTGCAGAATTTAAAATTTTTACGGAAAAAGCAGACAACCCGTCATGAAGTTTTTTTTTTTTTTTTTAATTATTATTATTATTATTTTAATTTCAATAAATTAGATTGCAAGTCCGTGCACAGTGAATGGTTCTGTAGAGGTGAGAAATATCTCCTATTTCTATGAAGCCAAAAAAGCATTTAATCGTAAATACATCATAATTATCTCAAAAACTACTCAATGAATATTATTCAAATAAATTTTTGTTGAGTTTTGAAAAAGATCTAGAACCCGTATTTTTCAGAATGGGGGGGGGGAGGATCAATTTTAACAACTTTGGGAATTAATGTCTCGTAACCTATTGACTTAAAAAGATAAAGAAATTGTTATCTTTCGAGATTTCTAATGATACTCCCCCCCTGACCCCTGGTCTAGAGTATGCCGCCATAACAGCCTTGAGTTGTGTTCCGGCGTGAGTGACCAGGTTCCAGTGCCCCTTACGATAGCAGCAGCGCATTTGTAGCACCTTTGGTGTTGTAAATGTCCATAGGCGATGGTAACCGCTTTCCACCCAGTGGGCCGTCTGCCTGTCTCCTGAACTCCTGTAATAATAATAATAAAACGTAAACCTAGTAGCTTCCAAAACATGACTGTCACATATAAATACATACGGAGGGACGGGCATGAAGATTTTATATGAGTTCCATTTTAATGTTCACAGACATAACAATGTTTAATTTTTTACTTTAATTTAGCTCTAATTCAATTCTTTATTTGAACAAAACACATTCGTTATTAACATGCTTTTATTAGCTTCACCCGTGTGTGTGTACGAATGCATGTATGTATGTGTAGTAATAATATAATTTTTAAACACCATAGATATATAACATCAGTGTTATGTATCTAACCGAATCTTTCAACGTCTTTTTCAGCGACCTCTGGACGGCTGATTAAATTAAAATTTTACATACATAATGAGAAATGGGGCCTGATTCTGCTGTTTCAATATATTGACGTTGTGAAGATATTCAAAGTACAATCCCATTGCGATGGTGTCAAGAATTCAAAAAGAAGAATAAACTGATTATTGCAGTTTCTCACTTCTTCTGCAAATGAAACAACCTGTATTTAATGCTCTAGTCGACTGGAGTCATCGAGCCCCGTTGATTAAAACTTCTCCCACCTAGGTGCTCCTACTCAAGTACCCTACGCTTTTTCAAAATAAAATTATCTATGTATACTATATACGAAACAACATTTGCTACCTTTTAGTTCGTTTTAAATAATATAGATATCATAAAATTTCACTTATCAGTAATTGTTTCCGGACTTTTAATTACACCAAGTAAATATTTTATTTTTAAATTTATAATATTTAAATCAGCCTTCATTAAGTTAAACAGTAAAAAAGCTAGACAATAGATTTGATTTAATAGGAATATTTTTTTTTTGTCTATATCATTGTAATTTAATTTATGACATAATTATCGGACTATTTGTATTCCTTAATTATTTATGCCACATTAGAATTGTTAATATAATCAGCCTAGTACATATCATATTATTATGGAAGTAACGAAAATATTGTTTTTCATATGAATATGTAAATTGCGTTTAATCTAATACCTAATAAGTCAAAAACTACTAAACGGATTTTAATCAAACATATCGTTGAATATATTTTTAAGCTGAACTATTAATAAAATCAGAAACGACGACACATTTTTTACGAAAAACCTCATTTTTATTTAAAATCTCGTTCAGATTTTTAAAATTCTTATTATCCTGATTTAAAGAAAAGGTCCGTAAATCTAGGTAGTATAATAACCGTTTAAGGTCTCATTTAACACGCGTATACGAACGACAGCACTACTACCCCGCGCCGTCAAACTGTGTAAACTATGGCTATAGATAATACCCTAACTGTGGCCCTTATTTAATATACTTATTCGATATCTAACGGGAGAAAAAAAGAATGGATCAATAAAGTTTTCGACAACATCCAGAATCATAATCTGCAAGCTTTTTTGAGCTTCAAACAGTTATATAATATTGTTACGACCCAGACGCCGACAAAGACAAATTCACACCTGCACACCTGTAGAAACACATTTTATTACCTTTCGGCATTTGTATTTCTTTTGTTTACATTGTGTTTAAAATTCGTGATTTTCGGACTTTGCGCGTGTTATTAAATTACGATCTTCTGCATTACGTTTGCGTCCGGTTATATTTGTACCTGTGTTATACGTGTTTGTATAGTTCTAATAAACTCTATAATAATTCCAAAGGCATTTTAATTCGAGTCCTGCAACTCGTAACAATATAGTACAGTCCTCATGTTTTGCATACTCAACTACCATTTTGTACACCATAACGTCCGAATTTTCAGTATCTAATTGCTTGCCATTTGAGCGTGTTGCTTGCCTGATATCTAATATTATCCCGACTTTTTTTTAACAAATTAGTACCGTTGCTGTTAAACTTAAAGCTTGTTATTTTTGTTAAAATGAGGTCGTGTAACTTGGCACTGGCACCTCAGAAGTCATGTTACATTCGAATTATTTTGACACCATGTTTTTGATATATTCTTCTGTCCTCTTATGTCACTATTTTTTCAGTCGTGTATTACTTACATTATATTATATTAATATCCTTATTTTAATAATAGATAACAGACTACTGCCGATCCTAATTTATCTACATGGTAGCAGAGCGTGGTTGGTCGTTTTTATAATTATATTTACGAAAACTGTTAATATATAATGATAACAACGTATTTGTAGATACAAAAATTTGTGTGTGTTATTTGGAAGTATTAAGTGAGCGCTGAAGAATTATTGCGGAGACTGAGATAACCAAAAACTGATACAAGGATGGCAGGTACGAGCAGTAGAATTCCAAATTTTGAACAGTTAGATGGGTCGGCGAATTAATTTACGTGGAAAGTACAAATGGAGTTATTCCTTATAACAGAGGACTTATGGGAATAAGTAGAGCGAACCCCACCAGGTACGAATGCTACAGCATGTAAAAGATATAGCATAGCTCGTGCCAAGATACTTTTAATGGTTAAATGGCGTTACGCACCATATTTGAGGATAAGGGTGTAAATAATAGATGCGAGGGGGCGCCCCTAGGCCAATTGGTTAGCCGAAAACTCTTAATTTCGATTCTCCGCTTGAGTACGTTACTGAGATAATGAGTATCACCGAAATACTTGGCGACATAGGCAAAGGGGTAGATGACGAGTTACTAGCTGCTCTCATGCTACTATGCCAATGAGGATGGCTATCGAAAATAGTAATAAACCTATTACTGTGGACTATGTGAAGACCAAACTGTTGCAGTTACAGGACCCATAGAGATTTAGACAGACAAAATACAAGCTGAGTTTATTTTTGTATTTGTTATACAAAAGTAATATATACTGTTTATTTTATTTTTATTTCGAGAGAATATACCGACTGTAGAGATAGATTCAGTTAAAGAAGTGAAAGCGGCAGATGTTCTAGAGAGACATGAAGAAACTATTCCTGATGATGATACAGCCATAGAAAGAGAGTGTGCTAGAGAAGAAAGAGATAATCTTCTTGAAGATGTAGTGACGAGAACTATCCCCACATCTGCACCTACTTGTTCGAAAAGTCTTCCGAGAGAGAAGCTTGAGAGCTTTGTGAGAGGACTTGGCTGCGAGTGCGCAAGTTAAGGAGGGGTGTTAAAATGAGGTCGTGTAACTTGGCACTGGCACCTCAGAAGTCATGTTACATTCGAATTGTTTTGACACCATGTTTTTGATATATTCTTCTGTCCTCTGTTGTCGCTATTTTTTCAGTCGTGTATTACTTACATTATATTATATTAATATCCTTATGGTGCTTATTTTAATAACAGATAACAGACTACTGCCGATCCTAATTTATCTACAATTTTACGCCTTAAAATCCTATTTTTCCTTCAGTTATAATATACAATAATCATAGGAAGCAGTTTTGAGCTTAAAGATTTTGGTACCTTGCCAATATACATACAACTACACTATCTTCGTAGATCCAATGAGCATTATATAATGATATTAAATTCAAACGTGATTAAATGAATACGAATATAAAAGTGCATTATTTGTTTCGTTATTCTGTCAACATTAAGAATATAAAACAAATAAAAATCGCAATAGTTTAGTTAGTGGTTAAAGCTCCAATGTCTCATCACTTCAAGCCTGGCCAGAGTGCTTGGACCGCTTAGGCAAATTTTGTGACCTAATTTACATTTAACATGAACTGACAGTAAAGGAAAACATCGTGATGACAAGGCGCGTAGGAAATGAACCGTGAAACACACTGATCCACCCAGGACAAGCGCGGCGGGTATACTGTCTGATGTCCTAAAATGAGGAGACCCAAGCCCAGCAATGGGATGTTTAGGCTGTTACTACTTAAAGTGTTATTTTCGGCGTGTAAGTTAAATATGCATATTATGAAATATGGGATGATTTGAGAACTAATTTAAGGGATTACATTCACAAACACTATTACAAAATGAAGTTAACTTAATTTGAATAATACATATAGCCAATAAGATTATAGAGATAGGGCAGCGGACATTGAAATCAATTGAGGTACTCATTGGAGTATTACAAAACGTCTTCTGGCAATTTATAACGTTATAAGTTTCTACAAATGAAAGGAGTAAAAAAGCGCATTAATATTTTTGGAACGAAGTTCCTTATCGCGCGTTGCGAAAGGGGGCTAGACGGGTATGTTGTAACGACACTTTTTGCAGTTCGCATTGAACAGTGTGGTGTCGCGTCGATTATTTTTGTTGAGTGTATACTTGTTTAAAAAAATATATATATATATATATATATATATATATATATATATATATATATATGTGTGTGTCGGAGGGAAGCTATAATTGGATGGATTGTTGTTTGGATGTATAACGCACAATATCATTTGTTTACATTTTAATTACTTCTAAAATTCTTAATTTAATTTAATTTGATTTGTTAAATGTTTCTATAACTTAAAGATCGTTCTAACCTAATAAAAGTTATGAATATTGTAATTTAATAAACGACCAATCGGAGCAGAGCATATGACTCGGAGCGGGGTCAGACGCCCTCTATACTTTAGTAGTATCTACTTCGGTAGACGGAGGAGTTTTTGTGGCACGTTTGGTTGGTGGCAACAGGTCGAGTTGGACCATTGAGAATTTTAAAGAAAGTATTGAAGTTGGAAGTATGAGCGGTGCCCTGAACCCGCTGCTCGGTCTAAACTATGTCAAAATGTTGATAAAATCTAAAGTAAAAGTGTATAAACTGTGGCCATTGTGTTTTATGCTCGCATTTTATCCTGATGACGCCCACTAAACCTGCAATCTATAAAGAAGATATCACGAGAACGAGGCCTTCTCCGACATATATATTCGGGATAATAAAAAGTATCCTATGTTCAATCTCGGCATCGAAAATATGATAGGTTTTTTATTTGTGATTTGCCATCTTTGTCATTTTGTTTAGTTTGGTCAATTTGGTAGTTGTGGTAGTTTTGGTAGTTTTGATAATTTTGGTAGTTGTGGTAGTTTTGGTAGTTGTGGTAATTTTGGGCGTTGTGGTAGTTTTGGGCGTTGTGGTAGACACTGTTAGTAGTTTTGGTAGTTGTGGTAGATTTGTTAGGTAGTTGTGGTAGTTTTAGTAGATTTGGTAGTTTTGGTAGTTGTGGTAGTTTTAGTAGTTGCGGTAGTTATCGGCGTTGTGGTAGTTTTGGTAGTTGCGGTAGTTTTGGGCGTTGTGGTAGTTTTGATAGTTGTGGTAGTTTTAGTAGTATCTGTAGTTTAGGTAGTTTGATTAGTTGTGGTAGTTGTAGTAGTTTTGGTCGTTTATGTTGTTTACAGATAGATAGACGATATAAATAAAACTAGAACGGGTTGAAATACTGGTTTGTATGGGAGACCAATCATTTCTCAATCATTAGCAATATCCGGAACTTGTGCAGAAACACTGTCAGGATTCATTATTGTTATTATTTTTTTCTCTGTCTGTGTCTCTCTCTCATTATTACTAAAATTGAGTCTATTGATTAAGTTTATATTACAGTATATTTGTTATTAATAAAAAAAATATTATTAATACTTTAAAAAAATAAATTACAATTCCTTCACTAATTAATCGAAAGGAACTTCGTTCCATCCGGGTGTCCCTTGACACCTCTCAAGTTTTTTTATATTTATGATATTTTAAAGTTAAAATGAGAAGATGGTAGTTTCGTTCCGTTATATGTAGATAATGTAAGAGTTTATTGTCACATATGTACATATCCCGGTTGCCTCAATATAGATAGATAGATAACACTTTATTGTACACCATTACAGAAAATTTACGAACTAGTATTATTCTAATTGGGTACAAAGGGCGGTCTTATCACTAAAAAGCGATCTCTTCCAGACAACCCGTGGTAAGAAAATTGCTGATTAGGAGTGGCGATGGTGGTATGGATAATTATTGTACGATTACTTACATTTAAATATGTGTAACTTGAATTTTATTTTAACCTAGGTTATAACGTAATGCATCACCAAGAGGCATGTGTTACATTGAATGGTTCTTAAATTAGCACCTGTTGTGTAGACACTGCATTTATTAGGATAAGATCACACTCGCTTGCTAATATATAATAATAACCAGATAAGATCGTTAGCTTTGTCGCTATGAGTATTGAATTTTGTAAAGTTGTCCCTTTTTCATTCGTCGTGTCGTGTGATCATACTAAACCCGGCCCAAAAACTAACCAAGCATGAGTTAACTAGTAGCATGTATATTTTCTATTAATCCATTTACACTACAACGAGCAGTTAAAGTGCTGGAATATAAACAAATAAATTATTTTCTCATTTTAAACTGACGTTTCGGACACATTTGTTTAACTGTAATTACATAAATTTATGTTGACGGTCTTTAATAATTGATATGAAAACTAGCAGAGAAGTTAGATTAAAACCATTTTTTATTTATTAGATGGTCCAATCCTAAGACAAAGAAAGCTTAGTCAAATTCCTTCAACAATTATTACGACACATTTTCAAATTTTGTCTTCTTAAGCACATTATTTTTATAATGTATAGAGAATATGAATACATTTATAATGTAGACCATACAATATGATATTAATTTGATATTAATTTTGCATAAAAAATCAGTTATTACGCAGCTATCGGTTGCTAAGAGTAACTATAAAGTTTGGCGCGAACTATAAAGCTAACTTTTGTATTGCGTAAACAAAACAAAGCTTATCGTTAATCCTTGCACATTATGCAATGTACACCCAGTCTTATATACACATTATATTTGCATTATAACAAGATAAACGCAAGTAATGTTGACATTATTAAATATTTCAGGTCAAATATAAAGGTATAACATTACTGATGTGAATGATGTTATTTGAATAGCCTGATAAGTTATTTCTTAGTCTTAAAACCGTATCGAAATTCTGTCCGCGTAAATGTTTTGTATTGTCCCTAACCTACGACAACGTACGCATCTTTTGGTTCCACTAATGATGCCTCATTTGTCATTTCTTCTATTTGTAAGCCCGTAACTCTTATAAAACAGCGACGGTATTACGCACTTCTTACATCTGACAGTTATTCAGTCGGCAAAAAATACGTAAACTGAAATTAAAAGCGATTTCTCTTTCATTATTTGTATTTTTAGCAAAAACATCTAAATGTAGTGTAGTGTATGTAAATTACAAAATTTGATTAGTTTCTTTAAAAAATGGTTCAGCTTCTGATTGTTAATCCTTGCCGCTACCACGATATAGATATTTATAGATAAGTATTTTTTGTTAATTTGCTCATAGTCATATTGACTTACTGGCTAAAGCACCTGTATTTTATTCCAATAACATGTGCTCCTATCATTGCCGGAAAACATTTACCTTTTAGTCAAATTTTCTGATTAAATGTGGATATGAATCTTACAATTTCTACGTGCTGAAGGTGAAAAAAAATATCGTAATAAAACATGCACCACGTGGAAACCGTTGTGTGAAATACATAATCCCGCCTTGGACAAGCGTTGCGGATATGCCGTCCGTTTCTCAGCAGTGGGACTTTTATAAGTTGACATTTTTATAACTCAAGATGAGTTTTTTATAATATTTTCTTATATATTCTGATATAATATAACGGGCCATTTGATGATCATACAACACAGCGTTATTTTTACCAAACTTTTTATCCATACCAAGGTTGTCTATATGAAATCTTCAACAGTGTTAGCATCGTTAATTATATGTAATTATTATATTAATAATCTTTTAATTTGCAATACAGAACGGCATTTCAGTCATTCATCTTTTCACCTTTCAGTTAAGTTTAATTCCCTTTTATTTTTTACTAATGCTATTAGACCGTGCTTATACTCAGTTTATTCACATAATATTGCTTTGAAGACGTAACGATGTTTTCCTTGTAGTACTAGGAGATAAAGACTTAAGATTATTACAAAGTAATCGAAGTTAAAAACATTGTCTATACGTATAAATAGTGACATGTTAGCTCCTGAAGCATAATCATGCTAAATTGAATAACATTAATAAATCATTTATTTGATCGTATGTCCACTCCCTTATATGCGCGTTCGTGCTATTGTGCGCTGAAGGTCGCACATGGTTATAACTAACTAGTTACACGATTGCACTGTACGGTGTACCTATTGTGCGTAATTCTTCTCATTGTTATCGCTTTTCTATTACCGCTTCCTGCATGTTTGTATTGTAGGTAAATACAAAATAACTGTGAAAATATTGACGACGACGATTAGAAATAATGTTATCTATAATTTTAAAATCTAGTGCACGACGTCTACATGGTTCCACCTAACTATCAAGGCAACACATTAAAGTACTGCCATTGTCATTGCTAGTATTCTCCTCATATGGTAGTCGACAATCTTTTTAGAGTGCCAAAGGAATTGGACAAGATGGTCTAATTACTGTTATTATAAACGCATCATTTGTTATATATATTTTTGCGCTGACGGATTTATACTTGTACAAAAATAAATAAATTAAATTGTTCTACTCATAATAGAATTGTTTTAATTTAATAGTTTCTGTAAATATAAACCTTAATTAATTTCTGAAGAAATAATTAAATAAAACCAACGTAAAAATTAACTAAAGACTAAAAACATACAAACCTAATTAAAATCGTAGTTTTAAAATAAACTATATATACAAATTAAAATAAAACTAAAACACACAAATAAAAAACCCCTAACAAATTTATATATACTAAAATAAAACACTCTAAACTACAATCGGTCCAGCCCGACCAGACAGCTTTAGCTAGCTAGTAGTTAGCTGGCAGCATTACCATAATAAAATTGGCATAAATATATTAGGTACGTTAGATACCAAAGATAAAAGATTTCCCATGGAATTTTACGCAGCGAGAATCGCTAAAAAACGCATAGTACCGAGAAATAGTTATAATAAATTGAAAACACAAACTACTAATAAAAATATCACTTAAATTATGTTACGCTTGTTCTCATAATTTTTATGTAAAATATTTGAACTCTATAACTCGTATGACCTTTCTGTGAACAATCTCTTGATGTAAAATATTTTATCAAGGTATAATAAATCGGCGTCCGTAAAAGTGATAGAGGCAACTTCAAATGTGATAGAGCTGATAGCGGTAATCTATTGCAATTTTTATCAAATGCAGTGAACAGTTGGTAACCATATCAAAATCACTTTACGAATGCTGATAACAGTATTAATTTTCGTTGTTTCGCTAAGCAATGTATTGTTAAGCCTATTTGACCTTGTTCGCTTTTCCGAGTCACCTGACGCATCTGGCTGGCGTGATACATTTTCGATATATGTACATAATATCCTTATATAAAATTATTTTTATTACCTACCCGTCTGTAAAGTTTCCAGCTAATGCGAAACATGTCTCCATAGAGTCTTTTTACTATAACATGATTAGGAAATCAACAGGTGGTATATTATTATTGGTTATCAATCATACTATCGGTCAAATAAGTCGCGGATTAGGACCTACCCGAATATTTTTTTGTTTAACGTACTGCGGACAATCAAGAGAACATAGATACGTGGGCAAAAAATGGATATAAAAATAGACCGTTCCGCGTCCGCGGCCTTTAGAGCGGGCGTGTGATGCGAGCAAAGAGTGGGGGGACGCAGACGGCCCGATGACATCACACCAAGTTGCAGCGCGGTGCGACCGCCAACTCTTGCGCAATCGCGCGCCCTTGATCTTGACTGCGTCGCGGCCGCACGCGTGTGCACACTACACCGACGTTAAAATAGTATACTCGCAACTATGTTTATCGCCGTGCATGTAGGCGCGAAACGGTAATCACACAATATAAAATAATACCACAGTGGTGTTTAGTACTGATAAAAAAATCTGACAGTTCCGGTTGTTGAGCGAGTTGTGGACACATAAACGTTACAATTAACACCTTGATGGGTGCGTACACTAAATAGATGCACCACTATATCAATTTCTACTCATTAATGCATCGGTTTCGCGCTTTTTGTGTATTTATTCCATTTTTTACTCACTTTATTATTTCATTTAATACGTTTTGTAATAAAAACGATTAAAGGAACTTGAAATATTTTTTTATCATCAATTTTCTCGTTATGTTAGAATCTCTCAGATACTGTTCTAAGGACGCATCTCCTACGCTACGCTACGTTTATTTCAATCTGTACTACAAATGATGCTTAGTTTAGGTGAGCTTCACTACAATTGAGATAAATATTAAACAAAATTATTTTAATTAAAAGTTAGGCCGCTAAAGTATAGTCATAAGACCAATTCGCAAGTTTTTTTTATTAAGACCTGAATTCAGATCTCAATAGTGGACGCAGATGATCAAAAAGTATCTGTAACTTGTATCAAATATACCAATGAAAAAAACTTATTTTTTCAACTGTACAGTGTAACCTTGTGAGTGTAGATAGTTACGTGAACGGAAATGATCTATTTGAGCACATGTGGCGAATTTGGTTCCATTACTTTTTACAATTATTAAATAATAATTTAACACCCAACACAAGATAATAGGATTCCTCCTGAAATATAAACTTAATTTTTTTAATATTTATTTATTGAAAATAAATTAAAAGAATTAATAAAAGTTTAAAGCAAAGTTTTTACTTTTCGCATGAAATAGAAGATTTAATTCAGTTTGTTGTATATTTTATACATTGTAGTGATCATAAAATCGTAGTGTCCGTGCATTGATTGCATTAAAAAAAACAGTTGGAATACAACGGTTGAACAACGTAGTGCGAAAATATTTTTGATTTTTGTCGGTTTGTACGAATTTCACGTGAAAACGAGTATTCCCTGGGAATCTTACAGGAATTTTACGTCGAGTGGCTAAAAGTATTTGAACATAAGTTAGTCTACTTTATTTAAATAAAACAATGAATTTGATAATACAAATAAATTGAGTAAGTTTTGGCAGTCTGTGCAAAATGAAAGGTTCGATAGACGTGGTAAATGACAAAAGGGTCTACAAAAACATGTAATCAAAAACAATTCATATTATAAAAACCACTTACCAAACGAATTTAGTTAAAAACAATATTCCTTAAAGTTATTGTTTAAGTTCCACCATCTTAATTTTTACAGAATTAATTGTCCACATGATAGTTTAATAGTTAGAGTGAAGAACACTATTCTCACGATTTTGGGGGCTAATATTTCATTTCCTATTGACATAATTAAGATAGTAATAAAAGAACTGTTTTTTTAAAGATCGTAGCTACTAACAATATAATAATATATACTACACACGATTATGTACAATGAAAAATGTTTCAAACCTTAGATACGTATAACACGGCCACCCCTAAACTTTATTTTTCGACGGTTTGACTATATATTTTTGTAGCGCTATACGTACTACACCTTTCTAGAAAATACTAATTGTTTAGTAAAATACGACTTTTCCAGTTACCGCAAGATCTAATGCTGAATACGTCAAAGATTTATAATTTGGCTGCAGCTGGGTTGGGGATCTATAGGTTCTATATGTCCGGCTTGTGCCATTTATCCATCAGCTTCGAGATAAATTTACAGTTTGAATAATCATGAACATTTGACTCTGGCTAGATATATAAATCGTGCAAAGCCAATTTAAAAATTAGAATAAGATCTACGTATCTTTAAAAGTATAGACCTATACAATTTAGATAATAGTTGAAGTAGTTCTCTGGCGCGTAAAAAAATCCTAGTGTTCGTTAAAAATCTAGTTTATTGAATATTTAAGACGCACCAAAATCCTGTTCGTATTTTTTGTTCTATTTTGAATAGAATATTTTTATAGCATATAAATCAAATCTCAAAAAAAAATATAAAGGATGTTGAATTTTTTTATTGATCGTTATAATTGACGATATCATATTTCTACCCTACAGCGGCGGGAGCTAGCTCAGACATGGGAAGTGAGCACTATTGCCTAAGGTGGAACAATCATCAGAGCAACCTGCTGGGAGTATTCAGCCAGTTGCTGCACGACGAAAGTCTAGTGGACGTCACGCTTGCATGTTCCGAAGGCGCCTCCATTAGGGCTCATAAGGTTAGTTGTATGTTATTTATAAGATTTGGCACTTCTAGTTGTTGTGTATATCCAAATTTAAACCATTCTATAGCTGTCTTAACGACAGCACTCGCTACGCAATTTAACTTTTTTGGATATCTCTAGACGAAGACATTAAACGTTTACGAAACATCTCGCAAATTCTTTAAAAAATATTATGAGATATAAAACTCTTTCACCGACACCACACCCTGTCAAAATCTCCGCTTCTATTATGTTACGTTGCAGAGAAATTACTTTCAGTCTGCTATAAGCTGATTAAGTAATTAAAGCTTTTTAACTATCCCACGGGAACTCTTTCATTTTTCGGGACCAAAAGTATCCTATATGTTGACCAGGGATATAAGCTACCACCATACAAAATTTCATGTAAATCGGTCCAGTCGTTTCGGAGATTAGCCGGTACAAACAGACAGACAAACAGAGAAACAAAAAATTTGAAAAAACTCTAAATTAGTTCTATTTCACTTCTTACACCACCTGACTCTGCTTTTAGCATTTTTTTTTCATTGTCAATATACCATCACGCTAAGACCAATAGGAGCGGAGCACCAATGAAGAATGTTTCAAAATCGCGGGGATTTTTGAACTTACTTTTTTTAAACTATTCCACGCGAACGAAGTCGCGGGCAGAAGCTAGTTATACATAAATGCGCTAATATTTTTTTTATTTAGAAAATTTTATTATATTACTATATTTTTTACAATAGCTTCAAATCGACTACATGTCTGTGTAGTCCTTACAAATGGGGTTGTTTTTTTCTATCCTCGTGTGGTGGCTTCCCTTGTGGACATATTTAATTAGAGGATAGGTTATCAGAATGTATTCTTGAGTTGTGAGAGAAATCAAACTAACTTTTTGGTTTTAACTATTTTAAACTGTTATATTGTTCACACACAAAAATTTACGTATATATAATAACTTTAAGAATTTAAAGAATTTATTCGAAACCAATAACAAAGTATACAGAAACAATTTGGTGTCGCAAACAACTGCTGTAGTATAATACTGTGTTGCAGTTGTTAGCGCCCACTTCCAGACAACTCGTTTGTTTTACAATTAAAAGAAAATAATTTTAAAGTTTATACATTTGAAATTTTCGTGTTAATATTTGTAATGTATATGGAAATGCATAGATGTGTTTGTGGTGTGTATATGAATGAGGTGTGTAGTGTATGTGATGTGTATGTGTGTGTTGTGTGTGTATGTGTGTGATATGTGTACAAGTGAAAAGAGTGAGTGTATGGTTACTAACTACACACGTTGAGTCCTAAGGAGTGGATCGATGTGTTCCGCGAGACAAGACCAGTCTGTCGCAATATTCAGGTAAGACTGCCGAACGCGCACCGTAGTTTCCCGCAAAACTAGATAGATAGATAGATAGATAACACTTTATTGTACATCAATACAAACATGAACTTAAAGACTAAAATTATATCTACTTATGTACAAAGGGCGGTCTTATCGCTAAAAAGCAATCTCTACTTAACTACTGACAGAACAACCTGCGTCACCACACCGGGAAAGGAGTTAATTGGCCTAAATACTAATCGGAAATTTGAACCCCATAGAACGCACTTGTAAAAGTGTAGTCCTTACTGGATTACGTCTTTGAATAAAAATCTTACAACGAGCAAAATATTTATCTCGCTATTTACTTATGCTCTCTCTACAGCATGTATATAGAAGCAGGGACTTAAGCAATATTGTCTTAAGCAAGGTCACTGAATTAAGTCTCCCATCTAAAATTTTCAGTGCGTACGTCATATAGTGTTTATATATTGGTAGTTTGTAAGTTACTAGGATCTAAAAATTTTAGTGATTTACACAAGAAAATACTACATTATAAAAATATTTTAAATAAATTATCCTTTGAATGCAACTTTAAAAATTGCCTTTCACATCAAAAGGTTTCCGCCATAGATTTCGAGTTTTTGCTGATAACTGATAATGAATTAATTTAGGACGGTGCACTGTACTGTGGAATAATATCTCTTTGCTTCGTAACTTTTCCGAATTATAGTTCAAACAAACTCAATAATTTTAAAAATTTGTGAAATTGTAACTTATGTATAAGGTGCAACAAATTCAAAGTAAGATAATATACTTTACTGTTAAAAATTTAAAAACTTTGTTTAAAAAAACAGACTTCAAAAACGAAAAATGTATAAAATAACTTATTTCTTAAGCTATTATTATTAATATATATTATCTATAATATCTTATTCCGCGTCGAACAAAAAAATAATCACGTAAATCGGATCATAAATCACGGAGTTATCGGTGAACATACATAAAAAAAAGCAAAAAAAAAAAAAAAAAAGATCCCTACGAATTGAGAACCTCCTCCTTTTTTCGAAGTCGGTTAAAAAACACTTTTATACACTAACATTGTGGTAAACTACTATCTAATGTACCGTATATATTTATAAGAAGCAAATATTATTTTCCCAATTGCTTGTAATGTATGACACACAATCGATTTCAACTTAACTGTAACTTTGCATAAACCTTTTGTTTTATATATAACTAGCTGACCCGGCGAACTTCGTACCGCCATATTTTCTGAATTCCTAAAAGACTTTGTTTCATGACACAAAAACAAAATCACCATAATCGGTCCAGGTAATTAGGAGGATTCTAGAACCCGATCTCAGCGCCACCTACCGGTTCTAATTGCGAATCTTAACCATCCGGGAACCCACTCAAACACACAAAAACAAAATCACCAAAATCGCTCCCGGTGATAAGGAGGATTCTAGAACCCGATCTCAGCGCCACCTACCGGTTCTAATTGCGAGTCTTAACCATCCGGGAACCCACTCAAACACACAAAAACAAAATCACCAAAATCGCTCCCGGTGATTAGGAGGATTCTAGAACCCGATCTCAGCGCCACCTACACATTACATATTATATAACACATTTTGCGATTCATTTTTATATATAAGATATATTCCTCTATGAACTTACTGTTATATATTTATCTATTACTCTATTCGTGCAGGAACGGAGAAAGAATATAATTTCCTGCAGCAGGGCGGTCTGTCGTAAGAGGCGACAAAACCACTCATAGTCAGGCGGTAGGGTATTTGCCCATCTGGATGGCTACCACCACTGTCTAGAGTATGCTGCCATAACAACCTTGAGTTGTGTTCCGGATTAGTGACTAGGTTCCAGTCTCCGTTAAGAGAGCGGCCGCACATTGGTAGCACCTTTGTTGTTACAAATGTTTACAGGCGATGGTAACCGCTTTCCATCAGGTGGGCCGTCTGCCTGTCTGCTGACCTCATGCAACATAAAAAAATACAAGCTGATCCTTCTAATTTTATGCAACGCGGAAATTCGGCCGAGCGCGATTTGGGGTCAATTTTTTACCTTATAAATTTATGTTATTTTGTAAGTATAGTTTTATTAATAGTATAGTTTAGTTAATTATATACTTGATTAATTTAGTTTATTTTAAGTATTTAATTTAATTTTATTCCATTTTTAAACGTTTGCATGTTATGGTGTAGTATTAAAAATATTATATGGTATTTATTATAATAATAATTCTGACTAATTTTATTTCAAAATAAACAAAATAATAAAATACAATTAGCAATCTTGTTATAAAGCCAATGGCAAATGACTATCTTTCAGACAAATTTTGTATGGAATATACAAAGGAGGAAATAAAAGTCGGTATATGTATACTATAATGAGCAATAGTAATACTAAGTTATATAAATAAGTAAATATTGTAGTAATATTTTGTAAGTAGTAATATTTAATGAACAAATAAATTTAAATAAATATTTATCTTCAAGTTTCTTTGGGTATTAAAATCTGCACGCAATTGATAAGGTGTATAATTACATAATGCAATGCATGTAATACAGAAGGTGATCTTTTAGTGCAGTTTTCGGCCATCGATCAATGTAGTCATATAATATTGATCGAAAGTAGACCGTCACTGATAAGGATAGTGAAGTATTCTGGAAAGTGTTTTGAATGATAAACGAGGTTAATTATTTTCAAATTCGATTACCCTTTCGCATTTTTTTGATACTTTAGTGTTGTGGTACATAAGACTTCTTCAGTTTTTGAGATCCAACCAAAAGGTTACACGAGTTTTAGTGTCCCGTAGCTAAATGGTTAAGACAGTAAACATTCAACACGGTCATAGAGCCCTCCTTTTGGGTTGGTCAATACGCACTAGGTTGGTTTTTAAAATAAATTATAGGCGAGGCAGTCTCAGAATTAAGTAAATCACAAAAACACATGGGAAATCTTATATTCATCTCCGTGCTATACCTAAAGTATTTATTTAAATACAAATTGTTGTGTAAACCGCTTCATATCTAAGGATCAAACAAACTCGTTTTCACATTTCTACATATTATATAGTAACGAACTGTGCCCGCGACTTCGTTTGCCCGGGTTTTTTTTATTGCGAAGGTGGCAAACTCGCAGACGGCCCACCTAATGGAAAGTGGTTAGACTTGACACAGAAATTAAAGCATGCCACTTTTTGGGGTAGATTGAGGGGATAGGATAAAAAGATGTGGTATAGATATAAGCCCAGTTTATTATAAGTAATGAAGGGGGAGGGAGGAAAACTTACCCTTTCTGTAACTTCTATGTGGAGAATATAATATAGTTTTTAAATATTAATATTTTTGTAAATATAACCCCACTTAGGTTTTTCACTAATATTGCACTTACATCATAGGTCCAAAGTTTAACAATCCTTTCAAAGTCTAAAAGAAAGCCAGCAATTAACAGAAACAGTCCTGTTTTTGAATTTTCTGAACTAAAATAACCTAAAAACAGTGTTAGTAAGAGTAATAATTTTTTGGCGTACAAACAGTGTGTATATGAAATAAATAGTAAATGGTTACACTCGGTTCTGGCACTCGCCGACCGCTGCTGCGGCACGCTCGCTTCGCTCGCTCGGCTCGTGCGCTTTTGTCTCCACATAACCTAACCTAACCGACTGTTCGTGTGTATAAAATAAATAGTAAATGTAATAAAACTACGTTTTAACGGTTTTAAGCGCGGTAATTTATTTGATTTTAGTTTATCCGACGTTTCGGCCGCTTTTCAGTGGCCGTGGTCACGGACGACAAAGATGACATTTGTCTAACGTGTATTGTCGAAGTTTTATTTAGCCTACCGCCAACTTGTTCATTTTAATTATTTAGTTTTAATTTTGTTTATGGATATTATTTACTCTATGGGAGCCTAACCTAATTTACCACCGCTTCACAAAATGTTGTGGCTTGAAGAGAAGAAGCGGCGCAAGAAACTCCTCAGCAAACATGCGTAGTTCTAAAAATTTATATAATATTAAAATGGGTGGAAGGAAAAATAAAAGAAATTATCAGTCGAGTTGGTTTGTGTTTCGTTAATTATTTCCCATAGAGTAAATAATATCCATAAACAAAATTAAAACTAAATAATTAAAATGAACAAGTTGGTGGTAGGCTAAATAAAACTTTGACAATACCTACACGTTAGACAAATGTCATCTTTGTTGTCCGTGATAACGGCCACTGAAAAGCGGCCGAAACGTCGGATAAACCAAAATCAAATAAATTACCGCGCTTAAAACCGTTAAAACGTAGTTTTATTATGTATACAAGTCGCGAAAACTTAAGAAAATATTAAATAGTAAATGGTTACAGTAGACTCTGGCCTAAAACTAACCTTTTTTTTTTTTTTTTTTTTTTTTTTTTTTTTTTTTTTTTTTTTTTTTTTTTTTTTTTTTTTTTTTGGCCAGGGGAAATCCGCTTGAGGACTAAGCCGCGACAGGCACAGAAGCCTGGGGGATGCTCGCGACCCGGTGAGACAGTGTGGGATTCGCCAGATCGGGGGTGGCACTAGCGTGCCCGGTCAGAACCGGTGCCACGCTATTGCCACTCCCCAGTTAGGGATACCCACTAAAACCCCTGGGTGTTCCGTCCTGCGCCTTATGCCAGGGCTACGGGAATAGGCTACCCGGCTCCGCATTCCCTGGCAGGCGTGGGCCCCGCTCACTGGGCCTCTTCAAATGCCGGGGGAGCTACTCCCCCGGCGACTTCTCGGTCTTTTCCGGGCGTGGGGCGGTCTGTAACGCGCCCCACGGGAAGAGAGATGAGCGCGCGCGGAACACTCGCGCTCTCATCTCGACGGCATGTGCGGGTGAGTGAGAACCTCTATACCCCTAGAGGCCCCACCCGCGCCGCCCGCTTACGGTGGCCGAAGGTCTAGGTCTGACCTCCGGCGTCGGCGCGTCCTCCTTTGTCGGGAGCGGAGCAGAGAAGTGCGCTCACGCTCCCGTTCCGCCTCCTCCTTCGCAAACATGACGTGCTCGCAGAAGGAGGAGACGGCGTCCCATCCGGTGTGGCTCCCGACCATGGTGCGAACCACGGCCGGGAGCGAAAGGTCCAGTCCGGTGAAGGCGACGAGCTCTCGGCGCTGCTCCGTCCATGCCGGACATTCCTGCAGGGTATGCAGCGCCGTATCCTCGTCGCCTGTGTCGCAATGATGGCACCCTGACGTTGCCTCGCGGCCGAGGCGACACAGGTACCTCCCGAAGCAGCCGTGCCCCGAGAGGACCTGCGTCAGCCTGAACGTCAGGGTGCCGTAGTCTCGTCCTATCCATTCTTGCAGGACGGGCCTCACCGCCTCGATGGTGGCGGGGCCCGCGCTGGGGCGTCTGAGGCGATCTTCCCAAACTCCCACGGCGACCTGGCGGAGCTCCGACCTGCACGCCTCGATTTCGCGAGGCGCGGGTCTGGTGCCCCGGGCCAGGGCTTCTTTGCGCCATACATACAATGACGCCAGCGCCCTGGCCTCCAGGTCCCATGGGAGGGATCCGGCGAGTAGAGAGGCCGCTTCGAAGGACACCGTGGCCTAAAACTAACCTAACCTAAGTCTGTTGTAGTCACCGATCATGACTTCATTCGTTATCATATTATATAGTATTATTTATCGGGGCTTCATTATTTAACTTTGTTTTTAGACTTAAAATCAGTTTTAGTGATTATTTAGTGCTTAAAAACAGTTTTAATAGTGTCATACAATACATGAGTATTAATAAAATAAATCACACTTTATTATTGTCTAAATTACCAGATCATTTCTGTGAATTTTATTGCCATAATTAATTAAAAACCCTTTTTCTCCACTTAAAACCCGTTTTAGTTGTTTTAAATAAGTCTTAAATATATTCCTAAACACATTCACTAATATATTCATCCGGGATTATGTCTATACCCAAACCGGAAATTGTATTCTATCTCCGTTGCTGCACGGATAAAGCCTGTGTTACTCGGATTAGGAACCTATTATCATTTATAATAGTATTTTTGTAATATAAACATTCCCATTAAATATTTCAGGTAGTGCTATCAGCGTGTTCAACTTATTTCCGTTCGCTGTTTGTGGACCACCCGTCCCGTCACCCCATAGTGATTCTCAAAGACGTGGGCTTGGAGGAGCTCAGAACCCTCGTTGACTTCATGTACAAGGGCGAGGTCAACGTTCAGTATTGCCAGCTGCCTGCTCTCCTCAAAACTGCTGAGAGCCTTCAGGTATACTGTTTCATTCAATTTTAACTAGTTTTGTGATCTAAGCGTTCTTTGGAAAAACTGTTTGATTAAGGTCCTCCGAGTAGTTTCTCTAGTCTAGGTGTTACTGGAATTGAGTATTACGTATCTGCTCCATCTTAGGCCATATCTCCACTCCATATCGGGCGAAATCATGGTCAACCGCAAGCCTATACTCCTGTAAAAAAAGGTAGCAGGACTACGATACGCCTCCTTACGGCAAGCTAACGCTTGGTGGCCGGCCTTAGCTACGAGGCTTTTGTCATAAATGACGTAATAAATATAATAAATATGCTATTACTGTTCAAGTATTCAATATGAGTCTGACCTAAGTCTTAAAAATAACTATTGAAAAATTATTATTAATTACCTACATACTCAAATGAAGTTCTGCAGGTTTGTTAATTTGTTGCTTTTTCTCTGCGAAATAAATGTAAGCCTAGAAAAAATGTAAATACAATTCTAAACTACTGCAGTAAAAACCTTATTTAAATACTTAATTTTTTTTTGATAACTACCTGTATGAATTTCAAACAATATTCTTAGTTAGACTTTTAATATTTGATCATTAACCTTATTATTTCTAATATTTTAGGTCAAAGGACTTGCTGAGATGACGACTTTAAGCGCAGCTGGAATTGATACCAGAAACGTTCCAGAACCAATGGAAGAGTGCTCATCTCAAGACACCAAAGAGTGTCAAGAAACTCGAGCGAGTTTAGTTGAAAGAGAAATACGGGAGAAAGAAGAAACGCGAGAAAATAAAGATACACGGGAAAATCGTGAAAAAGAAATCAAAGACCATCGTGACCCACGAGAATCTCACACTAGAGATTCTAGAGAACCGAGAGAATCAAGAGAATCAAAGGAATCTCGTGAACACAAGGATCCTCGAGAGTACAGAGATACTAGAGACTTAAGAGAAGCACGTGAATTAAGAGTAGCCCGTGAAGTTCGGGACCACAGAGATTCTAGAGAGTTACGAGATCTCAGAGAAGTTAGAGATCCTAGGGAATATAGAGAGTCGCGTGATATTCGGGACCCAAGAGAGACACCTGAAGCCTCGCCTCCAAGAATATCCCCACTCTTATCAATACGACGTTTTAGGCCAGAAACTTCAGCGGATATGCCGACACTCACGCATCCTCCTATACCTAAAGATGAACCACCCGATGAGATTTTACGCTCACCGTCACCTGAAGACGATACAACTTCCATTAGATCAAACGGTGCACAAAATGAAAATATAGGTAATTAATTGATTAGATAGGTATTGAACTTTATAAACGTAACCAGTTGCATTGCTTGTATATGGCAAAGTTGGCTTTTATGAATACCTACTAAATATAGTCTATTTCTTTCTTTAAGCTACAGTTAAACAAAGAAGTTAAATTACCTATATACCTTCAATATTACCACATCTAAATATAGTCTATTTCTTTCTTTAAGCTACAGTTAAACAAAGAAGTTAAATTACCTATATACCTTCAATATTACCACATCTATTTTATTACAATGAAAACTGTAGATTCATATACTACCTACATATTAAATCTCTTCATGATCTCTTCTAAAAGCTTTTGAACAGAATGTCATAATTGTCTTCATATTTTTATTTTCAATTTGTGATCTAGTAAGTGATAATAAACATAATCGACAGACAAACACACACATTGTATATCCCCCAATTAAGCAAGTTAAGCTGGTGTAATGGTAACATACAGCAGACTACTCTGGGGCCGATCCCAAACATCCAAGCCATATTAAATAAGGGAGAAAATTCGTGTCTAAAATTTACTTTCTACTCTGCGTTACAGTGAGGTAGGCCGGCAAAGGCTTAGCCCGCCAAACCACAGAAGCCGTCAAGTATATAAGAATATTCAACTTTTATAATAATCGTCAAGCAAAAGCCTTATACGAATTGCAGGTCTTTCACTTTGTAGCAATGTGCGGCAGCACCAAAAAGCACTATTCATTAAACATTATTTTTTATAAAACAACACAGCAAAGCATCACATTTCAAGTTCGCGTCAAAATATCCAAAACGTTCTCAGCATGTTTGTTTTCTTCTTCAGTATAATTATAAAGGAAACAACTTGTACTAATCTTGCAGTCAATCAATAATTTTTAAGTGTTTAGAACTTCTTAGAATCATTGTGATTTTAAACTTGATAAAACAAAAAAGCGATACTACTAAACAGAGATAAAAACATAAATCTATAGAACTAAACCTGCGAGAGAATGAGATACGGTTTTTATATTGTGCAGCACAGATCAATAAGACCGAACATAGGTCCAATTAAGACCGAAATTAAACTGATAATAATATTTTTTAGACTAAAACAGTGAAAAATTGAGAGATACTTAAGAAGTTTATTTTGAATTATAATGTGTTCACGGACCTAGGCTAAAGGAATTATATTTATATCAGTAAAAGTTAGAGAACAATTATCTGTGAGTGCTTACACATTTTTTTTTATTTCTACAATAATTAAAATAAATAATAATAATCCAAATACTCCCGCAGGGGGGCTTTGTGGCGAAGCCTTAGGTGAGTGGCGACACCTCGTACCTGACTCCGGGGGCCAAGACAAGGCCCCCGCCTCCGTGCTTGCCTTAGCCAGCCGGCACGGAGTAGAGATCGCTAGAGCTAAGACTCAAGCTCCAGGGGTGGAAGTGATAAATGGCCTAATGTCGGAAGTAGCTTCGGTGAACCTGCACCCCACCTCTCTACACCCCTTAGCCACTCATACCCATGTTGCCCCTGCCTTTTATGGCATTTTTTGGGGCCCATGCAGGGAGTGGCGAGTCACCGTCTGCCCATTTTTCCATGTTCCCCGAACATTGCGACGGGCAGACGCCATAGTCCCCATATTCCCAGACCGCTAGTACCACTAATAGTTCACCCCAATAGCCCGGTACTTTTTGTCTTGATTTCCCACAATAGTCCTACACTGGCCGGGGCATGTCCTTGGGTGCATTATTATATGGTGTAGACAGGGATAATCGCCGGTCAGTGTCACGCCACATATTTACATTAAATTTGTCAAGGGGCCTCTACGCGTTGGCCTCCCCATGGCCCCACGCAAGCCCTCCAAAAGTCCGGGCCATTTTTATGGCCCGTGGTCTTGAAAGACATACATGTATCCAAGTACTAAAAACAACGACGCAGAAGACATGTTCCTAATGCATCTGATATACCTAGTAGTTTATGGCGTGAACTGAAAAGGGACGGTGTAATGTGCAGTTTCATTTTTTTAAATGTATAAAAGTACTCTAAAATGGACAGTAGTTATAGTAGAATATTGATAGATTTTGAGTAGTAATTATGTATTTTTGTGAGAAATGTGAACTTACATAGTTCGTATATTATATTCGTTTCGTTCGTAATAGTCAAACGTGGCCTTTCGAGTTCTCACAAGAACTCCGTTGAATGGCGTTAGTTGTGTAGCCTTTAATTCAACTGAGCTATCTATACGGAGTCTTATACATCAGAATGGGCTGTATGGACTAAGATTCCCTTTGCTGCCTTTAAGACGAATTCTACTTACTACCTACTTAATCTACTACGGCCCAATCACTGTCTTGCATGACAGTCCGCCTATCGTCCCCGTTTACTATAAGTTAACGCGGAGGGTAACCAAATTCTAAAAATAAACATAACTTAAAATCCTGTCTATAGAATAGGTTATAAATTAAGATTATTACATAACGTAAATTATTCTTAATTTTTACTGGAATTTTCTAGTAATTATCTCGATTTTGGTGTTTTTAACTCTAGCCTTTGGTGTTAATGTGTTTGATTGCTGGTAGCCCTGCGCGCCCACTTAACGTGAACGGGGATTAGCACTCCGCTGCATAATTCGGGACTGTGAATGTTGCCGCAGTCTGCATTGCATTCTGCAACACCGAGCAGAGTTAAACTTTTTAAAAACTGCACGCTCCGCCCGCTGCAAGACTGCACTGCAGGATAGTGAATGGGCCTGTTTAGTGACTGTACCACAGAGATTTTAGCGTAGACAGAGGTTTAATGCGTTATTTAAAATGCTACGTTATTAAATCATGTTGAACATTGACAGATATTTCCTTTATATTCTGTGGGACTTTTATTGTGGCGTAGACTTTGAAGGTGTCTACATATTATGGGATGCGTCCAATAGCCGTGTTTGATAGACGCGTCCGAATGATGTGCACACCAGCTCCATAACACACTTCCCAGATTGCATAAGGACGTCCGAACGCTCAAGGTCACGTCCGCGACTTATAATGTACACACTTCAATGGACTTTCCTTATCCAGATATGTTCTAAGCCACGCCCCTCAGTCGTGTTCGTTAGCTCTGAATTATAATATGCACACACCTTGACACAGGTGGATCAGTTGCAAATATAATAAGTTGCCAGGTTTTTGACACTGATGTTGTTGTTTCAAATTTTCCACAAAGGCAGACAAAGGACTTAGTCCATACAGCCTCGTCAGTTGTATTTGTCGACACTGACATCTGACAGTTAAATCAGTTTAGGGATGGCGATTCTTTCCTAAAAATAATCGATTTTTAAATCGATTCAAATTACAAGATTCACAAAAAATCGAGGTAATAAAGATCGATTCCTAAAAATCGATTATTATCAAGTCTGTATTTACTATGTAAATATTGTTTTTCATAAAATCCATTTTATGAAAAACTAGAAAGAGAATAAACGATCTCTTGTTAGTAAAATCAGGCAACGTTTTAGCTCAGAAAATTTGATCATTACAATTATTTTTATAAACATATCAAGGTATCAGACTAGACGTATTTGTTATATTAATAATTTTAAGAAAGGAAACTGACTTCAAATTGTAATTCTGAACTGAACGATTTTATAGAAATTTAAATAGCACCACATTGGAAGCACCAGCAGTCCAGCATTCAAACAAAAAAGAATTTACTAAATCGGTCCGGGCGTTTCCGAGTAATCAGGTAACATGCATACAAAAAAACAGTCGCATAAAAAATATTTAGAATAGCTATAGTTCCCAATACTTCTTTCTTACTTAAGCTTTTTAAAACAACAGTCTGCCAAGTATACTGATATCCATTGCATCCATTTTCTTGCCAGTAAAAAATGACGCAATAACAACAAATACAAAAAAATCAAAGATTACAAATGTAACTTAATGAAAGAGAGGCAAAAGAAACAAAGCATGCAGTCATCTCACGAGTTTCTGATTAATTAAATGAAAAACTGTTTTTCGTTATATGTGTTGAGAACCATGGAGTAGAGATTTTGTATATTTGTTTGTTACTTCTTCGCGTTCTATACTCTATCTACTGAACCAATCTTTAGTTAGGTGTACTGAGAAATATATAGGGCACGTTTCATCCTGGAAAAATGAGCTCCATAGAGGCATGTAAGACTAGCTCCCGTTTGAGTTTATCTTACGATTAATCGAAGTCAATTTTCTAGAGTGAAATATCGATTTACTGAATCGATTCAGTTCTACATATCGATTTAGAAAATCGCCTTCTGTTATTATACGATTATTCGTTTAATCGATCTCAGAATTCTCAGATCGTCAGCCCTAATTCAGGTTTTGTTTAACTTTAAAATACTTATTTCGCGAAATATATTTCATTTTCTGTGTAATTAAAGTTTTCTATACGAGAATTTTTAAACTAATATGGTTGTTCACACGTTTATTGTATTAGACAGCTTAATAATCATAAACATAAAAATGAAAATGAAAATATATACAACAATTTATTTAAACGCAACTTATGCATTGCAATGGTAATTTGTTTGTATTTTTAATGTTACAATTTTTCATATTTTTTGTATACTTGCCAATAATGTATGTTTTGGATGTAAATTACACGTTTGTATTTTATGTTTAATTTTATTTTTTATAAGGGAACTAGCTCATTCTTTTTTTATTCATGTCGAACTTGCAAACAAGTATTTTGTTTACCACATTATTATCCTGAGGAAATTCCCATTTTATAAAGAGAATAGAGGAGAGGTTTCATTTCATCTTAAAATTCTATATATCAAATTTCAATAGTTTTCTTTATTTAATTGAATTAATATAATCATTAATGACATAAAGTGGGTCTTGGCCAGACTGACTGATTGTCTGAACTGAAAAATTTTCACTTTCTGTCCAGTCTAATTATTAGTGGTCTTGTTAAATGAATACAAGTATTTAGTTCAAGTTACAAGTTTTTTATTACCTTTATAATGTTTTATTCCAGGTATAAACATGACTATAAACAGCCACAGTACCAGCAATATATTGGGTCCTCGGTATTCTCCAGCAGAAGCAAGACTAAGTTTACTGAACACAATAACACATCCTGGACTACCACATCCATCACACCCATCACTACCAAGTCCCAGGAGTGAACCTATACCAGGCCCTTCTGGTCTACCTCCTGTACAACAGGCACCTTTGGTAAGAATTTATATTTATTGAAACCATTTAACCAATGTATACAATTATATATATAATAATAACAATCGATATAGTCTTAAATTTGAGATGAGGTCATTTTCTATGTTTTCCCTAGATTTGGTCTCTCTTTTTAGAGTGCCTCCTGGCTATAACCTCTACATACAATACCCTGTCAATCTCCATTTCTGAGTATCGATTATTGACAGTATATTTGTTAGTTTTGTTTGTAGTGTGGTGTCATAAACAACATGACATTCATTGTATTACTTCAAATCATGTTGGCTTCAACTTATCTCTATATTTTACTTATATAATGATAACAAAGAAACTAAGATAGTCTAGAACACTGCCTGGCAAAACATAGACGTGAGTCAAAGCCAACATGATTTGAAGTAATACAATGAATGACATGTTGCTTATGACAACATAGGTATTTGTTGGTAAAATGATAAAATGCGATTGCAGCACCATCTATTTAGCTTAATTCTAGAAAGACATAATTTTTCTGGATAAAAGCATCCTAGGTGTTGATTTGGGATATAAACCTGTGTTTTACGCCCCGGGATATGAGCTTGATTTGTGTCGGGTTTCATCCATTCTGTAATTTTCATGTGATGCTCTAACAGCCAAATAGACAGAACTACAGACAAAAACTCTAAATATTGATTTTCGGAATCCCCCAGTGGATTTAATCCCCTAATTGTTTCACATTTTTAAAGGCATTGTACAATCTCAAACCATTTATTATAGTAATAGGATATGCCCGCAACTTCGTCCACGCTTGACTTGAAATTCCCACGGGATTCCAGCGACACAAAGTATTGAAGTATTTAAAAAAGAATGTAAGGAATCATTTTACTGAAAACTGTATCGGAATAAGCTAATTTTTATGTACCCAAAATTCTGAAAATTCACTCAGGATATCAAGGAAAAAAGTATCACATAAAATTTTCTATCAATCAGTGAAAAAAATCGCATTGGGATTCCAATTTCTTTTTCAATCTGGTCATTTGAAATCATTCTCAGAAAAATTCCTGTGGAATTCCCAGGATAAAACGTAGAGCAGATGTTAATTCTAAAGATTTGCTGTCTATCAGCGAAAACCGTATCAAAATCGATGCAGTACTTTTTACGTGAATCATGAACAGAGGGACAAAAAGTCTAAAAAATATTGCATTGTGCTCTCCATCTGTTATATATAGTCTATTCCAGTTGTTTTTTTTTAAATAGCTTCAATGTACAGACATGGCATGTTTAGAATTTAATAATATTATAGATATACAAAAAATTTCATGTGGTATAAAATTTTTTGGAAATAAGGTTCACACTTAGTATTTTTCTGTGCCGAAACATGAATTTTAATATTATACTATATTACTAAATTAAGAATTTTTCTAAGTCAAGCAGTGTAGAAAACAAGTAAACATAGAGAGATATTATAACACCAACATTAATGCAGGTGAATCTAGTAGAAAGCCATAGTAGATGATGTGTGATGGAATATTAGACTCATGGTAAATAGCTATCTTGCCTATGAATATTTGCTACAGAACATGGAATTTATATCTACCTGCTGTTACATTTTGACATACATAAATTATGTCCGCAAACCAGAATTCATTTGATTCTGTAAAATGTGGTTGTATCTATTGTCATTGATACAAAGGTTCCTTTGGGTGCAGAAGCTTCTAAAAAGGTCCTTAGATTGAAAAATATGTTTCTTTAGTCTTTCTTCCGATCTGATTATAAAAAAACAGGAATACAATTTAAATAATAATTATTATCACCACTATTTTTTTAGTAATATATTTATATGTACATATTTTCAGTCATTGAAAAAGGAAGTTGACTGGGAAAGGAGTACTGAAGATAAGAGTGGTGAACCATCTTCAGAATTCCGAATACAACATGAATCAGTAAGGATTGATTATTTATTTATTGTAGTCCTGTTGTAGCTTAGAATTGTTAAAAGTAACCACAGATTAAAAAAATATATTTTGCCTACAAAGAAAATTATTTATTATTGTGTTTTATAGCCAGTATATGAAATAAAGTTGATGACAAAACTATGAATGACTATGTTAATTAAATACTAGTGATTTCCACCTGGGTTTACCTCTCTATACTGCATTATCCCATCTTAAGAGTGGTTTTTTTAATTTTCAGGATAAAGTATCTTATATTCATTCCCAGACACTAAAAAACCTATTGGCCAAATAAAAAAGGTCTAAATCCAAGGCTTTATACAAAAATCAACATACTATATTTCACATGTATGTATTGTTAGAATAGAAGTTAGTATACTAGTATGGGTTGCATAATTTATTTTCAGTTCAGTCATTTAATTAAGCTTAGTTCAGACTATGCAATAATTATAATATATTTCAGGAGAGGAATATGTACTTATATCATCTTATAGTGTATACTATTACAGTACAGTACTGACCTGTTAGTGAATATTAATCTATATCAGTAATATCATATCAAAAAGTATATAAGTTATTGTTAAAAATAGAAATCACTAAAAAAATAATAAGATAAATCACTTAATCGTCTTATTCGTGAAAACCTGTCATTGGCTTTCTTTTGTTAATTGTAGTCATCTATTCAAATGTTTTAGCTGTAGGGTTTTCATACAGAAATAAATAAATTTGTGGTTACTTTTGGCCTATTGTAAATGTCGTTAGTAAACATCATAGACTTATTAACGGCAAATACAAGGTAGTGAATTTGCATGTACTATTTAAACTTATTTCCTCTTATATAATCCTAAATGTTATTTTGCATGTATTGACAATGAATAAAAGATTTAAATGTTTAAAACTGCACTATTGCACATTCTAATTTAAACTAAATTCTATAATTTAGTTGAATGTAATTTTATTTGAAGGATTGGGATCTATTTGTACAGAACTTTTTTTGTATATATTTTGAGTTAAAAATGTAGTGTTATTTTGTTGCTTTTAGTATGTAATTTTCACCCTTCGTGGCTCGAGCTGGTAATGCCTTTATTAATGAGAAGTGACAATTAACTTGCAACAAACTTAAATTAATCAATTGAAACAAATATGAATTTAATTACATACAGTTCTGATGGCACATTTTGAGAAATTAATTTCAATACCTACATTAAGAAAAAGAAAATTAATTTCAATTCTAATAATAAGCAATGCTAATAGTAGCATAATTGTATTTCATATGAAAGTTGAGTTGTTGCATGTATGCTTGAGTAAAACGCTGCGTTGTTTTGAAGAGCGAGTAATATGCCTTGCTGTCAAGAAGTTGACCTTCATTTTGTTGGCCATCATTTTTTTTTATATCCATTAATTTTGTTTGATATATATTTTGGGCAGATTTTTTATTTTGGATTTTGGCCATATTCATAAATACGTTATAGTACGTATCTTTGATTTAGTACGCGTGCGCGTTGCTAAACAACAAGGCATTACGCGTAGCCGGCTCCCGAGTCACTCCTGCACCTTGTTTGGGCAAAAATGAGCGTCAACTTCTTAATTAGATAGTGGAAACTGAAAAATTTCCGAAAATGCATCTCAATTTAGAAAGTAGTGGTAGCGATAATGCACACAATTTGCTCCCTGTAAAGATAGAACAAGAAAGAAAAGAAGTTGATGTTCTTTTTTGTGGTTGCAGGAGTACGATGGGTCCGCTAGGGGTCGTATTGAGGAGGGGGAGAGGGCTTACCCTTGCATTCACTGCGGCGCCGCGTTCCCGCACCAGAGCAAACTGACAAGGCACATCCTTACCACGCATACGCTCGACACACTCAAGTACCGGGACGCGCTACTCGGCAGGCCCCTAGGGCTGCCTATGTTAGGCCAATTCGGCGAACCCACATACATGACGATGCACGCCGAAGAATCACCGATAGACTTGGACATTGGAGCCGTGGAACCCGGCAACGTGGTCCTATGCAAGTTCTGTGGGAAGAGTTTTCCTGATGTCTCATCTTTAATAGCCCATTTGCCCATTCATACGGGTGATAGGCCTTTTAAGTGTGAATTTTGTGGGAAGGCGTTTAAATTGAGGCACCATATGAAGGACCACTGTAGAGTACATACAGGTAAGTTATCGTTTAGATTCTTTTTATAATATATCTGTTTGGAGATGTGTGTTATTTTTTGTAATTATTTATTGTCTTATAGGTGAGAGGCCGTTTCGTTGCGGGCTGTGCGGCAAGACCTTCTCACGATCGACAATACTAAAGGCTCACGAAAAAACTCATTACCCGAAATACGCGCGTAAATTCCTATCGCCCAGTCCCGTGGACACTGAAGAGGAGAGTCCACATCAATGAATGCGACCAACTTATTAGTAGGCCCTATATTTTCTATACATTTCGAAACTAAATCGCGTGGAATAATCGAGATACTGACTATAGGATCATATTTTGATTTAACCATGGAAAGAGATTAAATTATAGAGAATTAGAGTCCAGGTATCCTGTCCAGGGTATTATCAGTGGACTTCCCGCAATCGGAAATAGTCAATGGTCAGAAAGTGATAGTCGAATGAACAAATGGAGGACAATATGTTGTAATTAGTTAAGAATGTGATTTAAACGCCGCAACTGTGATCTGAATGATATGAATAATATTTGATATTTCACTAATAGATAAAAATGACTTGCTAAACTTGTTATATCTTAAAATTATTATTTCTGTGAATTATGGGTTGCTACGTTTCTTTCGCTTGTTTTTGTTTTTTTATTGTATATGGGTGCTTTGTTTATTTCTTTAAACCTGAATGTAGTAATTATTTATGATTAAAAGATGGCGAAGCCAAAGGTCTTTTTTGGGGGAAGTTAGACTTCTTTTATTACAAATAATTTGAGTTATGTTTTACTACTATTTTTCAAAAAGGTTTGACTACAAAAAATCTGATATGTTGAGCATTCATAAATTTTCAAGTTCTTCGTAAAATGTTGTTAAACTTTTTCTGCTCGCATTTATTCATTTGTAGTAAGACTATAAATTTTTAATTATTGTTTTTGCTTTTTCATACCAATTATATTTAACTTCTAGAATATTATTATTAATTTAGGACACATAATTTAAAGACCCTCAATCAAGAGTCAGAGTTGATTTTATAAACAAAGTTATAAAGGAGTGCTTTAGTTATAATTATTAGATATCGTAATAAAAATGCACTCGTGATAGTTTTAAACCACTAAAATTAGGGATTTGAGATTTATACTAATTTTATGTATATCAAAGTAAACGACGCACGCTCCCCTGAGGTAATTCAAAAGCAATATTACGACATATAAAATGTAAATAATATAGTTTGATAATATTGAATTTTTAGGAAATTTATTAGAGTGTAAATGCTTCGGTAGTTCTGTATTCGGTATACACGGGGAGGGTTGTGGATGTGTGATTATGGAAATCAAAGCTTTAAACGCTGTTTCAGTTCTGTCCGAATACTATGCCTCTTCGTCTCTCATTCCATCTTGATCTGTTAGCATCACCTTACATAGTTTACTATTAAATAGCATAATGATGTTCTGGATAGAGATGGCTAAATTCTATTCAAGTATTTTTTTGTCTAAATGTAATTCCTTGTCTACCCTTAGACATGGTAGTAGTGTGAAATTTTCGGTGACTGTCGAATACATATCACCTTCATCGTGGTAGCCCGTCAATTAACCGGTTGAAAATTATATGAGTCATTAGTTTAGCCCTTGCCCCGATCCTAGTAAGCGTTATTGAGTCAAGACAATTGAGTCTGTCGCCTTAATGCAGCTACCGGCTAATGTTTGTTTTATCTGCCACCCACAGCCGAGTTAAATGCTTTACAAAGCGCAAAACAGAATAATTGCTCACGCTTGTAGCTGAAGTACCCGCTTACCAGACTGACACTCTCGATTCCTTCTAGCATTGCGCCCTTCGTATCGTTGACGATATCCTACTTCGTCTTAGAATCGCTCACTTTTCGGATACTACATCTCTCTGCGTATTCTACCGTCTGTACAACAGACAATGTTTAGGGATGCGAACACTATTTACTTAATTATACAGAACATATTTTAAAATGATAGAAATCGTTTTATTCTCTGTTTAAACAATATTACTGCGCTATTTAACTACTTTTACTTGTACATACTTATAACGTCATAAGTTGGCATGCTCGTACAAAAGCTCTGAGTCTGCGACTTTTTGTGAGATAATAACAAATATCTTAATTGATTTGACTGTCCGCTCCCCTATTGTTAAATCTTATGCCAACTCCTCATTTTCCATAACTACACTGATAGACAGCGGCGGGATATTCACCCTCATTTGCCTAGGTTACCATGTTCAACTATATTACCATTCTCTAGAATTTTCTAACAGAGCATTTTTTTCTCCCTTATGTCTCATTCCTTCACGCATACATTATTTAACTATATGTTGCTGTAAGTGGTATGGCCGAATAATAAATTGTATTATACTCCAACATCCAAGAAATACGAGATTGTTACCTCAATAGGGACTTAAATAATTCTGGATGTAGCTATCCATAATTTTGAACTGTATGCTCTTTTTGCTCGCTCTTAACTCCATTGTCGCTGTTAGCAACAGACAACTGCGCAATATATAATTTTTATACAAAAATAGTTACTGCACAGTCCTTACAGCTAATCTAGAGACATTTAACATTGACTGTAACAGGTTTCCTAGTTTTTTCGCTTTGTAAAGCATTGGCTTAAGATTTATGTGAATCTGCGACTGAGTTTGTTTACCTTGCTAGGCAATTCCTAAATATTTTAGATTCTGATGTAAGAGGCATGGTATATATCTACAACTATATATATATATATATATATATATATAGTTATTTATATATATATATACATATCGTTATTTATATATATATATATATATATATATATATATATGTATCTATTTTCATAATACAAAACCACGTTTGTTTAAGATTATTCGAGTCGTTTCAAATCCTGTGCTTTTAGCTATGCGCTTCTAAGCCACAGTTTTTATATTGTTCTCTTATTTATGACATTCTCTCATTTTCTTGAGCTGAATATTATGTGATACTTAAAACATTATCATATTTAAAGCACAGCAATTGAAATGTTCCAAAATAATCACTGTGTTCAATACAATCAACAGAGTCAAATACAGGGATATTTTATGGATCGTAAAATTATTTTACATTATCACCAAGATATTATTTTAAAAATACAATCTTTATACATAGCCCTTACATATTAGGCTCGTTGTTCATAAAATGTATTTTTTATTCCACATACCATTCACCGCGACATGTAATTTAATCAAAAGCTTTGATTTGGAACTGATTGAATGTTGGCTCACTTAGTATGTAAGTTACATTCGGAGATATAAATTCACATTGATTTGGCGACGGTACTCATCAGCACGTATGTCGGAATTCTCTTAAATTTTAAAGGTAATCACGTGATAGTGAAATTTTAAGTTGGTTTAATACTAGTCGATAGTGGTACTAAACTTTTCATAATCGTTTGGTCGCGACACATATCATTTTTGTACGAACAAGTATCTCACGTGAGACGTAGCAGCGAGCGTTGTTATACTAGTTCCGAAATATATTTTTAAATAAAAATGTATAAAAATTTTAACTTAAATAAATCTATCGGTTCCATTTGAATGTAGGCGTTTTCATAAATTATAATGTTAGATAAATATTTTAGTGTTTCATTGTTAATTCGGGGTTTTATCAAAAGAGTATTATGATAATATAGGAAAAGTTCTGTGATATATACAAAAGTAAGAATGCTACATCTGGGAGTTATAAATCGATCTCAGTGTGTGATTTGAAATATATAGGACAATGTGGCCCGGTAGTCGAAATTTATTAATTGTCTAGATGATCAATAAATGCATTAATGTTAAGACGGAGTGCCGCTTACTTATGCTTCGCTTTACGTGAGCGTTGTGTTCGTAATTATGAGATGGATCTTATTCAGATGCTTGGACCTTGGCCTCTATTCCATTGATAGCGTTAGAAACTTGATTTCTGAACACGGCAAGACATTTCACTACATGACGGTTATTTTGCTCGTATAATGCGTATGCGCAATTTTGCTGTAAATGTTAGGTATGTGTGCTGTATCATTGTATCACTGGCAGCGTTGGGATTGTTGATTCGTGTCTGAGATTATGTTTTGAGATAGCTGTGGAAATAATGAAAAATATATTTCTAATTATCTAGATCTCATAATTATTTTTAAGTTTTTAGGCGTCTTTTAGAAATTAAGGTCAGTAGAAAATAACAAAATTATTTATTCTCGCCTAAAATTGATTAGACTGTCATTTCTACTTTTAAATTCTTCCCATTTCGGCCAGCAAACGCCTGACATTCCGAAATGATTCCAGTTACATAGCTATGAACTGTTAGTTTAACAAAAAAGCCACCGATATTCTGTAGGTAATATTATAATCTATTTATCGAGTAAAATCGTCTTATAATGACATTCAAATATATGGCTGCCGTGAGTACCGTAGCATTTCAAATTTATTGGGCCTTAGGTGTTACTAGCGGAATGGTACGTTATATAATATAGTGAATTTTTAGAATAACATCAGTTTTAATAAATATTTTAAAATTGATTCAACAACTATTCCACTATTTTAAAATAATTGGTTTGTTCTAATAATGTTCAAAATCATTCATTGTATAATATACCGTTACGGTAAGTTAACGCCGGGCTTAATTTTGTTTTGATAAAATACGGTTTATGACTTAAAGTACGAGGTAGTGCCCTTAGGAAGTTCTTTCAGGTCCAATTGATACTAAAATGGATCTTATTAATATACTTTTTTAAATTCAGATATATGTTTGTGAATACGATTATCATACGCGTACCTATTACTGTTATCATTCTTGTTTATTATAACTCCTAACAGCGTACATTCCACACCTAATTCGTTTGGATGTTTAACTTCGTTGAAATGTGTTACGTCATTATTAATGTATGTTTTTGTCACTTTTAATAAATTTATGATTATAAAAGCCTCCTTAATTTTGTATGTCTCAGGGCGGAATCACGTTTTTATATTGTGATGAGTGACGATGTGTTGTAATGCCACTGTGAGTATGAAGCATTACCTTATACCGGAGCGCTTTTTGACGTACCAGCCTAAGTACATAAGAACTTTTATTTGTTCTCATTGGCAGCTCAATATTTTGGTAGTAACAACATTTTATTATATAGGATTTGGTGAGTAAATTGGTTAAGAACGAAGAAAAAAACGGTTTTTGCTGTACACCTTCAAAAAGCAGCCATACAGCAAGTTTTAGTGAGAGAGATAGAATTATACTTCCTGTTCTCGCGGAATAAACTAAATATTACACTCCGAACGAAATAGTTAATTATAACTGATAAAAACCGGTTCCAAGCCCTGGTTCTTTCGATGCCTTGAAAGTGTAGAGACGCAGTTATCAAATAAATATTTATATGTAAGGAATTTAAAGGTGTTTGACATATCGCCGGGTTACTTCAAGGACTCGATACCTGTTATTAAATATTAATGTCAGTGAACGAATTATTGCTGCTAACCGTCGATATATTATGCTGTAATAAATCTACATAAAAAATAATATAATATTTACATACATTTATCACAGATTGCGAAATTGCGCGTTGAACTGAGCGAGGTTTTGAGACACAGAAGTGTTTAGATTATTTTAATAATCATAGCTCCAAGAAATTCTCTCTCCCATTGAAATACATATATTAATCCAGGCCACAAAATGTAATATAACATACACGCTTTAAAAAAGTTTTCCTTATCTTAAATGGTTAACGAATTGGGGTTCGCTATCTACTTCGTTTTTTGCAATCTTAACTTTAAAATTACGAATGTTTCACAGAAATTTGATTTCGTACAATCTTTACATAGTATAAAACAAAGTCAATTTCTATGCCTGTCTGACTGTATATCCGCATACTCCTCTTAAAACACGCAATTTTAAGGAGTTTTCTCTATCAGTTATATATTTTTTCAATGAACGTTTACACATATAATAATTAATAATATAGTTAATTAGGATATATATATATATATATATATATGTAACCTAATTAACTTTAACTAATTAACTGTATGTATGGATAGAGCCACCTCCCAGGGTATGAAAAAATCGGCAGATCATTGCCGATTTTTTTGTGAATACCTCGAAATTTTATTATTAATATTTATGTTATATAGACTTGTCATAAGCAAATTCTATCAATTTATATCTTCAACATTATTATACACGTTTACATAACTAATAATTCCTCCCGATGTACCTGCGCAGTACAACAATTTCAAAAGACAACCACAATGTAGAAACCGTGTAAGCGGTATAGAGATAACAATGGATAACTAGCAACCCTCTGCTTTTTAAGCTTGCGAATCAAGTTTAATATAGATTATGTACATGTCGAAAACCGATCTGTCTTATTTGCGCATACAAAAACTTGGGTAGCTCGTTAATGCAAATAAAAAACCGATATGCATTTGGTGTACCATGACAAATCACTCCGTAGTAATGTGATTCCGCCTTTATAATTACTATGTAACTTTCTGTAAATTAAAGAAAGAGTTTATTATGGAAGAGGAGAATTATGTTGGTCTATTGTTAAAACACAATCTATTATATATAGGTAAATGCATTCTAGATAATAGATTGATAGATGCGCTACTTCCTGGAGTTAGAGCTCGGAAACGTTTGTAAAATTCACTTATATAAATGAAATATCATAAAATGTTTCGATTTGAAAAGCTGCACTCTATGTATAATTTTCGGAGTTAAACGTTACCAATCTTTACAATAATACAAAACCTTGATTAATGTTCCTCCTCTTATTTTAAGACAGAATAAATATTTACAATTTACAGAAATATTTAATAACAATTATCAATAAAGATGCAAATTAACAAATTTGTACCAGTTTTTATTAAAATACTTTTTATAATAGTACTTAATGCAGTTTAAAAATACTATTTTGTTTCGTAACTTTAATAGTAATATTTATTGAGGAAATAATATTATAAATAGAAATATATATGTAGTTACGTGTAGAAAGGCACCGTGGTGTTGTTGTTGGTATAATGTAATTTACTCTAAAGAACAATCGTTTGTAATCATCCCTCAAGTGCAGTTATTCAAATGTTAACATTGCCTGTTGCTGCCACGTCCTTGCAGGGTTCACGCGCCGATAGCACAAATTAATATTTTTAAAATAATTAAATATAATTAATGACTAGAATTATCAACATTTCAATTTATATAGGTATTTGGTTTGAAAGTACCTATCGAGCATGATATTAAGGAAACACTATAGCACGAAATATTTCAAGTGTTGAAATAGATTGAGGTAGATTCATTTTATATAATAAATTGTGACCACAGTTTTATATTTAGAGTGCCTCTTGCCTATACAAGACTTATATAAAGGCTGCAAATCACGGAATATACATAGTATATGTAGAGGATATAGAAAAAAATGTGTAATTTTATGGTGAAAATTGTAAGTTGCGTTATGATATGTCAGTGGCGCATTCATTGTTTACTTCTAGTATAGGGTATTCTATTTAAAATTCTCTTATTTTTTTAAAAACTGAGTTTCGAATCTTATTAATTAATGGAATAACATATACATCGCGGGTTTTTGTAATAGAGGCAGTCAGAGATTAAGATTTTCACTTATTATGATACTGACATTTCTCTTCATATATATATTTTTTTTTTTAATAGAATACGCTCGACGGCTTAGAGTACTTTATACCTGAACTATGCTTAAGGCGTCAGATATTGGATTGTGTGTGTCACTATATTATACACATATCGACGGGTGCAAAGTAAATAAAGTTATCTACAAAATGATGATTTTTAGTTTATTGTACAATCGTTTTAATAAAACAATTCTTTACAATATGACATTATTTGTTTTGCATATAACACATTATTTCAATAAATTTTCGTACGTAAAAAAAGCCAGCTACGTATGTTCTTTCAAAGGTAATACGACCATCTTTTCGCTCTCCTGTAAAGTAGCTATTTTGCAGATATCTCTTTTTACTTTGCACCCGTCGATATATCGTATGTCACCATCTACACATACAAGCTTCGCTCTACACTACGCTCATGCATTTGTTTTGTCAATCTATCAAACCCAAACCAATTTACCATTTCTCGTTCAACCATCGTCGTCACACATTTTACAAGTCGTGCGCAGAAGGTTTGCCGATGGTCGCCCCTCTCGCTTCCTAAGTAGTACTAACTAGACAACCACGGGTCGCGTTTGTGGAAGGCGGGAGGGGTTGTCATTGGCAAACCTTCTTGCGCACGATTTATAGTCTACATTGTTTTCTTCTTGGTAAGCCACACAATCTCATTTCATCTGCCATACCCAACTTTCACTACCATACAAGAGTCGCTACTACCAACCCAAAATGAACTGCCAGACTTACTTAAGACATCTAGCTGTTTATAATTTAAAATGGAATAATGATTTCTAAATTGTTTTAGATTATTTTAGCTGCCATAAAGAAAATAATTGAAACATTTAAAACTTCTAATTTCACTATTGTGTATATCCTATTGCATTTCTATAACATATTCGTCAAGTTTTCATGTTTTGCAGTCGCACATCTCCGCAGCTAGCGCATTCCAATCTTATAATGTTAAAAATCATAAAACCAGTGCAAAAAACAAATCAATATATGACCAATACATTAGTAAAATGTTGTAGTGTTAGATACTTATTGTTAAGTTTCGTTAGACGAGACCGAGGTGCAAGCGGCCGGGCATGAGGTCTGGCCAGTTGTATCCCGACTTACCATTCTTTAAAGTGGCATACCTAAATATAGAACTTATATTGCAATTTTTCTAAGTTCCTGTAGGTGTATTAATTATTGTATGTTGGTACAATTTGTTTTAATAATTATAATGTGTTTATTATAAATTATTTAGACTAAAGCTTTCGTGATCAATTCTTACAATTGCATTATATACGGATTTCTAGACATGTTGGAATGAGTTGTATTTTCAATGTTAAACATTTTTTTCCGTATATTTTGCTCTTGTAAATGGTTTTTAAGCACAAGTTCAAATAATGTAGGTTCACTTAATTTATAGAGCTTTGAATAATAATCATTGTTTCTTTTCTAAGGAGCCATTGGTTATTCTTTCCTTAAGCTGTTTTATTTAACATTCATTGTTGAACTTTTAGATTAAAGAGAATCTGTTTTGCCTTAACTTTATTATAATAAATAGTTCATACGTAACAAAGAGCAGTACAGTTTTGTTGAAAAATGGTTACAGTCTATCAGAATGAATCGAGGATCAAATAATGTATTGTTTTGTCAATTGTGTAACAATTTTAAACAGATTCCAATCACTGTTAATCATTGTAACTTTTGAAACAAATATAAGCATATCATAGCTGTAAAAATACAATTTTGACAAATAAAAGCTCTACAATCATTACAACACTATTCTTTTATTTATTGCCCTTTTATAAATGATAAAATTGCAGGTATGTAATTGAACTATAATGAGATCCGTATTCTAGAACGATAATCATATGCAAACCGAAGCTTGTAATGATCATAAACGGTAAGATTAAAATGTCGTCCAGCGCTGTAGTATCTGTGCATTCAGTAGTAAGTGAGTACTTTTTAATTTTGCCGGACTATGACAACATACAGTGTCAGTTTGCGATATAAAAATAGGCGGTCTAGAATATAGGCCTAAAACAATATTTCCTAAATATAAATTCATATTATATATATATTTTTGTCTGTTATAGATGTGCCTGGACATGTCGTGCATCCCCTCGGCCCTACCGAACGCTATTGCGGCGCGAAGCCCTACGGCGCTGCCACTATGGTCTCCTCTTTTGGCGCTGCAAGCGTGCCGCTTACGCAGGTACCTCAGCGATGATTGCATGGTCTACCAAAATAGGCACCTACTCCATTCCGAACGTCGCCGATGCGGAGTTTGCCTCGCATCCTTCCCTTCCGCCTGGCTATTGGAACGTCATGCTGCTTTACAACACGCGTCGCAAACTTCCTGCGACGACAAACCATTTGTTTGTGAACAGTGTGGTCAAAGCTATAGATACCGATCAGCGTATGTCAAGCACCGTGAACAAAACCATCGAGCCAGGTTACCGGCTGACAAACTTTTCACTTGCGATGTTTGTGGTATGCAGTTCCGCTATTTAAAATCATTCAAGAAACATCGTCTGAACCATACTCTCGAGAGACTCCATACTAAAAATACTGATACCACAGAAAGTATCGATCAGGTTTCGAGTACTAATGAGGCTCTGATAGGTCAGTGTGGGGAAATGGATTTGTCAATGAAAAAGAAAAGCAAAACTGATGGCACACGGACACCACCGATCGATCTGTTAAGAGAGGCCGAGCAAGACAGCACCGTAGATTCAAATGGCCCGACCGATTCCATAGTCACGGTGGACGACTCTACAGATTGTAGAAATTCGGGTGCTGAAAGTGAAAGCAAAAAAGACGACGATATGACTTCGGAAAGGAGAAGACGGGTTCCTGTCTCGTTTGCTAGCATTAGTTCTATGGCAGATAGTTCAGAAACTGATTCAAGAACTGACAGTGTCAAACATGACAGTTCGAGTTCGCATTCTGGAATCCTCGGCTTTATGCAACACGACGACAGGCAGAAGGATAGGGAGAGACGATTCGCATGTCCTTTCTGCGGGAAATGCGTGAGATCAAAGGAGAATTTGAAGTTGCACGTCCGAAAGCACACGGGGGAACGTCCGTTTGTATGCTTGTTCTGTGGGCGCGCTTTCGGCGGTAAAAGCGACTTGACGCGGCACCTGCGCATTCACACAGGCGAGCGGCCCTACCACTGCGAGGCGTGCGGCAAGTGCTTCGCGCGCGCCGACTACCTCTCCAAGCACTTGACCACGCACGTGCACAACGCACGCTGATCTTCGTCCGCGCCGTCCTCTCTTCAATCTTCGCAATACTCTACAATCAGTGACCGAGTCATATTATAACAATAAAATTGGGATATTTTTTTAATGTTTTTAAACTTTACAATACTATGAATGTAAGCAGGTTTGATTAGAATTTTACAGCATATTTTTTACTTTGGAGTGGTTTTTGTAAAACTAAATGAATAATTTTCTACATATTTTCGATAGCAAAGAAGAATCGAGTTTTAATCCAGTTTGCCTTATTTTAGGTATTAATTGTTATTTTATGTTATTTTATGCTACAGAGAGTTATATTTGTAGTAACAATGTCTAGTAGGTTTCACTCAAGGAAACGCAGTCGTCGCCAACAAAGTTAGTCTTTTAGTAGTAAAAAATAATAAAAAATCTGGAACATTACTTCAATTATTTTTATTTGTAGCTTTAACGCTTCACATACGTTAAAGGGATGAGGGGCCAAGTATGGAAGGCTATGTTCTAATTTAATTTTCAAGCTTAAAAATGGGATTCATTTACTTATGGCTGTATAAAAATCGTTTAGCTTGGTCATCTTTGCGTTAGTGCTAATAGTATTTGCCATATTTTGCATGTTAACGTAATTTAAGAAAAAAACTCATTCCAGTGAAAAGAAATAGCAAATTGGTAGACGAGGCGATAAGTAAGTAGAAGAATGCAAAACTGTGATTTGTACGATTTAAGACCAGTCAAACAAGTTTTAGAACATCGAAAAATGTTTTATCTAATTTTAATGTCATCTAAAGTTTAACTTTACGTATAAATAATTTAAATAATAGTTTTAAGAATCTCTCTGTGCCAAAATATGTACCTCATAAAAGTAAACAATGAAGTAGATAAATTAATTAATTATTCAAATATTGTTTTTTGCACATTTTGTTTAAGATTTTCAATTTTATCTACGAGTTCAATTGCAGGGTTTTGTTAGTAATTTCTAAATAAATATTTTAATACAGGAACAGGCAACGCGTTAAAGATAAATAAATATTAAGTCTATTAATAAAATACTTGCCCGCAAAACTCTTGTAAAATGCAGTATAATTCATTTATTAATTACATTTACAAAAAAATTCTGTAAAAACTCGTTTTGAGTAATCTTAGGTAATAATAATGTAAAGTAAACGCAAGACTTAAACACGCCTCGAGTGAAATTAGCGCCGTTCTGTAGGTCCAATCGAGTATATACAAACATAAATCAGCATAGAGCTGTTTTTGCGTCTGTAGTAGGGTGTCACACAGCGACTAACACTGGAATAACCCAGTTTGCGCTATAACCTACCATGCGCTAAGCCCTCTCGCACCACGCACTTCTGGCTAAAAAGTATTAGAAGAAAGAAAGAAAACAGGTTTATTTTTAGGACATACACAAGTAAACTAAACACATTAAAAGTAATAAACAAAGCATAATAAAAAAAAGAGAACATAACCACAAAGTATCAGGAGATATACCTACATAAGTCCTAAAAATTGGAGGATATTAAGGTGGAAGAAGGATGCCGCCACTCGTCGCTGAACCTGACTCCGAGGCCACGCCTTTATTATAAGTAGCGTACACTACTACAAACGCAAAAACGTCTCAAAGCTGATTGTACTGTATTAACGTTTATTACACCTGACAGTGGGTAGTGCGGAAGGATGCCTTGCGATTCCGGATAGCGATCGCGCTAGTGCGCATCACTCCTCTTTAACTATGAGAATACTGTCTCCTGAACCTTGCGTATGACATGTATGAATTTCATGGACATGTTTAAGTTTTATTCGCATTCTATACAATTACCTACGCAGTTTTGTGTTTGAAAGTGAGCCCGTTTATTATGTTACTCTATCTAGATAATTTTATCGTTTAAGGTTTTTATGTTATAGATTTTCAATTACGATTTGAAACTGCACATCCATCGGGGTCCCGAATCTGTAACTCAAATTGGTAATCGTATCTAATTGGAGTCGTAATTTTTGACGGTGTTGGTAGTCTGCAAACCATCTGGGATCAATATTGAATCGGTCTAAATTTGACCGAGACTGATTTATTGAGAATTTTAGAGACTACGGACCATCTGACTTCAATTGATCTTGACTCGTAGTGGCATGGTTTTTTTGTGAAAGTTGCAGACTTGGGGCCCGATAGTTTTGTCAATGTGAAATGTGAAAAAACTAACCCTAAATTGTAAAAACAAGGACATGGACGTTTACTTGTATGAGTTACACAAAGTCACGAGTTCGATTAATAAAATTAGGCATATCTTTAAAACTTAACTTTTATTTGATAAGGTTGAATGTTTATTTTTTATCCACTGTGATAAAGAATAAAAATGAATTTGGAAATTTAATATTTTTTAAGTTAAGATTTCAGTCATGAATAAAACTGCATTTATTATCAAAAATCATTGTTTTATATTTGTTTAAATTATACGGACTAATATACTGTCAATTAAATAGGATAAGTGCTAATTTGTTATTATACTTTCTAGTTGATTTGCGGGCCAGTATTATTCAGTAAAATCATTTGTGGTTAAACTATTAATAATGTCTTCATTTTCAAATACAGTTTTAAATTAAATATTTAATGCAACGAAATAATCAGGTACAGCTAAATTTTAATGAATATTTTAATAAAATATAATGTATATGATTCAGTTGGTACTGTTAACATTGTCCGGTTTTAGCTGAGTATTTGAACATTTTGGAATATTTTTTAGTTGTTCATTGTTGGAACAGAATACATTTGATATACTTATGTACGGTATTTTATATAATATAACAGTGACTTTGCCAGAGGGATAAAATAAGTTACGTAGGTAGTTGAAAACTTAGTATAAATCGAGAAGCAATACTCTAAAATGTTATTTTTACTACCGAAATAATTTTATTGCAGTGCGAAAACAAAAACTGGATATGATGAGATATCTATTTTGTATAATTCGCTTTTATAATTATTTTCTTTCACCTTTTCTGAATCTTTGGTTGTAGCTCGGTATATCTTTCATTCTATACTTTGCTACGCTGGTATACATACTTCCGCTGTCACCACACAAATATCATTGTTCGTACAATATATCTATCTGTTTTTTCCCTTCCTTTATTCATATATCCAACAATCTTCCAATTTGTCACTCTTTCCGTAGCATGATTTGCATCCTTCCTAATCACATAAGGCCTTTTCAACTGTGTAAAATACAAAAGTCCGTTTCGCAAAAATTTGTGATTGGCACACCATATCACCAATCTCTTTTATTCTGACAAACGTCGTCTTGTCACACCCTAAGTCTTCATAATAGCAAATAAATTATTTCTTTGTTTATATTATTATCATGTTTCAAAGAATTTATCTATCTCTTACTAATGTCTATTAAATATTTATAATTTTTATTACATACATACATACATGCATAACTTCACGCCAGGTCCCTTGCGGGGTAGGCACGAACAACAGAGCGCCATTTAGGCTTATTCTTACACACCTCACTTGCTTCTTTGACATCCATACCTCTTGTCATGCACGCTCGTCTGTTCTTAAGGCTCCTGACATCACCTTCTGCTAGTACACGATCAATTTGATCATGGAAGGTGTGTCGTGGCCTTCCGCGACTTCTGCATCTATCCACTTTTGCATTGTATATCTGTTTAGTCATTCTTTCATCATACATTCTTTCCACATGCCCGAACCACCGGAGCATTCCTTTCCTTTCCTTACCTTCACCCCGACACTCTCTTTCAGACCAACTCTCTTTCTTACTTCGGTATTACGAACGCAGTCCGCGAGCGTCACTCCGCAGATTTTGCGCAGTGCTCGCATCTCGACCGCGTTTACTCTACTTTCATGCTCCATACCCAACTCTCGCTTCCATACGTGAGCGTAGGTACCAGCACCGCGTTGTGTATGGCAAGCTGGGCCTTCTGGCTGAGGTTCTTAGCGCCTAGAAGTTAACCTAACACTCCATTCAATAATTTTTATTAGACGTATCTATATCCATGTCCAGTTTTCGCATTTCCTCTGATCGAGTTTATACTATCGAGTAATATAAAAAAGTAAATTATACGTTCACATTGTGTAAAATGTAGATATTTTGCCATTATGTAAAATTTATCGTATAAAATTATTCAAAATTGATGTTGACTGTTTTTATAATTATATCAGCGGTAGTTACTTGATGTTGTGGCGTAATTTAGTGTCTTATAGGTTCTAAGGTTAACCACTCGAAGTTCACGATTGAATTTTTTAGGGTTACTTGCCGCAAACTAGGACCTCGGCAAAGTTTATAGCAAGGGCCTACACAATAAACGGTTCATCATTATTATCATTGACTAGCGTTAAATACCGGCATTCGAAGCCAGAAGTCCACGTTCATACTTTTTCCTTCGCTTAAAAAAGAATTTATTCAAAATTAGTAAAACATAGTGTACATAAAAAAATTGGTATCGCAAACAACTGCTGTAGTATAAATACTGTGTTGCAGTTGTTAGCGCTCACTTCCAGACCACTCGTTTGTTATACAAAATATTTTATAGTATAAAATGTATGATAACATTTTACTTGGACCTCGATATTATTTATTGTGAAATTATTGTTGCGCATATAATTAATTAGTCTCACGACGGCAAGCCACGATTTGTTACCTTTTTTGTAAGATGTAGCGCAGGCGGTATGGTCATTCATTTATTCTCCACATGACTACTAGTCGGTTTTTGTGAAATGTGGACATCCATTCCCAGTGTAAGTGCTATACTTGCAGTCGATTTGCGGTCACAGACATGAAAACTGCCATGAAAGACGGAGTTTCTGATACGGTTATTTGGCGTAAATTCACAATCCACCGTAGCGTACTTATTATATACGAGTATATGACAGGCAGCTGCTGCTTGTATCGCTTAAGTACCGGCCAATAAACGGTATTTCATATAAAATTTATTGTGCAACATTCTACAGCTAAGCTGAAGGAGCCATTAAATTTTGTGTGGTTACGTGTTTTGTGTGACCTATATGCAGGTACGTGAAACGAATAATCTAAAAAATGTTTGCGGATTTCGAGTGGTTCATTATTTTGAATTTTCTCGTAGTCTTAATAATAAACATATAATTGGTGTGGTATTCTTTAAATCTGTTCATGTAATATATATTTTAACTCTTTAATATGTAATAGATAATATTACTTTAATTCAGATTATCAAATATATAAAGCACAGCAATCGTACTGTAAATACGCATGTGCTAACCAGGTAAAATGTGATAAACTAGAACTAAGTGGGTTTTGTTTTATATTAAATATATTAAATTACATATAAAAAAATGTTTTACCAATTTTTAATTTATGTGAAAGCTGTAACATATCTATCTATATTGATTTATTTAGGGTGGGTATATTATTTTAATTGATGATTTTTGTAAGGAAACTTAATCTGGTGACTCTAATTACGGGCATTATTTTTCTTTATATTACGGGGACTTTCATATAAAGATTAGGTACGGGGTAGCCAATTGTCTTGCAAGTTTTCTATTATGAGATGCTGCATCCATATCTATATTATTAGTCGCTTATTTTAACGATAAATTCACCAGATCAATTGCGACTACATGTACATACATAGACCCGACATACCGTGGTTGCCAGTGCAAGATCTTGTAACTACATTTTTTGGTGATATTTATTTTTATGTCAAATTATCAAGAACTATTACTAAATAAAAATATATATAGTTACAAGGTCTTGCAATGACGTCGTCGGTATGCCGTCCATGTTTAAGATCAACGCAATTCGATGCTGACCGAATAGAGTTAATAATATAGATATGGGCGAAGCTTAGTGTTTTACATGACGCACAATTTTAACACTACTAAACATTTTATACCTATATTATCTCCGTCCAATGGTATTGTGTGCGTTACTTTTGAATAACTAGATACAGGCGCCTAGCATTAAACATGTCACCATAAACTCTATAAAAACATTTTAAAAAATAATGTTTATTTTATTCTAATTAATTATAAAATTTAAATTAAAACGCTGTAAAAGAGAGAATATTAATACCATGTTACTTTAATATTATCTATCGCTCTCTTTAAATAGTGTTTTTCATTCCAAATTTCAATGCCCACTGTACACGACCGTGTTTTAATAATCGGTTAATACATAGCGTTTATCTCGAATTCGCAAGTGCTCATTTTCGTGGATAATGAATATTTTGATCTCATTAGAGCATCATTCTTTTGGCAGCTTTGAGGGACTGTTTTAATGTTGTAGAGATGACGGTTGACAAGTAAGTAAAGAGTCACTGCAAAGGAAGGGAACAAATGAGCGGTAATTATCTAGTGTGAGTGTTCACGATGCTAATTATACGTCTTATGACGAATCGCTGTAGGGTAATGTTTGTAGATAGTAAAATGTTGCACGGTGTTTGTAACGAATGTGATATTACTTTAAGTGTAAGCAAGGCAAGGCGCGAACGAAGTCTCTCCATACTAGCCAACGACGACGATCGTAGATAGACTGATTTTCGGGTAGAAGTAAAGTAGGCCAGATGTTTCGCAGTCAATAAGTAATATTTATAAATAGTCGTTGATTTAAAAATGTTTTAGAAAGCCAAAATACAGTCTCAATAGTTTACTACATTAAAACAATAAGAGAGTTTATTTAATTTTAAAACATAATTATACAGAATGTTTTATATATGTACCGATCTTAAATTATTTTTCAGATGTATTGATTTTTATACATCTCCATATACAACAATGATTATAGGTAAGTGTAGACGTAGACGGGTCTATTAACCGCGTGGTGCTACATTGTGTAATGATATGTGATACAAACTGTTCTACAGAGACGTTTTATTTATTGAAGCTTCCATAGATAAATAAATATAGTCACATTATAATATAACAACGTCAGCAATAACTTTTTATATAAGGGATTTATTTAGTCCAGTATGAGTCGATTGGAAACCAAAGCATCTTTTAATATAGGCGTAAGTGCCTGCAAGACTTTGCCCAGGGACACATTCTAAGATTTTAACAATTTTTCTATTCCAACTTACATTTTTCTGTAAGGTAAAAATCGACTAAGAAAGGATGGAGCGAGTATAGAAATTTATGAATTATTTAAATTGAAATTAAATTTAGTTATGTCTAAAATTCGTCCAATTTTTTAATCATTCGGGTGACATTAAGGTAGGTGATTCAGTGCAACGATATTTATTTTATATTTTACTGGACATTGACTGTCACATGAGTACTGAAATATTGTAATAAACTTGATTTATGGCCTTATTAATATAAAATTATCTTTTAGTACATTGTATGTGAAAAGTTCTTACGAAAGTGTGACATTTTAGGTTTTGGTTGTTTTTTCTTTGTATCTTATTTATTGTATTATATAAATAGAATTAATCTTTATATACCAGTTTTAGGGGCACTAAGAATAGATATGTCTTTTTATGAAATATGTATTTTTCCATAACAGTCTTATTTGGGAAAAATAATTTATGCATCGGGTTTGATTCAAAAACACTAGTTATAGTACATACTGTTACATAATATATTTTTTTTACTTGTATATTTTAAATAATTATTATTGTTGAACAGATTGTCCTATTTTATATTTTAACATGATTCTCTACTCTAAACTAAATTGATTTTATTCAACAATGAGGGAATTTGTCTACAAAATAGTCCATTGATTTTAACTTGTCCATTGCCGTAACTAACTTAGGAATAGTTCCATATTTTGGATGTATATTATACCATGATCTAAATTAAAATGCTATTGTGTATATTCTTTCATTTAATATCGATGTGCAAAATTATAGTAAATGTCTTGGATCTCTAAAAATAAGAAAAAAAAGACAAAAACACTTTACGAAATTTCTAAATGTGCAATAAATATGTGTGTTGTAGTGTTACCATTTAGGCGTAAAATTAAAGCTTCACAAATCGGTCATCGTGGATACTGAAGAACAATAAACTTGCAGGTTATTGTTCATTAGTATAATGTGTTGTTTATTATTGAAATGATCTCAGCGTATCGACGATAAGCGTATTTGTGCAGCACATTAAATAAATATTTGGCACTTAAAAAAAGGCACATTACCTTATCATAATTGAATAAAAAATATGGTTTGACAAGTGTTGAAACTGGATTTGTTGGGAGTTAATTTCAAAATGAAATATATTTGTTTCATTAATCAAAGCTCTTTTATTCAACCTCTGTTATCCTATCCTGTATCCAGTTACATTTTAATAGAATATGGTGGTTCACGACATTAGGTGTACCGTAGTTCTGATGATACTAGCAGTACAGTATTTTTCGAACCTCAACGTCAAGCAAGTCCAGGGTGAGAGGCCAAGTATATCAGTTATAATAACTGTAAATTGAAAAATGTTTAAAAATGACACCCCAGAGCAATCTGTAAATATGGTGAACACAAGTTTTCTAACCAAGTTATGTTTTTTTATTGTAAAATAATCCTAAACAAGTCTAGATTAGTAAAATTACAATATTGTAACTAAATAACTGATATTAATTGCAGTCACAAATCTACAACCGTTATTAAATTAATTAGTGAACTAGAGAAAACGGCAACTTATCCATCTACAAGATATCTAAAGCTTTGCAAATAAACTAAATATTGCAATTAAAAAGTAGAGAATACCTAACAAAATTTTAAAATTACTGATTACACATTGTTCTAATTTGGCCTACAAAGTGCTACTCAAAGCTCAAAAATTACTCGGTGTTCAAAAAATCATAATCGATAGGTGAAAGGCTAATTGTTTGAAGCGACATTGATTAATCTCACCCATAGAATTATAGAGACCCAATTAACTATAATTTTAAGAGTGCCAAATAAGCCGGGAGAAGAATTTGAAATTTCAAATGATCCAAAAAGAGCTTCATCAATAAGCTATATATAATATGTATATTATATTAGAAAAAGAAGCACATTTGTAGATTTTAATTGGAAACCAGGTTCTTCATATTTCTTTTGAGACAAGAGAAAATAAGCTTCTAATGTTTAATATGTCACAAAATGTCGATTTAAATAAGTAGTCTTTCTTGATACGAAATATAATTCTTATTTGTGAAGGGTTCAATAGCCATTCTGGAAAAACGGAACTTCTGTTTTCGTTGTATCCGTTTGTGTTTCTATGTTAGTTATTTATCTCGGAAATTACTAGGTCAGTGTGGATAAACAACATAGAATTAAATTTTATAGGAGTAAGTAATAATCATACATGTGACTGAGGATTGAATTTTTTTTTCCAATTAGTATTACTAGTCAAATCTTAAAAAATGATGACGATGTTCTATACCGACTATGACGAATAATTATTTAAATTACATTCATATCCGCCTAGGATATGATTTTGTTACATAAGTTATTAAGTAATGGAATTATTAATTTATGTATGCGTTTAACTAGAGTGCTCTATGTAGCACCTTATATAATCAAACGTAGCAACCTTAATTTGCGTGTTCACCTAAGGGGCAGTAAATTAAATTTGTTTTGGGAAGATAATATTATACGATGGACACCACACTTGAGAAGCTGGGAGCCAACTGAACTGAAATTGCGCCATCACTGATCCCCAAGTGTGTCCCTACAGTTTCTTCTAAAGTGATAAAAATTGTGCTCCCCTGTAACTTTTCCACTTTGAGGTGGAAAAGTCAGAAAAAAATAATTACAAGATTATTGAGTTTCAAATACACTTTCAACGAAAATTGGTTGGAACAATATGGGATTATTTCGATTACCTAAATACTTTTTTAAGGTTTCGCAGCCAAATGAAGAAAACGCTGTTGTTCTTCAAGTTAACGCCAAAATCCCAAAAATAACTTGGATCTCATACAGGCTTGCATGAGACTATAAATATGAACGCAAAACATCAATCAACCTTACCTTTATCAACAACTAACCGCATCATTTATATTACCCAACATTGTGAAGTCCATGATGAATTCATTCGAATTTAAATAGTAATTCTCGTCAGCTCGTGCTTTGCACGTGACTTTCTCGAAATCTATGTCATGAATACTAATTGTCTTGTGGTGTAGCTAAAATGACTTCATAATAAGTATAAAACATCATCTTAGGTCCATAATATTAGTCGTAATGTATTTATATTATAATTAGCAACGATTTGATTAGTTAATTATGCAATAAAGTTCTTCGTAGGGTGTATGCTTTCGGCGTCAAGCCAATTTTATGACACTTAAAAAGGTCACGCTTAAAAGGCTCATTTCTAATTCCCAAAATACGCAAGAGAAGGGTTTTTAAAACCTGTGTGTATTCATAATATATTTTTATCCAAGTTATATCATATAATTTTAGAAATTTTAAATCGACTTTTTCACTGATAATTGCTACTATCGCGGATAAATTAACGCATCTCGATTTTCCTTCTCGACGCCATATCAGGGTCTTTGAAACTACAGACACTTATGGAGTTGACGCTGCGACTTGCCTTAGTCAGATCTCCCCGTTTCATATACGTCAGATTTTTTTCAAGTTTGCATATAAGCAAACAAGTGAGCAGACCACCTGATTGAGATTTTAAATATTTGTTTACCTATCTATGCTTTTTTGCGAAGCCCAGTCTATTAGCGCTCTGAGAAAACAATGAGAAGGAGTTTGTGTACCAAATGGAGGATAGAGGTGAACCCGGACAAGAGCGCAGCAATGTTCTTTTCCCCGGGCACGCTTCGCTCCCCCAAACGCGCTTGCCTTCGCCTAAAAGCCATCTCGCTCTATGACCAAGAAATCCCAATGGGCAAAACACACCAAATACCTGGGTGTTACCCTAGATCAGAACTTGCGCTTCAACGAGCATATATCACTATAGTACAAAATGGAGCGCGATTTGTAATGGGTCGTCTAGCACCCATGATAGTAGATAAACGAAGCAAAATGTCCCTCAGATACAAGCTTACTCTATATAAAACATGCATCCGCCCGATCATGACATATGCGAGTGTGGTATTCGGTAATGCCAAGCCTACCCTTTTAAATAAGCTGCAAATCGTGCAGAATATATTCATGCACAGAGCCGTCGGTGCTCACCACTATATGCGTAACGTCGACCGCCACCGCGATCTGGAGCTTCCCTCCATCAAAAACTACATTACGTCGCTCTCACGTAAGTATTTCGATCTCGCGCCGCACCATCGAAATCCGCTCGTCGTGTCCGCGTCCGATTACAAGCCTCGGCGAAAGGTTCTCGTGGGACGACCGCGTAATGTCCTCACGGACAAGGTCGACGTTACGCCCGCGGTTAGGACGACAGGCTGGCAGGCACCGACAGACAGACACAGACGGCGGCGTCTTAGACGCCGCCAATCACGATCTCTCCACGTCCTCGCGACGGACGCCAGGAGACATAGCCCCGCCACATGATAGACTAGGCGTGTTGCTGGGAAGTTTCTTTCGCCCTTTCTTCTCTCCCAGCCATAACACGTTGCGAAACGGCAGTAAGATAGCGTAGGCCGCCGCGAACCACCGATCCCGGTTCGCTGGGATCCTTCCGCTCGGGCTTTATATTACCCGTCGCCCGTTCTCAATTAGTTCATTGTGTCGCCCTATGGTAGGCATCATCAGATTCATCCCCCTCTTATGGCAACAGTCCAGCCGAGGTAAAACTCCATAGGGAGCTCCCTCAAGCAAGTTGCCCGCGGGCTCGAGCGCCTTCGCAGCGAAGGCGCTCGCCCCGAAATCACCAACAACATAAAGTCAAGTCAAACAAAAAAAAACGTGTACCAAGCATAATAAATGTACGAGCTAAATCTTGTTCGCCGACGAGCGGTTTGGTGATAGAATGGCGACAGGGTCAATAATTTAAAAAATCTGTCAAAGCACTCCATACTGCAAGAGGGTAGATAACACATACAGCGCGTTCCATTAGTAGCTCACAACGCCCAAAATGCTCCGTTAGCCGTTCCACAAGGCGAACGCGGTCGTGGTGGTCGTGGCGAAAGCGTCAATAATGACGTCATCATTTTCGATCACACAACACTCACAACGACACCAAGTCAAGAGGTGGGTCCAAGTGGAAGTTGACTATAGAGCATTCATTCTCTCTATCTCTGGACATTTAAAAAGGCGCGAATTTAAATTAACCAATGATATTTATATATTTCGTCGTTTATTACATTAACGCTCCATAATCCCTTCCATTAGAGCTTCTAGAAGGCGTCGTGAATCCCTTCTGGAACGTCATTAGGCCGCGTAACGTCCAGGGCCGCCTTGTGGAACAGCAGATGGAGCATTTTGGGCGTTGTGAGAAAGAAAGAAAAGAAAGGAACGGGTCCTTAGAGAACCAACGTTTCTTCTCAGGCTACAAAGTTCTAGACCTGGGGTGTTATGGATTACATTTCGGATACGATGTGCATACGGAGATATGAAAAATATTACCTATATCGGTTTCAGCTACGGTTACGGATATGAAATTATTTCGGATTATCCCTTAGTTTCAGATGGTTTCAGCTACGGATATCACATTTTCATGAACTTGTTAAAGTTAAATACAAATAGATAATGACTGGGCATTATTTTTAGGTTATATTTTGGGACTCCAATTAGTCTTACAAGTAATTATTATAGCTACTCATTTTAAAGCGTTACCTGTCGACTGCAAAAACAACATCATAATAAAGTTTATTACGATTTTTTTTAATTAAAATATTCGAAATTATTTATATTACATTCGGTTACGGTGACGGATAGAATTTAATTTCTGTTAACCGATGGTTTCGGTTATGGAGCTCCATAACATCCATGTTCTAGATCATCTATAAGGTCGATAATTCAGGCCACTCGGCGCTGAGTACATACAGGTTATATAAGTATCTAAGTCATAATATGACAACACAAACACGAGGGTCTAGTGTCCCTTTAGTCTTCATATCAGCTGTAACCATAAAATAAGTGGAACATTATTTTTACGTATGTACCTAGCTTTTCATACTTAATTCACACTGTAGGTGTACTGGCGTGTTCAATTTAAAAAAACGATAAATAAATTATTTTCCGAACACCTGTACTTTCCCATTCGGTCTGTACGTAGTTTAAAAGTTTACTCTTTCATGACTAAAGTAATTTAAATTTAGTTTCGGAAATCAATAAAGAGGAAAGTTTACTGGAACTTTAACTATTCTACTTTTATTAGTTAGATACTTGCTCTTGTTTTTAATGCAATGTTATTCTAACTTACCCGTGCAAGGCAAAAACTCTTTTGTCACACATATTTTTTTGGGTTTATAGTTAAATTGATGTATTTTATAAGGAGAATATGGTAGAACAATTTTAGGGAAGTTCGGCGCCATTGTTTACCGCATTGAACCTGATTTAGAATTGCATCTGTTAAGTAGTTCCTGAGCGTTCATTTGCCTTAGGTACCTACTATCGGAGAAAATTTGGCATAAGCCCCATACAAGTGATGTCCAAATTCAAACGATAGTAATGCAAGTCAATTAATAGCAAGATAATCGGCTATAAGTAGAAGTCTATCCAAACAATAATAAGGATTATTTCAAAAGTTCACCACTTACTTAACTAAAGCAAATGCAAATCAGCTTTTACGAGATTAATCATTATCTAAAAACTAAAGTGCTGGCTTTATTGGAGTTGAACAGTATCGCACGTCACGATGGTAGGCGTCCTGATGGAATGACTCTAATCTCTTCGCGACATGGAAAGCCATCGGTGTGGAATGCGACCAACGTTTCCACGCAGGTCGCATCCTATTTACCAACCACTTCTAGATTAATTGGTTCAAGGGCGAAAGCAGCTAAATCACTCAAGGCGCAAATATGCAACCCTCAGTGAGAGTTATATGTTTGTGCCGTTTGCTGTTGAAACGCTTGGACGGTGGGGTTTTGATTGACTCTTCAGGTGATCAGAGGACTGGTCTATCTCAGACAACGGATCAGTGGGGGTCCAGCGAGAAAACGTAGCCAGCCTTTTGTATACCTACCCATAGAAGACGGTGGGCTAGGCTCAGTAATCTACTTATAGTCTTGAGGGACTATGGGTAGAATAGAATATGAAATTAACTGTATAAATTACCGAAACAAAAATGTAATAGCATTAAGAAAACTTGTAACTATTTTTGAAATAAAAGATCCAAAAGAAAAGACAAACAAACAAAAGAAAGAGAACAAAACAAAAAAGAAATAGAGTAAAAGAATAAAACAAACAAAAGAAAACAAACCCCAAAAGATAATAAACCCGAGCAATCTTCGTTAGCTTGGAGAGAGGAGGAAAAAAAATATAAAAAAAATAGAATATGAATAAGTTTTATTTTATTGTATTAGCTTATAAATTCAATGTTATAAAATTTATTTGTTTATGAATATAATATATGTGCTGTCTTGAATCAATATTTTAAGCTATAATGAGACATAATAAATAAATAATGAAATTTACTACGAACATGTTAAATTGAAACAGCCTATTTATATCAAGCCTCTGACGTTTTCTTGACTAAGCTAACCCACTTTAATCGAATATTTTGTTCTGGGTCAATGCAAGGGACCATTATGCATCACGAACTCTGTCTATTTTAAAACGTTTCCCTTTTATCTAAACGAGAAAAGGTTGCCAAAATAGAACACCTTTTACTTGAAAAACTCTTTAAGGGATTAAGATTAGCGCAACCAGGTATTTTTGTGTTACGATTTTCAGTCATATAAGCGACTCCAATTATCAAGTCTGGGGCGGGCGACGCTGCTTCATGAGCTAAAAATCTCAAGCAGCAGAAATGTGGAACCTTAGGAAGAAGTTCAATATTTGTACCCTTTGGAGTTGAAACGTTAGGTCCGTGGGGTTGTGACATCAGCAAAGGGTTTCAATGAAATTTATAAGAAACACTTTAATACTACCCGTATAAGGTTAGTTTGTATTTCACCCAGCAAATTAGCATTGCCTGCATTGTGTCATTCTGGACACGCTTCCCTCTGGCGGCGATTTCTTGCGTAGCCTATAGGTATATAGGCTATATTTAATAATTAACATGCAATTTTCTTTCTCCGTTCCTACTCGGATAAAGTAGATGAATATTAACAAATACAGATAAAAAATGTACTTATTTAAAAAAGAAAACATTGAAATTGCATAAAAAAGTGTAAAGACCTTTATTTCACAATATCACGTAAAATGCAAGCTACCTAAGAAATATAAATAACCTTAATATAAACATAAACTAAATAATCTTTCTTTAACTTTACGTAGTATAAAACAAACTTACTATATCCCCTATTTCCTCCTAAAGTACGTAACAGATTTTTAAGCGGTTTTCACTACCAGTTACATAGTTTTTCAAGGAAGGTTTATACGTACACTAGATTTTGCCCGCGGCTGTGCTGACAATATGTAAAAAACCTAGTAAAGTTTTCATGTAAATAAAATAGAACTATCCACTAGTGTTAGTCCCGTGGCGTAACCGTGGGGTAGGGGTTAAATCTAAAGTAGATTATGTAGCAGATCATTGCCAGTGGGGAGCGTGCCCAGAAGGCTGGCTGCATTTCTATGCGACATGGCAATACCTATTTATTGAGCAAAATATGAGTGAGCTGTTTGATCACGAGAACTCGAGAAGTGTTTATTTGATTCTCAATTCAATAAAAATTCAATTTGCATCAAGATTACCAGTTAAGTCCCATTTAAGTCAATGAACTTTGTTCGCGTAGTAACTTTATAAGCTATGCAATTTCACTTAAAACGAATTTTGGATAAAAAAATTAAAAGCGTCAGCGAGACACTATTGTTTTAAACTGTTTAAAATGCATTCTTGAAGTTAAAAGTTTAAAAATTCTTCTGTGGTAAAGCAACAACTTTTTAATATTATCTTTTTACATATTTATTATGTACTAGAGTTTACCCCGCAGCTACGACGCGGGTTAACCTCTAGTGCGTGTCTCTTGTTTATAGAGCAAGTGCTACAGGTTATATTATATTACATTTTTATGTATTTGCCCACGGAAGATTCACTTCATTTTATATCGCTAATTATACCATCCCCCGTCTATCTGTCAACAAAATAAATTACAAAACTTGACCAAAAAGGCCAAAATGGTCTAAATGACCAAAAGAACACAGTGACCGACATGGCCAAAATGACCGAAACGGCCACAGTGACCAAATAGGCCAAAATGACCAAAAAGGCCAAAATGACCAAATAGCCCAAAATGCTGAATAGGCCAAAATGACCGAATAGGCCAAAATGACCGAATAGGCCAAAATGACCAAATAGGCCAAAATGACCGAATAGGCCAAAATGACCAAAAAGGCCAAAATTACCAAATAGGCCAAAATAACCAAAAAGGCCAAAATGACAAAATAGGCGAAAATGACCAAATTGTCCAAAATGACCAAAAGGCCAAAATGACCAAAAAGGCCAAAATGACCGAATAGGCCAAAATGACCAAATAGACCAAAATGACCAAAATGACCAAAAAGTCCAAAATGACCAAATAGGCCAAAATGACCAAAAAGGACAAAATGACCAAAAAGGCCAAAATGACCAAAAAGACCAAAATGGCCAAAATGACCAAATAGGCCAAAATGACGGAATAGGCAAAAACGACCAAAAAGGCCAATAAGACCATAAAGGCCCAAATGCCCGACACGGCCAAAATGACCAAAAAGGCTAAAATAAACAAAAAGGCAACAATGACCGAAATTACCAAAAAGGCCAAAATAGTCAAAATGACCAAAACGGCCAAAATGACCAACATGGCCAAAATGACCGAAAAGGCCAAAGTGAGTAAAAAGGCTAAAATAGCCAAAATTACCAAAAAGGCCAAAATGAAAATTATCCCTTGTCCACCCTCAGTATATAATTTACATACGTACCGGAATTTCAGCCAAATCGGCCCATTAGTTCTTACGTAAAAGCATAACAAACAAAAAGACAAATACATTTTTATCCCGGAAACTATTCCACTTTTCGGGATAAAAAGTATCCTATGTTCAGTCTCGGTATCGAAAACATATATATACTGAGTTTCAGCCAAATCGGTCCAGTAGTTTTTACGTGAAAACGGAACAGACAGACAGACAGACACACAGACAGACAGACATACAGAGTTACTTTCGCATTTATAATATTAATAGGGATGTTATTACTAAGACTGTAGTTATTAGCAGAACAAGTCAGCCTTTTGTTAAATATTTTCATAATCTAATGCTTCGTTGTTTACATTATGCCTACTTTCAATAGCAGCAAGTGCTTATAGTCCAGGGAAGGGAGGGGGCGTGAGGCGGGGGGTGTTACTGGGTAATGCATGTATGAAAACGTAATTTTTTCAACATTTGATTCTCGTTGAGGTGGCGAGATATTAGCTCCCAAAGTCTTGGACATAGTGTTCTCCCCCTATCACTTTAAACTATGAAGTGTCAAACTCGAAAAAATATCAAAATAGTACAGATCAAATAGTGTTTTCAAGAAAAACTGCATTGAACAATATCCCTTATGTAGTTTGATATAGTATTGATATAATAATATTACATTGAATATTTTTTTACTGTTCCTTCGCCAAATAATAACAACAGAGGACGTTCTATAGAAGCTTTTCTTGTATGTGGTCTGACAAGTAAAGTCACAGACAGTACTTACATGCTCACGAATGCTAATGATACATCTAGGATAATGTTAAGGTCAATAATTGTTTTACGCAGATGTAGCGATTGGATTAATTTGTTATTTATTGTGACGTTTTGACGTTAAATATTGATAGCTTACATGTACTACACTAAAGTAACTATTCGTTAATGGCCTTGTTTTAGACTCTATAAATAATACGTATTTGGTCACAGTAAATAACTAGAACATAAACCCAGATGGAGCCCGAGCATAATGATGATTCGTTATGACAAAGCACCTTGCTACCTGCCATGTTAAAGGTTATTTATTTTTTGACGGGTAGTTTTTTTACGATTTGTCAATAGTTTAGACTCTATATTAAACAGCGATTCAGTTCATAAAATGTAAAATATGTTCCACACGAATCGTTAATTAATCGTTGTAACGAATATGTTTAAATCACGATTCAGTTTATAAACATGAATATTGTATATTATGTTATGAATAAACGAGTCATTCATGACAAATGCACGCATGAATGCAACATAACACGAGTAAAGAATTAAAGCTCACAAACTCTTTTTGGAATATTTCAAAAATTAAATTACTTCAATTATGAATACATAATAAAAAAATAAATTCAATAATGTTATCATAAATTTCAATGTACTTAATCAGGGAACTTCCTATTGAATATTCCAGGTTTTTCGAAATTTCACGAGACGCAAGCCAATAAAAGCGCGAAACTGCAATTATTTAATCGATTCCCTAGTGTTTCTGGACGAGTATCGAAAATTCGCAATACTTTAGATAAATATTGATTTGGAATAATTTAGATTATAAACCTTGTTCATAAGTTGCGTTTTTAGCGTATTTGTATATTGGATGTATACATACACAACATGAAGAGAATACTACGATATAAACGGTACTCAGAATTATCGTGGTACAGGGGCAATAGGGTGCCCTGGGTGCGATTCCGCGCGATACCGGTCGGGAGAGCGATCAACCACTTCGGAGATGTCATTGTTACCAAATTTCCCAGAAAAGATGGGTAAGTTGTATTCTATCAGGGCTACTTCTCATTTCACTATTCTCGTCAAGAAAAAAACATTCTTAGTGTGTAATCTATTTATATATAAAACAAAGTAGGGTTAGTTACACCATTTATAACTCAGGAACGGCTGGACCGATTTCTATAATATTCGACTTTTTGGAATGGTCTCTGTTCACCCGGTCAACTAGTTACAGGTAGAAAACAACAGAATTATTAATAATTTCATTTTTATTATTATTATTATATACTTATAGAAAGTTATCTAAACTCTTGTACAATAATATTTTAACAACAACATTTTTTATTTGAAATTTGATTTCTAAGTTACTTATCTAATAATAAGTTAACGATATCTTGGAATGTTCACAAGCAGGGAAATTTTTATCCAAAAAATTTCAATATTATCCAAGATACAAGAAGTTTATGTGAGATCAGCTGATTAGAAAGCTCTACCTATAATTAATTTCTTATTAGTTGTCAAGAAAAAAGTAAGTGACAGAAAACAATGTAAACTCTAAAAAAATAGTCCCATAGAAATCTTACTAGCCACGAATATTCTGAAGACTCTTCCTATGCGCTTTGAATTCCATCAACAAGGAGTTAGCCAAGTTTAAGCTTTTTGGTAACATAAGACGTTGTACAAAGTGTTTTGTAACGTCTCAAGCAGGTCATGAGTACACGGACAGTATTACTTTTTATGTTGATGTAGAGAGAGAGAGAGAGAGAGAGAGAACACTTTATTGCACACCAAAATATACCAAAATATGTCTCGGGACGTCCGACAGAGGTGATAACTTAAACTAATCTAACGTGAGAGAAAGGGAAGCCCGACAGACTGGCGCCGTAATGCGTTACGTAACGAAGCGGTTTACCCTCCCATAGGAAGTTATCACTTCAAAAATAAATATACGAATACATACATATATACAATATCATAAAACCTGATAAAATTATCTGATGTTATTAAAACCATTGTAATAATTAAGTTACCAACAGAGCGTTACGACTGTCACTAACTGATCGATAAGCAGAGTTCGAGGACACGAAAGCTCTGACGGTTTCTGTATAGAGATACGAGGAAAACGTTTTCCTCGACTTGCAACCCTCGAACAGCCGACCGGTTTTACTTCGGCACCTCAGTCCGCTCTGTGTCGTCGATAGAGACACATCGTGCCTGACGCTCTCTCCCTCCCAATTACTTTATTACCATACTTAAACGCGAGTGAGTGTGTGCGAATCTTTAAACAAACGATAGTGGTGGTTTCACCCCTCCCTTGCTAACAAACTGTCTACTCAAGGTCATCTTACAGCAACTTGACACCTGTTGTGTTTGTATACTACATGTATGTAATCTTATACATAATATTATATATAGTTGTGTTGACTTAGGTCTTAGCTTGGTCTTGTGTTATATTACAATTTTCTTAGGCACATATTATTATATTTCCTACAAAACAATCTAGACACTGCTGATTACAAGTATCATTCAACAATTTAAAATAAATATTTGTATAAACTTTGCTTTAATGTTGTTTGCGGGTTGTAGATAGTTCATAACTGTTTATTGTAGGATATAAAAAGCTTTATATTTTATTATTTTTGAAATAAATGTTTTGATACATAATGTTCGTATCTAAACTATTATTTGCTGTACTAAAACAAGTTTAAATGCCATGTCAAGTTTTGCGATTAGCTTACGTGGATGAATTATACGCACGCAATTTATACTACTACATGAAGAATATGCGCAGTTAAGATTCTGCTTAGTCCCAGAACATCATCGATAATCTTTAGGAACACTTTACGTAACATCGACCTAAAAATTTATCGGTTTTCTATTAGCCATCGGCCGACAACGAGCCAGCATTACGTCTCGCAAAGTTTTATGTATCAGCCTAATTTGTGTGACATGCCTAGTGTTGACTTGGTGTTAATACATAGTTTCAAAGTTTCCTTTTTATTTACGTCTCCTGTATTAGTTTTGCCTTAAATTTTAACTAAAATTTTGATTTAAAAATGTAAATCAATCATACCTACTTTCCGATCATCGAACTATTGTTGTTATCGATTATTGGAACACTAGGGATAATTTACAAATAGTTATAGAGAACAGGCAACATAGAGTGGTTAAAACATTGAGATATAATAAATTACACCTTATAATGTACTACGTACTAAGATTATATATAACTAACTTAATGGATTAATAAAAGGACTTTACTATATTATACATGTATAATAATTAATTGTTGATTTCCAAGATTCGAGATTATAAATGATTTACATTTCAATTTTAAATCATTTCCATTTCAAGGAATGGAATATCCATCACGGTTATCTACAGCGGATTGACGTGTTCTATATAACGATAATGTTGATGCGCAAGTGAGGAAAACCTCACGGTGTTTTCTTTCATTCTTTCACTTATAGCAAGTCGTGACTTAATCGCTTAGTATCGTAGCTAAGGCGCATGGGTCTCATTCTAATAATGTGGATTTAAATTCTAGCAAACAACATGCGTGGCTTGGATATTGATATAATCAGTTATATATAGTTATCAAATTTCTGCTATAGTTTGCGCAAACCATATAAAGTTAACAGATTTCTTGCCGAGAATGCGCAGTACTTGCTTTTGCACGAAAAGCGTCTAGTGCGTGCTTATGCTGTTAAGAAAGGCCAAAAAAAGTAAATAAATTTCACTGAGTGTTGACAGGCAAAGGCTGGTCTACATATTATATTATTGTTTGTATTGGACATAGTATTTATTTTGTAACTAAGAAACGATTCCGCTATATTGATGATCCCTTATCAATGTATGTGAAGGTGGGGCGGGGCTTAGGTAAAACCGATAAAGTAGTAATTTTACAAATGTCATTGGTCCCAGTTAATAATAGTAAGACTCAATATTTTATAAATTAATAAACCAATATCGTCAAAAAGTTATAAGGCGTTACATTCTTATGCACATAACCTCAACTAGTTCCAAGTAAGAATTGTTTGTAGCTTGCGGTTGATAGACTAAACAAAACATTCAAAACTCCATAGTAGCATTGACATATTCACAAGACACAAGACGATAAGTTAACCATTCTATGATATGAATGTTTCTTAATCCTTCCATATTGTATTGCTATTGGAATCATTTTTAAAGATAAAATATTGGTTCCAAATCACTGTCATTTATTGAAAACGATCCTAAAAAGATGGCGGCGTTGCCACGTTGTATAGCAACGTTTAATCTTTGAGCAAAATAGGTGCCAGCTTTTGGTCGCGTGAGACGCCTGTCTATTCAGGACCGTTCTTACCCAGGGGTGCAAAATGTGAGTGGCATCCGAGTGCAAGGACCAAGAGCGCGCAAGCTAATTTCCATTAGGTATACACATACCACACCATGCGTAATCTGCTAGTTTAGTTTAAAATTAATTAATTATACCGCAAATAACAATAAGTATGCATTTGTGCAAACATAGACAGTTGTGGGGCGTGGGTCAGAAATAAATACGAAACACAACCCCCAAAATCTCAACCTAGAACATTAGTTATCACATAAAAATAAGTCTGATATTGACAAGGGGGCACAGGCTGATTTTGGCCACCGGCGCTCAATTTAGTTTAGTTGGCCCTGTGTATTATTGTATAAAGTTAATATATCGATAAAAATCTGAAAGGCCAACGTAAGAATGTGACAACGGCGTAAAAGAAATAAAGATATTTCGAAGTGGCAATTGGAATATCCTGCACTGTCGGTCGGAGCAGTGCTCGCTGCTCGCCGGGGCGGCGGAAGCGTCGGGTTCATTCGAATAATTCAATTAAATCTCACGCCGAGCAGAGGGCAGTCTCGCTTCACAGCTGGAAATCGGAATGGAGATGCACTCGACTTCGTTGAAATTATATTATTTACAATTCTGGATTCAGAACGAAGAGTGCAATTAACGAAGTCACTGATACATAATTCTTAGTATCTGCAACTTGTTTATATTTGGAGTTAGTAAATAAACTATTATTAAAAACAAAATTCAATACGAGGAATTGGGTTGATAAATAATTCTTATGTTAAATGTGATTGACCAAAATTTTAATATTATAATAACCGCGATATTAGATCATTTCCTTTGTGAAGTGTACTACAAAAAAAATTGCTGGTAGAATACCACACTAAAAAAATTGCTGTCGTTTCATATGTGGACGTACGTGATGACGTTTCATCAGATTTAGATATAGATTTAACGCCCGATTTTATTAGAGAAGTAGTTGTTTGTTTAAGTAATCAGTTTTTGTTTACTTTCCTCATATTCAAAATTAAAAGCAGAGTATTAACCTCGGGTGAAACGCCTATTTAGGCACTCGAATTAATAGCGGCCTCGCTATGCTCGTGCGCCAATCCATCTCGTGCCTAAATAAAGCTTTCACCTCTCTTGTAACAATCTACTATAAGGATTAAATGTCACCACATAAATGTAAATTGTAAATAAACAAGATTCTGATATTTTATTCGTTTAGTAAAGAGTTTTATCAACGATCGTGTTTACAATGCGTTATACCATCGCTATGACATCAATTGTGTCAGTGATAAAATTTACTAATCATTTAAGTGGGTACTTTTAAGTTTTTATATGAAAGGGACTACAGCTTTTTACAGTTCCGTAGTCAATTGGTAAATGAATTCTTATAATGGCATGAACTGAAATTAAAAAATGAATAACATACTTTTATCCCGATAAATAAGTTTGCGTGGCTTCCAAAAAATACACGCTTATTAATAAAATTATTATGTAATTAATAATTAAATGAATATCACCTCATCACACATGTATCACTGGATATCATGCTTTAAACTGAAACGCAAAAAACCGCAACCAAACCGATCAAATAAAGGTTACAAAAAAATTACGTAACCACTTCCTAAATAATTACCTTCAAAGTCCTTTCTCTACTGATTATGTGGTCATCTCACATCATTATGATGTTGTACAAACCGCCTAGGTTCAATTATAAGACAATCTTCTAATGGAGTCCTTCCTACCAAGACCGCTTTAAAGGATTTCTCTGTATCGTACGTTGGCTTCAGTGTTTGCCTTGTTGATATATTCAGTCCATTAATCGAAATCAAGATCAATAAATTTCCTGTCAAAGTATATTGGCTTTACCTAAGAAGTTTTGTATGGGTACTGAACGTTTTACCGCATTTTATACTTCGTCAATATTAAAGCAGGATCATTGACTTGTATTTGCTTCGTCGTGCACAATTCGCGGTACACATTATATCAACACTCATATTCTGTATATCTCTGTAATCTATATTTAATAAATTATAATATTTTTATAGACGATGTTGGAGTTTTTAGTGGGAACTGAAAGGAGATATTGTGCTGTGCAGTTTTATTTTCTAAAAATGTGTAAAATTACTCTAAAATGAACAATAGTTGTAGGATATTGATAGTTTTTAAGTAGTAATTATGTGTTTTTGTGAGAAATGTGAACTGTATAATCAAATGTGGCCTTTCGAGTTGTCACAAGAACTCCGTTGAATGGCTTTGGATGATAACCTACAGTTCAGCTGAGCTATAGGTACATAGGCTTAAGAAAATGAAGAAACTATATTGTAAGCTAAGATCTGGCTTAAAGGTCTAGCTGCCAAGCCATAAACCTAAATAAATAATATAGACGATGTTTGAATACAGTTCCACGATATACGGATCCTACTATTTTGGTACAAATAAAGTAAAATACTTTTAAGGATTAAAATGATTCGTTTTAACTCTCGATGTTTCAATGGAGTCACAGCCGAAATTGAGGGTCCACTGTAGGTAGAGTAACACAAAATTTTTTGTACATCACACTGTAGGTTAATATGTGCATTTACTTTTTCTAATAAGACGTATAGTGTACCATTGAAGACTCCATGGTTGTATAATGTTTTAAGTTCTGTCTCTACGTTTCGAAATGACTGTGTATAAGAGTTTGGATTGGTAGACGTATGTGGGTATAATTTAAAGCTTGTTTTAGTGTGACGATATAGGCGTATGATGTGTCTAGCTGCAAATATACAATGTTGTACGGTAATATATAATAATATATCATTATATGTTATCAAGGTAATATAATTTATATAATAATATACTATAGTTCGTTATATTCGTCTTTATAAATTTCGAAACTGCATTAGGTAACGCCGCGTTCGCAGTCAGACCACAACTGTTGCATTTCCCGACTGAACGATCCTCATCCATTTGTAAATTAGACATGGCCTCCTAGCAACTTGAAAACGTTAAATGGTCAGCTTAATGGCTTCCAAGAATCGCATGAACTAATAACAGAGGAAAGAAGGCTTTATGAGGTCTTACAACGGCATGACCAAAGAAATTAGAGCGAACAACAGATTACTCAAATTTAAACGGATAATGAGACACCTGCAAAGGATTAGTAAAGGCTTGCTACAATATTAACGTTATGCATATATGAGATTATAAGCATCTTATTATAATTAAAGTCTGCACCGACAAGTTTTTTGACTTCACTTAAAACAGTCTGCAACATATATATGTCAGTCGTTAGTACAATATCATGTATTGCACAGCCTTCTGAAGCCTGGAGTAAATTTTTGGATTATCTCTCAATGTGATAAAAAAGCAATTAAATAACTCTCGCGTTAATTTTTTAAGGCCTTACTCCGGCGTAAGCGCCTGTATGTCAATTATCTAGAATTGTTATGACTAAAGATATAAATGTTTCGAGGCCTTTTTATATTTTAAAAGACAGTAAGTAAAATTTAAAAGGTGAACAGTATTATCGAGATTTTATACTGTGATGATTAACATGTACTCATTTGCAGAATTGTGATAAATAAAATTAAATACGTATAACGTAACGGTGAAAGCTTATACGATTAATGTGTCGGGGTGTGCCTTGTGTATGCCGAAATAGCAAGCATCGAATGAATGCTAATTGCTAGTTTTGTCACTAGTAGAAAATTTTATACAAATAAAATACATATTTTCTAAGCAGATTAAATAAAACTTCATATCCATCAAGCATTTTCGTTATAGAGATTACCTCGTTGGGCGAAACCAAGTCGCAAACGGCTACTTGTAGACATTAACTTGTTTTCACTTATAGATCTAGTTTTAAATTATAATCTCCTAATCTTGAATAATTAATTTATCGACTGGTGCTCTTCACTAGGCCATGCATGCAGAATATAAGTAGGTTGCGATTGGACCCTATGTTCGGTGACGCGACAAATACAGAAACGCTACGACGCTTTGTTAATTTATAGCACCACTGTCCTTCGTTTTCTTTAAAGCATTTCGACAGTAGAATATGTGTTGATATGTTTAATGCACTTAATGAAAAACAACTATATTATCATTCAATTAACAGCGTCCTGTAGGGGTTTTATCGTTACATGAGGAGCCTGCTAGAAACATACCTCCGAACAGATGCAAAAACGGGCATGTAGCTGGACGACGCCAAGTTGCATGCGGAGTTCCACATGGTTCGGTACTGGGCCGATCCTGTTGAACATCAGTTACGATTGGCTCTTAAGGGAGCTGACAGTCTCGACAGGGGCGAGGGTCCTCTGCTACGCGGATGACACTCTCGTCCTAGCCAGAGGCAGTTGCTACGAGGAGGCTGCCCAACTGGCTACTGTTAGCACGTCGCTGGTAGTGTAACGAATTAGGCAGCTCGGTTTGAGGGTCTCCGTGGGGAAGACGAAGGCCTTCTTCTTCCACGGCCCTCGTAAGAGACGCGCACATCGTCGTCCAAGGCGTGTCGGTGGCGGAGAAGGCCCATATGAGTACTTGGGCCTCACACTCGACGGCCGCTGGAACTTCGGGGCCCATTTCACCCAGCTGGCCCCGAAGTTGATAGGGGCCGCTGCCGCCCTGGCTAGACTGCTGCGCAATGCGGGAGGCCGGACGTGACATGTCGGCAACTCTATGCCGGCATTCTTAGGAGCATGGTGCTGTAAGGTGTTCCTTTTTGGGCCGAGGCCCTAAACCACACAAATAAAGTTCTAGTCCCAGGAACACCCCTCCTTGTCGGCTTACATCGAGGTATCACGGCAGTCATACCCATGATTATGGCCCCGTCGCGCCTCATCATGATGGGGAGGGATGCTGGAAGATTTAGTGGGTAGTCTGGCTTGTAAGTCGGTGCTTGAAAGTTTTGATGTGTAGCTTGTGTCCAACACCGGCAGCCGGGAACCCCACATACCCCTTGATGGCCTCCCCCGGGGCCTGAGGATCTGCTCAAATGCCCCCAGCGTTGCCAAAAAAGGGGGTTTTATCGTTAATAGTGATTTTTCCAAATAATCCTTGGATGATACACAAGGACACTAGTATTATGATTTATACATAGTGTGGCGACCGAGGGTGGAACTGCCCAGCAGCGTAAATCAGTTTTAGAACTTTTAGAAAATACTAGACATTTCTGGAAGGAAAAGACAAGGACGGAAGATGTTAGAAAGGGATAGACGATAAACGAAAGAAAGAGATAGATAGATGTTAGAAAGAGATGGACAATGAACGAAAGAAAGAGATAGATAGATGTTGGAAAGGGATAGATGTATAAACGAAAGTTCCCGAACAGAAGGTTCGGGAAAGAAGAGACAGAGATATATGGTTTCTAGAAAATTCTTCCGGGTATATAAACAGCGTAAGGTGCGCCTACCGGGCAGTTTTAAGTTGAGAGTTGAGTTTTAAGTTGAGTTCAGTCCGAGACGGTGAAACGACAAGTGCGATACTAAAGAGTTATTAGAGAAGGTTAATAGAGGACAGAGACGAATTAAGTGGTGAATTTAGTGACAAGTTTGGTGGACAGATAAGTGAAGGAGGTGCGTAGCGTAGTTCGAAAGAGGAACCGGAAGCGAGCTACCCGCGATAATATAGGAGGTGGTCCACGCAATATCGGCGACGGTATTGAGAGTATTAAAACTCATCATCGGGACTGTGCATCGTTGGTCGTGCGTATAGGGGCAACCCTGCAGAGAGGCACTACGTGCGGCTGAGTAAGTCAATAAAAGCATTTAAATTAAAAACTGGTGTTTTCTTCCAATCCATAAGTGCGTACCCCCGCTCGCACGTAACAATATGTATGTACCATTAAGAGTCATGGAATATAAAGGCTAAGATGTGTCTACCTCATTCCAATGAAAGTTCAAATCCTGTCTGGAAAGCATGCATTCTTAGGCACATGCTCAATAGAAAATTCTGTATTAAACCAATTAAGAGAATAGCTAACGTTTCCTACATTAGATCAACCGTTTTTTACGCTAATTCTATTGTAAAGGAGCAGCCCGTAATCTAAATTATTATAATTTGTTCTCGTTTTCGATTCTGATACAATAAGTGGTTTGGATAGGTCTATTAATAAGATCTGTATATTGTTAAATTGAGCAATTAAATACTACTTTGCTTACTAATATAAAGTTCATGAACCTATATATAAAATTTTACATACCTAAATCTGTTTGTGTTCTTGGCCGTGAAGCAAATAAAAAAAGTCACTGCCTATTTATATATTGGTAAATACTATGTTCCCACTTCCAGGTGTCACAAATTCACTTTGTCACACACCTTGACTCCTTTATATCTGTGATCAAGTATCATTAATCGTTTGTGGTGACAATTTTAACTCGAAGTAGGCTAAAGTTTTAAGGATAATGTAAAATGGTCGATGCCATAGATAGCGAAAGGCTGAACTATACTCGCACAAATAATTACCTATTGAATTCAAAGATGTTAGTGTCAGCAGAGGTGCTGCTCAGTAAAAAGCGTCTATCCATACCGATAAATAAAATTTTAGTGTGTATCTGTAATCAAAATTAATGCCAAAATATAGTCGAAATTTGTTATTTGTATGCAGCCTTATCATAATTTTTTTTTGTTAGAATTATTGCCTGTGTGTCTGAAATTTTATTTCAGATAGGCTCTGAAATGGTTCAACTGATTTCAATAAACATATAAGGGATTTTTTTTATCTTAATTGTTTCATTTCCAATCTTACAGGATTGTAGGCTTTGGTTGTGAGAACGTTCCAATGACACACACGCCTTTGATATTAAATGTGGTTTATTACTAAAGAGCACTGTACAATGTAACACATGTAAAAAGCAAAGGGGAAGTAAGAAATGTCCATAGGTGGCGCCGCAGTTGCGTCGCTCCAGTGTTGCAATAGTGATAGTAATTACTCAACCGATCATCATGAAATTTTGCATACACGTCCTCAGGGATAAAAAAGTATATAGGATATTTTTCATCCAGATAAAAGTACTGTTTCCGAAGGATAGTATATAAAGCTAAATTGATGGTGCCGTAGTCGCGTTTTTAAATATTTCACTGCTGGAATCGGCTACTTTTTATCCGAAAGAAATGTACTGTTCCTGAGCGATTAAAAATCTGATTTGATGTTGATGATGAATACTAGCGAAACCGCAGACAAAAGCTAGTATAAACATAAAATGAAAGTGGAAGCGACCGCACGATGATAATTGCGCGTACAAGTAAAATCTAATAAATTCCGTCATATATATGTATATAATATATATAGTTTTTTTTTAGTTTTTTTTATTACAATTTATAATTGTTATATAATTTACACACACACACACATATATATATATATATATATATATATATATATATATATATATATATATATATAGATACCGATAATATTTTCAACATTATGTAACAGTTTCATTGTGATGATTACTTCGTCATCAGAGCCAGGTGCATGTGACCGCGGCAATGATCTTGCAATTAGTATGCTAACGGTGTTTGTAGGCAATAACGCTTATACTAGAATTTAGCTACCAGTTAGCCGAGTCCCACTAGGTCCAATCGACACATCTGATAGATAACAGTCATTCAACATTATATCAGATAGTTCTGGCTATCAACGTAAACATTATCAGTAGTATGTTCATTTTAAATTTACACTTCTCAATACTTTTGTAAAAAGTTCGTTTTTGTCTTTGGGTCCACTTTTTATATGGTCAACCAAGTTCCGCAAAAGTGACACAATCCACGACTTTCGTCTATTTAACGAAAGACATCAGTTAATTGAAACGATGTGGAATCATCTTATACTAATATATAAAGCTGAAGAGTTTGTTTTTTTGTCTGAACGCGCTAATCTTAGTAACTACTGGTCTGATTTGAAAAATTATTTCAGTGTTAGATAGCCCATTTATCTAGAAAAGCTATACGTTATATATCATCACGCTAAAACCAATAGAAGCGGAGCACCAATGTAGAATGTTTAAAAATGGAATTTGTTCGCAACCCACATCCCCCGTATGGGTTGAGAACAAACGCGGACGATGTCGCGGACACAGCTAGTTTAACATAAAGTTAAATGTATAGGCCGTTTCTCGAAAGTATGGCGATGGGTGTATTACGCAATTTAAGATACAAAATTATTAATGACGTTGACAGATAACGTATGTATGCCCAAGCGGGTATGTATTAAGGACGTTATGTTTTAACGCTTTAAATAAGACGCACTCGGCCACAGCCTAACGGTCTTATTCATATTGAATTAAAGCAAGTTTAAAGGCTTCTTTAGGAACCAAAAAAAAGCGTTCAAACTTACTCTAACTCAATATGAATAAGACCGTAAATCCTTAACACTAACGTAGATAGAGCTCCAGCAGGATTCAATATAAATATATAAAATTACGGACTGCTTGTTGAATGCGTGCATAAAGATTTGCCACCATGAATTTGTTTGTTCAGAATAGAGTTGTGCGTGTTTCCTTTTAATACCTTGCGGAATTCAGACGTGAATATGAAGTCCCACGGAAATGTCATGTCGGGGACAGCTTACATCGTTAATAAATATCTTACCAGTGGTCTTACTATTTTTTTGGGAAATAATATGGCTTAATAACGGCAATTGGTAACAGTCTTAACAGAGGTTGTTTATATCAAGTAGGTAAATATTATTTTGACACGAAATATGAAGCTTTCTCCGAAACGAAATTTGTATTAATTTGTAGGCTTTGTTAGGTTATTAAATCGTTTCTGGGTGCCATAATGTAATATTATAAAGCTAGAGTATGCCTTAGATTAATAATATAATTTATAAGGGTTTTATGATTTCTTATTACACGTACTTGGATTCGTTTTCGTAAACTTAAGATTGCTATGCAGTAACGTGAAAATATGATGGTTATGGTAGAATCTAGTAGCACTCTACTCTATTCTACTCTACGTAGACGAACGAAATAGGTAGGTGGAGCCCTGATCTCTCAAGAATCAAGGCGGCTTAAGGAAGTCGATTTTGGAATAGGAAGCCGATCGCGCCGCAGTGCGTTACTAAGTTGTATTACATACATAGAATTAATACAGAGTTGGGTTACAAGGTTGAATAGTTTCTGATGGGTACGTTACTGTTAGCCACACAGAGACAAACCACTATAGTACATAAATTTAAGCACACAAAAAAAACATCTTCACTACATTTGACGCTTTTGTTTACGTAGGCTACATCTATACTAGGGTGGTCGTTAAAAATGAAATTTCTTGCGGCGCCCCCAAAAAAGCTTCCTTTTAATGAAAAAACACTGGGTTTTTTTTAATAATTTTTTCAAGTCAAGACAACACGTGCCTTAAGACGATTCAAGTTAAAACTAAAAATATAAGAAAAATTGAAAGCTAAGCTTGAATCACGAAGAATTTTAAACTTTTTCTGAAAGTATAATTTGAAATTCATCACTGAGAATGATAATACGGAAGGTATTTCATTGTTAAAACTTTTACAATCTTAAAATAATTACTACTTCATACTTTATAAAGAAGTTTCCTGAAAAAACATGATATTACCCAAAAATTTACTTGACTTGAACTTGACTTTGAAAAAAAATATATAAAAAATCCCAGTGTTTTTTCATTAAAAGGAAGCTTTTTAGGGGGCGCCGCAAGAAATTTAATATTTAACGACCACCCTAGTCTATACTTTTATAAGTTCTTCTGATATCTATTATTACGAAATATATATTGATATTTTGTAATAGTAGATTGAGTCATCCCCCTGTTGACAAAGTGAGTTTGCACTACTTCCCGGGGCATTGTCAAGCACTGATGCGCTAGGAACAGCGCGTAACGCGTGGGCGTAACTACGTTTTAAGTCTCACGCTCTTCCTACCATAAGCGCGGGGCACATGGGTACCTTGCCGAGTCTTCACACATGCCGGCGATTGACTCTGGTGGCTGCGCTATCTTCAGTGGCTTCACCTCTCATCGCTTTGGTCCAATCCCTAACCCGGTAGGGTGCGAAATGCATTTACCCTGCCTAAAAAAATAGTGTTGAAGACCGGGCGAACGGAATTAAAGATGTTATTATTTAATAACGGACAACGGATGATAATACAGTTTACTATTACATACTTTAGAGCTTAAAGGACGAGTAGAAGAAAAAAATGATTTGTGGTAATAACTCTTAAAATCGAACTGTCAGTTAGTAATAAATAATTATACGTACCACGTGTAACATACTAATGTGGGCAGTAGTGACTAGTAGTAATTTGTCATACAGTGTAATTCCCAGCGCGGCAGTATTGTACCAAAACAGTGTTAATTACTCACAATGCTATTATGATAACTTGTTGCCACATAAATATCCAATCCTGTTTATTGCCTGTAATCATTTTGGTAGCAAACAAGCTTGTCACGCTTTATTCATAATTAAAGAATACCACGGCTGCGCCGTGGGTTAAACCCTAGGCAGTAGGTTTATTTTACTTACATAAAAACTTAATTTGTTTTTTTTTAATATAAGATATAAACCGTCAGTGAAAATGTATCTAACTGATGGTGAAAATCGCTTAAAAATCCGTTGCGTGGTTATAGGAGGAGTAAGCGGATATACAAACAGACGCGGAAAGCGACTTTGTTCGCGGGCTGTTTACGGTAGCTCGCGTCGTCCCTTGAAATTAAATTCTGGAGCGTTTCATATTAGTCACAAATATCTTTATAAAAAAAATTACAAGTTTAACTCAAGAAAGTCAAGCGACCATGTTGCTAGATGACGTGTCCATTGTAATGTGGGACTAATAGATATTCCATTGTTATGACATAAAAAATACGTTTTTTGTTCTTATAGACTTGTAAACAAGTGCCTTTTGGACCAACTTTTTTCAGCAGTCTCCGAAAATTATAAATGAGGTGTCATTCGATTCGGAATGGCATCTAGATGATTTTTGAAAAAAATGAAGTTCCGCTTGCAAAAATTGTAAAAGTAATTAACAATTAACTAAAAAAAAGGGGAGTTTAGTTTTTTGCAAATATCTCAAAAAGTAATAAAGATTTTTCAAATTTGAAAAAATATGTAACAACGAAAATTATTAATAAAAAAATGAAAAGTAAACATTTTCTAATTTTTCCAACAGGGTTCTATTCTAAAGCCTTTCAAGAATTGCTCCAAGAAAGGAAAAAATCTTAAATTTATAGTTTAACAATTATCACACTTGCAATGTTCATGTTCAAGCAAAAAAAAATATATTAACTATAAAATAAATAATTGAACAATTGTTATAAAAAAAAAATTTCAAGCAGATTATTGTTCATTCATCTATTCAGTTAGTGCCTGAATTTTTTAATTTTTTTTTTCATATTTAGTATGTTCAAATAATATTTATTCATTAAAGGGCCGATGTGGGTGTGGCTTACGTAAGCCAGAGTACCCGTTTTCGGCCGTATTTTCATCCCTCTGAGAAAATTATAAATATTGATCTTACACTTTCGGGAGTCAAGACTTTTTTTAGGAAATTTCCTCTTCTTTACGAATCTTTTTTCAAATTTGAAAAATCTTTATAACTTTTTGAGATATTTGCAAAAAACTAAACCCCCCTTTTTTTTAGTTAATTGTTAATAACTTTTACAATTTTTGCAAGCGGAACTTAATTTTTTTCAAAAATCATCTGGATGCCATTCGGAATCGAATGACACCTCATTTATAATTTTCGGAGACTGCTGAAAAAAGTTGGTCCAAAAGGCACTTGTTTACTAGTCTATTAGCAGTTTATAGGGTCAAGACGTCGGTGTGCCCGGATCCGAAGTAAAAAAAAATCCCGGATATTGCTTACACTTGAAAGCGCAAATATTTATTTTTGTGTCTTTATTTATTATAAATATTTGTTAAAATATAAAATAAGTAGAGAAATTAGATAGACTCACCAAAAACTCATGTCCAAACACCTTTCCACCTTGAGCTTCAGAAGTATATTATCTTGCACATATGTTGTAGCCAGCTCAATCAATCACTCTCACCAAATTCAGTACTTTTCAGGGCGGCCGCCATTTGATATAAGTTCATCAACTCACTGCACTTGCTTAAATCCATTATATCTTCCATGTCCATCGTCTTAACACCGCAAACGAATCCGACGACAAAATGGCGGCATCTTCCTTGAATCAAAGAGAAATTGAGGGACAGAGACAGATATCCATAAATACCGCTATACAAAAAGACAAGGAAATATGTATGTATCAAGAATATGTGTTTGAAGTTGTGAAGTTTGAACAAGAGATGGCGGGGTACCATGACTTAAAATCATTGTTCAATATTAAATAACAAACAACGTTCATATTTAAAATATCGTAAAACTCTTAGACCCCATTTAATGTTCTAAGGTTTCTACGATATATCTGCCAATCCTAGCACTCCGCTGGAGATAGTAAATTATTTACACAAAGAAGGGGAATTGCGCTTCTGTATTTATTAATTTTGTGGTAGCATTACCATTCGCCGTCAGCCACATATATATTTTCTAACCTTCGTTACGCGCCATCGCACACCTCCTCGAGAAACAGGCCACATGTCTTTGGTTACACTAAACCAATATGATACACCACACCTCCTCGGCGTAAAATGATTATGATTGATCCACTGAAGCTTAGCTAGGATATGTTTCGAAATCAAAACAGAAAGACAGTTGCGTTTAGTTTACGTCCAAATGTTGGAATACCATTCCACCCCTTATAAAAAATATGAAACGCATTCATGGGTTTGGGATAAAATTAAAAAAGTTTTTGTTCGAACACCAAGTGAGCCAGGCGGATCATGCACATGACACTAGCGCCATATAATGGTATTGTTGTTTTGTAGAGGTTCGCGGTGCTCTGCTTAAACTGATTGCTTAATTTGCCTTCCTGCCAGCCTCTACCTATGCATATTCTCAATCTTGGTCTTTGTATATATATATTTTTTACTGTATTACCCTTTTTAATTTTATTTTTTTGTGTTATTTAAGAAATATGTAGATTTTTAGTGAAGTAGAAGTAGTTGCAATGCTTGTTCATCTGTTGCTAATTTTTTGCCTCTGTATGTATTTTCTTCTTTGTCTACACGTTTGTTATTAGGTATTCAATTCTGCCTCTGTATATCACTAAAATGGCCCCAGCGGAAGATTAGTGCTGGTTAACAACCAGCAATTTGCTGAGTTAGACCCAATTTAGAACTTCATCTTCATGGTTTTTTTATTATTGTTATTTAGTATTGTATTGTATGTAGTTCTAAATAAATCCCTTTTCTTTCTATCAAAATATTGATCTATTACAATACGTCCCGCTTCTCCTCCGAGATCAGCATTAATCATAATAATTCATATTCCTAAAAAAGGAACATAAAAAATCCAAAATAAAACAAAATTTACTATTAAAAAATAGTAGATATAATTGCGTATTTATTTAACAACGCATTTATAAAAAATCTATTTACATTAAAAAATATATATAATGTCAGAAAAAAGATTGTATTATTAATGCGTTTTTGCGCTCGATGGCAACGTAGATAGATAATAGGTATATAATTTAAATTATACTTATCATCTTTTACGAATTTGAGTATTTTTAGAACTTTAACACAATTGATTTTTCCTTTCGTTCGACTGCTATCAAGACGTTGTGTAACACTACACTGTAATTACACTGTCAAGTACAACCCACGCACGTTGACATTTTCATTTTATAAACAGATTGTATAAGATGCCTGCTGAGAAAGACGGGTTTAAAAATGTAAGAATTATACTCTATATAGAAGTTTCACTTCAAAAAAATCTAGGTCTCGATTCCAGCGCCACCTACCGGTTCTAATTGTTATTCTAAATAATTCGTGGACCCACTCAAACACACACAAAAAATCATCAAAATCGGTAAAGTCGTTCTTAATAATGCGCGTACATACATTTCTACGATTCATTTTTATTTACATAATTCATCAACATAATTAACTATTCAGGAAAGAACGGATTGTTATAAGTTGGGCCACCTGCATACCTGTAGACAAAGCACATTTATGACCTGCTGCGGCGTTTGAGCTAATAACATTGAAACTGTTTTATATCTATCTTTTGTTTACTTTGTGTTTAAAATTTGTAATTAGAAAACAGCCTATTGTGTATTGTACTCGTTTATGGCCGTTCGCACGCAGGTGTGCGGATTACGTTTTCTGGGAATTTGCGCCGACGCTTGCTAGGTGGACATATTGCATCGGTGCATTGTAAAGCAATGGCCCAATGGAGAGACAGTCTAGCGAGAACCACGATCAAGGCGAGCTTTGTGTCGATAACCTATATAGTGACGGACTTTGCGTGTGTTATTGAATCGCGCATTACGTTTGAATTGATTTTGTTTAGTTATATTTGTACCTGTGTTATACGTGTTTGTATAGTTCTAATAAATTCTATAGTAATTCCAACGGCATTTTAATTCGAGTCCCGCACTCGTATCAGGATTATAAAATGGCATGCGGGTGGTTCTGGGCAACACGTGTTATGTAGTAAATATTTTCCCTTTATCTTTAAGTACAGTTTAGAATATGACCTCTTCACTGGGAAAGGGCAATTAATGACCCCTTAAAAGGGAACCTTCAAAACGGAATAACACTTACTAACCATACATACCAAGCATAGTGATAGCAACACCACACTTCGCCATGTTCTCGTGTGTAACGTTTTAGCGCAAGTGCTTTTATTCCATTAGGAGACTGGTGGGCGTTCGTGTAATGACAAAGGTCTCGAATGTCAGAGAAAGATGAGGAAAACATAATGTGATTTTTTAACATAGAAACAGCAGCTGAGTATGTCTTTTTATCAAATAAATTCGTTTATAAAATTCGAAATCATCTATCTATATTATAATAGATCTGTAAATGGTTCGAGTGTTTACAATGCGTTTAACAAAGCGAAAAATCGGGAGATATAATTCGGACCAGGAGATTTCGAAAATGTAATTTTGTCTGTCTGTCTGAGAGAGCATCACGTGAAAACTACTTAACATATTTAAATGAAACTCGACAAAGAGGTAGCTTATATCCCGGGGCGTAACTTAGGATAGTTTTTATCCCGATAAATGCCACAGTTTCCGTGAGATAGACGAAAATAGCGAAAAAGATGGCGCAGCAATCGCATCGTCTTTAGAAACTACTGAACGTATATGAATGAAACTCGATATAGTGCTGGCTTATATCCCGAGTACGAGTTAACATATATTTTATCCCGATAAATGATGTTGTTTCCATAAAACAGAGAGATTGGCTAAGCTAGATGGCGCTGCAGTCGCGTATTTTCAAGGCACTAACAAATACGTAATGTCATAGGAAACAAGTCATTCATTGTATTACTTCAAATCGAGTTGGTTTCGACTTATCTCTATGTTTCGCTGGGCAGCTGTTTAGACTATGGACTTAGTTCCTTTGTTATGTATGAATTGAACAAGAAAAAGTAAAGTTTTAGGTCTAATATATAAAAAAAAACCTAATTTAGTTTTTATCTAAGCATCTACAAGTTAGAGCTACTACCTAGGGGTTTCTTACGCAGCGTAGCCGCGGGAAAAACTCTAAACTCGATGTGTAGAGACCTATGTCCCATCTCAAACTTAAGTTCGAATCCTAAGAAAGCATGCATCATTTAGTTAGTTTGTAATGTTCAGTCCCGGTAGACCAAGGACCTATAATGATTTAGTTAAAATTTTAGTAGGTGACAGTGATATATTTCCTAGGCAAGCTTCTTTAATACCAAGTCAGCAGAACTGTTATATTCATAAGAAACACAGAACTTAGCTATAGATACAAAATTAATTGATATGTTTCAAAGCAGGAGTCGTGTGAATTGGGCTGCATTTACATTCGGACCCCATGCGGAACTACGCACTAAGCATTACTATGACTGACGACTCAGTCGCTATTGAAATTATATAATATCATAGCCATTAGTCTTCTTCTAAGCAATATTTTTGTTGATATCTGTATTTAAAGCATCTCTATGTATCTATCTCTGTACCCCTGGTCTAAAGTATGTCGCCATAACAACCTTGAGTTGTGTTCCGGCATTGGTGACCAGGTTCCAGTCTCCCTTAAGAGAGCAGCAGCGCATTTTTAGCACCTTTAGTGTTGCAAATGTCCATAGGCGATGGTAACCGCTTTCCATCAAGTGGGCCGTCTGCCTGTCTGCTGAACTTCTGCAATAAAAAAAAATCTACAGAGTACACCTAAGATTGTCTTGTTGAGTTAAAAGTGTAAATAATTCAGGTTTTTGCCATTCATGTCTGAGTATTTATTATTCGTAATGCCGCATATCTTATATATAAAACTATGCTGAATAGTAACGGTCAAATTAGTTATCATTATGTGTGAGTACACTCACTCACTTACTACAGTAAGTTATAATAACATCATAACTCCATCGAGTAAGTTGCATATTAGAAAAATGTAAAATTATTTTTCGTATCCCCGGCAACCATCATATCGGTAAAATAACAGAGAAACTAAAAGTTAATAAAATAAAATAAGTCCCGATGATGATAACAGAAAAATGTTTCAAATAATTTTTTAATGAAAAATTCAGTATAGGAAGAAGAAAGAAAAAGATTTATTGACTTAAAAAAGACGACGCTTTACATAAAAACACAACATTTTTTATACAAAAAAAAATTAAAAAACACAAAAACATATATAATAAATAAATAAGACTTGTGCGGTCGAGTTTTTTAATTAACGAGGTTGGTAGCTCAGCTTGTGATGCATCGGAATTTAAAAAAAACCCGACATAGCGCTGATTTTCAGTGCCACAATTACTCACATCTCTACACAAATACACACACACACACACACACACATATATACGAGTATACTGTAATTATATTTGAAAAATAATAATAGGTGGTCATTCTATTGTTCGTTCATTAAATACTTTCTGTAATGAACTTTAAATGAAATCGCCGACTTTATATTCCTATAATATTACAATACATGTTTGGTATGAAAACGCCGATTGTGTGGGCTGTTGTAACATAAAAATTTTAAAAACTTCGTTTAAAAAAACTGACTTCAAAAACGAAAAAACTAAAATGTATAAAATAACTTATTTCTAAAGCTATTATTATTAATATATATTATCTAAAACATCTTAAAGTCGGTGCTTAGTAATTTTCAAAATATACTAATTTTTATGTTTTACTTTGCACCGACTTCAAGATGTTTTAGATAATATATATTAATAATAATAGCTTTAGAAATAAGTTATTTTATACATTTTAGTTTTTTCGTTTTTGAAGTCGGTTTTTTTAAACGAAGTTTTTAAATTTTATTTGTTACTTTTTAGTGTCTAGCTATGTATGGGTGGACCTACGAATGGTGCCGCGCTTCTTAAAAAATATAGGTCCCAAGAACCGGGAACAAAAAAATGTTCGTAAAATGAAAACTACTGGGCCAAACTATGTCAAATTTTTAGGGGACCACATGGCAGCTATTCCGCGTCGAACAAAAAAGAATCACGTAAATCGAATCATAAATCTCAGAGTAATCGGTGTACATATGGAACGGAGTGAAAATTATTTCCATGAAAAATGTTCATAAAATGAAAACTACTGGGCCAAACTATGTAACATTTTTAGGGGACCAATTGGAAGCTATTACGCGTCGAACAAAAATCACGTAAATCGGATCATAAATCACGGAGTAATCGGCGAACATTAATAAAAAAGAAGAAAAAAAAAGATCCCGACGAATTGAGAACCTCCTCCTTTTTTCGAAGTCGGTTAAAAAGGTGGTGGGAGATCATTCCAGCAAGGAGTTCCTGCAAATTTAAAACAATCCCTCAACGCTAAATATGCACATTGAATTATAATTTGTTTTAAAATTATATACTTAAGTTTTAACAAAACAACATTACGGAAACTTGGCGCCTTCAAGATATGTGTATGACTGGGACCTGTGCCTTTAGTGCCAGACTTTCATCGAAATAATGGATTTAAGCTGGCTAAGCGATAGGCAACTTTTACTAGATTATCGTCATTAGACAAATTATGTCATTCGTTATAAATATTTGGCTATGTGAAAAAGGTCAATTTCCTGTAAACATAAATTGTTTGTTTTCTCTGTATGATATAATGCTATGTTATTATATGGTAGAGACTAACCTTACTGTAATACTTTTCTTAAGTAGAATAAATATTATCAAGCGTATGTCATACAATCTTTAAACAAGTGGGGAGTCGGCGGTTGAATCTACACCCTTTTTAACACGCTTTTATTAGCTTCACCTGTATGTATGTTTGTAACCGACACCTTTGAGCTCGATTTTGTCCTACTTTGAACGATCAGATTTAATTCAAACTTTGCACACCTGTCAAAGGTCGATGACAATGCAATAATATAGTACCATGGAGCTGATCTGATGATGGAGTCGGAAGGTGGCCATAGGAACTCCTGTACTAAACAAGATAGACCCGTCGTGTTTGGGCTCGTATGTTTATATCGCGTGAAAATGCAATAATATGGTACCATGGAGCTGATCTGATGATGGAGTCGGAAGGTGGCCATAGGAACTCCTGTACTAAACAAGATAGACCCGTCGTGTTTGAGCTCGTATGTTTATATCGCGTGACAGTGTAATAATATGGTACCATGGAGCTGATCTGATGATGGAGTCGGAAGGTGGCCATAGGAACTCCTGTACTATACAAGATAGACCCGTCGTGTTTGGGCTCGTTTTACTTGTCTTGGCTAGCACTCTGCTGCTACATGATATGCAGGATCTCAAAAGCTTGTATTTAAAAACATTTAAAAAAATTCATCTAAAAAATGAAAAACAATAATAGTTAAAAAAAAAAACTAAAAATAGCTTTCATAAAAATCCAACTAAAAAACAGAAAATAAATTTTAATGGGGTCTTACCGTGGAGTGCAAAAAATAAATAATTAATCAATTTGATTAAGTACAGTGTAAAAAAAAAAGAATGTAAATTATTGTAAAAAAGCGTGGGGTGTATTCAATTAATAATATAATATAATAATATCTTAAAAAGCGTTTTGAATACACCACACGCTTTTTTTTTTACAATAATGTACATTCATTTTTTTCTGTTTTTTAGTTGGATTTTTATGAAAGCGTGTTATTTTTAGTTTTTTTTAAACTATTATTTTTGATGATTGATTATCTCACCTTAAACTCAGTCTTTCAACCCTTTCAGGTTTGAAATCTCCTTAAGAAATTCCTGATTTCTGAAATGTTTGTATGAAAATTACGACTGTAATATAAATCTTTTCACAGAAAAATACCACGTACATATAATAATACCACATTCAATGCTTCATATAAATTTAATAATAGCAAATATTTCTGCAGCTAATCTAGCGAAGCTATAAAGTTTAACAAAGACTACATAATGCTACTCAGGTATTGCAGTGATTACCCGACACGTATGCCTGCTTTCAATTTACGCATGATTGAAGCTAGTTATAGTTAGCTATAGTTCGCATCCAGGCTGAGATATCTACATACTAGAGAACTTTATGCATATAGAAACAATACTACCTAAAGCGTTATATTGACAATAATGCGTGCGTGACATGTCACAGTGTGTTTAAGTATAGCTTCAGTGAAGCATCAACCGTGAAAAATGTCAGGGCAGGGCAGGTTCAAGACATGAGAATACCTAATATAATTAGGAGTTTACATAATTCCGATGCGGTGTCGCCTGCGTACATTTCCGACCTATATTTCCGGTGTTTAAACTTATCTTTTCATACATACCAACTGTAATAAATGTTTGTTAACATCGATGTTCAGAAAAAGATAAATATTACCACATAGGGCACATTGGCCAGTTTCACATATTGCTGATCTTTATACACAGGTTTCCTCACAATGTTTTCTTTTAGTGTCCATCTGGTGAATGTATCAATATTGAGCTAAAAATTGCTAAATGCTCGTTGTAAGAATTCGAACCTGTCTGGAATGAGACGCAAGTATATTGGCCAATGAGCCCCAATATACATGGGTCCATACTATGTACGTAATTGAAGAACTAACAAATGTGCGATCATCCAAACGCGCTTTTAGTTTTATATGTAAGTATCAATACGGTTCAGCATAATGATGACTTTAAAACGTAAAAAACTATAATATAATACTATTATATAATTATATTGTGGGTATAAAAAACAATTCACATGACACCGTTCTAACATCAAGCGAATAACCGAATGAAAGAATAACTTTGAAGCGCAATACAAAAGTACAATGGGTGGTCTTTTTGACACAAGGGATCTCTTCCAGACTACCCTACAGAATTATAATAAATATTTGTGGGCCCAGCAGACGGTGTCGTGCCCAGAAAACAAAACAGGATCCCGGCTGCAGCGCCTTTATTTAGATTTATAAATCGAAACCATCTTGGGATCCACTAAAATACACTTTTGACCAATTTCGTTTTGTATGTTTGAGTGGGTCTCTAAGGTTGGTTAGGTTCACAATTGAGCCAGGTAGATGGCGCTGCAATCGGGTGTCAATGGTTGGAGCGTGCTCCTGTCATCGGGTAATGCGACACTGCGTCGCATCGTGACTGCGAAAAACTGTACATTCCGTACGAGGTTTTCGAGCGTATACTAAGGTAACTTTTCCGCCCTCATACCCACCAAAGTCTCCCTCGGACTAAGGTGAGATGCGCAACTACAATTTTACAAATCTAAAAAAATGAATTTGGAGAGTTATCTGGTTGGTTTTATGGATATATATTTTATAAAATCCACCACCATGCAACCAGTTTTAGCGAGTCTCACTATCTTGTTGTTTGTCTCCGGACTAGACAATATGATGCCAATTAATAGTTCTGTTTCAAAATAAATAAAAAATTACATCATTAGCGTCATCCGAGCATTAAATCCCAGTTACGTTCGAACTGTTTGCTCCGACGCCCAAAGTCCGCTTTCCTATGCAATTAAATGAACACTAAATACAAAGAGAAGTGTTTCAAAGTGTTAATAATTGATTATAGGATATAGGATGAACTTGATTCGTAAATCAAATTTGTACAGCTTATTTTTGTACGGTCATTTAAGTCAGGGCCGTCATTAGAAGTATTTATTAGTTTAGGGCCTAAGAAATTACCCTCCATTAATCCCTGTAATAGCAGATTGTTACACGAGAGGTGAAAGTGACCTATTATCACACGAGATGGTTTCGTGCACGAACGTAGCAAGGGCGCTAATAGTTCGAGTGGCTAAATAAGCCTCTCATCCAATGATAACATTCTGATTTTCATTTCAAATATGAGAAAAGTAAATAAAAACTATTAGTAAAGCAAACAACTACTTCTCTAATGAAATCAGGCATTACATCCATATTTAAATCTGATGAACTCATTTAATACATGACATGGAGGACTGCACAACAAATGGCCGTACAGACAAAAGTGCAGTTTTACAAAAGGCACAAAATTGTGAATAAAACAAAACTAGTTGATTATATAAGGCTGAAATTCGGAACACTTCTTTTTAGGTACACTTGCGTACGGGTTAGACTTACAAAATTGTAACATGCATAGTTTTTAGTAAACAACAAGAAAACAGCATTTTTGCGTATAAGCATATATGTTATGAATCCCTCAACATATGAAATATCAAGTAAATTTCTCTTTCTGTGGCATTCTACCAGCCAGTATTTTTGTCACTGATGATAGTAATATTTAGCTCAAATTTAGTGAAAGGTAGCGAGTGATAAATGATGTTACAAAGTTATTGATATTTTTTTAAATACAATTAATTGCTATGTAACAGTGGTTGTAAAAAATGTTGAGACATGAGACGCGTGTATAATCTGTGGTTCGATTAGTGTCTTAAATTTTTTGACAACAGGGAATATAGTTTCCCAGGGACGAAAAATACTCTTTTCAGCTCTGTGATCAGGAATTACCGAGCGTGCTTTCCTCATATTCGAAATGAAAATCAGAATGTTAACCTCGAGTGAACGGCCTATTTAGACTACTCGAACTATTACTTAAGGTGCGCCAAACCATATCGTGCCTAAATTGGTCACTTTCACCCCTCGTGTCTACTATTACAAAGATGAAGCTGTCTTTTAAAAACATAATTATATTATAAAATTTTCATGTGTTAAAAACAATTACAATCAGTCTAGTAGGTTTTTCGTGGAAGCATAACAAACACACAGACAAAGTTACTTTCGCATTTATAATGTTATAAATAATAGAGATACATTGTGATATATAGATACATATAATATGTAATAATATTGACCAAACAAAATATCAACGAAATAAGAATGTGTATAGTCTAAGATTGTTAACCAAAAAGTTAACTCAATATACCAAATAAGGATTCAGATCAGGATGAGGGAGGCTCGAGTGAGATTTGAAAGTAAATTAAGTATGATTTATGAGTTTTAAGGACAGCCGCTTGACGCAGGCTTATCTTTACGAAAGAAAGACATTTCATCGCATTGATAATATTTATATTTGCTTAAAAGTCAATCAATATACATAGTAATAAATATAGGTTTGTTGTTTGTGTTGTCTTTATTTGCTCCTTTTTGCGACATGAATGTGAACAGATGTTTAGGCAGAAATTGACGGCGTTGGATTTCTTTGCGGAACCCTTCCCTGCGCGTGGAATGATAAGCACTTGGTTGAATGAAAAAATAAGAATAAAAACAAATTGTTTGGAAATTTTGATCGATTCTGATAACGATTCATAAAATTTCGTTTGCAAGTCCCATTCACTGCTCAATAAGGTTTTTTGCTCAAAATAACAAATTTAGTGACGATAAAACAATTTATTGGGGCTGTGAAATAAACTTTTACAACATAAATATGCAGAAAATATTCGTAGCATATTTTTCATTATAATTTCTTTAAAAAATATATATAGTAAATAATAAAAATTGCTCAATTATTATATTATCAGATCAAGAACTAGTAAACCAATTTAGATGTGATTTTTAGTAATATTATAAAGTTGGGTTGGTAACAATTTTGATAAAAAGAAACATTATTAAAATTGTCACGTCCATTGGGTCCATCTGTCTGTCCGACCGCCTGTCTACGAATATCACAGCCGTGTTTCTCGAAGATTACTATGTTTATTTACATAACATTTGACGGGATATGATTAATTTATAAATGCCTACGTATGCGTAGGCATTTAGAAATTAATCATATCCCGTCAAATGATGAAGTGATTTAACTGCTCTATATGTAGAGCAGTTAAATCAAAAATAATATTGGAGATGGCTATCATACATGTAACTAAAGGTTGGAGAAAATATTTTGGTGTGGACATAGATGCGAAAGATATTGTTAGAAATATTTCAAAATATCGAAACTATATTAATTAGCATCTATTTTATTTATGTTAAATAGTCTTGGTAAAATGAGTGCTGAAAGCATTAGAGCCATAATTCCTAACAAAGAAAAAATCATTAGTCTTCCAAAGTCGTAGAAAGTCCGCCAAGCCCCCGCCAAGAAAACTCCATTCTAAAAAGCGCTTCAGTTCCAAGGAACTCTCCTTACCACCTCCAAGAGTATTGGAATCCTTGGAATCGACATCGCGAACGATGTGCTGTTTAGGGGCCATTTTAAAGGCAAGGCAAAACCTGCCTCCACTAAGCTGGGAGTGCTAAACCGGTCCAAGCAGTATTTCACTCCACCGCAACTCCTTGTGCTTTATAAAGCCCAGGTGAGGCCGCATATGGGGTACTGCTCGCATTTGTGAGCTGGGGCACCCGCTTACCAGCTAAATTCCCTACACAGTATTCAACGTCGAGCCTTTCGCATAGCTGACGAACCCCATATTCAGAGACGGTTTGGTTACGCTTGGCCTTCGGAAAGACTTCGCGTCTCTCTGCGTATTCTACCGAGTGTACAATGGGGAGTGTTCCGAGGAACTGTTTAGAATGGTGCCTTCGTCTTCTTTTTACCACCGCACCGCACGCCATCGGCTGGGCGTTCATCCCGACTTCCTAGAGCCGCTTCGCTCTTGTACGCAATGGTTCTCTAGAACGTTTCTCTCGCGCACCGTGGGGATTTGGAATTAGTTCCCAAGCCGTGGTTTTCCTACAGCGCTACGAAATTGAGTTTTTTTTTAAGGGTGTCGTAACACCTCTGGTGTTGCAAACGTTACGGTAACCGCTTTCCACCAGGTGGGCCGTCTACCTGTCTGCTGTACTCCAGCTATAAAAAAGTGTGAATTTAAAAAAAGGCTGCTCAAAAATACTATCATCGAGGCTTTTGGTATAAGACTTGCGTGATAGTTTTTGAACTACGGGGTATTTTCGACTTCAAGTAGATGTTTTGATTTTACCGAATTTCATAGACAAACGACAAAATGACAAAAACAGCAAACGTTCAGCGCTACGCAGTCCTTCACTGTATGTGGAGATATGTATATAAAAATACTATACTATAAATAAATACATTTTAAAATAACTGTCACGTGCTCTCTACGTGACTCACCAACTCAACAATCTCTAGAATAAGATGTGGGTAGTAGAATATTATTAATAAATAATACCAAAGGTCTATTAGGACTATTGTTGCAAATATTTGCTTGTATAGAAGTCGTGGTAGTGAAAGTCACGGTAATAATTTAGATAGCTATTTATTATGGACGTCAAAAGCGATAGGACCGCTTTAAGCTTTAATAATAAGAGGCACGCGATCTGGCAAGTTAAGGTTGAAGGGGGCGATGGCATTTACCAGCTAGTTTTCTTAGGGCTGTGGACTCTGAAATATCATTCACAAATGTATGGCTCAAAAATCTATATATTATACTAACAGGTCCGGCTGATGTTGTTCTGATTTGCAAAATTAAAAATCTTTACTCACACACAAAAATAATTTTAAACTAATTCCTGGAACACGATTCCAGCGCCACCAACCTAGTTCAATTGTGTGAAACCCGACTGACAATACCAACTACCTGGTTCAATCGTGAATCTAAACCATTCTCAAATCCATATCAAGAAACACACATTTCAACAAAATCAGTCCAACTGTATATGAAGAGTTCTGTAACATACAAACGGACAGAAGAAATATTTATATATAAATATAGGTTCTAAATTGTTCATTTATATAATTACTAAATACAGTGAAGGAAATACCTCGTAGGTATTGCAACTCTAGTATTTGTATGTGTTGCCTTGATGGCTAGTTCCTCGTTACTCAATACATATTATTAGTGTCAACTCACTTTTATGAGTCCGTTAATTGCAACGTGAAAATTTCAAAATGGCAACTTATTATTTCTAATACGTATTTAAAAATAAAATTTAAAACAAACTTATTACTAAGACTAACGGCCGCTTGCGTGACGATCGCCTTTAATTAAAATTAGTTAACCATATTAAACTGCCTAAATACGTTTTACAAAAAAAGTATTGACAGTTCTTTAAACATATTTAGTGTCAAATTTTGCGTTGTGCAAGACGCTAATCGTATTTAAGGTTGTTAAATGCGTTTAGTGTTTCTTAAATAAATTTAAAGAACGTTGTGCAAGCGGCCCTAAGTTTTTAACGGATTTGACTTAAAAAGTATACTTCAAAATGTGAAAAAGCGAACCGTGGCGCCATCTACTCATACAGAACTTAATTTTCCAGTGTTACGTTTTTTATAGCTCTTTTATAGGATTATGATACCCATTTATATTACGTAAGTGTGTAAAATGTGTGGCAAGTTATTTTTTTAGTTTTAGTACGCTGTTTAAATGTGAATTTTAAAAGGAACTTATTAAAATATCAAGTTTTAATCAACTAAGTCTAAGTATTTCTTAGACTAAGTTGATCAAAACTTGATATATGTTTGAAATAAATAAAAAACATAATCCGTCAGTTTCACTAAAACATGTTGACCTGTGGAGACCCAAGCTCAGATTTGTTATATTACAAACATTCATGTTATTACGCAACTATTCACTCTGCTATCATATAAAATAAAAAATAATAACAGCCCATAACTGTCCCACTGCTGGGCTCGGGCCTCCCACTGTAGGGGAATGGACAGTATACCCGCCACGCTTGTCCAAGGCGGCTTGGCAGGCTATCATATGCTTGTTATATAATTCTCCTTTCATCCATGTTTTCTAAATGCCCATGTCACCGTAATAAGTGGAATATATTGTAAGCACATTTTATGCGATATTTTATATGCCTGTCTGTTGGGTGTGCCTCCATAAACAATGAAACCTTACTTCTAAAAACTGATATCTTCCAAGCGTCTTAACATTCAGACATATAATATTACCAAGATCGTCTACCCCAAGACCAAGATAGTGTACTGGGCACGTTATGTAGACATTTCTACGTACTGCAAGGAACATTAAATTAAATGATTATTTATTACAGTTTACGAGCTCCGGAGATAGCTATAGATAGAGATAGGTATTATTAGCTGAAATATAAATGACATTGCGACCTCGCATCCGCTTAACCAGCCTTGTTGCTATTTCTATCCGAAGCAGTCTCTACAAGGACGCTTCCACTATAGAATACTTGATCTAAATGCAAATGAAATTACTTTTACCAATATGCATGTTTGCGTCAGGAAATAATGCTCCACTAAGCGTATTGGTCTTATATTTCGTTCTAGTAAAGAATGGTGCACACTATTTAAGATATAAAGAAATGTTGGAACACTTACTATATTAACTCTCAATCCAAAATCGATAATCTATGTTCTTCTATCATTGGATAACCAGACGCACCGGCATGCGGTACCGATATATGATGGATATTCCACTTATAAGAACGAAGCGCTTTGCATCTAACTTCATCATATGCACCGCAAAGGAGTGGAACTCATTGCTGGAGTTTGTCTTTCCTGATACTTACAACCTGAGTGTCTTCAAGTTCTGTGTGAATAGGTACCTTCTAGGTAACCGTTCTCCGTCCTAGATAACTACTTCGCTCCATTTAGGAGCGAAGTAGTAATTTTCTTGCGATTCATTTTGTCACTAGTCAGTTGAAGTTTTTCCACTTGTCCGTAGCGATTCATTTTTCTACTTATCCGTTGCCATTCGTTTTTCCACTTGTCCGTTGCGATTCGTTTTTCCACTTGTCCGTTGCGATTCGTTTTTCCACTTGTTCGTTGAAGTTTCACTTCTAATATGTGTCCCAGCACGCATTTCGATTTTTTTAATAGCTGTTTATTTTAAGTAGTTATACATCATATTCTGATAAGTTTGACGGTAATTATTAATTTAATAATTATTTGTGAGTGAATAATTTTAGATAAAAAGCCCTTGAAGTGTTGCCAGGTTTTAGGATGAGATAGTAGGGTAAAATAGGAGGGATTGGATAGTAAAGGAGATGGGATAAGGGGGCCACATGAACTCACTTACCATAAATAACACGATTAGAGTAGGATTAACCATTTCACGCCACTATTCTGAGAGAATGTGGTATCACACCTATCAAACCGGCCCATCGGGTTCTAATCAAGATATTGATCCCAACATGTAACAAATCACGTAAGAACATAATCAAATTAACATTTTTTACTGGATGATTATTTTACATTTTAGTGTTCTCTTTTGTGGCAACATGAGTGTTTCTATAATGAGAAGTCCAATACTTACATTACATAGCAGTCGTCGTGACCGAAGTCGGTTTAGACAAGTATAATGCTATATCACTGTCAGAAATCTGCGTAATGTTATTTACGTTGTAGTAGTAATAAAGTAATTGTTCGGAAGTAGGGCAGGCCGAAACAAATGTTTCTGTTTCAAATTTATGAAGTGAAAATAGGTCTATTCAATGCCCAAATTCTCGACAAAAGCTTGACACATTTTATCTAGGTAGCCATTATTCTAAAACAAGCTTGGTGAATTGTTATTTTGTCGTAGATAAACTGAGAGACTGAAATTTGTTTTTGAATATGAAGTGTCTCAAATACACAGAATTTCCATTGTTAGAAGCTAGAAAAGGGCTCAACTGAGGGTACCTTAATTGAATAGACAACTCACTCTGATATCTTTCAGTAGAGTATCTTTCTTAAAAACTCGCTCTACACAGCGCTTTTGTGTTTAATCAATACTATCACTTCAAAGGTCACGTTTGCCATCGTGATAACTTTGATAAACAATTTTCTTAATCTTAAAGTGTATTAAGGGAATTTATCTAATTTAATATAACCAGTTTTTTAATTTTGACTTTGACTATCATAGAATAGTTTGGATATTAGATATAGTATAATATTTTTTCAGTCGTTGTAACTATATAGCCAATGCTACCGCGCTTTATTTCAATGACGTGGAATAGAATCCTATGCGACGTAAGTGTCGCTCGCTTTTCCCAGTCGCCAATTTTTCTGACTTACATGCATACAAGTATTGTTACTAAAACCACCTGCTGGCATTGAACGAGATTAAACGAGAAAACCCCTTAGACAAGGGTAGTGGTATATCGTCATTCCCTTGAAGTGGGAGGCTGGAGCCCAATAGTGAACGTTTATAGCCTGATTTTATATTAATTTAATAAATTAAGTGTATAAAAATCATTCATAGACATTTTTAATTTTTCAAAACAAATAAGTCATCAGTAATTAGTAAACTTATTAATAAGATTGAAAAGGAATGTAATGTTTGTATTTAGACCTAATAATTTAGTTGTGTTTAGTTTTCCCGTCAGAAGTTTCACAGTATTAGATATATTGAGAAATTAATTTAGTGTAGTGTAACTCACTATTTCTTTCGGTTCCTTTTTCTAGATTATAAGTTTCCAGTTTTGGTTTAGTTTTATTGTTATGTATTGTTAGGCTTTAAATTTATGGATATAATGTTGGATAATTTTTAATGATAAAAAAATTGAATTTAAATCAATATTTGATATTTCGTTTTTTCATATATTTCATTAAATCATTTTCGTAGCTTAGTCCGCGTAAAATATGAAAAATCAGTTCTAAGTTTTATAGAAACTCGTTTTTAGTGATAAAGCTATCTTTTCTCAAGTTCGGTCTTTAAAGTATTTGTGATTGCGATGTTATCATAATCAATCTTCGATTACGGGTGTGACGAGAGTGCATACCAAGAGCTTGGACCTTCACATTTATATTGATGTAGGTGTTATAACTTGATCAGATGCCCTATCATACTTATTTTCTTGGTTTCTTTCAAAAATACAATGAATACTTTTTAACAGCTGAACGAACTGTTTGCTGTAACTTTCAGATGAAAATAGGTCAATGTGATTACCGAGTTGTTTTCTTCCTCCATCCCTTAATGGTGAATAATCGATTGCTGTTTCCAACGAAAACAAACTTATTCAGCGTTTTAAATGAGAAAAATATTTTTTCTTTACTAAACCGTAGCAGGGAAAGCGATTCGAATCCTGGGCAGAAAGGAAGAACCACTTGGCAGTTTTCTGACCTAACGATCATATTTTTACAATTACCACGTGCTAACGGTGATGGAAAAGATCGTGATGAAACCTGTACACCGAGTTAACCGACGTGTCAAACCCACCAATCCGTCTAGGACAAGCGTGGTGGCTATACTGTGCTTTCCTCTTTAACAAGAGGCCTGAGCCTAGCAGTGGGATGTTTATGGGCTCTTATTATAAATGAAACTTGGTAAAGTTTACAAGAAAAAAATTACATACATACTTAACTTCACGCCAGGTCCCTTGCGGGGTAGGCACGAACAACAGAGTGCCATTCAGGCTTATTCTTACACACCTCACTTGCTTCTTTGACATTCATAGCTCTTGTCATGCACGCTCGTCTGTTCTAAAGGCTCCTGACATCACCTTCTGTTAATACACGATCAGTTTGATCATAGAAGGTGTGTCGTGGCCTTCCGCGATATCTGCATCCATCTACTTTTACATTGTATATCTGTTTAGTCATTCTTTCATCATACCTTGCCCTTGCCTTGCCTACCGTGTCCGAACCACCGGAGCATTCCTTTCCTTACCTTCACCCCGACACTCTTTCTAGCACCTCTCTCCCTGAAAAAAAAAAGTATAATATTACAAAATTCTTCTAAACATGCTGTGTCATACCAATGAAGCAGTAAAAATAAAAACAACTGGAACAGACCATATAAACGACGAAGAATACGATACAATTTTTTAAATTTCTTGTCTGTTTGTCTGATTGTTCGTAATTCACGATTATTCATTCACGTAAAAACTGCTAAATGATTACGATGCCGTTTTCACTGATCGACAGAAACTTCTTAGACTTAAAATCTGCGCAACTTTATAATCCCACGGGAATTTTTCTGGGATGATTTTTTTTTCTTAATCACTCTACGGACTCGAGGTACGTCTGCGTACCCTTCTTAATTTCTAGAATTATTCATTTTTTGAATTTAACACGCTTATTAGTTATTATGGTTCTTGTGTTTGACATTAATTTAGTGATTTTTGTGTTGAGGTGTATGTATCTTACAAATAACTCTGGGATGATTTAAAATGGCCAGATTGAAAAATAAATGGGATTCCATTCCAATTCTATTTTTTTCTGATTGATAATAAATTTTAGGTAATAAAATGTGTGTTATTTTTTTATGCTGCGAATCTTTGCTTAGTTGAACATCAAATTCAAGCAGATCCGCACCAGTCGCAGCTGCCTTATTAAGGGAAGCTATTGTATTTTCACGAATAGCATTTCCTCTAAAATTATTAATTAACCACAAGAAATGATAGATTAAAACTATAGAGTTGATAAAAATACACAAAATATCAATTTTATAAATATTATATTATATATTTTTTATTTTATAAAATAAATTTACATGTGGATAGTCGATATGGTTGGATATAGACTAGATATTATTTTATATTTTGGGTGCAGTACAGATATGAGGCACTTTTATTTATTTTAATATGAGTGGTTTGAAGTTGTTCGCGTGCATAAAAATTATTATTCCGACATAATAGTTTTTACTAAAACGATAGCTTACACTCTTTTTTAAATGCTGCGCTATCGTATCCCACGGGAATTTCATGCCAAGCGTGGATGAATTCTCTGTTGAAATAAACCTCGTCATTTCAACAAGGACCTTTTTCATATGGTCTTCTATATTATAATATAGTAGTGACTTAGCGTCAGTTGTTATTTAGGTATCCAAGTATCCGCTACGCGTATATGCATGAAGAATAAAACTCTACTAGTATTTATAATATGTGCCGTATTATTTCCCGGTCTATAACCAACACATATCCTAGTTGTAAATATGGTTTTTGTTAAAATTTCAAGAGAAATTTTTTATTTGTAAATAGATACGTATAATTCAAAAGTTAGAAGTGGACACAATTCATGAATTGAACCCGGTATCTTTAACTTTTACCTTACATAAACAAGTCGACACGAAACCTCGTTGGTTTTTTATTTCTAACGCGACTATGTACGTAGAAAAAAAATGTCATCCCTGAGTTACATGTATAGCCTTTAACTTTTGTTTGTTCGCAACTTCACTATATTGTGTATGTAATAGTAATATATTTATACATATATTATAAGACGCTTTAATTCTTACAGACCAAGTAATTTTTAAGAAAAACGACTATGTCATACACAGATAAACGTATTAAAAGGGCTATAAATATGTAAAACATAAAAATTATAAAAGTATAGGTAAAACGTAAAGGGTTATTAAAATGTGTTATTTATACTACAATTGTATGTACACGTCATTTTTAGAGTTTCTACAATAATTTAATTAATACCTGAGCCCTTATAATAATCATCGGCAGACAAAGACACATACTGTATATATGTACCCAAATTAAGCAAGTTACGCTTGTGTTATGAGTAATGTACAACGGACTAATCTGGGGCCGATCCCAGACACCCAGACCATAGTAAATAACGGAGAAAATAAGTTGCCGAAATTTACTACACCAGGAATCGAACCCGGAGCCTCTGCGTTGCTGTGAGGTAGGCCGGCAAAGGCTTAGCCCGCTCAACCACAGAGGACGTCGAAGTAATTACTACTATAAGGGCTCTGTTATTAACTACAGTATTGTAGAAACCCTAAAAACGACATGTTAAATTCTAGAATAAATTAAATAGTGCATTTTAATAGCCCTTTACGTTAATCCTTTAAGTTAATTATCCTTTAAGCTCTTTCAAAAAGTATTCTAAGACACTATCATTTAGATTTACTATACTCATACTTAACCAGTTCATGTCTATACTAGTAGTCGCCCGCGACTTCATCCCTCTTTTGGGAAGGTAGCAAAGGTCAAAGTTGGTTTGCCAATATTCCAAATTAAAGGGTAGTTCCATGAAGGTAATGGTTCTTATTTTTGCGGACAAATAATACTACAGCATCTGAAAAAGAACTTAAGCAATTTTAGTGAAAACCGTATCCGAATCACTGCAAAAAATATGCACCCTTAGCATTTTAAACCGCTCCCGGACACAAACCCACGATGTTCCCAGAATACAAAGTAACACTAATTTTAAGTTAGAATATTTGGTATCGATCAATGAGAACGGCATCGAAATCGACTCAGTAGTTTTTACGTTAATTCTGAACAAATACAAAATTTAAAAAAATATTGTGTGTGTCTCCGTCTCTTATTTTTAGTATATACCAAACGGTTTGTGCTGCGACGATGGCAGGAGACTGGATAGGATGACGTTGGTACCTTGGAAGATGGGCCTCCCCTTAGTGTGACGGCTACTTGGGTTGACACTCTGGCGGCGTTCCATCTTTTAAGTACGTGCACTACCGCCGGTTCTGCTGCAGCCGAACAGGAGGAGGTCCTCAAGAGCCGCAAATATACCGCCATCGGAAATAAGTAAACATTTGCGGCGTTTGGGGGGAAACTCTAAGTCGGTGGGATTCTAACGCTCTAAAGGCTGGAGTCTATTTTACTCAAAGGTCAAGTATTGTTATACAATCTGGTAACGCTGCTAGCCTTTTGGAATCGTCCCCGATAAGTGACGGTAGTTCGGGACAAATATTTTTCAACACACTTGCTCATAAAGTGGCTCTATGGTCACCGCAATTAGGCACAGAATGACACCCATAATCAAACTGTGACTAAAAAAAATTATAACTCACTAGTGAGTTATAGATTTTTTTTTAATTTTATTGCTTGAGTTGCTTTGTTCTTAAAAAAGTTTTTATTTAAAAAAAAAAGATCATGTTCTATAGAACAAATAAATTAATGTTCCCATTGCTTGCTCATTTCATGCAACTTCTTATTTAAATAGATAATTTTAACTCGTACGTGTTTAATAAATAAAACTTTCACTAATATATAACTTTTTTTTTCTCTGTAATAAAATAAAACTTTAAATTCCCCATTTTGTACGTGGCAGAATAGGCGCAAACCCTATGCGCGGAAAAAAAAACCTCATCCCTTTAGTCTGTGGCCGATCGCAATGCGCGCGCATAGGAAAACTGTTATCTACTAAATAAAATGAGTTTTTGTTGTTATTTTATTGACAAGTGTGTTGAAAAACGTCGTATGATACACGTGTGTATTGATGATTACCGTCCTCGGCTCTCTTAAGACCCTCGCCTACGGCTCGAGTCTCAATGGCGCCTCGAAGTTAATAACCAATGTTACACACCATAATGTACTATTATTTATAAATATACCTCTTTTTTATTTAGATCTATTTTTTAATATAGCTTGATTTGTTAATAATATTTTTAAGTATTGTGGCGAATGATGGTAGAACCATCTAGTTAGTTTAAGACATTTTAGAAAAAGCTAGAAAATTCGGGATGGAAAAGACAGAGATAGATAGATGTAAGAAAGGGATAGATTATCAACGAAAGTTCTGGAATAGAAGGTTCGGGAAGGAAAACACAGAGATAGATAGATGATTAGAAAATAAAAGAAGATCAAAATTATGGGTTCCAGAAGATTCTTCCGGGTATAATCAGCGTAAGGCGCTCCTACCGGGCAGTTTAGAGTTGAGTTCAGTTCAAGGCAGCTTAGCGACAAGTGCGATACGGAAGAGTTGAAAGAGAAGTTTAATAGAAGACAGTGCCGAGTTAGTGGTGAATTTAGTGACAAGTTTAGTGGACAGTTAAGTGAAGGAGGAGTGTGGCGTAGTTCGAGAGACAAATCAGAAGCGAGCTACTCGCGGAAACATCGGAGGTGAGAAATGCAGTAGCAGGGGGTGGTCTACGCAATATCGGCGACGGTGTTGTGAGTGACATATCGTCGGGACAGTGCATCGTTAGTCGTGCGTATAGGAGGGGCAACCCGACTAGAGAGGTGTTACGTGCGGCTGTGTAAGTCAATAAAAGCGTTTAGCAAAAAACTGGTGTTTTCTTCCAATCCTAAGTTTTGTATTTTAAAATAAAAAGCACATTAATTGAACATTTTGAACAAAAAAATATATATACCAATTGTTTTTTAAACAGCTTCAATACACAAACATGTTTATCATCAATATTGTAGATAAATTCGATGTCGAAAACTATAATAGTAACATGACTGTCACCGTAGTGCGCCTATAATGATAATCTGATTGAATCGGAAAGCAAAAACTTTGTGAGTACGGTTAAACTTTCAAAACTTCAGAAAACTAATCAAAGTCAGGAGAAGTTACTTAATGACTTGCCTCACTAGTTTCATTACTCACTCACACTCATTCGATTTCAAAGAAATGAAAAAAATAATTAAAATGAATATATGTAGACAAATGAAACATTTTTTAAATACTTAACACGAAAATCAAAGTTGTATTGAAATATGAGAAACTAACTCAATGCGATTATATCATAAATAGTATTACAAATATGGTTTTTATTTATTTTTTATATTTTTAAACCATCTGAAAGTAGGTATTCCAAAAGTGATAGACCTCCACTCAGTTCGAAAGATGGTATGGTATTAGAGGATGGATAAAGTGATAAAAGAATACATACTTGAAAGTTGTACTTGTGACTGGAAACTACAGGGGAAGAAGTTTAAAGAGGTCTGAGCATATGTATATTGAGTTGTTTTCGAAATTATTGAGAGACCTAATTTCATGATAGTCATTTTGTACACAAATGTCTCAGAAAATTAGTGTTGAGGGATGATATTGATGAATGATGAGGAAGATGGCGGAAGCCTTGGTAGATCGGTGGATAAAGTACCCGCACTCTATTCAAATAACGAGGTTACGAACCTAAGCCGGGAAGCAAGCACCGCTTAGGTTGCCCTTCACCGTCACGTGGAAATTGTAATTATATATTTAGAATTACCACGTACTGACGAAAAATCTACACTTTGAGATTACCGACGTGCGAAACCCGCCAATCCAGCTTAGCACGTTTATTGTGTTGAGTATGAAGTCCGTTTATCTAAAGACCTTATTCCATCAATGAGACGTTTATAGGCAGATATTATTTTTATGCATAGATGGATATCTAGCAGGTACCTACTAAGTTTAATCGACTTACAGTGCGTGTAAGAAACATATCATGTTAGTTCCTACCGATATTACAATAAAGTAAATAGCGTAACATTTATAACTCAGCTTAGTTGACCTTGAACTAAAATGCCCCTTACCCTATTTTTACATAACTTCACGAGGAATAATTTCATAAACATTAATCAAACGCTGCGAACGTAAAAAGTGTAATTTGCCCTATAACTAAGTAAATCTAGCACTCAGTAAAAAGCAGGTTAAAAATCTGTGTTACTGCTAGTAATTGCTTAATATTTTTCGTACGAAATAATTTGCTGAATATAATACACTAAGTGGTTACATTAGCAGCCGTGAAAATGCGTGGGGGCTACTAATTTGTAAATTAAGTACGTAGTCACATGTTTGGTCAATTTATGTGGAGCAACTTGACTATAGTTTGATTTTTAGGGCAACGTAGTCATTTTGGCATTAATGAAGTGCTTTAAATCATCATGTTTGTCCACCAGTTTACCGTTTGTGCGTATATATCTATTATATATCAAAGTTTTCTTTCGAAACAACTACAGTAATAATGTGTAGTGTTTTAGAAAAAAGTTAAAGAATATTCCGTTTTATACTACTTAAATAACTTAATAGTTCCAGCCGCGATATATGTACCTGAAGAATATTCATCGAAATCATAGTGATATTACATAAATACTTTTATTATAAATAAACCCTCACAAAAGCAGCGTATATTTTTTAAACTAATTACAGTATTATATTCATAATTTGTTACATTAATTGTTGAAGTCCCTGCTAAACTCTATGGCGTTAGATAACAAGTTTGCGCATTATAGATAGATAGATAACACTTTATTGTACACCAATACAATCATGAACTTAAAGACTAAAATTATATCTACTTATGTACAAAGGGCGGTCTTATCGCTAAAAAGCGATCTCTTCCAGACAACCCCAGGAATGAATTGAGATGATAATGGCGATGGTGGTATACGTAACATATAGTACGAACTACTTACATTTTAATAATAAATACATAAATGATATATATACATATAAAGAAATTTTATATATTACATAGATATATACTTAATATACATACCATACAAATACATATCTACAAAATATATAAATGAATTTAAATATCATATTCCAACGACAGGTAGTATTTTTTGATCATAGTTTTAAATATCGCTAGCGATTTTGCTTGTCTGATTGTTACAGGAAGCGCGTTCCAGAGCTGTATAGCCTTAACAGTAAAAGAATTGTTTTAATTATCTAAATTTTGTACAAAAAAGCGTCTATTGCACAGCCGTTTTTCTCTAAATATCACCGATTATGGCTGCATATTTCAACGCAAATTACACAATTTTAGTTATTGAGCTGGTATCAAAACCGTGGTCACAGGAGTCAAGACCAATTATCTCCATTAAAATTGGCCCCAATTGGCCGGATGCCATACTTCTCGTCCGCGAAGACACGAAGACGTTAAGTTGACATTGAACTTGGCAAGTGGGCCGGGGGTGTGTCTTGCAGGCTGCAGCGCTCAAGGCCGTCCAACCGCATAGCATTGTATGGGCTCACATCGATTTATCGAACGGCGCGCGCCGACCTGTTTGCACCCGCGCCCTGCCCGCCTCCTTTTCCGACTTTAAACCTGCCGCTGCCACAAGGGCGAAGCGACGGTTTACCAAACAGACAAGACGTGAACTTTGATTTTTCACCGCATTGATTTTGTTCGGTCTGTTGGTTAATTCGTTTTTCCGACACAAGGCGCAGGCTCATTTATTTATTTTTACAAAAAAAAAACAATATTGAAGATTAGGAAACATTGATATTTTTTTAAATGTAGCTCAATTGATAAAAAATAAATTTTATAATCGTTCCAAATTAAATGGAATTTAACTAAAATTTATGTAGAGAAAAAAACAAAATAGAGAGGTAGCTATATGTCGACCTCTGCAGTCTAGGTTTGCCTAGGTCATTAATAAATTCAAGGCTCGATTTCCTTCATAGGAAATTTCTTAGAAGAACTTTCCGTTATTTACTCAGACCTGAATGTGTTTCTATTTATTGTGCTTTACTTATGTAATTTACTTCGGTTTCGGCTGATTTGTAATATCATGAGAACCATTAACAGAAGCGGAAAATATCCAAAATCTTCGATGTGATCTGGCCATCTTTCTTCCGGTATCGTACAACCAGGCGCATCGGCACCGATATATGATATTATATATTATATTAGATATTCCACCTATAAGAACGAAGCGCTTTGAATCTAGCTTTTTCATACGCAATGCAAAGGAGTGGAACTCATTGCCGGACTCTGTCTTTTCCGATACTTATAATCTGGGTGCCTTCAAGTCCCGTGTGAATAGGTACCTTCTAGGCAAGCGTGATTCATCCTAGACCACATCTTCGCTTCACATAGATTGTGGTCAAACGCGAACCTATACTACAATAAAAATAAAAACATTTTTGTAATAGTATATAATTTTGTAATAGTTTCAATCAAGAATATTTTTTGTTAAGAAATGTTCATGATTAACAAGACTTAATTTGCGCAATTGCGACAACTTAAGTGAACTGAATTTAATTCGACAATCGACACTATTACAATGCCTTACACAGAACAATTCAAAGAGAATCGTACTATTACGAGTCGTGAGACTCGAATTAAAATGCCATTAGAATTACTATAGAGTTTATTAGAACTATACAAACACATATAACACAGGTACAAATATAACCGAATACAACAAGTCCAAAAGTAATGCAGAAGGTCGTAATTCAAAAAACGCGCAAAGTCCGTCACTAAGGTTCCCGATTATAGTACACAAGTCTCGCCTCGATCGTGATTATCGCTCGACTGCCTCTTCCCTCAATCGAGGCATTACTTTATACTGCACAGATGCAATATGTCTGCCCGGCCGCGTGGACCGAATATCCTAGAAACAGTTTGTACTTTAAATCGGATACACCTGGCTAATTGACTGTCATAAAAAATTACAATACACAATGGGTTGTTTTCTAATCACAAATTTTAATCACAAAGTAAACAAAAGAAGTCCAAATGCCGAAAAGAAATAAAATGTATTTCTACAGGTATGCAGGTGTGAATTTGTCTTTGTCGGCGTCTAGGTCGTAGCAGTACTATTATATTTGATATAATGAATATAAGACAAAAAAACATGGATATATTGTGTGAATGTTGATATAAGGTTTGTGAAAGGCAGAAGATATTGTTAAAATAGACGGGGTATCGAAAGAAAGGATATCCCAAATGAAAATATACCTACGTACTTATACTATTTATTTAGTCTTTACCAATTTCATAATATTTTATAAGATGTAAGTAAAAAGTACTTTCTTATGTGCATGCATTATCTTATATTTTCACATGGCGACTAATATGAAATATATTATACTTAAGAAGCCCGTCACATTATTCACGCCTCGGCGTCGCACATTTGAAGATATTCAAATCATATAAAAATGGCGCAAGACTTATACGCGAAACGGATTACGGGAACTTCAGAAGAAAAGGGAAACGCCAACTGGAAGTCAACACTGAATAATGAGCTTCTTCATTTTGCGACGAAAAAATATCTGGGCCGCTTGTAATTCCCCAGGGCTTTGTTAATAACACACCAAAAAGGATTTGCTTAGCCTATAATTTTTATTCAGAACCGAAACATTTTGCAATTAGAATTCTAACCTCAATTCCGGCTTGATCAAGGAGTGTTGAAATTTAAATTAATAAAGGAAAATTATTTAATAGAAAACAAGCCTTTGAATTTGATAGATTTAACAAGAAGCGTTAGTTCAAAGTGCTTTGTTAACCCTTTGAGATACGTGAATTTAACAACGAAACTTATACGACAACGCTTCGCAAACTCGTACATATCCAAGCGAGGTTCCGCGGGGTCTCGGACCTCGTTAGACGGCATGGCAGTCTGCATACAGAGTAACTCTAAGTTAATTTAGAGCAAAGACATCTCTCGGGGGATCGCTATGCTGATCCCGACAAACGTACTTTGATATACGCCACTATCGTATACGATACTCGCGAGTTAAATGTATTCATAGACATATCAAGTTAATAACTTCAATATCACTCTTCGAGTTAATATTTATCTATAACTCAATACAGTCCAGCATGTGTTGCATAGCTCATTCTACAGCAACATCTATACTCTTTATTGTATAACGACATAAAAATAGTAACCCATTTGCTTGTCTAAAGACTTAGGTAGTCTCTACACGGGGCGGCCTTATTGCGTAAAGCAATATCTTCCAGGTAACCTTTGGATGGACAAGGATCTTATTCAAAATAATTTGTTGGCTTAGCGTGCAGCTTAATCATACACTAATAATAGTGATAATTATAGTACTTTTTGTTTTTATTCCCCACAATAGTCCTACAGAGGCCGGGGCTTGTCCTTGGGTGCATTATTATATGGTGTAAACAGGGATAATCGCCGGTTAGTGTCACGCCTAATTTTTATTAAATTTGTCAAGGGGCCTCAACGTGTTGGCCTTTCCATGGTCCCATGCAAGCCCTCCAATAGTCCGGGCCATTTTTATGGCAAGTGATTTTCAAAGATATATAGATAGATAGATAACACTTTATTGTACACCAATACAAACATGAACTTAAAGACTAAAATTATATCTACTTATGTACAAAGGGCGGTCTTATCGCTAAAAAGCGATCTCTTCCAGACAACCCCAGGAATGAATTGAGATGATAATGGCGATGGTGGTATACGTAACATATAGTACGAACTACTTACATTTTAATAATAAATACATAAATGATATATATACATATATGAAGAAATTTTATATATTACGTAGATATATACTTAATATACATACCATACAAATACATATCTACAAAATATATAAATGAATTTAAATATCATATTCCAACGACAGGTAGTATTTTTTGATCAGTTTTAAATATCGCTAGCGATTTTGCTTGTCTGATTGTAACAGGAAGCGCATTCCAGAGCTGTGTAGATTAACAGTAAAAGAATTGTTATAAAAAGTTGAGTTATGCGCAGGAGTGGTCAATTTAAGTTTAGTAGAAGGGCGTAAATTTTGAGAGCATGAAAGAAATTCAAAATTTTGTATTTTGTTTTATATATATATATATATATATATTATGTACGTAACATAGAGCTACTCTGCGTAAGGTTTTTCACGCGGCGTAGGCGTGGGGAATACTCTGGTATGTAATGTGATTTACTAGAGTTTTACCCGCGGCTAAGCCATGAATTAACCTTTAAACAGTAACTCTATTTTACTTACAGTGAACCTTCAGTGAAAAATTACTTAACTAATGGTGAAAACCGTTTAAAAATCCGATGTGTGGTTTAGGAGGAGTTAGCGTATATACAGACAGACAGATGGACGCGAAAAGAGACTTAGATTTACTATGTAAAGATGTAGAAACTTAATTTCGATATTCTGTGATTTACAGTACACTAAAATTCTAATTTCTATCCGTGCAGGAACAGAGAAGGAATACATTTTCCTGCGGCTGGACGGCCTGTCGTAAGAGGCGACAAGACTACCCACAGCTACAGGCAGGCTATTTCTATGCCCGTCTGGATGGCTACCACCCTTGGTCTGAAGTAGGCATACTTATAGCCATATCAATCTTGAGTTGTGTTCCGGCATTAGTGGCCAAATTCCAGTATCCCTTTAGAAAGCGGCAGGACATGAGCACCTTTGGTATTATAAATGGCCATAGGCGATAGTAACCGCCTTCCTTCAGGTCAGCCATTTGTCTGCTGAACTAAAGCAATAATCAAATACAGCCTGCATTCAAGTTTTCTACTATTTACTTTCAAGTAATGACGTAGACTATAATAAAACGTTTTCCTAGTACGTAAATCCATATGTGACTTGAAGATATTCAAATTGTTTTTTTTTAGCAGGAGTTCAGCAGACAGGCAAGTGGCCCACTTGATGGGAAAGTGGTTACCATCGCCTATGGACATTTGCAACACCAGAGGTGCTACAAATGCGCTGCTGCTCTCTTAATGGAGACTGGAACCTGGTCACTAATGCCGAAACACAACTAAGGGTTGTTATGGCGACATACTTTACACCAGGGGTGGTAGCCATCCAGTCGGGTAAATGCCCTACCATCTGGCTAAGTGGTTTTGTCGCCACTTACGACAGGCCGCCCGGCCGCAGGAAATTGAAATATAAATATAGATGAACGATACTTGTTCACGTCAAATTGTTTCTTTGATTCGCTGCCATGTTTTGTACATTCAAATTTTATTGATTTTATTTAAAAATGTCTGCTTGAAATATTGTGTGAATTTCGCAGAAGTGTTTATCATTTATTTCCTTCTTTCTACATAATGTGCAATATCATTCTATAAACGTTTCACTGTTAGGCTATGACTGTTTATTTTATGATAATGCACTCCTATCCTTTGAACACGTCTTCAAAAGCCTAATAATTATGACTTGACTGACATAATATAATTATTTAAGTCAATAGATGAGGAGGTATTTGTTTCCAAAGTCAAAAAGTTTATGTTACCTCTCTGACTAATGAACTATTTAAAGTTCGTATCGTAAAACAAGGCCCACGGAACTAAAAGTTACAGCTTCACCATTTATTTTAATTTTGATCCTAATATAGTTAGGAAATAATTTTACGGATTTAGTATTTATCGTTCAGTAATCACGTAGTTGTGAGGTCGTGGTAGCGTAATGGCTAGCGCACGCGTCCCAAACTCAAAGGGCGCGGGTTCGATCCAGGCCGGAACGCATGCACCACTAAGACAGTCTTCTGATCTGATAGTGCACATTGTTACAATTATTACGTGCTAACAACGGTGAAGGAAAATATCGTGGTGCAACCTGTACATCGAGATAACCGATGTGTCAAACCCGCCAAGCAGCCTTGGACAAGCGTGGCGGGTATACTGTCCGTTCCCCCTATAATGAGAGGCCCGAGCCCAGCAGTGGGACATTTATGGGCTGATATTATTATAATCACGTAGTTGGATATACGAATCAGCAGATAATTCCTCTGCTAACACTATGTATTGCAACTGCAACGCCGTCTCTGTTGGACATTTATTTTTGTGGTGACTAACCTAGTAGAAAGACTTTATAAAAGTCAAGGCATTGAGTTGGTAAAAAAATATTTTTGGTTATTATATGAAATGATTTTTAGAGTTCCTTAGTAAAATGACCAAAACAGTTTATTGTTTTTATTTATTTGTTATGAAAATAGTATCTATACTGAAATGCCGGCTGACATTCTCTTGCCCTCAAACAAACAGAATGTATCCCGACCAGTTATGAATTTTATCCATCCCAAAAATTCAAATACACACTGATAAAATGACGTAAATATGTAGAATTTATTTGCAATACTTTACAGTTCGTGGACTTCTACGCACTTCGCCCTCGTAGTACAAATGTCACGCTTTCGATTTTATACTAAAAAAAATTTCAACTCCGTCAATAAAATAACAGTAACACGATAATTATTATAACGAATACTCATAGCTAGAATCGGAGTGATATATGGCAACTTTTCCAATTTTTATACCCTAAAACCTACTAGAGACTACTACGAACAGTTTAGAAAAAAATAGCCATATCTATCGACTCATCTATTTTCACGTGTTCAGCTTACCAGCGTAAGTCATTTCATTTTTATTTGTATAGATTTGAGACCAAAATTCTATACATCAACCAACATTTTTACAATGTGCAAGATATTTTTTATTAATTTTATTTCAAGAGGCGATTTATCACCTCACCGCAATATACACACAGTTTGTAAAATTAAACATTATAGTATAGAAAGTGTTCATAATTTAAAAGGACCCACAGAGCCTAACAGCTTGTTACTTCTACGGAGTCCTTCATTGTGCGTAAACTAATATACAATTAATGCTTTGTGCTCATACAGCAGCATTCATAATATTATGATGAACAAGACAAGTATCAACATAAAGTGGATCTTTATTCTATGTCTTACATCTAACAGTATATACACACGTACATGTACAAATTTCACTAAGCGATTCTCCAAAGTCGACCGCTTTAGGCTCATAGATTAGTCTTAGATTAAAAAAATTATTGTGATCAAATAAACTTTAACTTTGAATTTTTAAGATAAGATTCAGAAACAAGTGAAAAGTTACAACCTGTATAATGTAAGTGGATTGAATCAGACGATAAGACTTCAAACTTTGAATTAAATCAAGAGTCTGAGTAAAAAAACATATTTTGATTTGGATTTGAAGTAGCTGTATTTTATTTAAAATACAAAAGCTGCAAATTAATTATCCACTAAATAGAAACAATTATCGTCTAAAATTAATTACCTACAGACAGGCAAATAATAATTTAAATTAAATGAGATTTTAGTGTAAGATTTGAGACAATAACAATAAATGGTCTTTGTATTAAATGCATGGATCTAGTAATTTAAACCTTTATCAAAATTCTGCAGCTCAGCTCATTATACTTACTGTAGAATATGTGTATTAATTGCGTGCATAGCTACTGGGGATATTAAACAATTATTTGAAAAACACTTTTCGGTAAAGATAGATAGATAGATAACACTTTAATGCACACCAAAATATACAATTACAGAACACAGATCATATTTACAATATTTTCTAGGCAATAAAATAGGCGGCCTTATCGCTCAAAGCGATCTCTTCCAGGCAACCTAAATGACAAAAATTAAAGACATGGGGGTTATCGAAATACAAAATCTGCATGAAATTGCTTCGTATAGGTATTGTTTAAAAGTCATCATCATTGTGTTTATTTAAAAGTCATCATCATCTTTACTTCAAATTCTGATTGCAACCAAGGTCCGCTTTCCTACTACATAAAATATAAATACTTGTACATTTAAAATACATATACTTAAAATAATATAATTTCTTTAGAAAATAGTAATACATTACATTCGTCACTCTCGTCCAGTTTACATTTGGGTACACATGTATAGTACATGTAAGTTTCATCATGATGCGAGTTTTCTTTCATAGCCCCGGTGCTTTATGAGGAAATTGACTGTGGCATATATAGACAGAGATAGACAGAAAATATATAAACATTACGATTTTTTAAGATTTATCTATATAATTGTAGTTACATTAAAGTAAAATTATAGGATGGTACATATATAATTGTGCTCATAGGGCGGTCTTATCGCTAAAGACCGACCACCTCCGGATAACTCTTGACAGGCATAAATAATAACAGGTACCGTTTTTGTTAAAATGTTTCCCGAAAAATTACAATTCACTAGGTACTCTAAACAGCTAAATATCTACAAGTGGAGACCGTTTTATGTCAAAGGTATACTATCGAGCCATTCATCATAATACCAACAGGTTGGAAGCAACCTTTATGAATCTCATGAGACCGATCGGAATTTTCGATGAAATAATGATCACACTATCGGAGCTCATCGCAGAGGGACGACCCTGCCAAACATGAATTTATAAGTGTATTGGCTATCTGTTGATATTGGGTAATTTATTCTAACCACATACACTTACATATCGCGACGACAACGGGTTTATGGCGGAGTAATAAATAAGAAATATTGCGGCTTCCTGGAATTCAATATTGGTTACAAATATAATATCTTATCAGTAATGTGATTATAATAAGTATCATTTGATCTGTAAATAATATTGTTTAATCATAATATTTATGATAAATTTAATAATTAAGGACAGCCGAAGATTTTGTGGACATGCCGAGTATTATTATTGTATTTTTTGTTTACGGAACCAAAAAGCATAATCTCAGCAACTACTTAACGGAACTTAATCAAACTAATTCATTGGTAGTATTTTTCAAGTTCCACTAATACCTTGAATATGAATAGATTTTTTTACCTCCATATTTCAAAAAAGGAATGGGGGTTTCTCACTATCTATTGAATTAAATAAAAAATTCAAAACATTTCACATTTTATATCTAGGTAATACTAAGTCAAAATACTCGATTACTATGTAGTTTTAATAATTACACCCGACTTTTTTCTCTAATTGGCGGTTGCAGAACAATTAATTATAATTGACATGCAAACAATGTTGATAGAGTTCCTGAGTTCAAAATATTTAGTTGAGAACGAACAGTTGCTTAGTTGCAATAAAAATGCATTGTAATTTGTTTTAGATGACTAGGCTAGACGACAGTTACATCATTTGATACACTTTATCATCTTCGTAGAAGGTCGTAGCTGTATAGATTTTGTACGAGTGTACAAAAAAATGAATGATGTCTTAAACAGTAATGATAATTATTTCTATGAAGATATTTTAAAAGTAATTTTATAGCATGGCATTTTAAAGCCTGTTTTTATGTTTAAACCAGTATTAGGATTTATTGTAACATGTGTCATTTATCCAATTATGCTTGCGAAATAAATCTCCTTTTTTATACATGTATTGTGTTGTCATATGTGCTTAACGACTGATTTTGTCGAGGTTCTTAGTAAAATAGTTTTCTTTAATAAAACAACGTTTTAACTGTTTTAAGTGTGGTATTTTTGTCTTCCGTGGTCAATGTGAAATGTCAAGATTGATATATATGTCTTCCGTGATCACGGCTACTGAAAAGTGGCCGAAACGTCGGAACAAATATCAATTAAAATACTGCGCTTAAAATCATTAAAACGTATTTATTATGTGTACTACTTATGAAAACGCAAGAAAACACTAGTTTTTATTTATCTGTTGCAGGTACAAAATCATACAACACACCCAACAGTGATACCAGAAATGTGCTTCAACAAGTTTTTGATCAAGCTGGCGGACTATTTCCGATTACATTTTGATACATCACGTTAAGAGTACCTTAGAAGTCAAATATCGAAATGACTAGTAATAGAAAAATTGTATTTACCAAACTATTACTTTGTATATTTGTGTCAAGTGCATCAGCGAGATCTTGGGCAAATCATCATGACACAACAACGTCCACAACACAAACTACACCAACTACTAGTCCTGCACCAAAGAATTTTCACAATGACCCTCTCATTGTCGAAACAAAGAGTGGCCTCGTCAAAGGTTACGCCAAAACGGTAATGGGTCGAGAAGTACACATTTTTACTGGCATTCCGTTCGCGAAACCACCCTTAGGCCCACTAAGATTTAGAAAGCCCGTACCAATTGAACCATGGCACGGTGTCCTCGAAGCTACAGCGATGCCAAATAGCTGTTATCAAGAGAGGTATGAATATTTCCCAGGATTTGAGGGAGAAGAAATGTGGAATCCGAATACAAATATATCGGAAGATTGTTTATATTTAAATATCTGGGTACCCCAACATTTAAGGGTTCGTCACCACCAAGACAAGCCGCTCACGGAGAGGCCTAAAGTACCCATACTGGTGTGGATTTACGGTGGAGGCTACATGAGCGGCACAGCAACACTCGACCTATATAAAGCAGACATAATGGCTTCATCCAGTGATGTTATAGTCGCTTCCATGCAGTATAGGGTCGGTGCATTTGGATTTTTATATTTGAATAAATATTTTTCCCCGGGAAGCGAGGAAGCTCCAGGAAACATGGGACTGTGGGACCAACAACTGGCGATTCGATGGATCAAAGAAAACGCTAGAGCATTTGGTGGTGATCCTGAACTAATAACACTGTTCGGAGAGTCAGCGGGTGGCGGTAGTGTCAGTCTGCACATGCTTTCCCCTGAAATGAAAGGATTATTTAAAAGAGGAATATTACAGTCTGGAACTTTAAACGCTCCATGGAGTTGGATGACTGGTGAAAGAGCACAAGATATCGGGAAAGTTCTAGTCGACGACTGTAATTGTAACAGCAGCCTGTTATCAGCCGACCCAAGTTTAGTAATGGACTGTATGAGGGGTGTCGACGCAAAAACTATATCGGTGCAACAATGGAATTCATACACGGGCATTTTAGGATTTCCATCAGCGCCGACAGTCGACGGAGTATTTCTACCTAAAGATCCTGATACAATGATGAAAGAAGGCCACTTTCATAACACTGAAGTGCTGCTTGGAAGCAACCAAGATGAAGGTAATTCTTAGATTTATTGCCATTAAATTAACAGCTGTTCACAAAAAATAACATACGAATAAAAACACTTAAGTAATACGTGCCGCGAAGATAAAATTCGTCGTACTTCAAAAGATACGCAATAAACTAGCTTAACTAAATAAAAAAACTTTTAACGTCGCACACTACGCCCCGGGAATAAAGCGTACCTAATAAATATCGACTCGTTCCCAACGTAACGTAACAGTCTACCAGCGTAATTACAATTTATCATAATCACGAATGTCAGAGCGGTCCTCATTACTACGTAGCATTAGCTGGGTACGCGTCTGCGCTAAACGGTCATAGATTCGCTAGACACAACAATAACACGCTTTGGATTTTTAGTCGTACTACCAGGTACTACAGACTCGCCCACGTAGCTCGGCTCTCCCACCGCTACGCATACCCACTTCTCACCCCCCTTTATATTGTTGCTACGCACCCCACCTCCGTTCTGAGCTGTAATATTTGTCTTACAAATAAAATGCCATTAAATCATTTTTTCGCATATTCGGTTTCGGTATTTCGCAAAAAAAATAATAGCATGTTTTAGGACAGTTGTATACCTGTCACTAAATTATACAGTTTGGTTACGATTTAATATTGAAAATAATATTTTTGCATAAAAATACCCTACTTTCATCTTCTTTATTAAACATACATGAATCTAAATATATTAAATTCAATTTATTTTCCTTCTCTAGTACAATTTCCTCGTGTGCATGGTAGTACGTGTAATTGTTTATTCCTTGTTTTGTAGAAGAATGCGTGCTTCAAGAGAGTCAAACTCTTTTCAATTAAACTGAGGCCTTCTGTCTAAGAAGATTGTATTGATTTTACAATCTTTTGATTCTGAGAAGATTGCCCAAGAAATCAAGTTTTTAATTTCTTCCATCAATGAGTTCTGAATTCTTAGTTTTGATTGTGGTAATCTAGCAGATATCAGCAACGGCCGGCATTTTAAACCCCCTTCTTCAGCGAAGGTGCGTGCTGAGCCGGCCCCTGTGAGCCCCATATACCCCTCGCCTTAAAGCCTCTTGAGACACGAGGGGATGTGTAAACTTCTTCACCGTTATAAAAAAAACGTAACGTGAGTCCAATAGCGATCAAATAAAAGAATAAATAACTTTGGCCACCACAATTTAAATTTCCAATTTGCAATGAATGCGATATGGACTTTAATGAAATAAAAAAGTAAAACTTATTAAGTAATTAATACATTTAAATCAATAATGAGTAATGGCTGGTTCCTATATTTTACTATTCGTACTTGGCATTTATAGACCATTGTCATTACTTATATGCACTTTATGTAAAATTTTGACCAGTAGTAAGTAAATGAACGGTTAATATAATATATGGCCGGTTCCTATATCTTACTATTAATTCACTTGCTCTATCATCGGTGGAATTTTGTCATTACTTGGATCGAGCTAGTATCAAATTGTAACCGATAGTAAGGCATATGAACGGTGTCTGTAAGATATAGGAATCGGTCCGTTAAAAAAAATATTGTTACACCTTCATTACTGCCTATCCCAAAATCTTAAATAACGCATTTACGAGAGAAAATGAATTTTTCACTAAATGTTCTAGATCTCACTATAAGTATAGAGATTATTCAAACCACATAAGTAAAGCGCATTTTCAGGGCATAACATTTAAAAATACACGTCATGTTGTATTGAATTCTGACATTAAAAGATTCCTACAATTCATTTTTATTTTATGATACACTATTTTATGCACAGCGTGTTTTAAGAGTGAACAAGCAACTTCACTTTAGACAGATAAATTATTTTGCTTGAAACTTTAAGAGTTGATTTCGTAAGAATTCCCGAGGCAACGCAGGACACGAAGTCTTTATTTTTCTTTGAATTTTTGTTTGAAGTATAAAGTAACACTTATTAACAACAATGCCAGTGTATGACTACACATATAGACAGCTTTATGTGGCGGTATCGAAAGTTACGTAATATACAAAATAAGAACATTTATGAATGTAAAATAATATCAGGTCATAAATATCCAAGTGCTGGGGTACGTTGATGAATACTGCTCTGGATTTCAGAATAAAGAAAGGTACACAAGCATACCTCTTTTTCAAGGTAGATTAAAGACTTCCACACATTAGTTACTACCGTGTGCTGTTGCCACGTCGTTTTCTTTAACGGTTATGACAAGAAAATGGATATTCCATTTTCTTTGTCGTAAAATCTTGTTATCCATACAGCATATTGATTCTTTATGATATATGTAAGTATAATAAATATGTCTAATATATAATACATAAAGTGCTTGTCACATAAAATGTTAGTAAATATATGTATCTAGATTGTTTTGTATATACGTATATAATATATTACTGTTATATTTATATATGTATTAAATTTATACAATAGTGTCAGTATGTATATTTAAATTGTACAGTCCTATCTTTTTCTGCTCCACCTACATCGCCAGATTAGTTAAGAATTTGTTTTAAGCTAGGTTGCCTGGAAGAGATCGCTTTTAGCGATAAGGCCGCCTGTTGTTTTGCCAAGAATTATTGTAATTATGCATTTTATTTTTGTATTTATTTATTTTGGTGAGTAATAAAGTGTTATCTATCTATGTAAGTAAAATTTTTCTTTAAATTCACTAACCCTATGAAGGCAGTACCATCATGTGACAGCAAGCAGAGAAATGTACATTATTCATTTAGAGTACCTACACTTTTTAACAGCTTATGTAGCAAAACATCCATATTTAATATACGAATATACCTGAAAGTGCCTTTGTTTGTTCTGTTCATTATTCACGGCCTTGAAATGTACTAATTATCATGATGGTATACCTAATGTCCCTTCCATAACCAAGACACATATAAAATATTTAAGGATATGTGTAAAAAAGGGTACATGATACTATTGGTTTTTACATGGTACTATTAGTTTTACTAGTATATAACAACATGTTTCGAAGCGATGGTAAATTAGATTAGGCTCCCACAGAGAAAAAAATAATAAACATAAACAAAATTAAAACTAAATAATTAAAATGGACACTTGACATCTTTGTCTCTCGTGATCATGGCTAATGAAAAGTGGCCGAAACGCCGGAAATCAAATAAATTACTTTAAATCGTAGTGTTATTATATTATATATATATATATATATATATATATATATATATATATATATATATATACGTCCATAACTTCATCAAAAACTATTACTAAAACCAAACTTATAATTTGTTACTTAAGGTCTAATATACATTGCACCTTTACTAGACCTCAAACGAAAAATCTTAAGAAGTTACATAAATTGTTATATTCAAGTTATTTTGAGCCTGGATATGTATGGATCTTAAACGCTACTGAAACTAATTAAACGAATTATATTGAAAATATATAAAAGATTTAACTTAAACATAAACGAAAAATTAAATATTTTCTATATAGCCGTTATCGATCATTCGATTCCGCGGAATCCGTACCTATCTGAAGTTTATAAGGGCGAAGTTACGTGATTTTTATATTATTACATATAATTATTATTATGTTGACGAAATGGCCCTAACAAAATAAAATTATATAATCGAAGTAACATCAACAGTGTAATACAAAAAATCTTGTTTGATAACAATGCATTTCTTGTAAACGTCCAATTTCCCTGAAACGGTACTTTATACACATAGTACACTTTATACAGATACAGATAGTAATAAAATTGTACCGTTTTGGCCTCGAAGGTATGTATTGTCAAAATATTCTATGCACATTAAAGTGATAGTCTTCATTCGACTCCACTCGTATGAAATTTGAATGTTCTTGATATCATTATGTAACATGAAACTATATATATTAACATCCTCATTTCCCTATTAATATTGTTACGAGCTACAGGACTCGAATTAAAATAAATGCCGTTGGAATTACTATACAGTTTATTAGAACTGTACAAACACGTATAAAACAAATACAAATAAAACTGGATGCAACCAGTTCACACTGCACGACTCAATGCAATTCAACACGCGCAAAATCCGTCACCATATAGCTAATCGAGAGTACTACGTCTAGTACGTACGTACTACGAGAGTAAACGTCTTACTCGTATCGTAGTCGTCGCCTGACTGCCCCACCCCTCCGTTCGGGCATTGTTTTATACTAAACTGTATAATACCGACAAAGGGGCCCCGTTCACGCACATCTGGCAAGCTTCGACGCTATGCAATAAAAACAAGGATTAAGTCGTTCGACAGTAATTACAGCCATAAAATAAGTACGATAACAATAGATGTTTTTAAAGTTTAAACACGAGATAAATAAAACAATTCGTTTTTACAACATGCAGATGTGTGGTCTTTGTCGGTATGTAACAATATCATAAATGCGAAAGTAACTCTGTCTGTCTGTTTGTTATGCTTTTCGGAAAAACGATTGGACCGATTTGGCTGAAATTTGGTATATATGTAATTTTAAAACCTAGGGTGAACAAGGGATACTTTTCATCCCGGATAATAGGGTATATTTCGGGATAAATTTATGTAAAGGTTATCACAGAAAGTAGGATAGGCAAATTATCAATATTTATAATTTTCCCAGAGGGATGAAAATACGGCCGAAAACGGGTACTCTGGCTTACGCAAGCCACACCCACATCGGCCCTTTAATGAATAAATATTATTTAAACATACTAAATATGAAAATAAAAAAATGAAAAAATTCAGGCTTGCTTGAATATTTTTTTTATAACAATTTTCCATTTAGTTATTCAATAGTTAATTAATATTTTTTTTTGCTTGAACATGAACATTGCAAGTGTGATAATTGTTAAACTATAAATTTAAGATTTTTTTCCTTTCTTGGAGCAATTCTTGAAAGGCTTTAGAATAGAACCCCGTTGGAAAAATTAGGAAATGTTTATTTTTAATTTTTTTATTAATAATTTTCGTTGTTTTAAACTTTTAATTTTGTAACTTGACTTTTTTTAAGAAATTTCCTCCTCTTTTCGAATCCTTTTTCAAATTTGAAAAATCTTTATTACTTTTTGAGATATTTGCAAAAAACTAAACCCCCCTTCTTTTTTTAGTTAATTGTTAACAACTTTTACAATTTTTGCAAGCGGAACTTCATTTTTTTCAAAAATCATCTAGATGCCATTCCGAATCGAATGACACCTCATTTATAATTTTTGGAGACTGCTGAAAAAAGTTGGTCCAAAAGGCACTTGTTTACTAGTTTATAGAGTGTGACCCGCCGCGTGGTCGCGGGGTAATGTATAAATGTTTTTTTTTATTGTATGACTTCAACAGACGCCCCATCTAATGGAATGACGTTATCATCGTCTATGGATATTCGTAACAACAAAGCTGTTTAGCACGTTTGGTGTTACAAATTGTCAAATACAATAAAAAAAGTTTAAATTTATATATAATAGATAGATAGATAACACTGTACAACAAAACAACACTTACACAACAAAAAATAAAATTACAAAAACAAATATTTACAATACCTTCTAGGCAATACAATATGCCTTTTCGCTTAAATTGATCTCTTCCAGGAAACCTAAATTAAAGGAAATTGTTACCTAATCTGGCGATATGTGTATAGGCTAGTTAATAAAAAAAAACAAGCAAAGACTCGTTGGTACTGTATTGGTGAGACTGTATAATATTAGTTTCATAGCTGATTCCTTTACATGTCATTTTTTTAGACTACATGTCAGTTATTGACGCCTCTGTTTCACTTTTTGTTATCAAACAGTGAGGTGTTGTGTTATATACATTTTGTTATATTGTTGTGTAAAGCATTTCCACTTTACCAATAACAATAAATATTCAGTTTAATCATTATAATAAAATTATAATGATTAAACTGAAAAACAAGAAGCTTTTTTGGATCATTACTCTTTTTATTCTCCACTTATTTATTGATTCATAATTCCAAAGATTATAATAAAACATTTTAAAATGATTCTTGATTCTTACAAAACGGTAAAATATAAATCGGATCATAAATCACAGAGTAATCGGTGAACAAACATTAAAAAAAATACCGGTCAAGTCGAGAACCTCCTCCTTTTTTAAGTCGGTTAAAAAGGAATAAATACACTGAATGTAGTGACATTTCAAGCTGAGCTCTAATAAGATCTGTTTTCGGTTAGTTGGTTCAATCAGTCTGATACGCCCTAACTTCGTTAGAGGTTTAGGTATATTTGAAATTGAGCTTATTAGCTATGCATTGTGAATCTATATTTTGATTAAATTCGTAATAACTTATCACAGTCAACCTTCATTTTGAATGAACTCTATCTTGTTTTATAAGTTGTAACTTAATAATTATATACGTATTGGTAGGTAAATTCTTGCCCTGGACATCAGCCATTTTTCTATAATATCTTATTCATCCAAGGGTTACCTACAAGACATTGCTTCAAGCGTTTAGGTCATTCTCTATACAAAGTTATAATTTCAAGTATTATGAATTAAAATGAAGAAGAAAAAGAAGAAGAAGAGTGGAACTCTTTACCGTCGTCGGTTTTTCCTTAAGAATACAATCTAGGTGTCTTTAAGTCTCGCGTGAACAGGTATCTTCTAGGTAAGTGTGCTCCATCTTAGACTGCATTTCCGCCTGACATCACGTTTAATGTCGGTCGGTATATATATATACATACATATATACACATATATATAATTATTATTTTAGAATATAACAAAGAATGTATTCTAATAAGAATAGGTTTAAATTTAAGTTGCGTTTTAATCTTCCGCTTTGCGATCTGGGGTCACTTTCCCACTTTTATTTCTCCACTTCGGATGGTTTTCAACAAATCCGATCATAAGATCATTGGCATATCATCCTGTACTATATCAAGCTTCTTAATTTACACCTTTTACCCGGAGCTGATGAAGACATTTATTCCCTATGTTAGTAATATACCACTGCCAGGTGGTAGGGTATTTTTTCGTCTGGATGGCTACCACCTCTGACCTAAAGTATGCCGCCATAACAACCTTGAGGTGTGTTCCGGCATTAGTGGCCAGGTTCCAGCCTCCCTTAAAAGCGCGCGCGCATTCGTAGCACCTTTGGTGTTACAAATCTTCATAGGCGATAGTAACCGCTTTCCATCAGGGGGGTGTCTGTCTGCTGAACTCCTGCACTAATAAAATAATCGCTTGCCGGTAAATCAAAATTCACCATACATTGTAATTTTAAAAATACTACCTACGTGTTTAAGTCGCCCGCGAATATAAATTATTAATTATTGGTTACACCAAAGTCGGTTCGTTTGTAGTCTAATATTTTCATAAAAAAATCATGAAGACCACTATGTATTTCGTGACAGCTGATCAAATTAACATTATTAATTGTGGGTATGATGTCGCCTGTCATATCTTTCAATTTTTCTACTTTATTATACTTAAATAGGAACATAAATGCGAAAGTAACTCTCTGACTGTTACGTTTTTACGAAAAAATGGATGTTAACACATTTTGTTTAAAAAATAATTTTGAAGGGGTAAATTTGGATGAGTACACAATTACTCATGAATAGATATATGAAAATTTATATTTATGTTAAGAAATATGTGTTTCGTAAATAATATTGCATTTTTACTTTATTCGGAAAATATAAATTAAACTCACATAAAATCTCTAGTACCACCTGATTATACGTGGAATGGTTGGCAGTATGAGAATGGTACTAGGGCAAATATTTGTTGAGTATCCCGTTACCAAGTTCAGTATCTATACACCGTACGGTTGAGTTACTGAAATAAATTCTTAGTTTTTCGTCATTTGTCGTAAATTCATCTACGTACCAACAAGATCCCTTGTACCAATACTATCCCTTGCTGTAGAAAACACTACCTAAAGCATCAATGGTCGCAATGTAATTTACGGTGGGAGATTCTGCAACTAATTTTTAATAAAAGAAACAACCTTATCACGCGGACCCTTTGTTATATGACATTTGTTAATAGGCGTTCTCGTACATAAATAATAACCACAAGTCACATAACCCTGATACATTAAGACAGATTTAAAGTATGTAAAAATATGTGTAGATTAGCTGCGCCAACGGCTTCAACCGCGTGGTGATGGATAATCGTTATATTTTGAATAATTCACACTACATCTTATAAATTATAGTTTATGTGTTATTCTCATGTGTAATCTATATTAGTGTAAAGTTTCATCAAAATCCATTCAGTAGTTTTTGCTTGAGAGAGTAACAAACATACATCCATACATCTATACATCCATATATACATTCTTATAAACTTTCGCGTTTATAATATTTATTATTATATATAGGATTATAGGAAGGATATAGGATATAGAATAAGATATATGTAAGTTCCTTTGCATTTTGACTTAGTCTTTACATTCAAGAACAGTATCACCAAAAGTTTAAAATATTTGGTAGGAAAACTTTATTTAAAATCACACAGACATGATTGTGTATGGCTTACGTTTTCACCAAATTGACTAATGGACCCTAAAAATATTAAAGATATTTTGCCTGGACGTTATTTGTCTCTCATTTACGACCTTTGGATATATGTATTGCGATAATGGGTACAAATAATACTTTTTATCTTGGATAATGAGCTACCACGCTCTGATCTAACATTGGAGTGAAATGGTCAGCCTTGAACTAATCCTGTTTCGTATGGTGAGAGTTTCGTTGGTCTACTCTTCTCCCCACTTATCCATCGCCCCCCCCCCCCTATCCTATCCTCGCTATCCCAGCCTAGTGGCTGGCAATGCATATAAGTGTGTTTGTATCATTATTTATGAGTGTATACGTGGGCTTGTAATGGGCCAAATAACTTTTAATTCTTCCCATGTATCCACTTATCAATACATGTTTTTATACGTAGTATCTAGAGAAATAATATTAACAATGCCTATTGTACTTTCAGGAACATATTTCTTGTTATACGATTTTCTTGACTACTTCGAGAAAGACGGCCCCAGCTTCCTGCAAAGAGATAAATTCTTGGAAATAATTGACACAATATTTAAGGACTTTACTAAAATTAAAAGAGAAGCCATTGTATTCCAAGTAAGTGTTCTAAAAGGCATTTATTATTCATGTTACGAAATGAGTATAATGACATTTTGTTTCGCGTATTTCGTTTATCTTTTGTGACAGATCTTGACAAGGATTCTGTTGTTTAAACGCTACAACGTTTGTTTATTCTAAAAGGGGTTTAAAACATCACTGATATAGGAATGATTAAACTTGCACTATATTTATATTTGAGTGGTAGAGTAAAATAATGCAGAATAATTTAATCAAACGGTAAATTCTATTCTAGCAGAAATTATATACTCGTCATCTCGATTTATGTTCGTTTCTATAATTACAGAAAGGTGACGAACGTTTATGTCATTTGGCAACGAAACTCCAAAATCGAAAATCTGCCAACTTCAAAAACTACTCGACAGATATGATTCAAACCAATTTTTGACAAAAGTTTGAGTTCTACATCAGTTTTTTCAGGATTTTAACACCAGTCTTTAAATTTTTCGTAATTTCTCTACAGCATTATTTAGTGGCAAACACATTACATATTCTTATCTAATTTTATTCATATAGATGGATCTACTTTTCGAGAAAAATGAAAACGAAAATGATACATATTTATATCTATATAAATGAATCGTAGAAATGTTGTATGCGCATATCTTGAGAATGACTTTACCGATTTTAATTATGTTTTTGTGTGTTTGAGTGGGTTCCCGGGCGATTTAGATTCATAATTTGTACAGGTAGGTGGCGCTGGGATTGGGTCCTAGATTTTTATTTGTTCAAGGCAGGAGAACATCGGTCGGACCTCCGGTAATATAATAATAATAACAGGCCATAAACGGCCGACTAGTAGACCCGGACCTCCCATTTGTAGGGGAACGGACAGTATACCCGCTACGCTTGTCCTAACGGAATTACTGGGTTTGACTCATCGGTTATCTTGTTGTGCACATTTCATCACAATATTTTTTTTCACCGTTGGCTCGTGGAACACACTATGTCAGAAAATGGCTTAAGTAGTGAATGCTTTCCTGCCAGAATTTGAATAGATGAAGTTGTGTTATAATGGACAGACCAAAATAACGGTATAAGGGCTACCTATGTTTTTGCTAAAGTACCTACGGAACCAATGAAATCGAGAACCTTGAACACATCTACGGAATTTCATTGTATATCGACTACTGCACAATCGACGGATATTTTTGTTCTAATATGATAATTTTAATTCTAGTATACCGACTGGGAAGAAATAACCGATGGATACTTAAATCAAAAGATGATAGCAGACGTAGTTGGGGACTATTTCTTCGTATGCCCGACAAATTACTTCGCAGAAGTACTCGCTGACTCTGGGGTCGACGTTTATTACTACTATTTCACCCATGTAAGTATTTTATTTGCTTCCACTTTATTGCCACGCCTCATTAATAGTTCGCCTAGTTACTAGCCTCGTTATTGGGTTGTTTTTGGATAAAACTACTTTATTGACTACAATAATAGCAGCCCATATACCACCTGATACTAAGCTCTGGCTCTTCGTATTTTTAGGGGATGATAATATACTCGCTAAGATACAAGGCGGATTGTACGGGTTTATATATATGTCATGTCGTTGTGCAGGTTTCATTGAGATGTTTACCTTTACCGTCATCCCATGGTAATTATAACAATGCACTTTAGATTACAAAAACTGTTGCAACGGTGCAAGCTTCCCGGACAGTATCCGAATGTATGTTATTGGAATAAGTCTTGAGTATACTAGCCACTAAGATATCCCGACTTTTTAATTATTACAATGAAATACCCATGCCTTGGTGAAGCTTCGATTTTCTATCCATTCAAATGTTAAAATTAATAAATGATAATTATGTCTAGTTAGTCAACGAAATAGTTTAAGTGCTTAAATTGGATACTGCCTCACAGTTTAAGTATCGCGGCAAAAAATGGAACTAATGACACAGATGAGCCCAGCCACGTTGTTGTGTTGTTTTTATCAAGTGTTTTAATGTAAATGTTACATTGTATATTTTTATTTATTTACTTATAGTATTGAATTGGAATCTTTCTAAAATTATTTTGTCTTTCTAACTTTTTGTGCTCCATACCATAGCGCGTCTGCGTAACTTAAACCCTGAGACAGTATATTTTTTTATATGATAAATTAGATGGAAGGAAAATGTTGTCTGTGTTCAAATATACCTTACACAAATTTTCATGTTGTGATCGGTTGAACTGTATAGATGAAGTCGACAAGTAGGTAGCTGCTCTACAGCGCTATCTATTGGCGACTTACAGCAAAACAGAGGGTACAGTTTTTTCAAACTTTGTTTTAAAGCGTTCTTCTTATAAAAAATAAAAACTTCGTTTAAAAAAACCGACTTCAAAAACTAAAAAACTAAAATGTATAAAATAACTTATTTCTAAAGCTATTATTATTAATATATATTATCTAAAACATCTTAAAGTCGGTGCTTAGTAATTTTCAAAATATAGTAATTTATATGTTTTGCTTTGCACCGACTTCAAGATGTGTTAGATAATATATATTAATGATAATAGCTTTAGAAATAAGTTATTTTATACATTTTAGTTTTTTAGTTTTTGAAGTCGGTTTTTTTTAAACGATGTTTTTATTTTTTATTTGTTACTTTTTAGTGTCTAGCTATGTATGTGTGGACCAACGAACGGTGCCGCGCTTCTTAAAAAATATAGGTCCCAAGAACCGGGAACAAAAAAATATTTGTAAAATGAAAAGTACTGGGCCAAACTATGTAAAATTTTTAGGGGACCAATTAGAAGCTATTCCGCGTCGAACAAAAAAGAATCACGTAAATCGGATCATAAATCACGGAGTAATCGGCGAACATACATAAAAAAGCAAAAGCAAAAAAGCAACGGAAAAAAAAAGATCCCGGCGAATGGAGAACCTCCTCCTTTTTTTGAAGTCGGTTAAAAATGCAACGTTATGTAAAATTAAATCAATCTATCGACCACATTTTTAGTTTTGAGACAGTAAAAATACGGTAGTTGAATTTTTATATATAGACATGGTCGTGTATATTCATTCTATAGTCTATATCTTACGTGGTTAAGATGTTGATATAAATATTTGAGCCATACTAACGAACTCGCGTGCACAACTAGTCTTTGATGTGTATTTAGATCACTTTTATTGGTTAAACTGATATAACTGAATAATCTTATTTATGTATCTATAGATATTGGCTCTTAAACTGCATTTATGAAAAAAAATTCTAACTTAACACCAATACGTTGATATTTAATGGATTTTTAATGAAGTTCATTATAAATATTTTTTTCAAATCTATGTACAACGAAACAACTACTGTGAAGATACTTCCTAATTTTCATGACGAAATACATGATTTAGATCAAATACAGTTTTTGACAGACGCGTCCCTCGTTAATGTCGCTTTAGAAGTTTGCAAAAGTTAAATTATATCTTTTGAGGAAGAGGCCGTGTGGTTACAAATCAGAAAGTTGAATTTCCAAGTCAACGAGGTACTTTTATTTTTCGTCGTATTTATCAAAAGTCAAAAAGTAATAGAATAATATATTAGAATTAAATATACATAAAACTAAATAATATATTATCACATTCACATATTTCAAATTCCCTTTATTATATTTTTCCTATCACATAACGCGTTGGCATCGCTCCTGGTCTTAGAAACCTCTACAGGCAACGGCAAAGTGGGTCTTCTGACTGGCTGCCAGCTAAAGACAATAAAGAAAACAGTAGGTCCGTGGGGACCATCGGCAAAGGGTTTCTTCAAAGAAACTCTTTGATGCCACCCGTGATCAGAAGGCTGGTTCGTATTTCGCGCAACGAATCAGCATTGCCATACAGCGTGGCAATGCAGCCAGCCTTCTGGACACGCTTCCCTCTAGCAGTGATTTGTTACATACTTTATATTTAGCAGTTTCTATCATAAACTTTGATTTTGAACGCATTCTGCAGTGGGGCAAGTCCTTTGGGCTTCATGTCAATCCTGAAAAAACTCAACTCATCGTCATCGGTAGCTCACGGATGCTTAATAAGGTCGACTGGAGTACCATACCTAGTGTGATGTTTGACGGGGCAATCATTCCTTTTAGTGATAAGGTAAAAAACCTTGGCGTTATATTTGACAGTGAGCTGTCTTGGCGACCTCATATCACCGAATTAAGTCGGCGGCTTTATCTCTCATCCAAATCCCTTAGAAGGTTGAGGAATTTCTTACCCACTACCACCAAAATTAAGCTAGCAGAGTCCTTATTACTTCCTATCCTTGATTATGCTGTCGCCAGCTATCTAAATTTAACCCAAGAACAACTTAATAAACTCGAGCGCCTCCAAAATTTTTGCATAAGGTTCATATTTGGACTACGCAAATATGACCATGTCTCTGAATTCCGAAAAAAACTCAAGTGGTTGCCAATTCGATTTCGCCGGAATACTCACATCCTTGCTCTTCTCTATAGTATTTTATTTGTCCCTAGTACTCCTGATTACCTTAAACAAAGTTTTGAATTTCTTTCGTGCTCTCATAATTTACGCCCTTCTACTAAACTTAAGTTGAACACTCCTGCGCATAACTCAAGTTTTTATAACAATTCTTTTACTGTTAAGGCTATACAGCTCTGGAACGCGCTTCCTGTTACAATCAGACAAGCAAAATCACTAGCGATATTTAAAACTATGATTAAAAAATACTACCTGTCGTTGGAATATGATATTTAAATTCACTTATAAACATTTATATATTTTGTAGATATGTATTTGTATGGTATGTATATTAAGTATATATCTATGTAATATATAAAATTTCTCCATATACTTATGTATATATATAATTTATGTATTTATTATTAAAATGTAAGTAGTTTGTACTATATGTTACGTATACCACCATCGCCATTATCATCTTAATTCATTCCTGGGGTTGTCTGGAAGAGATCGCTTTTTAGCGATAAGACCGCCCTTTGTACATAACTAGATATAATTTAGTCTTAAGTTCATGTTTGTATTGGTGTACAATAAAGAGTTATCTATCTATCTATTATATTAATTTATTTATAATTTAATTTATTTTTAGTATTTAGTTTTTACTTTCATTATAAATCTATAAGACTAACCAATTTGAAGATTAATTTCCATAAAAAAATATAACCGTGGTTAATTTATTTTGATAACAGAACCGTATAAATAACCGAATACAATACAAGAAAAGTTAACTTATTTGTATTGTATTCTACCCATAGTCCCTCAAGACTATAGTATACTGAGCCTAGATCACCGTCTTCTTTGGGTAAGGTGCTCAGAAAGCAGACTACGTTTCCTCACTGAAAAGATATAACTTTTAAAATTTATACAAATAAGTCTTAATAATTTGATTAAAAAAATTATTAAAATATTCATAGGAATCTTTTCAACCAGTTATATATAAATATATTGTACGCGCCAAAAAATATGGTCACAGAGCAACCGACGCTAGTTTTTTTTTTGGGTTTTGTAGACGTTTTGGCAAAAACAAAATCCATACAAAATCGTTATACCCGTCAGTCCATCTGTATATGTACACATCTACATACTAATGTTACAACCATTTTTCTTTAAAATTGCCGAGCGTGTATTAGTAAAATTTAAAGACAGGAAGATTTATTCAACGTATATGCCGCAGATGATGACGCTGATGTAATGGTGATGTTTCTTTGTGATTTTTGTGGGAAGTCAATAAATCAGTGGAATAATCAATGATATGCGTGTTATCGGTTTTACCATTTGCTCACATTATAATCACTTCTAGTGCACCAAGCAGGAAATTGACAGCGCGAGTATGTAAACACAGCATTTGTACCACGAACATATTATATCATTTCCCACACACGCCGCCCGATTCTCTTGCCATTCTCCTGTTAACTGTCGTAGAAGTGTGAATCAAGTATACGATACGATAAAGGAGAAGTAACAGTTAGAGATGCAGACGACCGTGGGAAGTGTAGAACAAAAAGTAGAACAGTAAACGTCAAGCTCTGAAGTGGACGATCTGAATAACTAGGATTTAACTTAGGATAATAAGTAGGCTTGTTTATGAATTAAAACAAATGTAAATTTTTATCCGAATTGGGATAGGTGATGAGATAGAAGGGATAAGAGAGGATGAATGGAATAGTGGGGATGGGATATGCGATTAGAATGGGGGACGGGATAGGGACAATTGTTGTAAAAGGGAAAAGGAATGGGGGCCACGGAACTCTCATGCTTTACACGAAACGCGATTAGCTCAACATGGACATGAAAATCACAGAACATCGACGTAAAAGTATTGTCTCCTTTCATATCAATGCTCTGTGAGAGAGCCTAGTATCACACTCATTCAGCTAGCCCAAAGAAAGACCTGTAATGAAGAAAACGATTCCAGTATAGCTCTATCACGCACAAAATCAAATAATACAATAATCATATTATAATCCAATAATCATGTAATATACAATAATCTTGAAAAAAAAACCGCACATTCATATTAAGTCACAATTGGATAATTACGTCTTAAAAAATATCATCTCCCAACGTGTAGGTAACATTCCAAAGGCATTCGTGTGATGAAGACGCACTTGAAACTGCAAACCGGTTCTGGGCTAACACGTAATTTGGCTAACGAACCAGAAGCAAGAGCCCTTGTATGGAGGCCGCGTTCGCTTTTTGCTTTAACGCTGCAACTGAATTCAAAGAGAAATCTGTTTTACGGCTGAGTGTAAGCGGGAGCAATTTATACAATGATAGCAGGAGAACCTTATAGACACATCCAGAATTCTTTCCCTTTTTTGTCTTTTTTTATTTATTGCCGGAGTTCAGCCGACAGGCAGACGGTCCACTTGATGGAAAGCGGTTACCGTCGCTTATGGACATTTGCAACACCAAAGGTGCTACAAATGCGCTGCTGCACTCTTAAGGGAGACTGGAACCTGGTCACTAATGCCGGAACACAACCCAAGGTTGTTATGGCGACATACTTTAGACCAGGGGTGGTAGCCATCCATTCCAAATCAATTTTTAGTTTAAACAATAAAACATTTGATAATATCTCAAGTTATTTGACTGCGTTTGACTGCCGATTTTTTTTTATTGCATATATAAATACAAATCGGCCAAGTGCGTATCAGTCCACGCATATTCAAAGGTTTCGTGAGTTAAGAAACGTCCACATTTTTTTCTCATTTGAAGTCCTAAAAGCGTTTAAATGAAAACAAAGTCGAAAAACTTATTAACAGATCTTGTTTAAACTAATTCAAAAGTATACAGAATTTTCCAACGCATTTTACAAAGATAAAGTACCACCTATCGATCTATGTAAATAAGTCACTAAGAAAAATGATCATGCTTTTTAAAGCCTGTTTACTATTACGCACTATTACATCTATGTATAGTGTTAACGCCGACCTATTTGGTCGCCGCCTCTTTTGTTTCTTTTCTCTTCCGCCGCATCTGTCACTATGCAATGTGACATAGTCTACGTTCGACCGCTGAACGCACCGCTGCTCTCGCATAAACCTCACCGCGTCTTGTGTGTTGTGCCGCTTATTATACCCGCTGTCATCAACCCGCACGTTGGAAGGTGCACGCTGTACCGTTCCAGCTGGTACACTAAGTCGAAGGAACCGCAGAAAGGATCACGAGGAAGAAGTGCCTGCCGCTGCGAAGACGCATAGTTCGTAGCGTGTCTGGTTCGGCGTACCTTATCCTGTAAGTCCTTTCCTCCTGTTTATTCCCGCCCCCGCTCCCGCGCCAACATATAGTGAAAATAAAAATCAGCCTTCAATTTCGTAAATAAAGTCCACCCTCTAGTGCTGCGCCCAAATTATAAGATGATCACGTAGAAGATACATGCGGTTAGTTCTTTAGAACAGTAGTAGTATGTAGTGATTCCAAAAAATCGGTTTTATTTTGCGTTATATTGGAAACTAAATCATTGCTATACAATATGTTACGTGCGAGCGGGGAGCACACACTTAGGATTAAAAGAAAACACATTTTTTTCCAATTAAACCCTTTTAATGAGTTACCGAGTCGCACTTGAATTTTCCTACAGGGTTGCCTCTTCACACACAATTAACGACGCACTGCCTCGACGATGCGATGTTTACTCACTATACCATCGCCGATATCGCGTAGACCACCTCCAGCTAATGCTGTGCTCACCACCTACCATGCGTAGCTCGCTTCTGGATCTCCCTCCGCTTAAAATACACTAAACTCCAACCGTTTCTTCCAACTCTCTCGTATCGCACTTGTCGCTTCGCTGTCTCCGACTCAAATATTCGGTAGGCGCACCTTACACTATATATATATATATATATATATATATATATATATATATATATATATATATATATATATATATATATTCGGTAGAATCTTCTGGAACACATAACTTCGATCTTCTTTTCGATTTTATTTTATGTACTGTCTATCCCTTCCTAAACATCTATCTATCTCTGTCTTTTCTTTCCTGAACCTTCTATTCTAGAATTTCGATCATCATTACGTTATTTTTTTTTCGTCATCTTCCTTTCTAATATGTATGTGTCCTTGCCTTTTTCTTCTAGAATTTTCTAAATTTTTCTGAAACTCCTAAAACCAACTAGATCGTTCCACTATGGCTCGCCACAGTACATAATTCTAATGGGTCAATTGTCCGTCAAGTATTTCATGTACAGGTAGGAGGTAAAGAAGAAAGGCGACGCAATATCATTAATATTCGAAAGTTACGACCTTCGAGGCTTTTAGGTACTTTGAGAAGGGCCCTCGCAAACGGAATTATTCACACGCTCTTTACCTTACTTCAGCACAATAAATCATTTATTCGTTTATATTCAAGCATTGTATTCCTTTTATATGGCTGTCTTTTTTATTTTACTAACAAGTTCGTAATAATTGCTTTAAAATACTACGACGTTTATTTCACATTTGCTCATGCAAAATCGTTGCGCGTAAATTTCGAAATTTGAAACATTAAATACTCACTGACCTATTTATTAAAAATATTATGAGAAAGGACCAAACAAACATATGAAGTGATTTTGCACTGCTTCAGTAAGGATTTACATATACCGATTTTAGGCATATAACAGAATTAAGTTTAAGTCGCATTTTTTAAATAAATTGCTGCTGCGACTGCTGCGATCGAGCCTCCCCATTTTGAGAAAAACATTGTATGTATATGTAATATCCATCAAGAATGGATTAGTGGGTTTCCTATGTCGGTTGTTTGAAAGTGCAGGTTTTCTTAACCAGTGTTGCTTCATTGCCAGCTCATTATAACGGTAGGTATGTATGTATAAAAGAAAAACTGTTTATGACTAACATACAGCCCAAACTACTGAGGCTAGGACCGAGAAAATGTAAGGCAGGTTTTTTCTATACTATAGATGAGCTATTCTCAGAGAGCTCATCCTTTCTTATTAGAAAGGATTTTTGAACATTCAGAAAAAGGGGATGAAAGCTTGTTTGAAAATCCATCATTTCCAAAGTACAAAGCACGAAATTTTATTTATCTGCTTTTGGTTAGGAATAAATGTACACGAGTATTACACGATTTTGGAAATTCTACCCTTTAAGGTGGTGAAAATGTCAGCATGTCTGGATCTGATGAGTGGGTTCCAAGAAATTACAGAAAGATAAGAAAATTGAAAACATGATTGACTTCTTCGTAACACGAAATGTCCGTCAATTCTAAACCAAATTTCGTTCTTTTTCTTTACTTGTAAGTCTATACTCTCTAGGCAGTTCCATGCTCACCATGTCAGAATCTGATGAGTGGATCCCAGAGAAATCCATAGTGACCCTTATCAAATAACGCCGAGAGCCTAAATTTTTCCAAAAAAGCTTCTATTCGCGTGCCAGTATTACATATTCTACAGGTTCTTAATTTTTTTTATGAGATTTCTCCGTCAATTGTGAACCGTTTTTCAAATTGTGTTTTTCAACTCCCGAGATGATCCCATAGTCACCAAGTCAGGATCTGATTTGTGGATCGCAAGGATATCGAGAGCAATCCTTGTTGAAAAGCTTATACTTCGAAGATTGAGATGGCAAATTTGTATACGTGTGTCAGTTGTACTATTTCTACAGGTGCTTATTATACTATTCCTAAAGCTATTGAAATATTTGTTCAACTAAAAAAATCACAAAAACAAAACCTACTTCACAATAAAAACAAAAAAATAAATATTTAACCGACTTCTTTCTACGACATCTTGAAGTTGGTATCAAGTAAAACATAAAAATTAAACTATATTTTGTAAATTTGTTGACGTATTTCTATGTTTTACATAGCACCGGCTCCAAGAAAAGAAGTTGATTACATATTTATTTTTTGGTTTTTAGTGTGAAATCGGTTTTGTTTTTGTATTTTTTTTATATTTGTATATACACGAGCGAACCCGCGGGAAACAGCTATTTATGTATTTACGTATTAAGTTTAGTTAGGTAAAATTTACAAAATCGTGTTTTGAGGTATATGACTGAAATAATTTGATAAATTTTGCGATGTGTATGAATTGAATTTAAAATAACGTAATTTCAATTATCAATTAAAATGTCAGGTGATTAACCTTTGGCCATTGGTAAGTTTCCCGCGTCATGTTTACAGAGAACAGCGACCAATTACATACATCGTATATTTTATATTGTGCACGTATTGCTCTACACCCTTGTGTATTTTTACGTCTTTTGTGATTCAATTCTAAAGAATGAGTACTCGAGTTCCTTTGTGTCTTTGTCGTAACATTTTGTTTTGTATTGCATTCAATTAGATCCTGACGGTATTCTAAGCTCCGACTGCATATACTGACGTCATGTAAACCCTTGACGATACTTCACTGTAAGCTTACTTTATCTTTATGTATCATGTAAATATGGCTTTTTTATTGCATTGCCCTCTGGTTGCAACATTAGAGTCGTAAGGTCGTAAATTCACGACATCTTAGGAGTATGTCTGAAAGCAGTAAAAATGTTAAAGTTACTTTACAAATTGCTTGATTTATTTACTTTTTAAAAATAAGGAGGATTTATACTCATAATTTTCTCGTCCAATACCTAAAGGTTAAAACAACTATTCTGTTCTCACTATGAAAACAGAATGACAATTGATGAATACTTGATATAAGGCTAAAAAGTTCCTAAAGAGTGCTCCCCATTCTCTTGAGAATCTCTCAAAAACGTGAGATAAAGAAATCAAGCGCATACGTGGAACACACATACATGTCTATCGTGTTTTTTTCCGGTTCTAGGAAGAATGTAGAGCAAATAAGTAAAATCTGCCCTATCTTAAATTCTATATGAATATCTAGGTGAATCAAAAGATTCTTGGAAGTGCTACGTACATATAAAACCTTTTTGGGAGAAATTCGCTATTCAAATCAAAGAGTGTCAATCACACAAGATTTATGCCAACTGTCACTTGTTTTATCAGTTCGGTCGCATGTAATAAATTGTTTCATGCAACGAGTTACTAAACACGCAAAATTATGGATAAAAAATGAGTTATGTGCGGTGATAAAATATCTCAGCTTGAAAAAATTAGCCTCAACACATATTCCCAAAACTAAAAAACTCGAGAAAAACATTTTTTTCGCACGGAACCAGAAAGTTAGTAACGTTATTCTAAATGCATTGCACTGAAGATCATGTAGAAAATAAAATATTTTTAGGGAGGCCTCCCCCTTCGCCTCTCTATACCCCTCCCGTACCGTACAGGGTGTCCTTCTTATCCCTTCTACTACCCCTATGTCAAGAAAATGTATAGTTTTTGAGATATTTTTGTAAATATTGATATAAAATAAATTTTGGGTGGTTATAAAAATAAATAATTAACTTAAGTACTGTAACTTAAGTTTTGCAACCTCCATGTCTGGGAAACAGTAAAAAGACTAAAGCTCACAAGCCGGACAAGCGAAGTGAATATACCACGATAGCGTTCAGTGAATGTCATAACCGATTTCGAATCGACCAAAATCGATCTACAATTGACGGAGAAATCACGTAACGTCCGTATAAAAATTAAGCACCTGTAGAAAATATAAGACCTGCATGCATATTCAAGCTTTATTCCATGAATTCAGGCACACGGCGTTCTTGACTAAGTAATTTCGATTTCTCTGGGATCTACTCACCAGATCCTAATTTGGTGACCATAGCTCCACCTCGGTAGTATAGACTTACCAGTAAAGAAAATAATTTGAAAATCGGTTTAGAAATGACGGAGATATCGCGTAACGAAGAAGTCTGTTATCAATTTTCGTAGGATTCTTTAATTCCTTGGAGTCGACTCATCAGGTCCTGACATGGTGGCAATGGGACCAATTCGGGATATCAATCACCTTTCGATAAAAAAAAAATTGAAAATTGCTTCACAATTAACTGAGAAACCGAGTAACGAACATATAAAAAAACCATACAGACAGATTGAGAACTTCCTCTTTTTGTAAAGCCGGTTTAAAACGATTGAATAAATATATATTATACGCGAAAAATAATAACATTTTCAACTGATTGATTGTGATGCGTGATAAATGCCTGCGGTGCTACGTAAAGCCCGATTGTGAGATTAAACTTTCGCGCTTCATATCGATTTTGTGAGGTATTTGTCTAAGCGAACATTGGGTAGTTGGACCAACACGTCCCTTAAGGTCAGTTATTGTCACACATTTATTATTTAAATTGGAGATGATTTCTTTAGATATATTTTTTTCAGTCCATTTGCTGTTCATCGATCGAAAAGTTTGCTCCATAAAAAATCGAAAGACCAACTTTTACAATTTTCATGAAGTTTTTCTTATTTTCGATTCGTAATAATTTTTTAATCAATAATAATTGGGGTTTTTATCCGCGTTTTCAATGAGATAGATATCTTATGTTTCCTGTATATAATATTATTTCGTCACTGTTACGCACTCGTTCGCCTACTTTTTTACTGAACCTGTACTAAAATAAATAAAATTCGTAATAAATAAGTTATTAGTAAATATTACTTAATAAGTTATTAGTAAATTCCCCTCTTTATCTTTTTGTAGGTTGTAACATTCCACTAAAAATCAGATTGACAACATAAGTAGCTTGCTAAAACTGAGTAAACAATTTCCTTAGGAAAGATTTTATAAAAGCGACGTTGATTACTGAGCTGTCACGCTGCTGAATGTCATATAAATTTTCCTATATTGAAAGATAAGTAAGTTGAAATGTCAGTATCACCAAGTGAGACATGAAATGGTTGTTTCTGAATATTTAAGTGTCTACTTATATTTTTATCGATTTCCGTTTTTGAGTTATCTTTTTTCATTAATTGAAGTATGTAATAATGACGATCCCATAGTAAGACCGCTGCCATGGTAACTTTTGCCATGTATAATTTATATAGTCAGTATGTCTGTAGTACACTTTTGTATTGGAACGTAACAGATTCAGTAATTTGTGGCCGATTTCTATAACTTATTATTCATTCACTTGCCCTACGATTGGTTGAACTTGGAAATTACTTTTATAGAGCTTATGTCATATTTTAACCGAGAGTAAGTTGGTAGGATATAACCATCCATAAGTAGTCAAATTATTTACTGAATTATCTGCAAACACGTAATCCGTATTCATATAACCAAGAAAAGTTATTAAAACTAACATTGGCATTGATATTATATTATATACAAGTTTCATTCTCCATATCATATTTGTTTACCTGAAATTCAGTGACCTAAAATTATTACGCAGTAATAAAGTACTGATTGACTCATCAAATATTTACTTGATCGATTGGAATATTGTATAGAGCTTTTGTAACCTGACAAAATTGACGTTTTATTGAGTTTGAATATATCGGTGTTTATAAAACAATTCTTTATCGGATCCATTTGGAAATTTGGCCTAAGGTTATGAATTAATTTTATCCTGTTATTTTTACCATCAGACAAACAAACCTCAAGCTTAATAAAACAAAGAAATATCTCAAAGTTTTCGTGGATATGAGCGTTTAAAGTTTTGACCTATTACCAATTGTTTTTTGTCTGTTAACAAATTATAAATCAACATTATTTCAAGTTGTTGTATGGTTTGTAACTTAAGCTGAATGTGTAACAATTTATATTCAAGTGAAATAAATGTAGTTTACACACACACGCATATACATATACTCTTTTGCATATTGTTAAAGTCAAATTAACAGTGGAACCTTGGCGAAATATGTGATTATAGAAGTATATGTCTTTAACAACAGAACCTTAATAATGTTTTGAACATCATAATTTAAATAAATTATTATGGTCGAATTTCGACCACTGGGCAACCAATAGTAATAATATAATAAATAAATAGACGAATCTCTTATCATTTCACAAATTACCGCTTAATAAAAGTGTCAACCTTTTCATAAAATATGTAGATAAATTGATTCGAAATTTGCACATTTTTTCGATTAATAACAAAATGTCACCATTGACCCCGAAACCCCGCCATGAAAAGAAATTAGATGAATGTCGACAATAAATCAGGAAGTTAACAGGAACGGCGGCGCCCGCGATTTGTCGTGCTAATAATTATTTGATAGACGAGCTGGGACTACGTGCTGACACTTTATGGGCTAAAAGTCATTGTATAAGCTATGCGCCGCCACTTTTTTTGCTGTGCATATGCATTCACAATTGAAAATATATCGAGGGCTTCATAACAAATGGGCGTACAGACAAAAGTGCAGTTTACACGAGAGACTTGTTTTTAGGTACACTTGGATACTTACCAGTGTAAACACTTTCTGAATTGTAACATGAACAGATTTTAGTAAACAACAAAAAATGGCATTTTTGCGTATACACCTATATCTTATGAAGCCCTCGATATGTAGGTACTTCGTATTTCTTTTTCTTTGTATATTCTTTTTTGTACATACTACTTCTTAAATTTAATTTAATTGAATGCTATCTGTATCACTTGTTTTAATATTAATAACCTGTACAGATCAACAAAATAAATGTGAAATTGGAACTGTAAAATATTTATGATGCCAGGAAGTGCTGCTGGCTTGATGTCGTGAGCTACGATATGCGTGCCTTTGTTCTAAGAACAAGGGATGAGGAAGACCGCGCGAAATGGAAACGAAAATTAGGTTTGTGGATCGTGGGATTCGAAACAGATGCTCCGAACGCAACCGAGATTTTACACTAGGATTATAATGTAAAATAATATATAATCATTTTAAAATTATGCACATGACCTAACGTCCTTATACTTTATTAAATGAAGTCTATAATTCTAAGAGTATTTTAAAACTAAGGCTTTAATATGATGAATTTTTCATTATGATAATACTGAATAACTGAGCTAATATATACATAATATAAGAACTATAAAAATATGGTTGTCAACGGTTATGTTGAATTCGGGCTTCTTTACCAGATTATTCTTTGATTTTGAATATCTGTTTGCTCCTAATCAAAACTTGATCTCTGTTCACTGAAGTTGACAACCAAATATTTCTACGTTGTTACATATACAATATCTTAAGGCGAGGTTACACTGCGGCGCGACGCCGCTCCGTAGAAACCTACGACATCGCCTAACACATCGTTTCCAATGCGTTGTCAAATCGTGCAAATATTATAATGGGTAAAAGGAATGCACTCAGAGTCAGTACTCTGTAGTCTTGATGCAAAGAATTAGTAGGACCAGTCTAGTGCGATCCGAGTTTCTTTACCAACTGATCTGATAGTCAAAGTCTACTTGTACGATGACGAATGCAATAAAGTTATGCATTGCGTTATTTTATCTCATTGCGGTGCAACGGACATCGTTTTGCGATACCTCGTCGCACTGCAGCCTTATGGCTCCGTCCTTATATTTATATATTGACGCGACGTACCACTACAAGTGTACTGATATCATGTAACACTCGCGCTGTATTTTAGCGTAGGCCGCCGCGTCTTCTTAAGATGCTTACAAGATTATACGTAGAAATGTGACTATCTCAAGCTAACAAACGACTACAGCTTTAATAAATTAGGCATGGGTCAGCCCTGGCCAGCGCGGCCAAAGGTCGCAGATTAACAGCGAGCTATTTCGGGTTGTGACCCGTCGCTGTTCCATTTCTGCTCCCGACACTGCGTCTAGTTTATTATCGTACCTTTGTTTCCTCTGTGCCTTTGATATATCAAGTCTTAAATCAATTTTGCTCAATTATACACATAATTATTTTATGAAACAAAACTAAGATTGACATAAAGGAGAGTATTAACATCGCGTACCTAGTGTGTGGTTGAACAGTGTTTAGTTTTAATTTAAGAGTGCCCTATAGTCAATAAATACATATGAAAATTATTTACTTTAAATTTTCAGCGTAATTGATCTGATAATATGTTTTAAATAATAAAACGAAAAGGAATGATCTAGATATGCCGCCATCTAGTCAATCAATCAATATCTTTATTAGTCAAGTAGGATTTAGGATTTTTTCATAATTACGTTTTTTTGGCTGCACGAGGAATGATAATATTCTTAGCACTCTTATTTTATTTTATTAAAGGGGGGGGGGGAGCCATCCAGACGGATCAATGCCCTACCTCTGGCATACTTTCAGACATCTGATTAATTTTCACACGTAATGACGATTAATAATAATAATATAATAATTTTATAACTTTTTCCTGATATCCTAGCCAGGATTGTTAGGATGATGTTAATTGATATACTCGTCCGATCTTTGTAATCCGCAACTTGATCGATAATTATGTTTTTCCATCCCTTAAATTCATTTTCACTATCCTTGTGACGTTTTCTGCATAATTCTTGCTGTTTTCCTCAGTTTTCCGTTAAGCATATTATAATTTTAACCCTTTTACTGCACGCCCCTCTTTTTAGTACTCCAATTGACTAAACTCTTTGAACCTGGTTTTGAAATAGAAATAGAGTTATTAGACTCATGAAAGTTAATAGTTTCGCATTTCCTTTATTATTTATTTATTGTTATTTGTTTCTGGTAAATGTATATAATTAGTATTGACAGTGTCATGGTTACTAATCTCCTATTTTATTCATGCACTCTATGGTTACTAAAAAAATGAAGTGTATTAAGTTTTTCTGTTACAACGTTGGGAGCTTATATTAGAAATTTCTCCTTTTGGCGGTAGCTGTACTTTATAGTTCATTAAATATTTAAGCTCACTCGGGTCTTCATGTAAATGTACAAACTTGATGAAGCTTATAGCAGTGCACTACCTAAGGCTGGTTCTATGGAATATTGTACATATTCCCATACACTATTACGCCAGAAATGTTCAGGCAATCATCATCATTTACATGTCAGAATATTAGCAATTCATATTAATTTATCATGAAAAATATTGAGGTCTTATCATTATAGATCGGTCTTGTTCATCATAGCAATAATATTTTACACTATGAAATCGAAAGTAAGTGTTTATAAAACTTTTCACCACCTTGACTTACATTTTATTTTCCTTGAAACATGGAAGGGTTGAGGCCGACGAAGTTATAATTAACAAAACAAACATAGCCAGTAATGGGAGTTAGTTTTGAGGAATTATAAAATATGTGAAACATTTGCGTAATGTTTATTTTCGTAAAATTTTATTCTTGCGCTTTTTGGAACTGCTTAATTAAAAGTAAAGCAGTAATGATTACTGATAAATAATTGTTAATGCTTTAAAATCTGCTGATATTTTAACTACTTACGTGAATATTTTGTACAGTTAGCTTAATATAAAAGTTTAAACTATAATAACTCAAAAAACAGCTGTTGTTAGAATACATAGCACCGCACTCGGAGAACTTAAAAGTCAATTTAAAGACTAATTAAAAATTATACAGTTTTAATATCTAATTGATTTTTTTTTAATAATCGGCAGACAAACACACATACATTGTATATTCCCAAATTACGCAAGTTACGCTTGTGTTGAGTAATATAAACCGGAGTACTCTGGGGCTGATCCTATACACCCAGACCATAGTAAATAACGGAAAATTTGTTTTCGAAATTTACCATGCCAGGAATCGAGCCCGGATCCTCCGCCTTACCGGCAAAGGCTTAGCCCGCTCAACTAGAGAAGCCGACTGATGATGATGAATGATGAGAGATGATGTAAGCCGTGTTCAAAAAAAGGGTTAAATGGAAAGATTGAACACCTCAAAAAAGAGATGGGTGGACAGTGTGAAAGTAGAAATGAAGATTTTTGGTGTGACGGGGAATATATACTAAAATATAAATGTATGGAAGGGGAAGACATACTTTGCTATACCCAAATAACTGCATAAAATTTAAAGGAACAAGAAAAAGAAATTTGTTTTGGTAACTGAAACGATTGTAACTTTGTTAATAAGTGCTGCAAAATATAGGCTTAATGAAAAGAAACAAAAAATTCAATTCACTTCATGAAATAAAATTTCTATACATCAAAGACCGTTGTTATATTGAAATTATAACCTTTCATAACACATGTAAAACGCACGGGCTCTATGTAACAGGAATGTGTTACATTATATGCGAGCTGACCTTTTCAGCCAGACCATGCATGACAACGCATATCGCTGGCTCGACGTCCGCTCGCCTGCATTATTAAAAGGGCCTCACGTTTACTGAACGGCTGCTTTTAATTTTCATCACTTTAGAATCCTTAGTAACGGGTAAATTGTTTAGATGAAGGTTATATAACGTCGATATTACATGGCGCATTGACATGCAATATTGCAACATCTCATTGGATAGAAATAGATGAAAAGTCCCATAGCTTACTACAAACATCTGTATTTTGAAGAAAGCATTTAAAAGGTTTAACCAAATGGCTATTACATAAAGTTATAATAGACCTATTCATAAAATCACTAATTTTAGAACTATTCAAAATTATATCTTCTTAGATTAGATAACATTTTATTGCTCACCAAAATAAACAAAAACAAAATGCATAATTATAATACTTCTTGGAAAAAAATAGGCGGCCTTATCGCTAAAAGCGATTAACTAATCTGGCGATGTAGGTGGAGCAGAAAAAAGATAGGACTGTACAATTTAATACCTATTTACACTAATTTATAAATTTAATAATATTATATATATATATATATATATATATATATATATATATATATAAATATATATATATATATAAATCCAGACACATTTATAGAATACCAATATATACGTATATACGAGTCAAAGAAGCAAGTGTGGTGTGTAAAAATAAGCCTGTATGGCGCTCTGTTGTTCGTGTCTACCCCGCAAGGGACCTGGCGTGAAGTTATGTATGTATGTATGTACGTATATACGAAATAATCTAAATGAATATATTTATTAACATTATATATGACAAGCAATTTATTTTAACACATATAACAATCGATAAATAAGTAAAAGTTTAATATATTAGATATCGTCTTATTATAATTTGTAACTTATGCAAACTACAAAAAAATTAACACAGTGATTTCCTAAATTGGGTCTTTTAATTATTACCACCCATGAATACAATTGTGATACCAGCATTTAATTATTGATAAGTAAACTGAAACATATGAATGTCTTTTATACTTACTTACTTACTTACCACGCCCAAAATAAGGCAGATACCTATTAAAAATTCAATTTAGAATATAGTCTCACATTCCGATGGAAAGCAACACCTAATCAGCTTAAACTGAAAAATATCATGAACTGTGATTATTAAGAATGTATTTATCATACAGATGGATTTTCTGTTCTTTACTCCACTCTGGGTGACTGATATCGGTCTCTGAGTTTCCCGTTGTCTATTTTAACTATAACACAATCAATAATAAAAACTAGATAAGCTTGGAAAAATTACTGTGATTAATAAAAAAACGAATCAAATACAGCTGAATACGGAAAAAAAGATTGAAGATCAAAAGAAGAAATATCGGAATAAAAAATACGGGAGATTTTCTTTATGGAATTGTACATCTGTTTTGCATAATTTATAAAGTAAGTGTTGTAAAACGTCATGAATGCTAATGGCATAGACAAAATATGATTATTGTACAGAATACAATACAAACGTACTTCAACAAAAAATGTAGATGTCAACACAATCTTTTACTTAACAAACTTAAAAGATTTTCACACCGGAAAGTGGCAGTAACTTTCAAATTTGTGTTGCTTCTTTTCATGACATTTCATAAAAGTTGATATCAATACAACTTCGTTTATTGTGCACGCGACAATTTAACAAACAAAAAAAAATTTAGGCATTAAGCACGCAACGATGTTAACAAGGTGATAACTGACAGAATGCGTTTTTAGATCATTTTCTCAACCATTTTTACAGTAGTTATACACACTTTATTGCGGTGAAAAAAATATATGTCAATCTTGATCATATTTCTGACGTAAACTTTGTACTCAGAACGCATTTACGATAAATTTTCTCGATAGAAAATAATTGCAAAGTAACCTCTAAACGAGTTATTCAATCTTGGTTATTGTTATTACTGTTAATCGTACATCGCTAAAATAAATAACAGTAACATATTATATTATAACAAATTCAATTATAGATGTTTTATTGGGTTACTTAACTTAATTTGGAAGTAATTAATTATTTTATTAAAAATGACTGCAAAAATCCCGCCTGCCGGTCCCAATGTATGGAATTTATCATAACGCCCGAGGCTTTCGTCTAAACTGCACGCGCTGCTCTGCTCCGCGACCGCCATTGAAAAATAATTTTAAATAAACGAAGGAGCAATAATAACAAGAATTTTGAAGCGGTCGCGCTATACTTGTTTGGCGTATACGGTAGAGGTCTGGTCTAAATCACTAGCTGTGTGGGTTCGAACCCTACTAGTTTCACTTGATCTAGAAGATTTTTTTATTTTGATATGAAAGTTGATAAAATGCTCTTTTTCTCTTCCTAAATAATTTTATAAAATGCATTAAAAATACTTTTCTAAATTTTTATATTTCATTTCATCTGGACTTTTATACTATTGACAATAAAACGTATTTAAATCAATCTTACCGGTAACATTAAAATTCGAAAGCGCCATCTATGATTCTTCATAGAAAATTACGTTGACACGTGGATAAGTAGAGTTATAAATATTACAAAACTTTCAATACTTTCTCCAATGTTATTGTGGTAGAGTGGGTTGATACTAGTACACGTACGATTAGAGTTCATGGTTCGAATGCTCATTTCATTTTTCTGTCTAATTTTTTTATGTTTTATCTTTTATCTATTATAATTTATTTTAAAGTTCTTATCTATACAGATAAACAAATGGTTTGTTTGTAATGTCAAAATAAAAACTAAAAAATTGGACCAGGAGATTCCAAAAACGCAAAGTGAAGTGCCTGTTTGAAATCTCAAAATAAATTAAAAAAAATCGGACCAGGAGATTCCGAAAATGCTATTTATATAATTTTTGTCAGTCTGTCTGTGTGTCTGGATGTTCCGGATAATCTCGGACACAGCTGGATCGATTTTGACGTAATTTTAAATGGCAGATAGCTGATGTTATAAGAAGTACCTTAGGCTACGTTTTTAGGGTTCCGCGAAAAAAAATCCAAAAGCATATTTGTCTTTCTGTTTGTTAACCTTTTATGGACAGACTATTGAGCCGATTTGGATGAAACTGGGTACATATGTTATTTTAATATCGAGGGTGGTCAAGAACTACTTTTCATCCCGAAAAATGAGATAGTTTCCAATATGAAAATATATTTGGCCGAACGGGCCTAAATGATCAAACGGCTGAATGACACAAATGGTCGAATTGACCGAAACGACTGAAATGGCTGAAATGGCCGAAATGGCTGAAATGACTGTAATGGCTGAAATGGCCCTAATGACCGAAATGGCTGAAATGAATGAAATGGCTGAAATTGCCCAAATGGCCGAAATAGCTGAATCGACTGAAATGGCTGAAATGGCCGAAATGGTTTAAATGGCCCAAATGACCGATATGGCCGAAAAGACTAAAATGGCCGAAATGGCCTAAAAGGCCCAAATGGCCGAAATGACCGAAATGGCCTAAATGGCCAAAATGACGGAAATGGCCCAAATGGCTGAAATAGCTGAAATGGCCGAAATGACCAAAATGGCCGAAATGACCAAAATGGCCGAAATGGCCTAAATGGCTGAAATGGCCCAAATGGTTGAAATGACTGAAATGGCTGAAATGGCCGAAATTACCGAAATGGCCGAAATGACCAAAATGGCCTAAATGGCTGAAATGGCCCAAATGGTTGAAATGACTGAAATGGCTGAAATGGCCGAAATTACCGAAATGGCCTAAATGGCCAAAATGACTGAAAAGGCCCAAATGGCTGAAATGAGCGAAATGGCTGAAATGGCCCAAATGGCCCAAATGACCGAAATGGACGAAATGACTGAAATGGCCCTAATGACCGAAATGGCTGAAATGAATGAAATGGTTGAAACTGCCCAAATGGCCGATATAGCTGAATTGACTGAAATGGCTAAAATGGCCGAAATGGTTCAAATGGCCCAAATGACCGAAATGGCCCAAATGGCCAAAATGACTGAAATGCCCCAAATGGCCGAAATGGCTGAAATGACCAAAATGGCCGAAATGGCTGAAATGGCCGAAATGACCAAAATGGCCGAAATGGCCAAAATGACTGAAATGACTGAAATGGCTGAAATGGCTCAAATGGCCGAAATGACCAAAATGGCCGAAATGGCCCAAATGGCCAAAATGACTGAAATGGCCCAAATGGCTGAAATGGCCGAAATGGCTGAAATGGCCCTAATGGCCGAAATGACCAAAATGGCCCAAATGGCTGAAATGGCCCAAATGGTTGAAATGACTGAAATGGCTGAAATGGCCGAAATTACCGAAATGGCCTAAATGGCCAAAATGACTGAAATGGCCTAAATAGCTGAAATGACCGAAATGGCTGAAATGGCCGAAATGACCAAAATGGCCCAAATGACCGAAATGACTGAAATGGCCCAAATCGCTCAAATGACCGAAATGGCTAAATGACTGAAATGGCCCAAATGGTTGAAATGACTGAAATGGCTGCAATGACCAAAATGGAAAATCACAAAAAACCTACCCCATTTTTGGGATAACCCATAATATTGATTACATAAATCCATTATACCGAATTTTAACTAAATCGGTTCGGTAGTTTTTCCGTAAAAGGATAACAAACAAAAAAAGACAAATATATTTTTATCCCGGAAACTATTCCATATTTCGGGATAAAAGCATCCTATGTTCATTCTCAGCATCGAAAATATATATCAAATGAATTTCAGCCAAATCGGTCCAGTAGTTTTTCCGTGAAAACGGAACAAACAGACAGACAGTTACTTTCGCATTTATAATATCAATAGGGATAATATGAATTCATTGTTGTTCCATAATACAATGAAATGATTTTTATAACATTTACATCTAATGAATTAAAAAAAAAGCTTCGACACGCTTTTCCCGGCTGTACACCGCTGCATGCCGCCGATAACGCGTGTACGCACTCGTTAGTTAATGGAACTCGCGGTGGATATCTGTCATTGGTTTCAATCGCGTACACTATATAGCTCGAACTATGTTGCTAAGTGTATTGAAGTAGTGTTTATAATGGGTTTTTTTTATTGCATGAGTTTAGCAGACAGGCAGACGGACCACTTGATGGAATGCGGTTAATATCGCCTACGGACATTTGCAACACCAAAGGTGCTACAAATGCGCTGCTGCTCTCTTAAGGGAGACTGGAAGCTGGTCACTAATGCCGGAACACAAATCAAGGTTGTTATGGCTTATAGACCTGGTGTGGTAGCAATCCAGTCGGGCAAATACCCCACCACCTGGCTGTGGGTTGTTTGTCGCCTCTTACGAAAAGCCATCCCAACGCAGGAAATTATACTCTTTCTCCGTTCTGCACGGATAAATAAAATTTAATATAATATAAAAAAGCGTGGGGTGTATTCAAAGCGCTTTTTAAGATATTATATTATTAATTGAATACACCCCACGCTTTTTTATATTATATTAAATTTTATTTTTTGTTTTTTTAGTTGGATTTTTTATAAAAGCGTGTTTTTTTTAGTTTTTTTAAACTATTATTTATTTTTCATTTTTTAGTTGATTTTTGTTTAAATGTTTTTAAATACAAGCTTTTGAGATCCTGCATATCATGTAGCAGCAGAGTGCTAGCCAAGACAAGTAAAACGAGCCCAAACACGACGGGTCTATCTTGTTTAGTACAGGAGTTCCTATGGCCACCTTCCGACTCCATCATCAGATCAGCTCCATGGTACCATATTATTGCATTGTCACGCGATATAAACATACGAGCCCAAACACGAAGGGTCTATCTTGTTTAGTACAGGAGTTCCTATGGCCACCTTCCGACTCCATCATCAGATCAGCTCCATGGTACCATATTATTGCATTGTCACGCGATATAAACATACGGGCCCAAACACGAAGGGTCTATCTTGTTTAGTACAGGAGTTCCTATGGCCACCTTCCGACTCCATCATCAGATCAGCTCCATGGTACCATATTATTGCATTGTCACGCGATATACACATACGTGCAAAATTTCAGCTCAATCGGAAAACGGGAAGTCGGTCAAATTTAGGGGTCGGTTACAGACATACTGACTGACATACAAGTGAAGCTAATATAAATCGTGTAAAAACTAATATCATTAGAATAAAGTTTAACGTATCAAAATTAGTTACAAAAAGAGAAAAAAAAACCACCTGTGTGCGGGATCGAGTCTTCAACCTCCTCACTACCTTAGTATTAGAAAATCACTAGGCCAAACATGTTTAGTACCTCGTGTCGAATTTTCAATACCTATTATCCACGTGAACTTCTCTCACTTTATCATGTTTTGTCTCGCTTCCTCTTGTTCTCAGCCGCATGAATAGTGTGATGTCGGTGCCGTGCAATGTTCGTTAGCTACGTATACACCTATTTATGTTATGTAGCGTATGTTCGGTGATATACAATATTTTACCACACGCACGCACGCCTTAAATTGGCGCTGTCCCATCGAAGTAAACATTGGTTGCGCGGGGGTAAACTATGTGAAACACCGATTTGAATTAGTAGTATACAGGCTCTTAAATTATGTAATTATGTTTTTCTATTTCTGTAATTACTAAATTACACTAAGTGGTATCTCTTGGGTAACCTTCGAACCTTATTTTGTGAAAAATAACCCGATTTTTAAACAAAAATAATATTATGGTCGTCCCCGTTATCGAAATGATAAATTTAATGATAATCGGTCCGTTTCCATTGCTGTGAAGAAGGAACACCCAAACATCTAAACCGAATACCTTTCATCATGTTTTTAATCTATATGACTATATCGGTAGGATAGAGATTAGTCCTAACTCTTTGTAGATCCGCTAACTGAAACCATCAATATATATATATATATATATATATATATATATATATATATATATATATATATAAATATATATATATATATACACTAGCTGTTGCCCGCAGCTTCGCTCGCGATCATAGAATCAAGATCAAGAAAGACCTCATTACACTTCTTAGCGCTGCCTACTTCCTGACCTTGACTTGCACCAGTCGTCAGAATAACACGTGGATGATTTAGATACTTTGCTGCCGCCACTTAGTCATTTTTGAAATTATGTATTATCACGCGTGAAAGAATTCTCAAAATCGGTTTAGGAGATCTAGAGATTACCCCCTACAACGTCACAAACTTAAAAACTACCTCTTTATAATATTAGTATAGATATGCCGTACAGTGTAAGATCAGTAGCCCAACAAAACCACATAAATATGTGAAATAATTATAAGATTTATTCGCCAATATGTGTCGGTGTTGTCACGAGTAAACATGGAACACTAGTTTGTCAGTATTGTCAGGGCAAAAGGGCCTCTTGAGAATGTAACAACATATCTGGGTTTCAACCAGAGGTGTAACTTATTTGAGATACAAATATTTGAAATACATATAGGTACGAAATACATTATTTTATCTTGTGTTTGAAATACTTACCTTTAATTTGTATTTCTTATTTGGGTGGTATGTTTTGTTTTATTGTATTTCGGAACCTAGATAGTGCCACAAATGAAATAACGAATATAAAATAAAATTTTGCATAAGTTTTTGTTATCAGGCCGAAAAATCCAAAAATAATTATGTTTAAATTACCAATTTTTGACTAATATTATCAAATGTGCTATACCAATATATTATCAGAGTAAAATGTGTCATATAGACAGGACAAAATTAAAAGGATTCCTTTTTGTGACGTGTGTGTGAATGACATTTGGAACTATATATGGATGGGTACGTAATTTACAAGATCCATTAGTCAATAATTAAAATATTACTAGAAAGATCGGCTATTGTATAACAGAAATAGAAAAATCAACACAATCAACGATCTATATGAATTAGAGAATTCGGAACGTGTCTATTACATAACAGTAACATATTACTTAATTGTAAGATTCATACAAACCATCAGGATTAACACCTATGTCGAAAATAACCCCATAGGGTAATAATGTATAGTTATATAGTTATATGTAACATTTAGGTAGGCCCGCCCATTCTCAGCCTGATACGTTTGTAGGTAGTTTATAGGCTATTGACAGGCTTAAGTGTAAGGTAGACTAAAAAAGATGCGAATAAATTATGTGAAGGACAATATGATTTGTGGTGTAAAAATGGAGGTCAGAACGGAGGAGCATGTTAAGAAAATACATAGTGTACCAACCACAAATAATTAGGCAAAAGATTGTATTTCTCTATACATACTTTTACCCCACTCCGTTTTGAAGTGAGCTCGGGACGAATAATGTAATATTCATGTTCATTTAAATTGTACATCCGCAGCGTACAAGTACCAGTCTATGGGGCGAGTGGATGGGCGTGATGCATGGCGACGAGATGGAGTACGTGTTCGGGCATCCCCTCAACATGTCACTGCAGTACCACACTAGAGAACGTGACCTGGCTGCGCACATTATGCAGTCATTCACCAGATTTGCACTCACAGGGTACATGCTTCAAATCATTATGTAGAATGTTTACATTCATTTTCAAAGTTTGGATGTATTCGCAATTGTAGTAAAAATGTTTAATAATATGATAGAGTCATCTACGAGAAAAAAATTATGTAACTAAAATCGGTTATAAACCCAATTTTATATATTTTTATACATGGATGATTAAGTAATGTCTTTGCATGCATGTTCGCTCCTGTATACTTTCAGTGTATTAAAAAAAAGTAAAACTTCAAATTGAATACTGATATCGAAAATTTTCTGTATTTTTACTTATATCCATGCTCTCTAAGATCCCATTTCCATTTAAACCAAGTGTTTGCTGGAGTATTATTGCTCTGAAATAGTTTAGTTTTATATTTTTTGTAATTGAATAGGATTTTTTTAATAAAGAGTTATCTAACTCAACTACTCAATTCATTTGCCGCCCTATATGCTCACATGTGATATACGTATTACGATAGCTTACGACAGGCCTGCTCCTGTGTAAGACTTTCTAAAGCATATAGGGTAAACTACGGCAATAATTGACACTCTGTTAATTTATTAAATGTATTATTTTTTATAGCCATATAATTATAATATTACTGTACGTTTACGATTGTTTATCATCGGTCGTACAACATACATGCGTGCAGGAACGGATAAATAATACAATTTCCTACGGCTGGGCGGCCTGACGAAAGAGGTGACAAAACAACCCACAGGTAGGGAGGGTTTTTGTCCATTTGGATGACTCGATCCCAGACACCCAAACCATAGTAAATAACGGAGAAAATTCATTTCTGAAATTTACCATATCAGAAATCGGACCCAGAGACCGGAACGCAGAGGGCGTTGCAATGAGGTAGGCTGGCAAAGGAAAGATAGTAACCGCTTTCCATCAGGTGGGCCGCCTGCTTGTGTGCTGCACTCAAGAATTAAAAAAATGTGTTTGGTAGCCAATAATGGTATACTATATTCTACTAATATATTAATTCAATAAATTTACAGAAAACCACACAAGCCGGACGAGAAGTGGCCGCTTTATTCGCGGTCGTCGCCCCATTATTATACTTACACAGCTGACGGCACCAGCGGCCCAGCCGGACCCCGTGGGCCAAGGGCCTCGGCCTGCGCCTTTTGGAATGACTTCCTTAATAAGCTCAATGGTAAGGACCTAAGAAATACTAATCTTTGTTAACTGACTTTCGTCTAGATGGCTACCACCCCTGATTTTGATATCTCGAGTATGCCGGCATAACAACTTTGAGTTGTGTTCTGTATCAATGGCCAGGTTCCAGCCACCAATTTCAGGCTAGCAGCAAACTGATACATATTATATCACCTTTGGTTTTGCAAAAAATATCCGGCGACGGTAACTACTTTTCGTCAAGTGGGCTGTCAACCTATCTGCTGTTCTTTAGTGATAAAAAAATAAAAGAGTGTCTGAAGACATCAATTTGTACGTATATGTCTTTATGTATTGCGAAATGTTTAATTTTTATCTGTTGCACATTTTTCCTCTGTATTTCTTTTACATCCATTTATTCATATTTCTAAAATTCTAAATATTGCAATAATCAAAGAATATTTTACTTCTTGCCTCGTAATCCTCATAGATCACAGAGAGTCGTGACCTTTATAAATTTTCTCTACGTCATACGCACTGTCTCGTACATCAAATAACAAAACAATGGACGTTGGTCATTTTTACGGCACGATTCACTAAACAGTTGTGTACCCAAATTTTAGTTAGATACATGTCCCACCTACGATTACAATAATATTCAAATCCTACTCATAATACAAGTTCCACTGTACTGAAAGCTTCCAAGAAAGTTTATTGTGTTTTTGTAATTATTTAAAAGTAAAAATAATTGTTTTTAATATGTGGAAAAACTTAACTGTTTAGTAAAAAATATGGAAAAAAAGAAGTAAAATTTAACTTTTCGAGCTACAAGATTCAAACAAGGTTTCATACATAAAAACACTAAGGGCCGCTTGCATAAGGTTGCTTAAATTAATTTAAGAAACCCAGAACGTATTTAACAACCTTAAATACAATTAGCGTCTTGCACAGCGCAAAATTTCCTGTTCCCTGTCAATACGTTTTGGGTTAATTGTATTTAGGCAGTTTAATATGATTAACTAATTTAATTTAAAGGCGATCGTTGTGCAAGCGGCCCTTAGTATATATTTTTTTTGAAGTGAAACTTCTTTATCGGCTTTGGAAAAAAAATTAGCGTCGCATTTTTCGGTTACGCTTCACATTTTTCCACAATCAAAGTTGTTGATAGATGGATTGTGAGACGATCATTGTAATATTTCTTTACTTTATCGTGTTTTAATTAATATACGAGTTTGATGATTTATAAATCATTTATTTAGTATCCTACATATATATATGTCGGAAAAGGCCTCGCTCTCGTGACATCTTCCATTCTTTAGTGGTTACAGTTTTGTGGGCGTCATCAGGGTAAAATGCGAGTATAAAACACAATGGCCACGGTTTATACACTTTTAATTTAGATTTAAACAAAATTTTACATAGTTTAGACCGAGCAGCGGGTTCAGGGCACCGCTCATACTTCTAACTTCAACACTTTCTTTAAAATTCTCAATGATCCAACTCGACCCGTTGCCATCAATCGAATGTGTCGGAAAAACTCCTCTGTCTACTAAGGTAGATACTACTCAAATATAGATGGCGTCTTGACCTCGCTCAAGACATATGCTCTGCTCCGATTGGTCGTTCGTATATATAACGTGATCAGCAAAGCGTCATAATTTAACTTTATTTAACCAATTTCTGTAAAGTTGCATTTATTTTTGCAGTAGATCATTTTTCGAAAAATAAAGTCATAAAGAAGTTTCACTTCTAACGTGTGTACACGGACAGATGTTGTTTTTTCAAAACAGTTGATTTAGTACGTACGTAAAGCAAAATCAAAGGGTTTCTAAGTAAAAACTTCCCCCGCGGCGTTTTCTATTTTTGCCATGGGTATCGTTTTTTTATCAAATAATAATAATACACCCAAAATTTCAGCTTTTTATCTTAAGTATTATTTGAGTTTTTTTGAAAAACCTATTTATCCGTTTTAATTTTTTTTCAATAGTAAAATTACAATTTAACTCATGGTGATCTTTTTACCAATATTTGGAAGCAAAAGGCATGAAACAATATTTTTGTTGTAATACCCGGATGAAAAGCCAATTTTTAAAAAATAAAATAAATTAAAATTATTTTTTATCTCGAGTTTTTGAAATTTATCTATCACAATTTTTTTCAGAATATGTGTTTTATAATCCTTTCTACTCGTGATTTTTTTCAATATTTTTGAAGTGGTAGAACAGTGTCAAAAGAAAAAAAAATGTTTTTTTTTTCATAACCTGGTGTTCTATCGAACAGATATTCTTTTTATTTTTAACTCAAAACAAATAACTCTTAGAAACAACTTTAAAATAATAACTTTCTTTACTTTTGTTCAATAAGTTATATATTATAAATTATAAAAGATTTATATATGACTAGCTTCTGCCCGCGACTTCGTCCACGTGATTTTTTTTCTTAAAAAGTATCCTATGTTACTTCTAATACCTCCAAGAATATGTGTACAAAGTTTCATGATGATCGGTTGAGTAGTTTTCGCGTGAAAGCGCAACAAACAAACTTCCATTCACATTTATAATATTAGTTACGATTACGATAATAATCATATTAAATAAGTTAGGATGAAGAAATTTTTTTTGGTGTTAATTAATATATTAGATAGAAATTGCTGATTCTAAAATCAATTCCCAATTCTGTAAGCACTGTGTAATCCCTTAATATGAATGTTAAAACTTCTAACTAACTAGCTGTAGCGGCTCAGCGACCCAAAATGAGTCCTGGACTTCTAAACAAGAATAGTCCACTCCTTTCTGTTCAGCGCTGTCTCCTGCCAGTCATAGGCTTAAAACTCGATCAGTTTAGCCTCCACTACGTCACTCCAGCGATATCTGGACCGACCAACTGGTCGCCGTCCCGTTGATCTGCCCAGATAGGCTCTTTCCACCGCGTGATTCTCCCCCATTCTAAGTAGGTGGGCAAACCAGCGCAAGCGATATGCCTTAGTCTTGCCTGTGATATATTGGGCTCATCCACCATATTTTACAAATTTATTTTCGGATGCGCTAGTTGCCATCCCTTCCCCGTATCGGACCCAGGATCTTTCTTAGGACTTTTCTTTTAGCCAGCAACAGGTTGTTTTCCTTCCTAAGGGTTAGGGTTTAGTGTTAGGGGCCTCACATCCGGACAAACTTCAAACAAATTATTTTTACACAAATAGAAGTTATATTACAATTACTTTTCAAAGGTTGCAACAAACAAAAAAATATTGTTACCGTTGCAATAATGACATACTAAGAATACTGTGGTGACAAAGCTCCATAGATTCCTTACATGCTATGTATGTATGTACAATATAAATGTTATACTGAAGATAGTATAAAAGGCTGGATCGAGCACCTATGTAAATGCAGTTTTGTCATTTTAATATTCTTTAATTGTGTAATATCCGTTTTTAAGCAATTTGGGCAAATTAGGTCTGAAATCAAAATTTATCACTTAAGTGTGCATTTTTGATATAATGTAGTTTTAGTGATAAAAAAACAATGTGTAAAGGTTTTCGTGGCTACAACCCCCGGGCCCCAGCAAGAGCTGTTTTTTTTTTTAAAGATGCTTTATTTAATTACTCGAAAACGGTAAAAGTTATAAAAAAAAGTTCTACCACAAATTTGTAGAGCATGATCACATACTACATAGCATGTGATCATGCTCATCATCATATCATGCGCTTACTTTGACCTTTCATATTTCAAAAAAAGTACTACTTTACCCTGACCAAGTTACTTCAAAAGATGGCCCATTTAGATTTATATTTTAAAGTGGCACCATTTTGAAATCTTGACAAAATTTTACTTAACACTTTTTGTGAAAAATTGTTCACAGTAATTTTTTTTCTTGTAAAAGGACCTAAGTGCGAAAAGTCATGCCATAGTATTGAGGCGAGTGATGGTGGAATAATCTAGTTAGTTTAAGACTTAGAAAAAGGTAGAGAACCCTGGAAAGAAAAGACAAGGACGGATACATTTTAGAAAGGAATAGACGATGAACGAAAGTTCTAGAATAGAAGGTGCGGGAAAGAAAAAACAGAGATAGATAGATGATTAGAAAGGGACAGATAGTAAATAAAAGAATAACGAAAAGAAGATCGAAATTATGGGTTCCAGAAAATTCTTCCGTGTACATAAGCAGCGTAAGGCGCGCCTACCGGGCAAATTAGAGATGAGTTCAGTTCAAGAGAGTGAAGCGACAAGTGCGATACGGAAGAATTGGAAGAGAAGTTTAATAGAAGACAGTGACGAGTTAAGTGGTGAATTTAATAACAGGTTTAGTGGACAGTCAAGTGAAGGAGGAGTGTAGCCTAGTTCGAGAGACGAATGAAAAGCGAGCTACACGCGGTAATATCGGAGGTGATCACTGCAGTATCAGAAGGTGGTCTACACAATATCGGGGACGGTATTGTGAGTGAGACACCTTATCGTCGGGACAGTGCATCATTAGTTGTGCGTATAGGGGCAACCCTGCCGAGAGGTATTACGTGCGGCTGTATAAGTCAATAAAAGCTCTTAGCTAAATACTGGTGTTTTCTTCCAATCCTTAGTACTCGCACGTAGCAATATTATGTGCCCAAAGTGGCTCCACCGGGTTGTAATTGAGAGATACAAATAATATGAAAAAATAAGATAGTTAGTTATACAATATCGATGTCAAATTCAAATGAGACATCTACAGATGCAGCATTTAGAAGGAGAGAAACGGATAATATGGGTGAAGTCGGAAAATTGATTATTGGTAAATGTAATTTAGTACGCTACGTTTCTGCACATATAGTAATCATGTTACTATCATACTCATGACATTGTTTTGTGTTTCCCTAGTCTGGATATTGCAGTTTTGACGACTTTGACTTAGGTTTCCCTAGACTGAATATTGCAATTTGATGATTTATAAATATTATTCAGTGTAATAAAATTACGCAGTAAAATATTTTTTTTCAAGTTCCTGCTAAAACTCTTTTTTGCCTGTATTGTTCCACCTAAATGCAAGGGCTGTTTCTTCGTTTGTCGGTGTTGTTCTTTTTATTATGTCAGGTACACTTAGAATATGCTTAGATATTATTTGTGTTAGTGGCGGAATAAAAAAATTCACCAGTTTTCAGATTGATTCATTTAACGTCTCTTGAGCTCATGTTACTTTTTCAAACTAAGTCACAGAACAGACTGTTCCACAAAAAAATATTTTTGACAATAAAGTTTAAAATTACTTAGATTGAACTTGTTTCATTTGCTATCTTGTCTAAGAAGGTTGTTTAGAGATGTAAAACCTTGTTATTGGTATTAATATTTACGATAAGCGTAGAGATTATATTCTATTTGTTTTTTATTGTTAATCTCGGTGTCGGTCTTTGCCAACATTATAATTTTTTCTACTTTCACGTTTCTATCTATACCTACAAATAAATAACATTGTGTTTGTTTGTAACGTCAGAATAATAGCTTCTTACTGAATGCATATGAATACTTTCATATGCATACGGTACCTAGTATATCAAGAAATAAATTGTATATATTTGTGTCTGGATGTTCCGGCTAATATCTGATACGGTTTTGACGGGACTTTCACTGGCATATAGCTGATTTTATAAGTAGTAACTTAGGGTACCTTTTAGGATTCCAAGAATTTTTTTTTGCGTGTGTGCAGTTCACACGCAGTAGAAGTGAAACAAAGTGTGATAAGGGGTGGGAGGGACTCTAAATTTCGTGACGTAGTTCATACATTATACCATTATAATATATTTAAGATTTAAAACACGTTTGAGGTATTAACGAAAAACTTCAAAACATTTCCAACTGTATCTTTATGGGCATAGTGTTTAAATAATTAAATATAATGTATTCTATCTCATTCTCTCGCAGGCTTAGTCCTATAGATTTATATGTCTATCTCCTTTTAGTGTTGCTTTTTTTTGTTTCGTCGAGTTTTCTGGTTTCACCCCGGCGGTGACAAGAGCTGCATCATTTAAAAGTGTGCCCAGATTCGCCAAATATGTAATGCAATACAATTAATAAAAAGCCTAAACTGAATAATATACAACTTGCAGAATTGGAGCACGTACCCTGCGATGGTGCTGTCACCGGCCCCTACAGCAGCGTGGCTGGGACAGCTCTGCCCGTGGTTCTACTGACCACACTCGCGACAACCGTCGCACTGTAAATGGCCGTAACAACCAGTGAACACAAACAACCACATTGCCATATTAGTATTAAATTTGCGAAAATTTCACATTAAAATGACAGGGTATCAATTTTATGTGGTTTTCGTGAACAAAGTACCTACACGACTTTTATGTCCGAACTTACTCCTGCCATCGTAATTCGCTGGTGTAGTATGTATCGGGCTACGATATTTTTACTCTTTGGTGTAATCAGAGAAATCCAACACAAATGTTTAATATAGTCGCTCAGGATCCGATGTAATGCAGCATTAAACATTTGAGATTACTTATTATTTAAGCATCTTAAAACATGAGAATAAAAATTTATCAAATAATTTATTGATAATTTGTATGTGAGTTTATTTTTGTTTGTAACGATTAGAAAGTATTAGTATGAATAGTAAGGGTTGAAGTTGGGAAATGTGAAGGTCTTAATACATATTTCAATATTCGAAAAGCATTGAAAGTAAATTATTTTCACCTCACTAAGATCAAACAACGTGTCTTGTTTCTTAAAACCAGTACGTTAACTGCATACGTTTTGTTCTATGAGAAGCGTTTTGAATTTAAAACGGTTACATGTTGATTAGCTTAAGCAAAAAAGGTCTTTCACATTTGAAATACCTTGCATTTTCTGAAATTATATAATTATCTTTGGCAATCAATTTGAAAAACATTAAAAACGACACATAAACATACCGAGGAATACAAATATTATTTTTAATCCTAATTTGGTTCTGACTGTTCTTATATTTTTCATTTTCTAGCTAGTGAGGTGAAAAACTGTATTTTAATTGCCAGCAAAGTCAGACAGGTATAAATACATAATTTGTTTACAATGCCTTTGTATGGATCCCATCACTATGAACGGGATTCTATTGACTAGGTATGTAAAATTTAAGCTAGGAAATTAAAAAACCTACTTAAAATCACTCTTTGTATACGTGATTACATTATAAGAGTCATTCCCTTGATTAGGGTTCAATCTCAACACTCCAACAAAAAACGAAGTTTGCTTTCTTATTGTAGTAATTTCTATGTATGTTGGGATTCCTAAGGAATTGTAATTATGTTAATGTCTGTAAAAATTAATGTTTAGCAAAATGTGTTGAATGTTATATTTAATTTTCATGATGTTCCTGTAGTTTGTTCGTTTGATGTTTAATTCAGTTATTGTGGTTTCGATGTTATGTAAGTTTAAAGTATTAGAAAACCGTACTAACTTTAGAGTACGTGTGTGTTTATCTGTTGTATTAGAGAAAAAATGGCTTTGATCGTTGAAGCGACGCTTTCATACAAAAAAGATCATTATACATATCGACGTGTGCCTCTGCTTAAATAGCAAATGATACATATCTTTATTGTAGGAAAATTTTAGGTATTTATTAAGAAAATATTGCAGTGTATACTGTAAGATGATTTTTTATCAATATATTTAGTACTATTTGTATTTAGAATGCTATCAAACTTGTACCAGTTAAAAATCTTATGAACTCCAAATTCTTATGACTTCGAAACAGATTTTAAAAGTATATATTGTAAATAGCCCTTTCTAAGAATAGGTCGCCAGTAATACTAAAACACTCATAGAAACTACGTTATACATGGCTCAGAAATCATCTATTTGAGTTTCTGATTTGATAAAGTTCTCTATAATATAGTAAAATATATATTAAATAAGATTATATCGAATCCTTAAACATATCATCTATGGCATATCTCTAAATAGTCAATTAACATTAAAAATATATTCATATTTACAATTATACCTATTATCAAAAAATCAGTCTTTTTACGATAAGAGTGGTAAAAATGTGCGGGAGGAAAGGATTAGGCTATGTATTGAAATCGCAAATGCGATTATATCACTTATTCCAAGACAGTACGTAATAAAATTCGTAGCTTAATAATGCTTTAAGTGAAATTCGTCTTATGAACTTAGTAACAATTTTATACTTTTAACATAATATTTGTACTAATGAAATGTTAGTGGTATTAAACAATGATGTGACAAAGAGTATAATTGATGTGAAAGTTTATAAACTTATTAGGGCCGCTCTCTGGTTTGTCAGTGCAGCAGTGGTACGCTGACTTGCTCAGTTTATGCCGCTCCCGTACCGATACCGAGTCCGCAAGTAAGGAACCGCTCATAGAAATATTGACACTCGGTGAGCATTCACTGCTGCACCGACAGAACAGAAAGCAGCCTAATATATAATTCAATAAAAACAAACAAATTTAGCATCAAAATTAACAGCAAAATAAAGTCCAAATTTTTCTTAATTGTTGTCTGTCGCCATCTTGTACTTCACCCAATAAATAAGCAGGTTCATGCCCAGCAGTGGGCCATTATCATACTTATTATTTTTTAAGTTAATTATCATTTTAAAAACTAAAGCCCGCTTGCATAACGATCGCCTTTAAATAAAATTAGTTAATCATATTAAACAACTGCCTAAATACGTATTACACAAAACGTATTGACAGTTCTTTAAATATGTTTAGCGTAAAATTTTGCGTTGTACAAGACGCTAATTGTATTTAAGGTTGTTACATACGGTTTGTGTTTCTTAAATAAATTTAAGCAACCTTATGCAAGCGGCCCTAAGAGTGCATTGAAATTACGAAAACTATAATTTGATCAAATCTCTCAGGGAGACGATAAATTCACGCAAGATGTCACAATCACACATCACAAATTTGTGATCTGATAAATACCTGAATCATTTTAGCGAAATAATGAAATGAACAAGTTAGGACTCGCACAGCTCTATGTTTTGATTTATTCCGTTTACTTTTACCTCATTGCCCCGCTCCGGCAATCGTGTTCTCGTACGTGGCGCTACAGTCGTGACAACATAGTAGCGTAGAAGTCGTGAGGTGTGGTCGAAGTTTGCAAGCAGTGCCAGAACAGTGAGCTTAGGTCAGCTTCATACCAAAGTGCACAAACTGAGTGAGCGAAGCGAATGTGATGCGATAGCGGCCGGTGAGTGCCAGAACAGAGTGGTCATCATTTATTCATTGATTGAAGTATTTATAGGATGATTATAAGTCCGTTTGTCACTCACCGGCCGCTGTCATTCAGCAGTATCAGTGCAGATGAACTCGTCGCTGCGTTACGTATTCTACATTTGATGATGCATGGCTTTCTAAATAAAGGGATTTTATCAAATCACGTTCTTTAGGGAAATCGCCCCACAGAATTGTGATACAACATTATTTCATTATTTCACTAAACACTTCAGGGAATTATCAAATCACTAATTTTCTTCAGGAAAAACACCCACACAGTTGTGACAGTAACATCTCGCGTGAATTGATCACCCCCATAGGGATTTGATCAAATTGGCAGTTTTCGTCATTTCCCTGCGACATATACACTAATTAGAATTCACACTCGCCAAATACTCGACTTTCAAGTAGCACTATAATTATGTTAATAACTAATTTTTATTTACCTTAAATTAGCGAGCACTACCCAGGACTTTGACTAAGGATGTCTTAATAATTCGATTCAGAATTTAAATTCGTTGCGGAATAAATTAATTCCGTGCGCAGTTCTATAGAGTTCCATATGTTACAGATTTTACAAGAAAAAAATGGACGGGTAGATTTTGAAAGGCGCTTTGTTAAATTTGGCAAGCATGGTGATAGCGGCTATGGTAATCTTGTCACAAGACTAAGAAAACTTAAGTTGGTAGCGCACTTAATTTTTATTCCTAGGCATGTGCATTGTAGTCTTTGTCACACTAAACCTATTAATGCGATTGTCAATTACTATCCTTGAGAAAAGATTTGGAAAGAGAAACATTTTGAAAGTAATCATGAAACCATTTAATTTTTAATTCATACAGAAGAACTTATTAAATTCAAATAGAATATTAAGTCGTAATCGGCAATAACGTTAAATAAATTGTCATAAAGTCATCATTATCGTTATACATTATAAGCACGAATGTAGATGTTATATACACGAGTCTATCCTTTGCATTCGAGGCATGTTATCTGTCTGTTGTCTATGAATGAAAATATAGCGCTAAATGTTGAGTCAGATGTCGCACAACATTCGCTTTCACGTTTAATTAAGCACAATATGAGAAGTTGTATGGGATAGCTTTAATTAGTAGAGTAAGATGTAAAATGATCTGAATAAGAATTGTATTTGAATTAGGTAGTAATTTTCAAGTAATATTAGAATCGTTTCTTTTTCATTTAAATCATTTCAAAACCAGTAATTATATATCGGTAACCGTAATCTGAATTATTATAAGGAACAAAACATGTTCAGAATAATATATGAAACTATTTTCTTTATCATAATCGTCATAACTTCTTGATTTGTAAAAAAAGTTCTATGTGTGACTCTTTACTCCCTTATAATGCGATATAAAGTCTGTATCAACTGTACATTGATAACTTTTGTGTTGTGATCAAGATATTGGTAACATATTTACTTTAAATTGGTGTAAGAAATATGTGTGTTTTCTTCAAATGTTTATATATACCCCTGTTCGGTTGGTAATAAAAGCTGAAAATCAAAAATGTAATCACGGAGATTATATTATTATGGCATCCATCAAATAAACAAAATAACTAATTATTAAACACTTTTTATGGTTATATGACTAGATGACCAACCTACCGGTCATTTATGTCTTGCGTTTTGAAGTTTCTTTATTTTAAATCATGTTTTTAAATGAAATCACTTAAAACACTGAAGATCATATTTTATACAAGTAAATTTTTCAAGTGGGCCTCTATTTTTTATTAACTATATTAAAATGTGTACAAAAGAACATTATGAATACTTGAAAATAGGAATCGACTTATTAAATATCAACTCTTTCTCTTAGATGTTTAGCATTACTTTAAAGAAATTGATGCTTACTATGGGTTGGCATAATAATATAGTTGTTGTTGTTGTTTCAAAATCAGCCGATTCGACCCCTGGCTGGGGTAATTGATAATTCAAAAATCTAATGATACCGCTTTAGTTTTCATCAAAATCGCTCTGAGATTTTTTAGACTACCTATATTGCGCTATATCTTATAGTTTCAGATTTGGCCATAGAGGCTCACTTATGAATTCACCTGTACGTAAGTTTATTTTCTATGTTTAACTAATTACGTCAAAAAATATGTTAAAAGAGCCAGGATATTTTGAGGCGCCACCTAAACGTAGCCACATGTATGGATTAAGAGGTTTTCAAAATTACGGCATTAACGATATTAGAGTAATAATTAGGCAACACTCGTGTTAATCGCCATATTGTCGACTAAAATGTATTAGTAAATCCAGTCAGTTGTCAATGTATAATTTGCGTATTGAAGAGGATTTCTACTTATTTTAATTAGGTGTGGATGAATCAACAATTGATAATGGACTAAGAGCCGGTGATCGCCAGACCTACCAAATAGTGTAAAGGCTAAAAAAGTTTCTGTGCAAGGATCCTACAGCAGGTAAGAAGGTTTGGATATTATGAATCTCGAACCGTGGTGGCTTTGACAGATAACAGGTAGCAAAGGTGAGCATAATTGCTGCCCAAAAACATAATAGCATAATGCGCAATTTTTTAGTATGTTCTACAGGATACTATTAGAATATCATACCATACGTTGCCAGACACTTTGTAGGGTGGCAACCCCCTGCCAGACAGACGCCTTTAAAGTTTAATAAATAATAATTCTACTTACGTCATAATATAAAATCAGAGTTTTATATATGTTACTTGGTCAACTATTCAAAGATGTTTCCCAAACGGCCAGACAGTTCAAAAGTTCTAACACTCTCCCAGACATTGTTGAAGGTCAGCTGTAGGGGCGAGCGCAGAGGCGGTTTATATACTATATGCAATATAAGTATAAGTAGTGAGTATGATTTATTGGTCAATCCAATCGTACAAAAATATTATTTATAAATTAAAAATATCTTTCAATTGATATCAATTTAATTATAATATAGAACATATATATTACCTATATTATAGGTAAAAAAGAACTTAATTATTTTGTAAGTAGTTGGCTATGTCAATTTCTTCATCGCTACTGTAGTTTGTAACTTGATCACTTTCATTATCGTCTTCTTCTTCAGTTTCTATAAAAATATAAACAAGGTAGTGAGAATTTGAACAGCTAAAAATTAATGTATAATAATTAAGATAACAAACAACTAAATACCTGATGGAGCTATCAGTGCATCAGTGACAAAGATATACTCACTACTTATACTTATATTGCATATCTATACTAATATTATAAAGCTGAAGAGTTTGTTTGTTTAAACGCGCTAATCTCAGGAACCGCTGGTCCGATTTGAAAAATTCTTTCAGTGTCGGATAGTACATTTATCGAGGAAGACTATAGGCTATATTATATTTTCAAAAAAAATTAGGGATCCTTACTAAAAGTCCAATATTTTTCCGATTTTTTCGGGTCAGTTTTTACACCTTGGGTTACATCCCAAGGTGTAAAAACTGACCCGAAAAAATCCTTACTCGGCGTGCGCTGCGAAGACTATTGATTATAGAACAAAACAATGTATTACAACTTTGCAGAACATATAATTGTCTACAAAAAATATCGCGTAACCATATATCTAACTATTGTAGTTATCTGACAATAAGAGTTTTCTTTTATTTAAAAAAATAAATAAAATGCCGTCGCTTCAAAAACTCTTTATTTTATACATATTCAAGACGAATTCAATACCTTTCTAGAACTTTTTGAATTATTCAATTCGGACATTTCGTTCAAAAGATATCGCGATATTTATAATGTAGGTATTAGTGTTGTAGCCAAATAAGTATTAAGTATTACGCGCGCATGTATGATGTGAGGGGCCGTTTTATCCCGTTGGAAACGGTAGGTGGCTCTGTGATCGGGTACTAGAATCTTCCTAATCACCCGAACCGATTTTGTTGATTTTGCTTTTGTGTCTTTGAGTGGGTCCCCGCATGGTTTAAATCCACAATTGGAACCGGTAGGTGGCGCTGGGATCAGGACAACGTCTGCCGGGGCCGCTAGTAGTATATAAACCGCCTCTGCGCTCGCCCCTACAGCTGACCTTCAACTATGTCTGGGAGAGTATTAGAACTTTTGAAACTGTCTGGCCGTTTGGGAAACATCTTTGAATAGTTGACCAAGTAACATATATTAAACTCTGATTTTATATTATGACGTAAGTAGAATTATTATTTATTAAACTTTAAAGGCGTCTGTCTGGCAGGGGTTTGCCACCCTATAAAGTGTCTGGCAACGTATGGTATGATATTCTAATAGTATCCTGTAGAACATACTAAAAAATTGCGCATTATGCTATTATGTTTTTGGGCAGCAATTATGCTCACCTTTGCTACCTGTTATCTGTCAAAGCCACCGCGGTTCGAGATTCATAATATCCAAACCTTCTTACCTGCTGTAGGATACTTGCACAGAAACTTTTTTAGCCTTTATACTATTTGGTAGGTCTGGCGATCACCGGCTCTCAATCTATAACAGTTTGAATAGGACATAGCATAAAAGTTTTCAATTATGGCTGTAAAGAGACAGACACCTAATATGTAAAAGATTCGAATTCCTTATAAAGTACAGTACACGCAAAACTAAATACGCTTAAGAGTGTTGTTTTCTCCGTAACTCTTATCAGGAATGCTCAAGTTAACGTTTTCTACACTTGACAGTGTGTAGAACAAGAAGATGATATAAGAATTCAGAAAGCGGCCGAGCGAGATAGCGTCACTCTCGGCTATGTTCGTCCCTCATGAACATTGTTTTGTTCTGTGCAATAATATATACGACCCTTAAACGTGAATTTAATCTTTGTTTTAACTACAATTAAGTAATTGTTTCGAACTAACTATTAATTTCATTAAAATTAATCACGAGGTTCGCAATTTTTCAACCATAAAATCATGTTGACATTTTTCAAACATTAAAATCCATTTAGAAATATTGATTATAGCATATTTATAAGATTTAAATTGAATGTGATCGCCATTAATGGTTTGTCTAATATTTAGAACCTTATTATTGTCTTTCTGTAACCTTCATAGTGTCATCATCAAATTCTGTTTTGATTTTAAAGATAATAATAATAACAAAAAGAGCACGAATGTATATTAATAGAAGCAAAATATGTTTATTGTCTACATAAATCTGTTATAAGTAAGACTAGGTTAAAATAACTATCGAAGTACTTTTAAAATTTAGTTACTCCAGTACGTCTATTAGCAGCTAAATAGTGACTAGACTCATGAGTTTGTATGTTTAATACTTCTTTGTTATCTCTTTTTCTATCTATTGTAAAGCCTTTTCGTTAAACTCTATTTACAGAGAATGAGATTCATATTTTCAACTATTTTAAGGCTACCTTATTTATTTGATTTTTGTTATTCCGACGTTTCTGCCACTTTTCAGTGGCCGTGATCACGGAAGACAAAGATGTCAAGTGTCAACGAGTATTGTTAAAGTTTATTTAGCCTACCGCCAATTTCTTCGTTTTAATTTTGATTATGATTATTATTTACTCTATGGGAGCCTATTTAAAATACTATTTTAAGTTTTTAATATTTTCTTAAAGTGATATCTGTTGCTTACCCGAATTATAGTAGTTAGTGTGCTTTCTTTGACTACGCGATTTAAATAAAGGATACTTATCCTATTTAATCTGCAACATTATATACATTTTCAATTATGTACAGCTATATTTTTACTTTTCGTAACTCGCATGACCTGGATGTTATAGCTGAATCGATGTAAGTATTGTCTTAATATTTTTGACTTTTTGAGTCTTTTGACTTTAAAAATCCTAAAAAACTGCTAAAATACGTTATGGAATGGAATAAAACTAATCATATTAACTACTACTACTAACTAGCAATTATATACATGTGAATATAATTGCCATAATGTTAAATTTAATCGGAGGAGTATTTGTTCAAATCAAACTGGAAATTATGGTAACTATATTATTTCCTATTAAATGTGTTTATCCTATGAATGTTACCAATATACGTTTGAAATATAATACAGAAAATCAGTTTAAAATCGCACTGTCAGTTTTTAAACTACTAAGGGTGATTTAGTCCCTAAATTAATATAATTACAAAGCTAAATAAATTAATAGATTGCTGCGATCTTTGTATCGTTCTTACCATGTCCTTGGTATCTCTTATGTTAGCTATGAACAGCTGGTAATTATTTTTCAAGTTCAGATAGATTTATGAAATTGTCTATTTAGCTAAAGTTAGTTAATCAATATTCATTAGTTCAGTCAAAGATATAAATCATTTCATGAAGTAAAAATTAAATTTCATTGATAACAATATAGTATGTATTTTGTGTACAAGACACCTTTTTAAATGTGTAGTGATCTAGTGAAAATATACAAAGGTATTACTTGTTAGATAGAATAAATGTTTAATGTATTTGTGTAATAATGAGCTTCATCTGTTACGCAAACTATAACAGTAGGTACTGCTTAAAAAATTAGGTGCTAATTTTAATGTACGTATACATATCGGTGTGCACTTATTCGTTTTGTACTAACTTGAAAACAAAATGCGGATGACATTGACAATATCTGTTTTATATTTTCGAAAGTCAAATTGTAATCATGTGCTCTTTCTTGCTTTTAAATATTATATCTTTCACGCGTTAAGCTTCTCACTTCAATAGTAATGAAATGTAATCTGTTGAATTAACATGTAGGTATTAATAATTGTATTGCCTCGAGCAGTTAGATGTTTATTAGAAAGTTTATCATTATGTAAATTCGTTTGTACAGTTGCACGGAGTTTTATTTCAATGTAGTTGAACGGAAACATTTTTATCTGGATACTGTTAGACAATAGTTATAATATTTTGCTTTTAAATATTTGATTATTATCTCTATCCAAGAAATTATTCAATAAAATTTAAATAAAATAATCAAGGCTTTTTATTTAAATTTTCTGAATTTAATTTTATACTTAATTGAGTGATTGATTAATTAAGTGAATACAAAAGATAATTATATTTGAGTAGTTACAGAGATCCAATATTTCTATGTAGGGTATTTTTTTTAAGGTTGCCTAGAAGAAAATATCGCTTCAATATCAACGTTCCTGAGAAGATATTCAACACGAAGCAAAGGAATGGAAGGCATCTATTTGGACAGCTTATTCTTAGCCAGCACTAAATTGCGGTGCATATTCACTCTTATAGTTCTTAATTGTTTGTAAATTATGTGATTGGTACTGCGCTAATTCAAGAGTGTTCTAGTGACAGCTTAAATAAGCAAATTTTACAAAACCGTTGAGATAACTACTCTACTTCTACTACTACTACGACGGGACGATTATCAAATGTTTGTCAGGTAGGAATAGTTTCTAAGGGAAAACGAAATTGTTGTCAAGCATTATTTTCATCTTTAGTCACCTTTTAAACCTTCCCTGGACTTCCACAAATAAGTCAAAATTAGCTAAATCAGTCCAGCCGTTCTCCAGTTCTAGCGAGACTAGCGAACAGCAATTGGTTTATGTATATATACATATATATATATATATATATATGTGTGTGTGTGTATATATACATACATATATACATATATATATGTATGTATATATACACACACACACATATATATATATATGTGTGTGTATATACATACATATATATATATATATATATATATATATATATATATATATATATATATGTATGTATCTCTTCCAGGCAACCCCTTAAACTAAGGAAAATAATTAAAAGATGACAGTGGCGGTGTAGACAATACATAATATAAAATATTGAAAAATATATAAAATAAATAAATATTTTTTTTTATTATATACTATATAAACACTGTAAATATCATAATACATAAGTACAGAAAGGCAGCACTAATATACCTGAGAGGACCAAAAATAATTAAAAACCATGATTTTAAAAGAGGATACTACTGACTTAGCTTGTCTGATGTTGAGTGGCAGTGAGTTCCATAAACGGACAGCCTATACCGTGAAAGAGTTGTCAACGAAGGAAGAAGTGTGTACAGGTGTCATTAAGGAGAGATTATTACTAGAGCGCAAATAACGGGAATTAGAAAGATGTAGGAAGTCAAAAAGTTCCTTTAAATAAGGAGGAGTACGAGGATCAAAAAGGCTGTTGTACAAAAGAGAGAGCAAGTGAACATTCCGGCGAAGGCGAATAGGTATATATATATTTTTATATATATATATATATATATATATATATATATATATATGTTATATGTTTTTATGCTCGTCTAATACAGGTAAAAGAACACATTGCTGACATGAAACACACAAGGTCTACGAAGTCGTACGATCACTTGACTGATAATTTCTTTTATTTTTCCATTCACACATTTTAATATTATAGATATAATAAGTTCCTGTCAAAAGCTCCTAAAGTAATGTGAATAAAAAATTATGTCTGTATTCGTCTTAAATAAGTTTGCATAATTCACTTTAGATTTCCTTTTATCGCGCGATACGAACAAAGGGTGGAAAAATAAAACTTCAAGAATAAAACACTAAAACAGATACATATTTTATTTTTGACAAATTGCTAGAGCATCCAGTGATGTTCCTAGCTACCGTTATGACTAGACAGTAATATTGAAATCACGCGAACATTAATATTATTCAGTGTTATTTATTATTAAACAAATACCTTGTCCAGTAAATCATGGATCAAAAACGAATACAATTTTTGATAGTAATTCAGTATAAATATTAGGTTGGGGAAAAAGTTTCTTCGCATTTTATATAAAAATTCAAAAGATTTTTTTAAAAAGTTTATTTACATTTGACTAAAGTATGTAGGTGCCATTTTGTAGGTAGGGACGTGATCCCATTGCTATAAAAATGTTGGGCTTCTGATCAAAAAACTGCGACAAGTGGTTTTGGCAGTCCTCTCGTGATGTTAACCTGACACTGCCTAAGGAATTCTGCAGAGACCGAAATAGGTGAAAATCTGAAGATGCAAGATTAGGACTACACGGCGGATGCATTAACACCTCCCAGCCAAACTCTCGTATTTTTTTCTGAGTGGCTAAAAATGTGTGAGGTCTAGCGTTATCATGGTGAAAAACCACACCCCATCTGTTGATTAATTCCAGCCGCTTTCTCTCAACTTTTTGCTTTAATCTCATCAGTTGTTCTCAGTACAGTTCAGAATCGATGGTCCTGCCTGGAGGTAACAGCTCATAATGAATAATGCCCTTCCAATCCCACCATACACACAGCATCACCTTGTTGCGAGTTAGCCCGGGTTTCGCCACAGTCTGTGAAGCCTGACTGGCCTTTGACCACGATCTTTTTCGCACGTTCTTGTCGTACGTGATCCACTTTTCATCACCAGCTATGAGCTTCTTCAAAAATGGTTTGGTTTCATTACGTCGTAATAAAGAATCACAAATGAGTACACGGTTCATTAGGTTTCTTTCAGTGAGCTCATGAGGCACCCAAATATCGAGCTTTTTTGTGTACCTAGCTTTTTTCAAATGCGCCAAAACCGTTTTGTGGTCAATTCCCAGTTCTCCAGCTACATCGTAACTACTAATATGCCGATCTTGCTCCACTTTTTCAAAATGGCATCAATTTTGTCCGTAACAGGGCAACCAGAGCGACGTGCATCTTTGATATCAAAATTTCCGGATTGAAAACGCTTAAACCAAATTTGCGCTACTCTCACAGATACTGCATTAGGTCCATAAAATTAAAAAAAAATTCGCGGCTTGTGTTGCATTTTTACCTTTTTGTAGTAAAATTTTAAAATGTATCGAATTTCTTAATTACATTCACTCATTTTAACAATAAGAAAAACAAATGAAAATCACACATTTTCCTAATTTCAATTTGGAATTGTCTGCTTTAAAATTAAAACTTTTTAATGATACCAAAACCAGCCAGATACAAATGGTATAGCCAAAGAGATCTTATTACAAGTTCATACATACTATATGCGGAAAGACTATTTCTCCAACCTATTATGATACTTCCATGACACGCACAGACGATGTTGGAAGATGTGCCTAAATACACTTCCAAGCCAGGGACAATGTCCAGTGCTCCAAGCAAGCTCAAACGAGTACAATTAGTGTTTTTCTGCTTTAGTTTTTTTTTAAATCCAACTCAAATTTAATTACAAGATTGATTTTTGTCTAAGTAACATCAGTTATCAGTTCAGTAACATCAGTTATCAGTATTAGTTAGTCCATAAGCTACTGGACACTATCTACGTTAATTTTAAATTTCTAATATATATAGTAGATTATTTCTGTAGTAGAGTTCCAATTTTTCTTCCTATCTTAACATTATTTTTCTAAAACATCATATTCTTACAAAGTGTAGATACAAGCACAAAGAATTTTAATCAAATAACTTCAAGTATTAAAAAAAATTAACCTTTGAAACAATAAACAGTTAAAGTTTCCTGATGTATCTAAGTAAATAGGTACTTTGAATTATATTTTTTTAAATTTTTGTGACTTCTTTTTATCTGTCACATAACAAAACAACATTTTAACGGTATTAGGCGCGGTATTTTATTTGATTTTTACTCCGACGTTTCGGCCACTTTTCAGTAACCGTGATCACGGAAGACAAAAGTGTCAAGTGTCAATGAGTAGTAGGTAATGTTAATTTTTAGTTAGCCTATCGCCAACTTGTTCATTTTACTTATTCAATTTAAATTTTTATTTATGGTTATTATTTACTCTATGGAACGTCGGAATAAAAATCAACCAAAATACCGCGCTTAAACCTGTTAAAACGTAGTTTGATTGAAGATGTTTTTTTTTCAAAATGCTTAAAGACCTTTATGCTTGTGAAATGTCTTCTGACCTATTTTTATATTACAACTGGCAACAGTATAGGTACATATCTTATGTTTTGTGTGTGAAATGCATTTAAAGTAATTTTAATATTCATGGAAAAAATCTATATATACCATATAAAGTAAATTAAAACTGAACATTTTACGTTATCCACTCTTTGTATCAATATCTTCTGCACTTTTATCCACCAACTGATGATTAGAACAAACTGGTGTTTAAAAGTGTACCATTTTAAGATTTTGTTGAGCTAAAAATGACATATGAGTATTACTAATTAACGTAGTTTACGTTAAATTTCTAATGACAATAGAAAATGTAGAGGCCGCGCCACCGAAGTCCCAAAAAAGCGGCGCTGCAATCACCGTACTTAATTCTGCCAGAGTAATTATTTGTTAATCGATATAAATAATTACTGAATAATAAATATAAAATATTCCATAATTAAAGCTATAAATTTTCTGGCTACATTTCGAACAACATTTTATCAAATAGCTGAGTCGTCACTTTTAGTTGCTCTATTCTCCGTGGGGTTCTTTGTGCCACGGACTCTACAATCAAATATGACATATGCATTATAGATATCTATACAATCCAATAATCATAGCAGGTAATTAAATTTTAGCCAAAAATTCATTTTAGTTCCAACTTTTAATTATATTTATTATTTTTTAGTTAACACACTGGTACTATGGTATCTATAATAAATATACAAAAAGTTCCAATATATTCTCAAGCTAATGTAAAAACAAAAGAACTCCCAAGTACAGTCAACACAAGGAAAAGCCAATTAAATCTCTTCGGCTATATCTCGTTACACAATATCGTATATAAAACCATCGTCGCGGCAAGTGTGCTCCGGTTACTTTACAGGTCATTGATACCGCAAATCAGATCGGCGTGATCGATGTCGTCGGCTAATAGGGGCGCGAAGGCAAGGGTGACGGAGTTGTGATACCGGCCACTCGACACCAACCGCACTACGGTGTCTTCACATGCTATTATCGCCGGACGACGAGCTATGCAAATAAAAAATTAATCTTATTAAAATCGAATAAATATTAAGGTAGTTTAGCGGCTAAGGTGTTCGCATATCATTCCAAGAATAAAGCTTCGAACTGTTCTACCGCTTAGGTAGTTTTCTGGCCTAATAGACTAGTAAACAAGTGCCTTTTGGACCAACTTTTTTCAGCAGTTTCCGAAAATTATAAAATTATAAATAAAATTATAAATTTGAAAAATCTTTATTACTTTTTGAGATATTTGCAAAAAACTAAACCCCCCTTTTTGTTTTTAGTTAATTGTTAATAACGTTTACAATTTTTGCAAGCGGAACTTCATTTTTTTCAAAAATCATCTAGATGCCATTACGAATCGAATGACACATCATTTATAATTTTCGGAGACTGCTGAAAAAAGTTGGTCCAAAAGGCACTTGTTTACTAGTCTATAATATATATATATATATATATATATATATATATATATATATATATATATATATATATATATATATATATATATATATATAGTTACAATTACCACTTGCTGACGGTGAAGCAAAACATTGTAATGAAACCTGCGGATAAATATTTAACTAATAAATAATCGATGTTTCAAATGCGCCATACTGACTTGAAGAAGCGTGGTGAGTATTATCGTCCTTTAAACTAATGGTGAGACCAAAACCCAGCAGTGGGAAAGTTATAAGCTGGTGTTATATTGTAGTGCTCAATTTATACTAAATCGTATAGTGTTCCGTAACTATTGTGGTAAAAAGTGAACGCTTTTGGGATTGTTTGTGTCCGTTTATCTTCTCTAAGTTTTGAAGTATAAGATGGAATATTATTAAAACGAAAATTAACATAATATTTAAGAGTTTAAAGGAAGAATGATAGATATTAAAAATGCTTGTTACGAAAATTAAGTAATTTTAAGGTATGGGAATACTGTTTCCACGGTATGGAGTAGGTTTTTTCGATTAAATACCTTTTTATGGTTGAAAACAGTGGACATACTTAGTCACTTCTACACAACACTTCATTTTCCACGAACTGCAAAGCATGTACAGATTTACACAACTTCTAATTCAGATAGGCAGTTTTCATTTCCGCAGAAAAGTGCAAAACTGTTTCCGGCAAAGGTAAATAATCGATGTCGAACTTTATTTGTAAGCGAATATGTTAGTATTGCTTGCTATGCATTCTTAACTCTGTTCCGCTTACACAATATGACGCGCTACTAAAATTGATCTACTGCACTAGTACACAGGGAGGCATTATTAGTTGTGTAATACTGTACTCAATTTATTTCAATTAAATCTACGTCTTCTCTACATTGTAATAAACAAAGTCGCTTTCCACGTCTATCTGGTTGTCTGTATATCCGCTTACTTCTAAACCACGCATCGATTTTTTAAGCGGTTCTCACCATGAGTTAGATAAAATTTCACTGTAGGTTTAATCGACGATTCAAAAACATCACATTAAACAGATTTACAATAACAATTGCAGAAAACGGTCAAGAACTTTATTGGTAAGTGAAACCAGTTAGCTTTTATTTACATTTTACGTATGTGTGAGTAATCATGTGTAAAGTTAAACTATATATATATATTTAGGCTGGCCTGCACCGATATTTAACCAATGGTTATAATAAAATAACCGGTAAAACCATATGGCTAAACAGCGATTATTTTATTATAACCATCGATAAAATGTCTATGCACACCACACATAGAAGTGTAAACTAATGTCAATTTGTTACTTCAAACGTTGCGGAAACAATTTGTGTTTACGGGAACCAAGTTAATTCGTTTCAATACCGAGAGCAAATTGTGCGAATCTCACTGCAATTTCCTAAATTTGCTTTATATCACCGCACGCTTTATAAGCTTTAGCTGAAAACTACATTTTAGTATTATAAGTTGCAGGTACATTTGTGGTATGAAACATGTTCGCCAGATTTCAAATCGATTCATTTAACGTTCCGCGAGCACATGTTACCTTTTCAAACTAAGTCACAGAACAGACTGTTCCACAGATAATCATGTTTAACTATTTGACAATGAAGTTTAAAATTACTTAGATCAAAGTTGTTTGATTTTCTATCTTGTCTTTTGTTCAAGATTGTTTAGACACGAAAACCTTTATTGGTCTTAATATTTGTGTCAAGCGTAGTGATTATATCCTCTTTGTTTCTTATTTTTAATCACAGGGTTTGTCATTGTCAACATTGCAAATTTCTCTTTTCACGTTTCTATATTTTATAAACGTAACATTTATTAAAATGTTGGTAGTATTGTTTTTTTTATCCTCGTACAAGCAAAAGTTGACTTTAAGGTGACGAATATTTTCATTCTACAACTGTACAAGTACATAAACATTTTTTAATATAAATAAAACATTCTTTAATTTGGTTATGACGGTAATCAGATTTCAATAAATATTTTTAATAACCCTTTCCTTGATGAAACCCTTTAAATTTAATTTAAAATTAAAATTGAATTAACAATAGGCTTATACTTTTGTTTAAGTAAACAATGCATCACAGTTTCCTGGAAATGATAACATTCATCTCCGTTATCGAAAACAACATAATTGATAATAATTATTAATAACAAATTTTATGATACTTTGTTCATTCATATTACATACGTAAGCTTCGTATTACCTACACTTAAATTATCCCATTTTGTGGTATAAAAAGTAATAATAATGCAAGCTACCACTACCTTACTACACATTGTCCCCATCCAAAAGTTGGAAAAAATAGCTAATAGCTATACCTAATATAACATAATTTCTCATTTATGTTAATTAGAAAATGTATGCCATGAATCATGTCAGTGAGTTAATGAATATTTTAACAACGATATAATTTTAGTATGAATGAAGTCAAAATAAGGTACCTTCATTAGAGTCGAGTCCACACACGCTGTCCAGTATCTCCATTTTGGTGTGGTCAAGGCCGCCGGCTCCGCCTATGTCCACGTAATCAGGTAACCCGCGCTTTGTACACTGCAACGGCAAACAGTTACCTAAATCTTGTACCGTGTAACCCTTTCAGAATGAATTCAAAAGTTTTCCTTTGAAACATGAGAAACAAAGTACTCATATGTTTGACGTCATTAGTTTATGATATTAGCTTAGATCTTTTAGCATTTCAAAATTGACTATAAGTACCTGTTTTGTCTATTTTTTATAATTGCGGTGTAATACTAATAGCGTAGGACTACATTAAACATTAATGTAACCATTTCTAACTTTGTTGTTTAAATAACTTTTAAGTATTTTTTCATGAATGGTTTACTTTATAATCAAAATGCGTACTTTTCAAAAAAACTGCCAACGTCATGTTTGCTCAAATTTGCTGAAGTCCCGCAACAAATTCTTAGAAGAACTGTATGCGTTTAATAGACATAATGTTTTTAATACATTCGGATTGTATCAATTCTGGTTTTCATATTAAAGGTTTTCGGATAGAATATGCAAATTCAGACCTTTTGATGGACATGTTATATAAAACTACTTAGATTTGCTCCACTCCCTTAATTTCCAAATTATCAGAGAGAATATTTGAAACAAAACATATTTTTAAAGATTACTCAATAGTTCGCAATTCTCCCACTATCACCGACATAAATATTTTTCATTCTAAAGAAGAACATTGAATAATATTTCAGTGGCCTTCAATGATTATTTTCAGTTTTCTTATCCGTTGATGTAATTAATTAATATTCTAAATTGCCTCTGCAATTTAATTACACAGTTTAAAATATTCTATTTTTATGGGTTCTTAAAATGAAATCAGTTTGATTATAGATCATTTCTAAAACTATAATTTACATAGGCGTTGAAACAAAACATTACGTTTCCCAGTTGAAAGTTAATTTAGTTGAACCTTTGATCACATCCATTTAGGCAAAGTTTGTTAACTTTGATCTCTAGCCCGTGATATTATGTAAATAAAGTTACGCCTAGCAGCTAGCAAATGAGATTATTGGTTAATATAAGAGCGACGAAGTTGTTTAAGACTAAGTAATTGAAATGACAACAGTTGATCACATCCTTGAGCGACTTTGGTAAACTGAAACTAACCCTTTACATAGTTGTGTAAACATATTGGACTGGGTTACGAGTTTAGTTATTTTGATAAGAGGTTTAAGTCCTCTTAAAGCTTTATAAAGAGCATTGAGAATATTTTCAAATCCCTTTGATTTTGTTTAGTTTGCCTTTTATAGAATAATGATGCGAAACAAAATTTTGTTTCGCATCATTATTCTAATTTCGTTCGTTTCATTAATTAATGAACTGGTTATGAAAGTACCAAAAAATAAATTTAGCTACAAATTGATATTTTTCTAGACCTTATCACGCGGGTTGATCCACACCCAAAAGAAATTAGTCCATTTTCAGGGATTAAAAGTGTTCTATATGTTTATGCTAGTTATACGTATCGTTATACAAAGTGCATACACAGACATAATATATACACACACACATTAAATATCAATAATAATATGTTCCTTTTTGGCCCGTTTATACATAAAATCAGCTTTTACTTTACTATGGATAAAATTTTAGCAAAATACATTTTTCATCCTTCACTCACATGGTGGATCGTTCCAGTCTCAATATCAAGTAAACGACCTCTTTTCACCGCTTGTCCAACGTTCAAATCTAACACCCTGACAGCTGCAGGTGACACAGCTAGAACTGAACAGTTTCCACTCTCACCATGATTCCTTAAGGTGTATACACCTTCCGCTCCGAACAGCATAACGTTACATGCTGAAATAATAAAAAGTTCGTCGCAATATACGGCTGCAGAATTATACTTAAATTCCTCATGCTTGTAAACGTTTGTAACAGTACTTAGGTGCCTACTAGCAAAACTAAACATATTTGCGTACCAAGGGCTGATTTTAAAAGTAAAGCAAATCTGGTCATCAAATTCAAATTCAAAATTTTCATTCTCTCTTAGATGCATCGAAAAAATAATGCGGTTTGATAAAAGTTTCCCTTTAAGTATGCCAATATATGTATGGTTATGCTTTATATATGCCTCTGACTCCATAAAATTAACCCAAACTATTATGAACTTATTCTTATAATTAAAAAAAATATTTTAATATTCTAAATATATTTAAAACTGACTTCACCAAAATAATCCTACATAAGCTCCGTAGTCATGTCACTGTACAAATACCCTTTGACTGTTATTATTTCCCAATGGTTACAAGTGTCAATTATTACTTTTACAAATATCGTGTGCCCATAAAAATAAATGTGAAACAGAAACGTTACAATATTAAATGACAACGTTTATCAAAATTAACAAATTTTTCATAGAAATCCCGGAATCAATGGATTTTTATATTCGAAGCATATTCTAATAAACTTTCGGACCGCTTCACGAACCAAAAATCTAGAATCCTTCATTTCTTAAGTGAATAGCAGTTTTTAATTAAATTTTAACATTTATTTTGAAATCATAGAACCTCATCAATGTAATTTATTGGCATAGATGATGTAAATTATCATATATTGAATAAAATAAGTGTATATTTTATGCATATGCTAAGAATTTTCTTTAATTTAGGTTGCCTGGAAGAGTTTGCTTTAAGTGACAAGGCTTCTTATTGCATTGCCTAGATAGTTTTGTAAATATGTTTTCTTTTTTTTGTTATTGTTTATTTTGATGTGCAATAAAGTGTTACCTATGTATAGCGTGATAAGGGAACACTGTGGATTAAAAAAAGATATAATAACAAGAGAGAACGGATGAAAGAGACTGACAAAACAAGTGTAAGTATAGCAACAATGCGGGAGGTAGATTTGGTGCTAGTAGACCGCGACGTACTTACCACGAACTAATTGCAGATATCTTAAAGAATGGTTAGGTAAAAAGCACCTATAATAAACGTTTATGTTTGAAGAGATTAATGAATGTAGATGAAGCAAAAGATGTATGTCAATATCGTAGCAAGTGGAAATCAATCGTCTTTCCCTACGCCTATGTAATAGAAGTGATGATAATACGTATGTATGTATGTATAGAATAGCCTTGTACTTACGCTTAGCATTTCTTAAATGCCGTATAGTAATAGCAAATCCTTTTCCTTGCGCTGGCACGCGATATTGTACTAAAGCTGCGTTTTGTCTAGACAATAACTTGCGTTTCGGCCGTTGGTCACACGACTCCACCACTCTGTCGTCGTCCCAAACATCCGCGGGCCAAACTTGTCCGTTCAACTCCCATCCATCGACCCACTAAAATAAGAAAGCAAAGGTATAGTTGTGAGAAATAACTCTCCATGAGTCTAATTAACTAACAACCCTGGAACACACATAAACAACAAAGTATTATGCAAATCCATATCAACATAAATACTTAGGTAACTGTATTTGTTTGTTATGTTTCACGTCCTAATTAATGGTTAACCGATCTTGTTTGTTAATTCAATTGAGTCATTATCATCGTAAATAATATATGAAAGCCTTTTAACGAGTTTTCATAAACAATAATAATTTGGTAGTCACATACATTGTATACTTCCCACATCTCCCAAGCTTATCGAGTTACGTTTGTGCTATGTATAAAAAATACATAACGTACTTACAACGAACAATTTTAATGTTCTCAGATACCCAAACCACAGTGAACCCGAGACCTCTACGTTCCGATAAACTAGGCGGCCTAATTTTTAAACCACAATGCTCAATGCTTTGAATGTCTTGTCTAATGATAATAATAATATAAATATGCATGATAAAAAAACATTATGTAAGGCCTGAGCCGTATTAAAAATCGTTTCACGTAACCTAAACTTAGAATTTTCTTTGAGTTTCTTCAAAGACTAGTGCTATATACTGCACGAGTCTATTAGACTTAAAGTTTTATTAACCAAGCGCGTGCTTATGATTGATATGTAAAGCTTTGGATGAGAAAATGCCGCATGAGCTCTTTTCACCTTCAAATAATAATGTATTATAATATAAATAAAGCAAATTCTTATAGATAAGGGTTGCATTTATCAGTTGCAACAACTTTGATGACTGCTGACATATATACAATTGTACAGAGGCGGACATGATGACATTATAAGACTTTTGTTTTCGTGAAAATAGCTACGAAATCCCAAAAACGAACAAATCATTCTTTTTTGTTCATCTATAAAATCAAAACTAGTACAGAAACATGAAAATTGCCACCCCTGTTTTTCTTTATCATGGTTTTGAGTGGGCAATGATCTTCATACACACATATATATAACATTTGTATATAATATAGATATTTTTATCCCAGAAAATTTGATATTTTCTGTAAATTACTGATACGAAATTTACTCGTACTAGCTCTATATGGATATCACTCATTGAAAAATCAAAGTGAAATCTGTTAAGTATTAACATCTATGTTCATTCCAGTAGTATCATCTATGTTATACTAGGCGGCATCAATTGTAAGTCATGTCTTAGGTTTTAGAGTTTTATTTCTTAAAACAATTTTTTTTACACGAATACATTTTTAATGTTTTTTTTAAATTGAAAAGTGTCTAATTAAGACTTAATTATTGATTGAACGGATATTTTTTAAATAATAAAAGTTCACAAACTTTTGACATTCAAATTCTGGTTCCACGGTGGTTTTAAATATTATAATAATAACTAAACGTAATTGTGATAAATACCGCAACTAATCCACCGTTATCACAAGGCACGTCGAGATAATTGAAGATGACCTCGATCCGCTTGTCAGCTTCTGCTATCATGTAGATACCACACACTGACGGCACGTCTGACGGTGATTTAAAGAACAACTCTCCTTCTTCGGACGTCACCAGAAAACAATCTGTGGAGTTTTCATAATATCTAGATTTTGATATATATATATGTTGCAGAACGGCCTCGTTCTCACGACATCTTTAGTTATTTCAGGTTTAGTGGGCGACATCAGGATAAAATGCGAGCATAAAACACAATAGCCACGGTTTATACACTTTTAATTTAGATTTGATCAACATTATGACATAGTTTAGACCGAGCAGCGGATTCAGGGCACCCGCTCATACTTCCAGCTTCAATACTTTCTTTAAAATACTCCATGGTCCAACTCGACCTGTTGCCACCAACCAAATGTGCCACAAAAACTCCTCCGTCTACCGAAGTAGATACTACCAAAGTATAGAGGGCGCGTCTGACCCCGCTCTAGACATGCTCTGCTCTCATTGGTCGTTTATTAAATTACAATATTCATAACTTTTATTAGGTTAGAACGATCTTGAAGTTATAGAAACATTAACAAATCTAATTAAATTACATTAAGAATTTTAGAAGTGATTATAATGTAAACAAATGATATTGTGCGTTATACATCCAGTCAACAATACATCGTCATATCGTCATAGTCATAGCTTCCCTCCGACACGGCTTTCCTGACGTATTACACGCCCTCGTGTAATAGGCCGCCCATTATGGATTATCTGCAAAAAGAAAGAGATATTATAGTTCGGCCACTCCTGACCAAGGACATCGTGTACATTTTATCTTCTGCGCAACAGCTTCATTCTGGATTTTTTTTCTGAGATCCGAGTCCTAACAGACTCCAGACTACACACCAAATCAAGTCAGCAGTATCGAAACTGCCACCTCGTCGCCCATCGAGCTGCGCATTTTGAGTCAAACATCAAAACACAAATCAAAACATCAAACACAAAAATATCCAAATTGGTATACAGCCGCTCATTCTATCGATACCACTTTTCAATCGCTACCTCGCCTCTCATTCACTTTGTAATGGCCACCTCGCACCTGTTTCACTGGCCACCTCGCCTCTATTTCACTGGCCACCTCGCCTCTATTTCACTGGCCACCTCGCCTCTATTTCACTGGCTACTAATGACTCTATTTTAACATCAAACTCACAATAAACTTTCAAAATTTTCAACGACTCATTTCAAAAATAATATCACAAATTTGTAATCTCCATGTACCAACTCATTTTAAGTATAGTAACTTAAAAAATACCTAGGAATACTAGAACTACTGTTCAGGTTTCAAAAACTAAAAACTAGTTCACTCTCAGGCTTCAAAAACTCTTTTAAAAAACCCAGTTCACTTTATATGTACCTCTGAATTTAAAAACTACACGTTATAATAGTCAACTGCATTTACTAACTTTAATAATAATTGAAATTGCATTATTTCAAATTCAAACAAACCTTGTGAATGCATCAATCATCCATCCCGCTAACAACACTTCTCAATCAGTCAATCAACCAACACATCTAGACTAAACGAGTGTGTTCTCTCAACCGACCCCCGCTGAGCGTGGCTCGGTTGACACTTTTTGACCAAAGTAGGCAATCAGAGCAACGAAGGTTGTCACTCTACGGGCTCTAGGGTCGACAACTTATGAAAACTCATTATAATAGAGGAACAAACAAACTCAAAATAATTTTCCGAATAACAATGCGTTCAATAACTAGGGTATTCACCCTAATTCGAATTTGAAACTATCACAAAAATAATCTTAAATAAAAAATCAACTTACCAAATTGTCTACTAACATAAATACCCCCTGTGTACCTTATAGTACTTTCAAACTTCTTCATAGCCACACTTTCTTCACGGTAAAATTCTAATCATCTGAATCTAAAATGTCTTTCATATAATGCCTGTAAACTTACTTTTACAAGAAAGATAACATAGCGTAGCAATAATGTGTCATAACCACTTTCCACTATACGTTATCTAAGTAAAAAAAAACTCAAAAACTAGATCCGATTTTCACATAAAAATTATTGGAAGGTAAACTTGAAAAGACAATGAATTTCCTGCACATCGTTTATAACATACAGAAGTTTTCTTATCTTAATCAGAAAACCAAGGAAAACATCGCATAGGAATAATATGTCAAAGTCAACTTTCTACCATACATAATCCAAGTAAAATAATTTAAAAAACCTAGACCCGATTTTTACATTATAAAAACTCTTGGAAGGTAGTAGACTTGAAAAGACAATGAATACACGCACATCGTTTATAACGAACACAAATTTCTTGTAAGTAACCAACTCCCAAAAATAATGATGAAAAAGTAAACTACCTACGTAATTTGTTCGTTTTCCATTTTTTGGCAACCATATCGTAATTTTTCGTACACGAAAAATATCACTTAAATATGAGGGTAGTAAAATTGTCTACCACAAACGATGAACTATAATTTTTTTTAAATCTCGCTTTCTTCATTTTCAGAATTCGCACTAAAATAATAATTAAAAATTACCATACCTCCTGTGCCAAGTAGAATAGGCACGTAATTTTTACCTTAGATTAGACTTCACGATCCATAAAACTGCCTTTCTACTCGCTGTACTAACGTGAATTTGAACCATTGCTGGCACACAGTAGGCTCAACGGTGACCAAACCATGCATAGGCCGACACACCGCCGCTCCACAGGCACATTCAGGACGTCACCACTACGTCGCCGCTATTGCCGCCGATGGCCCCGACATGTCAATCGTCCTCAAATGCTTTTGCTTCCACTGTGGGCATCCATCAGCACGCCTTCTTATACTGGCAAGGCTTCGCAGTCATTGCTTTCATTGTGGGCACAGGCTGAGATCCCACTTCTGATGTCGCAGAACGGCCTCGTTCTCACGACATCTTCTTTAGTTATTGCAGGTTTAGTGGGCGTCATCAGGATAAAATGCGAGCATAAAACACAATAGCCACGGTTTATACACTTTTAATTTAGATTTGATCAACATTATGACATAGTTTAGACCGAGCAGCGGGTTCAGGGCACCTGACCCCGCTCCGCCATAAGCTCTGCTCTGATTGGTCGTTTATTAAATTACAATATTCATAACTTTTATTAGGTTAGAACGATCTTGAAGTTATAGAAACATTAACAAATCTAATTAAATTACATTAAGAATTTTAGAAGTGATTATAATGTAAACAAATGATATTGTGCGTTATACATCCAGTCAACAATACATCGTCATATCGTCATAGTCATAGCTTCCCTCCGACATATATATATATATACATATATATATATATATATATATACATATACACATATATATATATATATATATATATATATATTACCTGAAACAGACAAACAGGCAGAGAGCCCACCTGATATGGAAAGCGGTTACCGTCGCCTATGGACCTAAGGGTGTCGCTAACGCGTTGTCGACTCTCTAAGAAATATAACGTCCTTCTTCAAAAACCCCTTGTCATAGCGCAAATGATAATCCGCGGTGGGAAGATCGCTCTAGATCATTGTTGTACGCGGAATAAATGTTATAGAGAACCGTTGCGTAGTTAAGCAATAATAAAAGTTCCATGGCTGTGCTCCGGTCTCCCTATTTTTTTAGGGGTACGAACAATATACGCCACGCCGCACGCTTGACCAAGGCTTACACATGGTGGGTTTAGCACATCGGTTATCTCGACGTGCAAGTTTAATCACAAAGTTTCCTTCATTGTGAGCATATAGTCATTGTAACAATACGCGTTTTATGCCAGAAAATTACGTAAGAAGTGCTTTCTTTTGGTAATATACACGATAGAAAAAGTATAGGAGGAAGAATATTATTACTGTATTTGGTAATGTCGTGATGTAATTATTCGCAATAGCTTTTGAAAACTGTACATACTGTTAGTTTTATCGATTTGTCTAGTTTGTTAATGAATAAATATGATTTTTTGTGCTTAAAAATCTACTGAAGTCAGATAATAATTGTTTACAAAGCCACGTACTGAATAAGATTGATAAACAAAAGGTCAAATTAAAAAGTGCGTATTGGTTTTATTGAAATTATAATTTATGAGAAAAGATGTATTTGTATGTTATTCAATATTTTCAGAATAAAAAGAATAAATTAATTCTAGTTAAAATTTTATATCAATATCAAAACATAATATTTCCAAATGAAGCGTAACATAATGAAATTAGCAGAAAACAAAGAGACTAAATGAATAATTATATTGACATATTAACCCTGTTAAACCTATTTGTAGTAAAACAAATACGTACGTATTTGTTATACCAGGCAGACTAAATATTTGTTAAGATCCCTCAGTTAATTAAACTCATAGCTGCCAATCTAGCTGTAATTGCTACAATTGAAACGAATTCTTTTGTTAATAAATTACAATAAGACTAAATTGAAAATGTTATAAAAGCCTTAATGATATTATACAAAAAACCTTAATAGAATTAAATATATTCTTTATTGGATACAAAAAGTTACATACACAATTATAAAAAGTGGTGATGTACAAAGGCGAGCTTAACCCTAAAAGAGTTTTCTTCCAGCAAACCTATGAGTCTAGCGAGAAGGGGAGAAGCAAAAGGCAGGGTACGTGAAAGATATTTTACGTTATAACATATAATATAAATAAATTAACATAACTAAATTATATACAAGATACTCATAAGATATATACATACATATATAATGTAAAATATAGACATATAAGGATAATTTAACATAGATAGTGTTCTTTGACTTTTTTTTTAAACCGCTCTCCGATGAGCTATCTCGGATCGTATGTGGCAGGGCGTTCCATAATCTAACTGCGTGGACGGAGAAAGAACCACTATAACATGCCGAAGAGTGTGTGGGAGCTTTGAGAAGAAGGGATTTAGAAGTTCTACAATGCTTGTCAGAAGGAACAAGAAATTCAAAACGTTTACGAAGATAGGGAGGAGAAAGGGGGTTATGTAAGATTTTATACAAAAATGTAACTACGTGAAGGTCGCGACGACGACGAATTGGCAGCCACTTAAGTTGCGATCTAAATGCAGAAACATGATCGAACTTTCGCAGACCAAAAATGAAGCGAATACACAAATTTTGAAGACGTTCGAGTTTATTTAGAAGTTCTTCAGAAGCGTCCAGAAAACATACATCGGCGTAATCTAAAAGAGGTAGCATTAAGGACTGAGCAAGAATAATTTTGGTGACAAAGGGAAGAAAATTTTGCAGGCGTTTTAGAGATTGGAAAGAAAGGTGAATTCTTTTGCTAATTTCATTTACATGATTGGCCCACGACAACTTACAATAAAAAATGACGCCTTGGTTTTTCGCACTATCGGAATAAGGTATCAACTCGCCATTTAAAATAATAGAGGGCATTACCGACTGATGCACAATATTTAACATGTAGTGACTACCAATAATCAAAGCCTGAGATTTAGATGGATTTACTAGAAGACCAAAATTGTTTGCCCATATACTGATATTGTCCAGATCTTTATTAATTTTAATTATAGCATTGTGTACGTCATTTGCTTTGAAATGGTGATAAAATAAATATACTTTATTTATTAAAGAAATATAATATTTTTTTACCTTCGGTTGGGTCTATAATTCGATGCCGAGGTAATCGTCGTACTCTTGAGAACAATGACATAGTCGGTGCTGAATTTCTTTGTCGTCCATATTCTTTTCCCTATAACAGAAAAGTCATTTAGATATTTAGGATCTTAAACATATTTTAGGAGGTGAAATGCTATTTGTTTTAACCTTTGTACATGAAAAATAACAGTGGTGGAACAAATGGCTGGGCAGCATTCGGTAAGCTTCGTCAAGTCTTCTCGTCGACTATTCCGCAATGCTTCAAGAACGAAACGAAAAACCAAAGTCTTCGAGCAGTGCGTCCTACCCATCATGACATACGGTGCCGAGAGGTGGACACGGACAGTGGGACTGGTCCATAAATTCAAAGTCGCTCAACGGGCTTTGGAGCGAGCTATGTTGGGTGTTTCTCTTATGCATAAAATCAGAAATGATGCCATCCGTAAGAGAACGAAGGTAACCGACATAGCTCGTAAAATTAGCAAGTGGAAGTGGCAGTAGGCCGGTCACATGTTTCGCAGGACCCACGGCTGATGGAGCAAGCGAGTCCTGGAAACCACGTCTCGGCAAAGGTAGCGTAGGACGCCCGCCAGCCCGGTGGACTGACGACCTGCGTAAGATCGCCAAGCAGGGGCTGGATGAGGAAGACGGGAGACCGGGATATGTGGCGTGTACTTGGGAACGTCTACGTCCAGCAGTGGACTGAGATTGGCTGAAGAAGAAGAAGAAGCCCCCCCCCCCTCAATTTGTAGAAAACATAATAAATCAAAATTATCAACAAAGTACTTTTAAGACCCCGCACATTCCGTAAAACGATGAAGCTCTACTTATTATAATTTGCCTAAGACACTCTAAAAAGACATTAAATCCAAAGCATCCTATAAGTTAATTTCTGAGAAAAATTACTAAAAAAATCTACGAACACTTACATGATTTATAGTCAGGCAATGGTTAGTTTTATACATAACGCCATTACGACAAATAGGTACATTAGCAAGGGTTAAAGGGGTATCCTAAGTACTATTTGAGATCTTAAGACCGTATTTCGGGTAGGATTGAAGGTAAACAAAACAATGCACTTAGGTTTGCTAATGTGATGTAGCTATAAAAGCAATTTATTCAGAAAGTTTTTAACCTCCATTGATTATGGCGGATCACGAACATCTTCGCAAATAAATTTCATTTCGTCTTCTTATGTACAAGAATAATAAAAGTAATTTTATTTTCTTTACTCTTCGTGATATACACTCGTCGTTTATACTACCACTTAGACAAAACCCTATGTTCGAGTGGGATGGTTTTATGACAATATTTTCATTAGGGATCCACGTCGATGAGTACATTAGTACTGTTTTTATTGAACAAACAAATAATACTCGCACATGCTTCATGCTACTGTTTTAGTGAAAATATCACCTTCAACGTTAGAAGTTAGTCTATTCTTCCCTTGCTGTAGCGTGTCAAATACAGAGAGTAATATTTCCAATGATAATATAGCTCCTAATATTATTGTATTTCGTCACTTTATTCTTAGAAACTATTCATGAGTTTTGATATTTTCAAAGTATTTTATTATAACTAAATCGACATATACACGTTTTTTATTATCAAACTAAGCAAGAGATCTCTCCGGCAGATACCCAGATCAGAATAAATAATGGCAAGTTTCTTTCTCAAATGTATTATGCCAGCAATCGAACCTACGCCCCTGAGTTCTACTGGGCGAATCAACACTTGACCACTAGACGACGAAGATCGTCAAAAAGCAAACATTCAGTTCTTTTTACTGTATTTTGATTGATATTTTTGTATAGTATAAGAATTACGTTGTCACAACAGTTCAAAGCCTATTTGGCTTCCGAAACCAGAACATGTCACTTTTCTCGTTCCGGCGTAGTATCTGCCACTTAAAGATATATAAATCACGTACGTCAGCTTCAACTTTAATCCTCATTCAATAATTAACAGCAAAATTTAGAACCATTAGCCAACTGACTTGTCGCCCAAGGTTTCCTTCTCAATTCAATCCTTTCCTATTCGCTCTACATGATATAGCTACATTGCTGTGAACTTTGATATTTCAGTAATTTCAGTATTTCATTCTTATCACCAAGGAAAAATGACAATGTTTTGGATTTTGGAAATTTAACACTTTTGTTTATAATACAATTTCAAATGATTTATGTAAAGCTGCTTTGGTACAACAAGGCATGACTGGATTTCTAATTTGTGATTTGCACCTATTTATACCGGGAAATTGTTGTCCCGATTGTCGTTTGTAACAAGCAGAGGGATTTGACAAGACAATTTTGAAGAGAACCTTAAGAACAGACGAGCGTGCATGACAAGAGCTATGAATGTCAAAGAAGCAAGTGAGGTGTGTAAGAATAAGCCTGTATGGCGCTCTGTTGCTCGTGCCTACCCCGCAAGGGACCTGGTGTGAAGTTATATATATATATATATATATATATATATATATATATATATATATATATATATATATATATATATATATATATATATGTATGTATGTAATTTTGGTTTATCACAATATAATCTGTATTTCAATATTTGCACCATTTCCATTAAGAAGTCACTATGTAGGGCAACGAAGAATTTAGGTATGAAAATGAAGGTATAAACAGCGCTGTTAATATTCTGAGAAAGTTATAAAGATTTATATTTAAGCTTCGTTCAAATATTTTTACCCCAAAAGCGTTTTAATAATAGAATATTCTTTGAAGTCTGGTGGCTTAACGGCAGGTAATCCGAATATTGTCGCTTACGAAACAACTTTTCAAAGTGGAAACATTATATTAAGTCCTAAAAAACATGCGTCACATGTAAATATTGGTTTGAATTATATTAAAGATTATAAACGCAAGAACCTAAAATTTCGTCGATAATAACACGAGAAAGGTTAGATTACAAGAACTTATTCAGTTTTATATTTCAACTAAATCTAGCATGTACTTATACGAAAATACGGGTACTTTCTGATATGATAAAAAAATTCTAATATCTATACTATATCTATATTCTATTATATATAAAATTTAATATATATATTCTATATATATATATAATATATATTAAATAAAATAAAAGTGCTTACCTGTCTTTTTTAAATGAATGGTAAATATTTCAGTGAAAAACGCTACTCATACCACACCTAATAATAAATTCCTTTTCTAGAATTTTGTTGGTCAAACTATCTAAAACTATGTTCCGAATAGACTTCGAAATAGCACCATGGATTTCTTAGAAAATTTTAAAGTTTGACTGGAATTTTAATTCAACTTTCGTATAGGTTTTATTTTATCATCTTACAGAATTCAAAAGACATAAAGTGCAAGCCCCGCGCGAACGAAGTGACTGCCACTGCTAGATAACATTAAAATTGTTTTAAGTAAGTCATTACAGATTTGCGCTCGTAGTGTTTAGTAGTCAAGAATATTAGAGTTTAAGATTAACCTGCCCTTAAGGTCTGTGTATCTGAAACATGTTGTATATTAACCAAGTTTCCTAATACAGGTAAAAGCGCAGCAACAAACTTATATTGTACTGTACAACCTTGTTGTAACCGTGGCCTAAGCTTTCTCTGGAACACTGTATAACTTTCCCCATCATGTTTAATTAAACATTTTCTTGTTAAACCAACCACGGTAACGTTTTGATAGTCAAATTATTATTCTTGTTATATTAGACAGCAATTTCAAACCAGCAATAATAGCAACTCTGTATACACGAAATTTAATAAACTACCTCACATTTTCACACATCGATTTACGCTTGGGGATAAATAAATAGACAATGTCTTAATCAATCTTATTTCAATATAAGCAATGTAAGCTATATTTACTAAAACTTTTATTAAAATGCACGCAGTTATAATTCACTTGCTGCAACGAACAAACATAAACTACCCTATGGTAATATTTAATGTACAAATACGAATGCTAACTTGAAATTTAAACCATTTTGTACAATTTGCTGATGTGCCATATCAAGTGCCAATTACGTACTGTAAATATAGTTACGATCAATATAACTGGAATTATTGAAGGTTTATTTATTTATGCAATCCTATATCAAAATATAAACTTTTATAATTTTCCTAGTATCTGCCTTTATAAGGGGCGAAACCAAAATAAAGTTCTAAAAACATTCAAACACGATAAAGATCTTAAACGCATATGTCCAACCGAAATACATTGAATAAATTTAAATTACATATTCATAAAATAATATTATTGGGCCCATGTCCACGTCATGAACCCTTCTCTCCATAATCTTAAGTAATTTTCGCGATTGGCATGACCCCAATTCGACCTCACAGGCCTGACGTTCGTTACATATCGGGAGGTAAATGGATTGTAAATTTGAAGCTCGAAGGATATTGACCTTATAAGCTTCTTTACTACTTTTAAGCCTCAAAATTCCCCAAGCAATCCAAGACTACATTTCTGTGCTCATTCGTAAATTAAGACATTAATTAGCATTTAACCAAAATTCTATTACTTGCACATGTATGTAGATTTAGCTTAGTATTGTATTGTTGTTATGTTTCTAATGTTTTAAGTTTTTTGATAATTATCAAACGATAGTATGATATTTAGGGTTTCATAGCAAATTAAATTAACATTTCTTTATGTCCGTCCGTCTGCACTCTATATAAGTATAACCAGATTTTTTTTAAGGAAAATGATGAGTGGCATATATAAATAGTTGGACATATAAACGAATAGCTTTTTGTCAATATAGATAGCTAATGGAATTTATTTAATGAGTAGAGCTTTCCCCGTGGCTGTGCCACGTGTTAATTCCTAGTCAGTAACTTTATTTTACTTGCATAAAAAATTAATGCGGTTTTTTTACATATAATAATAACAAAGTTAAGTCCAGTCGAAGGCAACCTGTTTGAAAAGTAATACAATTAATACCATGTTGTTTATGACATCGTAGGTATTTAGTGAATTGAAAAACGTGATTGAAGCGCCATCTATTTTGCTAATCCGTCTATACTAAGGATTTCCTTAGTATAGAACTTAGGATATATGAAGTCATTTGACTTCATACATCCTAAGTTACACCCCGGGATATAAGCTCTATGATAAGTTTCATTTAAATCTGATACTCTAAAAGACAGACAGACAAAATATAAAAAAATGCATTTTCGGAATCTCCTGGTCTGAATTATCCCCCTGATTGTTTTTTTTTCATTTTTAAACGTATTTTACAAACTCGAACCATTTAGAGATTTATTTCAGTACTAAGATTTTTCCTCACGGCTACGCTGCGTGAAAAGCTTCAGATAGGCTCTATGTTACGTATATATAAAAAAATATTTAGAATTTTATGTAAATAAAACGTCAATAGTTTATTTTCTTGTTTAAATCACTAAAATTACAAAGAAACTATTTATACTATTTTATGTAAATAAAACGTCAATAGATATTTTCTTGTTTAAATCACTAAAATTACAGCAAAATCTTGCTAATCCGTTTATTCCAAGTAAACGACGTCTCTTTTTGGGATAAAACGTATCCTAAGTGTTGATTCCAGTTATAGGCCAGTCTTATGTCGAGTTTCCTTCATTCAGTAGTTTCCAAATCTTTTCCGCTTTCAGTATCCCACTTAAACAGCGTCATTTATCGGGATAAATACTATCCTAAGTTACTCCTCGTGATATTAGTTAGCTCCCTTTTGAATTTCATTTAAATACACTAAGTAGTTTTACATGATGCTCTAACAGACAGACATAAAGATAGACAGACGAAAATATTCATGTTTATTCTATTTGTCAATTTATTGTACAGAGAAGTTCGCTAGAATTGAAACCGACACCTAACAGGAATAAACGAAGGTAAAGTTCGGTTTGTTTTGTTGAATAGCCGTCATTCGGTTGACACTTCGCACTTTGAATGTGAGAACAGACGCTATTCATAGGACACGCAATAGAGTATATACTTATTTATTTAATTTAAAAATGAATAAACTATTTTAAGCGTCATCGAAACTTCACATAGGTAATAAATCAATAAACACATATCGATACCTCTGGGCTCAAAGGGCGTAAAGCACATTTTGGGGCATATGGAGTTAATAATACCATCGTATTCAGTTTTTCATTCTCTATCGATTGGTATATACGAAGTTGCCAAATTCGCAAAAAAATGTTCTTTACGCCCCATCTTTTTGGGCTGCTAAACCAAAATGAAACAGGAAATCGGGCTGTAAATTACATTACTGCGCAAGTTAAAAATGTCCTAGGTTGTATAGGAATCCAATTATGAGTATTAAGGCGTATAACGCATTAATGCTCATTATTGTTCTTTACAACCATTCAGCATAATCAGCAACTGTACCATACTACCTCAAAACTATTGTAAATGCATAAAGTATTTTGCTGATTTTAGGGTGTAAAGCACATTGTGTTTGACAACTGTTCACTGACAATAACTTCACGCCCTAAATATTAAAAAGATAACGATTTAAATGTACCTTACTACCTAAAAAAATAATTAAACATAATTTTTTGTTCGTCTCATTTGTTTACTTCCTTACACTAAAGTTTACTTTGTCTTTTACTATGTAATACAACATTTTTAGCCCTTATTTTCATGTAGTTATGGTATCTATTAAAAAAGATGTCTGTCTGTTTTTGTTTTTAGTATTAAAATAATAAAAAAACGACTAATTTCGATTTAATTTCTTCGAATTCGAATTGATAATAATTTAATTAATATCAGTTTTACGAGTAGGTATCCAGTGTGTTTAAGTTTTAAGACTGTGGTTTACAATAGTAAATAATTTTACATTATTGTCCTTTACCATTTAATATTTTTAGTTTGCTCATACAGTTTCAAGTAATAGTTTTTATAATTATTATTCAGGTTAGATAATATTTAATCTGCGACAAAAAAAGACGTGTTAGGTACTTATATGTTTTATAACTCAATGGTTTTACGTGTGTATGTGTACTACCTATTTACCTATCAGTCTGTGGCATCACAGTTCTTGAACAGATGAATCGATTTTGGTTTAGTTTTTGTATTTGTTTGTAAACACCTGTTCAAGAGAGTTTTTTCTATGTTTGAAGAAAATCAGTCGAGCCGTTTAAAATTATGGGGGGGGGGGTGAAGGTGGGGATAAACAACCCAAAACAGGAAATAAACTCGAGTGGGGTATCAAATGAAAGGGCATAATTTATATATTAGTTCAGCCGGAAGGCAACTTGAATTTCAATGAATATTATTTTGACTCATTTTTGTACTTATTTCAATTTCAGAACACACACAATATCTCTTCAAGAATTATTATTGAAAGATAATAAATATATAAGGTTGGGGAAAAAGTTTCTTCACATTTTATATAAAAATTCAAAAGGTTTTTTTATAAAGTTTATTTACATTTGCCTAAAGTATGTAGGTGCCATTTTGTTGGATAACTTTTTGCCATCTTGTAAGTAGGGACGTGATCCCATTGCTATAAAAAAATTTGGGGCTTCTGATCAAAAAACTGCGACAAGTGGTTTTGGCAGTCCTCTCGTGATGTTAACCTGACACTGCCTAAGAAACTGCAAAGACCGAAACAGGTGAAAATCTGAAGGTGCAAGGCCAGGACTATACGGCGGATGCATTAACACCTCCGAGCCAAACTCTCGTAATTTTTGCTGAGTGGCTAAAGATGTGTGAGGTCTAGCGTTTTCATGGTGAAAAACCACACCCCTTCTGTTGATTAATTCTGGCCGCTTTCTCTCAAATTTTTGCTTTAATCTCATCAGTTGTTCGCAGTACAGTTCAGAATCGATGGTCCTGCCTGGCGGTAACAGCTCATAATGAATAATGCCCTTCCAATCCCACCATACATACAGCACCACCTTGTTGCGAGTTAACCCGGGGTTCGCCACAGTCTGTGAAGCCTGACCGGCCTTTGACCACGATCTTTTTCGCACCTTCTTGTCGTACGTGATCCAATTTTCATCACATTCAGTAAATTATCAGCGTCTTCAAAAATGGTTCTGTTTTATTACGTCGTAATAAAGAATCACAAATGAGTACACGGTTAATTAGGTTTCTGTCAGTGAGCTCATGAGGCACCCAAATATCGAGCTTTTGTGTACCCAGCTTTTTTGAAATGCGCCAAAACCGTTTTGTGGTCAATTCCCAGTGCTCCAGCTACATCGTAAATACTAATACGCCGATCTTGCTCCACTTTTTAAAAAATGGCATCTATTTTGTCCGTAACAGGGCGACCAGAGCGACGTGCCTCCTTGATATCAAAATTTCCGGATTGAAAACGCTTAAACCAAATTTGCGCCACTCTCACAGATACTGCATTTGGTCCATAAACATCACAAATTTATTTCGCGGTTTGTGTTGCATTTTTACCTTTTTTATAGTAAAATTTTAAAATGAATTGAATATCTCATTAGATTCACTCATTTTAACAATAAGAAAAACAAATGAAAATCACACATTTTCCTAATTTGAATTTGTCTTCTTTAAAATTAAAACTTTTTAATGATACCAAAACCAGCCAGATACAAATGGTATAGCCAAAGAGATCTAATTACAAGTTCATACATACTATATGCGAAAAGACTTTTTCCTCAACTTATCTCAAATCGAGAATCAACGGAACCAATTGCTTCCGGTATGTTAAATGATGTTAGTAATCCTCTCGATCCAAATAATCTAAGTAAAATAGCGATATTATTGAAGATAGTGAAGAAGAAAATTTTATGAAATGCTGTAAGCCAAGGATGTTTATTACTTCTAGTGCTGATGATGAAGTTAATACTTCCACACTCTCTCGATGGGGTACCCCCCGCCCCGTTTAACCCTTTTTATTATGAAAATTGTACAATTTTAAATGCAAACTTTGTGATTTACAACACAATTAAACATTGCTATTATCATTTACTACCTAATATTATACAACTTTTTTACGCTAGGTTATATTTACTGCCTAAGTTAATAACGTTAGCTGTTTTTAAATGGGTTTAAAGGACATTTTGTAGTTTTTTTTAGGTAGTAAAGCAAAACTATTTTGGAAACTATTATATTTAGGCTTCATTTAATAATATTTACTTAAAATATAGGAAAATGTAAGTATTTTTCTCATAGATTGTTTTTATATAATCATTGAGACAAAAAAGTTATAGCTAATTTTGTTTTATTTTTTAAGTTTTTTGGCTCTCCTGAACAGTAGCTGTTTTGTGCTATACGCCCTTTGAGCCCAGAGGTATCGATATATCTTAATCACAAAAACATGAGAAAGAATACCTCTGTTCAATCTTTTCAAAGCCACACATTCTGATATATTACCAAGATGACATAAAGAATGGGCGCAACTTGGCCCGGTAACCTAGTCACCCCAAGCCTAGAAAATAGAGTCTATATATTCTCAATTCTACACATTTATCAAATCACACAAAGATATTTTCATAAATAAACTAATGTTTATTGTTGACTAATGGTAACTGGACTATAGACTAATGGTAGACTGAGTTAGTTTAATAACTTAATCAGTCTACCGAAGTGCGCATCGCCTAGCAAAAGGTAGAACATCTGTGGCTACCTGGCTTCACGCACCGCTTAAATTACTTGAAACTACCCTCAATTAAAAGTTCGTAATATAACATGTCCAGCAACTTGTTATTATCCCCGCAAATTGGTAATGCGCTGGAACCATGTCAAATTACCATTCACGTGACGTCATCCACAACTCGATATGTACGCGTACTCGCCGGTCAGTGATGCTAACGGTACTGAGTGTTCGGCTACGGTTACGTCACTAATATGGCGGCCAGGCGCAATAGCAATTTGCGGGGATAATAATAGGGGTTATAAATACCATCAAAACGTTAAGTAAATATAACAGTATCGTATTCATCTAATTAAACTTGTTATCTACTGCGACAGAAAAATAAACATCTGCCATAAAATAGCTACTTTTTCGCAATACCTTATAAAATCTATTGGATTATAGTATTATTAACGAGTAATTACTACAACTTTGTCATCATTCATAATATCTTCTATAAATATATATTAGCTACCAAAAATGTAGCTTGCCACTGTGCGTATTCATTTTTAAAGTTCACTTATTCAAAAATACATTTTTATGTATTACTTTAATGGCTAAAGTTCGTATCGTCACATTAATAATAATTAATAATCTATTTATCAAAAAATAATACGAGATGGTTGTAAATAATAACCATTTATTTAATTAACGCATATTACGCATAATCATTAAGTGGATTTGACGATGACAAAAACAGTGAACAACGGGTTTGTGACGCTGAACCTGATTGACGCAAGATATAACGATTTTTTTGTTGTAAAAGATATGATATTTATATATTAAATTTTATAGTTTTTAATAATTTAATTTTTAATTTATATGTTTTCAATTCTTATTTTAATTATAATGGAAATGTGTTTCCGAAGTAAATAAATTATCATTATTATATATTGACTACGAATACTGTCTTTAACGGCTTGTTTGATCAATATGTTAGCTTGCTATGTTAATGGAGTGCAGGTAAGAGGTTCGATAGCCGACAGAACAATTTCCTAACCGAATCGTCTTCTGGCCAGGCCCCCTAGACAAGTGATATTATTGCTAAACGAATAGACTAGAAAATATATGGGAGTGACATATTGGCGCAAAGGTTTGTGTCATTCACAAAACATTTCATTCTATTCTATATTCTTCTTGTCTAAGGGGTCCGTTAGTCTGGGATTAGTTCCGGAGTTGTCTGTTGTATACCTTTTAAGCATAACAATCGTAATATATTTTACCTTTTCATGGCTTCACTCGCGTAATTTTCAGTTTCATAATGCTTTTGTAATTTTCGGTATAAGATCTAATAAGATATGTATTTATCCTTTGATAAACGAATATAAACATAAAAATTGGTTCATTTTTAAGGTTGTGAGCAAAAAAACCAGAGAGAATCATGCACAGAAATAAATTAAGTTATAAATGTTCATATTCTACATATTATTATTAATACCGGAGATAGCCACAAATCCCGCCCTCCTAAATTGTTGTGTTATACATTATCGTTTCGGGAATCTATCTATAAAAATATATCATTTATAATCTCTAAGGTACCTGTATGAAATTGTTCGAAGACTTAATCGTGATGTGTTTTAATAATTTCTCAAAATTAACGACCAGGTTTGCTTAATGATTAGTAGCTTATTGAAGAAAAAGGATCCGAAACTTGATATTGCTTCAGTGTATTTATGACGCCATAAGACTACTCAAATAGCTTTCTATTTACTGTTTAAAAAGTAAAATAAAATTGTTGTAACATTATATTTTAAGACCAACATAGTTATTTAAATAATTTAACGCATTCATATTCATTTACATGTAAATTCATCTAAAATTTACCATGGTATGTGTCATATACCCAAGAAGTTGACAATTAGTTGGTAAACCACCAATACTTATTTATCTTAAAAGCATTGTAACAAATGCCGAGTTTTGCTTGAAGCACAAAAAAATCTTTTAATGTACTTGGCTACATATAATGATTTGTGCAATAACTAAAACAAAACTATCTTTCTCGTACCCTACTAAAAGTTGCTTAATTATATAGTGAGTTGTCGGAACTTTCAGACCTATTGAATAGCTAACATAGGAGGCACCCTAAATTTTGTAACTAATGAGACTAATAAAGTTTCTTTGTTAAGTAAATGTCTAGATTAGGTTACAATCCCTATTTCTAATAAGATAAATGCGAAAGTAACTCTGTCTGTCTGTTACGCTTTAACGGAAAAACTACGTAACCGATTTAGCTGAAATTCCGTATATATGTAACTTTAATACTGAGGGTGGACAAGGGATACATTTCCTTTTGGATGATTGGATAGATTTATGTAAAGGTTATCCCAGAAAGTATGACAAGTTCTGTTTTTTTTTGGAACTTGCCATTCTCTTCATTTCAGCCAATTTAGTAATATCAGCCATTTCCAACATTTTGATATTTTTTGTTTATATGGGAGACTAATCACTGCTACCACCAATAACCAGTATTAACGACTGCTCTTCAGACAGGGGATACGATTGACCCGGCTGAGCCGCGGCGTAAACTCAAGTGCAATTATACATTGAAATTAAAATTTAGCATATGGAGTAGTATTATGGACAGTTATAAATTTCAAGCCGAAGTTCTTTAATATTGATAATACAGAATACATAACATATGTGTTATATTTAGTTTTGGGTGTGTCCATTTTAAAGGAATGAATGGTGGAACAATGTTTTTAGCTTATCCATGACAGATTATTTAGAAACTGTATAAGCGACGTATGCTTCCCGGTCAGAATTCGGACCCACTATATTGCAATGATACACTAGTGACACATCTACTAAGCTATCGCGACAAAAATTTGGAATAAAACAGATTACATTACTTAAGAAGTTCTTATAAAGAACTCCTAAATTAAAATTCATTATTTCTTCACAGTACATAAAACAGTTGCATTTAAAATATTGGTGGTGTATAAAAGCGAACTGATGAGTTATACACAGAGACACTTTCCTTAAATAAGGACAGCACAATAAGAGAGAGAGAGAGATCAATATTTTAATAAGGCCACACCAATCGGGTTCTACATATAGTACTACTCTGTCAAAAAAAATCCATGAAAAGGTCAATAATACACAAAATGTTAGTTATTCATTCAGATTTATTTTATCACCTTCAAAGTATGCTCCTTCAGAAACGATACACTGACGCCAACGAATAAACGATTTTTAAACGATTTTTCCGGTATTGAATTTAATGCTCGTTGCGAATTTATGTTTCGCGAAGTTTAGGAAAACAATGAAGTGTCACATCTGGTGTTTAAGGTGGTAGCTCGATGATATTTGTACGCTGGCGCATTATTGTGGTGCAAAATCCAAGAATTTTCTTCCCACAAATCTGGCCTTTTTGTCGAATTTGCTATCTTAAATGATGCATAACACTCAAATATTGTACTTTACTTACCGTTCAACCTTCCGGTAAGAACTCCGAGTTCACAGCACCGGGATAGTCAAAGAAAACAGACAACATTACTTTGATTTTTGATCGACTTTGGCATGGTTTTTTCGGTTTCGCTTGAGTTGGAAGGCGCCATTCCGAAGCTTGTTGACTAGTTTGAACGATAAACTCGTAAACCCACGTTACCAGTAATAATACGTTTCATGAATGTTGGGTCGGAATTGACTCGTTCAGCATGCCCTAAGCGACTCTTAGGCGATAGAGCTTTTGAAGAAAATTCAGGTCTTTTGGGAGCAGCCGAGCGGCAACATGTTGCATATCCAAGTGATTATTTTAAATATACGGATCAACTCGTGAAATACAGAAAGTTCAGCGGCGATTTCTCTCAAACTTGAATGATGATTTTCATTGTCATTATTCTCTTCAGTTCTGCGATGTTAACTTCAGTTGAAGACGGTGATCGCGTACCAGGGCGAGGCAAGTCTTCCAGCATAACTCGACCGCTTTTAAACGCTTTGTACCACACATAAGCGCGTGTTTTGATAAAGGCGATTCACCATAAGCCTTCTGTAACATTTTCAGTGTCGCCGAATACAAAATTCTATTGGTGATGCAAAATTTAAGATAAACTCTTTATTCGATATTTTTGTCCATTATGAAATTAACTAAATAAACCCAAATAAGATATAACTAAAAACAGCACTGTATTTAATCTAAATGACCTATGTCACTCAAACTCCGCGCCAAAATGATAAACAGTTGTGCCAATCCAACAACAACAACAAAATAATAATTTGGAACCATAAACAAATCATCCATTCCCGATACTTTTTTACAGAATGTAGATAGATAGATAGATAACTCTTTATTGTACACCAATACAAACATGAACTTAAGACTAAAATTATATCTAGTTATGTACAAAGGGCGGTCTTATCGCTAAAAAGCGATCTCTTCCAGACAACCCCAGAAATAAATTTAGATGATAATGGCGATGGTGGTATACGTAACATATAGTACAAACTACTTACATTTTAATAATAAATACATAAATTATATATATATATATAAATATATAGAATGTATAGTGTTATAAAGGTATTAAACATTATAAATAGTTACAAGTATTTGTAAAACAAATAATGAACTTTAAAACTCATTTCATGGAATGATATTGCAATAAAAAATAGCTATATCATTGATTTTACGTATCAAATAATAAAACTTAATTACCTAATTCAAGACAATAAAATTCTTGATTTCTTACTTAAAAGGACAATCAAGTCATCAATCAGTCGGTCAAATAGGTTAAACATGTAAATTTATTATGTGTTTGATGTTATTAAAATTAAGACTTCTTATCACGTAATAAATAAAATTATTTCGAATATACAGAAAATTAAAATATTACAAGTAGATATGTTTTTCAAAGTTAAATTATTTATGCCTCTGCTTCTGGGACAATGTTAATGTTAATCACTTTATCACGCAAATGTAGCTCGGAGTTTTTTTTATTGCATGAGTTCATCACACAATCAGACAGCCCACCTGATGGAAAGCAGTTACCATCGCCTATGGATATTTATAACACCAAAGGTTAGGCTACCAATGTGCAGCCGCTCTTTAAAGGAGACTGAAACATAGCCTAGCATACTAATGACGGAACATAACTGAAGGTTATTATGGCGGCATACCCTAGACCAGAGGTGGTGGACATCCAGTCGGCCAAATACTCTACCACCTGGTTGTGGGGTGTTCTGTCACCTCTTACGTGTCACCTGGTCGCAAGAAATTGTATCATTTCTCCGTTCCAGCACGGTTAAAAAGTTATATGACACGGATACGTTGTTTGTGATCGGCATTCTTATTACCTTCTAATGACGTTAAATATTGACAGATAACGTATTTAGTATATAATAATATAGCTAATACTTAAACGGCATTATTTTTAACGCTATAAACAAGACACATTTGGCTATAGTCGTTAACACTAGCAATATCCCAGATGGAGAAGGGACATTAGGAAATATGATTAAATATTCAGTCTACTACTGCGTTATTGATCCATACATAAATGGTATACCTATACTGATTTCTATTTACACAACTGATTAAAGAATGTATGTTATGTTATATATATGTATTATTTATATTATCTATATTTGTTGTAATCTATACTACAGTCCATGTAATAAAGTAATATGTATTAGTATTCTATGCGATGCTTATGCTATATATATTATATAAACACTAACTATTAATAGAATTTGTTTCTACACACAACATTATTATATTATGTTCCATACAAGTGTTTCCAAAGTTTGTTTGAAATAAATCGCTCATAGCAATAAGATTGGTAATTGTATTCTTTTCATTACATTGTATATATATTTTTATTTTTAAGTTGTGTGCAATAAAGTGTGTAATAAATAAAAAAATCTTGACACGCCATTAGAGTCCAAATAACTGTTCCTTGTTGTAGAAGTTGGAAGGTCAATCAACATGCGTCTCGAAATAAATTGATAAAATAAAATATGGTCTAAAATGAACAGTCCCAACGAGGTAGGCAACGCATCGGCTCCTTTAGTGTTGCAGATGTCTATGGGCGTCGGTAACCACTTGTCATCGAGTAGCAAACTGGCAAACGGATCTCGTTTGTCAGTTTGCCTACAAGCAAAAATAAATGTGGAATATACTTTGAATAAACTAAAGGAATACTACTTATTGTTCTCCATAAAATTAAATACAATAATTTTCTTCTAGTGAACCTGGTAACAAACATTTTTTTAATGTAAAGTAAAAAAATAAATATGGTAAACACCCGCTTCCTTCTTATCCTAAGCGTGTAGGTTCGTATCCTGGCTGGAGATTTGTTTTAATAGATACCTACTTTTCGTTGAGCTCAAATGAATAGTGACACAATATTAATTTGTCAAAATAAAATAAAAACACGTGTCTATATATTGCTAAGCGCCGGGTTGATACCTATTCAAATAGTTTGATTTATTTTTATATGATTTTTATTTAAATTTACACGTGCAGAGCAACCTGCATGTAATCAAGTCCTATGTTTTTTATTTTGTGAATGAATAAAGTAATAAATAGAATATTGAGTACGTCTCTCACAAAGAGTTTTAATTTAATTTACGTCCATAAATAAACCGTTCAAAAACATTGTGTTGTGAGTCGCTTTTTGTTGAATATCAATTATTATTATATCTACTTTATTTTTATGAAGAGGGATACTGGGTAGTCGGATCACCAAATTTTATGCGTTGATTAGTAAAAATTGAAGCGTTTAATGAATGAATGATGTCGTCACATTTTTCTTGTTCTTTAAATGATACTTCAATAAGTATGCCTATTTTAATTATTTTCCTTATTTATTATGCTGAAGATATCATCAATAGCCGTACATAACTTATTTTTTATGTCGTAATATAAAATATAAACAAATTATAGGTAGGTATATATACCTCTAAAGTAAAATTAAACATTAACGGTTATCTTGATATTGATCCCGTCAAACTTACTCTTACTAAATATGAATAAGAACATAAAAATAAACGATAAAATATCTCATTTTAAATAATAATACATTTTATCGCTGTCAAAGTAAATTTAACGTAATGGTTGGCTACTTATTCACTTGCCTTACCATTGGTTGAATTTTGGTTGAAATACTTGTATGGAGCTTATGTTAAATTGTAACCGATAGTAATGCAAATGAACAGTTGGTAAGATTTAGGAACCAGTCATTAAACAATAAAAACGATCTTACGAGCAATCTACGAACAATCAAAGGTTCCATAAAGATAACGAACGCCAAAACATACAAACACGTGCCAGATTTCACCCATGTGGGCTTAGTTTCTAAGAAAATAACTATGACATATTAAAACAGATGAGTAGATGGAGAGATAGGCAAACATACACAAGGCTGAATCCTTACGTCTGTTTTTGCCAATATGGCTAAATTTAGCCCTTATTAGTAACTATTGAAGATATAATAAAAAACTTGAGAGGTGTCAAGGGACACCCGGATGGAACGAAGTTACATACACACACACACACACACACACACACATATATATATATACATATACTCTCTCGACTTCGTAAACACAACAGCGTATAGGTTAAAACACGCACGGCTTGCTAAATACATACGCATTGGTAACGCCGCACAGCTTACAACTATAGCAAAAAGTGTCGTTACAACTTTTGGTCTTAATTTTTTCCGTCTAGCCCCCTTTCGCAACGTGCGATAAGGAACTTCGTTCCAACATATGATACTTAGGCGCCGACAAAGACAAATTCCACAGTACAGATTTGTAGAAGCACATTTATTATCCATCGGCATTTGAACTCATTGTAATCCTTTTATGATCGTCTTCTTTTGTTTACTTATTTATTGGCATACGTTTCTAATTATTGTGGAGAATAACCTATTGTCCTGTTGTACTTGCCCATTAACATCATTAGCCAGGTGCTGCGGATTCATTTCCATTTGTGTAGTATGAAACGACGCCCTAATGGAGAGGGGGGGCAGTCGAGCTACGATTACGATACGGGCGTCACATGTGTACAATCGGCAATCTAATAGTGACGGACTTTGCGCGTTTTATTGAATTACTACCTTCTGCATTACATTTGGATTTATTGTGTTCGGCTATATTTGTACCTGTGTTATATGTGTTTGTATAGTTCTAATAAACTCTATAATAATTCCAACGGCATTTTATTCCGAGTCCCGCTAAACTTGTAACAATATGATTGAAACATGCTTTATAATTGAAGACATTTCATATTCATAGGCTAAACTTATTTGATGTTACAATCCATATTACCTATTTTCAGCACAATAAAGAGACATAATATTATTTGAAATATATTGACATCCAGCATGAGAATTATATCAGTCAGACATCAATTGAATTACTATCCGAGAGACGTAGATTGTCATTTATTCTCATCGATTTATGATTCAATCAGATTATCTAAAGCCAACGACGACGACATTCAATGGCACTGAATAACTCAATTTTACATTTACATGGATCATTTTAGATCATTCATCCAAATTGAAAGACAAACACAAACAGTAATACTTACCGGCTTACAGCTAATAAAAGGCGATTAATTTCTTTCAGTTTCAATGCATCAACTAAAATGACCATATAAACATAAACTTGCATCATTCAATGTCATAAAATACCGTCGTTACCTTTCAGTACTGGTAATACCAGACGGATCAACCAAATTGAATCAATTTAGTTGATCCGGAATAATACGGAACAGAATGTACGCGACGATATTTAATGATATTGAATGATCCAAGTACAAGTTTACACGGACCATTTTGGTTGTGTCATTCAAATTGAGAGACAGAGTATATAATAAATCGCCTAATATCAGGTTAATATCAACTATCTCTGCCTTTCAATCAATATTCAATTCGATTCGTATTATCAACATTAAGTACACAAATACAGCGATCCAACTTCAATATGATTGATGTCTCTCGAGCCTTTTTGTTCATGTTGATGGGAGGGTAATTTGCATCAAGTTATAACAGTTAACACTTCAATTATTAGATTTATGTAGTTTAGTTTGATATTGATAATTTCGATCTTTGTCCATATAATTATATATGTTACTAGAATATGCCCGCGAAATTGTTAATGCTTAACTTTATATGCCCACGGGATTCCCGGAAAACAAAATACCGCAGCATTTAAAAAATAATGTAAGCTATCGTGTTAGTGAAAGCTGTGTGGGAATAAGCTTGTTTTCATGCACCCGAACAACTTCAAACCTCTCCCGGGAAAATTCCCGCGGGATTTCCTGGAAAAGTAGTCCTTAGACTGAAATGTTGACTGTTATAACTTGATGCAAATTACCTATCCATCAACATGAACAAGAGGTTTGAGAGACATCAATCATATTGAAGTTGGATCACTATATGTGTGTACTTGTACGTGATTTAGCTGTCGATCAGCGAAAACCGCATCAAAATCCGCCCAGTAGTTTTTACGTGAATCCCGAACGAACTGGAAAACCGACAAACAGACAAAAAAATCTAAAATTCGTTTTCCCAACCGTTTATATAGTCTATTCCAGTTTTTTTTAATAGCTTTAATGTATAGACACGTCATGTTTAGACATTTATCATATTATTATAGATGGATTCTAATATTTATACAGGATTATTTTTTCCTATTTGCTAGTTTAGGTAAAGCAAACAGGCTGACGGTGTACCTCATGGAAATGCGTTACCGTTGCCTATAGACACTTGGAACAGCAGAAATTCTATTAATGTTCTAGCTGCTAGGCTCACAAGATTTTTATGACAGCTTTTATGTTTTTTACGCTATAAAAGTGAGGAGGAAAGCGACAAGTTGCGTAAACTTGGGGAAGACTCCATCCGACATTAGACAATGATTGAGTGACGATAGATCTAGTCAGTTTACCCAAAGATGTGACTTCATGAGCATCGGTCAGTCTCTTGCTATTATCTACTATATCATGGGGAAAACGGCTGCCTTGGATGCGGAAGTTCTAAGGCGCTCCTTCCGCGTGACACCATAGAACCTCTGCGGCATATGTATATACATGATACGCAAATCTTGTTCGTGTTACTGAAATACAGGCTAAGCTTCACTGCCATACAAAAGAACAGGCCTTATTATAAATTTATAGGCCTTTTCTTTTTCTGTTACTATTATAAACAGTATTTTGACAGTTCTGTAAGTGATTTAGTTACTAAAAATCCGTATTCCAACCGCCAAACTCTTCGTAACGATACATTCAGTAAATTGTATAGTTACTTGAGAATTGGTATTGTAATAAAACAAGTTAGAAACGAATTAAAGATCAACACAAAGTCAATAAAAGCGAAAGCAAACATTTTCCGCCACACGTAACTTAATAAAAATTTAACTTGTCTTCTAACTTTTCTTCTGTCGTTCAATTATTCAAAGCTCAAATATTTTTGTTCCAACTAAAGTAAGCTTACTTAGGTATATTTAATTTTACCTTTTATTGTGTAGACAATAATTTGAACAGGAAGCTAATTTACTTAAAAGGAAGATGTTTTTGTTCAAGATAATTAATTAAGGCCTGTGTTTATTATTAAAAATAAGTTAATATTGTTAATTGTTTGTGCTGTTGTGTATACAATTACCGAACTTAATATAGTACTATTAATAATTATGTACTTCCTCAATCAATATTTTTATTAAGATGATTAATTTAGTTTAATATTTGAATTTAAATAATACACTACAAAAATTAACGTTGTAACTTTTGTTTCATAAGCTTTCTAGAGTATGTGACAAAACTAAACAAATAAACCTGCTTAAAACCGTGATATATATAATCTGCGTACATTTCAGGGCGTTTGTATATCCTTGCCTCTCCGCTATTATGTTCCATATGATTAACTCAAATACTACTTACTTAAAGGATCTTATTCAAACTAACTTTTTTTGAAAGCATTTTGTATGTTCTTTTTTGCTGCTTGAGTTCAGCAGACAGGCAGACGGTCCACTTGATGGAATGCGATTACCATTGCTTATAGATATTTGCAAAACCAAAGGTGCTACAAATGCGCTACAGCTCTCTAAAATAAGACTGGAGCCTGGCCACTAATGGCGGAATACAGCTCAAGGTTGTTATGGGGGCATACTCTAGACCAGGGATAGTAGCCATCCAGACATGCAAATACCTTTCCACTTAGCTGTGTAGTGTTCTGTCACCTCTTACGATAGGCCGTCACACACGAATGAAAGTTCTACCGCCTTCATTATTCTCTTTTAAAGTTCAGAATGTAAGAGAGTGATGTTGCAATTTTTACCATTTTGAAACGATATCTCGCTAACTATTGACTTAATGAAAATTTATTTTGGGAATATTTGTCAAAATTTACGTTAGAAAAATAATATTCCATCTTCAGTTAGATATGGGGTTGTCTGGAAGAGATCGCTTTTTAGCGATAAGACCGCCCTGTGTACATAACTATATATAATTTTAGTCTTAAGTTCATGTTTGTATTGGTGTACAATAAAGAGTTATCTATCTATCTATTAATGATGGCTAGTCTTAATAATATTTTTTTACTACAGCGTTATAGCAGTATAAAATATATATTAAGTACTTACTCCAATTTTTTTTATCCCTATATGCGTCTGTACGGCCACGCTTAACGAAAGGGCAGGCCTAAGAAATGCTGAGTTGACGTCATAAAAGTTGACATGCGTAATGGTCTCAAAATACAAGATGCAGAAGATCACGCGAAATGGAAAAGGGAAGAAAACTCTCCTGAGGTTTATTATTCGGATGATAATAATTAAAAAAAATACGGCACACAGCTAGACAAACAAACGAAGGGGCGAACAGGCGGACTATCTTGCCCAAAAAGCCTGCGGACTCTTCAATGCAAGATTTTTTATAAAATAAAGAACCAACTCCACGCAGCCAAAGAACTAGAAAAACACAGCACTGGAAAAGCAAAATATTTAATCACGTAACGTCGGCACGAGGCGTCTTAATATAGTTTTAATCATTTATCTGTAATATTATAAAATTATAAACATGTCGAGCCTGTACATTGAAGCTATTTAAAACAAACAACTAAAATTGACTATAAACAACGGAGAACACGATGCAATTTCTTTTAGATTCATGTCTGTTTATCTGTTTGTCCGTTTGTCTGTTTGTTCGGGATTCACGTAAAAACTACTTGGCCGTTTCGATGCGGTTTTCGCCGATCGACAGCAAATTCTTAGAATTGAAATATGTGCTATGTTTTTTCCCGCGAATTCTTCTAGGAATGATTTAAAAGCGACAGATTGAAAAAATCCGCAATTTTATTGCGATGTTTTAACTGGTCTGTAGCAAATTTAATGTAATAAAATGTATGATATTTTTTATCGCGACTATCCCCCGAGAATTTTCCCGGGAGCGGTTTGAAGTTGTTCGGATGTATAAATGTAGCTTATTCCGAAACAGTTTCCACTAAAACGATAGCATTCTTTGTTTAAATGCTGTGATATTTTGTTTCCTGGGAATCCCGCGGGAATTTCAAGTCAAGCGTGGACGAAGTCGCGGGAATATCCTAGTACATAGTTCTATATGTATCAAATGTGATACAATCCTGATCTTAAAATTAACTCCCTAAATTAATTCTATTCACAATTAGCCTCGATTGATTAAAGCATATTGTATATCTTCTTCACTAATTCAATGCATTGTAATATATTTATGACTGTGTATAATAAATTATTAGAATTATATTGATATATCTAAAATTTCAAATATGTCACTTGTGTTTAATAATAGTTTTAATACTGAATTCAATTTCTAGCTGTATATTCAAGATATTTCGAACAGAATAAAATATTTTATCCAGAGCTAAGACTTAAATCCATTTGAGGAGTGGCAGACTGACCACCTTATTTTTATTTTATCTTTTTATTATACTATTCTATATTCATATCTAAAACATAACTACCAAATATCATCTATACAAACCCAATAAACTTCGAAAAAATTTAATGACATACATAAATAGACAGATAGATTAATGGGCATAATAAATTTATAAGGGTTCCGTGGTAGCCATTCAACTATAAAACAAAAAAACGACATGAACAAATTATTTTGCACAAAGTTTTAAAATATAAATAATAGTCCGGTATATATCAACTTACCGGAAACAAAAGTGAGTTAACGCTATCGCAGGCGAGAACCACCGCAATAAAATATAGAAAAGCTCTCATTTTCAACACAAGTTCAGTGATCACTCTAGAAAAAATACCAACGGCTAAAAGTTCTGCAAGCGTCGGCTTCGTTCCCTGTCCACCGGGACGTGGATGCCGCGTAACTTGTGAATGGGGGGAATATTCCTTCCCTTTATAGTGTTCGCGAATGTTACTGCGCACCCCGATTGCGCCTAGTTCATCTACAACTCACACAACTTCCTTGTTAGCAGTATAAGTACTTAAAAGAACTCTTGAACTTTCATCAAATGTGTTGTAGAAAAACAAGTCATAAATATTAAATTCTATTTGTAATAGGATCTTGTCTCGTTTTTGTCAAAAACACGCCTAAAAATAAGTAAATGCGAATGGTTTCGAATATACATTATTGTAGCTAAGACGTATCACGTAGCACTATTCTCTTAGTTATATCTGAAATGCTGTGTATTAGTGTTGTAGCACGAGCGAAATTTTATCTTTTATTTGTTGTGTAAATATTTTGTGCGTACTCTCCATATTAGATAATTAAATAAGTTGATACGTTTGAAGGAGACGTAGCGTAAGTGTTATATAAATGCAGTGGTGTAAACCATATATCATTACGATAAAAGGATAATGTTATTAAGTAGTCAAAATTAAGAAAAATAGTCTACGTTTTGCTATAGATATAAGAAAGTTAATGAAGGAGTCAATCATTTTAATTATTATACGTCGTTTTGGTTATTTTGACAAAGAAAATAGTTCGTTTCGAATGAATGAAATAAAAATCATATAGTAGTTTCTAAATTTTCGTCAGTAGTACACATAATAACTATAACTGCCGTTTTAACTGTTTAAATACCGACTGAAATACCGAGGTTAAAACCGTTAAAACGTAGTTTCATTACGAACATCTTAATCAGATTCTTTCCAACCCTTACTTGAAAATTAGGATTTTCTTTGAGATACCAATCTTTAAACCTTTTTTTACCGTTAAATGCTATTATGATATGGACTTTTAGGAATGTCCCGACTAGATGGAGAAGCGACATGGAATGCTCTTCCGTCTTAAAGGAAGATCTTCCAGCGAGTCTACCTCTCTCTCTAGCAGGCTGAGGTCCATAAGGCCCATTATTTATTGTTTGAAATTTCTATATATTCTGTCTGTACGTGTCGGGAATTATTGCACAGCACCATCTATTGGCTTGTAAGTGTTTCACTACAGACTACAGACTACACTGTATATGTATTTTCGGTCGCACTAGAGATCATGGAAACATTTTGATTTTCAATCTTGTTATTGGAATATAATTATATCTACTACCAAATTTGAAAATAATTTGTTCATGTAGTTTCACCCGTGCCTATCTCGTTCTGTTTTCTTTGACTCCTACACTTATTCTTTTTGTTAAAATCAGTTTTGGTAATCAAATTTACTGTGAAAGTAAGGCACCATATTAAATTTCTGTATATTCAGCAGTTATTTTCCAAAATATTTGAATTAAAGAGTTTAATATATAGCGACGATTGTGGCATCAAACAACACAATTTTATACAAAAGTGAAAGTTATGGTCATTGGGAAAGTTCAAGGTAAAATATCTCACGGTAGATCTTCAAGCAGGTGGATTGACCAGGTTGCAGTCTAACTGGATATTTCAACAAATTCGGCCCTCCTCCATGCTCAATTTTGGGAGACGAGAGTAATTATTCACTGCTATCAAAGCTACGATCCTCAGCAGTGAGAGAACAACTTAAAAGAAGAAAAGAAAATAATATGTATAATTCAGGTATAAAAATTACAGTTTCATTAATTTAGGTCGACTGGAAAGGATTGGTTCAAACAATATTCCAAGAAAGCATTATACTCGTACCTATACATTTTTGTAATTGTGCCTTTGGAAATCAATAAAATGTTGTCAATCATAAATTATAGATATTATTATTTTATGTAATAAATAACCCAAATCAGAAAAAGATATAAGATAAAAATCTATTAGGAAATAAAATTTTATTCCAATATTATTATAAATAGATAAAAAAAATTCACATACGATGTTTAAATTTACATAATGACACAATCAATCAAACAGACGGGTGTTATTAACATCGGTGCCAAAATATCTACAGTGTTTTTTTATTACGTTTTTCAGAAATGTAATGGATTTAGAAGTTTATTAAGAAATCCATGAAGTCAATAAAAACTTTGTACAAAGTTAACAGTAAAACATTTATTGTCTTCAATATTTTTTAAAAACTTAAATAAAACAGGTCGTGATACTTAAATTTCTTACCTACCTTGTTTTCTTTTAAGGTGAAATAAGCTCGCGTTAATTTGTGCTCTGCAGTAGAGTAAAAACTTAGTAGAAACTTGAACATACCCTTAACGTAAGCTCGTTAAAAAGAAAAGTTCGCTTGCATACAGCTACACTAAGTTTAGGCACTCTGATGCTACTACACTAATAAAACATAAAAGAACTACAACAACTTTACAAAACATAGTATTTTTTATGTTTTACTTGACACCGACTTCAAGATGTTGCAGAACGAAGTCGGTTAATTATTTATTTTTTGGTTTTTAGTGTGAAGCGGTGTTGTTTTTGTAAAATAATATTTGTTACTTTTCAGTTGCGCAAATACTTCAATAGATTTAGAAATAATATATTAAGCACCTATAGAAATTGTACAACTGGCACCCGTATACAAATTCGCCATCTCACTTTTCGCTTATGCTCTTCAACAAGGGTTGCTCTCAATTTCCTTGCTATCCACAAATCAGTTCCTGACTTAGTGACCATGGGACCAGCTCAAGAGTATATACATACGGATAAAGAAAAACAATCGAAATCAATCCACTACTGACGAAATCGCGTTACATGCCTAAAAAACTGTTAACAATTTTCGTGAGCTACTGTAATTCCTTGGAATTCACTGATCAGATCCTGATAGGGTGACGTCAATGGGACCAATTCATTTTTTCGATTTAAATAATATTTGAAAATCGTTCCACAACTGACAAAGAAATCGTACATACAAAAAAACTACAGATGAATTCAGAACCCTTTCTGAAAGTCGGTTAAAAAATAGGTATAAACAATAAAAAAATTATTTTTCTGGCTGGTAAATATAGTAGATGAAAAAGAAAGAAAGTCAGTATAAGTAGTAGGAATAATAGATTATATTTTTAATATTTCTAACATAAAAATACACTATAATAAGGTCAGTGTAAGATGTAATAGAAGAAAGCTTATATTTGCAGATATTTTTAGTAGAATTAACTTATTACAATCCCGTTTCACACAGGCCCAAAGCTAACTTATTCTTTTTATCAAAAACAGTTTAATCTTATAATGAATTGCAAATCTAATAAATTTGTATAGGGCTTGTACAGTTGAATTTCGGTAAAATTTAGAAATTAAAGACAAATCTCAGGAGTTACATTCGAACCGGCAGATTCCAATAAAATAATTTCCATGAGTTTTGTTTGTTTCTTAGTGTATACGTAAAACCCACTGAACGATTTCAATTGAAACTCGACACAGTGCTAGCTTGTATCCCGGTCAAAACTTATGATACATTTTATCCTAATTTATGAGATAGTGTCTGAGGGATAGAAGAATATAACTAACAAGATGATGCTTCGTTCGCGATTTTTTAGGACTGACATAGTAATTTACTAAGAAATACCTCGTTCTGGCAAGCTATCATTTAATTCATATCTAGGATGGTATCGACTAATAAAAATGTAGTGGCGGTTTGTTGTGTAGTGTTATATTAAAATACATGTCGGTGGAAAATTAATTAAAAGAAATGGAAAATAGTTGAAATTTCTGTTTCTGTATAAAAACATGAATCATTGACTGAAATGTGTATTTTCGCGTGGTCAAAAATTCCGTGAGATTCATTAAATAAAAATGAAACAAACAAAAAAAAAGTATCCAAAGTTTAGATAGATATCTATCTAGTGTTATCTAACACTTTATTATACACCCATACAAAAATGAACTTAGACTAAAATTATATCTAGTTGTGTACAAAGGGCGGTCTTATCGCTAAAAAGCTAAAAGTTTAGATATACTATTAGTAATTAATCAAGTTTATATTCACGTTTCTTACATATTATTATAATCAATGATCATGGTAACCATCCTTAAATAATTTAAACTATAAGCGTATGAAGTTTCGCTGGTACAACTTTAATGATTCTATAGAATTTTACATTTAAATTTTAGGAGGTATGTAAAAGTATAAAATAAATTACTGATGCCCTTAATATTGTAAACAGTAGAAACGTTTTTAATTTACAATAATATATAATATATTACTGGCGTCTAGGAAATTACAAAGTGGTGGGCTCAATTCTCACTTTCCGTTATATGTAGGTACTTCGGATTTACCCTACTTAAGAAAAGTAATGACTGAGCAGTAAGCAGCTTATTAAATATTTAATACAAAATCTTTACAAACTCACGTGCGTGCTACAATGAAGATGTAATAGAAATTATATAAATAATTATTATATCATACATAATGCATGTACAGTGAATTGCGTAAATTAATATTAAAAGAACGAAAACCTACTGTAAGCTGCTGAATGACTTACATGTCTTCGGATTAGTATAATCTGATGAGGATAATTAATACTCACGAACAGTCGTAGTTATTACGTGATATTTAATTAATAACCAATACGATGTATTAATAGTACCTACGGTATTTGATGTATAGCAATAATTATATCGTTGCGTACCGTGCGTAGATTTGAAATGGGATAGGATTCAAATGTAAAATAGAAAGAAGCTCCCTATATATTATACCATATGGCGCTAAACTCAATGCTGCAGCGACATGTTAAGATAGAGAAGGGACCAAGACGAAATGTAATAAAGCTAAAGATTTGTATCATGAGGAGGTATACCAGAATACAGGAATACGAAAAAAACGACCTACCGAGCCAACCTTTTTATCTTTGAAATACGGTAAAAGGTAAATTAAGGATCTGTTTGTTTTTCATGTTTGCAGGAAGTAAAGTGGCATATAATACACCTAATAGTAATGGTAACCACAGCCCATGGACATCTGTAACAATAAGAGAGCCGTGGCATTAATACCTCGTTGAGTTTTTAAGAATCTATGTCATTTTAGCCGATCTTCTCCATAGTTCCATTACACCGTCTCTCTAACATAGATAAGAAAAAAAATCACTTTATCGTTTTCTAACGCATAAAGACACGTGATCATCCAAGTCCTCAATAATAAAAATTTATTGATGTGGACGAAGCCCAATACGCCGTTTCTATAACTAGGTGGCATAATCAAAATTAAATTATAAAGACGGAGGAGGTTCTCAATTGATCTATATGTTTTTATTAATGTTAGTTACTCGATTTCTTCGTTAATTGTGAACCAATTTTCAAAAATTTTCTTTTAATTGAAAGGTTATACTCCCGGATTGGTATCATTGTTACCATCTCTGGATCTTATTAGTAGTTTCAAGTGATTAGAGAAACTCGCAAAAATATTAACCAACTTCTTCGTAACGTAACTTCTAATTGTGAATCGATTTTCAATTATTTTCTTTACTCGTAACTCTATACTCCTAATATGGTCACCAAGTCGGGGCCTGCTAAGTGGATTCCAGGGAAAGAGAGTAACCATTACTTATTAAAGAACATCGAGCGCCTGCATTTTTCCAAAAAACAGGTTGTATACGAGTGCCAGTATTACACTTTTTACAGGCGCTTCATTTTTTTGTAAGCATGTTACGCGATTTCTCCGTCAATTGTGAACCGATTTTATATACACCGAAGAGTGAGATGGCAAATTAGTATACGCGTGCCAATTGTACTATTTCTACAGGTGCTTAATATATTATTTCTAAAGATATAAAAAAACAAAAAAACAAATATTTAACCAACTTCTTTCTACAACATGTTGGAGTCGGTGTCAAGTTAAACATAAAAATTGCTATGTTTTGTAAATTTGTAGTTCTTTTGTTTTACTTGGCACCGACTTTAACTTAGTGTAAAGAGGGTTTAGTTTTTGTTAAAAAAAAATATTTTATATCTAGTAACAATGTTTCTAATCAAAAAGATGAAAGTTATAGGATAATAAAAATATCTTTTAAACAAAAATCAATGTTTGTATGTTTGTCCTCGATGCGATCCTAAACCATTGATCAGATTGTGATGAAACTTTAGTTGAGTGTTCTGAGGTCGCCCGAAAGGGTTCCAAGGCCAAGAATCTGTATCCTACTTTCTTCTTATCTTACTAATATTATAAACACGTAAAGTTTGTAAGAAAGTATAGGTGTATGGATGTATGTTTGTTAGTCTTTGACCCAAAAACCACTGAATGGATTTTGATGAAACTTTACAATTATATAGCTTTCACATCAGAATAACACATAGGCTATAATTTACAAAGATATAGTGTGAATTATTCAAAATATAACGATTTGTCATCACCACGCGGGTGAGACCGCGGGGCGCAGCTAGTATTACATAAAATTCTTCTGTTCGTGTGTATGTCACTGAAGTCTTCCTAAACGATTGAACCGATTTTGATCAAGTTTTTTGTGTGTGTTTAAGTGGATTCGAGAATGGTTTAGATTAACAATTGGTCCCGCTAGATGGCGCTTCAATCGGGTTCTATATTTTTATTTTTAAGTGCAGGACAACGTCTGCCGGGTATAGCTAGTGTGTAAATAAATTAAATTCTATTAAATAGCAGTATTTAACTATTGTGGCAAAAATGTTAATTAAGTCCTCTTATACACACCACAATTGTATTTTCTTAATTTCTGGGGCGGGGATCGTCTGGAAGAGGTGGCCATAAGCTATTAGGCCGTCTATTATTCATTATTATAGTTACATATAAGTCTTAAATAGTGTTCGTTCTGCATATTATAATATTAAAATGTTCCCTTTAGGTTACAATAAAAGACGGTACTTAGGCCCCAAGTATGCTATTAAATTATTGCTGATTCTACTAGTTGGGGTCTTCCCCAACTGGTAAAATCAAAATAAAAAAAAATTATTTAAGGTACTCTATTGCAAAACTGTCAAGACCGAAAATTATGAAGTGAATTCTCTGCGACAGGTATACGATTTTCTTACCTCTGTAATAGCAGATTTATCACCTTACTATTTCTGCAACAAGCTCCTACCATTAGTACAAGGGCGTTTTACTGCGTTGCACGACAACAAACAACAAACTTACTAAGGATTCTATATTTACGTTATTTGAATGACTTGTAAAGTGTGATCGTCGCCAATAGATATTATCTAACACTAAATACTAGGTACTACTAACTAACACACTTTACAAGTCATTCAAATTCTATCTAGCTGAACAAGAGACCTACAAACAGCTTTCAACAACGTCAGGAAATCAAAGTAATTTTGCCTTTATATTATATTCCTTTAAACTTACATATGAGAAAGTTCAGAATTGTTTGTCTTAAAAAATAAAGAATACCTACCTACCGAACAGTATGTTTTCTGTAGGTATGTAAGTAGAGTAGTAATATGACACCGATAGATTTTACGATCGCACTTAGCGCTGAATTTCCTTCTCCATTATAAGTCATAATAATAAAAGTGGTGATCACAAAATTGACTTAAGCGATAAAAATCCCAAATAACCTTTACTATATGGATTTATGGCTAAACAAATTTGGTTTTTGACTATAATTTTTATCAGACTAGTAAAAATAATTAAATATACTTATATCATTACATTATTTTATTTGTTTTATATATAGAAAATATTTCAACTGAGCTAAATTAATTAATATTTAAATTGAAATTAATCGACACTTGCCATTTAGCTGACAAAACGGAACTAACTTTCTTTTTTCTTTCATCTGCAAGCTTGGTTTGATTTAAAAAATGTCCACAATAGTATATAAGTAGTCCACCTACCCACAACCTATTTCAATGATAAAACGAGACGCGGGTGTTGCAGTCACTAATGCAAGCCTTAAAGAACTCTCTGTGTACACATTCATAGATAATGGCGGAGCTGTAGCGTGTTTTGGGAGACGGTTCGGTTTACTGGATAGGGAATATAGGGTGTGCCTCGAAAAAATTGAATTTAGATTTTACACCTTTTGCTTTTTTATGTCCGTACAGGTTCGCGTTTGACCGCTGTCTCACCTGACGTTGAGTGATGAGGCGCACTAGATATATCCTACGCAGGCTTACCTAGAAAATACCTATTCATCCGTGACTTCAAGACTTCTAGATTGATTACTTGTTAGGGAAAACAGACTTCGGCAAATATTTCATATTTCCATTCTTTGGAAGTGCGCACCAGAAAAAATGAAGCGATACCCTTGGTCCTAAATGGCGGTGCTTCCACCATGTAACGGTGGCTTAAACAGCAGTGGACAGTGTAGGTTAAAACAATTGCTCAGGTCTATTCCCATATACGTTGTGATTCGTGCGCAGTCACATCTGCAAGATAGACCTCTCCGGTAGACCGTAGCATGAATAGCTTACACAGGCTACTACGATTTTATCTTTATGTTTTGAGTTTATTTTTTTAATATTAATTACGATTATAGCAACTGAGTGTTTAATTCCAAAGCAAAGTCCAAGCTTGAGAATGTTTCTGTCTCTTTATAATAAATATATTATACGATGTACAAAACCATGTGTGTCCTCATCTATTTTAATTCATAAATCCCAAAAGTTTATACAACACATTGTTAAAAGTTAACTCTAATGGAATAATTTAGCAAGAGTGCTAATTAGCGAGTCTAGAACATGCGGTCCACGATTAATAGGCGTAAATCACAAGGGAGAATAAAATAACAAAGGAATTACTTCTACTTCCAGGTTAATTGTCTCTTATAAACAACCTCTAAAACTATTTTCATTCGTTTTAGATTCATTATATAGTTTTCTATGCTATTCTCGCGGCCTTGTTCGAGTACATCTTCAATTCGTATCCTATAAAAACTATCTAATTGCGCAAAATGAGAATATACTATGTCCGTCCTTGTTATTGGAAGTTCATACATATACCTATACTAAATGCAAAAAAATAAGATTACTTATTTTTGCTCATATAAACTTCAAGATGTTTTTTCATCAAAAATATCTTACATTGATCCCGTTTATCGAAGATACCTACATATTTTAAAGAAAGAAAATATATAATATATTCATTAATTTAAATTGTTTTTAAAGGTTGTACGTACGTCACATTACGAGGAAATGATGTTTCAATGCTAATCCCGCCTAATTTATTATGTTATTTTGACATATAATTCGTTATCTACCAAGAGTCAAATTCTAGTTGCGTTCGGGGTATCTGATTCAAAGCTGGAGTCCGCTTACTTACGCGACACGCATTATAAATATACATATTGCTTAGTCAAAATCTGGCTGATTTGTATTCTTTTTAGATGATTTAAAGGTACCTGTTCTGTAGAATAACAATGGCTTTCTGATAGCATCTTTCTGATGAAATTCAATGAAATTCCGGTTAATTTAGCTACTAATTGAGCGGGAGTCATAATACTGCTTAGATTGCTATTATTGGACTCATTTTCGAAATATTTGTACAAATTATACAATACTTCTTTAGTTTGGGAAGTCAAAGGTTTACCTCGACCACGTTTCAATATCGGAACCATTTTATTTAACCAACTTCATATCAAATAATAACAATTAGCAACACATAATAAGACGGAACAATAAATAACAAGAATGAAACACATATAAAATCAATTAACTCATTAATTATCAAACTAAAACCAGATAGTCGGACTTCACAACAATTATCAATGTAAATAATTATTATTTATTTGACTTTCACAATTGAGTTTTGATTACAAATATTTTCTTCTTCAAAATGTAATGAATGAATTTTTGCTAATCGTACAAGTAATTTTAAATTTCAAGTTTAGAATTTCTGTAAATATACAGACGCAAAAACTCCTCTAAGCTAATTTACCTACAAAGACTGAAATAGTGTGTTGTTGAACTTGTGAGGAACGGCGTGACTGTACGGGGAGATTGGATTCTTTGTGTCATCTTGGTTATATATCCAAATGGGTTACTATCAAATGATAGAATAATTATTATTTCTATTGTTTCTGTGATTTCGATATATGTGTTTATTTATTTATTGTGTGAAGTTTGGATGACGCTTACAAAACAAAGTCACTTTTACATTTTCAAATAGTACGGATTCTTGACAGTTAACATCATTAATAATGTTTCCTAAAGAGTATGTACAGAGAATCTAAAGAAAGTTTTAGATGTCTATGAGTATCCGCTTTTAAACTTTACTAATGGAGTTTGCAAATTTGTATTGAAATCACGCTTTGCCTTTATTGTGAATTACGGCATATATGCGGTTATATTAGTGTTCCTATGATTTATATAAAAGCCAACGTTAATTCGCATACTCCCACAAAATCAAGAAAACTGGAAATTAGATAATCACACGATAAAAAATATAATTGCCTGTCAATATCTACTACTATAATATTGAGAATAATAATAGCTTTAGTTAGTTAGTAGAGATCACATCCCGTAGAAACCGTAGAAACATACCTGATAAAAGTACACGAATTAGCTTTGTCGCCCATATCAAGATTACATATATACCACATCCATTGTAGATATATGTAACAGTTATTTTTTAAATTTGTCAACGAACAAACATACATCCAAACAATTACTTCTTTCGCATTTATATACTGTTTTATATGCATTTGAAATGAAAGCTCTCAAGTAAATACAGCATTTATTTAAATAGAAAAGGCATAATACATTTTAATTCTTAGTAAACAGAATAAATCACATGTCTGTTTGGGTATAGCACTTGAGTGAAATACGAATAAATACTAGAAACTACATCAAACAACGCTCTGAATAGTTGTACGAATACATCAAGCTGAAACGACAGGAGTGGCACTTTGAAACCGAAATCGATTGAAGGGCAAATCTAAAGCATATTCCGCTTGAACTTCTCCCGGTCTTGTTGTCAAATCTACTATGGGGGTAGGAACGTCGACTGCAGTGAAGATTGGTCCAGTTGTACCCGAAGGTCCTGTATAGATCGGAAACAGTTTAGGCTTTGAACCTTTTTTAACATCTTTTGGAATTTCTGGTTTCCATGTAACTATATCAGATTCCTTTTTGGTTAACTTGACTTCATTTTTATTAGCAACACGTACTCTATCTACTTTGATAACACCGGTATCTGATTTTTGCCATGAACTACGGTCGACTGTTATGGGCGGTGCAGTAGCGGTAATGATGCCTGATTGAGGCCAGTCGTCATGGCTACGCTTCTCATAATTATCGTAAGGCGAGTAAGTATTGTAGAAACCGTAGTTTAGCGGACTTGCAGCAATCTGGAACAGAACATCTGTTAACCGGTTATCCTCGTGTGTGTTATTAGTGGGTGCACTAAAGCCTATATTTGTGAAATGATAAAAGCACATTAGCTCTTGGCGTTTAGCTTTAAAATACGTAACACAAAGAAAATATCAACTGGCTGATGATGTGATTAATGTACAAGTTACTTGCACTTGTACATTAATCACATCATCAGCCAGTCTTGCACTAGTCACTATTAACTAATGGTACCAACGGAACCACCTATAGGTAAAGGTAATGTAGTATTCTCCTAGCAACTAAATGCTACGAACCAGACAAGTGGGTCAGCAGCATACTCTTAAAGAGACCCATGCCCACGTCTGACTAATGACGATGATAAGAAACATTACATTACAATGGAACAATAGCAATCGGAGGCTACTACAAATAGGCTACTATAAATATGATACAGCTTTATAACAGTCAGTATACATATACATAGTTTAATATTCCTTTGCGGGAGAGAGCGTTTACGATATAAGAGTCAAAAGAAATGTGTAAACGAATGGCGTCTTAGTTAAACTTGTACACCTGGTAAACAAATGTTAATATATTAACATGTTTTACACTGACATTTGAAGTTAAAATACACGAAGTCAGTATTTGCCAAGATAACATTCCATTTAAATCTATCTCAAACAATAAAAAAAATTGAAACCATTATGCTATCTCGACTTAAAAGATCCGCTTCGTGTATTTTATTTTTAGAAATAAAGACGAAAATCAGTTACAGAAAATCATACCTTCCCTGTTTGGTGATCGTTATTTATTATATCTACCTAGAAGGAGAATAATTATTCAGTTACATGTTAGTTGATTAGTTATCTATACATATAATAAAACTGTAGAGGTCGAATTTCTGTACAATGAAAAAAATGCTAGGAACCGAGTCAGGGGGATATAAGAAGTGAAATAGAACTAGAACTAATTTAGATTATTTTCAATTTTTTTTCTCTGTTTGTCTGGGCTAATCTCCGAAACAACTGGAGCGATTTAAATGAAATTTTGTATGGTAGTAAGCTAAGCTTATATCCCTGGTCAACATAAAGGATACTTTGGACCCCAAAAAATTAAAGAGTTCCCGTGGGATAGTTAAAAAAACTTTAGTTACTTAAACTGTAATTATACAACTTATGCACCTAATTAAGTATTGATATTATAAGGTATTGCGATCTATAAATTTTTTATTGAAGCAATAATAAATGCCACGTGGATCGTCCACGTGGCATTTATTATTATCGCGGGCATCAGCTAGTCTTTAATAAAAAGCCTCTGCGGCTATAAAACTGTAACAAATATTAAGTCGTAAGCATGACTCGGGATTAAGGAAGATGGGCTCGTCTAACATTTATAACGAATTTACCTTGTTATTATAAAAATATGTGAGATTTCCTTAATCTTTTCCTTAGTACTAAAACAAAATAAAGTGTACTGCGATATACTTGTAAATTCTCAAAACTTAACAAGATAGTAGGCAGACATCCTGTTACATACATGATTTCTAACATGGAGTAAGACTAATTTTTGTTAAAAAATATTTACATTTATGATGGAAAACAAGTCCTAATTATTAAAATGTTAATGTTGTGATATCATAACTTGACAGTCCTGAATTAACCGAGAGTTAGACAATATTAGTGACACTATATTAATACATTAATTAATCATTATTATTGCATAATTATCTAATACAATACAATTCGTTATAAACAAAATAAAAAAATATAAAATGATTTACAGTCTTACCTTTTTAAGGCCTTGTATTGAAGCAAGAATCAGTGCCATTTTGGCTAAAAGAAGCGCTTTTCCGCCAAGAACAGCCAAAAACTGGAAACCCATCGGCACAAAAACCATACCAATGGAAACGATGCCGAACATCATCATTGTCATCATGTGGTGCCGTCTTCGACCTCTATATTCCGCTAAGCAAAAGGTAAATAAAGTACATTTGAATTGGATTTGTGTTACTAAAATACAAGGCTCACTATATTGTTTATTGTCATTTACTGAGAAAATAGATGAAAATCGGTTACAAAAAATCACATCATTAAATTTTTATAAAAGTCATGGTAGCTTACTAACTAATATTACGCACAATTATTTATTAAGTACTAGCTGTCCCGGCAGACGTCGTCTTGACCGAAAAAGCTTCAAGCGATATGCCGACAGCAGCGCCACCTTTTTTTTTTGTCAACACTGGGGGAATGCGTTTGCATATCCTTAGGCCCCAGGGGATGTCACTAAGGGGTATGTGGGACTCCCGGCTGTTGGTGCATGCACCGACCGCCAGACTACCCACTAAACCTTCCAGCGTCCCTCCGCATCATAATGAGGTGCCACGGGACCGTAACCATGGGTATGACTGCCGTGTCACCTCGATGCAAGCCGACAAGGGGGGGGTGTCCGTGTGACTAGGACACCCCTCGGCACTGGGTGTGGCTCGTCGGGAGGGTCCCCTGACCCCCCGTCCCACTATGTTATGGGGAGGAGATGAGCAAAGCGCCGCCTGTGAGCCCCTGTTCGCCGTCTGCGACGGGGGTCCGCCTGCTCGTCCTCCTCCCTTGTTCTTTCGGCAGCCTCCTTCTGGGACATAAGGTCATCGCAGAAGGAGGTCACCGCTAGCCATTTCCTCTCGCTGTGTAGCATCTGGTCGACCACGCTGGACAGCGAGAGATCCCTACCGATGATTGACATCAGGTCATGCCGTTGGGGTCCCCAAGCGGCACATTCTTCCAGCGTATGGTGCGCCGTGTCGACTGGCGCGCTGCATTCGTGACAGTCCCGGGTTGGCTCCCGCCTCGCAATCTGGTACATGTACTTACCAAAACAGCCATGCCCGGTAAGTATCTGCACCATTCTGAAACTTAGGGTTCCGTGCTTTCTGCGGACCCAGCGGAATAGATGGGGGCGAACTGCTTCAACTGCTTCCCGGCTTGCCACCGGGGATTCCAGTTCCTCCGACCAGTGGCGGATTAGGGTCTCATCTGCGCGTTCTCTGGTCCGTTTTATTTCTTCGGGACTAGGCCTCCCGCCCCTATCCCAGACGCTTCTCCGGAACTGGTACATCTCAGCAAGCACATCTGCCTGGAGCTCCCAATGAGGATCACCCGCCAAGAGTGTAGCCGCCGTCCAGGATACCGCACGGTAGCTCCGTATAGCCCCAATCGCCAGAACCCTCTGACAACGATGCAGCCGGGCTTTGTTTGTGCGGTTCAGGGCCTCGGCCCAGATAGGAGCACCGTACAGCGCCATGCTCCGGAGAATGCCAGCATAGAGTCGCCGACATGTCGAGCCCGGTCCCCCCACGTTGGGCAGCAGTCTAGCTAGGGCGGAAGCGGCCCCTACCAGTTTTGGGGTCAGCTGGGTGAAATGAGCCCTGAAGTTCCAATGGCCGTCGAGCGTGAGGCCCAGGTACTTCATATGGGCCTTCACCGTCACCGATACGCCTTGCACGACAATGTGTGCGTTCCGAGGTGGTCCCCTGCGAGGGCCATGGAAGAAGAGGGCCTCCGTCTTCTCCGCGGAGACCCTCAGACCGAGCTGCCTAATTCGGTCCACTACCAGCGACGTGCTAACAGTGGCCAGTTGGGCAGCCTCCTCGTAGGAACTGCCTCTGGCCATGACGAGAGTGTCATCCACGTAGCAGAGAACTCTCGTCCCTGTCGGGATGGGCTCCCGTAAGAGCCAGTCGTAGCTGATGTTCCACAGGATTGGCCCCAATACCGAACCCTGTGGAACTCCGCACGCCACTCGACGTCGTCCAGCTACTTGGCCGTTTTTGCCCTCCCAAAAGATGAACCTGTCCTGGAGGTATGCCTCCAACAGCCTTCTCAAGTACGGGGGCACTCGCATGAAGCACAGTGCCTCCCGTATAGTTTCAAATGGGAGACTGTTGAAGGCGTTCGCGATGTCGAGCGAAACTGCCAGCACAGACTTCTGAATCCCTCCAGGCTCTCTCTCTCTGGTCCAGTCTCTTAGGGCACTCAGAGCGTCCAACGTGGAGCGCCCTGCCCGAAAGCCGTACTGCGCTTCAGAGAGGCCTGGTTCCATCGTGTCGAGGTGCCGGACCGGGCAGGTCGCGAGGAGCTTCTCAAAAACTTTGGCCGTCTCGTTCAGTAGTACGATGGGTCTATACACCGAGGGATCGTCGGGAGAGCGACCCGCCTTAGGGATCAAACATAGCCGCCCCGCTTTCCAGGGCTTCAGGAACTGCCCTGTGCTAATGCACGCGTCAAACAGCTCCCGCAGCTGGCCCCGAAGATGTTTCGCGGCTAGGAAGAGGGCGCGACCGGGGACCCCATCAGGTCCTGGTGTCGTCTTGCGACCCCGGAGGCGCTCCAACGCAGCATCCAGTTCATCATCGGAGACCAGGGGGGGATCGGTCTCCAGTTCCAGCTGCTGAGGAGAACAAACACATTGCTGGAGGGGCGTGCGCCCCCAAGTTCGGGAAAAGTCTATCAACTACATTGTTCAACACATCTGGTGACAAGGACTCCGTGACCGGGGCGCATGCACCGCGGAGCTTTTTGCGTGCCATATGGTATGGGCGCCCCCACGGGTCTCTGTCTAATCCAGCCATGAGCTCTTCCCGGGCCCGAGTTTTCTATTGGCAGATTCCCGTTCTGAGGGCCTTCTTGGCAGCGCTGTACGTCTCCCGCAACTGTTCTTCCTCGGTTTCATCTGAACTTCGTCGGCGCCGGCAGCGCTGGAAAGCTCTGCGGGCCTGTAGTGACGCCTCGCGTAGAACCGCAATCTCCGTCGTCCACCAGTACACTTCACGGCGCTGCTGGCGGCGTCGGTCCCTAGGCATGGCCGCGTCGCACACTCTGCGTAGAGCTGTGTGCATACGGCCGACCAAGGTCTCGACGTTACCTGTCCATGGCATGGCTCTTAGCTGAACCACCGGATCCAATTGTGAACTAACTCAGAAACCTACTCTGGCTCATGCAAAACAACATTGCTAAACATCATCACATGATCAAATGTATAGTTTACGATTCTATAAAGGACATACAGAAAAACATTCATTTTTAAGTGATAACTTTTTATGGGAGGGTAAACCGCTTCGTTACGTAGCGCGTTACGGTGCCAGTCTGTCTGGCTTCCCTTTCACGCAAGTTATCACTTCTGTCGGGCGTCCCGAGACGCACACGTTGGGTTTTTTATATATAAGAAAAAGAAGAAGAAGATAGTATTGTTCGTTCGAGTCATGTATAAGCTAAGGCTAAGTTACTCACGTATCACTAATAACGCGGGTTCGGACCATACCTCGCAACAAAAATTACTTACGCATTTTTTTTACCTAATGTGCATATTGGTAAAATTATCACATGCCAACGACGTAGGATACTTTTTAAATCAAAAACAAAGCCGACTTCAAACTAAAAACCAACAATTTTTTTTTACAACAACATGAAGTCGGTGCGTTTTGCAATTTGTTGTTATTTTTATGTTTAAGATTTTGTGGAATATATTTATTATTTCCATTTTAGTTCGAAGTCTGTTTTTTTTGTATTTTTTTATTAATACCTACTTTTTAGTTGTTGCTTGAATAGTTTTAGACAATATTTATAGCGCGTATATATATGAGAACCATATACTAGAATAATGATAACAATTATCTCGCCTCTGCTCCATTTTCCATTTTTAACCGACTTCGAAAAAAGGAGGAGGTTCTCAATTCGTCGGAATCTTTTTTTTTTTTTTTTTTTTTGTTCCTTTTTTTTATGTATGTTCGCCGATTACTCCGTCATTTATGATCCGATTTACGTGATTCTTTTTTTGTTCGACGCGGAATAGCTTCCAATTGGTCCCCTAAAAATTTTACATAGTTTGGCCCAGTAGTTTTCATTTTATGGACATTTTTCATGGAAATAATTTTCACTCCGTTCCATATGTTCGCCGATTACTCCGTCATTTATGATCCGATTTACGTGATTCTTTTTTTGTTCGACGCAGAATAGCTGCCATGTGGTCCCCTAAAAATTTGACATAGTTTGGCCTAGTAGTTTTCATTTTATGAACATTTTTCATGAAAATAATTTTCACTCCGTTCCATATGTACACCAATTACTCTGAGATTTATGATTCGATTTACGTGATTCTTTTTTTGTTCGACGCGGAATAGCTGCCATGTGGTCCCCTAAAAATTTGACATAGTTTGGCCCAGTAGTTTTCATTTTACGAAATTTTTTTTGTTCCGGGTTCTTAGGACCTATATTTTTTAAGAAGCGCGGCACCATTTGTAGGTCCACCCATACATAGCTAGACACTAAAAAGTAACAAATAAAATTTAAAAACTTCGTTTAAAAAAACCGACTTCAAAAACTAAAAAACTAAAATGTATAAAATAACTTATTTCTAAAGCTATTATTATTAATATATATTATCTAACACATCTTGAAGTCGGTGCAAAGCAAAACATAAAAATTACTATATTTTGAAAATTACTAAGCACCGACTTTAAGATGTGTTAGATAATATATATTAATAATAATAGCTTTAGAAATAAGTTATTTTATACATTTTAGTTTTTTAGTTTTTGAAGTCGGTTTTTTTAAACGAAGTTTTTGATATAACAATATTCTGTACATGACTCTCTGCGGCACGAATAAACCCACAATCGAATGCATTTTAATGTATATGAATGTAAGCATATTGGATTATACACATATATATATATATATATATATATATATATAGGTATGTATATATGTATGTATATATATATATATATATATATATAATACTAAAAATACTACTGACACGCGTATACTAATTACTTTTCGTAGAGTGTGGACGCTCGGCGCTCTTCAAAAAGGGTTACTCCCGATTTCCCTGGGATTCACTCATCTGAGCCTTACTTGCTGACAATGGACCACCTCAGGAGTATACACTCACGAATAAAGAAAAAAATTGAAACTCGGTCTACAATCGCGTAACAAACATACAAACACAATACATACAGTCGAATTGCGAACCTACTCTTTTTGAAAGTCATTTAAAAAGGAAATGATGAAAATTTCATCATTTCCTTTTCCATCCATCCTTCGATGAGCCAATTTAATTGGCTCATCGATGATCGAATTATTGTGTAAAATTTTGATTCGGTTTGACTAAGCGTGGTCGTTAAACCATTTAGTCCCCTAAAACTTAAAGTCCCAGTGGGATCTTAACGGACGGATATTATTTCTATGAAAACTAAATTAAAATCGATTAGGCAGCAGTATTCAATAAATTCACCTTTTTCAATGGACTTGATGTGGTCAAGGTCAAATTTGATGACATGGGTCCGTAGAACTTTCGCCATCCGTTGCAAAGCGAGGTTGCGCCACTCACCCTCCTCCAGTTCCTGTTCAGTCCACGTGCTGCGAAATTTAGAAATATAATTAACAAAGGGAAATCACGTTTCAAAACTGGCCGACGTAAATATGAACATTTAACTTATTTACGACATCCAAGAACAGTGATGAAAGTCAGAGATTTTACAACGGACTGGCATTATGTTTTTTATTCAAAGGATTTTAGAAAAAAGGAAATCTTTTTGTTAAGATTCTAAACTTAAAAAGCACAAAAGATATACTAGCATTAAAATTTGTGAAAAGGTAGCTCCTAAATGTGATTTTTTCACTGAAACGTAGGCGAGCAAAAAGCACAAAAATGTCTACCTACGGCCGTGGAATAAAATTAATATACGATACTCTATTGGTGTCTCTCACACGAAAATTCAACATTGTATAGTCTTCACTTGTCATAGATTGATTTTGTAACTGTATTCGGAATATTGTTATGAGTTTCCTGGAACTTGCTATTAGTATAGGATCCCGCTATACAACGACCTTCACCGAGATACTTATTTGATGAAACTTATTTTATATTTAATTTAATGTGTCAATAAATATATTGCATATGGGTTGCCTAAAAAATTTCAGTCCAGTATATGATTAAAAAAAAATTAAAAAAATTAACGTCACCGGTTTGTTTATTAAACAAATTCTATACCAATCGAAAGTATGTAGCCCATAGAATATGCAAATGTTAGGTTGCCTATTCTTTTCCGGTCACAACTCTTGGGTAGGCAGGTATAATCCTTTTCATGTTCAAGATTTTGATCTTGCATGCGCACTCTCTTTCTTTAAATGGACGGACTTCAAACAGCTGCTATGCTGTGTCCTCTTCTATCGCATGGGATATGGTTGGTTGGGACCTATCAGCCGCACATATTCTCTCGCAGCAATATTGTACTTTTCAAAATTCGCCAAAGGGCATTCGGGACTGATTTTTCGCAGGCAACCTTATACCACCGTGTTCATAATGAAATAATCTTTATTTTCATTTAATTTTAATTAAATAACCAGACCGGTGCAAAATGCTAGTATCGATTTACCTGTTTATACCTGGCTACCCGAGAGTTGTGACCGGAAAAGAATAGGCAAATTAACTTTTGCATGTTCTATGGGCTTCATACTTTCGATCGGTATATAATTTGTTTAATAAACAAACCGGTGAAATGTTATTTTTTTTTTAATTTTTAATTAATCATATACTGGACTGAATTTTTTTAGGCAACCCATATGCAGTATATTTATTGACACCTTTAATTAAATATAAAATAGGTTTCATCAAATAAACACTCGGTGAAGGCCGTTGTATAGTGGGATCTTAGCCTATATAGAAAAGTATAACAAATTATGTCATGATATGTCATGTTTCTTGGCTAATAATAATCTTTTGAACTTTTTACTTATACATTTTATAGTGAATTATTAGATATCTATTTAATATTGTAAAGTCATTACAAGTTATCAAGACAAAATGTGTAATGTACCTACTATTTATTAATGCGCGTATAAACCACTTGATGCATGTATGTTACGGGCAATTTGATTAATCGGGCATTATTAATATGGACCGATCAGTATGGATGACCAAGAACGTCGGTTAATTTGATAAATTATTTATCCAGCCCATATCAATGATTCCCGATGGCCTGTGGTCCATTTAAAAAATAATGCTTTGAGATAGCTTGAATTTATCACATGAACCGGGGAGTATGACTACTCTTCCCTATATCTAGCCGGACAATGTGATAAAACTTTTTCATAAGAATAATATAAGTTTAATTGATTTAAGGGTGGGGTATATAAGGCACTTTTATTCATTATGAACAGATCCGAAGTTCGCTCCTTAGCCTTCGTGGTTATTTTTTTTAACCACCCAAAACTTACTTCATATCCGAAATAATAAACAAAATTGCTGTATAAGTATACCGTAACCTCAATTAATAAACAAAAAAGTATAGTCCATGTCTGTTTTGTTATATTTCCCAAGATAAGGTTGTCATTAGTCATACTCACCGAGACAAGTGATTAATCATGCAGTTTTATTTATACTGACCATTTCGTGTGGGCATTATGTATACAGACCGGTCGTTATTCATAGTGACCGGATTTATCCAATTGCCCGTAACATATACATTTTTAATCATAAATCTATTCAATATAAAATATATTTTTGTATAACCTAACGGTTTTTAGTGGCTCCACCAATATTTCGTCATTTTGCACTAAGTGGAGCATGTGCTGTGGAAGTTTTTACGCGACAGCAATTTTATGTGTGACGTTCAATAATGGTTTTGCGGTCAGTAAACTGCTTTCCTATTATTTTTATTCAATAACCTGAATAGTGTGAACACGTAGTAAATACTAAATTACTAGAGTTTTCCATACGGCTTTGCCCGCGTGCCTTTGCGATAGGACTAAACGGAAATTATAACATTTTCCAAGTTAAACCGTATACAATAAATATAATATCTGTACTTAAAGGTCTTACTGGGTTCTATTGAGGTGTTTTATCAGAATTGACAATATACTCCGTCACGTTTATTCAGGACGGTTTGGTTGGATTCACAGATCTGATACGTCGTTCGTTGTTTGTCGTCAGAACGTGGAAATTGTAACAATACGTATATTAGGTCCGAAGACTGCCCTAAATAGTATTTGATTTCCAGCCAGGATTCAAATCCGCCTCATTTGAAACGTGAGTTTGAAATGCGACACAAAGCTGCCTTAAGAAAAATATTCTTAGTATATCCATATCACTTATCCATAGTATACACAATGTTAAACTTCACGTTAATTCGTCCATTCGGTTTCTAGTAGAAAAGAGAGAATTATCTAGACGTCTGTTTGATTTGAAAATATAGGCACGTATAAAAAACCGATCACAATTCAATAGTTTCGTTATATAATAGTTTTTACAAAGTTCTTCTGTTCATATGTTTGTCACTGAACTCATCATAAACCCATAAACCTGATGATTATTTTTGTTTGTTTCAGTGGATGGTTAGATTCACAGCTGGAACCTGTGGCACTGAATCGGTTTCCAAGTTTTTAATGAAACTTTCTGTGTGTGTGTTCAGTGTGCCTCGGGATGGTTTTGACTTCTAATCGGATCCGGTAGGTGGTGTTGCAATCGGGTTGTTGACTTTTATTTTTTCAAGGCAGGACAACGTCTGCCGAGCCCGCTAGTATTTTTATAAAACATCAAAGTAAAATCATGCTTTAGCAACAAACAAAGGAACTAAACAGTAATGTACGTACTTTCTACTATATTTTTATATTAACTTTCTAATGATTTACTTTTTGTGAATCACTATATTATTTATTTATGTGTATTATATATGTATACACATATATCCATAAATGTATAATAATTGTATTAACCCCGAGGAATATGTCTTTAATTATAATTAAGCGTCACTGGCACCAAATCCCTACTTAATACTCGATTCTTGTCTGTAATTAATCTGTCAATAAGGTCGGTGTCATATCCACGAATAGATACTTGTGGTGAATTGTAAAGACACTCTTAGTCACAAGAAATCGAATATATTTGGTGCTCATACATTAATCATTCACTTGAACTTGGCTGAGGTTGCTGGGTTAACGATCTCTTCTAACATTCAGCAAAGAACAGCCGCGTATCTCCCACGTGATTTCCTATCAACAGCATCAGTATAGCTCTATGGACAAGCTAGCGTATTTGCATAAATCTATAACGGATTTGTATCTTTAAAGGTAGGACTTCACATGCGTCAGTGTTAAATATTTAGGCCGTTTCACGCAGATATGGCGATGAGTTTAATGCATTATTTGAGAAATTATTAATAACAATAAAGATTGACAAATAACGGATATATATATATATATATATATATATATATATATATATATATATATATATATATATATGTGTGTGTGTGTGTGTGTGTGTGTGTGTGTGTGTGTTTACAGTTATATATCTATACATATATATACACACTAATGTGGCTATGCGTTAATTCCGATATTTTCAATTGCCTTTGACGTCTATAGTCTTTGATGGATTTTTCATAATCTCTAGAGGATCTCACTCATATTTTAAGATGTTCGAGCATTCTGTTGTTTTTAGAATGTTAAATAATAAAAAACAAGTATGTTTACTAAATATTACGTGCGTATTACATTTTATTTCATTACCTTATGTAAAACTCTTCAGACTTTCATAGAGATATATTGATATGCAAGATATCAAGATAAAGAAAGATGACATTAATTTATATTATTCCGCAGATACACGCAAACGTGCCTTACCTGGTGTCATTTTCAGGAACAACATTTCCGGATCGGTCGATTAGTTCAAATCGTACCAAATTGACTCCGTCTGCTATTGGCACGACATCGGGGCTCAGCGAACGGTCAAGAGCTATGAGAGTCTTCCGTTTCATACACTTGACGAATTTTGGAAAATATTCTTTATGGTCAGTGACATATTTCATGTTAACTAACTGTAAATACGAAAAACAGGTATTAATACGGATTTTATGCTCAGATAAAGTTTCAATATATATCGTGGCAGCAGGACGTATTCAGTATTTTTCGAACATAAATTACCATATTGTAAATATGCCTAATTTCAAAAGTACTAGGTATTATAATAACAAATATAAAATACGTTTATATTCTAACCATACACTACAACAATTATCTATACAAATATTCGAAGAAACTTATCTGTATTGTTAGGGATATCAGATTTTAAATACAGATATGGAAAATAGTATTTTTCTTTCATGGTACAGATAAATTGTCAATCTATATATCCAACAGGACGTATTATAGTATATTTCGGATACAACCTAATATCTTACGGAAGATTATCTGTCTCTCTCGATCTATTTTAATCCGTGCAGGAACGGAGAAAGAATACAATTTCCTGCGGCCGGGTGGCCTGTCGTAAGCGGCGATAAAACAACCCAGAGCATTTGTAGGGCATTTGCCCGACTGGATGGCTACCACCCCTGGCCTAAATTATGTCGTCATAACAACCTTGAGTTGTGTTCCGGCATTAGTGACCAGGTTCCAGTCTGCCTTAAGAGAGCAGCAGCGCATTTTACGATTGAAGGTGTTGCAATTGTCCATAGGCGATGGTAACCGCTTTCTATCAAGTGGGCCGTCTGCCTGTCTGCTAAACTCCTTCAATTAAAAAAAATAATCTTTGTTTTCATAAGTTATTGGAATTATACCCATGTTAGCTCAATGGTAAGCGCATACATGCACAAATAATGGTATATTTAAGCAGTTTTCTGGAATAATGTGCTGTTACAATTACCACGTATTAAAAGTGAAGGAAAACATCGTGATAAAACATGCACATCGAGGTAAGTAATGTCTCAATGTAACAAATATAAAATGGGTTCACATTCTGGCCATAAACTACAATACAACAGGTATAAATATATTTTACAAACTTATCTGTCAGATTTTAACCGCACCGTAATTGTGTATTTACGAATACTGCCAATATCACATTTGCAATACCATCATAATAAATGAAAGTCGTAGTTTCAGATAGAAGAAGTGAATAACATTATTTATTGCGCCTATTTTTGGACACGTGATAATGCTATACTTCCTATGGCTCGAGGGTAAACAGAGTGATAGTGTACTCGTGGCTGTTATAGAATATCACTAATGCCTGTTTTCTATATCTTACTAGTCATTATTTTGTTTTACATTGGTACAGATATTAATTGTAAGAATTTATGTCAAAATTTAACCAGTATAAGTAGTAACAAAAGTAACCAGAAATCTCACATATAACAACTGCGTTCATCTGGTGTACTTACTTCCGATCGCTCGACGAGAGGCTCGACAAGTTTTATATAATATAACACTCATTAAATATTCTGTCATTATATCATGAAATAAGAATATAAAGAATGATGACCGTCCAGAATGACGTAACCGTGAAATCTCCTGAATCGTACTTGACTAGATGATGTCTTATTATTAAAAACATTTTTAAATTTAATAAGTCAAAACTTTCAATGAAATTCAACTTTCACATTTTTCAGTTTAATATATGTATATCAGATATGAAATTAAAACTAGCAAGTGCTTTCAATTAAATTTTACATCGTAGCTTAAAAATGTCAAAAACTTCATAAATATGCCCATTGAGTTGAATAGCTCATTGAGAGCGATACCAAATTATCATACGTTCTTTGCAGGGCTTGGTAAGCACAATACATACATGGCTAGCAAAACGACAAATGCATAGAAATTCGTTTAAAAAGCAATTCAGTTACTAGGTTTTAACATTACACAGATAGTTTCTTAATAAGAAAAGGTCAAAAGCGAAATATGAGTGATCTGTGGCACCATCTGTATTATACAAGAGCTTTTCAAATGTTTTTCTTTGGATTGAGTCTTACTATCGTCTCCAATGCTCTTGTGCGTCGATGATGGTCGTTATTGAAAATATTTAAGTAAGAAACAAGATGATTTAAAATCTCGCTGACGTTACAGACAGTAGTAGTACAACAAAATTGTGTATGCCACAAATTACATATCTCATGGCCTAGTTAAAGGTTTGTAAGGTAAATTGAACCATAAATTCAATTTCTATGAAATTGTGATTCGTAACTATGTGGATAACTAACGCGTGACGTGACCTTTGTCCTCAACTTTTCTCGTGATCGTTTATTTATGCATATTTATTATATAATAATGTATTTTTAAGTTATAAACGTTAACAATCTAATCTTTAGTTTTAGCACATAACAAAAAAAATAACTAATAATATATTGTTTGTGAGTTTCACTTGCTCCTCCTGGGTTACGGGACTGTGACTTAGGCAATGCAGCGACTCTATAGATCACTGATTATTGTAGACTACGATATCAAAAACGTAAAAAGGAAATGATGTGACAGTATCGCTTATCTTGTGATTTGTTGCTAATCAGCGATGTCTTCTAAACAACTGCATAGGGGTTGATCAGGAATATAATATTCCGTAATAATATTAAACTTTAAAAAATATTATTGTTCCTATAAGGATACATTAAATAGCATATCATGTATGTTATGTTATCATAATATCACAACGTTTCCATAACTTCATCCGGAAATTACAACGCAACACGCTTTGATATCTCTCGCATTGATCAATGTGATGTTTACGATATGAAACAAAACATTATTAGAATGCGTCTCAAAAACAAATCCCGCGGCAAAAATGGGAACTCATTATAACAGATCAGCCCAGCCACGTTATTATCAAGTATTTCAATGTAATTGTTACACTATATTATTATTATATTTATTAATTCTGTTAAAATCGGAATTTTTCAATGATTTATCTCTCCAACATTCCGTAGCACGACTGTAGCGCCCTGTCTGTGGGACTTCTTTCGTGAGACAGAGTTTACTTAGAATTTTTTTGATTGAAACTAGCAATTTACATTTTTATACACATACGTATGTCATTTTATATGAAATTGCTGTTCTAATATTAGTCTTCAATCTGTAATTTAAATATAAATATTTGAATACATTTACAAACTTTTGTACACATGATCATGCGACGTCGGGCGATGGTAAACATGTCTCGCTTTTCGTACTTCCCATACCCTTTGGATATACCTTTTTAGTTGTACCATCGCTTAATTTTTGCAGCAATCTTTACAACAAACAATTGCAGACCTGCACATTAACGTTATCATGTTTCATATTTATTATTCCAATACATTTTATATCACAAAATAAAATTGTAAGTATCATTTTACACCTGTGACATTAAAAACACATTCCAAGCACATTACACACTTATGAGTAAGAAATATTATACGGGCAGCCACATAAACAAGTTATTGCAAAAAAGGATATTTCCTACACAGTCGAAATTATATAGATACGACCGTATGTTCACTACACGGCAAAGATGCCTAATCATATGAAACACCTACAAATAAGTTCGTAATATCATTAGACGGATCAACCAAATTTAATCAATTTGGTTGAAATTAATAGAATTGAAAGGATGACATTGAATAACTCAAGTTTATGTTCATACGGATTACTTTGATTGATTCATCCAAATTGAAAGACACAAATGAACCGTCTAATATGGCTTGTAAGCAAAACTAAAAAGAATTACAACCCTGTCGAAGGCACAACATGTAACTCTAGCATAACATCTGCAAAAAGAAAACACGTTTCAAATAAATAAATACATTCTGTCAAAAAAGTATCGGGAATGGATGACTTCTTTATGGTTCCAAATTCAATTTGTTGTTTTTTTGTTGTTGTTAGATTGGCACAACGGTTTTTTCATTTTGGCGCGGAGTTTGGGTTGCATCGGTCATTTAAAATAAATACAATGCTGTTGAAGTGAAACTTCTATATAGAGGGGTCTTACGATTTTTCGCTAACGAAAAAGCGCCACAGTCACGTGGTCTAATTCTTACATTTTTAAACTCGTGGTATCTTTCGAATGGGATGTCCGAATTGTATAATTCAAAAAGTCTGAAGTACTGAAGCAGTCTTGAATATGAAGTAATTTATTTTAATAAGGATTAATACCCAGATACAAACAAAGAGCCTTTTCTAGCGGCGGCATTTTAAGTAAATTTTTATAATAAAAGAACAGTTATTGTGGCATAACTATAATAGTTAGACATATGCTGTCGCGACACTTTTTGTAAATAAAGATGTGTTCTACAAAGTTCTAGTACATTATTTTATTCTATCATAAATAGTTTTCGCAGCGCAAGCGATTTAAGGAAAAAAAAACACCTTGGGTATCATTATTGGAGTATTAGTAAGGATCCCTAATTTTTTTGTAAATATAATATAGCCTATGCCATCCGGGAATAACGTAGCTTGCCAACAGTGAAAGAATTTTTCAAATCGGTTCAGTAGTTTCGGAGCCTCTTCATCAAAACTGAGCAAACGAAATATTTTTTAATTATTTTTTTGGGAATATTTTTTATACATAATTTGAGGTTCGAATGAAGATTGATGACGAAAGATGCGCATTTGTTAATGTTGTATGTGTATAATTTTAGAGTAGACTGTTGACTGACTTGTATGGATGTTTTTTTGGTTCCGGATCGAATCCAGTTTTTTGTCTGATAAAATAAAATATGTTTACATAAAAAATGCAATAATTAAAATGTACCTAACCTAACCAAATCATAATTTGCAGTAAACCTGCGAAAAATCGAAATGTGTGCTGGGACACATATTAGAAGAGAAACTTCAACGGACAAGTGGAAAAAGGCATGGCAACGGATAAGTGGAAAAATGAATCGCAACGGACAAGTGAAAAAACGAATCGCAACGTACAAGTGGAAAAACTTCAACTGACAAGTGACAGAATGAATCGCAACAAAATTTTAACTGAAGTTTTACGGCAGGTTTTCAAATTGGACAAGTACATTAACAATCTGCCCGTAACACTTCAAACCAAGAAATAGTCGCTGAACATTCTGTGTCTCACGAGTCGATCCCTATCATTTTAAATCACTTGCATCTTAAACATGTTGTCACTCGGCTAGTATCAAAAGACCTGAATTTTCTACAAAAACTCAATCGGATAAGAGTAGCTGAGGACATGCTAGAACGAATCAATTCCGATACAACATTCATGAAACGCGTTGTTACTGGTGACAGGATGTGGGTTTACGAGTTTGTCTTGCAAACTAGTCAACAAGCTTCGGAGTGGCGCCTTCCAACTGAACCGAAACCGAGAAAACCACACCATGGTGTTGTGCATTCGAAATTCTTACCAAAAAGCTCAAAACGTAAATAAAGTATATTATTTAAGCGTTATGCGGCGTTTTAGAGAGCAAATTCGACGAAAAAAGCCAAATTTGTGGAAAGAAAATTCTTGGATTTTGCACCACGATAATGGGCCCTTCACACAAGGCCATCATTGTGAACGAATTTTTGACCAAAATTTCAACAAATACCATCGAGACACCACCACCTTATTCACCAGATGTGGCTCCAGCATATAGTGTATCATCTATGCTTCAGCCAATTGCTTTCTTTTTTAACCGACTTCGAAAAAGGAGGAGGTTCTCAATTCGTCGGGATCTTTTTTTTCTGTTGCTTTTTTTATTATGTTCGCCGATTACTCCGTGATTTATGATCCGATTTACGTGATTCTTTTTTTGTTCGACGCGGAATAGCTGACATGTGGTCCCCTAAAAATTTGACATAGTTTGGCCCAGTAGTTTTCATTTTACGAACATTTTTTTGTTCCCGGTTCTTGGGACCTATATTTTTTAAGAAGCGCGGCACCATTCGTAGTTCCACCCATACATAGCTAGACACTAAAAAGTAACAAATAAAATTTAAAAACTTCGTTTAAAAAAACCGACTTCAAAAACTAAAAAACTAAAATGTATAAAATAACTTATTTCTAAAGCTATTATTATTAATGTATATTATCTAAAACATCTTGAAGTCGGTGCAAAGTAAAACATAAAAATTACTATATTTTGAAAATTACTATGCACCGACTTTAAGATGTTTTAGATAATATATATTAATTAATAAATAAGTTATTTTATACATTTTAGTCGGTTTTTTTAATCATAATCTCAAATTACCACTTTATTGCACCCAGTTTTCAATCGGTAGAAGACATAAAGGAGGATTCGCGACGAGAACTAAACTCGATTCTGGAAAAAGCGTTTAAAAAATGTATAGATAATTGGATTATTCGTTGTCATAACTGTATCGTTTTTGAAGAAGCATACTTTAAAGGTGATAAAATAAATTTAAATGAATAACAACTACCTTTTGTGTATTACTGATCTTCTTCCTGTATTTTTTAGACAGACTAGTACTTTGAATTTGGCTTGGGGAGTTTTATTACATATACCTAGTACCTAGTACCTAGTTCTGAATTAAAATGTTTCATTAAAAAAATACTTTGACTTTGAAGCAGCAATGGACAAGAAAAAATTAATGTAGCGCATTAATTTTTTCTAGTCCATTTGAGTTTTTCAAACCCCGTAAAGTAGCTCTATTTTATTTACTTACATAAAAACCTAATTAGGTTTTTTATACGTCGGTAGCGTAGCCGCGAGCTAGGATATATACAAGTAAAAAGCAACCTTGAAAATGTATGAAACTCATTGTGAAAACCGCTTAAAAATCAGTTGCGTGGTTTAGGAGGAGACAGCGGATAGGACACAGGCAGACGCAGAAAGTGACTTTGTTTTATACTATGTAAAGATTATAAGGCCTTAACTTTGCAAACTCGTAGAAAATTTATGAAGCGTTTTGTAAGATGAGAAAGAATGTATTTATTTACTTAAAATTTATTTTTCTATTGCTGGAGTTCAGCAGACAAGCAGAAGCCCACTTGATGGAAAGCAGTTACCATCACCTATGGACATTTGCAACACCAAAGGTGCTATAAATACGCTGCTGCTCTCAAGGGAGACTGGAACCTGGTCACTAATGCCGAAACACAACTCAAAGTTGTTATGGCGACATACTTTAGGCCAGGGGTGGTAGCCATCCAATCGGGCAAATGCCCTACCTCCTGGCTGTGGGTTGTTTTGTCGCCTCTTAAGACAGGCCGCCCGGCCGCAGGAAATTGTATTCTTTCTCCGTTCCTGCACGGATATAAATTTTGGTGGTGATATTAATATCTACATTTGGATTGACAAAAGAATAGTGTTTGGGATGATTCAAGAAGTATTTTTCTGTGGGATGAGATTTCATGCGATGAAGACGGAATAACAAAAAATATTTATCATAAAATTTTATTTATAAAATAGAATAGCTCTTGAAGAATTCTGTTATCACAAATAAATATTAATTGTAATTCTTAACGTGTTTAAGATATTTTACTTTTATCTCAATATTACTTCCAATTACAGTTTGTTGTTTTTGCTGAAATCTTGAAACAATCATTCAAAAATAATTTGAAATAAACTTATGAATATTAATTTCTGTGTTTAATTTTTGTTATACTGAATCCGAAATTATAGGGCGGCAGACTGTCTTTAATTTACTTTATTTTAGAAATATACAGGGTCGTTAGAAATATACAGATTCAGATAGAAACTTCATACACACGATATCTTTTATACTATCAATTCAACGTCTTGGGTTTTTTTTATGTTTAGGCTAATTCGCAGACGGGTCCACTTAATGGCAAGTGGCTACACTAAGGGAGCCAATGTGTTGCCTGCCTCGTTGAGACTTTAGATATCTGTTTACGCCCTTTTTGAAGAGAGAAGGTCATTGCACACCTTTCTCTCACGCATGGCCTAAAGGAGCGACCGTCACGTACGGTGAATAACTTCCAGGTGTCAAGGAAGTGTGGATGAACTCCCAGTCGCCATCTTTAGACGTTACATTTATAGCTGCTGCAGTATGCTTTTCGTTGTTGTGAGACCATGATATCATGGCATCCTTTACGACGTAAACCAGCATGTCTTACATATTGTTACGAGCTACAGGGCTCGAATTAAAATGCCGTTGGAATTACTATAGAGTTTATTAGAACTGTACAAACACGTATAAAAAAGGTACAAATATAATAACTAGACTCTACTAGTATAAACTGCACGATTCAATAACACGCGCATGTCCGTCACTATATCACTTGTTGCATCTACGTTTAGCTCGTATCGTAACCCTCGCTTGACTGCCCCTCTCCGCCTTGGGCCATTGCTTTATAATGCGCCGATCCATACCTGGCAAGCTCCGACGCAATACAATAACAACAAGGCTTAGTTCGACACTAATGACGGCCATAAAACAAGTACAATAAAATCGACCGCGTGTACTGGGGTTTCCGAGAAACAATAATTTGCACACCTGGCTAATTATTCCTGCGAACGGCCAACAAAGTCGAAAACAATAACAATAGGCAATATCTAATTACAAATTTTATATACGAAGTAAACAAAAGAACTCCAAAGGCGGGAGGGACAATAAACCAGGTGCGCGTTTCTTTGTCGGTATGTAACAATATCATTTCTACGAGTTTTTTTTTCATATAGGTCGTTATTTTCGTGGGATAATAAAATAAGAATCCGAAGTCTTATTATTGAAACCTGAATTAACATAAAAGCGCGATCGCCTCTACTACTTTAAATGAAAATAGGTACGATCGCTTTATTCATTCCATTGACTCTCTAGTTAAAAGATTGCCAAATATCTTATATATAAAACTAGCTGACTCGGCGAACTTCGTACCGCCTTATTCAAATAAATTAATAAACAAACAAATTGAGAAAACATGGGAAAGGGCTCATAGAATTTGAAAAATATATAGCCTATAACCATCTACGATTAATTCCGCGTCGACTGGTTGTGGTTTCATGATGATCGGTCCAGTAGTTTTCGAGTTAACCTCGGACAATCTATATATATAGATATATATATAGATAAATAGCCATAAACCATCTAGGAAAAATTTCGCATCGAATGGTGGTAGTTTCACGTCGATACGATCAGTGGTTTAAGCGTGATTGAGCCTCAAACGAACACCATTTTCATTATATATATATAGATAGATGACTCGGCGAACTTCGTACCGCCTTATTCAAATAAATTAATAAACAAACAAATTGAGAAAACATGGGAAAGGGCTCATAGAATTTGAAAAATATATAGCCTATAACCATCTACGATTAATTCCGCGTCGACTGGTTGTGGTTTCATGATGATCGGTCCAGTAGTTTTCGAGTTAACCTCGGACAATCTATATATATAGATATAGATATATATATATATATAGATAAATAGCCATAAACCATCTAGGAAAAATTTCGCATCGAATGGTGGTAGTTTCACGTCGATACGATCAGTGGTTTAAGCGTGATTGAGCCTCAAACGAACACCATTTTCATTATATATATATAGATTCTTGTGTCGCGGTGTCTGTAGTTAAACTCCTCCGAAACGGCTTGACCGATTCTCATGAAATTTTGTGTGCATATTGGGTAGGTCTGCGAATCGGACAACATCTATTTTTCATCCCCCTAAATGTTAAGGGTAGTCCACCCCTATTTTTTTTTTTTTTTTTTTTTATGATTATACAGCATTAACCCTCCTGCTACTGAGCTGGTAGTCCGACAGACACCGCCAATCATAAACAACGCTGCCATTCGGTCATATTGCGTGATGCAGTGATGTCTCGCTCAGTACCTTCCTAGAATGGCGTGCACCTGCGGGTAGTGACGCCCAAGCGGCGACACGGTGTACATGTTGCGAGAAACAAGCTGCAAGTGTCCCACAGACAAATACAGCAATAAGACCTGAGTTCTGAGAGACGTCACTTCATAAAAAGCATGAACATATCCATAGTGTCCGACAGTCGTTACCTCAGTAAAATATTAATTACTCTATAGTGTCTGTCAGACATAACCTGATAAATCTTTGTTTTTTAGATGATCGACCGACGGGGTTCTAGAGCAACCAAAAGATATGCATGTTTATGTCCTTCTAGACTGAAAAGGCAATCAAGATTTACCTGTTGCGCCTATAAATAATCAATTTGCCTTCAATGTTCAGGACAAATCTGACTGTAAATTACAGCTTGTAGATTAGGGCCAACTTTAAGTCTGATTCGTGTCTTAATCTATCGTTAGAATTTGCTGTTTTTTTTATTATGTTTAAATATATTCTTAAGAATAAATTAAAAGATAAGTTTCACAGACTTCCTAATTATTAAAGTTTTTTTGGTTTTATTAAAAAACCTAAGTACAAATTATTAATGGGTTTGATCTCATTAAAGATGATTCCATATTTCTTATTGTTTTGTTTCTATTCGATCCCCCATTATTTATTCCGGTAATTTATAAAATACTGAAATATAAAACTATACAATAACTTTGGATTTATTAGCTTTGAATAAAAATATATGTATTACAAAATGACGTCTGGTAGACTCCACCTCAGTAGAATGTTATCAGTAAAGTCACCTCAGTTGTAGAGGGTTAAAAAATACATACAACCCTAAATTTTCAACCCTCTACGATCAACTCCTATTTTTTCGGGCAGAACGACGTCTGCCGGGACAGCTAGTAATATATATGCATGCCTAATTGCCTTGAATGTAAGCAAAAGCGTCGAACGTCCGTAAAGCCGATTATGGAATTCTGAGCGGCTATCGAAAGCTTTATATGCGCGATATCAACGTGGACGAGGCTACAAAGCGTCTTAATTCGGTCTTTAATGGATACGTTTAGTGATGCGAATCCCTATAAATTATCTAAATAGTAAAGTAATACAATTTTAAATTAGAATTTGTTTTTATAAATGAAATAATTTATTATATCTAATTTTAAATATTATTACTTCACCACCAATAAAATTCGCCTCGCTAGTAGCATATGCTGCCAAATTAGTAATTAAAATTTTGATCTAAAATGGACGCGTTCCTTTAGAATCTCACAACGCCCAAAATGCTCCGTCTACCGTTCTACACGGCGACCATGATCGTTAAGGTCGTGGCGAAAACATCTCTAATGACGTCATTATTTTCGATCACACAGCGCTCACAACGACCCATGTCAAGAGCTGGGTCAAAGTGGGCGTTAACCTCCTAGCATTAATTGTCTCTATCGATTGACATTGAAAAAGGCGCGATTTTCAAATCAACCAATGACATTTGTGTATTTCGTTGTTAATAACGAAACGTAATTAATGACGTTAACGCTCCATAATCCGTTCCACTATATTTTATGATTGTAACGTCCGCAAGCAAGTGGAATGGGAAAAATCGCTGTCGTGAACTTAGTCGATGTGAGTCTCTTGTGGAACGTAACCAATTACGTTAAACATATAATGTCACGTCACAAAACAAAAACGTCTGAGTGCTCACTTGTTCAGTAATATTTAATATTTTATTTTTTTCCTTTGTTATATCATTGTGCTTCTTTATTTATTTATTTTTTAATAATTATAATAAAAAGATATTATGCTGAGTGCGGGCGTGTGGACATGCACATGCATGTAAGCGACCGCACCGGCTTACTTGGATTTGTAGTTGTATTAGTTTTAGTGCTATAAATACTAGATAATAAGGCAAGCTGTGTCTTCATATAAAAGATCACATTCCAAAAAATTTTGATTTTTTAAATGCTGCGTGCGGTACTTTGTATCCAGCGAATTCCGCGGGAATTTCAAGTCATACCTGGACGAAGTCGCGGATATATCCTAGTATTTAATATAAATTAAATTATTGATGTCCAGTATTTGAATCGTAATAAATATCTTATGAATTGCTAAGAACATTTGTTTAGATTGACAAGGTACATCACTAGCATGGAATATAGCCGTCTTTGCATACTTAATTCTGTAGACAAAGACCTAAAGCTTCTGAGAGCTTTAACGTAAGTAAGAATATTTGAGTAGTACTAAACTGTTATAAATGGAATATGTGGGTAGAGGAAGAGATCTTTTATATGGTCGATTCACAAAATAAAACAATATTTATGATAGCAGCAAATGCATTTTGCCTGTCACATGACTAATCTTAAAACTTGATTACTATATTTTAAATAGTTATTTAACTTGGAGCAATTATCAAATAGCTTCTTTATTCAAATGTAAAGAGGCTGTAAATTTTTGTAAGATAAAAAGTGTATTAGTTGTTTGGATTGTCCACTTATCTATTTAGTATTTAAAATACCCTAATCTTATACTAATATATAAATCTGAATAGTTTGTTTGATTAATCGCAATAATCTCAGGAAATGCTGATCTGAATTGAAAATTTTTATAGTGTTAGATAGTCGATTTATCGAGGAATATATATATCATCGCGCTAAGACCAATAGGAGCGGAGCACCAATGAAGAATGTTTCAAAATCGGGGTTTTTTTTTAAATATTCCACGCGGACGAAATCGCGGGCAGAATCTAGTGATTTATTTGTATTCTACATTATTACATATTAATTATTCAATAAACAGTTGATTAATTTAAAAAACAAAACATGTATAATAAAATCCGTACACTAGAATAATATTGAAGAGCAAACCCCCGTTTGGGATGCTAATACGTTCCAATTGAAAAAAGTATTTTCGAATGCACGACAGAGATCACAGGGCCGTATGTTTTAAATTCATCAATATGAGTTTTATTCAAATCTGATTGCCGTTTTTGAATACGTTTAAAAAAAACTTACACACAACCATAATCATATTGGAGTCTCAGGCGGGAACTTGAATGTATTACTGTGCCGTTTTCTTTTTCATAAAATATGGTGGTGTGTGAATATTGTCTATTTTACACCACGAATTGAATTTGTATTGCTATAAGAACTCAGTCAGAGACCAACAATTTTTCTGTGGCTGTCTCTTGAAGATTATTTTAAAATTTGAACATTAATTGATAATTAACAATGACTAGTTAGACACATCGTGTGGAGTCATACCTATTTAAAAAAAGAACATAACATGAATTGGATATAACATATCATTGAAGTAACCATAATAATTTGCCTTAATGGATATACGATCGTTCTAGTCTATTACAGTATAACATACTCGGATGAAACTGAAATAGGATCTCAGTTTTAAATATTTGATGTCTCAAGGTAAACCCAATACCTTTTGATCTCGTCGTCCTTTGGATTTCGAAATGAAGGGTTAAATTACCTACCTTTCAGTACGGTGTTATGTTTCATATTTTATGTTTCACACAAAATATTTCAATATTTGAACATTAAATATATCTTCATACGACGCACTAACATTTATAATCAGCCAAAACATCACTTGTTTGTAGGTGAACAAATTTCGTAAATTGGGTAAATTGGTGTAGTCACCACCTATCTAACTATCCCCATGTGGTGAAAAGTTGCGTAACCACTAAAATAAAAAGCATGCAAGCGAATAGCATTATACCAAAATTAACTCAAACTGATTTGTGTTTGTGATTTTCGTCTTTGTTATGTACAGAATTTTCCTAAACGAAGGAAGAGTCACTTTTTTTACGACTTAACTTAATTATCATTCTATATTACAGTACAATAGAAGATGTTGGAATGCATTATATGTCTAAAAAGAGGCCTTGTGCATTTATCTTCATCTCTTATTTACAAGTATAGAGTCTACCCTATTTTTTGTTGCATATTCTTTACACTATTTTACGGCATCATGTGGCGTACACTTTGCCCTTCTGTATCCAAATATCTATGTAGTGTTAATAGCGTAGACATGACGAAATTATTAGGGTTGTATTCTTTGGTAAAAACATTTGTTTGTATAATAAATATACTTTCTAATTTAACTACATATATACATACATATTGACACACCTGTTTCTTATTGGGAAGGGGTAGACAGAAACGATGGATTTCCACCTGCTACGATCCTAACAAACACTTTTCGCTTCAGCAGCTCTCATTAATCTTTTTATAGATAAACGCCTCTTTAAAGTGCTTTTAATATGAGGTTTCTTCAAAATATCTTCAATTGATAATGGTGAGTACGTCGCGGTCAACTGGCACCGACTCTACTCTACAACTCACATTGCTGTCATATTATATTTGGTTTGTGATTCTGATTTCATTCATTCTCTCTGCATGCCAAAACCACCTAAACATTCCTATTCGAAATCGTGTCACTACATCCTCTTTCAATCCGCAACGTTCCCTTATCACATTTTTTATAATTATTTATTTTTATGATCACTTACACATTAACCTTACACTTTACCTTGCGTTTATCTACTTTCATGCTTTTTCTGCTATACCTAGCTTTCACTGCCATACACTAGCGTTGTTACTAATACTCCTTGATGGACAGTCAGGCGTGCTTTTACAGATATCTGCTGCCGCTGTTCATAAAAGAGTTAAGCGCTCTATTCACCTTATTACCCGCTATTAGTCTCCTTTCAATATCATTCTCATGCTTTCTATCTCTTGTAACCATGTACCCTAGGTATACAAACTTTTTAACTTGCTCTAGTTTTTCATTTCCTATTTGCATGTTGCATTGCCTTACTTTCATGATTTTCAAACACGATAACTTTCATCTTGTTCACATTCATACCCTTGTTCTTAAAAGATTCTTCCATAATTATTATCATCTCCTGTAACTTATTTTCCGATGATGAAATTATAACCTGATCATCGGCGTACAATAGACATTTGATGAGTAACCCGTTCATACTTCACTTTTTATTAAACTATTCAAGCAACAGAAGAACACAACAAAACAAGAACAGCTATGGCGATTCTATGCATCCCTGTTTATCTAACTAATAACTGTCTAGAATACAAATAGGATTCTATTAGAATTAAGAGTCTAAAAGAAATACAATCGCAAAAAAGCTTTTGTTAAACTAACAATAACTGGTACGAAAATAAAGGTTAATACATACTTTCTTTGAACAGTCTCTCCATATTATTCGAACAACATCAGCACCCTCCTGCCATAAATCTGCTATGAACTGACTCAAATAGCTGTCGGGATCTTCTTTATATCCATGGCAACGCGAGATTAAAGCCACAATCAACAGCGGTATTAAAGTGAGTTTTTCCCATCGTGATAGCATTGTCGTGTTTGTCATTTTTCTGCGACAATTCCCATTTCCCGAACAAGTACTTCACAATCTAAAACCTGTATTACGTTTTCCAAACAAATATTTAATCATAAGATATTTGATATGTATTTTATAATAGACGTAGGATCTATTTGTTCAACAAACATTTTGGTGTATGATATAAGATTCATTAAAATGTTTATCTTAGTTGGAGGCTCCATTCGTAATTCAACAATGGTTTGCTTACCTAAGACGGATTCACAAGAACATACACTAATTACAACACTTAATAGTTCCTCGCATGTTCAAGGACAAGCAACGTATGGGGAAGATCGACCGACCTTCATACATTTTTATGCCCCTTGGACGATAGAAAGCGAACAATTTTCCACGTGATCGCTAACCAAATCATGTTAATGAATATATGTGGGTAACGATTTGTTCAAAGCCATGACGGCGACTGACTTAATGCATATACTTGAAATTGTTTGCTTTCCGTTTGAGGAAAAATATGTAATTTATTGTACTTCTAAGATTAGAAAATTTCAATAACAGCCTGTAAGAATATTTCTTTATAGCTTTCTTCTTCAAATTCAATTAAGTGGTTTTTTAATTTTCAAACTCATCTTATGCCGATACCGGACGGATCAACCAAATTGAATACATTTGGTTAAAACGTACAGAACTAAAAGAAGCCGACGGTATTCAATGACATCAAATGAAACATTGATAACTTCAGTTGAATCATTAAAATTAAACGAAATAAGTGGTCCACTAAATATCGACGTAAGCGTATCGACTACAAACTTAAACTATTCATACTAATAAGCATACAAATGTGAATACATTTTTTTGCTAGTTTTTCATGGCCTTAGTAAATCACTGACTACCATAATACTACTACTACTAGTACTAATGTACTGATAATTTTAAATAGCATAGATAAAAATGGGATGCTTCTTATCCCTTAAAACGAAATCGTTTCGTCGTTTGCTGCTGTTAACTGTCTTCATCCATAGTCTTTTAGATCGCTTCCATACGGCGAGATCGCAACATTTTCGCTATAAACCACTACTAAACGCGACGAGAGAGGCGACAAAAAGGCAAAGTGTTAATACTCGTATGTATGACGTATGTACGCTCCGAGACGTCGTTCTCGGGGCATCAACCTAGTCGCTAAGCCCAATATTGTGACCACGCGGTTAATTTCCCAATTGAACACCAGGACTTACTTCCCGTTTTGCTTCACTTTGCTTTCACTTCACAAAATATTCGATATTGCTTGTCATAGGATGATTATCATACTTAACATTCTTTTACAACAAAAAGCCTACAATTTTCTGAACTAGCCCTTGATCTAAAATGTTACCCTATAAATATTACTTCCCCACTTTGATACTCCTATTTCGTTTTTTTTCGGATATGGTGTTTAGAATATGATATTATCATGTCGCACAGAGGGGAATATCGTTACGCCTAAAAGCACGTTAAACGTTAATATACCTATATAACGAGATAATAGTTTTTTTTGTATTATGGAAGTCATGCATTAGACAATTTTATACAATTTATATTATTTTTTCTATAAGGATTAAGGAATTATAGACAGTATACCCACCACGCTTGTCCAAGGCGACTTCGCAGGTTTGACACATTGGTTATCTCGATGTGTAGGTTGCATCACGATGTTTTTCTTCACCGGTATTAGCACGTGGTAAATGTAACAATATGCGCATAAGATCAGAAAACTGACTAAGTGGTGCATGCGTTCCGGCCAGGATCGAACTCGCGCCCTTCGATTTTAGGGGCGCGTGCGCTAACCATTACGCTACCACGACTTTTTTATACTCTTGGTATACTGCCCATTCCCTCTATAATGGGAGGCCCGAGCCCAGCAGTGGAACATTTATGGGCTGATATATTTTTTTAAGGAAATTATTAGTTTAAAAACTTGTCTCTGTCTCTGAATCATACTCATCTGCGACCCGAAACCGTAACCGTTTCAGTTACTATAAATAAAAATCATAGTATAGACGTGGCTCACAGCGCACTACAAGTGGCAGCGAGCCGACGGTTATAGGTTTTTGCCGCGGCAGGCGGCGCCGTCAAAGCCACCGGTAAAATTCGACACACGTAGTGCGTATCTTGCACCACGTCCACACTAAAACCTCGTTACTGTGTCCGCTCGGCTCAAAAGCGGCTCGTTGAGTGTCGCGAGTCAACATTGTTTCCTTGACGTGTAACAGGACTATTATGAGTAAATGAGTTTATCATCTTTATAGTATAAACTATAACATAGTGTAACGAACCCCCCCCCCCCTTTTGAGTCTAAAGACTATGGAATGACATACTCAAGCCGAAGCATGGAGTGAGAAAAGAATTTATATAATGAAGTTTAATAAAACATATTCATTGAATAAATCATGTAATATTGGCCATAAATCGTGATCATCTAGTAGCAGGAACCCTCGTCGTAATACCGTTAACCCTATGTCCACAAGGTAGGTTATATAAGAGCGCTGATCAAAGGACAGGAAGACTTTCAAAGGCTGATGTAAAATATATATATATATATATATATATATATATATAAATATAATAATATTGTAGTAGTATGTTGTAAGTGTAAAATGCTATGCATTTTATGAATTATGATAAATGTATTACTCATGATATAAGCTCATCACCTGAGTACGCCCGTGCCTTTATTTAGCCAAAAGATATTTTAATGTAGATTCATAACAAATTATATAATTTTGTGTAAGGCACCCCTCCTAACCACCTCTCTGATATTATGCCACCACATTAGCTATCAGTAAAAGAGCTCGTATCAAGATAAAAGAAGAACCTCCAATTTTCTAACTAGAATTTATTGATTCAATTATAAACATTATCTAAAACTAGCGTCGTTTCACAACGTACTATTGCTGGCGAGAAGAGCCGACAAGAAACTCCTAGCAGTACGATCTATCCATTTAAAAAAAACACATTTGGAGTGCCTTGTGTGTAAAATGAGTTGGAAAAGCCAAAAGACTTGAGTGAACATTTCATCTCAAAGTCACCCTTCCAAAATATCAAATAAGATTGTCATTATGAGGAACGTCACCTCAGAGACCTCCCCTGATGCAGTAATAAGAATATCACAGTAAATTAAAGATAAAGATTAATTGAAGTTTAAATAGTGATACTCTCTACATCTCATAAAATTCCCATTCTTAAATTGTTAGAGTAAGAGTTTCAGAATGCCTCTCTATGAATTGTAAATAAATTTTAAGTTAAAATTAGGCGAAAGACATCTTCACTCATATTATGCATTCCCTTGTCAAAGACAGGTTTCAGGTTTGCCGTGAAATTTAAAATGAAATTTAAAGTTAAAGTGAATTGGCAAAACCCTACATCCATCTAATGACCCTAACACCCAAGAGATGAGAGCATAGCACCGTAAAAGTAAAGTTTAAAGTTGAATTTAACATAAAATGGTGATACTCTACATCAAAGATGTCATCATTAGTAACACTGCCCAAATGTAGATACTTTTTAATCATCCTTTCCAATCCAGTCAAGTTTGCCTGGCCTAACTACATCTAAGACTCTCATGAAGTCACATATCGTGAAAGAAAATAAATTTTGATACGAATGATCCTCCTGCAAGACCAGCAGCTTGACCCCGTGGCGCCCACTTCGCCTCCAGGCTGATCCGCGGCTTAACTGGTTCCAAACCTTCAGTTACCAATTCAGTTAACCTTAATATGTGAAACCATTTTAGTCTCGTGAATACGTTTTTATCCGTGCAGGAACGGAGAAAGAATACAATTTCCTGCGGCCGGGCGGCCTGTCGTAAGAGGCGACAAAATAACCCACAGCCAGGTGGTAGGGCGTTTGCCCGACTGGATGGCGACCACCCCTGGTCTAGAGTATGTCGCCATAACAACTTTGAGTTGTGTTCCGGCATTAGTGACCAGGTTCCAATCTTCCTTAAGAGAGCAGCAGCGCATTTGCAGCGCCTTTGGTGTTGCAAATGTCTATAGGCGATGGTAACCGCTTTCCATCAAGTGGGCCATCTGCCTGTCTGTTGAACTCCTGCAATAAATAAATAAACACATATTATAAAAACAAACTAAATTTGCTTAAAAGCTGTGCGCGTGGTAATCCTGGATAATTGTCGAAACTATCCAAGGGTAATCTGTCCCGGTAAGTAAGAAGGTCGTGAATCTCCTTACCCAGAGTTACAAAGACCATAAACCCGGATCCTAGTCAAAACTAACATGGTAACAATCAATATGTGTCTTCACCCCAACTCATCATTTTATAATAATACTTGAATGCCTATTTTATACACATTTAGTAACAGCAGAGCTGCTTGTTTAAGAAAGTATAGTTAATCAAAAGAAACCTTTAATAAAATTTAGATTGTAATCAGCAACTCCTTTGCACCAAACAAAGCCAAATGCCGAAGTAAACTCTCTGAACAGGAAAGTATTTAAAATATAAAAATCCAATAAAACTAAATAAACTTTAAATTTTCTAAAGTCAATTAGCCTTCCCATATAGAATGCATGATTGTTGTATAGTGTAATGTAATAATGTAGTGTTATAAGATATATCTAAATATATACACATATATGAATAGACTAAATAATAGATAATAAACCAAGACTATGAAATCACAGACCTAGGTCAATAATAACCCTGCCTATGTTCAAAACAATCAAGACTCGATACGACGTCTGACTTTAAGTTCACTGCGACAAGAGCAGATAGACATTAACAATCAACACCCCTTCAGGCAAGAAACCGCAGCCAAATACAACAACATGAATGCAACAACAAGACAAGAACTCCTACAAGTAAATCCCATTGACATATAATTAATCTCCCTTAACAAATTAATAAATAATTATGTCGCCTAAAAGAATCATCATAAACCCTTCGCAGCCAGGTACAACAACATAAATGCAACACCAAGACAAGAACTCCTATATGTACGCCCCCATTGACATATAATTAATCTCCCTTAACAAATTAATAAATAATTATATTGCCTAAAAGAATCATCAAAACCCCTTAGTAGCTCCCGACCATGAAGTAGTCATGTTATTTCATTAAGTTTCTAAAACCAAAGTTATATTTCAGAACCCCTTAAATCAAATTAAATAAATTAGTATTTTCATCCGCAAGAGACTATGTGTCATACCTCCTAAGTATTATATTAACACACTCAGACTTTACAATTAACCCTTAATAATTTAATTAATTAAGAAACTATAACAATGTACAAACAATTCTTATCTCTTAATAACGCACAAGTCAATCAAGACACATCAAATTAATTTAATTTTATATAGCTCATTAGCTCCATATAATATACAAATTAAGGACAGTAATTCGTTAAGTACTAAAACAGGAAGGTCAGTAATAGATAGTAAACAAGTCTGTCTATCATTACATATAGTTGTGTAAGTCTTCACAATAAATACTTATATATGTTAGCATATATGCTCATATAAGTCAAAGGAACGTTCCTATTGAATTAAAAGTCCGAAGAGATGAACCCACGGGTCCCAGTATGTCTAAAGACTAACAACAAGATATACCATACTCAATACTAACTAATTAATGTAAGCTGCTGTAGTTAGCTACAGATTATTAGCTAAGTTTTAAGGATAATTCCAGGTTTATACATACAGACACTCATTAAATGCAAATATTTCATAAATTCTGAAATTTAAATTATTAATACAATATTATTAGTAACATCTCTGTAAAAAAAGGACATTAGAATTACCTGCAAAATAATGTAATTAGAGCACAAGAAAAATATCAACGATCACACAAATGAATAATTATAAAATACATATTCAACAAACAGATTAGTTTAAAACACATAATTAGATATATCATTAGTAACAATCAAACATAAAACAGCCTCTGGATCATCTGAAAACAGAAATAAAAGCAACAAACACAGCATAGATTAATGTTAGTAAATTATTAGTATATAGTTATTAGTAGTTATATATTACAACAGTCCAGGAGAACATCTGAAAACATAGATAAACACAACAAGCAAGATACTAGACAAATCTACATGATTAGTAAAATTATTAATGTATTAATTGATGACTTGAAGTCGAGGACTAGCTTGGTGACTTGGTGAAATCCATAGCATCGAAGTTTGTAGCGCACATATCGAAGATATAATTATTTATTGTTAGTATTGATCATTTTGTCCATAAATAGGTTTTCTCCATCTGAAATTATATAAAACACAAATTTTTCCGAGAATAATTTTTTCATGTCTTCTTCTGTCAAACACCAATATTCAAGTCCTTTCTTTTCTCTGTCAAATTTTTGAACAAAGAAAAATTCGATTATATCATACAAAGAGATTAACAGTAAATACATATATTATGCGAAATAAAGGAGGGAATACATTATATGGAGAACAGCCATTCCTTTATAAATAAATGAAAATAAATAGGTGAGAAAATAATAAATACATGATGATGCGTACCGTCACAATAGCGGTAGACATTAAGCCAGCCAGCTTCACTTTTAGAATATTTAAGGAGTTCTTAAATATCCGATTCCCACTTGTAACTTCCCCCTCCGCGTCGCATTTTCCCAATTCTTTTACCTACTTCTCTTCTCTGATTTCTTTATCCAATCCTAAAGGCTGGCGATACATTGGCTTCACCCCTGCGTTACAATCGTCTATAGGCGGAAGTACCCCTAGCCATTTTCCATTAGGTAGGCCTTCTGTCTGCTTGTTTACCAGATTCCGAAAAATTATTTACATAAAAGGCAATCTTTATTGTCATAATCTATCGTAAGTAATACCAAATTTCGTTTAAAATTCTTGTTTCTCTAGTTTCCGAATTAGAAAACGATAGGTATACAAAAAAAGTGAAAGAGAAATACTGAAAAGCTTCTCCTAAATCCTAGATGGCGCTACAGGTTATGTTCCGCTGCTTCAAGTTCATATTAGTTCATTACTATTAAAACCTTTTTAGACCAAACCAGTCAAAAATGACCTGTGGCATTATCGTTATGTTCTATATGTATCCATAAGTTTCGTTTTTTACTGGACGATTATCATTTCTAGTAATTTCTTTCATTAAACAAATATTTAGTAGTTCAAACATGTTTAATTTTATATTTACGGAGAGATAGAGATAACTCTTTATTCTAAGTACACGTATACATAAACAGTCTTTATCGCTAAGAAGATATCTCTTCCAGACAATCTGTGTCAGGAATAAAACACATTCAATGAGTAATTGAATCGATCATCGATTCAATGTGAATGTGGTATACATACATATTATACGATATGCAGTTAATTTAATCATATTTTATTCAATATTAACGTATGTAAAATATATACATAATATTCAAGTAAGTTTAATTTATAAAAGTACTTATTAGGCACATATAATTAATAATTTTAATAGGTGTATTATAATTTAATTTATTGGTATGAATATATTTAAGCGATTGTTAATACATACATTTCTAATGCAATCAATATTTCGCAATCGACATCAGGTCATCGACGGTAGAATCAATTTGATGATTAAGCTTGAGCATTGTTAACCCTTAGAACGTAAATGTAGTAGACTGTATATAATAATAATTTTAACATTAAAGACTCATAAACGTCACGGTGCTGACCGCTTCTCCGTTTTATAAAACATTATACCAACCAAACAAGTCCAATAGGCGGGTTTCACACATTGGTAACCTCGATGTGCATGTATTCTCACGATGTTTTTATACTATCATAACGTGGTGATCGAAAAATTGAGAGGAAGAAGACTAAGTTGGTATGGGCATATGATGAGGAGGGATGAAAGTCACGTGACAAAAAGAATGTTAAACTGCAAGATGGATGGGTACAGATGTAAAGGTAGACCAATAAAAAGATGGATGGACTGCGTGAAGGATGATATGATGATTTGAGGTGTAACAGAAGATGTATGTCAGAATAGAAGAGTGTGGAAGCAAAAGACATATTGTGCCGACTCCAATTAATTGGGATAAGGTGAAAGAAAAGAGAAAGAGAGAACGTGGTGATTGAAAAAATGTGTACAGATTTCAGAAAAACGGCCTATACGGTGTTTGCCTCAGGGTAAGATTTAAATCTATCTAGGACATATATCTAGCCGTGTACCGCGGAACATATTTTATAACAGAACATAGTATTTTTTTATTGCCCTAAGCAGGTACACAGGCAAATGGCCTACTTGATGGAAATTGATCACCGGTTTGTTTCCGTGGTATTAGAAATCGAAGTATGTATATGCGACCGAAACTGAAACAAACGATTATCATGATATTTGGTATGTGTGTACTTTCGTTTACAAGGAAGAATATAAAATAGTTTACATCCTTACAAATCATATCAATTAAAACGTTAAAAAATCTAGTAGAGATAAAAAATTATGAATATTTTGTCGCAAAACCTTTACAATATCTTTTTACAAATAGTATAGTGGCTTTCCATCTAGTGGGCCCTCTGCCTGTCTGCTGAACTCCTGCAATAAAAAAAAGTACAATTATCATTATAGAAAAATAAAAAATCACCTGGAAAATAATGGCCTAGGTAATTATATTTAATTTTGAAAGAAGACTGTTACGTTTACATTGTGCTCTACATTACTTAATAATGAAACATGATGCTACCCAAAAGCTTAATGATCAGCAAAATCAATCGCATTCACCTCTCGTCAATGCATGTGTGCTAATGAATTGTGTTGCACATATAATTGAACTAAATTTAAATTTAAAAGAAATGTTTTCGTGATTTGCGTTATTATTGTTACATTACAAGGTGTGTCCCGTTATAAACGTAAGTGTATTTGTTTCTTTTGATATATAATTTAAGTCTTATCTAATACTACTGGACCACAGACACGCGGCACCGGCCGCCAGAGATTATTTTTAAAGTTAGGTTAGATTGCTCTAAGTAATAGGCCATATATTGTTTAACCTTTTTTATTGATTGTTGTGATAAGCAATAAACAGCTGTATATATACTTATCTACTTGCATTTTCTCCAAATTACATGTTTATTGCAATAATGTCTCTGATGTTACCGTAGATTTGCGCACTCTTTGACATCATTCACGCGCATACGTCATAGAATATTGAACGCCGTTAACTATTTATGTGTGTTTAAATTCAATAGGATTACAAACGTGTTTGAGGATTGCGAAATCATTTTGCTTAGAGATAAAATATTAACGCATAACTTCCTACTGCTAGACTCAGGCCTCATCATTTTAGGGATATGGTCGGCATGTTTACCACGCGTATTGAAGATAGATTAGTGAATTTCGCGTATCGGTTATATCGATGTCTAAGGTTTCACTTTTGTTCGCGACGGTTTCTTTCACCATACCTGAATATAATAATTAACAAATTAGGTTAGGAAACGGAGTGGCAATACGCGGCAAAGAGTTGATCCTTGCGTTTAGAGCAGATTACAATATTAATATATCTTAAAAAATAGCATTTAGTTTACATTAAAAAATAGGCCAACGAAGGGCTCCTTAAAGATACTAAATATCAAGTGTTGGTTTTTGTCATTTCGCTGCGGAATCTTAAAACAGCGATTAATTATTGGAAAGTATGTCTAATATAAAATACTGGTTAAATTATGAAACAAATTTTCATTGAAATTATTTTTGAGCTTAACCGCCTTTATTTCAGCATTTTGCATCTTAATAATCCAATAATTAGAGGGAACATAGTTCACGACTTTGAGAGCAAATACCACTAAGTATATAATAACTTTAATAAGCGAAAACTCTTCAAATATTGTCAAGATTGTCGTTTTCGATTGTATATTTATTTCTGTCAATTTCACTACCCCATTGTGGACAGGTATAAAAATTAGACTACATATATCCCACTTCTTATACCTATAAGTGTATAGACAGGTATAAGAAGTGAATTTTCAAATGGACCTTCAGGGCCAAATCCTAAAGTATACGATATAGCGATACTAAAGTATACAATATAGCGAATACTCAAAGGAGTCTCGAGGCCGATTTTGATGAAAACTAAAGGGCCATCATTAGATTGTTGAAAAATTACCCTTTTCAAGAATCAAATCGGCAGGTTTTGTAATAGTGAACACACCTTTGTTTTGGTATTATTACTTAACTTAACCAAATAATAGTGGAGCTTGGAAGGATCAATTTCTGTGATGGAATGTCAAACAGCAAACCAAGGGAAAGGGTTGTTTTAGAACAAAATGTTCTATTTTACATACATTAATAAAACCTCTCCTCATTTTATTCAATATGGAAATGATGAAAGTTATTCTATTTTTAATAGGCATATATAAATTAATATTCGAAACGCACGTTATTTTATCTCGATCAATCAAATCAGTGAATTAAGTGCGTTTAAAATAAAACTAATTCTTAAAACACAACCCTTTCCATTGGTTTGTAGTTTGACATTCCTTTACAGGAATTATTCATTACAAGCTACACTATGATTTAATATAATAATACACGTTTGTTTATTTTTTTCAAAATCAAACGATTCCATTCTTGTCAAGGATAATTGATTTTCCGAAAATTTAATGATACCACTTTACCTTTCGTCAAAATCGATCTCGAGGCTCGTTTGATTGCTTTTCGCTATTTAGCATAGTTTAGGACTTGGCCCTGAAGGCCCTCTTAAAAATTAACCCTGTACCTATCTATATAAATGCCTACTAGTTTCTGAGAAAAATGGATGCGGCGTACATATTCAGATAGATGGACATTTGTATCTTATAGAGATATACATCCTTACATTAACATCACGATTATACGTAGGTTATTATTGTGACACATGACTGAAAAATGTTAAATCATAGGTACTTGCGATAAAATTAAGGACGAAAACAATGTTGAAAGTGCTTATTTTAAATTAAACATATCTTTTTGTGCCATGCATATAATATCTTAAATACTAACGCGCCATGCTATCTTAATATGAAGACTTTGCATAAACTAGTCACATTATGCAGACTTAATTAAATAAGTTAACATACACGAGATGCAGACCCATATAAATCTTAAGACACTAAAGTCAAGGACCTGCCTATCGCTAAAACCTAAGAAAATACTATAAAACAACATGTCGAGTAACATTATATACATTGTAGTGTTTACTCAAATGTACTCATTGGTCAAACTCCAATACGTGCCTCTTGTTTAAACAGCACGCGTTTATACAGGTCCTTCACTGTTACCATGAAAGAAACATACTTTGCTATGCTAATGTATTACTGTGGGTCTATGATTTTATAGATGGTGGATATCGGTATGAAAAGGGAAATATCTTTAGACAATCTGGGACTACCGCCTATGGAATTGGCAGAGTCATCGCATAATGGTACTTGTACACATTTTTAATATTAATATTTTCCACGTTATTAAATATCATAAATTTACAAATGTACCTCCTTAGTAGGTAATAATGTTATGTGCGTGCGGGGGTACGCACTTAGGATTGGTAGAAAACACCAGTTTTTATCCAAAAGCTTTTATTGACTTTCACAGCCGTGCGTGATCCCTCTCTCAGGGTTGTGCCTACACACACAACTAACGGCGAGCTGTACCGACGATAACTTGTCTCACTCACAATACCATCGCCGATATTGCGTAGACACACCTTCTGCTGCTGCAGTATTCACCTCAGAATTCACCGCGCTCGCTTCTGGACCTTCTTTTAAACTATGCGAAACTCTTCCTTCACTAAACTTTTCACTAAATTCACCACTAAACTCTTCCGTATCGCACTTGTTGCTTTACCGTCTTGAACTGAACGCAACTCTAAAATGCCCGGGAGGCGCGCCTCAAGCTTCTTATATACCCGGAAGAATCTTCTAAAACCCATAATTTCGTTATTCTTTTATTTACTATCTGTCCCTTTCTAACATCTATCTATCTCTTTCTTTTCCGTCCCGAGCCTTCTATTCGGGAACTTTCGTTTATCGTCCTATCCCTTTCTAACATATATCTATCTCTTTCTTTTCCTTCCCAAACTCTCTGTTCTAGAACATTCGTTCATCCTCTATCCCTTTCTGAAATATATCCGTCCTTGTCTTTTCCTTTCAGAATCTTCTAACTTTTCCAAAAGTCTTGCGACTGGTTTACGATGCTGGAAAGTTCTACCCTCGGTCGCCACAATAATATAAGCATAATGTGACTTTGTCCGTGTTACGTATATTACCATTTTTCTACCGCAGATATTGTAATCAATGTTTTAAGAGTTATTTATTTAATTGATCACTAAATATTTATAACCACTATTAAAATTTTAAGAAATTAATTCAATAACTATTTTTTCAGGTTATGATAACACACGAACTGTTAGCTGTATTTTATCTATGTTTCAAAAAATAGCTGGTACATTATTCATGATAATATTTTTAGGTGGAACGTTTATCATGATATCAAAAGCTTTAGAAGCAAATGGTGAGAATGGAAAAAATATTTATGACAATTAAATTAGTTAACTGATTGTAAATGCAATAATTTAACTAATTTAATTGTAATAACCATTTTTCCATTATATTGTTTCTTGTAGATAACAACAATCATAATAATGAAATCATTCTATTTACTGAAATTGGAGATACTTCCAATATTACAATGGAAAACAAGAATATTGAATTATTATTTCTACTGAATAATACGGAGTTTAATGAAAAGAGAAACAAGAGGCAAATCGATAGTCGAGAACAAAATGTAGAGAACTCGCCTGACGTGCCTAGTTTAGCAGAACAAGAAATTTTAAGACGGCATGGAATTGTATGCCAAACTGAAACTGAGGTGAAGACATGCAACGAAATTCTTAGTAAACTTAAAATAATTGCTAAAAATGACATATCACAGATAGAAAATATTTTAGAAAGCAGTATTCGACAGTTAGAAATGAGACGCAATCAGATAGATGAATCTAATTCTGCAGTGATGAAGCGACATGCATATAATTTTAATAGAGCTCATGATGCCTTTGAGCATATCTCACAAGGAGCTTTAGAGAGTAGAGAAAATTATATGTACGGATATGCTAATCCAATAAACGCTATGACACATCCACACCCTACTGCTGGCCAACCTCTAACAGACACTTGCATGTTGGCACGTCTTCTCAAAAATCATTACCCTTATGTACATGGTAGGTAATTTATAGATACGTACCTATAAACATAATAATATATTCTTGCTGTAAATATGAGCCGTGATAGTGACTGACCTCAAATACCTACACAAAATTTAGAATGAGTTAAAAGAATAGAATAGAATAGAAAACACTTTATTGTTCACCACATACACATAAAATAAACAATTTACAGTAGTCACATTAAACGGTAACAGTTCTGCGCGGACTTATCGCTTTAGAGAGATGTCTTCCAGACAACCCGGGCTACAGATTCTATGAAGGTTAATTTCGCAAGATAAAAATATATACAAAAATATTTTTTTCATTACTTTAGTAATTTAATTAACTATGTATGCACGAAAATTATTTTTTTAATTCAAGTTACTAAGTATTAACTCTTGATTTGCACTTTATCTTAATTATATTTATTTATTAACGGTTTTATTTATATTTTAGGTATTTATGACAGTCCGACTGGAGATTATGATCATCCACATTATGAACATCGACCATCTTATACCAGGTAATATGATGAAAATAAAAAATGTTACTCACCAGCATATCTTGTATCGCTATAGGAAAAGAAACACATCTATATATACGATAAGTATATGGATTCTGGTACCTCGTTTTTTTTTTGTACAAAATATTGTTACGAGTTGCAGGACTCGAATTAAAATGCCGTTAGAATTACTACAGAATTTATTAGAACTATACAAACACGTATAACACAGGTCCAAATATAATAACACGCGCAAAGTCCGTCATCAAATAGATTACCGAATGTAGTATACACTTCTTGCTTCGCTTGTGCTTAGCGCTCGACTGCTGTCGTCGTTGTCGTTGCGACATTGCTTTATACTGTACAAATACAATATGTCTGCTCAACCGCGTGGACTGAAATTTTAAGAATCACACCTAGCTAATGACTACCATAAAGATTACAATACACAATGGGCTGTTTTTCTAATTACAAATTTTAAACAAAAGAAGTCCAAATGCCGAAAAAGTAATAAACTGTCTACAGGTAAGCAGCTGTGAATTTGTCATTTGCCGGCATTCGGGTCGTAACAATATATTAACCTTAACAAACAAAGTATTAAAACTACGTTTTAACGGTTAATTGCTCGGCAATTTGTTTTGATTTTTTATTCCGACGTTTCGGCCACTTTTCAGTAGCCGTGATCACGGAAGACAAAGATTCCAAGTGTCAATGAGTATTGTTAAACAATACAAAACAAACGATACTCATACTCATTTGTCTTCCGTGATTGCTACTGAAAAGTGGCCGAAACGTCGGAATAATCAAAATCAGATAAATTACCTCGCTCAAACCCGTAGAAACGTAGTTTTATTTTGAATACAAGTCGCGCAAACTTAAGAAAATATTAAACGAAGTATTTTTAACTTATAATACTATTTGTGCTTTATATCGCTTCTGCTGTTTCATGTTGAATTTGTTTATATATATTGTTGCGCAATTATACTATTACATAGTTTGATTAATATTACATATTATTTTAATTTTGTATTATTATACTTATATGTATGGGTAATTTCTTTTTTAAGTTTCGTATATAATTAATAATTAATTATTTTGATGTGTAGAATTTTAACTATGTTTTCTTTATACATACGATATTACTTTGAATTTGTATTACACATCTAATAACCCATTTATTACATTCTAATTACAGATATTATCATCAGCCGGCACGGTCTTACATCCAAGGTCGAGATTTAGTAGAGCGAAAATCACAAATTCATCCTCAGGATGCTGATATATTCATGAGTTTCTTAACACCAAAGTAAGCTTCACATAAAATTTATACCGGGTTAATTGTTCTACAGTGACTTTAGAAGTTCTAACAAAAATTATACATTTAAATAATGCCGTAACAGTAATATATTATTTTATCAATCTGTACTATTGTTACGGGATTTCACTCTCCTTTGACAATTTTAATCACTAAATTATTTCTTATGAATCTAATGAATCTTTCCGACGAAATTTATGTTTTATCTATAAAGCATAAATAATAAATTTTAGTACAATACAAAGTACTACAATAACAGTAGAGGAAATTATTATTTTTACTTTTGACTGTGCTAATATATAGACGCCAAATAATCCTCTTGAAGTTACTTGTTCCTTGATATATAGCAAACTTTAACAAAATAAAAAAAAATAAAAAAAATGTTTTTCAGACCAGAAAAATCTTTATCCGACATATCTTCGAACTCATCAAAAAGAAACATTGAATGTGCAGTTGGAGAATTACCATGCGGTGACGGAGACATGTGTATTCCTGATACAAAATGGTGTGACGGAATAGTCGATTGTGTTGACGTGAGTGACGAAGTAAAATGTAGCTGCAAATCCAGAGTTGATATGTCTAGACTTTGTGATGGATATTTCGACTGTCCATTCGGAGAAGATGAGATGGGATGCTTTGGTAACCACCAACAGCTTTATTTACGTTTTTATTATGTACATGTATCGAAAAAAAATCTATTCCTTTTTATAGTTTTTATTTACTAATAATAACAATTATATTAATAATTTAAATATTGAATAAATTTTATGGTTTAGGTTGCAGAGAAAACAGTTTTAGTTGCGGGGATATCGATACGAATATACAAATCAAGTGTTTCACCAAAGAGCAAAGATGTAATAATTTCGCAGATTGCCCTAATAATCGTGATGAAGCCGATTGCAATATGTTGGCTCCAACTCTGCATAAAAAACCTGTAAGATTCTTAATTAGATTAATAATACGTACTAAAGACAAATGAAAATTATTTGTTCAGTGTTCTAGGTTGCATTATGTTCTTCAGCTTAGATAATAAATGTGAAACAAAAACCATATGATTTTAAAGTCATAAATGATTCGTCATTTCAGCCCTTTGCGATTTCAAACACTGAAGGATTTTTACACAGAAATTTTAAAGGCGATTGGTATTCAGTCTGCAAAAATCCTTATATGTGGGCACACGACGTGTGTCACAGAGAGGCGGGCCTTATAATCAGGTAATATAAACATTAAAACCCGCTTTTTTCTTGTATTTTTTGAAGTGAAACTTCTATATAGAGGGGTCTTATGGAGTTTTGACTCACGAAAAGATGTCACAGTCACGTGATCACCGTCACTAATTCTTACATTTTTAAACTCGTGATATCTTTCGAATGGAATGTCCGAATTGAATAATTCAAAAAGTTATATAAAGGTATTGAAGCAGTCTTGAATATGAAGTAATTTATTTTTATAAGGATTAATATCAAGATACAAATAAAAAGCCTTTTCTAGCGGCGGCATTTTAATTAATTTTTTAAAATAAAAAAACGCTTATTGTGGCATAACTATAATAGTTAGATATATGTTGTCGCGATACTTTTTGTAAATAATGATGTGTTCTACAAAGTCGTAGTACATTATTTTATTTTATCATCAATAGTTTTCGCAGCGCACGCGATTTTAGGTATTTTTTTTATACCTTGGATAAAATTTTTGGAGTTTTAGTAATGATCCCTAATTTTTTTGTAAATATAATATAGCCTATGTTACCCGGGGATAGCGTAGCTTGCCAACAGTGAAAGAATTTTTCAAATCGGTTCAGTAATTTATTTTATTTGTTATTTTATCATCAATAGTTTTCGCAGCGCACGCGATTTTAGGTATTTTTTTTATACCTTGGATAAAATTTTTGGAGTTTTAGTAATGATCCCTAATTTTTTTGTAAATATAATATACCCTATGTCACCCGGGGATAGCGTAGCTTGCCAACAGTGAAAGAATTTTTCAAATCGGTTCAGTAATTTCGGAGCCTCTTCATGCAAGCAAAAACCAATCTTATCTTTCCTCTTTATAATATTAGTCTAGATATTCATAAACATATTTATTATAAAATTAATTAGATATTTGCATATTATAAAAAGCGCAAGATTTAGCGCTGGAAGTTGCTTAATAAAATTGGGAGCTGGATTGCCCTAAAAAGCGCTATATCTAGCTCCTAAAGCGCTAAATTGGCAGCTCTGGTGAGCCGAGCGCCAGGAAAGTCTCGTAAACGAGAAAGCTAGCGAGAGAGCGAGCGAGGATATACCGCGTCCTCAGACTACCTCATCCCTCTAATACCTAAAATTGCGTTCTGCGCATCGGAAAGTGCGATGTTCCGAGCCGCTATTAATGGAGGCAAACTTAAGTTTGCATCGAACTATAGCTCTGCTCTCCACGTGACAAGGCATCACTGCCTCTATTTGTGGTATATGTAAAAAAAATATAAATAAATAAATAGAGTTTGTTGACTAAACAAAAATAACAACAAGAAAACTTTGCCAACTGTTCAGTTTTTCGAAAGTCATAACAAAAGTGAACGACAACGAACAACAAAAGTGTTGACGTAAAAAATGGTCGGTGCGTGGGTAGCGTATTACATACACCATTAAAATGTACTTAACCTAACCAAATCATAATTTGCAGTAAACCTGCGAAAAATCGAAATGTGTGCTGGGACACATATTAGAAGTGAAACTTCAACGGACAAGTGGAAAAACGAATCGCAACGGACAAGTGGAAAAATGAATAGCAACGGATAAGTGGCAAAACGAATCGCAACGGACAAGTGGAAAAACGAATGGCAACGGATAAGTGGAAAAACGAATCGCAACGGACAAGTGGAAAAACGAATCGCAACGTACAAGTGGAAAACGAATAGCAACGGACAAGTGGAAAATCTTCAACTGACAAGTGATAAAATGAATCGCAACAAAATTTTAACTTGAAGTTTTACGGGCAGATTGTTAATGTACTTGTCCAATTTGAAAACCTGCCCGTAAAACTTCAAGTTAAAATTTTGTTGCGATTCATTTTATCACTTGTCAGTTGAAGATTTTCCACTTGTCCGTTGCTATTCGTTTTCCATTTGTACGTTGCGATTCGTTTTTCCACTTGTCCGTTGCGATTCGTTTTTCCACTTATCCGTTGCCATTCGTTTTTCCACTTGTCCGTTGCGATTCGTTTTGCCACTTATCCGTTGCTATTCATTTTTCCACTTTTTTATTTATATCTCTAACTTTTTACAGGCCACCATATATTCAGTTGCTACAAATAGACCCATTGTTGAAAGTCGATTATTTGAACACTGCACCGGGTGAGTCAATACAAACTAGCGATACGTGTTTCAATTCTTCTGCTGTATATGTCACTTGTCCAGATTTATTATGTGGAACAAGAGTGTCCACTACCGTTCAATCACTACGAGAAGTAAGTAAATTCTGAAGACACAAAATGTTTCATTTTAGGAACATTGTTAAAGTGTTTTTATTCACAGAATCCGGCGATCGAAAATGAGTTCTACGAAAGAAGAAAAAGGTATCTGTTTCCCGACAATCATTATCAATTCTCGTGGTTGAGAAACAGAAGAAAACGTGATAACTATTTAAATAAAGATAAGCAAAATAATGACAATAAGCAAGTCTATAATAGCCAAAAAACTCTTAGAGATAAGAGAACTGAAAGTAGGGTGGTAGGTGGAAAACCAAGTCTACCTGCAGCTTGGCCTTGGATGGTAGCTATATACCGAGACGGTATGTTTCATTGCGGCGGTGTAGTGGTTACCCAAAACTGGATCGTGTCAGCTGCGCATTGTGTTCACAAGTAAGTTTATATAATCTATAGAGAATATCATATAATTGTAAAAGATCCACGTCTACATTGGAGCTATGTAAAGAAATAATTTAGATAGATTATAATATAGGTAGGCATATAAATAATAGAAAGCACGAAATCATATTTTATGTAGATTTTTGTCTGTTTGTGCGGGATTAATGTAAGAACTACGGGGCCGATTTCGATGCAATTTACAACAACCGATACTTTTTGTGATTTGAAATTCGATTAAACGAAAAAGTGACACTAAAAAAAGAACAAATTTATCTATAGAACTACACCTGCAAGAGAATCAGATAGAATACAATATATGTATTAATTTAAACACCGTGCTTATACACATCGATTCGGAAATGTATTGAAAATTTACGTTAATACTTCAAATTTTGTGTTTTAAAGCTTTAAATATATTATAATGATATAATATATGGAATTTGACGCCATGGAATTTAGAATTACTTCCCACCCTTTGTTCCACTTCTATACTGCATGTGAACTGCACACACACAAACATACACATACATTATTTTACTTAAATGTTGTTGGACTCTATATCCCGAGACTGCGAACTACTATTCCGGACTATACTTCTCAAATCCCTAAATTTTTCCTGAAAATAAATTACACATACAATTATAGCAATTTGCATGAAAATTGCCCTTCTTACTTCCTGTATTATTAGAATAAATGTTATTTTTCTTTTACAACTGTCTGTTCAGGGAGTTTTTATATATTAACATGAACGTGTATTTTTCCAAACGGCTTTCAATTTTTTAATATCTTTAGGTTTTGGGATCATTACTACGAAGTTCAAACGGGCATGTTGCGAAGATTTTCATTTTCTCCACAAGAACACAATCACATAGTCACCCACATAATTAGTAATCAACAATACAACGAAGAAGATATGAAAAATGATTTATCTTTATTGAGATTAGCGCCGACAATACAATTCAGTCGATGGGTTCGACCCATCTGTTTACCTAATTCTGACACTGCTGGCGCTGAGTGGTTGCAGGGACCTTTGCCAGGAACCATTTGCACAGCAGTGGGTTGGGGCGCAACAAAAGAACATGGACCAGATCGTAAGTACCTACTAGCAGCTGTAATTTCTATACTAAATGTTTATAGACTGGACTTTACTCAACTTATTAGTTCACGACCGTTGTAATTGTTATTGAAACTAAAATAAATTATTAAAATCGTTATTAATATTTCTTTTTATTTTCTTAATGTCTGATTTTGGTTTTACCTAGAAACATGATCAAGAAAGACCACTGAGTGCACATAATCAAGTTGATCATCAGCCATCCATATAACAAAATAAGATTCCTTACACCCCCTGAGAAGTTAAAGAAATATATTATATTTATTTTTTAGCGGACCATATCCGCGAAGTAGAAGTCCCGATATGGAAAAGTTGTAAACATCGTGAAGATCGTGCTGGCAAAGAAATATGCGCAGGTCTTGCAGAAGGAGGAAAAGATGCGTGCCAAGTAAGACCTAAAAATCTCAATAAAAATACCCTACATACCATAATGTTAATCAAATAAATATAATTAAAAATTCGCAGTGATACCAGATGTAAATTTGATTATTGTATTTTTATCTAAACATGCAATCATGTGATGCACATTTTATATTTAAATCAAAAACCATAACAACTTTCTTTATTGCAATGTTTGGGAATATAATAATACATATGTGCCTCATATCTTCGTTAAGCTGGCTAAAGTTGACATAACTATCCTTTGTTTGATTATTTACAGGGTGATAGTGGAGGTCCGCTTTTATGCAGGAATCCTTTGAATTCCCAACAATGGTATATAGCTGGGATCGTAAGTCATGGAGATGGATGTGCCCGCCCAGACGAACCGGGAGTCTATACTCGAGTTAGCCTTTTTGTGAAGTGGATGAAATACCACATGGGTAAGTCTTATTTTATTAAATAATATATTGCTCTAGATAAATTAAAAGTATACAAATTTATAAATATTCTATACGTCAATATTCGTGATGTTAGCGATTCCTTCAAATTTAGTCTTAAGATTTCTTTTGTTAAAGCCGTTATTAATAATGCTGGTTCCAAGCTACATATATTCGAAAAGATTAACTGACGCATCTTGTGACAAAAACAAAATGAATACACGATTGAGGGAAGAAGAAAATTTTTGATTATCTATATCTAGCTTAGTACATGTCACACGGATAAGAAGCGTAGTATTGTTACAGTTGTCATTTATGTTGAAAGTAATATTGGCTGATAGATAATGATTTGAATTTTTTTTTCTAGCGAGTAAATCCTTGCCTATTGTTCAACCAATACAAGAATGTCCAGGCTTCCAATGTAAATCAGGCATTAAAAAATGTCTCCCAACTAAAAAACGGTGTGATAAAATTATAGATTGTCTTGATGGGGAAGATGAAATGGGCTGTATTTTTATGAGATCGATGGTGAACAATATTGGGGATGAACTGTTATCTACAACACTCGCATATAATGAAATTAATAATAATAAAAATAACACATCTATCAATGAATCGGTTATCTCTACTACTACAATTAAAAATACTGAACATAATACAATAATGACAGAAAACACTATCAACGATAATTTGCTTAATGAAAACATACTTGAAAGCGTTGAAAAAATTATTGAAAGTAATATAAAATACAACAAGACAACTCAAAATAATACAACTGAAAAACGAAATGTAATTCCAAGTAGTTCTTCTACTGTTACTGTTACTAACATATTTGAATCTAATTTTATAACTACTGAAAAGCTGCAAAATGAACAAATAATGACTACTGAAACAAGTTTGTTTCCCTCAAAAACTCCTAAAAACAAAGATATAGAACGTGATTCAAGGGTTGATAATTCAAAAACAATATCACTTACAACCGACACTTCTATAAGTTTTAAGGCTGATTTTCAACATGCATCTACATTTGAAATGCCACTATACAGAAGTTCTGAAGAATTAGAAAACTTAAATGCATTTGTAGAAAGTACAACTGATGTTCCTAGTACTAAAACAGTTAGTGAATTATTTATGGAACAAACTAATGAAGATTTTATGTCTACAACAACAAGTTCTCCTACTAAAATTATTGAAGCAAGGTCTTCGGTTGAAAAAGAAAATCCTACATTAAGAGATAGAACAGACATACCTGAAGATTGGGAGATCCTAAATAATTCAACAGATGACAGTGCAATAATCACAACAACTTTTTCTTCGACAATACAACTTGAGGAACTTGATGATATTAAGAAAACTACGACAGCTACAACTTTTGTAAATAACTCGGTTAGCGACTCGTCTAATGAATTAGTGATAAAGCTTCTACCCGAAATGAACGCCACAGAAATCCACGCAGCTAATAATGAAAGTGAAGAGATTGAAATTAAAAATCAGATGATGACAATATCATCTGAAAACAGTGAAATAGCTGCAGCAAAAAATTTGCCTGAACTCGAAGGCGAAAAAGAAGTTGCAAAACAAATGGAGGAACTTCTAAAATCTGAAATACAACCAGCTAAAATTAGAAGAAAACATAAAATTCCTAATGAATTTGAATGTGGAAGGTAAGATAAAACATTGAATTTCTCTTTAACTTTTTTGTCAGGATTTGAGCAGCCGGTTTCATTTTCAAATATTTCTTTAGAATTTTGCAAACTATTCCTTATACACAACGATGTGATCATAAAGCTGACTGTGAAGATGGCACTGATGAACTTGGCTGCAGTTGCATAGACTTCCTTGCCACTGTCGACGAGAAACTCCTATGCGATGGTATTTTTGATTGCGCTGATGGACAAGATGAAACTGACTGTTGTAAGTTTATCACTCATTTTTGTTCTTCGTAATAGATAAACTGATAATATAAAATAATTTTATTCTTCAGTTAGTTGTCCCGATGATATGTTTTTATGCAAAAGGAGTCATGTCTGCTTGCCAATGAAATATGTCTGTGATGGAAAATCTCAATGTGAACAACATGAAGATGAGCTAGACTGCTGTGAGTATTTGGATAAAGATATATTCTAATTTCATAAATTCAATATTTTAATAAACTTAACTTTTCAGTTGCATTATCTAATGGTAAAGAGTTAGTGTATGATATTGATGAAAAACCGGTAATAAATCTAGAAGGATTTTTAACAAAGAGGCACGATAATAGATGGAATATTATTTGTGAAAATATGTTGCCAATCGAGCAGCAAGAACAAGCAGCAACGCACATTTGTCATTATTTAGGATTCAGGTAATGATAAACTAGAATACGTTGACAACATTGCAAAAATATCACAAGTCTTAAATAAGTGTTTCCACGTGTACCTATTTCTTGTTTATTACAGCTCAGCAAATAGATACTCTGTTAAATATATTAATATTAAGGATGAAGACATTAAAAGTATAAATTTTAATGAAAGAAATCGACGTCACGCCATATCTCCTGTTCATTTCACATACAGAGAAGTAGAAAACGAAACTGTAAGAAACATTGTTATTGAAGGACCTGAAGTAATAAAAGAACAATGTGTACCGAATATTACAAAAACATGTAAATCTTTATACGTGTATTGTGACAATTCCTTGTTTACTAGCTTTGGTGCTCCTCAGATGATAGTTTATAATAGAGCTGTAGAAAATATTAGTAAATATATATGGCCGTGGATTGCAAAAGTATATTACGAAGGAGAATATAAATGTACAGGTATATTAGTAGATTTATCGTGGGTCTTGGTAAGCCATTCATGTTTATGGGAATTGTAAGTATTAAGTATTATAATTAGAAAGTATTTTGACATGTTTAATATACTAAGGTAAATAATAAATAATATTTTAAAATTTCTTGCAGAACACCGAATGATTTCATAACAGTAGTATTAGGATCTCAAAGGACTCTAATGTCTTCAACTGGTCCTTTTGAACAATATATTATTGTAGATGCAAAGAAAGATCTTCATAAAAGTAAAGCAGCTTTATTACATTTAAAACAGCCCGCAAAATACTCAAACATGGTTAAGCCTATGGTTATTACTTCCTCGTGAGTATTTTACGTATCGTGAAAGAAATTACATAGTCATTATATAATTTATTAATTTAAAAATATATTTTAGGAGCCACAATATAGATAATAGGACTATATGTGTTGCGGTGGGTCAAGATATGAATAACAGTAGCTTAAGTATATTTTTAGAGGAAACAAATGAAAATTGCAAACTTCCTTATAGTTGTTTTAAACGAAAAACTAACGGCAATATATGTTTGGTAAGAAATTCTTCCTAAAATGTGGAATCTTTATCCATGCTGTAGCTACACAATCAATTATTATTAAATTTTAATTAATATTCAAAAAATTCTGAATTATGAGCAATTTTAATATATTGTTACTTTCAGCCTGGTGTTACTACAACACGTGAATGGGCCGGCATAATAAGTTGCCATAATAGTCATGGTTGGAACCCAGTAGCATCATTTGTAGATAGCAGAGGGGAATGTGGTCTTGAAAACCATATTATAGCTACAGACATAGAAAATTTAAAACACGACCTTAAGTTTCATTTAAATGATATTCATCAATCAAATACCAATGTTCATCGTAAGTCAGTTTAAGTATATTCGTTTCTTCATATTTAGGTTTATAAAAATAGTATAGCAGTATGTAGCTGGCAAGTTAATATGTCCCTATTATTTAATAAAATAATTACTGATGAGATAATTAAAACTAGACGTATTAACGGTTTGTAAGCGCAGAATTTTATTTATTTGATTTTTTGACAACGTTTCAGCCACTTTTCACTATGTGTATTATTCGCTAAAACTTAATAAAATAGTGGTAATAAGATATTTAAGATACTGAAAGGGACTTTAAGAAAGCGGTTATCGTCTAAATTTCAATAATAACTGCGACTAAGGAAACCCGATTTTAAACCAGAGGTTCCAATTTTAGCGTAGTACAATTAACCTTCCTTGAATAGTAGCCAATTTTATTTTCAGTCTTTAAATATCTGTTTTAAATTTTACCAAAATCGTCGAGGATCGAAATATTTTAATCATACAATATACTGCTGAATCTTACAAACGTGTAAGAGCTTTTGTGTGGTAGCCCACCACACATGTGTGTGCATGATTGTATGCGTTGTGTGTGAGTGTATATGTCACTGTGTGCGTGTACGCGCGGGCGTGTATGTGTTTGTGTGGATGATTAGGTGTATAATTACATACATACATATATATATATAAGTGAAAATCACTAACTACTTGGATGTACATATATACTACAGAGAGACAAAAGGAAATATTATCTTCGTTAAAATAAATGGGATCTAATAAAGGTCTGTTGAATTGTAATCTAGTCATTATCCATTTCATTGTTTTACTTTTACATGCTGTTTTGGTCAGAGGATAAATTTTTCTTTATTGCCTGAAGTAGGCAAACAGACGGACGGCCCACTTGATGGAAGGTGGTTACCGTCACCTATGGACGTTTGTAACACCAGGGGAGTTGCAACGCATCGCCAACGTGTTCCCGGCCTCTAAGGAATTGTATAACGCCCTTCTTAAACGACCCTATGTCGTGGCGCAGAGGGAATACCTCGGCGGAAAGTTTCGAACTGATCTTTGTTGTACGCGGAATTAACGTTCTAGAGAACCGTTGGGTAGTTGAGCCTGGGAGCTCCAGGAAATGAGGGTGAATATCCCGTCAATGGCGAGCGGTGCAGTTGTAAAAATGAGGCGTTGGCACTAGATCAAACAGTTCCTCGGAACACTCTCCGTTGTTCAAGCGGTAGAATACGCAGAGGGACGCGAAGTCTCTCCGAATGTTAAACGATTCTAAACAGCCTGTTAGTATGGTGTCGTCGACTATACGAACGGCGCGACGCTGGATGGAGCCGAGATGAGAAATGTCTAGTAGTTGGTTAACATAGTTAAACTAAACGGAATAAAGTAACATTTCATGAAATATTTTTTCAAACATAGATAATGAAAACATCTTGATTTCAAACAAATCATCTAGTGGATGGATAGACGATTGTGAAGGAACTCGATGTAACCGTGGTCGATGTTTGACATTAACTGAAACATGTAATGGTGTTAACAATTGTGAAGATGGCAGAGATGAATTTGAAGCAGCTTGTGAAAAGAAACATCTTTTATGCAAACAAGATTCGTTTCAAAAAGGATGTGGTGAGTTTTAGTATACTACGACAATAAACACCCATATTTGTAAAAGCTTTTAAAACTATAACTTCTGATTTATTTAGATCAATCGCTTTTAGACAAACTTTTTTTATCTCTGAAATAAATTTAAGGTAAGTTGGAAGGCACCAGCGCTTCTATAGCATAGATTCGATACCTAACCGGTTAGCATGTACCATTTAACGAAAGGTGAAGATAAATGCATTTCCTTTAACACTTTTGAAATAATAGATAGATAATACTTTATTGCTCATGATATATACAATTTCAAAAATACACAATAAAAATATTGTCATGGTAGAAACATTAGGCGGCCTTATCACTTAAAGCAATCTCTTCCAGGCAACGTAACTTAAGGAATAGTTTAACCTAATCTGGCGATGTAGGTGGTGCAGATTATCAGGTATATCATAAACAAACATACTAAATAATGTTGTATTTCTTCTTACCGATATCTAGAATGCCTGTCTAGCGAAATGAAATGCCGAAATGGCAAGTGTGTGTCAAAAGAACTATTCAAAGATGGCAACGATGACTGTGGTGATAGTACAGATGAACCTGGTCATACAACATGTGGTGACTATTTAGCAAGAGTAATGCCTTCCAATCTTTGTGACGGAATATTGCACTGTTATGATCGCAGCGATGAAGATCCCAGTTTCTGCAAATGCTATGCTAAACGCGCTTTCAAGTGAGTGCTTGTACACTTCTTATTTGATGTCTGATGAGTGTTGGGGTCTTAGGGATATAAGACTATTTATGAAATGAATTAAAAGTTTTTGTAATAATAATTTGTCGAGATAATGCAAAGTATCAAACAGGATAGCAAATACTGCAGGTTAGAGAAACCACGTGTTAAAACCTGCACATCATGGTACTACATGTCTATGTACACCAGCCTTAGCCCGATAATTAAATAGCCCACAACTCTTAGTAATCGCTGATCAGACGTCCGTAAATAATTTAGTATGCGTGATTCATACAATACAGAAATTTAGATAGGTACGCGTAGATACTCGTAGTTCTTTAATGAATGAAAGAGAAAGCTGGTGACTGCTTTGCACATACTTTAAAGTATGAAAGAAATTTGTAAACAATAGTAATAAAGGATTTACAACAATATCTGACTCCTCATTTATATTATGCCCATTTCCAGGACAGTATGCAGAAAAGTGGCAAGGGCAATGAGCCGTTCAATTATTAATTCTTCAAATAAACTGCGTTTACATATACGCGCTGTCCACTTACTCACCACTCTTCTGCATAAGTATTACTGGGCGTAATGGGCATAATTCAAACGAGGCATTAGGATTCAGGACGGACATTTCAGACGTCCAGGCCGATTAAGTATGATATAACGTGCACTATTTCGTACCCAATTGTACATGTACATTCATTCTCAGATGAAACTTTGAGATCATCTGCCTTAATTAACTAAATTGATCTTAGAACAATAACCAACTCTATTATAGAAACAGCATTCAAACAGCTACAAAATAAATACCTTTATCTGAACTTTGGCGTTCATGGCCGAAGCGTAATTTTAACGAGGATATACCTGCGACTTCACCCACGCTTCATTTGAAGTTCCCGCGGGATTACCGGGATGCAAAGTACCACAGCATTCGAATAAAGAATGCAAGGTTTCGTGTTAGTGAAAATTGTGTCGAAATAAGGTATCTTTTATGTACCCGGACAACTACAAATCGCTCCCGGTAAACTTCCTGTGAGATTCTCGGGGTAAAAAATATCACACATTTTATTACATAAAATTTGCTATCGATCAGTGAGAAAATCACATTGGTATTCGATTTTTTTAATCTGGCCATTTTAAATCATTTCCAGAAAAAATCCTGCGTTATTCCCAGGATAAAAAATAGTACCGATTTTAAGTCTAAGAATTTGCTGTCGATCAGCGAAAACAGCATTGAAATCGGCCCACTAGTTTTTACGTGAATCCCCGAACAAACAGGCAACCTAAAAAAAACCATCGTTGTCTCCATTGTTTATTATTATAGTCCATTTGTTCTTTTTTTTAATAGCTTCAATATAACAGACACGGCAATTTTATAGTATTATAGTTTAGTATTGTACAATAAATTGAACTAAGTTATGAATTAAAACCACTTCTTAATATTAACTTGGGACTCGTCCGAAATAATGGTAACCTAAGATGTTATTGATTCACTTACACTGAAGTATATTTAATTGTATATTAGTTTATTTATCGTAAAAAGAAAGCTGTTACTCAGCTATTGTGTTAGTGTGATTTCTATAGATTTAGTTATTGTTCTGAGATATGTTTATTTTAAATTACAGATGTAAATCTGGACTAGGTGGTATAGATCGATGTGTAGCCTCTGATGTAGTATGCGATGGTGTACGTGATTGTCCCAATGGAGAAGATGAGAAAACGTGCATTGGACTTCACGCGCCTTTAGGGACTCCGTAAGTTAGAATTAATCAATTTTATTATAAGTAATTTAATATAATTGAATGAAATAATTTCATTATAATCGAAATGATTGCCAAACGAATGAAATGAACCTGCCTGCGAATGAAATGAAATGCCAAATGAACGAATGAAAGCCATCAAAACGGCAGCCGTGGTCAAATGATTGAAGTTTGATTTTTGTTACTTATAATATATTGTTATTAACTTTATGCTGTTTGTATTTTACAGATATGGGACAGGACAAGTTATAATTCGCTCACACGGCATTTGGTACACCAAATGTTTTCCCAGACAGAACCACACGAAATCTGAACTCGAGGCTATTTGCAGGGATTTGGGCTTTATAAGTGGTCACGCAAAGGAAATCAAGACGATGGACGTCGTCTACCCACACAATAGCTTAATACTGGACCCCTTCAAAGAAGTCGTCCTCAACAATAATACTGTCATAAAAATGAGAAAGTCACGTGACCCCATAGCCAAAGCTAGTTTTAACTCTGACTTGACAAATTGCTTCCCAGTTTTTATAGAATGTCATTAATATTATTAATAAACTTATAATAATTATTTAATTTTTTGTAGCAAATACATTTTAATGACATACACATGTTTTATTCATGCAGCTTTTGTTGGTGTAAAGTTTAACCACTAATTCATAACAGTTTCACAAAGTTGCAGGGTCGTTAAAAAAGTAATAAATTAATGATATTTGGAAAACACTTTTAACTCTTTTTAAGGAGCCTCTAAACCTCGTACAATTATTATGAATAAGGAGTAAATTATAATGCAAGAATAAATCGTGATTAACTCTAGAGTAAATCAATTTTACGTTTAACCAACTACTAAGTTAAGATTTTTTTTAGCATTTTTTTCATTGAACAAAAATTTGACCTCTACAATTTTATTATATGTATAGATTAGATTGTCACTCTGAGTGTGTCGACTGGAAGTAGTATATCAAGAATTTTAGGCTTCATTGAAAATAAAAGTAACAATACGGAGTAGGATTTATTCCTAGAATTCCACGCAAAAATGCAACCGACCTTATCCAAGAGTAAAAAAATCCAGTAATACGTATACTAGTGTAACATTGTGTTTGGTCGAATCGGCTCTAAAAGGGGTGAGTAAATCTATACCACACAGAAAGGATCACATTTTCTAGGACTCTCTTTTATCGCGAGCGCAAAACTAAATAAATAAGTATTTATTATCCAGGCAAAGGAGGAGGAAAATACAAGCAAGCTACATATTTTGCATTTGGCCACAGTTCTCATAAAAACCCTCCTTGAAAATAACTCGTATTCAAAAATACTTAAAGGGCCTTGTCGAAATCAATTTTCGTTAAAAGTCTTTTAAAGGTTTTTGACCTTTAATTTTTTAGACATTTCCGTTGGATATTTCAAAAGTTAGAGAACATTTTTTGTCACTTTAGAAATAGATATCACTGAGGGATCTATTTTTTTTAATGCCCAAAGCATGTGATGTATATTTAGACTTTATTTTAAAAAGTATATTGTTGTTTTTAAATACTTATTGGTTAGGTCGATAGGTAGGTGGATATTCGCTTATAAAGTCTGTGTCCCTCTCTCCTCATTTCTAAACTGTTGGAGAATTCTGAATCATCATTATGGTAGATCTAAAACAGTACCTACTTTCTATAAAAATTAGTTTGAACAACATAAGTTAAATAATTTTTAAGATTAGGGATTATTTTGAATAAAAAGATAGGTTTTCGTGGTTACATGATAAAATTACGGAACCTTTTACTGTGAGTGGATGGACGTGGGAATTGTCGGATTTTTGTCAAAAAACATCGCTGCGACATCTATGAAAGATAATCAACACATTAACTTGTGCCTGCCATGTTCCAACAATGTCCGAATGGTTTACTTTGACTTAGTATTGACGACTAAAAACAACAGATGGCACTATAAGTATTTAGAAAGTTCATACTTTATTGAGAAATCAAAATTATCTAATTGGACAGTTTATGTAATCTATTGTCCTGTGAAATTTGTCTTTTTAATTAATCCTTACTAATGTACTTGGCTTACTATTTACTATCTCTGAACAGACTACTGGCTTTCGTATGCTGTTTTATAACATGCAACTACTAAGTATTTATAATTGTCTCTTTCATCTCAGAAACGATTATATTTATTATTATAAATATTTAAAAAATCATATTAATATTATTATTTTTAATCAGGGTAATGACAACTAAATATATTTGTGGCACAATTTACCTACCTTTATTTACGATGTAATAAATATTTGTATCTGCAACGTACCGGGTTGCGCCACCGTTGTTACATGGTGGAAACACCACCAGTCAGACCAAGCATTTCGCTTCATCTTTTCTGGTGCGCAATGTTGAAGTCTGGAATAATGTGCCGGAGTCTGTTTGTCCAGACAAATACAATCTTGAAGTCTTCAAGTCACGAGTGAATAGGTGAGCGCTTCTAGGTAAGCATGCTACATCCTAGACTGCGTCATCACTCGACATCAGGTAAGACAGTGGTCAAACGGAAAACTATACCTTAATTAATTAAAATGTACATTACTATGGTAAATGTTTTCAGAAAATGCAAAGAAATAAGAAGTAGTAATGCCCAGATTGAAAATTAGGGTGGTTTTTCGATATTAAGTCAAAATAAGGTGTAAAAATAAATATTTTAAGTCAAAAAATAACAGTGCGTTTAGGAAATAAAAAGGTAAGTTTCCACCAAATATCGTGTTTTTTTGTAAAAGATAAAAATAAAAAACAAATACTTGGCAATTTAAATTTTTCACATAAATTTTGAGGTTATTTGAAAAAAGTGTAAATACAAAAACTACCCTGGTCTAAACAACTTTATTCTTATAAGGATTTTTGTTACACAAAAGTTATGGCACACTTGACTTCGTGCTTTACCTACACTAAAAAATTGGCATGTTATTTTGGTGTCCGATACGTTCCTAAAAAAAAGAAGTTCACTCAACTGCACCAAAGACACCTGTGTATAAATTAAAAACCATCAATTATTTATTTGTTCAACTTTGCTCTATATTGGTGATATTTGCATTAAAATATTGTTGGAGTGTTGAATATTTGTTTAATGTGGATCACCTTATGCACTATAAGAAACCTGTATGTTATAAATATGATAATATTCATCCCTTTGTGTCACTGTATGTAAACTTAATATAAATTCTATACGAAAAAGCAAAATATATTTCTGCGCCAGAAACACCTGATTTCGCCCTAGGGACTTATTCTTCCAAAAATGTAGGAAGTATTATAAATGCGAAAGAAACTCTGTCTGTCTATCTGTTCCGTTTTCACGGAAAAACTAATGGACCAATTTATGCCGAGAATAAACATAGGATACTGTTTATCCCGTGACATGGTATATTTTTCGGGATAAAAATATATTTGTATCTTCGTTTGTTATCCTTTTACGAAAAAAAACTACTTGACCGGACCTGGACTTGGCTGAAATTTGGTGCATATGTAATTTTAGTATCGAGGGTGGACCAGGGATACTTTTTATTCCAGATAATGTGATAGAATTTGGGATAAATTTATGTCATTATCCCAGAAAGAAGGATAGGTTTTTGTGATTTGCCATTTTGGTTAATTTGGTCATTTTGGTCTTATTGGTAATTTGATCATATTGGCCATTTTGGTCATTTTGGCGATTTTTGTGATTTTGGCCATTTTGGTCATTTTGGCATTGTGGTCATTTTTGGCATTTTGATAATTTTTGGCACTTTTAGCGTTTTGGGCATTTTGGCTTTTTAGTCATTTATGTAGTTTTAAGATAGATGTACGGGGCATAGATAAATAAAACTAGAACGAGTTGAAATAGGAGATGAAATTTTGTATGGTAAACCAATTATTTCTCAAGTTTACAAGATATATTAATTCATAATCTATAAAATATTGCGATAGTAAGTCGATTCGACTGTCTGTTAAGCTTTCACGGAAAAACTATTGGAGTACTGGATCGGTTTTGGTAAAATTTTGTACATATGTAGTTTTAATACCGAGTATAGACGTACCTAGATACTTTTAATCCTAGGAGATAGATAGTTTGCGATATAAAATGAAAAGAATCTTTAAACTTTAAGGGGTAAATAGTACTGACATAAAAATTTAACAAAATGTAACCTGTGGGTGTTAACGCCTGCTCTTTAAACAAAAGGTTAGAGTTTGACCCGAGGCGTAGCCGCGGTATAAATATAGCTTTATATATTATGAAGGAGATGAAACGTATCCCTTGTCCACCCTCGGTATTAAAATTTCATATATACCGAATTTCAACCAAATCGGTCCAGTTGTTTTTCCGTGAAAACGGAACAGACAGACAGAGTTACTTTCACATTTATAATAATAATATGGATGGTAGGTAGAAAGATGTTTTGACGTTAGCTCTTTTGAATGTAAATTGTTTTGGAAACTAAGGACATGTGTAACTTGATAAAACCATTTTTATTTTTCTCATGCACATAAATGTGTTAAATGGGTTGCTTGGGACCATAATATATATTTTTAATAGTCGTTTTTAAAATAATTAAGTATACCCTTAAGTAGTAGAATTATTCATACCAACTTTAGGTACATTTTGAGCAATGATATCATTATTAAGTAATCCATCTTATGAAAACAAAATAATGTTTTATAACTTATGTGAACTATCTCACCCCAAATATCATCAATTAATTTGTATTAACAATAAAAAATCTATTAACATTCACAACATTTCTTAATAAAAACATTGTAAAAAGAATAAGTAAATTTAAAAGAATAAACGTTTGAACATAATCAGATTCAAGATTATATACACATCTACAAAAAGTACCATGATTAATAGTAAAGTATCAAATAACATTGTACCATATTTATACCTAGGATTGTTTTGAGTTATGGCCGAGAAATTTAGAGATAAATGTGGACATGTGTATAAAAATACGTAGGTATTTTTAGAGTTTCGTGGCCGTTTTGGTAAAAACGGAATTCTTACAAAATCGTATTGTCTGTCCGTCTATCTGTACATTAAGACTATTTTGGGGAGAAGTTATATATACCTTCCTCCCAAAATTAGCGTAGTAGAAGTAGCGTTCAGGATATCCTGAACACGCTACATAATAATGTAGTGAAATGTATAAAGACCAAAAAAATATGGGTATGTTGGGAGTTTTCTTACACAGGATGTTAATGATAAAAGTTTTTACATGTAAATTGTTTATTGCTTAAATTATGCTAATCAAATGATTGGTGCTTATGATTGTGCTAAAATCAATTACTGTTTTGCCGACTGACCGAGTACGGTGCTAAACGAGTACTGATGAATGTTATTTATGCTAAAATGCACGAGTCGACATAAACCGCTGACACAGCAATGTACAGCTACTAGCCCGTACAGGGAAGTATATTATCAACAACATCAAACAACATTATCCATGTGTAAAAGTGTTTTTTTGTTTAATCAATTGATCTGGAAATCGCGATACCAATAATCACAATACTACTGAGTAGTAATTCAGATCAGTTGACAAAAATAAGAATAAATTGATGGAAAGATATAGTCGCAAATAAAGCTATAAAATTTTGTCCAACTAAGTTTTGAACAATAACATGGAAAATTCCGAAAAATTCAAGGTAGAACTTAATACTTTTTACACTAATTTATTTGAAAAATATTAATAGAATAGTTTCGACATGCGGAGTGTTTTCGATTAAATACTTTTTTGGGTCTCATAGTCGAATACAAAAGCAATCGACGCTCGCCACCGCTACAGATTCCTTCCCTTTACGTGTCTAGTTATTTATCTCTTTTTATAAGCATTGAATAGGAAATTAAAACTGGGTAGCTTTATGAAAGAATTTTTTAATTTGTACCATTCATGTAAGTAGTATTTTATTATAAGCCTCTTCTCTTTATACCACAAACCGTCTTATCTCCTCCAGTGGCCTCATTAGTTCATAATTTAGAATTTTTATGATCGTCGAAAACTTTAGTGAAGACAGAACACTGAGAAATATGCAGATACAAGTTCAAATTGAACTCATAAATATTGTGAATTATTGTTTCTATATATAATATAAAAAAACCTAGCAGTATTGTGTCTGTAATGTTAAATCTAAACAATAACAACCCGTAAACAAAGCCCTGCTGGTCTCGGGTGTCCCAATAGTTTAATTCAAAGGAATGAACGGTATGACCGACATGGTTGCTCAAAGCGTATAGGGGAGTTTGACACACACACACACACACAGTCTCCATATACAGTTTTTTTCAGGTTCATTTCTTGCACATTAGGCCAAAAATATTGCATAGCTATACGTGGTTCCTGGCTAAGATTCGTACTTATCTGATTCGAATGAGATGCGGGTGTGCCAGAGACTAACTCATTATTAAGTTTTTCCTGACTAAAAACCATAATAATAAAAAAATCTCTGATTGTTTGTGTTTTACATGAAAAAAACGGTATCTTTCCTTTTATGCAGTTTCAATAGTCAATATCATATTTTCTGGTTTGATTGTTACAGAACATTTTATTGCAGAAATGTATTTTTTTCGGATACATTTTAGCGAGCGACAGCATAAATAAACAGTAAACAACCAAATTTATAAGTTCCTTGTTTGCTAAATTCGGATCATGAAACTACAGCTTGAATTAAATAAAAAATAATACCAGCTTACAAAATTCCAACAGTTAGGAATCTATCTTGTCGCTTATCCAGGTCGGAGTGACCAGTTTTAAACATCGATAACGCCGTTTTGTAGATTTATTGTCGATGATTTATTTCACTATCATCATGTGGTAGTTATAAAATTATTCCAATATTCATTAAGTCACAAAAATTAAGTGGTGCATGCTCTTCATCCATAATAATAATTGGAACCCACTCTATATCATCGAGCGCGGATACATTAGTAGTAGTACATTAGCCATTCCTATTCCTATTCCTAAAATGAATGAATATGGTTTAATGTGCATTAAGGTAATTATACATATAATTAACGTATTATTTTATATGGTTGCATAAATTCACCCTAAACTAATTTTATTTTATGTGTGTACTTTTATGTGAATTATTAGACTAAATTTTACGATCTAGCCCATAGAACTATTAAGCAATTTATTTTTAACTTAATATTCCACAAAATAAATGACTAAGAATCAGTCCGTTGGCACTTACTTACTGAATGGCCTGTTATATTAGATACGAAACGCAGTAAGTTGTTTATTACTAAAAAGTCTCTATTGCTTAGACAGTTGTACTAAATAAAAAAATCTTAGACTATAATATTATCTATACATGCCCAGAGACTGTGCAAACGAAACTTATAATTAAATGCAACGTGCTATGGTTATTAAGGTCGGCTTCTATATTTTATGTACCATCCATTCTATTAGCTCACCATTAGTAGATAACTGATTTACTTGTATGGAATGTATCTCAAATTTTAATCAGTAATAAGGCAAATAAATGTATAGTAAGAAAAGAAATCGGCCACAATCTAGCACGACCTTCATGAGCGAGTAAAATATAACTAAATTAAAATTGCAAATTATTTAAAAGAATCTAAGAAAATGCAAATCTTAAAAATTTGTCATTCATTCAAATTTGGCAGTATAATATTTATGTTCATAGAAAATTATAGTCCTAATTTTATATAGTTCATAGTATAGTTTGTAGTTTATATTTATAGGTTAATTTATTTTTAGTATTTAATTATATGTTTTAACAACAAATTAAGTTAATTTTATTATTTGTACTTTTGCATTAAATCAAACAGAAGGAATTTTGTTAAGTTGTATTATTTTATTTTAAGTCATTTTAGTCTAAAATAATTTAAAATATACTGTCCTAAGCCATTGAATTATGGCGTAAATCGCAAAATTTATTATTTTAATAGTAATTTAATCCTAAACTAAAAATTTCATAGATATAAAATCAAAGTTATTTTTGACTTAAATTTTAAAAACGTTTAAAAGATTAGTATAACACCTGACACCTGCTATGTGTTGCGAGAATTCTTTAGGTATACACGAAGTTTCCGTTTTTTGAAATGACCAATATATCAACGATGAAAAAATCGGCCAAGTTTGCATCTCTTTACCCACATTAAAGGATTACGTAAAAGTGACAAATATCCACGGCTATATCCCTACACTGGAATTATTTTAAACCCTTCACTTAGATAGATGTGTAATTTATTTTAGATTTATTTGCTGTTTCCTTGCTCTGATATTTTCATCCAACGAGAGATATTAGTTTCTGCAAGTTGTCCGCAATATATATAACTAGCTTTTGCCCGTGGCTTCGCTTGCATTACTGTTATCCCGCGGGAACCATAGAGATATCCGGAATAAGAAGTAGGCTATGTTTTATTCCAGACTATAATCTATCTCTGTGATAATTTTCAACCATAGTCATTCAACTATTCTGGAGTGATTGAGCAACAAACATCTATCCAAACTCTCGCATTTATAATATTATATAGTATAGATACAGACGCCTAGGTCGATGGTATACAGATTAAGTGTTACCAAACTAACTAAAAAATCCAAAAAAAAATGGTTGTTTATGTCATAAAGCTATTATGCAGTCATTCATCTGATTAGATTATCACCAGACTTTCAGACTGGAAATTCGACTCAAAATTTTGACTCAACACGGAAGAAGTCACGGTCGTATATTATGTAATAATATTTTTAGAGACATGTCATCGACGCCGCGTAGTCTGCCGCGATGATGACACCACTATTTTAATTTATTTTACCATTTTATACGGAATATATGCATTAAATATATTATGTAAATTCGGATTACTTAAAAGGAATTCCGAACAACGCAAAATATTTAAGGTGAAGCTTCACAGAACTTTTTTAATAAATAAAAACCTAAGGAATTTATAAATCGTATAATTAAACACAAAGGACTGTAACTTCTTCGAATAATGAGATATAAATTATTTGATGTCCATTGTATTAAAATTTTGGTTGTAAATCAGAATGTTTAATTTGGTCTTTTAAACTGTGTCGAACAATTCATTTTTGCTAGTGCTTCTCGTGACAGCTTGGATGGGTACTGTATTTATTACATAAAAACACGCGACCCTTTGCGTTAGTTTATGAAAGTGACTATACGAAAGTTTTAGTACAATAAAACTAATTTAGCGATTTTAAGCGCAGTATTTTTTTTTCGACGTTTTGGCTACTTTTCAGCAGTCGTATTCGGAGAAGACAACTATACTACTACAGCTACTGAAAAGCGGCCGAAACGTTGAAAAAAACTTAATAAGATACAACGCTCAAACTGTTAAAAGGTAGTTTTATTATGTGTACTCGTACTAGTCAAGACAACTTAAGAAAATACTATTTTAATACAAAGTTTAAATAATGTTATATACAATTATAGTACAAGCTTGTTTCAATATTGATACATCAGAGTGGGTTAAAGGACACGAAACCAATGACTCAAGTAGAACAACATAAAATTGGCAATTTCTTGGAGTTTCGTTTACATTGGCTGAATTTATTTGGGTATCGATCAACGGTTCTCATTACTCGTTTACAAGAGACTCACACGGCGTTACCTTGGATTAACTGCCTTGTTCTTTAGTGATCAATTTATGGCACGATTCATCAAACAACGCGTTTTTTAATGAATAATAATCTCCATACATTTGTAAACTTTGCTGTAAATTTATTTCAATATTGATTTTGGGTAACACATCATTTTTGTGTAACATTGAGACACAAAAATAAGCTACTAAATTATTTGGTTTTTTGGGAAGAACTTTTCCTATTAGCCTTTAATTCGTGTTTATAAGGTAAAACATGTGTTAACTTTTTGCACACCAAGGCCCTTCAATTCAAGGTTTGTCGAAGTGTTACCATCGGATTTTTTTCCATGCAAGTAGGTATCTGTTTTACTGATGGTTATCGCCAAAAATAACCTTTAATTACCGTGTAGTTTGAGCTGCCCTGACCTTTCACACATACACTTGCAGACTGCTGTCTACTTGTCCAGAGTTACGTACAAGTTAGACCTGACAAGATGTGTTTCTCATAAGATGTCGAAAAATAAACTTCCTGGTACAACGGCACGATTATAATAAAAACTTATATTGGGTATATTGCCGCAAAAAATATAATTGTATGCAACAAAAAACCCAATTGACAAGAAAATTATTAATATAATATAATACAACTTATACTCACGTAACACTAACGTCATTTTTTTATTTGATTTTATATACTTAATTATTTTTTTTGTTAATTCAATTCTGATGTCTTTTATACTTTATTTGATCTCCTTCTATATAAATAATACATATCAGTTTACTTACCTGGGGGCAGGAATTAATGTAATTTGTAATTACTTTTATATCCATCATTTGTATCTTATAGTTGTTTACAGTTTGTAGAATAATTTCACTAACATTTAGTTATAGGTATTTTTTATTTATTTATTTAATATTTCGTTGTTTAATTAGGGTATATTATTGTATAATTCTTATATATATTGTTTATTAATGTAATGGTTTTAAGTTATCTACATACTTCGGGGCTTGGGACAAATGAGGTTATGGAGGTGAGCACTGAAAACCAGTGCTGTGTCGGAACATGTTTCGGCACAGCGAAAGACTGAGTGCCAACCTCATTTCATATATTGCGGCTTTCTTTTATTGTTATTTCCTTTATGAGTTTGTATTGTGTGAGTCGCAATTCGAAATAAATATTTTTTTTCTTTCTTTACGTTCAAATTACTATGGTGTGCATGCCTAACGAAACGATCAGTTGCTTGCATATCGTTTATTTTATATCTGCTTTTGGTTTCCTCCTACACAGATACGTGTTTAACAGAAATAAATCCCGCTCGCTGTCATGGAATGCAAGAACGCAAACTGAGCCCTAACACTATCTCGCAATCTATGCATTTCTTTTGTACACTTTACTGAGAAACTATCACACTTTCGGATTAGGGCTTTGACACAGTAATTTAAATTTATTTCTGAATTTGATATCTATTATAAAAATACAATTTTAAACACATTTAAAAATTCAAAATATACCAATGTTTATTCATTAGAATTTTATAGTATTCCTAACGCCATCTGTCGAAAATTATAAAACTAATTAAACATTTGTAATATGAACTGGACCATTACTAGATTACTATCTTAGAGTTATTACTATATAGAAAACTTTACGAGCCCTCCTAAAGCACCGGAATTTGCTAGTAATAATTTACTGGCTCAAAGCCACTTATCATTCTATGCATTATTAGAACATTAATTATTAATTTATCGTAATAGATATGTATTGGTTTATTTTTTATTGCAGCAGCTAGGTGTACTAGAATTATTTAAATTATGAGTTATCAATTGTAAAATAGGTAGTAAATGAGTGTCATATAATACAGTGTTCCGCAAACTTTTTGTATTCTCTGACAACGAAAATTTTTGGAGGTACACTACAAATAAAATAAAAAAATGTGCATGTACTAGTGTACACACTTAGGAAGTGAAACTTCTTTATGACCTTATTTTTCAAAAAATGATCTACTATATGCAACTTTACAGAAATTGGTTGAATAAATAAAGCCCCTACCACAGTCGAATCGACCGTGGTAGGGGTAAGAAAACAAGATGGCGCGTAACCGAAAAACGTGACGGTAAATTTTTTTCCAACGCCGATAAAGAAGTTTCACTCAAAAATAGTTTTTACAGTAATATTAATCAAAATTTATTTATTAAACATCGAAACAATATTAATTATTAATCAACTAGCCGAAAGTTTAAACTGCAAATAAGGTACTTATTATTATTAATCAACAAACCTAAAGTTTACATTGCAGCATAACCTTATTTTTCTGAGGCACACCAATTAATGACCACGGTACACCAGTGTGCCGCGGTACATACTTTGCGGAACACTGATATAATAGACAACACATATATACCATATTAATTATCGAAAAGATTGTTATGTTGTTAAAAATATAGAGAATAATAATAACTAAATGTAATTAAAAAAAGGACAATCTGTTAAAAGCTAACAAACATCTCTTGCATGACAATTGGCAGAATACAAAAGTGTCAAAGTATAAGTCATATTTACACAGTATATGTTTCGCAGATTCCAAATTATTAGGGAAAGGTGAAATTAATAAGAGAGAAAGTAAGAAAATTGTTCCTTTCTGAAAGAAACTTATTGCTATGGAGAATCAGTCATGAATTATGCGACACATAGCTTACAAAACGGAATACAGTATCAATACAGAAGCGGCCGCCTTTGAACTTAAGCCCTGCCACATTATCGAACAAAACCCTGTAATATATTACCCTCTATAACATTTTAAATAATATATAAAATTATAGCTACATGGATGCAATTATGTTTCATTAATCTGTCCTCTCTTGTCGAAGGATTAAAGTGTATTTGTCAGCCATCCCTTTGTTTAAGAGAATCCTAGGTAGTACGGTTGTTAGCAAGTGTAATCAGTCTGAATTAGAAAAATATATATTACTATACTACATTATTCTCACGTTTAATTATTTTTCCTTAGTGCTGATATTAGACGAACCAAGCAATCAATTTGCTTGAAAGGCACAAAAATGAAAGGAGACGATATTATTCAATGACATTGAATGTTTCAAGTTATATGGATCACATTAGTTGATGCATTTATTTAAAGATAAAAATGAACTGGCTGATATCATCTTATGTATTAATAGAACAACATGAATGACATATTAAGTCAATTTTCATTTAAGTGCAAATGAATTTGTCGAAAATTAGGTGTGAAACGATGCAAGTTTTATTCGACACCAGGAAGAATTCGCAAACGTTACCTTGTACAAGTAATAAATCTGTCACTCTGTAGGTACAAATCAGAGATCTTCGATAACGAGACAATAAAGAAACATCTAATTAATGATTGTTGAAACATAAAAAGCCGCTTTGGCGCTTCCGACATCAGTGTTTATAATACTTTTTGACCCATAGCATATTTGCGTCAAACCAAAAGTAGACTTTTTGTTTCATTTAAAAAAACGCACAGTTGATCATTTATCTTATTCAATCAATTTACGTTCAAGTGCTATTTACAGTTTTTTACAAATATCTCGTTATCTATTCATATTTTTGTTTCCTGTGGCGTCGTAATCTTTGTTGGTTTTGAACATTGCTCGCTGTAGGTACTTCGCTTGTCCGTGCAGTAACGGAGAAGGAATACAATTTCCTGCGGCCGGGCAGCCTGTCGTAAGAGGCAACAAAACAACCCACAGCCAGGTGATAGGGCATTTGGCCGACTGGATGGCTACCGCGTTTGGTCTAGAGTATGTCGCCGTAACAACCTTAAGTTCTGTTCCGGCATTAGTGACCAGGTTCCAGTCTCCCTTAAGAGAGCAGCAGCGCATTTGTAACACCTTTGGTGTTGCAAATATCCATAGGCGATAGTAACTGCTTTCCATCAAGTGGGCCGTCTGCCTGTCTGCTGAACTAATGCAATAAAATATTTAAAAAATAAAACAGATTTCTAGATACTAGTACTTAACCAAACCATTGAATTAATGGAAGTTTTCTATTGTGTATCTATAGCCTAATTTTTGAACGGTTTTTTAATAAAAGTGTTGACATAAAAAAGTTTACGACAGTTAGACAAGCCTAAAAGGTTCTTTACTTGCTCCAAGAGTCGTGGTTGCTATCTAATACTTACGCTTCTGACTCCAATTATTTCCCATGATGCTTTATTTCGAAAAATGCAAGGTTTTCTGTAGCATAGAGAACCCAAGCTTACATGAGTCATGATACAAAGCGTAGCCTTAAAAGTTTTAAAATATATTTATTTTTGTATTTTCCCTAAAGAAGTCTATTCGAAATATATCCCTATCGATCAATATTATCTAATTTATGATTTTTTATACACTTACATGTATATCGTAATGATATACATGTAGGTATACAGGTATGCAGCTGTGGCAATGGCTAGCGCACGCGTCCCAAACTGAAACGCGACTTCGAATCCTGGCCGGAACACATGTAACACTTGGGCCTTTTCCGACTTGATGTGCATATTGTTACATTAGCACGTGCTTACAACGGTGAAGGTAAACATATTGATGAAACCTGCTCATCGAGATAACCGATGTGATAAACCTGCCAAGTCGCCTTGGACAAGCCTGGCGGGTATATTGTCCGTTCTCCAATAATAGGAAGCCCGAGCCCAACAGTGGGACGTATATAAGCTGTTACTATATCACTATGATACCGTTATCAAATCACCATAGATAAAATTGGATAAGTTTATCCTTAAAATCTTATCTTAATTTTACCGCATACGTATTCAACATTCAACCTACTTTCTCGTAAATTCCCTAGTAAACTATAAAAAAATACTATAGGCGTGTACATATGCGTGTGCAAGAACTTTTGATATAACTCACGCCCACATTTCGACATGATAATTTTGGATAAGAAATGAGTTATATTACTCTTAACCATACGATATCACCTATTTTAGCGGAATGTATAGTTTTATTGAAAAAAATTGTTAATAATATTAATTTAAATAAGACATGACTCATGGACCGTGACATCATTTACGGTTTTACTTAACGTTCACAAAATGTTAAAAAGTAGAAGAATTATTGATACTGCGCTTGAACTTTTGACCCGATACAGACTAGGCACATCGTCGTTTATGAATTTTATTAAACTGGACGAACAGTCACATGAGTCATTTTCTTTATATATTCGTTACGAGAGCGAACCTTTCGATGTCATCAGATCGTTTTAAATCTGCCCTTTTCCTCATCGTTGAATGTGTAATCAATCTTTGCGCAATAGTAAACTTTTAAATACAGCTTTTATACGATCCTGTTACCATTTTGGGAAAAACATAACCTTCATATAATTGTCATAACTATCCGTCTTTATTTCTATGTAGTACAGCCATGTTTCTCAGGTACGTCTAAGTATATATCTGTCAGTGTCAAATTGTAAATAACGTTAGATTATAATCTATCTCGCAAGATTTTAAAATATCACAGTTCACAATTCAGTCAGTTTACAATTTAATGCATTATTTTTCGGTATATTATAATTTATCGACGTGAAATCGTGAAATTCTCGCGCGCGCGCGATATATTTAACTTAAAATTTTTTGATCACGTGCACTTGCGCCAACACGTGCACCGAGCCCTATAAATAGGGCCGCCCTGTCGACACTCGATCATTATATGTGCGAGTAAGTTGTGCCCCGGGCTCGCCCGCCCCAAGAACCTCGGTAAAGTTGTGAGCTCTTCGGACCAACAACATAAAGTCAAGTCCAACAAAAAAAAGTCCATCGTTATTGTTCGAGCCGCCGAACGGGATGGACCTCTCTGGGAAGTCTTAATGCTTTTGGAATAAACGATACCGAGTACTCTTGAAGTTTCATTTCGAGCACTCAAATATGGGTCGTCACCAAGAAGCTAACAATCGTGACGTCACACTTTTTATGAACACTACGAAGGTTCCTCCTCCCCCATTGAAGCTATTTAAAAACACAATTGGAATAGACTATATAAACGTTGGAGAACATGATACATTTTTTAGGTTTTCAGTTTGTTCAGGATTCATGTAAAAACTACTATTTCGTTGCGGTTTTCGCCGATCGACAGTAAAATCTGCGCTACTTTTTATCCCGGGATTTCCAATATACCTTTCCCGAGAGCGGTTTTTAGTTGTTCAGATGCATAAAAATTAACTTCTTCCGACAGCGTTTTCACTTTAATAATAGCATACATTCTTTTTTCAATGCTACAGTACTTTGTGCCGCGGAAACCACGCTGTATATAATTTCAAGCGTGGACGAAGTCGCAGGCAAATCCTAGTTGTATACTTGATTGACATTTAATGTTGGATCTTGAGGTTATTTCTCCAATTAAAAACCGTTTTACGGGCACGTTTTAATGACTGTAAATGAGAAATATATTTAAAAAAAAATTAACAATAAATTTATTCTTGTTTGATAGAAGTCTCATTTGACCAAAAGGCAGCCCATCAGCTTTGCCATCCAGCGCGGGAGGGAAGGAATACGGCCAGCATTTTAGTAACATTCCTGTCTGGGACTAACAGAACTTTTAAATTCATTACAACCTCATTTCATTACTACATAATATTATTATAAATCACACATGTCACTTGCCTTACATACAATAAAATCAACACAGACTTTTAAATTTAATATATTAACAAAATAATTTCCAACGGACAGCTATTTGGGACCTTTACATTTTTAGGTAATTTTTTATAACTTGTGCTATGTGTAAAATATTATGATAATTTAGTTTTAAGATTCATTTTTATATCCGCTAATAGAAAAAAAAGCTGAAAGTGACAGTACAAACAACTAACAACTGAAACATCGTCCAGTTACTTTTAGCGCCACACACCTATGCTCTTCATTACCAAACTTGCCGCAATCAGCGTTGTACAAGTCCCTATCCTTGACACGTGCCACCCTGAAACTAATCAGTGGGATATCCATAGTGTAACATTATTTATAAATACCATAAACATAATCGCTTAATCATCGTTAGCTATAATATCGTAATCTAATAAGCAGAATATTGGACAACATTAAATTTATTGGCCAAACCCATTATGTTAAATAACATGACACACGATGCCTCAATAATTGAGAGAATGACAATATAGCTCAGTTTCTTGGAACCGATACTTTTAATTTGACAGTTATGGCGCTGGTTTCCATAACAAGCCTCCCAAAGCCCATTATGTTACAAGAGTGATGGTCTGCTATAAATAACAATGTGAATAAAATGCGTGTAAGATGTAAATGGGCCATTATGTGTTTTAGTTAAAGAGCAAATTTCTAGTACATGAAGCAAATAATTAATAGATGAGTAGTATGTATGGAAATATTAATGAAAGGCAAAACGTGTTTATCACAATTATCATAAATGGAGATCCATCGTCTACCTTCATGGAAAACAAGCGTAATAAGACGATGATATTGTTACGAGTTGCAGGACTTGAATTAAAATGCCGTTAGAATTATTATAGAATTTATTAGAACTATACAAACACGTATAACGCAGGTACAAACATAACTGTATACAACCAGTCCAAACGTAATGCACTAGTCAATCAATGTCAAAGTCCGTCACTAACGTCTTTCTTCGCTTGTGGCTATCGCTAGACTGCCTCATGTCTCCATTGGGGCATTGCTTTATACTGTAAAAATACAATATGTTTTCCCGGCCGCGTGGACTGAATTTCTTAGAATCACACCTGGCTACTAATGACTAATGACTACCATAAAAGATTACAATACACAATGGGCTGTTTTTCTAATCACAAATTTTATACACAAAGTGAACAAAAGAAGTCCAAATGCCGAAAAGGTAATAATAATAATATGCAGGTGTGAAATTGTTTTTTGTCGGCACTCAGGTTGTAACAATATGTATTATATATAGACGTGCGAGACAGTTAGCACAAATATTGCTCGAGCAAGGATCTTCAAACAAACACAACATGATCTTAGGCTTGATGATCTTTGCTTCTAAAAGTTCGGGAATCTACTTAAGGTGACACAAGGGGGAAAAAGGTGGTCGAACCGTAAAAACGCTAGCACGTCTGTCATTCAATTATTTTTGTTTTTTTTTTTAACTTTTAATTATTTTTTGGTACGTGTCTGATATTAATTAGCGTAAGAATGTTTATACTAATCCGACACATCATTTTGAAAACAAGGAAAGAAAAACCTGTAAGCGATGTAAACAGAATAATTAAAATACCTACGCGTCACTAACAAGGCATATACAATTGTACATGTAAAATATGATTATTGTATGAAACTATAAAAGTAATCATAAAATTGTATATCACTTTTACGCCATCATCAATGATTGACACACATAAATAAATATATCAATCTCGACACAATATTTTTTGACTTTAAATTATTGTAAGTACCATTTTTTTTATAATACCTATATATGTTGATTTAAATTACAGAAACATTACTTAAACATGTATAATCATGCCTAAGTATATCTTATATATAACTGTAACACATTCAAATTAATTAAACTCGAAATTAGGGTACAGAAATCAACAGAAAAAATAATGTTTCAGTTTTTATTATAATTGTGTACAAATATATTAATAAAGATATAGACAAAGTTAACGGACCAACTTGGAGGTTTCATATGCGTGAAGCTCAAAGAAATGTAGTTATTAATAATACAGTAGGCATGTCTGCGGTAGGTACCACCACTTGGACAGATGACTGAACAAGAAGGTCTGAAGGCTAACGAGGCGCTTAAGTAAACGCTATTCCGAACACTCACAAAAAATTAAGGAGAGAATTATTTTAACGTTTCAAATATTGAAAAATATGAACAGACTGATGGATATTTTTGTTTACGCCTGTAGGTATAATAACATTCACTTCTAAAAACGTCCCCGAATAGTCACTACAAGTGTTTTAAAAATATGATCTAATCATTATTCTACTAACAGTTAGGTTTCCTCAATTGGGCCTGTTTACTTTGAACTATTAAATTAAAAAGAAAATAAAGTAATACTCCTTAGCCCCTATGACAAAATTAACACTTTGTAGTTTCGTCAAGTCCGTTCCTATAGCCTGCTCTATCTACACATATAATAAAAATGTAGAAGTCAAATTTCTATACAATTAAAAAAAATTGCTAAAAACCGAGTCAGGTGGATGTAAGAAGTAAAATAGAACTAATTTAGGTTTTTTTTCAATATTTTTGTTTCTCTGTTTGTCTGTCTGTTTGTACCGGCTAATCTCCGAAACGACTAAACCGATTTACATGAAATTTAGTATGGTGATAGCTTATATCCCTGGTCAACATATAGGATACTTTTGATCCCGAAAAATTAAAGAGTTCCCGTGGGATATTTAAAAACCTTTAATTACTTAAATAGCTTATAACAGACTGAATGTAATTTCTCTGCAACGTAACATAATAGAAACGGAGATTTTGACAGGGTGTGGTGTCGGTGAGAGAGTTTTATCTTATATATATATTTCTATTTTTTATCTATATATTTTATCTATTATTCTTATATATATAGCTGATAAGTTTGTTTCTTTGTTTGTTTGCTTGAACGCGCTAATCTCAGGAACTACTGGTCTGATTAATTTTTTTTTCATTATTAGATAGCCAATTTATCGAGGAAGGTTATAGGTTATAAACCATCACGCTAAGAGCAATAGGAGTGGAGCACCAATGAAGAATGTTTCAAAATCGCGGGATATTTTTTACTTACTTTTTTTAAACTATTCCACGCGAACGAAGTCGCAGGCAGAAGCTAGTGGTGTAATAAAATTAGACATGGCTCTTTAAAAATTTAACTGAGGATGATAATAATTATTCTGTACGAAAAGATATACGGGGTATAGTTGCGATTGCATGTAAACTCACGAGAAAGGCGCTACAGACGCGCGTGATCATCTCCCCTTGCAAATTTAAAACGCGCCTAACACGCGCGCGAACAAGCCACACGTGCGCGCTGTAAACGTCCGTGTCTGTTGCCTTAGTTTTGCCTCGATTGATGCCTACGTAATACTGTTGGCAAGTATCTGATTAAAATGCACTGCACATGTGTATTTGCAGCCAAATAAACGCGCTGTGCCAGCGCGTATGTATCGATGTAAGCTCGCGCTAGTTGCGCGTCGACAGCACGCGAAAACGTCGTCGTCTGCATAGTACAATTTGATGAACGTGTGAATAGGTAAATTGGTTGCGACAATATCACGTTAGCAGCGCGTTACAGTTGTTTGCGACGCACGTCGACAACGCCTGATAAAAACGTGCTGTGTAAGGGTGCATATAACTGTAATAATCATAATCAGGACTTTTAACCGACACCTAAACAAATGGTGAATAAAATTATAAAAATTCGAGTAGTATAGTTATTATGCTCAGACGAGTTATTCATCATCATATGAGAATGCAACACTACCATAAAAGTTTTTTTTTCTCTTTGTTTGACATTCTGAGGATGTATACAAACCACCAGAATTGTATCTGCGATAAACGTCAAAATTATCTCATTATAATAAATTCTAACAAATATAAAAAGAAGAAAATTTGCTAGTCAACAAGACAACATGGTCTTAAAATCACAAGGTGATTTTTAAGACCTTGATTTTTTATTGGTGGATTTTTTGTCTATGTTCATAATTGTTGAGATGAGATATGAGATTTAAAATTGCAATCATTTTTATCTTTCTAAATTTGAATATAGTGCAAGAGTCTGAATAAATTTAAAAGGTTAAATAAGTAGCGGTTCATACACAGTGAATATACTATAATGGCGATGTATATCTATTATTTTTCCTTACTCGCCTACAGGATCCTATAAAGGCGTTAAATTGGGTTACTTCATAATTGTCAAAACCTTTTGTCTTGATGATTTTGAGAAAAATTGTTAGCGCCACCTACCGATCTTCCTATTATCTAACATACCCGCAGCTACCAGCATGTACCCCTGAATTAATTTTAACCTTGCCGCCATACATTCAGTAATATGGATTTGGAACGCCTTCAAAAGGTTCTTTTAACTTTTATTACTTTGAATTTATTTAGGTAAGAAATCGGACTGTATGCATTTTTATCACGTTAAAAACTTGAAAATTACAGGGCCCTAAAAACGCTTTACAAAAAATTGATTTGAACAAGATGTATGACATGGTATGACAAATGAAGAAATGACTAAACAGTATTAGATAGATAGATAACTCTTTATTGTACACCAATACAAACATGAACTTAAGACTAAAATTATATCTAGTTATGTACAAAGGGCGGTCTTATCGCTAAAAAGCGATCTCTTCCAGACAACCCCAGAAATAAATTTAGATGATAATGGCGATGGTGGTATACGTAACATATAGTACAAACTACTTACATTTTAATAATAAATACATAAATTATATATATATAAATATATGGATAAATTTTATATATTACATAGATATATACTTAATATACATACCATACAAATACATATCTACAAAATATATAAATGTTTATAAGTGAATTTAAATATCATATTCCAACGACAGGTAGTATTTTTTGATCATAGTTTTGAATATCGCTAGCGATTTTGCTTGTCTGATTGTAACAGGAAGCGCGTTCCAGAGCTGTATAGCCTTAACAGTAAAAGAATTGTTATAAAAAGTTGAGTTATGCGCAGGAGTGTTCAATTTAAGTTTAGTAGAAGGGCGTAAATTATGAGAGCACGAAAGAAATTCAAAACTTTGTTTAAGGTAATCAGGAGTACTAGGGACAAATAAAATACTATAGAGAAGAGCAAGGATGTGAGTATTCCGGCGAAATCGGATTGGCAACCACTTGAGTTTTTTTCGGAATTCAGAGACATGGTCATATTTGCGTAGTCCAAATATGAACCTTATACAAAAATTTTGGAGGCGCTCAAGTTTATTGAGTTGTTCTTGGGTTAAATTTAGATAGCTGGCGTCAGCATAATCAAGGATAGGAAGTAATAAGGACTCTGCTAGCTTAATTTTGGTGGTAGTGGGTAAGAAATTCCTCAACCTTCTGAGGGATTTGGATGAGAGATAAAGCCGCCGACTTAATTCGGTGATATGAGGTCGCCAAGACAGCTCACTGTCAAATATAACGCCAAGGTTTTTTACCTTATCACTAAAAGGAATGATTGCCCCGTCAAACATCACACTAGGTATGGTACTCCAGTCGACCTTATTAAGCATCCGTGAGCTACCGATGACGATGACTTGAGTTTTTTCAGGGTTGACATGAAGCCCAAAAGACTTGCCCCACTGCAGTATTGTTATTAATGAAATCTTTACTATCCATAGATGACAATAATGAGACGCAATTAGCAACTTTTTAATTTCCGAATAGTCGTTATCAGTACAAAAACGAAATATCTCACTTAATATATTTTATTAACTTTAGAAACACATTTCGAAGTATTTATTATATTACTTACAAAATAATGTTTAATTTATGTATCTAATAGAATATTTAATAGAATATGCAAAAATAAACACAAACACAGTGATCTTTTTTCCCATACTCTTGTTGCCACTCTGTCTACAATGTCTGAGGAGATATTTGCATAAGTGCCGTGGACACAACGTGACCGTCCAATATCAAAGTCGTAAATTACCAATGTTAAATAAAAATAAGACATGTGAGTGCACCACCTGACCACTATATCGAAAGATCACAAGAAGAATATCGCAAACGAGATTTATTTCATGCCAGGTCTACGGATAATCGAGCTTTATTAATTAGTAAATCACTGAGGTCAATAAACTGTTTATTATTATATTTCACAATCATATCACAGGAAGTCGAACATTAAAATAAGTTTGAATAAATTATAGTTTTATGTATGCTTCTAAGTCGAGTATTTCATTCTAGCTCCGTCCTATGGGAGTGTCTGTATCTCCTTTTTTTACGAGGAGAAATTTGTTTGAGGACTATCCACTGCGGTGGAAATATAGGATCCGTTACGTTGGATTGGCTAGTGAAATTATTGTATATACAAGCAATTCAACTAATTTATAATGTGTACTATATCGAGTTAGCAAGTTTTAAATTACTGTTAATGAACGGTCTGCTCCTGTTTAACACATAAACTATTATTTTTATTAAATAACTATTAGATCATTAAATTGTCTCTTCTATTTAACATCCACAAAATGTTGATACTTTGATACTGATACTTTGTAATTGATGAGAGATAGGGTTAAGATGTTAATAGCATTTTAAATAAAAATATTCCTATTTTTTTTCTTGGGATCTATATTAAAAAATGCAAAAATTTAAACAAAAATATTTTATTTTATATATAATCTTCCTCCAATGCAATGCATTTAGAATAACGCATTTCTAACTTCCTTATTCCTTGCGCAAAAAAATGATTTTCTTAGTCTTGAAAAATTTCCTGGCCCCTTGACATGTAAACAATAAAAAAGTGTGCATCTTCTGGACGCCCGACAGGAGTGATAACTGAAAATAATCTAAGTTGAACTATTTAATATCGAAATTGTTTAACTTGAGAAAAGCTTAGGTTATTATTTAAATTTTATGTATAATATGATAATGTAAGGAAAGGTTATTTATTAATACAATCTTTGATTGATTATAAAATATATTATATTATGATCAAAATGGTGGATCCACATTTCATTCACAAGTGACAAGGCGACGGCAAAAATTATCCGAATTACGCTGGAATATTTCGAGTTTATGCCTAGAAATTTCCAAACATCGCTTTTTGTTTTCGTCGGTTAACATACGTAACACCCATCTTGCCGACACATTTTTGAACCACAGTGAATCAATTAAAATGGATTGAACCATACCAAAATATATCTTTAGGATCTCAGCTATATTTTTTATAGTTATTCTTCGTTAGTTAGTCTTCCGAAATTGGATTGTCAACCTTTTTGACATTTTCTTCCGTAACGGAGGTTGAAGGCCGCCCAGTACGCGGGCCATCTTTACAGCTTCATCTACCTCTTTTAAATTCAGCCACCCAGTACGCAAGCGTAGAATAGCATACAGCATCATCCCCTAATGTCTGCTGAATGTATGAAAAAAATTCTTTCGTAGACATTTTTTTCAATCTGAGATATTATCACCGCACGTAGCTCACTTTTGTCCATAATTTTGCGTTTTTAGCAACTCGTTGTACAAAATAATTTATCGCGAACAAACTGACAAAAACAAGTAACAGTTGGCATAAAAATTGTTTGATTGATACCTGTAGAATAAGTCGTCAATGGCAGCATTGTTCAATTGAACAACTTTGTAACACTGAATAATGACGTTACAAAATAATGACGTTTACTAACACTAAACGTTGCCAAGCTTGCTTTTCCTTCTTCCTTAATCGTTCATCGTGCAATGTGCACGCAGTTTGCCAAAATACTTAAATAAAAACTCGGTTATCACAATACCAATATATTTTTTTATTTTATTTAGTGTGTCACAATCAAAGAGTGCAGTGATAATATCAAAGTTATTATGGATAATCAAGAACCATCAACATCGTCTGCGGTGTCTTCGCAAATGGAAGCAACAACATCAACAAGTTTTGACTCTAGATTGACTAACATGGCTCATCAAGATATTGTTGTTTTTGGTTTATCAAGTGATTTAAATGATCTTAGTTTGCCTACTAAATGTGACATTTTCAAATATATTTTTTTAAGTGATCGTGCTAAATTTGAATACAAAAATTTTTCGACAAAAAATTCCTAATATCTCTACTTAAAAAAAAAAAAAAAAAAAAAAAAAAAAAAAAATTGGTATCAATACAGATTCTGAAAGATAATAAAAATACCTTTCAAACAAGCCCAGATTGAGAAATCTACTATAATTCTATCCGATTTTATGACGAATTTAATTAAATTATTATATGTATATATGAAAAAATATCTATTTTGAAATTTTGGGGGGCTCCAAATCCGACTTAGAGCTATGGTCTCTTGAGCAAAATTTCTCAGAATCACCTATAGATTACGTTTCTGCTATACGCTTTATCAAAAAAAATAACACGCCCTAATATATATATATATATATAAGCACTTCTAAGTACTTTTTGATTCACCCTGGTATGTAATACACGGCACGGCTGTTATGAAAATTCTTTCACGATTCCTTCCAAAACTAAAGCGTATTTATGTGTTGCTGATCCCTGATATTGCAAATATCCATTAATAAGGCCGATAGTGCTTTAATAAAATTGTGTTATCTACGGCAGATACATAAATGATTGTAATTAGATAGATCAAAGACCTGACACTTTATCTGGATAGATATTTCCGAATACGTAACATGTTAATACATATATTTATGTTTAGTTTTAATAAGTTCTTTATAATCAAATATACTCCATTCTCCATCATATCATTGCGTCAAAGCTACAATTGTGGCATTTAAAACTATCTATAGTAAAAAAGTGTAATTACTTGATACTCAACTACCATTAAAATCGAGTAAATGTCAATATTCATATAAACGTGTCCCGGTAAAAAAGAAAAATATTTTTTACCGTAATATTTTTTAATTATTACAAAGAGAGCTGATTTGGGTATTGAGTTGGTCACACTATAAACATAAGTTGGATCATGAAATTTGACAGGGATAGACTGTAACATATTTCACAAGTTACACACAATATTTTTCACAAGTACCTATATTAATTCATACTTATGTTTCAGCGTAAAAGTTGAGTTTTTACTTGTTTAAAAAATCAAGTGATTAAATGCGTACAGTCGTAGCTAATACCTAAAAGTTATAATTATGTTTAAAGGTTGTATTTACTAACTAAAAAAGTATATAAACAACAAAATAACAGTGCCGTCACAAAAACTTAAGGACTGTAAATTATATATCCTTTGAAATTTATGTTTTAATTTATTTTAGTATATTTGACTCACTAAGTAAATGTGCATTTTAAAAATTAATCTCATATACCTTATCGTTTGAATCACTTAGGTTCACTTACCCTTCTCACAATAAATGTACCACATAAACTTTATCAGGTCAATGGCAGTGTTCGCGAAATTTATAAGTTCATCATACTAAAAAGATATCAAGAAAAGCATCTGAATTGCTAATAATTAATATGTTTTGTATTTACTAAACAGGTGTTCACGATTAATGTGGCAATTAATGTGATGTATGACAAAAATACACTTTGAAAGTTAACAACAATATAACAATATGGAACATACGTTCTTTATCGATATTATGACCCCAGAAGTAGAGAAAGCGAACAGTAGTATTAGGTTACCCTTTTTGCATAATTAAGGTTTAAAGTTTATTCATCGGTGGTCTTCTTCTTCTTGACCATTTGAGGCGGCGAGGATGTTGGGGCCACGAGGAAAACCTCTTTGCCCGGCTTCTACTCGAGGGACAACTACTCGTCGGTGGCGGGGTTTTTTTTATTGCAGGAGTTCAGCAGACAGCCAGATGGCCAAATTGATGGAAAGCGGCTACCATCGCTTATGGACTTTTGCAACACCGAAGGTGTTATATATGCACTGCTGCTCTCTTAAGGGAAACTGGAATCAATACCGGAACACAACTCAGGGTTGTTATGGCGACATTCTTAAGACCAGGTGTGGTAGCCATCCGGTGGGTTGTTTTGTCGCCTCTTACGTCAGGCCTTCCGGCCGCAGTAAATATATATTATCTGAATAGATAATAACTAAACATATTCGTAGTTTAATATTTTTCGTTACATATTCTAGGTACTACAATACCTTAAAACTAGAATACTAAGTCTATCTAAATCATCGTTTTTACCGATAACAAGGTATCGAGGTCGCCAACCCTTCAGTCACCTAAGTCTACTAGGCATCTTAGGAACTCTTTGTTGTTATTATGCAGGTTGTGGCCTCAGAACCTCATTTTCGAGACATCTTAACAGCAAATGGCATATACAAGTAAAATTTTCTGGGAGTTGCATATTTACGCCACTCGAGAGATAAACGCTTAAATTCATTTATTCATAACAGTGTTGTTACAAGTCAAGAATTTATATTATGTATTAATAACAAATTTAAAATTATCAGTGTCATATTTAATTAATTTCTTCAAGGTGTCCTTGATTAGCCACTTCTTAAGCCGGCAAATGAATATATTTAAACTACAGGGGAGTTTTAATCTTTCCGGTAGTTTCTTATATGTGCATGGTGGAAGTCATAATGTGTTAGTGTGTTCGATTTCTCCTATTGTGATAATATTCTGAGACTTGAGTCATACGGCCAACGCAAATTGATCCACATACCATAGCTTCTTATACTACCAGGGATCCAGCCCTTCAGAACGGTTACCATCATCCATAGAACTTATATTCATCTATTACTACTATAAATGAGTATGTGATTTGTTGCTTTAAATGTTTATATTCTTTTTCCCTTACCCGAACATCAAGATTTAATCGCACTATGTTTTGCCGAAATGGCTAAGGAACCTTAATAATAAGAGCGAAATGATGAGCTCCCAAGTACCCTACGGAAATGAGGTAAAATAAAAAAATACATTTATTTATAAATCACTTGACATAAAGAACTATAACGATCAGGTTAGCAAAATTCAGCAACAATATCTTAGTATAAAATTACGCTATAATATAAAGAAACTTTAGCAGATCGTTATGGGCAATATACTTTTTCTTCTATCTGACTCGTCAACATTGATTGGATAAATCGTAAATCAATGGCGCTCTGTTGTTCGTGCCTACCCCGCAAGGGACCTGGCGTGAAGTAATGTATGTATGTATGTATGTAATGCGTTTGATTCGCCACAAAATTCATAATAATATTTTATACTTTCAACCATGGGAAATTAAAAATACACCTGAGCTCATCACCAATTTTGCTCAACAAAAGTATTACCATAAATAAACATTATAAATAAGCACTTATATCGTTATGTTCTTGTTTAATTATTTTACAACCTTGAATATAATACGCAGTTAAAAAGTATATAGAAATTGGGTGTCATTGGCCTTATCAAAAGTACTTAGGTATGTATATTGAACGAATTACTGTAGGTACTTCCTAATTTCATATAACTTATAAATCTTATAAGTTACAACTGGGATATTCCCGCGAGTTCGTCCACGCTTGACTGACTTGACTTGAAATTCCCGCGGGATTCCCGGGACACAAATTACCGCAGCCTTTAAAAAATAATGTAAGCTATCGTTTTAGTGACTACTGTGTCAGAATAAGACAAATTTTATGCGCTCAAACAAATACAAACCACTCCCGGGGAAATTTCCCTGTGATTTCTGGGATAAAATTATCACACATTTTATTACATAAAAAATTATCTCAATCAGTGAAAAATCATATAAGAATTCGATTTTTTTAATCTGTTCATTTTAAATTATTCCCAGAAAAAATCCCCCGGGATTTCCAGGATAAAAAGTACCACAGATTTTAAGTCTGACAATCAAGAACAAGAAATAAAAAAATTGCATGGTTTTCTCCATCTTTTATATAGTCTATTCGTATTCCAGTTTTTTTAATAGCTTCAATGTACAGACACGGCCTGTTTAGAATTTTATAATATTATAGACGATAGGAATATGCCACTAGGGAGACCAAAATTGACGACGTAGTACAATATAGTGATTAAAATCTACGAAAACAAGTCAAATTGTTCATTTGACTTGTTTTCCGACCATTGCTTATAATCTAAATTGTATATTTTGCCGTTATGATACTAGCACTATGAACATTTAAAAAATACTATAGTACATAAGGTTTTGAGCAAAAAATATATAAAATAACTATTTAAATGTCCGAGATTAGATACATATCCGAGATAAACACAAATATCGAATACACATCATATTTAAGTAAGAGAAACAATTGTCAACATGTAAGCGGTTTGTAGTATCAAAATGGTAAAATAATGAAATTAAATATAACCTTGTATCAAAGAGTACATTGAATACAAAGATTACATTGAATATACCTTTTATATTTGATGTATCCCGGCAGCAAAATTGTGGCTAAATTGTTGCAGATCTAGGGGTATTTAGCAATAACTTACTTGACGACCCATTTAAGTCTACTATTAAAGACTAAGTAGGGACGGCTTTCACAAAGGCATATCTAATACTGAAGTCGAAATAGGATTCGTCATTTTCAACTTTTCAAAATAACGGCTTTACTTGAATTTTTATTACATAACAGGTCTCTATTGTAAACTTAAAATATTCTGTTTCTTTTGTAGCACACACCGTAATCCAAATGCAGGTATCATTTTAATCCTGTTCTCAATTTCAATTCTTGTACACTAAAGGAATTTGAATCAATTCAAACACCGTGTAGTTTGCATAAAGCCAGAACTCCAAAATGATAATAACAAGTAATATTAGTACCCAAATTGAGTTTCAAACGTTATACCTACATTAAAATAAAATTAGTATTCAAATGATTCAATTCGAACTCGAGAGCACACGGTGAAAGACCTTGTAAATTAAGCAAATCTTGTAATTTATGACCATGCGACTGTTTTCTAACGGTGGCAACCATGAACTATTATAATCAACATTTAAAAATAAAATATATTTTTTAAATTTTGAAAACTTAATATTAAATAATTACTAAGGGCTGTTATTTATTTAAGTTTAAAAAAACTAAGATTGTAGTTAATTAGTTTTCAGTCAAAATATAATGTTTATATTTTTCTGTACGGACTACAACAGAGAAGGGCACTAATTAGGGGTTGCACTAATGTCGTTAATTATCTGCTTACTTTTTTTTGACTTGTAAGTATGGGCGTACATATCAATTTTAAATAAATAAAACTATATTGCTCAGCAACAAACTAAAAAAAAGTAACCTACTAAAAAGTAAACTAAAAAAAAAGTAATACCTTGATAACATATAAATTTTTACGACCTCTTTAAAAATATTCATGTTGCGGGCGCGAAGCGATGGCCGGGAGAAGGCAAAGGGACGTGGAAGAAGAAGCAAGGGAAGAGTAACTTACCTCGCCACCGGTCCACTACCACTGCAATCGTCCCCCGGGGGTTCACACAGTCACTAGGATTTGCTAAGAGAATCAAAATAAACTATAATGGTTTATTACTATTTGTGTTCCAACAATCATTGCACTATATTGTGGTGACAGCACTGATACAAAGTTGAATGTGGCTTGTTTTTCTCATTCTTCATTTAAGGGTTTATTCTTTTCTTGATGGCGAGTATGGGGAGGAGGAATTCATAAGAAGGTATTTCTCGGCGCAACCACATTTGTTACTTAAAATATATATATCTAGTCAGCACAGCTTGTTACACAGTCTGTAATAGCTTGTACCATTTATAACTTAGTTTATTTTTAGTTTTTTATTATATCTAGCTGATATAAACCAATATAATATATACGTGTTATCTATCAAAACGATGGTAACCCTGTCCTGACCCTGTCTGCTGTATTCCGAGCCTGCCCAAAACATCTAAGTACACATCCGTCATATGAGGAAGAGAGATTTTTTTACGAAAGCCGATATTACAAATTCTTTCAATTTGGCGAAGTAACCAAAATGACTTATTTAAACTTAAATCAAATAATTCAATCTCATTGACCGTCATCGATTGCTTTCATATCTACACCTTTTCTGCCAAATTGAGTCAAGTTGATTGAAGCGTATAATTCACCCATATTATTGATTGACTTAATTAAAAAAATACAAAAACAAAACCCAGTTCAAACTAAAAATCAAAAAAGAATTATTTTCTAAATCTTAAAGTCGGTACATTTTGCAATTTTGTAGTTGTTTTTTATGTTTTACTTGGCACCGACTTCAAGATGTAAAAAACAATGTTTTTTGCTTTTTAGTTTGAAGTAGGTTTTGTTTTTATTAAAAATATAATAATATTTACTACTTTTTAGTTGATTGAATAACTTTAGAAATAATATTTTAAGCGCCTGTATAAATCGCTCTACTGGTACGTGGACGTATAAAAGTTTGCCTTTCGAAGATTGTAGACGCACAGCGCTCTTCCGCTAGAGTTTATTTCGATTTTCCTGGGATCCACAGATTAGATCCTGACTTGGTAACAATGGAACTATTTCAAGAATATACTCTTTTGAATAAATACAAAGTTTTGAAAATCGAGCCACAATTGACGGTGAAATCGCAAAACAAACATACAAAAAATATAAAGTTGAATTGAGGGCCTCCTCTTTTTGGAAGTCGGTTAAAAAAATAATCAAAAAAAAAACTTGTTCAACATCATGGCATCAAAGTATTAAAGTCCTTCTTTTTTATAATGTTTTGTGTATCCGTTTTAGAATAATGCGATGACATCTTTCTGTATAAATGTTTTGTGGTGCGATCATTAGTTTGTCTGCTCTACCTGCCATTTGACCCCTGATGACCCGATGCTTACTTTCTCTTAATTAATTTTAGTACTCGTTTTTTTAAAATTAATATTTTATTAAATTATTTTTATATAGAAATGATTTAATCATCTCAGCATAAGTATATCTGAAAATGTCTAGAATTTTATTAATCTATAGATATTCTATTAATCTTCTCTGTGGCGAATCGTATGTAAACAATCATTTGTATTAAAATGTATGTAGTATTTTATGGCCTCAACGAGTTCACGACATAAAATACTAATGATTGTTTATGTCTTAATCTGGTTGCTCATTTAACATAATTTATTATATTTGACCTTCTACATTTCTAATGTTTTGTATTTTGAAGAAAGTTGTTTTTAAATTTATAAAATGTGATTTAAACGGTGACTTACAATTTTGACGTTTTAATATATTGGCGCAATTTACAACTACTTAAAAAAATCTGCAGTCTTTAGTGACCATTTTTTTATTATAGCTCAAAAAAATAACATTTTGTAAAAAAGGAATTTTAAAATTATGCTAATTTATAACATCAGATGATGATATTGATTTTCAGTTTTCCCTCTTAGGCCTTTCAATGTTAAAAATACTATTAATTTGAACAGTAGTTGTACGATATTTATTCTTTTTAATTAATAATTTACGCATTTGTGTTTTATTGATCCCAATGTCGGGCAAAAGAAACGAGTCAATACAGCTTTGTCTGACGTATTTTACTTGACACTAACATATTGCTGAGATGTTTTGTATTTAAAATTCCTATTAATATAGCGGTTTAAAGAATAAGATAACAATGCTTTTAAATTTAATTAAATGTGGTAAGCGATTCTTAAAATATTCAACGTTATTTTTCTCCGGTTATCGAAGTTCTTAAAATATGGCACTACTTAAAAAGATTATTATACATATATCTTTTATTAGTATAAGTTTTGTCTTTGTAGACGTTGAGGCCGAAAACCACCAGTTGTGTTTTAAATTCAAATTTAAAAGTTTTTATTCAATATAAGTTCCACTGGAGAACACTTTGAAGGTCATACATATACGTTAAAATTTAAATTTACTTCGTATTTCATGTACGCCGCTTCCCAACGTGTTATTGCTGTTAAGGAAAAGAAGTGGCAAGAAACTCCCCAGCAACACGTTTATCTAAAAATAGCTTTCCTTTTTCTCTCTTTTCCTTTTAAATAAACAATTTTTTTTCAAATATTTTTTATACAGTAGTATATTACACATTTTTTCTAAGAATTAATGGAGTTGTATCAAACCGTACATAGTCAGTAAGACAAAGACAATAAAAGGAAAGCAAAATATAATTATCGTTATAATAATGAGGAGACGTAAGTATTAAAAGTTTATACTGTAATATATCTTCATAAATTCCTTACATGTTTGGCAAGATAAAAACGTTATACATAAGCTGCTGGAGCGAGCTGCTATGTAAATGAAGTCTTGTCATTTAAATTTTCTTCAATAATGTAATATCTCTTTTTATGTGTGCTTGTAGGCGAATTGCCAAACAGGGTACTTGGTGGTAGGTGGCTCCCGTTGCCCATGGACATCTGCAACACCAAGGGAGCCGATGCGTTGCCTACCTAGTCAGGCTTATAGAAAGGTAGATCTAATCATATACAAATATAACGATTCTTATACAAAATTAATTATTTATGTAATTATGTATAAATTTATTATACACTATGTGCATCGCATACAAAAATTAGATACCATTTCAATAAAAAATAAAGAAAATATTCATTTTTACATTCGTAACGCGCATTTATGAAATAGTAAAGTGTCTAAGTGTAGTCTGAATTCCCCTGTGTAAAAACGACACATAACGTAAATAGAGAAAAGGAAAAAACGTCAAGCACGTCATATACTTTTGGTCAATAATATTACTTTACACTCTTATACTTTTAGCAACTATGCGCTATCCAACGGAACAATCGTTGTGCGTCAATTTTAAACATAGGCCAAGTGCCTTTCGGTCCACACACAGTGATGGTTTCTATATAGGTACCATGAACATCGATTGTTGTTTCGTTGTTCCATTCCTTAATTATTATACCTATGCCACTTTGGGTTTTTTTTTATAATTTTCCACCATAATTCAAAAGTTAGAGGGGACTAATATAGTCCATACGTCCATGAACGCTAAAAATCTTCTCCCACTATATGACATCAATATGACAGCCATTACTAATTTTCAGATATTTTTATCTTTACCATGCATTACTTGCAATGCATACCATTGTGTGGAATCATATAAAAATACACCTTGCCAAACATCCATATGGACTTAGTCGTTTTACATTGCAGCTGACAACCAGGCAGACAGCCCATGTAGTAATGGAAAATATTTAGACGTTTGCAATACCATGGGCAAAACCAACGCGTGGCCAGCCTTTGGGATTTGATATAGGGGATGGGATAGAGCGATGGAACAGAAGGGACGGAATAAAGGGTTTGAAATAGAGGACGTGAAATAGTAAAATGGAATAGAAGGATGGAATAGGGAACATGGAATAGGGGGTGGTAGAACTGAGTCATTAGAGCTCGATATGGAATTGGAAATGGAAATCGATACGAATCGCGTTTCGTATCGATTAGTCATCGATACAAATCGCGATCATATTTCACGGGTCGTAGAATTTAGAATCTTTGATAGAACTACGTATATACACGCTAATAAACGTATGGGCATTTTATACATGAGAATTTTATAAGGGTTCGGTTTGTGTCAAAAAAGCTTTGAAGTCCTAAAAGTCGTTTGACGCAATCACATTGATAACACTAAAGAAAAATATTTTCAATTGAAATAGCACAAATATAAGAATTGAAAAAGTTGTCATTCAAAATATTTACCGATACATTTACATTTGTTACTTGCGTTGCTCTCATGATATTTTGCGTACAAGCCTCTCAGCGTATATTTTTTGTATAGTAGATTGACGTACATAGCACATTGAAAGAGTAAATAAATAAACAGTCCTTTAATATCAAAAATTAAACTCAACCACAGTTTTCCTGTTAACATTAAGTATCATAATAATATGGATTGTAGTTCCTAGAATACTTAATTTTTCGGTGAATGATGAAATCTCTACTGCGACAACTGTGAAAGGGAAATTACGAGGATATTAGTAAAACTTGAATTGTAACGTAAATTAATGCGTGATATCATTTTCCTCAGGCTAGAGCATTTATAAGAAAACTAGTTTAATTATAATTAATTATTTTTTTAATAATTTTTCGGTTTATACAACCGAAATAAAAAATAAAAACTTCGTTTAAAAAACAGACTTCAAAAACTAAAATGTATAAAATAACTTATTTCTAAAGCTATTATTCTTAATATATATTATCTAAAACATCTTGAAGTCGGTGCTTAGTAATTTTCAAAATATAGTAATTTTTATTATGTTTTACTTTGCACCGACTTCAAGATGTTTTAGATAATATATATTAATAATAATAGCTTTAGAAATAAGTTATTTTATACATTTTAGTTTTTGAAGTCGGTTTTTTTAAACGAAGTTTTTATTTTTTATTTGTTACTTTTTAGTGTCTAGCTATGTATGGGTGGACTTACATATGGTGCCGCGCTTCTTAAAAAATATAGGTCCCAAGAAATGAGAACAAAAAAATGTTCGTAAAATGAAAACTACTGGGCCAAACTATGTCAAATTTTTAGGGGACCACATGGCAGCTATTGCGCGTCGAACAAAAAAAGAATCTCGTAAATCGAATCATAAATCTCAGAGTAATCGGTGTACATATGGAACGAAAAGGAAATTTTCTTCATAAAAAATGTTCATAAAATGAAAACTACGGGGCCAAACTATGTAAAATTTTTAGGGGACCAATTGGAAGCTATTCCGTGTCGAACAAAAAAAAGAATCACGTAAATCGGATTATAAATCACGGAGTAATCGGCGAACATACATAAAAAAAGCAACAAGAAAAAAAAAGATCCCGACTAATTGAGAACCTCCTCCTTTTTTCGAAGTCGGTTAAAAAGAATATTAGGGGACAGTCCCAGTAATTCCATGAATGAATTGCTGTTAATTATTTCCACTTTGTTCGCAGGATATCAGTTAAGATAGAATATAAGTTATATCCATGGACATAATTATTTAGTTTTATTATTATACCAAGTAAGCATGATGGGTTTTACGTTATCTAAAAATAACGTAAAAGTTGACTGTAATTGAGAATTATTAATAACTAGCGGCCCGTCCCGGCTGCACACGGGTATCTAAAAATAACTTGTTTGTTGAGATTAATTACCTACTAAGCAAATTCAAAATATTTTCAAGCTAAAATTATGCGATTCAGCACATTCTTGACATTGACTCCATTCCCGTACATCCCGTATCCCAGTGACGCCTACATCCGATAAGGTGCTGCCTAGCTAGCTAAGCTGGGTGATCGGCGACCACGCAACTTTTTTTCTAATACTTACATTTTTAAACTTATCTTTCGAATGGAATGTTCGAATTAAATAATTCAAAAGTTATATAAAGGTATTGAAGCAGTCTTGAATATGAAATAATTTATTTTGATAAGGATGAATACCAAGATACAAATAAAGAGCCTTTTCTAGCGACGGCATTTCAATTAAATTTTTAAAATAAAAACACTTATTGTGGCATAACTATAATTGTTAGACATATGCAGATTGTAAAAAGATTGAAAGGGACTTCAAGTTTAATTTTTTTAAATCATTAAATTTTTCTATTTATCAGTGAAAACACCGTAATGGAATTCGAATTTTTCAATTTAGCCATTTTAATTATTTCCAGTAAATATTAAAATTTCCGGAATTAAATGTTAGTTAAAATCTAAGAATTAACTGTCGATCATTGAAAACCGCATCAAAATCGGCCTAGTAGTTTTTACATGAATCTGGAACAAACAGACAAGAAATCTAAAAAAAAGTCTCCATCGTTTATATAGTTTATTCCAGTTTTTTTGTATAATATCTTTAATTTACAACCACGTCATGTTGAGTATTTTATAATAATTACTATAATGATGTCAGGAGCTTTAATAACAGACGTGCGTGCATGACAAGAGCTATGAATGTCAAAGAAGCAAGTGAGGTGTGTAAGAATAAGCCTAAATGGCGCTCTATTGTTCGTGCCTACCCCGCAAGGGACCTGGCGTGAAGTTATGTATGTACTATAAGATAGATAGATTTTTACTGTCGACTTTGAACAGTTCTGGAATAAATGCATGGGTCTCATTCAACTTTCATAAGACAAATAAAGGAGTCGTCGACTTTTGGGCCAAAGAAACCAGAAGTTTCATGCCAAGCGTGGACGAAGTCACGGACATATCCTAGTAATACATTACAATAAATATTCTTCATTTTAGGAAATTATGGCCCCTCCCGCTCTGAACATGTACAATACTGTACAATTATATGTAATGTTTTTGTTATTGCTCACGTTTAACACGTTCTTTGCATTTGGACCTTCAATTTATGAATAAATATACCTAGCACCTAATTGTAATGTTCATTGTAGGAAATCATTAAATTTGTTAGTCTAAGCTAATGATCAACAAACAATTGAGTGATTAAAATACTTTGTATGAGGTAGAATAACCCGACCTATGTGTCGCTTTTTTGTTTCGTCGAGTTTCAAATCACAACAATTCTAAAGAAGTTTCACAGTGTCATAAAACAATTTTAAAAAATAGAATAAAACAGAGAAAAATTTAAAGTGATACTTGAGAAGTTTATTTTGAAATATAATATGTTGTCACGTGTAGGCTAAAGGAATTATATTTATATTATTAATAAAGGTTGGAGCAGAATTATCTGTGAGTAAATATCTCTGAAGTTTCACTTCTACTGCGTGTGAATTGTACACACACACATATATTATAATTTTTAACACCTTGTGCATTTAAAACTTATCGGAATAAGTATCTGTGTTTGATTTCAATAACATAGGCACGCATAACCACCTTTTCTAACACATTTTGTATATTGCTACAGTTACCTCGTACTGATATTGATCAATAAAATTACAAGGAAACCTGTACATCGAGTTGACCGAGAATTGAAACCCACCAATCCACCTTTAACCCTTTGGTTAGCTAGGCACGCACTACGGTTTATCAATATCGGCTCAGCTCTGAATCGGAGTGTGTGCTTAGCTTCAGAGGCTTACACTCACCGCAAGCAAGACTGTCAGATGTAAAGCTGAGCTCAGGATTTTTGAAGTGATATCTTCTTATGGGAGGGTAAATCGCTTCGTTACGTGACACGTTACGGCGCCAGTCTATCTGGCTTCCCATTTTCTCATGCATACGGCAGCGGTAGGCAGGGTAACTCATCACTTCTGTCGGGCATCCCGAGATGCACATGTTTTTATTACTCTTACCTATTTTGAGAAACTATATTTTATATACCATAAAAGTAACAATGGCATACGCTTACCCTATTATTCTGTTACCAATCTATACTTAATATTATAAATGCGAAAGTTTGAATATATCGATGTTTGTTGCTCAATCAAGCTAGAATTGCTGAATGGATCTTGATGAAATTCGACAAAGAAATAGATTATAGTCTGGAATAGAATATTGGCTACTACTCATTCCGGAGAAATATCCAGTTTCCGTGGAATAACATAATATAAACATTAAAGGGCAAAAGCTAGTAATTATTAACAAGAAAACTAAATATCTGCGATGGGATAATAACTGTGAAATTAATATAGAAGAATTATATTAAAACAATTAAGTATTATTATAAATAATATTTTATTATATAACGGGATAGTTAATGTGATAATACTTTGATTTCAAAGTTATCGATAAATCTAATCAGGGGCCACTAACGGCGACTAGAACATCGCTAGCATCTAGTTGAGAAGTAATTATACAAAATGAATAAATTTAATACCAGTGGGTGGTAAACGGATCGCAAAGAAATCGCATAGAAACGGCACATTTAAGAGGCGATAATGAAAATAATATTTAAAATACATTTCGCTGTCAATTATTAAAATGTTGACCTTCAACTCTTTTCGATCGTTTGAACTAATCTTAGTACAGGAGCTAATGCAAATTTAGTGTCAGATATTATGACATTACTATGAAGTAGGCAGCAGGCGTATTCATATAGAAACATACTGCACATAACACGTAAGTACGTATAAAAAGCTTACCAAAAAGTCCATTCACTTTTGAATTCGCTTTTAACTCTCTGCTTAGCTCGCTTATACGTAGGTAGTATTTCGAAGATTTCGATCCAGAATTAAATTAAGATCATCTTTGATTCTGGATCGAGACGTAATGATGAATGGACATTTGGCCAAAGGAGATTGATACTTTTTCATACATTCTTGAACCCAGATTGTAAAGAGATTACCGGGATTTTAAGAATTATTTTTATTGTGTATTTTTTATAATTGTAGTCGGTTTAGCGTTTTCATATTATTAACTAGAACATGCTTAAAACTTCATCCACGCTTGATTTGAAATTCCTGCGGGATTCCCGTGGCACAAAGTATCGCAGCACTTAAAAAAGAATGTAAACTATCGTTTTAGTGAAAACTATGTCGGTGTAATCAAATTTTTATGTATCCGAGCAAACTCAAATCGCTCCCGGGAAAATTCACGCGGGATTCCCGTGATAAAAATATAATTTTATTACATTATTATTATTATTTTATTACATTAATTTTTTTATCGATCAGTGAAAAAACCGCATTAGTTTTTTTTTCTATCTGGCTAGTTTAAATCATTTCCGAAAAATATCTAGATTTCCGGAATTAAAAGTAGCGCAGATTTTAAATCTAAGAATTAACTGTCGATCAGTGAAAACCGCATCGAAATTGGCCTAGTAGTTTTAACGTGAATCCTGAACAAACAGATAAACAGACAAGAAATTTAAAATCTTTTAAATCGCTTTTAACTCTCTGCTTAGCTCGCTAATACGTAGGCAGTATTTTAAGATATAAACAGGTTACTGCACTTAGATAATTTTATAGTGGACCTTTTCCGATGGAATGTTAAGTGATACAAAAACGCAATAAAGTTCGATACCCTTTAAGGTTCTCGAGGAAAATGGATTAACCAAAAAATAGTTTAGACACATATGTCTTAGGTTTAGGTTTGTGAATCCTGTAAATTTGTGGAGGTGATGTCTATAATGCGGCGGTCGGTAGCAATACCGGTCTTCATGGTTACCCGTAGCAAGTGGCTAAATTGTAAATTTGAAGAACATCGTTTTACTCAATTTGCTAGTCAGAAACACGTATTTGAAGATTAGCGGCTACCGACATGAGACCGGTGAGACCGAAAATGAAGTAACGGTGTATTTTATTATGGGCCAGCAAGGGGGGTAGGTTGGCGACGTACGCCTCGTCTGCCATCAGGAGGACGGGTGGAGTGCAACATTGGAATTCTTCAATTCTCACGATGGTAAGAGTAAGGAAACGGTGACAAAATCAAAAGAGATACTTACGGTTAGCTGGTATTCAGTATCAGGCAAAAATATAGGAGAATTCCTTCTCCATGGATAGCTAGATTTCAAAAATCATTATCTTGCCAATGAGAACAATGAGAACAAAACAATAGATTTCAATATTGCATTAAGGTGAAATGCAATGGTACCAAGAGCGTACAGCCTCGTTTTGGACTTAAGATTATAAATTATCTAATAATATGATAAAAAGGAATTAAATGGAAGTCATGTAACGCGATAAAACAACTTGTGGATCGTTTGATGGACTATATAAAAATGTATCAATTTTTAATTAAAGTTTGAAGAATATGAGGTTAGGAACGTTGTGTACACGGCGTTAGCGACTTTAATCACTACCGAACGTTGTGTACGTAGTGTCGCAATAAAAACAAGATAACAGTATACCTATTGGTAGCAATTTGAAATAACGAGTTTATGATGGTGTTCCTCGTGTGCCTCGTGTGGTGTGCCTCGAATATGAACCGATTTTAATTCAAATTCAAAAGTTTTTATTCAAAATAAGTTCCACTGGAGAACACTTTTGAAGGATACATATAGGTTAATAATGACACAGTTGTCATTAAAATCAGTTCATATTCCGATCTAGGTATAGTAATATATACCTATATTCTCATTCGGAAATTCCAGAGAATTGAATTTAGAAATCCAAGATCATCCTGGAGATATGGAAATAAAGTTGGCGCCAACAAAATCGCGGCGAAAGACATTTGTTCCAAAATAAATTTAAGCTTCGGAACCATATATAACTACATCAGAGAAACATTCACTCGCCGTATTCTCTAATCATTTATAAAAAGCAAAGAAAAACAGTATGACCACTAAAAAGTTATTAGGATCCCAAATATTTTTCTTCGTTTTATGATATGCTTAATATTAACCATAACCGATTTTTATGAACTTCACGGAATGTTCAAATATTTGTGTTACTGGGTTCTTTCTAATTACACGATAGAGCTGATCAAATATTTAAATACATCAAATGTTGGTTTTGTAGAATGAACGAAGCTAATCAAAGAAATTGAGCATATATTATTTTTTAAAGAATTAATGCTTTTATAAAGACGTTGAATAAATATTCGCAAGCTCTTAGACCAGTCGATGTATTCAAGAGTACATGTCACACCGGTTTCAAATATATCAAACTATATCGCACCGATATTTAGATGTATGTTTGTATTAACATATTAATTGCTAATACTTAAGAATTTAACTTACGTAACATCTTCAGGATGTGTGCTATGCTAACAACACCGCAGTACTAAAATGTAGGTAGGTATACAATAAATACGGATCAATTTTATTGTGTAATAGCATTATATGCCTTTTATGCTGATATACCTACCCATATGTCTTATTTACGATAACTTCATAATGAAATGTGTGTGCGATTTCCATAAATTAAAGACATAATTTTAGATTGCTACATATTAAAACTAGATTTTTGTTACAAATATGAATAGCTTTTTCTTTAAGTCGAATATGTAAATTGTCGTGAACTTCTTAGTAATATTTGAAAGCCATAATTTAAAAATTAATTTAATAACATAAATAAACTCGTTCTAAAGGAAAAGTAAATATAGAAAAGAAACGATTAATAGGAACTTAAAATCGAATGTTATCAAAATATATTATCAAAAATAAAAACTACATTATAAAAAGTAAATTAAAATGGAATGTGATCAAGTTCAAAGTGCGTTATTTGCATGATATTTAAATGACAACACTGAAGACAATCGAAGAAATTGTAATTACAATACCTACATATTTTCAATACAGCTTATATTACACTAAGAGATATTATTTCAGATCTTATTTCATTGTAATGAAGTCCGAAATTGTACAATAATAAACAGTGGTTAGCATTTTTTCTTTTCCATCTACTTACTTTTTCATTTAGCTCCCATCCGCAGAGTAAGGTGCGATAAGGAACTTCGTTCCAAAATCCGTAGTATAATACCTAATATAAGTCACCGAAACATCATTCCATACTTAAATATTTTATAAAAACACTATCATTCACTTTACATCCATTGGAATAATACCTCTTTATGTATGTTAGATTTACATTTACATTTTTTATTGAATTCAAATTGTGAGTATATTGATTTTTATTGTACAAATTATCAAATGCGTGGATTCTTTTGAGTGTACATATAAAACTAGATTTTATAATTAAAAATATTTTTTGTAATCATTCCATGCGATGACTGACAATCACAGATGGTCTTTGTGCAATTTTTAATTTATTTTTCTGTGATATCTTTACTTCCTATTACCAGTGGCGGATTTGCAGTCTTGGCCGCCCTAGGCCCCAGGCCATATATTAAGTACCAGGTTCTCCTTTCTCAGTAACCATCATATTGAGTACATAATGAGTTTACTGGAACGAAATAATAACTTCACAATACATTATCTATATTTTATTTATAAAAAGTACAAAAGTGGTTTAGGAAGATTATTGTTATACGATGCGGTGCATTGCGGTCCACCATAATGTGTGCGAGCCTTTAGAATATTTACGTACTTTGAATTATTTCTTGTTATCATCAGTGAATTTTTTGTTACGATTGGCCGCCACTAATATGTGGCCGCCCTAGGCCCGGGCCTCCTGGGCCTTGGGCAAATCCGCCACTGCCTATTACTACGACTTCCTTTCTACTGCTGCTTTCTTTAAAGTATTTTCTTAGCTTTTCGCGACTAGTAGTACCACACAATAAAACTATTTACGATAGACTAAATAAAAACTTTAACATTACTTATTGATACTTGACATCTTCGTCTTTCGTGATCATAGCTACTGAAAAGTTTCCGAAACCTCGAAATATAAATGAAATAAAATACCGCGCCTAAAACCGTTAAGACGTAAATCTGCATAGAGCCGAAACGAGATAGTTATGTTTTTTGTAAACAAAGGCTATCAAGCTCTCACATAGGCCACAAATGATCTATCTATGATAATATTATAAAATTCTAAACATGCCGTCTCTGTACCTACATTGAAGCTATTTAAAAAAACGACTGAAATAGACTATATAAACGATGGAGACCAAAATGATGTTTTTAGATTTCTTGTGTGATTGTCGGTTTGTCTGTTTGTTCGGGATTCACGTAAAAATTACTAGGCCAATTTTGATGTGGTTTCCGCTGATCAACAGCAAATTCTTAGACTTCAAATCTGCGCTACTTTTTATTCCGAGATCCCCGGTCAATTTTTCGGAGAACAATTTATAAGGCCCAGATTGAGAAAGTTCTAGTTTCTAAAAAAAGTGTAAAATTTCTCTAAAATTAACAGTACTTGTAGGATATTGATAGCTTTTGATTAATTTGATTAGATGTGTTTTTGTGGGAAATGATGGTTGATAACCTACTGTTTAATTGAGCTATACATAGGCTTAAGAAAATGAAGAAACTATATTGTAATTTAATCTGACCTAGCTGCCAAACCATAAACCTAAATAAAATTAAAAAATAAGATAAATTTCTCGTTCCGGCTTTATGCAGATTTACTCGCATATTAGGTATGCTATCTATACATTTAGAAGCATACATGAGCGCTCATTAGATAGCTTTAGTTACTCTATTCATTCATTTTCACCCTTTGATATTCCAATATCACTAAGGTGTGAACTTTGAGGTCCCAAAGCTCAACACTGTTGATTTTATAAGCTAATTAACACTTCATACAACTAGTTTTTATGATATCATATTTTTATGACTATCAACAATTTAATATTCGTTGACAGTTCAAGGTTTGATGCTTCAATTATTGTAATTAATTTCCACCCAGTTACTTTTTTCATTTAAGACCGTTTATATATAATGCTGTTTATCTAACTGGACACACCTAAACGTTGCTGTGTAGTATGTATGTAGTAACTATGAGTATTCGTGATTTATGTATCTGAAATTGATGAGATAATTATAGATATCTACAAGTTGGATACTAAGCATATTCTTATATTGATATTCTTTTAACGTGCAGACTGTCTAACTTTGGAATATGTTGTCTCTTACTGTCAGAGAAGCTAAATCGAATTCGAATTCGATCACTTCATGAACTTGTAATATATATTAAACATAATAATAACAGCCTATATATGTCCCACTGTTGGGCTCGGGCCTCCCGCTATAGGGGGAACGGACAATATACCCGCCACGCTTGGCCAAGGTAGCTTGGCAGGTTTGACATATCGGTTACCTTCACCGTTATTAGCACGTAATAATTATAACAATATGCACATTAGGTCAGAAAACTGCCTAAGTAAAATGCACATTAAGTCAGAAAGCTGCTTAAGTGGTACATATGCGTTCCGGCCAGGATCGAACCCGCGCCCTTTGAGATTGGGACGAGTGCGCTAGCCATTACGCTACCACGAATTTCATGAACTTGATGAACTTGATCCAACTTCAAAACCGAAAAAAGATATTACGGTCAGAAAAGAAGATAACACTAATTTTATCCTCATCATTAAAATCGGCAGACCTAACTCCCACTAGTGATGCATTACGACCGTCCGGGCGGGAAGTGAATGCGCGAAGGAGGCAACAGTCCGAAGGGCGCAAGAGGATCGGGCAGGGGTTTTAGTGGGTATCCGTACCCGCAGCGTGGAAATAGCACATCACGTAAAGTGCTAGTGCCTGTTTGCATAAAAAAAGAGACATGTATTACGAAGCGCCAGTTAAAATAAAATAACTACCAAATAAATTATTATAATTCAATTATATTGTAGTGATCATTCGGTAATACTATTAGCATCCATAATTATCATTCATCGTCCACCTTCTGCGTGAGATAGTGTTAAAGATTTAGGCCGTTTCACGCAGATATGGCGACGGGTTTAATGCATTATCTGAGATGCAACATTGATAATGACGTTAAATATAGACAGATAATGTATATATTATACTCTAATGTCGCTATGCGCTCCCGATGTTATTTTTTAACGCTTCAAATAAGATTTTTTAATTTTTTTTATTGCGGGGTTCAGCAGACAGGCAGACGGCCCACTTAATGGAAAGAGGTAACCATCGCCTATAGATATTTGCAAAACCAAAGGTTCTATAAATGCTCTCTTAAGGAAGACTGGAACCTGGTCACTAATGTTGGTACACAACTCAAGGTTGTTATGGCGGCATACTCTAGACCAGGGGTCCTAGCCATCCAGTCGGGAAAATACCCTACCACCAGGCAATATGATGCACTCGGTTACATACAGCCTTAATCTTTAGCACTATCGCAGATGAAGCCCCAGTATAACAAATATTCATTATAATATGTAAATATACAATATAATAAAAATTATAAAGCAATAAACCCATTAAAACAACTGCAACTGTGAACGTGTACAAAAAATGATACAAAATTATTATAGTCAATAAAAATGAACTGTTTCATGTTTATTGCCCCGAGATTAATTAACGTAGAATCTTGTCGGAATATTAAATTCATCGTCTATCAATGTAATATTAAAAATTAATGGGCCCGTTTTTTATTTAATAGAATAACATAAAATAAATGTTTTGTTTGACACAGTAGTGTTGACAATGTCAACGTTATTAGTGGGGTCAACAGATTTGTGTTTTATTGATTGGGTAAAACAATATACATGTTTGTTCCTCATTATGGATACATGATACTCGTTGACCGTGATATGAACATTAACTAGAGATGATATAAGTGTATGAGGACTTTTGAGTACTTTACGTACAACATCAAAAGATTATAATAATATGTGAAACATAGTCATAAAACTTAATGCACAACTATCTTAAAGGTTTAATTAAATACAGTACCACCACAATAGTACGAATGTCAATTGCATTCCAAAAACGAATAACATAAAATAAATTATAGATAGATAAATACTTTGGACGTTTGTAACTTTTTCTTTGTTTGTTACCTTGAATTGAAATCGATTATCTTCAAAATTATTTATTTCAGTTTTACAAAGATTACGATGTAACTTACTAAGAAACAGAAACAATAGATATATAAATATGTCATACGGCCAGTCATGTTATATGGGTCCAGATGATTGGCTACTAAAGTAATAGACCACAAACGTCTCCACTCAGCTGAGATGAGAATGTTGAGATGGATGTGTGGTGTTACAAGAATGGATAAGGTGAGAAATAAGTACATAAAGGGATAATTAAAAATCCACCCTTGGCTGAAAAATTGAAAAGAAGAAAATGAAAGTAATATGGGCATGTAATGAGGATAGACGAAAATCAAAAAAGAATTATGAACTACAGGATCGATGGGTACAGATGAAAAGGTAGGCCAATGAGGAGATGGATGGATTGTGTGAAGGATGATATGATGATTTGTGGTGTGATAGCGGATGTATGTCAGAATAGAGGAATGTGGAAGGAAAAGACAAAGATATATGTGCTAACTCCAAATAATTACGAGAAAGTGACAGAAGAGAGAGATTTCAATGTAAAACAAGAGTAAATAACATGCAGAGAAACAGTGTAATAAATAAGTCGAAATTTTAAAAATCAGGTCAGATTTATTTATTAATTACAAAAAAAATATAACTATTTTCAATATAATAATAACCTCTTTTTAGATATCAAAGCATAGACAAAACAAAACAAAGAGAAACGTGGACTATACAACCTTAATCAACCAAACGGACAATGATACGGAGGCTCTACTCAAGGATTGCCGCGAGTTGGATTTGTCGGGGGTTTACAATGCAGCTACTATCGATGATAAAGTGCATATATTTAATACAATGTTGTTAAAGTTATATGATTTACATGCACCTATGCGTCGTATTAAAATCAAGCACTTACCTGCACCGTGGCTTACCGATGACGCTTATACACAAAAAATCTCTTGCCAAGACTAAATACAAGCTAAGTCCGTGTAGTGAGACCAAACAGGCTTACATAACTATCCGTAATCGCTGTAATAGAGTGTGTAGGGACGCGCAACGCCGGTATATTCATCAATCAGTTGACATAGATAATCCTTCTAAATTAGGAAATTTCTGAGATCCTTGGGAATTGGTAAACCAGAGCAAAACTCTGTTCCAAAAAATTTCAATATTGATAACCTCAATCAACATTTCACGACTGTTATAAATTTTGACAATAATATAAAGTCTAATACATTAAAAAATCTTTCGTCCGCTCCAACTCCTTCTCATTCCCCGTTTTTTCTCAGACCATTATCTGATTTTGATATTACGAGTGCCATAAAATCCATCACTTCAAACTCTGTTGGCAGTGATGGTATTAGTCGCAATATGATTATCCCTATTGTTGATGTTATCAACCCGATTATCACTCATATCCTCAACTCATCCATGGCTAGTGGTACTTTTCCAGCAGCCTGGAAAGAGGCACAAGTTATTTCTCTCCCTAAAAAGGCTAATCCTACGTCCTTTTCTGAATTCCGACCGATATCCATTCTTCCCTTCCTATCCAAAGTCCTACAACGTCTAAACCATAAACAATTAAGTATTTTCCTAAATTATAACTCATTAATTAATCCTTTCAATCTGGTTTCCGCCCAGGCCATAGTACAACAACAGCTTTGGTAAAAATTACAGATGACATCCGTCAGGGGATGGAGAGTGGTCTACTGACAATACTATCACTGCTAGACTTTAGTAGTGCTTTTAATAATGTTGACCATGACATATTACTTAGCATTTTCCGCACTCTTAACATATCTCCAACAGTAATTGGTTGGTTTCACAGTTACTTGTATGGACGCCGGCAGCGAATACGTCTTGATGACAATTACTCATCATGGTCTGACCTTACTGCTGGTGTTCCACAGGGCGGCGTTTTATCTCCTCTCTTATTTGCGATTTTCATTAATTCAATCTCCGATAAATTAACTTCATCCTATCACCTCTATGTGGACGATTTACAGATATACACTCAAGCTGCTCTAGATGATTTAAGTACTGCCGTGAGACAAATCAATCTAAACTTAAACCACATACTTGATTCGAGTGCAATGTTTGGTCTTGCAGTGAATCCTCGTAAGACACAAGTGATAGTCATCGGTAGCCCCAGAATACGTGCAAAAGTTGATTTCGCACCATTACCGAACATTGTTTTTGACGGCACTTGTATCCCATTGAGTGACACTGTCAAAAATCTGAGTGTAGTCATCGATAGTGACCTGTCTTGGAAGTCTCACCTCTCCGAATTAAGTCGGAGAGTTTTTCTGTCTTCTAGATCCTTAAGAAGGCTGAGAAATTTTCTGCCTACTGCCACCAAAATTATGCTTGCAGAGTCTCTTTTGTTTACCCATTTTAGATTACGCTGACGCCTGCTATCTTGACTTAACTGTAGAACAGCTAAATAAACTTGAGCGACTTCAGAATTTTTGTATTAGGTTCATTGGCTTGCGAAAATATGACCATGTTTCTGAATTTCGTGAAAAACTCAAGTGGCTCCCTATTCGCTTTCGCCGGAATACTCACATTCTCACATTACTTTATAACATATTATTTATTCCTAGTAGTCCTCCCTACCTTAAGGAACGTTTTGATTTCCTTCGCCTTTCTACTTCTCACAATTTGCGCACTCATACGTATCGTACACCTGCACACACTTCATCCTTTTATGATAACTCTTTTACAGTGCAGGCTGTCAAACTTTGGAATGCGCTGCCTCTTACTGTCAGAGAGGCCAAAACATCGCATACATTTAAGAACGCACTCAGAAAACACTACTTTTCCTTAAATAATTATGCCTAATTGTTATATTATACACTATTTAATATATAGGTATGTATACGTATGTATGTATTTAATTTATAAAGTAGTTTAAGTATGTGTATTTTATTTATAAATTATATAGTTTAAGTATTTTTTATTTATGATATTTGATATTTAATGGTCTGCACCACCTGCATCGCCAGATTAGATTAAGTTTTTCCTTAAGTTAGGTTGCCTGGAAGAGATTGCTTTCAGCGATAAGGCCGCCTTTTGTTTCTACCATGACAATATTGTAATTGTATATTTTGAAATTGTATATTTGGTGAGCAATAAAGTGTTATCTATCTATCTATATATCTAACCTTATCTACATTTTTAGGACCTTTATCTCAAATTGACACCATTTTCTACTTATTGACCAAACTAAAAACAGAGAAATGCTTGGCAGACTACGCAAGTTGCAGGGGTTCGTAGTGTTGACAGATTTTTCAGTTGTCTCACTGTTATTATCAATTGGTTATTAAACCTCAAAAAACTTTAAATTTTAAATACCCCAAATTTAAAAATACTTGACTAATATTTTAGATATATAAACCAATTTTTGTTGACATTCAAAGCTGTGCTACTTAAAAAATTTACTTAGCTGTTAACTTGGTTCAATAGTTAGAGAGGGTAAGCAAATTTTGACGATTGTAGATACTACATTGACTTAAATAAAAGAAATTGTGTGCAGTTTAGTACAGTAGTGTGTTTGTATGTGTGCAGTTCATACGCAGTAGAAGTGAAACTACAGAAAATACACTCACAGACAATTTTTCTCCAACTTTTATTAATGTGAATATAATTCCTTTACCCCACATCCGTCAACATATTATAATTCAAAATAAACTTCTTAAGTATTACTATCATTCTTTCACTGTTTAGTCTAAAAAATATTATTGTCAGTTTTATTTTATAGATTGAACCTGTGTTTAATTAATCATCGGTCTTATTGACTCTCTAACCTATGCTGCACAATATAAAACATGTATCTCATTCCCTCGTAGGTTTAGTCCTATAGATTTACGTGTTTTAGTGTCGCTTTTTCGTTTCATCGAGCTTCAAAGCACAGCGATTCTTAAGAAGTTTCACTTCAAAAAGTCATTAAAGAACATAAATATGAATGTTATAATTTCCATAACGATAGGCCATATTTTCCATATTGGAAAAGTTTTTCAGTACTTATTTACAAGCATGGTGAACATACCCAATTTTTTGTTCTTTCGCAGTTTTCTACATTGTTGTGTATGAGATTACACCTTGTCAAACTTTATCCATATAACATACAAAGACAGACGGTCATACGAAAATGACAAAATATAAAGGTACCGTTTTTGCCAAAGAGACTACGCAGTTATAAAAATAACGTGAATGGTTAACTATTATTTATTTCTAAACCTCAGCACAGCCCCGAATTTTAATTTTTTTGAGGGGGACTGAAAAACGCCGCCCCCGCTAGCCTATATTTTTACCTCAATCAACATCATCATTTCAGCCATCAAACCCCCACTGAAGGACACGCGTGCGTCTGTGGTTTATAATCTATTCCTAGGCGCCCCACAAAAAGCAATGTATGTGCTTAAAGCACTGGACGTCTCAGTAGTCAAATTTGCGGTAGTGATGAATTGTGTATTTGTCTGCGAAGTTTGAATTTGCCGCCCTGTTAATTGGCCGCCCGGGGCAGTCCCAGGACTCTGCCTCAACAGAGTTAACTACTTACATGCTTAATTTTGTGTATTCATTCAAAATATTGCTTTTGGCGACGATTATTGGATGAAGATTGAAAAAGTACTTTAGTCATAAAATTATTTTGCATAATGCCCCATAGAGATATCCAAAGATATGAAATTTAAATCTATTATTCGAACCATCTTAAGTAATTCGTGTTGGGGTTTCCTTTTTATTATTTAATCCATATTTCATTCAATGTTTATGCTAAAAAGTAAAAAAAGCGAAGCAGGTGTCTAATTAAGAAGTTAGACAAGCTGATGTTGTATTTTAAAAAATAAAAACAAAATGGATCTTATATCACGATATTCACTTTATTCTTTAATAGCTTTTACCTGCGGCTTTGTTTACGTTAATGTTTTTGTAGTCAGAGTGGAGGACAGCCCGTTGCGAGTCCCTCGAGTCCCGCACGCCCCTCCTTAGAAATATCAAACTTAATTTCTGATTCAAGATACCCGTATCGCCATCTTGCCATAGTGGTACTAATCAAGAGAGCAAAAAATTAAAATTGCATTGTGACTGTCGTTACCATAACGATGTATTTGTTAGTGAATTGCAACGGGGGCGGTAATAGAACACGATCGGAGCTTCGTCTTTTCCGCAATATTTATTCGTCTAGCTCTCTGGGATAGCTCCCTATGTCCTTTTCATGACGATCTGTTCCGGAATTAAGGCGTGATAACATACCAAAAAAATTACATTCGTATTTTATAATATTAGTTAGAATTATTTTTTTATTTTTTTTTATTACAGAAGTGTACACAGACAGGGAGACGGTCCACTTTATGGAAAGTGGTTACCATAGTCTATAGACGTTTACAACACAAAAGGTGCTACAAATGCGCTGCTGGTCTCTTAAGGTAGACTGGAACCTGATCCCTGATGCCGGAACACAACTCAAGGTTGTTATGGCGGCATACTCTACACAAGGCGTGGTAGCCATCCATTCGGGCAAATACCCTACCACCTGGCTGTGGGTTGTTTTGTCGCCTCTTACGACAAGCAGCCTGGCCGCAGGAAATTGTATATTTTATATATTGTGTATATTTGTTTGAATTCGATTTTTGAAGTGTGAATAATTCATTCAAAGATGGAACTCAACGCAAAAAAGTTCTTTATTTTTATTGGTTTTATGTTAATGAATATCTGATACAACATGATAACGGTGACAGTAAAAGTAAGGTCAAGAAAAGGTCAGAAGATCATTATGTCGTTTAAAGCGCCAAACCAGAAACTATAAGGATAATCAAATACATTAATGCTTTATCAAATAAATAATTGCTGTGAAACCGATCGGACTCGCCTATTCCACAAACTATTTGGTTGCACGGTTTTCAAACCAACGATACATCTAAGGCTACTGACACTAAGATATAGTATAATCAAGAATTTAGATGAGTTTTTGGGGGGAACTGAAAGGAGATGCTGTGCTGTGCAGTATTATTTTCTAAAAATGTGTAAAATACTCTAAAATGAACAATAGTTGTAGGATATTGATAGTTTTTGAGTAGTAATTATGTATTTTGTGAGAAATGTGAACTGTATAGTCAAATGTGGCCTTTTGAGTTTTCACAAGAACTCCGTTGAATGGCACTAGCTGATTACCTACAGTTCAGCTGTGCTACACATAGGCTTAAGAGAATGAAGAAACTGTATTGTAAATTAAGATTTGGCTCAAAGGTCTAGCTGCCAAGCCATAAACCTAAATAATAAATAAGAATTTAGATGATTGTTTTTACTTCTAAATAATATTAATATTTATACAACTTATAATTCCTATAAGTAGTGTATCCAATATTTTTTCAAAATCATCAAAGTGGCTGGAAACCTGAATAAAAAACTGCGTTTAAAAATATTATTTTTAAACACATCTTTTTATTTCAGTATCGGTAAATAAAATTCAAGCATTAGGCAACACTAAAACATTAAGTCAGGAATAGAAAAAACTCTAAAAGGTCAGGGTTCACGCATTATTTCCTTAGGTTTAAGTTATTTCAATACTAAACACAGTATTATAGATGGGTATTCAAAAGCAATCTTGACACTTTGTCTGCCTTATCGATGACACAATGACAATGTTCGGACAAAATCTCACTTTCACACGGCAAGTCTCTGTCCCACGTACACCGCGTATGATTAAATCAAAGAAAAACACGAAATTTTGACTGAATTAGTACGATATAATGCTGTATTATATGATGCATCGGACAAATAGTAAACAAACAGTTTTATATGCACAAAATATGGGGTTCAACTTTGAATGCTCCTGGGAGGTCTTTATACAAAAAACAATAACTGGAAATTTATTAACCGATTTTATCAATCAATATGCATTACTTATTGCCCGAGCTCAGCTGATCCATCATCATCAGCATCCAGAGTTTTATTTATTTCCTTTTACATTTGTGACTATGTACGTCGTTTTTGTATAATTTTTTGATGCATCGTACAAAACACTACAATTTTATGTTTCTTATCGGCAACTATGTATTAAAAGCGGGTCTTCATCAATCAAAAACGTGTACGCCATGCCGACCATCGTTTGATATGCTTTATGTCTGCTGCGCAGTTATACCGCAAGAAATTATTAGTTGTGGTAAAGCTATAGGTATAATTTTATTCAATAGAGGTGGCTGAGGAGACACTATATTGCATTTACAAAATATTTACACTGTTCTCGTGCTTGAAGCACAGGGCCTATCGTAAGAGGCGATAAAACAAACCACAGCCAGGTGGTAGATATTTGTCCGTCTTCATTAACACCTCTGATCTAGAGTATGCCACCACAACAACCCTTAATTGTGTCCGGAACACAACTGAGACTTGTTGCGGTAGTTAGTTAGCATTAGTGGTAAACCTCCAGTCTTCCTTTAGAAAGCGGCAGACCATGGGTAGGTAGCGCCATTGGTGATACAAATGTCCTTAGGCGATAATAACCGCTTTCCATTAAGTGAGTCGCCTGCCTATCTGTTGTACTCATGCAATAATATCCAGCGAGCTATCAATGCCTCGCAAGTTCAGTATAATATAATAATACTTTAAAAATGATGTTGGAACTGCCTGCCTGTAACACGCCTGGGGTAGCTGGGTTCAAATCAAGCTTAGAAATTACTTCCTTATGCAGGGTATACATGGCAGCATCAATAACCTTTTAAAGTTATTGCTTCAAACTTCATCTGACTCGTACACATTTTTATTTTTTCATTCGCCACCTCTGTCCCTTGGGGCAATGCTCTTTTTATATTTTGTTTATATTTCTTTTTCAATGTTGTATAATTTCTGTGTAATACTCTTTGTTTCATCTATGTGCTTATAATATCTAACAAATTTGGGTAGATGTAGTACTTACTACCCGTGCGCAGAAGGTTTGCCAATAGCCTCATGATGTCACGAGTCGATGGTCAGTAGGGTTGACAAAAAAAGGTTACATAAATAGTTGTTACAATAATTTATTGGCCTGAGACCAGTAGTGGGACTTATGAAATATTATTATTATAAAAAGTGTGATTTACATAGAGCCTTGTTACAAATATGATTTTTTCTACAACAGAACAGAGTAAGACGTCAGTATATCAATCACAACACCTTATTATACTATCATATTAACAAACAATGCCGAAAAAAATTAAGTCCTACGCAAAACTTACTTTTTAACCGACTTCAAAAACAGGAGGAGGTTCTCAATTCGTCGGAATATTTTTTTTATGTGTGTTCACCGATTACTCTGAGGTTTATGATCCGATTTACGTGATTCTTTTTTGTTCGACGCGGAATAGCTGCCATTTGATCCCCTAAACATTTGACATAGTTTGGCCCAGTAGTTTTTATTTTACGAACATTTTTTTGTTCCCGTTTCTTGGGACCTATATTTTTTAAAGAGCGCGGCACCTTTCGTAGGTATACCCATACATAGCTAGATACTAAAAAGTAACAAATAAAATAAAAAAAACTTCGTTTAAAAAGACCGACTTCAAAAACTAAAAAGTATAAAATATCTTATTTCTAAAGCTATTATTAATTATAATATCTTATTTTTAACATATATTATCTAATACATCTTGAAGTCGGTGCAAAGTAAAACATAAAAATTACTATATTTTGAAAATTACTAAGCACCGACTGTAAGATGTTTTAGATAATATATATTAAAAATCAGATATTATAATTAATAATAGCTTTAGAAATAAGTTATTTTATACTTTTTAGTTTTTGAAGTCGGTTTTTTTAATGCGTCAATAATAAGTGTTTGCAGCCAAACCACGTTCCTATGAAGCATTTTATTAAAAGCAATATACCAGTCTCAAAATACTTTTCTAGTGTACATGCGAAATTTAGATAGTACATCTACTTTAATACGTACTCTACAAATTAAAATTATTAACGTCAATACTAGGTAACGTAGGTGCTATACGTATCATACGGTTACAACTATATTAGTAAAATACGTTACTACACTATAAACGCCTGTACATTACTGGCTGCCAAAGAAAGTGATTAAAATCACCTCAACTGAAAAGAGACGGTCATTCATTTTACAGAAAAGTTCCATATTTCTGTTTAATGGTACCTATAATATTTCAACTATTTATTTGTATAACCACTATTATGAAGGCTACGAATAAGTACGTACAGACGTTTAACACAAATTTGAATAATCATGTTTATTTAATGTTAAGAAGTCCGTACACTTTAGAACTAAGAAGGTCAGAAACCTTTTTCATTCGGACATAATGTACGAAATGAAACAGTCTCATTAACTGTGTAGTTCTGAAAATTCTTTATTGCCTAATAAAGTAATTTTTTAAAATAACTAGCCATGAAAATTATGCACGGGTTAGGCAGATTTTCTGACCTAATTTGCACTGACAATGACCATTTGCAGTCGAAACTTTAGATCTTGAACGTGGGCCTTTGAAGAAAATGAAAGAGTGTCTGAAAATGATTTCACCAACAGTCACGGGGACAGAGCTTATAAACCAAATAATTATGTTTTGTCCTACTTGCATATGACAACATATTGTTACGAGTTGCCAGACTCGAATTAAAATGCCGTTGGAATTATTATACATAGAGTTTATTACAAGTATACAAACACGTAAACACAGGTACAAATATAACCGAACACAACAAATCCAAACGTAATGCAGAAGGTCGTAATTCAATAAAACGCGCAAAATCCGTCACTATTAGATTCCCGATTGTAGTACTCTAGATTGCAGTCTCGCTTTGATCGTGGTTCTCGCTCAAGTACCTCCTCCCTCAATCAGGCCATCGTTTTATACTGCACAAATGCAATATGCCCGTATCGTAATCCGAAACACCTGGCTAATGAGTCGGCCGCAAGCGGCCATAAATGAGTGCAATAAAACAATGGGCTGTTCTCTAGAAACGCATGCCAGTAAACAAAACAAGACGATCACAAAAGAATTAGTTCAAATGCTGACGGGTAATAAATGTGCTTCTACAAATATGTACGTGGAATTTGTCTTAGTCGGGGCCTAGGTTGTAACAATATAGTCATTCAATTGCTTTCACAGTCTGAACTGTATATTAGTTTTAATCTCATGTTATGTTATATAATACAACATACATAGATTACGTCGATAAATGAGTTGTAAAATGTGTTATCAATTGATCAGCCATTTTATTTCCCAACAACTCCCTTAATATTTAAAATATCCAAACTCACACTATAATAGATTCTTAAAGTCAAGTGTAGACGTGGTTTTTAAAATGTTGATATTGTTAATTGAAACTCAATATTTGTTTTAATACTTGAATGAGCCTCTAAACCAGTGTAAAAAATGCATTATTATTATTATCGCTTAAAACTTGATTCGGCGTTATACAATTTATTAATCTTATAACTAACGAGCTGTGCCCGTGACGTCATCCGCGTGGAATTCGATTTCAAAACCTCCCGATTTTAAAACATTCTTCATTGGTGCTCCGGTCCTGTTGGTCTTAGCGTGATGATATGTAGACTATAACCTTTTTCAATAAATGGGCTATCTAACACTGAAAGATTTTTTCAAATCAGACCCGTAGTTCCTGAGATTAGCGCGTGCAAACAAACAAACAAACTGTTCAGCTTAAAATATATTAGTATGAGATAAAATCGTAAAGGATATGGATCAGATTTGTTGATTCGAATTGGTCTTACAAAGGAAAAAAGAATGGATGCACATGACGATTAGATAAGGGTTCCGCTTATGTCAAAAATAAAGGGAAGACTTAATACACTTAAAATACTTATAGTAAACATATAAATACTTTAGGAACCGTAGATAAAGTTAAAATATATAATAAGGTACAAAACAACATACAAGAGGAACCGTATATAAAAAAACCGACTTCAAAAACTAAAATGTATAAAATAACTTATTTCTAAAGCTATTATTATTAATATATATTATCTAAAACATCTTAAAGTCGGTGCTTAGTAATTTTCGAAATATAGTAATTTTTATGTTTTGCTTTGCACCGACTTCAAGATGTTTTAGATAATATATATTAATAATAATAGCTTTAGAAATAAGTTATTTTATACATTTTAGTTTTTGAAGTCGGTTTTTTAACGAAGTTTTTATTTTTTATTTGTTACTTTTTAGTGTCTAGCTATGTATGGGTGGACCTACGAATGGTGCCGCGCTTCTTAAAAAATATAGGTCCCAAGAAACGGGAACAAAAAAATGATCGTAATATGAAAACTACTGGGCCACACTATGTCAAATTTTTAGGGGACCACATGGCAGCTATTCCGCGTCGATCAAAAAAAGAATCACGTAAATCGAATCCTAAATCTCAGAGTAATCGGTGTACATATGGAACGGAGTGAAAATTATTTTCATGAAAAATGTTCATAAAATGAAAACTACTGGGCCAAACTATGTAAAATTTTTAGGGGACCAATTAGAAGCTATTCCGCGTCGAACAAAAAAAGAATCACGTAAATCGGATCATAAATGACGGAGTAATCGGCGAACATACATAAAGAAAAAAAAAAACAAAGATCCCGACGAATTGAGAACCTCCTCCTTTTTCGAAGTCGGTTAAAAAGCGACCATTATCAATATTATATAATATATACTGATAATTTTATGATAGTAAGAAAGAGCATATTTCGTATTTTATTTTAAAAAAATCTCTTTGTGGCACTTGGGGACTGCTGCGGTAAAGCATGTATAGCATTTTTTATCAACTTATGCAATTATAATAAATTTTTTTTTGCAGTATTTTTGTTCTTTGTGTTCACCTATGTATACATATAAACCTACATGTATACTTACGGGGCGCATATGCGGTGAGTGTGGCATTATAAAGATATGATAGATACCTATATACATCTATATACTTTCTCACAAACAGCTGCTTACGTATTCGGCCGATTTCGGAGCAGCTCGTCTCGATCCGTGCTAGCTTCGTACAGTCGTACTATATACATACACGTTAAGCGAACGCTCAGCCGAGCTACATGGTAGGCGGAGTGGGAGGTGTTAGATTTTATTTTCGTTACGGAATTTCTGGATTCGGTCGCCGCGCTCAAAGCCCGCGATAAAAGCTATGCAATAAATAGCTTAAAAAACAATGTAGGTAGACTATTTTTTATATAAAAAAACCATTAAAACAGAGATACGAAAACTTTAAATATAGAGACAGAAGTATTATTTCCTACATACATGAACATATTTGTGGTTTTAAGGCACACCTTGTTTTAACATCAATAATGTGCTGACTGATTCAAACACCGGAAGAACATATTTGAGCTTCTAAGCGACAATGTAAATTAATTGATATGTTCGATAAAGGACACAAAATGCGTTTATAAGAAACATTTAGATGAATCATTTGTCATGGATGGATCCACAGATACCGTGTAATATGTTGATTATTAAACGTTTTATTGTGTAGTGTAAATGTCAGTTACGTTTGGCATTGGTATATTCCAACACGCATTTATTAATAAGTGTTATGTTGAGTATATTCATACATAAATTTGTACATGCACATGACGATGATGAATAGTCTTTAGACATTTGATATTTAACATCTGAAGGGTCAATTCACAAACAGACGGGAGTGAGATTGAACCTTGAACGGCATCATATTGTGAATTGAGCCTAATGGTTCCCAAAACAGCCACAATTAAATGACACCTTAATTTTACAGACTCGATTGGCTAATAGATTTGTGTTAGTGCTAAGTGTTTACATGCCAACTGATTGCGTAGAAAACTTTCCCGAATATACTGACTGTATGGGTAGTATAAGTGCACTAATTGAGAGTGTAGATATAGGAGCCGTTTTCGTGATGGGAGACCTAAACGCGCATCCTGGTTCCCTCTTTGGTAAAGAGCTTCTGGACTTCTGTGCGGAACAATCTCTAAGGTGTGTAGACTTTGATTACCTAAGTGAGGACTCGAATGCGTGAGGTGCATGGCACATGCAGATGGCTCGACCACTGTCTCGCAACTGACGCGGCCGCGCGGGCCGTGACGAATGTTAGTATACTACATGATACCTATTTATTAGACCATTTTCCACTAGTTATTAAGTGGAACCTAACTAGTGTTGTATCAAAGTTAACTGTTGATAATATTTTTAGTTATGACAATCTCAGATGTACTTATATTTGGGGTAATAGGGATGACAAACAAATTAACTTGTATACTAATCTTTGTGAGGAAATGATGTTAAATATACGTTCTCAAAGTTATTATAAATTATTACATAATTTAACAGATTATAATAAATGTAAAATTAATGATCATACGAATATTATAAATCAATTTTATTGTGATATTGTCAAAACATTGCAGCAATGTGCAACACTTAGTCATAAGACACCAAATATAAATAAGTCAAATAAGGTTATGGGTTGGAATTATCACGTTCGACAACTTCATAATATAGCTAGACAGAAATTTAAAGAATGGACTAGTCTTGATAGGCCTTGCTCGGGATATTATTACGAAGAAATGAAACAGTCAAAAAAGAATTTTAAAAGTGCTCTAAAATATGTACAAAACAATCAAGAAAAAATTTAATTAGATATAATTGCCCTACACAAATCAAGGAAAAATTTCGGTAAATTCTGGAGGGATATTAAAAAATTAAATCATAAAAGTAGTCTGCCTGTTAGCGTGGAAAACTTAAATGACCATAAAAGTATAGCTAAAATATTCCGACAACACTGGGACGTCAATCAAGTGGAAAAAATAAAAACCGTATGCAGTTCGCCCGACCTATCATACTTGAATTTAAATTTGGAACGGAATAAATACTTAGTTACCACTTCTGATATAATAAGAATTTTTAGGAATACTAAGCGTGGTAAATCTCCAGGTCATGATGGATTAAGTATTGAGCATTTGCTCTTTGCAGGCCGATACATTTGTGAGATTCTCGCACAGTTATTTAATTTATGTATACAGCACTCTTATTTACCAGATGATCTTATTCGAACTATTGTTGTGCCTATTGTTAAAAGTAAAACTGGTAATATCTCGAGCAAGGCCAATTACAGGCCAATTTCTTTGACGACTGTGATAGCCAAGGTATTTGATCGTATATTGCAAGATAAAATTTCACCTTACTTACACATAGTTTAGCTTCCGTCCAGAAGTCTCAACTGATATGGCAATTTTTTCCTTGAAACAGGTAGTCAATTATTATGTTGATCAAAACACAAGTGTGTATACTTGTTTTCTTGATCTAAGCCGCGCTTGTGATACCGTCAATCATGATATACTTTGGGAAAAATTTAATAAATGCAATGTCCCACCTGCGCTGGTTGGTCTGCTTGCATATTGGTATGAAAAGCAGACCAATAATGTCAGATGGGGAAATCAATTTTCTGCAGATTACAGGCTGTCCGCCGGTGTGAGGCAGGGGGGATAACTTCTCCAGACCTCTTTAACTGCTATGTTAACGAGTTGATTGTGGAGCTGAGCGGGACACCTATGGGGCTCAGGTTAGGTGACAGATTTGTCAATAACCTGAGCTACGCAGATGAAATGGTCCTTTTTAGCCCCTCAATCAAAGGAATGAGAAAACTACTATCTATATGCGAGAGATATGCCCAGCGTCATGAGCTGGTATACAATTCTAAGAAGACCGAGATGCTAATTTTTAGGTCTGGAAGGGGACCATCTTATGTGCCTGATGTGTACATCGGTGGACAGCCTGTAAAAATCGTTAACACGTTCAAATACCTTGGACATATTCTTTCTTCTGATAGAAAGGATATCCACGATATAGAAAGACAAAGAAGATGTCTCTCAGGGTGTGGCAACATGTTAGCCAGAAGATTTTTTAAAGCTAGTAATGACACTAAAATATATCTGTTCAGGACGTTTTGCCAGACATTCTACACCTGTCAGCTCTGGACGGAATGCACAAGGCGTTCTCTGGATGGCATACGTGTTCAATATAACAACATATTTCGACATCTAATGGGTTTTAAAAGATACTGTAGTGCCTCGAGTATGTTTCTTGAGGCTAGATTGAACACGTTTTGTGCTATTCGGAGAAGTCGCATTGCAAATTTCTTGGCCAGGGTTGAGGGGTGTAGAAACAGTATAATTGCGGCTATTGCTAGCAGGTTACATCTATCCAAAATGTATTGGGACTGGTTGCAGATTGCTGCATAGACAAATAATTAATTTTTATGTAAACTATTTATGTAAATGACATGTTATTAGTTATAAGTAGTGAGGGACTGAGCGACTGACAGCTGACAATTTCAATTTTAATTTTAATTTGTATCTATATTTTTATTTTTAAGTTCTTAATTTAATTTATAATAATGTAATTTGAAATTGTAAAATATGTTGTTGTTTATGGCTCTTTGTGTCTGAAATAAATAAATAATTATATTATTATTATTATTTATTTTTGTTTTTTTTTCTCCTTTTTTGTTAAAAAAGGGTAAGTTCTATGACGCGGACCGCAGTCAAGCGCCATAGCTTAAATCAGTAGGGTATATGAGAGCTATCGGTAATTCGAGCAGAGGTTAAGAATTTTCTGGTAATTCTACACGTATTTAAAATTGTTGCTTTTTGGATAAGTGTGAGTGTATGTGGTGGGGCATGTAAAATTTCTAAGTTTTGTGTAATTACTTTAGGAATAACACCAATTGTGGATATGATAATTGGAATAATATAGACTGCATTGACTTTCCATAAGTTTTTGATTACTATTGCAAGTTCTTGATATTTATTTAATTTTTCGGATATAGTTGTTTGAATGTTATGGGTGTTGGGGATAGCTATATCGATTATGTAGACTGTACTATTATTTTTATCATGGAGGGTTATGTCAGGTCTATTAAAGTGTACCGTTTTGTCAGTGATAATAGTGCGATCCCAGTATATTTTATAGTTTTTATTTTCAATAATTGTTTCGGGTTTATATTTATAATATGGTATGTTCTTTTTTATAAATTTATAGTGGTGACAGAGGTGCTGGTGTAATATTGAAGCTACTTGGTCATGGCGGTGTTTGTAATCATTTTGTACAAGAGATGAACAAGCTCCAGTAATATGTTGAATTGTTTCAGACGCTGAATTACAACGTCTGCATAAGTCTGTCTGTTGGTTTTTGTCTTTTAAAATATATTTCTTATAATTTCGGGTTGCTATAACTTGATCTTGAATTGCTATCATGAATCCTTCTGTCTCAGGGAATAATTCCCCTCTCTTGAGCCATTGGTTTGATTTCTCGGTATCTACGTGGCTTAGGCTAAGATCAGCTTGATGTCGCCCATGAAGTGATTTTTGCGCCCATCGTGTTATTTTTGTTTTATTATCTACTAGTTTTTCATTTTGCTGTTGTTGTGTGCTTTGTAAATTGAGTGGTGTGAGTTTGGCATCTAATTCTACGACGTTTTTATGTATAGGTGAATGTTCCGCTTTCCCATAAAAATAATTTCTTAATGTAGTTATTTGTTTATTATGTAAATTGTTTATGTCAATGATTCCTCGGCCTCCTTCTTGACGTGGTAATACAAGTCTCTCTATGGCAGATTTCGGGTGGTGTTTTCTGTGTTTTGTCATGGTGGTGTTAATCATTCTTTGTAACTTATTGAGGTCAGTTTTACTCCAATTCATTATTCCAAATGAATACGTCAATATTGATATTGCAAATGTATTAACTGCTTTTATAATATTTTTAAAATTTAGTTCAGATTTAAGAATAAAATTTAGTCTGTGGTTAAATTTCTTTATGAGTGCTGATTTTGTGTCCTCATGTTTTATTTTACGCGATTGTTCAAATCCTAAATATTTGTAAGTGGTATGAGCATCCATCGGTTCTATATTTTCTCGGATGATAATGCATATGTGATATTATTTACTTCCCCCCGTGTCACGGATAATATTTTACATTTGTCAACCCCAAATTCCATGTCAATATCTTTTGAAAATTGTTCAGTAATGTCTGCTAGCTGGAAAAGTTCGTCTTTACTTGAAGCGTATAGTTTTATGTCGTCCATATAGAGTAAATGTGATAGGGAGAATTCTGAATCATTACGTATAATTTTATAACCTAAATCACTTTTATTTAACAGCTCTGATAAAGGATTGAGTGCTAAACAAAACCATAGTGGGCTCAACGCGTCACCTTGATATATTCCTCTTGATATTCGAATCGGTTCAGTAGTAATGTCGGAGCTAGTTAGTCTAAGCTTTAATTTTGTTACCCAATTTTGCATACATGATTCTAAGAAATTTATAAGTGTCGGATGAAGTTTGTAAATGTGCAGTGTTTTGAGTAACCAACTATGAGGTACGGAATCAAAAGCTTTACGGTAGTCTATAAACATTGTATGTATATTACTTTTTATTTTATACGCATGATTGAGAATAATGGAGTCTATTGTTAGTTGCTCTTTACATCCCTGACTGCTTTTCCTGCATCCTTTCTGTTGTTCCGCAAGTAGATTGTGTTTATGCAAATGATTATATATGGTTTCACTAATACACGCAGTTAAGATTTTGTAAATTGTCTGTAAGCAAGTAATAGGGCGATATTTAGAGGGGTCATTTAAATTGTTAAGGTCCTTAGGTAGCATGTATGTTATTCCGCGTGTGAGAAAGGGTGGCATTTTATTTGGATCTTTAATTAATTCATTTAAGTGGTTATGTATGAGTGGGTGAACGGTGGTGAATTTTTTGTACCAATAATTGTGTATATTATCTGTACCAGGTGATTTCCAATTATGAATTCGGTTCACAACTTGTTTGAATATTTCTACTGTAATGTGAGTAAATTCCATTATTGGTATATTTGAGTGTTTTTCCTCAGTCTCCTTTATCCATTCTGCCTCTTTCCGGTGTTCTTTAGGTGACTCCCATATTTTTGATCAAAATTCTTTTAGATTGTCTGGAGTTAATGTGGTGTAGGATGTAGTACTAGCACTATGGGATTGGGTACCAAGAGATCTATAGAAAGCTTTTTCGATGTTATTAAACTTCGAGTTCTGAGTTTTCCTATTAGTACACGTAAGATATCTTTTAAGTCTCTTTGCTGCAGCATTAAGTTTTTGCTTTAATGTATCTAAAAAGTGTGATGGTTCTGTATTTATATTTTCATATTGCGCATGTGTGTGATATTTGATTTTTATTGCTTCAACAGCTGTTAATATTTTTCTGCTTATAGAAGCAGAAAAATATTAACAATACATAAGCGGAAATAGTTCCGCTTATGTATTGAGTAAGTCGGCCTATATCTTTCCTGTAATTCTCTATTTTTTGCTCAAGTCTTCTTTGCCATGCAGGTTTAGTTTTACGTAGATTTGTAGTATTCTCTTGTACTTTACCTCCATTACTAATAACAGCAGTATAGGCTGCAATGTAAATGTATAAGTGAGTATTGTGGATTATTATTATTATTATTATAAAAATACTGTTGCTGCGGCGCTGGGTTTAGCGTTAAGCGAACTGTGTCAACTTTGCGGGAAAAGAAGTGACAATTTGGAATGGGAATCGGAACGAGCACGCACTTACCTGGTTAATGGGAATGAAACGTGGCTCCTCTTCTCCACTATCACACACACTTTATTGTACTTGGTTTATTTATAATAAATAGTTCGTATTATATATGTATTTATATTTAGTATTTTATTTCTTTATTATATGTTATAATTGCGGCGCGGAGCGGGTAATTTATATTTATGTAATGCGGGCGCGGTATATTTAAGTTATATTATGTTAATTTATTTACAGAGCGAGCGATTTAATTTAATTTATTTTATGATATGACAAATGAGTGATTGAAGTGACGTGCGAAAAAAGGGAATGCGCCGTCACATTTCGAGGAAGAATTTAATATGTTAAAGAAAAGTATTAATAGGTCGAAAGGAGGTTTACATAGCGGTACCAGATACGTTTGTATTAATAATATACAAAGTACAATTATGGAGTCATTTCTAAAACACTCAGACCCCATAGTAAATAACGGAAAGTTCATTTATCAAATCTACCATTCCGGAAATTGAACCTAATCCGATTCTTTACGTTACAGGAACTATGTGTATTGTGTGTGTGTATCGTATATGTGTATCGTATTGGTGACAACTGTAATAATAGCGATGTTTGTATGTTAATATATAAATAAATAAATGTAGGCTAAAACTTGAGTACCACAGAGGTCATCAAATTAATTGTCTGTGCAATCCGGTATGTATATGTCATAATAGTTTTTATTTTTAGCGTCTGTGTGTCTGTTTATGTCTCTGTAATTGTCTGTTTTCAATATTCCAGCCCGTCTCGTTCAGTCGATCTTAATCCAGTTACTAGATTCTGAAAACCTCTAAAAATGTATCTATTTTAAGTAGTTCTTACAATACTCGTAATCTTGTATACATATAGATAAATATTAGATATAAATTTCCTGTTCAAATACAGTTTAACAACGTGTTAATTAAAGTAGATGGATATTACTTAACATGTTATAAAATATCATTAGCAAGGTAACTGCAAGGCAACATAACATTTGCTGAGCTATAAAATTCTTTAATCTTACTTATTACTAAATATTATTACTGCTATGATTGTTTATTACTAAATATTATAATAAATATTCAACTATCTTCTTTACATAGTATAAAAGTCTCTATCCGCTTGTCTGTATGTATATCCAATAACTCCTCCTAAACAATGCAACGGATTTTTGAGCAATTTTAACATCAGTTAGATAATTTTTAAGGAAGGTTTGTATAATTATTTACTATCTTTTGCCTGTGACTTCGCCCGCGATATATAAAACATAATAAGCTTCTATTTAAGTAAAATAGAGTTACTAAGGTTTGGTCGCGACGTAACCGCGTCTATAATTATTCTATAAACATATTATAACCATCATATAAATAAAAATAAATGAAATAAAATAAATCTATATATTTAAACGTATTTCATAAATTATATTTCATCACAGCTTAGAGAACAAACGAAAAGATTACCATATAAAAACAACAAATAAACGTCCTACTACTGCGCTCTCGTCACCTCGTTTCAAGAATACAGAGGATGTAATAATGCACCTGCCCTGAGTATGCATTAAGAATAATTAATATTACTATCACTAAATTAGCGCCTCTCTTACTAGTTAAGATTCCGTCTAAAAATTTCTATCAGTCATTGGAATAAGACGCGGGTTCTTTAGACATCAAGTCACCTATATTTGTCTTAATATAAAAAGGCTTTATGTCTACAGAAGTTCGAAGTCTAATCACGATTGTTAGCGGATATTGTTTTTTCATATTTATGGGAGACTTGCGCCATATAGCTTTATAAAATGAAAAATGAATATACTGTCTTCATTATAAATGTGTAGCTATTGTTTACATTATCTAAAAACATAAAGATTTGAAATATCAGTAATGTACGTGATATAATATTCCGGTTATGCTAAAAAGATAGATCTATCTCTACAGTCACATACGCAGGCATACAAATAGACTCACAAACATACACACTACAGGTAATTACGACTCATATTATAGGTAATTAATTATCTCGTTTGAGAGTAAGAGACAACTTAACATTTTGTATAGTGTTTTTAGCCTTCTTGTTTTTATTCTTTGTTTTTCTTAAAAGGCTTTATAAAGATATTTTGTATTTTAGGTAAGAACCTAAAAGAAGCCTACAAAACTACTAACTGAATATAAATAAGACCGTTATTCTTTTGTTTGCCAGCGAAACGTGGCATATGTTGAAACGACATAAACAGGAGCGTATTATGTCTCAGACATAAATTATGTTATGTTGGATACGTAGAGTCACGAGGAAGGACTGAACCAAGAACTCTCTCATTTGCGACAGCCTTCATTTTCGTGACATAGTGGGTAAACTGCAAAAGTCTTGCCTAGATATTGGTCCGTAGACGAGCAAGTTATATAGAGGACTTATTTTGTATACATAACTGCGCAGCTATCACCAGGTCTCTGTAAAATGTGTATCCTCAGGAAATTCAGGAATAAAATCGTGAGGGCCGATATACGTAACAAGGATCTCACAGCGAGGGATACGGAAAATGGTAGTTCAGACAAAACCAGAATTTAACGCTAGGATTATGATGATGCGTATGAAATAGTAAATGTGTTATAAAATACATAAAAGTCTAGCCTAACGGCGATCAATTATACTGAGCTAAATACTTCCTTGAATACTTTTGAAGTGATATATGTATACATAATCATATAAATAAACCTTTATTTGGTTAAAATAGGAACGGTATTAAAAATCTCAAATCGCCAAAGGCAACATTTAATTGTGTGTGTTACATCTTCCTTCCTTTATAATAATTATTGAGTGAGAAGACTACTATATTCAAGTTTTTTTCAATATAATATTAATTATGACATAATATTATATGACATAATATTTTAATATGATATAATAATTACAGGAAGTGTTCTATTGTATTATATTTATTGGCAACCTCAAAATCTATGCCTCTGATTAAGGGACCACTCGACTATCAGGGTCGTCGTCATATTAATAAGGAAAACAATTCTGCAGATGTGTCAAGGCTTTTACTATAATAACGTCGTTTTTATTACTCGCAAACCCACAACATACTGCACGGTAGTTTAAAGTGCACGAAGTTCTTACACATATTATTAATCTATAGTAATCCAGTCGCAGTCTAGTGCTCGATGCTTCTTTCCCAAGTTTGCGCCACATATCTCGTTCCTACGCTTTTCTCGTCTAGCGCCTACTGGCGACGCTATATTACACAGGTCGTCATTTTATCAGACTGGAAAGCATCTTACACTAGTTATAAACTTAAGTGAAAGCTATTTATACTAGCTATATTAAAAAAAACTGTCTTTAGAATGTTTGTCTATTTATAAAATTGTGTCGAATAGCCTGTAGTTGTAATAGTTGTATCTTGTAGTATTCAGAAGATATGAATTAAAATATTTGTAATGAATATAAAATATTTCTAACTATTACTACCATCTAGTAGGTAGGTATCATGACTACCATAGCCTGTTTGTATAAACTCCACAGGGATGAAGTCGTGCCCCTGTGTGCACGTCTAGTAGGTAATACCTCTCTACATTTTAAAATCAGAACGAAAATTATAAATATTTTATCGGTTCTCTTCATAAGATATGTCTTGTCTATGTCTAAAAAGCTGGAACAACAAATATAACACGTAAATAGATTCTCATACACTCAAAATATTTAATTACTGTTTTAAGAATAATATTTGGCTCAATAAAAATGTGACGTCATAGAGCAGTTTGTATGGGTATCCATACAAAATTTGGAAGACTATGTCGTTTGTATGTATGATGAAAAACTCTCAATTCATTTGACTGTCAATTGCCCCATTGTACAGTCTTATTCTTGAGTATGTAAAACCAAAACATGGCTAATAAATCAAAGTTTGTGGGCATCTTATGTAGCCTCGTTGTCCACCAGGAACACCAATAAGCCGATGTCAATGGAACACCAAGGTTAATGGTTACAACTCTGTTTAACAGCATATCAAGTTACAATAAACACCTACTAGTATAATACAACAGTTCCTTGAATAAGGTTCTACAGTTGTGTATAAATAATAAGCCATGTGAAAATGTTCTGTGACTTTTCATGAAAACAAAAGTAAATCGGTGTTAATCGACGATTTAGAAAATTATAAAGCAAAACAAATAAATATTGTGCAACAGACAAAATCCGTTAACAGGTGCGTTCGTATATAAAATATCAATAAGCAATAAATTTAAATTCAGCCTCACGTGTGAAACAAAACAATTTAGTTTATCAAAACGATTCGCAGAAGAGTCGTATAATTTATTTTTATCTGTTATTATTTTTAGGCATAAAAGTATTTAAGGAAAATATTATTCTAACTAAAAAGTGTTTTTTTGAGTTTTCTACAATATAATTGTAACACAATAAGGTATATATTAACGGTAAATTTGAAAAAGACCGTAAGATATTTGTAAGACCTAATTTATTCCTAATTTATAGACTAGTTATAAATATATTAGGTATTTTAAAATATATCGCAGTACTGTTCACAAAGTTTTTGGTGATAACTTGATTTTTGCTATTTGGGTGTACTAATTTCTTCTGAAAAAAGTCCATTTAAAATGAACAAAATAATAATTACAATCAACTATTTTTATGCAAAATAAAAACTTCGTTTAAAAAAACCGACTAATAAAATAACTTATTTCTAAAGCTATTATTATTAATATATATTATCTAAAACATCTTAAAGTCGGTGCTTAGTAATTTGCAAAATATAGTAATTTTTATTGTTTTACTTTGCACCGACTTCAAGATGTTTTAGATAATATATATTAATAATAATAGCTTTAGAAATAAGTTATTTTATACATTTTAGTTTTTTAGTTTTTTAAGTCGGTTTTTTTAAACGAAGTTAGTGTCTAGCTATGTATGGGTGGACTTACGAATGGTGCCGCGCTTCTTAAAAAATATAGGTCCCATGAAACGAGAACAAAAAATGATCGTAAAATGAAAACTACGGGGCCAAACTGTGTCAAATTTTTACGGGACCACATGGCAGCTATTGCGCGTCGAACAAAAAAAGAATCACGTAAATCGAATCATAAATCTCAGAGTAATCGGTGTACATATGGAACGGAGTGAAAATTATTTCCATGAAAAATGTTCATAAAATGAAAACTACTGGGCCAAACTATGTAAAATTTTTAGGAGACCAATTGGAAGCTATTCCGCGTCGAACAAAAAAATAATCACGTAAATCGGATCATAAATCACGGAGTAATCGGCGAACATACATAAAAAAAGCAACAAAAAAAAGATCCCGACGAATTGAGAACCTCCTCCTTTTTTCGAAGTCGGTTAAAAAGTTGTATGTTGTATAAAAAATCTCAACTGTTCAGAGACATATAAAGACTTTTGGTGTAGGTTATTCTAAAATTTTAATGTTCATATATATTTTACACAAACTGTATTTTTTTTAATGTTTGCTAGTAGGCAAAATGGCAAACGGACAACCTGGTGATAGGTGGCTACCGACGCCCATCTGCAACTCAAGGGCTTGGACTCAAGGGCCCGAGCTTGTGCAACACCATTTTTATTGAAGAAAATTATTACGTAATTAAAATTAATATTGTAATCATTTTCAATATTAAAGTATATGCACAATGAACTTGTACATTCAAAAGTGTAGTCCAATAAGTTGACGGTGTCAAGTCATAAAGCTTGCAGTCCGGTCGGCGACCCCTTGCCGGTGTTTTTGTTCTTGCATTCAACATGATTCATCAGCATGCGCAACATAAACCAGTACTATCTTAAAAATCAACATTCTTCAATGATATACGACTTGTTCTTCGAACTTTCAGACATACTTTTACTCAGCCTTTGTTGAATTATTACTTGCGTTTTCCTTGTTTAATAAGAGCAGTACGTAATTGAACATTGAATGCAATGAATACGTGTATAATATTGATGTATCATCTACCGTTAGTTATTGTGGTCGTAATGTATTTGATGCTTGACTTTATTATGACTTGTATTAAATGTGCCTTCAACCAAGTCTTGACATAAATCTTTGAATCATTGTGCATAAGTTACCAATTGTCTTTCACTTTTTCATCGCTAACAATGTATTTTTGTTAATATAGTTAGATATTTTCTTCCGATTTTGTGCGGGTAAAGTATAATCTATACCCGCGGAAACTATCCTGTTTTTCGGGATAAAATCCGGTTATGAAAAATTTCATGATAATTCCTGATTGTTGAGCTCTTTTCGTGACACTTCAAATATGTTTTTCGAAGTAATAACAGAATATAGTGTTCATTCCTGTCATTTAATGTATAGATGTTAAACTTACTATTACTTAAATAGTAAATAAATTTTTTAAATCACCAAACCCACATTAAAATCACACATCCAAACTGGAGACGGCGGCTTTATAAATGATTTTTTATACAAAATACTATATACTAAATGCATTTCTTTGGGAGCACAATTCTTGAAAAAAACTCGATTAAGTTTTTGATGAAGTGTTGTTTTACTAATAATGGCAGGCAAACGGGTAAACAGCGCACCTGGTGGAATATAGTCAACGTGGCATATCATGTTTACGACACTAGGGCGTCAGTAACACGTTGCTTATCCGTGCAGGAAAGGAGAAATAAAACAATTGCGGCCGGACGGTCTGTCGTAAGAGGCGATAAATACACCCTATACTACACCCAGAGCTAAGTGGTAGGGTCTTTGCCCGCCGGGTGGCTACCACCATTGGTCTGAGTATACCGAGAATGAACATAGGATACTTTTTATACCGAAAAATGGGATAGTTTCCGGGATAAAAATATGTCTTTCTGTTTGTTATGCTTTTACGGAAGAACTAATGGGCCGATTTGGCTGAAATTCGGTACGTAAGTAAATTAAATAGGGTGGACAAGGGATACTTTTTATTTTGGCCTTTTTGGTAATTTTGGCCTTTTTGGTCATTTTGGCTATTTTAGGCTTTTTACTCATTTTGGCCATGTCGGTCACTTTGGCCTTTTCGGTCCTTTTGGCCATGTTGGTTATTTTGGCCGTTTTGGTCATTTTGACTATTTTGGCCTTTTTGGTCATTTCGGTCATTGTTGCCTTTTTGGTTATTTTGGCCTTTTTGGTAATTTTGGCCTTTTTGGTCATTTTTACCATGTCGGTCACTGTGGCCTTTTTGGTCATTTTGGCCATGTCGGGCATTTGGGCCTTTTTGGTCATTTTGGCCTTTTTGGTCGTTTTTGCCTATTCCGTCATTTTGGCCATGTCGGTCATTGTGGCCTTTTTGGTCATTTTGGCCTGGTCGGTCATTTTGGCCTTTTTGGTCGTTATGGCCTTTTTGGTCATTTTGGCCATGTCGGTCATTTTGGCCTTTTTGGTCATTTTGACCATTTTGATTCTTTTGGCCTTTTTCGTAGTTTTTGCCTATTCTGTCTTTTTGGCCACGTCGGTCACTGTGGCCTTTTTGGTCATATTGACCATGTCGGTCATTTTGGCCTTTTTGGTCATTTTGGCCTGGTCGGTCATTTTGGCCTTTTTGGTCGTTATGGCCAAAATAGGACATTTTTTCCACATAATTATCTGTAAACGGATATCCCAATTTGTTTTTTACGCAGTTTTTACAGATTTGCAAAACATACGATATTTAATTATGATAATATTGTTAAGTTTATGGCTTCTGGGTATGGTAGTAATAAAATGTTAATTTAATAGTGATTCAGGGAAATTATTATAATTCTCAAATAGCCTAAAACAAATTAAATTTTCTTAACAGGTGTGTACTGACTAGCAAGAAAAATAACATAATATATTTATTGCATTGCGTCGAAGCTTGCCAGATGTGCGGGTTAACGTGGCCCCTTTTATACAACTTAGTATAAAGCAATGCCCGAACGGAGGGGTGGGACAGTCAAACGACGACTACAATACGATTAAGACGTGTAGTAATTTCGATTAGCGAATAGTGACGGACTTTGCGCACGTTGAATTGCATTAAATCGTGCAATGTGAACTGGTTGCATCCAGTTTTATTTTGTACTTGTTTTATACGTGTTTGTACAGTTCTAATAAACTCTATAGTAATTCCAACGGCATTTATTTTAATTCGAGTCCTGTAGCTCGTAACAATATGCTATCGATCTAAAATAATATAAAATCCTAAACATGCAGTGTCTGTACATTGAAGGTATTTAAAATAAACAACTAGATTAGCGTATATAAACGATGGAGAACTTCATGCAATTTTTAGTATTATTGTCTGTTTATCTGTTTGTCGGCTTGTTGCGGATTTACGTAAAAACTACAGGGCCGATTTCAGTGCGTTTTCACGGATTGACAGCTAATTTTTAGACTTTAACTCTGCACTATTTTCTTGGGATCCCGCGGGAATATTTCTGGCAGTGATTTAAAATGGTCTGATTAAAAAAATCAATTTCTAATGTAATTTTTTATCGATAGCAAATATATTGTAATAAAATGTTTTATATTTTTTATTCTAGAATCCCCTTGGGAGTGGTTTGTAGTTATTCGGGTGCGTATAAATTAGCTTATTCCGCCATAGTTTTCACTAAAACCATAGCTTGCATTCGTTTTCAAATGCTGTGGTATTTTGTGTCTCAGGAATCCCGCGGGAATTTCAAATAAAGCGTAGACGAAGTCGCGGGCACATCCTAGTATTATATACGATCATAGAATTATTATTTATTAATATCATCTAATAATTAATTAATATCATCAAAACAAATTCATTATTAAGGAAAATCTATAAGTTTTGTAGTAATGAAAGTGTTCATAAAATTAATTCTGATAAGCCTACAGGTTTTCTAAAGAAACCGTTCAATAGTTGGAGTTCGTTAATCATAATGTTTATAATTTTTTACTGCCACTATTAAAGCTTAAACTGTAACGCATAAATTTTGATCAAAAGTTCTATTTTTACTAACTATATTTATATTGTACAAAAAAATTAATCAACTATCTACTTAAGAGGTTATTTATTATTTGAAAATTAATTTTATGATATTAAACAAAAACAATCTTTATATTGATGAGATCTGAGATTTTTCGTGATATTTATTTATAAAAATTCGATTATTAATTTTGTTTAGTGACCGGCAAGATTATTGTGTGTAAGGATCTCGGTGTCCAGCAGTGGCACGTGTAATGGCCTATTAGTGTTAGTATTTAATATTATGACTCCAATTTAAAACGAATATATATATAATACATTCCATATATTTCTTTATCACAGATCGCAAACTTTAACACAAGGTGTACCACCTACTTTAAATCTCTACGTTCCAGGTGTATAAATCAGCTACCCACCTATTCGAACGCTTCAGCGTTTCTCCGAAACAAACATTTCTGAAGATATAAAAACAGCTTCAAGATACTTCTAACCCAGAAAATGAGTAACCAAATTCAAGATCTACAACTCATTATATTTGTGAGTACATATGCTACTGACGTATTTAAAATACAACTTGGGTGATATTTTAACAGGATATGCTATGTTAGTTCAGAGCAAACTTAAAAAAAAGCAAATAGCTACGTAGCTTAGGTATACAAATACCACTGCTTTGAAAGTTAAGAAAAACATAATATTGTTCGTCAAATCCTGCTACCAAGTGTTTCTGTCTGTATAAACAAGCTAGAGTACATATTATTCACTAACTAAGCTTTTAGACTCTACTAAATAGGACTTAATCAATGTATTATTCATTTTAAATGTGTAGGTTTATAGTTATAGGTGTTTTAAAATTAAACCTTGAATTTAGTAATAATACTTTATCCATTCGCTGCTATATTGTTATTGTATTTAAACATGTTTAACATGTTGTAAAACGAAACTTTTTATGTAGAAATTAATATCGTATTATAATTTGAATATTTTATTTTTCTTTATTCACTTAATTTCTGATAAACGCTCCGAACGATGTTTGACTTGTGTTTTTGTTCACAAAAAATACCCTATAAATATGTTGCTAGGCTTTTAAAGATACAGGTGTTTTTAATAACTTAATTGAAAATACAATCCACGATAATAGAAGAAAAATAATAGAATTGAAAAACTTTTTCTGAAAAAATTTGATTGAAAATTCTACATTTCTAGGCACCACCAGTTATTCTTTTTTTATGATACTCATATAAAATACATCTGAAAATGGATTCGATGGGATACTTGGTCTTTCTGGAGTTCGCTGCTTATCATGAATTTTATATATCTTATCTATAACGGATGGAATACTTTTATCCTGTATAATGGGATGGACTTCCGCAAGATATGGTGACGAAATTTCTGCGAACGTAGTTGAATGGACGGAATATCGTGAAATGTTAAGCGGAATCCGGACCCGTTTTACAAAACCCCAGGCCTAATTGTAGATTTTTGAATAACGACAATTAATCAGTTTTATTCATTTTTTGAAATAAAACAGTACAGCAAATCATCAACCCTTCATGTTTACGGCAAAAGCTCAAATGATTAGTTGCAAATGTATTTATTTCATATAATCATATAATAACAGCTCACTATCAAGAGCTGTTATGGCGACCTCATATCACCGAATTAAGTTGGTAGCTATTCCTTTCGTCCAAATTCCTCCCTTCGGAGGTAGAGGAATTTTTTACCCATTAGGTACCACCAAAATTCACCTAACAGAGTTTCTATTATTTCCCTATCCTTGATTATGCTGACGCCAGCAAACTATATTTAACCCAAGAAAAATTAATAAACTTGAGGGTCTCCAAAACTTCGGTATAAGGTTCATATTTGGCCTGCGGAAATATGACCACATCTCTGAATTTCGTAAAAAACTCAAGTGGTTCCCAATTCGTGTTTGCCGGAATACTCATACTCTTTGTCTTCTGTATATTATCTTATTAGTCCCGAATACTCCTCATTATCTTAAAGAACGCTTTGACTTTCTTTCATTCTCCCATAGCTTAAGGCCTTACACTAAACTGAAAGTAAACACCCCTGCGCATAGTTCAAATTTCTACAAAAAATCTTTTACAGTCAAGGCCTTAAAGCTTTGGAACGTGGTGTCAATTGCTATCAGAAAAGCAATATTTAAAACGATGATCAAAAAATATATATAGTGTCCTTGGAATATGATTTGGATATTTAAATGTATGTACATATATATTTATCTATAAACATTTATATACGTTTGTGGATATGTATTTGTATGTTATGTATATTAAATATATATCTGCTTAATATATAGAAAATCCGTATATATTGCATTTATATATTTATTAATAGAATGTAAGAAATTGTACTATGTATTATGTATACCACCATCGTCATTATAGAAGATATAATCTCAATTCATTCCTGGGGTTGTCTAGAAGAGATCGTTTTTTAGCGATAAGACCGCCCTTTGTGCATAATGAGACATAGTTTTAGTCTGTAAGTTCTGTTTTTGTATTGATGCATAATAAAGAGTTATTGCTTGACTGATATTATTTTTAATAATATCTTTATCCCTAAAAGTGGGACAATGATTGACTCTGTGAGCTAAGTTTACACTAGCAAAGCCGCGTAGCAACCTATTGTATGTAATAAATAACATACATAAAAATCAATATTCTAAACACATCTCTTATTATGTTTCTAGGAATCAATACAATGTTAAACATTAAAATACCTACAACGCATCACATCATGAAATCTGATCACGCACTAGTAATTTAATGAACAGGAATACATTATTTTATATAAATATTATTTTATTTACTTTACACTTGTTATTTCACGTTTTCATATCCAGATACGGAAAACGATGGGCTGTCATTGCAAGTCGAATCACCTGTTTTGACATTGGGCATTATTGGCTTTGTATTGAGATAAACAAATTATTGTAAACATTGAATTCATACGAGTAGGTATTTGATTCATGTAAAGATATCGAGGAGCGGCCGACGTTTTGTCTGCCGGAGACAACTTGCCACATACATTATGTTGAAAAGTAGCCTCTGGTCATTTCAACTTCAAACTTGTATAGATACTCGTATGCGCTTTATCGTTTTATATGGAACTGTTCGTTATGAAAGGTATTTTTTTAAAGTAAGTTTTTTAATTCTACGAAAACAGATGGACCTATTCTGGGAAACGAAAATCATGTAACAAAAAGAATCTGAAACTGGATAGGTATGCGAGTAAGGATGGGTCAAAAAGGTGGATGGACTGTATGAAGCATATAATAACCTTGCGATAGTAAAGGGGATGTACGCCAGAATAGAGGAGTGTGGATGGAAAATTACGAGTAGATGACAGAAAAACAAAACTAGTGTAACATATTTCAATGAAACATATTGCGGATCAAAATGGGAATTGTATCCTTAACATTCGTGTATTTTATTTTCTTTCGATATCATACAGAGTAAGTCGTGGTAGCGTAATGTCCCACGCTCCAAGGGCGGGTTCGATCCTGGCCCAAACGCATGCACCACTTAGTCAGTTTTCTGATCTAATGTGCATATTGTTACAATCACCACGTGCTAACAACGGTGAAGGAAAACATGGTGATGCAACCTCCGCATCGAGATAACCGATGTGTCAAACCTGCCAAGCCGCCTTGGATAAGCGTGGCGGGGTATACTGCCCGTACCCCTCTATATTGGGAGGCCCGAGCTCAGCAGTGGGAGATTTATGAGCTGATATTATTTATTAATATATGTTAAACGGATCAGCAGACATGAATTTGCAATAAATTCCGCGCGAACGAAGTGGTGGGCAGAGTTAATGTAACATAAGTACTGTACTAGGATATTGTACTGTGTAAGTAAGTACTGAGATACTTTTTATCATCTAACAAAATGTCGCAGTATTATAAAGCTAGCAATCTCATAAAGCATACGAGCGTACAATCTTCTGACGTCATAGGTTCGTACAAATACATAAACTCAAATAACGCATTAGTTTTGTTTAAACAGTAATCAAAAATGGTTACAATCATGATATTATACAAATAATGTGAGAAGATGTTATTTCAACGCCGTTCTTTTAAATATGTGTAAATAATGTTAGTTTATTGTAACATGTGTCGATATGCCCATTACAATAATTTAATGACTAACATCATGCTAATTATGAAGACCCTTGATTAATGAATTACTTCGGTATACATATTGTACAAATGAACGAACAAAATAATTTTTCACCAGTGTATATATTTAATAATATTAATGAGGCCATTTAGTTAAAGGTCACACGAACTGGCTCCGATTTTCAAGATGACATTAAGTGAATTTTATGGGCTATGCTATCAAAATTGAGACATGTCTTCTTAAACTTGCATATCATTTGTACCTAATCAAATATAATGATGGGACTTATCAGAGATGAATCTATGCTGACAATTGTATAGTTTGTCACGTATAAAATTATTTAGGATTTTTATTAAATTTCCAAACTAATACTTGTTAAAATTGACACACGTATCTTGTGATATATACCAAATTAGAATTATATTTTATGTAGTTAAATAAAATAATAAAAATTAATAATAATAGCTCTTTGAATGTTTGTATATTTGTTTGTTCCTTGCCTTAAGGATGATGCAATAACATTAAATTTAGTGTAAATGTACTTAAAAGCTAACGAGGATTCTCATAGCCTTTGTTATAGTAAATAGTAGTTTCCTTTGAGTCTTTTCACACTAGCTGAGTCGATCGCGGGTGAATTACTGCTAAAAGCTTACTATTGCTGCAGTGATGCCGCCCCCGACCGACGTAGGTCTGTTCCCTTGCAAGGACCCAGTTTATGCGTAAATCGGTAGCATTTTCCCTCGCCTCAAAAATAAATAAATTGTAGTTTCCAAAAGGCAAGGCTTTCAAAGTTATAGAGGGTTTATCGGTATGAACTAATTATTATATCATTTACAATATATCATGAATTTGATACATTAAAGTGCCCTTTTAAAAACTCAAATCAATAATTAAAAATTTTAGCGATATAAGCGAAGAATTGATAATCATAAATCACTGATAAATCACTTATTAAAGCTTTTAATGAGATGCACCAAATCATCGCGTGGCAAATATACATTAAAATTACACTAAATTTTATATTATTACCATTGATATATTTTATATATCAATGATTATTACTAATGTTTGACACATTGATAAATTGGGTAGAAAAAAAATTAACATGAATATTTAACTTTTTTTTTACGACTCTACGGACTCTAGTTCCGTACCCTTTTTTAAAGCTTTATATCTAGTTTTAATTTTTATAATTTAACATGCTTATTATTTTAGTTTTTGTGTGTGACATTAATTAATTTGTGTTGAAGTGTATGTATCTTATAAGTGACTTATTATATTTATTCATCCTAATTTTAATACTAAATGTTATACTAGTGCAGAGTGTATCTGTTACATGCTGGTGTTGTGAGGAAGTGCATGTGCAGTGTGGGCCTTATGTCTATACTTATATATTATCATATCTAGTTTCCATGTGTGTTGTTTTTTCCTTTCTGTGTCTGGGTTTTTAATTTTTAGGCTTTTGTGTGTCTTGGTTTGGTTGTGAAATGTGCGTGTAATGCAATGCGGTGGTAGTGCGCGTTGGTTTGAGTATGTGTATAAGTTTGGTTGTTTGTTTATGACTCTGTGTGTGTGTGAATATTTAACTAAATGAATATCTAAAAATAAAACTGAAAACGAAATTAAAAAAATAAATTATCACCCAAATATCATGCACCTTTATTTAAAAATGACTTTAAAAATATTATTTATAAAATCTTTTCTTCGATACACATTGTGTATCAAAGAAAAGATTTGAAATTTCCATTTGAAACTTTAAATATTGCCAGACAGATTAAACATTAATAAAATACTTAAATACATTAAAGATAAATATTAAAAATATTGTGACATAATATTTTAGTAATTTTAAATGGTTTTAAGTAATGTTTACATTTCTTAATTTGCTAACAGTTGACCCAAAATACGATCTTAGATATAAGTACCTAATGTTCAAATCAATAGACCAACGTGGGTTTCGGGTTAATATGATATTCATATTTTAATTCGGAATTCGTGATTGAAATATCTAACACGTTACAACTATCCTATAGATAAAAAGTAAGTAAAGCTACTTAAAGTGTGCGCAGCTCTATTTTTGCGACAGGCGACTTTTCATTAACAACTTATTGCGCAGCATTCTGCAGATTATCTATTATATTGTGGCGGTTGTTTTGCTCGCCACTTTGTTAACACCAGACGTGAACTTTTATTCTATTATCTAGTATTATTATATTTATTATCTTCTTGTGAACCTTAGAAGACATCAAAATGAAACATTTTGTTTAATTTTGTTTAGTTCAGTTTAATTATAAAACTAAAATTCTATTATAATTGCTAAAATTTTCATTGGAATCCGTTAAACAGTTTTGGAGCCATTTCGAAGCATACTTTTAGAAAGACTATAATATACTAGACGTCGTATAACTAGTAATTATCACTTCAATTTTGGCATGTCTTTTAAAATTACAGACACACACTTCAAATTCATTTATTGATGTATACCTAGACAAGACCGATAGTGATCTCCAGAATATTAAATGAAATATTAAATACATTAATACGAATTTGAATGTTCTAGTAACCAAATAGAGAGGATTATTGAGCAAGGTCAAGAAAGTCCACTGCCAAGGTCTAAGCAATTGAAGACACTTAGAATTGCAAATTTTCATCTACCTTTAGTGAATTGTCATTCAATCCGTGAACGGAAAACTCATCTTAATTTTTTAAAATAAAATACAAGCTATGTTCACGCGTTTGTTCACGCGTTATTACAAGCATTTATACCTAAAAATCGATTTTTGTGCTGCAAACATACACATAGAGTTAAGATAAAGGTTTTGTTGGAGGGGTCCCTACATAGTATATTACAGATAGAATATTCTTTATGTAAATTGTTTATTGATAGAATTATGTTAGGGAGGAATATTATTAGGAATATTGTGATCAGTGGCAACTGAACAGTATATTGTTGCTGGACGAGTACTTACTGTTTTTGATATTGTATATTTCAGTGTAAACCGCTGACATTGCGATGTACAACAGTTGCTAATCCATACAGTTCTTCATTTAATTCCTGAAATATTCATTTAAATCTGTAGAGTTGTTTCAGGTCGGCAATTTTAGAGCGAACGCTTAAGAAGACAGACCATAAAAATGGCATTTTTCACTTAAATATTGTATTTATTTCGAAAGCAACGACAGACACTTCAATTTATTTATATGGATGTAGCAAATTAAAACGATTTTTCCCAAGTCAATGTGTATTTTATATTAATTATACGTATGTTTTGCACGATTTTGGTAATTTAAAATTTAAATAAATTAATACTCTCGGGGTACATAATAGTTACATAATATTTATATTCATTGATATATCAAACAAATTATTACACTTGATTTATACTAATAGAGTTTATTTAATCGTTTATTTGATTTGATAATGAAATACAAATAACAACGACACGCTATTAGTGATCTTATTGAATTTATTATTTAAGTAATATTTTACAACTTGATAAAACTATTCGATTGATTGAATGAATTTAGTGTATTTGCTAATAGATGTGGGCAATTAAGCATATGAATGTTAGTATGTGTTGTATACCTGTATACAAAAAACAATAGAAACTATAGAAATAAAATGTTAACATACCTAATATAGCACAATAACATGAAAGGTAAATAGAGCGTAGAAGAGACATTAAAAGATTCAGTAAATTAAAGGAATATAATAGTTAATGTCAGACTACACTTTTGCAATCACAGATTTCGCCAATAATGCTACACTGTTAATTCGACTTGAACATTAAACAAAACAGTATATATGCATGTGTGTGTCACTACACCACCACCACTACTACTACAATGTGTGTAATGTTTTTTTTTATTGATTTAATGTATTTTTTATGCATAATTTTAAAAAAATAGCATTTTTCGCTTCTTCTCTATATCTATACATAATATAATAAAACTGTACGAGTCGAATTTCTGTACAATGAAAAAAAAATCTAAAGATCGAACCATGTAAGAAGTGAAATAGAACCATTTTAATTTTTTTCTGATGGTCTTTTTGTACGGGCAAATCTCCGAAACGACTGGAGCTAGCTTATATCCCTGGTCAACATATAGGATACTTTTGATCCCGAAAATTTAAAGAGTTCTTGTGGGATAGTTTAAAAATCTTTCCACGCGGACGTAGTCGTGGGCAGAAGCTAGTATACTATAAGTGTGCGAAATTTCATACTCCTCCGTCCGCGCAATTTTCATAAAAACGGGGTACAAAGTTTTGCTTCTCGTATTCATATATAGATTATGTAAATGTATTAAATATCTCTACTTATATAAATTTGGAACTGATTTTGAACTTCCTTACGAATTAGAATTTAAACGATTCTCGTTTTAACACACTTCTAATGAAGAATATACGTAAGATAATAAACGTAGGATAGGAGAAATTGTAATTAGTTATTACGAGATACAGGCTCAACTGTTTGCAAAGATTAGTTATGTGAGGTGAAGAATTTAAATTGATTGCATATGAACAAATATGAAGCAAATTCTACAAACATTGTAAAACAAAATCTCCGCATAAAAGCCTACTAAATTAAACTTTTCATGTATGAAATTTAATACAATAAATACAATGTTATTATTTTAATACACTTATTGTCAATAAATTAATCGAAATCAGATAAAGGTAGTTAAATTAAAACTTGATCCTAAATTATTCGGGTGAGACTCACGAAACCTTTTAAATAAATTATTTAAATTTAGTTTATGTGCATTACATTGTCACAGCACCTTTACAAGTTATTTCCTCTTTCCTTCACGTCGTTTCCGTGGGCATTTAAAATGGATTACCACCCAAAATATTGTAACATATCTGTGCTCTATTTTGCAATATTGTTCTTTATAATCAAGCCGATTACACCAGATTAATATTACCAGATTTATCCGTGCAGGAACGGAGAAAGAATACCATTTCCTGCGGCCGGGAAGTCTGTCGTAAGAGGTGACAAAACAACCCACAGCCAGGTGGGAGGGTATTCGCCCGCCTGGATGGCTACCACCCCTTTTTTTATTAACCAGGGCAAATCCGTTTGAGGACTAAACCGCGACAAGGACAGAACCTTGAGGGGATAATTCGCGACCTAGTGTGGAATTCGCCAGATTGGGGGCGGCACTAGCATGCCCAGTCAAAACTGGTGCCATGCTATTGCCACTCCCTAGTTAGGGATACCCACTAAAACCCCGGGTGTTCCGTCCTTCACCTTATGCCAGGGCTACGGGTATATGACCTAGCCACTCCGCAGCCCTGGCAGGCGTGGGCCTCACGAGGCCAATTCCACTGCCAGGTGACTACTTTTGTCTTCGAGCTCTCTAGGCGTGGGGCGGTCTGTAACTCGCCCCACGGGAGGACAGGTAAGCGCGCGCGGAACACGCCGCGCCCCCATCTCGACGGCATGTGCAGGTGAGTGAGAGCCTCTATAACCCAAGTGACCGAAGGTTCTGGCTGGCCCTCCAGTGCCGACGCGTCCTCCTTTGGCGGGAGCAGAGCAGTGATGTGCGCTCACGCTTCCGCTCCGCCTCCTATTTTGCAATCATAACGCGCTCGCAGAAAGAGGAAACGGCGTCCCATTCGGTGGTGCTCCCGAGCATGGTGCGTACCACGGCCGGGAGCGAAAGGTCAGATCCGGTTACGGCGACGAGGTCTCGGCGCTGCTCTGTCCAGGCTGGACACTCCTGGAATATACGCAGCGCTGTATCCTCGTTGCCGGTGTCACGATGATGACACTCTGATGTCGCCTTGCGAGCCAGACGACACAGGTACCTCCCGAAGCATCCATGCCCCGAGAGGAACTGCGTCAGCCTGAACGTCAAGTTGCCGTATTTTTGTCCTAGCCAATGTTGCAGGACGGGTCTCACCGCCTCTATATCTCTATATGTAGGCGTTCCTCCCATACCACCATGGTGACGCCGTCCACGTCCCTCGCTACTTTCCTACTTGCTGCCGTAAAAGTAGACATGACACAAGGAGTAACAGTTTTAAGATAACTAATTGTGACATACATACATAGAAGGATAGAAGGTCCAATTATAATGGTTTTAAAAAGATTCCATATTTTTAAAATAGCTACGAAATCCTAAAAATACCAATTTATGATATTAAAGAAACTTCCGATGTCATTTTGCGGTCAGTTGCGATGCAGAAGCGGAAGGTCATAGGTAAGTTTGCCTTTTAATTTTATTACTCGTCAACAGGTAAAAGAGATGCCCTATTAGATTAAAAACTTTAATTAAAAAGATAATAGTCTGAATCCGACTAAATAAAATAAAAAGCCAATAGAATAATATTCATTAATATGCAAAATAAAGTATACCTAAGCGAGAATTCAGCTCAGGTGGTAAACCGGATTGGTTGGTAACAGACAAGTTGTCACCTCAAACTTTGTGAGCAATATGACTCCATATCTATTAACTTTTTTCGGATCCATGTTCGTTAGTAAACCATAAATTTTGCAAGCGAATTTCCTAGAATCTATACTACTATACACTTTATATCGTTGGTTTACTGCAAGAACCTATTAATTGACATATAGTTATACTGTATATTTGAATGGATGTTTGTAACTTAAATACTCCAAAACGGCTGAACGGATCTGGATTAAATTTGACACGGAGAAAAATTATAGTCTGGAACAGTAACATAGGCAGTTTTTATCCTGGAAAATATACAGTTCCCGTGGAATAACTGTAACGCGAGCAAAGCCACGGACGTTTTATTCATATTGAGGAAGCTCAAAGGCTTGTTTAAGGTTATTAAAGAAGCCTAGAAACTAATATAATATATAATAGAAGCCCACAAATGCCCCACTGGTTGGCTCGGGCCTCCTACTATAGCGGAACGGACAGTATACCCGCCACGCTTGTCTAAAGTGGCTTGGCAGGTTTGACACATCGTTTATCTCGATGTGTAGATTACATCACGATGTTTTCCTTCACCGTTATTAGCATGTGGTAATAGTACCAATACGCCAATTAGGTCTGAAAAGTGTCTAAGTTGCGCATGCGTTCCAGCCAGGAACGAACCCGCGCCCTTTGAGTTTGGGACGCGTGCGCTAGCCATTACGCTACCGCGACTTACCTAGAAACTTACTCTAACTCAATATGAATAAGACCGGTAGAAAGTACATACGTATTCGAGACTCGAGATAGAAATGTTGGTCAAAATATGCATTTTGACACACACACCGTTACTACTTTATTTAATCATAACTTAACAAATTATTTGACGACCTGTGTTGTTGAGAGGGCTAAGCCTTTGGCCTAACCATTTTCTTTTTAATTTCATCTCCTCCCCTTTCATATTATAAGAAAGAGGGTATTGATTTTCCTCTTTCGTATTTGTATTGTAAATATTGAGAATAGAAAATAAAGATGAAATTACTCCCCATCTTTATTTTCCTTTTCTCTTCTTTATAACTATTACATTAATGCTCTTATATATAAATAAATAAATATTAAATAATGCCGGACGCACCTGCATCTAATTTCAATAAACTAACTTTGAATCCTGATTGTGAAACATGCACCGGTTGGTAGTTTACTTTATAGATATTAATATTATTACCATTATCACTTACTAATTCTAGAGGATAACATCGTGAAGAAATTTAAACCTTAACACCACCGATGTGTGAAACCCATCAATTCGTCATACACAAATTTGGTAAATTTACCGCCCGTTTCCTTATAACGGAATTTATTGACCTGGCTGATTTTATATAGGCTGTATAACTGTTTATTCCCTAACGATTTTATTCATATCAAGTTAGAGTATGTTTAAACGCCTCTTTAAGAACAGTAAAAGCTGACTCTAAATCAATCAAGACAGTAACGTCTTTATTCAACTTAAATTCAATAAGTAACATTTAATTAGCGCTTTCTTTATGACTTCACTAACGCAGATTTACCGCATCGTATCCGTATCATATATTTTATCATCAATAAAAAGTATAGCTATTGATTGGATGATATGGGTTGATTGTATTTGCTCAGAAGATAATTCAGTTACAACCACGTGTTTTAAAATCAAAATTACACATATTAACACATTCGAATGGTTTAGTCAACTAGAATGATGATGAAGAATGATCTAAAGATGAAAGTTGAAAATGTTTTGAATCAACAAATATACACAATTTAACTAAAATATTATTCCAAAATTTATATCGTAAAAAAGCTGGTTATATACGTTTTTCCCATTAACAAAAGTTTATTTTCACAAAATTTTATCTCGCTTGGTAATTTCTCAAAGCCGTGAGTGAAGAAGGTAAGAGTATAAATTTTCCTAAATTCATAATCATGTAATAAAAGGTAAAATATTTTAACAATGAAGTGCTCCGTTGGTTTTCACAAAAAATAGTGATTACACATTATTCTTTCCTCGTTTTTAGCCGTCTGTAATTTCGTTTAAGGGCAACTTCCGTCTCGAACAATATCTTTTAACATATTTCCACGTTCGATCGGAAACATCACAAGAACTCGATTTCATTGACAACCATCGTGTGCAGCATAATGAGTTTTAAATTATTACCGCAGATAAAAAGTAAGCTACGAATCTTCCTTCTTACGCTAGTTAATGAATATGACATTTCAACTGCGATCAATAATACAGAAACTATTTATATTGGCTAATTTTATCATTAAATAGCTGTTTAAATTTTAATTACATTATTGAGGTGAGTGAATTAAGGTCGTATTGGAGTAGCGCGTGTGGATGTGCGCGGAGGCGGCGACGGTAATGCATACAGTCGGTAGTACAGCGACTTGAGTGATCACCGCGAGCGGCCAGGGCGGGCGATGAGCCAGCGCCGCGGGCGGCCGGCGACGCTTCGTCTCTCGTCGTCATGGTAACCTGGCGTCGACTACTTAAGCGTTTACTTGACCAGCTCGCCACACAAATTGCTATAGCCTGGAGAGCGCGCCGCACGTAGTGCAGCGGATCACCGGCAAATTTATTTGATCAAAGTTTGACGTTTCGTTAATTAAGTGTAGTCACGTAACTTTAGTGACGAATCGCAACTTACAAGCGTGTTGTACAATTTTCAGTTTTTGAAAGTGTTGTGCACTGACTTTATTGCTACCAAGATGATGTCCTTAGTGTTGTTTGTTCTGGGAGGACTCCTCGCGGCAACAGAAGGCTGTGGAGCTGGAAAACAATTGTTAAGTAAGTCAAAGTCATTTATTTTATTTATCTTAATACTCTTTATCGGTATTTTAAGCTATTCTGTTTCAAATAGTTTTTACATAATTAAAAAAACTCTAATCATCCTCAAAAATCAAATTATTATTACCTACATATACAAAATTCAGTATTATCATACTATACTAAAGGCATAATTGATAATATTTAATAAAATCCTTATAAGAATTTTAAAAATTAATGCAAATAATATTCAGTAATAAAATCTTAAATAAAATATGTACATCAAATCACAATAATTTTCCCATTAATGCCTAAAACAAATTTCAGTGAAGTTTCAATTCATTTCTGAAATACTGATTACATAATGAGACTAGCATAATTAAGATTAAACCCATAAGGAAATTTTTATAATAAGAGTTAATAAGCGCGATTGCCGCCACCCAGTCTAGATAGAAAAATCTGGTTTTAGCGAAAAAGATACTTTGCATAGTCGTTTGGGTCGAGGTCGTAAAATTTTATTGACACTGACACCTGTGTTTCTACGCACCGGTCTAATAAATCAGATACATCCGAGGGATTATCATATGAGACGATTCTTTGATATTGCCTTGACACTTGATATTGAAATACATCCTATTCTAATGATAATAGATACGAATACTTTTTCGAAGTGGAACAAATCCTATTGTTGGAAGTTGGGATATATGTGTTTATTAATTGAATTTTGTTTTTTAAAGTATCCGGTGGATTGACGGCGACTGAGAAGCAAGCTATCGTAGATGCTCACAATCGCCTTAGGCAATCAGTAGCCCTGGGACAGGTCGCAAGCCAACCACCAGCAGCGAATATGATGGAAATGGTAAGTTAAAATCCTTCAAATTTTCTTCGTAACTATATCATTCTTTACTTAGATACAGTATTTCAATTTCTTTGCGACAGTTAAATAAATATTGTAACTGTTTTAAGTGCGACTTATCATTAAGAAAATTAAAAAAAAAAACTTAAAATAAAGTAAATAGGTAATTAAAATAGAACAAGTTGAGGGTAGACAGAAGTAACTATAACGTCATTTTTTCTTTGATTACGACGTCTACTGAAAAATAGATGAAACTTAAAAGTAACATTAATTTCAAGTTAAACACAGCTAGTTAGCTAAATCTGCTAAAACCGTATTTTAAATAAATTAAAAAATTAAATAATTTTAAAAGTTTAATAAAAAAACTGGAAAATGGATTTTAGCGTATAAACTTCGCAGTTTATTGTATCGTGAAATCACCTCTGTAAATATTTAAGTAGACAATAAAATGCTAGTTAGCCATTAAAATATTTTTACGATTATTGTGACATTAAAAATTCAAAGATTATAAAGTTTAGCTATTTTTAGCCCCCCAAAATTTTCCAGTATATGTTAATTTTGTTAAATGACATCAATGAGGCCCTGAAATTCGAAATAGATAATAATCACTGCTTAGAGACTGTAGAGCAACTGCATTGATATTTTGTCGTATTTAGCTCTTTTGAGGTTTAAAGGATACGGAAATGTAATTAAAATAAAATCATACAAAATATAGGGCGTATAAGTGGGACTTTCTCAAGACTTAAATTAATCATATATTTATCTCTGGTTGACAAAGAATATCTCATCAAGACCTGTTTATATCCAGAGCTACGAAAAAACATATAATCAAATAAAAAAATGTTCTAAACAGTTGAAATGATAAAACAAAAAAAAAATTCTACACGTATAAGAAGGTACTTTATTTCTGATTGATACATACAATTACAGCTTTAAACTTATGAATATTGTTAATAAGACAAATAACTCCAAATTGTACGTTTTGCCAAAAAGAAAATGTCAAAGAAATTAAATCGCGCAGCGTCAAAGTTCAATGCCTTGCTTCTGAAATTGCTATCACATCGCACCGCAATAAACTTTATCACTTTTCTGTATTCAATTTATTTTAATAAGTGGTCAAATTTTATTATTGAAAACAAAATGTAATTTAATAACAAATATTGTTGTTTATGGTACAGGCTTTATTTATTACATTTTTAATTGTATTTATTTATTATAAAAAAAAATTGTCTTCAGACCATATCGTTTAAAGTTGACAGTGACTTTACAAAATGCCATGCTTAGTGAAGAATTCACTAAGGAACTCTACGGCAGCTATTATTATTGGGGATGGAAGGTCAAACGCTTAGACCTCAAACCTCAAGAGAATCCCTCGCATCCAAAAGGAATATAGAATAAACAGTTACATAATAATAAAAACTTTGTCCACATTTGATAGTTATAGATTTAGTGTAAATCAAGGAAAACGTAAAATATATTAATTTCATTTGCCTTCTTTTTAGGTGTGGGACAATGAGTTAGCAGCTACAGCGCAGCATTGGTCTGACGAGTGCATCCCAGCTCACGACCGCGCCGCTCAGCGTGACGTAGGCCGCTTCCCTGTGGGCCAGAATGTTGCAGCCACCTGGACAACTCGCCCACCATCTGCACCAGCTGACTCTCAACCCGACTTCCAGAAGCAAATCAACGCGTGGTTCGATGAAGTACGCATATATGGCTTCAAACCAATCACCGGTGGACATGGCACTGGGCATTATTCTCAGGTAAACAGTCTTACAACTTAATTGAAATTAAGTTTATTTGATAAATTATATGGAACATTAAAATATTTTGAATTATCTATCACACATTTGATTAACAAAAAATACATGAAAATAAAAATCTATAGATGAACGAGTACGCTTAACGAGTTATTGTAGTTTGTTTAAGTTAATATGACAAGACTGCTCTATAAGCTCTCTAAAATAGCTAAACTTGAAAATGAAAGAAGTTTGCTAAAGAAACAATGGTTTTTGTTTATGCAGTTGGTATGGAGCGAGACATCTCACGTAGGCTGCGGGTATACATTCTACTACGACCCCGCGCGAGGATACACAAAGTTGTACGTCTGCAACTATGGTCCTGGAGGCAACGTTATCGGATCCAATCCTTATGAAAAGGGATATCCATCCTGTAGCAACTTTGGCCTCACCGAATCGAGAAAATACTCTGGTTTATGCGGTATGTATATCACCTTAAACATAGTGATAATTTTGATTAATAAATTGGTCAACCTCTAAAATAACTGTCTAAAATTTAAATATTTCTACACTTAATATCGACAAGTTTTATTAAATAGAAGCCAAACCGGAATCACATCAGATACAGGTTTTCGTACTAAAGACAGTTTAACTAGAATCATTAACTTTGACGAGAAAGAAGCCGGTCAATCAGGTCTCTTATCATGACCGTTTGTCATTATAATACTTATGATTTATCATTTGTTACAGCTGCCGGTTTCACGCCTACATCATCATACCAGACAGATGCGAAAAGTTTCATCTCGAATGCCATTCCCGACAGCACCGGCGATACCCAAGGCTTCAATTACCAATATTTAAACCAATACCAATACAACAATCAGTATCAATATCAGTACCAGCAACCGACTTCGTCGAACACGTACTATCAAACTGCAACCTCCACATTCAGGCCACTTCTCAACATTTTGAAGACCGCAACAAACCTATTCACAAAACCAAAAGCTCAAATTAGAATTGGGACATACTACGTATAAAATTTGTTTCTATTACTTTTGTAACAGTATTTTATAAATTATTGTGACAGTTGTGTTGCTCGACTGATTATTCGGATTCGCTAATGGCGTCTTCGGAACTTTGTAGATAGTATTGTTATTCCTTGGTTTTACAAGGAACTTAAATAAGTTTCTTTCAACTTATCATAAATTACGTGCCTTGTGAGGGTCTCAGTGTTGTTGTGTTAAAATTTTAAACGCTGTCGAGAATGACCTTCTAGTATTAGTAAAGAGCGTGAAAGTGTTGTTATAGATATTATATTATTATATAGATTTATATTTTAGAAGAATTAAATATTTCTATATAACTCTAGAGTTTTATTTATGCTGTGAATGAAATATCAATTTTAACTAAGTTTAATAGACAAACAAGAGCAGCAGCCGAATAAAGTGGTTAGCATACAAATTAAAATAATACAATGTAGTTATAATAGCTATTTTTTTATTGCATGAGTTTGGCAGACTGGAAGACGGCCCACTTAATGGAAAGCGGTACCCATCGCCTATGGACATTTGTAACCTGAAAGGTGCTGCCGATGTCTAAAGGAAGCCTTATGAATAGCTTCATTTGCGTGAACTTTAAACGCCTATCAACCTATAAACTAGTCCATTTGCCGGAATATAATGTAAGCCTACCGTCGCCCTCGTTATTCAAAGTGATTAAGAGACAGTAGTCAAACGTACACCTAATAGAGTCATACAAAACTCAGTATTTATTATAAAAGTTGGTTCAACCTCAACTAAGACTGAAAAAGGAACATTTTTTTTTAATTTTTTTTGTTGGCAAGTCGCCGATATTAAAATTATAAAAGTTCTTTGGTACCTTTCACACCCCATAAAGTATTTTTACTTATATACATGTTTTACTATAATTGTTACGGAATATAAGACCATTTACAATAGTAAGAAAATTATAATTGAACGCAACGTTTTTTTCTATAACTTTCCCTTAGGCCTGTTCTGTATCTGTTTTTGCTTAGGAACTCTCGTAACTATGGTACTCTCGCACGATCATATTCGTGGTATTATGAATAAACTACAACAGAATTGCCTTCCTCTAAAAGCCATGATCTAAAGAAACTATATAATTATCTGAAAAACCGTGATCGGGACAAGACCCGATAGAATGGGTAGTTCCAAAAAATTTTGAATTCAAATCGTCGTCAGGGGTAGTATGCTTGCTAAAGGCCTTACAACGAGGGAAACACCCGGGAATTATCAATAGCAAGATAATGAACTCTCATTTTTCCCTTACTGAACAAGAATAATCTTACACATATCTTGAAGAAATAATAAAAAATATCTAATAACTTGTCTCACTTACCACTTTATCCAACCATAAATACCACTCCGTAATTGGTATTGTCAATTTATCCACATTATCTCTGATTGATATATACCCCTACTTCATTGTATCATCACAGATGACGTTATTTTATTTTCTTTAGTCTAATTCATAAATATGTAAATAATTTTCAAAACTAATATCTCTCTTTAGCTATAAACTAACTAAATATTTCATTCGTAGCATAAAAATGGACACTTCTTATAATCTACCAATTAATGAGCGCCTTGTGGCGAATGTTAACAGCATCTTTTGTTTTTATGTAATAAAATGACAGCATATGACATTACAAAACAGTCAACGACTATAAATATTGACCATTGACAGTTTTACACCATATCAACAATCACGTCACCCACATACTAATTGTTGCTTATTTGCCTAAGTAGGTATACCTAACAATAGGTTACCTTTCCAAGATTAGTGTCTGGGAAAAATTCAATAAAATGAAAACATAGTACGAATGTGATGCGAACACTTTAAAATTAATAGTAAATATCTCCTTATTTTCCAATCATCTTCTTATATATAATAAAATTTAAAAACTTCGTTTAAAAAAACCGACTTCAAAAACTAAAAAACTAAAATGTATAAAATAACTTATTTCTAAAGCTATTATTATTAATATATATTATCTAAAACATCTTAAAGTCGGTGCTTAGTAATTTTCAAAATATAGTAATTTTTATGTTTTGCTTTGCACCGACTTCAAGATGTTTTAGATAATATATATTAATAATAATAGCTTTAGAAATAAACGAAGTTTTTAAATTTTATTTGTTACTTTTTAGTGTCTAGCTATGTATGGGTGGACCTACGAATGGTGCCGCGCTTCTTAAAAAATATAGGTCCCAAGAACCGGGAGCAAAAAAATATTCGTAAAATGAAAACTACTGGGCCAAACTATGTCAAATTTTTAGGGGACCACTTGGCAGCTATTCCGCGTCGAACAAAAAAAGAATCACGTAAATCGAATCATAAATCTCAGAGTAATCGGTGTACATATGGAACGGAGTGAAAATTATTTTCATGAAAAATGTTCATAAAATGAAAACTACTGGGCCAAACTATGTCAAATTTTTAGGGGACCAATTGGAAGCTATTCCGCGTCGAACAAAAAAGAATCACGTAAATCGGATCATAAATGACGGAGTAATCGGCGAACATATGGAACGGAGTGAAAATTATTTCCATGAAAAATGTCCATAAAATGAAAACTACTGGGCCAAACTATGTAAAATTTTTAGGGGACCAATTGGAAGCTATTCCGCGTCTAACAAAAAAAGAAACACGTAAATCGGATCATAAATGACGGAGTAATCGGCGAACATACATAAAAAAAATAAAAAAATAAAAAAAAAAGGTCCCGACGAATTGAGAACCTCCTCCTTTTTTCGAAGTCGGTTAAAAATGAATGTCTATGAATAATAATGAATGTTTGTCTATATGTCATTTATAGAATAGTAAACTACACAATTTGATCATGTGATATTTAGCAAAGTTGTTGTGCATGAGCCAGAGAAGGTTTCTGAGTTAGTTCACTATTGGACACTATTGGCGCTGCTGTCGGCATGTCGATTGAAGGTTTTCCGGGCAGGACGACGTCTGCCGGAACAGCTAGTTAAATATAAAAATTTAAAAATTTCGTTTAAAAAAACCGACTTCAAAAACTAAAAAACTAAAATGTATAAAATAACTTATTTCTAAAGCTATTATTATTAATATATATTATCTAAAACATCTTAAAGTCGGTGCTTAGTAATTTTCAAAATATAGTAATTTTTATGTTTTGCTTTGCACCGACTTCAAGATGTTTTAGATAATATATATTAATAATAATAGCTTTAGAAATAAGTTATTTTATACATTTTAGTTTTATAGTTTTTGAAGTCGGTTTTTTTAAACGAAGTTTTTAAAATTTATTTGTTACTTTTTAGTGTCTAGCTATGTATGGGTGGACCTACGAATGGTGCCGCGCTTCTTAAAAAATATAGGTCCCAAGAACCGGGAACAAAAAAATGTTCGTAAAATGAAAACTACTGGGCCAAACTATGTCAAATTTTTAGGGGACCACATGGCAGCTATTCCGCGTCGAACAAAAAAAGAATCACGTAAATCGAATTATAAATCTCAGAGTAATCGGTGTACATATGGAACGGAGTGAAAATTATTTTCATGAAAAATGTCCATAAAATGAAAACTACTAAGCCAAACTATGTAAAATTTTTAGGGGACCAATTGGAAGCTATTCCGCGTCGAACAAAAAAAGAATCACGTAAATCGGATCATAAATGACGCAGTAATCGGCGAACATACATAAAAAAAAAAGATCCCGACGAATTGAGAACCTCCTCCTTTTTTCGAAGTCGGTTAAAAAGTAGAGACAACATTCGCCACCTTTAGAGGTACATAGGTGTGAAGTAATTCAAGTAATCACACCAGCAAACATAAAAAGCCTTTGCCACCCTCATATCTCTCCGTATACCCCATTTATCCTAGACATAAATGTATTTTAAGAGATAAACGATTATTCTCTTCAAGAACAAGTTCGTTACTTGGCTATGAAAGCATGAAAAATCATTGAACCGATAATGCAAAAACTACTGAACAGATGTTATTATGTCTTCGAAGTCTAAATTTCAATAAAAAAAAAATATAAGAAACCATTGTGTAGGTATATTCAATATACTGCTGAAGTTATCTCTATATTGATTTATAAATAAAGTAGGTATGTACGAAAATATCTAGAAACAATGTTTACATGATGAATTGAAGAACATCCTCCTATTTTTGACGTTGGTTAAAAATAATAAGCAATTCTGTAGGTACACAAATAAAATATACAAAGGTCATGAAAAGCAAACATACTTGTAACGTGGTTTGCGGCCATTATGTCCTTGACCTCAGTACGACTAACACGGGTCGTGAACACATACGTAATACTTTGAACAAATACGAAAGTTGTCAAAACCAATATTCCGATTTACACTTCCCTTAAACCGACGAAATCAAATGTTGTCAAATATCATAAATAAATAAAACTTAGACACCTGTCGCTGGAGACTTCCTAAATAATCACCATTTATAACAATTGATAATATACAACATATTTGCAATTGATTCTCTCCTACTGTGCACGTAGTGGCATCAATGAACTTCATTCAAGGATTTTCTTTCCATGAAGAAGCTAACAAAATATATCTTGTTAGCGTAAAATAAGTACTAAATATTTTATTTCTACAAGAGGTTTTAGTGTTTGGCGGAAACTTAAAGGATGGGTCATGTTCAACATTGCACTTCTATTTTCATATAAATGTAGGTATAATGAAATAAATAAACAATGACTGTATATCAGTCATCAGCAAAGTTTATATCAATCAGTCTGTGTGGAAAACTTTACATAGTTTTTGAATGTAACTTTCAAGTTTTCAGAAGAACTCTGTTTGAGCTACTACTAATAAAGAATACATCTGTCTAGGCTGTACGTAGCTATACATTGTTTTCTTAGAAGTTCATTTTTGTACGTTACTAACAGGATTTCTGCTACACTGTTGAATAATGTTTAAGTGTCTTAGACAACTTAAGCCCCATCTAAAGTATTACAGTAGAACATGTTTTATATTAATCAACTTAAGACACAATTTAACTAAAATTTATCTTGTAAGAAAAACAAGCTTAATCATTGACTTAACATTCTGCTGAACTGAAGAACAAACAAAAGTGCGCTACCACCTATTCTATACTAAAGAAATGCATGTAGGCCGTATAAAGCTTACTTTGTGGCTGATAGTTAGCAATAAATAACTGTTACTGAAGATTTTTCATAGAAGTTCAGACATAAACCAACTTTTTTTTATTTTTTTTATTGTAGTGTAGAATCGCGTTTGACCACAATCTTGCACTATGTGGAGTGAAGATGTGGTCTAGGATGGAGCACGCTTACCTAGAAGGTACCTCTTCACACGGGACTTGAAGACACCCAGGTTATAAGTATCGGGAAAGACAGACTCCGGCAATCAGTCCCACTCCTTTGCGTTGCGTATGATGAAGCTTTTACAATGAACATTGAACATTTTACAACTGAACTGGAATACAATGAGTCAATCTTGTACGAATGCTGGTATGCACCGACATTTAACCAATGATTAAAATAAAATAATCGCTTATATTTTAAGCGTTTATGCATACATTTTAAGCGATTATTTTATTTTAACCATCGGTTAAAAATCGGTGCACACGGTGACCTAATTGTTGGCGCGCCTCATTACTTACCTTGGAACTATAGTGTTACCCCTTTGGACCAATGCATAAACAAAAACGTAAAGCCTGGAAAACCAATGCGCTTTATGAATGGGATATAAATTTCAACTATAATACACTCGGAAAATGCTAGTAATTACGATCAATACATTTACTTTGACGTAATCTAAATCAACAAGTTGCATAACACCTACCTAGATACCTAAATAATACATTATATATATAGCCAAGTGGATACAATTAGCATATCTACGTGTTCTGTTTACAGTATTAGTATGAAGGTAGCAACAGTGAAATGGTATTAGACTTGATAATTTAATGATAATAACATTAATAACACACAGAAAATAAAGATGCCACATATGTGATAACATATTTAATAAATCCTGTATTCAAAAAATCTAAAGGTATAAGAGCAATTTGATCAATAGGACATTATTAATATGGACCGATCATTATGAATAATGACCAAAAGCGTCGGTCAAATTGATAAATTTATGACTTAAGCCGGCCTGTAGTAATATTGCACAAAGGGCCGTGGTCCATTTAAAAAATCATGGTTTGAGATAACTTAAATTTATCACTTGGACCGGGCAGTATGAATACTTCCCAACTTCTAACCGGACAATGTGATAAATTCGGTTACCTTTCCAAAATAAGTTTAATTCATATAAGTGTGGGGTATAGCTATATGGCAATTTTATTTATTATGAACAGATCCCATTTTTTTAAATATAGGTTAGAAGCTATAAGCGAAGCGAAGCGAAGTGGAGCCTTATAGGTGGAATGGTGCCGTGATATGATAAACAAAGAAGCAGGCTCATCTTCGCGTATTTACGACATCATTACAGGTGATGAGCGAAGCGGAGGCTAAGTGGTCTTCCGTAATCACGGCCACTGAAGTGGCCGAAACGTCGAAATAACAAAAATCAAATAAATTACCGCGCTTAAAACCGTTAAAACGTAGTTTTATTATATCTTCAGAATCCAGGGGCAGGGTCAGCAACGAAATCTATGTGGATTTGTGTAGAGTAAGAGATTGTAAATTTGCTACAATTTATTTATACTACTTTCATATTGGTAGATGAATTTGGTATTTTATTGTTAGTCCAATAATCAACAAACGTTGTAATCAAACCAATTTCTAATTTTTTATAAAATTAAGAATAATAAAATGTAAGAAATATTATTAATATAGGTATTTTCAAACTAAATAAATGAATTTATTCGATCTAAACTTCTTTAATTTTTGTGCTATTTAACTAAATACATTATCGTATAAAATATGTAGTGTCATTCGGTGTTACACGTAAAAAAAACAAATAATTCTATAATCTAAAATATATAATATAAAATGAATTTACACGCAAATTAAATAAAATACTAGCTGTCCCAACAGACGTCGTCCTGCCCGGAAAAGCTTCAATCGATATGCTGACAGCAGCGCCACCTACCGGGTTCAATTGTGAATAAACTAACCTTCTCTGGCTCATACACAACAACTTTGCTAAAGATCATCACATGATCAAATTTATAGTTTACGATTCTATAAAGGACATACAAACAAACATTCATTTTTATATATAAAGGAAATATATAAACTGTTACTGATATCATTTGTTTATAGAAATAAATAACAATTTTCACATAAAGTTTTACATTTATTATGAAATCACAGACGCATACTTCATTTTCATTTAGTGGATATACCTAAAACAGCTCGTTTAGTTAACTAATTAAAAAATAGTAAAATTAATATCACTATTTAAGTGACACCTAACTTAAAACTTAGTAACTAACTGACACAGTAGCCGCCTTTCGGAATATTTGCTTCGTTCATTTCAAGATCTCTACTTTGAAATGGTTGCGAGTAAAATACCAAATTAAAATTCTAAAAGAAAATGGTAGATGGCGCTACTAACATCAATATTTTTTGGCATAGATGGCATTGGTGTTTTCATTATATTAACCATGTTACACCATTACCACTGTTTCAAGAATATTTCGGAAGATGTTGCCTTAAAAATAGCTCAGTAAAAATGTTACTCTGAAAAGCCCTAATAACATATTCTTTCACTTATAGAGGGCACCACAATTCATTGTTTGCTGATGTAAAAAAACACAAACTTCAACGTTTTATCATTTAAAACATGATATTAATAATATATCTTTAGACCAAATCAGTCAAATATTGAGTCTTTAATATTAAATAAAATATTAAAATAAATAAATAAAATATTAAAATTCTAAACATGTCGTGTCTGCACATTTAAGTTATTTAAAAAAACAACTGGAATAGACTAAACGACGAAGAACACAACGCATTTTTTTTCGATTTTCTGTCTGTTCGAGTTTCACGTAAAAACTACTAGGCCGATTTCGATATGGTTTTTGCTGATCGACAGAAAATTCTTAGACTTAAAATCTGTGCTACTTTGTGTCACGGGAATCCCGCGGGAAATTTTCCGGGAGTATTATAAAGTGTATGTGTAGTGTAGTATTTTACATAAAGGTTCAGATCCGATTTATACTAAAACAATATAATCCTCTCAATATGATCCTGTGTCTATCTCTTTATATTCCCCACTTCCCCAGGATTTCCTAACTTCGAAATCACATGATATTACTTGCTTGATATCCCATGTTTCCATGTTTATTAGACGTTTTTAGTAGAACAGCCTTCAGTAACATGACTTGTCTCGGCTTTTACGGGAATTTTCGGGATTCGTGTATTTTCATATTAAAAAATCCGTTGCCTTGCTGAAAATATCTACACTTTGTTTTGAATACGGGCAAAATAACCGTCATCTACGTTACCAGTGAAGGTTGGACGAAGTCGCGGGAAAATCCTAGTCTTAATGTAAAATACTACAGAGAATAATAACTAATTCAACAATTCCATACTATGTCGAATACGTACCTACAATAACGATGAATAGATTAGTATCTATTAATGCATTTGCTATATTATCAGATTTAACTATAAAAATAGTTTTTTTATAGTTAAATGTAATTATATAGCAAATAAGTATCTACTAATGATTGAAACAACACTTTAATAAGTACTGGAATTTTTCATTCTTAGTATTATTCTACGGTAAAGTCTGTATTACACGGGCTTACTTCTGACTTTCAATTTCAATACACATGAGTCAAAAAATCTATTGTATTTTTCACAAGTGACGTTCATAGCTACCTTTTTAAGCTGTTAAAAATCAATTATTATATTTTTAAGCAAGCAATTAAAAATATAACTTATAGAAAAAGTTGTTATATAAAGAAGTTCGTTTTAGTCTCTCTATTGCTATCCAAACTGAGAGAAGAAATCTAATTTTTTCGTTAAGTATATCAAAAATTATATTACAACTAGCTGACCCGGCGAACTTCGTACCGTATTTTCTGAATTCCTAAAAGACTTTGTTTCATGATACAAAAACAAAATCACCATAATCGGTCCAGGTGATTAGGAGGATTCTAGAACCCGATCTCAGCGCCACCTACCAGTTCTAATTGCGAATCTAAACCATCCGGTAACCCACTCAAACACACAAAAACAAAATGACCAAAATCGCTCCCGGTGATTAGGAGGATTCTAGAACCCGATCTCAGCGCCACCTACCAGTTCTAATTGCGAATCTAAACCATCCGGGAACCCACTCAAACACACAAAAACAAAATGACCAAAATCGCTCCCGGTGATTAGGAGGATTCTAGAAGCCGATCTCAGCGCCACTTACCAGTTCTAATTGCGAATCTAAACCATCCGGGAACCCACTCAAACACACAAAAACAAAATGACCAAAATCGCTCCCGGTGATTAGGAGGATTCTAGAACCCGATCTCAGCGCCACCTACCAGTTCTAATTGCGAATCTAAGCCATCCGGGAACCCACTCAAACACACAAAAACAAAAACACCAAAATCGCTCCAGGTAATTAGGAGGATTGTAGAACCCGATCTCAGCGCCACCTACCGGTTCCAATTGTGGACCTAAACCATCCCGGGACCAACTCAAACACACACACACAAAATGTTATCAAAATCGGTAAAGTCGTTCTCAAGTTATGCGCTTACAACACATTTTGCGATTCATTTTCAAGAAGATAATGGAAGTAATTCGGTTATATCAAAAATATTATCTAATACTAACTTTTAATAATAAAACTGTAGAGGTCGAATTTCTGTACAATGAAACAAAATGCTAAAAAGTGAGTCAGGGGGATGCTTACATCCCCCTGACTCACTTTCTCACTCACACCTCTTAAGGTGAAATAGAACTAATTTAGATTTCTTTCAAATGTTTTGTTCTCTATTTGTACGGACTAATCTCCGAAACGACTGGACCGATTTAAATAAAATTTTGTATGGTGGTCTTATATCCCTGGTCAACATATAGAATACTTTATATCCCGAAAAATTAAAGAGTTCCCGTGGGATAGTTAAAAAACCGCACCACGCGGAATAAGTCGCGGGCATCAGCTAGTTATAAAATAAGTACTTACATTATCCTATTATAGACTATGTAAATTTCAATTCTAAAGTTTTTATTCAAAATAAGTCCACTGGAGAACACTTTGTGAAGGTGATTCATATAAGTAATCATTGATGTAACAATAATATTTTATTGATACATCAATGTAAGTCATAATATAAATCTACTTCCTATTCTATGTACACCGCTTCGCAACGTGTTATCACTGTTTAAAAGAAAAGAAGCGACAAGAATCTCCCCAGCAACTTGTCAAGCTAAAAAAACTAATATTTTTCATCATGATTATTAAACTATCTCGAACTCTTTTTTAACCGACTTCAAAAAGGAGGAGGTTCTCAATTCGTCGGAATTTTTTTCTTTTTTTTATGTATGTTCACCGATTACTCCGAGATTTACGAGATACGAGGTTCGACGCGGAATAGCTGACATAATTTGACATAGTTTAGCCTAGTAGTTTTCATTTTATGAACATTTTTTATGAAAAAAAATCCATTCCGCGCGACACCTTTCGTAGGCGTACGCATAGCTAGACACTAAAAAGTAACAAATAAATAAAAAAAACTTCGTTTAAAAAAATCTACTTCAAAAACTAAAAAGTATAAAATAACTTATTTCTAAAGCTATTATTATTAATACATATTATCTAATACATCTTGAAGTCGGTGCTTAGTAAAACATAAAAATTACTATATTTTGAAAATTACTAAGCACCGACTTTAAGTAAATATATATTAATAATAATAGCTTTAGAAATAAGTTACTTTATACTTTTTAGTTTTTGAAGTCGGTTTTTTTAAACGAAGTTTTTGTACCTATAGAAATTGGTATATAATTACTTTTCAAGGAATTAATGGATTCGTAATAAACAAAAAATGTACTAGTTAATTCCCAGTGGCAAACGTGAAAAGAAGACTGGCTGCATTGTTACGATGAATGGCAATGCTGATTCGCTGTACGAAGTATATATCACCCTCAGATCACAGGTAACATCAAAGAGTTATCTATTTGTATTGTGTTAATTATGACAGCACATAAGCATTCTACTGTGAAGTGTGGGCCTCCTCATTTAAAATAAATCACGGTATATTCTCTCCAGGGTCTTCTTGCTCTTTATCTATAATGAGGAGGTTGGGGCCTCGAGACTTTACCTTGTCAAAGGGAATCTGCCAGTCTCACATTTCATATGCAAATCGTAATTGTAGCAATAACATATTAGACAGCAGTTTATTTTTTTGTAAAAATATATTTATACACAAAATACACCATACCCATATTACACTCAATGTTATCTAATAAATAACGCAATTAATAAAGCACGTATTTATCTATCCTTAAGAGGCAATAACAGCAATAATTAATTTTGTCCAATATTGAATGATACGGACAATTATTGAGGAGATACATCCAATTGGTGTATCTCCTTAATTATTTTCTGTTTTATGAATCGGTATACGGTTACCTGGGGCTATAATGGCGACAAATTAGCAGGATAATCGTTCTCATGTTACATTTAATTTCCTTGTACATAACATTATCATCATAAAAATTGATTATAAAACGAATCATAAAAGAGTTTTTGAAAGTTTCGTATGCAAATAAGGGAAATTTATTAAAGGATATCGAGCAGTCATAATTAATTAAAAATAAAAATTATTCTCAAGCTTGCCAAAAGTAGAATCACTTTGAAAAGTTATATTTTCGATTAGCAACAATATGTTTCTTTGTCGCATAATTTTGTCCGGCCTATTTAAGTTTAAAATGAAAAAAAGCCTTTAAATGATTTCATATGTATATTTTTCTTTCATTGTAAGACGTATATATATAAACATGTTTTATAAGTATCCGTAACAATTTGTTTCTAGTAAATTCGTATCTTATTAAGTTCAACCTTCAAGTTGGAATAATGTTAGTAATTCTTCATCATCAAGTACAATAAACAGTACTTTTATTTCTCATATGAATATAATACTATGCTAAAATTATAATAATTCACTTTTGGTATCGTCAAGAGAATGCAGAAAGCTTCGACCACTCCTTAGTTTAGCCGTAAGAAGCTCCATAAGAAAACAGTTAGTCATTTCTCAACATTTCAAAAATTGCCTATATTAAGTATTCAAAGCCTTTGTTATCAAAATTAAACACTTATTTTTATTTTGTAAAATAACTTGAACCTAAAAGGAATAAAAATTACTTTCAATAAAAAATAGCCCAATAAAGTAACTACAGCGAGCATTTGCATAATTTGTAAAAGGCTTATTAAAACTTGAATATCTCATCACCTTTGATGTTCTTAAGGGCTACGAAAATCATCTTTTACTTAAATTTACTCAAAGAGTTACCTACAAAAACATACCTACTTATTGTCAGGCAGAATTTTTATCTGTCGATTTGTCTGCGTGTTACAATGTTTTCCTATGAAAACTACAAAACGAATTTAAACAAAACTCAACACATGAAATACTTTTTATATCAATAAATGTCATTGTTTCCATGGGTTAAACAAATATAGCAAAAAAATGGTGCTGCAATTTGTAACTGAACAGGTTACATTAATTCGACACAAAACTAGCTTATATTCTTTTTTATTAAAAGTAAGTTACAAACAAAAAATTGACATGTTTGATAATATACTACTCTGTCAAAAAAGTACCGGGAAAAAAACAATAATACACATAGTGTTAGTAGTTCATTAAAATTTATTTTATACTTTACTCTGCTGTATATTCGATCTAAAGTCCAGTACCAACTAAATTTATATTGCATCAGCTTGAAACTATACTAAATCCAATTATAAAAATATACAATCGATTCGGAAACAAATAAATAACAGCTGAATAAATCCAAGATTCAATAACAGTGAAATATATATGGGTCCACTTTCAAACTATATTAAATCCAACGTAAAAATTACATTACTAAAATCGGTTCAGAAACAAAAAAGTTTTGGCTACACATTCATAAAAAAAGATAAAAATGCACGACGGATAGAGAACCTTCCCCTTTTTTCAATTCGGTTAAAAATCAAAATGAGTCTCAGCAAGCAATTCTAAAGTCAGTCAACCGCAAGTTGCAAGCCTTGCTAAAAAATAACTACAAATTTGTATTGGATGAATTCAGTTTTCGGGCTCAGTAACAATGGAATGTAATTAACAGTTCAATTCAGAAATCATATCGTGTTGTTATGCCTATATATACAAACTAGGACAGTACACTGTATGATTTTATTACTAGGATTTTTCTATAGGTGTACACATATAGAAAAATCCTAGGAGTGACAAGTAAAATGTAATACTTAAAAAAAAGAGGCACAGGTTGTTCTTTATATCATTTTTGAGTTTTTTTTATTAAAAAGATTTTTCAAGACTGAAAGTCTAAATTTTCTTTTCAAATTAGATCTTCAGTTCGAGTTGCATAAATTCTTAGTTTATTCATGTAGGTATTTTATTATAATATGTATGTAATATAAATCTACAATTATAATATGTATAAGCAATAGATTGTATAATTAAAATTTAATCGATTTTGTTAGATATTAATCTGCATAGTAAGCTACATAGTATACGAATATTGTTGTACGTCGAATCGTAGAAAAAGAATCAAATCAAATATAGTAAAATATTAAAAATAAATATGTATTCCATAAGAGAAAGACTGATAAATCTAATTTTTATATATAACATGTAGGTCAGTAAAATTAGACGACTATCCCAATTGTCTGCTATTGGAATAGCGCTGTTTTATTTATCCTTTACTAGAGTTTACCCCTGGCGCTGACGCGTGTCAAACTCTCTTGCGTACCTCTTGTTTAAGTCCAGGCGTTAATACAGGTTAGATTGTATTAAATTTTTATGTCAATGCTATTTGTCCCCGGAAGATTTACTTCACTTTACATCGCAAACTATGACATCTCCCGACATGAAGAGTATTTGTGTCCATTTTCGGTATTAAAACTACATTTAAACAAAATGACATGAACCGATCCAGTACTTGTAGTAGTTTTTCCGTAAAAGCTTAACAGACAGACAGATCGTGTTACTATCGGATTTTTTATAGATGATGAATTTCTATATCTATAAACTGGAGAAATCATTAGTCTCCCATACAAACATTCATCCCCTGTTTCAAACCGTTCCAGTTTTATTTACCTATCCCCTGGCTAGGTAGCCGGTCATTTATGTATTTTACAGACATATCTGTAAAGTACGTAAATGACAAAAATTACTTAAATGACCAAAATAACCTAAACGACCAAAATAACCTAAATGACCAAAATAACCTAAACGACCAAAATAACCTAATTGACCAAAATAACCCACAGGACGAAAATGGAAAATCACAAAAAACCTATCCTACTTTCTGAGATAAATCTATCCCATTATCCTGGATGAAAAGTATCCTTTGTTCACCCTCGGTATTAGAATTAGGTATATACCGAATTTCAGCCAAATCAGTCCAATAGTTTTTCCGTAAAAGTAAAAGAGAGAAATATATTTTGATGTAACTTAACTATCCCATTTTTCAGGATAAAAAGTATCCTATGCATCGAGAATATATATACATATTTACATATTGAGTTTCAGCCAAACCGGTCCATAGTTTACCGTGAAAGCGTAACAGATAGACAGACAGGGTTACTTTCGCATTTATAATATCATAATAGGGATTTAACTCTACTATGAATGCCTGGCATATTGTTTGAATAAAAAAATAATATTTATTACTTTAATATTTTTTGATCTAAAAGGCACCTTAAAGGCGCTTCACATGTGCATGTATCTAACAAGTTAAAAAATCACATAGTAAGAAAATAATAAGCTTTTGAAATATTTTATATTTATGATGTGATTAAGGATTTGTATATTTTTTTCAAACAAATTTTGCTTCAACATTATAAAAATAATTTATCTTTTTATTCCAAATATTTTTGACTGAAAGACTTAACGAGATGCGTGATAACTCATCTGTATTCAAATTATTACTCTGGATTACGATTACGTAGATGAAACATATCTGAGGACCTATAAAACTATCGATTTTGTAGAACCGATTAATAAAATTGGTACGTGTCTAGATTTACTGCTAACCGTAAGACATAGCATAAAGTTCCATTTCATTTTGCAATATTCGCAATACGAACCTGCAAGTAGCTGCCACCTTTGTTGCCAGTTGAAATGCTAGGTATTTAATGAGCAACGTCTACGATTCAACGACTTACAGAGATAAAGTCGAAAGAGGTCTTCTATAATAATAAAACAAAATTATCCAAAACTTTCAAGAAAATGAAAAAAGAGTTTAATGCAGATGTATCGAAAAATCCCGCCCTATATACGATATTTTCGATATATATATACGAGTATGCTATAGTCAAACATCGAAGCTCTGGCGCTTCAAGTCTGACATAAAGTCTTAGTCAAAGTCCAAATAAATGACTTTCTGCCTTTGACTGACGAATTTTTGTCTAACCTAGGAAAGACTAATTTATGCAGTCATTAAACATGTAACAAGTGCATTACAAATCGACGTTTGACCGAGTCTGCCTTAGTCGCTTCTAGGATCGACAAGGTAAAGTTCGAAACAGATTATTTTATGTTCGACGTTTGACTTAAAAGTTAGGTACTTCTAGGTTTGATTAAAAATAGTTGAGTTAAATCCGAAATTGGAATTTATATCGGGTTTTGTCGAAAGGCTTTTGTCAAACCTAGGATAAACCAGTCATTCCAGGAAGAGACTTGATATCGATCGATTATGAGCCAAATATAAGCATACGACTGGCCCAGAAATAGCTCAGTACATATCGCTCGCAGTAACTGAAGTCAGTTCAAACATTGTTTTTTTATCTGTACTGTACGAGTTTTATCTGTGCAGAGGAGAAAGAATACAATTTCCTGCAGCCGGGCGGCCTGTCGTAAGTGACAAAATAACCCACAGCCAGATGATGGGGTATTTGCCCGACTGGAGGGCTACCACCCCTGGTCTAAAGTATGCCGCCATAAGAGCTTTGAGATGTTTTCTGGCATTAGTAACCAGGTTCCAGTCTCCCTTAAGAGAGTAGCAGCGCATTTGTAGCACCTTTGGTGTTGCAAATGTCCATAGGCGATGGTAACCGCTTTCCATCAAGTGGACCGTCTGCCTGTCTGCAGAAATCATGCAATAAAAAATTTAAAAAATATTGTACTCATCGACAATGGTAATGAGTTAACTCATAACTTTTTGATGTTAAACATTTTTTATGGACGTGGTTAGACCGCGTCAACAACTCCCTATCCGCGGCAGTCTTCTTGTCCGTGACAAAGAAAACAAATTGCAAAAGAATCGCCTACGCTGGTACGGTCACATTATTTGAGACTGGCTAATTACGTGGGGAACAAAAATATCTAGCCATGCCTCCTCCGCGAGATCCCGGTTGAAGACCCAAAACATTCTGACTTGACGGCTTAGTGGAAAAAAAAAGTAGGAAAACGGATCCTTAGCGTCGAAACGTACGCTTGAAACTCAACTGGGATTTAACAAACGGATGATGATGGTATACAATGGTTTTAAAATCATATGTTCAAAAATAAAATCAATGCTATTCTATATGTTCTAAAGTACTACAAGAAAACAATCCGAGTATAATATCGCGAAAAGTGTAATCAAACAATAATTTTGAAATAATTCACGTTTAATTAGGTCTCTAACTACGATATAATAAGAAATACTCGCGTGCTCGGTAGTCATTCACGCTTTTCAAAGCTAGTAGGTCCCTAATTATTTTCTACTCCCCCAATCACAAGTTCCACGCTCACGTAAAACAATCAGTTTCCATTTTTAAATTAAAACCTTTTGCTTCAAAATACGCAAATACTATTAAAATAAAAAGGGACAAGTGCGTGTCACTTCACGTTCATAAGTACTTTGTAGAAATGACCGATATCAATTTTTATTGTCATTCGGGTACCAATAGTTGTAATCGAAATTATCCCTATCTAGTTACTCAAAAGAATTGTTCAAATATTTTTTTGTTGAAATTATTTTTAAATTCTACCGCCATAACATGCAAAGAGACGCGGGCAGATACACGGCGAAATATGATGATTTTATAAGGGTTTCGTATTATCAAAATGGTTACAGAGCCATTGGAAAATGGCAAGTACCACCTGTTTGGGATCCGATCATCAAAACTATTAAGACCCAAACCCAGCAAAAACCAACTGCCAGACCTCAAGACACTAGGAACTCTTTCTGCATGCCCGGAACATAAACCAACTTGACTGATAATTACCGCGCTTTAAGCCGTTAAAACGTAGTTTTATTATGTGTACAGGTCGCGAAAACTTAAGAAAATATTCGAATGGCTCCCGGTTATTAGCCGGTAAGCCATTTACTCACAAAAAATAAAGTAAGAATGTTATTCAAGGTTACAACGAACATTACTAAAGAAGTCACTTCGTTTAATACGTTCTTTTAAACGAGTCTCTGCAAAATCTCCCAACGCAACAGTCAAAAAACTAAAAACTGTAACTGAAAGTAAATAGGGTTAGCCTTGTTTCACAACCGGCGCACGTATTAGCAAGCTGGGAAACATAAACAACAAACGCCACAATTTACCTACGAACCGGTGTGAGGTATTCTTACAACTGTTTAGTTTGTTCAATATATACCAGGCTGTGATACGTGCCACGAATCGGTTTTACTGCTTATAATTACGACGATTACTATTACCAGAATGCTTGCAATTTTACCCCGTTTTTATAAATATATATTACTATCGCTTTTTTACACCTCATTTTAGAAAGAATTGTATCTATCTACATTATTGCAAAACAAGTCTACAATAGTTTTAGGAAATATAAAATTGTTCTATTAAAAATGTACACAGCCTAGATCAAAGTCATTTTCCGCTTACTTCTCCTAAACCAGGTAAGTTTTTTTTATAGTAAAACAGAGCTACTTGCTTGTGTTTAAACACTAGTTAAAAATAAAATATATAATAATGTTACGAGTTGCGAGACTCGAGTTAAAATGCCGTTGGAATTATTATAGAGTTTATTAGAACTATACAAACACTTATGACAAAGGTACAAATATAACTGAACACAACAAATCCAAACGTAATGCAGAAGGTCGTAATTCAATAAAACGCGCGGTACGTCACTATTATATTCCCGATTGTACACATCACGCCTTGATCATAGTAGTCGCTCAACTGCCTCCACTCTCAATCAGACCGTCGTTTTATACTGCACAAATGCAATGTGCACGCCCGACAACGTGGACCGAACTTCCTAGAATCAGCTTGTACTTTTAAAATCCGTAACTCCTGGCTAATGACCACAGCCGCAAGCGGCTGTAAACGATTTGTTGTAAAACCTTATTTAATGTCATAGACAAAATGTGACTGATGTGTAGAATATAATTTTAATTCAAATTTACTTCAATAAAAAATGTCGAACTGTTAGCACAATCTTTCACTAAAAGATATTTTCCAACACGATTACATTAGAACTATAGGCCGCTCTCTAGAAACGTATGCCAATAAATACGTAAACAAAAGAAGACGATCATAAAAGGATTACAACTAGTTCAAATACCGACAGGTAATAAAATGTGTTTTATTACAGATTAGGAGTGGCATTTGTTTTTAACGGATTCTAAGTTGTAACAATAAATAAAATGATATCTTCTATAACTAGAATATTGCAAAAGGAACATTTGATATAGATGGCCTTATAACGTACAGTATGAGTATTGGGTTTGTTTGTAACAAATTTCGACCTTCATTCGAGTTCATAAAAAGCATATTGTCTGCAAACGTTACAGTAGCTGTTAAACGAAAAATAAAATGTAAAAACATCATTTACCAAATCCTACTAAATCCACGCTTAGAGTGGAAGTCAAAAAGATAATAAGGCAATTTTCTTCAAAATCCCTAAACGTAATAATGTGCCGAAAACGTTTTCTAAATTTACACATATTGTGCTCGTGGTGGAATCGCCCGAGTAGTGTACGATCGGAATACTCAATGCGATAGGGGTGAAATATCAGGGAATTATTGTTACAATGCCAATTACATAATATAATGTTAAAGCGTGTTCATTGCAAATCTATTCAAATAAAAATCACACGTAAAAAACAACTCACAAATCCCGCTTACATTCAATGGATTAACTGAAGTTTAAATCGCATCTATATGAAAACACCCAGCAAAGTGAGCCTGCTTTAAAATAGCTAAATAATTTTGTTCAGATAGAACATTTTAGAGTGTAAAACATGGAGTAAATTTATTATTTCAGCGGCGGGCCGCGGACAAAGGATTTAGGTTTGCTGAATTATGCAAATAAATTCACCATTCTGTAACATTTGTTGGGAATGTCTTTATTTCTGTAGATTTCTTAAAAGGCCCTCAAGCCTAATCCTGCCTTTGGCTTTAGAATCTTCTTATGTTGAACGAATGTTCACTCATGCATCTGTCTACCTGTGGGTATTTACATATTATATAAGGGATAAACGTAAAGCACTAAGTCTAGTAGACATTATTCCAAGATGAGATTAACATAAATCTCAATGTGACGTTTTTATTTCTTCCTTTGTTATAGACATTTTATCGAATCGCTTATTCTCTGCGGTATTTTACATTCACCTTTATTACGAAGTTATATTACGTTTAAACCCTATGCATATTCATGGAATAAAAAAGCAACAATATACTTTAATGTTTATAAATCATCGTTGTAGTATACTGGTAGATATCTAATAGAGTAGCCCATACTAGACTTGCTCCTTACATATTTCAGTGGAACGAAGACCAATACCATCTAAATTTGTCAAAAGGGCAATTGCTAAGCTTCACACATGGATATTCTCATGGTACAGGTTTTTATACGTCGTTTAGAATCAGCCACACTACTCGGTATTTTTTTATGGCTCACAGGGAGATGGCTCACCTGATGAAAAGTGGTTACCGTCGCCTTTGCAACACTTTTGCAAGATGTTTGCAACACCAGGGGTAGCTTCAACGCGTTGCCAACATCTAAGAAATTTTATAAGGCTCTTCTTAAAGAACCCCATGTCATAGGGCAAAGGGAAAGTTGCGGCGGGAAGTTCCGTCTAGATCATTATTGTACGCGGAGTAAATATTCTAGACTTCTTGAGAACCGTTGCGTAGCTAAGCGTGGGAGCTCAAGGAAATGTTAATTGTGATAATGTGCATATTGGATCAAAAAGCTGCTTAAGCCGTGCGTGACTTCCGGTCAGGATTAAAACCACCATTACACCATTTGAAAGAAAAGCATGTACCTTGACCACTAAGCTATGCCGACTTCGTAAGTATATAATATATAATATTTATAAAATACTTACCTAACCCAAGATAAATTTGTGAAAAGCACTTTTATTATAAGATAACGCAGAATTGGGAATTTTCGAGTATTCCCCAAATGAATATCGAAAGAAACCCTTAAGTAAGTTTTTGTATCCTCATTGTATTATTTGCGCTGTTAAGACGAACCCTCCAACGTTTATGGTAATATAAAACGTTTTACGGTATACTGAGTTTTGGTTTTATTTCTTACAAAATATTCTTCGGTAGCTCAACCAATTGTAAGGAGGAAAAATGTATCATTGTATAAATTCAGGCTGTCCCAGGGACAACCCAGAAGGGTCTCGTAATTATGATAATGAAATAAATTTTCAATGAGCCGTGCAAATCTCTATACCTTTATAATTAATTACCTGTTGAGTAAAGCTGTCTTCTCTCTAGCCCTGCACAATAGGTTTATGTTATCCAATTACAATTCATAATGAAAGTTAGTCATTAAAATTAACAATATGAAATACGATTACATAAGCTAAATGGATTGCTGGGACCGTCGAGACCACTTGCGAAACGGGATGGACCAATCACAATAGAATGTTTGTGGAAGACACCGCGTCTGCAGAAAGGACTCACTTGTCATATGGATAGTGAGGACTCTATAGGACGTCTCTTCGATAGCTCTGCAAACTGTCGTGGTACGAAATCGATTTCTAAGTGTTTTCGTCATTAATTTAACATTATTTTAAGATTAAAAACAATTTTTAAAATAATGATTGCCAAAACAATATCTATGACAGTAAATATTCAACAATCAACACCATTACATAATATTGAAGTGTGTGTAATTTCAGATTAAATTCAAAAAGAGTGCTATTTTATTCTATCTATATAGTATAATAAATAATGATTCGAGTTTGTATAATGCTTTTAAAAATGTAAAAAACAGAGGGGCTAATTCGGCCTAGCAGATTACTAAAATATTTTTTTTTTAATTTTTTGTCTGTTTGTCTGTCTACTACCTGTCTGTATAACTACTGAACGGATTGAAATAAAACTTGAAACTTTCGAACTCGACTTAGCCCATATCCCGGGTTGTAACTTAGGATACTTTTTATCCCGTTAAATGACATCGTGTCCATGGGATAGACTTAAATAGCGAAAAAGATGGCGCTGAAATCCCATATTTTTAGGAAACTACGAAATATATGTGAATGATGATACTCGACATAATGCTGGCTTATTACCCGAGTTTACACTTGGAATACATTTCGTCCCGATAAATGACGTCTTTTCCTTCGAATTATCAAATGCGCTATCTGGCGCTACAATCGCGAATTTTAAATTTACTAATAAATACATTGTCATAAACAGCATGTCATTCATTGTATTACTTCAAATCAGGTTGGCTTCGACTCGCCTCTATGTTTTGCCGGGCAGTTGTGTAGACTATATTTGTTATTGTAGTGAATTTACCAAGAAACAGTAAATTAGATCTAAGAAAACTACAAAATATAACCTCCATTAACAAATATACATACATACATAACTTCACGCCAGGTCCCTTGCGGGGTAGGCACGAACAACAGAGCGCCATACAGGCTTATTCTTACACACCTCACTTGCTTCTGTGACATTCATAGCTCTTGTCATGCACGCTCGTCTGTTCTTAAGGCTCCTGACATCACCTTCTGCTAATACACGATCAATTTGATCATGGAAGGTGTGTCGTGGCCTTATTAATAATAAACTCTTACGATAAATCATCATTTATACATATTTCATAAGTTTTTCTTTTTAGTTTATCATCCATATGTATTTAGTTCCTTTGCCTGTTCTTTATTATCTTTATCGTATAAAGATACATCAAATTAATCGTAATTAAAACAGCAATGTTATCTTAAATTAACTAAAAATCTTAAATTTCAATATCTTGCAGTATATCCATATGATATGAAAATAATCTCCAAGTTACAAGCGGACGAAAGTACCACACATTAAGCAGCCAGCAAACAAAACCAGTCTCTCAATAAATATATGATCTATATATATCTTAAATATCATTATGAATAACTACATCAATAAGTCTTAAAATAGTTCTGCCTAGATTATTAATCAAATTTTAATTTATAACGACAAAAACAATACAACATAAATTTTATATAAGAAAGCTTTGTTCTAAGAAGTACGTCCTTTTTGCGGTTCTTTATAGGACGGTCGAGTCATGGTTTTTCCCCAAAGTGTACATATTGATCGGAAAGTCGCCCATCATTTAGGGGAAGAAGCAATAAACATCAAACCAATGCTAGTTTGATTGAATAATACAAAAGCCGGAATGGATGGTAAGTAAAATACATACTCGTACGTGACTACGTCTCTCCGTGCGTCAAGTTGGAAGCACGCAAAACACGAAACACAAAAGCTATGTCCAATTTATTCGTGACGTTTGTGATTTTATTCTAACCGTAAGATGTAAAAGTGAAAATCAAATCAGATGATAAAGATCCGTCCGGCGAACTTTCTCCAATCCTTTTAGAATGCTTGATACCGTGTAACGAAGCGTAATGGTTCATTTTATTTGCATAAATTTGGATACCAAGATTTATTTTCACGTCCCGCATAATTAGATATTGAAATAATTGAATTAATTTTGCATAAACTTCTGTAACCGCTTAAACTTTGACGTTGTCATATGGCAACTTGGAATTCTAGAACACGTTTGATTACTTAATCATATATTATATCATACTTAATATTCATATCTGTATTAATAATTTTGACAAGAATAATTTTAAAAGTTTCTGATACCGCAACCCTGTAGCATTAAACAAAGTTTTTATATACCTAAGTAAATATTTGTACTTGATGAGTTTCAAAAAATCTTTAAGTTAGGCAACAAGGAGGAGAATTCGTTGTACGCCTTTTTATAAGAATCTTATTGCAATACTATATTTTATTATTAAACCAAAACTATATAAATAATATAGATAAATTAATAGGAGGCAATCTAAGATGTACTGCGCCGTCGTGCCAGATTAACTCTTGAAAGACAAATTAATTTACAGATTCAGTAAATCCTTTACATGACTATCCTTTTTTACATAAATTTCACTAATTTTTTTATGACATTAAATTTGAAGCTAAAACATAATTTATATATCTATACTCTACATTATATATGCGAAAGTTTGTATGTATGTTTGTTAAATTAATGCAAGCGAAGCCGTGGGCTAAAGCTAGCCAGTTATAAAATTATTAACACCGCTTATAATTATAATAGTGTAGTAGTATCGTATTATTACTGGTATATAATCTGGACACTTGTTATTGTTAACTACTTCATAATCCACTGGAAGGTAGTCTCTTCGTATTTCTTTACAATTCCCGCAAATACCTATATGACATAGAAACAGTTATCCAGTAAAACTTTATTTAGTGCAGGCTTATGGTACACAAAAATTCGAAGCAAACAGCGGTGGTCGTGTTCCAGACAGTTATATGTTGCAAAGGGCGGGAACAACATTACCCGCTCGACATGAACCGAATTGCACTCCTAGCTTGTTTTTCTCGTTTTATTGCTTTCTTGTTTTCTTTAGTCTAGTTACACTTCCAGTAAACTGATTTAAATCTTGTATTAACTTAATAACATATTTATTTTAATTGGCATTCACTTACGAAAATCCAGATGCCACAAAAAAATCTAAGGTTTATTTTAGTAATATATAACCTTATTTGCTACCTGTTATAAAATAAGCAATAGCTCATAGGACGGCATTGTTTTATTCTATGGTCTAATGTCTGCCGTGACGACATTGTATGGGCTGGTTGACAGACTAGAATTATGCTGAGAGTGATGTCCTTTTAGTAAATTTTGTTTCGAAGTCTATTTTTGTTTACACTTAGTTTAGCTAAATAGAATTATTTCCTTTTTGTTTCTTGCTTTTTTACATTCATAGTATTGCTATTTGAAGAATTTAGTAAGTAAAATCGGGGTTAAAGATCAGCATGTTCTATTGACATTAAACTTTTGGGCACATCCGCTGTTTTCGCCCGCTTTATTATTTCCTGATTGTCGAGAGCAAAACGTAGACAGTGGGTAATTAGGTGCTTAGCAAACATAACAAATACAACTCGCGAAATATGAAAGCGAAACTGCTGGCTCCGCGGGCGAAGTGGAAATGAATTGTTTGAGATATAGTCTTACTTTTTAAGTGGATTATAATTCGCTTATATTTGCTGTTCTTGCTTCATATCCGATGACGTTGATATACAAAATTGTATTTAATATGTTTTTTTTTGTTCCTATGTCTCGTGTCATTTTTTTATAATATCAGCAAATAAACTTCTCACTGTTAGGTTCAAACTTCCCGGTTAGTAGCGGACCGAAAAGTATATTGACCTAGCCACGTTTGTCTAAACGAGTTTCACATATCGGTTATGAACCTACATCACTTAAATTAGACGCAGATGCGTTAACCACTCAATTCTATGACTTAGGTTTTTTCTTAAAATATTAAACAATACAATACATTCAACATTAACTGACTAAAACAAACGAGAAAAGACAATAATACAATGAATTTTGGAATTTAAACAATCAAAACAAAGCATACGTATTTCTTAAAAAATGAAAAATTCAAATATTAAATAGCTTTAACAGAAACAATTGATTCAAGATTAAATTGATAAAATGCTATAAAACTGTTAAGTGTTTATTTTAAATACAATCTGTTAATGAAATTCAAAATATTTGCATTGTAAATAATATAGCAGTAAACTATAAATTATAATTGAATTTTCTATAAAATAAAAGATTGCGAAGAAGCTTGTTTTAAAACAACAGTATAGGATTTATTAGGTTACGTATCATTTTATACAGAGTTACGGTTAACATGAAAACAGCCTATATTGTCTATCATGTATATATTATATCTATCTATAAGCAGTGATTGTAGTAGAGTCCCAAGGGATGGATGGATAGTATGAAAAAAAATTATTCTTCCTTTATACAAAAATCAAGTGGTGTTCGTTATCGTTAGCCTGGCTAAAACTCTAAAACGGCTTAACCAATTTTGCGTGTGTATGTGAGCGGGTCCGGGATAGTTTATATTCATGACTAGAGTTTACCCCGCGGCTGCGCCGCGGGTTAACCTCTAGTGCGTGTCTCTTGTTTATGGAGCAAGCGCTACAGGTTATATTATATTAAATTTTTATGTATTTGCCCACGGAAGATTCACTTCATTTTATATCGCTAATTATACCATCCCCGTCTTTCTTCTGTAAACAAAATAAATTACAAAACGTGACCAAAATTGCCAAAATGGCCGAAATGACCAAAAGGCCACAGTGACCGACATGGCCAAAATGACCAAAAAGGCCACAGAGACCGACATGGCCAAAATGACGGAATAGGTAAAAACGACCAATGAGGCCAAAATAATAAAAATGATCAAAATGACCAAAAAGGCCAAAATGACCGACATGGCCAAAACGACCAAAAAGGCCAAAACGACCAAAAGGGCCAAAATGACCAAAAGGGCCAAAATGACCGATATGGCCAAAATGACCAAAAAGGCCACAGTGACCGACATGGCCAAAATGACCAAAAAGGCTACAGTGACCGACATGGTCAAAATGACCAAAAAGGCCAAAATGACCAAAAAGGCCAAAATAACCAAAAAGGCAACAACGACCGAAATGACCAAAAAGGCCAAAATAGTCAAAATGACCAACATGGCCAAAGTGACCGAAAAGGCCAAAGTGACCGATATGGCCAAAATGAGTAAAAAGACTAAAATAGCCAAAATTACCAAAAAGGCCAAAATTACCAAAAAGGCCAAAATTACCAAAAAGGCCAAAATGAAAAGTATCCCTTGTCCACCCTCAGTATTTAATTTACATACGTACCGAATTTCAGCCAAATCGGCCCATTACTTCTTCCGTAAAAGCATAACAAACAGAAAGACAAATATATTTTTATCCCGGAAACTATCCCATTTTTCGGGATAAAAAGTATCCTATGTTCATTCTCGGCATCGAAAACATATATATACTGAGTTTCAGCCAAATCGGTCCTGTAGTTTTTACTTGAAAACGGAACAGACAGACAGACAGGCAGAGTTACTTTCGCATTTATAATATTAATAGGGATTGGAACGGGTAGATGGCGCTGCAATTGGGTTCTACATTTTTATTTTTCAAGTCGCGACAACGTCTCCCGGGCCCTTGGTATGTAAGAAACTAATATATTTTCTAATTATGTCGTACTTAAATAAGTACTTTACTAACCATTCCAGTCTTAAAAAATAATTGTAGCGTTTTCCGTCTTACGCCCTTTCTACCAGAATTTTGTAGAGGCGGCATGGCTAGACGTTTATTCGTCATAGAACTATAGCCGTAGATGATTCTTCTACAGTTTATCTGCTATGTTATAGGTATATCTATTAACGATCCATTTGGTGTTTTAAATTGCCACTTTCATTGCAGAACTTGTTTCCATAATCACCTTGAGCAGCTTCTTTATTAATTAGAGTCTCGATGTAAAGAGGTTATATCCCAAAAAAAGTTCAGTACAAACATCACACTTCAAAATCAAACATAAACCCAATTAAATAAAAACAATCTTAAAAAAATAAGAAAGATAGATTGTCGTTTTGATCAAAAGCAGTAAAACGGAGTAAGGTGTCGCCGTAGCTTTGCGCTGGCTCCTTTTAAGTTATAAAAAAAGAGAAAAGCACTACGTCACTACTCGTTGAAGATTCTTTTCCATTCGCCAGCCGTGTTCGGTTTCAATTTCTGGATAATCGAGATCTTGCTCAATTGAACACTCGATTACTCGTTTACGAGGATATCCGCAATGTTTGAGTTTGCCGAGTTTGATTGGGTTTGCATTGCAGTGGGATATTATCACCGAATAAATTTAATTCTCAAGAAGCTAGGATGCTTAGGAGGCTTTGTAAGATTAGATTGTAGATCTAAATATTTTTTTCTATACTCAATAATATATAAATATTTATGGTTATATTATTATGACTATATCACATGCACATTTTCTCAGTGGAGATCGAACTCAGTTATTGAAATGTATTGAATTTGATCTTGAAACTTAATTTTTTGAAACCTCTCTAATGACTCATGGACTCCATTCGCTTATGTAATTAATGTAAAAAAACAAATAAACCACTACTAATTTTTGTTGTTTCGTAGTTACACTGCACTATTGTCTACAACAGGGATTCCCAAAATGGTCAATATCGATCCCTATTAATTAACACAAGTTCTTATTTAAAACTTTCAAAATACTGTATTAATAATGTTACGTGTACCAACTTGTTTATGAATGACTAATATTTTAGTAAGCAGAAGTATCATTGTTGTTTTTTTTTTAACTCAACAACTCAATGAGCGTTACCTACTTTAGTATTTTTACGTAATTTGCATTAATAATAATAATTATTATAACTATTTATCTTGTTACATTTTGATGAGACTATGATGTCAAGTTTATTTACTTAATCAACCGCAAAGTTTTTAAATTGCTAAGTATTTTATATAATACGAAAAACTAGAGATAGGATTTTTAAAGTAATTTGGCTATGGGGGGTCTCAGGAGTCTGTTCATTTTGGAAAAGGGGTCTCTTGCCCACAATGGTTTTGGTATCCCTGGTCTACAGCTTTCTGATAAATCTCATTCCTAAAGACTTAGTAATTTATAAGAAAACGATTACGAAATATAAAGATAAACAGATAGACATATAGATGAACGGGCTTTCAGGACTGTTATAAGAAACCCAAAAAAATATCATAGCATACTAACTTGAATAAGAAAAGAAACATGAAATTGTATTTTATTTAATAGATAGCAAACAAGAGGCAGGCCTATCATAAGTTGTGCTCATAGTTAAGACTCTAGAGCTGTACAGTGTTCAAGTAAGCATAGCGCAGAGATGAAAAGTTGTCTAATTAGCAACCCACTAAACATTCGACATAGCAACTTCACAGATTTTATGGCCATTTGTTATTATTTAAAAACCTTCTAAATAATGATAAAAATCTACAGCGACTGTCCACTTTGAAGCTTTTTACCGGGAACTTAGAGGATTGATGTTTTTTCTCATGCTATCGATGGATTCTTGGGCCTAGATTATAAAAACATGAAAGTAATTTTATGCTCTACTAGGATATGCCCGTGACTTCGTCCATGCTTGACTTGAAATTCCCGCGGGGTTCCCGGAAATACAAAGTACTGCAGCTATCGTTTTAGTAAAAACTGTGTCTGAGCAAGCTAATTTTTCTGCACCCGAACAACTACAAACCGCTTCCGGAAAATTTCGGGATTTCCGGGATAAAAATATCACATATTTTATTACATACAATTATTAAAAAACATATTGGAATTTGATTTTTGTTTAATCTGGCCATTTTAAATAATTCCCAGAAAAATTCCTGCGGGATTCCCAGGGTCAAAGTAGTGTAGAATGTAAATTTAAGAATTTGCTGTCGATCAGCAGAAACCGCATCGAAATCGGACCAATAATTTTTACGTGAATCCAATAAAAAATTTCATCGTGTACTTCATTGTTTCTATAGTCTATTCCAGATGTTTTTTTAATAGCTTTAATGTACGAACACGGCATGTTTAGAAATTTACAATATTATAGATTTTTATTATGATATTTTTTTGTAAAATTGTGGTGGGTTTTGAATGAATCAATCGTGTGCTCTAAGTGTTTTCATATTATTAATTGTTTAAATTAATCTGTATATTATTAATACGTGAAGCAAAAACACAGCAAACACTTTGTACCCCTTTTTACTAAAATTGCAAGTATGAAATTTTACACACTTATAGTTTATATAGAGAAAGAGTGCTAATGGCTAATTTTTTTTTTTAAATAATGCATAAAAAATACATTAAATCAATAAAAAAACATTACACACACTACCATGTATTTGACACACACACGCATACATACTCTTTTGTTTATTGATAAAGTTAAATTAAAAGTGTAGCCTTGACGAAATCTGTGATTATAGAAGTATAGCCTTTGACAGCAGAACGTTAATAAAGTTCAAACTTATAATTTAAATTAATTATTATGGTCGAATTTCGACCATGGGCGACCACTAGTTGACATAAATAGATTACTCGATAACTTATTTTACATTTGACATTATTTTTAGATTATTTTAGATTCCTCGTCTTTCAAATGGAATTTAGGGCTGGCGTTTTCCATTTCATAATAAAAAAATATAACGATTTTTAAGCCATGTCTTCACTCATTACATTTCTTTGATCCAAAAGTCCCAGTCTCCTTTGTATCAAAAGTTTCACTAAAGTAAAAGATAAACAGGTCTTTGAATACTTCAAAAGAGGTAGTAGAATAAGATAGAATACCACCTTCTACACAAAAAGAATTTCTATCTATTTTTGACAACATTTTTACACTTCAAAAAACTTTTAAAACTATCCTCTATATTCCCATCAAAAGGCACAGAATCTTTGATTTTGCATTTAGATAATACTAGAGTTTAACCCGCGGCTACGCCTCCGGTCAATCTCTAGTGCGTGCTTCTTGTTTAAAGAGCAGGCGTTAATACAGGTTACATTGTACTAAGTTTTCATGTTAGTGCTATTTGCACTCGGAAGATTAATTTCATTTTATATCGCAAACTCTCCCAGCTTCCGGCATGAAAAGTGTTTATGTCCATTTTCCGTATTAAAATTACATTTAAACAAAATTACAGCAAAACCGATCCAGTATTCCTAGTAGTCCGTGAAAGCTTAACGGAAAGACATATCGAGTTACTTCGCATTTTTATACACGACGAATTATTATATCTATAAACTTGAGAAATTATTGGTCTCATCCAAACTTTCATTCTTTATTTCAAACCGTCCTAGTTATACTTATCTATCCCCGTCTATGTAAACTACATAATACACAAACATGACAATAATGACTATAAGGACAAAAAAGACGAAAAGGATAAAAAGGACAAAAAGGGCAAAAAGAGACAAAAAGAACACAAAGGGCAAAAAAGGACAAAAAAGACGAAAAGGATAAAAAGGACAAAAAGGGATAAAAAAAACATAAAGGACAAAAAGGCAAAAGGGGCAAAAATGACAAATAGGACCAAAAGGACAAAAAGGGCAGAAATGGCAAAAGTACAGAAAGGACAAAAATTACAAAAAGGCAAAAAGGGCAAAAGTACAAAAAGGGCAAAAGGGACAAAAAGGGTAAAAGGGCAAAAGGGAAAAAATGACAAAAAGGCAAAAAGGGCAAAAGTACAAAAAGGGCAAAAGGGACAAAAAGGGTAAAAGGGCAAAAGGGAAAAAATGACAAAAAGGACAAAAAGGGCAAAAAATACAAAAAAGGCAAAAGGGCAAAAAGTACAAAAAAGGCAAAAGGGCAAAAGGACAATAAGGGTAAAAAGGACAAAAGGGCAAAAATGACAATAAGGGCAAAAGGGACAAAAAGGGCAAAAGGTACAAGTAATACAAAAGGGCAAAAAGGACAAAAAGGACAAAAGGGGCAAAAAGGACAAAAATTACAAAAAGGGCAAAAAGGACAAAAAAGGGCAATAGGGACAAAAAGGACAAAAATACAAAAAAGGCTAAAAGGGCAAAAAGTACAAAAATACAAAAAAGGCAAAAGGGCAAAAGGGCAAAAATGACAAAAAGGACAAAAAGGGCAAAAAGTACAAAAAAGGCAAAAGGGCAAAAAGTACAAAAAAGACAAAAGGGCAAAAGGACAATAAGGGTAAAAAGGACTAAAGGGCAAAAATGACAAAAAGGGCAAAAAGGACAAAGGGGGCAAAAGAGAAAAACAGGGCAAAAATAACAAAAAGGGCAAAAAATACAAAAAGAGCAAAAGGGAAGTAAGGGCAAATCGGACTAAGATGACCAAAATGATGAAAATGGAAATTTAAAAAAAAACCTATCCCACTTTTTGGGATAATCTTTACATTAATCTATCCCAAAATCTATCCCATTATCCGGGATATATTTAGCAATTTTATATATGAAAATGAATGTTTGTCTGTATGTCAATTATGGAATCGTAAACTATACATTTGATCATGTGATGATCTTTATCAAAGTTGTTGTGCATGAGCCAGAGAAGGTTTCTGAGTTGGTACACAATTAGACGCGGTGGTGGCAACTGGATGGCTACCACCCCTGGTCTAGAGTATGTCGCCATAGCAACCTCGAGTTGTGTTTCGGCATTAGTGACCAGGTTCCAGTCTCCCTTAAGAGTGCAGCAGCGCATTTGTAGCACCTTTGGTATTGCAAATGTTCATAGGCGATGGTAACCGCTTTCCATCAAGTGGGCCATCTGCGTGTCTACTGAACTCCTGCAATAAAAAAATATTAAAAAAACTTGAGAGGTGTCAAGGGACACCCGGATGGAACGAAGTTCCTTTCGATTAATTAGTGAAGGAATTGTAATATATTTTTTTTTTAAGTTATGATAATATTTTTTATTAATAACAAATATAATATAAACTTAATCAGTAGGCTCAATTTTAGTAATAATGAGAGAGAGAGAGACAGACAAAAAAAAATTATAACAATAATGACTCTTGACAGTGTTTCTGCACAAGTTCCGGATATTGCTGATGAATAAGAAATGATTGGTCTCCCATAGAAACCAGTATTTCAACCCGTTCTAGTTTTATTTATATATCCTCCGTCTATCTATCTGTAAACAACATAAACGACCAAAACAACTACAACTACTACAATTAGCACAACTAATCAAACTACCTAAACTACCGATACTACTAAATCTACCAAATATACCACAACGCCAAAAACTACCGCAACTACCATAACTACCAAAACTACCACATATACCAAAACTACCACAACTACTAACCAAATCTACCATAACTACCAAAACTACTAACCATATCTACCACAACGCCCATATCTATCACAACGCCCAAAACTACCGCAACTACCAAATCTACCTCAACTACCAAAACTACCACATCTACCAAAACTACCAACCACATCTACCAAAACTACTAACCAAAACTACCACAATTACCAACGAAATCTACCACAACTACTAAAACTACCAAAATTATCAAAACTACCAAAACTACCAAAACTACCACAACCACCACAACTACCAAATTGACCAAAATAAACTAAATGACGAAGATGGCAAATTACAAATAAAAAACCTATTTTCTGGGATAACCTTTACATAATATAATCCCAAAATCTATCCTATTATCCGGGATGAAAAGGATCCCATGGCCACCCTCGGTATAAAATTTACATATATACCGAATTTCAGCCAGATCGGTCCATTACTTCTTCCGTAAAAGCATAACAAACAAAAAGACGCATAACAAATAAAAAGTATCCTATGTTCATTCTCGGCATCGAAAAAATATATATACTTAGTTTCCAGCCAAATCGGTCCAGTAGTTTTTCTGTGAAAACGGAACAGACAGACAGACAGAGTGCATATATATATATATATATATATATATATATATTAAACCTGTATATACTCAACAAAAATAATCGTCGCGACACCACACTGTTCAATGCGAACTGCAAAAAGTGTCGTTACAACAATTGGTGTGTCGTTACAACTTTTGGTCTTAAAATTTTCTATCTAGCCCCCTTTCGCAACGCGCGATAAGGAACTTCGTTCCAAAAAGCAATCTCTTCCAGACTGTGAGATATCGTAAAAGGGGTAAGCACAAATACAAATTTGTCATGTCCTTCGATAGCTTAACGAGCAGGCACCAGTATAACACTCTCTCACATCTTCTAGTTTGAAAATATTAATGTTTTACACACGTCGTGGCGCGGATATATTAATTTTGAGCTTTTATTTTAAATAGTTTTGTGTAGAACTTTTAGTTAACGTATGTGCGTAGCGAGCAAGTTTTGCAACGTCTCGTTTTGGTGCGGGAGCGGGGTAGAGGGGGGAGATTTTAAGTACGGAACGGGAAAGAGTGAACGAATGGAAAGAACGGCCCGTACTCAGATTACCCCAGGAATGAATTAAGATTATAATGACGATGGAGGTTATACATAATACATAATTCAATTGCTTACGTTATAGTAATAAATAAATGCAGTATATACATATAGATGTTTCATATATTAAATATATATATATACTTAATATGCATAACAAATACAAATCTAAAAGAAATATAAATGTTTCGAGATAAATAAATATGTACATACATTTAAATATCATCATACTCCAAGGACAGGTATTGTTTTCTGATCATTATTTTAAATATCGGTAGCGACTTTGCTTGTCTGATAGCAATTGGCAGCGCGTTCCAAAACTTTATAGCCTTGACGGCAAAATATTGTTGTAGAAAGTTGAACTATGCGTAGAGGTGTTTAGTTTCAGTTTAGTGGAAGGCCATAAACTATGGGAGCACGAAATAAAGTCAAAGCGTTCTTTAAGATAATGAAGAGTATAGTGGCGGGTGCCTATCGCAACGTTCGGGAATCATATAAATCTGGCAGACAGTGACTCGCTACTCCACACTTATTATTGTATGTCTTCAAGGACCACGGCCCATAAAACTGCCCCAGACTTTTGAAGGGTTTGCGTGGGGCCATGGGGAGGCCAACACGTGGAGGCGCCTTGACAAATGTAATCTAAATATGACGTCACACTGACCGGCTATTATTCCTGTCTACACGATATACTAATGCATCCAAGGTCAACCCCCGGCCAATGTAAGACTATTGTGGGAAATGAGAACAAAAAGTATCGGGCTATTGGGGTGAAATGCTATTGCTAGGGTTATAGGAATATGGGAACTATAGCGTCTGCTGCCCGTCGCAATTTCGGGGAACATGGAAAAATGGGCCGACGGTGACTCGCCACTCCCTGCATGGGCCCCAATAATGCCTACTATGCCCCAATAATACAGCGGCAACATAGGTGTGAATGGTTAAAGGGTGTAGATAGGTGGGCTGCAGGTTCACCGAAGCTACTTCTGACGTGATGCCATTTATTACGCTGGAGGATGCCTAGCTCTAGCGATCTCCACTCAGTGCCGACTGGCTAAGGCAAGCACGTAGGTGGGTTGCATTGGCCTCGGGCCTCAGGTCCGAGGTGTCACTACTCAACTAAGGGTTCGCCATAAAGCCCCCTGCGGGCTAATTATCATTATTTATTATTATTATTAGCTATAAATTAAGTAAATCTTAATCAAGTTTTATTTAGTTGCCAAATTGTAAATTATATTTTCGCAAATGGAGAATATTCATTCTTCTAAATACTCAGTTCATTAAATAATCTATCTATCTATAATATTGTGGCGACCGAGGGTGGAACTGCCCAGCAGCGTAAATCAGTTTTAGAACTTTTAGAAAAAACTAGAATATTCCAGAATGAAAAGATAAGGACGGATATATTTAGAAAGGGATAAACGATGCACGAAAGACAGAGATAGATAGATGTTAGAAAGTGATAGACGATGAACGAAAGAAAGAGATAGATAGATGTTAGAAAGGGATAGATGTATAAACGAAAGTTCCCGAACGGAAGGTTCGGGAAAGAAAAGACAGAGATAGATAGATGGGTTCTAGAAAATTCTTCCGGGTATATAAACAGCGTAAGGCGGCGCCTACCGGGCGAGTTTAGAGTTGAGTTCAGTCCAAGATGGTGAAGCGACAAGTGCGATACTAAAGAGTTGGAAGAGAAGGTTAATAAAAGACAGAGACGAATTAAGTGGTGAATTTAGTGACAAGTTTGGTGGACAGATACGTGAAGGAGGTGTGTAGCGTAGTTCGAAAGGGGAACCAGAAGCGAGCTACACGCGATAATATCGGAGGTGGTCTACGCAATATCGGCGACGGTATTGAGGGTGTGACAACTTATCCTCGGGACTGTGCATCGTTGGTCGTGCGTCTAGGGGCAACCCTGCAGAGAGGTACTACGTGCGGCTGTGTAAGTCAATAAAAGCTCTTAGTCAAAACTGGTGTTTTCTTTCAATCCATAAGAGCGTACCCCCGCTCGCACGTAACAATATTAAAAAAACTTAAACATGACATGTCTATATCAATATATTACAATTCTTATTCAATAAGCTATTAAAAAAAACAACTGGAATTGGCTCTATAAACGATGGAGAACACGATGCGTTTTGTTTATATTTCTTGTATAAAATAAAAGTATACTTTTGATAGGGCCTGGAGTGGTATCCTACTATTTTCAATTAAAAACTAATTTTATTACGTAGAGTCTATTACAAAAATCTTTACACTATGTAGCTTGTCTATGAAAAGAACTTTAATTAAAATAGTGTTCTTTTGCTTGCAATAAAAAAATCTTTGAATTTTATAGTAATTTTCAACTAATTAATAATTAAAAAGGTGTTCAGAAAAATGTTCTTTTTTCGTTTTACTTATTAAGTTTGACCTCTAGTGAAACTCTAGTGCGTACCTCTTGTTTAAAGAGCAGGCGTTAATGCAGGTTACATTGTAATAAATGTTTTTGTTCGTGCTATTTGCCCCCCGAAGATTCACCTCAATTTATATCGCAAACTATCCCATCTACCGGGATGAAAAGTATCTATGCCTATTTCTGGTATTAAAACTACATATGTATAAAAATCATGGTAGCGTAATGGCTAGCGCACGCGTCCTACACTCAAAGGGCGCGGTTTCGTTCCTGACCGGAACGCATGCACCACTAAGGCAGTTTTCTGACCTAGTGTGCATATTGTTTACAATTATCATGTGCTAAAAACGGTGAAGGAAAACATCGTGATACAACCTGCACATTGAGATAACCGAAGTATCAAAACTGCCAATCCGCCTTGGACAACCGTGGCGGGTATACTGTCCATTGCCCTACAGTGGGAGGCCCGATCCCAGCAGTTGGACAGTTATGGACTGTTATTATTATGTACAAAATTACGCCAAATCGACCAAAATGGCCAAATCGGCCGAAATGAATCGACGAAGGTGACAAGTCACAAAAAAAGCCAAAACCTATCCTACTTTCTGGGATAGCCTTTAGAAAAATCTATCCTAAAATTAATCACATTATCCGGAATGAAAAGTATCCCCCTTGTCCACCTTCGGTATTAAAATTTATTAAATTAATAAATAATTAAATTTATTAATATACCAAATAATAATTTCAGCCAAATCGGTTTAATAGTTTTTCGGTAAAATCATAACAAACAGAGAGACAAATATATTTTTATCCCGGAAACTATCCCATTTTTCAGGATAAAAGTATTCAATGTTCATCCACGACATCGAAAAAATATATACAATAAGTTTCAACCATATCGTTTCCCTAATTTTTCCGTGAGAACGGAGCTGACAGACAGCCAAACAGACTTCGAATGTATAATATTAATGGGGATAGAGATTATGAGTTATAATTCAATGTAAGTAGTTTCACTGGTACAGGCCAAAGTCAGTAGAATTGTTAATTACATAGCTTAAGTTTTCCACTTAACGCCTCGGAGTATGCTTATCTGATGTTACCACGATTTATTCCTTACAGATTTGCGCTAGATATAACCTCAGGGCTGAATTCCTGACACCGTGTCACCCTATGCCATGATAGGCTTTTTTATTTATATTACTAGAGCTCCGTTAGTTTATTTTTTGTGCATATCTAAAAAGTCCTACTAATAAAATAATTATGTAACACAGATGCTCATGGTACGTTTGCTAATAATAATATGTATTCGCGTACTCCGTATTCGTTTAATAACTTTTGATTTCTACGAAATTTAATCAACGTCAAATCTACCAACACAAGTTACATTTATCCATTTTATATTATATATGTACGTATAAGATAGCTTTTTGGGCTTTGTTTCTACACCTGTTATAACTCAAATATGAAGTATATCAACTTTACTATATTTATTCAAATCACACACAGCCTCAAATCTAATTAACTCGCCTGCTACAATTTGTTGCTGGCAAACATGTGTTTCTTAAAAGGTTTCATTAGCTAATATTATTAAGAGATATTTGCCGGACACGTGTTGACATATTATAACAGAAACTGAGCTAAAGACATCGTTACACAGTGACTGTACAATGGGAAAAAAGAGAACATTTTAACACACAAGTCATATAATAATAATAATCTGTCTATCTGTACTTTAATAAATCTATAAATGGTTTGAGTTTGTACAAGCGTTTAAAAAATGTTAAAAAAAATCTGGGAGGGCTAATTCGGACTAACAGATTCCGAAATCACAATTTATAGAATTTGTCTGTTTGTCTGTTACAGTTGTTTTGTGTAATCTACTGAACCGATTTAAACGAAATCGACATAGAGCTAGCTTATATCCTAGGCCGTATCTTAGCATACTTTTTATCCCGATGAATGACATCGTTTCCATGGGATAGACGAAAACATCGAAAAACATAGCACTACGATCGCGTCTTTTTTAGAAACGTATATGAATGAAACTGGACATTAGCTGGCTTGTAACCTGAGACAACGCTTAAAATACATTTTATCCCGATTAATAACTCCGTTTCTTTGGAATACAACGATTAGCAAAATAGATCTGCGCTGCAATCGCGTTTTTTCAATTCACTAATAAATAATTAGATAGGTACCTACGTAGTCATAAACAACATGTCATTCATTGTATTATTTCAAATCAGGTTGGCTTCGACTCGCCTCAATGTTTTGCTGGACAATTGTGTAGATTCTAGTTTAGTGTCTTTGTCATTGTAATGAATTTATCAAGAAATAGTTTTGTAGGTTTAAAATATTACATAACGTGGTTACGTTCTGTAAACCTCATTTAACCGTATATGTTGCATGCATAGCATAGAAAAATATAATATTCTTCTTCCATGTTCAATTATACTAATAAAATCTCATTAAGAATTATCATTCATTTAAACAAATAGTTTACCGTCCATAAGTTCCATCCATAGGTATATAGTTCCTTTTCCTGTTATTACCTATACATTTGTTAAAACATAAAAATGCCAATTTAGTTCATAGTTAATGCCTCTTTTCATCTGGGATAGTATTATAGTTACCGTTAACCGTTTTCAACACAGATATAGCGATGAGTTTGATTCGTTATTTGTTATTTGTGATGTAATATTGTTATTAATTGTTAATGACAGATAACGTACGTATATACAATAATGAAGTTATGATTTTTAACCGACTTTCACTATCGGTTAGATACATTTTCATTCAAGGCTTATATAGGTATATAATAAAACCTAATTAAATTTTCATCTAATCAACATAGAGCTACTACGTAGAGACTTTCACACGGCGTTGCCGCAGGGAAATGCTAGTATATAATAGACTAGTAGTAGTATATATAGCAGGTCTCATTTTCAGCCATGGTATAAGCATACATGTCTGCTAAAAAGATTTAATTCAGATAATTCACAAGTGTATTAAATAGAACAAATTCATTCGCATAAATTTAAAGGCCATATGCCATAGAAACTATCCCATAACATTTTCTAAGATAAAAATTATATTACATAAAATTATATTCATCCCCGGATGCAGAAGTCGCGGAAGGCCACGACACACCTTCCATGATCAAATTGATCATGTATTAGCAGAAGGTGATGTCAGAACAGACGAGCGTGCATGACATGAGCTATGAATGTCAAAGAAGCAAGTGAGGTGTGTAAGAATAAGCCTGTATGGCGCTCTGTTGATCGTGACTACCCCGCAAGGGACCTGGCGTGAAGTTATGAATGTATGTATGTATATTCATCCCCGTTAGCAAATTCATTTATGAACCGAATTTCATGATCATCGCTTCAATGAGGCCTTGAAGAAGGATCAAATAAGTTTAATTTAACATATATATGTAAGTGTACTAGCTATTACCACGGCGTTTTTCGCAAAATAATTTTAAAATTAAAACAGATTTTTTATGTAGTATATAAGCTATATTAGTAAAAAGTGAAAATTAAAGTAAGTAGTGAAAAAATAATAAACATATAATTGCTCATAAAGTTTCTCGATTACAATTTGAAAAGGATTAACATGGGTTATCTGACAAATTCACCTACTACTAAATTAAGCCTGTAACTTGGTTGTACGCGGGTTTTTCAGCGCAAAGCACCAAAATAATTGTTGCGGACCATAAAATCCAATGAAAGCGTAAGTTCACAACTTGGCAGCTCATGTTCCACTATTTTAGACAGAATGTAGTTCTGTCGGCAGTGGGTTACCAGATTTACATTTTATGACCTTAACAACGGTCCGACTATAGATAGTCTAGCTTTTGCAAAGCTTTGATACAAATATTTTGTTTTATTTGAATTAAGAATTTTGCAATAATGGGGATTGTTCACTTTTTTTCAATTTAGCTATTTCAAAAACCATTTCGAGGAATAGTGTCCCTAATCATTTCTGTCTAGTTAAAATTCCAAAAAACGTACGATCTTCTTGTATTTTGTAAGAAATGTGTTTGACCTTTATTTGACCTTACTAAATCCAATCAGGTGGGCCGTCTGCCTGTTTGCCTGCTTCAGGTGTAAAAAAAATCTAGCTGTACATTATTTGATTTAAGTTATGTAACATGGATTTTCCCTAAAGACCACTTTAAATTTTTTTACGATAACTATAGAAAATAATAATAGTTGAACACGAAAAATTATAAGCCTAGCGACAAAATACACTAAAATGATCACGATACGTAATGAGTAATGATAGTAATATTTAAATAAGTAGCACAGATTACTATGATTAGATATAGATAAAACTTGCTTTTATTATTTTTGTTTTCTAGGCAAAGAAATCAATATAAACGTGTGCCTTATGACGTCATCGGAGAAATAACTTTAAAATCGAATTATAAAAAAACTAACGCTTAAAATACAAAAATATTCAAATTAGTATCTTAAAATACCCTATTTTACGTAATAAAAATATAAAATCAGAGGGTAATTTTTCTGAACAATCCCCATTGTGTATCTCAACACAGATGTTCGATGGAGAAGACAAGTTCTGCAGTAGACACTATCGCCTGGTAGTCCGACGCTCTGCGCACAGTCTTCGATAGTGGCTGGATGAAGAAAGCATAGGACTGAAATGTAGTACGCAGACTTGGGGCCTACATCCAGCAATGTATTTTAATTAGCTGACGACAATATTATGTCGTTGAACCTCACTCAGAAAGCTTAAAGAACATTAACTTAAAGGGCAATTAATATGTATTATGTCTGCCAATCTTTTAAAAGGCAGATTGTCAGGTTTCAAATATCTGTATTTTCAATATTCCTCAAAAAGTTTTCCTTAATCTTTACAACACGTGGCAATCGAAATAATGTGCACTGCCAGGATTCATCCTTGCTATTATGACTAACTCGTAGGATGATCTGATTTAAATAATATTAAATTATAACTAAGTATTATGCTTTATACGGACCGTCAACATCTGCCCGTGTCTAAACTGTTAGTTTAGAGCTTATCTCACGAAAACTTTAATAGTTTAAGCGCTTATGTAAGATTAATCGCTTAAAGCTGTGCTACGTCGAATCGAAATAGATGAGAGAAGTATCCAATACTGCTTTAATAAGTAATAAAGTATTTCAATCAATAACCTTAGATGTCTAGTAATTATGCTACAAAAATTACATGGTCAGAAAGAAAGAAAAATTGTATTTAATGAAATAGTGACGTAGTTACATTCTATACACATATTATACACAAAGCATTATTTGAGAATTTGTAGGCCGCATTTTCAGCAAACAAGGTTTACACTCAGCATATTGTTGTACCGCAGTTATATCCGGCACAACGCTGATTTTCAGTGCAAACCTTCCTTTTGGCGTAAGACCATAACGACCCAATTTTGTAAATAAAAAGTAAATAATAATTAATAAAACCAATTGTAATTATATAATAGGTACGTAATTAGTATAACAAATAGATAAACTTTAATAAAACTAACAAATAAAATACCTTGTTACTTGGAAGTAACAAGGTATTTTATGTCAACTTGTATCGTCATTTTATTGATCCATTTATTTATTAATTTTGGATAGTGTTAAAATCATGTTTCAAATCGGTTAGTTATTGTCGGTGTTGTAAAGAGAATAAGTTCCTTGGAACTAGATATAACATTAAATTTTAAGTAGTTAGGGATACCCTAGTGGGGCTATGTCATCATTAATCTATCCGTCGATCCCAACAAATCTTACTCTCCTCAATATCAATCCATGTGCAATTCGAAATTAATAATAGATTTTTATTTACAAATGTGAAATTACGTAATACAGACGGAATCACCATTCTCCTCTAGGACAGGTACTTAAAGTACTAATAGATTTATTTTTAAATAGGATATGCCCGCGACTTCGTCCACGCTTCACTTGAAATTCCTGCGGGATTCCCGGGACACAAAGTACAAGCTATCATTTTAGTCAAGACTGACTCAGAATAAGCTAATTTCTATACACCCGAACAACTACAAACTACAAACCGCTCCCGGGAAAATTCCCACGGGATTCTTGAGATAAAAAATATCACACATTTTTTTACATAAAATTTGCTATCGATCAGTGTAAAAATCACATTGGAATTCGATTTTTTTGTCTGGTCATGTTAAATAATTCACAGAAAAATTCCTGCAGGATTCCCAGGGTAAACAATAGCGCAGATGTTTAAGTCTAAGAATTTGCTGTCGATAAGCGAAAACTGCATCGAAATCGGCCCAGTAGTATTTATGTGAATCCCGAACAAAAGGACAAACCAACAAACAGACTAAAAATCTAAAAAAAATTGACATGATTAAAAAAGTCATAGAACCTTTTGACGTAAAATTTTTAACTCTACAAAATTTTTAGTAGAACTTTTTTGTCCAACTTTTACCATTGTCGAGTAATGGCAAGAAGACACTTGAAAAAAAATTCAACCCTTGCCGAGGGTTGTAAACACGAAAACCTGCAGGGGTTTTCGTGTTTACAACCCTCTCATTGTTTTTGTATCATTAAAACTGCATTATATCAAAAATTCAAAGTTCAGTGCCAAATTTTAATTTCAGACCTTATTTGACTGGATTATAAATATTCCCATCAGATTTTGCATAGTAAGTAGTTAGTGTTGTTTACACATCCGACCGAAGCACGGTAGTTCACGATCGTAATATCTCAAGCAAGGCTCCGCTAAAACAGTTTGAGGATAATATGATAATTTGCTTAAACAGACTCGCGCCGCCATGCATTTGATAAGTTAATTACGTGTTGAAAGTTTAAAATATACCCCTACCTTCTGCAATGCCTCTTAACGCAAACTTAATCTAAAATTTATCAAGTGATATGTTTTAGGGCACGGTGTGGTTTTAAAAATGTCTTTGCTTTAGAATAATAAACTTTTTTAATCGCGGAAATATTATAAACTCATGGAGACAAAGAAAAGCATATTCAATTTGAAAATTTTACTTCTGGTCATAAAAATACTATGTCAACCTGGTGTGTCTACCATAAACATGACACCACGTTTTTTATAACTAATAACAGAAAAATATATTTTTTTATGCTTAAATTGTTTCGGTAGCATGACTCATCATCATAATATTTAAGAGTTTCACTCTTGTCGATGGAGCCTCCTCCAATCTTCTCTATTCTTAGCCAGTTGTTTCACTTTTTTATACGACAGGACACCTATCTTTTCCTTATTTGGTCGAAAAACGCCATTCTTCGTCTTCAGTTCCCTCACCTACCTTCCACTTTGCTCTCTATTATTTTACAGACGAGAGCGTCGTGTCTTAGTAAATGTGCAAACATTCTTCGTCTTCTTCTCTATGGTTTTTAAAATCGAACGCCTTTCTTTTACAACACTTCCTCATTCCTCTTCTTCTCCTTCCAGCTTATTCTTTTTATACGCCTCTAGGCACGACTTAACATCATTAAATTCAAATTTGATTGTGCTTAACGCTCATGAAAATATAAGAAACTACTAAATTTGATTAAAATACAAAAATGTAATTCATAGCACATTACCTTCATTACGCAGTTATAAGAATCGACTTGTCATTTAAATTTCAAATACTTGTAAAATAGCAAATAACTAATCAGAAGAACGGGTGAAATGCTATTGTGCAATGAACTCGCGGAAACTATTAGAAAGTTCCTGGAACGTGGCTCGCGGTGCCTAACAGTCGGGAGGCGTGACCATCATGCCCTCGTAAGAATTTCAACCTATTATTTCCAACTAAATGGTTTTTCCTTAAAACTTCATTATACATTCCGTTTTCGATTCTAAAGGATTCAAGAAGGTAAAGTTTTTTATTTTTATTTCTGTTCGTCGTATAAGGAGCAACTTAGTTTATATTTAGCAGCCTCACAAAGAGCTTATGAGGTAATTATTTAATAATTTAATACTTCTGGTATTAAGTTACTATCATTTTAAGCTTAGTCCTACTTCATATTTTAATACGTTGTTCTTTAGGACAATAGATTTACATCAATATACCCGATTCTCTTATAATAAAAACCAGTCAGTTAACTGCATGGCGGTCTATGTACAATGAAGAGTTCCGCAATGGTGACAAACCTCCACTAGCTTTGTCTTTTGGTTACGGAACCCTAAGTATTATACTCTTATACATATACTAACCCAACATTAATACATTTATTTCCATGCCTATACGTTTAAATGTCGAAGTAAGTTTGTTTGGAGTATGTCTAGGTAATTTATTTTCACAGCATTGAAAATTTACTTATAGTCACGACATTTGGTGTATCTATCTGTACATATACCTTCGATGATGGGGTTGACCATGTTTCTATTTATTTTGGTAAATGAAATTTATTCTTCAAAACAAATAGTGAATTGTAACATACACACATTATAAAAACTGTCATTCGTACCCCAGTCATAGGACAGACACGCTTGTTAACTATTAAGATACCATAATTTTGTTTACAATAAAAATAATAAAAACTCTCAATACTCATAGCTTGTATGTAGTATTTAAAGACACGAAATAACGACTCAATCGATACATGTAGTTTAGCGTGTAACAAAAAATTATTTACCTTATTGCAGGTTGATGTGTTTATAAACTACACGTCACCATGATGGTGCACTGGCAAACTTGAACTCCATCAAAATGCAAAGGTCAATTAGTAGAGTCGTGAGATTGCTTTGATCTCAACAAAGACCTTCCGGAGCGGTCGGCTTCTTTAATATTCGCTGGACGCCAAACAGATTATCCACTTTTGTTAGCCGCTTTGGCATTTTTAATGAGACATTTCTAAGCGAGAATTTCAAATGTCCAATTTAAGCTTGTTCTTAATACACCTTTAATCACTACATTATCTTACAAATTCCTTGCCTTTGTTGTTCTTAGGAAGCAATTACAGTCAGAAACACATAATACTTGAAGTCGATTTTCTTGTGTTTTATTATTTATCATTTCAAAAAGTTAATTAAGAGATGGTATTAATTTTAATCGATTATTAAATAAATTTAACTTAAAATAAACTATATATACAAATTTACTATAAAATCTAGTGCCAGACTGCGCCAATGCGTTACCCCAGGTATAGACCAGTCTTCTGGTCATGAGAGACATCCACATAGACATGAATTACGAAATGAATTTGTGTCATATTTAAATTTTATTTTGACCTTGTTTTTTGGCGTTCATCCGACACTAAGCGTATTGGACGAGTGTTCAGTGTTGTTATCTACGCAGGACACGTGATTATGCCTATTAAATATAAAGCTTCATGGTTCATGCCATATTCACTATGAAATTAGAATTTCGCAACAAATTTTGCAAGTTGGCACAGCGTGAAATTGTATCTCGCTGTTGCAAGCGTCAAGCTGACGCATAGGTACTTCCTTTGGACAGATATCATAATTTCAACACATTCTCTCTTAAATGTTTCAGCTGTACATTGTAATTATATAAAACCCTTGAGTTGAGTTTACTTAGACATTAATTGTTTATACTTCAGTAAGTACTATCTCGTTTTTATTTAGATTTTAGAGATTGCTGAATGTATTACGTATTCTTATCAACGTCTACCACGGTACTTAGCGAACTCCAAACTCGAAACTTTTATGCTAGGTTTATAACGGAATCAAGTATAAAAGTTTTGGAATTTCGGATAGGGGTGGATTATATATATTAACATTTTAATTTATGTCATTGACGACCACGGGCCATAAAAATTACCCGGACTTTTGGAAGGCCAGAGTGGGCCCATCCTGGTCCAAGCCAACACGTAGAGACCCGTTGACAAAAATCTAAATGTGGCGTAATACTGACCGGCAATTATCCCTGTCTACACCATTAAATAATGATTCCAAGGACAAGCCCCGGCTAGTATAGGACTATTATGGGAAATGAGAACAAAAATTACGATGTGGGTAAGTAAACCAATACGATGAACTGCTAGTGTGAAGATCTGGGAATATGGGGACTATGGCGTCTGCCTGTCGCAATATTCGAGGAACATGGAATAATGGGCAGACGATAACTCGTCACTCCCTCCAGGGGACCCAAAAAATGCCATAGAAGACAGGGGTAACATTGGTGTGAGTGGCTAAGGGGTGTAGAGAAGTGGGCTGCAGGTTCACCAAAGCTACTTCCGACGTTAGGTCATTTATCACTTCCTCCCCTGGAGCTTAAGTTTTATCTCTAGCGATCTCCACTCCGTGCCGGCTGGCTAAGGCAATCACGGAGGCGGGGCCTTACTTTGGTCCCCAGAACAGGTCCGAGGTGTCGCTACTCACCTAAGGCTTCACCACAAAGCCCCCCTGCGGATTTATTGCTACTATTGATGTTAGATAAAAGAAGAAAAAAATAGAATAAGAAAAAATAATGAAACGTTAAATGCAACACGATATACGACACGGTAAGGGAACAAGGAATTAATGACAAGCAACATAACTTACATGTAAAAATAGCGGTGCACTTCAAATACCCTCTCTACACACTCTCTTCTATTCGATAATCGAATAGAAAACATCTAAACAACAAGAACACTATACATTTAAACGGAAAATATGAATAAGCTATGATTAACTTGATTTATAAACCTAACTCATATAAATTTCCATCTTTTATAGAATTTTATCCACATGATATACAAAGAATCTCTGTGAAACACCTCAACTAAAATTTTCTTAGATAATGTAAGGTAATCTTTCCTTCTGAGATACGTTACATAGTAACTAATAAACAACTACACGCAAGCCACTTATGTTTTAACAAAAAGTAGTTCTTATCTAAAAGTTCAGCAACTTTAAACAGTTTTTACCTCCTTAGAGTGAAAAGAAAAACAAGATTCAAAAGGTAATAAAAGAGTGTAAGATACAAAGTGATTCGGTAAGTGGAAACGAAATCTTCCAGCCTTATAATGTGAACATCGCGTGACTCAGCTTGCCATAGTAGGTGAACCTATTGAAGAAAGGGGTAATGGAAAGTATAGACTACTAGCCAGACACGAAGCTATACTGATATGCTTAAAAGTTTAAAGTTCTTATGTAATGCTATTCACGGTATTCTCAAGAATAAGAGGTCATTTTTGAAAAATATTTTTCATTTCTCATATACAGTGTGGGAACCACATACAAATTAATAAAAATATAATTAATTTTAATTGGACGAGCAAACCCGCGGCATGAGTCTTGTTTCGCCAGACTGCAATGAAATCGGCGCAGGCACAGCGCTTACTACGTCATCGCACACACGCACGGCATTCGATCGGCCGCCACCGACAGTCGTCCGCGAGAACAATAGATATCAGACGCACGTCGCTCCGCTATAACTGAAAGTGTTAGTATTTTCCTTGCTTTATTTTTTTTTAAACAATGTGAACCATGCGCCTCATGTCCCAACCTTTTTAACAAACACTGTTAAATAACGGCATAAGTTATAATATAAAAACATCAACAATTTTATACTAACAAATTATTTTTCACCATATAATTATATTAATACGTGAAGGAAAAACTTTGAACCACTTTTTACGAAAATTGTGCGGATGGAGAAGTATGAAATATTGCATACTTATAGTTTATATAGAGAAGGAGTGCATAATACTAATGATTTTTTGAAATTATGCTAAAAATACATTAAATTAATAAAAAACCACACTATCTTGTACTTGACACATACACTTAGAGTTGTTTATTTATTTAATCATTGTTTTTTACTTTTCTCATACACAAAACATATAATATTAAAAGCTCATTTTAATAAAAGTTTAATTTTTGACCGATTCACAAGCAGAATCCGAAGTATAAACCCTATGGAACATGTACCCTCCTTTTTGCTTTTTGGTAAATGAACCCTAATTTCAAAATGAAACCCAGATGTCTCTGCTCCACCTGGGATAATGTTAGTGTTAGTGACTTAGGGCAAATGCGTTTATTATAGCGTTAAAAATAACGCCGTTAATCATTAACTACATTAGTGTATATACAAACGTTATTTAGTTCTTGCAGAATTAACATATAATTTTAAGTCACAGTTACATCGCTGTTGAGGAATTAATTAATTTTCTTGAATTCGGCTAATTAAAATTATGCGTTGGACCAAACGACGTTAAAGCTAATGCAAAATAAGAAAACAAGGAAATCGAGCGTCAGAAAGAGATTTGCTCCTGTACATTAAAGAAAAGTTCTTAATTTGGGATCTAATTAACAAGCATATATAATTAGGTACCTACCCCTAGCTCCTTTTCAAGTTTACCCTAAATTCGTTTCACTTTGATTGAAAGAGGGTTTCTGATTGTTAATAATTTGAATTGAAACACATCCTTGTCTTATTAAAAGATCAGAATTTAAGCACGACAAAGCATTGAATAATTACTTAACTACTTTGAAGTTGTATCCAACCAATTATGTAGCTAATTTTACAACTATAAAACATCGCCAAAAATTGTCTGTATTAGTCATTGAGGTACTTTCAGTGAATTAATTATATCGTGTTTATAATAAATCAGGTAAATGCGTGTAACAATCTACGAACTACGCAGAGTTCTGTAAAGGTGATAAACGTCCAAGATTTTTATCACTTACCTACGGAATTATAATAAAACATGTCTGAAATCAAAAATACCCCATGTCTCAAAAACTATACTCAACTCTCTGAAACTATACTCAACTCTTTGAAAGTATTTTTGGAGCTCTACCATCTTAATTTTTATTCAATATTCTCTACGCTATAAGTTAGAGCTATTGGTTTAATTTTCAACAGATGTTGTAAATGTGTACTTTTGAGGATTTCACATGTTTTATAGAATTTAAATAATAATAATGGTTTCTGGGTGAAGGGTCGGATGCAGAAGGCAGATCTGTTGGACACGGCCCGTATTGTGAGGAGGTTCCTATCTCTGGAGCTTTATCCAACGGTAGCTTGAACCCTAGGCCTTACTGCTGGCTGATGTCGGTGTTTTTATGTACAACAATTTATTTAAAGAATGTGAATATATATATATATATATATATATATATATATATATATATATATAAACTCCTTGTGGCACTCGGGGACTGCCGCGGTAAAGCTATTGCACAGCATTTTTTATCAACTTATGCAATTATAATTATTATTATTTTTTTATTTATGCATTATTTTTAAGCTTTTGCATAGCTTTTATCGCGGGCTTTGGGCGCGGCGACCGAATCAAGAAATTCCGTAACGAAAATAAAACCTAACACCACCCACCACGCACTCCGCCTACCATGTAGCTCGGCCGAGCGTTCGCTTAACGTGTATGTATATGGTACGACTGTACGAAGCTCGCACGGATCGAGACGAGCTGCTCCGAAATCGGACGAATACGTAAGCAGCTGTTTGTGAGAAAGTATATAGGTGTATAGGTATCTATCATATATTTATAATGCCACACTCACCGCATGTGCTCCCCGTAATATCACATAAATATCGTTCTAGACTTGTGCCACCCGACTTTAGAAAAACGGATAGTAACACTAAGTGTGTTTTTACCAGGCTTCATAAATTGTGATGCCTGTCTTTACCTTAAGGACGTGATATTAACTGCGTTGGCGTCGCGTGTTCCCCGCGCATTTGAACAAGAATAGTATTATTGTATAAAAATCTTAACAGTTTTGAAAAAATATGATTCTTTTAATTACCACAAAAACTATATAGTGTCAATTAAAAATACGACTGAACTGATGGATTTTCGTGGGGTCCACTTGCCCTTGGTGCTTTAAGATCATGCTATATAGTAAAAGCCTAATGTTTGCAAATACTGAGTAAAATAATATAGAAACACCGTTTCTTCAATTTTAAAAACTAATTTAAAACACGTTCAATGAAAACGACACTTCTAAATGTAAACATAAATATTTTGCGAGTTCTTTACGAAAGGGAACAATAGTGCATTGGTTTTTAAAAGGTTAAATAAATCAGATCGGACATCGGTTAGAAGACTAATTAACTAAAGCGTCCCACGGAGCCGCAGTTACAGATGGACAGGCAAGCCAATTAGGCCGTGTAATTAGTTGAAACCAGTCCATATGATGCCTTCGAGGGGCAATGTTTCGGATTGAAAAAAACAAAAACGTACCTCGTCTCATTTGTCCAAATACAGACGATCGTGTTTATTTAATAACAAAATTGATATCTATACAAAAAATTACTCAAACAAATTTAAGTATTGGAAATCCCTATTGGTTTCCAATTTATTACAATGATGTGAATAAAAACTTAATTACTGATAATTGCTTCGATTATATCTACTTTAAATTAAAATTGTTAATATAAAATCAATCAAGACACACAAAAAAAATTTGTTATAATTAATAAAAAGTTATAATAATTAATTATGTTCTATACAACACTTTATTTTAAACACTACTAACAAAATATTTGTAGACGACGCGATGATACAAATTCATGAAAGAAAATAACTACTTCAATTTAAATTGTAAGATATGACATTGTTCGAATAATTGTTAGACAAACTTTTATTAGCCTTCAGAAGGTACTCGACTTCAGGATTGCACTGTGAATCATTGCAACTACATTTACTTTTCGCTCTTCGAACTTTGAAGTCAGAACTTGATTGAAGTACCTTAGGAGGATATTTTATTGAAACAAATAGAAAATATTATAACTATCATGTATCTAGGCTAATGTATTGTATAAATGTAAATGTGTCTTTTGTACGTTTCTTCACGACTTTGGTAATGCGCCGATAGGCATAAAAATTGGTATGTATATATTTTCGATAAGGAGTTTGAACATGGGCTGAATTATGCATATTTAGAAAATGGGACGGTTTTCGCTTGATTTTCATCCATGTTTGACATGAGCAAAACCATATAGACAGTTCTAACGGCCTAATCACGACCTTATCATTGTGAGCGACAGCTATGTACGAAGCGAAAACCACAGTCGCTTTGCATCGTCCAAGTCCAAGGCCAGACATGTTTTATTGCTTAAAAAATTTACGACACTTTATAATCAATTCATCTTCTCCTTTACATATTTACGATTTACATATTACGATCTATGATTTTGTCTATGTCATGCAATGATACAAAAAACAAAGTCAATTGGTCTCGCTGTATTTGACTAAACATGGTCATACAAATATTCGGGTACCTACATGTCAATATAAAAAACTAAGTGTCTCGGGACGCCCAACAGAAGTGATAACTTAAACTAATCTAAATTGAACTATTTAATATTGAAATTGTTTAACATGTGAAAAGCTTAGCTTATTACTTAAAATGTATGTATATTTATGATAATTTAGGAAAAATTACATTTCCTTAAAATTATTAAAATCTTTTATTGATTTTAAAATATACTTTTGTTCTTAGTTAAAATTCTTGAATATGTTACATTAGAATTTCGTGTATGTACCTTATTAGTATCATTATATAATCTAATTACCAAAATACGGCTAGCGCTGCCGGTTCGAGTGAGATATTAGGAGCCTGCCTACCCCATCCGTATGGGTGAGAGAAAGGGAAACCAGACAGACTGGCGCCGTAACGCTTTACGTAACGAAGGGGTTTACCCTCCTATAAGAAGTTATCACTTCAAAAACCTTCTATCAGTACAAATATGCATGACCAATCATTAATAAAATTCTAAAAGCAATTTATGTAATGAGAAAAAGTAAGGTATAGAAAGATGTTCTGCGAATTGAGCCAACTAATTTGGACGACACGCTTTAAAACGGCGAATAATAAAAGTTAATGGAACCGCTCTTTTCGTGATTCCTGGCGTCGCATCGCTTCGGCCATCCTCATTTCCCTGGCCGTCGTTTTCGCTATGTTAATTAGCAATTTGGCACTAAAATACGAATAATTTGGAAGCGGTTATAGCGTCACAACAAGTAACTCAGATGTTTTGATTTTGTTTTAATAGATTATTAGGCTTATGAGGGTTATTATCATATCAGGCTTCAAACTTTATGTAATCAGGCGCGGACGCTTACTACTGCTCACGTTAAACAACGCATGGGTACAACAATCTAACGAGGCAATGTTTCTAGCTTTACAGTAACCTCGTCTATAGAAGGTGACCTGGAGTCTATAATCTATTTGTAATATTGATGTTTATTGTTTGATCTATGTAATATGTTTAAAATGAAGCGATTCACTAAAATATTACATCCATGACATGTGTCATGTACATGTGTACACTGTCCCATTTTTCTGCAAAAAAAGTATACTATTTTCTTTCCTCAGTTGAAAGTACCTATTTTCTATCAAATTTCACGACGATCGATTTATTGCCTAGACTGTGAAAGCAAGAAACTAACCTACAATTACTCATAAAACATCCTAACTAAAATCATTTCACATTAATATGAACACTAGACGTATATAATACTTCATATTAAAACAATACAAATAACATTTAATGGTTTGTACGAAATATTTAATTTCCGGTCTAAAACCCAACCGTGACTTATTTACATAACAGGCAAAAGTCACTGAAATTGATTCATTTCCATTTATTAGTAACACTTAAAACTTAACCAATATATAACTATTGTGATTATTGATGATTTATTGTCATATACATATTTATTTATTTTTTATTGCGCGAGTTCGGCAAACAAGCAGACGGCCCTCTTGATGGAAAGCGGTTACCATTGCCTATGGAGATTTGCAACACCAAAGGTGCTATAAATGCGCTGCTGCTCTCTTAAGGGAGACTGGAACCTGGTTACTAATGTCGGAACACAAATCAAGGTTGTTATAGCGGCATACTCTAGACCAGGGGCGGTAGCCATCCACTCGGGCAAATGCCCTACCACCTGGCAAAATATATTCCATATATCCAAAAGATAAACATTTCTACAGATACAATACAATATTAATTCTGAAATTATTTTAAAAATTATATAATATCAGTCCATTAACATGCTACTGATGGGTACGACCATCCCCATTTCAGAAGAAATTATAGTATTCCTACGAAATTTGCTAAGACGAATTCGCAGAATTCACAGTGCAGGGCAATTTTTTCTTTTGTATTTTTTACTATCGTTCTTTACCGGCAACAAATGTGTGTATGTAACAAAATATTCATTCAGTGAGAAAACGATATCTACTCCATGTAAGCAAGACTCAGTTATCCTAGCTATTGAGCCACCATAACGTTTAAAATAAGTATATATCTATTTTTTTATTATTACTGAGATACAGGAGACATGCTACCTAATAGCAAGTGGTTAAATCGCTTATAGGCATTAGCAACGCCATATCATTACCTTACATACAGTAAGGTACAATGATATACATATCATAATACATAAATTACTTTCAAATCATAGAAGAAAGCTTGTAAGTAGGTCTTTGATTCATTCCGTTGTTCTATATAATATGAGAAATCTAAGTTCAGCCAATTTCGTTTCATATTCTCCAACCCGTCTGAGAGCAATTAGCCAACCCGCATAGGCCAAATGTCTTGAGATATGTCCGCCTGCCAAAGCACATTTATGTAATTCGTAGTTCACTAAAGATCGCTAAAACTAAAAAGCCCACGCCAATTTTTAGCGTCTTCATGCTAGCTGTAGAAACCTACGCAGCAATGACTGCCTTTATATTAAAAACCGTCTATTACGGAATCACACATCCTAAGTATTGCAAAAAATTTGCAATACTATCTAATCTATACATATAATAAAATTATAGAGGTAAAATTTCTGTAAAATGAATCTTATAGCAGACTGAATGTAATTTCTCTGCAACGTAACATAATAGAAGTAGAGATTTTGACAGGGTGTGGTGTCGGTGAGAGAGTTTTATCTTATGTATATTAATATATAAAGCTGATAAGTTTGTTTCTTTGTTTGTTTGCTTGAACGCGCTAATCTCAGGAACTACGGGTCTGATTAGATTTTTTTTTCTGTATTAAATAGCCCATTTATCGAGAAAGGTTATATACCATATATAGGCTATATACCATCACGCTAAGAGCAATAGGAGCGGAGCACCAATTAATGAATGTGTGTTTAAGTGGGTTCCCGGATGGTTTAGATTTGCAATTAGAACCGGTAGGTGACGCTCAGATTGGGTTCTAGAATCCTCCTAATCACCGGGACCGATTATGGTGATTTTGTTTTTGTGTTATGAAACTATTTATAATAATAATAATAGCTTTAGAAATAAGTTATTTTATACTTCTTAGTTTTTGAAGTCTTTTAAAGGATGTTTTTTTTTAATTGGTTACTTTTTAGTGTCTAACTATGTATGGGTAGACCTACGAAAGGTGCCGCGCCGCGCTTCTTAAAAATATAGGTCCCAAGAAACGGGAACAAAAAAATATTCGTAAAATGAAAACTACTGGGCCAAACTATGTTCAATTTTTAGGAGACAAAATGACAACTATTCCGCGTCGAACAAAAAAAGAATCACGTAAATCGGATCATAAATCTCAGAGTAATCGGTGTACATATGGAACGGAATGGATTTTTTTTCATAAAACATGTTCCTAAAATGAAAACTACTGGGCCAAACTATGTCAAATTTTTAGGGGACCAATTGGAAGCTATTTCGCGTCGAACAAAAAAAAACACGTAAATCGGATCATAAATCTGGGAGTAATCGGTGAACATACATAAAAAAAAGATCCCGACGAATTGAGAACCTCCTCCTTTTTTTGAAGTCGATTAGAAATGAATGTTTGTGTGTATGTCCTTTATAGAATCGTAAATTATACATCCGATTTTCATGAAATTTTGTGTGTGTGTGTGTGTGTGTGTGTGTGTGTGTTTGAGTGGGTCCCGGGATGGTTTACAGCCACAATTGAAACCCGTAGATGGCGCTGTGATCGGGTTCTAGAATCCTCCTAATCACCTGGACCGATTTTGGTGATTTTGTTTGTGTCATGGAACAAAGTCTTTTAAGAATTCAGAAAATAGGCGGTACGATGTTCGCCGGGTCAGCTAGTTTTTAGAATAATTTACAAAGAATTAGATATCAAGTGAAAGCATGACTTAGATAATAGAAGTCTTAATCAATTTGTTGTTTTTTGATTGACATTAGACTACGAAATCTTATACAATATGTGCTTAAAACCATATTCTATAATATTGTGGTTCAGATTTAAACAATATTTAACATTTTATGAAAATAAAACTACACAGCAAAACGTCCCTTACAAGTTCTCGCCAAACACTCTCCTGTCTTCGATATTTGTCCTCACTTGCATTCGCTAGGGTGACAAAGTTGTGAAAGTACCGATTGCATCAGCCCTTTTAGTGTCCGCTACCCAAAATATAATGTCAATCATAATAAAAACCGGTTTATCTCATGCTTAAAGTATCAAATTAACACCGGCTATTACTATGTAATTTAAATCTAATTAAGAAAGGAAAACGCTGGCTTCGAATGCTTACTTCCAAAGAAAATAGACTGTGAATTTTAGCCTGAGAATAAAGTGAGTCGAGGAGCTTAACTTTTGTATTCAATTAAATAGAAAGCCCTAGAATAAACGGCAAGGAATCGTGGAATCGTCCTCATAAATTCTTAGGATTTTCGTCCTGGTTTTGCTCAGGTATAATTTTATTACGAAAGTTTTATTTTTTACGCTCTTGGTCTCTACTTGAATCGAAAATAGACTTTATGCTAAGTTTATAAAAATAACAGGTCTCCGTAGATCAGTGGCCACAGAATCCACTTTGCAATGATTATTCATTCGTATTTTAGATTATTCATTACCTTTATATTGGTATAGGTGAAGTACCAGATAGATTAACAACCCATCTGATAGCAAGTGGTTACTGTCGCTTATGGATATTTTCAACATAGAAGGTGCTACCAACGTAGGAATTGTCAGCCTCGAAGATATCTACGGTATCAAATATATGAATCCAAAGCCTGTTGTAATTAGGCTCTGTGGTTTTTGTTTACAATTAAGGTTAAATTTCGTAAACGAATTTTCTGCTTACTAGTCTGGTCTAGGTGTCTGGGATCGTTTCAGGAAAGGTTCAGCGCACATTGCCCGTAACATAAGTTTAATATACGAGTATAGAATACAACCAGCCCGTGAGTATTTGTCCATTTAAAAAATAATCAAACATGCAATGCAAAGCAGGTATTCTACTGTGATAATAATGTCATTTACGTCATTTGAAGAAAGATAATATTCCAGGCTTAGAAATAAATTAAAGGCAAAGTCTAATTACGTTACAATTCAATTCTAAGTATTTAAACCGCTGGGCAACAACAATTAAGTCGTCTATTACTCGAAACTCGACCCCCAGATAAGGGCGTCAAAACGCAAATATTAATCCGACCACAATTACCGCAACCTTATCTACATACAACTCAAATTTTCACCTTCAAAGTTGTAACGTGACTAGTTGGCATATCTCACAGTAAGAGCCCGAGTCGCGCACTTGTGAACGTAATATGAGTCAAAGTATAGATTTATTTTCTCAGGGCACGCTCCACAGCTCAGGCGCAATTCTCTTATTATTATCTTATATGAAATGCTTAACATAGTAATAAATATCTATGTGTTTTCAAGGCCGGATTGGGGATAGCATTACTTTTACCGGCTTAATAAAATAAGAATATTTGATTTTAATACATTTTTAAATTCAATAAAACTGGTTATTATGTATAATCATGATTCTGTTACCGCTACAAAACAATTTTATTTAGAATTCAAAAAGAGACGTGCGTTTGCGTTTTGTGTGCGTTTTTCCGTTAATTTTAGTAACACAAGCGGTTTCATCGTAAATCATAAATTGAGGGAATCTGTTTTAGCTTTTATCACATTATTCAATTTTTCATTATTAAATTTACCTTAAGATGCCTGTTGCCGGAAAAGGTCGAAAGTAGGGTGCAAATGAAACAAGTTTTCGTTGGTATATACTGATCAATAATTTACGAAAAAATATTACAAATCTTTATGAAAAGAGATATAACATGGTATTTTCGTCATTTTTTTATTATTATTTTAAGTTAAGCCAAAAAATCATCGAATTACCTTTGAAATGTTAACGTAAACACTTTAATTTTTAACAAAAAAAGGTATAAAAGTCTACAGCTTTATAGAAGAGAGATAAATTTGATTTTATTATTTTTTTCAATGCTACTTTATTTTGGATTGTAAGCTGGCAGAGTAAAACAAGTTTTCTTTTGTAATGCACAGTGGATATTTATTGCTGGTTTTATACATTTATTTTTGGAAACACTTTTATATGGACGCAGCGACACTGCGGTAACTTTACGAACAAAAAAAACATACACTCAGTACACACACTACAGTCTTTTACCTTTTAATATATGGCATGGTTGCCAGATTAATATCTAACACTTTATTTTATTCAAAATAAAACACTAATAAATCTGAAAAACTATTGCATCTAATCGGAATCCCCGCTATCGCCCGAAAAATCAGTACCGAAATATCCTTAAGGACGTTGGCGTTGCTACAAGCCTTAATATACCCTGTATACATAGCAAATACTTATTAATACACATATCAACGAGTATTGTATGACTACTTCCTGTTTATTACGTAGTGCCAGCGTAATTAATGTACGAGTATATGTTAACAACCAACTAATTGGTAAAGTACCTTCTTTTGAAATTTCCTTCATCGATGTTTCTCTTCGATGTTCATACTCTTATTGCAAATTAGTTTTCTTATTATACATATTCATGTCCTATTTTATAATAAAAAAATTATAAAACTTTTACTCTATGCAGACTAATCTAAACTACCTTTGATTATAATTGTTTATATATTCATAGCAATATAAATACATAGTATGAAAATATAGCAATCAGTTATACAATATAAGTATAGTTACTCATATATATATATATATATATATATATATATATATATATATATATATATATAGGTTGTCTAAAAGAAATCGCTGTTAGCGATAAGACCGCCGATTGTACTAGTTATAAGATTGTTAATTCATGTGGTTTATTATTTTCTTGTGTGCAATAAAGAATATTCTATTATATAATATATATATATGAAAACGGACTATTACTAAATTAGTCATTATTCACGTAAGATACCTTAGTTTTTATGTATTAACTCCATCTTCGCATAAAACAGAATTATGAAGATATTTAGCATACAAAAAATCTACTCTTCTCCGGTTTCTAAAGTATGTGCATGCTAAAATTGCAAATCAGCTCATATCCAAGGGCATACTGTGAAGAGGAAATATGTAGGATATAGCTTTTCTATGTGTTTATATAATATATAAATATATAAAACAACACCCAAATAAAGAAAAACACTTTAACTTTTGTACAATTATATTTTAATAAATGGTAATATTTACTTATGTCTCGCAATTATAATCTTCTTTATTGTTTTAAAACAGTTAACCAAATGCGGCTCTGAGCCTATACAATAGAACAAAGCACCGCGTCATATTGCAATACAAAGACACCTCAAGTGAACTTTATAATTAACATATCAGTTACAAACACTACCTTGGTTTCAAGTGAACACAAATTGTATTTAAGTTAGTTATTTACCATCCTGTTTAAATTCATCTTATATTCATTTCAGAAATACAAAAACTAGGCTGTAAATAGTAAATAATTATATTTGAAATAAACTTTATTTAACATTCGTATACAGAATGATTATATTAATATGTGAAGCAAAAACTTTGTAGGTTCTTACGAAAATTGCGCGGACGGAGGAGTATGAAATTTCGCACGCTTGTAGATTATATAGAGAAAGAGTGCAGAATGCTAATTAAGTTTTTAAATTATGCATTAAAATACAATAAATCAACAATAAAGAAATTACACACAATACCATGTATTTGACACACGCGAATATATACTCTTTTGTTTATTATTAAAGTCAAATTAACAGTGTAGACTTGGCGAAATCTGTAATTATAGAAGTATGGTCTTAGACAACAGAACCTTAGTAATGTTCAAACTTATAATTTAAATTAATTATGATTGAATTTCAACTACTGGGCGACCACCAGTTATAATTAATCCTTTATTTAATTTAAGACAAGGTTTTCGAAAAATAAAATAAAGACGTATTGACATGTGTTTTTGACGTTTATTAATCAAAACCAAAGTTAATGAGTAACCGACTGTTACGCCATTATTGCGTAGTGATGTCTATAACCAACAACAGTAAGACGCCGCGCGGCGGCACCTTTGACGGTAGTAAAGGTTCTTTGCTTGTGCTGTGATTTTAAGCGATTATCTTTTAACCAAAAAAAATACTTTTTTTTTTCTTAAGTTTTCGCGACTTGTATACATAATAAAACTACGTTTTAACGGTTTTAAGCGCGGTAATTTATTTGATTTTGGTTTATCCGACGTTTCGGCCGCTTTTCAGTGGCCGTGGTCACGGACGACAAAGATGACATTTGTCTAACGTGTATTGTCAAAGTTTTAATTAGCCTACCGCCAACTTGTTCATTTTAATGTTTTTTATGGATATTATTTACTCTATGGGAGCCTAATCTAATTTACCACCGCTTTACAACATGTTGTGGCTTGAAGAGAAGAAGCGGTGCAAGAAACTCTTCAGCAAACATGCCTAGTTCTAATTTTTTTTTATGTAATATTAAAATGGGTGGAACGAAAAATAAAAGAAATTATCAGTCGAGTTGGTTTGTGTTTCATTGCACGCAGAAAGAGCTCACAGTGTCTTGAGGTCTGGCAATTGGTTTTTGCTGGGTTTGGGTCTTAATAGTTTTGATGATCGAATCCCAAACAGGTGGTACCTGCCAACCATCTTCTCTATTGAAATTTGGGTGTTTTTTGATTTCAATAGCCTCACGCATCATTCTTGGTATGAAACGATTCTCTTTAGCGAGGATTTGTGGGTTATCGAATCTGATGTAATGGTTGGGTTTATCCAGCGTGTGTTCACTGATCGCAGATGAGATCGGATAAACCAAAATCAAATAAATTACCGCGCTTAAAACCGTTAAAACGTAGTTTTATTAAAAAAAATATTTTTAGAAAAGTGTTCTATCACTGATGCTAGATTCAAAGAAAAAAATAGCCAAGGGTTTATTTATAACACTATATACGTATCTAACACATGCTTTATACATTTCAAAAAGCGTAGTCTCTGAATGAAAACACTTCTGCAGTTTTCTGTTGTTATATCTAACCAGTTTGTTATGCAGAACTAATTTGCAGGTTTAGGACTAAGTATTGTATACCATCTCTGGTTTCATCTTATAACAATTGATCAAAATCTCTCACGTACAATTAAATTAGTATTAATAAAGTAAAATTATATAAACATTGAGCATAAAGTGCTACCAATAAAACTCATGTATTTCAAAAGCAGGTATTGCATAATTACTTTTATTTAAGAAAACAAAAATAACAGATTGTCCTGAAATAATTGCATAGTTTATTTTTGATATGAGAGGTAGGTATAAATTTTATTCCGAAATATGACATAATTTCAAAATCAGAAAAGCCACGTTAAAACTAGTGCTTCGATATTTCATTTTCCCCTTAACACTAATTAAGCATTATTCCAAACGCCTATATAGCATTTACAATTGCGAGAGATTTTACCAAATATTGGTAATAGGTTGAGGAAATAGTCTTTTCGCATATAGTATGTATGAACTTGTAATAAGATATCTTTGGTTATACCATTTGTATCTGGCTGATTTTGGTATCATTAAAAAGTTTTAATTTTAAAGAAGACAATTCCAAATTCAAATTAGGAAAATGTGTGGTTTTCGTTTGTTTTCTTATTGTTAAAATGAGTGAATCTAATGAAGAAATTCGATACAATTTAAAATTTTACTACAACAAAGGTAAAAATGCATCACAAACCGCGAAAAAAAATTGTGATGTTTATGGACCTAATGCAGTATCTGTGAGAGTAGCGCAAATTTGGTTTAAGCGTTTTCAATTCGGAAATTTTGAAATCAAAAATGCACGTCGCTCTGGTCGCCCTGTTACGGACACAATTGATGCCATTTTTTAAAAAGTGGAGCAAGATCAAAATATTAGTAGTTACGATGTAGCTAGAGATCTGGGAATTGACCACAAAATAGTTTTGGCTCATTTAAAAAAAACTGGGTACACAAAAAAGCTCGATATATGGGTGCCTCATGAGCTCACTGAAAGAAACCTAATGAACCGTGTACTCATTTGTGATTCTTTATTACGACGTAATGAAACCGAACCATTTTTTAAGAAGCTGATAACTGGTGATGAAAAGTGGATCACGTACGACAAGAACGTGTGAAAAAGATCGTGGTCAAAGTCCGGTCAGGCGTCACAGACTGTGTGTGGCGAAACCCGAGTTAACTCGCAACAAGGTGATGCTGTGTGTATGGTGAGATTAGAAGGGCATTATTTATTATGAGCTGTTACCACCAGGCAGGACCATCGATTCTGAACTGTACTGCGAACAACTGATGAGATTAAAGCAAAAAGTTGAGAGAAAGCGGCCGGAATTAATCAACAGAAGGGGTGTGGTTTTTCACCATGATAACGCTAGACCTCACACATCTTTAGCCACTCAGCAAAAATTACGAGAATGGCTGGGAGCTGTTAATGCATCCGCCGTATAGTCCTGACCTTGCACCTTCAGATTTTCACCTGTTTCGGTCTCTGCAGAATTCCTTAGGCTGTGTCAGGTTAACATCACGAGAGGATTGCCAAAACCATTTGTCGCAATTTTTTGATCAGAAGCCCCAAAATTTTTATACCAATGGGATCACGCCCCTACCTACAAGATGGCAAAAAGTTATCCAACAAAATGGCACCTACATACTTTAGTCAAATGTAAATAAACTTTATAAAAAAACCTTTTGAATTTTTATATAAAACGCGAAGGAACTTTTTCCCCAACCTAATATTTATAATGTATAAATCGGGTGCAAATTTTATTATATATTTTTACGCTTTACAAAAGCGTGAATACCGACCTGAATTCCACGAGAAAATACAGCGTTGGAGCGCTATTGAATTCAGTGAGCCATTTTTTTACTTAATAATACGGGGTTTTTGAATCTCGACAAAATGCAATGTAAATTGAACAGTGAGCCCTTAAACCATACCCAATTTTTAACTACCTACATTGAATCATTTACATTATTCATACATATATTATTATGTAATTTTGTGATTCAGTCTATTCCTACCTACACTAGTTGTTTTTGTAATAAGTTTTGAGTCCAGATATTTATTTGTATTCGGTCGATTTTTTTTACACCTGGCCACGACCTTGGGATTAGCAACGGACATTGCGGCAGTGTTTGCCGCTCAGCGCGACGACTTGACATACTTCATACATACTTATCTACGTTTGTATTTGTTTTTGTCACCTTCTGCGTTGCGTTTAGCCGTCGCTCATAGCAACAAGGTCGTGACCAAGCTGTAAGTAATTAATTATACATCATATTATAGTGCATTAGGCATTTTGTCAAAAGTAGAAGCCCCTTCTTTTCACGCAGATTGCCAAGACGGACTAAACCAATTTTTGATAAGTAATATTATTACTGCAACATACTTCTTTCAGGATTCCACTTGCTGTTTTAAAAGATATACTTTCAGCTGTATGTTGTAAACTGTTACTGTTTTTACTGTTCATACGTTAAACAAACCTTCGACCGCATTTTCCATTTAGATATTTTATCTAAAGATTACAAAATAAATTTACCTCTATTTAGTACCTACTTCCCAGAAAATTCATTTTAAATAACATGTTTCTTATTATTTTTAATTATAATGGTTGATTTAAAAAATAGAGTTTACACCGCGGCGGCGCCGCGGGTCAACTTTTGATGCGTGCTCCTTTTTCAAAGAGCACACGTTAATACAGTTTACATTGCACTAAATTTTCATGTTAGTGCTATTTGCACTCGGAAGATTCATTTAATATCGCAAACTATCCCATCACCTGACATGAAAAGTATTTATGTCCATTTTCGGTATTAAACCTACATTTAAACAAAATTACAGCAAAAGTGATCCAGTATTCCTAGTAGTTTTCCGTGAAAGCTTAACAGAAAGACATTCGAGTTACTTTAGATTTCATCGAGCGAGTAATGCACTAGTAAATTAAAATAAATATGAGCGAGCTTGTAAAATTCAAAATTTTCACTGAAACTTTCAGTAACGTATTATTTTTTGATCTATAGAATTATGCCGTAACGAGAAAAAAAATGTGAATAAAAAAATTGTTGGTGATTTTGGATCTTATAAAATTTTTGGACCGACCTCCTTTTTGAGCCGTTTTGAGCTCAGCGGTTTGTAGTTGGTCGGTGCATACAAATTAGCTTATTCCGACACAGTTTTTACTAAAACGATAGCTTACATTCTTTTCTAATGCTGCGTTACTTTGAATCTCGGAAATTCCGCGGGAATTTCACGTCAAGCCTGGACGAAGTCGCGTACATATACTAGTCAATTAATACGATTAAAAGTATAAAAACAAACTAAATTCCAGCAACCACATTTGTAATGTAATTAGAAGAAGAAACATTTCTAATTCTTGTAAGTAAAAACGAACGTTACTTACATTTATCATTACTTAAATCCTACTTGTCTTCCGTCAAGTGCTAGCTTGATTAATGGCAAACATCTCAAAACAAACCGTTGAGCATTTCAAGAATCTCAAAACCCCTATCAAATTATTATAACAGATGAAAATAAGCTCAATTAAATGTGAATTGGCTTCATGTCATTGACGGAAGTATATTGCGATAGGCCGGCTCCTATATCTTACTGACCGTTAATTGGCTTGCTCCATACAAGTAATGTTAAAAGCCAAAAGTAAGTCAAGTCAATGAATATTAAGAATAGGGCGTCAGTCGTATTCTCTTCACAGCGAATTCCTTACTAAACTGGTAGCTAAAGTATTTTATTCATTATTAATTAAAACTAGCTTGTCCCGCTTTAACCGTAATAATTATAGCAAAACAACTGTACGGACGTCGCCACTATGCTGCGGCACAACGATGCATCGCAAAACGATATCGCACCGTAACGTAATAAGATAATGCATCATTTCGTCGCATACAGCATCGTACAATTAGACGCTGACTATAAGTTCAGTTAGTAATGAAACATAATTCGCACTAGACTTGTGCAGCTTCTTCTTTGTATCGATGCGGCAACGATCTACGGTATGTTGTGCTACATAGTAAATTTTTGCGAAGCGGAGTAGCACCGCAGCGTTATGGGCTTGCCCTACGTCATGTTGCGTGAATGTAAGCATATTTTAAAGATTTCACTGCAAACATCTTGTATGTTTTGTACAAGTTGGCATCCGCGACTACGTTCGTGTTTATTTTTCACAACGTTCATAAAAGGTCAATCTAAAAGACAGATCCTAATTTTACTACTCTCGATCCTTACTTGGAACGAGCATCGTAGTCCTCTTATCTTCACAACTAGTCAAAACCGCATGCATCCTTCCCATTTGTGAAAGGAAGCTCGCTGTGGGGATCGATAACCATTCTGGCAATATGGTAAAGCTTTCCTGTAGCCCGCACATGCAGAGATCATGTCACTAACTATCCTGTTGTCCCACGACCCTAGTTTAAAGTGATAAAAAGAACACCTGATCAGTTTTAATAGATATCCAGTAGTCACCGCAAGTCCAGTACTAATTTGTTGTCTATCTCCAAGCAATGGGGTATATCCATATACATAAAGCATTTCCACCTCTAAAAAAAAACTAAATTATCCATAATGGCGAACAGTGAACAGGAATCAGTTTCATAAAATTACTGTAATTCAACAAAATGTTACACAAGGTAAAATCTTCTTCGGAAAGTATGCATGAGACTTCTTGTGGCACTTTTAATCGAGAAAGAAAATTGTCGAAAATGTAAACATAAATGATTTTATTCATATTGAGTTAGAATAAGTTTGAAAGCTTCTTTATGGCTCTTAAAGAAGTCTTCAAACTTGCTCTAACTCAATATGAATAAAACCGTATGTAAATAAAAACTTGAATGCAATTATAATAGCATTAAAAAACAACGAGATGACGCCAACGTCGACTTCACTTACAAAACATCAAAATTTGAACTAGGTGAATTCGCTGGGGCAACATCGTTCACTTAAGCATATTACGGCAGACTGTTTTGGACAAAGTTTGACTTCGGGATATAACAATGAAAACAATTGCAGTACCATGGGGACTAACTTGTGGGCGCTAGAGTCATAGCTGAATGTGGAATTGGCACAAACTAACTTCCAACTTCTTTTATAATTGCAGTGAAAAAAGCCCGTAATATTTATCCTTTTACTGTATATAATAATAATGTTTAAATTATAATATGTAGACATCGAAACTAAATTATTATATAGAGGACCACTATATAATGATTACTGTTCCCAGAACAAGCAAAATAAGAAAATTAAGGGTTGCTGACAAATTATTACTGAAGGATGAAAAGAAATCAGTGTACATAGGCCTGTGGAGATTCGTTGAATAGGTCTTGAAAGATCATAACGATGTACTCTATTTAGTACTACAAACATCTGTAGTGAAATCGCGAAAAAGATTAAGACGTGAGGAGACCGCCATATATTATATAACTAAGAATTGAATTTTTTTAAATATATTATGCACATAGTTGTGCGAGGTATACCTCGAGATTTTTACAAGATATATCTTGTAAAAATATAACGATCTGTCTTAATTGCTTACTAATTATGTTAATATTATATTTTACTGTATTAACTTCCAAAGACCTAAAAATTGTGTTTCTCTGCCCGACTTTTTTAAATTGTATACTGTATAAGAGTGGCCTGTCTAGCAGACACACTGATGGCTCAGGTGGTTAAATGACTGTGGACTGTATACAAGATAGATGCTGGTTTATTCGAAGTTATTATACATACAACTTAAGGTCGTCCGTTGCACTAGGCGTCGTGCGGGCGAGTGGGGCGCGATCTCACGGCCGCCTGCGGCCCAGCTGTGGTCGTGGGGCGGTCGCTCCTCCTCCGCGCGTCTCAATTCGTGCATCAGCCAACATGCTCCCCGGGTTGAAGCAATAGGTTTCAAAGTTCTGGAAAAGGACATATGTTATTAAAGGCCCTTCGAATAAGACCCTTCTTAGTCTTCAAGTCTGCGACTCTTGAAATGCCGTCATTCCCTGGATACAATTTGACAACTCGTCCCAGGGACCACAGGAGCGGTGGAAATTTTTTGTCCTTAATTAGCACCAGGGTGCCAAGTTTTAACTCGTTCTTTGAGGATTGCCATTTCACTTTCTGCTGTAGCAAGCTGACGTATTCATTGCAGAAGCGTCTCCAGAAGTGTTGCTTTATAAGTTCAATTCTCTTGTATCGGTCAAGGCAGCTGATGTTTGTATTCTGGATCTGTGGGTGTGGAATGGCCATAAGTGAGCGGCCGATTAAAAAATGAGACGGAGTAAGAGCAGTAAAATCTGAAGGATCGGATGACATAGGAGTAAGTGGGCGAGAATTCAAAACAGCCTCAATCTGATTCAAACATGTTGCCACCTCTTCATAGGTGAAATCAGTAAGATGTAATATTCTTTTTAAATGATGTTTAGTTGAGCGCACGGCTGCTTCGGACAACCCGTTGAAGTGGGGAGTATATGCTGGCACAAACTTGAATTCTATGCCCTCTTGGTTTAATTTACCTTCTAAGTCTGATTGCGTTAAGAATTGAGTTAGCTCATTATAGGTGCCGACAAAATTAGTGCCATTAGCTGACATGATACTTTGAGGTTTCCCTCGTCGTGATACAAAACGATTTAAGGCGGCTAAATATGCTTCACTGGATAATGCCGTGACGAGCTCGATGTGACAAGCCTTTGTTGAATTGCAGATAAAGATTGCCAAAAAAGACTTAATAAGCTTGCAACCGCGACCTTTTCGATCTGCTATCAAGACCGGCCCTGTGTATTCTACATTGCAATGTAAAAAGGGAAACTCTAGTTCCGTTCTTGAAGCCGGTAATTGACCCATAATAGGTTGAACAATTTCTGCTTTGTATATAAAACAACGAAGGCATTTTTTGACAATGGTTTTAGATAGATTTCGACCACCAATTGGCCAGTACGTTTGCCTTAAAGCGGTTAGTAGAAGTTGAGGAGGTGCATGTAAATATTTAATATGAAAATAATGAAATAATATTTTTGTGGAACGATGTTTACTGCATAATAAGATTGGGTGTTTCACATCATAAGAATAAGGTGAATTGTCGAGTCTACCACCAACTCGAATGATATCATTCGAATCCAAGAAAGGTGTCAGGGAAATCAATCGATTTTTTTTTTTGGGTAGAGGCTTACTAGCTTTTAGAATAATATATACTTGAGGGACATTTGTAACTGGGATTTATGTATTATCAAATTTAACGAATTTTTAAATTCTGTAACTGAAATTGGACCAGCTAACTTGTTAATTTTATTTCGACAATTGTAAATAAATCTTTGTATATAGGCAATTATGTTTTGTGGGTTAATTAAACGCGATTTGTCATTAATGAGTTTAGAAATGACATCACAGCTGTTATCGTTGACTAATGCAATATTACACGTTATGAGATCAGGAATGTTTGTAGAACTTGATTTTGTATGGGGCATTTTTGGCCAATTAGTTTCTGTATCTGCCAAAAATGTTGGTCCTGACCACCACAAAGAGGAACCACTGATAGAATCAGCCTTCAGCCCGCGGGAAAGTAAGTCTGCTGGATTGTCTTTCGATGGTATGTAGCTCCACGTGTGACCTTTTGTAGTCTCTTGAATTTCATGAACACGGTTACGAACAAAGTTTTTAAGGTTAACTGGTGGAGTATTTAGCCAACATAAAACTATAGTGGAGTCACACCAAAACTGGCATTTACTAATTTTAATAGACAAAGATGCTAATACTTTAGTACACAGTCTTGCTGCTAGCAGAGCTCCACAAAGTTCTAAACGTGGCATAGTTGTAGGTTTTATGGGAGCTGTTCTGTTTTTAGAAGTCAAAAGGTTTACCTGGACTAGTCCATCTTTATCTAAAGAGCGAATATATAAGCAAGCTCCATATGCTCGCTCTGAAGCGTCACAGAACACATGAATTTCATGGCTTTTGGTGTTATCTGTAAAAACCCAGCGAGGAACGTATAAGTGGTTAAGAATCGGTAACTTATGAGCAAAGGACAGCCATTGATGTTTTATTTCTTGTGAAATCTCTTCGTCCCAAGCATATTGCTCTATCCATAATTTTTGCATGATGATTTTCGCATTCACTATGCATGGACCGACTAGCCCTAAGGGGTCAAAAATCTGACTGATGACAGACAGTATGTGTCGTTTAGGCACAGTGTTATAAAGTGCGATATTGATGGAAAATGAAAGAACATCTAAATCGGAAACCCAATTAAGACCTAATGTTTTGGACGAAATATGAATATTATTTTTGTTTGAAAAATCTAATGTATTATTTGATGCAGAGGAGGAAGGAGAAATTTCGTATAAAATTGATTTATTATTCGAACGAAACTTTCGTAAATTGAATTGTGCTGATTTTAGTGTTGATATAACACCTTTGCAAATTTCGACAGTTTTTGGTATGGTTGATGCACCGCTGAGGTAATCATCAACGTAGAAATCTCGTAAGATTGACTGTTTAAGTTCAGAATCTGGAGCATATGATGCTAAGTTATTTAAACATTTAGTTGCCAAATATGGCGCTGAAGCCGTGCCGTAAGTGACGGTATTAAGAGTGTAGGTCATTAGCTTTTCTGATGAGTTATCACGATAGATAATTTGTTGCAGAGAGCGTTGATAAGGGTTTAGTTCTATCGCTCTGTACATTTTTTCTATGTCTCCAGTTACGACATATTTATGTTGTCGAAATCGTAGTAAAATGCTATAAAGATCTTCCTGTACAGTTGGACCGACCATTAGGATGTCATTAAGAGACAAATCTGAACTTGAAGCCTATTGTTGGCTGATGCACGAATTGAGACGCGCGGAGAAAGAGCGACCGCCCCACGACCACGGCTGGGCCGCAGGCGGTGGCCGTGACATCGCGCCCCACTCGCCCGCACGACGCCTAGTGCAACGGACGACCTTAAGTTGTGTATATAATAACTTCGAATAAACCAGCATCTATCTTGTATACAGTCCACAGTCATTTAACCACCTGAGCCATCAGTGTGTCTGCTAGACAGGCCACTCTTATACAGTATACTGAAAAATTCTAAAAACACCAAGGCGATGGAGCTTAAAAATACTTTCCATAAAAAATATATTTTTATCATATTAAAATCATGTAAGTTTTTAGATATGGGGTATTTTCTATGAAACCTTTTTTGTTTCCGTCCTTTGATAACGAAAACAGTTCGCTCACCCAATTTTTAAATATGCCTATTATTAATAAAATTCTCTATTATTAAACCTTATAGTGACACATCTTTTAAATAAGTTACTGAATTCTTTATTAAGTTTTACGCACTGTGAACTCGCTTGTTATTAAAAAACAACACACTTATTTCGAAATAAAGGAACCTCACAAAATCCTTTCATGCAGTGAACGAAAAAAAAACACTTCTTTGATACCTCGAGATCGAGCATTATAAACATTATTTTAACTGTTCTTAACAGTTAAAATAATGTTTATAATGGATTTATGTATTTTGATTTTAATATTTCATCTTATTATTATATACCCTCTTCACATTTCATTTCGCTTTAAACCTGTTTAATTTATAATAATATTAAAACCCATTAAGTTTAATCAACGTGAATTGTAATTATCATTGCAAGCTGTAACTTTACGTTATAGCCTTAAGGTTGCTTAACGAAATTTATTAAATTGCTAAACATCAAGGTAAAGACTTACACGCTCTGTTTTGATTGCCAATTAATTCATAATAAATTTAAGCAATGTTTGAATGATATTATGTTATAATTTGTAAATGTGAAATATATACATATTTATTAAACTAAAATATACATAGATACAATAAAAAAAACTTTCTCTTAGGAACATAAGTAGAATACTGAGCCTAGGCCGTCTTCTATTGGTAAGATGTCCAGAAGGGCTGGCTCTGTTAACTCGCTGGATTGCCATACTAATCCGTTGTCAGAGGCCTACCTGTTGATAGCTAGGCAACACTAGCCCTCTGATCAACATTTGGAAATGTTGTTACTTAGTTAAAAAAATCCAGGATAGTAATTTACCACTTTGTATGTATTAGACTTTTCCAGCTAATGTATTAAAAATTAGAGAGGAAGAGCTAATTAAGGATTTAGAACCTTAAATAATAACGAATTTATTCATATTGTGTTTGAATAAGTATGTAGACTTCTTTAAGATTCCTAAAGAAGCCTACAAAGTTACTCTTAATATGAATAACACCGTAAGTCAGTAAGAAACATTCGTGTAACAAGTACGAATAGTCTAACCCGTCAATGTAGGCTAAATTTATTTTTCATTCCTCAATTACATAATAATTATACGGTTTCGGTCACGAATTTTTGTTTTACCCAATTCTCCTGACATTAACACCATTATATAGAGCCTTAGCACAGCAAACAGTATGACGGCCCATCTGATAGACGGTGGCTACCGTCACCTATGGATATTTTGCTACATCAGCGGTGTAACAAACCCTTTGCTAGGTTCGAAGGAGTTGTATGTATGTACCTTTTATAAAAAACCGTATATCCGTGCTGGAACGGAGAAAGAATACAATTTCCTACGGCCGGGCGGCCTGTCGTAAGAGGCGACAAAACAACCCACACAGCCAGGTGGTTGGGCATTTGCCCGACCGGATGGCTACCATCCCTGGTCTAAAGTATGTCGCCATAACAATCTTGAGTTGTGTTCATTAGTGACCAGGTTCCAGTCTCCCTTAAGAGAGCAGCAGCTCATTTGTAGCAGCTTTGGTGTTGCAAATATCCATAGGCGATAGTAACCGCTTTCCATCAAGTGGGCCGTCTGCCTGTCTGCTGAACTCCTGCAATTAAAAACAAATCCTAGTGCTGTAGAGAAACCTTAGAAGTCATTGCAAATCCTCATCATGCGCAAGTGAAACTTTCCTGAGAACTGCTGCGCTCATGAGCATAGCGGTTCAAATAAATGGCAATAAACTCCCAGCTTAGCGATAGCGAGAGGTGTAGTGGTAAAAAAAAGTCGAAGTCGAATTCTCAACCATTCCTCGGAACACTTACCCCACTCTACAATATCTGGGGAGACGCGAAATTTCTCCGTACAATTTTAAAGTAACATATAAAATTAATCTTACTGCTAATTTTCGCGTTTACAAAACAAATAACTGTCTAGAAGAAAGGATATTATATGCAATGACGTTGAAAAGCAGTTGTAAAGGTTTCCTCTCTTGCCATTTGGTTATGGAACCCTAAAAGAGTTTATAACGACTTCCAGTGTGAAGAGAAGCAAATACAGCATTCTTAAAATCTAACTATCAGTAAATTATGCATGTTAAGCTTGACCCGAAACTTTTAGTTAAAATAATCTATACTAATATTATAAAGCTGAAGAGTTTGTTTGTTTGTTTGAACGCGCTAATCTCAGGAACCGCTGGTCCGATTTGAAAAATTCTTTCAGTTTTGGATAGTACATTTATTGAGGAAGGCTATAGATATATTATCACGGTAAGACCAATAGGAGCGGAGCACAAATAAAGAATGTTTCAAAATCGGGCGGTTTTGAAAACAAATTCCACGCGGACAACATCGCGGGCACAGCTAGTGGAGTATAAAGATTTAATTTTAATTTCGAAGTTGGAAATATTAACGCTTTTTTTAATCTATATATATCAATATTATAGGTACCTACATGTTTTTAAAGTGGTAGCAAAAGATCACTTAAAGTTCCCACCAAACCCTAAAGATTTTTTAATTGAAATGACAAGCGGGGATGATTAATTGTAATAACAAGTTGTCTGTTAACCGCTCTGTGCCCCACTTCGATAACATAACAAAATGTCTAAACAGAAACTAACTTGCTCGCCGGTATAATGCTGACATCGCGTGACCGGGAACGAATCGTAACTGATGCCTAATGGAACGAGCATCATCATGTTTACCGGGAATACGCTTTTTACCTATCATCTTTGGAAAAATTGCTGAAATGATAAAAAAGCAATGTTTTACGCGTTTTTTAAATTGATTATTTTATTAAAATTTATATTTAACTTACTACTTTGGCAAAAATGAAACCCTTATACTTCTGTCCGTCTGTCTTCTATGTTTGTATGTCACAAATATTTTTATCTCAACTTACTGAGTTTATCCGAATGAAATTATTAGAAAAATCTACTCTATACCGCGCTACATAGTTCGTAGTGAAATTGCGAAAAGAAAACATTAGTAATGGATGCTATATTTGTGTTGAAAAAAAAATTTAATGCACATAGTCATGAGAGGTAGCGTCAATCAGGCTTTGAAAAAAACATAACCATTTACCTTCATTAATTTTGTAATGGAATCAATATGCGGCGAAATATTTTCTCCCAAAGTGATGAAGAGCATCCCCCCCCCCCCTTCACCCTCCTCTAACTTTCAAACTGTGATATATACGATTCTAACACAATTCTACACTGTACAGAATTTATAATATTTCCAACGAAAATATGTTTGAACAATATCCATTTTCAATTAATTTATCGGCTTCAGTGTAAGTATAGCTATTCTCAAAATAGCTATGTAAATTAGGAAATACATATTTAAGATGATACAAAACATAACTAGACATGTGTGCGAACTTTTTGGTTACACTTAATTAACACAGAGTAAATTTCAACTTAGGAATCAATTCTAGTTTTATACTTTGGTTATTAAACAACTTCTAGCCAACTATTTCAAACTAAAGCCAATAAATCACGCCCCACTCTGATAAATTTTGGTTTATTTATAATTATCACGTACTGACTGTAAAAAATATACCTAAGAAAACTTGCGTATAAAAATTATCGATTCCAATCCACCTTAAACAGAAGTAACAGATGCTGAGGTAGAACTAGGCGGGTTGATACATTCTTTATCATCCAAGTATTAAATCCTGGTTACAGAGCGTCCATTTTCCTCTCTTTTCTTTTCCACTTCACGATATCCTATTACAAATAGCACCTATGAAATATTCAACTAGCTCAGCATTTCTTTTGTCTACTTTTTCCAAGAGGACTTGACGAAGGCGTCATAGTTAGACAATTTGTTCCCCACATAACCAGCCGGGTTCCGTAAAATTTAGCCATACTATTACCAGTGTAGCGAGTCCTTATAGTTTGTCTTCTGTGAAGGCTGCCATGAATTCCTATCACAGGGGTTCTTAACACGGTCCTTCAGTGTTATTTCACATATATACCGCAGAATATTACCTAATCTTCGTCATATACAGCTCTTACTTGTCGCTCAAGTACATACTACGTTTCAAATATCCCCGATATATATTACAAACTAAAGAAAAAATTTAAATTTTTCATGACCAAAAAAGAGCTCTCGATATACGTTCTGCAAACAAAATTATTAAAAACAATGCATACAATGGCTGTATTTTTTTGAAGTTCAAGAATTCAAAGAAAAGCAATGTGTATTCCCTTGTGGTTATCGCCCAGCTATCAATAGAGCACAATCACGAGCGTGTTGGTGAAGTTTTCACATAAAAACGACTGTCGTTCTCTGGAATTCTACACATTTTCAACGATGCTAGTGCTTTGAAAAAATAACAACACCAACAAAATGATGTTTCAGTCTTCTATTTTTGAAGAATAAATTGTAATATTGTAGTTGTGTGTTTAGAAATTGTTTGATGTTGTTATACTTTTTTTTGTAATAGAACAGATTTATATCAAATTTTACTACAGTTATTCTCACGATTTCGTCCGTTAACATTTTAAATTCATATTCAGCGGAAACTATCACATCTTTGACAGAACCTTCAATTATTTGTTAGTGTTTATTTATTTTAACAAAATAAAACACAAGTGATTTAAGAACAGACACAGAATTCCCAGATATGGATGCAATATTACAATATCACTATTGATTCAACTAATGTACCAAGACAGAGTCAACCGATAAAGAAGTACCTAATATACTATGCGTTACATTTAACCACCAGTTTTTTATTAACTCTATAAAAAAACTTTTAGAAACAGTGAAGCTCTAAACTTCCATCGTTTCACCAAACTGTTTACCGGTTAACAATGTCAATAATCCATGTTTAAAAAAGACCCAGCCTCATTTTAAAAAATTGCCACGATATCTTATTTCATCATTTGGAAGTGAAACAGCTATGTCGTCATTCAAAGAAATTTGTTAAGAAGTAGGTAAGCGAACAGCAATGCTCTCGCTTAGTATAGGCTTTTCATTGATGAATATTCATCACTTCATTTGCTTGAAGGAGCGTCATACATCATCGCAACGAATACCGTGCGAAAATATCAGAACTTTGGCGTTTCATACCTGAAATGAATATGCATTAGTCACGGCTATATCGCTGACGGGTCTTATACTTAAATTGTATACATTTTTCGTTCATAGGTTTCGCACTAACTATTAGGTTCACGTCAAAACGTATGTATTTCACATATCCGATTAGTATGGACACAAATAAATAAAAGTCTTCGTTCACATTTTGAATTCATATTGGAATATGAAAATGTTTCATTTTTAGTTTTTTTTTTTCCTTTCCGTTATCGAAAGTATCCAGGTACTACGTTTCATAATAATTGTGTCCATACTTCGAATCCGCATTCCGTGAAACCTATTCTATTTTACGGAATAAAAATCCACCGAATTCATATCGTTCTATATATTAATATAGTGAGTGAAGCATAGAAGTTACGAATTTCCACTGTTTCTGTCGTTTTACTGCATAAAAATTCAGATGTTTTCAGCTCATCGTTCCAAAAACAACGTTATGATTTTTAAGCCTCTATATAGCGATATCCTACTCCTACTCCTAATTTTTTACCCACAAAAATTTTACACCACTAAAGTTAAAGTTGAATTCAATATCTCAGAAAATATTGATCTAAGCAATTAGGTGTATGAGACGTTTTTTTGTAGGCAATTACATTTCCAACACAGGTATTTACATAAAATTTTTTGTAAAGTCCTTTGCTTCTAAGATAACAGCAAAAATACTAGTTTCGTGAAGTGACGGGTACCATCTCACCGGTAAAAGGTACACTTTCACCGCAGGGGACGCTATTTCAAATGGTTTAATTCTGAGTAAATCGCGACCAAGCCCCATGTGATACCATAAAATGCAGCTGAGTTACAGAAATTTAAAAAGTCTTGACTTATGCGTTTTTTATATGGAAACTCTTTTCACGCTCAGAGAAAGTACTTATAATTAATTATATACATCAAAATTTCGAGTGGAGACCGAAAAAAATAAATATATAAATGGCCCTATTCGTTTAATTACTATTTCACTACATGAATCTCATACAAAGTACTACTTTCATTTATCTACAACCTTTATGTAGACAAAACGACAAACACGAAAGGAGAGTATTCTTTTTATGTTTGCTTGTACTGGCAAACGGGTCCACTTGATGGCATGTGGCCGTCGTCCACGGACATCTGCCACACTATGGCTTCAATCTCCTTGACCATTAAATATTCTCCGGACTTACCCCCATGTGATTTTCGCTTGTCCTCATAATTAAGAGGAAATTAGTGAAACTAAATTTCACGATAATGACGCGGTTATTAGGTGTCGTCGAGGAGTTTTTCGAGACTTAACCAGAACTTTTTTCGCTAAGAATAAGAAATATCGAAACGCGTTATTCTAATTGCATTGCACTAGAGAGAGATTATATAGAAAAAAATATTCTTTTAATTTTTTATTTTTGTTCAAATTTTTTGCGTTTTTTAATATTGATTTCAACAACGTTTTGATTCTCCCTCGTATTTTGCACATTTATTGTTGTTTTTTTATGTTTTACTTATATGTTATGATGTATTTACTATTTAAATAATTATTTCAATCTAACTGATGTTAACTGATCATCAAAATCAATCATTATTCAATAAATATTAGAACAAAACTAGTATAAGAATGTTATTTATTACACATACATAATTAGATTTAGACACTCAATTTCCTGTGCAAGCTTATTATCGTTTTTCTTTGTTGTGGAAAATTAGTTCACCTTTCTCACGGTTGGCCAGTTCTTATTTAGGCATCATGAAACCTTAATTCTGTATCTTGCCGCCTAATCAGAAAAGGCTCAGTCTGAAATTAATTTGACCTAGAATATTCATAGCATTTACTTTATTTTCTTTTTTATAAACACGCTCTTTATTCACATACGTATATTTCTTCATAATTATGAACCTTATTATAAGTAATTATTTGCAATATAGATAAGGAAGTCATTAATAAATATAAATTTCATGTTGGAAATATAAAATATGGCATACACATATACAGGGCTGGATTACGTAACACCAAAGTTCTCCCAGCTATTTCTAAGTTAGCGATCGAACGTTACGGCTCATTATAGAGCTTGTTACGTGGACGGCATTATGCAATAAAACAACGTTTTAAGGTTTTTACTGCCCTACTTTATTGGACACAATTTAACCATAACTGGAGAAAGAATACAATTTCCTGCGGTATGGGGGCCTGTTATAAGAGCGACAAAACAACCCACATCCAGGTGGTAGGGTGTTTGCTCGACTGGATGGCCACCACCCCTGGTCTAGAATTTGCCGCTATGTTGTGTTCCGGCATTAGTGACCAGGTTCCAGTCTCCTTTAAGGGAGCAGCAGCTCTTTTGGTGTTGCAAATTTAAACAGGCGATGGTAACCGCTTTCCATCATGTGGGCCGTCTGCCTATTTGCTGAACTCCTGCAATAAAAAAAACCATATCAGTTAATGTATTAAGGTTCCGTAGACATTTAGGAAAAGATATCCTGTATAAAATAGCTATATCGTCTGTCTTTGTGTCATAGTTATTTTTCTTAATGCCTTTAAGTCTAGCTAAGATGCTAGTTCAAACGTTACAGGCGAGGAGAGACACCACTTTAACAAACTACTGAAAAACCTGAAACCCAAAGAGATTATAAAATACAACGATTTAATAAGAATTTCATACATCATAATTATGTTTTTAAGACTTTCTGAATGAAGTCAAATAAAAATCGTCTCCCTTTATAATTTTTTAAATATGGTAAGGAAAATTCTGAAAAATTAAGATAATAAATAAGACTTTTAATGAAATATGATTTAATTACCATTCCTTAAGTAGTTTTTGAGAGTAGAAGCATTTACAACTAAATGCTTTTTATTGGAATTTTATTATACGAGTATAACTGATTCAGCAATATAACTCCAAAAAAATTAGATATGCCTGTATCAAATTATATTAAAAATACAACATAATTACAATTGGTTAGTTGATATATTTTATCAATGTTCATAAATTTTAAGTGTTTAAATACCCTGATATCATCTAACTTTTAAAATATAATAATATAATAGTACATTATGGTACTAGTGTGTAACATTGGTGATTACCGCCGAGGCGCCATTGAGACTCGAGCCGTAGGCGAGGGTCTTAAGAGAGCCGAGGACGGTAATCATCAATACACACGTGTATCATACGACGTTTTTCAACACACTTGTGAATAAAATAACAACAAAAACTCATTTTATTTAGTAGATAACAGTTTTCCTATGCGCGCGCATTGCGATCGGCCACAGACTAAAGGGATGAGGTTTTTTTTTCCGCGCATAGGGTTTGCGCCTATTCTTCCACGTACAAAATGGGGAATTTAAAGTTCTCAATAAATATTCTATCTTCTAAGTTCTTTTATTACAGAGAAATAAAAAGTTCTATATAAGTGAAAGTTTTATTTATTAAACAGGTACGAGTTAAAATTATCTATTTAAATAAGAAATTGCATGAAATGAGCAAGCAATAGGAACATTAATTTATTTGTTCTATAGAACACGATCTTTTTTTTTTGAATAAAAACTTTTTTAAGAACAAAGCAACTCAACCAATAAAATTTAAAAAAAATCTATAACTCACTAGTGAGTTATAGATATTTTTTTTAGTCACAGTTTGATAATGGGTGTCATTCTGTGCCTAATTGCGGTGACCATAGAGCCACTTTATGAGCAAGTGTGTTGAAAAGAATTTTAATGCTGTATTAGCTATTGTTTAATTATTATTAAACAATAGCTAATACAGCATTTGACTTGTTAAACTTATGATGTCACGACTTGCTACGCTCATACACAATCTAGTTAATTGCGATGTTGTGTATGATAAAAACTATCTCAGTTGATCTTATTTTTAACTAGCCTATTCTATGATTGTTTGAAAGCCTAAAGATCGTTTACTTCTTACTAGAAACGTAATCCATTACAATATTTAACTCTGCTTATAAATATAATTAGATCGATATATTTTATCAATCATTTTTTTCTAGTTGTAATATGTAAGTTTTGTACATAAAAATCGACTGCGATGCCTTACATTTTATTTTATAAGGCATGACACGACTCCTTCAATAAATTCGTTGGCTGAATAAGACCATTCAACGCCAAGTGTTCGCTGAAGCAGTGGCCCTTGATTCGGTCTCGATAACACCCAAAAATACTTTGTCGAACAGCATACTAACGAAATTAGGTCGTATAAATAAATAATTTTACGATGTTACTCTCACAACTAACATTTAACAGGCTACCCTTAAAAATGTTAAAGACGCACTAAAACCCAAAAGAATTGTTAACTATGTAGCCTTTAGAAATACTTTGTTATTGCTAATACATTATTACATTTTAGCATTAAGGCGTAGTAGTTGAGTGACTAAAGTAACCGTGTCTCATTCGAACCATTTAGATTTGGTACATAGCTGGGGAATGTTACTTTTTACTTTATTAATATAAAGGGATAAAAGAATATTGTCCTTTATAATAATTCCTTTATAACAAAAACACATTGCATATCCCACAGCTAGCCAAATTACGCTTGTATTATGGGTACAACCGACCATTCTAAAGCTGATCCCGGACACACTACAGTAAATAACCGCAAATTCATTTAGAAAGTTTGCCATGCCTAGAATCGAACCCGGAGCAGAAGCAGAAGTAAAATACGCCGGCAAAAACTCAGTCTATTCAACCACAGAGGCTGACTTTGTTATCAAGACGCGGTTATTGTAACAATATGACTAGAACGAACTGTGTATAAACAATGCAGGCGCTCTGCCAAGATACGAATCTATGGCATTCGTATCAGATGCGGGTGCTTTAGTCGCTGAGCCGCTATAACTTGTTAAGGACATTATTTACTTCTAATGCTGTTTCATGAGAAAACTGTTTTATATATATTTTAGTAATACATTTTTTAATCTTACAGCGACAACATATTACTCTAAGACACATACGTATTTTTTATATTTATTGGCATAGATAGACTATAGATAATATATCAAATGATTACACACATCTACACGATCTACAACTTCATAGTTTTCTTCAAATATGAATGTTGTTTACTTTACAAAGGACACTGGCCCCTGAAATACAGAGAATATTGAATTAGGGTTTAGTAGAATCAATTTGCAATGCTGTGTAATGTATATTTTCTGTCAATGAATGATTTTAAATATATCTATCGTCATTTAGTTAAAAAGTCAAGTGTAAATTCATAGAAAATAATTTAAATAATAAATAATTTTCTATTAATTTTACACACAACAGTTTCATATAAAAAAGACTCCTTGTGGCACTTGGGGACTGCCGCGGTAAAGCTATTGCATAGCATTTTTATCAACTTATGCAATTATAATAATTTTTTATTTTTTATTTATGCAGTATTTTCTTTTCTTTGATATTAATTCAAGTTACACTTTTTGAGCGTGGCGACCGATAAGAAAACAAATCACCTATGTATACATAATACTTACGGGGCGCACATGCTGTGAGTGTGGCATTATAAAGAGATGATAGATACCTATACATCTATATACTTTCTCACAAACAGCTGTTTACGTATTCGTCCGATTTCGGAGCAGCTCGTCGTCCATAATTTGCAATACCTGACATACCTCGAACCGCTACGAGAGCTCGCGGGTCACTATGGCCACCGCACGCCTCCGCTCGCCTCGCCCGCCTCAGGCCCCCGTCACCGCGCATGGTGGCAGAGTGGGAGGTATTAGGTTTATTTTCGTAACGGAATTTCTTCATTCGGTCGCCGCGCTCAAGGTCCGCGATAAAAGCTATTGTATAGCTTTTAGCTTAAAAACCAAAATATTAGTGATGTACATACAAAGGTGAGCTTAATACTAAAAATACTTTTCTTCCAAAAAAACCTATGCGTCTAGCGAGAGGACAATACAAGAGGCAACATTGTGTACCCTAGACTTTGTTTGTATAAGTATATACTCGCATATACTTATACAACCTATATAGGTTCCAGGTATAAGTTACAATCATTAAAATACATAATTTAAATGCTTCTAATATAAAGTTAATAATTTACTTTAATAGCTCTTTAATTGACCTTCAAGGAATGCTCGTCATCAGAACTCAATTTGAATAAACCTTTTGAAATTTAGTTAATATTTTCCCCGTATTATATTCAAACTAAACAATAGACAGTATAAGAACGTAACTGCGAAGTTTAAAAACTTCTGTTTAAATCTCTTAAGATTTTCTTAAGTTCTCTTTCCCGCTTTCATTCATACATCCGAACATCAGTCTTGTTTATGAGTTAAAAACCGATATCGGATCATAAAGTTTTTATGTGTTCACATCTTTAGGAGCACATAAATTTGATAAATAATGTAACGTATATGTTTACGTAGCTTTAGACAATTTCTCTCCGTTTGTTTTGTTTGTTTGAACACGCACGGTTAGCTTATACTCATTGATAAATGTAATGTTTTCTATCTGCAGCTTTTAAGAGCTTTCTTCCTCACGAGTGGATTTATTTACTTAAATATAAAAACTAGTCATCACACAAAATAAAAATTCGTGTCTATTCGTGCACAGTTAAGTATTGCGTAGAAGTGACAAATGTCCACTGTCTTCGTCAGTTAGATATAAACCCATAAAAAAGCATTTTTAGTCTAAATACCCCATGTCTCAAAAACAACTCAACACAACTTGTTAAAGTCAATTCTTGTTGAAAGTAATTTTGATGCTAACCACTTCAAAATTTTTTTAAATTTTCCATCTCGTAGCTTATATTTCGCTACTTATTGACATTAATAAAAGTCACGGTTATTTTAAAATCCGATAAACCCACAGAGTACATTACTATACTAGGAGAGATAAACCATATGAGACATCATCTGTCATCTTCGTGAGTCTTCATGGGCCTACTTCTTTTACCGGGAGCTGTTACAGGTGGCATAGACAACTGGCAGGGCTTACGCGAAGCAGCCGATAGCCACTCCACGCAGCTCTGGCTATAGGCGACTGGTAGGAACAGAAGATTTTAGTGGTTATTCCAGCAACAGGCCGGCAAGCCAGCCATGGCCCCCACCGTGATTCTCACACTGTGATAAGTCCGTAAATAGATTTCTTCTCGTCAGAGAAAATTAAAGCATTGCATGTTAAACTTTATGTCAAGGACATGAAAACTTCAGGAGTGTATGACGTGATCCTCTCGCCTGAAACCAACTTATACCACAGAATGGTCAGTCTCCATGACATATAGATCTCGCTTTTTTCGCTCAAGCATAGGCCGCATTTTATTACTATACAAGACACATCTTAGATAAAAAACTAGTACTTAAACATTTATCGATGGAAAAATATACCATATAAAAGATTTACAAACGTTTGCCTCACGTTTATACAAAAATAAGTGTGTATGTATATGTACACACAAGTTGCATACTACAACGACGGCTTGGAATATTCTCACGAAAAGGCTTCAAATAGGGTTACCAGAAATACCGATGCGTTATAAGTTAATATTTACCTATTTGTTTGGATTTTTAATTCCGTAGTCGCTGCGCACGTATGCGCAAAACCTAAAAACATTCCTATGACTGTTGGAGGCTTTCAAGTAAAATGTATTGAGATTTTTGGATCGATTCCTGGCATGATAAACTTCGTAAACAACATTTTCGGTATTTACTATGTATGGTCTGGGTGTCTGAGGCCCCAGAGTGGTCCATTGTTTATTACCCATAAATAAGCTTGTGTTTTAAGCTAATACAAATATTCTGTAAACAGAAAGGACAGTAAACAAATATTTGTGTTTTTTTCATCGATGTTGAACTACACCCGGATGCAGTTCCTGGACTTTGTTAGTGTAAAAGTATTGTAATATTCAATTCGAATAAAATAAACTACCAATCAGTGGAAATAGTCAATTCTGTAAAATCAGAACCGTAAACAGTCGAGTTATCGAATTGATAAATATTTTAAAACACGCTCATCCCAGGTGGTGTAGTGGATTTCAGGCAAGAATAAATTCGATGAACAAGTTCCATTTTGGTGTTTTCCTTTACTATCACTAAGAAGTGGTAAATATCACAGTATACTAATACCAGGTTCCTATACCTGACTATACATTTGTTTGCCTTACTACTAGTTAAAATTTGACATAATCTCCATACAAGAAGTAATAGAAATAAAATATTTATTTCCAAATGCGACATACACCAAAAAAATAAAAACTTATTTAAATAATAAAACTACGTTTTAACGGTTTTAAGCGCGGTAATTTATTTGATTTAGGTTTATCCGACGTTTCGGCCGCTTTTCAGTGGCCGTGGTCACGGAAGACAAATATGACATTTGTCAAACGTGTATTGTCAAAGTTTTTATTCAGCCTACCGCCAACTTGTTCATTTTAATTATTTAGTTTTAAATTTTGTTTATGGATATTATTTACTCTATGGGAGCCTAATCTAATTTACCACCGCTTCACAACATGTTGTGGCTTGAAGAGACGAAGCGGCGCAAGAAACTCTTCAGCAAACATGCCTAGTTCTAATTTTTTTTTTATAATATTAAAATGAGTGGAAGGAAAAATAAAAGAAATTATCAGTCAAGTTGGTTTGTTTCGTTGCACGCAGAAAGAGCTCACAGTGTCTTGAGGTCTGGCAGTTGGTTTTTGCTGGGTTTGGGTCTTAATAGTTTTGATGATTGGATCCCAAACAGGTGGTACCTGCCAACCATCTTCTCTATTGAAATTTGGGTGTTTTTTGATTTCAATAGCCTCACGCATCATTCTTGGTATGAAACGATTCTCTTTCGCGAGGATTTGTGGGTTATCGAATCTGATGTAATGGTTGGGTTTATCCAGCGTGTGTTCACTGATCGCAGACTTCGTAGACCTTGTGTGTTTCATGTCAGCAATGTGTTCTTTTACCCGTGTTTTTATGCTCCTCTTTGTTTGCCCAATGTATGATAATCCACATTCACAATCGAGCTTGTAAACACCTGCATCCTGGAGTGGGATATTGCATTTCACAGGTCTCAAAAATTGGGTTATCTTTTTATGCGGCTTGAAATATGTTTTGATTGAAGCTCGCCTGAGGATGTGACCAATTCTGTCTGTGACCCCCTTGATGTAGGGTAGGGTAACAGGGCACCGCTCAACTGAAGGTGGTTTGGGGCCTTTGTGACGTTGGTGTGGAGTCTTCAGCTGATTGCGTTGTAAGACTCGCTTGACATGCTGAAGCTCTCCAGCCACGTGGTTCCCGTCACAGATTTTATGTGCTCTCTGAAACAAAGATTTGCCCACGGTAGCTAACTGACTAGGATGGTGGTGAGACGAACCATTAAGGTATTTATCTGTATGGGTAGGTTTCCTATACACCGTGTGGCCAAGAGTATTGTCAGAATTCCTTAGGATGAGCACATCAAGAAAAGCTAATTTATGGTTTGCCTCTAGTTCCATAGTAAATTTGATATTACAGTTAATGGAATTAAGATGATCTAGAAATGCTTTGAAACTTATTTAAAGACACAAAAAATAATTTAAGAAGTGACTCATTATTTTCGATGTGCTGAAACGTTTTCCAACACAACATTGATTTTTAATGCCCACCTCCTGAAGCACCTATATTTCATGTGACCCATGAGAAAAACAAGTAATATGATTTTCTATCAATGGTAAGAATCGTACTAAGTTATAAAAACCTGGCACAAGTCAGAAAAAAATATTAAGACTTCTTAATATAATTTTAAAATTGCTTTGGAAGCGGTGGTAAACTCATTACTTTCAATAATAATCTGTAAGATTCCATTTTGGAATAAATATATCATATGCATGAAATGCGAATTATTTTACGACAGGTTATTTGTCAACAAGACCCTGGGTAATATGTGTTTGTTTATATAAAAATCAACAGTTATAATTGACATCCCTGAGCTAAATTTACTTGGCTAGGCTGTTTTGCATATAATTTCTTTTCCATAGGCGTATCGGTGCATTTAGCTATAAAACTCCAAGAGAAATAAAAATGTTATTTCATGAAAACTTTAAATTACCTTACTTAAAACTATAAACAAAAGTATCGTTTAGTCCGCAATAGAAACACGATAATAGGCAATCAGGCTCGCACGAAACTATAAATAATATGATTATAATACTAAACAATTTTCATATTTAATTGGACTATATTTTATTATACAACAATGCGGTATATTTAGGGTGTAAAGATTATAATCAAGAGCCTATGACTCACATAAATTGCGTCTGTGCACCTTACTAAGACTGCTGAAGGCTTTCTTAAGAATAGGGTATTTGAAAATCTAATCAACTAAGACGAAGAAGAGAAGACATTTTGGAGCCTCTTTGATTTTGTGATTTCATTGTCACGTCATAATTTTCATGTATGAAATAGCTTATCTATCATTGTTTATACGGTAATTATAATTGTTGATATCGTGAAATTTTGAAACTAAGTTTATAGCAAAATATTGAAACGCGTGCTCTTTCTTTTATATTTCAATTTATTTTCAAATATGTCAATTAGCCAATTGGGAGATTGGAACCAAGAAGCTGTGTTTGCTAAGTAATTATTTTTTAATTTTTGCTAGCGATTGATGTACAAGGTTAGGTGTTTTTAGAGTTCAGCAGTACAAGTTTATGTGGCGTTAAATAAAAAATGTACTAGCCGCCATAGCACTATGGATTATTTAAAACATAGTTTTAAATCAATCCAGTGATTAATTAAGAGTAATTAATAAGTCAATTTTCAAATGAAATAGTAAAAAAATATAATTATTGTTATAATTTTTTACTATTTTTAAATATTTTTAAATACTTCTAAGTTTTATTTATAGTGTTGAATATTCTTGAGAAGTGTGCACAGAAGGTTTTGCAAAGTACGTACATATCAAGACTTTGCTCACAGATAATATAAAATCGTTTTTTTTACTATGTCTATAAGTCTCATCTCTTTGAAGAAGCCCTTTGTTGATTAATGGATACCACAGCCTTAAAGTTTTAACTCCCAAGCCGCTCAAATATTTATGGCGGGTGTGTTATTTTGTTTCTTTTAGTTCTCTTCAAGCAAATTATTTACTATAAAAAGTAATTTTCACCCTAACCAAGAACTTATAAAAACTGAAACGCCAACAAGATACTATCACAAAGGTCAAGTATAAAAAATATTGAGTAAATATTTTACGAAGATCAAAGAATCAAGTGTTACGATCTGATATCGATGTTAATAAGTCAATAAAACGTCGCCGGACTGGAAGCAATCTCTTTTTATGAGTCCCAAGACGATAACTGTTACAATTCAGCCTCTCAAAAGTATCCAGCAATGCATTACTACATGTAGTATATTAAGAAAATGCTATATAATGTGGAGCTTCTCGCAATATGCTTTTCGCTGTTTCTGTTGTTATGATTTATTTGTATTTTTTATCAGTTTATTACTGTTGTGTAGAGTGTGTTGAAGGTCCGCGAGGCATAAGTGATATTAGACATAAATACTTCATATATCCGCCGTATCTGTATTTTCTACTTCCTGACTACTGTTAGATTAACTAAAGCTAAACATCTAATATTAAATATAAGAAGTAGTTTATAATTTCAATACACGCTGTATACCAGATCACTGCTCAGGGGAAGAGTGCCTAGATAGAAGGCTGGCTGCATTGCTACGCTGGACTTATGCGGAATACGAATCACAGTCACGGGTAGTCTCTTTGAAGAAACTATTCACCGATGAACCTCGCGGGCCTCGTTGTTTATACCCCAAATGGTACAAATATTATTTAACTTTTTCCTAAAACTCTATAAATATTTGCACCGTTTGAGATCTTCAGCTAATGATGCAGGTTTCCAGCTCTAGAATGAATTTAAAAAGTGAATTTTACCATCTCCTATAACATTATGTTTAAGTCCTAAAGGTTTGTCCATTCCGCGGTATTGTAAATAGACTGTTATTCCCTTTTTTCTCGAACGAAATCAGCCGTTGACACATCAATGCTTATTTATTTATTAAGCTTATTGTGGGCTCTGTAGGATATGTTTAATTTTATAGAGATACTTACTGTTTCAGATCTTTAGATAAAAAAGTTCCTAAAACGAATTTGCTGTTCTTGAAGCTCTTAGATTATCTCTTTTATAATTATTATAATTAGATGATAGTGCAAACAAATCTTACGAGTATTGTTTGTGCACCAACAACCATCCAAAAAATATAGTTCATGTCTAGTTTTAGCTAGTTTTGTCTTTTACGAATACACGAATCTTTGCCTGAAATGCATTTATGGATTCAATGCGAATAATAATTCTAATTAGAAAGAAAAAAAGAAAGAAAGAAAAAATATTTATTTCTAAAAATGCGACACTTGAACAACGATTTATAATAAATAATAATAATAATAACATTGAAATTGTGTGCCGCAATTCGCGAAATGAGGTTGGCACTCAGTTTTTTGCTGTGCCGAAACATACTCCGACACAGCACTGATTTTCAGTGCCCACCTCCTTAATTACAAAGTTATGTGACCCACGGTAAAATCAAGTTAAATAAAACTAAATTATAATCAATATATAAAATTAAAATAAAAAACTAAAAATAAGTACCTAAAAAATTAAAGTATCCTAAATAGAGCACTTATTATATACACATGTTACATAATATGAAACATGTGGTAAACAAAAGTATAAAGATCAAATCACATTCAGACCAAATAACATAATATTTTGATATTCGATGTTGCAGGTAAATAAATCACAAATACTTTATAATTTATTAATTTGTATATATTATAGTATATATTATATTTGTAGATCTATGCATGCAATAAATATATAAATATTTATGAACTAATTAGTTTTTATTATATGTGGGGTCTTCTTTTTGCAACTTAAGTAGGTTTCTCTTATAATGAAATTTGAAAGAATGTAGTGTTTTCAGGTCTCTTATGGGTGGAGGAATATCATTCCAGCATTTAGTAGCAGCATATTTGAAACATCCTCTAAATGCGCTAGTCTTATGCTTAGCTGTTACTAAGGGCCTGATAACAGAGCGAATGGTACATTCCTGTGATCTTTTTTGTCTCCATCCTATTTTGCTATATAAGTAAATAGGTTTCTGAGAAGATATCACTCCAAATAATAGACATGCTAAGTGTAATTTTCTCCGAGCTGCCATTTTTAGAATATTGTGATTGTTAAGGAATGGTGTTATATGGCTTCTCCGAGGAATCTGAAAGCAATACCGAGCACATGCATTTTGTATGCGTTGTATAAGATTTTCAGTTCTCGTAAGTAAACATGGTCCGTACACTGTGTCACAATAATTGAGTTTAGACAGTACTAAGCTTTCTACCAATCTTTTCCTAACTTCCTCGTTAATATACGGCCTGATACTATACAAAATCTTTAACCTATAAAAGCAATTTTTAATCACATCATTAGTATGTTTTTCAAAACGAAGCTCCGAATCAATTATAAGCCCTAAGCTACGAGCGGTGTCAACCCTTGCAATTGGTTCATTTTTTACAATAATTATAGGATTAAGTTCTTTGATAATTTTAACCTGATGACGGCTGCCAAGAATCAAGAACTTCGATTTTAAAGGATTAAGTACTAATGAATTTGATTCTGACCATTCCATAATTCTGTTAAGATCGCTGTTAATGTTTTCAACTGCTTTGTCTATTTCGTTTGGACTGAAATGTATGTAAAGCTGAATATCATCTGCATATATATGAAATTTACAGTTACGTATACACTTGGCTATATCGGCAGTATAAATGATAAATAACAATGGTCCTAATATTGAGCCTTGAGGGACTCCTCTAGCAAGGTGCATCGGACTTGACACAATAAATGTTCCATCTGGCTTCTGTATTTCAACATGTTGTCTTCTATTTTCTAGATAACTATGAAACCATTCTATAGTATCACTTGTGAATCCATAATATTCCAGCTTGGATAGAAGTAAATTTGTGTTAATGGCGTCAAATGCCCTAGAATAGTCTAAAAGAACAAGAATTGTAGCCTGTCCCTGATCACGAGCCTCTGTTACATTGCCTATCACATCACATAGGGCTGTTGCCGTACCATATCCCTTTCTAAAACCTGATTGGTAATCAGGTAATATATTATTACTTTCTAAATATTCAGTAACTTGTAAGTGCACTACCCTTTCCAGAACTTTGGAGAGGCATGGCAGTATACTGACAGGACGGAGATCTTTACAACTAGCTGGGTTATTTTTTTTTTGGGATTGGACGAACAATAGCTTGTCGCCATAAGTCTGGGAATGTTCTTGAACTAATTGAAAAATTGATAATATGAGTTAATGTATTTAATGAGTTGGGCATTGTTAATTTAAACATTTCTATATTTATTTTGTCTACTCCAAAGGCATTTGATTTTAATGAATTAATAATATGTCGTACTTTATCTTGTGTAGTAGCATTTAAAAAAAAACTAGTTTGACTATATTTATGAGACTGAAAATATTTTAACTGCTCTAAGTTAACAATGTTTGCTCCAGGGACTTCCAAGAAAGCTTTGTTTATGCTTTCTGGATCGTTAAAGTGCACTGGAAGCAATTTTTCCTGGTGAGATTGTAACACATTTGATTTTAAATTTTTCCATAAATATTTTAAGTTATTTAAGTTATTGTTGATATGTTGAGTAAAATAAGCTTTTTTCTCGTTTAACAATGCCATGGATGACAGATGCTTAAGGTCCAAATAATACTGCTTATGTGCATCTAGCTTTGTGTTGTGATATCTACTTCTAGCCTTATCTCTTAATCTAAACATTAATTTAATATTATCTGTTATCCAGGGCATAGGCGGAGTTTTAAATACTTTACGTTTTATAGGCACGTGCGTATTAAATAAATAAGTTATGTAATAACTTAATTTGTTCACCATAGTATTAACATTTACTTCTTCGCATATATCCCGCCACGGAATATTTTGCAGATCATGTTCAAAATTATTTGGTACTATATTTTTGAATGGTCGATATGTTACTAAACGTGCAGGGGGTTTTTCTTTCTTTATGATAGTTTCACATGTTACAAAGGAGTGTCTGTTAAGATCAATTATTTGATCTACCTCAACAGTATAAGAGACAATGTCCGTACATATAATATCTATAAGAGAAGAGCTCTGCCCTGAGTGATGTGTAGGTTTATCTACTATTTCTTTTAGACAAAAGTGATTAAGGAATTCATGATTTTTTTTTAAATTAGAGGTATTTGGGTCTAATAAGTTTACGTTAAAGTCACCTAGTATTACCATGTTATCATAAGGTGCCAGGGCGATAGCACTATCACTTATACCCCTGAGAAAAGTATCTATGTCAAGCCAGGGTGGTCTGTATGACCGCCCCACGCCTAGAGAGATTGAAGATGCCGGGGAATAAAAGTAGTCCCCCGGCACTGGAAGAGGCCTCGCAGGGCCCACGCCTGCCAGGGTTGCGGAGAGGCTAGGTCATATACCCGTAGCCCTGGCATAAGGCGAAGGACGGAACACCCAGGGGTTTTAGTGGGTATCCCTAACCGGGGAGTGGCAATAGCATGGCACCAGTTCTGACTGGGCATGCTAGTGCCACCCCCGATCCGGCGAATCCCACACTAGGTCGCGAATTATCCCCCCAAGGTTCTGCCCTTGTCGCGGCTTAGTCCTCAATCGGATTTCCCCTGGTAAAAAAAAAAAAAAAAAAAAAAAAAAAAAAAAAAGGGTGGTCTGTATGCTGTTCCAATGAGAATAGTTTTTCCAGATACTTTCAGCGACATCCAGATTTGTTCAACATCTGAATTGTCTGGATTTGTTCTTATTCTTGGGTGAATATCAGTTTTTATATAAAAGGCAACTCCCCCTCCCCTACCGCCGCGAGTGGATTGTGGCCGTGGCTCATGCCTCAGTTTGTATCCTGGGACATTAGGAGCACGGCCCTCTTCACCAAAGCGAAGCCAAGTCTCATTTATGGCCATAATGTCTACAGAGTGCTTACACATTGCTATTAAAAACTCATCTTGGTTTGTCCCCAGAGAACCAGCATTTAACAATCCTAACTTAAAACATTTATTATTAATCATTATTTATTGTGAATAAAGAATACTTACTTAGTTTAATACTAAATAGTTCACAGAATACATTTTCATAACATTTATCGAGAATGTTTATAAATAAAATAATTCTTACACGCCTATTATAATGCATATATAAGTATTTACAATACAGCATATAACAACATAACTTACCTGTATAAAACATGAAAACACTAAGTCTTAGTAGTTTATTTATAACTAATTTAATTTTTATAAATATTGTATAAGAAATATATAAATATATATAGTATAGGATATAACACCATAACTTAGTATGTGTTCAACATGAATATACGTAACAAATAATCTTTATTTAAAATTTAACAAGTTTCTATCATTATTATATCAAATGAATACGCTGAAACTATTCAAACATAACAAATCCTCCAACGTATTTCTTCTAAAAGATTATTCATATTATTTTCTAAAATATACGAATGAATGAAATGATTGAAAGTTACAAAACAACAAACAGAACAACTTACGCAAAAAGTTTTAAATAAAGCTGTTATTTCAATAAATATTCTCAACTGGGGCCACTCCATTAAATTGAACGTTAAACTTGTATTCTGACGCTCCATTGGAGAAGAATCCTTCGAAAAATTAATCATAAAGAGTACGGAACTCGTCTTCATGAAAGTAAGCCTTTTACAAATAAACTTGTTTGCAAATCACAATTGTTGAAAACCGAAAACTTCAAATAGAATAAGGTCGGTATGGAATTGGTTTTTTTCTTTCTTTATCTTTACTCCCACAACACTTGAAATTTCTAAAATAAATAAAAATATATCATACAATTATTTTAAAATAGTAAATCAACATTAACTTGGCGATCAATGCGTGGGTATTATTGGGTAGTTTTTTTTTCAAATACTTGTCGCTGTATTGCTGCTGCAATCTATTGCTTTAAGACTATAAGTTCAAGTTTTAAGATAATAATGTCAACTTCTTTAACGATGTAATGTTATCGAGCCTTTACCGCTATTTTATTGTAAACGACATTTGGACCTAAGTATATTTGTTGTTGCAGACGGTTTCGTCCATACTTGATTGAAATTCCCGCGGGATTCCCGAGACAAAACTAAGCGCATCATTTAAAAAAGAATCTAAGTTATCGTTTTAGTGAAAACTGTGTCGGAATAAGCTAATTTTTATCTGACTTCAAAAAGGAGAAAGTTCTCAATTCGTCCTTGGCATAATTTTGTGTGTTTGACACTCTTTAATTTGAATATCGAACTCCTCCTAAAAAAGTTTTATAAATATGCATTTATAAAAACTTTATGCCCTTCTACGAACTTTTTGACTCACCCTGGTACATCTATTACATTTTTTACAAACTAATCTTAGTACAAAGCATTTATTACGTCTATTTTACATCCATCTTATACGAGTATCTATAGAGTCTCTCGGTTATTTATATAGATTTCCCTTAGTTTACTATTAATTGTGTTCCTATTATTCTATAGACACTTATAACCGGCGATTTATTATATTACTACTAATCTAAACATACTTTATTTGCTTATATCTGTGGTTTATACTGTTACGAGTTACGCAGGACTCGAATTAAAATGCCGATGGAATTACTATAGAATTTATTAGAACTATACAAACACGTACAAATATAACTGAATACAGCCAGTACAAACTGCACAATTCAATAACACGCGCAAATTCCGTCACTATATCGCTCATTGAATCTACGTCTTGCTCGTATCGTAATCCTCGCTTGACTGCCCCTCGGTATGGGGCCATTGCTTTATAATGCACCGATGCCATACCTGGCAAGCTTCGACGCCATACAATACAACAAGAATTAGTAAGCCATAAAACAAGTACAATAACAATAGAATGTTTTTCTTAATTACAAATTCTAAACACAAAGTGAGCAAAAGTATTCCAAAATGCAGGAAGGTAATAAACTGAGTTTTAGGACAGGCAGTGTACGTTTACCTTTGTCGGCATGTAACAATACTAATTATTATTTTATGCTATTAGAGATTCTTTGTCTATACCTACCTCTATGCGATTCTCATTGTGCCTGTTTTTCACAGAGTACCTACCTATTTTATTTTATTATATGAGTTCAGTAGACAGGCAGACGGCCCACTTGGTGGAAAGCGGTTACCATCGCCTATGGACATTTGCAACACCAAAGGTGATACAAATGCGCTGTTGCTCACTTAAGGGAGTTGTACCTATGTTTACAGTAGTCGCTCGTAAAGGCATGTAAAATTTTGCGTCTTAATAAACATAATAGTAACTTGGTGTAAGTTACTTTTTTAAACATGTGTTATATCGGTAGGGAACTGCAATACATAGGTACAGTATAACAAAAGTATTCGTACAACGAAATGATGGTGTCAAGAGAAAGAACAAACTTGCTCTACAATGTCAACAAAGCGCTCTTGAGAGGCCTTATACACACTTTAAAAAAAAATATTTTTGTGATAAAAATCGTTAATTAATATTTTTAATAGCTATATAAATGAATTCACAATAGTATCATGGTAATCTATAGAACATTTTATTTTTAAGAACCGTACTATTATATTTTCTATATAAAATTTAGCGGTGATTGTTATCTTCAATAATTTTTTAAACGGAAATGTTGTTCGAGTACAAACAGTGAGCTTGCATAGCATTATTAATACATAAACCTAAATATAAAAAAAGCATTATTAATACAAATAAAAAATGAGAGTGCGACACCTGATTGCCATAATTTTATCATAAGGCAAGGGTTGGGGATAGCTACCAATGCAATGCCATGGCTGCGAGCGAGGCTTCTTTCATATTACGAGGCGATTGGACCTCTCTGCACACTTCTTCTAATATATAATGTGAAATGTATAAGCTAACCATTTATACCCTCGTCTCGGCAATCTGAGAGTGAGTGAGGGTCTGAGGGCCATCACCCAAGTGTGTCTCTAAGGCGTCTTGAGGTCATTACACGCTCTCTGATACCGTCTAGTCATGTTAGAAAATATTACTGCATGCTATAAAGACCTGTATTATTTATTAATAAACAAAATTATGTAATACAATTTAATACGTTTCAATTAAAATGTTTGTAAAATTGAATTCATGTAAGTGTTATTAACTAGTTTAGTTTATTTACATAGGTACGATTGAGGACAGATTATCTCTGGTTTGTCGTATAAACGCTTATTCATTCAAACTAGATACACATTATTATATAATTTAAATATCTCTAGATTTAAATAATATTGCGCCCTCAGTCAATCACAGTCCACTCCTGGACGTAGGCCTCTCTAAGTCGGCCCCACTCATCCCGGTCCTCCGCCTTCCTCATCCAGCGCCTACCGGTGACTTACCTAACATCGGTCGGCAGTCCATCGGGCTGGAGGGCGTCCGACATTACGTTTGCTGAGACGCAGTCTCCACTCCTGGACTTGTCTATTGCATGGACCATCAGTACTACGACAGACGTGACCGGCCCCGTTCCACTCCAACTTGCTAATTTTGCGAGTTACATCAATTACAAAAGTCTCTTACGGATATCAATATTTCTTATTATATTCATAAGAGAAACACCCAACTTAGCTCGCTCTATAGCCCGTTGAGCGACTTGGAATTTGTGGGCCAATCCTGCCATCAGTATCCACGTCTCGGCCCCGTAGGTTACAACAGGAAGGACGTACTGCACGAAGACCCAAGAGGGTAGTAATATTTTTGATACTTCTTGATTATTCATTAAAATTATTTTACAATGATACTATCTTTAGATTACCTGATCCCCAGCGTACATTAATATAGGAGTAATAGGAGATCCAAATCCAATCCAAATAGAACATAAAATGAGAAAAAAATTGTACGAGTAGTCGACCTTTTATTGGGATTTTTTATGAAGCAAATTAAAATATATTGTGTTTTAATCCATAAATATCACACAAGCGATCAATGATCTGAATAAATATCTTTTTGGGATTTAAATATACTTAAATTTGATTTAAAAAATGTTAATTAAATTATGAGATAATTGTTATTTAGCGCAATTTTTATCTTATTTATCATTTTAATTTGGCATTTTAGACACTTTTTAGCTGACCGAGAGAATGACTCAAGTGTAAGTTAAAGACTAATTTAGTTTGTGTCTACGGAAAGGTTTAAGAAAATACCAAGCATATTAAAAGTGAATTTCTCAAGGTACAACTTTGAGATAATCTGCCGTTAAGATTACAGAATACGTAAGTCTCCTGAACTAATGAAGACTGCCAAGTTTAGAACTCGAAGCTGCATTTAGGTAGACGCTCACATTTCATATGTTAATATCGACACCACACTTAAGCTCTCTAATTAATCGAACCAGAGATATAATTTGTCTTCGTCGTGGAGTAAATAGCTAATTCCCACACATTAGGGACACAATGGGCCAGTTGGCGGTTCTTATTGATTACCGCCTATTGTTCGCTTTCGGCCGACTTAAATGATACACTTGGCACGATTTAAACGACAAGTACTATCGTTTATAGATTAATGAGCTAATGATTGTCGTTTTGAGGGTTCGCTGCGGTAAATAAGCTTTGATTGATAGTTCCTATTTATGTTTAGTGTAGCATGACAACCCAAATTTAATATGGGTAACTTCCCATACAATACACAAATTGTGTCACTAGCAGGGAAGAATAATACTAGGAATAATAACCATCCTGAACTTTGACAGTCTCACTCCGATGCGAGGCAATTATTAAAACTCCTAACTTCTACATTACTGTACGAGTAATTCAGGATTATGTAAATACATCTCCAACGTCTATTGACTAGTTTCAGCCATTCGTATTGATGATGTCTATTTGCTCTTTTATTTGCTATCTTCATTAATTCCATATCCAAAAACCTTTTTTCGTGATACCACCTCTGTACTGATGATACACAAATCTACATCCAGGCGAATTTATATGGTCTGCAAAAAGCAATTGCAACTACTAACCGAATCTTTTCTTAACTAGTTGAATGGAATAAAACTTATGTTCTATCTTATCCTCTTAAATCCCCAAAGGACAAAAGTTATAACAGTTAGAAATTCCAGCCTAATCTCCAAAGTAGACTGGTGTAGTCTTCCTCAGATTATATTTGATGTCGTGAATTGGCGTGGCAGTCGATATCAGTGAAACTGTAAAATCTTGGGATTGTCATTGACAGAAAACTGTCTTGGAGGCCTCACTCGACCAATCTCAGCTGAAGAATCTTCGCATCGGCAGCTTCGCTTAGAAGACTTACAAATTTTCTACTACTGCTACTAAACTAATCTTGCCTTTTATATGGACTTAACACAAGAACAACTGATCAAGCTCGATCGACTTCAAAATGTCTGTCGTCGTCGTCGTCAGCCATTTGCAGTCCACTGCTGGCTGTAGGCCTCCTCAAGACGGTGCCACTCATCCCACTCATCGCACGCAGACCCTATACAGACACAAAATGTCGGTATAGAGTTCATATTTAAGTTGCGCAAATATTACCATGTTTCCCAATATCGTAAGAAGCTTAAATGGTTACCTGTTCGCCTTAACGGAATATTCACTTAATCTCTTTTTTGTACGATGTCCTTTCGTACCCCTCCGTATTTAAAGGAACATTTTGATTTCCTACGCCTTTCTCATTCCCGTCATTTGCGCTCTAGTAATAATCTCTGCTTAATAACACCTGTACATACTTCTTCCTTGATTGATAACTCCTTCACGGTACAGGCTGTCCGTTTATGGAACTCGCTGCAACTCAACATCAGACAAGCTAAGTCTTTTAATTTGATGGTTAATAATTATCTTTGGTCCTCACAGGTCTAAAAATGCTGCTGATTCTATATATAGTATGATATATTTATGTTTGTATAGTATATAAAGTACATTATTCTTTACTTTTTATTGGAATCTCATATACTAATATATAAAGCTGAAGAGTTTGTTTGCTTGAACGCGCTAATCTTAGGAACTACTGGTATATTTATCGAGGAAGGTTATATAGGCTATATATCATCACGCTAAGACCGTTAGGAGCGGAGCACCAATGAAGAATGTTTCAAAATCGGGGGGTTCTTTAACTTACTTTCTTTAAACTATTCCACGCGGAAAATACAAATAATTGAAACTATATGTATTTTTTCTGTCGCCTTACGAGTTTTTATTATTTTATATTTTTAACTTATATCAGTCATAAATTAAAACTGCTAACTAGCTTTTTCAACTTCATGAAATTTACGAAATTGATGAGAATCTAATTAGGACTTCTAATTTATGTTTGGTTAATTTTTAACCGACTTCGAAAAAAGGAGGAGGTTCTCAATTCGTCGAGATCTATTTTTTTTTGCTTTTTTTTATGTATGTTCGCTGATTACTCCGTGATTTATGATCCGATTTACGTGATTCTTTTTTGTTCGAGGCGGAATAGCTTCCAATTGGTCCCCTAAAAATTTTACATAGTTTGGCCCAGTAGTTTTCATTTTAAGATTTTTTTTTGTTCGCGTTTCTTGGGACCTATATTTTTTAAGAAGCGCGGCAGCATTCGTAAGTCCACCCATACATAGCTAGACACTAAAAAGTAACAAATAAAAAATAAAAACTTCGTTTAAAAAAACCGACTTCAAAAAATAAAATGTATAAAATAACTTATTTCTAAAGCTATTATTATTAATATATATTATCTAAAACATCTTAAAGTCGGTGCTTAGTAATTTATAAAATATAGTAATTTTTATGTTTAACTTTGCACCGACTTCAAGATGTTTAAGATAATATATATTAATAATAATAGCTTTAGAAATAAGTTATTTTATAGATTTTAGTTTTTGAAGTCGGTTTTTTAAACGAAGTTTTTATTTTACTTACCTAAAAACTTAATTAGGTTTATATACCTTATTTTTTTACCAGAGATTTTTTTGGATGAAATTTTATTTACATTCTGACCTTAGATGATTGCTATTGCGCGGTTTTGGAGGAGTTCGCGGATAGACAGATAGACAGACGCGTAAAACGACTTTGTTTTATATTACGCGTATGTAAAGGTTTAAAAATAAGAATGGCCTGGTGACAGCAATATCTTACGAGTTACGTTTTCTACTTGGCGATTTTCATTCTTTAGTATTCTTCTTCCATGCTACAAAAACATTTTCTTTTCATGCGTGAATGTGAAATTTCATGTGACTTAAAAATGACAACTGCCGTGAGTTAGCTACTCCCAAAAGATGAATTTCGCCATCACACCGCGAAATTCGCGCCTTTCTGCTAGCTCTTACTCCTGAATATCTTATGATATGTACCAATCATTTTTGCACCTTATTTTACATAAATTTACTTTTTCCCTTAGTTTATAAACGTCAGTCAATAAATGTCCAATCAGTGTGATCAAGGCTTCATATTCCAAGGGAACAGATAACATACTTTAGGCAAATTGGCAAGTTTCACTCATTAGTGCTCTGGTTGTACAGGGTTCCTGGCATTATTATCATTCATAACAAAAAGGTGGTAGTTACAAAAAAAAATGAATTATACAAAGCGGTTTGGACTACATTTTTATTTGTATATACGTTTATATTAATAGTGTTTAATTTTTAAGGTAATTTAGTTACCATATAGTTTTATTCTAGTTTAATTATTATGCAGTTTTGTAAAGGGATAACTGCAAAAGTTATTTTTTTTTATTTTAGAAAGGTTTGCAGTCAACACTTTGTATCACCTATGAACGTCGTACTACTGGACTCGAGTCTCCTTGTTCTTTTTAGGTAGCGGATGATATACCTGCCACGGTTATCCGAAGGGGATTGGCAGATTTCAAAGATCATTTATCTCGCTGTGCATGTGCGAGGTTGCGATTAGTCGCTTTTTCTTAACCACTTTACTACCACTTACAATCCCTAGATTTATTCGTACTCCAATTCTTAAGAGTATTATTTTAATCATGATATTAATGAATTTAATGATATTATTTTTAGTCCATTTCACGTGCCAATATATAAATCGATTTTCATGAAGGCAAAAATTTTACTTAAACTTCAAATACGATAATGGATATTTCTCTTCTAAATATTACGGGAATACCAATAAAGATATAGAACTTAATGAGGCAAAGCCGTTTGAAGGCTCTAGTCTATTTTGTTATGTGAAAATTTATTTAAGCTACTTAGAGAAGTAAGCTTGTGCACACACTATCCCCATTGAACTAAAGTGTTTCACAGAAACAAGGGTGGTACTTCCCACAGATCATTGACCCCATATTTTAAATAATATCCCTGCTCATTAGTTTCGTTTATACAGGGAGAGTTTTACCTGTCTAACCAAATATTCGTAGATTACTCGTATATTTGAATAATAAAGGGATTGTAATGTTGGTATATATATAGTTCTAAGAGCTTTTATGATTTACGTGGGCTGATAAATGGGATTTAAGAGTAAAATAAGATCAACAAACGGCTTCATAGTAAAGGACTTATCCAGTCACCTACGCTTTAGCGAATATAAAAACTTTACAAATCCTCCGATGCCGTGGTCACATGAAACGAAAGGAAGAAGATCAAAGTATTAAAGAGAGAGTATGACTATCAAACAATCGCTCGGCGAGCGTTCTAAATGTCGCTGGAAATACATATTCGAAGTTAATATAGGTAAGTTGCAAGCCTACGATATGTAGTTTGGCACTGCAGGATAGAGAAAATGGAGAGCTGTTATTTCAGACATCAACACGAACTTGGTCACTCCATTGAGGTATGTTTTTATATCACTATTAGACTTTTCTCGGCGGCTATGCAAATCCTAGGAAGTAAGTCTATTTTACTTACTTAAAAACTTTAAAAAAAATAGGTTTTTTATACGTTATACGTATACCTGTAATGAAAAAGTATCTAACTAATGGTGAAAATAGCTTAAAATTCCATAGCGTGGTTTAGAAGTAGTTACGGATATATAGACAGACGCAGAAAATGACTTTGTTTCATACTATCAAAAGATGGACTATCTCATATAGCTTTAACTGAGTTAGTAAACGGAAATAGATGAATATTAACCACCACTTTGTTCACGCGTAATTCGCATTTTATATTTATATATTCTTAGCTTGCAAGAAATCAAAATTAATAATATAAATCCTATTTAAACCTTCAACATGCATCATTCACTGATTAAAATCTGACGAGTCATTTTAGAAAGTATTCGGGAAAAGCTTTCAAACAGAGTGACAGACAAAACCCTAAAACACTAATTTACGGATAAGCATCGAGCAGTTTTCACTAAATTTCTAACAATTAACAAACACTTTTATTTATTGGTGTTGATATCAAACATACTTTGTTAAGTTTTATTTGTGACGATATCACATCATCTAAAATATTATAAAATTCTAAAAATGCCATGAGTGTACATTTAAGCTATTTAAAATAAAAACAAATAAACAATGGAGAACATGATGTATTTTTTTTTTAATTTTTGTCTGTCGGTTTATATGTTTGTTCAGGATCCACGCAAAAACTACTGTGCCGATTTCGATGCGGTTTTCGTAATCGACTACAAATTCTTAGACTCGGAATCCCGCGGGATATTTCTGGGAATTATTTAACACATTAAAATCGATATCAAATTTTATGTAATAAAATATATGCTTTTTTGTACCCCAGGAATTCCGCGGTAATTTTCTCGGAAGCGCTTTGTAGTTGTTCTGGTGAACAAAAATTAGCTTATTCTGACAGTTTCCATTAAAACGATAGCTTACATTCTTTTTAAATGCTGCGATACTTTGTGTTCCGGGAATCGGGAATTTTAAGTCAAGCGGGGATGAAATCGCGGGCATATCCTAATACTTATGAAAGGAAAGAAAAATATGAAGCAACAAAAAATGGTAATAAGAGAATAATCACTTAATAAATAACGAAAATCAGAAAAAATCAATCGGCAACAAAACGTTAACCGTCGCGGTGCGGAGCGGCAGTGGCGCCGTTGCGGAAGACTTGCGTCAACTTGAGCGTGCCATTCAAACATTCCTAACACTTTACATTTTAACGGATATAAAGCAGAGCAATTTACCTTTAATGATCGGCCGTGTAGACCTTTTTTCCCCAATATATTTCACGGAATCCCAAGTTTTTATGGGAAGTGAAATGCAGGGGGTTAAACGGAGTTTTCATTGCTTTTTACCTCATAATATTCATATTGCTCAGTCGGGCAATTCCAAGTTGATAATCCAGGGTTTGGTTTAATGTGAGGCCAATGTATCCCCTTCGGATTAACGCGCCATTCGTATGGTGTTGCATGAGTCCATTGTCATTCTTTTTGATTTGAACGTTGTTCTTTATTGTTGGTGTTAAAGTTCATATTAAAGTTTACTTAATTTCTACCTATTTACAGATAATATATATAATATACTAAAGTTTCCCACATGGCGCAACAGTTTCATATTCCGAGAAACTAACCAATTTTCTGGGACAAAAATACCTTACATTCATTCTATTTTACGGCGTCTGTGGTTAAGCGCGCTAGCCTTTGCCGGCTAAAGTCACTGCGAGACGCTGAGGCTCCGAATTTGATTCCTGGCATGGTAAATTACATAAAAGACCTTTCCGTTATTTATTATGATCTGGATTTCTGGGACCGGCCCGAAAGTGGTCCATTGTATATTACCCATAAAAAAACGTAACTCGGTTAATTTGCGGATATACAAATCTGTGTAGTCGTCTTTCGATGTATAAATAAACAAATAATCGGTTAATTGCAAAGGCCGTCAAAAAGAAAAGCAAACATCCAAAATCTTTTTCCTGTGCGTATTTATATAATACAAATAATTATTTGTACCTAATAAAACAGGTGTTTTGTCGTAGTCTTATTAGCAAATCATAATTTGACCACTTGCACCAGTGATGATACTAATCCCAACTTTCTGTTACTACTCTATATGGGATAATGCTAGTGTTAACTACCGTTTCACGCAACGTAGTGGTGGATTTCATACGTTATTTGTGATAAAATATTGACAAATAAGGTATGTATATACGTTAATGTAGCTTATGGTTAACGGCGTTATTTTTCTTGCAATTAAAAAGAAGCGTTTGGCCACAGTCACTAACTATAACAATATACCAGAGGAACCTACTTTAAAGAATTTATTTCTTTCTTCTTTACTTTAAAATGGATAATTTTGCACGGTATCTACGCGTCCTATTTCCAAAGGAAAAATTATCACGCCAATAGTCAATAGAAGACAGAAAGGAAAAATTCTTGATTTTTAATAAATTGTCATATAACAACATATTTGTTTTATAATGTAAAAAAAAACTATGCTAAGTTTTCTTCTTATGATTTTTACAATTGTAAATTTATACTCCAAAACAGGTACAGTACAAAACATTAAAATATTCCTGAATCACTTACAATGTTCTTTATTTATCATTTATATACTTACCGTATATATATTTTACCATTAGCTATAAACGAACGCAAAAAAACATCTACTATTGTTATATTAATAGAACTTCTAATCGTTTCCAACGCTGATTTAGTGCGATTAATGAAACCCTCAGGGAAAAGAAAGTTCTTCTAGTTCAACTAACTAAGTGAACGATGTTACCTTAGGGATAGAGTACATCAAAAGCATATTAGGCACAACGTCTCTACTAGAACATACTATTAGGTGAGACCAATTTTATAATTACAATCTTCAAAACAAAACAAAAAAACTGCATTAATGACTTCTTACGCATTACCCACACAACAATGAATTTTAACTAATAACAGCCCTTAAAAGTCCCATTGCTGGGCTCGAGCCTCCCACTATAGGGAACGGATAGTATACACGTCGCGCTTGTCCAAGGCGGCTTGACTTGTTTAACACACCGATTGTCACGATGTGCAGGTTTCATCACTGTCTCCTTCTCTGTAGTACTGTGTACGTAGTAATTGTAACAATATGCACATTAGCTGGACAATAATAGAACTAATCACACAGAATTGTGCAGTTTTTATCAAATGTTTTATATTACATCATATTATTATACTATTTACTAATACTATTAAATCAGAATTTTTCTAAAATTATTTTATCTTTCTAACAGTCCGTTGCACTATCGTACAGCCCCGTCTGTGGGACTTCTTTCGTTAAACAGAGTCCACTGTTCTTTTTAAATTCGAATACCTATACCTATAGGTTTTATAAAATAAAGCTGTGCTGCAAACCCTTTGTATTTTTATTAAAAAATAGCAACTAACCTGATTTCTTTAATTTATAAAGAATATACTCGTACGATTTCTACGATATTTTGTTAAGGATCTATCATAGTAGTAAACAACATCCTCAATATTTAACAGTAATTATATCGTTTTTCAGAATAATAGCTATCCGTGTCCTGACATGACACGGGGCACAAGCTAGCGTTATCTTTCATTGAAGTCTGAGATATTTTAATTTTTAAGCCTTTTTCCTCATTTATTGCACATTTTTTATTCTATTGCAAAAAATGAAACAATATACTGTTTAAAAATTATTTTTACTTTGATACTAAACTTTGATAGACACATGAGACTGCTAATTGTATGCCAAATTACATAATCTTAACCACAGTAATCTTGAAAAACTTAGCTGTGATACACAGAAACCATACGGATTCCTTTTTAGATTTAGGTATCGGAACCCTAAAATATACATTGTTGTTACTGAACCAATGAATGCAGAACGCTCTCCACGTTTCGGGCACATTGCCACGCGAACATGAAATTTTTAACTTGCTTACAACTTTGTTAATAATAACACAGCCGCTAACAAAATTATTTATTAGTATCTTGTGCAAATAAACACGTAGTTCTATATATGAAATTTCATTAAAATTCCATACTCTTTTAAACTACAGACGCTGTAATAATTCACATAACATAATAATATTGGTTTATTAGACCATAATATAATATAAATTTTCATTTTATTATGTAACTTTTCCCTGATTAAATTCGTTTTTAAAATACTTTTGTTTATTGACCAGTCTTTAATTTTTTACCAAATATGTATATATGGTAAACATTTGAATGTCATATTCTACGTTGATACCATTTATAATTATAGTGTACATATCTGAAATTTCTTTCATACCAACCAAGTCATAACTTGTATCATACACTTTATCCACGATTATATCATCCTTGACACTTTATGTCCAATAACATCTTTTGTCCCACGGCACTTAGAGTGTACAAGAATACGCTGCATTGGATGTTAACACGTTTACGTATTCTGTGTTTGTAGAAGCAATTCCCCTGCGAGTTGTTGAACAAAACCTCGTATACGACCCGCTATGTAAAAGCTAATTATCTTCGCCGACTCAATTGTGTTTCTGTTCAATTCAGATCTCTTTATATTTCAGCCCATTGAAGCAAATTAGTTTGTGTATTTAAGATTGTTGAAACTCAGAACCTAAAGTATATCAATTCATTAGATGAAAAGATAATACTCCTTTCACCGCAGATATTATTATGACAAACATATCCACATGAAAAAATTACCTACTATACCGAGATTGGTAGAAGATAATATATTTTATTGTATGTTGTATAAAATAAACAACAGTTTTATAATTTTAAAGAAGAAAATAAGTACAAAGCGTGACCTTATGAGAACATTTTGCCTGAATAACTTTATGTTTAAAACTTATATTTCAGCAGACTGTAACTTGCTTAGCTGGTGTATGTGCGTACATCTATATCAAATGAAAACTGCACTTCACTCGAACTACATTTTATATTAATTAAATAGCATAGCAATAGGAACTGACTATATGATTAGACACATGGTTTTATTATAAAAAAAATTGGCTTCCATACAGCCAGTGTTTTATGTAGGTTTCCTACACTTTGGTACAGTACAGTCAGAACACAGATAGATGCATAATATATAATTAGTTGATTTTTGTTCATTGTTACAAAATAATCTTATATACTAAAGCTCTTTCACTCTCCGTCGGGGTACCCGCCATTATAGAACCGAGCGACTTGTGCCATGATGATGGCAATAAACTCGATAGAATGTCCCTGGAAGCTCGGTGCCTTGGAAGATAGGTCGCTCTTTAGTACAGGACGCGTCTTCGAGCTACTAGCATGTCAGATAGCACAACTGCTGCATAACAGGAGGCCCTAAAACTCAGCAAATATTCAGCCATCGGAAATGGCTACGTATTTGCGGCTTTTGGGGCCGAGACCCTTGGACAATGGGGGCCTGAAGCGCACAAACTTTATAGAGACATAGGCAAACGCCTGGTAGATATCTCATTTGACCAAAAGACTGGACCAACCTTGGGCAATGCATTAGCGTTGCCATTTAGAGAGGTAGTGTAATCAGTCTTTTGAGCACGTTTCCAACTGACAGCAATCTGGCACTAAATGTTATAGTTTAATTTTTATTTTTATATTTAATATAATTCATAATATACTAGTTCATATTTTTTGTGATAGTTAGTTATTTAATAAGAATCTAAGCGGTATCTATTTAGGCACAAAGTGCTACCTTAACACTGGACCGATCTCCTTTAGACCAGATATTATCGAAGTGAAGCGGTTGACGTATACCTCCATAGGTGTCTAAATATTTTTTATTGCATGAGTAAAACAGACATGTAAGCGGCTCTTATGGTGAACAGTATTTACCATCGCCTATGTACATTCGCAACACCTAGATGATATCAATGTACTGCCAGGCACGTAGGGAGGGGTGGAACCTGTCATTAATTTCGGAACACAACTCAAGGTTGTTATAGCAATCCAGACGAAGAAACGCATACCTGACATGGTGTATAAATAACTAGATAAACATATTAAGATGCCCAATTTTAACTGAATATTTTTGTCATGTCTCGCTCGAAAGTATACGTTTTTCTTATAATCCATCTTAAAATTTTACGGCCTAGAACTTGAAATGAATATCGTAAAGTTGGGTGTATAGATACTTATGAAACAGGAAAAAACAAAAGGTACTTGTGATACCAGGGAATATAGGAGTGCCCGCAAGATACCGACTCGCTGTTTACGCGAGCAAAACCACTGAAGAAGCAAGACAACCAGACTTCTAAAATCTTTCTCTAGTATAGTGCAGATCTGAGTAATGTCACTTCAAGTTATTTTGTAATAATAAATTAACTCTCAGGTTAACGTTGTATGTCTCTAAATGGTCAGAGACGTGACATTTATTCACACAAATTCTCAAAGTGTAAAATAATTTTAAGGCACTATTTATATTATTTGGTTCTTCTATGTATCCAATGTTTTACTGCAGTAGTGTAGACGTCACCAAAAACACATAAAAAATAACCAGATATTTACTTTTATATTTAACACTTCCTTGTGCATGGAATGATACGTTTCACAGTAGATTCCTCCGTTAGCCTAATTATGGATAAGGATTTCAGGTTAATAAAAGCCAAAACAAATTTTATTTTATTTATTTCAACGGGAAGCGAAAGTGCTCCGCGTTACAAATAAGAGTTAATTGAGGCGTAATAATAAATAGTATTCCTAAGAACATTAAACAAGAAAAAGTATTCTCTTAGTGATTTTTCCTCTTTATAGCACCGATTTTTCAATCACCAGATAAAAGTAATTCTTAGGAGAAAATATAATATGAAGAAATTAAAAATGACAGATGCATGAATAAAACACTTAAATTGTTTAACTTTTAAAATCGATCATGTTATAATTTTTTCGACCGACAATTGAAAAATCGGCTCTAAGTCTGCATAATATTCTAAAATAATACCCAATCGTAAATCGACGCTTAGGATGATATCCCGCTAAAGTAAACAGCCTCTTCGTCCTCTTTAAGGGTATTGATACGTGTAATGATTACGGCGTCAGATGAAAGATTGGATGCTATACAGAATTAGAAGTTAAGTATTAAGATTTTTCCGGTATTTATACAATATACCATACAAGTAGATGGAATAATATAAATGCTTTCAAGCAATAGAAACTACTCAATAATTATATTCGTCGACATTAAAAGCGTAAATAAACCATTGAAATACCACCCATTTCCCATTTTTGCACCCTGACGTCGGTATAATTGACTGCCATTAACAGATTTCCGAACTTAAATAGCGAATACTTAACGCGGCGACTACGTAACACATTTATTTTTGCTTATTTTTATTACATATACCATTCTAACCTTCATTGAACTCAGTCTATCAACATTAATATTTCTATATACTGATTTATATAAGTGTGTAATACATCAATTACCCATGCGCAAATCGAAATTTTAGGTTTCTTTTCATTGGTCAATATAATTTGTTCGGTATGCAGATGCAGGCGAGATAGCAAGTAATGAATGTCTTAAGTCTATAATGTAGTAGTTATGGCGTCTGCTGATGTTCCACGCAAGTCATGTAAGTTCATAATTATAAGCATGCGGGATGCGGCAACTAATGTACTTCTGTTTAATTCCTTTAAAGCAGTATAGTATGTCCAGCACCCTAAACGAGGTACAATCGACTAATGGCATCGGTGGCCATATTCAAGCACAACATCCGTGCAAGAAAGGAGAAAGAATATAATTTCCTACGCTCAGGTGGCCTGTTTTAAGAGGCGATAAAACAACCCACAGCCAGATGGTACGGTGTTTACCCGTCTGGATGGCTACCACCCCTAGTCTAGAACGTGCCGCCATAATAATCTTGACTTGTGTTTCGGCATTAATGGCCAGGTTTCAGTCTGCCTTTAGAGAGCGGGAGAGCACATTGGTTACAAATATCCATAGCCATGGCCATGGTAACCGCCTTCCATCAGGTGGGCCGTCAGCCTGTCTGTTGAACTCACACAATAAAAAAAATGTATATTATTAATAAACAGAAATCTGCAACTCCCTGTATGAGGATCTTACGGACCGACCGTCTAACATGAACCCTGACTGGTAATGCGTCCAAGTTAAAAAAGTATTACGTACCTATCAATCTTGGTCGGGACCACGTGACTTTTTAATTTAACCAATTTTTTTTCATATGCGTCGGTTTGCGTATAAGTATTACATTTCATTCAAATACTGGGCGACGAATATGTTGTTAACTATCAACAGTTATTATTGTACTATACTTATCTAAAGTAATTTAAAATAAAAGATTATATATCTAACTATAAACACTAGTTTGTTTCTAAAAATATTTTTTATTAACGCCGGCCTAGTTTATTTACCTAAAAAAACAGTAACAAAATAACATCGATTAGGTTATAAGGTAAGTTTTAGTTAACTTTACAAGTTTATTTTTAAATAAATTAGTAGTAGTTATAAACTTATTACCTAGTATTAGGAAGAATTTAATAATATGAATATAGTCTTCCCTGTATGTTAGCAGTATTAATACTTTTTCCATAAAACTATAAAATAAATAGATATGACATGTACTATATTTATGATAAGCGTGACGATATGTAGTTGATGGGGATACGAGATAGAATCGTATTAAATAGACGGAACACTCTCAAAACAAAACATGTATTATGTAAAGCTTGTCTACTCTACTGAGAAAACCGTAATAGGTGTATATTATTGAAGTTTAGGTAGAGTAATTTGACTTTCAATAATAATTTTGGCAGCGATAGTTCGCATAACCCGTGTTAAACCATGTCACACTACAACTAGTAGTCAACTATCTTGGGCAATAAAACACCAAAAATGCGGAGCCCGAGCTTGTTGTCAGCCATATTTCAGCAATGGTCTTAATTATTTTACTTTTCTGATTTATGGAACTAAATCCTTTGATCGAGATGGCATTGCAGTAGTATTATATAGAATCAAAATTAAATACACTGTAAAAAATATTTTACATAATTTTGATACACCCTTAACATAAAAATATTTGACCAAATTATTACAAAATCCTGCTCTGACATTTAAATGTGTAGGAAAACAAGTGCCCCTGATAAAAGATGTACGTACTAAAAAATGCGAAATATGTTAATTTGATATACAAAATTAAATGTGAATTCATTTTCCAAGACAAGACCTTATCAAAACTAAATTAGGTATAACGGGTTTATCACTTTTTTTACACTTTAAAAACTGAGGTGTCGGCCACATTTTGAGTGTTAATAATTCCATTCAACAGTAATCTCAGACTGACACATTTGAAACGCCGACGAGTAATTATAAATTTAATTTTGTATCATTTCAGCTTGTTTTAATTTATTTAATTTGATATATTATGGTATTATTCTATTTACTTTATGGAATTCTAAACAAATTGTTCTTTACTTAAGTGTAGTTTGAGTTAATACCTAATATCGTTAGAAACCTATGTAAATAAATACTACAAGTTTACTTTAAATCCCAAAATTTGAACCAGTTGGATCCCCGTATTGTACATTTTTATAATACTACGGTTTTATCTGCGATAATGTCACAGGTATACGCTGCTATAAGAAACTTAAAGTAGCCTACAAATTTACTCTAACTCAATATGAATAAGACCGTAAATCTTTAACATTCTCGCAGATGAAGCCTTACCTATTAATCACGCCGTTTACTTTATCAAGTGGTTCCAGCATAGGGTTTTATAACGATTGCCACGTTGTATATTTTACAAGAAATTTACGACGTCGATCAACGCAAAAATAAATCATTTGCATCGTAATTAATTCCGCTCAATTTGCATGCAATAATTAATAACAGTATCAGTTCCGTGTATTGTTTGAATATTAACAGCATGATATGTATATAATAAATACAGTCAACGAAGAGCCCAGACCCTCACCTAGAGAGGCTCTCACTCGGCTACTGGATGAAGAGTCAGATGCTGATGGTGGTACTCCCAGACATGACACGGATTGTATAAATAAATAATGATTAATTATGATGCTTGTATAGATAGATTATGGATGTAGCAACCGCGCTATGTATTGTGATAATTGGCATTCTGATCGTCTAATGTGGCTAATATATAGCCAATTTTGACCAAGGATGAGCGATCATACTTTGGACAGTTATAAAGCCACCACAATTATTACAGGTTAAAACAATAGGTGAGTGAGTTTTTTATATTACAAGGCTTTACTTTTAAAACAAGGAGGCTTACTTTAAAACGCCTCTACTCTTACATTTTGATGACAGTCGATAAAACATCTTTCACTAAGTCACATAAAGACTATTTAAGCATTATCTATAATATTTTTCATCTAGATGATTGTACTTCACCGCAATATTATTTTAGTTTATTTTAGTTTCTCGGCAGTATACTGAAATAAACATCACATCAGTGATGTAATTATCTTACTTAAAATAAGTAATGAGAGTGAAAAAACATAACAAAAATGATCCTTAGAAATAGCTCCGTTGTAATCTTGTAGTCTGAAATCTGAAAACATTTTCTTAATTAGTTTGTGAATAGAAAATTCGCTGTTCAGTAATTAGGCTGGATGGTTTATTCATACTTCCAAAGATACCTACAGTTATTAAAAAGCAAAGCATCACGAATATCTATGAATATTGTGGCGAATGATGGTAGAACCATCTAGTTAGTTTTAGAACTTTTAGAAAGAACCAGAACAATCTAGAAGTAAAAGACAAGGACGGATATATTTAGAAAGAGATAGACGATAAACAAAAGAAAGAGATAGATAGATGTTAAAAATGGATAGACGATGACCGAAAGAAAGAGATAGATAGATGTTAGAAAGGGATAGATGTATAAACGAAAGTTCCCGAACAGAAGGTTCGGGAAGGAAGAGACACAGATAGATAGATGGGTTCTAGAAAATTCTTCCGGGTATATAAACAGCGTAAGGCGCGCCTACCGGGCAGTTTTAAAGTTGAGTTCAGTACAAGACGGTGAAACGACAAGTGCGATACTAAAGAGTTATTAGAGAAGGTTAATAGAGGACAGAGACGAACTAAGTGGTGAATTTAGTGACAAGTTTGGTGGACAGATACGCGAAGGAGGTGTGCAGCGTAGTTCAAGAGAGGAACCAGAAGCGAGCTACACGCGATAATATTGGAGGTGGTCCGCGCAATATCGGCGACGGTATTGAGGGGGTGACAACTTATCGTCGGGACTGTGCATCGTTGGTATAGGGGCAACCCTGCAGAAAGGTACTGCGTGCGGCTGTGTAAGTCAATAAAAGCTTTTAAATTAAAAACTGGTGTTTTCTTCCAATCCATAAGTGCGTACCCCCGCTCGTACGTAACAATATTTTAAATATTGCTACTAAGTACTTAAAAAGGTATTATGTACATATTGTACGAGTTAATTTTCTTATCACCTTAAAACCCAGGTTTATAATTACCATATAAAATTATTCACTACTTTACACACTAGAGTAATACATCGTGCAATAATACCACTCCATAAACGTCCCATATCTGGGCCTGCGTTTCCCAATTATTAAAATAACAGACAATATACATATACTTCTTACGCTTGCTCAAAATTGATTAAAGGGTACCACATAGAGGTAATTTCGATGGTCAGGTTCCCTTAAAATATTCAATGTTCAATTATTTCTCTTTTATATTTAATATATACATTGGAAATTATAAAAAATTGGTTGCAATCTTAGTGGTACTACGATATCAAACAGCGAGATAAGAATCATTGCGTTCTATGATTAAGTGGAGAAATTTAGGATTCCTTTTTCAGTTACTTTTTTACTGGCCAATTGATATATTGTTTTAAAAAAATAAACGTTTTTTTTCGTACCTTGGGTCCCAAATGGAGTGCTTTCTGATGACTTATCAGCCATAATATTCATTCTCTGAACTGCTGGGCGAAATGAAAGAATTACATCATTAAATAAAATAGAACTAAATTTAGTCATAATAGTTCCCATAATAGAGAGGTGTATATAATTACCGTTTCTATTTTCCATCGGTGGGAGTGGCATAGCTATCAAATGAAAACATAAGTTCCTTTATTAATAATTCACCATCAATTACTGGCATGTTACATGTAAGATGACTTTTATTCCTTTCATTTATTATTGCGTTATTCATAGTAAGTTATCAAGTATTTAGGCCATCGAAAACTAATCCTACACGCAACGTTTTCGTAGTTTTGCTAATGTTAATTAACCCAAGGTTACAAATATGAGTAGTAACGGAAACAAGGGCCAACTGAATAAAGATAATCTAGACTGACTTTAGTATATAAAATAAAATAATCTGGCCTGTAACCATGCACGTTTAAGGGTTCTGTAATATTAAGGAACTTTATTTTTGTTATTCGCCTATGGAATCTTAGAAAATATATTTTTTTAAAGGCGAATAATAATCATTATTTAGTCAATTTTACTAGGGAGTTTCTTGTGCCGCTTCTTCTCCTTTACCAGTAACTAAAATTGCTTTGGAAGCGGTGGTGGACTCATGAATTTCAATAAGTAATCTGTAAGATTCCATTTTGAAAATAATACTTATATATTTTAATTTTTATTTAAAGTAAAATATCCAACATTTATCAAAAACCACTTCGATCCTCATCAAAACCGACTTATGTTGACAGTATTTTATAGGATCTTCAAACTTGATTTCTTTTAAAAAATGTTCCATATTATATGTAGTTTAAAATTTAAAAGAAAAACTGTTTTAGAATTAAGAAAGCGAATATTTCTGCCTATTGACTCAAAGAAAAAAGACAGTAGAAAGAACAATACTATTTTTTACATCTGACTGGTGATAACCATCTTGTAGGGGCAAATGGAAGACACCTTCTTGTCAAATTTCATTCATATAGATCTAGTAGTTATTGAAACATTACTGACACCGATAAACAAATGGACAAGACAATTGTTGAAAGGTCTCATTTTTACCAAAATCGTTACAGTACCTAAAAATAAAACACAAAATGCTATTTAGATATGTAGTAAACCCGATTCGGAGCAGGCTTTCAAATAAAACTTTATAATTCCACTTACGATATAGTTTGATTGTGCCTTCAGTATCTCCAAGGGAATTTTTAGAAACACATTTATACGTCCCGTAATCTGTACTGGTGACCCTTCTTATGGCGAGTCGTAGAATTGATCGATACGCTCCGTCAATCTTCTGGGGCTCCAAACCTCCACCTGCAGAAGTGGGCATTTAAAGAGGACGCTGAGAAAGAAACAGCTATGTCATTCCCGTGACGCTAATATGCCTCAGTAAGTGCTACTTACTTGTGACGTTAGCTGTTTAGATCCTTTGACCTTGGGGTCCTGAAGCCATGAACCTCTAAAAAGATCTCTCGAAATGCCTGACCAAATTTTCATGTGATCAGAGAACTACTATCTAATTCTGATAGAGGATTAATATCGCAATCCAACGAAGTAACGTAACCATTTGGGCACCTTACTTATAGATGACAATGTACAAATTTACTTAGTCTTAAAAGATTAAAAGTAGAATGAAATATAAATATCTATTATTAAATACAAAAGTTTAATTGAAGTTTTATTCTTGGTATGAGTATAATTAAACTATATAGAGTTTTATGAGGACACTACACACACAGGAGGACACAGGTAATCATGGTCTTAATATGACAACAGATACTCTAGACATTATGGAGAATTCGACAGTAAATTCTAATATATCACAACGCTGCCCTCGTAATACTCATCTTTACATAGACTGTTGAGCATCTCTGTTTCGAAGGCTAACTATTAAAGAAATGAGTATTTACGTCATGCCACGAATACCAGTGAGAAACTCACAATATTTATTTATTTTATTAACACGGTTTTATTAGGTTCATTTTTAATCATTGTTTTCAACAAATTACAATATGCTATTTGTAGTTAAAATTCAATTTATTTTTCCTATCATCAAAAGTATCATAGTTTTGGTACAAATTAGATCACGCATTTACTCTTTTTTAAATATCCGTGGATTAGAATATTTATTTAGGTTTAATACGCATAATATTTAGTTCTCCATTTCTTTTTGCGTAAAGTACTTTGGTAAGATTTATTTGAGTCTTGTGTTATTTGGGACGTATATATTATGTATAGAATGTACCTTCTGTGGGATACTCTTAAAACCTACATTAAAAACCATTTTGATGAAACATGGTGCTAACCACATTGTTTGAAACATTAAGTTCCATAATAGAATAGTCTTTATTGCGAAAATTAAAAGTATCCTACATGCATTGTAACCAAAATATACGTAAGGGCAAAAATAAAATACATTACAAAAATTTCGAGTGTTGTAAAAACGAACAAAACAAAAGTCATGGTATATCCGTTTAGACATTCTTTGAATTTATGCTAAAATTTCTCACTGGATAGACTTGGAAATCCCGTCATCGAATAAATTAATAATAAGGTATCGTATCCATGTTATCGGACGTCATTCCTTGTATTTGAATGACATTTTTGATTCCATGTATTGGACATATAACGGACGCCTGCCGCTCAACAATTTTACTGCCAATTTGTAAAACTCCTAATGATTTACAAAAATAGATTGAGTAGACCTTTTGCTGTAGCTTCGATCGAATGAGCTTTAATTACCATTTTTGCAATATAAAGTATCCCATGTCTCCGCTGAAGAAAATAACTATATACTTAATATCGTTAACATAGAGACGAACCTCAGGCAATGAACAAGGGACAAACATCTAAAACAAATGCATCATGTCCATATTTGATCATACTTAGTGTTTATACACTTTCAAATGTTTTTATATTTAAAAGTATGTATTTATCTACACATAAATATATTTATAGTATAATCTTACATAATCCATAATAAACAACCAAAGTGGATTAAGTATTTTTTCTACACAAATAAAGAATACGAAATATTTTATTTTAAAGTAACAGTAATTAGCCGTGTTGCACTGCAGGAATTGCAAGCATAAACAAAAGATTGTATTGTATGTTCATAACAAAACTTTTTAATAATTCCAGTTAGAAATAAAATACTATAAGGTGTGTGGTAAATACATAACGCGTGAAGTTTTTCATATGTTCATATTGTTTTAGGATATATAATTTGGTCTCAAGAAATAATAAACTTTTAGTGAGTGAACGTATTAGTTGTAACATTATTATATGTCTTTCAAGACTACGGGCCATAAAAATGGCACGGACATTTGGAGGGCTTGCGTGGAGCCATGGGAAGGCCAACACACAGAGGCCCCTTAACAAATTTAATGTAAATGTCGGGTGACACTGATCGGCGATTATCCCTGTCTACACTATATACTAATGCATCCAAGGGCAAGCCCCGGCCAGTGTAGGACTATTGTGGGAAATGAAAACAAAAAGTACCGGGCTATTCGGGTGAACTGCTAGTAGTACTAGGGGTCTGGGAATATGGGGACTATGGCGTCTGCCTGTCGCAATGTTCGGGGAACATGGTAAAATGGGTAGAGTGTGACTCGCCACTCCCTGCATGCGCCCCAAAAAATGCCTTAGAAGACAGAGGCAACACGGGTGTGAGTGGCTAAGGGGTGTAGAGAGGTGGGCTGCAGGTTCATCGAAGCTACTTCTGACGTGATGCCATTTATCACTTCCACCCCTGGAGCTTGAGTCTTAGCTCTAGCGATCTCCACTCCGTGCCGGCTGGCTTCGCCACAAAGCCCCATTAGTAGCAACATTCATTATTAGCATTAACACTAGTACATAACATAAATTTTTGGTTTGTATGGCTTACAAACCATATTTAAACAGGTTTACTTAATTTTTTTGTTTTATAATAAAATCGTTAAAATATATAGGTATACCTACAGATAATATTAATTCATTCTTAGTGTCTAATTTCCAAGTCTAATTAGATATTTAGTTTTCATTCAAAACCAATTTCGCGTTCTTTTAATAGCGATAACGCATTGTAAAACGATGGACTAGAAAATAGTCACAATAACTCATTGTAAATAATAAATTTGAATTAAAAATAGTGTAAGAAAAAATTATTTTATTGTAAAAAAAGCGTGGGGTGCTTTCAGGATATTATTAAAAAAACCCTTCTACCATATCTGTTCATAAAATATTTATAACTATTGATACCATGCCCCATTGATACCCCACGCTTTTTTTACAATAAAATAATTTTTTCTTACACTATTTTTGATTCCAATTTGTTAAAATTTATTTTCTATTTTTTTGTTGGATTTTCTATAAAAGCGTATTTTTTAGTTTTTTTTTAACTATTATTTTTTTTTTTATTTTTTAGGTGAATTGTCTATAAAAGCGTATTTTTTTGTTTTTTTAAACTATTATTTATTTTTCATTTTTTAGTGATTATTTAGCAATAGCTTTATGATATTTACATCTCTATTAGCTATTGCATAGAAGAGCGGTGTTTCACCTTGACGGTCTCTGCAATTATCGCTAATCCTGATTATCCTAGTAAGGATAACGGATCAACCTGTTTAAAATATTGAATTGACATCAGTCCTTAATAAGTATGCCAAATTTCGAGTTAATCCAACGTTTTGAAGGTCAAAATCATGTGCATACTAACATAAATCCTAACATACGTATGAAGCTATTAAAATCGTATTAAAAATACTAATCTTGTAGTTGGTATTTTAATGTGCAATTAGTGAAATTCATATTGTTAAAAATTATACATACCTATAGGAACAATTTCTCCCGTCTCTCTACTCCAATAACTAACTGGCTTGGGATAGGCCTCTGTCTCACATTCAAGCACCAAATCAGTGCCCAAGGCTGCTCCTACTAGTTGGTTCCTTATTGTTATCACTGGTGGAACTATATAATATACAAACATTATATTATTTGAACAAACAGCATCTGGAAACTTGTTTATTTCAATGATATTCCAAATTCATAACAAAAGCGTACAACTATTGAGCTGGGCTTCCTCATTCAGCGGCTGAACCCATGTATTGCTGGTTTAAATAATTGAGTATTAATATCAATCCATATACATTATATTGATAAGTGTGTTCCTTCCTACATAAAAGAAACTGTATTAAATTCATGCTTGTTTAAGGCGGATTTCACACATGGTTTATCTTGGTATGCAGAAATCTGCAATAAGGAAATCTTCATTTGCATTATCTTCAGCACGTGACTACAGTAAATATATGCACCAATGTGCACCGTTCGCCTACGTATTTTTTTCACCCTATTGGGCGGAAAAACTGCCCAGGCGCTACATCTATTCTATTCGTGCAGGAACGGAGAAAGAATACAATGTCCTCCGGCCAGGCGGCCCGTCGTAAGAGGCGACAAAACAACCCACAGCCAGGTAGTAGGGCATTTGCCCGAATGGATGGCTACCACCCCTTGTCTAAAGTATGGCGCCATAACAACCTTGAGTTGTGTTCCGGCATTAGTGACCAGTTTCCAGTCTCCCTTAAGAGAGTAGCAGCGCATTTTTAGCACCTTCGGTGCTGCAAATATCCATAGGCGATGGTAACCGCTTTCCATCAAAAGGGCCGTCTGCCTGTCTACTGAACTCCTGCAATATATTTTTTTAAACATGCTTTTCAGCTCGTAGTTGAACCTATGTCATTTGATGATGCGCAAATGCTTTAGTCTATAAGCTACCAAAGCTTCTCTCATGAAATAGCTTACTGCCTATGTAAGGTAGGTTAAACAAATATTGAGTGACTTAAATAAACATACTCAAATGTAGACTTACATTCTACTGTCAACATTATCCGCTTGCTGACGGTAGGCGGCACTCCATTGGAAGCTATACATAGATACGCCCCTGCATGCTGCCTGTTAACTCTACTTACATTTAACACCGGTCCATCAAGCGACGACACTGAAATTTAATTGATATTTATATTTTACGGATGATATTTTGTTTATTTATACTTGCTTTAAAAATAAGTTATATTTCCAAAAAAAACGAGTTAACTCAAGTAACTATAAAAAGATTTTTATTTAAATATGCATTCATTAATCTTATATTTTATGGAAAGGAAATAAATAAAAAAATCTATGTCACAATATATAAAAATAGGTTATATATATATATATATATATGTCGAATGATTTCAAATGCTGAACTATAATTTATATATTTTATCTGTTATCTTAGTCTTTATCTATGTTTAAAAGTTGTCAGTGTCAGAAGTAGATGTCACTGTGAGTTGAGTATTCTATTATTAAGAGGTTGGCTATATTACGATGTGTGCGGAATTACGATGTATTAAAATTAAATAAACGGTTTTAAATATCGATCAAGTTATTGGTTTCTTCCCACAACTTATGGGGGCTCGTCCGGGATACACCAAAATTTGAAAAGATTCGACGATAAAACCGTAAGATGAATTGCAAGTTATTAAATGTATGATGCCAATGCGCCGCCATTGAGTTTGCTGTTTTACCGACGTCACTTGAGAAAATGTTGTCAGCGTAGAAATTTTCTACCAAAATGGTAGTTTTTGGATAAAAAGATTTTCTGATTTTTATTTTTGAAGACTTAAAGACTAATTCTATTCAGACTATTCAATGAGTCCAAATAAGCCATCATTTTGTACAACAACGAAAAGAAGAAATTCAAGAATAAAGCCTAATGCTAATTCGACTACCACGATGCCGCCGAAGAAAGATGTAAGGGAAAGCGATGATGATGATCAAGACTGTGATGTACACATTTCATTCAAGGATTTAGAGAAGTCGATGACAATATTCACCGGAGATGACACTTACCCTATTGAGACGTTTATTGATGAATTTGAAGACACTGCTCAGATTATGAAATGGACTAAAATAGAAAAATTAATCTATGCCAAGAGACTTTTAGGTGGGACAGCTAAGTTATTCTTACGATCTTTAGGAAGAGTAAAAGATTACACAAACTTAAAAAAAGCTCTGAGAGAGGAATTTGGTCCTAAAATTAACAGTGCAATCGTACACAAGAAGCTTGCCTCGCGTAAAATGAAGAATGACGAAACCTACCAACAATATTTTCTGTCGATGAAAGAATTAGCACTTCATGGCAAAGTTGAAGATGCTGCGTTAATAGAATACGTCATAGATGGTATTCGTGACTTAGACACCAATAAAGTTATATTGTATGGTACTACAGACTTGAAGGATTTTAGAAAAAAATTGGATATTTACAGTGAGTTCAGAAAGAAGGTACATAATAAACCTATACACACTAGCCAATTGTCAATGCATTCTCCACGTAAGACGATGCATGTCAAGAGATGTTTCAACTGTGGTGATTTAGATCATCAATCCCCCACTTGTCCAAAGGGAGTCAAATGTTTTAAATGTAACGAATTTGGGCACAAGTCTAATGAATGCACAAATAACAAAAACAAAAAAACCTTAAATATTCATGATAAAAATACACAAGAAAAAGTTCCCTACAAAACGATTAAGATTAATGGAAGAGATATTTTAGCATTAATAGATACTGGAAGCGATGTTAACCTTATTACGAAGTCGGAGTTTGAGAAAATTAAACATAGAATTGAAGATTATAAAACAGAATCAACATGCTTGACAGGAATAGCAGAGAAAACAGTTTATACTGAAGGATTCTTTACAGCTAATATACAGATTGACAATTACTACACAGATGTTCGTTTTCATGTTGTTAAGGATAATGAAATACCTGTTATTGCTTTAATTGGAAATCCTATACTACAAGACTTCAAAGTACACTTTACTCCCGAAGGTGTTTTTATGGAGAAGATAATGCATCTTACACTTTTAATAGAAAACGAGGAGAAAGAACTAGTTTATGACATAGAAAACACTAAATACACTGAGAGAATTAGCAAGATGTGCGATGAATACAAACCTAATAACAAAGTGAAAGAGAGTAATGTTGAGTTAAAAATTATACTCACCAATGAAGATCCAGTTTTTCAAAACCCTCGACGTCTATCGCCCTTAGAAATGGCTGATGTTAATACACAAATAGAAGAGTGGTTGAAGAAAGGAATAATTACACACAGCAAATCTGATTTTGCTTGTCCTATTGTACTGGCTGATAAGAAAGATGGTTCACGCAGAATGTGTATGGACTATAGACGACTAAACAAAAAGGTGATTAAAGAAAGATTTCCTCTACCAATAATAGAAGACCAAATAGACAAATTAAAGGAAGCTAAGGTATTCACGTCCCTTGATCTAAAAAATGGATTCTTACATGTGAATGTACACAAAGATAGTCAAAAGTATACTGCTTTCGTAACACCTCAAGGACAGTACGAATTTAAAAAAATGCCTTTTGGCCTATGTACGGCTCCGTCTGTATTTCAAAGATTTATTAATGACATCTTTAATGACCTGATAATTAAGGGTGTTCTACTAGCTTACCTCGATGATCTCATTATACCGGCCAAGACAGAAGAAGAAGGAATAGTGAAACTAGAAACAGTGCTTAGAAGGGCTGAAGAATTTGGTTTAGAATTCAATTGGAACAAATGTCATTTTTTAAAGAAGAGCATTCAATACCTCGGTTATATTATTTGCGACAATGAAGTTAGACCATCCCCAGAAAAGATTAAAGCTGTAGCGAAATTCAAGAAACCTAACAATGTGAAGGCAGTTCAATCTTTCCTTGGATTGACAGGTTATTTTAGAAAGTTTATTAAAAACTATTCTCTTATTGCCAAGCCAATGACTGATATGCTGAAGAAAGATGTAATATTTAATTTTGATGAGCGATGTGAGAAAGCTTTTACAGAGTTAAAACAAATATTATGCAGTACACCAGTTCTCAGAATATACAACCCGGATTTAGAAACAGAATTGCACACGGACGCTAGTGCAGATGGATATGGTGCTGTTCTTCTACAGAGAAGCCCTAAAGATAGTCAATTTCACCCCATTCACTACATGAGTAAGAAAACAACTCCAGCCGAGCAAAAGTATCATAGTTATTATTTGGAAATTTTAGCTATTGCCACTGCTATAAAGAAATTCCGAGTTTACCTATTGGGAATACATTTCAAGATTATCACTGACTGCTCTGCTCTTACTATGACCCTAAAGAAAAAAGATTTACCCCCCAGAGTCGCTCGTTGGGCCTTGCTGTTAGAGGAGTACGACTACACAATTGAACATAGACCTGGAGTACGAATGAAACACGCAGATGCGTTAAGCAGATATCCCGTCTGTCTAATGCTAACAGAAATTACAGCTCGCATAAAGCAGGCACAGAATGAAGACGATCACATAAAGCTGATTAAGAAAATTTTAGAAACAGAAGATTATCAAGATTACAGTACACAGAATGGAATATTATATAAGAGGAAAAATAATAGTCATTTAATAGTTGTACCCAAGCAAATGCAGTATGAGATTATAAGAAAGAATCATGAAAGAGGACACTTTGGAGTTTTAAAGACTGAAGAACTTATTAAAAGAGAATATTTTATTGAGGACTTAACAAAGAAGATTCAGAAGGTAGTAAATAATTGTATCGAATGCATTTTAATATCTCATAAGAAGGGTAAAAAGGAAGGATTCCTACACCCGATCGACAAAGGCAATGTACCACTGGCCACTTATCATATAGACCACTTGGGACCAATGACTGCAACACATAAGAATTATAAGTACATTTTAACTGTGGTAGACGCTTATACGAAATTCACATGGATTTATCCGGTTAAGACTTTAACTACAGAAGAAACATTAGAGAAATTGAAGTTACAACAACAAGTTTTTGGTTCTCCTGAAAGAATTATTACTGACCGAAACGCTGCGTTTACATCAAATGATTTTCAGCAATATTGTAAAAGTGAAAATATCACACACTATACAATCACTACCGGACAACCAAGGGGCAACGGTCAGGTCGAGCGTATTCATCAGATAATCATCAACGTATTGAGTAAATTAAGCGCTGATGATCCAACAAAATGGTATCGCCGTGTGTCCAATGTACAAAGATGTTTAAATGGCACATACCAAAGAAGCATAAACATGACACCTTTTGAATTGTTATTTGGAACAAAAATGAGGGATAAAGACGATGAATTGCTAAAATTACTAGAAGAAGAAGACATACATAATTTTAATAAAAATAGAGAAGAACTAAGAAGGAACGCTAGAGAATCAATACAGAAAATACAGGAAGAAAATGCAAGAAACTATAACAAAAAGCGAAAGGAAGCATTAACCTATAATGTTGGTGACTTAGTAGCTATTAAAAAGACTCAATTCTCACAAGGAAGTAAATTATCTCCTAAATACCTTGGACCATATGAAATAGTGAAGAAGAAACGAAATGATCGATACGATGTTAGGAAGATTGGTCACAGTGAAGGTCCTATTAATACGGCCACATCAGCTGATCTAATGAAGCCATGGATCTCATCAGAAAATTATTCATCTGGGTCAGATGAATGACCAGGACGGCCGTGTCGAATGATTTCAAATGCTGAACTATAATTTATATATTTTATCTGTTATCTTAGTCTTTATCTATGTTTAAAAGTTGTCAGTGTCAGAAGTAGATGTCACTGTGAGTTGAGTATTCTATTATTAAGAGGTTGGCTATATTACGATGTGTGCGGAATTACGATGTATTAAAATTAAATAAACGGTTTTAAATATCGATCAAGTTATTGGTTTCTTCCCACATATATATATATATATATATATATATATATATATATATATATATATATATATATATATATATGTTAATGTATCACTGTTTTAAGTTGGTGTACAATAAAGAGTATTGTTGTTGTTGTTGTTATACAAAGTAAGAAAATATGCCGATTACATACATACTCGTAATTGCTGAATTTTCATTGATATCACGGTTCGACATAAACTAAATCAAGGTGCATCTATATACTAATTAAATATAATATATTTAGAGATTCAGATTTAGACCAGTAATGTTTTGTGGTAGTATTAAATAATATTGCTCGTACCTTTAATGGAAAGGAAGTAAAAAAATAAATCTATGTTACAATACGTTACAATATATATGTACAATTATATAATTTCTGAATTTTTATTGACGTCACGGTTCAACATAAATTAAGCCACAAGTATATTTCTACTAGTTAAATATATTAAATTTAAACAGGTTGAGACGAGGAATGTATTGTGGAAGTATTAAATAAAGCAGCCCTAAATTAAGCGGAGCGAAACTTGAGTGAGCCATTGTCACCTTGAATACCGTCAGCGACGCTAATAGACTTTGAATGTTCCCTCCTCCAAGTAATTTGTGGATGCGGTGAGCCGGTGGCAGCACATGTGAGGCTTATCGAGGCGCCCTCCCTTACTGTCTGATCGGTGCTCGTCCCTCGATCCAGTATATCGGGCGGCACTAATAGAGGCAAAAATAGATGACGTCAAGTGAACACTAGTTGGAGCCAAGCTAAAATTACTATTTACAGTTCCAATCGCTTAAATTTTTAATGAATAGAGCGTTGCCATTAGTACCATTACAAGTCAATTAATTAAAAATGTAAGCGATCTGAATTTAAAATCCATTAACATTTATTTTATTGGGTATAATCTTTTTGAATGATTATGCTATCATTACCATCTTATTTTCATATCCGTCATTGACAAATACTAACACCAAATATCACAACAATCGGTAGGTATATTTAGCTATGCTCGGGTAATCTCCCGGATAAAGATACCAAAAAGCTTCCGCCTCTGAACGAGATATATATTCACATTATAAATTTAAATAACAGTAAATTTATATTTGAAATTTTTGTACGATAGAAGATAAATTCCATTTTTATAAAATACAAAAATATCATATGATAATATGTATGATATGATAATTAGATCAAAACTATATATTTATAAGTTGCAGGTAACAGTTTGTTATCTGTTATTGCTGTTCAAAGAAACAACAACAAGAAACTGCCTAACAATACGTCTAGCCAAAAAAATGTTATTTATATATTATATTAGGATCTTTTTTCTTTTTTTTAAAATACATATAGAAGTTGTATTACAAAGAGTTTCCAAAAAATTAGTGGAGTTGTAACAAACAAAAAATATTGTTACCGTCGCAATAATGACGTTGTAAGAATACTGCGACAAATCTCCATAGATTCTTTACATGTTATGCAAAATATAAACGTTAGGCAGAAGATAATATAAAAGACGGGAGCATGTAACTATGTAAATGCAGGTTCGTTATTTAAATATTCTTCAATAGTGTAGCATCCCTTTTCCAGCAAGGTACTTTTAAATAAAAAGCTAATTTAAATTTAATGAAGGGCACATCTTCACATACACACTTCATTCGGAATTTTATTGAAGAAACGTATAACAACCCCCAAGAAAGAAGACACTTTTTTTAACCTGAAAGATGGCAGCAGTATCAGTCTATTTTTTTGCCTGGTGTTGTAATTGTGAACATCCTTATATTGTTTGTCGGCACACATATTATTACGAATGTAAATTATTATAATAGGTTGGGGAAAAGACTTTTCGCATATACTATGTATGAACTTGTAATAAGATCTCTTTGGCCATATCATTTGTATCTGGCTGGTTTTGGTATCATTCATATCATTCATTTGGTATCATCAAAAAGTATAAGGTATTTGGTATCATTCATTTGGTATCATCAAAAAGTTTTAATTTTAAAGAAGACAATTTCAAATTCAAATTAGGAAAATGTGTGATTTTCATTTGTTTCTCTTATTGTTAAAATGAGTGAATCTAATGAAGAAATTCGATACATTTTAAAATTTTATAACAAAAAAGGTAAAAATGCAACGCAAGCCGCGAATAAAATTTGTGATGTTTATGGACCTAATGCAGTATCTGTGAGAGTAACGCAAATTTGGTTTAAGCGTTTTCAATCCGGAAATTTTGATATCAAAGATGCACGTCGCTCTGGTCGCCCTGTTACAGACAAAAGTGATGCCATTTTTGAAAAAGTGGAGCAAGATCCGCATTTTAGTCGTTAAGATGTAGCTGGAGAACTAGGAATTGACCAGAAAATGGTTTTGGCGCATTTGAAAAAGCTGGGTACAGAAAAAAGCTTGACATTTGGGTGCCTCATGAGCTCACTGAAAGAAACCTAATGAACCGTGTACTCATTTGTGATTCTTTATTACGACGTAATGAAACCGTACCATTTTTGAAGAAGCTGATAACTGGTGATGAAAAGTGGATGACGTACGACAAGAACATGTGAAAAAGATCGTGGTCAAAGGCCAGTCAGGCTTCACAGACTGTGGCGAAACCCGGGTTAACTCACAACAAGGTGATGCTGTGTGTATGGTGGGATTGGAAGGGCATTATATTATATGTACTGCGAACAACTGATGAGATTAAAGCAAAAAATTGAGAGAAAACGGCCGGAATTAATCAACAGAAGGGGTGTGGTTTTTCACCATGATAACGCTAGACCTCACACATCTTTAGCCACTCAGCAAAAATTACGAGAGTTTGCCTGGGAGGTGTTAATGCATCCGCCGTATAGTCCTGACCTTCAGATTTTCACCTGTTTCGGTCTCTGAAGAATTCCTTAGGCAGTGTCAGGTTAACATCACGAGGGGACTGCCAAAACCACTTGTCGCAGTTTTTTGATCAGAAGCCCCAAAATTTTTATAGCAATGGGATCACGTCCCTACCTACAAGATGGCAAAATGTAATCCAACAAAATGGCACCTACATACTTTACTCAAATGTAAATAAACTTTATAAAAAAACCGTTTGAATTTTTATATAAAATGCGAAGAAACTTTTTCCCCAACATTATATATTAATACTATGCTAAAACTTTATTTCTCACCGAAAGCAAAAATATAAATACTATTCATCTCCAGAATACAAGCTATCATCTTCTTCAATGATCAGCCTTCTCAATCAGCCATTTAATTGTGAAAAGAGGTACACAGTGATAAAGAGGTAGATAATGAATACATACAAATTGTCATGATAGTTGTTTCATTATTTAGAGCCATGAATAAAGAACCAATAAGTAATGCCAACACTTCCATATTATTATTAAAATAGATTTAACTTACCAACAACATCCAAATACCCGAGCTGACTTTTCATTGGGTCTGTATTAATCTGACACATGTACCATCCTCTGTCTGTCTCCCGAAGCTCTCTGATATGCAGGAACCAAGTCCGGTGGTCGCTGTGAGTCACCCCAACACGCCGACTTCGGGATATCACATGCGTGTGTATTGTTAGAATAGTCTGCGTGTCAACCCTTAGCCACGCAACCTATTACCAAGATGTTTAATTTAACAAAACAACGTTCAATTACTTGATATACTTAAATGCGATTAACAGTGCTCACGACTTCGGTCGCGTTGAAAATCTAAATGTATATTCATGTCTTATAATACAAGCGTAACTTGCTTAGCTATTATTGGGGATATACAATGTGTAAATGTTTTTGTTTTCCGATTTATAATTTAATTTAATAACTTATGAACTCTGCAATATGAGATAAAAAATGGATACACCAAAATTTAAAATAAAATCCTTGTTTTAGTCCCTAAAATTTTAATTGAAATCTGTTTGGCCATTGCGACTATTCGAAACAAACTTTTAGCCAGACAAGAAGTTCTAAAACCAATGATTTATTATTTATACTAGGGATGTGCAATAAAAAGTAATAACGAGTATGACGTTATCTTTTAATTAACGTTACTTTATTTTTTGACGTAGTCACCTTTCACGTTTATACTCTTTGTATGTCTTTTTTTTCTTAAGCTAAAATTCCCCTTTTAAAAATATCTATTTCCTGATCCCTTAAAATATCGTATACCGCGGTGACTACTGCGTCATCATCTTCAAATTTATGACCCTTGAGATGTTCCTTTAACCGCAGATATGGTAAACATCACTAGAACCTAGGTCCGGTGAATATGGAGGATGTTCCATGAATTCGAAGTCAGCTTCTTGAATGGCAGATTATCTTGGTGAAACAAAACAACTTCAGCAACTTCCCATGGCCCTACGCAAGCCCAAAAGTCCGGGCCATCTTATGGCCCGTGATCTTGACAGACATACAAGTATAATAATAATAATCGTCACCATACAAACACACATATTGTAATATACCCAAACTAAGGAAGTTATGCTTATGTTATGGGTAATATATAACAGATTACTAATCGGGGCTAATCAGACCATAATAAATAATGTAGAACTTTCGTTTCCGAAATTTACCATACCAGGAATCGAACCCGGTGTCTCTGCGTTGCAGTAAGGCTTAGCCCGCTCAACCTCAGAGACGGCCAAAATAATATCCGTATTAAAATTACTGAAAATTTCAGTTCATAACATTCAATTGCAAAGAAACAATTAGAAACATATTGACATTATAACTTTATTATCTTTGTAGGATACTCGTATAGTATGTGTAGTGTAAATATGGCATAACAGTTTCTACAGGATTAAACTAAGGGAGCACTTAAAGCATTAAACTCTGAAGCTGAATAAGTTAAAAACATTAACTTCGCGTTCCCTCTCCCTCATTAGGTAGACGACGTGTGCTAGAGCTTAATCCGTCATGGAGTTATGAATGACCCACTTCAGCTTACATACATGCATATATACAGCCAATTACGGTTAAATACACATGTCACCACTCAAGTAGGATAAAGTTTCAAGCTAAGAAAATAAAACCGAAATAACCCTACATGAGCCTTATTATAGCTGTGGGAATTTAGTAGCTAAAAGATACTCTACCCATTCCAATGATGTGAGTTTAAATCTTTGCTAAGAAATATGGGTCGCTGGTAAATTATCTGATCGAATGTGTAACATATAGATGATGAAAGGAAACATTGTAAGGAATCCTGCATATAATATTGTGTAAGACTGGAGAGTCTTGAGTCAGATTGGAGAATCTGCACTGAAACGAACACACCCGAACACAACCGTGATACAATCATAAGCTATATTAACCCTTTAAATTTATTATTGTAATTTGTTTCCAAGCACTATTTAAATAAATATGGATACATAAAATGTTGCTGACGAAATAGAAAAATAATAACCTCACATTAGGGGTAGGTAAAATTATATTAACACATGGTTTTGTGAAAGAAAGTCCTGCAATATGATAGATCGCCCCCAAAATCAAAACCAAAACGCATTAGATTCCGTTAGTAATTTTTATTTATGTAAAAAGTTTATACATCCATTTGTACATTCAAACACTTGATCACTGACCATTATTAGTCTATGAAATAAAATTTGTTACAGTAAATGGAATTGTATTAGTGTTCGCATGTCTATGTAATTTATATTATTATAATCTATTTAATTATGTATATTTATGGTAGTTTATTATTGTTATTATTTTGTTTTTTTTTCTTTAATTAAGACTGGATTAGTTTTAATTGAGTTAAACCACAAAATATTATTTAATTTTTTTTATAATTTCTCATTGGACACCGGGTTGCCTGGAAGAGATCGCTATAAGCGATAAGGCCGCCCATTGTTCTAATGGAAATGTATTTATATTAAATGTCTAGGCTTAAGTTATGGTAAACAATAAAGAGTTTTCATTAATTCATTCATTCAAGTTTATTAAACTTATAATATAACTTTTATTAACTTACTTAAGATTACGTATGCTCAAGCTTTTAAACTGCTTCGATATGAGTTAAAAACTTTGTAAGTTATCCTAGACAGCTCAGAGTAGATTGGATAAACAGGAAGATCGCAGTTGTTGGATATTCTGAGAACAGCTACTGCTAATAAAAAAACATTTAGCATTATACGGTTGTGGTTGAAGTAGAAAATTATAATTTTATTAAGTGCAAATGGTTATTTTTGGGCTTCCCTTGACATTTTATAAAAAATGGAACACATAAATTCTTCTTTTTTATTGTCTGAAGCAGTCTATTAGGCTTACCACCACCACCTGATAGAAAGATATTTGGTAAGAGAATTCTTACAAATTCAGTATCCTTATTCTGTCTTATGATTATCTTCAGCCTTTAATGATATGAAATCGATCTACACAAAGCTGTAAAGAGGAAAAAACCAAAACAAACAAACTTCTACGTTTGTATGATTCTAGTACATTGCATAACGGATGGGAAATTCAAAATGTATGTGGTTTTTGGTTTAGTCTCTGTAAATGCAGCCAAGACAATGAATGTCTCAAAAAATCAAGTAAATATATTAAAGAATTATGCAGAATGGGTGAGTGGATATTTCTTTTGGTAGTTCATAACGGTATTACACCATGACATGAAACTCAATGTTGGTTTTAAAAGGAAATAAATGAATAATCGAAAATACTTCTCAGTGATTATTAAGCAAGATTTTATTTTATTTTTGATTCTGTGATCACAGCTACTACAGTTTAAAAAACGTCAGGTAGGGAAAAATTTGACGAGTAACTAAATGAACACTGGTAAAGTAATAGAGTTTTAGCGATATTTTTTTAGTCTAGACTTCAGTAACAACTTTAAAAATATTATTGACAAATACAAAATAATTCAAAAACATTTATGGAAACAATGTTAATGTTGCTATAGATTCATAAAGAATATATTAGAAGGATCATTTCTGTTTTTCAATGCCGTCATTTCCTTTCAGTTTTGCGATTTTCAACAAAATTGATTCAATTTGGTGGGTCCGTCTAAAATCAGCATTAAAAACTGAATATCATACAAAACAGTTTAGATTTTTAGTATACCTACATATATTATGTATATACAGATTATTGAAATAAATATTCTATATACTTTGTGCGTACATATTCGCGCTACCCATATCTCTCGGCACTTTCCTGCTTGCTCCCGTGGACGTGGGCATAAATTAAAAGAGACATAACTCCAAAATAATAACTACTTTTCTAACACGGAAGTTTTATTCTGCAGCGCCAATCTCTACCAATGTTTAAGAAAATAGTTATAATGTCACGTCATGTAAGACAGACTTTGCTTATAAGACGTTTTCTAAATACTAAACTAATCCAAAGGGGTTTGAGTAAAAGTGGCTTGATTATTTAAGTTTGCGGCCAGCGATTACATTTATACAGTAGATAGTATACAGTAATAAAAACACTTTTTGTTTAAGCGTTTTTGTCTAACATACATCGGAGCCGAAATATGTGAAAAAAATTGAACCAATTAAAACACATTATTTTTTTATTGGATTTTGGGTTTTCATGCACAAAACTTTTTAATCTGCAGTTTATTCGTTAGTAGTATTAGGGTAATAGTTCACTTTAATTGGATATGTTATAATATTTCAAAAGCCATGCACAAAAACATGAATCTTGCAACAAATAACCTTGCATAAAACTGATACCGTAAAACGGGGTCGATAGGCACGTTTCATAGTTTTGGATTCCATTATCTTTAATTATTTTTATGTCTGAATAAACGCTTACATTATTTTCAAATGAGTCTTATTGTTAATTTTATCATTTTATAATAATTTCATTGCTTTTAGTCATGCATTTAGAAATAAATTGATAAAATATAAAGGGGTTTTTTCGGAGGTTGGCATGATTTTTTTATGATCGGCCACTTTTTTAACTATTGCTATTATATAGTTTTATACTTGAGATACAAGACTATTAAAAAAACTTGGTCCTGAGTTACACCGGAGCCGAGCAATTTAAGATCAAAATCGTGCTGCGTGAACTTAAGATATCAGTTTTATGCAAGGTTATTTGTTGCAAGATTCATGATTTTGTGCATGGCTTTTGAAATAATATAACATATCTAATTAAAGTGAACTATTACCCTAATTAAACATGTTTGTTATTAGAACATAGGTACTTATACACATAATAAAAAGTAGTTGTTCTTATAATTATATTTATTAATCCACTAATTAGGTCTTATATATCCATAATCACACGCGAAAAAAAGAAAACTAAATAAAATCCTCACTATAATGACATTAAATGTGCACTTTATTTAGTTTTCGATATCGGGTTCTTCATACGCTTCGTTCTCTACATCATGCCTGATTATTGTATCTAGGAACTGAGCAGGAGAAAACAAATGGTTTTGGTGCCTACCCCATCCCAAATACCACACGAGTGACATGCATGACATGGGAACAAAACCTAATGTACGTTTTCCCACAATGCAAGAGCAATAATGACCTAAAATAGCATCCCGACCCTGAAGCCCTCGTTCTCACAAAATATAGACATAGTAAGTTCGGCTCGAAACATGCCTGGATTGGATTCTTCCTCTCAAAAGCCATAGATCGTTACAATCTAACTTAACTTTTGTGAAATCTTCCAGGTTATTTAAATATTTCAATTAAATAGGTTCCGTTTTGTATGTGTTCACCATAATAGCTACGTGCTTGATCTACTTGATATGTTGTGCCCAGGGCATAAATGATGAGGTCATCATTACTTAAAACTGGAAACTCATCTCCGCCAAGATCAGCGGCATTTATAGACTGAAAATGAGCCCGTCTTCTGTTTAGATTATTTCTAACACATATTCACCTAAGCGATTTTGATTACCAAACTTATTACTGTATACTATCTAGTGTATAAATGTAATCGCTGGCCGCAAACTTCAAAAATCAAGCTACTTTTACCCAAACCTCAATGTGTCTAATCACCCCGTGAATTCTATTAACCCCGTTTTGCAGTATTTTAAGATCACGCAGCACGATTTTGATCTTAAATAGCTCGGCTCCGATGTAACTTAGGACCAAGTTTTTTAATAGTCTTGTATCTCAAGTATAGAACTATTAAATAGCAATAGCTAAAAAAGTGGCTGCTCATAAAAAAAATCACGCCAACCTCCGAACAAATTTACCCAAACCCCTTTATCTATAACATCTTTTACAATTAATTGTGGTAGCTTATGATATTTAAACTACTATACTTTGTTATTTACACATAAATAAAGTAATAAAACAATCAGAATACGAGAAAAACTTATAAATTAAAATCAAACCTTGTATGTGGAGAGATTATGTACTGTACACGCGAGAATTGCCTCCCTGCCGAGGGGTGCTGTCACGTTCGTTATAGGCGCGCTGAATCCGGGCTCATCTGAAACGCCATTGCATTATTATAGCACATTTTGAAAGAGTAAATTCACCAGTGATCACAGAGTATAATACACGGAAAAACTCGCGGACGATCTATACGTGAAGAAAAATCTCTGTACCCCTTAAATGTGTTGGAGGCAAGAAGATCAATATAAAACATTTGGCTTTCTACCTTTCATCTCTTCTCCACATAAACTTTAACCTGCCAAATTTCACTCTCCGCTGTACAATACTGTAAGTGATAGAATATTTCCCTAGATGTATTAACAACTATATACACGTAGGTCGATACAAATCACGACCTTATTACCCTTTCAAGAGACAATAATAAAGACATTTACTAATCTTCTTCAATTAAAATACAGTTTCACACGCTTTATGGATATAAATGGTGTCAAAGCCATATTTACTATTTAAAAAACTGCCAAGTCACGTCGACAGTTTTATTCATTTGGCTACGGAACGCAAAAAAACCGTGTAAGAGAACCCCATATAAAATTTATGTTGAAAATGTTGTTTCCAGTTTTCTCGAGTAATTCTCCTCCTTAGTTTATTAAGTTATAAGAGGGCACTTATTACAACTTTAAAAAAAACTCTATAACCACCAATTACTTACATAGAAAGTCACTTAAGATTTTGGAAGGCCTATCTAACAGTACCTACCCCGCAATCCTATGAGCGCAGAATTTTGATTTCATTCTTCTGTAACGCTTACAGCGCGGCAATCAGCTACCTATACTTCTTAATTTAATCACTGTTGTACTTGCTACACCATATCCAGCTTTATTCAAGTGCGCCTCGATAGCTAATTCCGATACTAAATATACAAAATAATGAAGTTACAGTTAGAGGCCAATTTTGGTGAAAACTAAAGTGACATCATTAGATTTTTAAAAACAACTATCTCAGCTAGGAATCGATACCGCCGATTTTGGGAAAAAACCACATCCTCTATTATTACATCCATCCATTATAACCTACATAATGGGTTAATTAGAAGGATTAATTTAAAAATGTAAAAGAACGTTTTATGGAGAACTTAAGAGAAGGTTTGCGGAAGACCTGGCTGTATGGCACGTCCAGGAATGGACTTTAATTGACTGTGTTACAGATTATATTTAATGTATTATAAATTTATTAGCGAAAACGTAAATTAATAAAATTCGCTTCTAAAACATTATATTTGATTTGTTCGTACAGAAAATTTTCACAAGTGACAAACATAAAAACAAAGAAATAATATCACATATAAATTTAAATTATGAAAAATAAAACATTCTAAAAAGTTCCAACAGACTGCCAACGAAACGATACTAAACGGTATGCGCAACAAGAACAGCCCGTATGATTTTTATACCTGTAAGTGTATAGTGCTGCTTTATGGACGTGATAATATCATAAAGTATTTAAACATACATTCCAATGTTAATAAAGTTATACGTGTCGGAGGCTAACTTGATAAGGGTTACTTATTATATATTGTTGCTCGTATCTTTTCACCTTTTGGGAAATCGAGTTCCACTTGTTTTATTTAAAACAAGATTGAGAAATGTAATTAAGGCAAGTCATATATACCTACAATACACAATTAAGTATGTCGATTAATAATATAATCTATTCAGGTCACGCTATCGTATGTACCAAATCTAAAAACATAGATTACATTTTTGTAAACAAGGTGAAAGCTAAATTTAGTAACGTGTGTATGACGCAAGACTTTTTATAATATTGTAATGTTACGAGCTACATAGGGCTCGAATTAAAATGCCGTTGGAATTACTATAGAGTTTATTAGAACTGTACAAACACGTACAAAACAGGTACAAATATAACTGGATACAACCAGTATCACCGCACGATTCAATAACAGGCGCAAAGTCCGTCACTATATCGCTCATTGAATGTACGTCTTAATCGTATCGCAATCGTCGCTTGACTGCCCTCTCCTCCTTGGACTGGACTTTATAATGCACCGATCCATACCTGGCAAGCTTCGACGCAATACAATAACAACAAGGAATAGTTCAACACTAATGACGGCCATAAAACAAGTACAATAACAATTGAATGTTTTCTTAATTACAAATTCTAAACACAACGTAAACAAAAGAATTCCTACATGAGGGGGGGGGAGGTAATAAACTGCGCTTTATGACAGGCAGGTGTGCGTTTGCCTTTGTCGGTATGTAACAGTAATTTTGTACCTAATGAAATACATAGTTTTATTATAAAGTGAAAAGGAGCATTCGTGGTACGTTACGTGGTTCGTTATACGTTTTAAAGTTTTATTATATAAATATGCACTTGAAGCTTTATTCATTAAGTATGAAGTCACTATGTAAGAAAACCCCGCCGCGCTCCATCTTCGCCTACGTTATCTGTGGAGCTCATTAAAATATTTCGATTAGCGTCCATCCACATCTGTCTTGATGTGACGATCTAGTCTCGGTTAGATAGTGTCAGCTTTCTAGAACGATCGCTATATAGAACCACGATAGAAAAACTTTTTTGTTTACAAAACCAACTTCAAACTAAAAAGCAAAAATAAATATTTTCTAAAACATCTTGAAGTCAGTGCATTTTACAATATTGATGTTTTTTTTATTTTACTCGAATTCATGATTTTGTAGAAAATATTCAATTTTTGTTTTTTAGTTTCAAACAAAACCAACTTTTGTTTTTGCTAAGTTTAGTCGAAGAAATGCTTGAACAGCTCTAATATTAATATATTTAGTTCTCGTAGAAATTGTACTACTGGCACGTATATATAAATATACCTTTCGAAGCGTGTAGGAGATCGGCACTCTTAAACAAGGGTTGCTCTCGCTTTTCCTGAGATCTGAGTAGATCGAAGTAGTAGTAGAGTAGAACGAACCAGGATGAGTATCCTGAATTGGGGACAGTAGGACCACCTCAGGAGTATGCTGTTTCAAATCGAATCGGTCCGCAATTTACACAGAAATCACTTACAAACATAAACCCATACCATATATGAGAACCTCCTCCTTTTGGAAGTCGGTTAACAATGACATTCACACACTAAAATATCTAACTGTGTAAAAACCCGTTAATACTATTATTTACCAGAGAGCCATCACAAATGGTCCTTCTATCACTTTTTTATAAAATAGAAAAATAAAAATGTTGGATCAACTTTTTATAAATTGCATAGATTCCAATTAAATTAAACAGACTGTCAAAACGGGTGTTTCCGGTTTCTACCCACTTTTTCTACCCAAAAATATTTTTTCCGCTTTCAACCCAAAATCTATTCCGTTTTCAACCTACAAAAATAAATATAATATTTTTTTCCGTCTTCTACCCAAAAAGCTTTCCGTTTTCAACCCATTACTAATTTCCATTGTATTGAAGTACGGTCAGAAACATTATTGCTTTTAAATATTTATTCATTGCAAGATAAACAAACAGCTCACAATATTTAAATGTTTAAATCTACTTAATATTAGTTCACGAACGACTTCTTAGCTGCAAGTGTGTATGACGTCACTGGATAATAATAACCCAACACGCAAATGAAAAAACAAGTTTTTTCAAAATTATTTCACCTGAAACATAAACCACGGCCTGTTACTTTCACTTTTGCCAAGCGATATATAAAAATGGCAAACAGTTCAATATGACCAAAAAAGGCATTTTAAAAAACATGTATGTATGTATCTTTGATGCTTGCCTTAGGTTTAATACCGAAAGAAATGGTGGATGATGCTTTTCTCTATATTATGGAATAGAGTCCCACGCATTAAGATGCAGTGAGATTTAATGATTATATTGTAAAAACATATATATATGTTTGGCGGAAAATATCCACTAGAATTATGGTCTTCATGCGGATGTCGACACAAAACAACTAACGCTCTTGAAAGCTAGTATGTGACTGTAAACCGCGTTGTGGCAAAGAAAAAGTCACTAAACATGCTTCAGTTCCTTTCAAATATAAATAATGACGCTAAAAAATAAAATACACGGTTCAAAGGAAAAGATATTGTAATATCAAGGAATCGAAAAACATGATGTGTTAGAGAGAGACAATAAATAGAACCTGCGCTGTTAGGCCACTGTTAGGAAAAGTTAGCTCGTTTATATATTAAATTTAAAAAAACTATTACATAATTTATGTCAATACTTCATGCTTTTAACGTCGATTATTAGTATTAACCAATCTATCCAATTATTCAAATTTTACTTAACTTTTAGTTATATTTTCAATATTATGATTCCAAAAGCAATAAATGCATCCAGTGTATTGAACAATAGTTACAAACATTTTCTTTATTAAACTAATTTATAGTTCCTCAAAGTCTCTTTGATATTTTACTCTGTGTTATTTGATATTTTGACGAGGTTGTGAATTTTGAAAATGTTATGTACCAAACGTTAATTATGTGATCTATGTAATAATGTTTTATAATCTAAATGTGAGTTTTAGTTGTTTGTAAAGAATTTATAAGAATCTTTTTGACTTTATTATTTTTTAAATAAATATTTTTAATCCAATTAACTTTTTCTGCTGCCTGTACTCAGTTCAGTGGGTAGAAACCGGAATTGAATTTTGTAATGGGTTGAAAACGGAATTATTATTATTATTTTAGACTTGTGGGTAGAAAAATTGGGTAGAAAACGGAAACACCCGTCAAAACTAATCAATAAGTTGTGACAGATATTACTTACATCAATTTACGATCAATCGATACTAGTACCATCTAGCCAACAAAATGGAACTAGCCTTCAAGGCTACACATTAAAGTAATGTGACTTTTCATCAGTATTCTTGTTCGTTACTAATGCTTATAATTCACTTTTGTGTTTAGGTCTCAATAACTTTCAAATTGTACATAAGGAACAATGTCAAAGCAGCCCGGAGCCATTGAAAGGTTTCAGCCACAAAGTTTTGGGCATTCATTATCGGGCGATATTGTTTTAATTATCGTTTACAAAGTTAAAGCTAATAACGAACAATACGGATAAAACAAAGTCAAAAACACGATATTGATAGACCCTAGATGTTTCACAAAAACATAAATATTTTACCAGGATTATGAACTTTAGAAAAAAAAATATGAAATACAGATGTTTTCAATGAAATTTAGGAACAGTTGTAATTAATTCAGTAGAAGTTTACATTAAACTAACTTTTACTGAATCATGATAGTCCAATTATTCAAGTTTTTAATTAAAACCAATGAGTGGTTTCGAGAATCCACACTAACATTTAAATGCCAGTTACTTTGTTTTTGTATTTTTCTCATCATTGCCCTGGGGATGAACAGATTAATTATCATTATTGGTATATTATGTAATTTCATATCAGAAATGATCATAATAATTATGACGATACTTTTACAGTCAAGAAAACGCGAAAGAAAACATCTGAATGCTTGATGTAGATTTATTGCCAAAAGCTGTTAATTAGACAGACGGCCCACCGGATGAAAAGTGGTTACCGCCACCTATGGACGTTTGCAACACCGGGGGGACCAGAGGCGTAGAAAGAAATTTTATAACGCTCTTCTTAAATGACCCGCAGAGGGAAAACCGCGGCAGGAAGATCCCTCCAGATCGATACTTTACGCGCTATCAACGTTATAGAGAACCATTGCTCAGCTGAGCGCGATAGCTCAAGGAAATGAGGGTGAACATTCTGCTAATCGCGAGCCATGCGGTGGTGAAGATGTGTCATTGACCCCAGATCAAACAGTTTCTCGGAACACTCCCCATTCTACAGACGGTAAAATACGCAGAAAGACGCAAAATATCTCCGTAGGATAAGCGATTCTAAACTATCTGTTAACATAGGATCGTCGATTATACGAACGGCGCGACGCTAGGTGGAATCGAGGGGTCAGTGTGGTAAGTAGGTGCTCCGACCCATTAGTGTGAGCAGTACTCCATGTGTGGCCTGACTTGCGCTTTGTAGAGCTTAAGTCTTTGTCGTGGTGTGAAGTAATGCTCGTATCGGTTTAGCACGCGAAGCTTTTTGGAGGCCAGTTTGGCCTTACCTTCCAAATGACCCCGAAACTGCACGTCGTTCGTTATGTCGTGCTTTAAAATAATTTCTATTTGACGGTTAAAATTTCGTAGCTGTGGAAGTATAAGTTTGTGTTGAATGTAATGTTTTTAAATGGTTTTTAAAGCAACCCACAAGCATCATTAAAGTGTTCCAAATATGATTTTACTACTGCACTATGTATATACAATGAATGATGTATAGAAAATAATAATTTTCCATCGACGAAGTAAACCTCTTATGTAATTCGATAAGGTGCTTAACTTAAGAATGTTAGTGTGTGACTCGAAGTTGGGCGTTAATGCCAAAATACCCTTTAATAAACCGTGTTTTTATTAAATTAGTTTGGTGGCACGCGACACGAAATATAAATAGGCACACTAGCAGATTCAGGTCAAAATTAAGTAACATTGTGAATAAAAATAATACTATTGGCCTATCTTTTACGTGGCACAAACATAAATAATAGAATGAGAATTCTAAAATAGTACAGAAAAATCTATGAATTATTTTTATGGTTATTGAATTCCTTCCGGTCCTTCAAATGGTTTGTTAAAACACTAAATTTACATTTTATAATCACGCAAATCTATCTTTTGCGTAATTAAAAAGGCCCATAAAACTTGACATTTAAATAGAAATGTTAAGTTTTAAAATAACAAAAACAGCGTTTTATACAATTACAGTAATAAAGTTGCTTGTTTGTAAATTAGATTAAGGCTTTCCCGCAGTATTACCTGCTTAAAGTTACAATATAGTATGTACCAATAATTATCAAACGTGAAAAAGAATCATCATATACAAAATACAAGCGTACAAAGTGATAATAAAAAAATCAGCATTGTATCTATTGTGTCCTATATACTGAAAACATGGTTTCATAATCATTTAATTTGGTATAAAATATCGTTATTGATGTTTGAAAAAATAAAAATTGGCATACATCAAGCAATACATTTAATCACACTTAAGAAGGTAGACCGCATACGCAATACGTTCATGGAAATAATCTCATAATACTGTATATAAGGGATATGCTTCAAGAACATCGCCGATATGGTTCGGCCACTTCATCCACCAGCCTAAAGGATATATTTGTACAAATTGCCTTGATATGATTGTTCGAGGAATAGGACTCCCCGGGCATCCAAGTGACCTGAGACTAGACGTTGTCGTACAACACCGTATGCAAATCAGGCAAAGCGCAGCTGATTAACCGAAACAGCACTCCACGTATTAAAAGTCGCGGGTAAAACGAATGATGTAATAAAATATGTAACTTTCACTTATGTGAGCATTTATAACATTAAATAAAGGTGGGGATTATGGACTATCAAATGGTGGGGTACCATAAACTAGGCTTGTTAAACTTCCGACGCTGTCACTCGCAAATTACAAGCGCTCCCTACATCGGTCCTGCCCCACTAATTGACTACACGTCAAAAGTGGTGATAATTCACACTTGACACACAATCTACAATAATGTAAGCTATAAATATCTAATATTTTAGTAGTATTATAATATATCAAATTAATATTTTCTGCAGTTTTCGCGACTTGTGTACATAATTAAACTACGTTTTAAGCGCGGTAATTTCTTTTATTTTTGTTATTCCGACGTTCAATCAAATACCAAATCAAAGCAAATATCAAATTAAACAAAAAATCCTATAGTCTAAAAAATGTTGTGCTCATGAAAGGAGAAAAATAAACGAATCGTATTTATACATATACATGCTTAGCCTCACTAACTGACTACTGACTGATTAATTGACATATCAGCGCTCAACCCTGACAGCGCTCAACCTCTACTATGGTTGGGACCATGAAAATTTTCGTGCGCGTTCCTTCTACACTGCAAGTGCGCGTTAAGATAGGATTTTTGAAAATTCAACCTCTAAAGGCATGAAAGTTGTTATCAAAATCTGTCATTTTTAAAGTGAGAAGCTCAAAATGTTGTTTATATACCTGTTTCTGTTTACAAATAGAGGTAGACGTGTATTGGCATTTTTCGAAATTTAACTCATAATGGGGTGAAATAGACCTTTTAACTTTTTTGATTACTTAAACTATGACTATCTTTAATCTACGCGAATGAAGCCGCTGGCAGCAGTGTTATCGTATATTTACGAATTTCTCTTTAAAAAGCTGTGCAACACAGTCTTTAGTGTGCTACATTATCAGAGAGATAACGGATTCATACTTCACATAGCGCCTAAACATTGCCATTTAATATGTCAATGCAGCCTTTAAGTACCTACGGCTCCAAATGGGGATTCTATTGTAACATTAATGTACGATCCGTTCGTTTGTTTACTACTAAATTTGAAATTGTTATTGGTAATGCTTATATCCATGGGCGACAGTAACCACTTTCCATCACAGTTGGACCGTCAGCCTGTCTGCTGAGCTTCAGCAATAAAAAAATTGAGAGGTGTCAAGGGACACCCGGATGGAACGAAGTTCCTTTCGATTAATTAGTGAAGGAATTGTAATATTATTTTTTTAAAGTTATATTTTTTTTATTAATAACAAATATAATATAATATATATATATTTATATATATATAGAGTTTACCATATCAACTACACCGACCACACCGACCACTTCGACCACAGGGACCACACCGACCACTTCGAACCCATCGACCACACCGACCACATCGTTCGACCATATCAACCACACCGACCACATCACTCACTTCGATCACACCGACCATACGAACCACATCGACCACACCGCCACATCACTCACTTCAACCACACCGACCATACGAACCACATCGACCACACCGACCACATCACTGAACCAACTACCCCGACCACTTCGACCACACCGACCACATCGCCCACTTCGACCACATCGACCACATCGACCACACCAACCACAGCAACCACATCAACCACACCGACCAAATGCACCAAAATGACAAAAATGGCAAATCACAAAAAAGTGTCGTTACAACTTTTTGGTCTTAAAATTTTCCGTCTAGCCCCCTTTCGCACCGCGCGATAAGGAACTACGTTACAAAAATAAAAGACTTTTATCCCCATAAAATGATTGTTTAATTCATGTTTTTTTTTGCCGTCTAGTCACCTATAAATGGCCGCAGATTAGTTGCATAGCATTGTGTAGCGTTCAATTTTATAATTATATTTTTACTGGACGATTTTATCATTTCTAGTATTATTCTTCTACATTAACGAAACCTAATCAACTGTGGTTGTCATTACCTACTATTGACAGATAGAACCCTTTACATTCCTAATGAATGGTTAGTACCTTTAACTACTACAAACAATCAGATAAGCCGCTAATGCCACCTTAACAAACAAAACGACTTATACATTTTTTTTGAAAATAATAATGACCTGTATTTATCGAAGGTTCTATCACAGATCGATACTTAACCACTTTGCTTTGTAACCCGAGATTGTTTCAAAAACAATAAGTGCACTACACTCGGAATGGCTTCGCGGTTTCCGACTTGATTACACAATCATGGAGCAGGATATCGTTGCAAGTAATTATTTGAGACATGACGAGGGGGACAACTTTTTATCGTTGAGACGTACCTACTCGAGTTAAAATTAACATTCAGGACTCCAAGGTCGTTTTTGGAGCTCTGTAGCAAATTATTACACGAGACGTAGAAGTGACCTATTTAGGCATGAGATGGTTTGGCTATGGATAATAATAACACTCTGCTTTTCATTTTTAATATGAATAAACTGATTAACTAATTAGTTAAACAAACAACTACTTTTCTCATGATACCAGGCGTTAAATCCATATCTAAATCTGTTGAACTTATTTAATACGTCACATTATTATGAAATGTCAAGTAAACTTCTTTTTCTGTGGCAATCTACTCGCCAGTATTTTTTTTATGACTGATGATATATTTATTTATTTTTATTGCTATTATTATTAGATTATATATTAAATTCTAATTTATGTAAATTAAATAACAAGTGAAAAGTAAATTATTAATATAAAATGATGTCACAAAATTGTTGATATTTTTTTATTACAATTTGTGCCGCGATTTAACAGTGGTTGTAAAAAAACGTTGGGACATGAGTCGCATGTATTATCATTTTCCAGAGACGTAAAGTACCATTTTCATCCCTGTGGTAGGCAACCCCATGCGTACTTTCCTCATATTTGAAATGAAAAGCAGAGTGTCTACCTCGGCTGAAAGGCATATTTAGGCACTCGAACTATGAGCGCCCCCTCGTTTCCCTCGTTCGCCAAATTATCTCAAGCCTACATATGGCACTTTCACCTCTCGTGTAACAAACTATTATTTCGCAAAAAAGGAACCCTTATGAAATCGTCATGTCCGTCCGTCTGTATATTAGTGTATATGTCCGTCCGCTTGTACCGCTTGAAGGATTGCTTGATATAGCTTCATTTTTAACCACACCGCTTGCATTGTCTGGATGTTCACCCCCATTTACTTGAGCTCCCACGCTCGACTGCACAACGTTTCCCTAGAATATTTATTCCACGTACCTACAACAATCATCTGGAGGAAACTTCCCGCCGCGGTTTGCCCTCTGCGCTATGACATGTGGTTCTTTACGAAGGACTTAATAAAATTTCTTACGCTGAAGCTATACTAACGGGAAACTTCAATACCTATCATCCTGATGAATATTGCATTAATTATTAACGCGATAAAGTGAATGAATGCACACTTGTACAGTCAACGTGAATGCCCATTCTTGGCGTTAAAATTGGAACTAATGTTCCTTGTATTTCAAGCAAGATGGACGTTCACGGTGCTACTCTCTATTTGATGAGTGTAAATTTTTATTATATGAATATATTTTATATTAGCATCATTTTGGGATGCGCGAATCTTGAAACTTTTGCCTCTCGGTCCCCTAAAACATGGCTCTGTTTGAGAATCCCGAGAAATGCAATGACTTTCTCGTTCCACCACTCCACAACCATAGTACGTATTTAACGAAGACAAACATGTGCAACACCTTTGCGCTCACGGTGCACACTGATATACGCAGTGTGACCACCTCAACGCATCAACTTTCGCGTGAATCTCTGATGTACCGCCAGTTGAGATATTGCCTAACGTCAAACGACATTGTGAATGCAGTTGTCAAATTATCGCGTTAAGCCGTGGCTACACCTACGTTAAACATCCATCATCGCGACATTAAACGGCATTTCCCGTTAGTGTGACCGCAGCATTAGAGGTCGGCAACGCGTTAACGACAACCATGGTGTTGCAAACATCCATATGCAACGGTAACCAATTTCCATCCGATAGGCTGTAGACAACAAAAAATATGTTACAACCATTTTTCTCGACTGCTGGGCTTATTATACATGTATCCAATTTGACAAGAACGTGTGATCTGTATGCTGTAAAATTATGCAGTGAAATTTCGAAAAGAATAAAGACTGGAACTGACCACTATACATGTACGTATTAAAATATTTTTTTCAGTGCACATAGTCATGTTGGGTATCTTTAGTCAAATATTAGAACTATTACCCCTATAATTTTTAAACTTAGTGGTGGAAAATCTAAATAAAACTTGAAGCGTTTTTAAATATTTTCAACAAAAATTCTTTTGAGACTTAGGGATATAACGTATTTACGATTAAATTCTTTTTATGGTTCCGTCGCTTTGCCTAGTAAAAAAAACAAGGTTTATCTTTCATCTTTAAGGAACCCTTGCAATACTTTAATTTATTATATTTTAGGCCCACTGTAAACATAAAATACATAGAATATATTGATTTATAACTAGGTACTCGTAAAACGATAATTCCTTGGTGGTAAATGGTAATGCTTATACATTACTATCCAAAAACCCAGCACAGCTTTGAAAAGATCTCTTCTTCTTCTTACGTAATACACTTTATTTTTCTAGTATTTGCTTCTAGGATTGTATAGTAAAATAATAAAATGGAATATTTTAGTATCAATTTATAAAATTAGACTTGCACTGTATCCATAAATGTAGTGCATTACTTAGTTAATTACACGAAAACGTGTACTTATGGGTCGATATTCTGAGGACACCTTTCATTTTCTGAAATACAACGTTTCATACATATACGTTTCAAATATTTATTTATTTCAATGGTTTTTCTCCTTTCTAACTTTTGACGTATGTGGTGGAAACTTCTGAGAAAAAAAATGAAATACTAGAGCTTCAAAAATACTCTTAGTGAAGATTGATTTAAACAATATTCTTTGAAATATTTTCTAAGTTATGAAATATATATAATTAAATAATGCCTTATGAAAAATATTTTAATCTCGTTATCATCAAATTCTCGTTGCATTCGGAGCGTCTGCTTCATGACCTGGGGTCCGCTTCCCTACTTTTCTTCTCCACTTTACGCAGTCTTCGGCGTTCTTTATTAAACTATTAGCACGAACATCATTCCTCAAAACGTCAATCCTCCATTTCTTAGGCTTAGTGTAAGATGTGACTGTACCAGCGTAAGTGATTATCTTGTAGATTATTTGCTACATCACGGACATAAAAGCGAATGCGGGAGTACCTAACGCGGTTTTTCCACGTGACGTCATATTTTCACTGTAATAATTAATGTCAGAGACAACATAACATTCATCTCCGTGACTTTCAGCTCCTGCTTGTATCTCTCAAAAAACATTATTGGATTATTTTTATATTGACGTTACATTATTTTGAAATTTTCTTATTTACATTTTGAAAAGTTTACCCTTGTACGTATATATTTTAACGACCTCTGTGGTTAACTGGGCTAAATCTTTGCTGGCCTACCTCACTGCATCGTAGAGGCTCCAGGTTCGAGTGCTGACATGTTAAATTTCGTAAACAATTTTTCCGTTCCGTTCCGTTATTTACTATGGTCTGGGTGTCTGTGATCAGGTCCATAGTGGTCGATTATATATCAGGCGTAACACAAACGCAACTTACTTAACTTAGACATATACCAATAGGTGTGTTTGTTTGCGGATTAATTATTTATTTTGAAATCTTCTTCGGCAAATGAAAACGATAACAAATTTATTATAATATAGATAGAATTAAATGACATAATATCCCGTCGTATTTATTCCTGTTAAATGTATTTAAGTTACGTCTCAGCGAAACCTCATTGGGTATTAATACGTCTGAACAAATGTTTAATTCGTTTGAAATGTAAATAATAGTTACGCTAAACAAATATATTTCTAGTTAATAGTCTTTAGTTAATAATAATGTGTTCTTAGTTACGCATACTTAAAATACATTATCTAATCTTTTGACTTGTTAAACGAACTAATTGAGTTTAAATTATAAAACTGTATTTATTATTTTCTTGATTCATCAGTATAACACATATTACATTTTCATAAAAGTATCATTGTTTAAACAAACATGTTTTATTTATAAAAATTAAGTTATCAGATTTTTATTCTTAACAAAAACTGAATATACATATATCATAAACATATTGCTTGGTTGTAATATAATTAATATTATATTTATATATAATATTTTAAAGACAACAACAAAATTTCTATTACTATTACACATTAAATACACAATTAATAAAAAATCGATTAATAACTTACGTGTGGTAGCATGTGTCGTACCAGCTAATAACCAATCCAATACCAATATTGCTAATAACAATCTGCCACTGCTCAACAAACTAAGCTGACAAACAAAAGTCATTTCGAAAATTATTTGATTTACTTCAGGTGTTTTTCTAGGAAATCAAATCAATATACGCTGCAAGCAATATGATCCATGAATTTGCAATCACACGTTGGGCGCCAAGTCACAATTTTAAAATGCAATGTATCGTGCATATTTAGATTTTCGCCGACAACACATCAGAAACTTGTTAATATTTATAGTATGATATCAATTTTATTTAGTTAACTTTGAAAACAGGAATATTATGCTATATTTTTTTATAAGACATAATAGACCATAAAACAAACAAAATTTATTCTTAAATTGCATTCAACACACGCAATAAAGTGATTAAGGAAACGACCAGTATGGAAAACGCGTTGTACGTTCCCGAGATTCCGTGAAAAGTTTTATATGTAACATAGGCTGAAAGGCTCGCACGCGACCAACCGCGACGCCGGCTTAAGGATTACTAGTGCCAGAGACTTGCACCGTTAGCACCAGAAGCACCACCCCTTATTTCTAGTATAGCTCTCTCTTTCTAATAAGGTAGACACGCTTACAATACACGAGAAACAACCCTCGCTTTAACCTTATAATTCTGATATTTCGTAATATGAAAAAAATCACTGCTTTATTAGCAAGCTTTAGAATTGGGTACTATACTTATAACGTTCCAATAAAGTTTATGTTCTTAATACGCGAATTTATTAGAAAATGTCGAGAAATGTTATTATTATATGTATTTACTGTTTCTTAGGGTTCCGTAAATGACATTTTCATAAAAATGTCATATCGGTTCGCATGGGCGCTGTTTGCATTTGCATCTACACATTGTACTATTAACTAATATATTCCAGCAACAATATGTACCATTGAACGTATAATTAATTATCTCGTTCCATGTCAAGACGTGCAATCGCTCAACGATGGGAGACGCGAGGCTAAGCGACCTGTGTATGTTCAGTATTCACAGCAAAAGAGAAGACAAGGATGTTAAGTTAAAAGATGATAAACAAAGTTAGACAGTAACCTAGACGCTTTCAGTTTTTATTCAAACAGTAATTTAGTTTTAAAAAGATGTATTTTTCTATGTTTTTTCTTCCCTGGCAGGGGGATGAAAATGCACCTCCTTACACCCTGCTGCCGGTACCCATGTCCGTTCATCTGGCCATTTATCTGTGTATATCACAATCATTTTACTTGGGAATTTTTCTCAATATGCTTGAAATTGGGATGGTATCTTTTGTAAACCATTATACAATAGAGTTTTTTTTTTTCATACTGTAAAAAGTCTTACTTATTTAGCGCTTTTAAAATTGTAAAAGGTATTTCCCAGTCAAGTTTTTATTTACAGGATTAATTTTTTTTTAATGGTAATGTTAAAAAAAAATTGAACCAGTTGTGTTTATATCAACTAGTTTTGAGTATTTAAGGTATTTCTGTTTAGACTCTTTTTAGGGTTCGTAACTAAGTGGAAAAAAACACCGGTAGATCTTAATTAATACAGAACTTTAAACTAAAAATGTTTCGAGCCCAGACACACATCAACAGTTTTTACACAAATAACTACTATTTTGTTATTAATGGAATAAATAATTATTAACATAATAATAATGTTTATTTTTCTCCTTGAAATAAAATAAATCAAGCAACATTTTTTGCATAATCATATTAATAATTAAAAACGCTAAAATAATTGTATGACTTAAATTTAAAGTTTTTATAAAATATGAAGAATTACAAAGCTAAGAAGCGGGAGAAGCCAAAAACCCAACCTGAGAAATAAACCGTACTATGGAACTCCTGGCCTTCCCCTTTTGTAAAGTATTATTTAAAGTGTAATCATTGTGTCTATGTGGTATTAAATATGCACTGTTTGCTACAACTCCATTAATTCTTCAAAAGTCATTCTATAACATACTTCTGTATAAAACTTATAAAAAAAGAAGTTGAGATATAAATAGAGTAAGAGAAATATAAAGAAAAACAATTTTTAGCTACACGTGTTGCTGGGGAGTTTCTTGCCGCTTCTTCTCCTTATCAGCAATAACACTTTGTGAAGCGGTGTACATAGACTGGGAAGTAAAATTAAATTTTACCCTTCAAAAAGTGTTCAGTGGACTTATTTTGAATAAAAACTTTTTAATTTGAATTTGAAAATTTATTTCATTGTATAACTGTTTGTATAATTATGTGTTATTTAAACGAAACTGTATGTGAGAATGAGTGTGAATTAATTTATTTAGGTTACAATCTAAAACTGTTTTATAAGGTTTTTAGTTCATATAATTTACAGTTAGAAGCCATGATGTTACCACTCCTTCTTTTTCATGGAATGAAATTTAAAACTTACCACGTGCCACTAAAAAGTTTGTAAAAATTTTGAGCAAAACATGTTTTTCTTGTAATTACTTTATATGGTATCGACAAATGAATTTGAATTTCGCAAGAAGTATTCATATTATGTTGGAAACAATTCATAAATTTCCGGATACCTTATCACAAAGCGTTAACTTTCAAAGGTTTCAATCGGTTGAGTTGTGGCCACATAATTTGAGTATTTCCTAACAAAAGTTACAAATTATTTTATTAGAATCATAAAGTCAGGAAGCCTGACAGTTTCTCAACGTTTATTGATTCCGTTGTTATTTCTTAAGGAAAAATATGAGACAAATTAAGTTCTTTTATTGATGTTTTCTAAGAAAGCGTTGCTAAGAGTAACGATTGTTATATCAGTAAATCAAACAAAAATATATGCTCAAAAACATATAGTACACATACAAGATGACATGTTGTTTATAAGTATATGTAAATTATACTTCAATAATTTACAAGTCAATTAAAAAAAAGTGTCATACAAATCTATATTATCATAAAATTCTAAACATGCCGTGTTTGTACATTAAGGGCCGCTTGCATATGGTTGCTTAAATTTACTTAAGAAACACAAATCGTATTTAACACCCTTAAATACAAATAGCGTCTTGCACAACGCAAAATTTCTCGCTAAATATGTTTAAACAACTGTCAATACGTTTTGTGTAAAACGTATCGAGGCAGTTTAATATGATTAACTAATTTTATTTAAAGGCGATCGTTATTCAAGCGGCCCTAAATATATTTTTTTTAAACAACTGGAATAGATTATATAAACGATGAAGAACGCATGCATTTTTTTTAAGATTTTTTGGCTGTTTGTTCGGGTTTCACGTAAAAAACTACTGAGCCGATTTCGAAGCGATTTTCGCTGATTGACAGATAATTCTTAAACTTAAACTCTGCTACTTTGTATCCCGGGATGCCTGCAAGATTTTTTCTAGGAAATATTTAAAAAGGCCACATTAAAAAAATCGAATTAAAAATGTGTTTTTTTTACAGATGGATACCAAATTTAAACTAATAAAATATGTGATACTTTTTATTTCGGGAATCCCGGTGGCATTTTCCCGGGAGCTGTTTGAAATTGTTCGGATGCATGAAAATTAGCTTATTCCGACAGCTTCTACTAAAACGATAGCTTACATTCTTCTTTAAATGCTGCGATACTTTGTACCCCGGGAATTCCGCCGGAATTTCAAGTAAAACGTGGACGAACGAACTTGCGGGCATACCCTAGTACATTATATAATCAACACAACACTAACTTTTTCCTATAAGTCTCGATGAGAACAGATTAATTTCTATAATAATAATTTATTTATAAAAAAATTATGACTTTTATATACTCGTCAACTGTGTAGAATGCTTGTCTAATTAACCACTCAGATGTGCTTTGCTATTAAATACACCCGCAACTACTTATATTGTCGATTAAAAGACATTTCCATTTTATGACAGCCTAGAGTAACAATTTCTATGGATATAAAATGGATTCTAAAAACAACTTATAATTTATTCGAATTCCATGTAAATAAACTGTAGTCCGCCAAGTCGGCGCCACATAGTTGTATTCCGCGAAACGCGGGGCATTTCCTTGCCACTACCCTCGGCCATTGCAGACAGCTTTAGGCCTTAACAGATGACCGGTTTTAGTCTTTCGTAAACGACCATCGAACTACGAGTACTTTAGAGGTCAATGGATTATTGACTTAATGTTTGAGTTAGTTTTTTTATTGTTCTTTTTATGGTCTAACCTTTAACTTAGGTGCCAGCGATAAGTTACCCAAATTATTATTATACATTTAGAATTTACACGTTCTGTACGCAATATACTAGAATGTTGTTATAAGTTGATACGACTTTTCCTGATATAATTATATCAGAAAAACTTATAACAACATTCAAGTATATTCCGTACACACGTGTAAATTCTAAAGTTATAATTCGCAACGATAAACCGTTTTCCGGAATAAAAATCATCCATGTTCATGACGGTTATCGAAGGTATGATAAATATATTCGGCTGACGTTCTAGATTTTTTCAATTATATTTCAAACTTATAAACCTACGTCTCATCACTAGTAACAATGCATTTCATGAATGTTAAATCAGAATTACTCGTTCTAACACAACTCTTATGTGATTTGAAGACTTGAATTTTCTCCAAAGTTCGGAGAATATTCAAGTCTTTCGGGACTAGCCGAGCGGCAACATGTTTCATACTCAAGTGATTATTTAAAATGATACGGATCGACTCGTGAGACACAGAAAATTCAGCGGTTATTTCTCTAAAAGTTGAATGACTATGACTATTTTCAGTCACTATTTACTTCACTTTTGCGATGTTAACTTCAGTTGAAGACGTTGATGGCCTACCAGGGCGAGGCAAACCTTCCAACATATCTCGACCGTTTTTAAATGCTTTGTACCACTCATAAGCACGTGTTTTTGTTAAATTCGATGCACCGTAAGCCTTCTGTAACATTTTCAGTGTCTCCGAACACGAAATTGCATTAGCAATGCAAAATTTAACACAAACTCGTTGTTCGATGTTTTTGTCCATTATGAAATTCGCAACACACACTAAATATAATCTTACTAAAACCAGCACTATATTTAATCTAAATGAACGATGCAACTCAAATTCCGCGCCAACATGAAAAACAGTTGTGCCTATATTGGCAAAAAAAACAAAAAAATATATGGAACCATAAACAAATCATCCATTCCCGAATACATTTTTGACAGAATGTAAATTACTAAACTAACGTATTCCACGCGGCAACACTCATATAAACTTCATTTTCGCTTCATTGTCATTTTCTGAAAGAAAAAATAGCCTGCGTTCATCTTTGTTATAAATAAAGTACAGATATTCCAAATTACATGATAATCGATTCATTAAAAAAAAAACACTTTCACATGTCGATCTATTGCATCTATTGTATTGAAAAAGGTTTAGATTGGGATCGATTTTTCACCTTCGCTTATCAGGTGACTGATCTTTGCATACATTATAGTCCGTTCGAAATCTGTTATCTGGGTTACGCCTAAGTATTAATATTTATACACAAATACGTCAATCTAGCTTGACATTACCCGTGCCTTCGAATATAGCTTATAAGTGTGGGTATACGGGTAACTGGGAACTCTATATTCCTAGTGATTTTATTTGGCATAATTTGTTCGATAGACGTCCCAACTAACTTGCGTTTTATAACCAGAGTAATAGTCGCCAACAAATAAATATTACCTAAAAACCTTATAACCAATAAGCCGGTATTATAAAATTGAGTATGACCGTATTATAATGAAAACTCGAGTCCAACATTGATCATGAATTATGATACTTACCTATACACATGTTGAACTCATGTAAAAACCAAAAATGTCCACACTTATAATTATGTAATTCTTCCTGTGTGTGCAGAATCCGCAGGTAAGAAAACCCCGGATATTCCGCACACACGAAGCCGCTGATGATAATAGTATAATTTTGTTGCCTTCAGTTCCTGTATAAATGTTTGACGAATAATAATCATATTAGACTATTATATAGACTCACCAAAACCCCTGTCATCTAAGAATGCGCCTTGGCTTCAGAAGGAGATATCATACATACACGGAAACTGAAACCCTCTTAAACAATCATTTAAACAATATATGCAGTAATCACTTTTCAGGGCGACCGCCATTTAGTTTGTTTCAACAACTCACAGCACTTGCCAAAAATGTTATTGTTACTCACATGTCCTTTTAACACCACAAACGAATCCGACGACTAAATTGAGACATCTTCCAAGTCGTAAGGGGAGATTCGAGGGACAGAGATAAATATACATATATACTATTATATAAAAAGAGAAGGAATATATGTGTATCAAGGATGTGTGGTTTGAAAACCATACTCCAACATTAAATAATAAACACTTCCTACTAAGTGATTGAACGGCTTTAATAAAATGCAATAGGGATATAGACTCTGTACTAAGGAAGCCTATCTTTAGACTCAATAAAGCTATCTTGAAAGGGAATAAATAGGGAATGAACATTTGTATGTTCAACTTAATGTCATTCAGAATGTAACAAAATAATTGCGGACAAAGTCACGGGTTACAGCTAGTTTTTTAAAATATAGTATCAGCCCTTAAATGTCTCATGGTTGGACTCAGGTCTATACAGTTTAGGGAAACTACCCCGCTTGTCTTACGCTTATTGGTGGATTTCTACATCGGTTATCTCGTTTCCTCTCTCTTCTTATTGCTCACGAACTTTACTTTCACCGTTAGCACATAGCGATTATACCAATATGCACACAAAGGCAAAAAATTGACCAATCGGCCAGGATTCGATTTCACGTCAGCGTATTGAAACATGAATACCGTAGCCACTACTATACTATACTTATAAATAACTGGGGTATGCCCGCGACTTCGTCCACACTTGACTTCAAATTTACTAGGGATTCCCGAGACACAAGGTATCACACATTTTTTTACATACAACTTGCTATCGATCAGTGAAAAAACCACATTGGAGTTCGAAATTCTTTTTCAATCTGTTCATTTTATATCTTTCCCAGAAAAATTCCCGCTGAATTCCCAGGACAAAAAGTAACGCAGATTTTAAGTCTTGGAATTTACTGTAGTTTAGTGAAAGCCGCATCGAAATCGGCCCAGTTGTTTTTATGTGAATCCAAAACAAACAGACAAGAAATCTAAAAAATATCGCGTCATGTTCTCCATCGTTTATATAATCTATTCCAGTTGGTTGTTTTATAAATAGCTTCAATATACGACATGGCATGTTTAAAATGTTATCATATAGAGATATTCTACGTAATTCAGTATCATTCTTCAACAGGAATTTCAGGTGTAATATTTTTTTGTTCAAAGTCATTGTGCTGTTAAAAGAATTTTTAAATAATGTCGCAACAATACTAAAACGTGGAAGGATGAAGCCCCACAAATGACAGAAGTCATAACAAGTAAAAGATTCCGCGTAGGCACTGTTCTCGTTCTTTGTGTATAGAGTGGAGGCATATAATTAACCGAACATAAATATAAATGATCAAATATAAATATACTTTTTACCTTATTGTAATAAATTTGGTCAGTACAATATATATTTTTCTTCCATATTCCTATAGTCTGATATACTTCATCTAATCAAATTACGAAATCAGAATGTGTTTTAAATATAATTGTTTCCTTAAAGCTTACTCATGCTCAATTCTCGCGTTAGAGATGGAGAGGTACGGCCTTGCGTTGTGAATATGTGACATATTGCTTGAAATCTGCTGCGCTCGGAAATCTGTCAAGCGTTATTAAACTATGACATGTGTGATTTATATACTGCTAGAGCGGCTTTGTTGCCACAATGGTATGCGAGGTCGTCTTAATAACATCGAGCATTGAAATTTTCCTACATCGACTTGAATATTGTCGTTAGTCAGTTATATGCACACTTCACATAATAAGAGATGAACCAATTAAAAAAATATAATTATAATTGATGCCTCGGAAAATTAAAGAATTTTTTCGATTTACAAGTCAAAAGAAAATCAAATACGAAAGGAAAAACGAGGAAGTTCTCAATTCGTCTGTATGTTATTTTTTTGTATGGTCATTACTCGATTTCTCCGTCAATTATGGACTGATTTTTTTTTCTATTAATCGAATGGTTATACCCTCAATTGCCCCACTGTCACCATCTCAGGATTTGATGATTGGACTCAAAGTAATTAGAGAAACTCACGAAATATTTTACCAACTTTTTTGTAATACAATATATCCGCAAAATGTAAACCGTTTTTTCTTAAATTTACTATATTTCTAAGTGTACGAAGGTAGTCCCCAATGGTTAGCAAGCCATGATCTGATGAGTGGATCAGTTACCAGGAAAATCGGGAATAACCCTTATTAAAAATTTAAATGATTTCAAGAATTTCCTTGGAAAAAAAGGTCGTATACTTATTTTCTATGGGAGCTTAATTTTTTATGGGCTAGTTACACGATTTCTAAGTAAATTGTTGATCAATTTTCGATTTCGATTCTATGTCAGACTTAGAAAGAAACAGATGACCAGACAATTATATACTATAAAAGGTTTCACTATTTACCAAATTGACTACACATCCCTAATTACCTTCGAATCATCAAAGAGGAATTAATTCATGGTTTGGCCAATGTTAATTTGTTTCATAATGATCACAGCAATAAACTGGGTTTAGTTTACAGTAATGTTACGTAATTTTCCTAAAACGTACATACGCTGTTTATGGCGTTCTCAGTTTAACTAAGTTATTTGTAATCTTATCCTAAAATCATCAGTAGTTTAAAAGGGAAAGTGTTTAAAAACTTATGTATTTATGATACGTATATTTGAAGTTTACTGCTCCTTATATGTTAGTAATAATTTACCTTACCTTTCGATATACATCACGTAATCTGTATTTAAATACGCTTGAGTCTTCTATTGTTACGAAAAACTAAACTTAATTACTCTCGAAAAAACAATGTTCCGTTGATATATATAAACTTCACTCGATAACCTTTTTCGTATTTAAATTAAAAGTCAAAACAACAAGTAACAAAGAAGGAAGGAATTGAAAATATGCCGTACCGTTATGAATATTCCGTATCTTCGATTTTAATTTTTGTTTTTTTACATCTGTTATTAAATGTATAATATACACTGAAAAAAGAACTACATTAGGCTAACGCACACGTCTGGGGCGATTATCTCTGTCTACACCATATAATAATGCACCCAAGGAAAAGCCCCAGTAAGTGTAGGACTATTGTGGGTAATGAGAACGAAAAGTACCGGGCTATTGGGGTGAGCTATTAGAGGTACTAGGGGTCTGGGAATATGAGGACTATGGCGTCTGCCCATTGCAATGTTCGGGGAACATGGAAAACGGGTAGACGGTGACTCGCCACTCCTTGCATGGGCCCCAAAAAATGCCATAAAAGACAGGGGCAACATGAGTGTGAGTGGCTAAGGGGTGTAAAGAGGTGGGCTGCAGGTTCACCGAAGCTACTTCTGACTTGATGCCATTTATCACTTCCACCCCTGGAGCTTGAGTCTTAGCTCTAGCGATCTCCAATCCGCGCCCGCATGCCTTGGCCCCCGGAGTCGGGTACGAGGTGTCGCTACTCACCTAAGGCTTCGCCACAAAGCCCCCCTGCGGGTCCACAAAGGCCCCCATTTCACGCTTGTTGCCGAATAACTAATAACTTGAAGAGTCTAGAATCGCTAGATCGGTGGTGGCGTGGAGGTAATGTAGTTGTATATAGCTAGCCGTACTTATAGAATGTACGTGCTCCGACGTGTGCCTAATATAGTTCTAGCCTTAATAGATCAATTCTATTGTACTTGTTATCGCACAGTAATTGATATGTTATAATTCCTGAAGTACGTTCAAAACCTTATAGAATTTTATGACTGCCGATGAAGAACGCCTGGATGGTCTCAATATGTTGAAGAAGAATAACTTGTAATGACAATAAGTGAATGAATGACAATGAATGTAAAAAAGTATATCCGAAAAGCTTATAAATCCTATATGAGTAGATGGCGCCAAAGATTATTCCACTGAGCTATTCCAAGCTATTCCAAGCTTTTTTGAAAAATTATAAATAAATAGTAAGCCTTCGAATTCTTAAGTGACTTGGTCTAGTTATGTTGAGTTTTTCATTGATTGATTGTCATTCTTATTATTTATTTCTTGTTTGCGTGAGTTCAGCAGACAGGCACACCACAGATCAGAGAATCTCCTGTCGCTCTCTAAAGGCAGACTGGAACCAGGCCACTAATGCCGAAACACAACTTAAGTTTGTTATACTCTAGACCAGAGGTGGTAGCTATCCAGACGGGCCAATACCCTACCACCTGGCTATGGATTGTTTTGTCGCCTCTTACGACAGGCCGCCCAGTCGCAGGAAATTGTATTCTTTCTCCATTCCTGCACGAATATTTATTCTACGTCCATAGTTTTAATGAGCTTAAGTTGAGAAAACCGGCATCCATGACAGTCTTCACGTCCTTGAAATAGCAGACAAACTGCAGGAGAGTCGCATACTCTCATACCGACTAGTTGTGTACGGAACAAATGTCTAGCCGTATTGCCTCCACCAGGTTTTTTTTGTTAGCTTAAGCTCGTACACAGGCAAACGGCCCATTTAATGTAAAGTATTACTAGAATTTAGGGCATTTGCCCGTCTAGATGGCTACCACCCCTGGTCTAGGTTATGTCGCTATAATAGCCTTGAGTTATGTTCCGGCATTAGTGACTAGGTTCCAATGTCCTTTAGAGACCAGCAGTGCAGTAGCACCAGTAGCACCTTTGGTTTTGCAGATGTCCATAGACGATAGTAACCGCTTTCCATCAAGTGGGCTATCTGCCTGTCTGCTGAACTCCTGCAATAAAAAATCTAATATTTCTGGTTTGTTACATGCCGTATAAAAATTTAACCTTATCAAATATACTCACAACTTTACAATAATTTAATAATTATTTATAATCAAAAACTTAGAAGTTAAATACTATAAACATATTTACAAGTTAAAGATGTAGTCCAGATCGCTGTCGGTGGGGAGCGTTCCCTAAATGCTAGCCGCATTCCCCCGTTATATGGCAACGCTTATTCGTTGCCCTAAATATAGGCCAGCCCTTTGGTCACGAGAGACTTCTTTCAATCGCCTTGAAAGGTCTCGATAAAGTTGTTAAGCCTCACATCCCCATGGCCCCAAAGTTTCAACACCCCCCCCGTCCCCTCCTCCAATTCTTTATAATTATCTTTATTTTTAGATTTAATATTCCTGAGTACTATGGTTTTTTAATAAACGTAACTGAAGTTTGTTTATACACCTTAGATATGTTTTTTATGTTCGACAATAACTACTTAGACCGTAATTAACTACCGAATCTGCTAGAGCTAGGTAAAGTAAGCGTAATGTTTAGGGTTTAAAGCGATATATCGAGCAAAAATCAAACTTAGCTATATAAACTTTTTTTTACGGGCAAAATCGTATGCACGTCACACTTTCTTTTTGCTTTAAAACCTTCCTCGCAATGTCTTCTTCAATATTGACAGCAGGTACGCTGGCATTTGAAGCGATAGGCTAAAAATAACACTCGGTGATCGATTCATATCCTCTGCCAGGACACGAAACCTGATTTGTCATTTACTAACCTACTACGATTTTTAGCTATATATTTTTACTTATTTTTTGTAAAATTCGAAAAATGACATTAAATATAATTCTAACATACATGTATTGTACACACACACACACACACACGCACACGCACACGCACACGCACACGCACACGCACGCACACGCACACACGCACACACACATACACACACACACATTTGTACCTTTATATTAGGTTGGGGAAAATGTTTCTTCGCATTTTATAAAGGTTTTTTTATAAAGTTTATTTACATTTCACTAAAGTATCTAGGTGCCATTTTGTTGGATAACTTTTTGCCATCTTGTAGGGAGGGACGTGATCCCATTGCTATAAAAATTTTGGGGCTTCTGATCAAAAAACTGCGACAAGTGGTTTTGGCAGTCCTCTCGTGATGTTAACCTGACACTGCCTAATGAATTCTGCAGAGACCGAAACAGGTGAAAATCTGAAGGTGCAAGGTCAGGACTATTCTGCAGATGCATTAACACCTCCCAGCCAAACTCTCGTAATTTTTTCTGAGTGGCTAAAGATGTGTGAGGTCTAGCGTTATCATGGTGAAAAACCACACCCCTTCTGTTGATTAATTCCGGCCGCTTTCTCTCAACTTTTTGCTTTAGTCTCATCAGTTGTTCGCAGTACAGTTCAGAATGGATGGTCTTTGCCTGGCGGTAACAGCTCATAATGAATAATGCCCTTCCAATCCCACCATACACACAGTATCACCTTGTTGCGAGTTAACCCGGGTTTCGCCACAGACTATGAAGCCTGACCGGCTTTTGATCACGATCTTTTTCGCACGTTCTTGTCGTACGTGATCCACTTTTCATCACCAGTTATCAGCTTCTTCAAAAATGGTTCGGTTTCATTACGTCGTAATAAAGAATCACAAATGAGAACACGATTCATTAGGATTTTTTTCAGTGAGCTCATAAGGCACCCAAATATCGAGATTATTTGTGTACCCAGCTTTTTTCAAATGCGGCAAAACCGTTTTGTGGTCAATTCCCAGTTCTCCAGCTACATCGTAACTACTAATATGCCGATCTTGCTCCACTTTTTCAAAAATGGCATCAATTTTGTCCGTAACAAGGCGACCAGAGCGACATGCATCTTTGATATCAAAATTTCCCGATTGAAAACGCTTAAACCAAATTTGCGCTACTCTCACAGATACTGCATTAGGTCCATAAACATCACAAATTTTTTTCGCAGCTTGTGTTGCATTTTTACCTTTATTGTAGTAAAATTTTTAAAATGTATCGAATTTCTTCATTAGGTGAATCTAATTTTAACAATAAGAAAAACAAATGAAAATCGGACATTTTCCTAATTTGAATTTGGATTTGTCTTCTTTAATTTTTTTTTTTAAAGATACCAAAACCAGCCAGATACAAATGGTATATAGCCAAAGAGATCTTATTACAAGTTCATACGTACTATATGCGAAAAGACTTTGTCCCCAACCTATTACATGTAATTTTGATATCAATTACATAATCATAATATGATAAATACACATTTATCTTGAAAAGGTAGCATATGTACTGGCAGTAAAAGGGGCCCAAATCTAGAACCTTTTTTTCATAAATGGCGAAGCAATTCGCAGTTTATTTGGCATTTAAGCAAATTTAGAGGATCCCATCTGTGCTGGCATTTTGTTTTATGTGGCTGCTCGTTACCGTCGGCGGCCGCGCGTGAAGTTACGGCCGCACTGGGCCGTCTGCCTTAGCTACGCACATGAAAAAACCCATGCCACGTTTGATGGTAATTATTGAGCTATTTAATTATTTTTTTGATAAATTTAAATCAATTCGTCAATTACAATTAATATGATTTATTTTAATTAAAATACATCTATTAAAGTGTATTCTTACTTATATTAGTTAGAGAGTATTAACTCTCTAACTAATACAAGCAAGAAGTAACTTTCCTTTAAAATTAGAACCACACTTATCACTTTAAAAATAAATATTCATTTCTAACAAATTGTATTTTCATAATTCATTAATTAAATAACGTTGTAAATAGGACAACTTATATAAACGCCAAATTAGACCACCTTGCTTCGCGTATATTTTACTACCTTGTTTTCCGAGAACACGAAATCTTAGGGATAAAGGATATACTTACTATATATGCTGCTAACAAAATAAGCCCAACTGAAAATATCATATTTCACGGTTTATATCTAAGGCCTTGAAGAAGGGATTTTTTTATTGCATGAGTTCAGCAGAGAGGCAGATGGCCCACTTGATGAAAAGCGGTTATCATCGCCTCTGAACATTTGCAACACCAAAGGTGCTACAAATGCGCTGCTGCACTCTTAAGGGAGACTGGAACCTGGTCACTAATGCCGAAACACAACTCAAGGTTGCTATGGCGACATACTTTAGACCACTGGTGGTAACCATCCAGTCGGGCAAATGCCCTACCACCTGGCCGTGGGTTGTTTTGTATGTGTAATAAACATGTAAGTAAACAAGTATAGAAATAAACTCATTTTCATAATTATACATTAATCGCAACGTGTAAGGCAAACAGTGCGTGGTTTGTCCAAATCGCGCCCGGAGGGACTTGATGCAACTCGCATCTCACTACGAGCAATATTTTTATATTTTCACTGCATTTCTGTGTCGTTTCACAAAAGAGGGGTGTTTGTTGGTTGTAATATAAAAGTAGATACGTTAAAACACGTTTTGTTTAACTAGTTCGTTTCAGATTGTAACAGTGACCATTATTTCTACGATTCAAATTTACGTTTTCATTAAATTTGTATTTTGCTTTTATTCCCTGCTGGTTTAAGTGTTGCTTTCTACGGAATTCCATATAAAAGGTCTTCATAAATATTAGCAACTTACCAATGGCTGCATTGTACTTGGTGGTGCCAAGGGTAAATTTTGAGGTCCTTCCCCCCGCCTCGCCTATAGCACACCACGTAGCGGTGGTTGTATATAATTGCCCTACCTCCTGGACTGGTGCAGCCTTCAATAATATAACTCAAAAACGGTGGACGGCATGACAATCAGATCAATCTTTGCATCCGATTGATCATATGGGAAGGAAAATCTGGTCACTAACCTTAACCTCCCGAAACTGCACTTCTCCCAATTTGGCAAGCCTGGAAACGTCTGGCAGCGGTCGTCGAGGTTCGATTGATTGCACACAATGGTATTATTCATTCCGATCATATCATCAAACAAATAAACCAATTAAAATTATTGGCCTAAACAGTATTCGATACATGTACCTAGCCATTTTTACTCAATTTGAACTGCAATCTTATGACTATGAGTTTAGGTCATCGTTATTTGTTGAATAAATGATCGCCTGTCAGTTTACGCACAGTAAAAAGTTCCTTAGAGGTGACTCATCTTACAGTCACTGTTTATGCTATTTACCTACAGCTCCCTTAAAATCATTTTTCAAGAATGTAGGTATATTTCTAAAACTAGTTAACCGTTCTTGTTTAAATAGATTTCCAAGTCAAATTGGTTTTTCAATTCTGCCACCCTCAATTTTGGGTGAATTTTCCATTTCAAATCCTTCGACATGCATCCTTTCCATCTTTGCACACAGCAGACGAGCAATTGCTCAAAAGTTCGGCTATATCTATTGCCGTATAAATAGATATAGCCGAATTTTTGGGCAATATCTTTGCGGCCAATTCGATACCACGACGGGGGAGCGACCCCGTATACTGTTCCGCGATGAAAGAAATCTATGGAGGAGGTACGTTTTACCCAAAAAGCGGTTCCTATAATCATACCTACATACCAGCTGTTGTGCGCAATATATGTGCTCTAGAGCTTTCTCCAGACCTGGCCCGTCTTTTTACACTCTCTTACATTACTAGCTATGTCCTATTTTCGTGGTAGGATGCCCTAATGCATTCTATCCAAAAAAAGGGTGATATCAGTACCACCTCGCGACAAAAACTTGCACTTTAAAAAGTGCAAATTAGGCCGCATATGCAGCATTGCTCACACCTGTGGGCGGAGCACCCGCTTACCAGACTGACCCCCTTGACTCCATCCAGCGCGGGTCGTTCGTATAGTCGACGATCCCATACTAACAGATGGTTTAGAAGCGCTTAGCCTTCCCAGAGACTGCGTCTCTCTGCTTATTCTACCGTCTGTACAACGGGGACTTTTCCGAGGAACTGTTTGATTTCATGCGAACGCTTCAATTTTACATCCGTACCGCTCGCCATGGTCGGTATGGGTGAACATTTCCTTGAGCTCCCACGCTCAACTATGCGACGGTTGTCTAGAATCTCTCTCGTACTACAATGATCGGCAGGGAACTTTCGCCGAAGTTTCCCCTCTACGCTATGACATCGAGTCGTTTAAGAAAGGCGTTATAAAATTCTCAATAGCCCCTGATGTTGCAAGCGTCCATAGGTCTCGGTAACCACATTCCATTGAGTGGGCTGTCTGCTTGTTTGACTGTCAAAGGCTTTATTTTATAAAACCATATTTCAAAACAAAAATTGTACAATTTTTGAGAAAAATGGCCGCGACATGATAAATTGATATATTAACAAACGGACAAACAAATATGACGATAAGAGTGTTTTTCTTATTAAAATAGCTGAAGAATTGTACAGCAGCTCTTTTCAAATATAAAAAATCATGAGCTGGAGCGCTGAGATCCCATACTCAGGGGATCTTGAAACCCCGTTTATTATTCGTAAAATAAAGACTGAATAAACCTATTTCCCTTTTCAATTCTGCAGGTTTCCACGTGACTCATACAGTCCGGTCCCTTGTCAAATAGAAACTTTTCCCATGTCTTATCGAATCAATTACTTTAATGGCCAAGAGACTGTTTTATTTCTCAAATCAGTCCTGGTTTCTTTAATGTATTATGTATCTTAAAAAACTGGTTAAGTTAAATATCAAGATTTTCAGTTTATTTTAGAAAAATCTTAAGATTCTTATTATTTATTTTTACAATATAACTAATAAATAAGTTAGAAGATAATAGACAATGTGAGAAATCGCCGCCGTATGGACATGCTTCCATTCCCAGAAGGCTGGCGTCATCGCCACGATGAATGACATAAAACTCGTTTTTTTTTTTATTATATTAATATTTCTAGAGTTCCGCCATAACAACTTTGAACTGTGTTCCAGCATTAGTAGCCAGATTCCAGGCTCCTTTTAGAGAGCGGCAGCACATTGGTAGCATGTTTGGTGTTGCAAATGTCCAACCACTTTCCATCAGGTGGGCCGTCCGACTATCTAATGAACAGTCATGCAATGAAAAAATTGTAAAAACACATTTAACACCTGAACGGAATAAAGACGTGAACTTGAGTATTTGAATTTAGTTTTCTTTCAGATCCTCAAGGATTTTTAACTATTCAGTGGTCACCCCTTCTATTACCTCCTATTGACTAAGCCTGTAGGTACGGTTTGCGTAAACTGAGTGAAATCACAAAGGGATTAATTGCACTAATTCTCTAGACAGTAAACATGATCGAACAGAGATCATCAGGAATGGCATGCGGCATCTGTTATACGACATATGTACATATGGACCTACATACCGACCTCCGATCCAATATTTTTGCCTTTTAATGTTGAAGACAACTTTTTAGATTTTTCATAAATTCTCATCTATATCGTACCTATAATTTAAACACAACATGATTCTTTGCGGGGCAGCATAAATTTAATCCCCCGAAATAATGTTTTCTTCGGCAGAATAAATACCCATTCGTGTTCATCTGGTCATCTCTACGAAAACCTTTATTGTGCGAGGACTGACACGCATTTGTCCAATTTTTGTAAGGTTATGCTACGAACACCGTAAATCAAGCTCTATTAGTGCGAGAATTACACAATTCATGTAAAAAGAACATATCTCAGCAGGGGAACTACATACTACATCTTTACAAATCACCAAATAGGGACGAATACGCAAAGGTTCAGCCCTACCCGAAAGGCTTATGTCTCAGGAATCGTAAAATATTTCACGGACGACGCACCCTTTGTCTACCCTTAAGATAGGTAAATACTAGATGAGGTAACATTTTAAAAATTGTGAACTAAGATGCTAATATTATACTTATTTATGATAGCCTTAGTATTTTCTTAAGTTTTCACATAATAAAAAAATACGTTTTAAGCGTTTAGGCTACTTTTGAGTAGCCGTGATCACGGAAGACAAAAATTTCAAGTGTCAATGAGTGCTGTTAGTATTTATTCAGTCTAAATTGAACAAAAAATAAAATTAACAAGTTGAATTAGTTTTATTTATCATGACGGCCTTTTTGGTTAAGTGGTGCTAAACCGCCTAAACACTGCAACACAGAGTTAACGGGTTAGGTTGTTAGTATGGTAATTTCATAAACGAACTTCCGGTTATTTTCTGTACAAAGAGTGTATGGGACCGACCTTAGAATTGTCATTTGTATATTACTACTTACCAATGGTTTAGGCGGACGTTGTCCTGCCCTGAAAAAATAAAAATCTAACCTAGAAATAGTAAGTTATTTCTGTGTTTAGTGCTTACGTCTTGATCAGTACGTAAAAAATACTTTTACAACCCAAGGTAAGATGTCAGATGTCATGTTTTATATTGCAATATCCCGGCGACCTGAATTTGATATGTATATAACTAAAATCTTATACGTGAATGCCTGGGGCATTCAATAATAATTAATTTTCCACCATCACTCCAAAATAAGATACTCTATAGCAATACATTGCTAACTCCAGAAGATTCAGACCGTTCCTTCTCTTTACAATCATAACTCGTCGCGAAAAAGGAAACCATATTATTATAGTGGTAATTGCCCATAAACAAAAAGCGAGCGCTAAGTAACTTCAAAGCTTAGTAAAACTATACTTAAAATTCGGTTTTAATTTCTTAAATAAAGACATAAAAGTGTTTCTGAGATAGATTAACTACCAAAAAATACAGTGAAATAAAATTACTGAAACTAGTCAATTTTAAAATCATTTTCATATAGTCACTATTTTGTATCTTTATGACAGACGCAGGTACACAGGGTTGCGCTTTTACCTAATTCTCTGGAAAACCTTAAAAGGAAGAAAAGAAACAAACTTTCAGATATTTTATAATATTAGATTAAAATTAAACTACTCATTAGTCTGAATAGCTTAGAATCAAGTACCAGTGACATATTCAAAAGATTCCTGTTACATTATGTTTTGCCCAGTGGTAGGGTATTTGCCCGACTGGATGGCTACCACCCCTGGTTTAGAGTATGCCGCCATAACAAGCTTGAATTTTATTTTAGGCATTAGTGACCAGGTTCCAATCTCCCTTAGAGAGCAGCAGCCCAATGGTAGCACCTTCAGTGTTGCAAATGTCTATAGGCGATGGTAAGCGCTTTCCCTCAAGTGAGCCGTCTGCCTGTCTGCAAAACTCCTGCAATAAAATTTTATAAAAAATCTATTAAAAAATAGAAATCATTTCCAGATCGCCTATATATCGAAATATTGTACACGCAGGGAACTGCTTGAAACGAGAGAAGCGCCCAATTTAGCCAGTAACTGCATCTGAATGTTATCATACCCGTGGAACAAGTGAAGATTGAGCTGCGAATGGTTTTCTTGTCGTAAACTGCTTGTCTTGTTATATACCCCGACGAACAAAGTGGCGTTTTACGAACACGTTCTAGTTTTTACATGTATTAAGTGAATAATATTTTTATGAAAAAATTTTTGCTAGCAGAAATTTTGTTTTGTGATCTCATTGCTTTGTCTATCTATTTGATTGTGTATTCAGATTGACTTACTTTACATTTTAATACTCGGGACATTGTTGTAACCTAGCGAATATAAAATTCTAACTCGGGATACCCTTAATATGAGTTTGGGGGAAGGAACTAATTGAGAAAATCTTTATAAAGCCCTATTAATTATGATTTAATCATTATATGTGTTTATTATTTCGATTTGATGACGTTTTTAGTGTAACTACTTATTTATATTGCAAAACTATATAATATGTATTTTTATACATTGCTTTCATGTTAATTTTAATGCATTTTATTTTATATTATAATGATAAAAATAATCTTAATTATACTATATATTTTATGGTATATTTTTTTATTATTAATTAGATAATTATATAACAAATCCTGGAATCTATCTTGTGTATTTTGTTAATAAAAATAAAATTAGCCCCTAAATGTCTCATAGCTGAACTCGAACCTACCTACTTCCAAAGTGTTAATGATATATCTCAGTGCTTATCTGAGATGGATTGGCTGATATCAGTCCATTCATAAGTCCACCTCTCTTAACGATGGTATCCTTTTCCATCAGCATTCAGCACAGTATTTTTAAGAATATGCATGGCTAATATTCGAACTTAAGTAGTTGAAAAGAGACGAGCTTGTCTTTACCACAGATCTACCAGAGATTCCTAAACATACGCTAACGTATAGGTAAATTGACCTATACGTTAGCGTATCTATTCATAATTATAAATTGATGAATTAAAGATTTTTTATTTGAAGATTGTGTTAATGCGAATGCAATAAGTAAGCGTAATAAAATTCTAATTCGATGTATTGAAACTGATGCAGGTGGCCAATGTCTACATAAATAAAATGTCGGGTCACTTTTATCTCAAGTGTCCCGAGGTCGATGTTCATTTTGCTCCTCTTTCGCCACCCTCTGTAAAACGAAGTCAAAGGCACTACTCCGTAGATAATATTGTAAAAAACGCTCCACCTGTAAAAGCAAACTACAAATAGCTCAACTGTCTACTTATATTCCTTTTATCCCTTAGAAGAAATGTTTCCATTAGTTTAATTGAAGTATATTAACTCTCTAATATTATTCATTTGGGTAGATGACACATTTCAATACATACTAGATAAAATTAGATGAATATACGTGAATGAAAACTAAACAAAATTAAAATAGTAAATATATGCATATTAATATTATAAATGCGAAATTAACTCTTATCTATCTGCGTGTTAGTGCCCTTGTGGACGACATCGCCGCCGCGCCACTCCGCGTCCCCAGACAGTGTATGTAGGCTAAGTGCAACCATGCCGCCAGCATGGAGCCTCTACACCGCCGTCGCACTTACATTGTCAAGCTGGCATTAGCGGTGGGGCGGCGCGGCGGTATAGGAGGGCGGCAACGTGTTTAGACAATAGCAACACGACGGCAGCGCGGAGGCGCATCGGCGGCAACACGAAAAACTACTGTACCGATTTTGTTCCATATATACCAGAAGTGGTATATATGGAGTCTTAATACCTAGGATGTGCATATGTTACTTTTTTATATAGTATAGTTTTCGCAGAACGAATCGGAATTTCCTAAAACTCAAATAACGATTCTTACACACAAAGATAATAGTACATTATGGTACTAGTGTGTAACATTGGTGATTACCGCCGAGGCGCCATTGAGACTCGAGCCGTAGGCGAGGGTCTTAAGAGAGCCGAGGACGGTAATCATCAATACACACGTGTATCATACGACGTTTTTCAACACACTTGTGAATAAAATAACAACAAAAACTAATTTTATTTAATAGATAACAGTTTTCCTATGCGCGTGGCATTGGGATCGGCCACAGACTAAAGGGATGAGGTTTTTTTTTTATTTTCCGCGCATAGGGTTTGCGCCTATTCTGCCACGTACAAAATGGGGAATTTGAAGTTCTCTTTTATTACAGAGAAAAAAAAAGTTATATATGATGTTTTATTTATTAAACACGTACGAGTTAAAATTATCTATTTAAATAAGAAGTCGCATGAAATGAGCAAGCAATAGGAACATTAATTTATTTGTTCTATAGAACACGATCTTTTTTTATTGATTAAAAACTTTTTTAAGAACAAAGCAACTGAACCAATAAAATTAAAAAAAAATCTATAACTCACTAGTGAGTTATAATTTTTTTTTTCTCTAATTGCGGTTACCATAGAGCCACTTTATGAGCAAGTGTGTTGAAAAATATATTATTCGAATGAAATCAATTAAACGTTTTCTATAATTTAGTGAGTTCTGTTGGGTAACTTTAATCTCTCTTGAAGAGATAATACAGCATTAAAAATCCTTCTAAAATATTGTCCTTATTTATTTTCATTTCTAAAACACAATTTATAATCATTTTAGTTTTTATGAATCCCTAAGACTAGCTTGTTCAATAATTGTTAGATATCACAGTACAATAATTGAAGTATAATTATCCTTAATCAAATGCTAGTCTTTCCACAATATTATCAATGAGCAGTAGATATAATTTTCTTTTCAAATTTATCTAATTATGTAAAATAAGCACGAAATTTGTAAATATTCTTTTTGTGGGCGCTTTATAAATATTTTCTAAGGGTAGGCTTCTCCTTTATTAATTCTATTTAAAAGACGTGCTTTCATTGAATCATTATGATCGCTATGAGATTTAGTTAAGTTAAAGAAAATATTTTAAGGAAGGTATATAAATATACTACAGACAAATATTTTGAAAGAAAAGTGAATTGAAGTTTTACTTATATCTACCATTACTTTCAATAAATACGTAAACACCAAATTATATATAGATAAAGTTATAATTTGAACAAAAACTAAAACTACTTACTTAAATTTTTGAGATCCTTATACATGTAATTATCACAAGAGTTTTAAGTTTCTCAGTTTTACATGTATTCCCTGTTTGGTAAATCTATAAATGTTTGATACACGAATTTTAAATAGCGAGGTGTTGGAGTGGGAGGGGGAGGCATACTTACCCCTATGGTCCGGAGATCTTGAAATATTATTTTTTCTTTAATAAATATAACGTCACTTATTTTTTCACTAATATTAGACTTATATCATACGTCTCAAGTTGAAGTCAAAGCGAAAACCAGTAATAAACAGAAAAAGGACCAAAACACAGTGTATATCGTCAAAAAATGAAGAAAAAACACAACAAGTGCGCTCTATTCACATATACTACAAGAGTAACCATGAAAGTATTCAAAATGGCGGCCAATAAAGACGAAATTATAAATCGTGAATATAAAATAAATAGTAAATGGTTACAGTCAGTTCTGACACTTAGGTCTGACGATAACCTAACCTAACCTAGATCACTATTCTAGTCACTCTTGTCGCGACCTTTCACTATCCATCACAACAATATTAGTGAAAAATAGGTGAGGTTATGTTTACCAAAAAATATTATTTCTAGAAATCCGGACCATAGGGATTGTAGAAAGGGTAAGCATACCTCCCCCTACCCACTCCGCCCACCCACTACTTTACACTCGTGTACCGGATATCTGAGTAGCAGCCCCTGTTTCACTTTTTACAATCTTTAAATTGTTTTGATTTTTAAAGCCGGACTGCTAAACAAGAATTTGAAAATTCATATTTTATACAAGACGTCATATGTATTAGTGGAACTAACACACGATCACTTAGTTCATATTATTTATACTATACAGTCTTCCAAAATAAACTCATAAGTAACGTGCTTGCTAATTATAGTAAAATAATAAATACTTTCGTACGATTTTTACTTAACATTAAAGTTGCTAATGTTACTTCTCTGCATCGCCAAGATGTTAGCTAACAGGAATATTGACCTAAGCTTATCACTGTCACATAATCAGCTGAATATTTTACACGAACTCCCGATTTTTATCAAAGAGCTAAATGCCCTGTTGACATGAACCCTAATCCAATTTTGGTTTCTCAACAATCTTTACCCTAAGAATCGGTTGGTATAAATCATTTTAGTAGTATAATTAACAAACCCCTCCATCGTCCCGCTGCTAACGAATGTCGATAGCTGAGGGTCAACAACTGAAAAACAATAAGAAATATAAGAAAGCTCATTAGTCACGCGAACTAATTTTCTTTAATACTCCTATTATAGGGATTGAATTAAATGTTTCTGTTGATGAAATCGATAAATTAAAAACAAATGCCTACATGCGGAAAGAAATTGAGACTAAATATCTCCGGAGATTATCAGAAATATGTTGATAACGAATACTAAAACTCCGCATAGCATCGAGAGACTGTAAAAATTACAAGTAAAATATTAAGAGGCAGATTTTTAGAAAGGTACACTAAACAAATTTATTAGTAATTAAACAAGTATGCAGAAAACAGATATAGATGTAGAACAGGTATTCACTGTAATTCAAGGGCATGATAGTGTTAGTTTACAAAAACATAAAAAATATTATCAAAAATCAAAGTCGACTGACTTTAAATTTTTTAACCGACTTCAAAAAAAGGAGGAGGTTCTCAATTCGTCGGAATCTTTTTTTATGTATGTTCACCGATTACTCCGAGATTTATGATCCGATTTACGTGATTCTTTTTGTGTTCGACGCGGAATAGCTGCCATTTGGCAGCTAAAAGTGCAAAGTAAAACATAAAAATTACTTACTTACTCAGCACCGACTTTAAGATGTTTTAGATAATATATATTAAAAATAAGATATTATAATCAATAATAGCTTTAGAAATAAGTTATTTTATACTTTTTAGTTTTTGAAGTCGGTTTTTTTAAACGAAGTTTTATTTAACTCCATTTTTATACGCAAAGTATTGTAATAAAGGGAATTTATTATAAAACAACAAGTAGGCAGTAGCTTTTTGTTTATGTTTGTGCTAAAAGAAATTTTAGTATCCTATATGCTTACCTTAACAGGAAAGCTACGAGGAAGCAATGAAATCAAGTAAATCTGGGGTTGACTTACTTTTTTTAACAAAATACCTCTATTTTTGACTTAACTACAAAATAAATGCAAGATATGCATCAAATACAATATAAATTTATTTTTAACAAAATTGCCATGCAAACGTTATTTTTCGGTCATCAAATTGTCGTTAGAATTAAATAAATGTATAATTATTACTGAAATTTGTTTTGTTTCATATTATTCAATAAGTGTCTTCGAGGTTATGGACGTTGATTTCCTTTAGCTAACACGTAACAGTTTTTCTTCTTTCCCAGCCATAACACGTCGCGAAACGGCAGTAAGATAGCGTAGGCCGCCGCGAACCGCCGATCCCGCTCCGCCGGGATCCTTCTTCTCGGGCTTTATATTACCCGACGCCCGTTCTCAATTAGTTCATTGTGTCGCCCATTGGCGGGCATCATCAGATTCATCCCCCTCTCATGGCAACAGTCCAGCCGAGGTAAAACTCCCTAGGGAGCTCCCTCAAGCAAGTTGCCCCCGGGCTCGAGCGCCTTCGCCTGGCGAAGGCGCTCGCCCCAAAGACCCCGGTAAAGTTGTGAGGTCTTCGGACCAACAACATAAAGTCAAGTCAAATAAAAAACGTAACAGTTGTTTATAATGTTGGTCCTGTGCAAGATATGTTTTGCTCTCCGCCATTACATTGGCTTGCTTAAGGAGACCATTAAAATTTTCTCTTGATGCCGGCAATACGTCCTGATAGAAACCATTGAACATGTCTTCAGAAACAGCTTACTATAATTCGATTTTTTTGCAATTTAGGTATCGAATACTACACAGTAACTGTATATAATATTATATATTACTCCACCTTTAGTTTTTGAATACAAAAGTGTATAAGATTTACGTAAACTGACGCGTTAGAGCCTATGCTGGAAACTTTATCTTGATATTCAAATTCAAATTCAAAAGATTTTATTCAAAATAAATTCCACTGGAGAACACTTTTTGAAGGTCATACATGTAGATTAAAATTTTAATTTTACTTCCTAGTATATGTACACCGCTTCGCAACGTGTTATTGCTGTTAAGGAGACGAAGCGGCAAGAAACTCCCCAACAACACGTCTAGCTAAAAACATTTTTTGCTTAATATTTATCTCTTATTCTATTTATATCTCAAGTTCTTTTTTTTTATAAGTTTTATAAAAAAGTATGTTACAGAAAGACTTTGAAGAATTAATGGAGTTGTAGCAAACAGTGCATATTCACAGAGACACAATAAAAGTAAAGAAGAATATTACAATTGTTATAATAAAGAACATGACGTACTACATTTTTTATTTATTTTTCTGCAACATGTCTCCATAAATTCCTTACAAGCTTAGCAAGATAATTTATACAAAATATGGTATAAGAGAGGTTGGAGCGAGCTGCTATGTAAATGAAGTTTTGTCATTTAAGTATTCTTCAATAGTGTAGTATCCCTTTTTTAGCAAGATACTTTTTAGTCTGGTTTTTAATTTAGTGAAAGGCAGATCTAACATTTCACTTGGAATCTTATTGAAGAAGCGTATACCAACCCCCAAGAAAGAGGACAATACTTTTTGTAATATAAAAGATGGCAGTATCAGTTTATTACGATGCCTAGTGTTGAAATTGTGAACATCCTTATACTGCCTGTAGTCACTCAATTTTTACAACTATACAACTTAGGGCCCACTCGATTGGTATGATACCACACTCTCACTGGATATCTCCGTGAAATAGTTAGCCTTGGGCTGATCGTCTTTCGTACGATTAATGAGAGTTCCGATAGCCCACTTTCCCCTCCATCTATCCCATCCTATAGGCGACGATAATCGTTTTCCATTAGGCCGTTTAGGTCTAAAGCATGACGCCATAACAACCTTGAGTTGTGTTCCGGCATTAGTGACCAGGTTCCACTCTCCCTTAAGAGAGCAGCAGCGCATTTGTAGCACCTTTGGTGGTGCAAATGTCAATGATGGTAACCGCTTTCCATCAAGTGGGCCGTCTGCCTGTCTGCTAAACTCCTGCAATAAAAAAAGGCCGTCTGCCTGTGTGTCAAGCTACTTCAATCAATAAAATAAATTGATCTAAGTTCTATCTATTTCAAAGATGCAACAAATCAATAGCGTTCCACGAAATATATACTCGTCAATGATGGCTGAAGGGAGGCTACTGAACAATATCAAAAGCTTGCACTAACGCTAACGAGGTTTTAATGCGGAGATTTGCGGCGGAACTCACTTATCATTATCACAGCCAGTATAACTCACACGATAACATGACGGCGCGGCTGGACACCACTGTGCGCAGGAACTGGACGAGCTATTCGTTATGCTAACAAAAATGAATTGTCGTTATTATGATGAAAGTTGATATAGGTACCATTCCCGTTTTTAGATATCTATACCTAAGGGCCGCTTGCATAACGATCGCCTTTAAATAAAATTAGTTAATCATATTAAACTGCCTAAATACGTTTTTACACAAAACGTATTGACAGTTCTTTAAACATATTTAGAGACAAATTTTTCGTTGTGGAAGGTGCTAATCATATTTAAGGGTGTTAAGTTCGTTTAGTGTTTCTTAAATAAATTTAAGGAACGTCATGCAAGCGGTCTTTAGTCTGTGATTTCGAAATAAATTGCAATAATTAATGATAACTTCTACGTATATATAGATGACTGGTTTTAGAAATGTTATCTATCAATTGCAAATATGTTTGATTCGAATAAGTTTCGAAATGTTTTAGTAGATTTTAATAAAAACAATTAGCAATAGAAAGTAATTTTATCCGACTTTAAATAAGGAAGTTCTGAATTCGTCGTGCAACTATTTTATTTTTATTTATGTCGAAGTGAAACGTAGAATCGTTGTGATTTCAAACTCGGTGAAACGAAAAAGAGACACTGAAAACAGATCAACATATAAATCTATAGGACTAAGTCTACGAGAGAATGAGATACGAGTATTTCATTGTGCATCACAGATCAGAGAGTCAATAAGACCGATGAATAAACATAGGTCCAATTTGGACCAAAATAAAATTCATAATTATACTTTTTTAGACTAAAAATGTAAAGTGATACTTAAATAATAATACTTCTTAAGAAGTATTTTGAATTATAAGATGTTGACGGATGTAGGCTAAAGAAATTATATGTATATGAATGTTTATTTATATTAATAAAAGTTCTCGAAGGCTTATCTGTGAATATATTCTCTGAAGTCTCACTTCTAATACGTGTGAACTGCACACACACACAAATTTGTATTTATTTATGTTCAACCATATTTTTTTCATTTCAGAACCATTCTGATCATTCTTTTTGCAATCTATTCAGTAAAGCTTTAAAATGGTTTCGTATTAAATCGATTGCTATCGGAGTCTGGGTTCCGAAGATATTACAAATTTATAACGTTTTTTTTTTAAATAAATTCTACTAAAAAAGAGACCTACTTCAAGAGTAACTAAAAAGTAACAAATAAAATTTTCTGCGTATTGAAGTCGGTGCCAAGTGAATCACAAAAATTACTATACACATTGTAACAACAAAAATTTTCAAAGTATAGAAATTTTTATGTTTTACATGGCACTCACTGACTTCAAGATTAGAAAAAAATTGGAGTTACGCTTTAAATCGGTTTCCTTTTTAGTAGATTTTTTGTCATAAAATTAGATGTGTATTCTATTTGAATAACTGCAACATTACATCTGTAAGATTAAGTTAAAGATATATATGTACCTAAATACATTTAGATTTTCCATTTTTAACTGATTTGTTCTGATACGTATTATAAATATTAAAAAGCAATAAATGTGATGATTATATAGAAATTCGAAGACTTTTAGAAGTTTATATTTACTAGGCCATTGTCGTTTCTAATATTCTTATTTCATCGTCGTCACACTAGTTCTGCGCATAGTTGTATATAAATACCATGAATACCTATTAGTATAATGAGGCATAATAACAATTTTAGAGAATGCTAATATTACGTAGAATTGCGTAAATGGTTAGGCATAAGTATGAAGGTAATTTACTTTATGACTTTTCTTTAGCAAACTGCAAAAGTTGTTTGTAACATACTCGTTCACTTTGATATAAGGTTATTAAGCACAAGCCTAATATGTATAAAAGGAAACTTTCAAACAAAAGTCTCGTGTACGCAAATGTATCCATAACGGCAATATCGAGTATTGATCACTTTACTGCGCATAAATAAAGCGAAAGTGAGGTTTTATAGGGCAATACGAAATTGTTACAGCTATAACTTAGCGTTCTCAATCTCTCTGATATTGGAGTGGATGAGTTACGCCGAAAACATTCGCTATCACACTTACCATGCAGAACCTTCGCATTTGCGGTGAATACTAATACCTTTTATTATGAAGATTGTCATATTTCACCACGCTAAACTACGTTAGCAGCGTAACGTTTGTAATGTATTGCCGAAAAAATGTAAAGGATTTTACAGTCATATATAATATTATTTCCAGCCCTTGGATAACGAGGCACTGTATTTCATTTTTCCTCGGTCTTTTTTCCACAATATGCACGTTAAAAATCATAATAGCTTTACCTCTAACTAAATCTTAACAATCCCAGACAATCTCATACCCGAGTATTACGAATGTGTTACGGTCTATAGATTTGTGTAGAGATTTAACATACAAAAAGGTAAATACATAAAAAATAAACGGTAAAACAAAGCCTCGTAGACCTCCCAAATCCTCTAGTTGAGTCTCGAAAAGTCTGTTAAGGAAATTTGTTTAACTTAAGTTGAAAAGGGGCAGATGCCTTTGTAACAAAAGTAAAAGATTTGAAAGACAGCTTTCTAAGAGCAGTATGGTAGACGTATTTGGAGCACTATTTTTTTAATTAACATCGATGGAGTTTTTTTTATTGCACGAGTTCAGCAGATAAACAGACATTTGTAACACTGAATGATGCTACAAACGCTACTACTGTAGTTACTATAAACATGAATTTAAATTTGTTTGTCCATTATTTATACTTATTAGCCGTGCAGGAACGGAGAAAGAATACGATTTCCTGCGGCCAGGCGGTCTGTCTTATGAGGCAACAAAACAACCCACATGCAGGAGATATCTGTCCGTTCGGATGGATACCATCCCTGATCTAGAGTATGCCGCCATAACAACTTTGAGTTATGTTTCGGCATTAGTTGTCAGGTTCCAGTCTCCCTTAAGAGAGCAGCATCGGATTTGCAAAGCTGGCAAATAAGCAGACGCCCAGCTCTTGGTAAGTGGTAACCCAACGTCGCCTACAGACGTATGTAACACCAATGGCGAAGCCAACGTATTGCCAGCCTTTAGGATGGGATAAAGAGGATGAGATAGAGGGGATGGAATATGGGATTGGAATATGGGTAATTATAGGGAAGATTGGATAAGAGGAAGGGAAGGAAGTGAACCATCGAAACTTTTACTCTTCGCACGAAACTCGGTTTGCACAAGGCTTACCATTTCACACCACGCCAAGGTTCTGTGAGAGCGTGGTATCACACCGATCGAGCCGATCTCAAAAGATGTAATCAAAATATAACTCCAATCCAATTCCTCCTCCTCCTTCTCCTTGAGTCGCGTTCCTCATTCCTGAGGGTCGTGACCTTTCCTCACTACTTTTTCTCTATTTGTGACATCGGAGACGGTCGGCGGTAATAAGCAGGGCGTCATACATGGAGTCGTTCAGTGTGATGCGAATCTGGTCGGACCAACGCACCAGGCTACGGCTTCAAGATATTTTTCCTTCCACTTTGCCAGTAATGCTTAGTTTTTCTAAATTATTACCTTATTTTCTCGCTATGCGTCCGAAGTACTCAAGGATTTTAGGGAGGCAGATGGATGATAGCCTCGGTGTTATTTTTAATTTCTTTGTAATAGATAAATTGGTTGGGTGTGCAGTTCAAGGGATACGCAACAATCTTCTCCAGCGCCACATCTCAAAAGCAGCAACACGACTGCTATCAAATGCTTTCAAAGTCCTGGTCGTATCTCCATAAAGAAAAATGGAGAATATACATGTCCCTAGAACTTTAATGTTTATAGTGAAAGAGGTGTTTCTGTCCTTCCAAATTTTATGAAGGTGGCGTTCTTGCCCGTTCCAATTCGTCTGCGTGTCTCGTCATCACAAGAACCGTTATTAGTTATGGTAGAGCCCAGATATGTGATTTTTCAAACACCTCTAGATTAAGGGAGCCAGAGACGTCCAGTTTCTTTGCTCGATCAACTGATGCAATCAAATTAGACGCAGATATATAGTTGGTATTACAATACTAATTTATACTTGAACACTCCCATGATACTTTCTGAGGTGAAAGCTATCTTTTTTCACATCCGGTCTTTGGGAAATATCATTTAAAAGCGATTCATGTACAATGAAATTATGATATAAGGACAAATTAACATCCTTTAATATTAATGTCAGATTATAATGGAACCGCCTTAAAAAGCTACTTTTGAAGTTTCATATAAATACTTACCAACTAACTTTACAACAGTATCAAAACAATAAATAGCAAATTTAAACAACATAATTCTCTCATTTCTTTAGAACGTACCACATACCAATATTATGTTAGTCAACACTTTTTTTCCTAAATATTAGTGACACGTGACTTGGGAAATTGATGTATAATAGAAAGGTTGAACATAAATCGTAATTAAGATATGCATATGCATGCACATATTTTTATTTAGTTTTAGTATTTAATTTTAGTTTTCTATTTTAGTTTAATTTTTAAAATAACTTATAGATTTATGAATGTTTTCAAATAAATAAAGAGTAGAAAGTAAAAAAATTATGAATAAAAGATATGCATAATATTTTCTACATTTTACAAATATTAAAATCAAAGAAACGTAAAATATTATTATTTTATAATAATTCGTTTTAGTTTAATTGATTCGGTTCGATTTCATCGATAGTTCACGTAACTACTACAATCAGTTTGATAAATGTCAAATGTGGCTTTATAGAATGGCTGAACCGTATAGATTACTGGGCGGTGCTGCTTGGCAGAATTATACCTGCTTTCTGACATACTTAGGCGATGAGACGCAACACTTTTAATGTTTAGTTGCTCGATCCGATCTCTTGGACTGCCAATAGCACTACGCTACAGCTATTTCGGACTGCTGGAAGCTTACAACGGATTTCACCTCCAAAAATGTATTATAGCCGTCTATAGTTGGTTGATTCTATTATTAATAATTATGTTCAACTTATGTAATGACAAATTATCCACCACGAGCAATTAATAGCACCCAACTTTTGGTTGGAAACAACTCTAACAAACTATGATGCGTACAGATTAATTCAGAAGTTTCGACAAAACTTTTAAACCGTTTGATTTATCCTCAAAGCAGCAAGTTTTGCAAAATTGTGAATTCATAGTTCTAATATTATTGAGTCGATTTATAAATGAAATCGTGTATTATTTGTAGAAATCGTTTTACTACATAAACAAAAAAAATACTAACAAGTTTGCTGAAAAACTTAGCCAATTTTTTTATTATTTAAATAAAGATAGTATTACTAAAAATACATTATAAATACAAGACAATTTTTAAAAACCCACGTTTGACAAAAAAATTATTTGGCTCTGTTTGTTTATTTTGTCTTTTAAAAATCCTTTAGCTTTTAAGATAACTTTTCCTCCTTTAAGAGGTGGGATACGTCGGTATTAGATATACCGATGTAACCCACCTTTTGCATCAAAGGCTTACAAAAATAACACGTCATATTTTATCCCATTAACTAGAATGTGTCTTCTCAATCTTTCTTCTCAGTCAACTGATAGCTAACAACTCTTCTTTACATATATTTAATCCCAACCTCAACAAATTCAAACGATGATTAATTCAATTATCGTTTCTGGCACTTATTGATCATTACTCCTTATATTATAATTACTTTAATTTTAAATTCTATTTCTTAAAATTTTCTTTGTATTTTCAAGGCACTCTTAAATAATTTAATAAAAATACTAATATATTCACGTGCTAGGATAATAATCTATTTCAAAAGTTTATAACATACATTTTTTTATGTTAATCTTATTTATAATAAATAAATTAAATTAAAATAAAAGATGTAGTAATCTTATAAAAACATCTATATAGTAGGTATGACAAAATTATTTCGCAAAAAGTTGACTGACCTTTTAATTTCTCTTTGTAGCTTTAAGATTTGCTTAAATAAGTAAACAGAGTAAAATAAATATGAAATTCATCATTAATACCATAGACTCTATAGAGAAATAGCCCGCCTTAGTTTGAGTAGCTTCTTCATATATTACTTGCAAAAGGCTGCTCTATAATAATTTTATATGAAAACGTATCTATTGTACAGACTTCGGTACCTAAGAACCACCATAAATGTTGAAACGCACAATACACGTAACCGTAGAACATCAAAAAAGCTAAATTCGATTCACAGTTTTTATTTGCACCTTACGGGATACTCCTCGTTCAAGCTTAAAATTAAGATGGGCGTTAAGCTGGAGTGGATGAAACAAGTCTAGGAACCAGCTTTAAGTGCACATAAAGCGGGTTACTCGACGTCGCTCGACTAGCCAACGAGTAATACTGGATCGTGTTCTTTTTAACGAGTCTCTTGCCAGCCGTAATTCATAGCAGATATAAAAACTCAGTGTGCAACCGGAACTAGTCGAACATTTTTGAATAACAAACTTTCCCATAATCCTGTTGATGCTTGTTTTTTTTTTAACTTACATTTCTATAAGGTTTTGAAAACTTAATTATAAGTATTTAATACAGACTAAAATTTGAAAGAAGGATGAAAATGAAATATTAATACGAAGCTGAAGCTCTCAAATGGCGCAAACATGAAACCTTAGCAAGGGGTTACACATTTGTGCAATTTAGAGTTGAAACATTTAGGGCCGTGGGGTCAATCGGCAAAGACTTTCTTCAAAGAAATTTGAAAGAAACTCTTCTATCGACCCGAGATCGAAGGCTGGCTCATATTTCACCCAACAAATAAGCATCGCTAATTCACTATACAGCGCGACAACGCAGCCAGCCTTCTGGACACGCTCCCATCTAGCAGCGATTTGTTACAGAGACTATAATCGCTTGTACTATTTATAACTTAGTTTATTATTGTTTTTAATTGTATTTTTTAAGTTAACGGGTTATATAACTACAACCATATCTACTTAAATGATATATTCATAAATACGAATTGTGTCTTATCTATACGATTTACCAATTGATATGAACTTCGTTTAATAAGTAACATCAATTAATTTTATATTTCATTTAACTATTTTGTTTTATAATAAATATATTATTTGTATAATAATAATATTACACACTTCATAATGTTCGGTTAACTTTATGTATGTAGTAACATTATTATTTAAAAAAAATGTAAATCCCTTTAATGTTAATCACAGACTTGCAACAAAATTGTTCATGGAAACTTTCGTTAGTGATATATGACAAACACATGTAAATCAAGCCAGCTAATGCAGATATATAAATTTAAAATAAATATAATATATAAATATAAAATTATATAAATAATATATAAATATAAATATAAAAAATATAAAAAAAAACAATGGCAATTCATTCACAAATCTTATATTTTATTTAAAAAATCCTCCTCCTTTGGAATATTGCCAAAAACTGACAGCCTTTGAATTGAGAAAGATGTTAAAATTATTCTTGGACATTTTAAAATTCGAATAAAGTATTTGGCCGAGCGAAACATTACAGGCAGTAAGACAAGTGCTGGCCCACCGTTGTAAGCTTATAATCTTCTCCGGAGCCACTGAATAGGCTTGGTTTGGCTCGAGCCCAGACTGGTTCCGAACAGATCCAAAAGCTAAAAGGTGAGCAGTATTATGCAAATGAGCATAGTCTTTGTTCTGTTCCGTAACGCTATTTACATTTTATTTATCTGCAACAATATTATAATGTGCGGCTTATTCTGGCTGGGATGAGACTGTAAAGGTCATTAATCTGATTTTATTTTACCTTTGTTGTCATGGTCGCTTAAATTGTATTGTATAAGCAAAATTCATAATAATCCACACTAATATATAATGTGAATATGAGTTTAAATGTTTCTTTGTTGCTCATATATTCTATATGTTTCACAGCCATTTTCTCAAAAACTATTAAATTAAATGTTATACGACAATATCATAAAAACTTTTTGAAATCAAAATGCACAGCAAAACACCCTTCAAACTACTACTAAAACTACTTTTGTATAATAGTATGTATAAGTATATAGTAATAGAAATAGAAAAATCAATTGAGAAGAGTAAAATTATAAATAATATAGAGACGTTCCATAAAAGTGGTAAGGCTTGGACTTTTCCAAGGTGGTACCGCTGACTTGACGGTAGTAAATTCGCATTTGGATTTACGAGCGTTGCACCAGGAGACTGCAGGCAAGCAACCGCCAGATGGTGACCATGTTGCACACTGCAGTAAACAACTTCAGTGATGTCACGTCACCGGTCGACATTTATATGATGCACTACAATGTTTGAAGTGCATCGAGTGTTGATGCATGTACATTGTTCATTTTCATACTAGGTAAGTATATAAATTTACGTAAGAAGTAAATTAGTTTGTTCAAGGCATACAAAATAAAAAGTTTATTCATTAATCTCCACAATGATTAAAGCATTTTAAATCAGATTTTCACCTAGGTATATATATAATAAAACTACGTTTTAACGGTTTTAAGCGCGGTAATTTATTTGATTTAGGTTTATCCGACGTTTCGGCCGCTTTTCAGTGGCCGTGGTCACGGAAGACAAAGATGACATTTGTCAAACGTGTATTGTCAAAGTTTTTATTCAGCCTACCGCCAACTTGTTCATTTTAATTATTTAGTTTTAAATTTTGTTTATGGATATTATTTACTCTATGGGAGCCTAATCTAATTTACCGCCGCTTCACAACATGTTGTGGCTTGAAGAGAAGAAGCGGCGCAAGAAACTCTTCAGCAAACATGCCTCGAAATAAAAAAATTGCATGCAATTAGTTTTGCGTCTTATTATGAAAAAATCTTCTCTTTAAATCAGCGTTCTTAATTATATGACCACCACTGTATGTATATATATATGTATATATATATATATATATGTATATATATATATATATATATATATATATATATATATATATATATATATATATAGTCTACATACTTATATATTTAACATTTCTATGTTTATATATGCCCATGTGCTCCTTCCCTGACCCGCCGCCGCCCAAAACGGTAGTGTTGTTAAAAGCAGTGACGGTCCACTGAAGATAAATAGACATATACTCGCATATAATAAATACCTGCAGTAATAACTATTAGTTATTATGTAGATGGGTTATGTGTATTGAATTTTGAATTAGAAATCGCAAATACAAATTAATAAATTATAGGGTAATTTCCAACACCTATCTGCACAGAATGTGGTACTAACATATCCTATACTAGTATATAAAGCTGAAGAGTTTGTTTGTTTGATTGAACGTGCTAATCTCAGGAACTACTAGTCTGATTTGAAAAATTCTTTCATTAATTCAGTGTTAGATAGCCCATTAATCGGGAAAGACTATAGGCTATATATCATCACGCTAAGATCAATAGGAGCGGAGCAGTAATAAAGAATGTTTTAAAATCGGGGGGTTTTGAAAACAAATTCCACGCGAACGACGTCGCGGTCACAGCTAGTCTTAAACAAAAATAATATATTAAAAATGAATAATTCTTACTTACATATATAAGTTAACTAAATAATCACTTTTACACAAAAATTTAACCTAAACATAAAGGAAGGAATATCCGAAACTAAAAATATTGAGTAACCTTTGTTCACTTCGCCCGTTTCATAATTAAAACAAAGGTACGGAAAATATAGCACCTAGCCCCTAAGGAGCTTTACAACTCGAGACAAAACCATCAATCTTCGATTATCCATCATTAGTGTAAACAAGTTTGTTAACACGAAACAGTCTGGAAGTCCCAACTTAAGCCCCATGGGATAGAATTCCTGCACTCGATCTTATTCAAAGCAATCAATTATTTCATCTTATCCTATCTTAAGATGCCCATGTATATACAAAGATACAACACATATACACACCATAATAAAGCTCCGCTGTTTCGTGTGGAGTATATTGATCTAATATGTATTAATTTTTTCAAACCAAACATTGGTACAAAGTTTAGTACCACACAATTTAGTTACAGATGTAGATTTAGTTCACATATATCATATTTCCGGTCCGCGCTGTTAATCTAAGCTATTCTGATAATCATATATAGGTACAATGAAAATATACCCCAATTTGTCTTCCTTTTTTATAAATAAATAACGAAAAAACAACTAGCAAGTTCACTTGCAATTTTGTGTAGGACACTATCATAATCTTTACTAATATTATAAAGAGTTTAAGAATTTGTTTGTTTGTAGGAAGTAATCTCTTCAACTACTAAAACGATTTGAACCGATACTGAACCAGTGGAAAGCTACATTACTACATTATTGTATAGTGTAGGGTATTGTGTAGTATTATTATATTATTTATCGCTACATTATTGAGTACGTAAACATTCCATTGCCAAGCTCGGCCGAACTAGCCTAAATCGGTTATCCTCGATTAAGATGTATATTTTCCTTCAACATCAAAAAACATGCAAGTAACAATAAATACCTAGCAGAACAAGAATTAAGAAAAATTACCAAGTGGTACATGCTTTCTGGTCAAAAATTGATCCCACGTAATAAATACGACGCGGGTTCCTGATGCATTATACGGCCATGACTTAGTATAAAGTCAGAAAATAGGTACATCTGTAGTGCAATTAAAGTTTTAAACTTAACATTATACAACAGTTCATGTTTGAGCAGTAAACTTTTAACATTTTAAGAATCCCGTTTTTTACACGCTTTATATTAGCTTCACTTGTATGTCAGTCAGTATGTCTGTAACCGACCCCTAAATTTGACCGACTTCCCGTTTTCCGATTGAGCTGAAATTTTGCACGTATGTGTATATCGCGTGACAATGCAATAATATGGTACCATGGAGCTGATCTGATGATGGAGTCGGAAGGTGGCCATAGGAACTCCTGTACTAAACAAGATAGACCCTTCGTGTTTGGGCCCGTATGTTTATATCGCGTGACAATGCAATAATATGGTACCATGGAGCTGATCTGATGATGGAGTCGGAAGGTGGCCATAGGAACTCCTGTACTAAACAAGATAGACCCTTCGTGTTTGGGCTCGTATGTTTATATCGCGTGACAATGCAATAATATGGTACCATGGAGCTGATCTGATGATGGAGTCGGAAGGTGGCCATAGGAACTCCTGTACTAAACAAGATAGACCCGTCGTGTTTGGGCTCGTTTTACTTGTCTTGGCTAGCACTCTGCTGCTACATGATATGCAGGATCTCAAAAGCTTGTATTTAAAAACATTTAAACAAAAATCAACTAAAAAATGAAAAATAAATAATAGTTTAAAAAAACTAAAAAAAACACGCTTTTATAAAAAATCCAACTAAAAAAACAAAAAATAAAATTTAATATAATATAAAAAAGCGTGGGGTGTATTCAATTAATAATATAATATCTTAAAAAGCGCTTTGAATACACCCCACGCTTTTTTATATTATATTAAATTTTATTTTTTGTTTTTTTAGTTGGATTTTTTATAAAAGCGTGTTTTTTTTAGTTTTTTTAAACTATTTTATCTTTTTAAAATAATTTCAGTTCTACATTCTTTTACTAGCCTTTGTTAGTACCCACTACCCTCAGGCATAATATGTAAATTGCACGGTACCATACCCCGCGACAAAAACGCAATGTTGCTCTAAGGTTATTTTCATATATAACCAAATTATGACTCAATCAATGAATGCTAGTTACCTGATCTACTTAATTATTTATTGCTTTGTTAATATATTTATTTATAATAATTATTTAATATAAAGTGAATTTTGTCTGTATGATTTGAACTAGTTAGCATGAAATTTGATACTCGTATAATTTGAACTCGACTATAAACTGCCCGGTAGGCGCGCCTTACGCTGCTTATATAACCGGGAAGAATCTTCTAGAACCCCTAATTTCGTTATTCTTTTATTTACTATCTGTCCCTTTCTAAACCGGAACCTTCTACTCCAGAACTTTCCTTTATCAACTATACCTTTCTAACATCTATCTCTTTCTTTTCCTTCGCGAACTTTCTATTCTTGAACATGCGTTCATATTCTATCCCTTTCTAAAATATATCCGTCCTTGTCTTTTCCTTCCAGAATCTTCTACCTTTTTCTATAAGTCTTGAAACCGGCTTACGCTGCCAGAAAGTTCTGCCCTCGGTCGCCACACTACTATTGTATTGTTTTTAAGTTTTCCTCAATATACAGAAAATAATATTTTAAAATTTATTTTCAAATTACAGAGTGACACTTCAATTGTATTTATTGGTAAGGACCTATGTATGTATATATTTATACTATAATTGAAACTACTGCTATAAAAATTCGCTGTAATTATTTAATTTTCAACGATCAAGCACTAGTACTCAGCGAGCAGAAATACGTATGTACTCGTACATACATACGTACGAGCACGTAGGTAGTTATTTCATTCACTCCAATTCACAAACGAGCGAAGATCCGCCCTCACGTGTTGTGCTCGGAAACCTGGAATTGCATAACAAAAACAAACACGAGTGCAAAACGAGCGATGTCTTTGTGTGGAATCCATCTTGCTAGGTGAAGGAAGCTAAACAATGGCTTGTAGAATCTAACACAGAAGGCTCAAGCCCCTAAAGTCTACTGAGCGAGACAATGGTTGCGCGAATGGGCTCGAGCGAAACGTTCTTGTCTTGTTACCGCAAACAATATTGTTAGTTTTATGATGGAACTAAGAGAGCCCTTTGTAGATTTGTTTCTCTAACAATGGAAAGACTTAATTTTCAGCTTCCAATAATAATTCTAATAGACAGAGTACAAAATAATATTATTATAGTTAAGCTTTAGACCATGAGAAATAGAGTACATGACAATCAAATCAACTAAATAAGAGATTTCATTATCTTACAAAAACTTGCGGCCTCAGAGATTTTTTTGAGCTTACAAAGTTATGACGTCACAGTGTTGTACAAGGGAAAAAAACAAATTGGGCATTAATTACACCGGTCCACAAAAAAGTGGTCTGTGCATTTTTTCTAGAACCATCTATTCTTATGTATTTCGATGCGCTGAATCCGAATCTGGGTTCAGTCAGTTTGGTTCATAATTGGCATGAACCAAACTGATTTATGTTTGTTGTTGTTATGGTTTTAACAATAACTAAAATTATCTCTATCACAGAACAATAACAGCCTATAAACGTACAACTACTGGGGTCAAGCGTCCTGTTTATAGAGGAATGGACACTATACCCGTCACGCTTGTTCAAGGCCGATTGGCTGTTTTAACACATCGATTATCTCGATGTGCAGCTTCCATCACGATATTTTCCTTCACCGTTAACTCGTGATAATTGTAAAAAAAGGACATTAGGTCAGAAATGCCTAATATGCTATCTGGCCAGAATTCGAACCTGCGCCCTTTTTGAGTTCGAGGCGCGAATGCCTAAAAACTATGTTTCCACGGCTTAGGGAGATAAGAAGATGGTATTTTAACACCTATATTTTATTACGTAAATTATGTTAGAATCTATTATAACACGTATAACATATCCAAATGTAGCGTAAACTTTGAACATCATTGTTTAAAAATCAAAATATTGTTACAAGTTGGGCCACCTGCATACCTATAGACCTAGCACATTTATTACCTGCCGCGGCGTTTGAGCTAGTAACATTGTCCTATTAATGGAGTCCTATTAATTAGATGTATTTTATTTGCACACCACTCTAAAGCGATAAGGCCGCCCTTTGTTCCTGCCTTGACACGAAATTACTGTAAATGATTTATTTTATGTGTATGTGGTGAACAATAAAGTATTTTCTATCTATCATTGAAACTGTTTTATGACTACCTTCTTTTGTTTACCTTGTGTTTAAATTATACATTGGAATTAGAAAAACATGCTTTTGTGTATTGTAATCGTTTATGATAATCATTAAACAGGTGTGATTTTTAGAAACTATTGTTATGCGGTGGAGCATTGTGTCAAGACGTATTGTATAGTTTAGTATAAAACAATGCCCGAACGGAGAGGTGAGGCAGTCTAGCGAAAACCACGGTCAAGGCGAGACTTGTGTACATTCGATAACCTATATAGTGACGGACTTTGCGCGTGTTATTGAATTACGCATTACGTTTGAACTGATTATGTTCAGTTATATTTGTACCTATGTTATACGTGTTTGTATAGTTCTAATAAATTCTATAGTAATTCCAACGGCATTTTTAATTCGAGTCCCGCACTCGTAACAATATTACAGCTGCAACATTTTGGCATAATTGTGAAAAATACATGTAACGAAAAGTTTTTGAAAATTGTTTTGAATGCGGATTACAATACCAGGGCTGTGGAAAGCTTTGATCAAACCACAGAGAGCTATGAAAGAGAACGTAGATATGTTCACAGACGATAAACACTGAAGTTGTGGACAATGGGCCAATGCGATTGTTTGTGCTAACGGGCGGAATATGCTTTTGCAATTTGCGAACTATCACATACGAACCTAAACATACTTTTGAGCCTTACAATTACTGAAATTACTTGAAAATTTGTGCAATGAACATAGACACTTGTATATTTAATATAGTATAATACACTTTTAAATATACTGAATCTGTAATTTGACGGCCTCTGTGGTTGAGCGGGCTAAGCCTTTGCCGGCCTACCTCACTGCAACGCAGAGTCTCTGGGTTCGATTCCTGGTATAGTCAATTTCGGAAACGTATTTTCTCCGTTATTTACTATGGTCTGGGTGTCTGGGATCGGCCCCAGAGTAGTCCGTTGTATATTACCCATAACACAAGCGTAACTTGCTTAGTTTGGGGACAATACAATATGTGTGTTTGTCTGCCGATTAATTTTTTTTTTATAAAATTTTAAAAACGCAGTATCTATACATTGAAGCTATTAAAAAAACCAATTGGAATTGACTATATAAACGATGAAGAACAAGATGCAATTTTTATAGATTTATTTGTCCGTTTGTCTGTCTGTATGTTGTGTGAACTCGACAAATTAGTAACTTATTGCTACTGGCGTATTTATTTGTATTAAATTCTTCACCTTTAGAAAATCATGGTAAAGTGGTTCTTTGTTCAAACCTAATTTAACTTATAGTTGACTTATAGTATAAAGTTAAGTTACAAAGCTGTTATAAAGTTTCAGTGGGCTATCTAGTTCAAAACACGCGACCTAACAAGCTTTGATCGATAAGTCTAATATGTGAACGGTAAATTTTAGTGTAATTTATACTTCGGGAATTAAGTTATGTATTAGACGTACGTAAATTGTGTTAGATTTCAGGTGCTTTATTGAAAATTATTAGTTAAATATCCTATTACGAAGCCATGCGCCATGCTTCATGGAATGGAGTAATTAACACAATCACAAAATAAAGGGCGCGACCTGTCAAAGCAACTGTGATATTGTTAGAAAATTACAGAATGTCGCAGCCTCATAGATTTGGTAGGAGCGTACCTACTTATGACGTCATAAGTAGGTACGGGGTTAGTTTGGTCCATACGCCCTTAACAATTCTTAGTAAATTGCACCGCAATAAAGGGCAAACAATTGCAGTTTTGGTGATTAATTTTTTTTATGGAACTAGATTAAATATGATTTTTATATATTTCGATCTGCTGATTTAAAATTTCAAGCCCATTTGGCCCATAAGCCCATAATTCAAGTAAATTGCAAAAAACCCTAAAAGTTGCTAAAAAATTACGAAAAGTTGCAGTCATTATGATAAAAAAACGCACAATGTTGAGGGTATATGGACCCAACTGACCCAAGATTCGGACTCAGCGAAATACATAAGAACTCTTTTTTAGACTAGTAAACAAGTGCCTTTTGGACCAACTTTTTTCAGCAGTCTCCGAAAATTATAAATGTAGTGTCATTCGATTCGGAATGGCATCTAGATGATTTTTGAAAAAAATGAAGTTCCGCTTGCAAAAATTGTAAAAGTTATTAACAATTAACTAAAAAAAAGGGGGGTTAGTTTTTTGCAAATATCTCAAAAAGTAATAAAGATTTTTCAAATTTGAAAAAAGAGGAGGAAATAGGACATTTAAGGACAAAAAAGTCTCGACTCCCGAAACTGTAAGATCAATATTTATAATTTTCCCAGAGGGATGAAAATACGGCCGAAAACGAGTACTCTGGCTTACGCAAGCCACACCCACATCGGCCCTTTAATGAATAAATATTATTTAAACATACTAAATACGTAAATAAAAAATTGAAAAAATTCAGGCACTAACTGAATAGATGAATGAACAATAATCTGCTTGAAAAATTTTTTTATAACAATTTTTCATTTAGTTATTCAATAGTTAATTAATAAAAAAAATTTGCTTGAACATGAACATTGCAAATGTGATAATTGTTAAACTATAAATTTAAGATTTTTTCCTTTCTTGGAGCAATTCTTAATAGTCTTTAGAATCGAACCCCGTTGGAAAAATTAGAAAATGTTTATTATTCATTTTTTTATTAATAATTTTCGTTGTTACAAAATATTTTTGTTTTGCTTGAACATAAACATTGCAAGTGTGATAATTGTTAAACTATAAATTTAAGATTTTTTCCTTTCTTGGAGCAATTCTTGAAAGGCTTTAGAATAGAACCCCGTTGGAAAAATTAGAAAATGTTTATTTTTCATTTTTTTATTAATAATTTTCGTTGTTTTAAACTTTTAATTATCACACTCGCAATGTTCATGTTCAAGCAAAAAAATTTTATTAATTAACTATTGAATAACTAAATGAAAAATTGTTATAAAAAAAATTTAAGCAGATTATTGTTCATTCATCTATTCAGTTAGTGCCTGAATTTTTTCAATTTTTTATTTTCATATTTAGTATGTTTAAATAATATTTATTCATTAAAGGGCCGATGTGGGTGTGGCTTGCGTAAGCCAGAGTACCCGTTTTCGGCCGTATTTTCATCCCTCTGGGAAAATTATAAATATTATTTTGTGTTTTTTTAGGAAATTTCCTCCTCTTTTCGAATCTTTTTTCAAATTTGAAAAATCTTTATTACTTTTTGAGATATTTGCAAAAAAACTAACCCCCCTTTTTTTAGTTCATTGTTAATAACTTTTACAATTTTTGCAAGCGGATCTTCATTTTTTTCAAAAATCATCTAGATACCATTCCGAATCGAATGACACCTCATTTATAATTTTCGAAGACTGCTGAAAAAAGTTGGTCCAAAAGGCACTTGTTTACCAGTCTATTTTTGTAGGCCAGTGTTATTGTTTGAATAGTAATCTAAAATAATTATTAAATCATGATATTTCATAAGTTTGATTATAAGATGTTAAACAAAAATTATTCATCATCTATACTATAATAAATCAGTAAATGGTTGGAATTAGTACATTGCCTTTAAAAATGTAAAAAAATCAGGGTCGCTAATTCGGACCAGGAAATTCCGAAAATGCAATTTTTAGAATTTTTGTCTGTCTCTCTATCTGTTAGAGCATCACGTGAAAACTACGAACGGATTTAAATGAGACTCGACATAGAGCTAACTTGTATCTCGGGCGTAACTTATTCTAAGTTTTTGTCCCGATAAATGACGTCGTTTCCGTGGGATTCCCGAAAATAGCGAAAAAGATACTGAACTTACATGAATAAAATTCGACATAGTACTAGCTTATAACTCGAGTTAACACTTAGGATACTCTTTATCCCGATAATAATGTCGTTTCCTTGATATAAACGGAAAAATAGATGGCGCTGCAATCGAGTTTTTCAATTCAGTAACAAATACCTATGTTTTCATAAACAATATCTCATTCATTGTATTACTACAAATCAGGTTGGCTTCGACTCGCCTCTGTGTTTTTTTTATGTTTATGGCTTGGCAACTAGGCCTTTAAGCCAGGCGCAGTTGTATTGTAGGCTAAAATCGACGCCATTCCATGGAGTTTTTGTGAAAACTCGAAAGGCCACATTTGGCATACAGTTCATATTTCTCACTAAAAATACACAATTACTACTCAAAAACTATCAATGTTCTACAACCATTGTTCATTTTAGAGTAATTTTACACATTTTTAGAAAATAAAACTGCACAGCACAACGTCCCCTTACAGTTCCCGCCAAAAACTTCTCTATGTTTCGCTGCGCAGCAGTGTAGACTACATAGATAAAGTTTCTTTGTTATTGTAGTGAAGTTAGTAAGAAAAAAGAGTATATATTTAGGTAAAGCACCTAATTAAATGTGTATATACATAACATAGAGCTAATACCTAAGGTTGTTCGCGTGGCGTAGCCGCGGGGAAAATTCTAGTATATTATAATATATCTATTAATGATATTTATTCTATAACAATAGTCAAGGACAAGCGGTCCTTTGAGATGATTATAGTCTTTCCATAAAAAAAAGTTTTAACAAATGACTGCGTGTGCTTTTATAATAAAAACCTTAGAATTGAGTTTAAAATAACGTGTTTAAAAACATGACTATATTTCTTACCTTCAACGTATTTAGCGTAAAATTAGAAATTGATATCTCTTGTTTATTTAACATTAAGTTTTATGGTTTCACTTCTACCCAATCAGTATTACATTGCTCAACACGATTTTTAATCAATTACTCCGTCTTTAACTTAAATAAAATGAATCTATTTTTTAATAAATGGTTCGAGTTTGTACAATGCGTTTAAAATTTGAAATAAATCATGAGGTATAATTCGGAACAAGAGATTACGAAAATTCTATTCAGACGAGTATCGCGCTGTGCTAAGCCACTAATTTAATACAAAGCTAGAAAAAAAAAACAGAGATACAAGTGACGCTAGTTTGACAGGGATGTTACGTCATTACGTTCAAAGATATACATGAGCACGAACAACCCTAACCTGGGGTATACATTTATGTATATATGGGAGGGTTTTTTGGGACTGACCTCTTATACAAGAAACTTCGTATTATTATGATAGAACTTCACTTAGGTAAGTTCGTTTAATCATATAATAATACTCATTTCTTGTATAAGAGGTCTTTTTACAAGCAGATGTTCAAAGCTAGGGTTGTGAGTAACCTGTGTTACTTAAAAACCACGTTAGTCAATGAAAACGTATTTTTATTATCTTCACAAAGTTACAAAATTTCTACGAAATGCCTCTAAAATAATATAAAAAATAATAAACGAAGCAGAAAAAAGTAATAATAATAATAAAATGAACATAGATTTATCTTCTAAGCTAATGGTCACTCTTTACATTTACTATGGTATTTCCCTTGCTGTACTACATATAGCATCGCTATAATAAGCCTGATTTACGATAGGCCTATTATAGTACCTTGCGAAGGTCAGTGAGTTTCCTGACCAGCCTGCTGTCTTTTGTATTTGATCAATACTGATTCCAGATCTCAGTGCTGAACTCGTGGACGAATGTCTCGTGGAATGAGCAGTAAACATATTTACATCTATTCCAGCTTCTTGCAGGGTTGATTTTATCCAGCGACTAATTGTCTGAGAAGATGCAGGATGATATGGTTTTTTATATGTGATAATTAATCTACTTGTATCTTTCCTTAGTGGTTCTGTCATTTCAATATAAGCTTTTAAAGTGGTAAATGGGCAAATCTCCACTTTTTCTTCGTATTTCTTTAATGTAAGCATTGGTTGAAGACTGCCTTTTTTGGAGGTTTTTATCATATCTGGTATAAATATTTGCACTTTATTATCATCTATAATTACATTATTTAAGTTGATTAGAGACAATGTCTGTACCCTATGTCCTGTAGTCAGTGCAAGTATTGTTACCATTTTCCTTGTTAGTTTGTCTAAAGATATTTCATTCATTGGATAGCTTGCTATGTGGTTCAGTACCACTCCCGGGTCCCAGGTTATATCATATTTTGGTGTTGGTGGTTTTGACCTGAAAACTCCTTTCATGAATCTTTTAATTCTATCATCAATTCCTACTTTTGGTCCCATTATAAGAGATAAGGCAGATCTTGCTGTATTTAAAGTACCATATGAGGCTCCGGATGTAAAGATTTCACTTAAAAATTTAAGAATGTAAGGAATAGATGCTTCATATGTATTTATGTCATATTTTTCACAAAATTTCCACCACAGTTTTAATGATGAGTCATACTGCTTCATGGTATTTTTTGAAAGTGAGTTCAACATTATTGAGAGGGCTGAAGATGGCGTCCCTCGTCTTATATATGCTTTGCTGACAGCAGTCCTGCAGCCAGGGTAAGCTGGTGATGGAGAGGGTGACTGTCTCTGAAAGGGGAGGTAAGTAGACTTTTGTTAGGTTCGAATATTATAAGGTCATCGATTAATAAGGATTTTAAAATTGGAAACCATGGTTGAGATGGCCAATATGGAAAAACTAAGATACCAGAGGCTTTGTCTGTTTTAATTTTATATATGCATTTTAATATAAGAGAGAAAGGGGGAAAAGCATAGAAAAATATATTTTCCCATTTGATTGTAAAGGCATCAATGGTGAAAGCTTCTGGATCACATTTCCATGAAACAAACTTTTCACATTTTTTATTTACTCTTGAAGCAAACAGATCTATTTCAGGGTTGCCAAATTTTGTAACAATTTTGTTATAAGCTCTTGGGCAGAGTTCCCATTCTATATTAACCTTTCTAGATTCCATATCTGCTAAATTATATTTTGTGTTTATATAAGAACAAAATAACCATATATTTCTGTCTTCACACCATTGCCAAATATCCCTAGTTATACTATTTAGGTATGGGAAGCGAATTCCTCCCGATTTATTAATATAAGCTACTGCTGTTGTGTTATCTATTCTCAATAGAATTTCACAGTTATACATATTTTTTGTAAAACACTGAAGGCCAAGATAGGCAGCTTTAAGCTCTAAATAGTTTATATGATGTTCTTTTTCAGATTTAGACCAACAACCTGACACTTTTTCAGTGCCACATACGGCTCCCCATCCTGTAGAGGATGCGTCTGTATGAATTTCTAATTTAAAATTGTAATTCTTTATTAGATTACATTTATGTATATTTTTCCTCCACCATTCTAATTCTGAGTAAACTACTGGAGAAAGAAGCATTTTTGTGTTGTAATTTTCATGTGACTTCTGTAATGCTAAGTACTTTTCTCTTTCCAATAGTTTAGTGTAAACCCAGCCATAGGGAACAGCTATACAGATGGAATTTAGTACTCCTATTAATTGAGACAATTCTCTTATTTTACATTTGCTTTTTTGTTTAAAACACTCAATTTTGTCTCGAATTGACATTTGTTTTTCCTGTGGAACTGACAGTGATAGATTTTTGGAATTTAAATTAAATCCTAGGTATTTACATATCTTGTTAGGTATAACAACACTTTTCTCATAATTGATGGTAAAGCCTAAATCCTGAAATAGCTGACATGCTATTTTTATGCTATCTTTACATTTGTTTTCTGTGTTTGAAAAATATAAGCTATCATCTAAATAACAGGTAACAATTATATTCTGGTTTCTGAGGTAAGTACTGATTGGTTTGATAATTTTTGTAAATACAAAAGGTGCTGTACATAATCCATAGGGCAAAGCTTCAAATTGGAATAATTTACCTTCAAACATAAATCTCAAAAACTTTTTACATAGGTAAAATAGGTATAGAAAAATAGGCTTCTTTCAGGTCAATTGTAGCCATATAACAATCTTTAAAAATTAATTTACAAGCGGTTCTAACATCTTCAAGTTTAAAGTGTTCAGTTTCTATGTAGTAATTTAGCCTTTTTAAATTTAAAATGAATCTATATGACCCGTTTGGTTTTTGAACAAGAAATATTGGGGATACAAATTGGTCTGGGCTGTAGGAACACTCAGAAATTGCTCCTAAGGAAAGTAATTTCTGTATTTCCTTGTGTATAATTTCTTTTCCTTCTTGTGACCAATTTTGATGTTCTGACAGGAAAGGTGGAGGCGTTTGTTTGAAAGGGATTTTATACCCTTCAATCCAGCCTAATACCACAGGGTCTTTTGTAATCTGTAGCCATTTATTTTTAAATAATTTTAATCTACCTGCATGTACCTGGTCTTCTAGCGACGGTAGTTGCTTTTGTAAGGTTGTCGTTTCTGGTCCTTGTATTGTCTGTAGTTCTTCCTCTGTGGTTGTTGACGTGGCCCACCGCGAGCCTGATTGTAATGTTGTTGTTGGACTTGGTATTGTTGTGGCGGTGGGCCTTTCCAGTTTCCCGGTTTACTAGATTTTTTTGTTTTAATTATCGAGCTAGCGTGCATTATTTGAGTTTTAGATTTTTGGATAGTCTGTGCAGCTTTAATTTTTTCTGAGCAGTCCTTTCCAAATAAAAGCTCATCAGACTTGGAGTTACGAACTGCATCCTTCACAGTTTGGTTAGCCCCTGCCAGTGCAAAAAACTTTCTCGAAGCAGAATCTTGATAAAAGACTTCAGCTGTTAACTTCGCAGCATCATTGATTTCTTCTATTAACAGTTTCGAGTTAATATTTCCTTTTAGCAAGCTGGTTAAAGATTTACCCAAACATGTCATAACTTTTCCTAATACATTTTGTCGGTGTATTATTCTTTTATCCCTTTTGAATGTTACTTCAGAAATGGCTGCTTTTATTTCTGGATTAAGTGAAGGAGCCACAGCACTTAAAAAGTTACAAGGTGTAGGATACTTTTTGGATATGTGTTCCCTAGCGTCTTTACCCAATCCATTATTCATAATCCGTGTCCAACGGAGAGCTAACTCATTTGTGATGGGATCTCCAACTATGGTTGTTTCCTCTCCTTCATTTCCCAGTGCCAGAAGTAGTTCTTCAGAGAGTTTTTCCTCATCTGGAAGTTTATTTTTAACAATTTGTTAAGAAATGCCAGATTTTTAGTAATAATTTAGAGAATACATATATATAGGCAAAAATATGGTAATTTTTCTTTGTATAAGAAAGCAACCTTTTCAAGTTTCGATTGTCTATCCACTATAGTGATAGCGCATAGAAACCTATGTATAGTTTTGTTATTAATGACAATACTATTTGGCAAGATAATTCATTAAGTGACCTCACTTTAGTGATGTAAGTCATTTTTGCAGGGAGTTTATCCACTAAGTGATAACGCTTATAAGCAAAGTAACAGAACAGTAATGCTAGTAATTTATACCTAGCGGCCTATACTATACTATATATCGAGGTCTTCATAACAAATGGGCAGTCATTTTGGTTTATAAATGTAATTATTCAAAGAGTTTATCCACTAAGTGATAACGCTTAGTCATTTTGGTTTATAAATGTAATTATTCAAAGAGTTTATCCGCTAAGTGATAACGCTTAGTCATTTTGGTTTATAAATGTAATTATTCAAAGAGTTTATCCGCTAAGTGATAACGCTTAGTCATTTTGGTTTATAAATGTAATTATTCAAAGAGTTTATCCGCTAAGTGATAACGCTTAGTCATTTTGGTTTATAAATGTAATTATTCAAAGAGTTTATCCGCTAAGTGATAACGCTTAGTCGCTTGGGTAAATAAATTTATTTAATAGTGGGTAAAGAAAATTAACAGAATGGTACCTGTGTCCAGGTTCACTTCTGGATTAGAAGGTCCTGGCTGGTTTGGCTGTCCGTCTTTCTGTCCGTTAGTCTTTTAGAGCATTAAGTCAATACTACAGCTCGGATTTAAATGAAACTCGACATAGACCTATTTCCCGGGGTGTAAGTTAGGATACTTTTTATTCCCATAAAAGACGTGGTTTCTATAGGATAGACGAAAATATTAAGATATAGAAACTGGTCATACATTGTTTACCATTAATGCAAGCTTAACTGCAAGATTTATCAATATTCGTTGACAATTGTCATCTTTGTCGTCCGTGACCACGGCCACTGAAAAGCGGCCGAAACGTCGGAATAACCAAAATGAAATAAATTACCGCGCTTAAAACCGATACTAACTTAGTTTTATTATGTATACAAGTGGCGAAAACTTAAGAAAATATTAAGCATTATGTTTAATTTCATTCACATACGTTGAGTAGTTTCATAATAAGACGCTTTTTTAATGCGATCGTAGTGCCATCTTTTTCGCTATTTTCGTCTACCCTTCGGAAACAACGTCATTTATCGGAACAAAAAGTATCATTAGTTAAGCCCCATAATATAATTTAGCTCCGTTTTGAATTTAATTTAAATCCGTTCAATAGTTTTTACGTGATGCTCTAACAGACAGACAGACAAAAATTCTAAAAATTACATTCTCGGAATGTGTTGGTCCGAATTATGCCCCCTGATTTTTTCACATTTTAAAACGCATTGTACAAACTCACATTGTACATTTACAGATTTATGTGTATAGAAAGATTGTATCACAAGTTGAGGGAAGGTTTTTAGGCAACCGGGAATACTCGTGCACGCTCGTGAGAAAAATTTCCGCGAGGCAGCACAAACTTAACAAGGTATCAGATAGACGCCTCCTCGGATGTAAGTTATACTGATACCCGCACATAAACACTTCCCTTCATGCTTTACAGCTCAAATGCGTTTTAAATCTATCTACTGTACACTTCAGGCCGAATTCCTAACTATCTATATATTAGTTACCGGAAAAACCCGTCATAGCTTAATAGGTTTAAGTTTAAAGAACTTTATTTCCCATAAGAACATGTAGTTCACTTACAATGAGATTAAAAATAATTAGTAAGTAATACAATATAATTCTTAACACTAATGTGGTCCTATTATATATGCAGTCTTCGATATAATTATGTTGCGGTTAATTATTTTATATTTATTTTAATAAAAGGTTTTTTAGTTTTATTTTAAATAAGTTTATATTGTTACATTTTTGTAGGTCGTTTAGCAATTTATTAAATAACTGCACACCTTCAAACATAATGTTATTTTCCCTAATGTGTTCGTGATACATTTAATTAAAATTGCCTTTTTCTTCCGGATATTATATTTATATGTTTTAGAGGTAAAGGATAGCTTGGAGTGTATATTTTTATTCGTTATCTTTTTTATTAGTATGCAGGTATTTTTAATTTTATAGATAGTTTATTTTTAGTTTAATTTATTTATTATTTAGTTAATTCTTAATTAGGTGTTTGATATGTAATTGAAAGTAATATTATTACAATGCAGGTATTATATGTGTATATTTGAAAAATATTTAATAGGTTAGTTTTAGAGTATAAATTTTTAGTTGGAGTAAGATAATCTAGACGGTATAACGTTTTGACAATTTTATTTTGTGTAATCTGTAATAGTTTTAAGTTTTTTTTAACGGCTGATCCTCATATTTCTATAAGATATTAAAGATGAGATTTTACAAGGGAATTGTAAATGATGAGCCGTACTTTGTGAGGTATATACAGTTAGAGACATAGTCAATATATGGTCTCCATGTTAGTTTATCAACCAACCAAAGGTTGATGATTAACACGCTCGCGTATATCAAACTCAAATGGCGTGGATTCGAATCCTGATCGGAAAAATTTACAGATTTTAGGCAGTTTTCTGATCTAATGTGCAAGTATGGATATTGTTACAATTTTTACGTGCTGACATTAATGAAACCTACACATCGGAATGTTTGACACCCGCCAACTTGAACAAGCTAGGCGATATTACTATCCGTTCTCCTATACAACTGGGTGACCCAAGCCCAGCAGTGTTACATTTATGGGCTGTTATATATTTTACTATCCTTCTTTTCACACATCAATTCAATGTGTTCCTTCACCGTTGTTAGCTCGTGGTAATTCAAACAATATGAATATTAGGTCAAAAAACTGCCTAAGTGCATGCGTTCCGGCTATAATCGAACCAGCGCCTTTGAGTTTGGGATACGTGCGCTAGCCATTACGCTATACCACGACTAATATCAATCTGTTGTTGACTATTTCAGATTTATTTTCTTTTTAGATGTTTTGTGTAGCTTTTACCTTTTATTTCATAATCAAAAATTGCATATATTATACGTGGAACTAGTTACAAGCAAGAACAAAGTAAGAAATTACATCGCGCAGTAACATATGAATGCTCAGAAGGGGAGGGATATTGCGGTTTATACTGAGAGATTGGGAATTTTTGGCAAAGCCACGTACGTAGCTTACGTTGATCCTTAACCTGTCAACTTTTTTCTTTTTTAACTATATATTAATTTCATGATTATAGCTTAGTAATACCTGCTAATAAAAATTATTTCTAATTTATGGTACATACATAAGCGTTAATTAGCTTATTAAATCTAACTTCCAAATAGTTAACACGTACAGCGCGCCGTGTGTTTCTGAAGTCTAAATATAGTGTTTTATTTGTCATACAAAAGGTCAATTGAATCAAAGGTACAATTACGAAAGCTTATTAGCCCGACTAAAAAACCCAATTTTGTAAGGTTATTAATTTGCGATTAGATTCCATGGAAGCGAAGCTAAAAATATACGACTCACATGTTATTACTCCATAATTCCCTTAATTATCTAGATCGTAAATCATTACATATTTACTTATTATGACCAGCTAATATTGGGTTACCAATGCGCAATCGACACGCTACATCGAAACAGGAGCGTGTAATATGGAAAGTAAAGAAATTCAAAGGTATCGCAATTCAAATCAATTTGTCGCAGGATCGATGGCCGTCGGAGAAGACTAGTCTTGGGTTCACCGTCCATCCTAGTCAGGCGACGACCTACCTAAGCTTAGGAGTATAAATAAGAACTTTGACGCGTTCGAAATACTTTTGAATAGGCTAGATCTTCAATGTGAGATATATATACTTACTGAAACTTGAAATAACAAGATAAACAGCTATCCATCGTTACAAAATTTTGATACTTACTACACAAAAAATAACTATAATCAAAATGATGGTGTTGTGTCTTACATAAAGCAAGGACTAGATTGTACTGTAACAGAGATGCAGTTAACAGACGCCACGGGTCTATGCATAGAAATTAGCAAACAACGGACTGTCGTTATTTGCATCTACCGTTCACCTTCAAATAGAAATATAGACAACTTTTTACAAACACTAGATTCTGCGTTAACAAATTTTCGAAACTATAATAACGTCATAATTATGGGAGACTTAAATATTGATATTAAAGGAAACAATACTGATAATAATTCTACTGAATATTTAAACATTCTGGCCAGTCATGGCCTTTTACCAGGACACGAATTCCCTACAAGGAGTAATAACTGCCTAGATCATGCAATGGTTAAATGTAAATTACCTACCACCACTATTGTACTAGAGGCACCCTTAACAGACCACTCTGCTGTTCTTACCGTGGTAAGTTCAACCTGCTCTGAAAGTATTTCTAAGAACACACATAACCGCAGCATTAACTATAACGCTGTTATTGAGGAACTCAATACGAAATCATTTGAAGATATTTTGAAATCGGATAATGCGAACTGGTGTGCCGAGAAGCTAGTTGAAGTCTTGAAAACATCTATTTCAAATAATACCCATACCTTTTCTTCATCAAAACGATCTCAATGCATTAAACCCTGGATGAGTCCCGGACTCATACGTTGTATAAGGCACCGCGATCGTCTTCATCTAAAATGCAAAAAAGATCCCTCAAACGCGACTCTAAATATAATTTACACAAGATATAAAAACTTTTGCAACGACTTATTAAAACGACTAAAACGTGCTTACGAGAAGAGTGAATTAAAAAAATACATTAATAACCCAAAAATGAAATGGAAAGTTATTGACATGATAACAAACAGAAATACTAATAAAAAATCATCTTCATCTGATTTGCTCAATATTGAGTCATCTCCTGATAAGTCATTACAAAAAATTAACGATTATTTTGTTAACATAGCCAGTAGTTTAGCAGAAAAAATAATCATAAAAGAAAATCAAAATAACCAAGACGAGACAAGAGTACCACCACTTGAATCTATGGTCATGATTGGTACAACAGAATTAGAAATTGAATCTGTATTAATGAGTTTAAAAACGGAAAGTGCAGCAGGTTTAGATTTCATTCCTACTAAATTACTGAAGATGGCCAAAAGTATAATTTTACCACCTTTGACCCATATAGCAAATTTATGCCTAGAGAATGGCGTGTTTCCTCAAGCTTTCAAAAAGTCGATTATACATCCAATACATAAATCAGGGAGCCGGGATTGTATTACTAATTATCGTCCAATATCTGTGTTACCAGCCCTCTCTAAAGTTATTGAAAAAATTATCAACAAAAGACTCTTGAGCTACCTAGAAACCAAAAATCTCCTTTCTAATAATCAGTATGGTTTTAGAGTAGGTAAATCAACATCGCATGCTGTATCTGATCTTACAGATTTTGTAGCTAAACATGTCGACGCAAAGAATAAATGTGTAGGTGTTTTCTTGGACTTAGCCAAAGCATTCGATACAGTATCCATTCCTATCTTGATAAAAAAATTAGAAAACATTGGCATTAGAGGTGTTCCACTGAAACTTTTTAAGGAATATTTAACTGACAGGACTCAAAAGGTTACCATTGGCGACTACTGTAGTAAAGAAACACAGATTACTTTTGGTGTGCCTCAGGGAAGTGTGCTTGGCCCTACACTCTTTTTGATTTACATAAATAATCTCTGTGAACTTAAATTGGATCAGTGTAGAATTTTCACATTTGCTGATGACACAGCACTGATTTTTTATGGTAAATCGTGGCATGATGCAAAAACACTAGCTGAGGCAGGTTTGCGAAAAGCAGCGCAGTGGCTCGCTCAAAACCAACTTACATTAAATATTTCGAAAACGAATTATATTATTTTCACAAATTCTGACCGAACCTTGCCGCAAAACGACAATTTTGAGATTAAGCTACACGACTGTAACAATATACCGATAAATAAGTGTAGATGCTTCCAACTCACTAAAACTAACGTTATTAAATATCTAGGTGTTTTGTTAGACGATAAACTCACATGGTGCCAACAGATAAGTAAACTAACAGAACGTACAAGAAAGTTAATATATATATTCAAAAAACTACGGAATGTCAGCGACTACAGTTTGTTAAAGACAGTATATTTTTCACTAGCACAATCTATTTTGAGTTATTGTATTACGACTTGGGGAGGTGCGCGAAAAAGTCACCTTATAAAACTAGAAAGAGCACAACGAATTTTACTTAAAACTATAAAACACAAACCATTTCGGTATCCTACTTTTGAATTATACAAAGATTGCGATGTTCTAACGGTTAGGCAATTATTTGTTCTTCAAACTATAATATCTCAACATCAAAAAATAGTGTATGTAGATAAATCTGTAAAGTCTATTACTAGACGAAAAGATATGGTGTGCCCATCTGTTTCTTATAGAACATTCTTCATAAACAAATTCCAATGTTATCTTGCGCCTATGTTGTATAATAAATTAAACAAAATACTCGACCTTTATTCTCTAAACAGGCATAACTGCAAATGTAAAGTTACTAAGTGGTTAAAAACTCAAAACTATGATGAAATAGAAAATCTATTTACAGTTCTTAAATAACAGTGTTAGTTAAAATTATAAAATACCGCTCCTAAAACCGTTAACACGTTAACTAAACAAACAACACTACGTCAAATACAATATATATACATATATAACATCTAGCTTAAAAAACATAAAATAAAACATCTAAATAAAAATTAACGAAACCAAAAATTAATTTAAAATAACTAAATGCTTATTAATATAATTTTAATATGATACATTAACATTATAAAAAATATAAAGCCCAAAAACTAAACTAAAACCTAAAACTACTCTTTTGCTACAAATAATGTAATTAAAATCGTAAATGTTCCTAATTCCCAAGTATGCAGTGTTTTCGTTCTATTGACAATTATTATTATAAACATATGTACTTCTCACTCGCTTCAAAATAATTTCGATCTACCTTTTAAATTATTATCTTTCTAATTCTTTGTTTCTTATTGATTGATTACTTACCTTACTTACTAAAATCGTTACACACTCACGTCGTAGTTCTTAAGTCACTGGAAGGAACTAACACCTAAGAAACAGGCTTGGCCTAGTTTAGGTGTTAGTACCCAAACAGTTTTAAATTTTAAGACAACATGTAAATTTAATTTTGGTGTCAATAAATATTATTATTATTATTATTATTATTGGTACGTAAAAAAAGCTATGTACCAACATACGTGATACAAACTTGAACCAAATGAAAAAGATTTTAATTAACAATTTTGACAGTAATATTTAAAATCCTTCAGAAACCTACACAATTAATTACCCTCGTTATACTTTAATGTGCTTTATAGAAAACGAGCACATATGTAATTTCAGATCTTTTTCGAAATATAACGTTTTATCCGTTTCGAGTAAAGAAACAAAAACATAACATTATCGATATGTCGATAAACCGCATCACATTGACTACGTTCAATGCGCAAAGCGATCCTTACTATCTGCCAACCGCTCAAGGCCGTACCGGGAACAGTCTTGTTATTATATTAGTATTGTAGACACCATTTATAGTCTTCGTATTATGTTCATTTTTAAGTATTTTACAGGAACTCTTAGTTATTATTTTAACAAATATATTATAAATTATAAATGCTTGTGACCGTGTCCGGTTCAGCCATTAGAAGGAGGGCCAGGACTTCGATAATCAGTCTCTTGTTGTTGCGACGGCGCTGGATTTAGCGGGAAGTGAACTGCTTCAAAGTAAGAAATATGGGATTGAGTCAATTTTGAATGGAATCGGAACACGCACTCACCTGATAAATGGACGTGAAAACAGCTGCTCCTCTTCTCAGTATACTTCACTGATCAGTATTTATTCACTTAATAGTTATTTTTTGTCTTGTATATGGTTTATAGATTTGAAGATATTTACAATATTTGGTAAATAAGCGGTGCGGCGCGGAGAGATATTAATTGTATTTCATATTTATTATATGTTAATTTATTTTATATATTTTAATATTAATTTATTTTATGTTATATAATTCTAATGTGCGGAAAATATTTAATTTATTTTACTTAATGTCATGAGATGAATGATTGACGTGACGTGCGAAAAGGGAAACGCGCCGTCAGATTTAAAGGAAGAATTTAATAGAATAGAAGAAAAGTTTATATATGCCGAAAGAAGGTTACTTGGCGATACCACTTGTCATTATTGTTTGACGTTAATGACAATGACGTTTGATTATACAAATTAAATACTACTGTTAGTAAAGGAACTAATTATAGTAGCTCTAGAATTTCATAACACCGTACTGCTCGGAGACAAACAATGAGCCAGGGTAGAATTCGCGGACAATGCTGGATATGCAGTATAACTTGCATATACATCTTATCTTTCGAGCTAGGGTCGTAGGATGGTAACTTAATCCACGCAATAGTTTTCTGAAATGTTAGCACATCTATTACAAGAGACAAAATACGTTCTATCACTCGTCACGTAATAATTACATCTGTTAATATAGATAAAAAATTATAATTGCTTGTCCCAAGTGTGGAATATAAAATATTTGCATGGCATAGGCACAAGGGTTTGTTTCTATTTTAGCTTATATGAACACAGGCGCATATTGAAGTAAGATTACTAGGGTTGGCGAATTAGAAAAACTTGATTGTCAGTAAAATAAAATGATGTTGATTATTATATATGTACTTATATGTAGGTAGTATTCTCAAAGGTTTAATATAAAATAGGATAAAATTATATAGTGTCGTTTAATAACATTTTATATATTATTGCATAAATGACGTAATTGGATAATATTGGAAAGTATTACATCAAAATCTCACAGAATCTAAGAAGTTATATAACTTTGTAACAAATCGCTTCCATCTGGCAGCAATTTGCTACACAGTCTTCAATTATATTATTTATAAATTAGTTTATTTTAAATTTTATTTTTATTTTTTATTTTTTAAAGTTTTAGTTTCCATTCAAAATATTATAAACATTGAATTTGTGCTTAAGTAGATATTTAAAAAAATAAAAAGTAAAAGAAGACAACATTAAAGTTCCAAGCATATTAGGTAATAAGTAGCCCACTAATAGTAAGTAATACATATAATGAATATATCATATATCGACATAATGAAGATTGAACAATCTTCAAAACAAATAATAGTTCACATGTTATATTTATATTATTCTATTTATTATTTGTCATCAATATTCTCCCCTGTAAAATATCTATGAAAATCGATGGTTATTTTCTTAAGTTTTGCACTAATACATATAATTAAAACTTCGTTTTGATGGGTTTAAACGCGGCATTTTATTTACTGAAACGTTGAAAAAAAAAGACAATACCGCGCTTACAATCGTAGTTATAATTAATAATATTTAAAAACCAGATAACAGTGAGTTCCGGACTAACCACTAGTAATTCAAAAAGGTAAAATCGAATAAAGGGACTATCTCATTTAACAAGTGCCTAGTGCGAGTTTTTTACTATCTGATCACGTTTAAATCAATGCAGTTTTGTATAGCATGATTTATGTTTGTCTTAACGTTAATAAAATAAAGCAGACAGGCAGGCTGCCCATCTGATGGAAAACGGTTACCATTGCCTATAAACGTTTTCAACACCGTAGATGTCACCAACGCGCTGCTGGCTTCGAAGAAATTTTATGACACCCTTTTAAAAAAAAAGCTGAGATGAGCTTCAGCTCAGCCGATGGCGTGTGGTTCGGTGGTAAAAGAAAGACGATAGCACCAATCTGAACAGTTCCTTAGAACACTCCCCATTGTACAGTCGATAGAATACGCAGAGAGACGCAAACTCTCTTCGAAAGCCAAGCGTATCTAAACCGTCTGTGAGTTTGGGATAGTCGACAATGCGAACGGCTCGACGACAGGGCGCTACGTGATTCCCATGCAAAATTAACGTAATCGAGTAGTAAAAAAACATGCACTAAACGCACTGTATCATTTCACGTTTTATGAGTTAACAACCAACGTAGGGGGTGACCCTATCTGAACACACCAGGATTTTGTAATGGCACTTAGTTTGAGCGGTGCACAAGTACCTTCGTTATGCACGCCACATTCTAAAAAGATCGTTTCTTTACAATTGAAATTATTTACTGAAAACATTTTAAAACTCTACCATGACATTTACAAAGTTCGATCGCATTAATTATTTGAATTTTATTTATCACATTTATGTATATGCTTTCTATACATGTAATTATATTATTAGAACTAATTGAATCTCTATTTATGCCAAATGCAGCGGCCGCACCTTCCTAAATGTTAACGTTATTGACTGTGGTCAAATGCGTCTTGTATATAGAGTTAAAAATAACACTGTTAACAATAGCATTAGTGTATACTGTATATAAATACGTTATCTGTAAATATGTAACGGCGATAATAACTAAATCAATATCGCAACACAAATAATGTATTACACCTATTGTCGCAATTGCGTGAAACGGCCTGTAGCTGTAACATTATCCTAAATATAGCCTCACCTTAATGGCTTTAAAGTTAAACAAAAGTCTGTATTTTTACACAATTATCAGATGAAATAAATAAAAAATCGGAAAGTTTTATATAAATGTCAAAACTGTAGCAACCTCGTCTGAGTATTGGTGTGCGTGACAAACCATCATATGATTTAACAATAAACCGTAATATTACAAGTTTTGGTTTCGACTTTTTCGGACTTCAACACAAATGATACATGTGAGTAATGTTTGACTTGTTATATACGTGATTACTATTACTGGGTGGTACAAAAAATAAGCATAGTAATTAGTATAAAAGCCAAAAAACTTTAATTTTAAAACTATTTTAATAAATCTAACTATAGACACATTAAAGATCAAAAAAATTAAACGCGTGATTTTGAATTGATATTTATTTATATTTCATTTATGACGATTCAACCCAACCACTTTATAATTACCATATATAAATAATAATAATCGGCAGACAAACACACATTGTTTTACCTACGAGTTTTTGGCTACGCAGACGACAGCACGGTTGTGGAGAGATATATGTCCAATGCGCGAGACAATAGAGCCCAGATCCAGTTGCACAGAGAGATGATGGTCGAACGGCTGAACGTATCCTTGCAAGCGATCTCTGAATGGGGTGACGCAAACTTGGTTACGTTCAACGCCTCCAAAACCCAGGCGTGTCTATTCTCTGCAAAATGGAGTCAATTTGACCTGACTCCCAAACTCAAGGGTGTGTCCATTACATTGACAGACAGACTCCAGCTTCTGGGCATCTCTTTGACTCCAACACTCAATTTTGGCACGTACATAGACTCTTTAGCGCAAGTGGCAGCCAAAAAGCTGGGTGTACTCGCAAAGGTGAGGCAGTACTTCACGTCGGAACAACTGCTGAACCTATACCAAGCACAAGTTCGGTCCTGCATGGAGTACTGTTCTCATCTTTGGGACGGGTCAGCCAAATACCAGTTGAAGGCGTTGGAATCAATTGAGAAAAGAGCCAGGAAGCTGGTCGGCGATGATCGTCTTTTTGATGCTCGACTCCAGAGTCTCGAGCATAGACGGAAGGTCGCGGGGCTGACTGTGTTCTATCGGATACATTTCGGGGAGTGTTCCTCAGAATTACACGAGCTGATTCCTCCATCCCCTTTTTCGGACCACCATCGGACAACCAGACGGACCGGTTTACGCCACCATTACATGGTGGAAACACCACCAGTCAGAACCAAGCGTTTCGCCTCTTCTTTTCTGGTGCGCACTGCCGAAGATTGGAATAATTTGCCGGAGTCTGTTTTTCCTGACAAATGCAATCTTGAAGTCTTCAAGTCACGAGTGAATAGGTATCTTCTAGGTAAGCGTGCTCCATCCTAGACTGCGTCATCACTCAACATCAGGTGAGACAGTGGTCAAACGCAAACCTATACTTCCATAAAAAAAACAAAATTCAGCAAGTTGCTCATATGTTATGGGTAATATAAAACGGACTACTCTGGAGCCGATTCCAGACACCCAGACCAGTAAATAGCAAATCAATCTTTAAATAGGTATAAAAATCAATTGCTATTCGTTAGTCTCGCTAAAACTCGAGGACGGCTGAACTGATTTGGCTAATTTTGGTATTGAATTATTTGTGGAAGTCCAGGGAAGGCTTAAAAGGTGAGTAAATATGAAAAATGCTTGGAATATAGTAAAAACAACAATTTCGCTTTCTCTTAGTAACTATTCCTACCTGTCAAATATTTGATGTTCGTCCCGTCGTTTAGAAATCAAATAAAATTAAAAGTCGCTCAGAAATCAAATTTAAAAGTGAAGTTTTTTTAAGCTCCTTTGTGACATAATAATTTTCCAAGTAACATCATGTGTAATTATAAAAAAATAATAAAACCTAATTCATATCGAGCATTTTTTTTGTTACAACTTCTTTTGTTCCGGTTACGTTTTAACCACATTTTTACTAAAGTTGAAACATTCTGCAATTAGTATTCAGCTTTTTTATTTATTGATTCTGAGGCGGTACGAAGTTTGCCGGGTCAGCTAGTGAATAATAATAAATCAGAAGAATGTAACATTTTTTCGCCAAAAACATGCTAACGATGAATAATGCTCAATAAACACTAGGCACTGAAAGTTTTATTACGTCCTAGGTTTCTGCTGTTGGCCAGAGGGTGCCACTGGTTATTTTTTTCTCGCTTTTAAAAATAAAATAATACGAATAAAACTAAACCAACGTTGCGCTATTTAATAGTAAGTTTTTCAACCATAAAAAACTTTTTAATAAGTTAGTAATAAGTTACACAATATCAGCCTGTAACAATTAGCCGTAAGCTAATCGTGTTTCGTGCGATGAGTGAGAGTTCTGAGGGCCCACTTCTTCCATCTTCCCTATCCCATTGTATATATTAAGGGTACTTCATCTGAGACTTTCATATCTGAACTACGACTATTCCAATCTCATATCCCATCCTAAAGGGTGGCAACGCGTTGGCTTCGCCATTGGTGTTGCAAACATGTGTAGGCAACGTTAGGTAACCATTATCCAACGGCTGGACGTCTGCCTGTTTGCCAGCTACGCGATAAAAAAATAAGTATTTTTTAATACCACGGTTACACAGGCAAAACTAAGAACATAAATGTACATCTTAAATTAAGATGAAACGATTCGTCGTAATTCTTTTATACTTAAGATAATATTTAAGAAAATAAGATTACATGTTAGCAAGGGAAACCAACCATCAAAGCAAAATTACAGTACTGAGATGTCCAATCATAATATTCTTCTTCCATAATTATGAAGAGTAAAATGCTCTATTTACCACTTAGTAAAATATTTGAGAGGATTAATAGTTTTAATGTACAAATATTTGCTATGAAATTCTCTAATCGTTAAAATCTTGATACTTGATAGTTTGATTGTGGAAACTGTACCCTCTTATATGATTGATAGTATCGCGTACCATCGGCTCTCACCCTATATATTCGCTTAGTCATTAAGTACCTTGCTCTATTGCTATGTTGGTAACATTATGGCTTAGTTTTCAAATAACTCTTAATGGTAAAAATTATAAAGAATTAAATTAAAAAGTAATCATCATTTAAACACGGGATTCTTATACCTAAAGTTACAGTGCTGTGTTACAAGCTCGTTAAAATGATAAGTGACTCAACATTTCTATGTCAGTGCTTTCTACAACCTTACTGCATATGCAGTAAAAAGATGTGTAAAATACGTCTAGTCATTAGTAGAGTTAATCTCAACAATTTGAAACTGAAAGCGTTCCTTCAGAAAACATGTAGTCTGTATACTACTCGTAAAGAGTACATGAAGCACATTGGCTTAAAAAATCATACGAATCATTTTCACATGAAACAGCAGTTAATACTAATTAGTTTAGTGTAGTTATGATTCTGAGAAATAATGATATCAAAACGTCACCCACCCACACCACAGGGCAAATGTTACCTTTTATCTTCGATAAAGAACCTAAGTTATTCCACAGAATACATTGTATATATTAAGGGTACTTCATCTGAGCCTTTTATATCAGAATTTTTGTTATTTCGCCTCAACGTAAATACCAAAATTGAATGATACAATTTCACGCTAAAATATGTACAAGGAGATTTGCTACCCACATGTGAAGCAACTATTTGAACTAAATAGCCGAATAAAAGCCTCCGGGATTACCTTCCCCAAACGAATGCGCGGAATAAATTCCGAGAGTTCTTTGAAATAATATCTCTTCAAGCAATAAACCAGTAAGTTGGAACACACTCCGAAGAAATATACTAAAGTTTTCAGTGTGAGTCGTAACTTGTGAATATTTAGTGCACTGGTAATAACTCGTTTATTAGTATTTCGCTTCATAATATTTTATTTCATATTTTTGACTTTCCAACACCATTAAGTAGAGTGAAGTGTGGTTTATTTTAAATGAATATTCACGAACTTACGTATATTATAACTAGCCTGCCCATAAATACTGTTAGGTACATAAAACCTTTTTTTAATTCTTTAATTAATTTAAATCTTGTTTCGATTTCCCGTCATTTCACTTTTTTTTTGCTTATTGTCGCATTACAATATGGAATGGGGAGTTATGGAAAATAATATTGTAGTTAGTGATTGCCTTGCACAAAGCGAGTATGATCGTCCGTCATATTACTTATAACGGCAATCATACTTATTCTATCCCTGCAAGAATGTAGAAAGAATACAACTTCCTGCGGCCGGTCAACTTTTCGTAAGAAGCGACAAAACAACCCACAACCAGTGTTGGGGCATTTCTCTGTCTGGATGGCTACCACTATAGTATGCGGCCATAACAACCTTGAGTTTTGTCCTGGCATTAGTGGCCAGGTTCCAGTCTCCCTTTAGCGAATGTCCATAGGCGATGGTAACTGCTTTTCACTAGTGGGCTACCTGTCTGCTGAACTCATGGAATAAAAAAATCATGACATTTCAAAATCTTGGTATCAGCCGTGTGTTCGTATAATGTACTATGGACAAGTATACCAACACTTCCTCTGTCAAACACTATAAAAGATCGAGACGGCCGCGTGCTCTCAGAACTACAACGGCTGTTAACCCTATTAAAGAACCAAAAATCGTCGCGTGAGAAATGAAGGTCCTCGCTTATATTACAGTGGATTGAAGAAGAATAAACACTTCACTGTCATTCTCAAATAGAACGACAGATTGGTATGCTTCATATCCTTACAACAATTTGTAAACGACGAAACAACTAACCGTGCAGCGCAGTGCTGTTGACAAATTGCGACCGGCCCAACTGATATTTTACTCTACATCGTAGATTGGTGATAAGCGACCAATTTGAGGAGGCGCCACGACGGGGTACGGAAGTCGTTATTACAGTAGGCGGTGCGACCCAGCAAATTGCACCCGCGCACGCCATCTGAACGTGACAACGCTGTCGAACACATTCCTTATTTGAAACGTCTTAGCTTGACATTCGAACTATATCAGTATTACGAATATTGAAAATATACGTACATATCCCCGCTAACATTATGTAGCAGCGTTAATTTTCTAATTCCACAGTCTTGTTTTAGATTTTAAAATACATATGAAATAAGTGATACTCTAAGTTAGATATTTTGTCGGGCGTCGCCTATTGAGTAATTTGGCGTTAGGAGAGAGCGTTACCTACTTTGTAAATACTTGTTAACACGCACGTCTACGCAGCTACGCATTACGTGCTACGTTGCTACATTGCTTAGGCTAGAGCTACATTTGGGTCGAAAATAGACGATAAATAAAATAAAGCACGAATATTGTGGGTAAAATTTGTTATTATATAATATCATTCGAAAAACCTATCCCTAATGGCAACTAGCCTACCTATTTTAAGGCAACGCACAGTATACCCACGAAAGGAGTTTTACAGATAGGCAATTTCGATTTTCAAATTTTATTGGGTTTTCTTCAGTACATAATAATTATATAACAACAATACCAATTTACATATTTCAAAAAAAAATTATTTTCAGATCTCAAAGCCCTTAACTAAATTCAAATTCAAAAGTTTTTTTTTAATTTGATATCTTTTTCTCATTAGCCTGTGTTCGTGTATGTCACTAATCGCCCTAGCGGAAGATCAGCACTGATTATTTTAACCGGAAATTTTGCCGAGCTAAGCACTTTAGGACTACATTTACTTATTGTTTTTATTTAAAAAGTTTAAGTGGTTTTTATTGTAGTTCTAAATATATATTTTTCTTTCCTTCTTTCTAAAGTAGGTTCTACTTAATATAATTTTTGGAAGGTCATACAAATTAAAAGTTAATACTAATTCCTATTCTATGTTCTATTTTTTATACAGTAATGGTTTTATTCATAGAATTAGAGTAAGTTTCAAGGCTTCTTTAAAAACCATAAAGAAGCGTTCAAACTTACTCTCACTCGTTATGAATAAGGCCGTAAGTATAAAGAGTAGCCTAAATATTATTTACAGAACTTCATCGTAATTTATTGTATGTAATCGGACATAAATTTGCACATAAATTTCAATAAAAATCATATAAATTTCCATTTAGTTGGCAAGAATATCAACTTGAGTGGAAAGTATTCTTGAATGGCGGTCGTATATTTTAATTAAGGGTAGGTGCTCATGCAGAGTTCGATAAGCCGAGTGCGGTAACGATGGAGTGGCCATACTTAGAAAGGTATTCAATCAATAAACTATTTTGATAATTTATCTAAGTATTTATTTAGTATCATAAATTACACATTTGTTTCATTTATTTATTTTCATTTCAGATATTACATCCATTTGTTAGTGACAAATATTACATATGTTAATAGGCGAGATAATAAAACAAATAACACAAAAAATGGTTCTACCCTTCCATCGACAAGGAAGGGGAAGGACAGGGAAGTCCATTCTGTCTGCGAACACCATCCATCAGGATGCTACTGGTGCTAGCCCAGACTCTGAACAGCAAAGACCCGGCTTTTATACGCTTGATGGCGTAAAAGTCATCAGTATATGTGTCCGTGAACATGGTAGATGCACTGCAGAATCTAGGCAGGCCAAGCAGCATTCCGAAGATGTTAATATATTGAACACAGATGGCGCTAACAGCTCTCAGGAGATAGTTCATCCAGAAGCATAAAAAGATTGACAGTAACATGCTTTAAAATTAACCGACTGGTAAAAAGGAAGTTCTCAATTCGTCATGTAGTTTTTTATATATGTTCAGTCATAACTTTTTGTGTGTGAACCGATTATGATAATGGTTTTTGCGTTGGTTTCAATACAGCTTAAGAATAGTTTCATATAATCCAAGTGAAGCATAAAAAACAAGAACAAATTAATAAAATATAGTAATGTTTTTTTTACTAATGATTAACTTCAAGATGTTGTTAACTTTAAGTCATTCTTGAAGTTGGTTTGTTTTTTTACTAGAATATTATAAAATTAATTATAAAAATTAGAAAACATTATTCTTTTAGAATTATTACTATAACAAGAACAAGATTACTATGTATGATTATTATTATATTTATCCAGGTTAAATTTACACAAACGAACAAGCTGTTGATAACACTCCTCTAGCATGGAAGAAGAACTAGCCACTATACGCCGGTCTCGTTGTGGTGTGTTTTATATCACATAATAACATATTAGACAAGGGCCAGGCACGCGGCTGCCTCCTCGTACGTTTTCGTTGCTCGTGTAAATAAAACTTAGTTAACGACTGCATGAACCATAAGCCCCCGGCGACGACAACTTTACATTTTCATTTAAATTAAATGTTTCTTTCGTCATATAACCACAATTGCAGCCACAAAATGCTTTACAAGGAACACCAATTGAAAATAAAATAGCAAGTGTTTTTCGTTTTTAAAATTTAACTTATTTTAATTAAGGAGACAACCCAATTCGTCTGTTTATAAAATTAAATTGAAATTGCCTTAGACTTTTTTAACTCTCTTGTAAAAATAACCAAAATCGAAGACACATAAAAAGTATATATTTATATATATATATATATATATATATATATATATATTATTTTTGTGTTTGTGTGTGTGTGTGTGTGCAGATGAATTAAGCACCTCCCCTCTTTTTGGAGCTGGTTAAAATGCGATAAAATCAATAAAATAAATATACTTTACTAATGAACAAATCAGGTTTTCGTGCAATGGGTTTTTAATTTTTACAGGATATTTAAAACGTTCGAACGAATGGATCCTAACTGCAGAGTTTCTTCGTCGAAATTATCATATCTCTGTAAAAACTTAGTTAAAGAACAGTGGCTGAAATAAAATCTTCTGTATTTCACAGAATTGAATTTTATGTTATATTCACATCATTTTTATATAAAAAGTTCAAAACAATAGTAGTTTAGCATGATGAATTTATGTTATAATTTGTGCTGTTATAATATGTTCTTATGAAATTATTCTGCGCAACATAGTATTACGACCTGAAATACCTACAAAAGACAAATTCAGACCTGTGTACCTGTAGACATTTTATTACCATTTCATCATTTAGACTTCTTTTGTTTACTTTGTGTTTAAAATGTGTAATTGCAAAAACAGCATTGTGTATTGTAATCTTTTATGGTAGTCATTAGCCAGGTGTAATTCTAAGAAATTCAGTCTACCCGGCCGAGAGACATATTGTATTTGTGCAGTATAAAGCAATGCCCCAATTCAGATATCAGCAGTCGAGCGATAAGCACAAGGGCGGCAATACGTGTGTACTACATTCGGTAATCTATTTAGTGACGGACTTTGCGCTTGTTATTATATGAGTACCTGTGTTATACGTGTTTGTCTAGTTCTAATAAATTCTATAGTAATCCTATCGGCATTTTAATACGAGTCCTGGAACTCGTAACAATATATATAGATATTTGATTTCTAAAATTAACAAACGTTTAATAAGTATTAAACTTGAAATGTTCAATAAATGAAATATTTGAATTTCTTTCAACATGAGCTTACATAACTAGTTAATCCCAACTATGATAATTTTTATTCAAACTTCAAACGAACTAAATAAAAAGTATATAAGAACACTCTTCTATTAAAATGCAACATTGTGTAAAAAAAAACAATGCAAACAATAGACTATCTACTTTCGACTTTTGCATAACGTATTGAACGTTTATTCCGCGTACGACAATGATTTGAAGGGAACTTCCCGCCGAGGCGTTCTCTCTGCGCTACGACATTAGGTTGTTTAAGAAGGGAGCCGTAAGATTTCTTAGAGGACAGCAGTGCATCGGCAACGTCCCTGGTGTTGCAAACATTCATAGGTGACGGTAACCACCTTCCGTTAAGTGGGTCGTCTGCCTGTCTGCCTGCTTTAGATAATAAAAAAACTGAAGCTGAATTTAAAAATATATTATAATTATGATATTCTTTAATCAGACCGACATAAAATTCCTTAGATGACAGAATCGCGTTTGAGACACCCCTAACCTTGCATATTATCCCCGCACATTGCTAATGCGCTGGAACCTTGTCAAATTAACATTCACGTGACGTCATCCGCAACTCGATATGTACGCGTACTCGCCGGCCAACGACACTAACGGTACTGATTGTTCGACTACGGTTACGTCACCAAAATGGCGGCCAGGCGCAATATCAATTTGCGGGGATAATACGTCCATAAGGATTTATTTGCTAACGCAAGTCCTGAGGTAACAGTTGATGTCTCAAAAGACACATAAATACATAACTACCATAATTAAAGAATCATAAACAGTGGTCCAGTTCATCACTAATACATGATTATCCATGCCCAATTTCCACTAGGTTAGGGTCAAGCCCTTCCCCATAGCATCTACGGATGGTCGGTCGGTATAATAAGGGCGAGCTGCGTAATTTACGACCAGGGGAAGTTATGAACTCGGTGTGCAACTGTTTGAAGTTTATACGCATGTATGGTGTACGCACTCGTCTAACTGGACCACTTTTACCTGGTAACTTGTCGGTGTAGTGAAATAATTGTTTGTATGCATACTTCACTAGACCGAAACAATTGAAACATTGCAAAATGAATCGTTCACATCCGTGACATAGAAAATGCAAAAGCGTCGTCTAGAATAGAATAGAATATTCTTTATTGCACACAAGAAAATAATAATACACATGAATTAAGAATCTTATAACTAGTACAATCGGCGGTCTTATCGCTAACAGCGATTTCTTCCAGACAACCTTCTGGAGATAATTTTACATTTTTAATAATGGGTCGGTATTTCGTGCGCATAATTTAGAATATATATACAAACATATATTACAAGTGAAAAATAAATCGTCTACGTGCATATTTTAAGGAAACTGGCTATTCATGTGGGGAAGATCTGGGTAGAAGAGTAGGCTCAAGTAAAGCCAAGGTTGCAAAACATGAAATGCGTGCTGATGATCATTAAAGAAGGGCAGGTCTCGTGGTGGAGAAATAAATTTAGGAAAAAGAACTGCGGACTCCAAAGCAGATGGGCTGACCGGACTTCGAACATAACCGGGATTTAATGCAGTAGAGCCTACAAATGTTTCTATCGTAGGCATTTCTTTTCATTTTCATATCCTATTCTACTATTAGTGCTGAGTTTGAATCCCGAGCAAGTGTAGGATCTAACATGGAATCTCTTGAAGAAAAGTAGCAAAACGATTTATTTGTTTATTCGTCTTTATGCGTTTAAATCCCTATTTAAACACACAAACATGAAGAAAGAAATAAATGGTTTTGCTCCCCGTGACATTTAGAACAGTAGCTTTTTACTTATATACAACATATTATTTTAAATAAAATGAAAAATATAAGAAAATATGTATTTTTAATTATATATGTTACAAAACAACTAGCTGTAGCCGCCACTTCATACGCATGAGACTCATGCCTTTTGAACCGTGCTAGATATTGAAAACTGCTGTTTTAATCCCTAAATATTTCCGAAGCAGACTTTCAGATACACTAACAGAGAAAAAATCTAAATTGGTCATTTATTAAATTGGGCGTCGTATAAGTAGCAGGTTATACTTAAATTTTGGCATTTATTCTGGAATCCCAGATAGATACTTCAATTTTATTTTTTGGCATAAGTAGATGTTAGAATATATACTTTATTGCATAACATTAAGATAACATCATGAAGTTTATATAGAGAAAATAATGGACGGTTTTAACACTAAAAGCATTTTTTTCCAAACAATCTTAAGATGGAGTAGAAAAAATTGTTTGACATGTGGGTGTTGCAATGCAACTAGAATAAAAAGCCCGAATATGTATAATGATGTTAGTTAATTTTATAATTTAGTTTTGTTTTATATAACTTCATACATTAACGGTGTACTTGAATTTGGTATATTATATATTATATAATATACCAAATATTATTAGTATTATATATATATATATATATATATATATATACATCTATATATATATATATATATATATATATATATATATATACATACATCTATATATATATATATATATATGTGTGTGTATATCAACATTTTTTTATTATTTTCAGATATTGGCATGAGATATGAGTGAGTCATAAGCCAATAGATATATTTTACCGGTCCACAGGATTCTCGGTCGCAATAGGTACCTCATCCGCGCAGAGTAGACGCCGCACCCTTCTCATTTGTCAAATCAACAGAAATATATGCGTGAGAACTCACAGATTGATGGGGTGGCCTAGATTGAATTACATCTCGGTAAAACCTGACGAGGGTCTAACATTCCATGCGGGTGTATCTGAAAACAAGAATAATATGAGAATGTTCTCGGGTAACCGATAGAATAAGACGTAACGTTTTTCTTCGGGAACACAAAGTGCGTGTGGTTTGTTTTATCCACAAATAACGTTTGTTTTTCCTAATAACATGGCGTTTGGTCACGCAAATTATTACTGAAGAAAATGTATTATATCACTGTATCATTTTATTCATTAATGTTTTATATCTACGGCGACATCTTCTGTCATCAAAACTAATATAATGATAATAAGAAATTATAATTTATTCTCAAAAAGTATATTATATTCGATAGTTATTTTTTATATAAAACTAGCTGTCCCGGCAGACGTCGCCCTGACCGGAAAAGCTTCAATCGATATGCCGACAGCAGCGCCAACTACCGGGTCCAATTGTGAACCAACTCAGAAACCTTCTCTGGCTCATGCACAACAACTTTGCTAAAGATCATCTCATGATAAATGTATATTTTACGATTCTATAAAGGACATACAGACAAACATTAATTTTTATATATAAGAGAAGAAGAAGAAGATGTATTTTTTAGGAAGTCTAGTTTATACTTTGTTTCCTGTGTAGCCTATGAATATTAACCCATTTTCAAAAGTACATACTGTGGAAAACAGCTGGCTCGAGCTTACAATTACAAATGACTAAAAGGTTTAGAGTATTATAACTTTATATTCTCTTTATAGATAATTTAAACGCTTCACGTGCAAGGACCGATCGATACACTTCTGAGCTCTCGTAAGAGAGAAATACACGTATGCTTCTTGCTTCTAAGTGTAGCACTTCTATTCGCGTTTGGTTTGGAAGCCATTCCGCGATATAAAATTTAAACATATTTACTTTTCTATAACGACTAAAAAGGTAAGTCTTTATATCAATTTCATTTATAACTAGTTCATTGATTATAGCTCCCACAAATTTTCATTGTACGAATGATAAATATTATCCACTTGTCATGATCAAAAGTATCTCATATAATTCAGTAACCGTGATCAAGGCAGAGAAAGGTGTTAAGGATGGATAAGGATGTTAAAGTTATTGTTTGTATATTGTATAAAAACCTTGTTTATTTAAATTATTTAATCTTAATTTTTGTTTGTGGTTATTAAAGTTATTATTTACTCTATGAGCGCCCAATCTTATTTACTTAAAATACTGGATTGTGGCTAAAACCTCTGAATACAGAATTAAATAAAATACCGAGCTTAAAACTGTTAAAACGAAGTTTATTTATGTGTAGTACTTGCAAAAAGTTAAGAAAATACTGAAAGCATCTCATGTTAATTCTCGTTATCAAAATTATAGCAACTTTAATAACAATCGGTTCGCTACCAAAGCTTTGAAGAAACAACGTACTGCATAAGAAAATCAATTTCGTATACAGTATTTATTACTACATATTTATTGTATCGTTTATATATTGTCATTGCTAAACCATTATAATGCTATTAGTGATAATCTACAATGCTGTGGGGAAACAATACCAGTACAGCACATAATGTAAACATTTTAATATATGTAAGACGGAATTTATCACGGTGTTCAATATTCAATAGGTAAATAGAGCTTATCTAAAGTGTGGAGTTTAATCGAATGTTTATCCAACTAATTGGATTTTTAAGACTCCGCCAATAGTGCCGCGCCCGCCCTAGAAGCCTGAGCAGATCGAACTGCACTGACGCGCTATAGGCAATCTTCACTTGTTATACTTTCAACTGAACTTTTTCATTCAAATATTAATGAATGACTAGTGGTCGCCCGTGGTCGAAATTCGACCAGAATAATTAATTTCAATTATAAGTTTAAACATGATTAGGGTTCTGTTGTCAAAGACTATTACTTCTATAATCACATATTTCGCCAAAGCTAAACTGCTAATTTGACTTTAACTACAAACAAAAGAGTATATATGCATGTGTGTGTCAAATACATGGTAGTGTGTGTAATGTTTTTTAATTGATTTAATGTATTTTGTATGCATATTTTTTTTTTTTAAATATTAGCATTCTGCACTCCTCTTTATAAAGTATAAGTGTGCAAAATTATCCGTTTAGGAACGGAGAAGTTTTCTGCGGCCGGGCAGCCTGTCGTAAGAGGCGACAAAACAACCCACAGCCAGATGGTAGGGTATTTGCTCGACTGGATGGTGACTACCCCTGGTCTAGAGTATGCCGCCATTACAACCTTGTGTTGTGTACCGGCATTAGTGACCAGGTTCCAGTGTCTCTTAAGAGAGCAGCAGCGCATTTGTAGCACATTTGGTGTTACAAATGTCCATAGGCGATCGTAACCGTTTTCAATTAAGTGGGTCGTCTGACTGTCTGCTGAACTCCTGCAATAAAAAAAATAAAAAATCATAATACTCCATCCGCGCAATTTTCGTAAAAAGGGGTACAACATTTTTGCTGTGTTTTTGCTTCAGGTATTAATATAGATTATACGTAGCATTTTTTAGTTTTCTTATTCCATGGATGTACCCTTATTCAATGTATATGATGGAGGCGACCCAGAGAGTTGTAGGTAATCAAGATTCCAGCATGGCTATACCACGTCAGTAAAATGACGAAACTAGGGTACCATAAAAAATATGCTATAAACCGACATGTATGAACTTGATCATCTAAGCATGTTCTGCATTACTGGTCTTCCAAACTAGGTACTGCATATTCAACGAGCCATTTGCGTAAGCAATCGCTCATATACATAACTGGTATACCATTTGGGAGCAATTCAATATGTAGATTTTATTTCACATTATAGAATTGCATCTTTACATAAAAGTAAAAACTTCGTTTAAAAAAACCGACTTCAAAAACTAAAATGTATAAAATAACTTATTTCTAAAGCTATTATTATTAATATATATTATCTAAAACATCTTAAAGTCGGTGCTTAGTAATTTTCAAAATATAGTAATTTTTATGTTTTACTTTGCACCGACTTCAAGGTGTTTAAGATAATATATATTAATAATAATAGCTTTAGAAATAAGTTATTTTATACATTTTAGTTTTTGAAGTCGGTTTTTTAAACGAAGTTTTTACTTTTATTTTTGTTACTTTTTAGTGTCTAGCTATGTATGGATGGACCTACGAATGGTGCCACGCTTCTTAAAAAATATAGGTCCCAAGAAACCGGAACAAAAGAATGTTCGTAAAATAAAAACTACTGGGCCAAACTATGTCAAATTTAATTTAATTTAGGGGACTACATGGCAGCTATTACGCGTCAAACAAAAAAAGAATCACGTAAATCGGATCATAAATCACGGAGTAATCGGCGAACATACATAAAAAAAGCAAAAAAAAAAAAAGATCCCGACGAATTGAGAACCTCCTCCTTTTTTCGATGTCGGTTAAAAAATAGATGCATATGGTTGGTCTATTGAAAGGTTACTTAATAATTATTACGACAAAAAATGATAAGAGTTTCAAAACAAATGCCTATTGTTATAATTCCTAAGGAACCGTTCATAATACTCAAAGAGTCTTTGCATAAATAATTTTTTTGTCGATGTATAATAAATACGCTCCGAATTTGGTAAAGGGAAACGGTAAGTATTCCAAATCTATGCACTCCGAATTATGGTAAACTGATATCCTGAAATAAATTGTTATTTATAATTTGTGTTATCTAGTATCGTTATAAAGAAGTAGTTTCTTATATGCCATATAATCTAGTAAACTTGAAATATTGAGTGGAAAGTTTTAAAGAAACATAAGGTGTCATAAAATTTATTCGAGTCCAACAGCGCATTGGTGACGATTCTGATATTGCGTTGAGTCTGGTGTTGTAAGAGATGAACACGTTATGCTTGCAAAGGAGGAGGCGGAACAGGAGCATGAACGCACGTCACGGCTTCGCTCCCGCCACAGGAGAACGCGCCGGCACCAGAGAGCCAGTAACCAGTATGGAACTTCAGCCACCGTAAGCGGGCGGCGTGGGTGGGGCCCCTTGGGGTATAGGGGTTCTCACACACCTGCACATGCCGTCGAGATGAGAGCGCTAGTGTTCCGCGCGCACTCGCACTCACCTCTCCTCCTGTGGGGCGAGTTACAAACCGCCCCACGCACATAGAGCTTGAAGATGCCGTGGGATAAAAGAAATGTCCCCCGGCAGTTGAAGTAGCCTTGTGAGGCCCACGCCTGCCAGGGCTGCGGAGAGGCTAGGTCATATATCCGTAGTCCTGGCATTGGGCGCAGGACAGAACACCCACGGGTTTTAGTGGGTATCCCTAACAGGGGCGTGCCAATAGCATGGCAACAGTTCTGACTGGGCACGCTAGTGCCACCTTCCATCTGGCGAATCTAACAGACGGGTCACGAATTATCGCCCTAAGGTTCTGCCCTTGTCGCGGCTTAGGTCCTCAAACAGATTTCCCCTGGCAAAAAAAAAACGAGTGCGTCTCGGGACGCCCGACAGAAGTGATAACTTGCCTAAGAGAAAGGGAAGCCAGACAAATTGGCGCCGTAACGCGTTACGTAACGAATCTGTTTACCCTCGAAGTTATCACTTCCAAAAAATTCTGTTGTACGCGAACTTCAAAACATTTCCAACTCTATGTATATAAGCATAGTGTTTCAATTATGGAATATAATGTATTCTATCACATTCTCTCGCAGGCTTAGTCCTGTAAATTTATGTGTTATCTCTTTTTAGTGTCGCTTTTTAGTTTCATCGAGTTTCAAATCGAAATCGAATCAATTTTTTTTTATTACAGGAGATCAGCAGACAGGCAGACGGCCCACTTGATGGAAAGCGGTTACCATCGCCTATGGACATTTGCGACACCAAAGGTGCTATAAATGCGCTACTGCTCTCTTAAGAGGGACTGGATCCTGGTCACTAATGCCGAACACAACACAAGGCTGTTATGACGGCATACTCTAGACCAGGGGTGGTCGCCATCCAGTCGAGCATATATATAATACCCTACCACCTGGCTGTGGGTTGTTTTGTCGCCTCTTACGACAGGCCGCCCGGCCGCAGGAAATTGTATTCTTTCTCCGTGCCTGCACGGATAGAAATTGAAATGAAGTCGCGGGCATATCCTAGTTTTCAATAAAATACAAACTTTCATTATTATTATTCAAATGGTAATGAAGTGAACTCTTTCCATCGGGATGGCGTTTATAGATTTGTCGAGGATTTCAATTAATTTTTCTCACTTGATCGATCCACCGACGCGAGAACAAAGCAATTACAACACTGAAACGTAACCGATAGCAATTAATTTGTTTTCGCTTCGACGCACAGCCATCCGGACGCGCCCTTTGTACGCGTCAATTTCACGACTTTTATATTAAATTGTTGTTTGTACTTATAATAGATAACGAATTCCGTACACCAGTAAAATGTTAAGCTATTTTTTCTTTGACAAAGCCTAAAACGAACATGCGAATCATAATATATAAAGAATAAAATAATATTCTTTTTTTGGATTATCTGCCTGCGACATTTTAGCTCCAGTGGACTCGTTCAAACAACATTCAAGAATATTTAGACAAATAATATCTGATTTGGAATTTTTGCCATGGACTTGGAGGGTGGTGTTTTATTGTACATTTCATTTTATAATAAATCTGGCAAATGCGTGGTAGTTACAAAGTATGCTGCGTTCTTTAGAGTAGTCCTCTTTTTCGGAAATTGTCTTCGAAAAAACGTTTTTAATCTAATTTACTTCAAATTTCAAAATCTTGTTTATCAATTCTAGTTGAAATTTTTTTTTTCTCTACGTCTTTCTTTTTCACAATTGTACATAATTGGAAGTTATATGAGAGAAGCAATTTTTACGTCTTTCGGAGCTTAATATCGCACTATGTAGTAATTAAAATTAAGAAGTAATTAGGGAGTATTATTATGATTTTGAAGATCTTCAAATACAAATTCAAATTCAAAAGATTTTATTCAAAATAAGTTCCACTGGAGAACACTTTTTGAAGGTCATACATATAGATTAAAATTTTAATTCTACTTCCTAGTCTATGTACACCGCTTCGCAACGTGTTATTGCTCTGACTAACGAACGATACACCGCACGTCGAGGTACAACAACAAAATAGTGTGAGTGTGTGTGTGCAGTTTACACGCAATAGAAGTAAAACAAAGTGTTACAAGAGGTGGGACGGATTCTAAATTTCGTGACGACATATTCCATATATTATATCGTCATAAGATATTTTAGATTTAAAACACGAAATTTGAAGTATTAACGAAAAACTTTAAAACATTTCCAATTCTAACCGTATGAGCTTAGTGTTTAAATTATTAAACATAATGTATTCTATTTCGTTCTCTCGCAAGCTTATTTCTATTGGTTTATCTATTTATCTCTTTTTCATTTCATCGAGTTTCAAATCACATAGATTCTAAAGAAGTTTCGCTTCATAAAAATTCAGCCCATAGTTATATACGTAGAGCGGCCACCACTAATCTTTATTTTTTCGCCATTTCGCTACATAACTTTGTTGCTTGAAATAGATGAATTAATGAACCTTATTGCCAAATTTAATTCATACAGATCCAGTCGTTTCTAAGAAAAATAACTATAATCTACATGGACAAAATAGTCGGACATTGCGATTACATAGAGCTCCGTTTTTGCAAAAATGCAAATGCAAAAAAAGCAATAACTATGCCACACAAACATAAAAGAACAGACAAATCGACGATACAATTATTTTATGATAAGAAATCACTTCCATTTATAATTAATTCATCTTCAAAAGAATCAGAAACAAAATTGCGCTACAAATAACCAGGTCGCTTAATCGCTAGGGATTTTATCAAAAAATACAACGCTGAAAAATATAGTATTTCTGAGTAATTCATGTTAGCGTTATATGTGTAAGCTGGGTTTTAGCGAGGAAATCGGGGCACAATATTTAAAACAGCTTTCATGCCCGAGCATAGTCCGCCTTTCACGAGACCGAAGGAAATAAAACGCCCGTAGATTTACTTTTCAACATACAAAGATTGCTGTACAAAGGTAATATTGTGGGTTACAATTTATTCAAACATTATTATATCAAACGTGATAAGATGTTGCAAGTTTAATGTAGTCATAAAATAACAGCAAAAAAGTCGTGGCAACTCTTGCGTTTCATAACTTTTGGATTCAAATCCTAGCAAAGAACACGCAACCCAAAATTAATTTTTAAGCTTCCATAACCACTTTGGCAAAAATGGAACCCCTTAGAAAATCGTCATACAATTTGTACATCTGTTCATTTGTATATGTATATATATATATATACAGTTGTTTCTCAAAAATTATAATAATTTTTTTTAAAGTCTGATATTGGTTTTAACAAGATCCGTTAAATAGTTTTTGAAATATAGGATAATTTGTATTAAAACATTTTTAGGGTTCCTTAGCTAAATGTCTTAAATAATAAGCGTTCTACGCCTCTACGGGACCCTATATTGTGCAAAGTACGGACACGCACTCTAAAAGCCTTTGAGATATTATAGATTGTAATTTTAATTTTAATGTATGATTTATAAACATGTCCTAAGAGTAGCTAGTACCATAAAAAAGTTATGGTTCTGACATTTATTTCACTTTTATAGACATTTCGCCTACCAACTTACTAGGTAGATAATCAACGATAATCGATGAATATATCATTTGCACCTTATGAAGAAGCAATTTAAACTAAATTAAATCGATTCTACGTTAAACAATATTTATTATACAAAATTACTATATTTCGCTAACAAAATAATATACTTCCATACATGTTTAATATAACACTAAAATAATTAAATTTGAAAAAAACCCACAGATAAATATTAATAAGGTAATACATACAAAATGAAAATTAAATCTACTTCCTACAATATGTATAAAACTACTTAACGTGTTATCATTGTTTGGGAAAGAAGAGCTAATGACATCCCCAACAATATATCTTGAATTTTTGGTACAATGATCGAAACCACTGGTTTCAATTATAACCTATTAACGATAAATACAGCTAAAATAAACTATACGATTTTTACGGCAAAAAATAAGCACCTTAATAACTACCTCTCTTTAACTTAAAATAATCAAATTATAAATAATATAGACAATGAAAAATATTTAGGCCTTATTAAACATGGAAAATTGATATAGATAAAAAATAAATAAATTGAGATCCCTAACAGGCAGACTGAAAAACTTTGCGGGCTGCTTGGCGCGTCAAGTACGTTATACAATTTATAACAGTCTGGTTAAGCCCCATATTGATTACCTGATAAAAATTTGGGGCTCCTTAGCTAAAACAAATTTTCAACAATTACAAACAACACAAAACAAACTAATAAAAGTATAACTTTATTTTGATTTTCTAACACCTACACAAAAAATTTACAGAAACAGTATACTCTTAAGATATGTACGTTAATCCATAAAATCTTAAACAAGAAAGTTTATACTGAAATAAAATTTATCAAAAAGCACGTAATACAAAAATATAAAAAGTAAAAGTAATTTAGTACTCCCGGCATCCAGAACAAATTAAGGCAAAAGCATCATATTATTTGAAGGAGCCCAAACATATAATCAACTTCCAAAAACCATGAACAAAGCAAAATCAATTTTATTGATTTTTTTTATTGACGTTTAAAAAATCATGTGTTACAAAATATCTTAAATAAATCAAATTAAATATAAATTTGTCGCAATACAAAAAAATCAATAATAATAATGCAAATATATACAGTTAGATAAATATGTTGTGTATGTTGGTATATAATAAATTCAAAATATCCTACTGATATTTATAAATATAGCAATATAATAAATAGACACAGTAGAAAAGATTAATTAATTTTAAATAAAACAAACGTATCTGTACCTACTATTATGGGCAAATATATATATATATATATATATATATATATATATATTAATACATGAGTACATACATGACTCATACAAAAATAAGTAAATAAAAACTAACAAGTTACACAATTATATAAGAATTTAATACACGATAGACAAAACCATTTTGAAGCTAAAACATTGATTCGTTACGAAGAACTCTCTTAGGTATTACAATTTACAAAAGATATGTATAGCTAATTTAACGATTATCACTTTGAACTTTTACTTGCATAATTTTATCAAAATATTAATATGATTATTCCCGTATTATAACAGGTTGCACCATGTCAAACTGGCACAGACGGCAATCGAACACGTCTAACATAATATCGGGTCACGAAGAGGTACCTAACGGACGTGTAATAAACCGAAGACGTGATAGCTACCTTTTTCCGTCCACCTTCCTTAAAAACGCCACGCCAGACGGTAATCCAGTTAATTTTGTCCGGGCTTATATAAAAATCTCTGCTTTTTTAAAAATTGAAACAAGGAAAGTACAGGGTAAATAGATGTCTAATGTTTGGGTACATCATTTATAAAATGAGCACGAATGGTACCATAAACTGGCATCATGAAACTTTATGTCCTGTTTTAGTTAAGGGCACACCATTCAATCGCGACGTAAAAAATTTACGATCATGCGTCAAGAGAAACACCAATGAGGCAGTAAACAGTCCCTTTCCGATACTTAAGCACCTACTTGTAAAAGTTCATTAGCAATTACCGTTGTCCGGTTTCGTTGATTGCGTCAGTCTGTTGTTTCTTTTTCAAAGGCATCTCAATTTCGTGTTTGTTTTGTGGCGAAATTATTTTAATTGTTTCGGTATCGCCTTATAAATTCTGCTTAAATAATTCAGTGTTCTTCGTAATTTACATTTAAATATTGTTAATATTTATTACTTTTACCAATTGCTAGTGTATGATACCTACACCTTTTGTCCTGAGGATGTCATCATTACAATGAGCCGTTCTATCTTTAGATCGTTGTATCAACTAACCACTATTTACTTCTGCCTTCGGCAATGGTATAACGACTAATAACGTGCTTACTGTCCCTTCCTTATGAAGAAGTTTCCTCTTATATGTGATAAACGTCGCTTATTTCCACTAATTTGGCTTCGGAACCATGAAAAACCATAATTAATCGAATATACCTCATACCTCAAAAACTACACAACGGTTCGATTTAATTTCTGTTATAAGTATTTTTTATAAGTTCGACAACCTTGTTCTTTTTAAATTTCTACCTCATAGTTTAAAAGTTAGAGATAGGACACAATCTTGTTGACTTTTGAAGCTAATATTATCTTCACGAAAAAGTTATTAAAGAATATCTTTATGTTTCTTCAAAATCTGCCTAAGAATCTGTACAAAAAACCCGACACAAATACCCCCAAAAAATTAAAACCCCATATATAGCGACCATTCCTAATTACTATTTTTTTGTTATTCCACCGCATTACTTTTTAGTGCCCTACAAACAACTGTTGGCAACCTAAATTTATGACATCTGATATTTATATGAGATTATTGTAAAGATACAGTTGTAGTAATTACTAATATAATAATAACTATTTTAAGGCAAATGTTTAGTGATCTGTTGCAGCGAATAACAAAGTTAGTTACTGAATACGATACTTATAATTTACTAAACGTTTTGGTGGCATTTGTAACAGGTATTAACAAGTTACTGGACATTTTATATTGCGAACATTTTATTGACGGTACTTTCAAGAAAATTATAATATCTAAGCGGTGCGTGAAACTAGATAGACACAGTTGTTTGACCAATGTTTGACCATTCACCAGGCGCTACGTTCTTCAGAAAACCGAGTAAGTGTTACATTTATTTTGATTTAAATGTTTATAAAATGGTGTGTGTGTTTAAATGTCTATAATGTTAAAATGATATAAAGACTGAAATAATGAGTTGTTGAAGTTATGAGGAACAGGGGGAGTTTAGAGGTCACCAGGCCAGGTTGGGCCCATTCTTTATGTCATCTTGGTAATTAATATATCTGAATGTGCAGCTATGAAAAAATTTAAGAGTACCTCTATTCATTGTCATGTTTCGGTGATTACGATATATGTGTTCATTATTATTATTAGAAGTTTTGATAACGCTTACACAACTTCTTCCTTACAATTTTTCATCCATCTAGACCCAGTTGTTTTCGGAGAAAAATGACTGTGTCATAAAGACAGAACAAGCGGAAAAGTGGATGGACATGACGATTTCATAAACTCTGTCTTTAATACTTTTTTAAATATTTTCTCCTTCTGTTGTGTGTACAATAGTGTGTGTACAAATTACAAAACTACTCGTAATTTTTCATTTTTTCGAAAACTCACTACACCGACATACATACGCCGACGGATACATGAATAGACATAAAAAAATTATAAAAATTTAAATTTCGTCAAAATGACTACTTGATCCTAAAACAAATTCGGCTTCTGTAAGCCTGATTATGTATTAGTACTAAATTAATCAAGTCATAAAGTATATAAACTAAACATTTAAAGCAGTTTCAATTTGTTGTCAACATAATAACCACCAGTACAGCTTGAAGGAGAGCATTATGACAGATAGAAACCCTCGGCTTTACCTTAATACCTACCCTGATCACGACTGTCAATTATAACTACTGCCAGATTTCACCAGTACTTTCCAAGTAATAAATAAATAAACATTGGGCTTCAGGGCCCTTTTTGTTTGAAAGTCGAAGGATCGTTGACTATTTGATCACATTTCAATTATTCAGCTGCTAAGAGAGACACCTGTTGAAACTTTACTTGATTAATCTTGTCATATTATTTGCTTTGTTCCATGATCAGAAATAAAAATAATAAGTACTATTATATATTATTTACATGTATTTTAAACAAATAATGTAGTAACAAAACGCGTGTGTGTTAAAAATATTACAGGTGAAAATTTAAAATAATAAAAAGAGTCAAAGTTTACCAAATATAAAATACAGCATTGGCCAAAAGTTTACACATCAATGAACGGAAAAATGTTCGAAACGGTTTTAAATGTTTGTAAAGGATGGGTAGCGCTTACGAACTAATATTTATGAAGTTCAGGAAATTGCCGACACGAAAACAATGGAATCAAAATAAATATTTCTTGTTAAAATGTGTTAAATTAATTGCTTTTACGTACTTACAATTAGAAGATAGAAACATAACTCTTTATTGTACACCAAAATAGAATCAAAGAAAATAAGACAATCCTAAACCAGTACTGATAGATTACTGATACTGACGTTGGTACAGTAATAACATTTTAGGCCAAGTGGTGTGAGGTGAGTTGTGTTATTTGTCACTAAATACCTGTTAGGCCGAAAAAGACATGTGTAAAATTCATCATTAGACCTATGCCTATGTGACACATTCAATAATTGCCTATGACGACGATGAGCATGCTAAGGTGGATATGTAAGTCATGCAAAACCCTTCAAGTCGGTGACATACCAACATCATGACATAGACAAACTGTAAGATAATCGCCTGTGCTAATACGGTCACATCTTACAGAAACTGGTAATATAAGTAAGGAACAATTATTTAGCCATGCTGCGCCCGCCAAATCCAGGGTAGACCCAAGAAATCTTTACTTGACGACGTAAGGAATCACATGCGCGTCAATAGACTAACAATAAGGCATGCCCAAGACCGTGTGAAGTAAACTTGTCCTGAAGAAAAAGTAGGAGAGCCGACCTTAGGTTCCCAAGTAGACACTCTATATATTTCTTGAGTGAAGTTACACATAGTTATTATGGATATTTTTTTTTTATTAATGTTAAGTTTTACTTTACCTAAATACAAAATTTAATCCCAATGGTCAAACCAGTTTGTAAAATAGACGAAATAAATATATATACAAGAATCACTCGTCTTAAATTACAGACACACATATTATTACGCCCGTTTCCCATGGGGGTAGGCAGACACTATAGAACTCCACCTGCGACGATCCCAATAAACAACTTTCGCTTCATCTACTTTCAATAACGTCTTCATACACACAAGTTTATTTGAGATGCTTTTTACCAGACCCAGTTTTAACACTTCTACTATTTGATCGTGATGTGTACATGGCGGTCTACCGATACCAACTCTATCATTCAAAATACGGTCATACACTATATTATTATAAGTTTATATACTTGTATGTCTTTACAGACCACGGGCCATAAAAATGGCGCGGTCTTTTGGAGAGCTTGAATGGGACCATGGGAAGACCAACACGTAGAGTGTGGCGTGACACTAACCGGCGATTATCCTTGTCTACACCATATAATAATACACCCAAGGACAATCCCCGTCCAGTGTAGGACTATTGTAAGGAATGAGAACAAAAGGCACCGGGCTTATGCGATGAACTGCTAGTGGAAATAAGGATCTGAGACTATGGGAACTATAGTGTCCGCCTGTTACAATGTTCGGGGAACATGGATAAAATGGGCAGACGGTGCCTCCCCACTCACTGGATAGACCCCTAAAAACGCCGCACAAAATTGAAGAGAGGCAACATGGGTGCGAATGGCTAAGGAGTGTAGAAAGGCGGGTTGCAGGTTCACCGAAGCTACTTCCGACTTTATGCCATTTTATAAGTTTATTATTAATAATAAATTATAAGTTATATTATTATTATAAATTAGTCGATAATAAATAATATAATTTTTTTCACAACACGTTTTTGAATATATTCAGGTTTCGATTATTGAAATTGTAACGTTTTAATGGACATAGGATATTATAGTAAACAGTAAATCAGAGAGCAATGTTTTTCCACTTCAGCGTTACCTGAAATACACCGAATAGTTTTTTGAACCAAAAACTCGTTTAAAAGCGGATATTGCATTCGAACGTTCGAGTTAGATCGATACTATGTAAACTATTCTTTTACCAAGTTGTCTATGCAACTTATCTAAGCTCAATAAAATATTCTGTAATAATCTTACAGAAATGTTGAATTCAGTGATAATATACGTATAACTACGTATATACGTATAGCTAGACGTGTTGCTGGGGAGTTTCTTGCCGCTTCTTCTCCTCAACAGCAATAACACGTTCCGAAGGGGTGTACATAGAATAGGAAGTAAAATTAAATTTTAAATTATATGTATGGCCTTCAAAAAGTGTTTTCCAGTGGAACTTATTTTGAATAAAAACTGTTGAATTTAAATTTGAATTCAACAATAATTAGGTACACACTTGTATGGTACACACTTGTATTAAATTTCAGATGTTCGAAATGATTTTATCAATCCATCTGTTTTGTTTCAAGTTTAGTATATATGTTTAAGTTTGGTAAATATTCCTTTACCATGACAAGAACATCTTCTTTAAAAATATTTTAAAATACACACACACACACACACATATATATACTTTATTTAAAATACTTCTATTTATATATTGTTGTTTATTTCTTGTTTGTTTTATGTACCCTATTGACATATATTTAATTTCCACACCACCATCATACTCTTTATGTGATAAAATAATAGAGTTCTATCTATCTTTTATTTTTTATCTGTGCAGTAGGTAACGTAAAAAGAATAGAAAGTCCTGCGGGCAGGCAGCTAGTCGTAAGTAACAAAACAAAACACAGTCATTTGACCGACGAGATGTATATCTACCACCCCTCGTCTAGTTTTATTCTGACAGTTCCCATCTTTGTCTTCCGTGATCACGGCTACTGAGAAGTGGCCGAAACGTTGGAATAATAAAAATCAAATAAATTATCGCGCTTAAAACAGTTCAAACTTAGTTTTATTATATATACATATCGCGTTACTTAAAAAAATAATTTATCAAAAAAACGCTTATCGTATTCACCCAATGTATGTAAACCCATTTCGCAGAAATGTTCCCATGAATAGTAAACGTTTAAAACGACGAAATATGAGAAATTAAGTGGAGATTAAGGTTAAAGCCATCGGAGCGGTCCTGCACTCAGGTAAAATATAAAATGTTTTGCGCAGATGGTAATTAATAATTCGCCACCAAACCATGGGCCGCTGGACGTCTACCAGCCGGATATAACAGAAAAATTGCCGGATCAAGGCCGGCAGGACGCTTAAAATTCAGCTAGCAATTTTTAAACCTGGTTACCAAAAAGTTATGTTGCCTCCAGCAACCTTTACACGGATACGATCCCAAAAGCCACTGACTTCATTAAAAATGGTTTTTGTGAATAAGTAACCAGAGAACTACCAATCATTTTGAAATCAAGCTTAAGCACTCAAAAGCACATGAAATAGTAAACAAGATGGATTGGTACATTTACTTCGTATTATAATAGTTACATAAAATAGTACAATATATCATCAATATCATAACACTGACGAAACTTTGGAACTTGTCAATTATTTCTAGTCAATTAGTTTTCAATGGAAGTTATTGTTGCATTTCCAAAGATCTGAGAACTTTCTAGCTTTATAGTTATTTTTAAACAGACATGAATAAAAGGAAACATATTAGTCAATTATTAATATTTTGGAAATGTATATATACATTATATATATATATATATATATATATATATATATATACCTAGGTAAACGTGCTCCATTTTATAATGCATCAACATTCACAGCACACATGAAAGGAAACCCCCAAATATATACCATAGTAAGTAAATATAAAAACTAACTAAATATTTAACGTAATCATCTGGTGCTCTTCTCCTACGCGAATTACAACTCATAATAAATTAGCAGCAAGTAAAGCAATGTTAAATTCATGCACATTTGTCATCATTTATCAATCTTCCGTCACTGTAGCAAGCTAAAATGTCGAGGTTGGCGTGAATTAAAATGCTGCACGCGGAAGCAAACCACTTCATTATAAACATATGTGTATGTTGCCTATATGACACATTTAAAGTAGGTGTGTACAATACATCCTTGTATACGAATTGACCTAAATTACAAAGCAAAAGTCAAAAATATATGCAAACCTACTTTTCTGTGCGAATGTTCAAGTGAAACATCGATTTAATAAGTCAATAAAGTGTCGTCGATTGCGCCAATCCCATTTTACGAGTCCCCTGGCTGCACGATCAGATATCCTTTAAGAAAAATTTGAAACCACCAAGAAAACAGGCTGTCTGCGGCCTTTATACAGTTTGGCATGAAATACTTATTTCAATTCAATATACTTATATTGTATCACATTTTATAAACTTTTGAGGAATGTAACGTGTTTTCAGCACAGATAAAGTTCAACTTATCAATACTGAAGTCGTTATAAACAGAGCTATGATGTTTAAATGTTTTATTGACGTGTAGGTCTAATAATATTATATATATGTTAGATCTAAAACTTAATAATTTCTTGTTTAATTCACTACAATAACAAAGAAACTAAGTCCATATAGCCTAACCAACTGCCCAGCCAAACAGAGATGAGTCGAAACCAACCTGATTTGAAGTAATGCAATAAATGACTTGTTTCCCATGATAAAGTAGGAATTTGTTAGTGAATTCAAAAAACGCGACTGCAGCGCCACTAGTTACTCTGTCTATTTTATAGTAACGACATCATTTATTGGGATAAAAACTATCCTAAATTACGTCCCGGTCTAGGAGCGACCTCTTTATCGAGTTTCATTTAAATCCTAGAATGGATAGTTGACCCGTGATGCTTTAAGGGGGTATGCTGGTCTAGAGCCTACTTTTTGGGTATTTTTCAAACTAGAATTTTTAAAAGAACAGTTTTACTATCCATTTTTTATACAATATTTATTGATTTTTAAAGTATATAAAAAAAATAAAAAAAAGTCAATATTTCATCCAGTGACAGACCGGTGAAGTGGGGGTTGCCAGTCAAACGGTGCTCCCTGGTTGACATGATTCCAACCCTTGTAGTGATCTAAATCAAACAAACAAAAATAATTCTTAGTTAGTAAAGAAATCGCTATATCTTGGACCTTAGCCGAAAAAAAATCACAAAATCTAGTCCACTTGAATAAAAAAAAAATTTTTACTCTGTTTTTCGACCTTTACGAATTTTTTAAAAATACTTCAAATTAATATTTTTCAAAATCCAAGGTCCAAGTGATAAAAATATGTATAAAGAAGATTCTCACAAAACTTCAAAGGAAAGGAATCGGTCAGATAGAACTTGAGGTATAGTGTCAACCACCTCAACAAAAGGAGTTTTGAGAAAAACGCGTTTGAAGTTTGAGAAAGAATAACTCAGATAATATTGAACCAAAAAGGCGATATATGTAACATAATTTAAATTCTATTTTTTTTATTCTTACAAATCTAAAAATTCGTTATTCGTAACCAAAAATATTCATACAAGTTTTCATGAACGTTTTACGCGTACCGCCAAAAAATTATTTCATAAAATGCTTACGAACTCGTTTTTTAAATGAAATGCCCTTATCTCTATTCTGACCATCCTTTTCCGTGGATTTATTGTAATAAGTACTCATTCAATTTTTCCTAAAGCTTCCATGTTTAATTTATTATATTTTTATACTTGCGTTTGTATTTCACTTGGATAATTATTACTGTTGTGCTTGAAACGTCTATTAGTAATAATATTAGTAATAATAGACGTTTTAATCATAATAGAAATGACATGATGAATGTTAATTTGCCTGAGTATACAAAAACTTACTATTATGCGCTTATATTATATTCACTTATATTCAATGTGATTATATATCACATTTTTCAGTGTGCCATACATGACTCATACAATCAACTATATTAGAAATGTGAAAAATGCATAAAATTTGTGAATGTCATAATTTATTGTTTATCATAAGTACGAGATTGTCAAAAGTGGAGTGAGGGTTTGGTCGGATGGGTAACGACCACTCGACTCGAAGTGGCGACTTCTCGTGAGCATCCCTTTGATCCATCATTCATACGGTGGCCTTGTTACTTAATGAGATGGCAGCCATTTTAAAAAAGTCTAACAAAAAATCGATTACCTGATTAAATATTATTGTAGTAATTATTAAAACAAAATATCCTTGCAGGAACGGAGAAAGAATACGATTTACTGCGGCCGGGCGGCCTGTCGTAAGTACTCGTAAGAGGCGACAAAACAACCCACAGCCAGGTGATCAGATATTTGTCTATCTAGATGGCTACCACCCTTAGTCTACAGTATGCCGCCATAACAATCTTGAGTTGTTTCGGCATTATTGACCAGGTTCCAGTCTCCTTTTGGAGAGCGGCGGTACATTAGTAGTACCTTTGGTATAACAAATGTCCATAGGTGATGGTAACCGCTATCCATCAGGTGGGCCTGTCTGCTGAACACATGCAATAAAAAGAGGGATAAATTAATGTAAATAAATAATATAATACAATAATTAGCAGCCTCAGCCTTCTACAGATCTGCTTTCGGCTTCTGTCACTATCTGGCCCCGACGACTGCTAGAGTGAAGTCAAGTAGCACGTTTCCTACCTCTCAACCTAGCCACCTTTTGGTTGAAAATTAGATTCACCCAGAAATAGACAAAGAAGCGCGTTCCAGGTTGCCGCCTGACTATGACATATACTACGGCCAACAAGTCCAGTTAGATGGTTCTGAGGAATACACGGTGCTGCGTATACTAAGCGGAGCACGTTTGTAAAGTGTCTCGCAAGCGTAATTTTACTGGCATCCATGTGAGATATAGCCATGCCCTGAGATTACCTTATTACACGAGCTATATATATCCCGCACTAAAGTAAATCAATGCTTCAAAACATCTTCTAATTAAGTTATTATAGTTTTATCACTGATCATATAACAACCTAGAAAGCAAGCTCATGTCCCCATAAACTTGAAAAATATATTTATTTTAGAAGAAAGAGCCATTTCCCAGTGACATGAGAATATAGGAAGATGAATAAATTACAACCTATGAATTTTAGTTTAAACATTGACGAAGGAAGACAGAATCTTCCAATTCACTCAAAGTTAATTTTAAACACCCAATAAGGGGTCAACGGATTTTACCACAAAAAAAGCAAAAAAATATTGTCTTCTCCATCATGACGTCGGTGCGAAGTAAAATATATAAAAAAATATATTTTGCTGTTTACTCATGTTTTACTTGGCTGGACTTCAAGATGTAGAAAAAATATTTTTTGCTTTTTACTTTGAAGTAAAAAGATATATGAAACAATAGTACGTGCCTATAATATTCGAGGGTTACTCTCAACTTCCCTGGGATCTATTCAACAGATCCTGACTTGGTGACAATGTGACCACTTCATACTCTTTCGAATAAAGATTTTTTAATCGGTTCAGAATTATCAAAAAACGCGTAGCAAACATACAGTCGAATTGAGAACTTCCTCCTTTTGAAAGGCGGGTAAAAGTACTATGGAAAGAAAAATTTAAAATCAAATTGCATGACTATTCTAAGGGTTAGCGTGTAATTACGATTTTAGAGTGTGCTAAAGGGAGGTCAGGTCGTTTCCGACCAAAACTGAGCTTTTATGACTCGCGTATCATTCTCCATCTACGTGATCCATTTGCCACCGTGACTTAGAAGATACGTTTACAATTTTCCATAGCCTAGCGTTATTTTTGTAGTTCAAATGCCGTCGAGAATATTATTTTTAATAGCATAGAAGAAGAAAAGATAACATTATTATTTCTTCGTCAGCCAACTTTTTATAAACCTCTGTTTCGAAAGGCCCATCAACCAAATTACTTTCTAAACAGTCTTTATTAAGGTGCAGTATACTTTTTGGAAAAAACAGATAATTATCCGTTGTTCGACATATGTCTCTATTGTTAAATCCGAAAAAATATTGAGGTGGAAACTATACGCGTAACTAAGACATGGCTTTCTTTTAAGGTACATAACCGTGTCGAGGATCCATTATACAGATCATAAAACAATGTTAATATTGTTTTTTTGTAATTTATTTATTTAAAACAATAAGTAGTGAAAACTTTCCCTACGGTGGACAATAATACAACACATAACAACAACAAAATATATAGCATAATGCAGTTTGATTAAGTTTAATACAATGCAAACTTAAATAAAGAAATATAAGTATATATATAAAGCAATAATTTAAAATCTTAACACAAACATAATATATATATAAAAAATGTAGCAGCAACGAAACAAATAACATATATCTAATTATAAATTAACCATATTATAATAAATTAAAATAAATAAATTCATTAAATCATATAGCACTTGTGTCATGCCTAAGATCACATTGTGCGTTTTGATAAGCATTTAGAAATGTCTTGAGTTTGAACCTAAACAATAATATTGACGTTAAATTTCTAATAGGTGGAGGGATATTGTTCCAACATCTTGACGCTGCATACCGGAAGCTTCCTCTGAATGCTGCTGTACTGTGTCGTTCCATTGCTAGTTGTACTGCACATTGCCGCGTTCCTATTTGTCTTCTGCTAGAAGCCGAAGAGAGCTTCTCGTATAAATAGGAAGGAGACTTGTGCTTTACAACTCCAAATAGCAGACATGCTAAATGAAGTTTGCGACGATGCTTCATCTTTAACATTGAATTTTTATTCAAGTAAGGTGTCACATGAGCCCTTAACGGGATTTTAAAGCAGAACCGCGCACAAGCATTCTGAACTCTTTGGATAAGGCGCTGAGTTCTGGCCAGCAGACGAGGACCAATAACTACGTCAGCATAGTTAAGACGAGATAAAACTAAGGACTCAACTAGTTGAATCCGCAGAGCTTCATTTAAGTACGGCCTTATTTTATATAAAATTTTCAACTTATAAAAGCAGTTTTTTACACAGTTAGCTATATACTTTTCATATCTTAAGTCACACTCTACAGATAAGCCTAGATTACGTGCCTCATAGACCCTTTCTATTGGTTTATCCATCAGCATAACACTTTGTGAAGGATTAAGAACGGCAAGTTGATGTTTACTACCAAAAATAATGTATTTTGTTTTTGCTGGATTTAAAAGTAAAGCATTGTTTTTGGACCAAACAGCAACTCGCGAAAGATCTTCATTAATCTTGGTTATGGCTTCATCTATTTCAGATGGCTTAAAAGAAATATATATTTGGGTATCGTCGGCGTAAAAATGAAACTTATAATGGTTTATATGCATCGCTATATCAGCCGAGTATAATATAAATAATATTGAGCCCAAGATAGACCCTTGAGGCAATTAAACAATACTCTCTAAGAAAATCAGTTTGAACAAAACTAATTATGTAGTATTTGGACTATTTTAATTAAAATTATATTATGGAGTTTTTAGCTAATAACAAAAACGGTCACGGTTCGTAACTTTCAGGGAACCCTTGAATAAACGTGGACCGACTCGTACTTGCTCGTTTTTATACACTTATAGTTTATGGAAAAATATTATAAAGCGCCAGTTTCATTATCTACAATTTTACATAAGCGATTTAGCTCGTCTACCAATATTTGTTAAACACTCGCATTAAGCGTCGTACTTTACTGCAAGAAGAAAACGTTCCAGATGGTGTGACATTGCACCAGACCTAAGCAAATGCATGCATAAGTAAATTATTAGTTGGAGAAACTTCGTCGAGTTGATATATTTTATTGCGCTCAGCGTTCACTAACTTCTGTGATATTAATTAATGACTTGAATTCAAGACATAACCACATATCTCTATTAATAAATTGGTTATTTTGATTGTGAAAATTGTTTAATTTAACGAGCTTGTTACATTAAATAATTAGAGATCGTTATACAAACGGAAACCAACCCATAGGATGACAGTTTTAACCAAATTAAGATGTTCATAAAAACTTGTGTAGAAATACGAAGAACCGGTTTAAAAAAATAAAAAAAATATCTTTTATGTATTTTAAAGTAAATTTTGTCAATCAATTATAATTAAGTAAACAACTATACTACTACTACTGTTTGTATTACATAGGTCTAAAGTTATTTTTCTATCCCTCGGGAATAGTACTTGTGGATGAAATATTTCCTTTTCCATAGGTACCCTTAACAATACGCGTATATAGGCAACATTTCATGATGATTATAATCAGCGCAACAAATTAACAAAAATTAACCAATATACAGCTATGGAAAATTTAGAAAATACATATGAAAGGAATTTTCGTTGGCATTACTCGTAGTAGTCCTTTTTGCAACAACTAAAGACCAGAGAGCCTAAAACAGTCGACTTTGGAGAATCGCTTAGTGAAATTAACACGTGTCTACTAGATATGGTATGTCTTACAAGACATAGCATGAAGTCTCATAAAACCCCACTTTATGTTGGTAATTGTCATTTTCATCATAAGAATCTGCGAAAACGACCGCTTTAGGTCCTCAGGTAAAAGAGTAAAATAATTATTTCCTAGTAGGTATCATAAAATGAAAAGAACACACGCGCAAAAAGAACTTGTTAAAAATTAACAAAACAACTGTCGGTCGTTAGAGTGGTAATTTCTCTCACCTTGTAGGAATATAACGCACCCTCTGGGCAATTACTCTTAACACTTGAGACACACATAACGAGGCGCCGAAATGTTTCAGTACAAGCACGCTATTTTCAGATAAACAACCATGCAAAAGTCGTGGTAGCGTAATGGCTAGTGCACGCGACCCAAACTCAAAGGGCGCGGTTTCGAATCCTGGCCGAAAGCTTGACTGATTTTGATGCAATTTTATATGTGTATTCCAATAGATTCCGGGATGGCTTAAATCCACAGTTGGAATCGTTAGGCGGTAATGAGATGGGTTTACAAGAATATTTTGTGTGTCTTAAGTACTTGCTGTTGCATGGTTTAGATTCACAATTGAACTCGGTAGGTGGCTCTGCAATCGAGTTCTAGATTTTTATTTTTTCATGGCACGACAACATCTGCGGGGGCCCCATAGTAATCTATCGACTGGACCGATTTACATGAAATTTTGTATGGTGGTAGCTTATATCCCTGGTCAACATATAGGATACTTTTGATCCCGAAAAATTAAAGAGTTCCCGTGGGATAGTTAAAAAACCGCACCACGCGGATGAAATCGCGGGCAGAAGCTATCGTTTATATGGCAAAACAACGTTTGCCGGGTCAGCTAGTAAATAATAATAATAATTTATTGTAAAAAGCCAGATACAGTCACATAAGCATTTTAAAATTTAATTTACATCTATTTATTTATTTAAGGCACACCAACAGCACAGACATTACTATGTTACATTACAAAACTGTATGTATTTGACCAGACCTGAGTTTTTGTACATTGAGGCCCCTATACCTACCATGCATGAGGTGGGGACTCGCTAAGCTCAAAGTGGTGGACGTGACGAGCGCTGAGGCAAGACAGGCATCGATTTTTGACGAATCTTTAATCCATTTGACCACGTCTGCCATTTTGAAATTTGAAAAAATATCTCATTATTATTATCGGAAACCATTAAATGTGGGACCCATATACACTTAAATTTTGACTTGACGAAATTAAAATGGGGAATTGTATAATTTTTTTATCAGCATTATACCGTATTATTTATGATTCTTTCATAAAAAAATCACTTCTAAATTATCTGACTAATGAAGTTTAGTATATAGAATATAAAAAAATATTAATTTCTGTAAATAATAGGGTGCACAACATTTACAATTTAAATGTTAATATGCTAATAATTTAATTAATTAATGTCAATATTATGCATATGTCAAGTACAAATATAGTTAAAGATAAGTGAATAAATAATGTTGTCAAAATTAATAAGGTAAAGCAAAGAAAATGCAAAAAGAATTAAATTAAACATAAGTATATAACTAAGTACAAGTGGAAACATGAGCGGCCTATCAATTATTTTATAGTTACAGCTGATGTCAATACTTTATTTTTAAACCAATTATGTATTTTGTGAAGAATATCGAGATCATCTAATTTTGAGTTTAGACAGTTGTATGTATTGCACATTCTTGTGATAGGGCTGCTGAGGCCTAGGTTGGTTTTAACCGGAGCAATGTAGAAGATTTTCGTAATAGCATGTCGTGGAATCAGACGAGGCACACTTATTTTTATGTCTTGGATAAGATTTGTACACATTATGTTATTATTGAGGAGTTTATGCAAAAAACAAACATCTGCATGTCATGTCTGCATTATAAAATGTGACAACCGCATAAAGTAGGGGCAACGGTGTGAGATTCCAGACGAGATGTACGCTAAGTTTTTGGTAAAGGATCTTTGAATTTTTTCTACCCTTTGAGAATGAATACTTAAGAATGGATTCTAGATCCATAAGCAATATTCTGCAACGAACTAAAGTGTTGTTTTTTATTTCTCATTAACAAACTTAATATACTTGCTGCTCTCTGCACAATAGAGTCAACATGAAGATTAAATTAAAGAGAGCTGTCAAACAAAATACCTAATTCCTCTATCAAGTTAGTTGTTTGTAATTTAGAGTTGTCGAAAATATAAACAAAGTTTGCGAATACTTTCTTTCAACATCTATGTATATATGTTTACAGTGTCATTTCCCTATCCCCCAAACTAGGTTTAGTAAACCTGTGTTTTGGGAGTTAGAGCATGATTATGATAATGATTCCAACCTCGCTCTACCACATACAAACATACGTGTTTACTTGTTTTTAGATCAATGAGAAACAATAATAAGAAATTTAATTTAGATTATAATTTGTTCTGTCGCTAAAGATGTCGAATAAAGATCTTTAAATCCAGAATATAAACCTTAGAGTTATGATTTACCACAAACTCAAAACACTTATTATGCACATGGTTCGTATAAAAAAACTGAATAACGAATGAAGTAAAATTGTAATGGTAATGTTTAATATTAATCCTTTACTCCGCTTTATTTATTTCCCAAGTTACAGTTTGTTGACTGCAAAAGGTCGCTTGGGAAATATACTTTATGCTTAAAATTACTTCTTGACCTACCATACTCTGACTTATCTTTTTGTTTTCTGATTACTCCCAAAGTTATTATTGTACTTCGACCAAAAGTTAATATGAGACAAGAACCAGACAATATTGGCGTATTAATGCGTGCAGTGTTGTGAACTTAAGGGCCTATCTATGCACTAAAGAAAAACACAGACATAAATTAATACGGATTGCAAAAATTGAATATCACGCACTTACTAATAACTATATGTTTTTCCATAGAAGGTCATTTCGTACATTACAAACAGGACTTTTGCTTTGAATTACATTATTTAATGATGGTTAGTTCAAACTTAAACCATATCTAAAGTTAGTTATTACAGTACAAAATGTTTGATATTTATCATCCAAAAGCACAATTTGAATGAAATTGTAACCAAAAATATATATTGTAAGAAAAAACAAGGTATACCTACTTCTGTGTTTCGAAAAAGTAATAACTTATGTGTAACTCTTATATCTTTAAAAACTACTTTTAAATAATTAAAATAAAATTATTCGATACTAGAGTTTGGCCGGCGTGTGTCAAAAGCATTAATATTAGTAGCTTTATTTTTTTTGTACAAAAACTTAAATCGGTTCACTATTTGGAAATGTTCGTTTGTTCTTAAAAACAATTATGTTTAATATTTACACTCCTTTAGATCTTGTAGCATACATAAGGTATTTGAAATCAAGTTTATTTCTGAAATGAATTTAAAGAAAAAAAACGAAATTTTAATCTCGTTTCAGTATTTAGAATACGTGGACACAAACATAGCATTTTTTTAATTAATCTTCCACTAGATATATTTGTCCAGAATAATTCATTGATATACTCGTAAGGTTTTTTCTATACATTCTACCATTTAGCAGCCAGTTTATATTTTGATTTGGATATATCCTAATATACATTTTTTGTTAGCCAAGAAAAATTGCTGTATCAAATAAAAATACACCCAACGAAAATAGACCATGTTAGATAACATGAACTGACCTTTTACAGCTAGTCATAATTTTGGGTTCAAATCTTGGCTATTGTCCAGAGAATAACCATTTGAAATCGAGCCATTCTTGTTTAAGTATACGAGAATGAACTTAAAAAAGCTTTTAAAAGATCCACAAGATTAATATAAATACAACTAGAGGCCATGTTAAGGGGAAGGGGAGGGGATGGGTGAAGTGTGACATTGTGTGACAAGGGGTGGAAAGTAGGGTTGCCAACTATTGAGAAAAATACCGTTTTACATTTTTTTAAGTAGGGAAAATATAAAGTATTTATAAGAGAAAAGAAAATTCCAAATTTTTATTTATTTCTTCTCTTGGAGGCACTATTTTTGTGTGCTTCTAGCGCACACTAACAACTTGTCATTATCCTTAATTTTTTGGAAGCTATCTTAACATTCCCAATTTAAATTTAAATAAACATACCATTTATTTTTTATTAAACTTATATGATGTCCTGTTCCTTACTTCTCGCCATTTTAGATTCATTACTGAATAAACTCTTTCAGTGAAAACCGGATCGATAATAGTTCAGTTATTATCCATATAAGTATTTCATTTTACGCATCAGAGTAAATATTTCAAATTCAAATTCAATTTTTTTATTCAAATAAGTTCAACTGGAGAACACTTTTTGAAGGTAATACATATAGGTTAAAATGTAATTTTACTTCCTAGTCTATGTACACCGCTTAGCAACGTGTTATTGCTGTTAAGGAGAAGAAGCGGCAAGAAACTCCCCAGAAACACGTCTAGCTAAAAATTGTTTTTCATTATATTTGTTGTTCTATTTATATTTAAGTACTTTTTTAAAGTTTTATACAGAATTATGTTACAGAATGACTTTTGAAGAATTAATGGAGTTGTAGCAAACAGTGCATATTCAATAAGACAGAGCGCAATAAAAGGATAGAAAATATTATTATAGTTATAAATATAAAGACATAACGTACTATTTTTTTTGCAACAAATTTCCATATACTCCTTACAAGTACGGCAAGATAAAAACGTTATACTCGTACAAAACACAGTATAAGAGGTTGGAGCGAACTGCTATGTAAATGAAGTTTTGTCATTTAAATATTCTTCAATAGTGTAGTATCCCTTTTTAAGCAAGATACTTTTTAATTTGGTTTTGAATTTAGAGAAGGGCAAATCTAACATTTCACTCGGAATCTTATTGAAAAAGCGTATACCAACCCCCAAGAAAGAAGACAATACTTTTTGTAATCTAAAAGATGGCAATATCAGTTTATTACAATGCCTGGTGTTGAAATTGTGAGCATCCTTATACTGCTTGTTGTGTATTGGAAATAGAGTATTTTCACATACTTTATTTTGCAAAAGTATAAAGTATATTCACCAAAAGTAAAGTAGGATACGTTATTATAAAGTTGGTTGGCAACCCTTGTGGAAGGGGTCCTAAATTCCGCGACGTCGCCTCTATTAAATCGTTAATTATCATCAAATAATATATTTAAGCTAATTACACAATTGATGCTTTGATCTAATAAGTAACTTGATGTAGAATTGCAAAATATGTGATGCTGATGTCACACTGGGAAGGGAGGAGTCACACGAAAGTGACCAGCTGTAATCAGGACGGGGGAGGGTTAAAAAAACCATGAAATTCGTGTGTTAATTTGTGGTTTACCCCTAATACATCATGTCAATATATAAACTACAAGGGCTGCGACTTCTTTAGCGTGTTGGGCGTTTGACTGCGAAAATTAGTTGACGCCATCCTTATCAACAATCAAAACTAGCATTTAATTTTTATAGGTATTACATTTTTAAGGATTATAATAAGCTTGGCAAAAACGGGACCCTTTGCTTTCGTCATGATCGTCCATTCATCATCATTTTTTCTCTTTATTCAGTCATTATTCCCGGACTACTGGGTATGATGTAGATCTATGGATGTAACTTGCCAGGAATATGGAGTCTATATACATAACGCTACTGGTAAGTGTCGTTAGTCAGATCTTGAAAAATCGCTGTTTTTATGATTATTTTTATTAGAGTCAATCGGTTTGGGCCGCCTAGGTCCTTGAACCTGGGAGTCATGCAACCGTTGCATTGCTGGGGTAAGACGGCCCTGTGAATTATATTACTAGCACCTTACGTAGAAAGAGATTTACACTTTGTCTAAAAACCCTTAAAATAAATATCTATTAATATTTAAACCAAAACTTTTATCTGACACTGCGTGATTTATAACTCTTGACCCAAAACTGATTTAAACATTTTAAAAACCCAATCGAATGCAAACAAGCTAGAACAACTGAAGCGTAATAGAAATTTTAGTATTCTCTTAGAAGTTATTAGACAACGTAAAGATTGCTCTGTGAAAGTTTTCTCATTCTGTTTTCGGGAATATTTAATCTAACAAAGTAAGCCTACACCAATGTGCCCTAAACTATCGCACTCTACTTACAAAATATTATTTAAAGTCACTGATGAGCGACTCCAATCAAGCAACTTTTAGATTTTTGTATGTAGCAAAGCATTTTTATCTTTGCCTCCACTTAAACACATTTGTTCACCTCGACGGGGTAAAACGTGCTGCACTTTACACATCTCAATGTTATCTATGTTGTCATCGTGTATCATACAAATAAAGACATTTGAAATTGAGCCACTCAGTCGTAAGGATATTTCAGAAGTGGAATTAGCCAGAATCGTTTGAGTCTCTGTGAGAGTTGTCTAGCTGTATAAACACTTTTATAGAGGGTTAATAAAGCAAATTTAACTTGGAATACGTTTGCCAAAAGCGTAGCAGTATCCGTGTGTGATATAAGGTGGGAATTGGGATGCAGCGGCCAGGCCCACGGCCAGCCCTCGCGCCTCTGTAATATGTCACTACATAATTGTAAAAGCTGTCAATTACTAAGAAACCTAGTAAGATTGTAAGCCGTTGATAAATTTTGAACGGATAGAAACAAAGATTGTAATTATAGAATAAATGGGTAGGTACAGCCAGTAACAGCACTCGCCGCCCACTGCCGCGGTAATACGACTTGTGCGCCTTGGTTTAAAATAAATATATTCCTCGACGAGACCAATTTGCAAGATATTCTTTACCCTACCTCTAGTAGTCTACTGTAACACCGAGTTACCAATGGAAACCGGTAAGGTCCACAATTTTGCTACAGCCCGCAACTTATAATTTGAGGAACATATATCGCAAATTACAAACCAATAACGTAAATGTATAAGCTATTCTGTGAACTTTATGAACATTTCACAATTTATCGATGGTATATAATCTGACTAGTTATTTTATAAACTCACGATTCTTACAATATTCCAACGACATATACACAAAAATTTCTCTGCCAAACTTCCGCTGCACTTGTTTATGAATACAGCATTCGCCTGGGGACCAGCCATCCGAATAAGTGATGACCTATGTTATTTTTACGCGTTACCATGTAACAAAGTTTATATTGAAAAAGTAACTAGGACATATTTCGACGAAGCGGTTTATTTTTGTTGAATACCAGCTGGTACCATGCATTGTGGCTAAAATGAACCTTGCCAATGATACCTACTATGTTAAACTGTATCATTGTGAACAGAGGGCGGAATAAGGCATTTAAACAGCTAAAGATAGTCGCAAATAAGTTGTATTGCATTATTTGCCAATGAAGATATTTTTTGACTATTAATACTAATTTATAACTAGTTGTATGAAAAATGTCGCTCTTTAATAATAAAACCGCCTTTGTATATACAGTTTAAAATATACATCGTTTTATAACATTAATTTTGTATCGATATATAATAAAGAAAAATCCACCTATCTAAAAATTAATACTATTAAGTGCAAGTTTTTATTTCCTTACACAGCCGTACGTGATTCTTCTCCGCAGGGTTGCCTCCACACGCACACACAGAACTAACGACGCACTGTCCCGACAATAAGATGTCTCACTCACGATGCCGTCGCCAATATTGCGTAGACTAACTCCTGCTGTTGCGGTGTTCACCTCCTTATTTACCACGCGTGGCTTACTTCTGGACCTCATTTGAAACTACGCTAAACTCCTCCTTCACTGAACTATCCACTAAACTCACCAATAAACTCGTCACTGTCTTCTATTTAACTTCTCTTCCAACTCTTTCGTATCGCACTTGTCGCTTCGCTGTCTTGTACTTAGCTCTCCGGTAGGCGCGCATTACGCTGCTTGTATACCCGGAAGAATCTTCTGAAACCCATAATTTCGATCTTCTTTTCGTTATTATTTTTTTTACTATCTATCCCTTTCTAAACAAATACCTATCTGTCTTTTCCTTCCCGAACCTTCTATTCTATAGAACTTTCGTTCATCATCTATCCCTTTCTAAAATGTATCTGTCCTTGTCTTTTCCTTCTAGAATCTTCTACCTTTTCTAAAATTTCTTAAACCAGCTAGATTGTTCTACCATCACTCGCCACAATACCAAAGTCAGTATACTCAAACCACTTAACGATACGGATTCTATATACCTACCATTTATACCAAGAACTAGATTATATCCAAAATAGAACTGTAATTGACTCTTGCCCGTTATTAGGGTATACATATAATTTAATCAAAGGCCATCCAGCATCTAGAGAGCGGAGGAGTCATCCCCTGTTGACGAAGTGAGTTGGCTCTGCTTCCCGGGGCAGTCTCAAGCACTGATGCGCTAGGATCAGCGTGGCCGTAACTACATTCTAAGTCTCACGCTCTTCCTACCATAAGCGAGGGGCACATGGAAGGAGGGTGGTTTTAGTGGAGTATTGAGTATTCGAGTCTCCACACATGCCGGCGATTGACTCTAGTGGCCATTGGTGTGTCTTCCTCTCATCGCTTTGTTCCAATCCCTAACAAACAACCCGAGAGGGTGTGAAAGGCATTTCCTCCACCTCAAAAAAAACATATAATATAATATAAGTATAGGTAATATTAATTTATAAATGTCTCACTACTAAGCTTGAGTCGACTTATTTAAGTAAAGTGGAAAATACCTCCGCTATGATTGTTCCAAACAGTCTGATGGATTTCACACACCGGTAATCTCGATTTTCAAGTTTCTTCTTTCACGATGTTTTCTACTTTGCATGCATGTGATGCAAACAAAGACAAAAAAATATCTAAGTAGTACGAGGATTCTAATCTATGTTAATACCGTGAGATGTGCATATATTAGACAATAAGCCACCGTGACGTGTTCCACAATCAGCTATAGGTAGATATAGTAAAGAAATAAAATCAATGAGCTATATACTAGATAATTATCGTCAGGATAAGAAAAAAAATTCAGTAAAAAAATTTACCATCAAGCATTACAAAAATAATGATGAACGGTGTAAACTCTCGCGGGCAAAATTATAGATAAATTATTCAAGAAGAAGGATTAATGGTGGTTTTCAGTGCTATTGACACTTTCCCTCCCGTCTCGTAGGCGAAACCAATTTAAGTAAGAAGGCCTTTTTGCTATTGTATCATAAATATAAATGTTCTAAGTATGTAATTAATACTAAATACTTTTCTAAAATGTTTTTACTGATTGTTTATACACGTATACGTTATACTCAAGCATGCAAAATATTTAGTTTTGTACAAAATTAATCTTTCTTTATGTAGGTATTTTTCATTTAAATGTCTATAAATTTTATAGATACCTACCTGTACAGGAAGAAAAATATCTGTGCCAAATCATTTGAAATTTTTAAATTTCCTTTCAATTTCACACTACTTTATTCCAAAGAGGAACAAAACTAAATCAACAAGATTTCACAGATGTTAATTGCGTAAAAAACGATGAATCGATAATAATGACGTTTTATTTATATTATATATTACTTTTCAAATCATTTGCATTTTTCTTTAAACAATATATAAAAAACAGATAGTGTACGGTGTAACCGCACAGGTTAGTTCGACTTCCGCGGACGAGTCGAACTAACCTGTGCGGTTACACCGTACAGATAGATATATAAGAAAAAATATATAATCAAATTTAAAAACTTCGTTTAAAAAAACCGACTTCAAAAACGAAAAAACTAAAATGTATAAAATAACTTATTTCTTAACCTATTATTATTAATATATATTATCTAAAACATCTTAAAGTCGGTGCTTAGTGATTTTCAAAATATAGTAATTTTTATGTTTTACTTTGCAGCGACTTCAAGATGTTTTAGATAATATATATTAATAATAATAGCTTAAGAAATAAGTTATTTTATTCATTTTAGTTTTTTCGTTTTTGAAGTCGGTTTTTTTAAACGAAGTTTTTAAATTTTATTTGTTACTTTTTAGTGTCTAGCTATGTATGGGTGGAACTACGAATGGTGCCGCGCTTCTTAAAAAATATAGGTCCCAAGAACCGGGAACAAAAAAATGTTCGTAAAATGAAAACTACTGGGCCAAACTATGTCAAATTTTTAGAGGACCACATGGCAGCTATTCCGCGTCGAACAAAAAAAGAATCACGTAAATCTCAGTATCAATTTCTGTGAAAGAATTTTAAGCGGCAAATCAAGAGAAAGGGTCGTTTCTGAACAAAATGTTCTGTTTTCCATACTTTAGTTAAACCTCGACACATTTTATTGAATACGGAAATTATTCTATTTTTAATAGGCATTTATAAATTCATATTCGAAACGCACGTTATTTTACCCCAATCAATCAAATCAGTCAACAGACAAACATTTATTGCGTTCAAATGTGGTGAGGTCAAATGACCGGCGCAACTTGATGTTTAATTAAGTATGGCAAATCGAAAATTGTCTTTAATAACAACTCTTTCCCTTGGTTTGCCGTTTGACATTCCTTCACAGAAATTCCGCCAGGTCCCGGTCGAAGGGGAAGGCCCAAGAAATGTTGGCTTGACGTTGTTAAGGATGACATGCGTACCAATGGTTTCAAAACGGGGGGTGCTGAAGATCGCACGAAGTGGAGTTGAAAAAGTAGAAAAGCGGACCCTGGGTGTCGGAGTGAACGCTCCGAACGCAACCGGGATTTAACGCTCGGACGATGATGATTCCTTCACAGAAATTGATCCTTACGAGCTACACTATGATTTGATATGATAATAATACAGAATGTGGTTTATTTTTTCAGAATCAGCCGATTCCATTCCTGAATGATTCTTCAAAAATCAAATGGTACTACTTCAATTTTAGTCAAAATGGTGTGCTGGAGTGTTTTGTGGGATTTGACTCAGAAGGCCCACTTGCAAAATTCACCTGTATACGCCCATCAACAGCAAATGTACAGTGGCGGTGCGGCGGCAGCGGAGTTGCGGCGAGGCAACGTGGCGGTAGTGCCATCTACACAAGCTCTCAGAATTCTTCATGGCAAATTAGAAGACACGGTTGAGCGCAGACTAATTTGAATATTCAGAGTCTATAGTTATAGTTCCCTGCGATCGGAGACATTGATTGCAATGCCCGTATTGCCAGCTCAGAACAATATATTATCAGCTTGTGCTAAATGACGTCAGCAGTCGCTTATGATTGTAGGTATGTAATATTATTCTCTGTATTGAATGGACAGGTCTATAAAGTCAAAGTATGTTCTTCTATAACACATTGAAGCGTAGTCTATCGGTGTTGTGATGAAGTGTGTAGTAACGTAGAGAATTTTATATTAGCATGGAAGAAGAAATATTAGTAACTCTTGGATTCAAAACGAGTAGATAAACTTCAAAAGATTTGCTTACGGTTGTATAGCCATGTTTTACAATCATCAAGAGAGAAACGGTCTGGCCATTAGGCTTTCGTCAAATCTTACAATGAGGGATGCCGAAGATTTTGCAAAGTGGAAATAGTAAGCGAACCCTGTATTGTATGTATAATTCTCATTTATGTAACTTTAAATAAACATTTTTTCTTTCTTTCTAGCATTTTTGAAAAAATATTTTTTGTGTTGTGTATTAGATACAGCAGTGCATCAGTGCAGATATATCATGTATTAGATACCGACGACATGTCACTATATAATAGTACATGATATATATAGGAATCAATAGAAATGGGAAGTTTAGTTGTGACATCTAATCGACAGTCACCTATTTGCATTATTTATGCTCCCCATATTCCCTGGCTTGTAGCCTTATATACATATTTATTAATACATACCTAATGGTCATTCAAATACTATAATTTGATATTTTGTATCATGTTGTCGTATAAAACATAGTCATTTGTACATGAATAATAAATTAACGATATAAGCATTTGGACTGATATAACGTCTAATTTGTCGACAAAGCTACGTCGGTTTACGTAAATTCTTAAAAGTAGTTATTAGAACTACATTCGTTAGCTCAGAAAGTATTACAGGTCATCACACACTAGGTAAATGAATAATATATAGATATTCATTACTGCAAACAAAACTTTTATTTAAAAGACAACTTAAAATATCTAATAACTATTAAAAAAACCTGTCTTATTTGTATGATTTTTCAAATTTATTTATGTAAAATTAGACTTTATTTAGGTATATTGCATAACAGATAAAGAAAACAAAGTAGATACAATTATCACATGTATATAGTCCACGCCAAATTATATAACCTCTGCAGATAGCTGTTGCAACTGCAGAAGCGCAAAGTCTGATTTCGTAAGAAAAATGTGTCTATTTCGCAACAGTCACTAACAGCCATAAAGTTGAATGCTTACCATAAAAAACTAAGTATACAATACGGACTGGTAGTCAAATCCAACGATATGGTAGCCGCTACCATACCTCCACCGGCCTACCAGATAGCGCGGTGGCCAATGTATACGTATCTCATTTTATAAGTTCAAATCCTGGTATAACCTAGAGTATGTCCAATAATCATATTGTCAAAGTTCCAATGGTGAAGGAAAAAATCTCGCAAATTTGTATCTACAAAAGAGCGTTTATAAGATGTTTTTACCTTTCTTCTATTTATAGATAGATATCTATAAATGGAGGAAATATGTCAGGTGGTAGGGTCTTTGCCCGACTGGATGGCTACCACCCCTGGTCTAAAGTATGTCGCCATAACAACCTTGAGTAGTGTTCAGCGCAGAGTGTAGCAGCGCATTTGTCTATAGGCGATGGTAGCCGCTTTCCATCAAGTGGGCCGTCTGCCTGTCTGCTGAACTGCAATAAAAAAAGAGTAGTGCACAGAATATACTACCTACTCCTTGCACGATTTACCTTCTCTATTTGAGATGATCATCTAGAACAATGATTTTTAAGTATGGGTCACCATAAATGGAACAACATTGAGCATAAGGAAAATGCCAGCCTGTTCCGTTTCAAAATAATTAAACAGTAAAAGATATGCCATCATCAAAAATTCAAGGAAATATTCTAAAAACTCTCATCTATTTAGAGTTTTCGTACAATTTGTAGCACTGTGAGCAATATAAAGAAAATCCTGTTACAGTACATAACAAGTTCCTCGATGTAAACCTCAAGTTTATAATGGTTGCACAAACTCATAGTGCAGTTAGATCAACTGATGGAATAGTAACGTAAAAACTTTTAATAAGGGCACTAAAACTGCTTTTACTGCTGCATATAAACACATAAAAAAGTTTGGCCCGTTCACTACGATACTTACGTTAATACTGCTAGCATGATAACCCTGCCAAGCAGACATTGTAAATAAAAATTTTATTATACAATATGACGGGGTATATTGAAATTATTATTTTTTCACTGCTTGAGTATAGCAAACTGACAAACCCACTTGATGGAATATGGATATCATTGCCTATAGAAAGAATGCAAGCCAACCTGACGGTCAAATGCCCAACCCTGGATTGCTTTGTCGCCTCTTATAACAAGCCGCCCAGCCGCAGACTATTTCTTTTTTTATCATTAAAATTAGTATAATGGCAAGCATAACATATATTCTATCCGTGCAGGAACGGAGAAAGAATACAATTTCCTGCGGCCGGGCGGCCTGTCGTAAGAGGCGACAAAACAACCCACAGCCAAGTGGTAGGGTCTTTGCCCGACTGGATGGCTACCACCCCTGGTCTAAAGTATGTCGCTATAACAACCTTGAGTTGTGTTCCGGCATTGTGACCAGGTTCCAGTCTCCTTAAGAGAGAAGCAGCGCATTTGTAGCACCTTTAGTGTTGCAAATGTCAATAAGCGATGGTAACCGCTTTCCACAAGTGGGCAGTCTGCCTGTCTGCTAAACTCATAAAAAAAATAAAAAAAAATTTGCTCGCGTCGTAATAAACACGCGTATAATTATAATATAAACGACTTACATGGGATACTAGTAAGTAAGTACCAAAGATGATCGACAACTAATAGCATCCTAATGGTAATACCCCCGTTGTGTCCGAAGAATCCGCTTCGAAGCCCGTGGACCGGTCTTCTACTTTTTTCCTACTTCGCATAGTGTTGGGAATCCCTCATAATGAAACCATTGTGCATATCATTCCTCACAACGTCAAGCCAATATTTCTTGGGCCTATCCCTTTTACTGGTACATAGCGGATAGGACAAGGCTAGACATTTGTTCTCCGCATTAGCAATACAATATGCAGGGCATAGACAATTCTTGCGCGGAATAATAGTATGTACTCGACAGATGACATTTTTAAAATAAATTAAAGTATCTAACGTTTAGGTAATCTACATTTTACTGTTTTTTGTAGTTCACAGTTTTCTATATAAACAGATCTGCAATAAAAGACTATTAAAAGCAGAAATTCACTGATATCACCTACATTATAAATGTTTATGGAAGTGATTTCTTCCTGTATTTGGCATAGAATACGTAAAGTTCAACGCAAATACGCCGCCGACCCGGAATGCTTGCTTAAATCGAGTGGACCGTGTGAAACTTCTTTTGTAAAATGCAACCGGTTAAATTCTGAATCGTCTAGTCATTCACAACATTTGTGTTTGATGATATCATGATATCTTGGCAGGTTTACTAAAGTGGATTGAACTATGTATCCATTTTAGGTTATAAATTTTATTTGGCAGTACTATTTAGATGGTGCACAAAAAAATATGGCTAAAATTTGTTTATTGGATATCTAATATATCATAAGGTAACAATCTACATGATGATGATGTAGCCTTTTGTTCCAAGCTAGTTCCTCTTTGTTTGGTCTACTGGTATACTATTATATAAAGCTGAAGAGTTTGTTTGATTGTTTGCTTTAACGCGCTAATCTCAGGAACTACTAGTCTGATTTGAAAAATTCTTTCAGTGTTAGATAGACCATTTATCGAGGAATGCTATAGGTTATATATCATCACGCATATATCATCATTCACGAGATCAATAGGAGCGGAGCACCAATGAAAAATGTTTCAAAGTCGGGGGGTTTTTTACTTACTTTTTTTGGCGGGCAAAAGCTAGTGGTTTATAAAATGTCTCTTATTTCGGTGTGTCGCTTGACATAGGCCTCCTCCAACTGTTTCTATTGCTCTCTGTCTGCCGGGACTCTAGTCCAATACGGTCCCAGGGCCAGGCGAATAATTTACATACCTACATGTCATTGTGTATTTAAATAATAACTATGTGAACTTCTAAACGCCAGCATGGATTTATAATAGCTATGACAGCTATTGTTAGGAAAGTCGTCGGTTACTAGACAAAGTTGTAAGGAAAATTATGTCGAGATGACCGATTTGTGAAACCCATCGATCCACCCTGGTGATGCTTGGTTGGCGGATATTTTGTCCTTTATGACATAAGTGCACGTGCGAACACAGCACTGTACGGATTTTAACGACAGCATAATACCAATATTGTAGACAATACTCCAGGTAAGTTAAATATTAAAAAAAGAATGGAATAATTTGCCGGAGTCTGTTTTTCCTGACAAACCCTTACTTCCATTAAAAAAATTAAATAGGTATACTTCTGTATACGTCAATTCACAACTACAGTAGGTATTTCACTATTTATACATTTCAAAACTTTGTTTTACTCATTATTTTGCCAATTCATAGCATTTCCAAATTTTTTTACTGGTAGGTAAGTTCTATTTTCCTTACAACAACGGTATTTAGGTAATTCTGTGTTAAACTAAAGTCATTAAAAGTGAATTCGCAATCTTCACAGTCAGCAAGTATTCAAAACCATAATGATGAGGCAATTATTTGCTGGTTGAAATCAAGTTTAAATAAAACCAGTCTTGCGTATTATTACACCATTTTCCAATGTGTCGGCTGTGAACACACCTATCATCAATCTTGGAATATCCAGTTTTAAGATAATTAACTAGTGTAAAAAGTTTGAACGAAAATTCAAATGTATTTAAACATCTCGGATAATAAAAAAGCAGGTTCCTTCCTTAACAAAAATCGATACCAAATAATCTAAAATGCGATAGTTAGGTACTTTGTTTGGATGTCGGTTAAGATTTGTATGAAACTTTCGCGTTTCAATGTTGTACGTGGTCGAGCCCTGCTGGAATCATTTTATTGATTACAATTCTTTGGGCCGGCTCGATCGGTGTGATACCACGCTCTCACAGTTGATCGGCGTGAAACGGTTAGCATTGAGCTAATCGTGTTTCGTGCGATGAGTGAGTTCCGATGGCACACTTTCCCCTCCCTCTTTTCCTTCCCCGTATTCCAATCCCATATCCCATCCTTTCTATCCCATTCCTCCTGTCTTATCCCTCTGTCGCATCCCCATCGTTATACCATCCTAAAGGCTGGAAACGTGTTGGCTTCGGCCCTGGTATTACAAATGTATATAGGCGGCGGTAATCACTTTCCATGAGCTAGGCCGTCTGCCTGTTTACCAGCTTCGCAATAAAAAAATGTACTTATTGTATGAAATAAACTAAACTATGGAAGAACAATATATACTACGTATGAATCGCCCCGTAACAAATACTCCAGTCAACGAAGCAAAAATAGGGAAAATAATTCGTGTGGAAGCGAATTTTGGCACAGTCGTAGAGGAAGGTGTCCTGAGCAACATACTAAAAGTACTGATGGGTAAGGGTGGAGCTAAGGGAGGGGGGGGCCATAAAGATCCCTTTTTTAATTTTTTTGCGAATAACTCAAAAACTATAATCGACAGCAAAAAGTATCCTATGACTAAATTAATCTACATAAAGTTCTCTAAATGGGGATAATGTTAAAAATCGAATTTTACTGTTAAATATCAAGTTTCAATTATGAATGAACTATATTCTGACTACTTATTAGTGAATTTAAAGGATGCAAGTGTAATCGTGTCATGTATAGAGGAGGAAGGAAGCGGAAGAGAAGAAGACTGAAGACTCGAGTACTTAAGACTTTTATCCGTGCAGGAACGGAGAAAGAATACAATTTCCTGCGGCCGGGTGGCTTGTCGTAAGAGGCGACAAAACAACCCACAGCCAAGTGGTAGGGTCTTTGCCCGACTGGATGGCTACCACCCCTAGTCTAAAGTATGTCGAAATAACAACCTAAAAGTACTGATACTTTTAGTATGTTGTTCAGGACACCTTCCTCTACTACTGTGCCAAAATTCGCTTCCACACGAATTATTTCCCCTATTCGGCCTTTTTGTGTCTTCGTTGCTTAGGCTAAAACTATTACGTTAAGGTTTCCAGTAGCACATCACGTGACGCGTCCAAACAAAGTGCACACCAGAATCGTAACATACTCTCCAGATTCCTTTAGGAAGTCCGAACGCTCAGCGCGACTTACGACGTCTAATTTGCACACTTCAATGGACTTTCCTTATCCAGGTACGTTGTAACCCCAAGCCCCTCAGCCGCGTCCGTTGGTCGCGGCTTATAATATGCACACACCTTTACTCTGAAACCTGGTAAATTCTTTATAACTAGATGGCGCCACAAGTATTATAAAAAATATATATTTAGGAGGGATACTCTATAGTAGTTTGTGCTTTAGGCGTGATATGATCCAAAGTAGACTTTTTGTAATATTGACTTTTTCATTAAAAAATATTTATTTGTTAATGTTAAATAATAAAACGTCTACATCTAGTCATGTAGAACTAAACTTTTCAGTGTTAAGTTTTTATTAGGCAATCGTCGTTCCTAGTTGTTATTCTTTGGTGACTAAACTCAAATCTATTTTTATATATGTACTGTAAAACTTCGTAACCAGCCCCGCCATCTATTAATATAATAAAAAAACTACGGAACCAGGAGACAGACTTCCAGTATAACTAAAAAACCAAATCTAAACAGTGCTTTCCTTGCAGCCTCTCCCTGGTTTTAAATTTTGTTTATATGATTTTTAAGCAACTTATAAAAATTCCTATTGGACTTACCTACCAACAGCGCCATGCAAATCATTTTAAAATTCAAGTCGTAAATATTAGTGGGAGTATCAATGTGTTCCTAATTTGCTTAGCTAATTATGTAACTCCATGTCCATGCTCCGTGATTCCTCGGTAATCCTCAGAATGGAACCGGGATTGTCGCTTTTGTATCCTCAGTATATGTTACCAGGCACCCGAAATTCGATTATCAAACTCTGGTCAAATTGCTAGCCCACTATTACAGTTTACCAAAAACAAAGCTAATACCATACTAGTAAATAAAGCTAGCAATGGTAATACTCCGTTAGCAGCAAATTTGTCAATTAAGCTAAAATAATATGCCACCATATTTCAAAAAATGTTATTTTTCTTTAGAATAAGGATGCAGACACATGTTACAATAAATTAAAAAAATTCACATATAAAAGAACAGGCGTTAAAATACTATCTTATCATTTACCTTTTAAAATAACATGGTAGAAATACTTTTAATTACTTTTCAAACAATAATATGTTATTAACTCCTTTTACTTGCACCTTACGACATCATATGTAAGCTCATACAAAATCCATGAGGCCTGCAACTTTCTACAAGTTTTTAAAAAGTATCTCAATTAATTTGACTGACCGCTCCCCTATTATTAATAACTAGCTGATACATGCCCACTGCACTAGGTGTCATTTAAAAAATTAAAAAATTAAAACATTAATCACAATCAAATACAGCCTACTTTACTCAGGAATAATCTATCTTTCTACTGGTGAAAGAATTTTCAAAATCAGTTTAGTTCAAGAGATTATTTCCTACAAACAAACTGTACTTCTTTATAACATGGTATAGATAAAGAAGGAATGTAAGTCATAAAATAAAGATAAAATAACACTAGAGAGAACTGTTATTTAATCATAAAATTAAATATTCCACAGAGCCAATGCAACCTGTCCACAAGGCAACATTATCTTCAACAATATCTCAGATCTTAGAGCTGTCACTCCCTGTGCACTAATACATAAATGGCTAGGCAGGCCAGAACAGCAAACTGTAACAAAATAAAATATATTTACTGAAACTAGACATTATCATCCCAGTAAATGTATACTTTTAGATAAATAATCATTTCATATTTCCATGTGGCTTCATAATCCTTTGGGATCAAAACTCCAAAGTATATACCCTTATGTTTACTTTCAAAATTAAGTATGCAACATTCACTAGCATGCAACTGTTAATGTTTACTTTGACTTTGACTTTACAATATAATGACAATAGTCATCAGATTAATTACACTTTCGGTTCAACTTTACAATAATGGACACTGAATTTTAAGTAGTGGAGGCGGGGAGGGGAAAGGGGGGGAAGAGTACTTCTCCCTCCTGCAACCCCCATGTCTAGGAGACATGTAGTTTTTGAGATATGATTTTTTTTGTAAACATAACTTTACTATTTTTTTTCAAAATGGTGTACTTATTTCTTGTGTCTAAATACGAGAAATGCAGAAGAAAAGTTAGTGGTCAATGTAAAAAACATTTAATACAGTCTAAAAACGCGGACTAAAGCCCACAAGCCTAGCGAGCAAAGCAAGTGTGTCATGACAGCGGTCAACAAATGTCACAACCGATTTGTAACCACCATTTAAATAGTTATCAATAAATAAATGGTGACCAGTCGGTTCTGGCACTCGCCGGCCGCTGGCGCGGCACGCTCGCTTCGCTCGCTCGGCTCGTGCGCTTTGGTCTAAACACTAACCCAACCCAACCAACTCACCGTTTAAGTCACTGGTCGCGAGAAACACTGTCCTTGCACCAGTTCGTAGTCGCTCATTATTAAAAAATAAAACGGCGGCAAAATATTCATAGTGCCGCCTAATGCATCGATGTTTGTAATAAAAATAAATCGATTACAAATACTTCTCATTCAAACTCGTAATTATAAGCAAGAACAATAATTTTCGTATTTCAAAATGGATATTATTGGAATATCGAATGATATTCGAATTAAAAAATCGACATTATTGACACATACATTAAAAAAGTGACAATACTGTGATTTATTATTATGTACTTTCAAATTATAATAACTAATTCAAAACTTGTTTACTAAAGTAAAAAACGGTTTTAGTGTTTATATATCATGTGTAAGTGTATTCCTAAAGACAAATCAAAGTTTTTTTCAACAAAAGTGACATAACCTTGTTTATCAAACATATTTTTGTTTTTCCCATTATTCATTCAAAACTTGTTGGTGGACCCTAAAAACTTGTTTCCTAGCCCAAATAAGAGGTCTAGTGTCTATATATAAGGCGTATGTATACCCCTAAACTTGATTTTTGTAAAATTCAGTGTCCATTATTGTAAAGTTGAACCACACTTTCCTATACATAAAATTTACCTTAAATTTTGGATATTCATTCATGTAGATTGTGACCATCCCAACATAAGGCAGAAATCCTCTCGCACGACCCACCACATCCTTTTTAGTCAGCCATAACTGGCCCTGTGCATACAAGCCCCGATCATCTACACTATTATTGTCACCTTTGGTTAAGAATTTTACTGTTCCATTATTCCTGAAAATAGTAATTGTGAGATGATTAAACTATAGAAATGTAATTACAACATTGCCAGGTATCCATTATAAAACAGCATCTAGAAGAACTGTGTAGTTCCTCCAAATATGACAATAATATAAAGATTACTCACTTTTCATGAAGCTTCAAAACTCTATGTACAATTGGAATATCACGCCCCTCAACCTTAAAAACAACTATTTCTCCAACACGTACGGGTTCCTCTGGATAATTTGTCAAAAACAAAAGATCCCCTCTATGAAATGCTGGCTCCATACTACCTGATAGAACCACTACAATGGGGCTTTCACTGCCTGTTACAACCATTAGGCCCTTCCATATCATCAAGGCAGATGATACTATCATACCAAAGCTAAGCACTTGGTAGATGAACTGAAAAAGATGTTAAAATTTGATGATAACCGAGCAACTTTGAGTTACACTACAAATAACAAAAGAAACTTTACCTGGCGCTTGTTCATTCGCTTCACATCATCAAATATACTGTCCAACATTATGAATAAATATATTTATCTAAAATCTACGAGGAAGAATCCGATTTTTGGTTATTGGTTATTTTTATGCCAACTTTCCCTGTTGTCGTTTGCCGACAATCCGACAACCACGTCATTTATGTAGAGATGTCAAATAGTCGATAGCTTGACATTTCATTAAATCGACTAAAGTTTGTGTGCAGACATTTAACCGACGGGTAAATAAAATAATCGCTGTTTAGCCATTTCGTTTTAGAGATTATTTTATATATATGGATTAATATATATATATATATATATATATATATATATATATATATATATTAGTCCAGCTTCTGTAGATGTAGGTCATCTACTAAAGTAGATGTAAATCCACTCTTAAGGTGTGTGAATATTACAAAGTCACGACTGACGGTCGCAGCTGACAAGCATGGATTACAACGTACATGGATAAGGAAAGTCCATTGAAGTGTGCACATTATAAGTTGTAAGACCCGGACGTGATCTTGAGCGTTCTAGCGTACTGGACCTATATGGAAAGTGGGTGACGGTTTTGGTTTCATAATGTTTGGCTGTGTCCATTATTCGCGGCTGACGGACGTGTCCCGTAATGTGTGGGCACCTTTAAGGCTCATTTACATTGATCCAGCTACGAACGTAAGCAGCGAACTGACTTAAAAATATGCAATAGTCTAGTCACTTGTAGCAAAAAAGTTTCTGAATTAAACGGGAAAAGCTGATTTTTTGTAGGAGTGAAACTGTACTAAGAACTGGGATTCACGATTGACCTTGTGTTTCGGCGTGTATAAGAGTCCCGCCCTCTATCTCAAAAACGGTTCAAAATATAATCATTTTCCCCAGACAACACTTCTAAAAAATTTGCGCTCTACACTTTTATAATGTATGTTAAACTATTTGAAGTATAAAAAAGGAGATATTTCAAAAAAACTAACTTTTGACCTTGGACCTTGAATATCTCAGAAGTCTTAAGGCTGCTTTCAGATTCACGCTTGCGCCGGCGCAGATGGTAAGCGACGAGGGCCACGAGCTAGGTGGTGCCTTTTACGGTTTCATTGTAAAAACTGCCCAAGCTTACCTTCCACGCTGATTAGCTCCTCAACCGCGCAATGTCAAGGAGTGTCTGTGTCCAGTGGAAACCAGGGTGTGATACACAGTCATGCTCATCGCACGCGCCTGCACGCACTAGGCATCTCGCGACAAAAACAAAACGTCAAAATGCGGGTGAACCGCGTCTTAACTCTTTTCAGAGTTATGCGCTTACGAAGTTACGAGACGCACTTGCCAGCCACGCGGGCGGTCAGCGTGACTAAAACCAGCCTAAATGTGACCTTGTAAAAAGGTTCCTACAAAAGTTCAGTATAAAATATTCCGTTCCATTCCGAGGTGCAATCCTAATTTCACTAGACTAAATCAGAAACACTGGAATAGACTATATAAACTTTATAAACGATGGAGAATAAGAGATGCAACTTTTTTTAGATTTCTTGTCTTTTTCTTGATGCCAAATGCAATGCTTGATGCAAATTTTAAGTCGAAGAATTTTCTTAGACTTAAAATCTGCGCTACTTTCAATCCCGGGAATCCCGCAAAAAATCCTGGGGATTATTTAAAATGGCCAGATTGAGAAAAAAAATACGAATTCCGATGTGATTTTTTCAGATGATAGCAAATTTGATGTAATAAAAATATTTTAGGGGATAAAAAATATCACACATATTGTACCCCAGGAATCATGCGGTAATTTTTCGGATGCATAAATATTTACTTATTCTGAAAATATTCACTAAAACGATAGTTTACATTCTTTTTTTTAATGCTACGGTACTTTGTGTCCCGGGAATCCCGCGGGAATTTCAAGTTAAGCATGAACTAAGTCGCGGGCATATCTCTGTTATACATATTATCACTTGTTTCTCATAGAGGTAAGCAGCGATGATGGTTATCCACTTCTTAAGGTTTCAACAATCCTATTATCTGTTTTATGCAATTAAATGGTGATTTGATTCATTAGGTAAGTAAAGATTTGCAACAGTTATTCAATATATAGATCGAATTCTTACAAGATCGATGTTTGGAGCGTAAAAATCGTCGATAAAGAATACATTAAAGGATTTATAAATATATTTCTCTTTTATATGAAAATTTTAAATTTTATTGTAACATGTTATCTACCATATTAAGTACGCAAGGCTATGGTAATTTTTTACAATTATTTTTTACTGGATATTGACATTCTATACAGGAATATAATATACATCTTCCATGGTAAAATATACCTTTAACGATGCAAACATTCTATACACTTGATATTGGAAGAAATAAAATATAATTCAAAGTTATCAAGACACTTTAATAATACATACTTAATCAATAGTGTTATAATAATTATGTTATGTCTATCTGGACATCTCAACATCTATGTTTTCAATGAATTTTAACTTAATAGTAATAGTATTTGGGGTTGTAACATCAGCAACTAAAATATCTGCTCCATTGTATAATCCTAAATCAGTTATTTTCTTCTTCAAATTATCCCTAGTTCTTTCTTCGATGCTCTTAATAGAAGACATGTATAATGTTTTATTACGCCCATTGATGACTGTTGTGATACCTATGAAGAAAAAACAAAAACATACTAGAGCATTCCATGTAGCAGTAGGAGTAGTAGTAGTAGTAGTAGTAGTAGTAGCAGTAGTAGTAGTAGTAGCAGTAGTAGTTGTAGTAGTATCCAATAGGACAATTTTCATTTTCCAAGATTTAAAATACCCATGTGGATTTCAAGCTACTAAGGCACTTACTTATATGGCTTTTATGAAAATGGGTACCCTTAAGTGTATCAAGGATCATCGACAAATAACACGAATTTCATGATTTTTGACCTCTCCCCATTGTTGTCACAGCTGGTCACATTTGTGAGATTCCTCTCTCACTAGCGTGACATCACATATTTTGAAATTTTATATCAAGAAATTATTAAAATAAAACAGAAGTTCCGTAGTTTTAGTTCCATTTAAATTATTTTTTAATAATTTAAACACTATAACCATACAGAGAGACTTAAAATTTTTTTGAAGCTTTTCATTAATAGTTTAAGTTTTTTGTTTTAAAGATAAAATATATTAGATTTTGAAATGTGATGTCACGAAATTTAAGATCCTGCCGACCCTTTGTCACACATTGCCACATTTCGTTGAACCCCCCTTAACATGTGACGATTAATGGATGGCCCCAAACTCATATTCTTCGTCTCGTAATAAGACCTGGTATCAGATTCAGGTGCATACCCGAAATGACTACATCATAATGTTTAATTTGAATTTTTGAATTTGAATTTATTATACTTATATCAAGATAAAAAGATATTTTTTTTTCATACATATCCTATATAAACAGAGATAACAACAATAAATTGTTTCGTCTTAAATTCAAGCACAAATTTGTGCTATATAGGTTGTTACCAAATATAAAGCGCGACACTGAGTCTCAAATCGCACATATTTGTGCTAAACCGAGCTTTTGGGGTTTAAACCTTCAAGTTTGCACTGAAAACTCTTATGCCCGTCCCCATTTAACATTTTGCCCATTTGCATGTCATCAAGCAAAAAGGTGGCAAGTAGGTAATGTGCATACCTTATTATTGTTATTATAATATTATTACTATATAAAAAATGAATGTATTTATTTCAAAATGGAATCTCATAGATTAGTATTTGCTTAAGTTTTCACGACTAGTACACATGATATAACTTCCAAAACAATTTTCATTACTATTAAAGAAGAAGCCGGTAACAAACTTCCCAGCAACATAACATCTTTATAATTGTTATGTATAAGTTTTTTCTCATATTTCTTTCACTTTAATTTGTTTCTTTAAGTTTAATGGTCCTTCAAATGATTTTAGTGTGCAGGGACATTAAGATATATAACAATTTTAAATGATGATAACCTGGACTCTTCATCATGTACAGCTGATCTTCGCAGAGTTTATCATATATCATCTGCAATGTGGCCTGTGCTTGTATTTCCATAACTTGTGTATTATTACTGCAAGCAACACAATCCGGGCTTTTCTCTGCGCTGAATGTATAAGTGTACACTCCATCAGCCATGTTGAGAACCATATAATTGTTCATATTTACGCAACATGATGTGGCCAACTTGAATACCTGTATCAATGTCATAATAATAATTACAGGACAATTATTTCAATTATAGTATATTTCATTTTAAATACTTTCCATAATCCTGCATAGAAATAAAGAAATATATTCGCAAGTCACACTGTATTATTTAATATTTCCGACTTTTGCTACTTTTACAAAATATTATTTGCATAACAAGTTTGTTTTTTTTTTCAATTGATAACTAATCTTTTAACACATATACTGCATTTAGCGGCAGTTAGTTATTGATAACTTACCCCCGGTGCGGGAGTGACTTTTATAAGTTACCGTGTTATAATTTTATTTGTGATATTCTTTCTTCGAATTTGTTTGACTCAGCAGCTATATATACACAAGTATTTAAACCATTAATTAGTTCAATCAATTTTATAATGATAAACTTTTATCGTCAAAACTTGATAGTACCGGTTAATAAGAGTCGTATCGGAAATCTGGCCTTCTTCGTACGGGTAAATGTGATTAGTATCGCAATCTTGGTATTTTATTTTGCGGTGCCGCAGTGAGTGTTAGTGAAAAATAAATTATTGTATTATTTTTATATTGAAACATAGTCTCTAAAATAACACTGTAAGTTTGCGACACATGTCCCTGACTTTAATTTTCTTTTTAGGGTTCTTATCCAGTATCTATGGTTTACCGTCCATTGACATCACGCAAGAGTGGGTTAGGTTACTGACATTTCAGCTTGCAAGGTGTATGTCTGTTTTTTGTTCTTCATATGTTTATGCGTATTACGAGATTGAACAACAAGGGTTGCTATCAGTGTATAGCTCCCTGAGTGACAGAATTTGTGGGGTAATCTCATTGTTCATATCTGGCACTGCAGATATACCTGTCATTCTTCAAATGAGAAGATCCTTATGTGGTAAGGAGATATGATATAATACAACTCGATAAAAAATACTTTTTCTAAGACAAATAAAACTTCAAAACCTTAAAATGTTGATTGAGAAAGAAGAAATAAGAAAAATCGAAAATAAAGACTATAGCACCATAACAAGCCACAACACGTCTCCTCGACCGTAAAGTTTATGGACGCTATAAAAAATAAAAACTTCGTTTAAAAAAACCGACTTCAAAAACTAAAAAACTAAAATGTATAAAATAACTTATTTCTAAAGCTATTATTATTAATATATATTATCTAAAACATCTTAAAGTCGGTGCTTAGTAATTTTTAAAATATAGTAATTTTTATGTTTTGCTTTGCACCGACTTCAAGATGTTTTAGATAATATATATTAATAATAATAGCTTTAGAAATAAGTTATTTTATAAATTTTAGTTTTTTAGTTTTTGAAGTCGGTTTTTAAACGAAGTTTTTATTTTTTATTTCTTACTTTTTAATGTCTAGCTATGTATGGGTGGACCTACGAATGGTGCCGCGCTTCTTAAAAAATATAGGTCCCAAGAACCGGGAACAAAAAAATGATCGTAAAATGAAAACTACTGGGCCAAACTATGTCAAATTTTTAGGGGACCACATGGCAGCTATTCCGCGTCGAACAAAAAAAGAATCACGTAAATCGAATCATAAATCTCAGAGTAATCGGTGTACATATGGAACGGAGTGAAAATTATTTTCATGAAAAATGTCAAAAAATGAAAACTACTGGGCCAAACTATGTAAAATTTTTAGGGGACCAATTGGAAGCTATTTCGCGTCGAACAACAAAAGAATCACGTTAATCGGATCATAAATGACGGAGTAATCGGCGAACATACATAAAAAAAGCAAAAAAAAAAAAAAAAAAAAAAAGATCCCGACGAATTGAGAACCTCCTCCTTTTTTCGAAGTCGGTTAAAAATATGAAGCAAGAAACAGAGATCCAAAAAGTAACTTTCATAATTATTTTATTTTATAGGAACAACAAACAGGTACATTATTAAAATTAAATACAAAATTACAACTTAAATAAAATATTAATCAATAATGCAGCCCACAGCGCTGTCCACAAGTTAAAATATAAATATATTAATTATTAAAGCGATTTTGGTAATTGCTAGGCTTAATATTAAATATATACTTATTTATACAAGGAAGGAAAAGAAAGTTAGTCAAAGAAGAAGAGCAAGGAGAAAATAGAAATTGAATTACTGTTGTGTTAGTGTTTTGTGAACTAGGAATTTAAGTTTAGAAGGTGAATTGGTATTCACAATTAAATTTAAATTCCTATATACGGTATATGCTATGTGTTCAAAGAGTTTATTATGGGTGTCGACCTATATCGATATAATTAATATATAAAATGTCAGCCCATAAATGTCCCACTGCTGGGCTCGGGCCTCCCATTATAGGGGGAACGGACAGTATACCCGCCACGCTTGTCCAAGGCGGCTTGGCAGGTTTGACACATCGGTTATCTCAATGTGCAGGTTGCATCACGATGTTTTCCTTCACCGTTTTTAGCACGTGGTAATTGTAACAATATGCACATTAGATCAGAAAACTGACTAAGAGCATGCATGCGTTCCGGTCAGGATCGAACCCGCGCCCTTCGATATTAGGGGCGCGTGCGCTAACCATTACGCTACCACGACTTATCGATATGCCAATAACGAAATTATGACCATGAACAAATTTACCTCAGTGGCACAGAAAGCTGCTATAGCGGCATTAGTGCTTGCGACGGCTGGAATTATGTTTTTGAGGACGCCCTGCGTCAGTCTGTAGGTGACGTTGGCGATGCCGTACTTCAGCGCCCGCTCCTGCGCCTTCTCGTACACCCACGCGACATGTTGGGGATCGTCGCCATCGAGTCCCGTAGTAGCCCCCCAAGGGTTCTCTTTTGCCCATTGTATCACTTTTACATACTCTATACAATGTTCTGGCAGTCTGTTAAATACAATGCATTGTTTAAGATACAAAAAATATTATATTTATATCAGCACCAAAATCATGAATAAATACACTATGAACAATCTGTTTATCTCTATATCTATAATAATAATAAGAATAAATATTATAATCGCGAGTTTGTAAAAATGGATGTATGTTTGTTTTGATACTCTTTCACGCAAAAACTACAGAATGGATTTTGATGAAACTTTCCAATAATATAGCTTACACATCAGAATAAAACATAAGCTATAATTTACAAAGATAGTGTGATTATCCAAAATACATTTATAACGATTTTCCGTCGCCACGCGGTTGAAACCGCTGACACAGCTAGTATTATATATAGGACAGTTCTGACATCATAGTTTGACATTGTTTTGGTGCATTACAGGGTTATTTTTAGTCACCTTGTTCTAAAATATTTAAAAGTTAGATTTCTACTTATTTTACTACTTATTATATTACACCAAATTATTAATATGATTTAAACTTTGTATCTTTATTTCCCTCGTACATGACAAGTTCGTTTCCTTAATTATTACTTTTTCTTATAATAATTACTTAGTTTATTTACACATATTCACTTAGAATACTTATTTATATATCAGATTAAATTGCACACATGTATTTTAAATAACAATTATGATTTAATTAACCCGCAGGGGGGCTTTGTGGCGAAGGCTTAGGTGAGTAGCGACACCTCGTACCTGACTCCGGGGGCCAAGGCAAGGCTTCCCACCTCCGTTCTTGCCGTAACTAGCTGGTACGGAGTGTAGATCGCTAGAGCCAAGATACAAGCTCCAGGAGTCGAAGTGATAAATGGCATCACGTCAGAAGTAGCTTCGGTGAACCTGCAGCCCTCTTCTCTACATCCTTTACCCACTCACACCCATGTTGCCCCTGTCTCCTATGGCATTTTTTGGGGCCTATGCAGGGAGTGGCGAGTCACAGTCTGCCCACTTTTCCATGTTCTCCATACATTGCGATGGGCAGACTCCATAGTCCCCATATTCCCAGACCCTAGTACCACTAGCAGTTCACCCCAATAGACTGGTACTTTTTGTCCTCATTTCCCACAATAGTCCTCTATACTGGCCGGGGCTTGTCCTCTGGTGCATTATAATATGGTGTAGACAGGGATAATCGCCGTAAGTGTCATGCCACATTTACATTAAATTTGTCAAGGGGCCTCTACGTGTTGACCTTCCCATGACCCCATGCAAGCCCTCTAAAAGTCCAAGCCATTTTTATGGCCCATGGTCTTGAAAGGTATACATTAAATGATTTAATTAAATTCTTAAAGTAAAATCTCAACATTTACCTTGGAGTATTTGCAATTGTACAAAGTGGGAAAGTCTTCTGGGGAGGATACAGGTCAAGAGTACATTCAATGCAAGCACTCATTCCTGGTAAAATTACCCTAGCATTGCCCTTGAAACCTTCAGTACCACCATCCACTAAGGGGATAACAGTGCTTTGATCCAAACTCCCTGAAAGACAAATAAATAATAAATTTAACAGAAAAACATAAATTATAATAATAGATAAACATTTCTAGACCAAATAAAAATTACACTTTGATTGTGGGTACAATTGACAATACCATGGAAATTACAATACAAGCAGATAGTCAAATCAACTGAGATACTTTTTATAAACTTCAGAACATCCAGCTTTATAAATTTTGTTTGAGCATGCCTACTTATAACATCATATTAAGTAGGTACAAGTAAAAAGAGCCAAATATAATTTGTTTGAAATGTAATTAAAATTATTTCTATCATCATTTAAAAGTTAGATAATAAGATGTTAGTTCAAGGTCTATTTTTTATTTGTGTGAAAAATTTAGAATTTATTGTAACATCCAGGATTGTAAAACAAATTTTGGTAACCAAATTAAAAACTGAAAAAGTCATTTTCTGACCTTCTGGTAGAGTTCTTAGAATTAAAACTAGTCTTTAAATCAAATCTACACAATAAATACTTATATTTTGTTGATTATTTTATTTATAGATAAACCAGCTGTATGACAAACTACACACTACTTATAAGGAGACATATATATATATTACATTGCCCAAATAAATCAGCATAATGGCTTATTCAATTTTAATTCAAAATTCATTAGATAAGTTATTATGACTTTCTTAGTCAAATTCTCACTTCCCCATATTGTACTATAATACTATTTTTACTATAACCACCAAACATCAAAAAACAATTGAAAATCTGTGAGAAATTGACACAAAATAAAAGCTAAAAAAATTATATTGGAGCATAAATGTGCCACTTTTGGGATCTAGTCTCCTTTTTCAGTAATTTTCAAATTAAGGAATATTACCATAATAAATTAATTTGTTCTTTATAATTATATGCTCATTTGAATATAAAAATAAATACAGATCTATATATTTTTTTTATAGTAACTACATGACCAATAAAAATAACTATCTACTACTGTTACTACTTACTATCATCATTGTACTGCAACAAGGACATGAGCATTCCATTTAGCCAACGCCTAGCGACGATTGAATCCAGGCCACAAACTACAATATGGAACTGCTTATAAAAGCCTTCATCCAAGTCCTGTATGGCACAATGATGCGCTATTGCTTCACAGCCTGGTATCCTAAAAAGATGATTTACTAAAGTAATTAGGCTCAATACCAAAGCTATTTTTGCAAACTAAACTGCCAATTCAATTTAATGAAGTAGAATCTCAATATTCTGCAATTCAAGATGCTATTAAACCAAATACATACTTGTTAATTTAATGTTCTGTTTTTTTAAAGACTGTTTGCTTACTAAGAAATGAGATGATCTCATGCAGGTTAATGAGTTAAAAAATATAAAATACTTTGGCTCATTGTTTGAAATATTAATTACTGTCCAAAGCTGAGGTCACTAACAGATTAAAGATTTACTTATTTATGAATTTAGTAGTTCTCTCACATATACAGTATATTTCAAGTTTTTTTTATAAGGAGTATATAGTCCAACTTCATAATATTATCTATTACATATTGTCAACAATACAAAACTAAAAAACAATACAAAATTCTATCCTAAATTATGTCATTTAAAATCTATAAACAGGTTGCCATTAATCTAAAAATAAGCTTTATGAATACTTACCTCTTATTTACAAATTCTACAGCACATTTTGCTTTAGACAACCCAATATCATTCTTCCTAAATAAGAACTGTCTGTTTAAATTTGAAAGTTCTATTGTATCCATATCCACTATATGTATTTTCTTAAATCCCATAAGAGCAAGATCTTTTAAAAGTTCACAGCCTAAGCCTCCAGCACCAACTATAAGAACTTTACATGAATTCATAATGAAATCTAGTATTTCTGCTGAAGGTTCAAAGTCAGGGTGACAGAACGGGCCAGATCTTTCTAATAATTTCCTTAAATTTTTCCATTTTCTTTGTTGGTAATCAGGTGTCTGAGACTCTCCAGAAGCCATCATATTTGCTACAATTAGCGGTAAAAATAATAATAAATGAAATTACAGGTTATACATATTCAGACAGTTAAAAACTAAAATTACTATTTAACACTGAGAAATATACACTGTAATAAGATATTTCTGTAATAATCAGATAGCAGAAGCATTTAAATTAAAATACAAACGTTAAATTCGCCGTAAATGAAAGAAAATTGAATTCAACTTTACTTTGGTTTTATATAGTCTTTATAATACTCCACAGAGTACATTGAATATACTCCAATTGATATCTTTAATTTATTTGTGACAATAAATATGTTTGATGATAAAATTTTGAAATGTATTTTATTTAATTTGCCTTTTTTTATAATATTTATGGCTTGGCAACTAGGCCTTTAAGCCAGTATTTAATTTACCTAATTATTAATATTTAGTAGAGATGTGTAACTCAGGAGTGATTGATTTAAAAGATGTATAATCTTTCAAAATTCGAAATCACTCTTTAAATCTTTGATTTTAAAAATACATCTTTAACTCACTACGTTAAGATTGATTTTAGTCACGTGGAATGATGAAAACTAACAAATCAGATACTTGGATGTAGTTTGAGACAGTAGACACATGATATTGTGAATTGAAATGAGATAACATGCGCACTCTAAGAAATACAATGATGATACACAGTAAATTAGACTCTCTTTTGCGTTATTTTAAAGCTTAAAACTGAATGAATTATGTCATTCGAAACCAAAAATTTAAAAGAGTTAAATATTTAAAAGAGTGATCTAAATCTTTCAAGGAAAAAGATTAATAAATCACTGATCTCATTGGTGATTTAGTTTGCGCATCGCTAATATTTAGGCATTTAGAATAATTTAGATAATAGCTATATTACAGTGTCATAACAGTCAGTACAATTATTTTTTCTTAGAGATTTTTTGCGTTCTATTAGTAGGTACTTATTGCAGTAGATGTCACTGTTCTCAAATTAAACACCAAATGAAAGAAAATAATATATTTCGTTATACGCAGTTGTTTTAATACTTGTTTAAGAAATATTTGATATGTTTTTATGTTTTTGCAAGCCACATCAGCTAATAAATATATTTTAAAGTATGTAAGTTCTATTCCTCACCTTTTTCAAATTATAAAGCTCTTTTTAACTGTAATTACTGGATTTTTGATGAATTGTCGATTTACCAAAAACTTATTTCAAAGATGATCAAAACCAAAACGACATTCCGATCGATACGAGTCACACTCGTGAATGTATGTACTTTGTTTGTGTTTCGATTATTTTTCGACAACTTTGATTGATTCCTGGACTCCGAAGACTTCGCTTATCACGTTTACTAGTGTTCTGTGATCACGTTGGACTTACACATGTACCCTGAACACCGACTTGCCTAACGATTTGTTCTCTGTTGAATTGGATTATGGCTTCTTCTGAAAGAGGTTGTTGTGTGGCTCTATGCGGTAAAACTTGTAAGTAAATCATCCTAACGGCACCAGATTAGATGTGGATACAAATGATGTTATGAAAATGAAAATGTATGACTTTGAATATTTTAATAAAAGGAAACATAATAAATCACGCTACCGCTAAATTGTTGTTTTATTTACTAACAAATAAACATTTTTTGAAAAGGCTTTTGGGAATTGCAGGAGTTAAATTATTAACTCCCGCAATTTCCAAAAGTCTAATATAATAATCAAAATAATACTAGACGCCCAGGACGGTTTTTGCCGTTGTATTGCGTCGTATACCGATAGAGTGCGTTAGTATATATTATGACTGTTGACTCTATACCAGTATATATATAAAGTTACCAGTATATATATAAAGTACTCTGTGCTAAATTATAAAAACGATTGACATTATAAATTCACATATACCAAATATGCCAAATAACAATTTGAGTTTGACATTAACAATAATAACAATACTTGACAATTTGACATTATAGCCTACTAACACCCAGGTTTTGAAACGGTTTCGGGTTGGCCTCCGTGGTCCAACGCATTGGTATTTGGTAGGCTGGGCTTAAGGGTCTCCCCGCGAAAACAGAGGCACTCATGTGCCATAGGCGTCTTCGAAATCCACCTGCAGACTTGTGCGTGACAGTCCAAGGGATTTCCATTGTCGTAAAGCGATATCTGGGGCTCGTCCTCGACGGGAAATGGCAGTTCAAAAGACATTTTGAACAACTTGCCCAAGTTATTTAAGACCGCGGGCGCCCTCGCCAGACTTTTCCCCAATGTGGGGGTACCCGGCGGGACGGCTCGGTGGCTATATTCCGGCATCCTTCGGAGTATGGCACTGGGTGGTGCACCCGTGTGGATCCACGCCCTTAACCATTATAACAGGACTTCGCTGAGGAGTACTCAGCGGACCCTGGCGGTGAGGTCCATTCGGGGGTATCGTACGGTGTCATGGACGGCGGCGACACTCTTGGCGGGAGATCCGCCTTGGAAACTCCAGGTGGCCGTGCTTGCCAAGGTTCGACGCTTTCGTCAGGATGCCAGAGCTAGGGGTCTGAATTACTGCCGGCCAGAGATTAAGGCGATCAGGACGCGGGAAGCCGCGACCATGATCCTAACCTGGCAGAGACATTTAGAATCTCCTGAGGCCGGCATTGATACAGTGGAGGCGGTTCGTCCCTACCTACTGTAATGGGTCGCGCAGAAATGCGGGACTCTGACCTTTAGGATGACGCAGATGTTTACCGGGCACGGGTGCTTCTACAAGTATCTGCATCAGATTGTAGGATGACTGCCTACCCCTCAATGCCGCCAGTACGGCGCGCTAGACACTGCATTTCACACGCTGGTCGAATGCTCTACATGGCAACCTCAGAGGTTCGATTTTGAGGCCATCGTAGAGCCGATCGATTCGCTGCAGGGACTGGTTGAGGCCATGCTCCACAGCGACGATTACTGGTCAGCGGTTTCTTCCTTTTACGAGGCAGTAATGTCCCGCAAGTAAGCCGCTGAGAGAGTAAGGGAGAGAGCTGCGCACGCGCTCGTCGGACGTCGTCGCCAGACTGGCCTCCGGAGACACAGGTATGCGCAAAATCTCCTCCCATGATTCCATCGCAGGGGTACACGCATTGTGGGGATGCGACGGGTCCGGCCTCTGTTGGTGAAGTAGGTCACTCTGCATCCCGAGGTGACCTAAGCTTGTTGCGCTGTTGAACAATGGGTGTTGCTTCGCTCGTCATCTCAGGTTTAGGTTTAACGGAGTAGTTGCGCACACGCAGCGCGGCGCTTATCGCCGTGGTCCGGTCCCACCCCCATAGTCGAGTGGGGAGTCCCTCTCAGTCTCAGTATGGTACGAAATGTATTCCCCCTGCACATAAAAAAAAACCCCTTTGACAAGACCACTGAAGTATGAAACCTATATGGACAAGACAAAGGGAGAGTGTAGCCCTCTATGCATAGACTAATTGGACTGATATTCTAACAAATAGAAGTAAAGTTTTATTAAAAAAGAGAGTTACAATAGTTTAAGATTCTTAAATAACACTTATAAAATTAAACCAATTTCATTGTTAACTATTAATTTTGTAATGACTTTTTATTTATTACCTTATGTTAATAAACTCACTGCAATAATATCTTTACATATTTTTAAAACCTTAAGAAGGTTTGCGTTCTATCGCTAGACAAGCTACTTTTGCACAAAAAAGTTACGTTCTACGGGTGGTATTCATTTGTTGAAAATGGAGGTGTGATGGAAGAGCTCTTGTCGAAAGTCTAAGATTTTCAACTTAGCGGTTGTGAAAATTTCCATGTAAGTAGAAGTGTATAATTCTATCCGTTGTTATCAGCAATGATTAGTTTACGTATTACATTCGTTATTATGACTTGGAAGCTTCTGTTATCGTGTATATTTAAGGGAGAGACTTCGAGCTTCCTAGTGGGTATTGGTTTTGATTTTCCATGCTTGCTTTTAAATAGCAATTTGATTATACTTTATGTGGAGAGAAGGCGTCATAATTAAATATAAACTATATATAGCTATTCCTGGTTCGTAAAGGTACGTATTGATAACTTGTAATTTTTATAGTGTCATATGGGTTGTTCGGCATTTTGCCTTTTACAATACCGATACCGAATCATTAACAAGTTCCGCTTCTATCGAAACGTCACGTGGATTTATATAGTTTAATAATAATGTACCATGTGTTGCTGCTTTTTTTGAAAACAAGATTTAATATCTTCTAATTTAATATTCTCTCTCAGGTGAAATATGGCTGGAAATAAAATGAATACCAAAACCAAGGGCAAAGAGGAAAAGGGCAAATCTAATAATAAAGGTATTACAGGTCAAAACAATGAAGAATCTGAAGATCCTGATTTTGCTCTCCTGAGAAAACCCATACTTACCAGTATTACTGGCTTTGGTCAAGCTAGAAAAATATTTGATTTTGCTACAGAAGAAGTAAGTTACAGTCTTCCAACGTTAAAATTAATTCCATTGATTGTTTATGGCTAAAAATGTGTAAATTGAAACAAACTAATAAAATGTTTATGATTTTCAGCTAAAAACTCTTTTATCTAATGAGTGTGATATATTGTATGAATGTAAAGTATGCCGGAATATTTTTCGAAGTTTAGTGAACTTTATATCACATAAGCGTGTTTACTGTCAAGAAAAATTCAATACAACAGTTCATGGTCATTTTATTAAACCATCTACAATGGTAAGTTGTTTTTCTTGGTTTTGAGTTACTTAAAAAAAAAAGAATATGTATAAAAACTGCTTTTCTTGTTGCAGCTTAGTGAAATGTTGAAAATAAAACAGTTAGAAGAGGATTATCAAGAATCTTTGAATAATAATAGTATTGGAAATGAACCTGATATGGACTCAGAACGCATTCCCATGACAAAAGATTTGACAGAGATTATAGAAAGATTAACCAAGAAGAGTGGACAGCAAGATGAAAAGGATGAGGTCCCTCAAATTAAAATCCAAAAAATACCCAGCAGTAATGCTGCTGTTTTCCAAAATGTGGATGAAAACCCTTCAAATAATATGCGGGCCCAAGTATGTTTAAGTGCTACTCTTGCATCTGTTGTGTTGTAAACTGTACAGTTATTATCAGATATTTAGTAATTTAAAAATTACTATTATATAGCACATATAAAATTATTAAAAATAGAAGTAGTATATATGCAGTAGACAATATTCCATTGTTAGGGTCCCAATAGCTAATAGTAAAAAGAAACCTTTATCATTTCACCCTGGTGTAAGTGTCATAGATTATCTCAGAGTTTATTAAAGCTACATATTGGGATTTTTGTACACATAATAGTTATAGAAGTCACTAAAATTTAGTTATATATTTGTGATTGTCTTGCATGTTTTCTTCAACATTGTTTGTTTTCTAAGCTTTCTTAGCACGGCACTGTACACTCATATTATGATAAAGGCTATTGAGTTTCAGTACCACCAACTCTTATTTATTTTATAAAAAGTAAAGTTGGATATAACTTATAACACAAAAGAACTCAAAGATCAATTGTGGCTTACACAAGGCCCACATATTTTTCGATACTAAAAGGAGGTCAAATTTAAAAGTGTAATATATTATAAGTCAAGTATCAATTAGAAAGGGCTCTGTGTTAATTTTTTTTATTTATTCTGTCTTTGGAGACCACGGGCAACAAAAATGGCCCAGACTTTTGGAGGGCTTGTGTGGCGCTATGGGAAGGCCAACATGTCCTCTACATGTTGGCCTTCCCATAGCGCCCCCTTGACAAATTGATTATAAATGTGGCATGACACTGACCAGAGATTATCCCTGTCTATCCCATATAATAATGCACCCAAGGACAAGCCCCGGCCAGTGCAGGACTATTGTGGGAAATGAGAACAAAAAGTACCAGGCTATTGGGGTGAACTGCTACTGGTACTAAGGGTCTGGGAATACGGGGACTATGACTTACTTTATTAATAATGACAGCTAACTTTAAAAGTACAAATTTATATATGAAAAATCATTAATACTCATATTTTCACATTTTTGTAAGATTATGAATGGAAAGATAATATCATTATTATTTATCGAAAATAAATATTATATTGTATTCAGTTTTGATCAAAAATGAAATAGCGGCAGCACCAGGATCCGCTAATTAGCCGCCCGCGCGACGTCAGTGTATCAAGTTTTATATTTATCAAATATTTCCAAACTGCTATCTTCATATACTAAAGCTTATAATAAATGCCGTGTCTGTACATTGAAGATTCTATTCGTTTAAAATTTATGTAAAAACTACTGTCCAATAAATTTCGGTTTTCATTAATTTTTAGACAACTTTTGTACTGGGAAGATACTTGATTATCGGAATGGATCACACGCAAAGAAACTTAAAAATTTTAATGTATTATTCTAAAGATTCAACATTTTTGTGCTACATCCAGACACGTCAGTTTTCTTGTAGGGATTTCCCAGGTCGTTATGTAATTTTCCGGGGTATCCTAGCTTTGAAGCTACAAACTACATGTTCTCAGTCTCAGTTTATTATTTATTTATTATTAACAGATTTTGTGCACTTAACAAGATTTTAAAAACGCGAAAATTATAGTGCTTCAGTATATTTTTAGCTAATTGAAATCAAAGTTATTATATGTGGCATACAAGCTTAATAGCTAACACACTGCTGTTTCAAATGGCGTGGGCTCCAATCCGGGATGGAAAGCAGAGTGACCATTTAGCTTTTTTTTACCTCCTGTGCATATTGTTACTACTATCATGTGATGGTACTACTGACGATGAAGGAAAACTTTGAGATGAACCCTGCACACACAGTTAACTACAACGTGAAAGCACCCAAGTAGCAACATCTTGCAAAGGCGTGGCTCTTAAACTGTCCGTTCCCCTTAAAATGAGGTTGGTCGAGCCCAGCAATGGAGCGTTTGTAGGCTGTTTGTTATAAATGATAATGATGATAATTGTTACGCAATCATGCCAGAACGGATCTAAATGAAATTTGGTACAGAGTTGAGATTATAAGTCTGGAATAGCACATAGGCTACTCTTTTATCCCGGATAATGTATAGTTCCCGTGGGATAGCATTATCGTGAGCGAAGCCGCGGGCAAAAGCTAGTATATACATAAATGTGCCAGTGACTTTGTGTCTGAGATACAAAACGGCTTCTAGTTTTTACAAAGGTAAAAATCTTTGCTGCCGTCCATTTTAAAAGTGGACCGATTTTCATGACTTAACCAACTTTAAATAGGAGGAAGTTCTCAATACTATGTTTTTTGTATGTTCGTTACACGATTTCTCCATCAGTTGTGGGCCGATTTTGATTCTTTTCTTTTAATAGAAAAGGTATACTCCCGAAGTGGTCACTTTGACACCAAGTCCGGATCTGATGAGCGGATCCCAGGGAAATCGAGCGCTACCCTTGGTGTCGAGTGCCTACACCTCAGAGTGAGATAGCAATCTTGTATAGGCGTACCAGTAGTACAATTTCGTCAGGCGCTTAATATATAACTCTTAAAGCTATTTAAGTCTTTGCGCAACTAAAGAGTAAAAAATATATTTTTTAACAAGCACAAAACCGACTTCAAAGTAAAAAGCAAAAAGTAAATATTTAACCGACTTCTTTCTATAATATCTCTAAATCGGTGTGAAGTAAAACATAAAAATTACTATTTCGCAAGTTTGTTGTGTTTTTATGTTTTACTTGGCACCGACTTTGAGATGTAGAAAGAAGTCGCTTAAATATTTATTTTTTGCTTTTTAGTTTGAAGTCATAGTAGTCAAGTGTATTAAAAAAGTTCGGATCTATTCATAACAAATAAATGCGCCCTATAACTATACCCTACCCATAATTTATTACTAAAAGATTTTTTATTGTCTGTTTAATTGATTGTTGATTTATTTTTATTGGGCCCTTTATTACACAGGTGAAAGAGATAAACAAAATTCTGTCTAGAAATGTGGCCGTTCTTCAGAGTGACGGGAAGTTCGCGATCAAAAGTAGTGTTCCTCAAGAGTCTGAAAATGTGATACAAATAAGTGATGATGATGATAATGATGACAGTGATATACTTAAATGTAAAACTTGTAAGTTGGTTCACAATATTATTAGATAGATAGATAACACTTTATTGTACACCCTTACAGAAAACTTACGAACTAGTATTAATCTAATTGGGTACAAAGGGCGGTCTTATCACTAAAAAGCGATCTCTTCCAGACAAGCCGTGGCAAGAATATTTTGATTAGGAGTGGCGATGGTGGTATACATAATTATTGTACGATTACTTACATTTTAATAATAAATATATAACTATACTGTATATACAAATATACACATAAGTTATATACATATACAAGATATGGTGATAATATGCAACTATTTAAACACAATAAATATATGTAATATAATATCTACTAATTATATATTATAAAATTACATATAATTATATTGCAGATAGAATTTTCTGACCAAGTTCTGAAATGTTATTAGGGATTTTGCTTGTCTGACAGCAACAGGCAATGAATTCCAAAGTTGGACAGCCTTAACCGTGAATGAATTATTGAAGAACGTTGTATTATGGACAGGAGTAATAAGTCTATGTTGACTGGAAGGGCGTAAATTGTGAGAGCAAGAAATAAACTCGAAGCGTTCTTATATAAAACCGCTTATTATTCTCATGTAAAACCGCTTATGTATATATATCAAAGAGAGTTTTGATATTTATAACATTTTCTTTCTTTAAGAGGCCTGCACTTTATGCCTGTTATTATAAAATAGAATATATAACACTTTATTGCTCACCAAATATACAATTTTTTTTTAAAGGATGCGTCTCGGTCTCGGGACAAGCCAGACTGGCACCGTAATGCGTTACGTAACGAAGCGGTTTACCCTCCCATAAGAAGTTATCACTTCAATATGCACGATTACAATATGGTCATGGTAGAAATTATAGGCGGCCTGCCATAACGCTTAAAGCAATCTCTTCCAGGCAACCTAACTAAAGGAATAAATTAACCTAATCTGGCGATGTAGGTGTTCCAGAATGCAGATTATTAGGTAGAATTTAAACTGTCATACTTAATTACATGTTTTATATATTAAATACACATACCCAAATTACTTCATAAATTATTTTCATCATTTATAAGATTTCCGTCAAATCGAAAATATATAAGTACCATTGCATATACACGTTTAATGATCATTAGTTTCTTGAATTTCGTTTGTATTAGTTTGAAATTCATGTCCCGCGGGAACTGTCGAATCTTATGTAGGGGAAACTACATCATTGTTGGCACCAAGTGATTGGCCCTCTCACTTTTTGAAAGATAATAACAATCTTAATATTATTTATTTTATAGTCATGCAATAATATTATCGTAATCGTTTCATGGTCACAAAAAATACTGAGGTTTATTTTTGCTTTGAAGAATTAATAGGGCAGTCATTTTGGGGGTTTGTGTTGAGAGTGGTATACCATAAATTTCTTAAATTATCAAGACTATGAAATGTAATAAGTATATATAAATTAAAGATGAAATAAAGCTACTTTATTTTATCGACTTTTTCCCCAATATGGGAAATAAGTTCCTTAGCTCGGACCATCATGGCTAGTCGTGCGCCAGAAGTGCTGGCAAGATGCTGCTCTGAATAATATCCTCGGCTATATTGTTGTTACCGCCGGGGTACCGACCTTTCTAGAACCGAATGGCCTGTGCCGCAACAATGACGTGGGATTGGACGGGTTTTCTTTGGCGCGTAGAAAGATAAGGCGACCGTTCGTGTGGGACGCTGGACTTGCTTAGACAGTGGTTGTTTCCTATCTCCCAAACACGGTCGTAGTAGCTGGCGCCACTGTCACAAATATGAACCTGCCTGATAGTCTGTTTTAATTGACTGTTAATGATTGTGTGTTAATGACATTTTTTTTCAGGTGGAATGCAGTTTTCCACTCAGAAAACTTTAAGGTTCCATATGAAGTACAAGCATGTAGAGACCCGGTTGGTCTATCCATGTCCTGATTGCTTGGAGATTTTTTCTACGTCTTGGAGTGTTTATAGGCATCTTTTCAAAGTGCACAGGTAACTAAAAATGACATTTTTGCACAGAATCAAGTCATAAAAACATTTATATGCCAATACATAAAATTTAAATATTTATCGATGATTTAGAAATAAATTTCAAAATCAACAAAAATAACTAATCATTGCCATTTATAGAATTCTTGTCTGTCTTGAATAGGTTCCCATTAAATTTTTTTAGGAAGTAAGATATGGATTTTATCTTAAATTTTCATGTATCCTATTTCTATGGAAAATACATTAATTTCATTCTTCGATATGTCGAAGAATGAAATTAATGTATTTGTCTCATGATAATGTATATTAATTTCATTTCAATACTTTGGTTCTAGTAAAAAAGTTTTAAACACAAAAATGACAATAATATTTATTTCCAGGAAAACTGCAGCGCAAATTCGCCGACTTAGAGAGTCGATTCAGGCGAAAGCCTTCAAAATGAACAATCCGCCGGCGTTTTATGAAAAACGCAAGAACAATATGAAATCTGCAGTAGCTCAAAAAATAACTGAAGAGGAGAGACTAGATCAGGAGAATCAAGTAAGATCAATTCACAATTTCATACTAATCAATTGCTGAATTTGAATGCAAATTTATTCGGATGCACATTTATTTATTCCTATGTAGGTTTAGGAATGAACTGATTTGGTGATTATCAAGTTTGGTAGGCATGTTTTTGAAGTAGTGGTATAATAATATATAAATAGCAGCCCATAAATGTCCCACTGCTGGGTTCGGCCCTCGCGTTATAGCGGAACGGGCAGTAAACCTGCCATGCTTGTCCAAGCTGGCTTGGGAGGTTTGACACATTTTTTATCTCTATGAGCAGATTGCATCGCGATGTTTTCCTTCACTGTTAGCACATGGTAATTATAAGAATATGCACATTAGGTCAGACAACTGCCTAAGTAGTGCATTCTTTTCGGCCAGGTTCGAACCCGCGCCCTTTTGAGTTTGAGGTATGTGCAATAACCATTAAGCTACCACAGCTTTTTGGTATTGGATGTATGAACGGAAGTAACTTGTCATCTCTTTTATTGCTTGAGGTAGGCAAAAAGAAATGACCGGCTGATGTTAAAACAAAGTTTACAAGAAAAACCCATGTTGAAAGGTCCTCATTAGTTAATCATTAATAAAATTTACAATGTTCATTTGTTCTATTGTGAATAATCATGTAAATCAGTGTTCTGCAACGTACATCTAGGAAAACGAAAATTTTTGGAGGTACACCACAAATAAAAACCAACATCAACATTTATTTATTAATCATCGAAATAATTATTATTATTAATCAACAAACCTAAAGTTTAAATTGCAGCATAACCTTATTTTTTCCGAGGCACACCAATTAATGACAACGGTACACCAGTGTGCCGCGGTACATACTTTGCAGAACACTGATATAAATTACAAGTCGTTTGTATATCTTAAAAATGAAGAAGGTGTATCCTTATTCGAAATCAATTAAAGAAGTATTAAATCACAACACAATATACTTCTTGGTGTAGGCTAATAGGTAGATAGACCGGTCTATCAAATAGAGAGTGGTTGTCGACGACTACAACATCAGGGGCGTTGCCAACGCAATTCAGGTTTATTGTCAGTGTACAGCATAAGCCACAAAAGTTTTGTGCCCAACACACTCGCATTTCATTTAACGTGGATCGATCGAAATAACCTATACGCATGCACCACTTTAGAAGTTTTTCTGACCTGATATGCACATGTTACAATTACCACATGCTGATAGTAAATAAAAACATCGTGATCCTATCCCGAACCCACTTTAGATAAACATTACGGCTACATGGTGGTATTACGAGAGCTTTGTCTCTAAAACCGGGAAGGGAGATACTGAATCAGCATATAAATAGCCTAGCAGAGAGATATTTATATGCTGATACTAATTGTATACAGGAGATGCCCTTGTAAACGAAATTAATTTATTAAATGCTTAATATACGAATACCTACATATCCCTAGCTTTGGCCTTGGCCTATGAGGAGCAAAAGGCGACCTAAAAAAAATACTTTGAAAAAATCTATATCACAGGTTAGGTTATTGAAATTTAAAACTCAATACCGCACTTTGAAACAAATGAATCTGAAATTCTAGCCAGATTCACTCTTAGCAATCCTTTTGTACTATGAATAAGATGTAAAATTGACTTTGGGATATTTGTCAAGGTCACGTATTCAGACGTAAACTTTAGCGCTCTTTTTATTTCTGAGGTGTAAACTAGATGTTTCTATTGAAAACGAAAACAATTTGACCTTGAAAGTAAGGGTCAAGATTAATTTCTAAGGACCACAAGATTACCTCCAAAATATGTAACAACTTTTGTTAAAGAATATTTTACTAAATTATTCCCGTTCTGAAGTTATTAGCCGGTTGAATTAAAATGATTCACCCGTCATATTACTCAGGCATGGATGGACAACATGGAAGGAGATGGTGAATTACCTCGCTGTGGCGGGTGCGGGCGTACTTTCGAGAGGCGCGCAGCTTTGAGTGCGCACACACACACCTGCCAGCCTAGGAACCGAGCCCTCGCTCGGAGAACTCCGCAGGACGGCAAAAAGATTGAAATACAAATACGCAAGGACTATAACAAGGGTCCACCTGCTCCGGTACCCTTGCCCATTAGAACAGCCGATATAAATGGTAAGTTTTAACACAAAGATGTCCCCTTGTAAAACTGTTTCTGAAAACCAATACACATTGAATATTCCCAAGCTAAGCAAGTAATGGGCAATATGCAAAAGTCAGCGATGGGGCCGTCAGACATAGTCTGATTATTGTTATTATTTTACTTTGCTAGGAATTGTACCTCATTTTCCAGTGAACTAGCCTAATCAAAGGATAAATCCCAATATTAAATATAATTGATAAACAGCACTGTAACATTATATGTAAAGAGCCTTATTATTATTATGAATTTCCTAACATTACATAACAAACATAACCTAGATTGAGAACTATCTTTATGGCATCCATATCCAGGAATCTTTCTGAGCCTATAGCTTCAACTAGGTGAAAGAAGTATATACAGAATAGAAATTTGCATGATATCCAGTCATATATTTATTAGACTGATATGAGTGTACTTAATAATTTATTTAATATTATTACAGAAAACAAAATAAACAAAGAAAAACCTTTAATTTCGGCATCGCAGCCAGATGAAACAGACAAATCTCCGGAAAAAGATTCAACACCAGTTGATGATGAACAAATGGAAGTTAGTGAAGATGACCAAAAATCGAATGATACCAGTGATTCTCCACAAAAATCGAAAAAATTGGGAACTACTTCGCCCAAACCTGTCATAAACTTGCCATATGCTCAACATGCAGAAACAAGTAATCTGATAGCACTTAAAAAGAAAATACAACCAGATATAGACCTTGAAAAAATTTTATGTAAAAAATGTGATACTCAATTTATGAAGATACAAGACTTGTACGATCATGTCGCCGAACATTACAAATGGATGCGTTACGCCTGCAAGTTGTGCAACTACAAACATTACTATTTCAATAAACTTCCAGAGCATGTTAAAGTCGTTCATAAGTTGAAGGGAGATAAATATTTCTATTTTAGCACTGTTACTGCTATTGACGGTTATGATGCTCTAGAATTGTCTGTTGATGACGTAAATAATAGTGAGGAAACTAGCCCAGATTCAAGACGAGCAAGTAGATGTTCTAGCGATTCCAGTCGTCTATCTGATGATAGTTCATCAAGCAGTGCAAGAGTTGAAATAGGTAGCAGGAAACGTAAAATGTTTCACAGCAAAGGTTATATGAAAAGAAGAAAGGAAGTTTTAGATAAAGGTAGTGTTTCTCCTTACATCTTATCGCGCATACTTTTCAAAGGAATAAACAGAAAAGGAGTATTAAATTTTTAGGACCCTGGAATACATCTTTTACTTTATCTATTTTCACTCATTTTTAATCTGACAGTGCAAGACCTACTTTTCACTAGCTATGATTACAATGTTGCATTAATGAATAAAATGGAAAATAAATCAAACTAAAAATTGCTAGTATTATCCCCGCAAATTTATAATGCGCCTGGCCGCCATTTTGGTGACGTAACCGTAGTCGAACACTCAGTACCGTAAGCATCACTGGCCGGCGAGTACGCGTACATATCGAGTTCCTGATGACGTCACGTGAATGTTAATTTGACAAGGTTACAGCGCATTAGCAATTTGCGGGAATAATAGCATACTGTAGTTTTTAATATATACATGATGATTTTTTTAAGTGGGCTTTCAGGACCATATCCTAAATTATGCTAAATAGCGAAAAACATTCAAAGGAGTCTCGAGTTCGATTTGACGAAAAGTAAACACCCTTATAGGTTTTTTTTAAATCAATTACTCTCGTCAGGAATCAAACCCGCTGATATTGGAAAAAATAACACCTTTAATATTACACCAATCTATAGTGTAGCTTATAAGAATTAATTTCTGTAAAGCAATGTCAAATGGAAAATCAAGGGAATTGGTTATTTTTGAACAAAATGTTCTATTTTCCATACATTCATTAAACATCAAATTGCGACAGTCGTTTAGCCGCACCTCATTTGAACGCAATAAACTTTACCCATTGACTGATTTGATTGATGGGGTAAAATAACGTGTTTCGAATATTAAGTTATACATGCCTATTAAAAATAGAATAATTTTAATCATTACCATATTACATAAAATTTGGAGACGTTTAATAATTAATGTATGGAGAATAGAATATTTTGTTCAAATACTATCCTTTCCAGGAGTTTGCCGTTTGATTTAGTATACTAATACAGGTACGTTTATTTCTTCAAAATCAACTGATTTGATTCCAGCCAAGTGTAATTGATTTTTCAAAAATCTAATGATACCACTTTAGTTTTCGTCAAAATCGATCTCGAGACTTCTTTGCGTTTTTTTCGCTATTACGTAGTTTAGGATTTGGTCCTGAAGCCCACTTGTAAAAATTCACCTGTACAGTCATAGGATATAATAGTCTACAATTAATATTGCATAATATGTTTACTTGATGTTGATATTAGTCAACATTCAAAGCAAAACTTTGACAAAAGAGTTCTGGTGATGATGTAAAATAATATCATCAAAATTATGTAAACATCATTATAGCTTACCACTTTATGAAAATATTCTAAGACAAATTGGAATCTCAGCCATTTTTAGTTATTTCTAACTTTAACTTTCTTTTCTTTTTCAGCAAGAGAAGAGGAAAAAGAAGTATCTGCAATTGGCGAAGAACAACCGTCAGTTGTCAAAAGTTTTGAAGAAAATTCTTCAGACATGGATGATAATGATGATAAAATTTACAAAAAAAACATTGCTGATGATAATTCAACAGTCGCGTCAAGAAGATCTGTCAGAAGAAAAGCTAAACCTAAAAACGAAGATTTTGAATATGACTTGTCAAATTTATTAAAAAAAGAAGCTCAAGGTTACCGTGATTCTCTAATAGTGGCCAGCCCAAAACCTTGTCAGATTAAAAAGAAGTTGCTACCAGAAATTCCAGTTAATTTTGAAAATAAGGATTTCTGTGGTTCTTTAATAACTCTGTCAAAGAAAGCTGTGGAAATCTCTGCAGCACATATGAAAATAACAAGTCTTTCTCTATATACTGCACAAAAGGAAATAAAACCATCAGCTATTTTTGTTAGACCGATGATACCCAAAAGTTTAATGAAAATAGATAAAATCTCACCTAAAAAGGATACAATTGACGAAAATAAGGACACTCCAAATAAAGAAGATAAATCAAACATTATCAAGGCTGAAAGCACAAAGTCTACTCCTGGAGAAGAAATTAAAATTGTTGCAACAGAAAAAGCAACAACTAGTACTAGTCAAAGTGATGCACCTACTAAAAAACTGAACGGAACAAATGATCTTGATACTGATGCATGCGTAAAAAAATTGAATATTTCTTCAGTAGTACCATTTAAGTTTAGGCGTCAAAGTTTCGAATTAATTAAAAATCCTATAATCAACAAAAATATATCCGAATTAAATAAAGCTGGAATGAAGACTAAAATACTTGTTATTAAACCAATTCCTAGAAATAATGATGGAAGTAAAGCAAGTAATACACCTCTTAAATTTCAAACCATTAAATTAAAAGATTCTCATAGTACTTCTAGTGAAAACAAATCATCTGATCAGGTGGTGGTTGTGAAAGTTCCTAAAGTTAAACCAATTGATAGACCTGTTGTTGAAACATCTACAACTAATGACTGCAGCAATGAACAGCTTGCATCAAATGCAGTAACTGAAAGTGAGCCAGTGAAACTTTCTGAAACAATTTCAGATACAAATGAGAATAATACAGTTAGGAATACAGTGGATATTGAAAATGATATCACAATTACAGAAAATGAAGTTATTGTATCTAGTGAAGTAATCCCTGAAACAATTCCTCCATCTGATAATGTTCCTGAAGTTGTAGAAAATTGTGAAACATTACAAAGTGATTCAGAGACAATAACAAATGATAATCCCCTTGCAGATGAAATAAGTTCAGTTCCAACATAATATTTTTCCGTAAACTGTATAGGGGTAATGCATAGAGTATTCTAGTTTATGTTGCTTTAAGTGTTATGTAATTTTAGTTCATTATGCAGGTATACATACCTATAACAATTTTTAGTTATAAATAAAGGTAATTGACTAAAGTGAAACTTGGTTTTCTTAACAAACGTGATAACATTTCAATAACCTTTAGGTAGGTACCAAGGACATAGACACATAAATCACGATGAGTTCACCTATGATGATACATTCATAGAATCTTTGCAATGTATACAGCCGTATTTCTAGCAAAAATGTAAGATCTATACAGATAAATAAAATTGAAGAATCCATTTGTAATGTCAAAATAACAGTTTTTTACTACATGCATAATATGAAAGTATACGGTACTTATATAAAAAAATAATTTAACAAATCTATATCCGACTGCAATAAGACAATTTTAAAGTAATGCACTAAAAAGACCGAAACAAGATTGAGAATAGAAAACAAATTTAAAAAAAATAAGCAAAGTAAACTCCACTAGGGTGTCACAGACTATAGCTAAAAGCCTAATTTAAATACCCGATTAAGTTAAATAGCAAGCAGAACCCATTATTATTTTCAGTTATCGTTTGCGTTGGGGTCCCTCCTGCTACTAAACTTAATGCGGTATTTAACTAAAGGTTTTTAGCTCATAATATAGTCCGTTAAACCGAATTAGTTTACTTAGTTAATTTTAATTTTGTTTTGTTATAAGTGCATCACTTTTTAACCGGCTTTAAAAAGAAAGGAGGTTCTCAATTCGACTGTATCTTTTTTTTGTATGTCTCGAATTGTCAGTCAATTGTAGACAGATTTTTCAACATTTTTCTTTTAATCCCGAATCGATCTCATCGTCGCCATGTTCAGGATAGGATGAGTGGATTTTAACGTATAAGAGAAACTCACGAAAATTGTTAGCCAACTTTTTCATAACACGATATCTTCGTCAATTGTTAACTAATTTTCAAATTGTTACCTTTACTCGTAAGTGTATACTCCAGAGGTAGTCCCATGGTCACCAAGTCTGAAACTGATGAGTACATCGGATCCCAAGGCTATCGAGCATAACCCTTATTAGAGAACGTCGAGCGCCCAAATTCTTGGATAAATATCTAACAGACTTCTTTCTAGAACATTTAGAAGTCTAAGTAAGTTCTTTTGTGTTGTATTTGGCAGCAACTTCTATAGAAAGAAGTCGATTAAAAATGTATTTTCTGTATTTTTTGTCCTTGCTCTTTATATATGGTACATACTCTGTGATCCTTACTTCAGAGTATATAGTAGGAGACCTTACTTATACATATAAATGAGAAAACTCTTTGTGGTCACTATGTGTACGTGGTCTCTAGGGTGTTAATAGATTTTTATGAATCCCAGTAGATAAAAGATCAAGGTTTATCAAAATATACCATTTCTGAGCCTTTGAAGCAATGCCAAACTTTATGGACTCCTTTGCTACAGAATATTGCAGAATGTGTCTTCATATGAAAACTCATTTGCTTCCAAAAATAGCCTAGTTTGGAGTAAGCTACCATTTTTATTTAGTATTTTCTAGTTTATCTTGGGTATATATATATATATATAATTTTTTTATAAAAGGATATTTTGGTATCAGAAATAGATAATAATGTCTACAGAGGGAGTGTATTTTGCAACCAGCTGTTTGCACTAAGCAATTATGTAGACAACAAGGCATTCTGCATGCTTACATAGATCACACAACATTCTGCTAGTTTAGTGATAGTACTGTGTACACATATACTCATTTGGCCATAAAGTTTGGCAAGGACATTAATAATATGAGAGCATTATAATCAGTGATATCAGACCGTAAACAGCAATATCAGGCTTGGACGGGAAAGTGGACAATATACTCCACCATGCATATTGGTTATCTCAATGTATGTACAAGTTTCCTCAGAATGTTTTGCTACAGCATTATATACCTATTCCCTCCCTATAACACATGTTTATTGTTACAATATGCACTTTAGGTCAGAAATCTGCCTGAACAGGTGCAAGCTTGCAGGCCAGGATTTGAGTTTGGAAATGTTTGTTAATCACTAAGCTACATATCGACAGGTGCAAAGTAAATAAAGTTATCTACAAAATGATGGTTTTTAGTTTATTGTACAATTGTTTTAATAAAACAATTCTTTACAATATGACATTATTTGTTTTGCATATATCACATTATTTCAATAAATTTTCGTACGTAAAAAAAGCCAGCTACGTATGTTCTTTCAAATACTACGAAGTTAATTCGACCATCTTTTCGCTCTCCTGTAAAGTAGCTATTTTGCAGATATCTCTTTTTACTTTGCACCCGTCGATATCAGCTATTTTAGGAAATTTTCAGGTCTAATGAAATTCTTTGTGTTTAAAACTAAGTTTAATTAGAAATTGAGTTTACATCTGTTCATATGGTTTTTAAGCATTCTTAGCAAGAGTGTCAGCCTTGGCAACAACTTCTTCAATTGGTCCAACCATGTAGAATGCAACTTCAGGTAAATGATCATACTCTCCTTGCAAGATTTTTGAGAAACCTTTGATGGTCTCCTCTAGGGGTACAAGTTTACCAGCATGGCCAGTGAACACCTCTGCCACCTGGAAGGGCTGAGAGAGGAACCTCTGGATCTTACGGGCACGTGCTACAGTCAGCTTGTCTTCCTCAGACAACTCATCCATACCCAGGATAGCAATGATATCCTGAAGTGATTTGTAGTCCTGCAGAATCTTCTGAACGCCACGTGCAACATTGTAATGTTCAGCACCAATGATGTTGGGATCCATGATACGGGAGGTTGAATCAAGGGGGTCCACCGCTGGGTAAATACCCAGCTCAGCAATGGCACGGGACAATACAGTGGTAGCATCCAAGTGGGCAAAAGTAGTAGCAGGGGCAGGGTCAGTCAAATCATCAGCTGGCACATAGATAGCCTGTACAGAGGTGATGGATCCTTTCTTGGTGGTGGTGATTCTTTCCTGCATGGTACCCATATCAGTAGCCAGAGTGGGCTGATAACCTACAGCAGATGGAATACGACCTAGCAGAGCAGACACCTCAGAACCAGCCTGGGTGAAACGGAAAATGTTGTCAATAAAGAGTAACACATCCTGACCTTCTTGATCACGGAAGTACTCTGCCACAGTTAGACCAGTGAGTGCAACACGAGCACGTGCGCCTGGAGGCTCATTCATCTGACCATACACAAGTGCTACCTTGGAGGTCTTGTCCTTCAGAGAAATTACACCAGACTCAATCATCTCATGGTACAAGTCATTGCCTTCACGGGTGCGCTCACCTACTCCAGCAAACACTGAGTAACCGCCATGAGCTTTGGCAACATTGTTGATCAGCTCCATAATAAGTACTGTTTTACCGACTCCAGCACCGCCAAACAATCCAATCTTACCACCCTTGGCATATGGAGCAAGAAGGTCGACGACCTTGATACCAGTGACGAGGATCTCCTGCTCTACAGACATGTCAACGAATTCTGGTGCTTCAGCGTGGATAGCGGCGGTCTTGTCTGTAGGAATAGGACCACGCTCATCAATGGGCTCGCCAATTACGTTGATGATACGACCAAGTGTCTCTGCACCCACGGGAATACGGATGGGTGAGCCGGAATCTAATACAGGCTGCCCACGGACGAGACCCTCGGTACCATCCATAGCAATGGTACGTACGGTGTTCTCTCCTAAGTGCTGGGCCACTTCTAGTACGAGCCTGGGGGACCTGTTTTGTACTTCGAGAGCATTTAGAATTGAAGGTAGGTTGTCTTCGAATTGCACATCCACTACGGCACCGATAACCGCCACCACCTTACCTTGCCCTTTGCCTGCTGCCTTTGCGGCGAACTCCCTCTTGTTGATCGCTGTAACCGCTGCGATTTTTCCACATTCTACGATAGTTTTTTCAGCAACAGATTTTGCAGCTAATAAGCTGCTTCCAACCCTACTTACAGCCCCCAACATTTTCGATAACTATCTGCTCTTGGGCGAGAAATTGAGGTGGCCGCCCGAAATTATGTAATAACCTTAAAATACTATAGATATAAGATACGTAACCAGTGTTGCCAGATGACCATGTCAATTGACCCGATTTGACCCCAATTTTTATTCAAAAAACCCCAAAAATAAGGTTTTTGAGATAAAAACAAACGAAACAAAACAGTTTTTATTTATTTTAAAAGGAGAAATAAAGAAGCAAAACCACCGTCATAGCGAAACTCACTAATGACGTCATCATTTTCGCTCACGGGGCGCTCACAACGACCCGTGTCAACAGGTGGGTTAAATAACCGTTCCACTTGAGTGACGCCAGCAAATAAGTGAAACGGGAAAAACCGCGGTTGTGAACGTGGTCGTTGTGAGTCTCTCTAACGGAAAGTAGCCCATGAGATACGACGCATATGAGTAGAGACGGCATAATAAATAAATAACATAAATGAACGAACGAATGAATGGAATTATTAAAATGAACTATTGAATTGAAGTATGATTCACTAGTAGAGTATAATCCTAAGATAAAGTAATAATACCGTATTATGACTTAGATATAATAATTGTAGTGATGAAAATTGTGTTTGTAGATGAATATTATAGATACTTAAAATATCTCCAAAATTTCTCACACCAAAATAATCTCCCCGAATGTCCCTCCGACGTCAAAAAATTCCCGATTTTTCAGGATTACCCCCATCTGGTAACAGTGTACGTAACGAGTAACGACAACGACTGAAAGAGAATAGATGTCTCCTAGAAAGAAGACAATCTAGGTTTCTCTGTCTACGCAATCAATAGACTCCACTGACAAAGACAATAATTGTGTCTATGCCCAGTGTGACTACAACTAAATTGAATATCTAGTAGCTGTTCTGCTAAATTCTGCATATTTGTTATACTAAGTTGTTTATTTAAACACTTGGTTTAAAAAAGTTCGTAGTATACAGTCTTTCTTTCACGTTTTGATAGCACTTTACCTAAATAAGGGTTTGGTAGACTGAAGTAATGAAAATGCAGGAAAAAATATTGAAAATTTTAAAAGGAGATTTAAAATAAAGGTCTTTACAAAATAATACTTGAAAACTTTGGAATGACTAACTGCAAATCTACTCCGACACTGACTATAAAAGTTAGCAAAGACAAAGAAGTAGAAGACGAGAATGCGAGTCACTCAACCTATGGAGGTTAGAAGCAAGGAGTACAATCTCTGTGTTGAAAAGTTTCCGTCAAAACGCGAATAATAACGCTGGTGTTCTATCGTAATACCAGCGTTATATAGGATAAATTTTAAAGAAAGTGCCAAAAGTTATTAGAGTGAGATAGAATAAATAAGGACCGCTTTCCGTTTTGTTCCTTATTATTAAAAATTCACAATAATTATATCAATCTACACTCGCAGCATAATAAGGATCCGAGCCTTTACACGATATTTTATCGTAAGCGCCATTAGGACAAGTACATTTTTTGTGCCAAAGTTTCAATTAAAATAGACCTTATTAAACCAAAAACCAAAAGTCTTAAAACAAAATAATAGTTTAATATACCTTTTGCAACAAAAATATACTTAGGTTCAAAAGCGCTGACAATAAAATGGCGGGTAAAGGCTCGATATTTACTAAATCATTTTAGACCACGTAAATAGTTGAGATTATCTATTCGGCATTTTATTAATTTTATTGCATTCAACAATTTTTAAATCATATCGCAGTTTTTCGTACGCCAGTGCTATTGTGGTAGGTATTTGAACCTCTATTTGCAACAGCTGGTGAACACTTTTTCAACTTGCCTTCCATATAAGATGGTACTCCTTGCCTCTTACCTTCACAATTCAACGTCTAGGATGATTTTCCTATTGTCTAGAACCGTATGGAGAAAAATCAAAAGTAACGTCAATCTTCTGTCTTGATATCAATTAACATTTTTCACTGTAAATAATTATGCCCGTAATAAAATAACTATTACATTAATTTAATTTATCATATAAATTTCACATTAGTGGTTCGACTCAATTTTATTGAGATTTTATAAGATTCTGCTATAAACCGCTAATTTTTCTAATCCGCACATTGAGGGTCTAATTCCGTAAAATTGCAGATTTATACTTAACCTGGTAACACTGTCTCTATCTCAGATTATCAATATCTTTGGTCTCTACATATTTATTGATGGTGAGTACATATTGAGCCAATGAACCTGGTTGATTCGCCTTCGTTGGTTCAATGTTTCACGTACTTCACGTAGAGCTCACGGTATTTAACATGTTTTCGACTGAAAGACTTTGATTCTATGGTCATGAATAAAAAAATAAAAAAAAGAAGTTTGTGGTTATAGATTATAGTATTAACATTAACTATTAAATAATAATTATGGTCCACATTATTACAAAACAAATGTATTTTGTATAATTTATATTCTAGTTAGTAGAACTAACACAGTTACGAGCATAGATCATATAGTAATATGTTGTATGTTACGAGTATGATACGAGGCCGAGTTATAAACCGTTTAAATGTGAGTAATTGAGCAGTAAAGTATACTCATATTTCAAAATTAAAAAGTCTGATATGCCTATTACTTTGGAACTAAGTTATAAATTTAGTATTGATTGAAATTTTTATGTTTTCAGGCAATTTGCCAACAGGTGATACCATTACAAATACATTATGCAAGACCCGGCACCAGTGTTTTTGTGCAAAAGTATAACGTGAAACAACAGAGTACAATATCAGTGGAGGATAGTTATGTGAAAAAGTTTATGAAAGCTGTGGGATGGATGGATCATTCCAGAACTGTATGTAATTGTTAACATCATTTAATTTTAGGTGCGTTTTATGTTTCCTATTAAAATTCTCGCTGCCATTCTAGAAGGATTAACACCAAGATCTGCAGATTTTTGTGTTGTGCACCATCAGCAAATTAAAACTATCAATATGTACATTAGGTTAGAAACACTACTAAGCTATTCATGCCAAGAGGCTTAGATTGGATATAAATACTTTGATTGCAATATTGGCCATGATGCCTCCATGACATAGGTTATTTCTAATATTTTTTTGTGCTATCACACCTTAGATCATATAAACGTCTAGATCATGCATCAATCGCACAAAAATGGCCCAAAAAAAGTGCACCAAATTTGGTGCACTCGCTCCCCACTTCTGTTAGTGTTGTTTCGACTACTTTACTGTTTAGAGCTCTCGCAAAAAAAATCATTATGCTGTCCTGCGTTATTAAAATGTGAACTGAACTATGTTAAAACAAGAAAGGATAAGGATGAGATGCCATTTCATCGGAAAACTTAACTTTTGTCATGATTTCTTTATAAAAACATGAAATTTAATTTCAATATTTCTGTTATGTACTGAAGTGAAGGTAGTTGAAAAAGCAGTGAGTCTGTCATGGCAGTCGCGCGCGCGTCGTTTCGATCCCGTAAATTAGTGAGTATTTAACAATTTCCAAGGTTTCGCCACAAAGGCAGGCAAAGGAATCTTAGTCCATACAGCCAATTCTGATGTTTATTATGTCTTCGTATAGTAGCGCAGTTGTATTGCAGGCTACAACTGATGCCATTCAATGGAGTTCTTGTGAAAACTTGAAAGGTCACATCTGACTACACAGTTCACATTTCTTACTAAAACACATAATTGCTACTCAAAAACTAACAATATCCTACAACTATTGTCCATTTTAGAGTATTTTACACATTTTTAGAAAATAAAACTGCACAGGGCAACGTCTCCTTTCAGTTCCCGCCAAAAACTCCCCAAGGTTATAGTTATTATTTTTTTATTTATTTTTATTTATTTATTCATGACCACAGAATCAAAGTCTTTCAATCGGAAACATGTTAATTAATAGGTCTTCGTATAGTAGCGCAGTTGTATTGCAGGCTACAACCGACGCCATTCAATGGAGTTCTTGTGAAAACTCGAAAGATCACATCTGACTATACAGTTCACATTTCTCACAAAAACACATAATTTCTACTCAAAAATTATCAATATCCTGCAACTATTGTTCATTTTAGAGTAATTATACACATTTTTAGAAAATAAAACTGCACAGCACAACGTCTCCTTTCAGTTCCCGCCCAAAAACTCAACCAATTCCCAAGGTTATAGAATTGACTAATGTTGTCAGGTGAGAAGAGGAATTTATTTTCCAAAATTTGGGGACTTTGTTACGATTTCTTTTGTTATAAAATATGAATAATTGAAAAATCTATAGAAAACAGACATGTAATGTTTGCGCGTCCGTCCGGTTTTCTTAAACCAGTTTATATTGCATTTTAAATTTCCTATGAATCCTATCGTAGCAAATTGTTAGATAAAAGTAATCTGGGAATCGCAAGATGCTCACCACTGGAATCTAAACAAAAGGTCGCTGGTGTTTTCCAGTTATTTTGAAGAAAAAGAAATTTGTATATCGGAAAAAGGTTTTAGGAGAATAAAAAAAGGAGCCGTGTCAAGCAAGGTGTATTGAAATACTAGTATTAAATCAATTATAAGATTAATAGTAATAATGATTCATACATTTAAATAATAGTTTCTTCTTAATGGTTTTGGAAATAAACTGATCACCATGAAATTCGATATTACAGACTTATTTTGATACTACCATATGTATGTACTTGCGGTAAAGGAAATAAACATAATATACTTTTAAAACAGAAAATACGAGATAATAGAAATATTATCTCGTATAATATGTGAAAACATACTGCATACACACGGGATATTTGAAGTATTATGCAAGCAAAGTAGAAACAACCAATTATATAGTGGCAGTGCCTGTTTTTGCTGGATACAATTTTTACAACAAATGAACAAAGTGTAAGTTTTCGGTGCTTAATTTTAGTTACTTTTTACTGTTTAGTTTCTTTTAAAGCTATTTTTGTTAACGCTAAAAGAGAAGAAGCGGCGCAGGAAACTTTCCAGCAACACATCTTTACTTCATTATTATTGTGTACTTCATTCGTTCGTCATTCGTGATTTTTTAAAATGTATTTTTGATTAATACTAGGTTTAACATTGTAATTTCAATTAACAATTAAAGAAAAATTTTGGTAGCGATCGCATTATTTGTATTCGGTGCGGTCGGCTATAAAATCTTTAATCATATATAAGTCTTGTTAGATGAATGTAGCATTACTAATTTTATAAACTTGTTTCAGTTTCCTGAAAGCTCTTGAATGTTTTCTGGGATCTTGTTACAGAGCATTATATTTTCCTCCACGAAACTATTTCAATACTACACATAGCATTACTTACATTTACGAAAATAAGTGTATAATCATTTTTAAGCATAAAATTTATCTATACTACATGTTATGAATTTATGGAGATATGGTGTACTGACATTTTTTAATACATTATTGTCATAATAAAGATATTCATTTTGTCTATATTCTGTTAGCTGCATCTCCAGTAATTCCTAATAAAGAAATAATTTAATGTATTTATATGTTAATAAAACAAATTAATAGGTACATTAAATTATTTTTTTACTAGTTTATTTTATAAAATAATCAAACCGAACTAGTTTGAATAAAAACTTTTGGATATGAATATTTTTATTTTAATAATAGCCCTTTTCAAGTGATTTAGTTTCTCTTAAGTCCCTGCATTAAACTATTCTGTGTACTTACTCCATAGTTCCTACTACTGATTTAAATTTAGATTACATATAACACACCCAGTATGAACCCATCGATCATCCCAAGTCCACTATTACAAATGATTTTTAGGGCAGGATAATCTTTGGGCCATAACTAGTCGTCTAATAACTATCATGAACATATTGGGTAACACAAAAAGAATTTACCATTATGGATATTTTTTTTTGAATCGTTAAATTAGTATTGGTAATTAACAGACTTATCTATCCTATCTATCTATCCTTGGTCGGCGATGGCTCCAACGCTTTATGCGGCGTTGATTTTGCCAATGTCGGAGTAACTGTATAAAAATGACAGGTGTAAGGCGATCAGATATAAAATTATAATAATAGCTTTGAGTGGTGAGGATACGGAAACGTTTTCTGATAACCTGAGGACAACACAAAACATAAATTGTATTAAACTAACTACATTATAAATAAATATTATTAATATATAGAAATTTACACAAATTTAGTATGAACAAGAGTTAACAGGTAATTGACATTCACAGGACGCTCACATTCTGGAGGTAATATATCATATATATGGGTGGAAATTTTAGGGCAATGAAAGAATATATGTTCCACTGTTCCTTCTTCTAAGCCGCATTCGCATAAAGAGTGATCGCGTATTCTTAATTTTGCTAAGAAGGTAGGAGAACATACATGTCCAAGTCGAAGTCGTATAAGGGTCGATGTAATGTTTTTTGGTAAAAATCGATGGCGGAGAAACCATGGAGTGGAAGGGATGATAGGTTGTAAGGAGCCGTAATATTTACCGACTGACTGGCTAGACTGCTGCCATTGTTGACTCCACTGATCATGCATTTCAAGAGACGAGAGAGCAGATAAATCTCTGGGGAAGCATTTATTATACTTATCAATACCTAGAGAAATAGCCTGTTTAGCACAATTATCAGCAGATTCATTTCCTAGTATACCACAGTGTCCAGGTATCCAAGCAAGAGCTACTTCAAGGTCCAAAGAATGGCAGTGGTGTAGGACTTTCCTAATTTGGAGAGTGAGGGGAGAGTTTTGTCGGCAGTCGAATGGGGGCTTCAGCATGTCTTGCAGGCAGCTGAGGGAATCAGTGAAAATGATAGCCTTTTTAATTTGGTGTGATTCTACATAAAAAACCGCCTCTAAGAGGGCAATACTTTCACCAGTAAAAACTGAGCTGTAAGATGGCAATTTAAAGTTAAGGATAATTTTGAATTTAGGTATCCACACAGCTGCACCGACTGGACTATTTGGAGATAATTTAGATGCGTCTGTGAAGATCGGAAGCCATTCAGACCATTTTTCTTGGAATATTTGATTAAACTTTTCATTAGCAATGATAGAATCTTTGTCTATGCCAAAGTTAATTATGATATTAGGTATGAAGAGTAGACTGTTGAAGCTAATTTCGAATAGGAGACTACTGTAATTTTGGAAGAGTCTAAAGGGGATATTGTTAAGTTTTTGCAAGGATTTTACTAAGAGAGGGAGAGGCTTATGATTCCAATATGGAGACCGAAAGGTTATATCAGAAAGATCTTTAAGGGAGTCAAGGAGAGGGTGATTAACTAACTGAACAGCTTTATAGAAGAAGCGATCTGCAAGGAGTTGTCGACGTAGGGCTAAGGGGGGCTCTAGGCATTCGACCTGGAGGGCGCTAGTTGTTGACTTCATAGTGCCAGTAATAATCCTCAAACACTTTGCCTGTAACCGATCTAACTTAGCAAGGGCGAGCTTATTGCATGGTTCCAACAAAAAACTTCCATAATCAAAATGGCTCCTAATTATAGCATTATATAATAGTTTCTGATTAAATGGATGGGAGCCTCACTTAACACCAGATAGAGCTCGTAAGATGTTAATGTTCTTCTCCACTTTATTTGCAATATAATTTAGGTGAATTATGCCAGATAATTTAGAGTCTAGAAAAGTCCTAAAAATTTCACATTATCTTTAACTTCTATAGATTGATTATTGACATTTATATCTAAAGGAGGGATAGATCTTTTGCGAGAGAAGACAACGGCAGAACTTTTGGGGGCAGAAATTTCAAGACCATGGTCTGAGAGCCAATTATTAAGGTAATATAAAGCACAGTTTAACCGCCTACAGGAATCACTGAAGGAGTCAGATGAAACATATAAAGCAATGTCATCTGCATATTGTAAAATTTTACAAAATTGACGGAAGACTCTAAATCAGCTGTATAAATGCTATAAAGGAGAGGGCTCAAAACTGATCCCTGAGGGAGACCCTTCCAGACTTGTCTAGGGGGAAGAGGGCAAGCAGAAGAACGGATTGTAATAGTACGTTCCATGAGCATGTTGCATATAATATTTATGATTCTTTCCGGAATACTCAGCTTTTGCAGTTTTTGCCTGAGGAGTGGAAGATCCACATTATCATATGCTGCTGTAATGTCTAGGAAGACACCTACAACATGTTCATTTTTTGAAAAAGCGAGTTGGATGGCCGAGGTAAGGAGGCTTATACTATCTGCGGTACCCATTCCCCTTCTAAATCCGAATTGACTTCTTGCAAGAAGGCCTCGATTTTCCACAATCCATTCTAGACGGTTTTTAAGGTGTTCCATAATTTTACATAAAACAGAGGAAAGAGCGATAGGTCTGTAGGAGTTAGGATCTAAGGGAGACTTTCCAGATTTCAAAATAGGGACAACTAATTGGGTTTTCCAATAATCAGGGACCACACCGTTTACAAAAAAGTTATTAATTAAATCTACGAAAAAAAGTTTTGTAGATTTGGAAGACTTAGTTATGAAGGAATAAGGGATTCCATCCACGCCAGGAGTAGAATCATGGAGATGGTCAAGGGCGCAAGAAAGTTCCGCAAAAGAGAAGGTAGAGTTCATAGGGTCTGTACTCGATAAAGAAGTAAAGGAAGGAGATGGAAGATAATGTTCGTTAGGTACAAAGGGGGGAGCAAGTTTAGAAAAAAAACTAGGAAGCCATAGAATTAATATTAGTATCAACCTGAGATTTACGGAAGCCTTTAATTTTTTTCCAGATAAAAGTGGCTGGAGTTCTAGGGGCTAGAGACTCACAGAAAATCCGCCAGCCTTCAGTTTTTTCTTTCGCAAAAACCGTTTGGTCTTTGCAGAGGTTTTTTGGAACACTACAAAATTTTCAATGGTAAGTGAACTAGCAAAATTACGTTCCGCTTGTTTCCTCTCTTTAACAGCAGATGCTTTCTGAATCCCACCAAGCTGGTGATCGTATTTTGTCCGAAGAGAAGTTTTTCAAAGGGATAGAAGAGTCGGCTGCAAAAGTAAGGATTGAAGTGAATTTTGAATATAAAAAAGCGCATTTTCATTGGTCACCGTAGGCAGTGTCTAACTGGATTTGAACTAATTTTGAAAATTTATCCCAATCTGCAAGTTTTAATTTATATTTTAAAATAGGGGAAGGGGCAGGATTTGGAAGAGAGGAATCAGCTATACAAGTAAGAATAGGTAGATGATCACTCCCATGAGACTCCATAAGGACTTCCCAGGAAAGTTGATTTACTAAGCAAGGAGATGATAAGGTAAGGTCAGGAATGCTAGGATTTTGGAGGGGGGAAACCCTACGAGTAGGTGTACCATCATTTAAAATACACAAATTTAAAGAGTCAAGAAACAGGGAAGATAGTGCATCACAATAATGAGAACCGCAAAACGAGTGATGAATATTAAAATCTCCTTGAATGAGAAGGGGAGCAGGGAGGGTAGACAAGATAGAAGACATATTACATAAATTTTAATAATAACATTAATGTTTTTAATATTAACTCTACTGCAAGTCCTAGCACTTTAAACTGCTAGATATGACCAACGCTAAACCTACTTCTAATTTAAATATAGTTCACCAAAATATACAGGGTTTAGCAGGTAAAGATTTAGAAATTGAACTCTTTTTAAAAGAACATAAGGTTCATGTCCTATGTATTACAGAACATTGGCTTAAAACTTTTCAAGTCATAAACTTCATAGAGAATTATACAGTGATAAGTGCATTTGTAAGGAAGTCCGCTATACATGGCGGATCACTTATCTTTGTAGCAAATGATGTAAAATGTAAAGAGCGTAGAGACATTATGTCCCTTTCTGTTGAACGGACTGTGGAGGTTTCTTGTATTGAGCTTGAGCGCTATGTAATTGTCTGCGTCTACCGACCCCCCACAGGAGATTATAATGTATTTGAAAGCACAATGGAGGACTTATTAAGAAAATTAAATAAAACTAATAAATTGCCTATAGTTTGTGGGGATTTTAATGTTAATTTGTTGGAAACGTCATCAACTCGTTCCAAGATCATTAATCTTTTCAAATCGTTCAATCTTATACATGTCTTTAATGAACCTACGCGTATAACTGCTAATTCAGCAACCTGTTTGGACAATATATTTTGTAGTTGCGAAATAATCGACAAATCAGTCTTAGATGTACTACGGTCGGATCACTGTGGCCAGTTTATATCAATACCTTTTGATAGTATTAAAATCAATTCCAAATTAACCTGTAGGCCAGTAAATAATTATCGCTTAAGAACCTTTAAAGATAATTTATCCAAAACAATTCCTACTTTGGATCTCAGCAGCGAAGATCCAAACAACTTGTATAGTAATTTCTTCGACATTATACAAGCTGAATTTGAAAACACATTTAAAACCAAAATAATCAACAAAAGTAATAAACTTAAGTTTAGTGATTGGGCTACGAAAGGTATATATAAAAGTCGAATGAAACTGTATGAATTATACAGTGAAAAACAATTTAATCAAAATCCAGACTTCCTTCAATATATTAAAAAGTACTCTAAGACCTTTAAAAGAGTGTGCATCGCTGCCAAATCTCTATATTATAGTAACAGAATTAAAAAATCATCAAATATCATTAAGACAACTTGGAGTGTTATAAATGATGCTTCCGGCAAGAGTTCACGTCGAGATGATGCAATTAAACTTGTAATCAACAATAACACCATTAGTAATAACTTTGAAATTGCACAAACATTTAATGAATACTTTAGGGATATACCAACTTTAATAACTAGCTCTTTGTCATCATCACCACTGGAAGCTGAGCTGCTGATGACACAGTGCGTTGATCGATGTAATATCACATTCAAATTTAATCATATAGATACAGATGATATTGTAAAAACGTTTAAATCGTTAAATATTAAAAACACAGCTGACTTTTGGGGTATATCCTTAAAAGTATTAAGTGACTTAATATGCACTATTGCGCTACCACTAGTACAAATATTTAATCGATGTGTAGATAAAGGAGTATTTCCTGACTTAATGAAAGTTAGCAAAGTTATTCCTATATTTAAAAGTGGAAACAAAAACGACCCCTCCAACTTTAGGCCAATTTCTATTTTACCAACCTTAAGCAAGGTTTTCGAAAAAATAATTTTAAATCAACTGCTCTCACATTTTAATATTAATAAATTAATTCATACTAAACAGTTCGGGTTCACCAAAGGTCGTTCCACTACCGATGCAGGTGTTGAGCTTCTAAAACACATTTATGGTGCTTGGGAACGGTCACAGAATGCCATTGGTGTATTCTGTGACCTGTCCAAGGCATTCGATTGCGTTGAACACGTGACCCTCCTGAAAAAGCTCAATTATTACGGTATTTATGGCGATTCTCTCAATCTTCTGTCGTCTTACTTAAACAATAGATCCCAAAGCGTTGAAATTAACAATATCAAATCTCGTGAGACTGGCATATCTATGGGTGTGCCCCAGGGCTCTATTCTAGGTCCCTTCTTGTTTTTGATATATATTAATGATTTGCCATATTTTATTAATGATATGTGTGAGGTAGTGTTGTTTGCTGATGACACGTCACTTATATTTAAAGTAGACAGAAATAAACAGAACTTTGACGACGTAAACAACGCCTTAACCCAAATATCTAAGTGGTTTACCGTAAATAACTTATCACTCAATCCGAATAAAACTAAATGTGTTAAGTTTGTTATGCCCAATGTAAAAGAATACGATGTTAATATTTCCCTTAACGACACTAGACTTAACCTAGTAGATTCAACTGTATTCTTAGGCATTAACCTAGATCAGAAACTCCAGTGGGGCGCTCATATATCTAGTCTCTCAGGAAAGCTTAGTTCTGCTGCATATGCGGTCAGAAGAGTTAGGCAGTTCACTGACGAAGAGACTGCTAGACTAGTTTATTTTAGTTATTTTCATAGTGTCATGTCCTATGGTATTTTACTTTGGGGCAACGCTGCTGACTTGGAGACTATATTTGTTTTACAAAAAAGAGCCGTAAGGTCAATTTACAACCTCGGCCCTCGGGTGTCTCTTAGGGAACGCTTTAAGGAAATCGGTATTATGACGGTCGCCTGCCAATATATTTTCAATAATATAATTTATATTCGTAATAATTTGAGTGCCTACAAGCGGCATAGGGATGTTCACGATTTCAACACCAGGCATTGTAATAAACTGATATTGCCATCTTTTAGATTACAAAAAGTATTGTCTTCTTTCTTGGGGGTTGGTATACGCTTCTTCAATAAGATTCCGAGTGAAATGTTAGATCTGCCCTTCACTAAATTCAAATTTAAAATAAAAAGTATCTTGCTTAAAAAGGGATACTACACTATTGAAGAATATTTAAATGACAAAACTTCATTTACATAACAGCTCGCTCCAACCTCTTATACTGTGTTTTGTACGAGTATAACGTTTTTATCTTGCCGTACTTGTAAGGAATATATGGAGATATGTTGCAAAAAAAAAAAAATACGTTACGTCTTTATATTTATAACTATAATTATTTTCTATCCTTTTATTGCGCTTTCGTCTTATTGAATATGCACTGTTTGCTACAACTCCATTAATTCTTCAAAAGTTATTCTGTAACATAATTCTGTATAAAATCTTTTTAAAAAAAGTACTTAAATATAAAAAATAGAACAACAAATATAAAGAAAAATTTTTTTTAGCTAGACGTGTTGCTGGGGAGTTTCTTGCCGCTTCTTCTCCTTAACAGCAATAACACGTTGCGAAGCGGTGTACATAGACTAGGAAGTAAAATTAAATTTTAACCTATATGTATGACCTTCAAAAAGTGTTCTCCAGTGGAACTTATTTTGAATAAAAACTTTTGAATTTGAATTTGAATTTGAATTAGAGAGTTCTAGGATAACATCGGGATTAGGATGTGGGATATAAATATATAGACACAAAGGAAATGTTCATGCACCTAACAGCTTAATATTATATTAATAGTTGAAGAGTGGTCTGGGATGATAAGGCCGTTGAATTTAAAATTTCGGTTGACAAAAAGGGCACAACCACCCCACCCATCTTGTCTGTCATCCCTAAGACAGGAACAACCAGGAACCCTAAAAAGGGAACCTGGTTTTAACCAAGTTTCAGCTTGGCAAAAATTTTAGGTTTGAATTTATTTAATAGGAGGATAACTTCTTGTTTTTGGTTTTTAATGTTTCTGCAATTCCACTGAAGTAACTTACTTCGCCATTATTTGGATGAGAGTTAAGTAAGGAGGAAACAATGTTTTGGATCATCTGTAGGGTATTGTACGGTAAAATGTCATTAAACTTTGAGAACATATTTCAAAGAACCATGGATATTAATTCAGCCAGGTTGTCATTAGGTGAAACATTAAGTGATGGAGTGTTACCTAATGCACAATTATTAGGAAGAGTAGATGGAGGGGAGGAAATAATATTTTGATGAGCAACCCTATCATAGGATTGAAAAAGTGTTGGCCTTGGCTGACGTTGAGTAAATACAGTTTTCTTGTAAGAGGAGTAATTAAGAAGGGGATGAGATTGGGAAGGTTGATCAAAAGAGGAGGGCCCAGGGACAGGAGAAGTATTAGCTAGATAAACAGGTTTCTTTGGTTCAGAGGAGGTGACTGTGGCATACGAAGAGCGAACGGCAGGAAACCTGCGAGCTGCTTCAATATAACCTATGTTCTCTTCAGACATGACTAGTTTAATATATTTTTGCCGGTTATGCTCAGGGCATTTAAAATCTGTGGCTAGGTGGGCTCCGGAGCATGAAAGACAAGAGATGTTTACATCGGATACATTACATGTTGGGCCCTCATGTGGGCCTGCACAACGGAAACAACGAGGGTTCGACCTACATTGATCACGGACATGTCCGAATTTGCAGCACTTATGGCACTGGATAGTGGGGAGCGAGTACCTATCAACAGGGAGGGACATATTGCAGCAGTAGATGTGCTCAGGTAAAACTTGTCCTAGGAAGGTGAGTACTACTGTACCAGTAGGTTCCCACACTGTTTTGTCATCTAATTTCTTTTTTCTATTGAGGCGACGAGCTTTGATTACTACTGGACACATGTGATGGGGCTCAATAAAGTTTATCAAATCGACAAGGGTCCAGTCAGTGGGGACATCCCGAATAACACCCATTCTAGTCAGGTGGAATCGGGGGATTTTTGCTGATAACTTATTTGAGGGGAGAAGGGGATTATCTAAAAAGTTGTTAGCTTCTTGATAGGATTTGAAAAAACAGCCTTTGTTTCGATCTAAATGTTTGATTTCTTCAATGCCAGAGACCTTGCTATTGTAAATGGCTTTAGCAATCTTAAGGGAGCGCATATTACTTGAAACTCTCAATGATTCACTATCCGACAGTGTGACGTGAACAATAAATGGGCCAGAGTCAGAATCGGTGTATTTCAGGTCAGCATCAGCCTCAAAGCCAGGGCGGGTAAAGGTATGCTGAATAGAAGCCGATGGGGGTGTGACTTTAGTCTTATTTAAAGAAGGGCAGTCAGAAGGTAACTGGATGGACTTGGCAGAGCGCTTCTTTGAAGCGATCTTTTCAGGAGTTTTACAGACTTCAGCTAGCTGGTCTATAGCAACATCCATGGAGTTTCTACCTCTATCGGGAGGGACGTCCTCGCCCACGGAGGACGCCATAACTATAAATTAGTACCTACCAGTTATTATGTAGTATACACAAACCACCACTAACACAAAAAAACAACAACACAAGTCCTAGAAAAGCAGAAAAACGGTGAAAACTAAAAGGAATTCTCAAACGCGTGTATCCTTAAAGATGTCACCTGTCACTATCATTTTATTGCGAATTAAAATTACTACGTGTACTAAATGTGTTATGAATTCATTTGTGCTTGTATTTTTTTTATGATTCTTTCCAAGACACAACTTTTGTTGCTAATTTTATAGTTTTTTTTTCTTTAATTATAGAAGAAAAACTAAAACCTCTGAGCAATTTTAAATTACAACACAAAGAGGGTTTAAATCATTACGATCATTAAAACTTCTCACTTATATAAAAAATGTTTAATAATTTATTTATTTTTAATAAAAAATGGGCTAAGATTTTTTAGCTGATATCCCGAAACCACGCACAGATGTCATTGGTGGTTTTTCGAGAGTGAGTATAGCAACACTTCGCGTTTTTGATGCCGTTTTTGGCGACGTTGTTTGTTTGCAATGCTCTCTCGAGACATGTTATACCTCAATGTATCACACTTAAATGAAAGAGTCAAACTTAACATACCACAATCTAAGGGTAATGGAGTAATGGACTACTATATGACTCTAAATGAGACAGCATATAATATAACTAAAAACTATGATATCCATTTAATCTTAGATTTTTCTTTGAATGTTCCTGCCAATCAGCTAGTCTATAAACACTTTTTTTATATTACTTAATTTTAACACAGTGATTAAATAGGTGCATAGCTTTGTTATTGTGTTCAATATCCTATACATGCAAACACAGCATAGATACAATCATGTCTCAAATGTGTACTATACTCCATAATCAATAATACACCTTCTGCACAAGATTCTCATTAATTTTTTTCTCTAATGTTAATTGTGATTGAAAGTAGGAAAGAGGTCCTCAGGCTTTGAGGCAGACATTCCAAATGCAACCCGGACCTAACAAAAGGATGATAATATAAACTGAGATGCATAAATCTTCAATACAACATTTTTGTTGTGCAGGAACGGAAAAAAAAATACAATTTCCTGTGACCGGGCGGCCTGTCGTAAGAGGCGAAAAAACAACCCACAGCCAGGTGGTAGGGCATGTGCCCGACTGGATGGCTACCACCCCTGGCCTAAAGTATGTCACCATAACAACAATGAGTTGTGTTCCGGCATTAGTGACCAGGATCCATTCTCCCTTAAGAGAGTAGCAGCGCATTTGTAGCACGTTTGGTGTTGCAAACGTCCATAGGCGGTGGTAACAGCTTTCCATCAAGTGGGCCGTCTGCCTGTCTGTTGAACTCCTGCAATAAAAAAACTAACTATATATATATATATACATGGTTTCCAATAGTCAAAAAGTGACACCATGTCTAATATTTTGTCACATTAGCTTTATTTGTTATCAACAAAGTATTATAGATTTATTAATCAAAAAAGGACTACAATAATCCCACAGCTATACTATTAGTTGTAACTGAGCCAGGCATGGAAAATCCTAGCTTAGATTTGTAAAGAATGGTTGTTTTAAAATAATTTATTGTGATGGTTAAACAAATTTGAAATTCTTTACTGCAAAATAATGATGATGTACAAAAGCAGACTTATGCATCTAGGGAAAAGAGGAAAACAAGAGGCAGGGTTGGGTACACTAAAGTTTGTTTGTATAAGTATATGAATACTTTTTCTAAATTATATTATAAATACTTTACTACACTATGTTCTTATCTCTCTTTCAGAGGTTGAAACTTACAGGCTATTTCCTGTATGAGTGTATACCAGCTAAGGTGGCCTATAATGAATGGTTTGAGACCTTGGAACTACCAGATACTTTTGCATCGTGGTTTAATGTAACAGAACTACATGTATGGATGCTAATGGTTAGATACATGGCAGAAGATATAGCAGTGTCTGCTAATGAAAAGAAAAAATATGTTAAAGGGGACGGCTACTTTGTGAGAAATTGCATTGTTGAAGCTTTATGGGCAGATGTTGCAAATAGGATTAAGCTGTTAGAGGTTTGTATAATGATTATTTATATGATTGTCTGTTATTAACCTAAGAAAGCATGTTAATATCTATTTTAAATGTTCAAGGACAACTGTACATAATTTTTTTAAACATTCAGTTTACTTATTAAATCACAATATAAAGATGTTAAAACAATATTAACTAAAGTCTTGAGGAAAATCTTAGAAATTTTGGTCAGGATCTAAACTTTGGCTTAGTCTCCTATGAGAACGCTTGCATTGTAAGGGTTCAAAATACAAAGTAATCTAAGCTTAAGCTTTAAAAGAATTTAGTATGGATTCAATTACTTAGATAAAAATCTTAAATAAAAAAACTAAGAGTTATATGTACACAATAAATCATATAACAAAACAACAAGAGCTCATAAATATCTAACTGCTTGCGCTCAGGCCTCCCATTATAGGGGAACAGGCAGTTTACCCTTCACACTTGTCGAAGGTGGCTTGGCAGGTTTGACACATCAATAATCTCAATGTGCAAGTTGTATCACAATGTTTTCCTTCACAATTGTTAGCATGTGATAATTGTAACAATATGCACATTAGGTCAGTAAACTGCCTAACTGGTGCCGTTCCGGCCTGGATTGAACCCACACCCTTTGAGTTTGGAATGTGTGCGCTAGCCATTACGCATAATTTAAGTGAATTTTAAAAATTCTTTTATGAGAAAAATCGAAATTTGTGCTGGGACACATATTAGAAGTGAAACTTCAACGAACAAGTGGAAAAACGAATCGCAACGGACAAGTGGAAAAACAAATGGCAACGGATAAGTGGAAAAATGAATCGCAACGGACAAGTGGAAAAACGAATTGCAATGTACAAGTGGAAAAACTTCAAGTGACAAAATGAATCGCAACAAAATTTTAACTTGAAGTGTTACGGGCAGATTGTTAATGTACTTGTCCAATTTGAAAACCTGCCCGTAAAACTTCAAGTTAAACTTTTGTTGCGATTCATTTTGTCACTTGTCAGTTGAAGTTTTTCCACTTGTATGTTGCGATTCGTTTTTCCACTTGTCCGTTGCGATTCATTTTTCCACTTATCCGTTGCCATTCGTTTTTCCACTTGTCCGTTGCGATTCGTTTTTCCACTTGTCCGTTGAAGTTTCATTTCTAATATGTGTCCCAGCACACATTTCGATTTTTCGCAGGTTTACTGCAAATTATGATTTGGTTAGGTTAGGTACATTTTAATTAATGCATTTTTTATGTAAACATCTTTTATTTTATCAAACAAAAAACTGAATTCGATCCGGAACAAAAAAAACATAGTCTACTCTAAAATTATACACATACAACGGAACATTAACAAATGCGCATCTTTCGTCGTCAATCTTCATTCGAACCTCAAATTATGTTAACAGAAATATATTTATCTATAATAGTTATTGTCTAACTATTATAGTTATGCCACAATAAGTGTTCTCTTATTTTAAAAATTTAATTAAAATGCCGCCGCTAGAAAGGGCTCTTTATTTGTATCTTGGTATTAATCCTTACCAAAATAAATTACTGGATATTCAAGACTGCTTCAATACCTTTATATAACTTTTTGAATTATTCAATTTGGACATTCCATTCGAAAGATTAAAAATGTAAGAATTAGACCACGTGACTGTGACGCTTTTTCGTGAGCGTAAGACCCCCTTTATATAGAAGTTTCACTTCAAAAAGCTTTCTAACCCTATAATAGGGGCTTATCCTCAAGCATAATACAGATGTAATTACAGTAAGGCATTGATAAAAAGTCCTAGAACATGATGATCGAAGTACAGGCCTTATTACTAAATATTAATCTGTGTAGATTGCATAGGTGAAAGTTAGCAAAGGCTCTGTATTTTGTAGGGTGCAAATCCAGCAATAGCTAGGAAACAAGTAACAGAATTGTCAGAATTGTTCCAAGCTGCTTTGGTTAGCTACGATGAAGGGTTGAGTGATGACAAAGTAATGGCAGCAGCAATATGGAGGAGATTCTACTCATTGTCAGAAGACACAAAAGCAGAACATGTTGAACAGATCGTCAAGTTTATAAGGCATCAGGTACAGTACAATGAACAAAAAGCTATCTTTAATAAGCTCAAATTTTTGTATATTTGACTTAAATTTCAAAACCTATACTTATATAATAAATCTGTAAACAATTAGATAAACAAAAGTGACTCCAAAACGTCTGCGTTTGTTTCATATTTGGTTTTCGCAAATATTATCACTTTTCTCAATTTTGTAGTAAGCTCGAATGGCTTCCTATCCGCCTTCGCCGGAATGGTCATACCTTATCCCTTTTGTATAATGTACTCTAGCTCAAAAACAGCCCTCTATTTGAAGGAACGCTTTGAGTTCTTTGAAGAAAGTAGTATGAGGCTTTTAAGATCATCAGTAAATCTACGACTAATAACGCCAATTATTTTTTTTATTTTTTGAATAAATTTGTGTTTTTTATGAATTAGCACTACAATTACATATAAATTTTAATTTTTCACCCTTCTACCACCAACCCCCATTTATAGCGATATTAGTACTGTAATAATCTTTACAACTCTCAGTGGTAAGAGATATATATAAAATCTTTAGTATCTATGTGCTGTACTGTACGTAGGAACACATAAGAATGTGTTCCTCACTATTAAGCTTAAACATAATTAAATTTGTCTTTTTTTTCAGATATCTTTATTAGATAAAATCCCCAGTGCAGATCTAAGATGGAAACCTGACATAAAATGGTTGAGTATATCAAGTTCGTAATATTTATTTTATTTAGAAAAATGTTCTTAGAATCTAGTGTTGTATAATTATAAGTAAGTATGATGTTCTTCTAATTATATTATATAATTAAAAATATTTTGTTTCATACAGTATTTTAATCGTCTCAAAAACGTATGTAACTAGGGGCCATTCATTAATAACTTAAGGGTGATTTTGACGATTTTTGACCTCCCCATACCCCCATAAAAGGATACATAAGATTTCTTGAAACCCTTTTCGATTTCTGCTTATATAAGACTAGTCAAACTCCAGTGCATGCCTCTTGTTTAAACAGCAGGTGTTAATACAGGTTACAATGTATTAAATTTTTATGTTGGTTAGTACTAACAAATCTTCTTCATTAATTTCATTAACACATTTTTCAATATTTTATATCCAAAAATTTGGGAAATTATTAGTTATTTCAACCCGTTCCAGTTTTATTTATCTATCCGCCATCTATCTATCTGTAAACTACAAAAATGACCATAATAACCTAAATGGCAAATCACAAAAAAAACCTACCATACTTTCTGGGATAACCTTAACATAAATCTATCCCATTATCCTGGATGAAAAGTATACCTTGTTAGTTTCAGCCAAATTGGTTAAATACTTTTAAGAGAGACAAATATATTTTTACTATCCCATTTTTCGGGATAAAAAGTATCCTATGTTCATCCTCGGCATCGAAGATATATATTATACATACTGAGTTTCAGCTAAATCGGTCCTGTAATTTTTCCGTGAAAACGGAACAGGTAAACAGTTACTTTCGCATTTATAATATGGACTGGGATTATAAAGTAGATTAGAAACGACTTTGCGCTTGTAGTAGGTAGGGTAGTCATACAATGACTAAAATCGTAATATATCACCGTATGTACACTACTGTAAACGCATAAATATCTCCAAGCTGATTTATGTATAGGTAATGAAATGAAAAGCTTTAAAGCGATTAAAAAAATATACATTTATTCTCTTGAATAAAACAAGTTAGTCAGTTCGTTGCACTTTTGCCTTTCCCAAAGAACAGTGACGACAATTTTACACAAATTGTCAAGCTTACATTGATCGTGGCACCGGGGCCAACGCGAATCGCTGAGCTTGGAGAAGAACGCAGAATAGATGTCGAGTAACTGTCTGTGGGTTGTCACCATTCGGTTGACCAAGTCGTTCATTGATGAGGCGGATAAGTCCGTTAAGGCGTATGTGTTGCGCGTGTCGTACAGCTGGAACCAATGTGGGCGGCGGTTGGGCCTCAAATTGGCTTCCGTCAGATTGTAGGAATAGTTGACGATGTTGTTGGGTACCTTTAAAGCATGTTAATTTTTGCAATTTTTCATATACCTACTCTATTTTACTTGCGAGATATTTTTTTAATTAACTGGATGTTAAAGATTGTGTTTATGTAGTTAACTTAAGACTTTTCTACTTTAGTTTAATTGACGCGTGTTTTAAGTTGATTAAAAAAATTAAACATCATTAGTATGATTGAGTGCAAAATAATGGTCTATGAAATACCAAAATTGTCTTATGAGAAAAAACAAGGTATTTTTATACACGTTAAACTTAGTTCGATAAACTGTAAGATAAAAACCATGGAAGAAGAAAACTATTGTTTCCATGATAGTACCAACTTTGGTACAGCAATAGAAGGGGAATCTTGATGTTTACCTTAATTAATTACCAACCACCAATACCTTACCAATTACCTTAATTAGTTATGCCCTACATAACTAATAGGTAAAAATTAATTGTGTGTGAATGTAATTCTATGTCTTAAAATAATCAAACTTAAATCTTCAATATCATTCAAATGATGTTGAAATGGTGAGGTTTACGGAAAAAATATAGGATATCTTTTTTGTAGAGCATTAAATTTCCTACAAAATTCTTCGAGAATATTTTTCTGTACAATCAATTAATGATGAGGTACGATTTTTTTTTATTGGACAGAGAAAAAAATAAAAAACTGCAATGCCCTCCGCATCCAATTAAAATTAAGAGCTCACATTTGGTAAGATTTTTTTAAGGTGTCTAGCAACACATTTTTCCGTGTCACTTGTAAAAAAATATGTTTTTTTTTACCCTTTATAATGATGATAAGTATTTAAAGTAGGGTATTTTATATACTTATCATCATTATTTAAAGACGGCACTTCCGTCATTTTTAAAAATCTATTAATCCCTGCCAAGAGTTGCCTGGAACAGATCGCTCTTTAGCGATAAGGCCGCATCTTTTGTATTTTTCTACTTCTGTTTGTCTATGCTTTGATGTACAATAAACAGCGCGTTCCGGTATTAGCTCACAACGACCACGTTCACGACCTAGATTTTTCCCGTTCCACTTGCTTGCGGGCGTTACAATCATTAACTCTAGTGGAACGGTTATTCGACCCACCTCATAACATGGGTCGTTGTAAGTGTTGCGTGACCAAAAATTATGACGCCATTAGTGACGTTTTCGCCACGAACATAACGACGGCGGTCGCCAGGTGAAACGGCTGACGGAGCATTTTGAACTTTGTGAGCTAACTATACATTTTCAGTGCGTTCCATTAGTAGCTCACAACGCCCAAAATTATCCGTTAGCCGTTCCACAAGGCGATCGCGGTCGTTGTGGTTGTGGCGAAAACGTCACTAATGACGTCATCATTTTTGATCACACAACGCTCACAACGACTAATGTCAAGAGGTGGGTCGAATAATTGTTCCACTTGGGTTTACGATTGCAACGTGGTCGTTAGGAGTCCCTAATGGAACGTAGCCTTTAGATGACGTCTAGTATTATAAATTTTTAACTGCTGTAAACTATTATTTAAAAAACTTTTAGGGAAGATCTATTTCAATACGGCTGCGGAGACGTGATACAATAAATTATTTAGAATATTATTTACAAACAAAAGAACAAACATAAATAATATTTTATCAGCTGACTTTTAAAATATCATGAAAGAAATAATTTCATTACTTTAAAATTTTTATTTAAAGCTATTTGACTCCTTTTTGTTGTTCTTACTTATGACGTCCGAAGTACGTGTGCTCTTGAGGTTGCGACGTTTTGTAAGTTTATGAAAAGTATGTCTGTTGATTTGATTATGCATATAATATAATGTTACTCATTTGCTTTCGTTTATGAACTACATATTTTTATTAACATTTTTTATGTCTTGATGAACAAAAATTAATGCCTAACTTTACTTACATAAGTTTCTGTATTGATAGTGGCAATTTTGTAGTTGAGATTGTAGAAAGTGTAGCTTGTAGCGCTACCACCTCCCCAGGCCACGTTAATGGGTTCCCCTTCTGAGTTGTAGAATATCTTGAACTCATCTGAATGCGTGTGTCCATTAAATTCAGCGCGTATTGTCGATGAAAATCTATAAAAAAACACATCAGTAGTTCCCACCAAATAGGTGACTACAAGTACACCCTGCTATGTCTTTTCAAAACCATAGGTGCGCATAGCGATATACCCTACTATTACACTGAAAATAAATCTACCTTTATTTTCATATGAAAAGAATACCTAATATTTATTGGTTTCGCAACTTCATTACTCTTTAACGCTGTACAGACTACAAGTTCCTATGAAATTTGATCTATACAGATCCACTGGTTACTAAGAAAAATTACTGACGGACATCACGATTTTATAAGGATCCAACATACTTGACGTACCTATTGACAATTCTGTTGTACTCTCTAGTCCATGTGTATGTAAGATCATGAACTCCTGGTGGTATATGGGCTAAAATGTGAACGCCCTCTCCAGCTTGTTCGGCTTTATACAGTTCCTCCACCAACCAATCCAAATGTCTCTTAGCATCTAATGGGTCATACACTAGCCACCTGAGAAGTTTAAGTACTATGATAATCACGAAATAAGAAGCCCGATTTGATACTTAAGAAAGTCAAGAACTTAACTTTGAATGAAATCAACAAAACTGAAAGCCAATAACAATAATTTATTTATTTGGTGGATAATATACATAATGCTGTTTTTACTGGTGTATCACATAATGTTTTATTAAAACCTTTTTCAATTATTATTTTCCTCCAAATAACAAAATTACATGATTTTTTTATTAATTCTGTAATGTCGTATTAATCTATGGCGACGTCCCAAAACAGTTACGTTCTGTGTTGCTACCAAAGAGTTATTGTTGCATGTCATTAAGGCAATTCGATAAGAAAAAAACTATATACCTAGTCCAGCCAAAGTTCTGTTACAAATGAAAATGCATTTTTTTTAATGAAGTAAAGAAGTTCTCGCGATAAGATTTTTTGCTTCCTAATGGGGTTTCGATGAATTCTGGCTTTAACACTATTAACAGACTTTGTAGTTCTAACAGCACGCGGCCGCCCCGATCTTTTCTGGTCTTCGACAAACGAAGTGTTGTTGTATCTGTTGATAGTACGATATACGAACATACGTCTGATACCAAGCTTTTGAAGTGTCTGGAATATGACCGACGGCTCCATACCCACTTTGTGCAAGGCGATCACTGCAATCCTATTTTCTTTAACACCCCATTCCATATTGTAACTTGATAATGAACACGAAAAAATATGTGAAATGGCGCAAAATCGAAAGAAGTTAAAATAATATACGTGTTCCAAATTCAAAATAGTTAAAAAGTCGAAAAAAGAAACTTTTTTATGTAACAGTATTTATGGCCAGACTAGTTATGCTTTGTGATATTAAAGTGTTTATAATTTCATAGGAAAAACAATACTTTACCAATTATATCTGTAAGCCACATTGTTATTAATGGAAATAACTCTTAATCCAGGCCTTACGAGCATAGAGAAATCACCGCGCACCCTCAATGTATCCTTCGCTTCATCGGTCAAATAGAAATCCCATTTTCTAACTAGAGCATCATAGAGCCAAGTGGTGTTAAGTTTTTCCCCAGTCACTGAAGCTGGAGCAAATCTGTAAAATTGCAGAATGCATTTTAAAAACACGTTTCTACCACGCTACAAAAATACTAGAGACTGACAATCGCCCACTAAAAATTTTACTACACTGCAATTACGATTAGCGCCATTTCAGTCTAGTTTGAATAGAAAATAACAATTAAAACTTTCATTCAACGTTTTTGGTACAGTTTATGATTAAGTCCTATTTAGCTTCTTTCGATTTTTACGAATTTCCTGAATATAGGCCGTAGTTCAAAAAAGTACAGTAAGCTTAATGAAAACCTTATTTTTTCTTCCAAGATACATTTTTTTTATAAAATTTTAATTCAATAGTGCCTTTAATTGATTAATATAAAACTTTTATATTGTAATATCTAACTTTAGATGTGGTTTAAGTTGTCTTAGACATAAATATCATTAAATAGTGTAGATATTGCAAAAAATCTGTTTGTAATGTACGAAAATGATCTAAGGAAAAACAACGTATAAATGACGCGTCAGTTGTTTGTTACAATTAATTGGAGATCCATCGTCTCTGCCTACCCTCATGGAAACCAGGCTTAATATGTATGTATTTTAAGGAAAAGCTGGATTTGTTTAATAAGATTTGGGCGTATTATATGCAACTCTAGGTATAATTAATACTGTTATCTTGATTGGATTGAAATCAGCATGTATCTAACAATGTTACTCACTGGTTTGTCGGCTGAGATTCATGATTGCCAAGTACTGGAATAACTAAAGTATTATCGCCGAAACTTTTCCTCATTTTCTCGATCAAGTAACGATTCATTTCATTGATCAAATCATAAGTAGTCTCCCAAACACCATGATCGATTGTGTCACCAATGTAATACACGACATCCACATTCTGTCAAAGTATCGTATTGATATTTATTAGTACTTTTTCCAATTTTCCCTTAATTTGAGGCAAAGTAAAACTATTTAAAGACGTAAGATTTTTATATATAGTAATGTATTAGTCAGATATTCATGTATTATATAAATGATGAGAGGCGAAAAAAGTTCGTGTCAAGCTTAGCAGAAGTTATGAAGTAATGCCGGTCTTCTAAAGTTAATATGGGATAGCTATAAAGTTAGGTGCTTTCAAAATCTATGCCATATGATGTAGATACGTTATATCTATAATATTTAAATAAAATTCTAAAAATACCGTGTCTGTACATTAAAGCTATTTAAAAACAACTGAAATACACTATAAACGATGCAATTTTTTTAGATTTCTTGTTTGTTCGGGATTCACGTAAAAACTTCGGAGCCGATTTCGATACGGTTTCAATTTTTTACACTTAAAATCTGCGTTACTATTATCCTAGGAATCCCGCGGATATTTTTTGAGAATGATTTAAAATGACCAATTAAAAAAAATGGAATATCAATGCGATTTTTTCACCGATCGATAGCAAAGCTATGTAATAAAATGTATGATACTTATTCTGCCAGGAATGTTCCCGGTTTGAAGTTACGGGTGCATAGAAATTTGCTTTTTCCGATACAGTTTTCACTGAAACGATAGGTTACATTCTTTTTTAAATGCTGTGATACTTTGTGTCGCGGGAACTTCAAGTCAAGCGTGGACGAGCTCGCGGTCATATCCTAGTAATATACATATACCTATGTATGTGCATATACGTGCGTGTGTGGGTGGGTGGTATAAAGACACGAACAGTTCACGCTAATACATGGTACAGCTGTGTACGATCAAAATCTCTTGCTATTTTTGATTAATATATAGATGGAACCATCAACACACCGAACGCACCTGATATTCAGTATCATCAAGTGTGATCACGAACAACTGTAGCGTGACGTTGATAATAAAACTAAGATTTCTATCTCGATGTTAATTGATTCAAGAATCTAATCGGTATTTTGACTGCTATTGTCTAACAAAGGAGGAGCTTCTTGATAATGAAGTGGAGACCTACGTTTGTGTCGAAAATAGTCAATTTTTGTTGATGGATGATTCAAATATATTTTTCTTTTCTTTTTAACTAGGATGTTCCAATTGACTTCGTTTACATTAAATTCGAGTGCGGGGTTTGCAAAACCTAATACATTGTTCGTGATAGAAGGTATATTATTTTCATCTCAGTTAAATTTTATTCATGGTAACTTACCAAAGTTCATGATAATTTCATCATTCCCAAGGCTATGAAAAAAGAACAAACAAACTTAATTATTTTGACAACAATGTATATTATGGAAAAAGTAAAACATATTTACCCTGTGCGTTTCACTTATTCTGTCAATTACGTCGTCATACGCCCAAAGAGGAGTATCGCAGTTTCTATAATCCCCCCAATAACCTGCTGGGGAAGAGTCTCTAGAGTTTGGTCCAGCTTTTGTTTGTGATAACTTTCTTAATTCGCGAATTTTCGGAGCAAGGCTTAAATCTAATTTAATTTCTTCTCCATCCTTGACAATGCTTTGTTTAATAACTTCTTCTCCAACATTGTATTTATAGGTGAAACTTTGTACTGGAGATTGGCCTATTCTGCAGCAAGTTGGCTCATCACAATTTGCTACTCCGTTTGCTTCATAAAGTGGATCAATATGAGCGTCGGTTAAGATTGCAATCGTTAAGTCAGTTGTATCAGTAGGTGGACTCTGAAATAATGCAATTTTTTAACCTACTAGTAAGTTAATGGTTAATTATTCTTAGTATGTTCTTTCATGGTATAAGAAAAAATAGCAATTTTGCAAGAACAGTTATTTTACAATTAGTTATAGTTATAGTTACTATGCTAGCAACGTTACTGTGCACTCGCGAAGCATATCGAGGGCTTTATAACAAATGGTCGTTTAGACAAATGTGCAGTTTTTACACAAGGGACAAAATTGTGAATAAAACATAACTAGTTGATTTTATAAGGCTATAAGAATACCCTTCTTTTTAGGTACACTTCCTTACTGGTAAGACTTTCTAAATTCTAACATGCATAATTTTTAGAAAACAACAAAAAAAGGAATTTTGCGTATACGCCTAAATGTTATGAAGCCCTCGATATGTTTTTCTTACTTCTTTCCTGTAACTTTTGTTCGGCAGCCGGAGAGAGTACACTTGCTAGTAGAGCCTTCGCTAACCTTTATCATTTACGTACATATCTAGATACTTTGAAAGAGATTGCAAAATACCTAACTATGTTTGAAAAATCATTTTTTTAATTCTTTTGTAAATAAAGCGGAGGCAAAAATTTATTTTGGTCTATATATATCTATATTGATGTTGTTAAAATGTTGTTAACAGTGGTCATAGGTCTCCGATGCTCTGTTACTAAGTGTGTATGTACGGACATATATGAAGTAAATCAAGTTTGACACGTACTAATACAAAGTTTTTTGCAGAATTTATCGTTGAAAATAAATAGTGATATTCATTAAAGGCAAATGTACAAGCAAACATCAAACCAAAGTAGACATTTCTTGGCTCTATGCCAGTCATTAGAAAGCAAATGGAAGTTTAACATTATCATTAGACTTGAGTCGGTGTTTAGTAATTTTCAAAATATAGTCATTTTTATGTTTTACTTTGCACCGACGTCGAGTTGTTTTAGATAATTTATATTAATAATAATACATAGCTTTAGAAATAAGATATTTAATACTTTTTAGTTTTTGAAGTCGGTTTACTTAAACGAAGTTTTTTTTATTTTATTTGTTACTTTTTAGTGCCTAGCTATGTATGGGTAGACCTACGAAAGGTGCCGCGCTTAAAAAATATAGGTCCCAAGAAACGGGAACATAAAAATGTTCGTAAAATGTAAACTACTGGGCCAAAATATGTTAAATTTTTAGGGGACCAAATGGCAACTATTCCGCATCAAACTAAACAAGAATCACGCAAATCGGATCATAAATCTTAGCGTAATCGGTGTACATATGGAATGGAATGGAATATTTTTTCATAAAAAAATTCATAAAATGAAAACTACTGGGCCAAACTATGTCAAATTTTTAGGGGACCAATTGGAAGCTATTCCGCGTCGAACAAAAAAAGAATCACGTAAATCGGATCATAAATCTCGGAGTAATCGGTGAACATACATTTGTTTAAAGAGAAGGCGTTAATACAGGTTATTTGCCTCCGGAAGATTCAGTTTATTTTATACCGCAAACTATCCCATCTCCCGGGACAAAAGTATATTTATTTCCATTTTCGGTACTTAAACTACATTTAAACAAAATAACAGCAAAACTGATCCGGTACCCCTAGTAGTTTTTCCGTGAATGCTTCACAGACAGATTGAGTTACTATCGCATTTTTTTATAGACGATGTTTTTTTTATATCTATAAAATTGAGATTTTTATTTTATTTATTGATGCACAAAACAAATTACAATCATTACAAAACCATATTAAACTAAAATATAAACAAAAATCTGGATTGCAATCCGCAAATAAGTGCATACATAAAAAACTACAAATATACTGAAAATAACTTACTTATAACTAAATATAATGAATGTTTGTTGACAAGTTTATCTTAAATGGATTTATTTTTCTTTGGATATAACTACTATTATCTATTTTATAAATATACTAAGAGTCGAGGATATTTTTTAAAATTTTACAATATTTATTGAAGTTTGGTTCGAATATATCAATATCTTTGCTGTTGCCTGCCACCTCATTGTAATAACGAGCCATTCTGACAATGGGATTGAAGTAAGATATATTGTTTTTATGGACTTCTAAAGCGAAAATATTAGTACTGTGTGATCTTCGGGCAGTAAATCTTATGTTGAATGATTGGTCTTCCATAAAAACTTTCATTTCCTATATCAACCCGTTCTAGTTTTATTTATCTATCCCCGTCTATCTATCTGTAAACTACATAACGGCGACGAAAACGACTAAAATGTCTAAAATGACAGAACTGTCCAAAATTACCAAAATGTTCAAAATGACGAAAATATCCAAAATTACCAAATGTTCAAAATAACAATATATATATATATATATATATATATATATATATACACACTGAGTTTCAGCCAAGTCGGTTCAAACAAAAACTAAAACACAACTTAGCACATTCACATATTCTACAAGAGTAACCATGAAAATATTCAAATAATAAATCGGGTATATAAAATAAATAGCAAATAGTTCCAGTCCGTTCTGGCACTCGCTGGCCGCTGCCGCGCCATGCTCGATTCTCTCGCTCAGCACTTGCCATTTGGAAGCTAAACTAACATAAATCACTGTGCTAGTCACTCTCGACAAGACCTTTCACCACCCATTATAATAATATTATTAAAAAGATATGTGAGGTTATGTTTACCAAATATTATTTCAAGAATATTTCAAGAACTCCGGACCAAACAGGGGTTGCAGAAAGGGTACTATACCTCCCTTCCTACCCAATCCGCCTCCCACCCACTACTTAAAATTCGTGCACCGGGTATCTGAGTTGCAGCCCGATTTTATTATCTACTAGGTGTGCCCGCAACATCGCCCGCGTGGATTATTTTTTTTGCGGAACCCTAAAAATGGTGCCTATGTTACTCTTTATAACACCAGCTATTATGCCCCTGATTATTTTACAATCTTATTTTGGTATTACAATCAGACAATTCAATTTTATTTATCTGCATAGCTTACGCAAAACTTACCGACACAGGTGGAGTTGGACCAGGCAGGTCGACTTGCCACTCGAACCGAGGATCGGAGTAAGGGCAAGTATTTGGGTTGCCGGCTGTTTGTAATAAAAGTCCACAAAAGGTTTCTGGTGCAGCCTCAGGGGTATTTCTGATAATGTACCCAATGATAGGCTAAAAAATTAAATATAAGTAATAAAATCAATTGCAACATACGACCAAGTGCGTCAAGGATCACGCGTTCTGGAAGGTACCGTAAAGATTACGAATATACACTATTTATGTGATTTAGCTAAGAAATAAAAAGTGTACATAAATAAACCGTTGTCGCTGAAAGTATTAGAAAGGTTTACGCTTAATTTTTTTTAGAATTTTCCACCTTGATAGTTTAAAATTTAGAGGGCAGATTAGACAACATTTTCGCGACTTTGGGACTTAATATCTTGCCACTTATTAACTTAATTAAAAAAGTGATTAAAAACATCGTTAATTTTGCAATATTTGACTAACATTTGATCTCCCGCAACTACATAGTACAATTAAAAATAAATGTCATCCTCTAGATTTATTCATGAAATTTTATCGATGCAGAACCAGTAATGTTCGAAAAAATGACTTGTACAGACGGACCTGATAAATAGAGATGCTATTATTGCCAAAATGATTACGTAACCTTTGAAAGTTACTTATTTTTTTTTATAACTTACTACGTTCAATGTAACGGCGCCGGTGCAAACGTTGTTATTTTCAATACCTAATGCGATACATAAAGTAACTATAATGTGAGAGATTTCTTCATCGGTTTGCCCACTGCTTACACCCTCAAACGCAGCGGCAAATACACTTCGGCATAAAATGCAGTCGAGAGTCTGAGAAACAAAAAACAAAGATAACTAGTGCCTGACTTATCTTTTGCTTGTATTATTCTTAGCTGTATACAAGAATTATATACAAAGGCCCTAAAAGAGTTTTCTTTCAGCATAATTAGTTGTCTAGAGAGAGAGGAAAAACAAAAGGAAGGCTTATACCTAAATAGTGAAAGGTTTGTGGTTTAACAAGCATATATAATAATAAAAAATATAAAAAAATCCTTTTTAGAAACAGGCTATTGTTTAAGTCTCTAAAAAGAATAAAATAAACTTTAAATGAATTTATTTCATTACACAATTTATTTATAGAATATAAAAGCTTGTCGCAGGATTTACTTGTATATTGTAATATTTACCATTTTCATAAAATACAAACTTTTTCTTAGACTTACCGTGTCAATAAAGCATAAGTCAAATAATAAAAAACATGGTATTCTTGTTTATCTACACAATTAAACCTCGCGACAAGCTTTTATGTTATCTAAAGTGTATCATATAACAAGTTCATGGATTTCATTTAAAGTTTATTTGTTTCTTTTTAGAGCTTTAAATAAAAGCTCGTTTTATTACAATTAATTTATTTTTTAGTTATTCGTATTCTTCTCAGCAAATCCTTTAATTTATTACCCATATTACGGGAGTACACAAAAATAACTAGTCTACGATCTTGGGCAGTCGGACACAGATTTAGAGTAACGTCACATAGCTGCTAACTATGTATTGTCAACCACACTAAACGTGGCATGCAAAATTTCATCTCAATCGGGTGAGGATATGTACTTTAAAATTCAGTTGCAAGATTTGACCCGAACATATACATACAAACATACCTACAAAAAAAGCTTGCAAATAAAAACAGGCAGGTATATATCTAAGTAGCTTCTGCCCGCGACAAAAAAAGGTTTAGTCTTAGCGTGATGATATAAGTATATAGCCTTCCTCGATAAACGGGCTAACACTGAAAGAATTTTTCCAATCAAACCAGTAGTTCCTGAGATTAGCAAACAAACAATCTCATCAGTTTTATATATTCAGATTATAAGTAAAGGCAAATGTTCTATACAGTGTCCCGGAAATCCTGTCCTTTATTAAAAATTACCTTAATATTATAAGCAAGCCATTAATTAAATAAAGTTGACATATTTTTCATTTTGACTAAGTTTTATTTTGGATAAATGTGGTCTAGGATTGTTATTGTTACAATGTTTGAGTTTTTGGAATTGATAAATTATGAGGTTCCTGAACATCGTGTTTAGGTAAATTAATTGAATATAAATATATAATTATATTCAAATGAACACAGGTTTATTGTAAATTAATATCTATAATATTACTGTATCATCACGCATAGGTACCTTTACCTAGTTATATTGTATTTTTTAATCCTGATGAAAAATATACGCAATAATAACGTTAAGGGGGGTATATTATTCGTATATTAATTCAAAACTACAGTTTATGTAACATTGCGAAAATTACGCAGTTTTATAATAATGTTTTGGAAAATGAGAAGTAATATTTTGAATTTGATTACCATTCTTGTTTCCGAGTTATAATCGCCTAAACTGGAGGACGCGTACTCATCTCTATGTAAAATCTCAATAACTTGATCTAACAGCGATCGATCGTCTTCATTAAGTTCTTTTTTTATTAATTTTCTAAATAAGTTTTCTATGTCACCTGCAAAATTAATATATGTTATTAACACGAGATCACCATAAAAGTAAAATGTCGCCCAAGCACAGGTAGCTTTATAGGATCGCGGCGTTCGCCTAAGCGACGCTTGCGCCAAGCGGCTAAGATTCGAATTCACATCACTGAATTGAGACCCGGCAGACATACCTACTGAGCTACAGCGACTTTTTTTATTTACTTTTATTCTGAGCCATTTTAATAACAAATGTTCAATACTTAAATGACAAAACTTCATTTACATAGCAGCTCGCTCCAACCTCATACATATATTTTGTATAACGTTTTTATCTTGCCAAGCTTGTAAGAATTTATGGAGATATGTTGCAGCAAAACAATTTAAAAAAAATGTAGTACGTCATGTTTATTATAACTATAGTAATAATTTTCTTTACTTTTATTGTGTCTATGTCTTATTGAATATGCACTGTTTGCTACAACTCCATTAATTCTCCAAGTCATTCTGTAACATACTTCTGTATAAAATTTATAAAAAAAACATGAGATATAAATAGAATAAGAGAAATATAAAGAAAAACAATTTTTAGCTAGACATGTTGCTGGGGAGTTTCTTGCCGCTTCTTCTCCTTAACAGCAATAACACGTTGCGAAGCGGTGTACATAGACTAGGAAGTAAAATTAAATTTTAACCTTCAAAAAGTGTTCTCCAGTGGAACTTATTTTGAATAAAAAAAATTGAATTTGAATATCGTACATAACTCTCAAATTATTTGAAATAAGTTTGTGTATTTACAAAAAAAAAACTGCAGCATCACTGTTTTAATATACAAACCTTAAGTTCGTATCCGTTATTGAAAGTACTTGTACTTCAAATTTAACTATAATATTCAGTTCCAAATCACAAATCCACTTTCACTCACATTAATAAGTATGAACTGGTTAATTGATCAAATTTAATCCAGAAGTAACTCGTATATGTAATCCTTAATTAAATTACTACAAAACTAGTTGTTATAAAATTATTACCTGATGATATCAATTGACTCGCGAAGCTGGAGCTTAATACGATAAAAAGAAACAATAACACTCTCATCTTGACCGTTCGATTGTTCGCCAATGAACGATAAGGGCACTCTTGAGTCCTTATATACGCACCTCACACTTGTCACGTACGAAATCGTATAAATTATTTAAATTTTTGAGCATTTACTACAGAACCTCGTCGCGGCCACACCGATGCGGGTATCGACGATAAAATCAAACTTTACATATAGAATTTATAATCCTAACAGTTTTTGAGGGTCATACTATAAAATCATCTTGACATACTTACCAAACTAATATCACATAACAATTGGATGTTTTATAAGTCCCGTACGTATCAACATTTATCGCTGAATAGGTAACCCGCCATCAATCAGTCTTTATCTATTAAAAATTCTTAAACCATTTCAGGTATCAATAGCACTAATCAGTTTTACTTTCCGATAGTGATAAATAAATATGTTAATTACATTTCTAATTAATTTTTGTGTTGAAATCTGTATATACCTAAACGTAAAAAATCGATTGCATTAAAAAATGCATTCTGTTAACCAAGTAATTTTTAATGTAAAATCATAATCTGCGCTAAACTTTGTTACAACTTTTAGTTAGTTATAGACGGCTACGCAATAGACGCTTTTTCATCAGCCATCAGCAATTAATATCGAGAAGCTAAACTGAAGCAAAATATATAACACGATACAAGTGTAATTTACAAGTTGCTGGAAAAGTAAGCCTTATAACATTTTATTTCAATAAAATTTACATCTAAAATTATAAAACAGCCTTATTATTAAAAATATTTATTAACCATATAATAGAATATATATTATACAAATTGGTGAAACAGCAATTTCCCTATAATATTACACCTCACTCATTTCTACGTCTTCAATATTCAAATCATCCAACATCTCCGCAAGAGTTATACGAGGTAGTGTAGGGTCGATCTCATCAGTATCAACAGGGACTTTATTGGCGTCCTTGAATATATTTATGTTCTGCCTGAAAGCTGGATCCTCTTCTAGATCATCCAAGAACTCATTGTAATCACTGCAAAAAAATGATATATTTAGAAAACTACACGAAATTAATATGTCTGTCCACAAATAATAAGTTAAATACAAATCTAAAATCTTGATAACGCCAATGGAAATTATATGAAACAGTAGCAATCAATAAATAATTAAATAATATAGTCCATGCAACTCGTTTGGCGGCTACACATAGGCTTTCTATGAAAAATGTGTCTGACTATATCAACATTTGTTATCAATCATGTAGCAGGTGTTTATAATACAAATACAAAAACATTCATGCTATCAACATTTCATTTATTTCGGTTATCTTCAGTCTGCGGCTTCATCGGTGTTAGTGCTGAAGATTAAGGCTGTGGCCGAATGCGTATGGCGAATGCTTATTCAACGCGTTAAAAATAGCGCCGTTAACGCATAGTCATATATATATATATATATGTCGGAGGGAAGCTATGACTATGACGATATGACGATGTATTGTTGACTGGATGTATACCGCACAATATCATTTGTTTACATTTTAATTACTTCTAAAATTCTTAATGTAATTTAATTTGATTTGTTGAATGTTTCTATAACTTAAAGATCGTTCTAACCTAATAAAAGTTATGAATATTGTAATTTAATAAACGACCAATCACAGCAGAGCATATGGCGGAGCGGGGTCAGCGCCCTCTATACTTTGAGTAATATCTACTTGGGTAGACTGAGCAGTTTTTGTGACACATTTGGTTGGTGGCTACAGGTCGAGTTGGACCTTTGAGAGTTTTAAAGAAAGTATTGAAGCTGAAAGTATGAGCGGATGCCCTGAACCCGCTGCTCGGTCTAAACTATGTCATAATGTTGATCAAATCTAAATTAAAAGTGTATAAACCGTGGCTATTGTGTTTTATGCTCGCATTTTATCCTGATGACGCCCACTAAATCTGCAATAACTAAAGATGTCGTGAGAACGAGGCCGTTCTGCGACATATATATATATATATATATATATATATATATATATAAATGTTTTTCAGACATAATGTGCGTCATTAGAGATATTACCGTATCACGTGCTGACGGTGAAGGCAACATCGTAAGGAAACGTGCACATCCGGTAACCGGTGTGTTTTAAATTCTCCAATATTCTTTATAATAATACTTATTATTACAATTTCAATGTACTACATACATACACAGATCTAGTGTCTAGACTTCAAGTACGTTTTGAAGTACTGTCGCAATTGAGGATTATTATTATTTTATCTTTTTTGGATCATTGTCGATTCTTTTTTCTGAATTTCTGGGCACGCTAATGTATCTTGGGTAGCGGGGCCGAGCCACGCGGCGGACGATCTCACATAACCATACGTAGACAGGACCGGTACATCCAAAATACTGCTCGACGAAATCATACCATGACCGCCATGATGTTAGCTACGAGGCTCAACAGCTGTTCAGGCTTGCTGATAAGCGACCCAACCATCCGAAATCGTTTACGTGAAATGGGTTTGCGTTCCCAAAGGCCACTAAGAGTTCCACCTATAGCATTCCGGAATTGTAGAGTTAGCTTACAATGGGCTCGCGAACACAGAAATTGAGAGGAAGAAGACTGGCGTTGTTTGCTTTTCCGATGAATCTCGTTTCGTCATGAGACCGAATACAAGACGTACTCGAGTTTAGAGGACTTCCGGACGTTGAATCGGTGAAAGAACTGATCTCATTTGGATCAGGGGCAATCTCAACGCTCAGATTTATGCGGAAAGAATTGTTTCAGACATGATCATTCTTTTGCGAAGCCGGACGGGTGATTCTTTTCAACTAATGCACGGCTAGATTCGTTACACGTACTCTTGGCTTGCCTTGCCTTGGACGGCCATTCCTCAAAGTAATTTTGATAAACTGATTTTAAGCATGCCAAATCACTGTCATTTCGTGTCGTGTAAATGGTGGAAACACAGATTGTTAATTTTTTTACCTATTTTTTTTTTTAAACCTCATTTTTGCCATTTAATTGACGACATTTACATTCCCCACAATTTGCAAAATTTTTATATTTTTCATAATTGTTAACAAAATATAGGGATAAGTTGTTAACTTAAACATAGGCATTCAAGCTTAGATTTTGTAAATATTAAATGGATATTTTTATAGTTAAAAATGTACTTGATCCTTAGACAATTTTGATGTGTGTATATATAGTAAATACATACTATGGAAACAAACATTATGTAACCTGAATAGAATAAGAATTAACACTCTTCTAATAGAAGACAACAAATTCAATTCAAGTCAATAAATTGACTACTTTTCAAATTATGCATGTATGGCTACAATCATTCAGTTGAGTTTTTATACATAAAGAATACTTACTCATTAGTAGAGCTGAGACCTTCGTGTAATTCTTCAGCCATATGTTTAAGCTTCCAATTGCGAGCGCGTCTTCTCGCTGCTTTTTCTCCATAATATTTTTTCACTAAAAATATGTCAGGAACGACACTACTATCCAATTTGTCCAGATTCGTATCGTTCACGTTTGAATCACTCAGATTGTACCTACAATAGGAAAGAAGCATTATTATTGTTACGTGCGAGCGGGGGTACGCACTTATTGCTGGATTGGAAGAAAACACCAGTTTTTGTCTAAAAGCTTTTATTGACTTACACAGCCGCACGTAACCTCTCTGCAGGGTTACCCCTATACGCACGACCAACGATGCACAGTCCCGATGATAAGGTGTCTCGCTCACAATACCGTCACCGATATTGCGTAGACCACCTCCTGCTACTGCAATGCTCACCTCCGATATTTCCGCGTGTAGGTCGCTTCTGGTTCTTCCCTCGAACTACGCTACACACCTCCTTCACATAACTGTCCACTAAACTTGTCACTTAATTCTCCACTTAACTCGTCACTGTCTTCTATTAACCTTCTCTTTCAACTCTTTAGTATCGCACTTGTCGCTTCGCCGTCTTGAACTCAACTCAACTCTAAACTGCCCGGTAGGCGCGCCTTACGCTGTTTATATACCCGGAAAAAATTTCTGGAACCCATAATTTCGTTATTCTTTTATTTACTATCTGTCCCTTTCTAAACATCTATCTATCTCTGTCTTTCGTTCGTCGTCTATCCCTTTCTAACATCTATCTATCTGTCTGTCGTTCATCGTCTATCCCTTTCTAAAATATATCCGTCCTCGTCTTTTCCTTCCAGAATGTTCTAGCTTTTTCTAAAAGTTCTTAAACTAACTAGATGGTTCCACCATCATTCGCCACATTATTATACTACCCCTATGTCTCATGGCTATGAAGAATTTGTAGATTCTACACATCAGTTATCTCGATGTGTCAATTGCATCACGATGTTAATTCACCGTCAATGCATGGTAATAGAAGAGCAGACACATGTCACAACAAATCCTAATATTTTTACATATAAAATATCATGATAGATACAATTTTAATTACTTGTCAAACAATAATTAATGCGGTATTTGACTCCTTTTCTTGTACCTACTTATGACGTCATAAGTAGAAATGCTCAACAAAATCTGTTAGGCTGCGTGTTTATAATTTTATTAAAAGTATAGCAGTTGATTTGACAGTTTGCTCCCACTCCGAGGTTCATGCTTTCCAGCCAGAATACAAATCCCCGTCATCGGAATATTAAGTTAACCACAACTTTATACCTAGACAAGGATATGCCCGCGACTTCGTCCACGCTTGACTTGAAATTCTCGCGGGATTCCCGAGACACAAAGTACCGCAGCATTCATACATACATACATGCATACATTTAAGCTATCATTTTATTGAGAACTGTTTCGGAATAAGCAAATTTTTATGCACCCGAACAACTACAAACCGCTGCCGGAAAAATTACCGCGGCGTTCCCGGAATAAGAAATATCACACATTTTATTACATAACATTTGCCACTGATTAGTGAAAAAACCACATTGGATTTCGATATTTTTTAATCTGGCCATTTTAAATAATTCACAGAAAAATTCAAGTGCGATTCCCGGGAGAAATAGTAGCGCATATTTTAAGTCTGGGAAATTGCTGTCAATCAGCGAAATCCACATCGAAATCGGCCCAGTTATTTACATGAAACGTGCCTAATAGACAAGATTTTTTTTTTAATGGATTGTGTTCTCCATAGTTTATATACAGTATTCCAGTTGGGTTTTTTTTAGATTTAATTACAGATGTGGCATGTTTATAACTTTATAAAATTATAGCTAACTGTCTAAATATTTCCTTTTTCAATTTTCACTATTACTTACCCTAAAACCGTGTCCCCTGGTTTCAATATGTGGCCAAGATGTGTTCTTGTATGTACCGCACTAACATCGAGACCCAATTCACTTGCTTTCACCACCCAAACATCAGCAACGATGTGTTTATTGGAAACCATGCCTTGTCCAGGAAATGATTTTTTCTCCTGCAATAGTAAATCATCAGCTGTGACACATATACATATTATACTCGTAGATGGGAGTGAGAGCCTAAGAGTTTCGACTCGCGACTACGGCCGCGTGGAATTTTTTCGTGAAACCTTAATTTTAAAAGTAGCTTATACTTAGTAACTTATACTGCTTATAACATCAGCTATCTGTCAGTGAAAGTCCCCTCAAAATCGGTCCAAGATTAGCTGGAACATCCAGATAGTCAAAGATTCGAAAAAAATATATTTTCACAATCTCCTGACCCAAATTATCACCCCTTTTTTCACATTTTTATATTGAAATTACAAACAGACACTTCAATTTTATTTATCTGTATTGATATCGGAATCCTAAAATTGTTAACTAAAATAATTTATTAACAATTTAATACACTGGAAGAGATCGCTTTTTAGCGATAAGACCGCCCTTTGTGCACAACTAGAAATAATTTTAGTCTTTAAGTTCATTTTTGTATTGGTGTATAATAATATAATAATTTATTTATTTAAAGACAACACAGTCCAATACGGATATACACAAAAGTATAATAAAGTGTTATCTATCTATCTACAACCTATTGTTACTTTAGTAAAAAATAGTATTTTTTTTAATCTTATGATATTTTTACTGTTAATTTTTTTTTAAGCATTAATTACTATAACTTACATTATTTTTCAATATGTCGATATCCATAACAATATACTCAACAAGTTGTTTTGGATTGCAGATTGGTGTGAAGGGATTTCGCCAGTAAACAGTAGAGGACAAATCACACACTGAAATAATAAATGACATTGTATTTCGAAACGCAGTGTTAGGTGTCATTAGTAATATTCTGAGTAAATTAGGTTGACACAACTTTAAAAACACTTTCGAAAGACATTTTTTTCATAAAGATACGTTAAGGCATTTTAAACAAATTTTCGATTAAATGCTTTTTTACGATTTTGTAGCCAATTGTTTTTTGCCTCTACGGAACCCTTCAATGTTCAATGTGCGTGCTACGAACACACTTAGCTGATTTAATATACGATCATAATTATTTTGTTAAAATTAAATCTACTTCCTAATATGGGGTTAATTATATCATGGTAGGCCTCCCAAGATACCCCACTGATTGGCACACTGTCATCTTATTCAAGGTATTAAGAAACCTTAATATGTTTTTTAAGCATACAATGTCATTATTATAGTATGCCTCTGAAGACCACGGACCAAAAATGGCCTGGAAGGTTTAGCCTGAGGGCTTGCGTGGGGTCATGGGAAGGCTATCACATAGAGGGCCCTTGAAAAATTTAATGTAAATGCGGCCTGACACTAACCGGTGATTATCCCTATATAGAACACATCAAAGTGCACCCAAGGACAAGTCCCAGTCAGTGTAGGAATATTGTAGAAAATGCTAACAAAAGATATCCAGCTTTTGGGGTGATCTGCTAGTAGAACTGGGGATCTGAGACTATGGGGACTATGGTGTTTGCCCGTCGCAATGTTCGGGGAACATGGATAAAAAGTGCAGAGTGACTCGCCAAATTGGCAAGGGGCAACATGGGTATGAGTGGCTAAGAGGTGATGAGATGTTGGCTGCAGGTTCATCGAAGCTACTGCCAATATTATGCCATTTATCACTTCACAAACACTTGCCTTGCCAGGCCTTGCCTTGGTCCCCCGGAGTCGGGTACGAGGTGTCGCTACTCACCTAAGCCTTCGCTACAAAGCCACGCTGCGGATTTAACTTTACATTAAAACTACATTTTAACGGTTTCAAGCGCGGTATTTTATTTGATTTTATTCAGACGTGATAACGGAAGTCGGTGCTTAAAACTGTTAAAACATAGTTTTTTTGTGTATTAGGTGCATAAACTTAAGAAAAAGCAAAGGTATAGTTTACCAGCATATGTACAATAATTTTAATTTGTTACCAGTTTTAAAAGTATAAGAAAGTACTTACCTTGTCCAGTGTTGGGATCAATAAGATGAATAGTGCTTGTCACTCTATGCACTAAGCAAATAGGTGAAATTGACCCAAGTTGATGTGTCAGTTTCTTGGGCAAGCAAACAACACTATCCTTGGACAAAGGAACAATTTCAATGCTAAATGTGAATTTGTAGTTATAAATATTGCTATGTATATCATGTGATATAAGTTTTTTTGAGTGCTGACATTTTATAGGTAAGACAGAATGCAAAAAATCAACCATCTTGCGAGCGTGGTTCTCTGACGCATAAAAGAAGTCCAAACCATCTGAAAAGTTATTTTAAATCAGTACTTATTTAGTTATAAGCACAGTGACTTTATTACATCCAGGATAACCTATTTGAAAAAATGAAAACTAAGACATTTAGGGTCTCATCTTGTTATTGATTGATAGGAATATTAGACTGTTATGGAATATAAATCAACAATAATTATTGCAGAAAAATATTTAGTTAACTTTAAAAAAATAGCACGTAAAATTTTAAGTTGAAGTTATAACACAAAAAATGTGGTTTAAAAATTGTACTGATAGACATAAAAAAATATATCTACAAACATGCTTGATGCTACTTGAATACACTCAAAATCTTGGGAGTTTAAATGTAATAATGTGGAGAAAACAAATGGCATATTCAAGAGAGAATCAGAATGGCGTCGCGTAATCACGTTTTATGCAAAGGAGATTTACATCAAAATGTTTAATAATCACAAAACATACCATGCTTTGGTTTAATCCCTAAAGTGTTCTCATGCGCCTTATGTTTAAGGATGAGTTGCTCTAAATAGTAAAAGGTCTTTCTGTTATTCGCCCTCTGCCTGACTTGGACTAAAGCACGCCAATAATCTTGAGCTTCGGAGCGATGGCACGCGTCACACATCTGATGTTGGATGTTGAATTCAACAATGAATGTTTGCTGCAGAACTGCCCCACCCATAACCTCACCTTGCACAGTTAGTTTTACCTGAAATGTAACTATGTTTTGAAATAATGTTGCACTTAAATTAATTTATTTAATACATTGATTGATATCCAATTTTACTTCTATCCCAGCTTGTCCTTCGATAAAGGCTTCCATCAAGCCATATGCCCATTTCTCCCTGACTTTACAGGTTCTAGACCACAATGTCCCTGCTGTGTGCTTCAAATAGTCCTCCCATCTCCTACATTATCATCTTCTACGCCTTTTTCCATCTCTTGGGTTCCACTCCATTATCTTGTGTATCCATTTATTTTTACTGTCTCTCATTATATGTCCGATCTAGGCCCATTTCAATTATTTTATTATCCTTGATGCATTTTTTGAACTTAGTAAGTTTATTGATTGTCTTCAAGTTAATTTTTTTTATCTTTCAATTTCACTCTTAGTACTCTTTTTTCTAAGCTGTTCTTGTCTATGAAATGTTAGATTCAAACACACAATAATAATTCTTTGTTAAAAACTATAATCAATATCCTACATTTATTGTACACTCTTGACCAATATATAGCCTCTGTAATAGACAGTGTTCACGGTTGAGTGGGCTAAACTTTTGCCGTCCTACCACACTGTAACACAAGTGGCTTCGGGATTGATTCCTGTTAAGTTTCACTAACAAACTTTTCATTATTCAGTATGGTCTGAGTCTTTTGTATATTACCCATAGCAGAAGCTAAATCTCTTAGCTTTTGGATGTACTACCTGTTTGACTTGGAGAGTGCCATTGTCAACCATTACGAAATTTCAAGAAAACGGTGATAGTGTTGTTTAATGACACTAATTGGGCTAGCTTTAAGTATGGTCTGAGGGAGCTCGGCAGGAGGTAACGGGTATTCTCTGAACAGACAGGTATTATAAAATAATGCATGTGTTTTTTTGGCTCTAAAGGAGCACACGATCTGGCAAAATCTGGTGGGATTATCAGATTCTTTAAATGATTTTCCGGACTACACAAAAACTAGCTTAAGTAAGTATATTTACATCAATAAATGGCGCTCAGTACTATGCATATTGATTCATTAATTAACTAACGTGTCTCCGCGGTTACTAGGCAATAGCTCTATGTTACATATATCAAAATTTAATTAAGTGTTTATATATATATAGATCTTCAATACTTTAGTTTCTTGTTGAATTCACTACAATTACAAAGAAACTAGGTCAATATAGCGTAGACAACTCCACAGCAAAACATAAAGAAAAGTTGCTGACAACTTCATTTTAAAGTACCTAATACATAATGAATGACATGTGGGCCATTTGAAAAGATATGTTACTGAACAGCAATGGTTGTCTACATTGCAATTGCAGTGCCATCTATTTTGCTAATCCATCTATTCCAAGTAAACAACATCTTTTATCAGGATAAAACATATCCTAAGTGTTGATTCGGGTAATAAACCAGCTTTATGTCGAGTTTCATTCATATACATTTATTACTTTCCAAAAAAGATGCTTGCTTTTTGCTATTTTCATCTATCCCATGGAAACAATGTCATTTTGTCGGGATACAAGCATCATAAGGTACACTCCGTGATATAAGTTAGCTCCATTTCGAATGTCATTTAAATCTGTTCAGTAGTTTTTATGTGATACTTAACTCATAGAAAGACATAGACAAAATTTCTGAAAATTGCATTCTTGGAATCTCCTGGTCCCCATGGTTTTTTTTTAACATTTTTAAATGCAATGTACAAACTGCAAACTCGAACCATTTACAGATTTATTATAGCATAGATGATAATTTCCAAAATAATATTAAAAATAACAACTTTTATTTTTTTTGAATCTAAGCCTATATTTTGTGCACAACTAGACATATTAAATATTGTGACTAAAATGTTGTCTGTAAGTTTAATTTGTATTGGTGTTCAATAAAAAGTTATCTATCTAAGGCAGTAGTAAGACAACAACATTTGTTACTGACAATTTCAATAAATACCTTAATCCTTTTGGAATGTGGTTCAGTCCAAGCAAAACCAGCATCAATAAGTTTCACTCTATTCAAACCTTTCAATTTTTTGAGGCAAAGAGCAAGTAACTCACGAGATTCCAGGGCACATACTATCCATTCTGCAGGTGGTTGCAAATATCTATGAATAAAAGTAGAAAAAAGTAAATTATAAATTATTATATTATTTGCATGTAGATTTAATCTAGCTCCCTAATTTCAGTGGATTTTTAACTAATATAATTCAAGCTTTGTATGTCACTGTAGATCATCTGTTTAGGGGTATTGAATTTAATGACATGTACTGTATCTCAGACACTTGGGCCAAGTGGTGTGATTTAAATGCCAGTTAGGCCAAAATATTGTTCATGGTAACATGTGTCCATACATGTTTTATGGAAACTGTCTATGTATTATGTAGCACATAAATATATAGCCATGGCACCCTTGACAAGTCCCAGTAGAAAGGGTAGGCCCAGAAAGTGCTAGCTTGACAATGTAAGTAGGGGTACATATTGTTCAATTTTTTTTATAATCCATCAAAAATTTGTGCTTAAACTAGGTTTTAAGTCTTAAATGGAAATTTAATTAATTTTTCATTTTAATATAAGGTTTAGGCATCTGCAAAATCTCTAGTGTTGCTCTACCGGCTTTTCTTTCATCAACCTACAGCACTAGCTTATTATTTAAAAGAATTATGCAACACTGGGATAATGTCAATACATCCTTTTTAAATGAAGCACTAAACGCCTGGAGAATGGTCTGCCCTAGTGAAGACATTCCCGCGATCATGAATTCGCAACGAAGCTGAGATGAACCCAAATGTAGAGGATTAAATGGCAGATGGTCACACCACGCAGCCCTGAATGATATCTTACGGAAGGCGCTTGCCACCGCTAACGTACCGGCTCTATTGGAGCCGAATGGTATTGCACGTGATGATGGTAGGCGCTCTGACAGAATGACTAATTCCCTGGCAGAGTGGCAAGCCTTTGGTGTGGGATGCGACTTGCGTAGACACGTTGGCCGCATCCCATTTACCAAACACGTCTAGTTGGCCAGTTCGGCGACGGAAACAGCGCAATCACTCAATCAGCGCAAATATGCAACCCTCAGTGAGAGTTATATGTTTGTGCCGTTTCCTGTCGAGACGCTTGGACCGTGGGGTCCTAAGGCCATGAGCATCTACCAAAATTTATTGAAACAACTCATTGACTTCTCAGGTGATCAGAAGACTGGTGCCTACCTCGGCCAACAGATCAGTATGGCAATCTAGCGAGAAAACATAGCCAGCCTTCTGGACACCTTACCCATAGAAGATGGTGACCTGGGCTCAGTATTCTACTTATAGTCTTGAGGGACTATGAGTAGAATACAATACAAATAAGTTAAGTTTTCTTACATTGTATTCAATAGTATGTAATTTTATAATTGTTAGTTGCATGTATAGTTTTAAATATAATGTTTTAATATTATATTGAATTTTTAGGGCCAAATATATTAATATTCAGCCAAACCACTATTTGTGGTAGAGATGCCATGATCACAAAATAAGATAAGGCTACCTTTCACAGCCTCTGCAGAAGAACAATGTTGCTTGTTTAGGAATCCCATCTGTGATGTCAACATGAGCCCTAAGGCATGCCACACACATATTTGATGGATTAGCTTCTATGGGAACAGCACATTGGCAACATAATCTGAAAAAAGATAAAAAAAAATACATTACACAGAAAGAATAAAAACAACAATGAAATACCTACTTATAATTATCTCAATGATGCCGGTTTAAGTCCTGGGGCCCAATTCTGCTATTACTATATCATCAAAGTCGCCAAACATTCTCACCTCATGTCCATCTGCGCTTGCTTAGTGGTAAGTAATATTGTTTCCATTAGCACATGCTGACAATTAATACATCATTTATCTCCCAACCAATCATCGACCCACCGAACTCCTTGTATGTCTAGGTATAGATGTAGGGCACCTTTATTTTAAATAATAGGAGGGGTGGAAGGGTTTGGAGAGTGAGGGTAGGGAGTAATACTAACCCCTTCTGCAACCCCTATATCAATAAAATGTATGGGTTCTTAAGATATTAATGGCACAGATATAAAGTAAGAGATTTTGATGAAAAATAATTGTTGATAAAATGAATCCTTTATTAGTTCTAAATGTTCTAAAATTATAGTGGTAGATAACCTCAAAAAAAACTCACATTCTTGTGCTTGAGGTATCCAAAATATTTTCAGGAGTAATATATTCCATTATTGAAACGTTCCCTTCCCAACAAATAAAATAAATCCAATTTATCAGGGGTTTCAACTTCCAACTTCAACGGGTTGAATCAGTCAGTCAGTCAAGTAGTATTCGCCACAAAGGCAGGCAAAGGAATCTTAGTCCATACAGCCAAGTCTGATGTATAAACTATAAATCGTTGTATACTAGCGCAGTTGTATTGTAAGCTGCAAACCCACGCCATTCAACGGAGTTCTTGTGAAAACTCGAAAGGCCACATTTGACTAAACAGTTCACATTTCTCACAAAAACACATAATTATTACTCAAAAACGTATCAATATCCTACAACTATTGTTCATTTTAGAGTATTTACACACATTTTTAGAAAATAAAACTGCACAGCACAACGTCCCCTTTCAGTTCCCGCCAAAAACACTCAATGGGTTCAAATTTTGAAATTACACACCACAGTTCACAAGTTGACAGCACGTAGGTAGAGTAGGTCACAAACTACTAGGCGTGTGTAACTCTTTACTGAACCGACTCACTGATCCAAAATATTTAGGTGTTCCAAAAGATTGGAACATCAATAATGTTTCAAATGCATCATTTGGATCCAGGGTTGGATTTGGGTAAGCTGAAAAGGATAGCATAAAAAAATCAAAAAGATAGTATTTGTAAAAAATTATAGTACACTTTATTATTTTGAATTATAAATACCTAAACATTAAATCAAAAGGAGTTTACATAAAAGTTAGTCCTCTTGCAAGTTTATCAGTTCTTCAGCAATATGCAAACTTATTGTTCGAACAATCAGAATGTCAGAAGAAAAAATATAATTCACGGGAACTCCCCGTAAATAGTTCATGGATGACGATTTATAATCTGTATTCTTCGACTACAGATTAGACAACGTGATTACAATAAATATATATATATATATATATATATATATATATGTCGCAGAACGGCCTCGTTCTCACGACATCTTTAGTTATTTCAGGTTTAGTGGGCGTCATCAGGATGAAATGCGAGCTTAAAACACAATAGCCACGGTTTATACACTTTTAATTTAGATTTGATCAACATTATGACATAGTTTAGACCGAGCAGCGGGTTCAGGGCACCCGCTCATACTTCTAACTTAAAACACTTTCTTTAAAATACTCTAAGGTCCAACTCGACCTGCTGCCATCAACTCAATGCGCCACAAAAACTCCTCAGTCTACCGAAGTAGATACTACTCAAAGTATAGAGGGCGTCCGACCCCGCTCCGCCATAAGCTCTGCTCTGATTGGTCGTTTATTAAATTACAATATTCATAACTTTTATTAGGTTAGAACGATCTTGAAGTTATAGAAACATTAACAAATCTAATTAAATTACATTAAGAATTTTAGAAGTGATTATAATGTAAACAAATGATATTGTGCGTTATACATCCTGTCAACAATACATCGTCATGTCGTCATAGTCATAGCTTCCCTCCGACACGGCCTTCCTGACGTATTACGCGCCCTCGTGTAATAGGCCGCTCATTATGGATTATCTGCAAAAAGAAAGAGATATTATAGTTCGGCCACTCCTGACCAAGGACATCGTGTACATTTTCATTCTGGATTTTTTTTCTGAGATCTGAGTCCTAACAGACTCCAGACTACACACCAAATCAATTCAGCAGTATCGAAACTGCCACCTCGTCGCCCATCGAGCTACGCATTTTGGGTCAAACATCAAAGCACAAATCAAAACATCAAACACAAAAATATCCAAATAGTATACAGTCTCTCATTCTATCGATACCACTTTTTAATCGATACGTCGCCTCTCATTCCACCGATTTCACTTTTCAATAGCCACCCCGCCTTTTATTCCACTTTGTAATGGCCACCTCGCCTCTATTTCACTGGCCACCTCGCCTCTATTTCACTGGCCACCTCGCCTCTATTTCACTGGCCACCTCGCCTCTATTTCACTGGCCACCTCGCCTCTGTTTCACTGGCCACCTCGCCTCTGTTTCACTTTGTAATGGCCACCGCGCCCGCTACAAAGCTTAAATAAACCCAAACAAGCACTCTGCTACTCCTGACCTTCATACTTCAACATTCAAGTCAAAATAAACTTTCAAAATATAAAAAAAACATTTAGCATTTTAACTATCAGACTGAAATCGCTCACTCTATATGAACTTCTAAATTTAAAAACTACCCATTATAATAGTCAACTGCATTTACCACGTTTAATAATTATTGAAATTCCATTATTTTAACTTCAAACAAAAACCGTGTGAACGCATCAGTCATCCAACCCACTAACAACACTTCTCAATCAGTCAATCAACCAACACATCTAGACTAAACGAGTGTGTTCTCTTAACCAACCCCCGCTGGGCGTGGCTCGGATGACACTATTTTGACCAGAATATACAATCAGAGCAACCAAGGTTGTCACTACGGGCTCCAGGGTCGACAACTTATGAAAACTCATAATAATAGAGGAACAAACAAACTCAAAATAATTTTCCAATTTACAATGCGTTCAATAACTAGGGTATTCACCCTAATTCGAATTTGAAACTATCACAAAAATAATCTTAAAAATCAACTTACCAAAGTGTCTACTAACGTAAATACCCCCTGAGTACCTTATAGTGGCTTTCAAACTTCTTCATAGCCACACTTTCTTTACGGTAAAATTATTATCATCTGAATCTAAAATGTCTTTCATATAACGCCTGCAAACTTACTTTTACAGGAAAGAAAATCTTTATCATAAAACCAGCGGAATACATTGCATAGAAATTAATGTGTCAAAACAAAATGTCCACCATACATAATCTAAAATAACTCAAAAACTAGATCCGATTTTCACATACAAATTATTGGAAGGTAAACTTGAAAATAATGAATTTCATGCACATCGTTTATAACATACAGAAGTTTTCTTATCCTAATCAGAAAACCAAGGAAAACATCGCATAGGAATAATATGTTAAAGGCAACTTTCTACCATACATAATCCAAGTAAAATAATTTAAAAAAACTGGACCCGATTTTCACATTATAAAAACTTTTGGAAGGTAGACTTGAAAAGACAATGAATACACGCATATCGTTTATAACGAACACAAATTTCTTGTAAGTAACCAACTCCCAAAAATAATGATGAAAAAGTAAACTACCTACGTAATTTGTTCGTTTTCCATTTTTTTGGCAAACATATCGTAATTTTTCGTACACGAAAAATATCACTTAAATATGAGGGTAGTAAAATTGTCTACCACAAACGATGAACTATAATTTTTTTACATTAAAATTCTTAATTTTCAGAATTCACACTAAAATAATAATTTAAAAATTACCATACCTCCTGTGCCAGGTAGAATAGGCACGTAATTTTTATCTTGCCCTGCACGATCAATAAAATTGCACTTCCACTCGCTGTACTAACGTGAATTTGAACCATGCCGGCACATAGTAAGCCCAACGGTGACCAAACCATGCATAGGCCGACACACCGCCGCTCCACAGGCACATTCAGGACGTCACCACTACGTCGCCGCTATTGCCGCCCATGGCCCCGACATGTCAATCGTCCTCAAATGCTTTTGCCTCCACTGTGGGCATCCTTCAATCCATCAGCACGCCTTCCAATACTGGCAAGGCTTCGCAGTCATTGCTTTCATTGTGGGCACAGGCTGAGATCCCACTTCTGATGTCGCAGAACGGCCTCGTTTTCACGACATCATCTTTAGTTATTGCAGGTTTAGTAGGCGTCATCAGGATAAAATGCGAGCATAAAACACAATAGCCACGGTTTATACAAATTTAATTTAGATTTGATCAACATTATGACATAGTTTAGACCGAGCAGCGGGATCAGGGCACCCGCTCATACTTTCAGCTTCAATACTTTCTTTAAAACTCTCAAAGGTCCAACTCGACCTGTAGCCACCAACCAAATGTGTCACAAAAACTCCTCAGTCTACCCAAGTAGATATTACTCAAAGTATAGAGGGCGCTGACCCCGCTCCGCCATATGCTCTGCTCCGATTAGTCGTTTATTAAATTACAATATTCATAACTTTTATTAGGTTAGAACGATCTTTAAGTTATAGAAACATTCAACAAATCAAATTAAATTACATTAAGAATTTTAGAAGTAATTAAAATGTAAACAAATGATATTGTGCGTTATACATCCAGTCAACGATACGTCCAATTAAAGCTTCCCTCCGACACGGCCTTCCTGACGTATTACACGCCCTCGTGTAATAGGCCGCCCATTATGGATTATCTGCAAAAAGAAAGAGATATTATAGTTCGGCCACTCCTGACCAAGGACATCGTGTACATTTTATCTTCTGCTCAACAACTTCATTCTGTATTTTTTTTTTGAGATCCGAGTCCTAACAGACTCCAGACTACACACCAAATCAAGTCAGCAGTATCGAAACTGCCACCTCGTCGCCATCGAGCTACGTATTTTGGGTCAAATATCAAAACACCAATCAAAACATCAAAAACAAAAATATCCAAATAATACCTAGCTTCTCATTCTATCGATACCACTTTTCAATCGCTACCTCGCCTCTCATTCCACCGATTCTACTATGCAACGGCCATCTCGCCCATCAAAAAGCCTAAATAAACCACCCAAATAGCCACCTCGCCTCTTATTTCACTTTGTAATGGCTACCTCGCACCTGTTTCACTGGCCACCTCGCCTCTATTTCACTGGCCACATCGCCTCTATTTCACTTGCCACCTCGCCTCTGTTTCACTGGCCACCTCGCCTCTGTTTCACTGGCCACCTCGCCTCTGTTTCACTGGCCACCTCGCCTCTGTTTCACTGGCCACCTCGCCTCTGTTTCACTTTGTAATGGCCACCGCGCCCGCTACAAAGCTTAAATAAACCCAAACAAGCACTCTGCTACCCCTGAGCACTAATGACTACTTCAACATCCAAGTCCAAATAAACTTTCAAAATTTCCAACGACTATTATTTCAGTAATAATATCACAAATTCAAAATCTTTGACTATCAGACCAAAATCTTTCACTCTATATGTACCTCCAAATTTAAAAACTACCCATTATAATAGTCAACTGCATTTACCACGTTTAATAATTATTGAAGTTCCATCATTTTAACTTCAAACAAAAACAACCCCCGCTGAGCGTGGCCCGGATAATAAATACCCTTTGACCAAAGTAGGCAATCAGAGCAACGAAGGTTGTCACTCTACGGGCTCCAGGGTCGACAACTTATGAAAACTCATTATAATAGAGGAACAAACAAACTCAAAATAATTTTCCAATTTACAATGCGTTCAATAACTAGGGTATCCACCCTAATTCGAACTTGAAACTATCACAAAAATAATCTTAAATAAAAAATCAACTTACCAAAGTGTCTACCAACGTAAACACCCCCTGAGCACCTTATAGTGGCTTTCAAACCTCTTCACAGCCACACTTTCCTCACGGTAAAATTATTATCATCTGAATCTAAAATGTCTTTCATATGCCTGCCTGCAAACCCACTTTTACAGGAAAGAAAATCTTAATCATAAAACCAGCGGAATAAATTGCATAGGAATAATGTGTCAAAATAAACTGTCCACCATACATAATCTAAAATAACTCAAAAACTAGATCCGATTTTCACATAAAAATTATTGGAAGGTAAACTTGAAAAGACAATGAATTTCATGCACATCGTTTATAACATACAGAAGTTTTCTTATCTTAATCAGAAAACCAAGGAAAACGTTGCATAGGAATAATATGTCAAAGGCAACTTTCTACCATATATAATCCAAGTATAATAATTTAAAAATCTAGACCCGATTTTCACATTATAAAAACTCTTGGAAGGTAGACTTGAAAAGACAATGAATACACGCACATCGTTTATAACGAACACAAATTTCTTGTAAGTAACCAACTCCCAAAAATAATGATGAAAAAGTAAACTACCTACGTAATTTGTTCGTTTTCCATTTTTTGGCAACCATATCGTAATTTTTCGTACACGAAAAATATCACTTAAATATGAGGGTAGTAAAATTGTCTACCACAAACGATGAACTATTTTTTTTAAAAATTTCAGAATTCGCACTAAAATAATTAAAAATTACCATACCTCCTGTGCCAAGTAGAATAGGCACGTAATTTTTACCTTAGATTAGACTTCACGATCCATAAAATTGCCTTTCTACTCGCTGTACTAACGTGAATTTGAACCATTGCTGGCACACAGCAGGCCCAACGGTGACCAAACCATGCATAGGCCGACACACCGCCGCTCCACAGGCACATTCAGGACGTCACCACTACGTCGCCGCTATTGCCGCCGATGGCCCCGACATGTCAATCGTCCTCAAATGCTTTTGCTTCCACTGTGGGCATCCTTCAATCCATCAGCACGCCTTCTTATACTGGCAAGGCTTCGCAGTCATTGCTTTCATTGTGGGCACAGGCTGAGATCCCACTTCTGATGTCGCAGAACGGCCTCGTTCTCACGACATCATCTTTAGTTATTGCCGGTTTAGTGGGCGTCATCAGGATAAAATGCGAGCATAAAACACAATAGCCACGGTTTGTACACTTTTAATTTAGATTTGATCAACATTGACATAGTTTAGACCGAGCAGCGGGTTCAGGGCACCCGCTCATACTTTCAGCTTCAATACCTTCTTTAAAACTCTCAAAGGTCCAACTCGACCTGTAGCCACCAACCAAATGTGTCACAAAAACTCCTCAGTCTACCCAAGTAGATATTACTCAAAGTATAGAGGGCGCTGACCCCGCTCCGCCATATGCTCTGCTCTGATTGGTCGTTTATTAAATTACAATATTCATAACTTTTATTAGGTTAGAACGATCTTTAAGTAAATAATTTTAACGAGTTTGAATATTTATTGTCTGTACCTTAGGGTATATTCGTTTTATTATACCAACAACACTGTTTTATGCGTCAGGAATTCCCCCAATAACAAGGTACCAGCTTGGAAATATTACGTGAACGAATTCGGTGGTGCTTTATATATATGAATTTCCTTGAATACTTAGAACTTTTGAATTTACCTAGTTTATTTGTTTCTTAATCGACTATATTATTATACATTGCATTCATGCATATCATTACGTAAAAGTTTCTTGTGTTGTGTTGTGTCAGATCTGAGTTTTTAAAATAATGGTTATGATTAAAAAACACAATGTAGATATGTATAAAAATATTGATACAATTATACTGTTTTCTTAAGTTTTCGCGACTTGTGTACATAATAAAACTATGTTTTAAGGGTTTTAAGCGCGGTAATTTATTAAGTTTTGGTTTGTCCGACGTTTCGGCCGCTTTTCAGTGGCCGTGGTCACGGACGACAAAGGTGACATTTGTGCAACGAGTACACACGTTGTGGCTTGAAGAGAAGAAGCGGCGCAAGAAACACTTCAGCAAACATGCCTAGTTCTAAATTTTTTTATATAATATTAAAATGGGTGGAAAGAAAAAAAATGTTTTTTTTCCTTCTATTTTCTTATTTTAGCCAAGCGGTGGTAAATTAGATTAGGCTCCCATAGAGTAACTAATAACCATAAACAAAATTAAAACTAAATAATTAAAATGAACAAGTTTCCGGTAGGCTAAATAAAACTTTAACAATACTCGTTGGACAAATGTCACCTTTGTCGTACGTGACCACAGCCACTGTATAGCGGCCGAAACGTCGGACAAACCATAACTTAATAAATTACCGCACTTAAAACCGTTAAAACGTAGTTTTATTATAATTATACTGTCTGATTCTGATCAAAAATATATTTTTTTAATTATTCTGACCCTTAACATGCTACTAAATAAACAAGGTAATACTACCGCATTTAAAATATAAATTACACCGTGATTTTGCAAAATCTACCGGTTTTTTAAGAAGAAATCTACCACTCTCTAGAATTCAGAGTTGGCAACACTGGACACAATGTTTCGAATGAAACCGCAGCCAGTTTCTCAGCCTCAGTCCGCGACCGTCGACAGAGAAACCTATAGACAAATTGATAGCTTATGTCGCATTCACACAAGAAAAAGAGCAACTTATGCCGATGTCGTATAAAGTAATGAGAGAGTACGATTCTATTTTTTGTTTCACTAAGCGTGCCACGGTTTGGCGCACCGGTTTGCTAAACAAAGCTCGATAGCTGAAGCGCAGCAGTTATCGTCTTTCTATAAAATACGGTTTTTACGTGCTTTATATGAAGCCATTCATATTATATTTTGTTTGCAACAATTTAGACTTCCTATTTCAACCTTTTTGTTCAAAACATGGTGCGGTGTAGCGTTAAAGGGTGTAAAAGTGATAGGGGAACGAAAACGCCAGGATTGTCTTTTTACTCGTAAGTATACCACTGTTTATCAGTTACTAGCAAAGAGTACATTGAATATATAAAGAGTTACTAGGCATTCAGTAGCATTTTATTATGTTCATATATTGTGTATAATGTACTCTAAACGTAAATTCATCGTTCAGATAGCACAAAAAATAACAATACAAATTATAACCTAAAATTTAGTATGGCCAACTTTTTTTTTAATTATTTCCTACTATTATAGGAAATACAATAAGGAATTTATTCTGCATCGTGCATTAATGAAGTATCTGAAAAATGTAATGCCTTGTTACTTGTTGTAGATTTCCTGAACCTGATAATTTACGTCTGAATTGGATATTAGCTGCAGGACGGACAGATTGGACACCAAAACCATCATCAAAAATTTGCAAGAAAAAATTGTTAATCAAAAAGAAGAAGGTTACACTGCTATTCCCTAATGCTGTACCTATTCTGGTAAATATTCAGTTAATAATATATTAAGTTTCAAACCAGGTTTTATAAGATTTTTATATGTTTAGTGTTTTTAAAACTACAGTGTGAACTCCATGTAACGTCACTCGATTTAACGACAAACTCCTTTAAGCGTCGAAATCACTTGGCTTTGGTTGGTTTAGATTGTCTTCCACACAATGACACACTGTCTAGCGTTACACCCACTCTCAATAATGACAACAATTAAGTAATAATGCCTTTTAAGTTGCCAAAATTAGTAAAAGCGACGCAGCTGTATACGTTCTTTAAAGTACTATTTTCTGTAAACAACAACTTTCTTCACCCTTTTTTGTATAAATTGAAAAGAAAATTAACTTTTTTTTAGGAAAAAACGGCCTGTATTCCGTCATATTCCTCCTTCAGTTTAAATGAAGATACAATTATGGAAACTGAAAATCATATTTTAAACATTCCTGTAAGTGCACTATATTAAATAAAAATAATATGATTTTCCCGCAAGCAATACAGTCTTTGCTATGTACAGTATTAAGATAAATTACTTTCGTTATATGAATTCGTATATTCTCCACAACCATTACTAGGAAGTAATACAAACAAAAAATATTGTATTCAACAAAGTTATGGTTACTAAACGGGTTTTTGGATTTCAGGCCAAGACTCCAGAGTACACACCGCGAACGTTGCAGAAAAAATGGAAAAGCTCGAAAATACAATCATCCGAACGACTGAAAAAATTAAGAGCTCTTCGAGAAAAAAGTAGACGTTTAACGAAAAAGATAGCTAAACTAGAAAATGTTATTGCAGAACTGAAAACAAAGTCACTAATAAGTGAGGAAGATGGGGATTTATTGGAATCTGTTAACTCTACCAATAAAGAATTCTTGAAAAAATAAACATGTTCTATTATTTATCCACAAAGCCAGAACCTACTATCACATAAGAAACGGTATTTATTTAGGACCACATCATCATCATCCATCGTCAATCTCCTGCCCTCATTGCAATTAATTTGAGTTACGCAGCATGTCTTCTCCTTCGCATAGCAACCTATCGATGAAAATCGATTTGTCAGGTTCATTTTACAGGCTTCCTTACATACAAATTTCTAATTATCACAATTATTTTTCCTCACAAGGTATCCCTAAATATAGTGACGTAATCCTTATTTGTCCTTTCTGCGGCACGCTATAGCGGTGTGTATAGGATTCCTCTCGTTACAGAGTACTTGTGTTCTGTGACACCTACAAACTACAGTGCGCGCAACGTAGACAGCTGTCTACGGCGCGCAAGACGCAAGATAACTCTGCGCGCGACGGGTGGCGTATTTAATGTTGCCAGTTTAACCTCTCACGATTCCAAAGACCACATGTAGCGGAAAATGCTACAATGAGTGAATATTTTTGAACTATAACTTACTTTCATAAATCATTATTTCTATTTTAATCAGTTTAAATACTTAAAACACTTATGATTAATTAAGTTACATAAACATAAATTATTTTCCAAGGTTGAAATTTATTTATTATAATTAATGTTTCATCTTTTATTATTCAATTTATAAATAAACAAAAAAAAAGGAAAAATTAAAAGTCCACAATAATTGTTTGGAAAGCTGCCTCTGTTAATGCTTCTATGTTACTAGGAGCTTGAGCGACATTTTTTTCTGCAATGCGCCTCTTCACAATTGCCCAAATGTTTTTGATTGGATTGAGATCACAGTGGTAAGGCGGTAAACGCAAAACCTTGTGCCCATGTTCATTTAACAGTTGTTCTATTTCGTACTGTGGGTCTCCCTTGTGCCTTTTGATTAGTTCGAATAATTGCAGTTTTGTCTCGAATTCAATTTTATTTCTCGTAAGCCACTCTTGGAGCTCTGCTTTTATATTCCCCATTGTAGGCGCCTTGTTTACCTGTGTGTAGTGGTATGATGCATTATCCATCACTACAATGCAATTCGTTGGTAGATTTGGAACTATCTTTTCTGTCATCCATCGCATGAAATTCGCGGAATTCATGTCGTCGTGATAGTTTTTTTATACTATGGATACTACGTTTTTTTTTGAGGCGAGGGAAAATGCTACCGATTTACGCACAGTACTGGGTCCAAGGGAACAGAGCTACGTCGGTCGGGGGCGGCATCACTGCATGCAATAGTATGCATTCTAGCAGTAATCCACCCGCGATCGACTCAGCATGTGTGGAAAGACTCGAGAGAAGCTGCACGGGCAGCAACCCCAATACCCACTAAAAACCCCCTCCTTTACCTCCTCCTTTCCTGTGCCCCACGCTTTGTTGTGTAGGAAAGGCTGAGACTTAGAACAGAGTTACGCCCAATCGGAGGATACTACGTATGAGTAGTACCTAGGTGCACAACAAAGTACCCAGAGGCAGGGATGTTAGATAGTCGCCCAACAAACCTGGTACAAAAGTCACTAAAAGCTGGTAATTGAAAAAAAATAAGAAAAATTGGTAGATTTACGCAATATCATTTTTTGTATTATATATATCTATAATAGAATGTTATATTTACTACTTAATGACACTGATAAATAGACATTTAATTATTACTATCACATTTCTCAATAAATCATAGTACATATATGAATAAAGTGGTGGCATTTTTCTTTAATCGGCGCTAAAATTTATGTTTGATCTTGAACTACTAAAAAATGAAACAAAATATTTAAACAGTATATTACTTAAATGTTTATACTATTAATAATTACTACATTTTAAGAGGTATTCCCTGGTTCCCTGCTATTGCAGATTTATAAATTTCTAGTAAGGAAATAAACATTTCTTATTTGAATTTCCATTTACTATTTAATCGTAACAAGAAAAGTACCATTTATTAAAAAAAAATATAAATGAAATATAAATAAAGAAATAGACATTAATTTTTATGAGGATTAAAAGATCATAGATTAAATAGTTTTAGTTTTAAAAAGTAAAGTGAATACTATAAAAAAAAACCTTTAAATCTATCCAGAAAAAAAACACATTCTAAAATTAATTATACACTAGAATATATTGCAAAGTAAATGATTAATAATGTTGTTTGCATAATTTTCAGTAAATTTAATAGAAAAAATGTAAATATTTTAATTTGTTATTGAAATAATTTAGTTAATTATAAAAGTATTGTTAATCATTACAAGTTTATAAAACAATCGGTTAAATATTTTTTTATAAACCTTAATTAAGTCAAGCCGACTTTTGAACTATTGAAAGTCAAGTAAAGCTTGTGAAAAATAAACAAAAAAATCAATGAAACCAAAGAACATAATTATGTTGCTACTTGAATAAATGAATGAAAATTCTCTATTGTTCACCATATCTAAAATCTAGACAATTGATATGGATACATTTCTATATATTATTATGTACATACCAAGAAATTGGTACATCCAACATCCCTGCTAGCGATGTGCAAACTAAATCACCAATGAGATCAGTGATTTATAAATCTTTTTCCTTGAAAGATTTAAATCTTTAAATCACTCTTTTAAATCTTCAACTCTTTTAAATCTTTGGTTTCGAATGACATAATTCATTCAGAGTCTAATTTACTGTGTATCATCATTGTATTCATTAGAGTGCGCATGTTATCTCATTTCAATTCACAATATCCTGTATCTACTGTCTCAAACTACATCCAAGTATCTGATTTGTTAGTTTTCATCATTCCATGTGACTAAAATCAATTTTAACGTAGTGAGTTAAAGTTGTATTTCTAAAATCAAAGATTTAAAGAGTGATTTCGAATTTTGAAAGATTATACATATTTTAAATCAATCACTCCTGAGTTACACATCTTTAATCCCTGCCCAGTTTCTCTGTCCACGAGTAGAAGAGAATATCAGAAAATCCTCTTTTTTTTGCGAAAATGTGGAGAGTAAATCACCCTCCCTCGCCTCACGTCTAAGTGACATGATCCACAATTGGAAGTTGTGAATCGAGAATATCATCTTCAAGTATAATATTGACATGAACTACTTCGCCTCTTTCCCCCCTACCTCACACACACACCACCCCTCCGTCACCCAACTTTTTCTTACCGGATTGTTACGTAAAGAATTTGTAATTTTTTCGTGCGCTTCTCGAGTAACTACTTTGCATTTCTTCGATCGATTTTGAAAAACGAAAATGTTTTCTACCGTCTGTAGAACGAGCCGACTGGCCGCAAAGACGGCAGTAAACAATACCGCAGAAAAGACACCTGCGGTCACAAGTGCCCTTGTGAACAAACGCGAATATGCTGCGAAGGCTTCGGGTAAGGGACAAGGTAAGGTGGTGGCGGTTATCGGTGCCGTAGTGGATGTGCAATTCGAAGACAACCTACCTTCAATTCTAAATGCTCTCGAAGTACAAAACAGGTCCCCCAGGCTCGTACTAGAAGTGGCCCAGCACTTAGGAGAGAACACCGTACGTACCATTGCTATGGATGGTACCGAGGGTCTCGTCCGTGGGCAGCCTGTATTAGATTCCGGCTCACCCATCCGTATTCCCGTGGGCGCAGAGACACTTGGTCGTATCATCAACGTAATTGGCGAGCCCATTGATGAGCGTGGTCCTATTCCTACAGACAAGACCGCCGCTATCCACGCAGAAGCACCAGAATTCGTTGACATGTCTGTAGAGCAGGAGATCCTCGTCACTGGTATCAAGGTCGTCGACCTTCTTGCTCCATATGCCAAGGGTGGTAAGATTGGATTGTTTGGCGGTGCTGGAGTCGGTAAAACAGTACTTATTATGGAGCTGATCAACAATGTTGCCAAAGCTCATGGTGGTTACTCAGTGTTTGCTGGAGTAGGTGAGCGCACCCGTGAAGGCAATGACTTGTACCATGAGATGATTGAGTCTGGTGTAATTTCTCTGAAGGACAAGACCTCCAAGGTAGCACTTGTGTATGGTCAGATGAATGAGCCTCCAGGCGCACGTGCTCGTGTTGCACTCACTGGTCTAACTGTGGCAGAGTACTTCCGTGATCAAGAAGGTCAGGATGTGTTACTCTTTATTGACAACATTTTCCGTTTCACCCAGGCTGGTTCCGAGGTGTCTGCTCTGCTAGGTCGTATTCCATCTGCTGTAGGTTATCAGCCCACTCTGGCTACTGATATGGGTACCATGCAGGAAAGAATTACCACCACCAAGAAAGGATCCATCACCTCTGTACAGGCTATCTATGTGCCAGCTGATGATTTGACTGACCCTGCCCCTGCTACTACTTTTGCTCACTTGGATGCTACCACTGTATTGTCCCGTGCCATTGCTGAGCTGGGTATTTACCCAGCTGTGGACCCCCTTGATTCAACCTCCCGTATCATGGACCCCAACATTATTGGTGCTGAGCATTATAATGTTGCACGTGGCGTTCAGAAGATTCTGCAGGACTACAAATCACTTCAGGATATCATTGCTATACTGGGTATGGATGAGTTGTCTGAGGAAGACAAGCTGACTGTAGCACGTGCCCGTAAGATCCAGAGGTTCCTCTCTCAGCCCTTCCAAGTGGCTGAGGTGTTCACTGGCCATGCTGGTAAACTTGTGCCCCTTGAAGAGACCATTAAGGGCTTTTCCAAAATCTTGCAAGGAGAGTATGATCATTTACCTGAAGTTGCATTTTACATGGTAGGACCCATTGAAGAAGTTGTTGCCAAGGCAGATACTCTAGCCAAAAATGCGTAATGGACATTAGAATTTTCTTATCATGTCATTTACAGATCAAAATAGTGCATAATTTATTGAAATATATGTTTATTTACAGGACTTATTGAATTATGATGCGTTTGTGCATGTACCTTTAGGGTGCAGTGTAATTGCTACATGCAAGAAATAAAACTTATTAAAACTTATTTGGCATTTATTTTTCACAACATCCTTTCACTAGGGTTGCCTCCACTGCTGTAAACTATAAACTTTTATTCTAGGACTGCTTTTTATGACAGACATGAGTCTACTGCAGAAATCCACCCTTTCCCTTGGTTTGCTGCTTGATATTCTTTCACTGAAATTGATCCTTACAACCTACACTGAAATAGTATAATAATAGAGGTGTATATTCTTCAAAGTCAAGCGATTCTATTCAAGATAATAATTTTCAGTAAATCTATAGCTATCCAGTGCATGCATTTTAAGCAGCGGGGTGGTGGAACGGGTAAGGGGGGAGGCATACTTACCCCTGCTACAACCCATATGTTCCGGAGATCTTCAGTTTTTTTAATAAACATAACCTCACTTAGTTTTTCCCTAATATTGCACTTACAAAGTTGAACAATCCTTTTGAAGACAAAGAGAAAGCCAGTAATCAACAGAAAAACAACCAAAATACAGTGTATGTCGTCAAGAAATGAAGAGAAAATAACAGAGCACATACACTATAAGAGTAACCATGAAAATATTCAAAATAGCGGCCAATGAAGACGATATTATAGATCGTGTGTATAAAATAAATAGTAATGGTTACGGTTGGTTCTGGCATTCGCCGACCGCTACCGCGGCACGGTTGGTCGGCTCGTGCTCTTTGGTCTAATGATAACCTAACCTAACCGACTGTTCGTATGTATAAAATAAATAGCCTAACCTAAATCACTGTCTAGTCACTGGTCGCGACTTTTCATCACCCATCACACTAATGTTAGTGAAAAAACAAGTGAGATCATGTTTACCAAAAATAAATATTTCTGAACTCCGGACCCTAAGAGTTGCAGAAAGGGTGATTACACCCCCCCCCCCCCCCTTCTTAAAATTTGGGCACCGGAAAGATGAGTAGCAGCCTAATTTTCAAAAATTTAATGATAGCTTAGACCATTAAACCAATTAATGGAATGATAGGTACCATTTAGTTCTCATCAATTTCGGTCTCGACACATCTGCGAGTGATTTTCGTTATTTCGTAGGTTAGGATTTTGCCCTGAGGCCCACTTGTTAAACTCACCTGCGGTCTATTGCGATCTTCCGCTGCGCGTTTCCCATTTGCTCAGTATTGTTTTTTGGAAAATTAAATTCGGATTTTGCTCTATTACTTATATAGACGAAATCGCGCTTTATATCCCTTTGAGCATTTTTTTTAATTTTCGGAAATAAAAAGAAGTCACACGGTGCTAGGTCAGCGCTGTAAGGAGGGTAACAGAATTTTGACCGGTGTGCTGTCCAGGAAGTCCCTTTTTTGAAGTTGGAACGTACCTATTTTTAGTTATAAATCATATTTTCAAAATAGATTGAACTGGCCAATCTCTCATACATAAAAACTTTTTCTCGCAATATTTTCCGAGTCCATGGTATACATAGGTATATATGAAAGTTGTCCATTCTCCTATATCGTCGAATGTGCGGCTGCGGCACGGTTGCACCAAGTCTACATTAGCGGAGCGGCGGTCGAGATGTATGCTTCTCTTAGAATTTAATGCTTTTCGATTGATACGAGTATAATTTATGAAAAAAAAAACAAATTATGTTCTTTGAAAAGCTATTTATTGAATGTTCTTATCGCTTCCCTCCTACTCTTGGTGCAGACTTCTGACTGACTTTGGCAGCCTTTGTTTTTGGTTGAGCCTTTGCCTTTGATGGAGGAGCTGTAGCCTTCTTGGCAGCCTTTGTTGATTTTTTCTGTTCCTTGGCAGCCCTGGATAAAAAAAACAATGTAATTATATCAACACTTGTACCTGGTGCCTATATCTTACAGAGCATTAATTAAGACATAATTATGCCCCATACAAGTAATGTTAAAATTCAACCCATGGTAAGGCATTGTAAAATACATGAATCAGCCATTGAAACGAAGCAAGTAAGTGATAGTCCTCTCTTTTTAATTCGGGACATAATACAACAGCATAGGATTTGAAAACAATATTATACTTATATAACATTCACATTCACACCTGCCGAAATTTACCAGTAAATTTTTTTTTAATGGTAACATTTAGAAAACTTTATGAGAAATTGAAATAAAAATAAAATTGAATTTGGTGGATAAAATTGGAACAGAGAGGCTAAAGCTGTCGTTTTGGGAATATTGCTTAATTAAATTAACACATGTCTAGATATACTGGTAATCTATACTTATAATAAAATTGTAGAGGTCGAATTTCTGTACAATTAAAAAAAATGCTAAAAACCGAGTCAGGGGGACGTAAGAAATGAAATAGAACTAATTTAGATTTTTTTTAATTTTTTGTTTCTCTGTTTGTCTGTCTGTTTGTACCGGCTAATCTCAGAAACGACTGGACCGATTTACATGAAATTTTGTATGGTGATAGCTTATATCCCTGGTCAACATATAGGATACTTTTGATCCCGAAAAATTAAATAGTTCCCATGGGACAGTTAAAAAGCTTTAATTACTTAAACAGCTTATAACAGACTAAAAGTAATTTATCTGCAATGTAACAGAATAGAAGCGGATAATTTGACAGGGTGTGGTGTCAATGAGAGAGTTTTATCTTATATATATAATATATAAAGCAGATAAGTTTGATTCTTTGTTTGTTTGCTTGAACGTGCTAATCTCAGGAACTGCTGTTATGATTTGAAAAAATAATTCAGTGTTAGATAGCCCATTTATTGATGAAGGTTACAGGCTATAAACCATCACGCTAAGAGCAATAGGAGCGGAGCACCAATGAAGAATGTTTCAAAATCGCGGGTGTTTTTAACTTCCTTTCCATGCGTACAGTCACGGGCAGAAGCTAATCTTATATATAAAAACGAATCGCAAAGTGTGTTGGTAAGCACATAACTTGAGAACGACTTTACCGATTTTGATGAAATATTGTGTTTGAGTGGGTCCCGGGATGGTTTAAATCCACAATTGGAACCGGTAGATGGCATTGAGATCGGGTTCTAGAATCCTCCTAATCACCGGAAGGGATTTTGTTTTTGTGTGTTTGAGCGGGTTCCCGGATGATTTAGATTTGCAATTAGAACCGGTAGGTGGCGCTGAGATCGGGTTCTAGAATCCTCCTAATCACCGGGAGCGATTTTGGTGATTTTGTTTTTGTGTCATGACACAAAGTCTTTTAGGAATTCAGAAAATATGGCGGTACGAAGTTCGCCGGGTCAGCTAGTTGTAACATAAAGTTTGTTTTGATAATTATTGTCATATTTTCGATGCTACCTATACAAACTTTTTGATAACCACCAGTATTTTATTCTTTACTCTACTGACATGTTCCATTTCTATATATATTTGCTTCTCATATTTTTTTCCTTACTGTGTCAAAATAATTTGTATCATAAAATTATATTCTTTTTAGTGTAAATCCATAATAGTAGGTGAATTCAGCACCTACAGTATGTCATATAAATCTGCAAAACTGACCACTTCAAGCCCGCAAGTTCCATTATATTACAGCAGAAATTTTGATATTCTTAGCTTAAATAAACTGAACATACTTAATAGCTTGTTCCCTCTGGGCTTTCCTGACTTCGGGTTTCATGTTACGCTTAGCCATGATGTCACTGAGAGATGCACCAACAATGGCTCGCTGGTATTTCTGGGTCCTCCTTGTGCGTTTCTTCGCTTGTTCTTCCTCTTGGCCTTTCTTGAATTTGCGCCTGTAATATTTCATTGCAATTTTAGAAATATGACAAATTGACTTCACCCACTAAACTACAAAAAGACAACTACTAAGATGCAATCTATCACTAGATAGTGTCCACCTCTTATTGAAGTGTTGTTTCTTGCATTAAGTGTGAGAGGGAAGTCTAGGAACTCCACTACCATCCCATGTCTAACAAATATTGTTTTTTGATACATGAAATTATATACCAGCCTTGGCCTTCAGACTGAAAACACAGAATTCAAATCTGCTTGGATATAAACATTGGAAAAAGAGATTTAATCTTAATATTTTTGTTTTCAGTATGAAGTAAACCAAACTGTAGGTCTTTAACTGACATAATACAAGAGCATTCTCATAATAATTTGAAAAAAAGTCAAGATTTCCAATAAACACAATTTTGGCTTAAAAACAATATTATACAACTTTTATAATTCTTTAATTATTATTTTTAAGGTTCCATAAACTTCTTATAATAGTCAGTAATTAATATTCTTATACTCCATAATTTCAAACCAATCATATATATTTAACCCCAGCGTTTTATGAATTACCTGTATAGTACAGTCCATGTTACTTTACGTGGATTTCTCCTCATCAAATGTGCAGCTTCACATTTGGAGTTCAAAAATGTGAATGTCTGAAATCAAAATATAATCAGTAATTACTAGACTGCTACTCAGCTACCTGGTGCACTAATTTAAAGTGGTGGGGGGCGTAGTTGGTAGGGGGAAGATACTTACCCTTTCTGAAACTCCTAGGGTCTGAAGTTTTAAATTTTTTATTTTTGGTAAACATGACCTCACCTATTTGTTCACTAACATTATTGTGATGGGTGATGAATGGTCTACCAGTGACTAGAACAGTGTTTTAGGTTAAGTTAGACTATTTATTATATACATATGAACACAGTTGGTTAGGTTAGCTTATCTTTAGACCAAAGCGCATAAGCCGAATGACCATGCTGTGGGAGAGGCCGGTGAGTGCCAAATCATAACCATTTACTATTTATTTTATACACAATTTATAATTTAATTTTTATTGGCCGCTATTTTGAATATTTTCATGGTTACTCCTGTAGTTTATGTGAATGTGCTCTGTTGTGTTTATTCTTCATTTTAAGACGATATACACTGTTTTATGATTCTTTTTCAATTGATTACTGGCTTTCTGTTGACTTCAAAAGGATTGTTCAACTTTCTCAGTGCAATATTAGTGAAAAAATTAGTGAGGTTATGATTATTAAAAAAACTGAAGATATCCAGAGCACATGGGTTGTAGGTGGGGTAAGTTTGCCTCCCCCTTTCACATTCCACCACCCCGTTACTAAAAATTCGTGCACCGGATAGCTATAGATTTACAAATTCCTAAATTTTAAAAAAATAGAACTTCCGTATCTGATGTGTTTTCAACTATAAATAAGCAATAATTATAAAATGTCAATCGTAATAACAAGTTTATTTATTTATTTATTGGTCTATCCTAACCCACGAATGTTGGTTTGTTGCTATAGTTTAGGTAGTAAACTCACGCAAAGTGGAAAACAATAAAAAGATTAAAACGCCAATTTATGAAGTATTAATGTATTCTGCAGTTAATGTATGTTCTTAAAACTTACTTTTCCATCAACCTTAACCATGGTTTTGCCATGGCCAGGATAGATTTTGTAACCACTGTAGGCGCAAAGACCGATCCTGAAAATACATCACAGATATAGTAAGCAATTCACTTCACATCATTTAACACAATTGTACATAATAGAAATTTATTCGATCACCGAGATTTTCAAGAATTTTTATACAAACAACAACCAAAACGTACTTCATTTTGACCTGTCGAAACGAAAAGGAGAAAAATCTGTATGACTATTTATACTGTAAATGACATTTGACAACCACTAGTTGATGACAACAGTTTTAGTCGATTAATATCAATAGAATGAAAAATAATAATAGGTAAGAACGATATTTCTATGTTGACTAGTGTTTTTTTTTAGATATGTGAACTGTGTAGACAAACATGACATTTCATTTCTTTATATTTCTGGAGTACAGCAGATAGGGTGGCGGCCACCTGATGGGAAGCGGTTACAATCTTCTACGGATATTTGCAACCCCAGACATGTTACCAACGTACTGCCAGCCTCGAAGAAATTTTAATAAAACCTTTACAAACAGTTGTCACAAGAATTCTCTTGATTGGCGTCAGTCGAAGTTCTACAATTCGGCTGCTATACTTGGTCCATATAGATTCTAAGACTGTATAGTCTGAGTCCTTTGCCTGCCTTTGAGTCGAATTCTACCTCTACTAAAAGTGAACGAACAATCGACATTTTTAAATATACAATACATCTTATATCCGCATCCCTAGTAACCTCAAATCCAGAAGATAAGTTGGGATTTTTAACTTTTATAAAAAAAATAAAATCAAGAAAATACCTCGATGATCTGTCCAGATTTTTTAGAATTTCAGGTACATATACTCAGTCATACATCGGGTAATAAACTATATTAAATCATATTTATTATTCTGAATAATCCATTTTTATTTTGCAGGATATCCTGAAAAAAATGCGTATATTCGATGACAAGGTTGTATATGCGCTTAATACTTCCATTCCGACGGAATCTTTTAAAAACAAAGTCGACGCCACATTTGCTTGCCAAGACTTATATTCGCAAATTCAAAAAGGCAATTCTGATAGAGAAAATTTTATAAAGAATTGTATTGTAGCTACTGCTGATCTAGTCAAACAATTGAAATCAGCTAAAGAATCGAAGCCTGATGATTTCGAAGTCTTAAAAAATTTAAAAGCAGAACAAAAAAAAGTAACCTCTGGAGTTTATTCACATTTATAATATATTTTCTTCTAAGTCTGTGTACTAATTATTATATTTTATTTACAGTTGCGTCTTTTACAAACTGAACTGAGTGTTGAAGAAGTGATTAAAGAGAAAACAACAAAATTGTTTACAGAAAAATGTAGAAGTTACTACAAGCCTACAAATTTATGAAGACTGATTGCATTTATACATCATTTTATTTCTGAATTTATTGTTGTAAATATTATGAATAGAAATTAGTACGCACCCCCAATTGGTTTTTTATGATTTTTCATACAATTTTAGAAAGAAATGAAGAAAACAGTTATTGCATAATCACTTTACTAACCAGATAGATATTATAAATTCATGTACAAACTACAGTAAGCTTATTTGTCATTTAACACTTCATAATTTCAAATTTTTATTTAGTTACTTCTACAGCTTCCTTCTTTTTTTGTTCTTCTACATACTGTTTATGCCAGTCAAGATTCATTTGATGGACAGATTCACCTCTTTTAGCAGCTGCTTTTCCTGCCAAGATAGCTCCAAAACTGGCCAGGGCTGTAAGCACTATGAGAATATTTGAGATTTTAATTCTAGCTTCACTTCGAGATCTTTCAATCAATTCAGCCCTGAAAAAACATTTCATATATAATGCTCCTGATAAGGGAATTTATAAACACTCATCAGATTATTAGAAAAAAGTGTAACTATAAATTTTAACATTTTTCCACTACAAAATTATTGACCTTGAAAGAACAAAGTTATTTATGAACTTACGACACAAATTGCGGGATTTCTTCCTTACTCTTGTATTTCTTGGTCCAAACAAGTATCGTTTTTTGAAAATTTGAAGGACTGTATCTATGTTGCATAGACCCAGATGCTGAATTAGGTGTAGAACTTGGACCAGTGGCCGGTGGTGTACACATTAACCTTTTCATTAGTAATGGTAATCTTTGTATCTTTAGCACACTGTTTATGTTCATTTTTATGTAAGGTTACCTTCTTAAGTGTAATAATTAATAGGTATAGCTAAAATAATAAACTCTAAAATTTCAGTACATAAAGTGAACAAATTGTGAATGTATTTTCATACTGTTTATTTCATTTTAAATTTTAATGGGTTACAGGGTGTCCAGATTGAATTTATGAAAATCCTACATCCGCCAAAAAACCCCACAATGATCCTATTTCAGAAACTTTTCACCACGCACGGACACGTCGTACGGACCACGCACATTTAAGATTTTTTTAGATTCGACAAGTTTTCGCTATTTGTTAATCGACTTCAAAAGAAGGAGGTTTTCATTTCGTCGTGTAATTATTATTTTATAATTCGATTACAAAACTTGCTATATATAATATTTTATAGCATTTTAGTAAGGTTAGAGGGATAGAATGCGTTCCCAATTTCCCAGCACTGAAATTTTAGTCCTCAAAAATAGCCCCAAATATTCCTCAAGTGTAAAATAGACCCTTAAATGGGTACCAATCCCTCAATCTGGTGACCCTGACAGATTTTTCTGTCACAGACACAACAGTCACTGTTCTTAGACATTGAATATTATAGGAGACAGTGACATTCATTTAATACCTTAATGCAAACATGTTGACTGATTAGGTTTCTCTGCCAATCTCTGCTTACGGATTCAACAAATCTGACCATCACTTGTGGTCTACTTTTTGTTCTCAAGATCTATGGTCAGTGTGTTGCTGTTGTCATTCCATAGTTATCAGCAAAGAGTACATTGAATATAGTATCGGTATTCAACGATATTATATTGCATTCTTAGCACTAAATGGAGACTACATATAATTTTTGACCACCTCCAGCCTTTGATGGCGCTATTTTCAATATTTTTTTTATTTGTCTAGTAATTTGGAAGTAATACTTAAATAGAGTTTTCCTTATTACTTTGTCTAATAGACAAAGTACCTAAAATAAGTAGGAGAGAGTTACGGGGACGGCTTGAACCGTACCGAATCTATAAGGAAAACTCTATTTAAGTATTACTTCCAAATATTGGCTGTTTTAATTTTTTCCTCGTTGGTGTAGTATAACTATGTCTATCCTTCAATTTGTCCGGATGTTTCTTGTTATCTTGCTTCAAATAATCGTATTAATGTTAGTATTAGGAATTAAACATAATAATTATTTTTAAATGCTAATTTTACAATTTGGAATAATTTGGTGTCGTAGGGTGATTACGTTAAAAACAGCCTTGTACAGGGCGGCTAAATAAACTATAAAATAATAGTGGCACCATTTTCGCTTTATCTAAACTTTAGCTACTCCAATATGAGATCAAGAGTAATATCGATACCTACTAGTAAATTTTAGAACGACATCAAACATGGTATAAGTATCAAGTTGCTTAATTACGATGTACGCATTTTGTCAACATAGCCTGTTTACTTTAATAATAATGACTTTAATTTTGTAAGCAAGAGTTAACAACAGGTAACACCTTGTGATAGTTAACATAGCAATTATTTAATTAAAAGAAACTAAACTAACTATCACAAACCTATCGTGGCAACTGTTCTTTGGTAAATTCAAATTCCGCTACACATCTTTTATAAACTTTAAAAATCATACTCGCGTGAAACTTAGTATTGTTACATGCGTATTTATGCATTTTTTTTGTCCATTTTAGAGTTGGATTAACATTAAAATTAAAATAACATAGTTTTATGAACCAGATGTGAATGATTTAAATAAAAGAAAAATATTAGTACACTCCAAAAGTAGACTTTAATTTTCTAACCTAATTAATTACCTAAACCTAATCACAATAAGTAAACCTAGTCACAATACGTAAACCTAGTCACAACACGTAAACCTAGTCACAACGCCTATATATTAAATACGTCCGTTTCGTTCGCCGAGGGAGCGTGTGTGCACAAACTACTATGGATAGTTGGATACTAGTACGTATCGTGTGTGAGCCACCCGACCGTCGGCCGCGCCGCAGGCGATCCATCCCTCTCTCCCTGCGAACCCTCCGTCGCTCACATCCATCACGCACGCACGTGTGCTCGAGATTCCAGATGTTCATAATAATAGATAAATTTCAGTTTCACTAACTTTACTACAGTTTTTTTTAAATTTATTCATGACCATAGAATCAAAGTCCTTCAGTCGGAAACATGTTAATTAATAGGTCTTCGTATAGTAGCGCAGTTGTATTGCAGGCTACAACCGACGCCATTCAATGGAGTTCTTGTGAAAACTCGAAAGATCACATCTGACTATACAGTTCACATTTCTCACAAAAACACATAATTTCTACTCAAAAACTATCCTGCAACTATTGTTCATTTTAGAGTAATTATACACATTTTTAGAAAATAAAACTGCACAGCACAACGTCTCCTTTCAGTTCCCGCAAAAACTCCCTTTACTACAGATACAAAAGAATATTGCCAGAAGGCAAAAAATGGCTTATTTTTAGACATTTTTGTCAAGTTGTATTCTCTTTATTTGACCCTGCTTTACGTATTATTGTTTTATGAGTCATACAATTTTTTTATTTGCTTCAACGCACACGGCACTTATTTTGCCAATGTCGAAGTTGAGAATGAAAAGACAGGTGTAAAAGCGCGGGAAACCTTCGAAGTTGGCGGGCGCAGTTTTTCAATATTTTAGTTTTACAAATTAATTTATACGCTAATAGTGATCAGAATAGTTATCCTTTGTAAATATTAGTATTTTTATATATTTCTATTCATTAGTTACTAGTTTAGATCTCTTCCTAGGGTAAGTATTTTCTCTTTTTTATGAACGAACCTCCGGACCCGGGGGGCTTTGTGCCCCCCGCGAGTTCTTACGTGACAATTTCTAATGAGTCTGGCATGGACACAGACTGTTCTTTGTCGAAAAGAACACTGAAGCGTGAGTCTGGAATGGATACGGACGGTTCTGTGCAGAAAAGAACAATAAAGCGTAGTCGACTGCATAAAATATGCAAACACTGTAACAAAAGAAAGAAAAAACATAGTTCAGAGGCAAATCCTGCTAAGGACTCCGATTGCCACTGCCATAATAATGATTTGGTCGTAGTCTCTCCAGTTTTACC